>CM076682.1:109295639-111878139 GCA_038501925.1 Xenopus petersii | reverse complement strand
TGCTGAGTCATCGAGCTACTAAATAAACATTTAAATAAAATTATGACTTGTGACTGTTCCAGAGCAAAAAGCCCAGATTTAGCTTGGTATTTAGAAGCTTATATCAGCACAACCCCCTAAAAATAAAATAAAGCGGAGTGCGACAGCTTTGAGCAAGTTATCTGAAGTATGTTAAAGTCAAGTATATCCCGAAAATATCGGCATATTTCACTCTCAAGGATGATATGAGGACATCACCCTGCTTTCTTCCCCTCCAGCCAAATGAAACAAATTTTCTAAGTATTTAAAATGATTATGACCTGTCCAGTGCCTCAATTAAACAAAAGCTTCACTTGTTAAGTTTATCTGCACAACACAGTTGAATTCTTTGCTCTTTCTTTACCTACCACTTTATAGTGACCATAAAAGATGCAAAATCCATTTTGGAACTTTTCATAAGCATTATCCCATTGGACTTATAATAGCTCTATTGATTAATTTAAGCTTCTGGTGTTTTCAATAACTAATTTTTAGTATCAACTTTGACATTTACATTTTCATTCTTTATGGCACCCAGCAAAGCAGACCTTTAAGATTGAAGATGCCAACTGTGTCTAAATGGTTTCAACAACAGAATCATGAAGAGGCACATACAGAAATTATCCTGTAAACTGACATCTCGGTTTATGTTTTGGGTTTACTTTCTGTCCAGCCATATTAAAGATGCTTGGGTATAAAATCCTATATGAGCAGTATGGGTATCGTTACAGTACAAACCCCATATCTGTTTGGTGTACATACAGACGTGAAAACTTGTACAGTGCCTGATTTTCCCTTAAAATATTTCGTCTCTCTTAGTCTGTGTTAGTTAATAACCATCTAGTTTGTGATTTTAATAAGACATATATTCAGCACACAGCCAGTGGTGGTATATGTAATACAAAGTTTAGGCAGTGAGGTCTGAAGTTGTGGAATGCGCTGCCAGCCGATGTTGTGATGGCTGATTCAGTTAATGCCTTTAAGAATGGCTTGGATGATTTCTTGTACAAGCATAATATCAAAGGCTATTGTGATACTAAAATCTAGAATTAGTATAGATATTGGTATGTATAGTTTATAAATGTGAGTTTATAGATAATTATGTGTATATATGTTTACTGGGGGGGGTTGAACTTGATGAACTGTGGTCTTTTTTAAACCCAACGTAACCATTATAACTATGACTGTGTCAAGGTAATGGGAAAATTGATAATGTGTCTTGCATGAAATAGTGTTTTTTTTTTGTCTGCAGCCTGTGGGAATGAACATTGTATTCTTCTTATTAGATTTCACCAGGACCATGCTCGTTCAAACTTGATCTGGAACTTCAAAACCAGAGAAGAGTTAAGGGACACCCTTGAAGCAGAAATGAGAGCATTTAATGTTGATAGGGAGCTCGGAAGCGCCACAGTGATTTCTTGGAACCACCAGGAGTTTGAGGTATTTTTTTTTAACACTGCATAGAATCTCTGCTTTGAACTGTATGTTTTACGAAATATACATTCATTGCAAAAACAATTTCATAATTATTTTGCAATTGCATATAATTTTTTTATATAATTTTTTTTTATATATATTTTTTTCATTTACATTATACAAGTAAGGTGTGTTGAACATAATAGTATCTCATTGTCTTTCTGCTGACTTTATCTGCGTTTGTTGGCGATCAGTTTATTAACAGCAGAATTACAGTTTACAGTATGAACTTTCTAATGAAAACATAAGAAAATCTGTTGTAGAATATAGAAATAGAATATTACCTGTATATGTACTCGCAAGGTTGACTTTGGCTTATTTGGCGAATCGCGTCAAGGCTGAACCAAGGGGTAGGTGGAGTAAGCATGTGTTTAAGGCAGCTATAGGGGGGGAGCAGTTCTGAGTGAAATTGAAGACTGCAGGCAGACTAGTTAAGTGGATGACGGCCGGTGGACTGTGGTGGCGGGGTTTGGTTGTGGGTACAGGGGAAATGCTGATAAACTGTGCGGGAGAGGTGCTGGGTCATGTAGCATTGTAGCATTTAATGCTACTTGGCTGCACTAACCCACATGGTGTAAATTGGCTTGATCCTTTTGTTTTGCCTCCAGGCCAACAATCACACCATAAAAAGCCCCTATGGTGACCTCTGTGTGCAAGATGACTTGATAAGTACAGTGGTGTGCAAAACTATTTGCCCCCTTCCTGATTTCTTATTCTTTTGCATGTTTGTCACACAAAATGTTTCTGATCATCAAACACATTTAACTATTAGTCAAAGATAACACAAGTAAACACAAAATGCAGTTTTTAAATGAGGGTTTTTATTATTTAGGGAGAAAAGAAATCCAAATCGACATTTTCATGTGTGAAAAAGTAATTGTCCCCTGAACCTAATAACTGGTTGGGCCACCCTTAGCAGCAATAACTGCAATCAAGTGTTTGCGATAACTTGCAATGAGTCTTTTACAGCGCTCTGGAGGAATTTTGGCCCACTCATCTTTGCAGAATTGTTGTAATTCAGCTTTATTTGAGGGTTTTCTAGCATGAACCGCCTTTTTAAGGTCATGCCACAACATCTCAATAGGATTCAGGTCAGGACTTTGACTAGGCCATTCAGAGGTGGATTAGCTGGTGTGTTTTGGGTCATTGTCCTGCTGCAGCACCCAAGATCGCTTCAGCTTGAGTTGACGAACAGATGGCCGGACATTCTCCTTCAGGATTTTTTGGTAGACAGTAGAATTCATGGTTCCATCTATCACAGCAAGTCTTCCAGGTCCTGAAGCAGCAAAACAACCCCAGACCATCACACTACCACCACCATATTTTACTGTTGGTATGATGTTCTTTTTCTGAAATGCTGTGTTACTTTTACGCCAGATGTAACGGGACGCGCACCTTCCAAAAAGTTCAACTTTTGTCTCGTCGGTCCACAAGGTATTTTCCCAAAAGTCTTGGGAATCATTGAGATGTTTTTTAGCAAAATTGAGACGAGCCTTAATGTTCTTTTTGCTTAAAAGTGGTTTGCGCCTTGGAAATCTGCCGTGCAGGCCGTTTTTGCCCAGTCTCTTTCTTATGGTGGAGTCGTGAACACTGACCTTAATTGAGGCAAGTGAGGCCTGCAGTTCTTTAGATGTTGTCCTGGGGTCTTTTGTGGCCTCTCGAATGAGTTGTCTCTGCGCTCTTGGGATAATTTTGGTCGGCCGGCCACTCCTGGGAAGGTTCACCACTGATCCATGTTTTTGCCATTTGTGGATAATGGCTCTCACTGTGGTTCGCTGGAGTCCCAAAGCTTTAGAAATGGCTTTATAACCTTTGCAATTGAACTCAGGTGTGATAAACCACAGTTAAGTTATTTTTTAACAAGGGGGGCAATCACTTTTTCACACAGGCCCATGTAGATTTGGAGTTTTTTTTCTCCCTTAATAACGTAAACCTTCATTTAAAAACTGCATTTTGTGTTCAATTATGTTATCTTTGACTAACAGTTAACGGTTTTTGATGAGCAGAAACATTTAAGTGTGACAATCATGCAAAAAGATAAGAAATCAGGAAGGGGGCAAATAGTTTTGCACACCACTGTATTTGACTGAATTTTGGCCAGATATCAGTTGCCAATTTTCAGACACATTGCACAAGCCTATAAGTGCAAACTTGGTCTGGGTGGGCCAGTTGGGCTGCTTTTATCAGCCTGTGTATGGCAAGCTTTAATTAAATACCTGTATTTAATGGCAGAGTTAAAGTAATTGTTTGTAAAATCTTGCTCTATTTAACTAGGTGAAATATGATTGCTTATCTGAAGAGATTAAAATAGGAGACTACTACCTCCGGTTACTTTTGGAAGAGGATGAAAATGAGGACACTGCAGCAATAAAGCAATCGTAAGCAGTTGTGTCAATCACATTTTCTACCTTTTGTGACCTTTATGTTGAATACACCAAAAATGTTTTTTATCTTTTCCTCACTATAGGTATGAATTCTTCAATGAACTCTATCACCGTTTTCTCCTTACTCCCAAAGTGAACATGAAGTGTTTATGCTTACAAGCCCTGGCTATTGTATATGGGAGGTGCCATGAGGAAATTGGACCCTTTGCAGACACTAAATATATAGTTGGGATGCTAGAAAGGGTGAGAATTACTTCAATAAATATAAGACCATTCTGTTGATATTATCTGTCTGCTTTTTATTGTTGATTTTGCTAAATATTCATATTTGTATCTGTCTTTTGCAAAATATGCATAACTTATTGAAAATGTAAATTGCATCTGATGAATTATTTGACATAATGAATGATTTACACACTGTATTTATAACAAACAATAATACCATAGCATAAAATCTAATAGTAATGTAATAGCAATATTAAGAGGCAGATTTATCAAGGGTCGAATTTCGAATTCATGTTGAAAAGGGCGGAATTTTTTTTAACTCTGATGAATTAGATTTTACTCAAAATTTTATTGGGGGGTTATTTATTTAAAAAATTGAATATTTGACTCGAATTTAACCTAACTCAAATCGACTTTTTTCTCTGAAAAAAACCTGAATGTCAGGAAGGCTACTATCATCTTCAAAATGGTTACTGGACCTCTCCCATTGACTAATACATGAATTCGGAAGGTTTTCGGTGGTGAATAGTCAAATTTAAATTCTTCAACGGCCAGCGTTTGATACATCTCAAAAATAGAATTCAATTTTTTTAAACAATTCGAATTGTTTGGCTAATTCAGTTGTCGAATTTGACAGTTTTGACCATGAAAAAAAATTTTGAATTTGAATTTTTCATTCGACCCTCAATAAATCTGCCCCTAAGAGTTAATCATAATCTCTTTTGGCAGGGCCCTCTTTACCTCTTATATTGGTTGTTGGCTGCTTTGCATGTAAATCTGAATGTTCAAAAATTGGCACATGTTACACATTCTTCATTACATCTCTTCCCACTCATTCTTGATATAGACAATGTCCACACCATGAAGGGCTATGTCACACAGGCAATATTGATTGTCATAGCCCTTGGCTTCCATATGAATATTGCTTCCCATCTATGGCAGCTTATATTTTGAAACACTGATTGGAGTTGCCTGGTGACTGTAATTGCTTCTAATTCAAACAAAAAAAGAAATTGATCAAAGGCAGGTAGCTGTGTTATTATTTAGTACCATGCTGTGTGTGTACAGTACCTCTAAAGGGATAGTTTGGAAACATAAATGTATTTATTATTAAAGTACATGTTTAATATTTATTTTTTTACGCAGCAAATAAGCATTCCCTGCTTATTAAACCCACTGAGCACCTCAAAATACTATACATTTCATAACAGTATTAATTTAAAGGGGTAAAGTGAACAGCCTCATTAGATTTAAAAAGATTTAAGTAAATGAACAAGACATATGGTAATATCAATTTTAATGTAGTTCTATAAAAGTGTCAATGCATCATGTTTGTTCTTTTGGTCTTTTGTTTGTTACATCTATTCACTTAAAAGGGTTTTCAACTGTTCCTGTCACCTAATATGGAAAATGTGTTCACTGCCCCCTCTGTATTAATTTTGTTATTGGTAGTAAATCATGTGCTGTAATCATTCCTGAGAATTGCCTAAAGCCCATATGGGCAATATATCAATAAATATTTTCATTCTTCCTTTTCTTTCACAGTGCAATGATAGACTGGAAAGGGACAGGTTGATTTTATTCCTGAATAAACTGATTCTTAATAAGGTAAGTGTTCTTTATGCAGTAATATGCTGTATAATAAATTCATTTTTGTCAGCAGCATATTGAACATTAAATGCTTACTGCACATAGTTGCCAATATTTAAAAATAATATTCAAGGGCTCTTGTATGTCCACACAGCCTACACAGCAATGGATAATAAAATGAGGGGGCCCAGCACACATCAAAAGTAACAGCTGTGTCAGTGTTTATTATAATATAACAAAACAAAAAAGTTTTGGGGAGTAGAATAGCTTCTTTCATCATTTGGGAAGAAAAGGAGATGTTACCCCACCCCCAGATGACTGTTTCTTTTGGTATGCCATAATAAAATCTTACATTATAATTACTTTTGGCGTGTGCTGGGTCTCCTGAATTTTCATAAAGGTTTAAATAGAACACACAGTTTTGATAACCATATACTTTTTAGCATGTGTGGTGATCGAAATGCCTTGCTACAATCCATTTCATTTATAGCAGTGGTTTCCAAACTATGTTACTGGTTCTTCTTGAGAGGCATAAACTGAAGGCCAGCCCAGTTGAAGATTTGTGGTTGAATACTTATTAACTGGCTTGGATATTTTGTAGCCACACTTTTATGACCATGTTTTCATGTATCTCTAATTCCATTATGTTAGTGGGGACTTAACAAATGTTTATATTTTCTGGAAAGCACACCTAAAATGACATACTACAATGATGTAATGCAAGATGTTGTGGATATCTATAATCTCCTGCCATATTGATATATGCATTCTATGGTGATCCATATACTGGGACGCTGGGAGTTGCATTCTGATCAAAGGAACACTGAAGTAATTGACTCAGACAAATGTTGCTAACAGAGCACGCTCCCTAGATATGAGTATTGATGACAACTATGTATGTACAGAAGGTAAAAACTGTCAATACCAAATTATTTTTCTCTTTAGAAAAATGTAAAGGATATAATGGACTCCAATGGTATACGGATTCTAGTCGACCTTCTCACTTTGGCACATCTTCACACCAGCCGAGCCACTGTACCGCTACAAGTATGTGTTTATCCGACTTGATTTGACTTTTAGAACTTATACCATATGGCTTTTTCTGTGCAGCAGCATATAGCTGGACTCAGCAATGTGCATAGTACTAATATGCATTCTATAATGCATTCTTCATGGTGTCCATTATGTTTATCTACCGGTATATATCTCATTGAAAGATAGAAAACAAAGTGTTCTGATACTGTATATAACTATATGTAGTGTAACAGAGGAAAAACAAGAGCCATATTATAAATTCCTCCCTTTTCAATAAGATGCACTAAAGTTGATTACATGAAATGCTTGCTAAGATGAATATAATTTTTTTGCTAGATGGTGCCACATCCATACCACAACTGGGAAAAAATGACTAGCCTAAGTTTGTTGCTATAAAAACAAAATTATACTTTTGCCTTACAGTATTTACAGTCTCTGTTAATTGAAATAGGTTCCTCCCAGATTTTGTCGTATATGACTTCTGTTTTTGCTATAACCTGTTATATTTTTATACTTTTTAATTAAATCTTCTAATTACAGAGCAATGTTATAGAAGCCGCTCCTGATATGAAGCGAGAGAGTGAAAAAGAGTGGTATTTTGGTAATGCAGACAAGGAAAGGAGCGGACCTTACAGTTTTGTTGAGGTAGATACTGTAAATGTAACAGTTGTCACAATGCAAATTATAGTTAATAATATTAGTCAATAAATTAGTTGTCTTGATAGGGCCTTCCATTTCTAAAATAAGGAATGTAACATTGACAATGTCAGTGTTTTATTTAAAAATAAATATATATATATATATATATATATATTTTTTTTTTTTTTTATATATATTAAATACTAACCTGAATCCAAAATATGATTCTCATCTGATCTCATTTGAGAAAAATGGCATCCATTGTGAACAAAAACTTGTCACATGACTTTTAGGGTTCGGCTTTGGCTTGGCCAGACAATTAAAATCCTGGATTTAGTGCATCCCTAATTCCACGTACAGGGATAGTACAGATTATTGCACTCTGCACAAATGTATGTACATGTATTGCCAAACACATCATTAATATACAGTTGTTTATTAGATGCAAGAGTTCTGGAACAAAGGAATTCTCAGTCCAAAAACACGTTGCTGGGCCCAGGGAATGGATGGGTGGAGACCTCTACAAGTAATACCTCAGTTAAAATGGTGTTTGTTGGCAGCTGGTCAAGCTGTATTGAATGAGACAGATCTTGCCACACTGATATTGAATATGCTGATTACCATGTGCGGATACTACCCCAGCAGGTAAAGAATGGTTATCCCCATTTATTTGTAGTGCTGTTTATAGATTGACCATTGATAATGGATAAATAAAAATAATACAAAGTCTTATAATATAATACTTTTTGCAGCTGCATAGAAATTGGTTTAAATTATATGGACCACCACTCTAGAACCTACAGATGGAACCTTGGTGGAACGTCATCTACAGATTTGGCTCAAATGGCTCACCATATCATTCCATTGCAATAGACCCTTAGAATTAATGATGTGACTGTGACTATTGTCATGGTGTGTAGTGTGATGTCCTATCTGCATATGTTGTTTTATATATATGACAACTGTAGTATATGTAGTTTTGCCTTTAGGCTAATGTAGTTTTAGTTTTGCCTTTAGGCTAATTAAACAAAGGGAACTAGGTTACACGGCCTAAATCTATCTGTCTCCTGTTAGAAGTCAACTATATCAGAACAGTGGGTTTCCCAGGGTCAGTGCAATCCAAGTGCAACCAAGCAATGATTTGTTTTCTGTAAAATTGCTGGTCATAGGCATTTTCCGCATGACCAACTTATGATTAGTGTGTCCGCTGACACACATATATCTGTAGCCATAGTAAAAAAGATTTTCTGGGTTTTTTTTTTTTAGTGGCTACATATCATGCAGACGGTGAAACTGATTAATGCAGTGCAGATGCCTGTATCAACTATTAAGCAATTATCTTTATCTTTGAGCTTTCTTTCAAAGCAAAGACTTGATTAATTGCTGTTGGTTAGAGCATTTGCACAATTAACAGCTATATTAGAAAATGAGCCCAAATTTAAGCTTGTATAATTTTTGGGTACTGGTATTATTTGTGTATTATAAAGGGGTTTAGTTGGTGACCCCCACCTTTCCGGAAAGACATAAGAAGGTAAAAATTAAACTGTGAACGCCAATATTACAAAAATGGTCATTTAAAATATAAAGTAACTGAAAAAAGTGTTGGAAGGTGAACAATCCTTTTAATGTGATGTATAAATTTTCTTTCCTAAACCAGTAGCTCTATTCTTCTAGAGCAATTTTTTTTTTTTTTTTACAGCAAAGTGTGCCGCAATATCACCTGCCATAACAAAAAACATTTTACAGATGATGGTAGGACTATGTATATTGATGCTGATTAGCATATACATTTTATTTTCTAGAGATCAGGATAATGCTATTATTAGACCATTGCCAAAGGTAAAGAGGCTGTTGACAGACAACACTTGCCTTCCGCACTTCACACAGGTAAGTAACACCGTTGTTTTAGCATTGCAATTAAATAAACATTTTCTTTTTCGTTTTGGGCTGATATTCTCATCTTTCTGTGTTGTTCCCTTCCATGTATTTATTTAGCACCCAGTGACATTAACTCTGAAAGGAAAACAAGTTTAGTGATATTCCTAGTTGCTAAACTTTTTTCCACTGGTCATTTAAAATATTCACTTTTTTTGCTACCCTTACTCCAGCTGCTTGCTTAGTTTGAAAGCAGATTTTGTTTTCATTTCACTTCTCAGCTTTTGCTGACGTTTGACCCCATCCTGGTTGAGAAGGTTTCCATATTACTCTATCACATCATGCAAGACAACCCACAGCTGCCTCGCTTCTATCTCACTGGAGTGTTCTTCTTTATCATGATGTACACTGGTTCCAACGTGCTCCCTATAGCCAGGTAAGAGGGAAACATGCAGTATGGCACTGCGTGTGCACTGACCCAGAAAGGCTGCCAAAAAACAGAGAATGTATTCCTTGCCAAGATTGGTTTTATTTCTAGACATGGATACTGAATGCCAAGTTCTTCAAACTGGGTCAAAACTATAAATAGTCATTGGGAAGAGCATAAAATAAAGATATTAGAAATGCTGTAGTCCATAGTTTGAAGTGGAAATTCCATTTAAGTTTTGTAGATTGAAGATGTTGAAATGGGGTACCTGTTGATGAGTTAATGAATTTTTTAAGGGTTTTACTTGATTCTATGATCAGCATCTATTCTATGATCAGCATCTATTACTCTCAAATTCGAATTGTGAATGATCTCGATTTGAGTTTAAATTCGAATATTAAGAACTCTAATTTGACTATTCGCCACCTAAAACGTGCCAAGATTATGTATAAGTCAACGGGAGAGGTCCAGGGACCAATTTGGACATGTTTGTAATTTCAAATTACAAGTTTTCGGGTCAGGAATATTCATCCAAGTTTTGGATATTCTATTTTTTTTTTTTTTTATAAATAACCCCAGTCGAATTTAGAGTATATTCGAATTTAATAGAGTTTAAAACATCGATTTGAAATTGGGCATTTAATAAATGTGCCTCTTAATCATATTTTACTATGGTGTTATTGTTCTTAAAGGTATCCCTTGAAGTTATTGGAGTTGATTTACGCTCTGAAGTTACATGAACTACTCAGTTTATGACATGCATATAAATTCTGTAACTTGCCTTTTAATATACTGGGCATATAATAGGCTTTATATGGAACTTGATATTTGCTAAGTTAGTTAGCAGGTTAGAAAGGTTAGTTGTTTTATGCACACAAGACAATATGATCACACAAGCTGTAAAGCATTCTAAGGCTTTATATACTCACACACATATCAATGTCTTTTTTTTTTTTTAAACTTGCATATATGTTTCTGAATGTTATATTTTTTCTTAAATGAAAAAAAGCACATAGCTCTGTGTGGCAGTTCCTTAATACATTTTTTTCAGCTGTTACATCAGTGCTTGGGTCTCTCCTTTGAATTTACATGTTCACTAGACGTATATACTGACTGATATACAATGAATTCTGGCAAAGGGAGGTGGAGATGCCTTGATCGTTAATGTGTAATAATGGCTGAATATCTAAGAACATCTAGCATTTACACCAAATCTCACCAAACTGACCTTCAGACTGGCCCTTCATTGGGTATTGTGGAGAACAGAAAACCGTTCTCCGCAAATTTTATTATAAATGCTTTCTGGCTATGCCACCAGCTACTTTTCAAGGCCTACATGGTGGAGACTGGTTCTGCCATTAAAGCTGACATGACACCACTGACTTGTCTTGAAATGTATTGCTCACAAGGAGAAATCAGCTGGGAAACTAAGCTTGCAGAGCAAATAGTAATAAAAGTTTGTCTGCTTGTGGTATAGTAGTGCTTATCATGCCTCAGTTAGAAATAACACCTACAACCAGGTATTATGGTCTATACAAAAGTACATATGACTAGTTAACTGGGTGAGACCATTCGTAATTTACAAAGGATAATGTCCAATAATTAACCAACTACTTTATTGCAACTAAACACCTTTGTTGTTTTAGGTTTTTGAAGTATACTCATGCAAAACAAGCTTTCAGGTCAGAAGAGG
This sequence comes from Xenopus petersii, assembly GCA_038501925.1. Lineage (NCBI taxonomy): Eukaryota > Metazoa > Chordata > Amphibia > Anura > Pipidae > Xenopus > Xenopus petersii. The sequence goes on along the minus strand of CM076682.1, from coordinate 111,866,777 downwards.
TAAGATGATCACTTGTAGTCATTACCTGTAGTCATTAATGTAGTTATTAACTGTGTCATATTGGAGCCATTGTTAATATAGATCCAAGCTTGATGTACAGACTGATACAGCTAATAGTTGTTAAGTATGAACCCACAATGAATTCAGTCCTATGCTTAATATGTTGCAGTAGGGATTTTTAGAGGAGCGCCCATGCTCTTCCAGTGTTCAACTGGGTTAGCACACTTTACTATATACAAGTAAGGGATCCTGCATCTGGAAACCTGTTATCCATTTTAAGCATTTAATTCTAATTTTTTAAAATGATTTCCTATTTCACTGTAATAACAAAATAGTACATTGTATTTGATTGTAGCTAAGCTGCATACATACTTATTGCAATAAAGCAGTTGATTTAATTTAATGTTTGATTGATTTTTAGCAGACTTAAGGTATGGTGATTAAAATTATGGAAGGCTCCCTTATCCAGAAAACCCCATGCCCCAAGCATTCCGGATAATGGCTCCCATACCTGTACACCATTACAGTATAACGGTTAATAGAAGTTAAATTCTATTGAAATGATAAATTATCAAATATATCAAATGATAACTAAAAATGAGACAATATATTACTTTTATGTTAAGAAACAGAATTGTTTGTGCTCATCTATTGGTGCATTTTAATATGTAGTAGAACAAGAAAGTGATGAATTTCAGTCCAACGCAGTGGTTTGCTGCAAAATCAGTGCTTTATTCGACACAACATGTTTCGAGCTAGGCTCTTTGTCATGTTGTGTCGAATAAAGCACTGATTTTGCAGCAACCCACTGCGTTGGACTGAAATTCATCACTTTCTTGTTCTACTTGATATTGGCTTCATTGGACGGAGGCTTAGTGATTGAACAGTCTGGTCAAATCCACTCTATTTTGTCATTTTAATATGTAATAATGTATATGTCCTATTACATAAAAGTAAACAATGTGTGCAAAATATGTTGATGGTTTTGAAATAATTTATATTATAAAAATACAAAACTTTTTACCTAGAGTAAAGGGCCTGACATTTTCCAAAGAAGCATTCTTGGCCATATCCTTCCTGAAGCTATGGTATGCTACCTAGAAAATTATGAACCTGAAAAGTTTTCTGAAATTTTTCTGGGAGAGTTTGACACCCCTGAAGCTATATGGAGCAGTGAAATGAGGTAAGAAAGACATTTTTTTGTCATTATGTCATCAAATAATTTTGTTCTGAACAGTTGCATCCATTTTGAATTACAGAATAATATCCTTCTGTATGATGTAAGCTAAATAGTTTTTAGCCATGGCTATTTATTCTAGTTCATAAAATAAATATAAAATAAAGGATCTACCTACATATCTGTTTTCTCTCCGAACCTCGGCTGCTGTTGTAGATATCATCTCTTGCCTAATTGTTCATTTGCAGGCGTCTCATGATAGAAAAAATTGCAGCACATTTGGCAGACTTTAGCCCTCGCCTTCAGAGCAACACTCGAGCGCTTTATCAGTACTGCCCTATTCCTGTTATCAATTATCCTCAGCTGGAGAATGAGCTCTTCTGCAACATATACTACCTGAAACACTTCTGTGACACACTCAAGTTTCCTGATTGGCCAATTAAGGATCCAGTAAGTTTTATTTCAGATGTAAGGGTGTGCCCGTCAGTGCTCATTTGGGAGGCCATTTGCACCACCTCTGCATGCTCCGTCCTGCACTGAGAGTCGGAAAAAAATCCCAGTGCTCAGTGATGAGAGCAGCACCTTGCCCTCTTGAATCAAGCGTGGCCTAACATAGGCCGCACATGGTTCAAAAAACTTAATTCACAGCCTGCAGGTCAAAAACAGAGAGCAGGGGTCTACAGCTATTTGCACAATTACCCACACAGGGCAAAGTGCAAAAAAAATGCCCAATCTTGGCCTTTTTTATTGCACTTTGCACACTGTGTGGGGTATCGTATGTATAAATAAAATATATGTCCCTGGCTCTTCGCAGGTTGTGTGTTTTAAATAATTGGGATTGTTCCATGGTCTCACATGTGCTGCCAGCTTCCTTCCCCCTCTGTATGCAGTGCTTTTAAATGCAGCTATTGCTGCATACAAAGTGGGACACCATTCATTCCACTCCATTCTAAAAGCTTCAGGGAACAACTGAATTCCCATATATAGGGATGCACCGAATCCACTATTTTGGATTCAGCCTAACCCCCGAATCCTTTGAGAAAGATTCGGCCGAATACGGAACCGAATCCGAACCCTAATTTTCATATGCAAATTAGGGGTGGGAAGTGGAAAACATTCTTTACTTCCTTGTTTTGTGAAAAAAAGTCACGCGATTTCCCTTCCTGCCCCTAATTTGCATATGCAAATTCGGTTCAGCCCAGGCAGAAGGATTCGGCCGAATCCTGCTGAAAAAGGCTGAATCCCGAACCGAATCATGGATTCAGTGCATTCCTAATAAAATAGCATTAATTCTCTTTTTACTGTGAATTCCAGATTGTGTCAGTTTCTTTGCTTGTTAAGGTGGGTTTTTCTATATTTTGCTCATAAAAATATTTTTTGCTAATTTAAAGTAGGATTCCCCCCCCTCAGAAACAGCTAAGATAGCCATTTTAATGACTGAATAGCCATTACAGTTATGTATTGTTTGCATACAAATGCTTTATAAACATACATTTTTGTGTACAAATATATGCACTGTCATAGTCCATATTGCACTGAATCACATGCTCATGCAGGCAGTGCCAAGCTGTTGCTGTTTGTTTAATTTAAAGGCACTTTAATTATTCCAGGCTGTATTAGCCTTGCAAACGGTAAAAGATAGCTAATAGATGCCGATACTGAATAGCAAATGGCAAAAGATGACTATAAGATGGCTTATAAATTGTGGCCTCTTCTTAGCTACTTTTTAGCTGTTTATGGTATGACACATGGGAAACAGTTACTAAAGAAGACTGCAGTGGGAGACCACAATGCACAGAATATTAATCTTGAAATCTTAAGTGATAACATCTATAAAATAAGAGATACTTGAAATTACTAATTCAGAAAAAAACACCAAGTTCGCTATGAATATAATCAAAATAAAATGAGCTTTAAAGTATGGCATATTTTTACTTAGTGATAATCCTTTTAAATGATCTGTTTTGCCCCATTAGGTGAAACTGCTAAAGGATACACTGGAAGCATGGAAAAAAGAGGTAGAAAAAAAACCTCCAACAATGTCGATAGATGATGCCTATGAGGTCCTTGGTCTTTCTCGAGGACCAGGCCAGTAAGTAAAAAGTGTAATATATTGGAATAAAGTATTTTATTTGTATAGTACCCCGGTAGAGTAAAATCATTACATTTGTTTTGCATTGTATTTAAAAGAATCGCTTTTGTTTCTTTTTTTCGCAGGCATGACGAGAGTAAGATAAGAAAAGCTTACTTCAGGCTTGCACAGAAATATCACCCAGACAAAAACCCAGAAGGAAGGGTATGAACATTTATTATTATTATTATTATTATTATTAACATGTATTTATATAGTGCCAACATATTGCGTAGCACTGTAAAGTAAATGTGATTATACAACTAAATCACATGAATTATATACATAGAACATATGGGGTTACATACCTCACTATCAATACCGGTACAAAAAGGTGAGGAAGGCCCTATGCAAAAGAGCATACACTCTAAAGGGAAGGGAGTAATACACAAGGTATGGGAGTGGGCAAGATCGAATTAAGTGGATGAGAAATGTGGTATTGTATGTGGTGTTGCGTTTGGTAGTTAAGCAGAGTGAGGGTAGGCTTCTCGAAAGAAGTGCGTTTTAAGAGATTTCTTGAAAGCAGAAATGTTGGGAGAAAGTCGGACAGGCCGTGGGAGAGAGTTCTAGAGGAGGGGTGCAGCCCTTGCAAAGTCTTGAATGAGAGCATGTGAGGAGGTAATGAGTGAAGAGTTGAGTATCAAGTCAGTAGAGGAGCGTAGTAAGCGGTTGGGTGAGTATATAGAGCTGTGTTCAGAGATGTAGGGTGGGGCAGAGTTATGAAGTGCTTTGAATGTCATTAATTTGAATTTGATTCTGAAATGTAGCGGAAGCCAGTGCAGGGATTGACAGAATGGTGAGGCAGAGGAGGAGCGGTTGCTGAGGTATATGAGCCTCTCAGCTGTGCTCATTATGGACTGGAGCGGTGACAGTCTCTGGAGGGGAAGGCCAATTGAAAGAGAGTTACAATAGTCTAGATGTGATATGATGAGAGAGTGAATAAGAATTTTGGCAGCATCTTGGGTGATAGATGATCTTATTTTGGATATGTTCCTTAGGTGGAAGTGACATGATTTAATAAGTGACTGGATATGAGGAGTGAATGACAGGGCAGAATCTAGGATAACCCCAAGGCACCGGGCCTGGGGAGAGGGGGGTGATAGTGGATTTGTTAGCTATAATGGAAACTTTGGGGATGTTACTGGTGTTAGTTGGAGGAAAGAGAACCATTTCAGTTTTAGAGAGGTTTAATTTAAGGTAGCGTTGCGACATCCAGGTAGAGATAGCGGACATGCAGGAGGAGACGCGAGTTAGGAGTTCTGGGTTGAGCTCAGGAGATGAGAGATAGATCTCAGTATCGTCAGCATAGAGGTGGTAGTGGAAACCATATGAGTTGATTAGTTTGCCGAGGGAGGAAGTATAGAGGGAGAATGGTAATGGTCCCAGGACAGATCCTTGAGTAACCCCAACAGAAAGAGGTAGGGGAGAAGATGCTACTCCATTGTAGGAGACACTGATGGAACGATTGGTGATGTAAGAAGAGAACCAGGACAGGGCTGTGTCACGAAGGCCAAGCGAATGGAGGGACTGGAGGAGGAGAAGGGTGATCTACAGTGTCGAATGCGGCTGAGAGAGAAAGCAGTATTAGTAGTGAGAAATGATTGTTGGCTTTAGTGGTTAAAAGGTCATTAGTTAGTCGGTTGTAGACTAGGCGCTCAAGTAGTTTAGAGATGAAAGGTAGCAGAGAGATAGGTCGGAGGTTGTCAAGATTGGAGGGTTTTTTTCAGAATGGGGGTGACAAGAGCATGTTTTAGTTAAATATTTCACAAAAAGAGAACTAAAATCAGACACTTAAATGTCCTATGCACATTTTACTTTTTGAGGCATGTTTTCTTTATTTTTTTTTTAAATCTGTATTGTTGCCAGAATCGTACAGTATATCAATTTGCACTCCAATGAATGTACACAAATATGCAGATAAGTAAAGCACCTTGACAAAATAATGGGTTATAACCTCTTCCTGATGTTATATTATCATATAATAAGTGAAATGAAAGCCTACATAAAGGTAAAACATTGAATAAATCGATCAAAAATGCAATTTATGCACTGGACAATTTAGCTTGATTGTAAGTTTCCATTTTGCAGAATAAAAACACTTGATCATTAACTTCTTACTTGTGTGCCCTTCTCTTAAACCCCCCCCCAAGACAGCACCTTTTTTCAAAACACTCCAACTGTTCAGTGGGAGGAGTCAGAGAGAGTGATGCTTTTAAAAATAATTGTTAAAGGAGAACTAAAGCTTAACAAAAGAAGTAGACTAGAAATGTTGTACATTATGTTCTGAACTTCTATACCAGCCCAAGGCAACCACAGCCCTTTAGCAGGGAAGATCTGTGCCCCAAAGATTCTCCCAGTAGCTCCCCATCTTTTTTTTTTTTGCTGATTCCCTGCACATGCTCTGTGCTGCTGTCACTTACTGAGATTAGGGACCCACTCACAATATTCTGTAAATACAGAATAGAAATGTCAAAATATAAGGCTGATTAGTAATTAATACAGATAATTACTACATGGTAGCACAGCAACCAGTGCAACTAGCATCAGAATTTAATAATCAGCCCTGTAGCATTAGCTTATATTACAGACCACCCTTATTTTCAGCTTGATGATTTGTGACAACCCCTAAGCTTAGCTTCTCAACAGCTGCTCAGAGCCCACTGAGCATGTGAGTATCGCAAACACTTTGCAAGATGGTGACCCCCTGTGACAAGTTTGAAGTCCTGGATCATTGCTGATATTGAGGAGCTAAAACTTTAGGCTGGTGCAATAAGTTCAGTATATAAAATATGGCATTTTTAGCCATATTAATGTTTAGGGTTTAGTTATCTTCTAAAATAAATTATTTTGTCTTTCAGGAAATGTTTGAGAAGGTTAATAAGGCGTATGAGTTTCTGTGCACGAAGTCGACAAAGATTGTGGATGGCCCAGATCCTGAAAATATAATTTTAATCTTAAAGACTCAGAGCATTCTCTTCAACAGACACAAAGAAGGTAATTCACTACATTTAAACTCTACCTATTATAATGCCTTGGTTCTAGGTCAAAGCAAAGCATGTCTCCGAGGATCCCTTTTGGTCAAAATAACACTAAAGTAGAATTTTCATATTACACTGCATTGTTTTGTGTTTAGGATTTCCAACTTGTGGCCTTCCAACTATTTCTAGACACAATATATCCCACTTACACACTATAGCTGGCCATACACGAAGAGATCCGCTCGTCTGGTGACATTGCCAAACGAGTGGATCTTTTCCCCATATGCCCACCAACATCAGGGCTATATCAGGGTAATCCAAACATTCGACCCTAGGGGCGAACGATCAGATTACCACGAGGAGCAATGGGCTCGGACGGGTCGTTGTCGGAAAAATTAAACATTCCCGACCAATATCGTGGCCAGATATCGATCAGGAAGACCCATCGGAAGTCCCCATACATGGCCTGATAAGCTGCCGAATTGGTCAAAAGGACCGATATCGGCAGCTTTAATCTGCCCGTGTATGGCCACCTTAAGACTGATTCATTTTTTTATCCCAGCTGTATTTATTATGGTGAGACCTGTTTAATTCCAGCCCTGCTATGACACCTAGGAAAAAGGAATAAATACTCCTGAAACATTGAGCTTTTAGAACCTGCTGTATTCCTTTTTGCTGTACAGTGTGATTTCCATGTATACTTGCACTCTCTTCTTATTTAGATAGGAAACAGGATGTTGATCACTAGGAAACATGTTCATATAATGCAATCTGAATCTGAAGGCAGTATGTCTCTACATTGCTGGACAGATGTTTTGAGCCTAAACATTGTAGTGTGGATAATATTAATTTATGTTACATTTGACCAGGTTGAGAACTTTTTGACGGAACCTGCAGCATTAGCTTTGTATGTAGAATGAATGGTAGGAAGGGTAAGGTTAAACTATAAGTAAACCTTAAAAAAATGTATTTAAAATTGCTCAGGGTGCTTCAGAGCCATTTAAGTTTTTATTAACTTCCAGTATAATACATTTTGTATAATGAAATTATACACAAAACAGTCAAAGAGATATACCTTCAGAAGCAAAACTAAGAAGTATTCTGCTGATGCTCAAAAAATAGATCAGAAGCTTTCCCTTCCTAACCAGAACTGACCAGCAGGTGGTGCTGTTGTTACAATATTCATTGGATTGGCATTTAAAAACAAAAAACTTTAACTGAAAAAAAATTGGAAAAAGTACTGAGAAAAAACACCCCTTATCCTTTAAATTAAGTAGTATGATGTAGAGAGTGATGCAATTTGCAATTAGTTTTCATTTTTTATATGTAGGTTATTTAGCTTTTGAATCAGCAGCTCTCCAGTTTGCAATTTCAGCAATCTGGTTGCTAGGGTCTACTGCTAACCTTGTTCTTTTTTAGATCTTCAACCTTACAAGTATGCTGGCTACCCTATGCTCATCCGGACCATCACCATGGAGACATCAGATGAACAACTTTTTTCAAAGGTGTCACTTCTGCCTGCAGCAACTGAGCTGGCATATCATACTGTGAATTGCTCAGCCCTGAATGCAGAAGAACTCAGGAGAGAGAATGGCATAGAGGTATGGGTGTGAGTATTTTATGTTGATTGTGAAATGTCAAAATAACGCCAACGTTGGCTCATATCACTGTATTTAAAATATCAGAGGTCAGAAAGGGTATTAGACAGGCTAAGTAGTTCTTTTTCATCATAACTGTCCTGTCTAGTCTGAACTACAGGAGCTCTATTCTTTGTGCTCACAACAGACTGAGCTTTTCTTTCCCTTGAGACCAGACTCTATAAAAAAGAGACGCAGAGTAGCCTAATACCATATATTGGATTTGTTTTTTAACAAATATTAAAAACCAATATTTGACTTTTGCATTATGTACATATGTGTGCAGATGTATGGTTTCTTCCTAAAATAAACATTTTTACTTTATAGGTGCTACAGGATGCTTTCTCTCGTTGTGTGTCAGTTTTAACTGCCTCGAGTAAACCAGATGACATGCCAGTGCAGGTAATGTACAGCATTACTATGTTATGGGTCAAATTTTTTGTACTGTAATAATAATTAAATGTACCCTTCAGTTGTTTTCGTTTTCATTGGATTTTGAATAAGGCTTCTCTTTTTCAGGGCTTTATCTGGCTTCTGTTATTTTCTTTCACTGTGTAAAAAAACTGTTTTGGAGGAGCCCTTTAATTATAATTAATTACTAGTGTTCTGTCTTCCCATAATGCTTTCTTTCACAAATGCTTTTATGTAAAACTTTATTACTCTCTCTTATTTTTCAGTTTCACTCAGGAAATAATATTAATATTGTGTAAACTTTGTTTTCAGGTATGTGGACATGTATGCAAGTGCTACAGTGTTGCTGCTCAGTTTGAAACCTGCAGGGAGAAGATCACAGAGATGCCAAATATCATCAAAGACCTTTGCAGAGTATTGTTTTATGGCAAGGTACCAGTTTCAACTGATTGTCTTTTACAGGACCAGGAAAAATACAGTAGTTACCATTAATGCATGCAGCACCCTCGATACAGCCCTCTTTCTCTTCTGGCTGGTATTAATCCAGACTGGAGACCAGTGTACAGATCAAACAGGCTGTAGTGTAAACACTATGTTCAGTCTTTCAGTCCCACAGTATCATGGTTGCAGCCAAGGAGAATGAGGTTAGTGTGTCATGGGTATAAGAAATTGAAAAATGTCTGTACAGGTATATAATCATTTCAAGAGATGATTATGCAATGATATTCCAATTTAATGACCTTCCCTTACATCTATGATGTGTTTCTAACTTTTCCTGACAGAACCATTGTTTAGTATTGCTACATAATCCTCATCTTTTCTTAAACCCCTGTTATATACCAATGATGTACAGTATTAGAGTTGTCAGTTATTCAAAAAAACATTCACTCAAAAGAGAGAATGAATACAGAATGCTGACAGGGGAATAGTGAATATTATGTTGATTAGTTTGCCTGTGAAGGTTCTCATTCATCCAGGTCATGGTATATCTATAGTAGTAATATCTATAGTAGTAAGTCAAATCAACTGGACTTGCTGTAGTTTTCTTTTCTTCTCTTGAAAGCATTTCAGTAGTCATCTGGCTTTCTGAATTGAGACTAGCAAAGCATCTTCAAGAGAAAAAAAATACAGCTAATCCAGTTGATTTGACTTACTACTATAGATATCTTGATTAGTTCCGAAACAAGACTTTCTAAACTAAATAAATAAATATTCCCCTTTAATTTAAGTTATTACATTTACTTAATTTACTTATTAGAAAACATTCTGTTCTAAACATGATGTACTCTGCTCCCTAATAGAATGTATATATTTTTCCAGAGAGTCCAGAGACTAGCAGCAATGGCAGTGGAATGCATTAGCTCCTTTGCTGTAGATTACTGGTTGCAGACGCATTTGCTTCAAGCAGGGGTCTTGTGGCACTTACTTACATATCCTTTCAACTATGACTTTACACTAGAAGAAAGTGGCATTCAGAAGAACGAAGATACTAACCAGCAGGTACCTGAAGACTTTAGTTCTGTTTGTGACATACATATTTTGAAAGAAAAAAATAATGAAAGATTTGTTATACATAATACATACCATCATCTACAGTACCTGCATTCAGTTTATCCTGTTTTGTTTTGTGAGCGAATATTGATTTTTCTTTTTATTATTGCCCAATTATTATTGTTTCATGGCGTATTGAATTATATGTCTTATGCTTAGGAAGTTGCTAATAGTCTTGCCAAGCTGAGTCTTCTTGCCCTGAGCCGGCTGGGTGGGTATTTATCTGGAGATCAAGAAACACCAGAAAACCCAGTACTAAGGAAAAGTTTAGCTGGAATGCTGACTCCCTACATTGCCAGAAAACTCACTGTTTCATCTCCCACAGAGGTACGATGGCAAACTAAAATATATTTTCTCCTGCTAAATTTTTCTTATTAGAAAGAATACATTTCCATGTGGATAGATCCAAAAATTGCAATGGTTAGCGTTAGGTGCAACTTGACACATTATCGGTAGCTTTCCTTCTCCTTTAAAATCAAAAAGATTTTGACTGGTATCATTGTACTAACAATCTTTTGATACCGTATTTGCTAACTTATTTTTTTTTTTGCTATAAGTAGCAGTCAATAACGATATACTAACAATCTGCTTTACACAATTGTCCCTTGATAACAAATTTTTAACTTGTACTTCTTGAGATATATGTGTTTGTGATTTTTTTTATGTATTGTAATAGAAAAGCATAGTCTGCTTATACTACACTATGTTTATAAATATATGGGCTTAAATTTCTAGGCGCACATCCTTTGGCAGGGCAACAGAACTTTTGATAAAAATGCTCTTTATTTTATTCCGCTGATTGGGGAGGGAACCCGAAGGTGGTGGTGGCTGGCTCTGGGTAGCGGTTACTCTAGTAGAACGCTTATGTCCCCATAACAAGCTGCAATGTAAGGGTATGCATCCACGAAGATCATGTGCATGTGAGACGGTAATTCTAATCAGGTGCATTAGAAGGAAAGGCTAAAATTAAGTAAACTTTATCAGAAAGGTCTATATAAATACACCAGTAATGCCTCAAAGTAATGCTGCTCTGAGTCCTCTATCAAAAGAAACACAGCATTTCTTTCCTTCTTTTTGGGAATATCAGACTTCCTGTTTTCAGCATAAACCTCCAGGGCTAGGGCTTAAGCATGCTCAGTTTGCTCCTCTGTCCCTCTCCCTTTGTGCAGGCAGAGACTCAGGCAGGAAGTGATGTCACACCAAGCTAATATGGCAGGTGCTATCCTAAACAAACAGAGAGAGCTTCTAGAGCTGTTGGTATGCTAAAGCATTCTGCAGAATAAATATAGTGTTATAGCTTGCACTATTGTGGCTAATCTATTGGCAATAAACTGCTTTGGTAGCTTTCCTTCTCCTTTAAAATCAAAATGATTTTGACTGGTATCATTGAACTAACAATATTGGTTGATTCATTGGTTGGACATGGTTGAAAACCTTTTTCTGCCAATGCAGTATATATGTCAGTGTATGGTGCATCAGCAGTTGAGGAAGTAAAAGTAAAAATGTGGCCATATGGTGTATGGGCCGTTGTGATTAGTTGGATACATGTCTGACTGGCCTATGTGTGGTGCTTTTAAAGCAAACAATGTTATTGCTATTGAAACTTTCTGCAACCTTGAATGCTTGTAATCAGTATTACTTTCTACATTGTTTCTAATGCCTTTAATAGATGGTTACTTTTGTCTTCAGATCCTTAAAATGCTGAACAGTAATACAGAAAGTCCGTATCTGTTATGGAACAATGGCACAAGAGCAGAGCTTCTGGAATTTCTCGAGTCCCAGCAAGAAAGCATGGTCAGAAGGGTAAGCTATTCTTGAATAATACAGTATCTAATCTATAGCATTCAAAGAATATCTGTAACATTTCTACAGGGAAGTACTCTTAAACAACAGGAAAAATGCTTAATTATGAAGTATATGTTTTAAAAAATGGGTCCAGAAACTTGACATAACTTGCCATCTACAACCTACATTTAGATAAATCCACAGTGCGCTACACTTTTGTGACATGTCCGTGATTACAGAAAGTGTAGTTGAGAGGTACAGAAGGGATAAGGGAAAAGGGTCACTTTTACAGTCGTTCTGAGGTCAGCCCTTTCGTTACCATTCAATTCTTGCCTTACATGATTTTAGTAGCTATGACTGAATGGGAATCTGCTTCTGCAAGTGATGCAAGTGAATGAGAGAATTTGTGCTACCTCTCCTGATTTATAGAAAACAAAATCACTAACCTCGGAAAATCATAAAGAATCATCAAAGAATATCAATTACATAATCTTTTGATACCTTATTTGCTAACTTATTATTTTGTTAGCTATAACTAGCAGTGAATAAGGATATACTAACAATCTGCTTTACACAGTTGTCCCTTGATAAAAAGTATTTATGGAGGATGTTTAGTCTCTGAATAATAGCTAACCCTCCATAACTGACTATAAGCTTCTGATGGTGTACTCCGTTTAGCTTTCCCTCCTAACCCGATTTTTAACCCTCTGTGTTTTGGACACATATTAAAAGTTATGTTTAATTTATTTTTTTGTGGTTTTGGCCTACAGTATCAGACAATACCAATGGGTAGGTGCAACTAAATGGGTCTTTCTTTCTGATTATCCTCTCCATTTCTATATGTCCATGTGCCTCGACCCTGCACATCATATTTGTTTCTCTTACTGATGTAACATGCTCCCAATGTTCTTTTTTTTCTGTGTATCTGTTTATATGTGTTTTGATTTTTTTTTATATATAGTAAAATAAAGCATACTCTGATTATTTTACACTATGTTTATAAATACTGTAAATTTCTAAAGTGGCTCTGATTTAAGAAGGAAAAATAACATCATTGCAATAAAAGTACATTAAAACTGAATAAGTGTAACCTAAGTATAAGTTTAATAACCTATAGATGTATATTAGGCAATCCAAATACAATGACTAGTGGTTACTTCAAATTTGTCAAGCTCTATTGCTGCTCCAATTTAGTGGATCTGATTTGTCTAAATCCAATTAAATATGTTTAATAAAAACAAGGTAGGTAGTCATGGGGTTTACTGCTAGTGCTCAGCATTTACATGGTAAACTCTACTATTTTGTGACATAGCTGTTATGATAAAATATGCATTCAAATATGCATTCAGTGCATGATAAATCAGCTATGCTCTGATTAAATTCAAGCTTAAATTTTAATGTTTTCTGTGTCTGTATATTTTTCATTTTTCCAGGGTGATTGCGACATAAGTTATGGGGCAGACTTTGTGTACAGTGAGCATTCCAAAGAACTTATAGTAGGGGAGATTTTTGTAAGGATCTATAATGAGCAGCCCACTTTCCAACTTGAGGTAAGCTGTCCTATTTTAAGTCAAAGTAGAACATTATACGTTCTTTCTCTAAAGAAGAATGGATATGTATAATAAAATGGATACTGGATAATAAATTCAGTAGCTCTATTTAGGGATGCACCGAATCCGGGATTCGGCCAGGATTATGCCTTTTTCAGCAGGATTTTGGATTCGGCCGAATCCTTCTGCCCATCTGTACTGAATCCGAATCCTAATTTGCATATGCAAATCAGGGGTGGGGAGGGAACTCGCTTGACCTTTTTGTCACAAGACAAGGAAGTAGGCCATGTTTTCCCCTTCCCACCCCTAATTTACATTGGGGTTCGGCTGAATTCAAAATAGTAGATTCAGTGCATCCCTACCTTTATAACTGTTGCCTACTGTCAGCATAATACCAGCTTGCTAATTGCATGAAATGTAATTAAGAAAATATGTTGTGTAAGAAACAAATCAGCATCAACTTTTTTAACTAAAATCACTCTTTTTTTTTTTTTGACAGCTTCCAAAAGCATTTGCAGCATGTTTACTGGATTACATTGGGTCACAAGCACAGTATCTCCACACGCTGATGGCTATTACCCAGACTGGAAAAGTTGAATCTGATCAGCACGTAGACCGATTGCAGAGAGTTGAGATGGCACTTGAAGCTCTGAGAAACGTCATCAAACACAACCCTGGTAGGAAATTATTTATTCCAATGTGAACTATTGGATGAGACCTGCCTTACTGCCTTACAGTGTTGTTGGAACTATTTCTTGTACGTAATTAAAGGCACTAAGTTTGCCCAGGTGCAGTTACCAATGGCAACCATGAAAGGGTTTGCTTTTAAAAAGGTGACCAATAAATGCTCCCTGCCCACTGCTATAGGTTAGTGCACCATGGCAAACTCAAGGCATTTTATTACGTTTCTATATATATATTTTTTTACTTTACGTTAAGTTACAAAGTATTTTTTGGTTTATGTATTTTTGTACTGGAACTTTTTTGCATCCATTTTTTTTATCCATCACCTTTTATTTTCATTTCTTCCTGCGTTGGTGGTCATCCTATCACCATAGCTTAGTTATCAGTGCATTTATAGGCATACAAGAAAATGGGAGATGAGGAACAGCTGACATCAGAATTCTGTCAATAAAGTCCCAACTGCATTCTGCTGTCAGTTTTCCCATGAAAAGCATGTGGACATTTCTGTTGTATTTCTTCATTCTTAGTGGGGGGTTCCAGACATAATGCAGCGCCAATGGTATTCTGTAACTACAGATCAATGCCCATGTGGGTCTAATGGGTGTTACTAGATGTAGCTGTAAATGAAAGGCATTTGCTGAATCCAGCTATAAACTTTTCCGTTGTACCGGTATGGGACCCATTATTCGTAAACCTGTTATCCAGAAAGCTCAGAATTGTGGGAAAACCGTCTCCCATAGACTCCATTTTAATCAAATAATTAAACATATTTTCAATGATTTCCCTTTTTCTCTGTAATAATAAAACAGTATCTTGTACTTGATCCCAACTAACTCCTTCAAAGAAAACACAGGACTTAATCAAAAATGTGGTTTATTCAACATTTCAGCCCATAGACTCGGCCCTCTTCAGGAACAACATTCTGCAACACTACACAACAACATAGCTTTTTAAAATGCCAAAGGGGCACTAAAAACCGGGTAGTGATGTGTAATGTCGGCAGGGACTCCCCCCTGTGATGTGAAACACCCAAACACTACATTATAATAATTGTTGCACACAACAACATAGCCTTTTAAAATGCCAAAAGGGCGCCAAAACCGGATAGTGACACGTAATGTTGGCATGGACTCCCCCTATCTACCAGTAACTGACATTTACCGGTACATAGGGGGAGTCCCTGCCCACATTACATGTCACTACCCGGTTTTTGGCGCCCTTTTGGCATTTTAAAAGGCTATGTTGTTGTGTGTAACAATTATTATTATAATTTCTTTAATAAATAGTGCATAAGTTAAAATCACACTCACATAAAAACAAGTAGAAGGGGCAAATAGCAGTCTTTTTCCAGGTCTGCAATACTCTTTCCCGATCCTCTGCGCTGGCAGTTCAGTTTTTTCAAGCCGGCAGAATCCTTTCCTCACAGCGTGTTTTTTTCCGGGCATCAACCCCAGTCATGCCGGTAAGGACACTGCTATCATGAGATTGTCCTCCTTGGTGTTGCCATCAAAGGGCCCTTCTGAGGTCAAGAATTGAAGACCTAGCCTTGCAAAGCTTTTGATTCCCAGTCAGGAGAGCAGTTTCCAAAACACTTCTCTCGTGCAGACCTCACGTGTGTTTTTATGTGAGTGTGATTTTAACTTATGCACTATTTATTAAAGAAATGTTTTTACACTATATGAAGTGCTCTTCCTTTAGCAAACTCGGACAGCTCTTGGAATAGAAGTACTGAACAAACCCACAGATAGGCGCACAATTAACCTAAACATTTGTGAGTACGCACCTTCCCCTGACGGTGACCCATAAAAAGCAAGGCTAATTAAAGTTTTGGTGGATGTTGGAGTGGGTTTTACAAGTAATATAGTGTTTGCACAAAGAGGTAGCTAATTATCAAATTATTCTACACTATATATTTCTACTATTTTCTTTTTTTGTCTTTCCCTGGGCTTCCTTGTGAAGCGCTGTTTCACAGAATATTGGATTTTATATTCACAAATTGACCTATTTATGCTTAGTTATTTTATAGATCTATACAGATGAAGCCACTTGGATTTGTGAGTTAAATGCGTCATGACTCAGGGGTAATTGAAGAAACTGTGTTATCTTAAGTCATCTTAACTCATTTAATGCATTTAACCTTTTCATTAGTATACCAAAGCTCCATTGTTCACAATGGTGAATGCTTTAATTAGATGGGATGTTGTGACGCAGTTTTCTGTGTTAAATGAGATAAATGGGATATCTGTGTTTAGTTATTCTGTGTCAAACAGACAAACCAAAGTGGCTGCATCTGTATAAATACTTGTTTTGCCTTCTTGAGAATCAGTGTCTTTGAAATGCACCTAATGTTAATCAATTTAGATATCAACTAATTTGAAGCTATTTTTCATTTAAGGGTCTGAAACGGAATGCATAGGACATTTTAAATTATTATTTTCATTGCTGCGTGTCCATGGTGCTGGAAAGGTTCAACAACTTGCATTAGAGGTAAGCACACATTACACCTCTGCTAGTGTGCCGAGATATCAAACTCTTTGTCAGATATTGCATTTTATTTAATTGTACTGATGGCCTGCCTGCAACATGTTAAGAAATGTGACTGCTTTGAGATGCTCAATGGCTGCAATCACTATTTAACTTTACAAAAATAATTTACAAAAAAACCTGTAACCTCCTTTCTAATACTATGACAATCTCAACAATATGGAACAGAGTGACTAATGTTAATTAAGGGCACCTATCCCTTAAATGTTTAAAACCTTGTACTAAGCATGGTAATCTAGTGAACAAGGGACTGCTTTTTATCATAGGTATTCCTATACTATGGGCAGGTGGTCCAAAAATGCAGTGTACTGTTACAGGCAATGGCCTGAAAATACCTTCCCATTCCACTGAAATTGATGAAAGCAAAATACTGTACGTGTGGTGAACACATCGAAAAACAAGGAAGTTAAACATTTTTTCTCCAATTTTACCTTTCTTGCCCCTAATTTGCATGTACACATTCGAATTTGGTTCAGTATTCAGCCAAATCTTTCACAAAGGATTCAGGGATAAGGCCTAATCCAAAATAGAGGATTTGGTGCATCCCTAGTTACTTGTGGCAATTTCAGTTCATGGGAATGGAAAGTTATTTTTGGGTTGTTTGTGGCCTGCAGGAGGCACAATTTCCCACAGCCAAAAAAAGCACCTGGTCTGCCATAATCAATTTGATATTGCCTTGTACCTTATTTAGTAGTGTCTTCATTATTTTTATTGGAGTAAATTTACATATCGTCATGCTACATTTATATCATTTTTTGCATAAACCTTCACATTTTACTTTTTCAGGTGGTCAATATTGTTACCAGCAATCAAGATTGTGTAAATAATATAGCCGAGTCAATGGTCCTCTCCAGCCTATTGTCTCTATTGCATTCATTACCAACAAGTAAGTACTGAAGGTCCTGACATATTTATTTTAGTAAAGCACTCGTTTTCTGATCTTTTTTGGGTTTTTTCCCCCAGAATTTTGCTAAATAATACTAGTGAGGTTGCTAAGATTGCATTATTTCCAAAGCTCAGTTTTTCTATAAGCCTATGTACATGATGGGAGCCATCAATCTGTTAATGGCTGTTTATGGTGGACAAATGCAGAAAACCTTACAATGATAGGAACTTGCATTAGGCAGGGTCCGTAAATATATATAATTTATTTTCTTTAATTTCGGATCCTTAATGTAACGTTCTATAAAGATGTTATGATTAAAACAGGACCACAAACAGACCTGTTCTATTTTATTTTAGGTCGCCAGCTTGTTCTTGCAACTCTATATGCCTTGACATCCAGTACAAAAATCATAAAGGAGGCCATGGCAAAAGGTATTTCCGAAACCCATTGTATTCTCATGATTAAATAATTAATTTTCATTGCAAATGGATATTTCTTGCTAGTCCATAAATATAATACATATTGTCACCTATCTGAATTGCCTGTGTCTGACTAAATTCGTAGTCTACTAGTTTTACTTCTGATCCAATTGGCTATATAGAACCTTTCCTGTACTGGAGCCCTTATAACAGTTTCCACATGTTTTCACAACAAAGGCTGTGTAGCTCTTCTGGTGCCCCGAGCATGCTGAAGATAACAGGAGCAATCCACAGTACCAAATGTGATATCTGTTAACTTTGTGTTTTCAGGTGCTTTAATCTATTTATTGGATATGTTTTGCAATTCCACTCACCCACAAGTGAGGTCCCAGACAGCAGAGTTGTTTGCCAAGATGATATCAGATAAACTTATTGGTCCTAAAGTAAGTATGGTTTAGCGTATTCTAATAATTAGGCCTTAAAATGTGTTGTTTAAAGGGGATTATAACTTACCTTAAATATACTTGTTGTCAGAATAAAGCCACACTCTGTCTACCGAGCCTTAAAGGAGAAGGAAAGTCGTTAACCACTTGGGGGTGCCAAATGTTAGGCGAACCCTAAATGAATGTATTTACTTATGTGAAACCCCGGGCCAGTGCTCCTATCAGCAGAAAACTGCACCGGCCCGAGTTTATACCAGTAAGCGCGACGGAACGCTTCTCTTCTGGCTTCTTCTGTCTCCAAATTTCGCGGGGCAGACGCATGCGCAGTAGAATGAAAAGCCAAATTTTTAGTTAAAGTTCAGCATTTCCCTCTAATACGCATGCGCAGCCGTGAGAAG
The DNA here is from genome assembly GCA_038501925.1 of Xenopus petersii. NCBI lineage: Eukaryota > Metazoa > Chordata > Amphibia > Anura > Pipidae > Xenopus > Xenopus petersii. Next base: position 111,848,183 of record CM076682.1, on the reverse strand, counting down.
ACAGATGAAGCTGTAAGAGAAGTGATCTGTGGTGCTCACTGGTATAACCCCGGGCCGTTGCAGTTTTCTGCTGATAGGAGCACCGGCCCGGAGTTTCCGGTAAGTAAATACAAACACTTGGGGTGCCTAACATTTGGCTTTCCTTCTCCTTGAAAATATGCATGACCTTCCATCAAATGCCCTGCAAACAATCACCAAATATGTTATTCTTACTTGAAATGGTGCCGTGTTTTTTACTTTTCCTACTTTTGAATCATTATAAAGATGCTTTACCTCTGTTCATACAGGTTAGAATTGCTCTAATGAAATTCTTGCCAGGAGTGTTTATGGATGCTATGCGTGACAACCCAGAAGCTGCAGTACATATTTTTGAAGGAACCCATGAAAACCCTGAGCTGATCTGGAATGATAACTCCAGGGAAAGAGTATCTACCACAGTTCGTGAAATGATGTTAGAGTAAGTAGCAGAAAAAATAATGTTAACGTGTCATCTAGACCATGCACTTTTTGGTTTTGTGCCCCCCCCTTTTTTTTTTTTTAAATTTAAGTTTAACCATGAGTTTAACCATGAGATCCAATCAACCCTGAAATTGGCCAACATCCCTTGGTATTCAGATTCACTATAATAAAGAAAACTGCTACATTCTATTTTACTAAGAGCCAATTCTTATGGGCTTTAGCACACATGCAGATTCGTGAAGATATAGTCGCCTGGCAACTAATCGCCTCTTCTGTGGGGCGACAATCTCCCCGAACTGCCTTCCGCCTGCTATAATGAGAAAACGCCAATGCACTTGCTCGCTTCGATTTCTGAAGTCGCCCAAAGTTTCCTCGGGAAGCAACTTCAGGCGACTTCGGAAATCGAAGCGACACAAGTGCATTGGTGCTGGCGTTTTCTTATTATAGCAGGCGGATGGCAGTTCGGGGAGATTGTTGCCCCACAGAAGAGGCAATTAGTCGCCAGACAACTAAATCTCCCCCCGAATCTGCCCATGTGCTAGATCCTTATGGGATTTCTGCTGCTGGGACTCTTTCGTGGATTTACGGTTTCTGGCATCGTCGTTAGAGTCTACCTTGTTTCCATTTCCCACCTATTCTTTGAATTCCTTTGTGTGATGCTGATTAGGATTATGGAGACAACTGTATGGAATGTGGTCATCGCACAGCCAGGTTAAGCATAAAACAACTCTAAGGCAAGGGGCACATAGGGAAAATAATTTGCTCTCCTCAGCCTGCATTTTGTACCCAGGAGAAAAATAAACTGGTCCCTATCTACTCCTTCATGTAGCGCCATTGACAGATACAGTGTTGGCCTGTGTGCAGCTAAACTTACCGGATTAGAGTCGGAAAACAAGATATTATAGTACCAAAATCAGTGAAAATACACCCAGAGTGGGAGCGGATCCACTTTTCTCCACCTGCATACAAAACGCAAGCGGGAAAAAACTTGGCCCATGTGCCTAAGAGTTAGATGTAATTCTTATATGATGCTCCTTCATTTTCAGGGTTTAACAAAATGGTGGGTGTTATAACACCCCAAATAACACAAAGGTTTTTGATTGATCAAAGCATAAAACACATTTCTAATTAATGGAGACATTCATGTCCGGACTGAGAATTAAAATAGGCCCTGGCATTACAGGTACACAGAGGCCCAAACAGCCCCCACCAGCCCACTAAATACTGACTTTCTATGGGATAGCAGCCCCTCTGGCATTTGCCAGAACTCGCAGATTGCTAGTCTGGGCCTGACCTGCTTTGATTACTGTGTAGTTTTTTTTAAACTTTTTACCTGATTTCACTAAAGTGTCTCTAACTGTGGTAACATTAGAACTGCCTGGAATTCTTGTATAGATTTTCTTAACTAGGCAAAAGAATAATAATCAATGTAGCTTGCACTCTGTCTCAGTTGCTACATTTTTCACTGGAATGGGAGTTTCATTACTTTTTTACTTTTTTTGCAGGCACTTTAAGCAGCAGATAGAAAATCCAGATGCAAACTGGAAGGTAAATGTACTTACATACTTTAATTAGAGCTCAGCAAGGAACAAAGAACTGAGTATCCCTGCTCTGTAGAGTCTACAATGTTCTTCTTAATGGTGGAGGCATGGGGAAATAACACAACTTGCCCAAGATTACAAGAAACTTTATTCAAAATATCTTTTGAACTGTGCCTCTCTCACACTATGCTACTTCTTTTTTATCTAACCTATAAATGCTGTAGAAAAATGTATAATTTTCTTAATCTATAATTGTTAGCTGCAATAAGAGGCAAAGAAAGGAACCCATGGAAAACTAGTTTTGAAACATGAATCACACCCAGCTAGAAGTAAAAATAAAATATATAAATTTACATGGATACATCTAAAGGGTGCAAGAAAGCTGTACCCCTACCCTTGGATTGGATTAATTTCCTATCCCATAAAAGGGAAAGTTGTGCGCAGCATTACATTTTAAACAATTAAGCAGGGTACAAAGAGGCTGCGACCGCAAAATTCATATAGACAAAGACAACATATATTGCAATATACATGCAAACAAAGTTCCTGTTTTGTTTAAAGGGGAGTGCATTTTTAGTAGCTAAATTCAAAAAGAAATCTTAATTTCCTTACTATATTGATATTGGATAGAGTGTCTTTGTCTATTCCTTTTGACCTTATATACACTTCTCATTATTGAGGCAGCTGGGTACTAAGCAAGGTAGGTGGGCTGGCATGTGAATTAAAATAGTAGCTCTGCGAAGTGAGCACACAACTGAGTATTCTAACTGTGAGGTTTGAGAGGACAAACCTTATCAATCGAGTGAAGCCGCAGGTCTAATTGAGGACATTATCTCTGATAGAAGGGCTGCCACCATGTTTTTTTTCTGTACAAACTTAAAATGTGTAAACCTTAAAGGAAAAGGAAGTTAATGTATTTACTTACCTGAAACCCCGGGTCGGTGCCCCTATCAGCAGAAAACTGCACCGGCCCAGGGTCATTCTAATGACCACCACGGAGCGATCCTCAAAATTCCCCGGGGGAAAAGGCATGCAGAAAAGTCAAATTTTTAGTTAAAGTTCAGATTTTCACTCTAATGCGCATCCATGGTACTCACTGGTATAACCCTGGGCCGGTGCAGTTTTCTGCTGATAAGAGCACCAGCCCGGGGTTTCAGGTAAGTTAATACATTCACTTGGGGGTGCCCAACATTTGGCACTCCCAAGTGGTTAACGACTTTCCTTCTCCTTTAAATATGTTAACCTACCTATTCATAAAATTTTTGTAATCACTACAAAAGTGATGAAAATGATTTAATGAATAGGTAGGTGAACACATTTAAGGTCAATCAAATAGTCTACCATTGATTAGGACCAGTATGGCAATTCCTACTAATATAATCAATAATGAACAGAAAAGAAATATACTGTAAAATAAATATTAGGTATGTCTATTAGGGATGGACCACTATTTTGGGATTCAGCCAAATCCCGAATGTTTCATGAAGCATTCAGACGAATCCAGAATCGAATGTGATCCCTAATTTGCAGATTAGGTAAGGAAGGGTTAGACATTGCAATTACCTTGTCCACATGAAAAAAAGACTCCTGATTTTAAGAATTCTGATTTGGTTCATCAAGACATTGTGTCTTACTAAATAAGAACAGCCAAATCAAGTATTACAAATGCTCCTTTATTAAATGTCAGCAGATTGTTGAAAAATATTGCTAAATTATAACTTACTTTTCCCCCTAATTTCTTTAGTTACCAGGTGATTTTACTGTGGCATTTGGAGAGGCCCAAGGGGAACTGTTGGTGGGTGGAGTTTTCTTGCGAATTTTTATTGCACAGCCAGCATGGGTCCTTCGCAAACCAAGAGAATTTCTTATCGACCTTCTGGAAAAATTCACTGAGCTGCTCGAAAAGAATAATGCTCATGTAAGTTGCTTTTATACTAATACAAGCAAATTAGTATATCCACATGTGTATTTGTTAGCAGTAATATGTGCACTATTATGACATTGCACAAATGAAGAAAAATAGCTTTTTTGCAAGATTGATTTTCTTTTTTTTTCTGTAATAATAAAACAGAACCTTGTACTTGATGTTGAAATCATTGCTGCTGTCAACACAGTCCTATTTGTTTTTAAAATACATTTTTAGTTGCTTTATTATGGAAAGACCCCATATTCCCATATCTGGTGGTATTCTGTGTAATAGTTTCTAAACTTGTATAGGTTGTTCAAAACACAAGATAAGAAAATGTGGGAGGTTTTATAGGTCTGTTCCAATGTGTATATCTAAAAGTTCCTCCATGTATTCATTTACATTTGTCCATTTTATTTTTCAGGGTGAAACCTTAGAAACTGTCACCACTGCAACAGTTTGTCTATTCGGTGCACAGCCACAATTAATGGACCAAGTACCGCCATTGGGTCACTTACCCAAGATTCTACAGGCCATGAGCCATAAGAACAATGCTGTTCCAAAGTGTGCAATTAGGGTCATCCACATTCTGACTGACAATGAGGTACTCACTTATTACATGATAACATCTATGGGTGTAAAACTCAGAGGCACATTTATCAAGGGTCAAATTTCAAATACATGTGAGTTTTTTTTGTTTTTTTTGTTTTTTTTTAACTCTAATGAATTAGATTTTACTCAAAATTCGATTGGGGGTTATTTATTAAAAAAATCTAATATCTAAAACTTGGACGAATTTTAACGACCTGAAAACTCGAATTAGATTCAAATTTGACCAAACTCGATTTGAGTTTTTTCTCTGAAAAAAGGAAGGCTGCAAACATCTCCAAATTGGTCACCGGATCTCTCCCATTGGGGCAAATTCACTAACCTCCGTCACTCGCCAGCGACGGCTTCGATCACAGCGCAACACTTCGCCAGGTGTAGATTCGCAGGAGAACGCTAATTCACTAAAATCCGAAAGTTGCGTCCAGGGTGCCGATTGCGGGCGAAGTTGTGCTAGCATTACTGTGCCAAGCCAAGTTGCGCTAGCGTTACCCAATTTGCATACAGCAGGAAATTACAATGTACAATGGACGTATATGTTGGAGCAAATACATTAAACTACACAAGCCTGGGAAACTTTAATAAAATAAAATAGAGTTGTTATATTGTCCTACACATGAGCCCAGTGTATAGTTTATGTGCCATATGTTAGGAAATGTAGGAGGGAAGCCGGGTACCCCAAAAAAAATTTACGCCCTTTTTCAGCCTATCACCCTGAAAAAAGGAAAAGATGTTTTTTGGGATTTAGAAAAAATTTCAACTATTTATTTTAGGAACTCCTATCTAATCTATTGCACTTTGCCTGGTTTGAGGTGGCGAAGGCAAGTCTGGCACAAGAGGTAACGTTCATTAAAATCCGCATCTTAGTGAATTTGCGTAGTTACGTCCATTCGCCAAAGTGCAAATTTTAAAGGGCGAAGTGACTAATGCTGGCGTAACTTCGCTAGCGAAGGAGATAGACTAGCGGTACTTAGGAAACAAAGTACCTCTAGACTCTATATTCCTTCGCTAGTGAAGTTACGCCAGCGTTAGTCACTTCGCCCTTTAAAATTTGCCCCATAGACTTAAGGCCCCCATAGATGCAAAGATTTTTCTTTGATGAACAACCAATTTTAGTGCAATCCAACCAATCCGTCAAATTATCGTGAGATGATTGGGAATCGAACAATCGTGCATCTAACGAGTTTTCTTCCGATATTGGCCAGAAATTTGATCGGCCAGGTTCGAAAATTTTCATCGGTCACAGTGAAATCTATCTATTGTCCAATTGTTTGCAGGGCCAAGCTGGCAACTCCCCTCCGTTTTCCTGGCTTCAAATAGACAACATCTCCTGAAATGGTCTTTTTAGTTGATGGACAAATCATACAGTTAAGCTGGCCATAGACGCAAAGATCCGATCGTACGAATCAACGTACGATCGGACTTTCCCATCTCCCGACCCTCCACTAACCATTCAGATCAAAGTCTTTACCATTCCGATCAAATTAGAACAGATCAGCCAATGTTCTGCCCCTGACAGCAATCGTACGATACTTATGTCTGACAACACTAGTGACAGTCTCCCTCTGAAAATCGTACGATCGGCAATACACGCAGAGATATTATCGGCAGGCGACAGAAATTTTCTAACCTGTCCGATCGACCAAACGACCGATCTCCGACGGACGAAAAATGTCAGGACTCTCCACACATGGTCCGAAAATCGTACGAATCCACGTTTCGTACGATCGGATCTTTGCGTCTATGGCCAGCTTTAAACAACAGTTTCAAGATAAGCTTGGTCTCATGATAAAGAAAAGGTCTTTTCAAAATCTATGGCCAGCATTATACATGAATTTGGCAGGTTTTAGGTGGTGAATAATCGAATTCTTAAAGGGCCAGAGTATGATAAATCTCGAAAATCAAATTACATTTTTTTTAAAAACTGGAATCGAGTTTGGATAATTTTCAATTTGACCCTTAATAAATCTGCCCCTTAGTGATTTAACATCATAGCAATATGTCTGTTTTTGTCTCTAACAGCTTTGTGTCCGATCAATGGCTTCTTTGGATACTATTGGGCCTCTAATGAGTGGAATGAAGAAACGTTCAGATATGATTGGATTTGCCTGTGAAGCTCTAAATAGGATGTTTCAGAGAGAACAAACAGAACTAGTGGCACAAGTAAGACTTCAAAGGGGAATACACTCCCATCTCTTTTAGTAGATATGAAAGAAATTCTCTCAGGTGCATATTCATAGTATTGAGGGGAAAAAAACTACACAATGTGGTGCAGAGAAATGTAACAAAGTGAGGGTGACAATCCCACCCACTGAATGCTTCCAGGTACTGCCCCAGCAACTTTCTTAAAGGGCTGCTGTACACTGACATGCCAATATAACACAAAAATGATTACTGCTTGTTGTCCTGATTGTAAGCAGAATGCTATTTTTGCAAACAGTATTAAATGAATGCCAAACCTTTGCAGAGAGCTCATTTGCCCTGTTTTTCCATTGTTTGTTTCTTGTAAATTATCTTACTGTCAATTTCCAGTGTATTCCCAATTTTCATTGCATCTGACCTGACCCCTTCCAGTTTGTGGTGTGTTTAGCCATAATTAATTTCCCACAATATGTAACCTTAACTTACAATAAAACATTCTAATGTTCTCTGAATGTGGCTGCAAATAAGAACCCATTATATTGTAATTGTAATAGTCTTGAATTGTACATTGTAGTGTCTTGTTTGTTTGTTTGCTTGTTATGGCTGTTTAAACTATTTTACAGGCTTTAAAAGTTGACCTGGTCCCATATTTACTAAGGCTTTTGGAAGGACAGGGCCTTGAAAACCTGGAAAGTCCTGCAGCCACAAAAGCTCAAATTGTAAAAGCTCTTAAATCAATGACTCGGAGCCTACAGTATGGAGAACAGGTGAGTATCTGTTCATTTCTCACACATTATAATTGGGGAATTTATTCACCAAACAGGTCTGCTGCGTCAAGCCAAACAATAGGTGAACGGTGTAATGGGCTTTACTTGTGAAACATTTGAATGGCCTGTTATGCCTTTATTTCTGTTTAAGTAAAAGCCACTCTTAACCTTGTTTGCAGCACAGTCTGATGCCCCAGTGAGGGACAGGAGATTTCCCCTGGTGTCCACACACAAGACAGACACTGCTTGTCGGAGCATATCTGACCATTTATTCACTAGACAATCGAATGTCAGAGCAGGGCGTGCAGAGTCTTATAATAAAAGTATGAAGTTGCTGTTTTGTAGGTTTAGATACTGTCAAAATAATTAAATTAAAACAGTGTCAACAAAAATAATGTGATTACTACAGCTACTGTTCTCTACTAGTAATTACTTCTACCATTCATGTATGATCATTAAGGGTGTTACATTTATTTTTAAACTTACCTCTCTAGTAACCACTCAAACAGTTAAAACAAAAAAAAATGTTGTGGCTTCATACACACACTTATTGGGTGTGATTTCTTTATCCATAAAACACATTTAGGCAATCTGTACAATGCATCATGGCATTCGATATCTTCCTTTACATATTACAAGTTTAAAAGCAGTGCTGAGTAAGGTCTCTTTATTCTTTAGGTAAATGAAATCCTGACTCGATCTTCTGTCTGGAGTGCCTTCAAAGATCAGAAACATGACTTGTTCATTTCTGAATCACAAACAGCAGGATACCTCACTGGTAAGGAAAAATGTTAAAGTATTTGTTCAAGTTACCATGAGTGCAAATGATTTGTTCTGTAACTTTGTTCTGAAACGTCTAGTCTGTATTGCACTTAACATACAAACCCTGGCTTTTTTCTTAAAACGTAGGTCCTTAATTTATACATCTATATACAGGGCTGCCATTGGGTACAGGAGGTACTGCAGTCAGGGTCCACATGGGCAGGGGTTTTTAAATAATTGGTAAATGGTTGTGCCAGATTGGGGGCTTTTTGTTTTTTACATTGACTAGCGAGCTAATAATGAACTAATGAACTTTGCTTTCAAGGGATACTGTCAGCTTTTTATAAGATTAATGTTAAAATATTGGATCATGAACAAATATATACAGGAAACAAACAGACCAGCTAGATGGATAGAAACAGATAGGCCAGCTAAACCACTGTCAACTTCACCATGTAAAATGGTTACTGAATCCCAGGACGTTTATGGAACAAGTACTGACTGTCTGTTTTCATTTTACTTCAGTAGAAGAAGCAGGAGGTACAGCAAACAAATCAAAACAAATCCTCTGTGTCTGGGATTATTAATAGCTCTTTTGTGCTCCTCATGGAGCTATCCCACTGATCAGTGGGAAGTCCTCTTCAGTTAATCCCCTTTATTTTTTCTCTGCTGTTTAAGTGTAATTGAAACCTGATGTACCGTAAGCCTAAAATAAAATAATTCTGCTGAAGCCCCGCCAGCGCTAGGCTGCTTGTGCTGGGAGGGAGTGCACTGCAAAAAGTTTATTATGCACTTATATGTGACACCAGATTGCGCTCATTATGCGCACATGCGCTACACAACATGGCTGCTCGCACTGGGAGCTCCCTCTCGGTGCGGGCAGCCTATCGCTGGTGGGGCCATTTTATTAAAAAACTATTGTTTCCTCCATCTGGAGTGAGGACCTATAAGCCCACACCTCTGGTGGGGGAAACGATTTTAGGGTGACAGGTGCCCAGGAGACATATAGTATAATTGAAATACCCCAATCTTTAAGGCAATAAATGTTTAATATATGGTGCTAGTTTTACTTTGGACTAAAAATAATATTATCTTTAAAAATGGCCTCTTTATCTGCTACAGTCACTGTACAATTTCAAATGAGGGGTGGGCATGTCCTAACTGTCCCTTCCAGAAGCACAGAAGAAAGGGTATAGCCAGTTACAGCCCTGCAGTAACGTAAAGACATGCTTCAGTTCCCTATCAGGTCAGCCTAGCTGCTGAATGGTTCCTATCCTATAGTACAGTTTGCTGAGTGCTGCCGGCTCCGCCGGAACAACCTGGGAAAGGAGGCAGCAGAAAGTGGAACAGATAGGTGGGAATAGTAGGGTTTTTGAAGAAATTTACAATAAACCAACCCTTAACACTACTGGCATAGACTTCTTTTTAACACTGTGTGTCTCCTTTAAACCTTCCTTATTAGGTTTCTTTGACAAAATAGCTAATCCTAATGCTTTTGCTATGTGCACCTTTCTCGTCCTTCCCCCTGGCTTCTTATATTTCTTTTCTTCCTTCAGGTGTCTCTCCTTCCCTTCTTACTGGTAGCAGCCCACTTCACCTGAGAAGTGGGCTATAGATGCTCTCTTCCAAGCAGCTTGCTAACTGCTGTGTAGCTCTTTAACACAGGTAGATCATGGTTTGCTGCTCTTGCATCTGCTTCATTCCTGTTCCCTTTGCACTTACAGGTGACACTGTGTTCCTGGGCAGTCCCTCATTTCTTTGTCACATGGATACTCCAGCATGTTCCCTTTCTTTTTATTTACAGTCACAACATAATGCAAACAGTCAACACCGTTCATTGTTTCCTAAGCTACTTATTTGCTTCATTCCTTCTTTGTGCACTTCAAAGTTATTACATATACATGATATTTGTTTTTTTAAAGTCAAGTGGCTGGATCCCCACAAGAAAATGCAGGTTATGGGGGGGGGGTGGATGTGGGGAGGGGGATGCAGGTGACAAATAGGCTTACTTTTTAGAGGAGTAGACCTTACTTCCTATAGACCCCCCTACTCTTGAATGATGAGAAATTCCCCATATGTATTTATACATATTTATACATAACATATACTCATTGTGCTCTTTAGAACACATTAATATGAGATGTATAAGAAGTACATAAAGTATGTCAAATCCATTGAGGTCCCTTTATATACACCTAGTAATGTATATGTTAGCATTAGCTACAAAGTTAAATTAAATGTTAATTTTTTGCCTATGAATTTATTAAATGCTCTAGCTCTTCAGCTGAATCCTTGTCTAAATCCTTAGTCTTCAACCAAGCCATATTCATTTGATATTAAAGCTCAGTACAACTGAACTGAACCATTTTTATATATAAAATGGATATATTTTTTTTTTAATCTCAAATGTATATTTGCAAATTAGAATTCACAATCAAGGATTGGGACAGAGCATTTTTTATTTATTTTTTTTAAAGGATTTTGCCAAATCCAAAATGTGCGGTTTGGTTTGCATATACATACACATATTGGGGGAAACTGTTCTGTAATTACTAAAATATAAAACATTTCCCCTGAAAATATTTTTCATTTTTTTCCCCCTAGGACCTGGAGTTGCTGGCTACCTTACTGCAGGCTCCTCATCTACAGTTATGCCCATTGTGCCACCACCAGTGGACCAGGAAGCAGGAGATCTTGGCTAGAACATATGAATTCTCCACCTGTAATGTTTCAGAAGGCAAACTGCTAAATGTTGCACGAGGGAGAAACCTGCAGAACTTCTCTCCTCCACTCCCTAACGTTGATTGAAAGGAACTTTATTTTCTGCCTTCCTTGTTTTACAATAAAGTGTTATTCTTTTTTGTAATAAATATATTTTTATTTACGGATAAAAACCACAAATTTCAATCTAGGACATGATTCAGATGTAACATAAACATAAAAGCACTCTGTGGATCAGCTGGGTATATGTTTTTGTTTTATGTTTCCTTTTTGTACCGAGCACATTATGTTCCTTTTTATTTGTTTACAAGACTGTGAATCAAAATAATAATCTACGTATTCTAGGTTTTATATTCCATTATATTGTCAAGGCTGTGGAGTAAAGCATTTTAAGGGCATTTATGTTTCTGTTCTCTTCCATCTTTGTCATGGTTGGGCTCACTAAATGTTGCAGAGCTTCTACATTGTTCTAGTTGGTTAATATTTGTCCTTTCCAAATCATTAACATGGCCTTCAGAAGGAAAAAAAACTGAAGATATCACACTGTACAGCATAGCTTTACCAAATAAAAATAAAATCTGCATAAAGGAAAAAAAAAAAAATGTCAGCCTGTTATGTAATAAACTAGTGTAATAGTGACACAGTCCATACATTATCCAGTATATACAGCTTTATATGAATGTACATTATACAGATCATTCATGTACATACTATTTTAAGAAAATAAAGGGAATTGACAACCTTGTTAATGTAATTTTTGTGAAATGAAGAAAGAAAGCCTTAGTACCATTTGAAATGTTGACACGTTCATTCTGTCGATTGAGTATGTTAATGTGTTAATGATTCAGTTCTGCAGGGAATAATCACAGCACTGGGAATATGTCTTAGAATGCCAGGTGAGTCTGATCTATTTTACCCATACTGACGTTGAAGTCTGCATCTTGTGATTCATTTTATTTGTATTTCTTCCTGAAAAGACACCTTTTAAGTAATCTATACCAAAGAATGAATTGCTTACATTTTCTTCATTTAAAGGAGTTGTTCACCTTTCAGTTAACTGAGCAATATTCTGCGACAATTTGCAACTGGTTTTCATTTGTTATTATGTGTTTTTCGAGTAATTTAGCATTTTATTCAGCAGCTCTCCAGTTAGCAAATTCAGCAATCTGGTTGCTGGGGTCCAAAATACCATAGCAACCATGCATTGATTTGAATAAATGACTGGAAAATAAATAGGAGAGGCCTGAATAAAAAGATAAGTAATACAAAGTAGCAATAACAACAATTTGTAGCCATACAGAGCATTGGTTTTTAGATGGGTCAGTGACCCCCAATATCATTCTGTCCTTCGAACAGAAGTAAAATACAATTTGAAAATAAGTATACATAATTAAAGTGCATTGTGCAGTGATAAATAATCAAATATGGGTGATCACTTCCTGTATTCACATCCTGACGACCGTCCCTAGAGGATCGAAATGCGTTGATGTCCATTATGCCTCACTAAAAAGCCTTTTTTTTTTTATAAAACTGATGCTGTAAGTGCTTTCATCCCTCTTTCAATTTGTATCATTCGGTTAGCACCTGGTGAATTGACTGATGGGAGGTGAGTGCTACTATTGAACATTTTTATATATATATATATATATATATATATATACATCTCTTATCTCTCACATAAACAATTCAAATTTTCAGTGACATACAGTTATGTCCATAAATATTTGGACAGACAACTTTTTTTCTAATTTTGGTTCTGTACATTACCACAATGAGTTTTAAATAAAACAACTCGGATGCAGTTGATCTGCAGACTTTCAGCTTTAATTCAGTGGGTTGAACAAAATGATTGCATAAAAATGTGAGGAACTAAAGCCTTTTTTTAAAACAATCACTTAATTTCAGGGGCTCAAAAGTAATTGGACAATTGGCTCAAAGGCTAGTTCATGGGCAGGTGTGGGCAATTCCTTTGTTATGTTATCAATGAATCGGATAAAAGCTCTGGAGTTGATTTATGGGGGGGGCAGGTATGTGGACGATTTTGCTGTGCACAGACAACATGCAGTCAAAGGAGCTCTCCATACAGGTGAAACAAGCTGCAAAAACAGAAAAAACCCATCCAAGGAATTGCTACAATATTAGGAGTGGCAAAATCTACAGGTTGGTACATCCTGAGAATGAAAGAAAGCACTGGTGAACTCAGCAACGCAAAAAGATCTGGACGTCAGTCCAGAAGACAACAGTAGTGGATAAATGCAGAATCATTTCCATGGTGAAGAGAAACCCCTTCACAACAGCCAAACAAGTGAACAACACTCTCCAGGAGGTAGGTGTATCAATATTCAAGTCTACCATAAAGAGAAGACTGCATGAAAGTAAATACAGAGGGTGCACTGCAAGCTGCAAGCCACTCATAAGCATCAAGAATAGAAAGGCTGGATTGGACTTTGCTAAAAAAAAAAAAACATCTAAAAAAGCCAGCACAGTTCTGGAAAAAAAAGTTCATTGGACAGATGAAACCAAGATCAACCTCTACTGGAATGATGGCAAGAAAAAAGTATGGAGAAGGTGTGGAACAGCTCATGATCCTGCAGCATACCATGCCATCTGTAAAACGGCGGAGGCAGTGTAATGGCTTGGGCGTGCATGGTTGCCAGTGGCACTGGGACATTAGTGTTTATCCATGATGTGACACAGGACAGAAGCAGCCAAATGAATTCTGAGGTGTTCAGAGACACTGTCTGCTCAAATCCAGCTAAATGCAGTCAAATTGATTGGGAGGCGTTTCATAATGACCCAAAACAAACAGCCAAAGCAACCCAGGAGTTTATTAAAGCAAAGAAGTGGAATATTCTTGAATGGGAAAGTCAGTCGCCTGATCTGAACCAAATTGAGCTGCATTTCACTTGTTGAAGACTAAACTTCGGACAGAAAGGCTACAAACAAACAGCAACTGAAAGCCGCTGCAGTAAAGGTCTGGCAGAGCATTAACCCTTTAAGTGCCAGCAGAATTTCACATTTTGGTTACGCGAAATGCCAGCCGTTTTTGAAACATTTTGTGCTCTCTCACTTTAGGGGCATTTTCTGAGGGGAAACCTATAGTTTACCTAGGAAAACTATACATTGTTTTTTTCGGTAGAAACTGAGCTTTCTAAATCTGTTTTCATGTTTTTACACCTGTGCAAAAAAATTTATAGTGCTAAATAGCAAAAAAAAATGAAAAATTACCATTTTTCATTGTATATCAATTTATACCAGAAAAATATTTCATTTTACGGATGAAAATCCAACTGATTTGGAAAGCCTTATGTCTCTCGAACGTGCCAATACCAGATATGTATAGTTTTAGGGAGATTTAGGATTTCTGTACAGCAAAAACTCCCGGCAGTATATTACCAAATTTTGAAAGCACTAAGGCAGAAAACGGCATGCTTTAGATTCCAAGGCAAAAAATCCTGAAACCGTAGGTTTACCCCAGAAAACCATACATTTTTGAAAAGTACACATTCTGCCGATTACAAAATGGGTAACTATGTCTCTCTACTCCCAACTACCAAACATAAAAGCTTGTCTGAACATAGCGGTTTTTCAACAAAAAATTCAAAATTCTGAAAAATCATTTCAAAGGTTTTATTTTGCTGCTCCGCATATCCCAAACTATATTAGGTACCAAGAAAAAGCACCTGAACTATGATTGCCAGGGGTCCACTGAACAATTTGATACCCATTATGCATAGGTTTACCAAAGTATCTGGCATTTAGAGACACCAATATGTAGTTAGCACATCCAAATTGTTCAGGACTTTACTTCAGCTACTGAGAAATCAACACATTGACTGCATTTTTTGTGGGGTAAAAACCCAGAAATATATGTTTACCCCCCAAACCCATATATTTTTGGAAAGTACACATTCTACTGAATCTAAAATGGGTACCCATGCCTTTCTGCTCCAAACTACTGAGTCGCAAGGCTTTCCCAAAATTGTCGGTTTTGGTGAAATATCTGAAAATTTCCTCAAACCTTCAACTTCCCAGCACCATATCACCCATGTATCATTACGTACTAAGAAAAACCACCCTAAATATGATTGCCAGGGTTCCTCTGAACATTTTGGTGGTCATTGTTCATAGGTTTACCAAAGTATCTGGCATTTAGAGGCCCCAAAATGAAGTTAGCGCATACAAACAGTCCCGTGGGTAACTTCAGCTAATGAAAGATCAACACATTGACTGCATTTTTGTGGGGTAAAAACTCAGAAATATATGTTTACCCCCCAAAACCCATATATTTTTGGAAAGTACACATTCTACCGAATCTAAAATGGGTACCCATGCCTTTCTGCTCCAAACTACTGAGTCGCAAGGCTTTCCCACAATTGTCGGTTTTGGTGAAATATCTGAAAATTGCCTCAAAGCTTCAACTTCTCAGCACCATATCACCCATGTATCGTTATGCACCAAGAAAAACCACCCTAAATATGATTGCCAGGGTTCCTCCGAACAGTTTGGTGGCCATTGTTCATAGGTTTACCAAAGTATCTGGCATTTAGAGGCCCCAAAGTGAAGTTAGCGCATACAAACAGTCCCGTGGGTAACTTCAGCTAATGAAAAATCAATACATTGACTAAATTTTTGTGGGGTAAAAACACAGAAATATATGTTTACCCCCCAAACCCATACATTTTTGGAAAGTACACATTCTACCGAATCTAAAATGGGTACCCATGCCTTATTGCTCCAAACTACTGAGTCGCAAGGCTTTCCCAAAGTTGTCGGTTTTGGTGAAATATCTGAAAATTGCCTCAAAGCTACAACTTCCCAGCAACATATCACCCATGTGTCATTACGTACTAAGAAAAAGCACCCTAAATATGATTGCCAGGGTTCCTCCGAACAGTTTGGTGGCCATTGTTCATAGGTTTACCAAAGTATCTGGCATTTAGAGGCCCCAAAATGAAGTTAGCGCATACAAACAGTCCCGTGGGTAACTTCAGCTAATGAAAAATCAACACATTGACTGCATTTTTGTGGGGTAAAAACACAGAAATATATGTTTACCCCCCAAACCCATACATTTTTGGAAAGTACACATTCTACCGAATCTAAAATGGGTACCCATGCCTTATTGCTCCAAACTACTGAGTCGCAAGGCTTTCCCAAAGTTGTCGGTTTTGGTGAAATATCTGAAAATTGCCTCAAAGCTTCAACTTCCCAGCACCATATCACCCATGTGTCATTACGTACTAAGAAAAATCACCCTAAATATGATTGCCAGGGTTCCTCCGAACAGTTTGGTGGCCATTGTTCATAGGTTTACCAAAGTATCTGGCATTTAGAGGCCCCAAAATGAAGTTAGCGCATACAAACAGTCCCGTGGGTAACTTCAGCTAATGAAAAATCAACACATTGACTGCATTTTTGTGGGGTAAAAACACAGAAATATATGTTTACCCCCCAAACCCATACATTTTTGGAAAGTACACATTCTACCGAATCTAAAATGGGTACCCATGCCTTATTGCTCCAAACTACTGAGTCGCAAGGCTTTCCCAAAGTTGTCGGTTTTGGTGAAATATCTGAAAATTGCCTCAAAGCTTCAACTTCCCAGCACCATATCACCCATGTGTCATTACGTACTAAGAAAAATCACCCTAAATATGATTGCCAGGGTTCCTCCGAACAGTTTGGTGGCCATTGTTCATAGGTTTACCTAAGTATCTGGCATTTAGAGGCCCCAAAATGAAGTTAGCACATACAAACAGTCCCGTGGGTAACTTCAGCTAATGAAAAATCAACACATTGACTGCATTTTTGTGGGGTAAAAACACAGAAATATATGTTTACCCCCCAACCCCATATATTTTTGGAAAGTACACATTCTACAGAATCTAAAATGGGTACCCATGCCTTTCTGCTCCAAACTACTGAGTCGCAAGGCTTTGCCAAATTTGGCGGTTTTGGTGAAATATCTGAAAATTGCCTCAAAGCTTCCAGCATCGTATTGTCCATGTATCATTACCAGCATAAAGCATCCTAAATATAAACATATGGGTCTACTAAACAGTTTGATGCCCAATGTGCATAGATATACCAAACTATGTGGCGCACAGAGACCCCCAAATGACAATATGTATAGACATTTTCATGGCTGACGCTCTGGCTGCTGCAATATGAGCACCTGGAGTGTGTATTATGCGACATTAGACCCCCCTAACAGTACAGAGACCCCAGAAAACCATATATTTTCAGAAAGTACACATTTTGACGAATCCAATATGGGTAAATAAGTGTTTCTACTGCAAACTGCCAAACTGCAAAGCAATGCTGAACATAACGGTTTTTATCAAATTTCTGAAAATCGTCACAAAGCTTGAATTTTACCCCATTATATGCCCCACATTTCGTAACGTATCAGCATAAAACATCCTAAATATGAACGCCAGGGGTATACTGAACACTTTGATGCCCAATATGCATAGATATACCAAACTATGTGGCGCACAGAGACCCCCAAATGACAATAGTGTATATACATTTTCACGGCTGACGCGCTGGCTGCTGCAATATGAGCACCTGGTGTGTGTATTATGCGACATTAGACCCCCCCTAACAGTACAGAGACCCCAGAAAACCATATATTTTCAGAAAGTACACATTCTGACGAATCCAATATGGGTAAATAAGTGTTTCTACTGCAAACTGCCAAACTGCAAAGCAATGCTGAACATAACGGTTTTTATCAAATTTCTGAAAATCGTCACAAAGCTTGAATTTTACCCCATTATATGCCCCACATTTCGTAACGTATCAGCATAAAACATCCTAAATATGAACGCCAGGGGTCTACTGAACACTTTGATGCCCAATATGCATAGATATACCAAACTATGTGGCGCACAGAGACCCCCAAATGACAATAGTGTATATACATTTTCACGGCTGACGCGCTGGCTGCTGCAATATGAGCACCTGGTGTGTGTATTATGCGACATTAGACCCCCCTAACAGTACAGAGACCCCAGAAAACCATATATTTTCAGAAAGTACACATTCTGACGAATCCAATATGGGTAAATAAGTGTTTCTACTGCAAACTGCCAAACTGCAAAGCAATGCTGAACATAACGGTTTTTATCAAATTTTGGAAAATCGTCACAAAGCTTGAATTTTACCCCATTATATGCCCCACATTTCGTAACGTATCAGCATAAAACATCCTAAATATGAACGCCAGGGGTCTACTGAACACTTTGATGCCCAATATGCATAGATATACCAAACTATGTGGCGCACAGAGACCCCCAAATGACAATAGTGTATATACATTTTCACGGCTGACGCGCTGGCTGCTGCAATATGAGCACCTGGTGTGTGTATTATGCGACATTAGACCCCCCTAACAGTACAGAGACCCCAGAAAACCATATATTTTCAGAAAGTACACATTCTGACGAATCCAATATGGGTAAATAAGTGTTTCTACTGCAAACTGCCAAACTGCAAAGCAATGCTGAACATAACGGTTTTTATCAAATTTCTGAAAATCGTCACAAAGCTTGAATTTTACCCCATTATATGCCCCACATTTCGTAATGTATCAGCATAAAACATCCTAAATATGAACGCCAGGGGTCTACTGAACACTTTGATGCCCAATATGCATAGATATACCAAACTATGTGGCGCACAGAGACCCCCAAATGACAATAGTGTATATACATTTTCACGGCTGACGCGCTGGCTGCTGCAATATGAGCACCTGGTGTGTGTATTATGCGACATTAGACCCCCCTAACAGTACAGAGACCCCAGAAAACCATATATTTTCAGAAAGTACACATTCTGACGAATCCAATATGGGTAAATAAGTGTTTCTACTGCAAACTGCCAAACTGCAAAGCAATGCTGAACATAACGTTTTTTATCAAATTTCGGAAAATCGTCACAAACCTTGAATTTTACCCCATTATATGCCCCACATTTCGTAACGTATCAGCATAAAACATCCTAAATATGAACGCCAGGGGTCTACTGAACACGTTGATGCCCAATATGCATAGATATACCAAACTATGTGGCGCACAGAGACCCCCAAATGACAATAGTGTATATACATTTTCACGGCTGACGCGCTGGCTGCTGCAATATGAGCACCTGGTGTGTGTATTATGCGACATTAGACCCCCCTAACAGTACAGAGACCCCAGAAAACCATATATTTTCAGAAAGTACACATTCTGACGAATCCAATATGGGTAAATAAGTGTTTCTACTGCAAACTGCCAAACTGCAAAGCAATGCTGAACATAACGGTTTTCATCAAATTTCTGAAAATCGTCACAAAGCTTGAATTTTACCCCATTATATGCCCCACATTTCGTAACGTATCAGCATAAAACATCCTAAATATGAACGCCAGGGGTCTACTGAACACTTTGATGCCCAATATGCATAGATATACCAAACTATGTGGCGCACAGAGACCCCCAAATGACAATAGTGTATATACATTTTCACGGCTGACGCGCTGGCTGCTGTAATATGAGCACCTGGTGTGTGTATTATGCGACATTAGACCCCCCTAACAGTACAGAGACCCCAGAAAACCATATATTTTCAGAAAGTACACATTCTGACGAATCCAATATGGGTAAATAAGTGTTTCTACTGCAAACTGCCAAACTGCAAAGCAATGCTGAACATAACGGTTTTTATCAAATTTCTGAAAATCGTCACAAAGCTTGAATTCTACCCCATTATATGCCCCACATTTCGTAACGTATCAGCATAAAACATCCTAAATATGAACGCCAGGGGTCTACTGAACACTTTGATGCCCAATATGCATAGATATACCAAACTATGTGGCGCACAGAGACCCCCAAATGACAATAGTGTATATACATTTTCACGGCTGACGCGCTGGCTGCTGCAATATGAGCACCTGGTGTGTGTATTATGCGACATTAGACCCCCCTAACAGTACAGAGACCCCAGAAAACCATATATTTTCAGAAAGTACACATTTTGACGAATCCAATATGGGTAAATAAGTGTTTCTACTGCAAACTGCCAAACTGCAAAGCAATGCTGAACATAACGGTTTTTATCAAATTTCGGAAAATCGTCACAAAGCTTGAATTTTACCCCATTATATGCCCCACATTTCGTAACGTATCAGCATAAAACATCCTAAATATGAACGCCAGGGGTCTACTGAACACTTTGATGCCCAATATGCATAGATATACCAAACTATGTGGCGCACAGAGACCCCCAAATGACAATAGTGTATATACATTTTCACGGCTGACGCTCTGGCTGCTGCAATATGAGCACCTGGTGTGTGTATTATGCGACATTAGACCCCCATAACAGTACAGAGACCCCAGAAAACCATATATTTTCAGAAAGTACACATTCTGACGAATCCAATATGGGTAAATAAGTGTTTCTACTGCAAACTGCCAAACTGCAAAGCAATGCTGAACGCAACGGTTTTTATCAAATTTTGGAAAATCGTCACAAAGCTTGAATTCTACACATTTTGACGAATCCAATATGGGTAAATAAGTGTTTCTACTGCAAACTGCCAAACTGCAAAGCAATGCTGAACATAACGGTTTTTATCAAATTTCGGAAAATCGTCACAAAGCTTGAATTTTACCCCATTATATGCCCCACATTTCGTAACGTATCAGCATAAAACATCCTAAATATGAACGCCAGGGGTCTACTGAACACTTTGATGCCCAATATGCATAGATATACCAAACTATGTGGCGCACAGAGACCCCCAAATGACAATAGTGTATATACATTTTCACGGCTGACGCTCTGGCTGCTGCAATATGAGCACCTGGTGTGTGTATTATGCGACATTAGACCCCCATAACAGTACAGAGACCCCAGAAAACCATATATTTTCAGAAAGTACACATTCTGACGAATCCAATATGGGTAAATAAGTGTTTCTACTGCAAACTGCCAAACTGCAAAGCAATGCTGAACGCAACGGTTTTTATCAAATTTTGGAAAATCGTCACAAAGCTTGAATTCTACCGCATTATATGCCCCACATTTCGTAACGTATCAGCATAAAACATCCTAAATATGAACACCAGGGGTCTACTGAACACTTTGATGCCCAATATGCATAGATATACCAAACTATGTGGCGCACAGAGACCCCCAAATGGATATATAGTAGATAAAATTTACAAGGTAAAACAAAATAAGGCAGTAAAGAGTGAAATGCAAAAAAATCCAATAAAACCACAAAAATCAATGTTTTTTTTCCAGACTAGTGTTATCGGCTGTCAGAATCACAGTTTGAATATTTTAGCTGGGCCAAACAGGTTATACGGCTAGAAACAAGTGAACACAACATACGCAGAGCTGAAAATGCAATAAAATGGCTAAAAATTCAATAAAATGGCTAAAAATGCACCAAAATACCCCAAATTGCAATATAATCACCGAAATAACATAAAAAAGATATTGCACAGTACGGTTAGCGAATACGCTATTCGTAATGGCAATAAAACATTTTTTTCAGCCAAAAAAAGAGACGATGCGATAAGAAAAAAAAAAAAAAAGCCACAATGCCATGTATGTGCGTGTGCGTGTGTACAAATGGTAAATTACATGTTATGTGCGCGTGTGTGCGTGTGCACATGTGTGTAAGTGCAGTGAGTGTAAGTGACCCCCCCAATCCCCAAAAATGTATGTGTAAGTGTGTGTAAGTGTGAATCTAAGTGTGTATTACTGTAATAAGTGTGTGTTGGTGTGTTTGTGTGTGTAATTGTTGCACTAACCTGAAAAAGTCGCTGGAGACTGTTGCAGGCGATCTGGAAGGGCCCCAGGAAGAGATCTGCGACGTCCTCTGCGTGCCTGTGCTGTGGGGGCGGAGATATCCAGCGCGGTGTAGGCTGCAGCAGCAGGACACGTAAGTTACACGTGCCTGCTGCTGTTTTTGGGCCCCTGGGCGATCGCGCCCCAGGGGCCACTCGATCCCCTGCTCTGCTCGTTGCCTAGGGGCAGGGGATCGATGCGGAACAGAGCGAGCGGCTCTAACAGCCGCTCCTCCGCTTCTGAACCCGGAAGTGCTGCAGAACGTAGAATCTACGTTCTGTGGCATTTCAAGTTACTTTTCCACAGAACGTAGATTCTACGTTCTGTGGCACTTAAAGGGTTAAAAAGGAGGAAACCCAGAATCTGGTGATGAACATGAGTTCAAGACTTCAGGCTGTCATTGCCAACAAAGGGGTTTCAACCAAGTATTAGAAATTAACATTTTATTTTCAGTTTTTTAATATGTCCAATTGGTTTTTAGCCCCTGAAATTAAGTGATTGTGTTAAATATTTTTATGCAATCTTTTAGTTCAACCCACTGAATTAAAGCTGAAAGTCTGCAGTTCAACTGCATCTGAGTTGTTTCATTTAAAATTCATTGTGGTAAAGTACAGAACCAAAATTAAAAAAAAAAAAAAAAAGTTGTCTGTCCAATTATTTATGGACTTAACTGTATATTTTTCAGCCAAACCAAAAATAAACTCAAACCCAAAGGTTCGATAATTCTACATCTGTGGTGTGTCATACTTATAACAATCCCAGAACCACCCCTTAAAGGAATAGTTCAGTGTGAAAATAAAAACTGGGTAAATGGATAGGCTGTGCAAAATAAAAAATGTTTCTAATATAGTTAGTTAGTCAAAAATGTAATATATAAAGGCTGGAGTGCACAGATGTCTAATAAAACAGCCAGAATCCAACTTCCTGCTTTTCAGCTCTATAACTCTGAGTTAGTCAGCGACTTGAAGGGGGGCCACATGGTACATTTCTGTTCAATGAGTTTGTAATTGACCCTCAGCATTCAGCTCAGATTCAAAAGCAACAGATATGACCCATGTGGCCCCCCCTCAAGTCTCTGATTGGTTACTGTCTGGTAGCCAGGGTAACCAGCCAGTGTAAACTAAGAGAGCTGAAAAGCAGGAAGTAGTGTACTGACTGACATGTTATACGTCAAATCACTCCAGCCCTTATACATTACATTTTTGGCTAACTAACTATATTAGAAACATTTTTTATTTTGCACAGCCTATCTATTTACCCAGTTTTTATTTTTACACTGAACAATTCCTTTAAGTCTCAACTTCTTTTTTTCTAAAGGCTATTGAGACCCCCAGGATGTAGTGTCTGTAATGTATGAATCCAAAACTTCTCCCTCTTTTGGAGTTGTAGGAGTCTGTTGCCCCCACCCAGTTGAGGGGGGACAACAGGCCACTTAAGAGAAATGAGGGATGCTGCTTTGTGTCATGCTAAATGAAACTGGGCCAGGACCGGTAACGTAAAGGGATTGTTCACCTTTAAATTAACTTTTAGTATGATGTAGAGAGTGATATTCTGAGACAATTTGCTTTAATGTTTTATTATTTCTTGTTTTTAAGTTATTTATCTTTTTATTCAGTAGCTCTACATTTTGCATCTTAAGCAATATGGTTGCTAGGATACAAATTACCCTAGCAACCATGCATTGATTGAATCAGAACCTGGGCTATGAATAGTAGAGGGCCTTAATAGAAAGATGACTAATAAAAAGTAGCATAAAATAAATTTGAAGCCTTTTAGAGTATTTGTTTTTTAGATGGGGTCAGTGACGCCCATTTAAAAGTTGGAAAAAGGCAAATAATTAAAAAACTATATAAAAAAAATAATAATTTAGACCGATTGAAAAGTTGCTTAAAATTGGCTCTTCTATAACATACTAAAAGTTAACTTACTGGTGAACCAACCTTTTAAGTACTTCCTTCCTTATGGTGGATTTGTGTTGATTGATCCTATTGCGAATTGGTTGTATATAAGTGAGACCGTACAGACATTTCATTTTTACATGCTCAAATGTCCATGTGTTCTTACCTATGTAGGTGAATGGTGAATCCCCTTCCCTTTTTGCAGGTCCTGCCTTATTTGAAAATATATTCTGTGGGGAAGCGCAAACAAGAAAACTCCTGGTGCAGAATATCCAGATATGTAAGTGCTCAGTAAGAAGTGCAAAAACACATCCAACGTCTCAGCATAGTAACTTCACTAATAAAGGTAATAAGAAACATCTCTGGAGAGAATACATACTCCCCAGATTTAAGAGGTATATAGGCCAAACACAGTTAGTTCAATCATCACAACCTTGGACAAAACAAAGCTACAAACGCCATATAGTGAAGTATAGCTTTTTATTTGTTAATTAAAGAGCCCTCCAACCGGGTATACTCACAAGTTTCGAAGTTAAAACCGCATTGAACAAATGTTCAGTCCAAGTCCACAATATTAATTCCTCACCTGCCTTATTTATTATACAGGTATAGGATCTGTTATCCAGAATGCTTGGGACCTGGTTCTTTCCGGATAACGTAATTTGGATCTTCATACCTTAAGCCTAGACTAAAAAATAATTGAAATATTAAATAAACCCAATAGGCTGATTTTACCTCCAATAAAGATTCATTATATCTTAGTTTTGATCAAGTACAAGGCACTGTTCTATTATTAAAGTGATAAAGAATTTTTTTTTTTTTAAATTTGGATAAAATGGAGTCTATGGGAGACAATCTTTCCATAATTTGAGCTTTCTGGTTAACGGTTTTCCGGATAACTGGTCCCATACCTGTACATTTTTATAGCTTGAGCACAGTCTCTACCCGTAATAAACCTCACAGGTCTATCTTTTTTTTTTTAAATACATTTAATAGAGCCAGTTGCTGTGTCTGCACAAATCATAGTATTCAGTGTTTTAGATACTATTGTTTGTTTCTTATTATTTATATAAGCACATAATATCCCTCATTGGCAACGTATCCATATATTTTCAATGCATACATATTTAGAATAGCCGCTGTGCAGCTTTAAACAAGTTAAATCAGGAAGAAAATGGGTCATGGAGTTTGGGTTAGAGTCCTGCGTGGGTTAATTTTTTGCCACCTACAATCTGCAACCCAGACCCGCATTCTTATATTTTTGATTCCGATTTTGAGAATCAGGACTTGTTACGCATCATCGCTAGTGATTTAAAGGTTGCTTACGTGATTAATGCTGTTCCATCCAATCTGGCAGACTACTCTGGGTTTGGTGAATGGAGTGCTACTAGCCTGAATGTGTATTGCTAACCAAAGTACTGTGGACGAATAATGGTCTGGGGCCGGTTTTTTTATATTCTTTTGATGAGTCATGGTTCCAGTGAAAGCCAAATGCAAAACACTGACTTATATAAAGCATTTTGTAAATGTAATAAAGGTACTGGACCTGTATTTTCCAGATAATGGATCTTTCCGTAATTTGGATCTTCAAACTTTAGTCTACTAGAAAATAATGTAAACATTAAATAACCTCAATAGGCTAGTTTTGCTTCCAATAAGGATTAATTATATCTTAGTTTGGATCAAGTACAAACTACTGTTTATTTCTTCTTCAGTAAAGCATTATATAAATATGAAGGCAATATAATTGAACACCAAAATTGTACTTTGCAATGATTTAGTCAATAAAAAAAAAAACAAATATACAACAATATACCTTTTTAGATAAGTAAAAAAAAAAGTACACCCGTGGCTTTTTTTTCTTTCGGTATTGTCCAATTGGGTAGAAATACCCTCGAGTAGGCATTTCTTATAACTCTTCTTCCAGTCTCTGACATTGACTGAGAGACTTTTTTTCCACCTTTCCATGCAGAATTATTAGCAGCTCTGTGATGTTTGATTGGGTTTTTTTCATGAGCAGAACATTTCACAAAAGAAACCTTGCCATGCCTTGGTGGATTTAGTGTTTAGTACAGTTATGTTGCAAGGCCCACAGCCAGATGTTCTCCCATTATCCTCAAGTACCCTCTGATTCCATAAAGAATTTATAATGGATTATATGATGGTGAGCAGCCACAATTCAGAACATTTCCACCATGCTCTAGGGTGCTAACAGGTTTTTATGATAAAATGCTACTGGTACTGTAGACAATTATATAAAAATTTGTCATGGGGTGTTCTTTGCAGATTTGAGAGTGTAAGAAGTTGACAAAAAGCACTTGTGGGATGTGTTAATTATTAACACATATTTAGTGCCCATATATTCAGCAGTGCTGTACACCAACATACAAATGACATACAATTACTGCTTAATAGAGCTTACAATCTAAAATAAGAATGGAGCACAAGAGAGAGGGTGTGGGAAAAGGCAATATCAAAAGTTAGAAAAGTATTAGAGCAGAGACACGCTCAGATTTGGGGAGATTAGTCTCCCATTGACAAATCTTTTCTTCAGGGTGCTAATCTCCTGAACTGCCTCCTGCTGGCTACAATGTAAATCTCTAGCGGGATGGCAATCTGTGCACTTCGTTTTCTGAAGTTGCCCAAAGTTGCCTCAGGGTAGAGACATGCTCAGATTCGGGAAGATTAGTTGCCCAGCGACAAATCTCTTCTTCGGGACAGCTAATCTCCCCGAACTACCTCCCGTCAGCTAGAATGGCAATCGGTTCACTTTGTTTTCTGAAGTTGCCTCACGAGGAAACTTCGGGCGACTTCTTAAAACGAAGCGCTCCGAGTGCCATCCCGACGGTGATTTCGATTCTAGCCGGCGGGAGGCAGTTCTGGAGATAAGTCGCCCCACAGAAAAGGGGATTTATCGCCGGGCGACTAAATCTCCCCGAATTTGAACGTGTCTCTGCCCTTAAGAGTTGTGGCAGGAGGCAGTGACATCTAGAGATGAGATCAGAGATGGAGGCTGAATGCTTTAGACCAGGGGTCTGCAACCTTTTTTTACCCGTGAGCCACATTCAAATATAAAAACAGTTGGGGAGCAACACAAGCATGGAAAAGTCCATTGGGTGCCAAATAAGTGCTCTGATTGGCTATTTGGTAGCCCTTATGTGGACTGGCAGCCTACAAGAGACTCTACTTGGCACTATACATCGTTTCTATGCAATTAAAACTTGCCTCCAAGCCAGGAATTCAAAAAGAAGCACCTGGTTTGAGGCCACTGAGAGCAACATCCAAGGGGTTGGAGAGCAACATGTTACTAACGAGCTACTGGTTGTGGATCATTGCTTCAGACAGTGATATTGTAACTTTTGTTCTTCACTTTTTATAGGTTTTTAAATGACTGAGTTTTATGCTTAGCAGCTCTGCAATTTCGAATTTCAGCAGCCATCTGGTTGCTACCTTACAATTATCCACAGCAGCCAGGTAGAGGCTGGAATGAGATATTGTAAGATAAATTACAGATGGATAAGATAAGTAATGCAAAGTTAAATAACAATAAAACGGAGCATTCGTTTTTTGGCAGCCGTACAGGGGTCAGTGACCCCCATTGGTAGGCTAGAACGTGAGGTAACTATATTAATGACCATAAAAGTAAATAAATAATAGAGACCAGTTATAAAAGTGTTACCAATTGGAAATTCTATACCATGCAAACGTTTAAAGAACTATCCCTTTAAAGACTAGAGACGTGAGACTTTTCAGAGGGGCAGGTACAATAAATATACACTGCATATACACCAGTAAGATCCCTGTATAATACGTATTATGCGCCTGTAGTATGGTGGTACAGTAGTAAAGGACAGCTGGGGGGAGGGGAATTTCCCCAGTTTCCCCGTGGGCCTTTCCGACGCTGAATATAATAAATATATAATAAATATAATAAATGATAGCGCTGCATGCACAGAGCACTTATCAGCTCTCCAGAAGCTATCAGACCATCCCTCGACCACACCATTCAGCGCTCAGGCTTTATTCTTGTCACTACTTCCTCTTCTTCGAACAAGGAAGTGACACCACGGGTCGTCACTACCGTGGCCGGACACTGTAGGAAGCAATAGGAGATTTGGCGCGAATGACAAATTGGTCCCCCAGAAACCTGCTCAAGGTACGGATGAGGCGGTGCTGTGTAAGGGGAGGGAAATACGGGGGTCACGGTGTTGGCTGGGTACTCGGGAATGTGGCGTCGCTTTTAATGATGTCATAAGAACCTTAGTCTGTCGCCTTATGTCATACATTCAAGGCTTCATCATTTTCAATGGTTGTTTAAGCAATGGTGTGCGTGTGGCTACAAGAATTACCTTTGCACATAAACGTGTGGCACTGGCAACTCTGTGTTTTGTTCTGTGTATTGTTCTTATGAATAGTTGAATTTATAATGAATGAGTGGTTCATTTGAATGATCAGCAGAGGGGAAATATGGATTTTCCAAAATCAAGTTTGCGACCCGGCCAGCCAAGTCCAGCCCAACTCCCGTGCGCAACCGGGGATGCGCGTGCGCAATGGACGCAGGTGCGTCCTCGCCTCTAAATTTACTCATAGTTGCTTTACAGTTTGTCAACCATTGTTTGTTGATTGTATAGTTGCCCCTGGAGGTGCACTCGCAGCTTAGTACATATGGGAAAATAAGTGCCTTTTTTTCCCCAGTTATGAATTTTTAAAAGGAAACTCTTTAAAATCAGAACTTACTGGAGTGAAATTTTCAGACAGAACACTTACATACAAGCTACTGTTTATAGAGCTTCAGGCAAATCTCATAGTCCTTGCAGCAGTAGCAACAAAAGCATTAGTACATGTTTGTCTCTATCCTTATAATACACAAAAGCTATGAATATCTTGTAAATTATATCCTTATAAACGGTGAGTTCTGATGTCATCAGTTATAAACGGTGAGTTCTGTCACATGACTCACTGAAACGTGTGTATTATTATAAATAAAGTACCCCCAGTTGCAAAATATGAGGATATTAGAAGTTACCTCAGAGTTCCATGACCTGTCTAAAAACACTCGGCAGTTGCTGCCGCCCTCCCCCATGCGCTTCCCTTTTTGCGTCTGGGGGGGTCCACCAGGGCGTCAGAGAGGGGGGCCAGTGCACTAGCGTAGAGAGCCTCACTGCGGTCTCTGCGCTAGAAGAGCAGAATTTCCGGTTTTCAAACCGGAAATTCGGCTCTTAAAGTACCAGGAGCAGCATTTTTGCTGCCCCTGGTACCTAGTGGGGCGATGCCGCCTGAGGCTACAGTCTCAAGTCGCCTCATTGGCAAAGCGCCCCTGCATGAAACTCCTCGGTAACTTATAATATCCTTATATTTTACAAGAGGGGGTACTTTATTCACTATATAATACACAAAAGCCATGCATATCTTGTAAATTATACCCTATGCCATATTTGTACCAGCCATTTTCCTGCTGCAAAGAAAAAATCTTTTAAACATTAACTCTTATAGAATTGTTTTGCCACCAGAATGGATTCATCCAGCTTGATTACCATCAAGTGCTACAATGTACTGTTTTATTGTTGCAGAAAAAAAGGAAATAGTTTTTAAAAATTAGAATGGACTCTATGGTAGGTGGTCTTACCATAATTCAGACTTTTCTGGATAATAGGTCTCCAGCACTGGTATTCTGAGGTAAAAGAGGGGTCTGGTCCTTACGGTGTGTTTCCTGTATAGTGTTCAAATCCCCTCTTGTGCTCTTATGCCCCTGATCTCCAGATAAGGAATGCCATGCATTATCTTCACTGTAATGCCATTTTGGGCATTGTCTTTGGGAAAACTCCTCATAAACAACTGTATTCTTTCTCTTCAGGATTATTTAACTTTGTAAAGTATTTTCTTATTGTTACATTGCTCTGAGAGAAAAGATGTAGGGGAACTCGAGCTTCCAAACCAAAATTTGATAAAACACAACACAAAAAAACCCTAATATACCCATCACAGTTACCGGTTTCTTCAAAAAGTATTAATAAATGCCATTTTCTATGCTGAAATCCAGCTGTTCTTCTCTCTCTGCATCATTTGAAATCCTGGCAGAGAAGAAGGGAATAAACACTGATTTTACAAATTGTAACAACTTCTCCACAGCTTACAGACAGCATGCATGAACTACATAACCCACAATGCACTGCACTGTGATGTTCCTTATTGAAATCACGTGTGCAGGGAATTGTGGGTTTTGGAGGATGCAGGCTAAGAACAGATGGCTGCTGATACAAAGTAACCGTAGTCAGCCAGCTCAGCAAAGTAGTCAGACAGATCAGCAGGGGGCTAGGCTTAGGGAACTGTCCAAACCATTAAAGATCATGAAAAGTCTGCATATTTTTTAATTGATGTATATTGCAAAATTGCTTGAAACTATGTTTACTTTTCAAAAAGCTTAAGCTATGTTTGTGGAGAGTTCCCCTTTAAGGACCTTTTTTTGGCAACATAACACCTGACACCACAAGAGGTTATGAGCTCTCCACTCTCTCTGTGTTTTTGCATATTCAGCTTTGTACAGTATTGTGAAATTACATGTTTTAACATTTTTCCTTCCTTTTTTTAATTTTCAGTTAAAATGGCTTCGAGTGAAAATGAGCCATTTTGTGTGAAATTTATCAAGTCTCCTGAAAATTCTGAATACTTCTTTAAAGCTTATGAGGTACTATATCTATAACACAAATATCTAGGTATATTACTACTAGAACCCAGCTGGGGAAGTATATTTTTACATTCAGTTATTGAATATTTATAACAAAGTTCCAAACTTGGAAAGGCACTCTTTGCAGAACAATCACCCATGCTTATTTTGAAGTTAAAAAGACAAACACAGATTAGATCCTCTATTTCTCTGCAGTCTCGGTGGGACACAGGAACCAGTGGTAAAGCTCCATTCCTCGAGGAGGCAGGACACTTGATTGACAGATGAAAAACGGGGCGTGCCAGTATTACCTTACCCCTTGTACTTCCTCTATGTACTTCAGTTTTTCAAGTGTCCTGCCTCAGGAGGTTGGACTATATGGTCTCTAGAGAGACCCAACAAAAGGAAGATCTTCGGTCAGTGTTTAGCACTGATACCCAGGTAAAAACTTGGGACACGAATAGTTGTACCCAAAGAGTTAACCCCCAACGCTGGATAGAGGAATTCCTGGGCAAAGTATACATCCCCTTAGGGGGAAAATAGCCACCCAGAACTTATCCTGTCTCACCCTGGAGACGGAAATCTGGCCGGGAAATCTGGGGTAAAGGACTACTTGCTCATTCTGTTTGGCACAACCGCGCGCACACCAATTCCCCCCCCCCCCCGCTGCACACATGCCTGCATGCCTAGGAGCAGTCCACTACCATTACTGGCAAAAGAACAGGAGTAGCTCGGGCTGTGGCAGCTGCATGCTCTCAGGCTGTCTAGGAGAGTAGAGGGAGTTTCGCGGTGCTACACAAGGGAGCCGGGGGAATACATGCCGGCGTACATCCGATAGCAAGTGGTGGAGTGACGTCATTGGCGAGAGGGAGAATGGGCACCAGCAGCCATTTCTTTCCTACTGCGCACTTCAAACAGTAAACAGGGGAGACGCTGTCCGCAACAGAGTGGGGCAATTAAAAAGCAGGCACCTTGCACTTCACCCTCAGTACTTCCCTGAGACCATGGTGGAAGGTAAGGCAATATTCCCTCGGGGGGGGGGGCACGCCTCAAAAATAAAAGGTCACATTACATATTTGGCTTGTACAAAATGTATTAGTGGCCAGACAGACCCACTCTGTCGGACCTGTTCTGTGCCAGTAGTAGACAGAGACAACCAGAGTGCTCAAGGCAGTCAGACAGTCTCGCCTCAGGAAGGGGTTTCTCACAGTTCTGCAACCATTACTTCAGGAGAACCCCCAGCTCTACTGTGGCGAATTCAATTATCCCAGTCACTGGCATCTTTTCAACAAATGCCGTCAATAGCAGGGCCCATTGCAGAATCGGTTGGCAAGGCTATGTCTAAGATAGGCGAAGCTTCAACAAAGAAGCGTAGACGCACAGCCACTAAAAGAGCAGTGTCACCGAATTCTACACCATTACCATCCAATGTGTCAGACGCTTCAGAATCCGAAGGAGAAGTTATTTCCTCACCTCCGAATTCAGGAGAGGAGGAGGAGAGAGACAAAGACACTCACCACGATGTGGAGGGTATCATTAAAGGAAAACTATACCCCACAAACAATGTAGGTCTCTATTAAAAGATACTGAGTAAAACAGCTCATGTGTAAAACCCTGCTTCATGTAAATGAACCATTATCATAATAATATACTTTTTTAGTAGTATGTGCCATTGGGTAATCATAAATAGAAAATTGCCATTTTAAAAAATAAGGGCTGCCCCCTGGGATCGTAAAATTCACTGTGCACACATACAAACCACATGTTAGGTCATATGAGCCAATTAACAGACAGAGTTCTGCCTTTTGCTTCCTCACTTCTTCCTGTTACAGTTAGTGTTGTAGTATATCTGGTCAGGTGATCTCTGAGGCAGCATAGATAGAGTCACGAAATGGTGGTTCAAGACAAGAGATGTAAAAGGGCAATATTTATGTAAATATATATTCCAGTTTGGTAAGATTCTTTAATATGTCATTCAATTTGATATAAACTATCTGTTGCTTAAGTATTCATTTTGGGGGTATAGTTTTCCTTTAAGGCAATTACAGAGGTCCTGAAGTTAGATTCAGCCAATGATCAACCCAAGGCTAAAGGGCTTTTTAAACTGCAACATAAGTCAGCAACTTGGTTTCCAGCCCATGATCAGTTATTGGCAGTGGTTCAGGATGAGTGGAAAACAGCTGAAAGAAAGTTTTCGAAGTCTTATCCATTCCCAAAAGAATTAGTTGACAAATGGAGTGTTCCCCCACTCGTAGATGTACCAGTTTCGAGGCTGTCCAAAAATACAACTGTATCAGTCACAGATGCAGCTGAGTTCAAAGAAAAACGTTTAGAAACTCTTCTACAATCCACATTTGCAGCAGCAGGGGCAGCACTACGCCCATCCTTGGCATCGGCATGGGTCAGTAGGGCTATAGCGGCATGGTCAGAATCTCTCATTACTGGAATCCAAGACAGCACTCCCAGAACGGATCTGATTTAAACAGCAAACTACATTGCAGAAGCTAATGCCTATCTCTGTGAGGCAGTTCTTGATACAGCACAGTTGGCGGCTCGCACATCAGCATTAGCAGTGGCCACATGTCACACACTCTGGCTAAAAAATTGGTCTGCAGACCTCAGTTAAAAGAAATCACTGACAGCATTGCCTTTTAAGGGCTCAAGCCTCTTTGGAGAAGAATTAGAAAAAATCATATCTCAAGCAACAGGGGGTAAGGAAATACATTTCGGCGTGGAAGATTTTTTCTGGACCACAGCAACAGATCCACGAGACATTCAAATTTGCCTCATAAAACATTCTTTCGTAATAGGCCTAATGACAAATCTAGAGCAAACTGGAGGCCAAATAAGCCCCAGGGCAAGACGGGCCAGGACAAGCCCACCTCGACATGACGTGGCACCCCCTCCGGGATCTCAGATAGCAATAGTGGGCAGACTTCTGCGGTTCCGGGAGGTATGGCTCCAACACTCATACACACATACAAAGAAATTGTAACAGAAGGTTACCATCTGGTTTTCAATTCAAACCCACCTCAGAGGTTCTTCATGTCTTCAATTCCCACCGATCCAACGAAGGCTCCGGCATTTCGAGATTGCATTATGACACTACAACAGACAGGAGTGATTGTTCCAGTACCACAGCAACAAAGATTTTATGGCTATTACTCCAATCTATTCATTGTTCCAAAGAAAGAGGGATCTTTCCGTACCGTACTGGACCTCAAAGGGTTGAACAAGTTCATCAAGTCTGTGAAGTTTAAGATGGAGACTCTACGTTGATGTCTCTGGATATGAAAGATGCCTACCTGCACCTAGCAATATGGCCGAACCATCGCCAAGGTTTTTCCTTTGCCAACCAACACTTCCAGTTCGTAGAACTCCCATTTGGACTGTCTTCGGCCCCCAGAGTGTTCACAAAATTGATGGCGGTTACAGCAGCAACCCTGAGACTCCAAGGAATATCCGTGACGCCTTCTCTAGACGATCTTCTAATCAAGGCAAGGTCAGAGCAACATGCGCTAGCCAGTCTAGAAAGGGCAGTGTGTCTAACAATTCGGATGGAAGATCAATTGGGCCAAGTCTCGGATTCGGCCAACCAAAAGGATGATCTTCTTGGGACTGGAGTTTTACACACAAGAACAGATAGTTTTCCTTCCATCAGAAAAGCTGAGGTAGCAAGTATGGAACCTCAGAGTATCCCACAAACCAACGCTTCACCAAGCAATGAGGGTATTGGGCTCCATGTTTTCGACTATGGAGGCAGTACCCTTCTCTCAAATACAATGATGCAAATATGGACATTCAAATTGACATATGTCTTCCTGCCACTACCCATGCTACCCAGGGTACTCAAGAAAATAAGACAGTCAAATCTGCTAGTGATAGTCGTGGCACCATTCTGGCCAAGAAGAACATGGTACCACGATCTGCAAGAGTTGTTAACAACAGCACCCTTACCATTACCTCGCAGATCAGATCTGCTTTGTCAGGGACCCATACACCACCCTAACCCAGGACTGTTCAATTTAATGGTGTGGCAGTTGAGGAGTCCATCTGGAGAAGACAGGGATTCTCACCAGAGGTAATAGTGACCTTACTAAAAGCCAGGAAACCAGTTCCTCAAA
The DNA here is from genome assembly GCA_038501925.1 of Xenopus petersii. Classification (NCBI taxonomy): domain Eukaryota; kingdom Metazoa; phylum Chordata; class Amphibia; order Anura; family Pipidae; genus Xenopus; species Xenopus petersii. The sequence continues at coordinate 111,813,739 of CM076682.1, read as the reverse complement.
GATTTATCACAGAGTCTGTGGAAATGGTGTTAAGACAAGGGAATTCCAATTGAAATTCTTTCCATACCAAATATACTATCCTTTCTACAGAAGGGTCTAAACCTGGGACTTCAGCTCAGTTCTCTTAAAGTTCAAGTTTCGGCTCTCTCAATACTTTTTCAGCATAAACTAGCATTGGAGGAGACAGTAAAATCTTTTCTTCTAGGAGTTACTCATGTTGTCCCACCTAGGCGGCCTTCGACACCAAACTGGGACCTAAACGTAGTTCTAGAGGCTCTCATAGAACCCCCATTTGAACCACTGGCATCAGTAAACCTGGATTGGCTGACCTGGAAAGTGACATTTCTCATGGCTATCGCTTCAGCAAGAAGAGTATCCAAACTAGGAGCATTGTCCTGCGATCCCATAGTATTTCACAAGGACAAGGCAGTACTGTGGACCAATCGTCATTTCTACCTAAAGTGGTATCATCTTTTCATCTCAACCAAGAGGTTATAGTACAGTCTTTGTGTCCAGATCCAAAGAATGCAAAAGAGAAAAGACTACATGGGCTTGACCTTGTCAGAGCTCTAAAGATTTACATTAAGCGTACGAGGAGCATCATGGGCATGGCACAATTCTGCCTCGGCAGAACAGATCTGCAGAGCGGTGACCTGGTCATCAGTGCACACATTCACAAAATGTTATCATTTTAATACCTTCACTTCAGCAGAGGCAGCGTTTGCCTGCAAGGTCTTCCCTCCCTTTTTTTAGAGCTGGAATAGTTTTCCTGTGTTGCCTTCACCAAGGTGTTTTAGACTCTTGGTACCAACTGAAGTACATAGAGGAAGTACTAGGAGTAAAGCTGAGGTAATACTGGCACGCCCCCTTTTTCATCTGTCAATCAAGTGTCCTGCCTCCTGGAGGGATGGAGCTTTACCACTGGTTCCTGTGTCCCCCTGTTGACTACAGAGAAACGGATTTAACATTGAGTACATAAATCCAATTTTTGACACTGTATAAACTTTCTGTTTACTTATCACATGTATAAAGATGTCAGGGGAATTGCTCAGTGTATGAAATCTGATGTGTAGTTACCTTTTCGTATAGAGCTGAAACACTACACAAAAGTGAGCTGTTTTGTAACCTTACAATTAGCATAATAACAACAATAACAATAATAACAACAATATTCATTGTCAAAGACAACTGGGATTTATTTCTGCTTTGTCTTCATAGGCAATCAAGCAAATTCAGTCTGATGAATCTCTTCAGCTAACAGAAGAAAGAGAGGCACTTCTCTTGAAAGAAAAAGACAAATCTCTCTACATTTGTGATCCTTTCAGTGGTGCTGCGTTTAGCCATCTGAAAAAGGTTTGCTATTTTATTTATAGATACTGAATGCTTTTATATTAGTATGCATAAGGGTTGTCTGACTATAGCCGATTGCAGTCAGAACTACTAGCAGTTAATATGTGATGAACATGCTACATTGGCTCTCTTTGAAGACATGTGCTTCAAGCTACTGGCAATCCAGAAGCAGATGATAAAGGTCATATTTTCATCTAGTGGTTTCACACAGATACAATGGGAGGCCAGGGCACAGCAGATTATCCACTCACAATATGCTGTTCAGTACTGCACAGCATATGGGTGAGCCTGCATTAAAAGGAAAACTATACCCCCAAATAAATACTTAAGCAGCATATTGATTACATCATATTACGTGGCATATTAAAAATCTTACTAAACTGGAATATGTATTTAGGTAAATGTTGCCCGTTTACATCTCTTGCCTTGAGCCCCGATTTCATGATGGTCTGTGTGCTGTCTCAGAGATCACCTCTGTCTGTTAATTGGCTCATGTGACCTAACGTGTGGTCTGTTTGTGTATATGATGAATCATATGATCCCTGGGGTGGCCCTTATTTTTTAAAATGGCAATTTTTTATTTATGATTACCCAATTGCCCATAATACTTAAAAAGCTAATTATTATTAAAATGTTTTATTTACACAAAGCAGGGTTTTACATATGATCTGTTTTATGCAATATCTTTTAATAGAGACTTATAGCGTTTGGGGGTATAGTTTCCTTTAACACATCTCTTCAAGGAGAGTATGCCAGTGGTAGACACAAGCACTGGTGATGAACGGGTAGGCAAAATATCAGTCAATGCCTGCCCTCAGCACAGCGCAAAACCAGGGGTGGGTGCCTTGCTACTCAGTATTGCCTTGGGTGGCAATACTACTTGGTCTTGACGGTCTATAGGTTTTAGGCAGTTGTTCAGGTGTCTGAAAATACTAAAGTTTCTGTTTATTACTAACAAGGGGTTTGAACTCTTGCTCAGAATTTAGAATTCTCTAAATTTACTCTGAAATATTCAGAAAACAGTACTATATTTATAACCTTTTATCGACTGGCCTTTAAGCAGATTAATAAGTTGATACCATATTTTCATAATTATATGGTCTCTAGATATGATCAATTTTTCCTATTTCATTTTCGGAAAATACACTTACATATGCAGCTTGGCTGTAGGATAGTTGGCCCACAAGTTGTCATCTTTTGCATGGAGAATCAAAGACGCGTTCCTCGTGCTGAATACCCTGTCTACAATATGGCAATGGCTGATGTGACAATATCTTGCACCAGCCTCGATAAAGAAACTAGGGTAAGTTTAAGAACCATTCATTTAAATGTGGGGTATTTACATGGAAATATTTATAAAGTACTGTAATAGCATAAATGTAAACATTAAAGAAAATGTGTATTCCTTTTAATACCAGGAAGATGTGCATCATTATGTACAAATCATGGGAGGCTGTGTGTACAGGGATCTTAATGTTTCTGTCACACACCTAATTGCTGGTGAAGTGGGCAGTAAAAAATACCTGGTGGCTGCAAGTCTGGATAAGCCCATTCTTCTTCCTTCTTGGGTGAAAGAATTATGGGAAAAATCAAATCAGCGGTAAGACCACTTTCCAATTTATTTTTTGTAGTGTTAAGTTCATTAAATTGAGAAAATGAAGTTATGTATTTACTTCTCACAGTCCATGACCTAGGCCTCACAAAATATAGCTTGTGTGTTGTTTTTTTTTTTTTAATAAACAGGAATTTCGTTATATGTTTGCAACTGACATCTGTAGAGCAGAGAAATGTAAGATGACTTTTCTTTATATATATATATATATATATATATATATATATATATATATATTATAGACTTAAAAGGCTGAACTTGATGGCCATGTTACTATGATTAGTTGGCCTAGGTGCAAATGAATAAAACTAGATTGCATTGCACTCTGCAAGTCTAAAACTAAGAATAGTTTATTGGTGAAAATGGTGTGGTCCAATGTTTTTTCCACTGGTCTGTGACCACCTTCAGGGACAGCAAATAAAAATGTTAATTGCACAAACCTAATTACTCACCAGCAGTAGAATGGCACCAAAAACAGATAGGTTGTCATGGTAACATGTAAACAAGAATACATAAAAAATAAACCAAACAGAATGCTGATTGAAAACTGTAAAAGTGCTCAGACAGATGTAGAGCAAAAGTGTGTGTATATATACATTGTAGTGGTAATGTGACAAGTGATCGGTGGATAAAATCTCACAGACAATATATTTTAATCATTCTTATTGAAGAAAAGTTACAGAACCAGTGATCAGAATAGTCAAATGTGTAGCAGTTAATAAAGTTAAATTTAAAGGGGTTGTTCACCTTCCAAACTCTTTATTCAGTTTAGTTGTTTTCCGATTATTCCCCAGAAATAAAGACTTTTTTCAATTACTTTCTATTATTTTTTTTACTGTTTTTCCAAAATCTAAGTTTAAAGTTGAATGTTCCTGTCTCTGGATGTTTTCGTCTGTCAGCTCAGTAATTCAGGTGCAGATTCTAAACTGTTATATTTTTGCAAAATTTCATTGATACATTTCACAGCAGCATCTCTGGAGAATCAGCAACTATTGTATCAGTTCTAACATCTGCCTGTAATGAAACTCAGAGATTCTGCTCAGCAGGGACAAAGATAAGAAATGTATCAACTAAATGTATCAATTTAGAACAGTTTAAAGGGTCGGCGAACCCCCCTCCCAGAGCTGCTTTAGAAGGTGAAAAATTACCCTTTACACTTCAATATTAGAAAAACGGTTACACGTAGAAAATATAAAGATCTATCTGAAAACAACTAGTTGCTTAAAGGTGAACAACCCCTTTAAGCTCACACCTGAGGATAATGGAATTGTTCGTCGTGCACCCGGGGACAGACAAAGTTTGAGAAGCATGCACAACACAGCAATGTCTCCCCCCACTGTCAAAGGCATCGAAAGTAGGAAAATGTAACTATAAGAGAAAACAAACACTAAATACATAGTATATAATGGGAACACATTTAACAATATTTTTTGACAATAAATTCTCTTTTTTGTATTTTACAGGATTATTCGATACAGTGATGTAAACATGACAGAATATTTGTGCCCCATATTTCGTGGTTGTACTATATGTGTAACTGGATTAAGCAGTTTGGACAGAAAGGAGGTGCAACGTCTTACAGCTCTGCATGGAGGAGAGTACACAGGGCAGCTTAAGATGAATGAATCAACACATCTTATTGTCCAAGAGGCTAAAGGTAAAATTGCAACATTTCTCCTTTAGCACCAGTCGTGCCAAATTATTTCTGCATTGGTTTTTAATAACTTGTTGAAAAATAATTATATGCAGGTACTAATGCTTTCGATAAAACTAAATTTAATATATACGTTTGTAAAACATTTGTTTTTACGATGTATTTTTCAGCACTAATATGCTTATGTTTATTGATGTCATAAAATTTAGACCTAACGGGAATTAATGCAGGGACTGTTTGATGTACACCTTGGGGGGGGGGGTTAAAAGGGTGTTTTCAAGGCCACAAGCCAGCTTTATAGAAATAATACAAATGATAGATCCAGTTTCAAGAAAATAAAGAGCATACTAGAATGGTATCAACAGAGTCACCTGCTGGCAAAGAACTATTCTGATGTTATTCTGCTCTGGAATGAGATCAGAAACCTCAGATGATGTTTCTCATTAAATTGCTGGACAGAACAACATCAGAAGAATTCTGTTTTCCTTCAGAATATACTGTATTCTCCTCAATTGTACAGTCCAGGGGTTCAGAATGTTAATTGTTCAGTGCCAAAAATAAACTGGGCACAATGCATTTGTTTTTTGGAGGTCATTACTTCAACCAGTAACAATACGTGTTTTACATTGTCTCTAATCTCGAATCTAAAATAGTAGAAGCATACTGTTTTGGGCATTCTCATAGTTTGACAGACAATTTGTTTTGTCTTCTTTTTTGTTCAATTAAACCAGTTTCTTTTTCTGCTTCTGTAGATTGTTTTTATTCTGTAGTACTTAGAATATATGCATATTTTTTTAGGCCAGAAATATGAGTGTGCCAGAAAGTGGAATGTACACTGTATCTCGGTTCAATGGTTCTTCGACAGTATTGAAAAAGGATTCTGTCAAGATGAAACAATGTATAAAATTGAGCCTGCTTCTACCATAAAATCTGTGCCAGATACATCCACTCCTACAGGTGGCAATAGCAAACCAAATAGTAAGTATTTTCTTCTTATTAAATTCTAAAATTCAGACTATATGAGTAACAGTGGTTCTATGGTATGACAAATATGTTCAAAGAGAATAGTCTTTCCTTAAAGGGGTTGTTCACATTTAAATAAATTTTTAGTATGATGTAGAGAGCGATATTCTGAGACCATTTGCATTTGATTTTAATTTTTTATTATTTGTGGTTTTTGAGTGATTTTAACTTTTTATTCAGCAGCTCAAACTCAAAAGCAGTCAAAAAAAGGTGACACTTTTTATCTTATGGAAAACGTCATTAATAATGTAGCAACCGTTTAGGACATCCACAAGTCTGAGCTTCCAACTATTTCTCTGTGAAAAGTCATAGTGCTATTTTTATACATTTGTAGACATGTTTTGTTTACTGTGCTACTGTTGCTTTCCATTTTTCCCCCTTGTATTATTTATACTTATAAATATTTGTTACTAAAAGCCCCATCATAAACCAATGGGGGTCAGACTGAAAGTTGTTGGTACATGGAGATATCAGAACAAATTATAAAACATGAGGCAGTAAAAAATGCAAGATTTGTACTCAAAAGAACATTGGCATTTAAATGTGTGTAAATTATTTTCACCATTATTCAACCAGTCTGGTCAGATCTGACTGAAGGGGTGGTGTGAACCTTACAAAGGATTAGTACACTTTAGATGTTCAATAAAAGGAACCCCACACTATTCATACAGTTAGACTGCAGATCTCAACCTAAGATGTTACATGCTTAGCAGTAAATTTAGTAAGGCTTCACCTTACTGGTACTCTACCAACAGTGGGATGCTTTCTCACCTACACCAAGGGTCTTTTCACAGAGACCCTTCTTGTTTTTCAAGGGTGTCCCGTACCCCACCACCATACAAACTAAAGACCTCCCAACACAAATAGTTGGAGTCTCACTTTCTCTAAGCCTGTGTGGTTTTTATAATGATGGGGTGCCAATTGGTTTTCTGACCCAGCCAAAGTTGGCTAGCTAGTTGGCCTACGCTTGCCCTCTAAAACAAGTGTCACACAATCTGCCGTCTCATATGTTGGTTTAAAGGAATAGTTCAGATGTACTTTTGTGTACACCTCTGCTCTGCTCTGCTGGCACTTACTTTTAGGATTCCCTATACTATAACGCCCTTTAGTGACAAAATATAAAGTGAAAAATAATCATTAAGAAATGCGCTTATAGGTTATGAGAAGAAAAATGAAGTTATGGCCACCTTTAGCTAGTTACATGCCCTTATAATATTAGATGATGCCCCTTCTTGATCGTTTCAAAAAGGTTTTAATATATAATTAGAGTGAAATATGGAAGGTAATAGATTATGACAGTGTAAGCTAGAGTAACACTGCAAGCTAATCCAGTAAAGCTTTCATAGAAACTATGAAACTAGGGTAAATAATCAAGATGAACATTTGAAAAAACAAAAGCAGAATAAGTAAAGAAGCTATAGAGCTGGTTTAAGATTGTAGAAATTGGGGTCACTTTCATCCTGGGAAGAGTATATATTGGACACTGAAAAGATGAGTCCCTTCCTAGAAAATTGCTCTAGCTAGAACTATATGATATCGAGTAGTTTCTGTGTACAGTGTATAACATTATAGGAGGTACACAAATGTGATCTTATTCATCGGATAAATGGAAAGTTCCCCGTATTAGTGGCTTGTTTTCATTTCCTGTATGCAAGTGCATTACCTTCACCATTACTGTAATGATTGTAACCAGTTCTGCAACTTAAGGATGTATCTAGTATAGGTCAATCTAAAAACAACTGGACTTGCTGAGGTTGTTTTTAGATTGACCTATACTAGATATACTATGACCTGGATGAATGAAAATCTTCATAGTCATAATTTAAGGATGTGCTTTTTTTGTGTACCACACTCTTATTTTTCACAGGTCGGGCCCTTTATGATGTCAGCCAGATTTCCAATATAAGTACAAGCTGTGTTAACGAATCGGCTTTTAACTCCGCAATGGCCAGCAGACTGGATCCTCCAGCAGATACCCTTGAAAACTTGGATATTAGTTCATTACAAGCTCCAGATGACCTACTCGATGGCTGCCGGGTGGGTTTTACATTTATGCACATGTGTACAGTACATATATAATACCTTAAATACAGCAGATTCAGTATATAGGTTGGTTATGTTCTGTTGGCAGTGCTGAAAATTCTGAGAAACCATAGAAGCTTCCTTATTAAGTACAGAACCATGTTTTTATATTTGTATTATTCAGGATTTTACAGAGCTACAACTCCCAGTATTCCATGCCACATATAAAAAGAGACCATCATGGGTGTTGTCTCACTGCAGCAGCTGTTTTGCAACCAATTACCCATCCCTGTGCTATTTGTAAATGTTACATTTTTTACCATCTTTCAGATATATTTGTGCGGGTTTGGGGGAAGAAAGTTGGACAAGCTAAGAAAGCTAATCAACAGTGGAGGGGGTGTGAGGTTTAATCAACTTACAGGAGATGTAACCCACATTATTGTTGGAGAAACTGATGAAGAACTGAAGCAGTTTTTAAACAAAACACAACACAGGTTAAGTATAAGCAATGTTAATTATATGTTAAATCCTCATGGAGCTTTTATCCAGGTCAAATATTTCTTGTTGTGGTTGGCTTGTGCCTACGTTTGACAGTTTTATTGGCAGAGAAAAAGACAATTAAAAACTGTAACATCAGTAAAAGCCTGTCACCCAAGTCAAATCATTCAAATGAAAATGTATAATATTAATGTAATTCTTAGATAAACCGTTTACTATTTAGAATGCACAGTATACCCCTTTAAATATAATTTTGGTAACCCGACAGTTAACTAATCTTCCTTTCTGTTTTGTTGTGGCTACAGATTGACGGGCTTGGACTTCAATTGCTTACCATTTATAGTTAAATTGAATGCCCCTTCATACAGTTATGCATACATGACTGCCATCTGAAAATACAGCCTTGCTTTTTCGGAATACAGTCCTATGTACTGTATCCAAGTAATGATGTTATCACTTTTTACAAGGGGTTAAAAAGGGTCACAGCATTTTCTTGTATTGTGTAGGAATTCATTATTTTATTCAATATTAAAAAATAATCTGCATTCATTTGTAGACCTTATGTGTTAACTGTAAAATGGCTGCTGGACAGCTTTGCAAAAGGACATCTGCAACCTGAGGAAATATATTTTCATTCAAGCTATCAACAAACTGAGATGCCTTCACCATTTGAGCCTGCCATTAATTTAACTGCTAATAAGATGAGTAGTACACGAGGGCCTCTGAACCATACTCGCAACCATCAGGCAGATGAGGACCTGCTGTCTCAGTACACAGAAAACAACTCCACTTTAAGTGAGTACTATAGTCAGAATAATATTATTTGTTCATATGGTCTTTTTTTAAATTTTTGAGTATTAAGTATTGTCTTATACTTTTCATAGCAGGGGTTCTCGTTTATCATTTAGTTTCATTACAATTGCCCCTGAACTGGATTGCAATGTTAATATTTGTTGAACTGTTTCACTCTTTTTGCAAAGAGTTGACCCACTGTTGAACCATTATTTGCCAAAATTATATGAATGCAGGCTTTTAAAAATAAAGCTTAATAAAGTCTTTTTTGCTTTTATTTTCACCTGAACAAAATAATGTGTTTTTATAACCTTAATTTTTACTTGTTCTAGTTGAAGATGAGCATCCTAAAACCTCTAATACCAACAGCATTTCCCAAATGAGCATGCATGAAGACATGACCACTTGTACGAGCCAAAGTGGTTTGGCCGATACATCCACTATAATTGAAGGAGGTTTATTCAGCCGAAAACAATTTATGGTGCTGGGCTTTTTGGAAGAAGATGAGGCATGCATTATAGACATAATAAAGAAGAACGCTGGCAAGGTGCTTTCATCTCTGAAAAGAGCCATTGCTGATTATGCTGTAGTACCCTTACTGGGTTGTGAGGTGGAATCTACAGTTGGAGAGGTTGTGACCAACGCTTGGCTGGTAAGAGATTATTAATCCTAATTATTCAACTACAATATCTGTTTTAGATGTACTAATTTTGCATACTTTGCTGAATAAAATTGTTTTATATACACCAGCTTCTAAACATATTAATAATGGATACCTATCTCTTTAAATGTCTCATATATGTAACATAACCTTTAGCTAGCCTATCTTAATATATATATATTTTTTTTGAAGCAGGGTTTATCCATCAGAAACCTTTAGGTTTATAAAGGGGCCAGACAGGTTTGCAAAAGCCAAATTAAAGGCCCCCATCTCTAAAGGAGGTCTTGGGCTCCCCGACTTCTGCTAATATATTTATATATTTATACAACCATACTACATAGTCTGGTGGTTCGCCCCAGACCCTAATAACCCCAACTTCCATCTGAAGGAATGCTGAATTGCTTAGATACATCCCATACAGGAAGCTGTCTGACCTCTTAAACAAACATCCTATTCTAACAATGCCATACGCTTTGTGGAACACAGCTTTCCATTTATTTAAGTTGAAACCCCCACTCCTTTTGCCAGCCTTACCGTTATGGAGCGACTCGTATCTGCCCCACTTTTGGCAGATACTGGCATATATGGGATGGCCCAGAGTCGGAATTAAAACGCTAAATGATGCAATACCCGAGGGGCAACTGATCACTAGAGATAATCAAGGGGTCGAAATCAGACACTTGGTATACATACAATTGCATTCCTCTCCCAATTTGGCACTACTCAGCCGGAGATAACACTAGTGGATTCAAGAACAATTCTATCGACTCCAACACGAAAGAAAATGGTTACAAAACTGTACAGCAAGTTGATAAACACAGTCCCCTCACCCTTCTCGCAGTCACTCTGAGCCTGTCAACAAGACATTCCTGAGCTCACTACAGAGGACTGGGAGAAATGCAGAGCGAAGGCATTCCAATTTCTAATAGCGACAAGGGACAGACTAATTCATTTTAGGACGCTCCATAGATTATACATCATTCCACAGAAACTGGCTCAGATGGGAGAGGTAGACAGAGCACATTGCCCCAAATGTAAAGAATGCAGAGCCTTTTTTATGCATATGATATGAAATGATCATGCCCCAAAAAATGAGCCCATGACTAAGCGCCCTGGGTGGGTGCGAAACGCGTAGGGCAGATGGAGATGCAAATTATACATTTTTAACTTTGTACAAATAAAATGTATATTTTTTAACTAATTTTCTCTGGTCCTGTGGATCCGTCTAAGCTTCTTCTTCATACCCATGCCCCATAATAGCCAGATTCTGGGACAAAGTCACAGGCTACATACAGGATAAACCATGTTCCCACAAGTCCTCTTCCCACAAGTCTGTATACTAGGCATAGTAGACAATATTACAACCACCAACGCCAAATGTGCTGAATGCTGTTTTTTCTTTTAAAACTACCATGGTGACCCAAAAAGAGGCATGCAGAAAAGTGCTTGTCATTTTAGTAATGTTGTAGAAAGTAGTTTTCCTGCTTCAGTCGTGGAACACAAGATTTGCTAAAGTTAAATGAAAAAACACAGAAATATAAGGAATTTCCATTATCACAGCTATTATTTTTGCTACTTTTTTTTAAATTCAGACAAGTTTTATTGAAAATAAATTGCAAGTCTTACATACAGTGATCATCATTAATCATGTTCAGTTCACAGGTAATACAATGTTTCAAGGTATACAGTTCAGTATTACAATCCGTGCGACCAGTACATGCATTTAGTTTTGAATTTGGCCTTTACCCAAAATCCCCCTTCTCCTCTCCCTTTCATATATTTGCATACTTTTGCTTTTATTTTGAAAGCCCTAAGGCGAAGGACGGTACTCAGCGTGTTGCCCATCCCCTCTCTGCCAAGCCCCCCATATTGCAGTGTGTTTGTCCATACGGCCTGTTTGGGTATACATATATTTTTCTAGTTCACATTGACCATCCATGGAGGTCACCCAGCTCTCATACCTGGGAGACGTGGCATGATTCCATTTAGCCGTAATTAGTCTGCGGGCCAGCAATAGAGCTTGCGAGATGTACACCCTAGTAGTGTGTGGATGAAAGTTTTCAGGTATTATACTTAGAATGCAGACCATAGGGTCTTTTGGTATTTCTTTTTCCAGGCTGAGTGATAGTCTTGCCAGCACCTTTTCCCAGTACACCTCAAGTTCTGAGCATTCCCAGACCGTGTGAAGCAATGTTCCCTCTCTTTCCCCGCATCTCAGGCATAGTGGAGAGGATGTGGGGTATATCAAATGGAGCCTATGCCTCGTATAGTAGGCCCTATGTAGCATATAGAGGTGCATGAGCCTGTATTTAGGGGAGGCTGATACCAAGATTGGGGACGCTAGGGCTCTCTCCCATTGGTAGTCTGTGAGATGTTCAATATCATTGTCCCACCCTCTTCTACTTTTCAGTGGGACTTTCCCCAGTTTCCCGTCCAGTAATAGCTTATAGGTCTGAGAGATTTTACCTTTAGATTTGGTACTGGATATAATTTGTGCGATTTTAGGGAGACCCACTACAAGCGGTTTATTTTTCTGGAATGCCTTCAAGGAGGCCTGGATAGCAAGATAGGTTAACCATTGTGAATTCGGTAGGCCCTGTCTGGTTTTCAGGTCACTGAAAGGAATCATCCCCGGTCCAGCCCACACATCCTCTAGGGTCAGTGTATTAGTTATAGTCCAGGCAGGTGGAGGGGTCTTAGCTACTAATCTGGGGAAAAGTTTGTTGTCCCATATCGGGGTGTTAGGATGTAAGCATTGGTCCTCTATGAGCTCCTGCGCTTTATACCACGTTTTGCTACACATATTTATAATAGCATTGGTCGGCTTAAGACCTCTAGCAAGGATGGCCTGTATAGGTTCCGGCCTCTCAGGCGTGGCAGCTCGCCAGATCCTGTATAGAGGTTGCGCTGCTTGTTCCGACAACATTGTAGGGATTTGGGCTAGTTGAGCAGCCAGAGAATACACCCTCATGTCTGGCAGGGCCATGCCTCCCTTGTCCGCCCTCCTCGTCAATGTTGTAAGGGAGAGCCTGGGTCTACCCTTACCCCAGATGAAGTTTTTAAAAATAGTATCCAGCCTTTTGAAGAAGGAGTCTTCTATCCAAACCGGGGCTTGCCAAAGAATGTATAAGATCTTAGGCGCCAGGATCATTTTAATTAGTTGGATTTTCCCTGCTGGACCTACCGGTAAGTTTTCCCATGCGCTACACTTGTCCCCTACCCATTTCAGTAAGGGGGTTACATTTAGGTCAAGATAGCTATGTAATGGCATTGCTACCACAATTCCCAGGTATGTAAACCGATCCACCACCTCAAATGGACATTCCGCAAGGTTTTCACCTGTTTGTAGGGGATCAAGTAGAAACAGCACTGATTTTGTTAGGCTGGTCTTAAGGCCAGCTACTTCTCCAAATTCTTGAGTGATTGTGATCAGCTGCTGGAGGGAGGGCCCCCTGTCCCCTAAGTAGATAAGGGTATCATCAGCATAGAGTTGTATCTTCTCTTGTGTGTTGCCAATTCGAAAGCCCTGTATCTGGGGAGATTCTCTTACTGTCTGAGCAAATGGCTCGATTGCTAGGGCAAAGAGGAGCGGGGACAGGGGGCAGCCCTGCCGAGTGCCTCTATGTAATGCAAAGGAGGGAGTAGCACTCTCGTTTACCCTAACTGATGCACAAGGTGCGGCGTATAGCAGCTTGATCAGTGATAAGAAATGTGGGCCTATGTTAAATCTTTGTAGGGTTTTCCACAGGAAAGGCCATTCGACAGTGTCGAATGCCTTTGCTATGTCAAGCGCCGCTACAGCCCTAGTGGAGGAGTCATCTGAGTGTAGGGATAGATTGAGGAAGAGACGTCTGATATTGTGTGCTGTGGTTTTGTTGGGTATAAAGCCGGTTTGGTCAGGGTTTATCAGCATCGTAATGACCTTCCCCAATCTAATGGCCAATACTTTTGCCAAGATTTTCACGTCTGCGTTTAGGAGGGAAATGGGTCTGTAGGACTCTGGGAGGGTGGGATCTTTCCCTGGTTTCCCTATCAACACTATGGAGGCTTCGTACATCGATGTTGGAAGTCGCTGTAGAGTTAAAGCAGTGCGGAACAAGGTTAAAAGTTCCGGGGCTATTACCTTGCTATGTCTCTTGTAGAGTTCAATGGGAAGTCCGTCGGTACCGGCAGCTTTCCCCCCAGGGAAGGTATTAATTGCCTCCGTTATTTCTTCTATCGTGATTGCCTCTTCCAGGAATTGGTTAAATTCCTGTGGGAGCTTTGGGAGCGTAATATTATCTAGAAAGTCATCTATAAAGCAATGTGAGTCTGGTAATCTGGAGGAGTATAAAGTAGAGTAAAATTGCCGTAGGCTCTGTCTGATCTCATCTGGGTCTGTGGTTTTGTTCCCTTGGCTAGACTGTAAGACTGTGATTGCAGTTGGCGGGTTTTGGGCTTGGGCTATGAAGGCTAGAAGTTTCCCTGCTCTCTCCCCGTGTTCGAAAACTCTGGCCTTGGTAAACATGTTTTTATGTTGTGCTTTATCTCTCATAAATGTGGAGTACTGCTCCTGTAAGGTTCTTAGTTGTTCTGCCGCCTCTGCAGATGGGTAGGCTATCGCCTCACTTTCTTTAGATAATATTAGCTGCTCAAGGTGTTTTTGAGCCTTTTTGGATTGGGTTTTTAGAGCCACTATTTCTGCATTAAGGGCGCCCCTAATGTAGGCTTTAAAGGTATCCCAAATGATAAGCTGGTCCGCACTTGATCTATTTAGCTGGAAAAATTCTGTAATTATTAGATCCAGTTGTTGTTGATTGTCTAGCAAGTTTAACCAAATGGGATTGAGGGACCATCTGGCTGGTCGTGGGGTATTATTGAGATCCAGATTAACCACTAAGGGTGAATGGTCAGAGATCCCCCTTGCTCTGTAGGCAATATGGCTCAGTAAAGGTAGGGTTTTGTGTGACGTTAAGGCCATATCTAGTCTGGACATGGCGAGGTGTGAGGCTGAGAAGCAGGAGTACTGCTGAGTAGTAGGGTGCTCATTCCTCCATGCCTCTACCAGTCCCATTGTGTTGACGAGAGTGCTAAAATTTGTATGGAGCTCCCTGTTGGCGGTACCCTGTCTGTGCCATCTGTCCATTACTGGGTCTAGAACAGTGTTGAAGTCACCCATTGCCAACAAAAATGCTCTAGGGTGGGACCCATGAAATTCCGCGAGGTGTGTAATCACCTCATCTGAGTACGGGGGAGGGATATATATTGAGGCCAAGATCAACTCGCATGTAGCTATGTACCCATGTATAAATACATAACGCCCCCTCGGGTCTGAGCGTGCTTCCACCAACCGAAAGGGGACTGTTTTGGCAATGAGGATTGCTACCCCTGATGAATGTGAAGAGTGGGTGGCGTGGTAGTACCACCCCACCCATGATTTTTTAATGGACATGGTTCTAGCTCCCTCCAGATGCGTTTCTTGGAGGCAGATTACTTTGGCATTTTCCTTTTTGACATAGTCCAACACTAGTCTCCTTTTGATCGGGTCGTTTAACCCTCTCACATTCCAGCTTAAGATTTTGTACGACATTTCTGACCCATTAAGAAATTTTCCAGTGGCTGTGATTGCTCCCCAGCTAGATCACCGCAACCTGCACATCTTTGCAACAGAATATTATACATTACTTTGTCTGAATGAATTTTAACTATCCAACACTTAACTTCCCCGTCCCTTGCAACCCTCCCCATCCACCCAGTCCCCAACTTTGGGTAGATTTTGAACCCTGTAGGTATTGTAACTAGAATGAGTGAGAGGCTGGCTCAACTGCTGAGTTACTACTCGTGAGCTGACCTTTCCCTTATGCTCCACAGCTCTCCTCATGCCCAGGCCAGGCTAAGAAGATTAAGATTGCAATTTGTGTTTACATTCAACGAGCTAATGCGTGTGGTCGAAAACGTATGGGTACATGTATATAAACACATATATATATATTTTTTTTTTTTTTTTTTTTTTCCGTTATCATTAATATCTTTCTTCCCCCTCCCCTCCAATTGGCTTCGACACTCCCCCAAACATATTTAAAAGAAACATAACTCAGAGAACCGGTCAAACAGCTGATAAGTATACTTGCCCCCTCGGGTCACCGTGGATGTAGTTAGGTTTCAATGCCTGCAGAGTCTTGCAAGTTAGTTATAAGTTGTGCATACCAGAGCCCAGTGCTGGAATTCAGGGATGGCATGTACCGGATTGTAACTGCAGGGGGGGGCAGAGGTTCCTCGATGGGAGCATATCTGGCCAGGAAGGTGACCGATGGGGTGAGTCAGTGTTTGTACTCCAACCTTATTTTCCTCGGGTGGTGGGTGTCACTAGGGGGTGTATGACGGAGCTTCTCCTCTCATTGCCTGGTGTCCATCCAGTGGTTGACCTCTTGTGGGCTGTTGAAGAAGAGAGTTTTCCCATCTGCGATGACTCTCAGTTTCGCTGGATACATCATGGCGTATTCCAATTTGGCCTCACGCAGGCGCCTCTTTGCTTCATAAAACTTGGCTCTCATCTTCTGCACTTCAGTGGAAAAGTCAGCGAAAATCGAGACCGTGTGTGCCTGGAACTTAAGGGGACCTTTGATACGGGCAAGCCTCAGGATGCTGTCCCTGTCCTTGGCGTTTAGCAGCCTAGCTATGAGAGGCCTAGCGGGACCCCCAGGGGGTGCGGGCTTGGAGGGAATCCTGTGGGCCCGCTCTATGGTGAAGGTTGTGGATAGGTTTGATTCCCCCAGTGTCTCCTTCAGCCAGCCCTCCAGGAAGCATTCTGGGGCCGCGCCCTCCTCCCTTTCAGGGAACCCCACAAACCTGAGGTTGTTGCGCCGCAGCCGATTCTCCAGGTCGTCGGCTTTGTGTTGACAGTCTGCGAGGGCTTTACGTAGGTCCTGCATATCACCTGGTATGGGCCTCACTGTGTCTTCCACCGTGGACACTCTGTTTTCCAGGTCACAGGTGCGCTCTCTCAGTTTCTGCATGTCCTGCTTTATTATAGAGAGATCTATTTTGATTTCCTCGGTTTTCGAGGTAATAAGTGAAGTGCATGCATCTTTAGAGGCACGTATCTCCTGCAGTAGATCAGTCATTGAAGGTTCAGCCGGCGCTGGCGATCCTGCTCGGGAAGTCGCGCCATGCTGCGCTGGGTCAGGAGGATCGTCGCCATCTTGGGGATCTCTGCTACCGCGCGCATATCTTTCCAGCTTGTTAGCTGATTCAGATGCGCGTTTTTGAGCGCGGTTTTGCCCCATTATGGTCCGCTGTGGTAGAGGGGCTCTCTGTGTGCAGAACTGGTCCGTTTTGGCTCTGTTGTAGCTTGGATTTTACAGGGGTTTCGGCCTGGGCACTGGAGCTTTTAGGAAGTGCGTCTCCTCACATCGGCTGTTGGCCACGCCCCCCATTATTTTTGCTACTTTACTTAACAATGTATTGGCTTTTGGAGTTAATTTCCTACTTTAATTATTGGTATTCTATTTTTAGGGCATGTGCATAGAACAAGAGAAGCTATTAGACCCACATTCAAATGCTCTTTTTACACCTGTGCCATTTTTGGAAGGTAGCACACCACTGCGGGAGTGTGTGCTTTCTGTCAGCCAATTTATGGGTGCTGAAAGGGATTCATTGGTTTACTTGGCCGGTTTGCTTGGAGCAAAGTAAGTAAACTATAACATTTCTTGACAAGTAGTGTAATGAGTCAAATTATTCCTTATCTTGATTTTTTTAATTCTAACATTAATATCGATGTTTCTAAAATCATGGTTGGAGAAAAAAACTCATTAGGAAGGACTATAATTCCAGTATATGCTTGTTAGGAACCCAAGCTCTGCTGCAAGTGTTCTGACTTCTATTTTAGAGAGAATAAAATAACACACTGGTGTTTGTATGCAAAATGTGTAGCTGTTTTGATTATAGTTGCATGTCTGACAATATCCTGTTCAATACAGAGTACAAGAGTTTTTTGTGCGGAAAGCCAATCCAAAAAAGGGCATGTTTGCCAGTACACACTTAGTACTTAAAGATGCTGAGGGGTCAAAATACGAAGCAGCCAAAAAGTGGAATTTGCCAGCAGTGACAATGAACTGGCTATTGCAGTGTGCCAGAACTGGCAGAAAAGCAGATGAAGATTGTTACCTTGTTGATAATGTTCCTGAAGAAGGTTAGTTATTTTATTTCCTTTTTATAGAAAATTATAGCCAACTTGAACTAGAAACTGAATGCTCTTTCAACGTGATTAGCTGCCATGTAGTAGGAGCATTATGTCAGATGTCGACAAACACACAAGAGTGAGATCTGGCAAGCACAAAGGTTGCACAAACTGCTTTTCAGTAAAGCACTTATTTTCTGCATACCTGTGCTCTAGGCTTTCTCTTCCCATGGTCTAAATGTAGGGAACAATACTGGTAAAAAATGGGGCACAAACAGGCTGGCTTTTCAAACCTCCTTACAAATCCTCTGCCAACAGCAATGCCTCAGTGTACACCACTGTAGCATACAAAACTGTGGCTGGTATTTGTGTATATCCCTAATATTTACAATGTGATGTGTGAACTATGGTTATCAAGTGACAAACATATGTTTTTCGCAGCTAGCATTGATTCTAGGTAAAGAGCTTTGAAAAGACAACTTGATGCAACCAGCATAGGACAATACCATCTTTCTCAGCCCACAGTTGTGGTGGAGGAATTGTTTGGTAGAGATAGGTGGTCTGTAAACACCTTCATGCAGTTGTCTTGTTCACAGTAAAGAACCTTTACATTTATTTTAAATTGAATTTGAAATTAAAATTTAGCATGTACCGTATATACTCGAGTATAAGCCGACCCGAGTATAAGCCAAGGTACTTAATTTTACCTACAAAAACTGGGAAAACGTATTGACTCGAGTATAAGCCTAGGGTTAGAAATGCATTTTAGGACATCTTCAGCAGAACACACGCTCCTGCGTGGGCTCTGCTAGGGAAGAAATAGCCTCTTACTCACTGATCCGAAGAGACTGCAGTAACACCTCCGTGCTGCCCACACTTACTGTTTTAATCTCCCCCCTCATGGTCCTCCCTCTTTAGCCCTCACTTCTCACTCACACTCACGCAGAAGTGTGTGTTCTGCTGAAGACCTAAAATGCTTTCTTCAAGTATTGGTGTATACAGTAGCTATACTCCGCGCTTTGTGTTGTTGGAATCGGTATGGCAGCACCCACTTAAATCATGGGGCCCACTAGTCCCTGGGGATAAATATAGTATATAGAGTGGTGGTACACTCTTGCGCTTGTTTATATCTGCAAAAAGAAAAAATGTGCTCATGTAATACAGTTGGTATCAGTCGGATGGTTGATACAATTGGCTCTACTCACATTCAATTAGAAAGGTAGCATTCGTATAAGTATGTATACTGGGGATCTCCTATGTATTTGTGCAGAGTATGCAGCTGTTCGATCGTTCTGTGCAACTATTGGGTCCTAAAGTTTCTGTGCATTTAGCGTGTGGAGGCAATGGGGATCTCCTCCGTGGTTGTTCCTAATGGAAAAAACTGTGCATAGTGAAATACAGACAGGGTCTTCACCTGGCCCGCACTGGGCTTGTACTTACAGGATATGCAGCTTTACGATCGCTCTATACAGATAAATCTCGGGTGTGCAGATTTATGATCACTTTGTACAGCTGATTGTACAAAACTGCTCTCACGGAACCAATTAAAACAATGTTCCCCAAAGTTCAAACGGCAGCGTATGGAATTTAAGTAATCAGAGACTGAAAGTGCGGGGAAAGAAACTCCACGAGGCAGACAACCCCCTCCCTGTAAAGAAGGAGCAGCAGCCTTCATACGCTGAACATACTGAGCCACAGAAACTGCAGGACCCGGGATTCAGCTGTACAAACAGATCATAAATCTGCATACCCGAGATTTATCTGTATAGAGCCGATCGTAAAGCTGCAGTGCGGGCCGGCTGAAGACCTTGTCTCTATTTCACTATGCACAGTTTTTTCCATTAGGAACAACCACGGAGGAGATCCCCATTGCCTCCACACGCTAAATGCACAGAAACTTCAGGACCCAATAGTTGCAGAGCAATCGTACAGCTGCATACTCTGCACAACTACAGACTAGATCCCCAGTATACATACATATACGAACGCTACCTTTCTAATTAAATGTGAGTAGAGCCAATTGTATCAACCATACAACGGTATTACATGATACCACATTTTTTCTTTTTGCATGACTCGAGTATAAGCCGAGGTAGACTTTTTCAGCACATTTTGGGTACTGAAAAACTCGGCTTATACTCGAGTATATACGGTATTGCCAATTGTAACTATGGTATCTCTAAACAACCTCTTGTAAATATGTGTACTGTATGTTAAGATAATATTACTAGACATATTATAAAATAAAAATTGGTATGAATCTAAAAAGTATAAGGAATATCATATTGCCACATGTTTCGAGCCTGTGGGGCTCTTTGTCAAGTGTGAGACTTTATACTTTTTTTGCTTCCTAAACCTAGGACTTTGCCCGCATGCAGCCCTCCAAATATTTTATAGCTCCCCCAGCATTGGCAAGATTTCCTTAAGAGCGTTGACTGTGTAATCATTGTTAAATTGTATAAATTTTGGACCTAAATAATTACCCTGAAAAAAAGTTGCCCAAAACAATAAGGACAGATGCAAACTGCAAGATAACTTGTGTCCATCCACGCTTTAGCAGTATAGCACAAAACCGAGCTGTACTGAAATGACCCTTCAAAAAGTTGAACATTTATGTATTTATTTATTGATCCTGAATTTGTGAGTAAGCTTGTGGCATGCTGTTTGGGCAGGCAGTACAAGTGTGTCTTGCCACTAAAAAGACAGTGAACAATGTAATTGCTGCCATCCAAAGGGTGTGCATAGTTGCAGAGTGCTGTCAATAACACTGTTAGAATGCTGTTTCCTGAAGCTATGCCATATCAGATGCAATTCTAGTACATGGCAAAGGAAGAGGATTTTACATCTACAACAACGGTTTTGTTTGGAGATGTTTGTGATACCTGAGTGGTGTTTTTCTTTCCTTTCAAGATAAAGATGAAAGTTTCATAAGTCAGACATACAAACCCCAAGCAATCAGTCTATCAATGCATGCACCATGCCATCTAGAAAATCACCCGGAAGCCCTGACGAAAGCTGCAGTTACCCCACTTGACATGAACCGGTTTAAGAGCAAAGCATTTCAGTCTGTTATTTCACAGCATAACAAGAATCCACAAACATCTGGTGGGGAAAGCAAAGTTCTTCAGAGAGAACCATCTTTGCATCTTGATACACCATCAAAATTTCTGTCCAAGGATAAACTTTTCAAACCCTCCTTTGATGTTAAGGTACACCAGAAAATGTGTCTTATATTAGTTTTTCCTAAAGGCTACAAAATTTTACCTGTCATGTGCGTCCATCAAATTCGAGTAATGCACAATATGGATATATGCATGCATGGCGGTTACAAGCCTCAACAAAAGGGGACATATAAACACTAGGGGGTGCATAGTTATTTATTTCATATTACTTAAAATATTGGCATATCTTCTAAATTTACTAGCTTACATTTCCCCTTATCGTTCCAAAAATGCTCATAATTCCCATTACTAGCTTTTATATTTGAGTTTAACACTTTTTTTCTTGTAACATCTGATGGAAAAGTCATATTACATGTCTGTTGGAGCTATAGATACAAACGTGTTTCTTTCAGGATGCTCTTGCAGCTCTGGAAACACCTGGAGGTCCTAACCAAAAAAACAGGACACAGAGCACTCCCTTGTCTGAAGTTATTGGTAGGAATCTGCAGCTGGCTATTGCAAACAGCACGCGTCAGACTGCTGCAGTTACTGCAAGCCCTCAGCTAAAGGCAGCAGAAAAGAAAGAGGTAATTTTTTATTGTTCTAAATCCTTAATTTATGGACACACGGAATGTGTTCTATACAGGTCTTTTATCCAGATAAGGGACCTTTTTCGTAATTTGGTTCACCATACCTTGCAGGGGTTGTTCACCTTTGAGTTAACGTTTAGTATGATGTAGAGAGTGATATTTTAAGACAATTTGCAATTAGTTTTTATTATTTGTATTTTTGAGTTATTTAGGTTTTTATTCAGCAGCTCTTCAGTTTGCAATTACAGCAATCTGGTTTCTAGGGTCCACATTGCCCTGGCAATCATGCTTTGATTGAATAAGAGACTGGACTATGAAAAGGAGAGGGACCAAATAGAAACAAGGGTAATAAAAAGTAGCAGAAACATTTGTAACCTTACAGAGCATTTGTTTTTAGATGGGGTCACTGACCCCCATTGAAAACTGGAAAGAGTCAGAAGAAGCTAAAAAATGATTACAAATAAATAAAGAAACCAATTGAAAAATTGCTTAGAATTGTCCATTCTATACTATACTAAAAGTTAACTTGAAGATGAACACCCCTTCCCGTAATTTGGAGCTTTGTGGATAAGGGATCTTATACCAGTACTAGAAGGAAATACATAATTTTCAGATTCTGATTCTAAACTGTAATTTGCATATTGAAATCTGAACAATTTTTTTTTTCAAGTAATTTGCAAAAAATGTTGGTTTCAGCTCTTCAGTGTTAAGTCCACCTGATTTGACCATTTGGTTCAGTTGAACATTCCCCTAACCATCTCTTCTAAATTATGTAGAAGAATGTTTGATATAGTCACAACAAAAGTTTTTAACATCCATTCTCTTTGAGCAGTTTGACAACTCCAAGCTACTGATTAATGTCGTTATATGCGTGAGCAAGAAGCTAATTAAAAAACAAGGTGAACTGAATGGCATTGCAGCCTCACTTGGAGCAGAATACAGGTACTTTTTATATGAATATACATTTGTAAGTGACCATAGTTTTCAGTTATTCAGTGGTGAAACTACCAATACAACTATATACAGGGGAGGAGGGCCCACTCAGTAGGTTTTTTTTGGCAGGGACCCGCGCGCTCAAGTTATGCCACTTTAATTATCTTTACATAAATATACATATGAGCAAAAATCCAGGGCATTAAGTTCCTGCTTAAATCGCTTTAATAAATGAGCACATCCTGGTGTTCTCCCTGTCATAGTGCTGCACTGCCATTTTTGCTCATTCTCCTAGGGAATCCCTTGTGTTTCCATGCATAGTATAGTAAGCTTATTCCTGTACTCTATGTGTCTGACCTGGGCAGCACAGGGGATCTCTAGTAGCCTGGAGTGCTTCCACTTTCCCTCCCCTTATCGCTATTCGAACAACCTAAAATACTGCGGCAGAAACAAAATTACTATCTTGAAGTCAACATCCCTGGGGCAGTGAGCTCAAATGTTTTTCCCAGGGGATCCCTAGGAGAGTGAGCTAAAATGTTGGTTTGGTACCCTAAAGCAATATATATCTCAACAACATTTTGTAATCTGTTTTTATGAGTTAGGACAGTGCTGTCCAGCTTCTGTGGTACAGAGGGCCTGAGTTTTCTGGCCGATAATGGAAACCAGTGTTTTAAGATCATGTCCACATTAATGGTGGGAGCACACAAGAAACCAAATAGGTGGTGTTCACTACAGGGGTATCACTCATATGTGAAACAAGTTTATTACGTCATATTAAAACATACCCATAAATCCATATGCCTCATCCTCTCCTGTGGACAACACAGCACCCACCAGCACATGAATAAACACCTTAGGGACCCCCTAATAAGTATTTCCAATTATTAACAAACCCCCACCAAGTTCACCTCTCACATGCAAATCATGGCACACACCGAAATAGCATGACACACACAGGGAGCATAGGGTAGGCAGAGCATGGCACACACAGGGAGCATAGGGCAGTCAGAGGATTATTGCACCTATCAGGACCACTCTAAAATTAACAGTTTGTACTGTGCTACATACAGTGACACAATGCTGATGACCCTCCAGCAGTTTGTATGAGGTGTGGACACTTTCAGTCTGGGTCTGAGGTGTGAGCAGTACATGGCTTTAGGGTTGTAAAAAGGTGTGAACAATGCAGGGGGGATTAAAATTGTGAACAATCCAGCAGTTTACAGTCTGAATTTGAGGTCTAAACAATGCAGGGGCAAGTAAATCTCAGTATTTATACCTTTTAAATTTACACAATGTAAGCAGCCACAGCAGGCAGACTTTCAAGGGGAGGGCCACACAAGGGGTGGATAACGGGCCAGATGCGGGCCGCCTGTTGGACAGCACTGAGTTAGGACGTTGGAGAGTGGTGGAGCAGGTAGTATTTTTTTGCCTAAGCTGTGCCACCTGCTTCCTAAACCAAGGTAATTTGTCTTGACCCAACTATTTGTACATGGATTGATAACTGGCTTGCCAGTCATCCCATGTCTGGCCAGTCCAAAATTACCATTTTATGTAGATTTTAAAGCTTTCATTTTGCAAGTTCTTATCTCCCACATAGCATTAAGTACCAAGAAAGAACATCTTAAATATAAATGCCAGGGGTCCACTGAACAGTTTGATGCCCATTGTACATATGATTACCAAAGTATCTGGCATTTAGAGACCCCAATATGAAGTTAGCGCATCCAAATTGTCCAGGACTTAATCTACTAAAAAATGAATTGTCAAGGCTGACACTCTGTATTATGTGCCATAAGACCCCCCCCCCCAAACAGTTTTGAGACCATATATTTTCAAAAAGTACATATCTGACAAATCCAAAATGGGTAAATACATCTTTCTCTGGCATATGTCTGTGGGACACAGGAACAATGTGGTTTAGCATCTATCAGTAGGAGGCAGGACACGAGAAGAATAAAGTGAGAAGAGGCCCCTCCCCCTCCTGCTATACCCCCACTAAGTGTAGGAGTGAGTCAGTTTTTCTAGTGTCCTTCAAGGAGACAAGACCTGCTCCACGCAGGCTGTATTACTTCGGCCTTATGGCACCAGGGGCTGTCCTTGAGGACTCTGGCCAAGAGTACCTTGTTTTTAGGCTCCCCCCTATGTGGGACTGCTACACTGGGGCTAAATAAGTCTCCATTGGAGCAAGCCATACAGACTTACAGACACAAGCAAGCAAACTAGCTGATAAAAGCAGCACAGGATAAGCAGCACAAGAGCTTTCTCCCATTATGTGAGTATGTACAAGCTATCGCTTCTGGAATTACTCTTATTGCCCCAACCACTTTATGGTTTTTTACTGCCTCCCAGTTATTTGCTCAGAGCCGTACTGTGCCCTTAAGGTTTTAGCGCCATTTTCCTTCCCGTCTCGCGGGAGTCTGGACGGCCGTTACGGAGACGCGCAGTTCACTTCAGTCACGGGCCTCCAGTTCTTAGTGCCTATTCACATAAGAAGTGGACAGTATAGGTGGCATAGTTCGACGAACTAGCGCTATAACACACGCATTATATAGCAACTTCTCTGCTCGTGACAACTCTGCCAGTGGTGTCTGGACACAGGTCAGACAGGGACAAGTAAGGTACGGCTCTAGAAGGGAGGACAGGTACTGGGGCATAAACGGACTAGGAAGTCCCTTCTAGCGAACTACAGGTCCTTTCTAAATATATAAATAAAATATCTCAATCATGGCAGAGGGTTATCCGGACGGTCCCTTCTTAAGGGCAAACCAGCCCCAGACTAAGGTTAAATATTTGGCGTGAGCCAAATGTCACAAACGCTTGCCTGCAAGCCATAATGAACCTTTATGCATTGCTTGCCCTGAGGTACCTTCCAAGGCTCAGGACAAAACTGTACTCCATATAGTAGATCCGCCCACAGAGGATACTGCCTCTCAACGATTCAGGGACCATCTTCATCTATAAGCCCTGATCCACCACCTTGGGCATTACAGTTGTCATCAGGCATTCCTAAACTAGCAGCCTGCCTAGACAAACTGTTGGATAAATTAGATCAGGATAATCAGCAACATAAGCAAAGAACCCAGAAAAGAACAGCTCCTCCCTCCTCAGAGGAAACAAGTGATTCGTAATCGCTTTCTGCTCTACCCCTGGGTCAGGAATGTTCTCTTAGTGAAGGGGAACTTTCTTCAGACCATCCAGAGGAGTCAGAGGATTTACACAAGCAGTCCTCAGAAGATATTGATAATCTTATTGCGGCAGTGCTTCAGTGCCTAGAACTCAAGAGCCCAGACACTCCTCAAGCCTCTTCACATTCGCTATTCAAGCGACATAAGAGAAGTTCAAGTTTGTTTCCTTGAACTTGACAAATGGGCTGTTCCTTCTGTAGATGCCCCGGTGTCTCAGCTGTCAGCTGTCCAAAAATACAGCCATTCCTGTACTAGACGCTTCATCTCTCAGAGACCCTATGGACAAAAAGATGGAAGGATTCCTTCCTTCTGCCTTCGCAGCCATAAGTGAAGCAGCTAAACCAATAATAGCGTCTGCTTGGGTCAGCAGAGCAAATCAATCATGGATCAACACGTTAGTTGATGATCTTAGCTCAGGAGTCGCTAGACAGGAATTATTGAATACAGTGCTTCAAGCAAAGGAAGCAAATGACTACATTGTTGAAGCTGCACTGGATGCCACACAAGTCATTAGTAGAGCATTAGCACTGGCAGTGGCCGCCCACAGATCACTCTGGTCAGCGGATCTTTCTTCTAAAAAATCTGTCACCACTATTCCCTTCAAATGCAAACTTCTATTTGGGCCAGATTTGGGTAAAATAATTAGCCAAGCAACAGGGGGTAAAAGTACCCTCCTTCCACAGACCAAATCACGAACTACCTTCCGCATAGGGCGGTTTTTTTTTACCTTCTAGAAATTACAATCCATCAAGGGATACTCCATCCCAAACTTTGGGTACCAAGCCCCGTTACGTACTCAGACCAAGACTTCTGACAATTCCATCTCAGCATGACTGGCTACCTTTACTTCCAAGAAAGCAGGTAGTCGGAGGACGCCTATTTCAATTTCGGGAAACTTGGCTTCAGATGACCGAGGACACTTGGGTTCACGAAATTGTGTCAAAAGGATATCATCTGGAATTTCAAAGTCCCCCCCCCCCAAGGTTCTTCATGTCAAGGATGCCAAAAGAATCACGGAAAAAGGCTGCTTTTCAAGTTGTCATACAGACTATGACTGAACACGTTAGATCTCCAGTTCCACGAGAAGACCGTTTCCCGCGGGTTCTATTCCAACCTATTCATTGTTCCCAAAAAAGACGGATCTTACCGACCAATATTAGATCTAAAATTGCTCAATACATTCATTCTCCCTTCAAAATTCAAGATGGAATCACTACGTTCGGTAATTGCAGCCATGGCACCAAACAAATTCCTTGCATCTCTCGACATCAAGGATGCTTACTTTCACATTCCCGTTTTCCCTCCCCATCAGAGATAGTTGAGATTTTCTAAATCAACACTACCAATTCCTGGCACTCCCATTTGGCCTGACGTCGGCACCAAGGGTATTCACCAAAGTGATGGCTTCAGCGGCAGCCTTTCTCAGAGAATAAGGGGTGTCGATAACACCCTATTTTTGATCTTCTCATAAAAGCTCCACCCGCAGAGGAAGCACTCAAAAGTCTGGCTCAGGTGACGGACACTGTCCAAACTAGGATGGACCATCAACAGACAGACAGAGCTTAACCTTCCTGGGCATGATATTCGATACCAGGCAGCAGAGAGTATTCTTACCTCCAAGCAAGATATCCTCTATCCAGTCGCTAGTACATGTTCTGCTGATGAACTCCATCCTCAAGCAAGATTAACCATGAGAGTCCTGGGGACCATGGTAGCAGCAATAGAGGCGGTTACATTTGCTCGATTTCACTTAAGAGAAGTAGAGTGGAACATTCTGTCTCAGTGGAACTGACGCAACCTGTCACAGCAAATCCACATTCAGTCGACCACCAAGAGATCTACTGTCGCAGGGGCCAGTGTATCATCCCAACATCAGAATGCTCCATTTGACGGCATGGCTGTTGAATTCCTAATGCTCAGTCGTAAGGGTCTGTCCTCCAGAGTAGTTCGTATGATGATTGCGACCAGAAAACCAGTTTCAGCCAAGTCATATTACTTGGTCTGGAAATGCTTCAAGGACTGGTGTCAAACTAATAATCTTACTTTTGACACATACTCCCATTACACAAGTTCTTGAATTTTTACAAGCTGGCCTAGAAAAAGGACTCTCGCTAGGTTCTCTATAGTCACATGTTTCAGCATTATCCATACTTTACCAGCAAAGACTGGCACTTAATTCAGATATCCGCACTTTTCTTCAAGGAGTCAAACAGATCAATTCTCCGTTCAGGAATCCACTTCCCCAATGGGATCTGAATCTAGTTCTATCTGCTCTCCAGAGTCCTCCATTTGAACCACTGGCATCCATGGAATGGCTATCTTGGAAAGTGGCCTTCCTCCTCGCTATTGTCTCAGCATGCAGAGTGTCTGAATTAGGAGCTCTTTCATGTCAGCCGCCCTTGTTAGTCTTTCACCCAGACCGAGCAGTGCTTCGTACTATGCCTTCTATCGTACCAAAGGTGAACTCAGAATTCCACATTAACCAGGATATCACAATTCCTTCCTTCTGTCCACAACCGAAGAACCCTTAGGAAGTCTCATTTCACTCTCTGGATCCAGTCAGAGCACTCAAGTTCTATCTGAACCGTTCCAA
This sequence comes from Xenopus petersii, assembly GCA_038501925.1. Classification (NCBI taxonomy): domain Eukaryota; kingdom Metazoa; phylum Chordata; class Amphibia; order Anura; family Pipidae; genus Xenopus; species Xenopus petersii. The sequence goes on along the minus strand of CM076682.1, from coordinate 111,785,507 downwards.
AGAATTTAGACAATCCCCATCGCTCTTAATTCTTCACTCGAGTAGCAAGAAGGGCTCCCTGGCTTCCAAAACCACCATTTCCTGATGGATACGGGAGGCCATTCGCAGAGCCTACGTGGCAAAAGGAAAAAATCCTCCTACACGCTTAACAGCTCAAGAGGCATTGGTACCTCCTGGGCCATTCGGAACCAAGCCTCAGCTGAACTAGTTTGTAGGGCAACAACTTGGTCTTCTCTACATTCATTCACAAAATTCTACAGGTTTCAAGTATTTGCGGCATCTGATGCACACTTCGGTAGGAAGGTGCTACAGGCTGCGGTACTGTAAAAAACCTGGGCTAAGTTCCTCCCTCTCAATAGTTTGGGGGACAGCTTTGGTATGTCCCCATTGTCCCTGTGTCCCACAGACGAATGCCAGAGAAAAGGAGATTTTGTGTACTCTCCGTTAATTCCTTTTCTCTGTAGCAGTCTGTGGGACACAGGGCTTCCCGTCCGGAAGAGGCCAGCCAGATTGTTTTTCTGCAATGGTTGACTTATCTTGTAAATAGTTATTAATTCCTCAAGTTATATTATTCTGTTGTTAATCAAAACTGACTCAATCCTACAGTTAGTGGGGGTATAGCAGGAGGGGGAGGGGCCTCCTCTCACTTTATTCTTCTAGTGTCCTGCCTCCTACTGATAGATGCTAAACCCCATTGTCCCTGTGTCCCACAGACTGCTACAGAGAAAAGGATTTAACGGTGAATACACAAAATCTCCTTTTACTACTGCAAACTACCAAACTGTAAAGCCTGCTGAACGTAGTGGTTTTTACAAAATTTCTGAAAATCTGGTTTTACGGACAGATACAAGCGGACAACACCTGCACAAAGCTGAAAATGCTGTAAAATGGTTAAAAATGCAATTAAAACTGCTAAAATTCACAAAATCACCAGAAATGTAATACGATCACTGAAATAACATACCAAAAGTATTGCACAGTGCAGTTAGTGAATATGCTATTCAAAATGGCAATAAAAAATACACAAGATGCAGAATAATAAGCCATAAATTGTGTAATTGGATAAACTTGTGTGTACAAAATAAATGTTTTATGCAAATATGTGTGAGTGGTGTAAATGTGTGAAACCCCCCAACCCCCCCAAAAATGTACGAGTGTGTGTAAGTACCTGTGTATTAGTGTAAAAAGTGAGTTTTGTGTTTGTGTTACACTAACCTGGGGTATACAGGTTGCAGATCCATGTCCAGGAAGGCAGGAGGACTGGAGGCAACACTGGAAGACGTTTTCATGGTAAACCGGGTCGGGGGGCGTTGCTGGATAGAGGAGGTAGTGCAGGCAGCGCACACTTGTCTGCTGCACCTATAGGGCCCCTGGGCGATCACGACAACTTTTCCATGCATTCTGCTTGTTGCCTAGGGGCTTCTGAGCAAGTGGCTTTAAAAGCTGCTTCTCCACTTCCCTGCCTAGAAGTGCTGCAGAACGTATAATCTACGTTCTGTGGCACTTAGGTACTTTTATCCACAGAACCTACATTATGTGGCACTTAAAGGGTTAAAGTTACATCATGCACTCTGTGCCTTTGTGTTTCAAATCAAACCTCCGCACCAGGCAGTAGCTTTAGGGTTCCACAGGGAACTGGGACTTACTGCTAGGATCTGTTTATCTGGCACCTGAACCAATCTAACATAATCTGCTGTTGCAGCATTGACTTCTAAAACTTTGTTTCAAAAATGGATAAAAAATTTTGATCTTAACTGCAGGAACATTTACAAATCACTTAATACCACTGAACATTTTAATGAATATATTTTGTAAAGATTCTTTGATTATGTAAAAAAAAAAATTTTTGGATGAAGGACCCCTGAAAAGCATTGAAAACAATATATTTATGTTTGCAAGTGATGCAAAGCAATGCAGGATAATTGAATTTATTCAGGATGTGACCCTCTCTTACTATTAACAAACGGCAGTCAGGGAGGTTAAAGGACCAGTAACCAACATTTTTTTTAAAAAAAATTCCTTAGTATACATCAAAAAAAAACCACAAAAACAAATTAAACTTTAAAATCTCAAAGCCTTTATTAAGAAATAACTTACCGAAACTCTGCTTCCACTCCGCGACACAGTGACTATCCATCGTGCGGCGCTCGATTTCTCCTCCCTGGCTATCTCCTACAAGGAGGAGGTCCTTTAAGCGGCAGATGAGACTGTGTCAGTAAATTTAAGATTTTTTTATATGAGATAAATGCCCACCTATACTTCTTGTGATTATCCATATGCTCAACTCTTCTTTATTAAAAGATGGTGCTTCGATGAAAGTGTGACGCATTTTATCTACCACGGACGACAAAATGACATGAGCCGAGAATACAAATCTGTGAAAGAACGAAGTGGCATCTACATAGTTTCTGAACACTGGCTATTCGCTGTAAGTTTCATTTGTAAATGTTTAAGATAAACAGCTCTTTCGTTTTCCATCCTTACAGTGCTATAGTATTGTTTATCTGCAGAGATAGTGAGAAGCTGAGAACTTGACACATGGGGTAGTGGACATAAGAAGAGAATAAAACAGCATTCAAGAAGCTTTTCCTTATCCAGCAGCCAATATCCATTCTCTTGAATAGAAAATGGTGTGCGATGTTCAGTGTGCCATATAAAAGCAGGTTTCCCATGAAGATAATTTGGATTGCTACTTTTCTTTTATTTGTGGCAATTTGGTATGACCTTGGGCTGTGTGTAATGATTCTTGGTTGGTACAAACTTCATCAGTATTTTTATCTAGACCACAACATGCTTTTTAATTCAGCAAGTTCGAAACCTGCTCTTAACAAGAACTCTTAAACTGGCATCCAAAACCACATAGAAATTTGTTTGAAACATCTTTTCACAGTGTTCAGAACAGCAGAAGAGAGTACCCGAGGCTCTCTATCCCCATACATATAATCCTAAAATGAGCTTGGATATCAGTGCTGTTCAAGATGGATCCTACACAGCCAGCAAATTCTCAGCAGACACCTCTCTTCAGCAGGATGAGGTAATTCACTCTGAAAATTAGTCTCCTCCTTAAAGGAAGATTAAATACTGCATGAGTTAATGCAATTTTGTGTTTCTGATATCCGTTTTATGCCATTGATCTCCTATGTAGCACGCAAGTAGTCATAAATTATTCTGAGCAGGTTGTTTCTCACTAGGTTATAATTTGGTTACCACTCTGTCTGCAAAGTAAGTTTGGGAAGCACAGAGAACAATGGTTTGTTACACTAAGGAGAGAGCACCTGCATGGTTAATTGTTGCATGTATTTTCCATGGTTGTGGAAATTAATTCATTGTGTCTTTTTTATATATGTGGAACCCATTTGTAGTGTGTGTGTGTGTGTGTGTGTGTGTAATCGATTTATTATACAGAAGACTGAATATTGTGCAGATTACATCCTTATAAACCATGTTAAGTGGTGTTATTTATTATAATCTGTGCTTAGTAATGTAATTTGTGTTCCATGACTCAAGAAAACTTGTGAAATATGAGTTCTACAACTTGTAAAAAGCATACAGCCTTTGGCAGGATGTTTTATATGGTCCTGGAACTCCATGGTGACTTTCAATTTACAAAAATTTTCAGGTGTACTGCCTCTAGTTGTCAGCATTGCTATATCCCCCATTGTCTTGTATTGACAGAGCGGATGTGCCTTAAAATTTGCAAACAAGTTATGATAGAAGCAGCTAATTGCTGTTCGTTCATTAATTCATTCATGCTTTTAAATTATATATTTATTTGCTTGTATTGTATAACATGCATGTTAGTTTTAGCTCAAACCCAATAGGAGTATGTTACACTACCCTTTTTGAAGCTTACTAAATGTTTCAACAGCCTGTAGTGTTTCGTGTTTCTATGTAATATTAAATTATTTTTACTTGATTCTTTGTAATTTTTTACAGAATAGTGAATTACAGCTTCAGCAGAATAATACATTTGGGGAGACTTCTGATGATCAGGTTAAAAAGGCAGCTGGTGATGGAAACCCTCAAAACCCTTCAAAAGACGTTAAAGGAGGTATAAACATATTAACAGTTAAGGCTATGGGAATTGAATGAAACCACTAGGGATCAGTATGTAAAAACAGGATTTTTGTACTCCCTGTTAAATCTGTTTCTCAGTAGTCGAAAGGGGGACACAGGTTAAGCTCCAGGAGGCAGGACACTGTACCAATCCACTCAATTTGTACTAACAAAAAACCAACATGTATATAACAATACTATTAACTAGTAAACAGGTAGATCGGTAGTCCAGGTGGTTATCCTGAACGCGACCAACAGGTCAATGGCTTGTCCTAAGGGCGGGAAGCCCTGTGTCCCCCTTTCGACTACAGACAAACAGATTTAAAGGTGAGTACAAAAATCCTGTTTTCTCTGTCGTCTTAGGGGGACACAGGGACCTAGGGGACTTAACAAAGCAGACCCCCAAACAGCAGGTTTGGGGCGAGCCTAATGATCAGTTATAATCACACAACTGATTGTAACACCTTGCGTCCGAAAGAGGCCTCGGCTGACACAACTGTGTCAATTCTGTAAAATTTGGAAAAGGTGTGTGCTGAGTATCTGATCCAAAGAGGCAGAGTTGCGCCACACCCAGGAGGCCCCAACTGCCCTTGTTGAATGTGCCCGGACGCCATCTAGCGGAGATTTTGCTTTGGCGAGATAGGCTTGTGTGATTTTATGTCTGATCCACCTCGCAATGGTAGTTTTGGAGGATGTTTGTCCTTTACGAGGTCCAGATGGTAGGACGAAGAGTGACTGGGATTTACGGAAGGACTTTGATCTTTCTAGATACCACCAAAGTGCTCTGACTAAGTCTAGAGTGTGAAGACGTAGTTCTTTGACATTTTTAGGATTTGGACACAAGGACGGTACCACAATATCTTGATTAATGTTGAAGGATGAAACTACCTTTGGTAGGAATGATGGAACAGTTCGTAGAACAGCCTTATCCTTATGGGAAACCAGAAAGGAAGGTTCACAGGATAACACACTCAGTTCGGACACTCTTCTGGTTGAAGAAATCGCCACTAAGAATACTACTTTCCAGGTGAGCCAGGTTTCAGAGATTGAGCTCAGCGGTTCGAATGGCGGATCTAACAAGGCTTCGAGTACTAGGTTGAGATCTCAGCCTGCCACTGGTGGTCGAAAGGTTGGTTTTACATGTGCCACCCCTTGTAGGAATGTGCGTATCATGTCTTCCTTGGCCAATCTATGCCGGAGAAGGATGGATAATGCAGAAACTTGTACATTTAAGGAGCTAAGTTTAAGTCCTAACTGTAGGCCCCTTTGTAGAAATGAGAGGACTCTAGGAATGTTGAGTTCCAGAAAATGTAGCTGTGACTCTTCACATCATTTGAGATATGAATTCCATACTATGTGGTATGACCTGGAAAATGAAGGCTTGCGTGCCCTGAGCATAGTTGTGATGACCTCTTCAGCTTTCCCTTGTTTTCCCCAAATTGATGCCTCAACAGTCAACCCGTCAAAGCGAACAGACCAGGGTTGAGGTGAACTACTGGTCTTTTACGAAGAAGATCTGGTCTGTATTGCAGGCAAATTGGCTGAGCTACTGACATCTCCTGGAGGTCTGAGAACCATGTCCTTCGAGGCCACTAAGGGGCTATCACTATTACTGTGGCAAGTGAGTATCTGATCTTCTCGAACTCGAGGCAGCATTTTCCCTCCAACAGTGGAGGGAAAATTTATGCTAGGTCGAACGTCCAGCTCTGAGTCATGGCGTCCACCCCTGCTGCCATCATATCTCGGTAACGAGCGAAGAATTCTTGAACCTTTCGATTGTTTTGGGGTGTCATCAGATCTATCTGTGGTTGCCGCCAATGGTTCACCAGATCTGTGAACGTCTCTTGATGAAGCTCCCATTCTCCCGGATCTAGCTGAGAAATTCTGCCCTGATATTGGACACACCTGGTATATGAATCGCTAATAGCCTTACTGAATTGATTTCGGATTTGTTGAGCTTCCGTCAGTGCTGCTCTGCTGCGTGTTCCCCCCCCCCTGCCAATTTATGTAGGACACGGTTGTTGCTTTGAACCCATACTGATTTGATTCTATTTTTAGAATATGTGCCCAGTGGTATAGAGCAAGTCTTACTGCTTGCAAATCCAGGATGTTGATTGGCAGTTTGGTTTCCTGTAAAGACCACATTCCCTGAGCAGATAGGTTGTTCCACACTGCTCCCCAGCCCTGAAGGCTGGCGTCTGTTGAGATCACATTCCAAATTGGCATAGCCCAAGATTGTCCCTTCGACAGGTTGTTTGGTTGTAACCACCACTGGAGGGCCTCCCTCGTTGTGTGGGAGAGTGTGAAAACTCAAGATGTTGTTCCCCCTTTCCATGCCGACAGGATATTCGATTGAAGAGGACGTAAGTGGATCTGTGCAAACGGAACCGCCTCAATAGCTGATACCATTAGTCCCAGAACCTTCTTTGCCATGAGGATTGTTGGCCTCCGCAGGGAAAGCAGAGAATGAATTTGATTTCTGATTTTGGCCTGTTTGTCTTGTGTAAGTCTCACTAGCTGTGTGGTAGTGTTGAACTCTAGGCCCAGAAATATTATCTGGTGACTGGGATGTAAATTAGATTTCTTCCAGTAGTAGCAGGAGTAGTTGAGTTGCTTGCTCCAGATACTTCTTGGCCTTGTCTTCTGACGTGGCTTTCAGGAGAAGGTCGTCCAGATACGGTGTAACTGATATGCCTTGCAGTCGCAATGTTGCTGATGTTACTGACATCAGTTTGGTGAACCCCCAGGGGGCTGACGAGAGACCAAACAGGAGCGACACAAACTGATAGTGCTGGTTGGCAAATGCAAATCGCAGGTTCTTGTGGTTAGGGGGGCCAAATGGGTACGTGGAGATATGCATCCTTGATGTCCAGCGACATTATGAACTGCCCTTGTTCCATTCCCCGAATGACCGAGCGAAGGATTTCCATCTTGAATCTAATGGACCGTATTATTATTATTAATATGTATTTATATAGCGCCAACATATTGCGTAGCACTGTAAAGTAAATGTGATTACACAACTAAAATCACATGAATTATATACATAGAACATATGGAGTTACATACATCATAATCGATACAGGTACAAAAAGGTGAGGAAGGCCCTATGCATAGGCATACAGTCTAAAGGGAAGGGAGTAATACACAAGGTGTGGGAGTGGCAAGATCGAATTAAGTGGGTGAGAAATGTGGTATTGTATGTGGTGTTGCGTTTGGTAGTTAAGCAGAGTGAGGGTAGGCTTCTCGAAAGAAGTGCGTTTTCAGAGATTTCTTGAAAGCAGAAAGGTTGGGAGAAAGTCGGACAGACCGTGGGAGAGAGTTCCAGAGGAGGGGTGCAGCCCTTGCAAAGTCTTGAATGCGAGCATGTGAGGAGGTAATGAGAGAAGAGTTGAGTAGTAGGTCAGTAGAGGAGCGTAGTAAGCGGTTGGGTGAGTATATAGAGATGAGTTCAGAGATGTAGGGTGGGGCAGAGTTATGAAGTGCTTTGAAAGTCAGTGTCATTAATATGAATTTGATTCTGAAAGGTAACGGAAGCCAGTGCAGGGATTGACAGAATGGCGAGGCAGAGGAGGAGCGGTTGCTGAGGTATATGAGCCTCGCAGCATTGTTCATTATGGACTGGAGAGGTGACAGTCTCTGGAGGGGAAGGCCAATTAGTTGGAGGGGATGTTGCTGGTGTTAGTTGGAGGAAAGAAAACCATTTCAGTTTTAGAGAGGTTTAATTTAAGGTAGCGTTGCGACATCCAGGTAGAGATAGCGGACAGGCAGGAGGAGACGCGAGTTAGGAGTTCTGGGTTGAGATCAGGAGATGAGAGATAGATCTGAGTATCGTCAGCATAGAGGGGGTAGTGGAAAGTATAGAGGGAGAATAGTAATGATCCCAGGACTTTCCAACAGAAAGAGGTAGGGAAGAAGATGATACTCCATTGTAGGAGACACTGAAGGAACGATTGGTGATGTAAGAAGAGAACCAGGACAGGGCTGTGTCACGAAGGCCAAGCGAATGGAGGGACTGGAGGAGGAGAGGGTGATCTACAGTGTCAAATGCGGCTGAGAGATCAAGCAGTATTAGTAGTGAGAAATGATTGTTGGCTTTAGCGGTTAAAAGGTCATTAGTTAGTCGAGTCAGGGCAGTTTCCATGGAGTGTTGTGGCTTAAAACCAGATTGTAGGGGGTCCAGCAGGTTATTGTCCGAGAGGAATGAGGTTAGTCGGTTGTAGACTAGGCGCTCAAGTAGTTTAGAGATGAAAGGTAGCAGAGAGATAGGTCGGAGGTTGTCAAGATTGGAGGGATCAAGAGAGGGTTTTTTCAGAATGGGGGTGACAAGAGCATGTTTTAACAGGTTTCCTTTTTATTATTTTCAAAATAAGGGATACAGAAAGCAAAAAGGGGGGAGGGAAAGTCAAAGAAAAGAAGGTACAATAGCATCATATCACAGTCAGCATATAATCCAATATACAACAAATTTCAGTACATCAATGCAAAGAAGCCCCTAAGTGAACATCACACCACAAGTCCCACAACTTCGGAAATTTACCCGGACACCCTCGAGCCTCATAAGTGAGTTTTATTAACGGAAGCATGTTATTAACATATTGTATCCATTCCCTCTTAACCGGAGGATCAGGGGAGATCCAGTGCATCACCAACATTTTTTTTGCATAGAATAGTAATGTCCTCACCGTTAGTCTAACATGGGCAGCCTGTAGTAGATCCTCCACTACCCCCAACAGGCAGCATTCAGGGTTATACATATTAGGCACCTCTAGGACTTCCGAAATATATGCACACACTTCCTTCCAGTAGCCCACAATTGTCGGACAGGTCCATACCATGTGCCAGAAGGAACCATCCAGAACCCGACATCGTGGGCACCGTGGTTCAGCCAATCTACCCATTCGAACTAGTTTGTTAGGAGTAAGGTAGGTACGCAAGAGAAACTTATGCTGGATTAACCTGTCTCTAGCTGAAATTAGAAAACTATACAAGTGACCTGTCCCTTCCTCCCATTGGTCGTCAGTAAGGGATGGCAAATCTATCCTCCACGTGTCATATGTTCTTCCAAATGGAGAAGGCAGAGTAAGCAAAAGGTTAGTATACACGTATGAAATCATTTTAGGAGGATGAGGTTGGCGTAGGTAGGTAAGAATGACAGGTTCAGACAGATCCCCCAAGAGTCCCCCAAAATGTGATTGGAACATATGCCGCAGTTGGAAATAACGGAACATGGGAATCGTAGGGACGTCCAGATCCTGTTCCAATTTAATTTTGTCCACAAAACGATTATCCACTATTAAGTCCCCTAAATACCTAAGCTTCCTGGGGGCCCAATAGCCGACCGCCTCAGCCCCATGGAAATGCGGCAAATAGGAGTTATTCCAGAGCGGAAGATAAGGGGACTCGAGGGGGAATTTAACACCAAGCAATTTCATAGCCTTTTGCCAAGCCTGATAGGGTGCCAGCATACAAGGGGGCAGATTGGGGTGGTCCTTCAATTTCCGAAGGGGGCAGTTCCGTAGTGCCTCTAGCGAGCCTACCCAATGAGCCTGAAGCAAAACATTAGGATTATCTAGATCTTGCGTGAGCCACCAGTGAATATAGACTATTTGCGATGCAAGGTAGTAATAGAAAAAGTTAGGTAACCCAAGACCTCCCTTATCATAGGGCACATTCAGAGCCTTAGAGGAAACCCTTGGCACCTTATTGTTCCACAGAAATGAAGTAATCAAGGCCTGGATTCCAGTACAAATCTCCTTATGGAGTGGGATCGGACTACTGTGAAACACATAGAGATATTTGGGTAGGTAAACCATTTTAATCAAATTGACCCTCCCCCACAACGTCAGTGGCAGAGATCCCCAAACCGAGAGGGCCAATTTAAGTTTCTGAGTGACAGGGGTGACATTCATAGGTATAAATTGGTCCGGCTCTCGATGAATGTGAATGCCCAGATATTTAAAGGACTCCACACATTGTAAACGAGTATCCGCAAGCGGATCGGAGCTCCTTACCGGGTCTATAGGGAAAATAATAGATTTAGTCCAATTTATACGTAACCCCGCGAAGGTGGTGAATGAGTCAAAAAGCTTTAGGACTGTCTGTAGCGAAGGGCCAGGATCTGCCAGATACAACAAGACATCATCCGCGTACAACGATATCTTTTCCACTAAGTTGCCATAACTCAATCCTTTAATCAGAGGGGTATCCCGAACCAATAACGCAAGGGGTTCAATCGCCAATGCAAACAACATTGGAGAGAGTGGGCAACCCTGACGTGTGCCTCGTTGTAACTGAAATGGAGGTGTGATTACTTCATTTACTTTAATTTGTGCACTAGGATGCTTATATAGAAGTCGTATCCATTTAATAAACGGATCCCCTAACCCAAACTTCCTGAGAACCGCCCATAAATAGTCCCATTCGATCGAGTCGAATGCCTTTTCAGAATCTAAGGCCACAGCTATCCTCGAGCCTGCATTGTCATGAGGTACCTGCAAGTTAAAATAGAGTCTCCTTAGGTTAACATCAGTCGAACGGCCTGGCATAAAGCCCGTCTGATCCGAATGGACCAACATAGAAATCACTGAGGACAATCGGGTAGCCAGCACCTTGGCCAAAATTTTTGCGTCAACATTTAAAAGAGAGATTGGTCGGTACGAGGCACAAAGTTCTGGATCCTTGCCCTCCTTATGTATCAACACAATCAACGCCGAATAAAACGACTGTGGCAGTTGGTTCTGCTCATACGACTGAGTTAGAATAGTGTGTAGCGTACCAACAATCTCCTCTCCGAGGGCTTTATACCATTCGCTAGGTAACCCATCGAGACCCGGTGACTTAGATGTGGCCATAGAATGAACAGCATCTCTAATTTCCTGTAATGAAATAGGCCTGTTCAGGTATTGGGCATGGTCCCCAGGAAGCCGTGGGAAGGGGATAGCGTCAAGGAAAGCATCTAATTCTCCCAGACTGTAAGTGACTCTCGTATTATACAGGGACTCGTAGTATGAGGCAAATTGAGCCGCCATCAGTTCCGGGTCAGTAATAAAGTTTCCCACCTCATCCCGAACGCCAGAAATAACCGTTTGAGGAGAGGATATTTTTGACAGGTATGCCAACAGAGTACCCGATTTTCCCCCCTGCTCAAAACCCCGTTGAGATGCATAGAGTAACTTCTTTTGGGTGGTTTTAGTGAGTGTGCACCGATACCTCCCCTGCGCCTGAACCAACAGGTCATGATTCTCACTAGTAGGGGACCGTATAAACGCAGACTCCAATTCCTCAACCTGGGACTGTGCCAAATTCACTTCTTGTCTAGTGCGAGTCCGAACTGTGTGAATCGCCTGTATTAAGGCCCCCCTGTTAACTGCCTTAAATGCGTCCCATAGCACCGACGGTGCCGCAGAGCCCTGATTGTCAGCCCAATAGTGAATAGCTGAGTCTCGAGCTTTCTCCAGTACCTCCGGCTGTTTCAACCATAGTGGGCTGAGGCGCCATCTCTTAACAGACGTAACCGGAGAAAGTGAGAGTTTAATTAACAGTAAGGAATGGTCCGAGATTGATCTAGTAATATATTCAATATGAGAAATTTTTGGTAACAGTTCAGGGGATACCAGGGCCAAGTCAATGCGTGACATCGATTGATGTGACAATGAATGGCAAGAGTAGGCTTTGGAGTCAGGGTGTTTAGCTCTCCAAGCATCCTGTAAACCAACGGAATCCACCCATTGGGCCAGCTTGGTAGGCCTATTATCAGTAGCATTAAGCTTGTCAATATCGGGTTGCAAATAGCCATTAAAATCCCCCACCCAGCATTGAGGACAAGGCGGTAAGAGGGCCACTTTACGTAAAATCAGGTTCAACAGATCAAAGGACAGCGGTGGAGGGATATAGACAGTGATCAGAATAAACTCACACGTAAAAATAGTACAATGCAGTATAACATAGCGGAAAAGGAATCTGTTTTTTAACCAACACTGAGACTCCCCTTGCATGGGTGGAGAAGCAGGAGTGGTAAGTTTGAGCCACCCAGGCCTTTTTAAGCGCCAACACCCTCTGACCTGTCAGGTGGGTTTCCTGCAAACAAACCACTGCTGGGGAGTACTGCTTAAGGGAGGCAAACAATAGAGCTCTTTTGACTTTGTCGTTCAGGCCTCTTACATTCCAAGAGGCAACAGTGAGCATTGACATACTGCAACAGATATGAAATGTACATTCATGAAGTATTGTACCAACAGGGAAAAGAAAAATGAAAAAAGGGGAAACAGTGAAATGCAAATACCCTTCCAACCCACCCTGCTTACCTTCCCAACTCAGGCAAGCCTCATCCCCAAACTAAACAAATGCCTCTGCATAAGAGCAGGGTCAACCCAATAGAGTAAGGTCTATTACTAAAACAGCGTCCCAACCAGCCAGATCCGCTAGTAGAGGGAGGTTTCCTTAATTGAACAAGTGAGGTAAAGCCCCCTGCAACTGTAAAACCAACAAAAGTCACATAAACGTAGTGATTTCAATATAACGCCCTTAAGTTGCCCATAGGACCGCCACCATGTCCTGAACTGCTAGAGCCAGAGTCATTCCAATGGGCCCAGTCCCCATGAAGGGATATTAGCAAGGGACATGCCAGCCTACGGTATTACTCACGGATCCACAAAAGGTCCAACTGCTAATGCCGCTCTATCCAATCCATGGCCTCTTGCGGGGAGGTGAAAAACCTTGTGTTGTTGCCATCCACCACCCGCAGCTTTGCAGGAAACAGGGTGGAATACACCATACCTTTCTCACGAAGCTTCTTTCGGACTTTTGTGAACTTGGCCCGCAGCTTTTGAACCTCAATAGTGTAATCTGGAAAAAATAAAATGGTGGCCTCGCCCAGCTTCACTGGTTCCTCCTGACGCATGTAGCGGAGAACAGCATCTCGGTCCCGGTAATTCAGGATTTTGGCGATCAGTGTACGTGGCGAAGCTCCCGGAGGGGGCCGTTGGGATGGAATCCGATGCGCCCGCTCTATAAGAAAATGTTCGGAGAGGTGGCCAGCCGCCATCTTGTCTTTGATCAGGGTCTCCAAAAATATTTCCGGAGTGAGGCCTTCTGCACCCTCGGGTACACCCAGTACTCGGATATTGTTGCGACGTTGACGGCCCTCCAGGTCGTCAGCCCTCGCCCGGCAAGTGCGCAACTGCGCCTGTAAGTCCCGTAAGCTTTGCGGCAACTCTCTCGTCACCTCCTCCAGGTCGGAGATACGTCGCTCAGCCTCTGTAGTTCTCTCTCGTAGGGACTGCAAATCTTGTCGTAGAAGGGCAATATCAATTTTAACCTCTTCCACACGGGTATCAATGTTGACCTCCACCGCCTGCCGAGTATCACGGATAGCTTGTAGCACCTCTTTCAAAGTAGGCTCAGCTGGGCCTTGGTCATCCGACACCTCTTGCGAATCTGGCGCCGAAGAGGCATTACCTCTCTGAGAGCGGGCGCCATCTTGGGATTGGTGGCGGACAAATTTGTCCATCTTATTCGTCGCCGTGTCGGCTCCTTTCTTGTTACCCCCCATAGCAGTCCAGCTGGGCAATAAGGAGAGACAACTGAGGTGACCAGCAAAGTGGGAAACCGTCCCAAAATCAGTCGTTCAGGATCAATTGAAGCGGAGCTCCTGGCTCGTGCGTCCTACTCCATTGCACGCTAGACCACGCCCCCTGACAAGAGCATGTTTTAGTTGAGAAGGAAACAGTCCAGTTGAGAGCGAAAGATTAAATAGGTGAGTTAAGGCTTGATTAGACAAGGATTGGTATTATGGAGAAGTTTTGAGGGAATTGGATCAAGCGGGCAGGTGGTAAGGTGAGAAGAGGCCAGAAGCTTTGAGACTTCCTCATCAGTGACTGGGGAGTGTGAAGGGAGGGTGGTGGAAGTCTAGGGGGGTTGAGTAGTGTAGTGTCCCTTCTGATGGTGTCAATTTTGTTTTTGAAGTGCTCAGCAATATCTTGAGCAGAGACAGATGTGCATGGAGGCGGTGGAGAAGGGGAATGGAGAGTGTTAAAGGTGTGCTGGTTTTTTAGAAAGGGAGTTAATGAGTGAAGTAAAGTATGTTTGTTTGGCTTGGAAGAGGCTGGTGTTATAGGAGCGCAGGGCAGATTTGTAGCTCCAAAAGTCTGATTCTGAACGGGATTTGCGCCAGCGACGCACGTGAATGTCTTTGGAGCGCTTTTGTATGAGCAGTATGCCAAGGTTGAAGTGGTTTTGTCTAGAACGTTTAGTTTTTATAGGAGCAAGCTCATTAAGGGCAGTGGTGAGAGTACTATAGTAGACAGAGGTAGCCACATTAGGACATGAGATGGCTGAGATATTAGAGTGAAGAGAGTCAAAGGAAGAAGAGAGATGTGACACGTCTGCAGCTTGCAAGTCACAGTAAGTACGTGTTTGGGTAATAGCAGGGGGTGAGGAGGGAGTTAGTGAGAGTTGAAATGTGAGCATATTGTGATCAGAGAGGGGAAATGGTGAGTTAGTAAAATTGGTGGTTGAACAGAGTCTGGTAAATATGAGATCCAGAGCATTACCATTGGAGTGAGAGGGGGAGTCTGAGCACAGAGATAAGCCTAGGGAGGAGGTTAGTGAAAGAAGTTTAGAGACCGTATGAACTTGTTCAGGAGTTTGAGGTCTAAGACTGGTCTGAAGGATCCGTTTTTCTTTGGAACAATAAACAGATTGGAGTAAAACCCAGAGACTCTCTCTTGTGGTGGTACTGGTACGATTACTCCAGTTTGCTCCATCTTGGTAACACATGCTTGAAAGACTTGTGCTTTGTTGGTTTGAGATGGTATTCTTGACATGAAAAACTGGGGGGTAGGGTTGTGAAATCGAGTTGATATCCTTCCGATATGATCTTATCTACCCATGCGTCTGAGGAGTGACGAGTCCACACCTCCCGGAACTGCAGTAACCTTCCCCCTATCTGTTCCCACGATTCCGGAGGGAGTGCCCCATCATGCTGATGCGGATTTGAAAACTTCTTTGCCACCTGGAATTTCCGTTCCGGTGAGTTCCACTCTCCCTGTATAATCTCAGATAATTGGTCATGTGGTGGGAAGCAAGCAGAGGATTTGTATTGTCTCTTGAACAACCCTGAGCTCTCGCCTTGTTGTGTTTTTGTCTGCGAGATATTGAGAATCCGAAGTACCCCTTTGATGAGCCCATCCACATCATGTTGTCCCTAGACTCCTCCTGGTCCTCCTCCCCTGATTATATTTCTGATGGTGGGAGTTCCCCTTCAGTCTGAGAGGTTAAAAGATGACTTGTCAGATGGAGTATGGACTACAGCATCCTCCTTAGCGTCATCTGACCTATTTTGTCGCCACTAGATTTTTAGCCAAGCTTACCCAGGGCTTTGCCTAAGTTGTCTGCTATGGCTGGTAACCCTTGCAGTGAGGCTAAGGATTGGGATAGCTGAATGGCCCAGAGGGAAGCTTGAGTCTCTGCTGCCTGGCTGGTTGCCGGATCCTGGGAAGTGCCTGAATTATCCTCAGCTAAGGCATTAACATGAGGCAGAGTTGCCCTGGGTTAGAAGTTGTACCCTGCCCTAAGGAACAGGACCTGCACAGCGGCTCCCCCTGGCCCCCAGGGATTTTACCTTGGCACTTTGAAAAGCATAGTATGTCACCTGTGCTATAGGGGGGTGCCTTTCCCCCGCCCAGGAGAATAGTCCCCCTGAACTACCATGGGAGACTCTGGGTGGCGCAACAGGGGTGAACCAGACGTAGCTGGGCGAAAGCCCCAGTATGTGGAGGTAATGTAACGGGGAGCGCCTGTATTTAGGTGCACCTTGCTGTGCTTCTCTTACTTCAAGCTGTCTGTGAGTCCATGCCCGTGCTACCTGTGCCACAGCCGATAGTTAGGGAAAATGGTCGATGGAACGCATACTGCTTTCCACAGCGGGTGCGTCTTATTCCCCGCCTCCCGCCCTGAGTTCTGGGCTTCAGAATTGGCCGCTCCACAGTTGGGCAGATGGGGAGATGGCACGCTTGCCAACCAGGATGGCGTGGTTCTGGTGCTCCATTCCGTCAAGTGCACGGAGCCCTCTCTCTCCTCCCCCCTTGCTGCAGATGTGGCCTTGATTGTTTGAGGAAGAGATTAAGGAGAGGTCAGTGGCAGCCTGCAGCAGTTTTGCAACAAGTAATGCACTACTCACCCTCCATGAGCGTCTCACCGGCCTGACCTTCTACCCCTAATGGAAGGCAGGTACATCTGGGTGGTCTGTATAGCCTTTTTAGGGCAGAAGGTTAAACTTGTAGGCAGCAAGTATCCTTTCTCCTAGTATCACCCCTGGTGTCAGTATTCTGACCGAATCCTGTCCTCCTAGTAAGCAGGACACAAAAAAACAACTGTGTGGATTGGTACAGTGGACAGGGATAAGCCCAGTGTGGCACGCCCCCTTAATTAATATAAAGTGTCCTGCCTCCTGGAGGGGGGAGCTTAACCCGTAGATCCCTGTGTCCACCTAAGACGACAGAGAAAGTTAGTGTGGAAATTTGATGTTTTGTTTAAACCCATTAAAAAAAATCTTGTCATGCACAAACTGAAAAACGTGTACCAACTAAACATAGAATATTTGGTGCATGTATGGTGGCCTGATGGTCTCCCTGTTATCTATGTACTATGTATAGTGATTGATTCATCCTTCTGACGGGTTCAAAAATGGAATCTGCCAGTGCACAATGTTGGCCATTATAGAAGAGGAGCTACACGTACTGTTGTTATAATTTGAAATTTTGGCCGAACAAGCATATTTTTCCCATTCTCTTGTAATAGACAGTGATGAAAAAATCTGTAATCCACTATTTTAGCCTTCATATTTTCTGTTTTTGCATTGACAGCTCTAACTCAGACTTTAGAGATGAGAGAAAATTTTCAGCGGCAGCTACAGGAGTTCATGTCTGCAACTTCAGTGGTAAAGCCTAGGGGCTCTGTGGGTAGAGCTGGCTTTGATAATTCCCCTTGTACACCTGAAGGGGCACGTTCTACACGTAATGGAAGAAGCAGAGTTTTGGAAGCACTAAGGTAAAAAAAAATGTCTGTCCTGTTTCTTTCATTTTGATCAATAAATAATTATGTTTTGTTCCTACTGCCTGGCTTAATCATAAGGGACTGATCTATTCTCATAACTTTTTCTCATAAATAGATTATTGATGTTTCCAGTTTCCTTATTCAATGACTAATCATAACTAAATACTTTTATGTTTTGCCTCTGAAATATACCTCAACCTTTTGTCAAATGAACCTACCTATAGTTGTGTACTCATACAGAAATTGTATATTTGTCAAAAAAAATTATTTAATGTAGTATGCCATTGCATCATATATCTTATTTAATCTGGTTATTTTTTCCTTAGACAGTCCAGGCAGGCTATGACAGACCTCAATACAGAGCCATCGCAGAATGAGCAAATCATTTGGGATGATCCCACTGCCAGAGAAGAAAGAGCAAAGCTGGTCAGCAATCTACAGTGGCCCGACAGTCCCTCCCAGTACTCTGAACAGCTTCAGCATAATATGAATGATGCTGGAGGAAATTATACACCAGCAAAAGAATCTTTAACAGATACTGAAATAGCAGAATTGGGTAAAAATGTATTCATTACATTTTAAAAAAAAAATTAAAAATCTATGTATATTAACAGTCCTGCTTCTATAACTTAATTATGATTTTGTTCAAATACTACAATGTAGACACAGTGTACTGTATATACATGTATGGAACCTGTAATCCAGAATGCTCGTGACCTGGGGTGTATCAGGTAAAGGATCTTTCTTTAATTATATCTTAGTTTGGATCAAGTATTTGATACTGTTTTATTATTACAGAGAAACATTTTGAGAGACAGCCTTTCTGTAATTCAGAGCTTTCTGGATAACTTGTATCCTGATAAGGGATCCCATACCAGTACTATATTAGTACTGTTTAACTGGAGGTCCGTGTGCCTGATCTGCCCGTACATCTGCCACCATTTTTATGGCCACCAGTCTTGAGCACACTGTATGAAAATTAATGAGCCCTGTACATATAATAAGTTGGACAGCACTGTACTAGATAATATAATAAAATTATATTTACAAATACAATTATATGTGGTTTTTAACAAGGAACAGCAACATTGTATGAAACATTTTTGGTTATCTGTTATAGTAAGTCTGAAGGTTTTGCATTACAGTGAAAGCTAAGGTCAAGTAATAATGAGATCATGGGGAATAATACAAAACTGTGGAACCCATAATTTACAAGAAGCATTATGATATTTACTGAACCAAAAAATAATACCCATGGTGTTTCTTTGCTTTTGTAATCGATATGTTGTGATATACTAAAAAACAATTGTATCTTGCAGAAGCCTGTGAATTCGAGCCTAAATCAGTTATGAGAACTCCTGTGATAGAGAATAATTTGCAGTCTCCAACCAAACCGGATCATCTCACCCCTACCCCACAAGCTCCGAGCATTGCTTTTCCACTTGCCAACCCTCCAGTGGCACCACAACCTAGAGAAAAGGTTAAAATTAAATGTGTTTGTTTTTTTGTTGTTTTTAATGAATGTATGATATACAATCCACAAACACTACTATGTGAAAGTATAGGAATTTTGTTTTAATAGGTGTATCAGGAGATAAGTGATACAATTGTTGACTGAATAATAATTCAGACTTTTTAAAAATGTTTTTAATATGTGTTATTGTTTTAAAGCCTCTGCAACCATTTTCAAAAGAGGAAACTTTAAAAGAGCGTCGATTCCAGCTATCTTCATTAGACCCTCAAGAACGAATTGATTACTCACAGCTTATTGAGGAACTAGGTACTTATAACCCATTTACCTCACCTTATCATGTCACATAACACTGTATCTTATATTTTTAGACACATTTAGATATATGGCCAAAGCAAACAAAGCTGGGGACAGGGTGCAACCCTGCCTAGTGTCTCTTTCAAGCGAAAAGAATTCAGAAACTGTTATTTGTGCATACTGTAGCTAGTGTGTGGGAGTATAGCAGTTACACCCAAGCTATGAATTTATCCCCAAAGCTGAATCTAGCTAGAGCGTCTCCCTCTTTTAGCGGAGATTGTGAAAAATATATATATATATATATATATACATATATTATAAGATGACCATTAAATGGAGATTTTTCAGCGTCCTGATGCAGTTTAAATTCTCTAATGAATGCATTTCTGTATTGTTGAAATTCATTAACCACTTAACTGGTGTTAAAGAAAGTTTTTCCTTCTTTGAAGGGGGAGTGGTGATAGAAAAGCAATGTTTTGATCCAAGCTGCACACACATCGTTGTGGGTCATCCACTTCGTAATGAAAAATATTTGGCCTCAATGGCTGCAGGAAAGTGGGTACTGCACAGGTCATATCTGGAAGCCTGCAGAGCTGCAAAACGATTCATACAGGTTTGTATCACTGGTGCTACAAGACGTAAATATATTCCATAATTCACATGTTTATTTGAATTTGGCTATACATGTAATAGACATCCTGTTCACTTAATCTGATTTTACAAAAATCCGGCACCATGTATAGAAAGCCTAATATTTGTATTTCACAACACCTGTAGTTATTTTTGATGGGCTGTCTGATTTGGAATAGTTCATAATATTTATTTAATATTTACACTTACTGTATATAATAGAAAAATATAGTATGTTGGGTCATATAAAGTTTTTCATTTTTAGTGTCCCCGTCTAAATCTGAGCTGGCTACTGTTTATGTGGTCAGGTCATATTTAAAAAAAAAAATGCATCCTTGTTTGTATAAGTCAACATTTTCCTTTTTGCCACCTTCTAGAAAGGCATCTATGTTTTAGATTACAATAGCAAACTTTACAAACAAAGTAACAACAAATACTTCCAAGTGTCTTTGCACTCATTTACACATAAGGCATTATCCCTTTGGCTATGTTAACTTGCATCATCTGCAAAATAGTGATCTCTTTTCTGTTTGGATGACTGAAGGCTGTGCATGTTTCCTGTAGGAGGAGGACTATGAATGGGGAAGCATGTCTATACTGAGTGCTGTGACCAACATAAATCCACAGCAGAGGATGCTGGCAGAGGCTGCAATGAGATGGAGGAAGAAGCTGCAAGGAATAAAGCAAAATATGGGTATCGCCGAGGTATACACGCATGGCAGTGAATTAATATGATATTTTCAGTACACATACTGTACACAGAGCCTGACCAAAATTGTGTTATTTTGTAGAGTTCCGTGTGCAGCAATAAAGGGATTAAAGGGGTTGTTTCAGTTCAGTTGTTTTCCGATAGGTCTGAGAAAATAGAACAACGGAAGGGTTTCGATCATTCTTAAAGGAATTGTTCAGTGTAAAAATAAAAACTGGGTAAATAGATAGGCTGTGCAAAATAAAAAATGTTTCTAATATAGTTAGTTAGCCAAAAATGTAATGTATAAAGGCTGGAGTGATTTGATGTATAACATGTCAGTCAGATCACTTCTTCCTGCTTTTCAGCTCTCTTGGTTTACACTGACTGGTTACCCTGGCTACCAGGAAGTAACCAATCAGAGACTTGAGGGGGGGGCCACATGGGTCATTTCTGATGCTTTTGAATCTGAGCTGAATGCTGAGGATCAATTGCAAACTCACTGAACAGAAATGTACCATGTGGCCCCCCTTCAAGTCGCTGACTAACTCAGAGTTATAGAGCTGAAAAGCAGGAAGTTGGATTCTGGCTGTTTTATTAGACATCTGTTCACTCCAGCCTTTATACATTACATTTGTGGCTAACTAACTATATTAGAAACATTTTTTATTTTGCACAGCCTATCTATTTACCCAGTTTTTATTTTCACACTGAACTGTTCCTTTAATACCATCAAAGTGATCTGACTACATCCAGACTGTGCAGTCAAAGCTGTTTGACATTTTTAGGATCCGAATACTGCAATTTATTGATTCACTTGAAAGGAAGGCACAACCTTCGCTAAAAAGGATGGAACTGTACGCAGTACTGCCTTATCCTTGTGGAAAATCAGAAACGCAGGCTCATAGGAAAGCGCACTCAATTCGGAAACTAGGGATGCACCAAATACACTATTTTGGATTCGGCCGAACCCCTAAATCCTTCACAAAAGATTTGGGCGAATACCGAATCCGAACCCTAATCCTCCGAGGCCAAAATGGGGCTTCTACAATTACTGTGATGTGAGATTGTTTTATCTTTTTTCAGAACTCGAGGCAGCATGGGTTGATGTGGGAATATTTAGGCCAGGTTGAACCACCAGCTCTGTGTCATTGCATCTACTCCTGTTGCCAGCACGTCTAGATAATGCGCTAAGAATTTTGGTACCTTCCGGTTCACTCTGGGCATGTCGGATAGTCTCACTGAGTTGAGCCCCCCCCCATCTCAGAATTGGTCTGGCTTCAGCTAGCGTTGTCTGCTGCGGTTTCTCCCTGCTGATTTATGTATGCCACTGTGGTACCATTGTTGCTCTGTGTTTGCACTGGTCTTTGTTGTAGTGGTCGTGTCCAGTGGAATAGACTTAACTTACAGCTCTTAGCTTCAGAATGTTTATTGGTAGTTTGGAGACCATCGACCTTGTACAGACATATTGTCCCATGTTGCTTCCCAGCCTTGCAGGCTGGCGTCTGTGGCTATCACATTCCATTCCGGGGTTGCCTATGATTGACCCGTTGCCAGGTTGTGCAAGTGTCACCATCATTGGAGAGCCTCTGCCGTTGATTGGGTCAGGAAAAGAGGTCGGGAGAGTGACCCTACTTTCCACTTAGCTATTATGTTGGCTTGTAGGGGGCATAGTTGTATCTGTGCAAACAGAACCGCCTCGGTGGCCAACACCATCAGTCCCAGCACTTGCATTGCCTTGTGATTTGTGGGTCTGGTTGGAGAGCAGTGATTGAACCTGATCTCTGATCTTGTTCTGCTTGTCCAGCAGAAGACGTCCCATTTGCGTAGCAGTGTTGAAGTGGAGACCTAGAAATGTCATCTGTCTGCTGGAGCATTTGTTGGATTTTGACAAGTTGATGGTCCAGCCGAAACTCTGCAGGAGCAGGGATGCCTAGTGTAGATCCTCCTTGGCCTTCTGCTCTGACCTTGCCTTTCTAAGAAGATTGTCCAGGTAAGGTGTCACAGAGATACCTTGCAGTCGTAATGTTGCTGCTGTCATCGCCATTAATTTGGTAAACACCCTCGGTGCCAATGATGGCCTGAACAGCAGTGCCACAGATTGGTAATGTTGATTCGTGAAGGCAAACCACAGGTAATGATGGTGAGGGGGACATATTGGAACATGGAGATATGCATCCTTGATGTCTAGTGAAATCATTAACTGCCATTCCTCTGAACATGAGAAATTTTCTTGTTGGAATGACTGTAAAGTCCAAATGATAGCCTTTGGAAATGATTTTGTTGACCCATGCTTTCTAGTGGTGGGTCCGTACCGCCCACAATCGTAGTAACTTGCCCCATATCAGTTCCAACGATTCCGGAGAGAGTGCCTCGTCAGGCGGACACAGACTGGTTTATTGAAGGCTTTGTATGGGGCTTGTTGGCCTTCCATGTAACCCGCCCCTTGACGCTGGCTTAAGGATGAAAATGAGAATGTTGCGGTGAGTTGTTTCGTCACAGGAAACATCTACTTTGGCTGCAAAAAAACTTTCTTTGTCTGGTTGAGGTAGATAATCTACCTCTATTCTGGGGGAGAAAGGTGCTTTTTCCTCACGTTGACTGGGAAATTATTTGCTCTAGTTCTTCTCCAAATAGCCGTTGTCCCTTTAAGGGCAGTGAAGTTAGTGTCCTATATCCTAGGAGTAGGTAGATCATAAAAATCCTTCCAACCTTCGGTCCAGTGGATCCTTGAATGCTGCCGAATCGGTGACCGGTAGAATGGTAGATTTAGACAGCCTTAAGACTGGCACGTCTACTGTCGGGGGTTGGACCACTTGTTGACCAGAAAGGGATAAGACTTGGCAAATTTCTTTGTAGCCTGAAACTTCCAACCGGGAGAATTCCATTCGTCCTAAACTATACTAAGTAGTTGCTCATGTTGTGGGAAGCAGACCACGGACTTGTGCTGCCTCTTGAACAGACTTGATATCTCTGCTTGTTTTTTCTGTGTTTGTGAAATATTCAGAACCTCCAGCACTTTCTTAATAATGCCATCAATGCCATGCTGGATGTCTCGCTCTTTCTCCCGGTTTTACTCTTCTTCCTCAGAGGAAGCGTCAGATGATGGAAGTTCGCCTTCTGATTGGGAGGAGGCTTCATCTGCCGAAGACCCTTTAGATGGAGAATGTGTAATGGTATCACCCTTAGAATTATCTAAGTGTTTACGTTTGCTATTTGTCTTGTGACTAAATCTAGCTAAGGCCCTTCCCAGGTTATCTGCAATAGAGGCTAATGCTTGTAGGGATTCTCGAATGCTCTATACTTGCGCTCATTCCAGGGCAGACACTCGGAAGAAGAGGCTGTATTGCCACCGCCATCAGCACCAGTGAGTCGAAGGGTTAGTTCAGGTTACCTGCGCAGTGTGGGGCGGAGCATGTGGGGGGGCCCTTTGCCTAGCGATTCAACCCCGATGGTGTCCTTGGTGTTGGGGGGCTAACGTCAATGAAGACATTGTCTCAGGTATCACCGCTGTTGTCAACACTGCTGACCATAGAGTCTTTCTCCTCTGTGTGTTGTTCATCCTCCCTGGAGCAGGGCACTTGAAAAACTGACTGGTATGGCAGTGTGCAAGGTTAAAGGAATTGTTCAGTGTAAAAATAAAAACTGGGTAAATAGATAGGCAGTGAAAAATAAAAAATGTTTCTAATATAGTTAGTTAGCCAAAAATGTGATGTATAAAGGCTGGAGTGACTGGATGTATAACAGGTCAGTCACAACTCTACTTCCTGCTTTTCAGCTCTCTTGGTTTACACTGACTGGTTACCCTGGCTACCAGACAGTAACCAATCAGAGACTTGAAGGGGGGCCATATGGGTCATATCTGTTGCTTTTGAATCTGAGCTGAATGCTGAGGATCAATTACAAACTCACTGAACAGAAATGTACCATGTGGCCCCCCTTCAAGTCGCTGACTAACTCAGAGTTATAGAGCTGAAAAGCAGGAAGTTGGATTCTGCCTGTTTTATTAGGCATCTGTTCACTCCAGCCTTTATATATTACATTTTTGCCTAACTAACTATATTAGAAACATTTTTTATTTTGCACAGCCTATCTATTTACGCAGTTTTTATTTTCACACTGAACTGTTCCTTAAGCCGCCTTGGCACGCCCCTTTAATTATTATTCAAGTGTCCTGGCGGATGGAGCTTAACCCCATTGTTCCCTGTGTTGCCCCTAAGATGAAAGAGAAAATCAGTTATCATATAATACTACAGCAAACAGCAGGTCTACAAAATGTTGTAGTACAGAGTGTGAATTCGGCAGAGGTCCCTCTCTTGGGGGGGGGGGCAGGACTCTGCAGGGTCCCCTTTTTTAGGCGGCAAGACTTGGCAGAAGCCATCTTTGCTGAAATGAGGGGCAGGCTGAGGAGCCATCACAAATCCTGTTGAAATATGGCAAGGTGTGTGATCATTGGAAACGCACATAATCACAAGCCCACCAGCAAGCTCCCCCTCTCAGCAATACTTTAGGCACTTGAATGTATAGGAAGTTGGCAAACTGAAAGTGGGTGGTGAGTCTTTAGTCAAAAGATAGTTGGGGCCCAAGAGTGGTATCAAAGAGACTTGACAAGTTTCAGTGGATGAAGATCTGTAAGGGCTGGAACAGGACATATGCATAGAAACAGGACTGGGCAGGACAGGGTGTGAAACAGAACAGACTGGAGCAGGAAGCAGTGGGCATAGAACAGGACAGACTGAAGCATGATACCAAATTACAGATGCAATGAAAGGCAAGGCAGGCTTGAATACAAGACAGGATTCTCAAGCAAAGCAAGATAATGGGAGAGCTAGGTGCAGGTCATACATTCTGCCTATTCTTTGAATTTTAAAAAAAATTTATATTTCATAGTTATTTTTATTTAAAAAAACAGTAAAAGAGTATTACTTTGTTTTCCCAATTAAAATCTTTTAAGCATTAGTTGGTTGAGATAAGGAGCACCGTAGAAACAACCCCATACCTTCACCATTGTTTTGACTGTTTTGCCTTACAGATCAGGAGAAACCCATTATGTAGGGGGATTATCTGTGCATTGGTAATTTTATAATCTACCTTGCATGAATTACAATGGAGTAGCTTCATTTTACATGTTTATCTCAATAAAATAAACTATATTATTCACAATTAAAATTACAGGCATCAGGTATCTTCGACACAAGCCCTATTCATTAATTGTATGTTGAACAAGGGAATATACTGACCCGTTAAACAGAAAGAACTTGGCTCTGATTGGCTGGTCATAAATAGCCTAGCTAAAAAGACTTCTGGAATTTTAAAAACATGTTGGGTGATAAGCCCAAAATCACCAGAAACTTCTTGACTACTTTCTTGGCACAGTGTGTTTAGGAAAAGGCATTCAAAAGCAAAGAGGTCAGTCAAATCCCAGCAGAGCCTGACAGAAAGGGTATCATCATCTTCATTCCAGCTATGTTGTAACCTCCAAGAAAGACTTACTAACCACTTTAAATTGTATCTTTTTAGGGTGCATTCAGTGGCTGGAAAGTAATTTTAAATGTCGACCAAACAAAGGAACCTGGATTCAAACGTCTGCTCCAGTCAGGAGGTGCAAAGGTAGGCTGTGGTGTGTTAAAGAACAAAATCGCAACTGAAAACTGATTTGTTAGATATTCTTCAAAGTCCCCACAAAACATAATTATGAAAGTATTCATGGTATATGTAGGCAAAAATGTGTGGTTCTTGCAATAAAATTATACCTTTCTTCAACTTTTATTTTCGGGTTTATTTTGTATATTTCTTTTAAGATTGAGCTGAATTCACATATAACTGCTTATTATTACTACATATATGGGAAATTAACATGATCTATTGATGTTGCTGGTATAACTTATCAGCAAGCAAAATTCCATTTAAACCATTGCTGACCATTATAGTTGTCTCTATTTTGCAAAAGCTGGTAGGGCAATGGCAGGGGACTCTATGAATGTTGCCTCTGATTTAGAGGTGATTTACGTTCTGCTAAATATATTGAAAAGTAATATGGATTACAGTGTAACAAATGCTGTGGCACGGGGTGGTTTGGGGCAATTAGTTTATTGCACTCTTTACATAGTTTTGAAAGAGTTTTTAACCTGATAAAACTTCTATCACTATGATGATTGTGTTGGGAGACATGCAATGATCATCTCTGGCATTATTTGCCCTCCTCCATGGCTCCCATCTCATAAATGTGACATATAGTTGAATACATTTGCAAGGTTAGCAGACTCGGCTCCAATACCCTCTCAAGGTAAGCTTGATAAAAGGCCACTTGTAGCATGAAATGTCACTGTTATCCTGGTCCTGCCATGTGTACCAAATAAAGGTATTTAATTCCATTGAACAAGGTGCTGTATGTCAATTTTCTTCAATATAGTTGAATATAGCCCCCCCACACACACACATACACACTTGATTTATTGAATTGCTTTGATTCTTTCAACAATTTATCCAATCAAATCGAATTACTATTTGATTGGATAAAGTGTTCATAAAAGTAGGGATGCACCGAATCCACTATTTTGGATTCGGCCGAACCTCTGAATTTTTCGCGAAAGATTCGGGCAAATACCAAACCGAATCCTAATTTGCATATGCAAATTAGAGGTGTGAAGGGGAAAACATTTTTCACTTCCTTGTTTTGTGACAAAAAGTCAAGTGAATTCCCTCCCTGCCCTAATTTGCATATGCTAATTTGGATTTGGTTCGGCCTGGCAGAAGGATTTGGCCGAATCCTGCTGAAAAAGGCCGAATCCTAGCCGAATTCCGAACCCAATCCTCGATTTGTTGCATCCCTACATAAAAGCAATTGGCTGCAATAGTTTGTGGGTGGGGGAAAGAATCAGGATTTTGGTGTAGTCAAGTATATGTCTCGGCCTTTTGGCTAAGATCAAGTGAAGTACCTGATTTGTCAGATGGGGGGGTCAGACCCATCTGATAGAAAGGGGAAAAAACTTGATCCTCTGGCCAAGAGGCCATAGCACTATGGAAGCCGGAGTTGTAGTGCCCCCTACAGGGGGTGCCTGACTCACCACTGGGGTCACGCACTTGCACTCACTTCACGCTTTTCATTTTGCTTTGCACTATTTTCTTTGCTCCGGCCTTTTGGCTAGGCAAGGAAAATTTTTTCTAACGGGCCGCCAGCCGGAGCCTTAATTGGCACATATGGCACAGCACTTACACCTTGCACTTATTTTTTTTGTGTTTGTGTGTCCTTTTTTGTGTTTTACATTTCTGCACGGGTTTTGGGTGTCAATAGTCCTTTTGGACTCGACCCCTGGCCAGGTATTGGTGCCCTGGGGGAAGCTTCGACGGAACCCAGGGTAAAGGGACTCCCATTAGCCGTAAGGTGAAGGGAGTCCAAAGACCCTAAGCCCCTCGTCGGTGCCTTTTGGCCGGAGGGGCTGGGGAAGACGGGGCTCACCCTAGCTTCGGCGAAGGTGAGCCCAACGATCCTTGTTGTCTTTGGGCCTGGCCTGGGACACTTGGGTATGGGAGCCCATGCCTTCGGGTAGGACTCCCGGGGAGCACCTTGCACTCTGCACTTGAGCACTGGGCACAAAGGGGCTCTTGAAAGCACGTACTCCGGCTTTCAAAAAAAAAAAAAATATGTCTTATATGTGAGACTAAGGACATGGAGGCATGGTTTATGCCAGCAGGGAAAGATGGGAATAAAATTGGGTGGCTGAAGTGGCATGGTGCAAGGATAATATAATATTAATATAAATATACTGGGGGAGGTGACATATGACAGAGGAGAAGTGAGGCAGAAAGCAAGAGATCTGAACAGTTGATAACACTGGGAGGGCAGCAGAGGATGGAGGCCGTACATGTGACAGATGAAAGACAGTGCTGCAGGGAGGACAGACAGACAGACCAGGGTGGTAATCCAGAGCACAAATATGAGAGGGGGCGGCATGAAGATGTGTAGGTACAGCAGTGGTCTGAGCATGCAATAAAAGATTGCCATGAGATGTTCTAAAATGAAAACTATACTTTCCAGCTTTTTTATTTTATTTTCCCCGGTCCTTAAATAAATCAGAGACCTTATGAATCATGCCTATGTGTGAAAAGCAGTCCATGCACTCTAAAAAAAAAACATTTGTAATGAAATATGACTAGGGAAAATTTATCATTTTTGTATGGCGTTTTATAGGTATTTGCTGGCCATTCTTCTCCTCTGTTTAAAGAAGCAAGCCACCTCTTTGCTGACTTCAGCAAACTGAAACCCGATGAGCCCAGAGTAAATGTGGCAGAGGCTGCAGCACAAGGAGTAAACTGCCTGAAACCAGAGTATATTGCCGACTACCTCATGAAGGTTTGTTTATTTCCTAAACTGCACTCACAGTGTTTTCCTCAGAGCAGAACTACATTTTTACTAAACAATGAAAAACATTAGTAATTTTGTGTATTTTTGTGCAAAATTCAGAGGTTTTTTTTTTTATCAGTGTTATTTTCCCCGCCAGGGTACTGGGAAAGTGGTGTTTAAAGGAACAGTTCAGTATAAAAATAAAAACTGTGTAAATAAATAGAAAGGCTATGCAAAATAAAAAATGTTTCTAATATAGTTAGTTAGCCAACAATGTAATGTATAAAGACAGGAGTGACTGGATGTGTAACATAATAGCCAGAACACTACTTCCTGCTTTGCAGCTCTCTTGGTTTCCACTGATTGGTTACCAGGCAGTAACCAATCAGTGACTTGAAGGGGGGCACATACATCATAACTAATTGCTTTTGAATCTGAGCTGAATGCTGAGGATCAATTGCAAACTCACTGAACAGTTATGTCCCATGTGGCCCCCTTATAGTCACTGACTAGAGTTAGAGAGCTGTAAAGCAGGAGGTTGTGTTATGTTAGACTTCTAGTCACTCCAGTCTTTATACATTACATTTTTGCTAATGCTTTGAAATATTCTAAACATCTCAAATTAGTGTAACTACTTAAAGGATTACAGATAAAATTAAGTGGACTGATATTTTGACTCCTATTCTGTTTTAGTCTGAAAAAAGTCCAGCAAAACATGGGCTAGGTATGATGTACTTATAACAAATATATAGAAATAATTGCACTCACAAAACCAAGAACACATCTTTTTGGTTGGAGGGTAGGCCGCAGCACTGTTTTATTAGCATTTTTTTGAAACTACAGTGTAGTTTAAAACAAAATGTATCATTTATTGATATCAGAAGAAAAACCGGCCAGCCTCTGCTCTTGCCCAGCAGGCCACCATGAGAATATCCAAAACTTATCAAATTATAATATACATGCCATATTTATTTGTTATGGCCACCAGTCATGTAAATCCAAAAGTACATTCTAATGCTGCAACAGTTTATTTTTTTATTTTTTTTTATTAATATAACAATCATAAACAAAGGGTGGGCAGGCGCAGTCCTCCTCCTCTGATGCGTTTCGCCGGAGAACCTGCTCCGATCTCGGCGCAGGTATTTTATACTTACCCGAATGGTCACCTGACCTCTCTAGACCAATCGGATCAGCGAAAAAATTGAGGTTAACCCCACAGACCTCAACCAGCCCATGCCTGCACAGGGATAATTCCCTGCACAGTACATTCTCACTTTACAATGAATTGCAGTAAATGCCTAGTTTCATTTTATGCTTTATCTCCCACAGTCTATCTTTTCTTTTATGTCTTGCTTTTTATTTTCCTTCTCTGGTGAAGATCCTGCTGAAGATGCTGAGATCCATTATATCCTATTTCCCTATAGAACTGTGCTGGGATCAGTTATTTCATATCTATACTTCTTTCTGTTTTGAAAGTAACAGACTAATATTTCTGGTTATAGGAGCTACCGCCACCCATGAACAATTACTGCCTCCCAGATGCAATTCCATATGTCCGGGTTACAGGGACCGGGCTTTCGCGCAAAAGGAAAACCTCTGGAGACGTCTCTGATGTTAAGAGATCACGGCATTACTGAGAGAGTGAGATTGAAGAGCTAAAGAAAAAGGCAGCAGCTTGGTAATGCCAACTAGGGATGCACCGAATCCACTATTTTGGATTCGGCCGAACCCCCGAATCCTCCACAAAAGATTCGGCCGAATACCGAACCGAATCCGAACCCTAATTTGCATATGTAAATTAGGGGTGGGAAGGGGAAAACATTTTTTACTTCCTTGTTTTGTGACAAAACGTCACGCAATTTCCCTCCCCGCCCCTAATTTGCATATGCAAATTAGGATTCGGTTCGGCCAGGCAGAAGGATTCGGCCGAATCCTGCTGAAAAGGCCGAATCCTGGCCGAATCCCGAACCGAATCCTGGATTCGGTGCATCCCTAATGCCAACTAAGTAGCACTACTCTTTGTGACAAAATGTTATGTACTCTGTCATGTCTGTTAATTTATATGGAAATAGGGTTGTTCATGTCAAATACTATGTAGATATGTACACAAATAACATTCCCTGTATTTTATATACTTCTATGTGGACGTGCCCCAATATATGTGACATACATTTCATACCCTCCCTGTTCATTGGGTGCAGTTTCCGCCCAGTTATTTGTACACTTGTATAATAGGCAACCTTTTCTACTCATACTATTGTCATTCCCTTATTGCTCCTGTCCAAGTAACAGTGGATAGGCAATATTGAATTAAATGTTATTTTCTTTTTTCTTTTAATAGTACTGTTTTTGAGTATATGTTAAAATATAATAAATTTAAACACAAAAACTACCTTGTGTATCTAGATTTTGATGTAGAGAAAAAAAAAGAATAGGACTTTTAAAATCAGTACTTTTAGAGGCCGATTCACTATGGGTCGAATATCGAGGGTTAATTAACCCTCGATATTCGACTGTGAACTAAAATCGTACGACTTCGAATATCGAAGTCGAACGATTTAGAGCAAATCCTGCGATCGAACGATCGAAGGATTTTTCGTTCGATCGAACGATTAAATCCTTCGAATCGAACGATTCGAAGGATTTTAATCCAACGATCGAATGAAAATCCTTCGATCAAAAAATCACAGGCAAGCCTATGGGGACCTTCCCCATAGGCTAACATTGACTTCGGTAGCTTTTAGCTGCCGAAGTAGGGGGTCGAAGTTTTTCTTAAAGAGACAGTACTTCGACTATCAAATGGTCGAATAGTCGAACGATTTTTAGTTCGAATCGTTCGATTTTCGTAGTCGAAGGTCGAAGTAGCCCATTCGATGGTCGAAGTAGCCCAAAAAAACTTCGAAATTTGAATTTTTTTTAATTCGAACCCTTCAATCGAATTTAGTGAATCGGCCCCTAAGTATCAGTATTTCAATATAAGTATGTCCTACTGATATAAGTATCCCTACACAAACACATAGCTGCTCATCAGATTTCTTCTAAAGTGAATTAGATGCCAAACATAGAGGCACATTTATCATTGGTCGAATTTCGAATCCATGTGAGGTTTTTTTTGGGAGTTTTTTTTAAACTCAAATGACATTTCAAACTTTTTGAATTGACTGCTTTGCCAATTACTTGTAAACCTTTTTGAAATGCACAATTCATTACGAAGCAGGTGCGGACTACTGCTGATCTAATGGGGGAATGAGCTTTCAGGTTCATTATACATTAATCTAAATGATTGATAATTAAACTGATACATTTTAAAACACAGCCTTTCACGTTAGAAATGGGTGGGTTCGGGTCGACCTTGCGCTGCTCCTCGCGGTTGGGTGCAGGTTGAGCTCTTCTCCTGCTCTCCCCGCCCGCCACCTTCAAATGCCGGCTTCCGGGTTCTGATTTCATAGTCTAGCGTCTGCTCGCCCCACCCCTTTTGTGACGGCGTTGGTGGGGCAGGTCGGCGCGGGTCTATAAAAGGACCCCGGAAGCACAGGTAAATGCATTATCTGGTGTGTGGCTAATATTTTGTCAAATATTTTCCAAAATAAAGTGCTTTTCTATTGGCTGCAAAGCTGACGTGCTGCATTATTGTACAGTGACAGATATAGGGAGTAATGAAATGTACATTACTAAGAGGCTAAATGAGCCGCTATCCCATTATGAAGTTTAGACCTTTCACTGGATCTGTTTCTATTATTTTGGTAAGTGCAAATGTAATTGGTGTCATTTTTCACCCTAGTTATGAGGTGCTGCCCCCTATAGGTACAAAAATGACAAATGATGCAACAATATTAGTGAAATATAAATATTTATTTCAATAACAATTACAAAGGGTTTCTGTAACAAGACATAGAATATGTAGCAAAGTTGCAAATTTGTGATGCTGTGACGCTATGAGTTAAAGCCTACGAACTTCACTTCTTTATAAATACTCCCTTAACACATCTTGATAAGTTTCAGCTTTTCTCTCTCTTCAATGTGGAACTAAAATTCTGCATGAAATTCAAGCGCCATGAACTTTTCTGCATTGTTTTCACTTCTGAGAGTTGTTTTTGGGACTCATTTAGAAGTTTGTCTAAAGCCCCATTTTTCTCTATGTCCTCTTTGGCATCACCCAGTGGGAATGAGGAGCCATCTCCTAAACTGCTGAAGATTGGGATGAACCAATATCTCTTTTTATTGCCAAACACTTGTCTCCAGTTCTTTCTGTAGCCCAAGTCATAGGGATTATACTTACGATGTATGCCTTCATTAAACTCTAAAAGAGTGTCATTCATTAAAACCAGTGAGTAATGGTCATAAATATACCGATAACAAAAGATTATACAGAACATTGTACTCATGCAGAACAGCGCAATGACTGAGTCTTTGGAATCCATGTTTGTCACTTGACCAGTCCAGAACAGTATGGAGCAATAAAGGGACACTGCACTAGTGAATATAAGCAGTAGGGGAACATAGAGCAGGAACAGGAGGAAGAACTTGTAGTTGGAAAATCCCACGCAGTTGTTTAGAAATACGCAATGATGATCCACTTTCAGTATACAGATGTCACACGCTGTACAATGATGGCACCTGTCTGGCTTTATGAATTGGCATTTTCTGCAGTACTTAATTGGTGTTTTTGAATCTATATTGTAATATAAAGGCAAGTTTTTGGCCGCACGGCTGAGGATTTGTTCCTGCACTTCTGGCCTCTCCTCACTCAGATACAGCTGCTTGTCAGACTCCGATAGGCGGAATGTTTCAGGAGGGACGGCTGGAGGCGTTATAACAACCCGAAGATAACTCCACATGCACAGGAGGAACAAAATGTGGAACATCACCAGGAAAGTTGCCTTTAGCTCTTGTGATGGGACAGTAAATATGCACAGCTCCACCACAAATATGTAATAGCAGGTAAAAAGGAGCCCGATGATTAGTGTAACCAATACCCTGCTCTTTCTCCTCTTACATGCATAATTTTTTTCTTCTTTGTCCATTTTTTCTTCTTCTATATTTATAATCTTGTAATTTTCCTCTTGTTTTTCCATGATAATATTCGTCAAGTAACAAATTCAAAATAAATAAGTTATAAATAAATGATAAATAATATTAAATAAATAAGTTATAAATAAATGATAATCAATAAATAAATAAGTTATAAGTAAATTCAGTTATGAAAACGAATGGAAAGATCTAAATAGCGACAGAGTTGAAGATAGCTTCTTACTCCACCGCTACCAATCCATGTAATGACCTTCAGCTGTTTTTCCGCACAGGTGTTTTTCTCCTGTGTATGACATCACAATGAGAGTAACCGTAGCAACCAGTGTTTGGCTCTTCTGTGTATGACATCACAAAGAGCATAACCATGGCAACCAGAACTTATCTCACTTGTGTTTAGCATCACAATGAGTGTAACCATAGCAACCATTGTCCCTTGTGTCCTTATATGGTCACAGAACCCCTCAGTGACTTCTAATATCCTTATCATTTACAGTAGGGGGGTAAATTGTCCCTTATAATACATGAGTGATACTCGGAGTTCCCTGTATAACTCATTCTGCAGCCTTGTGCCTTTATATGGTCACAGAACCCCTCAGTGACTTCTAATATCCTTATCATTTACAGTAGGGGGTACATTATCCCTTATAGTACATGAGTGATACTCGGAGTTCCCTGTATAACTCAGCCTGCAGCCTTTTGCCTTTATATGGTTACAGAACAACCCCTCAGTGACTTCTAATATCCTTATCATTTACAGTAGGGGGTACATTATCCCTTATAATACATGAGTGATAATCAGTGTTCCCTGTATAACTCAGCCTGCAGCCTTGTGCCTTTATGTGGTTACAGAGCAACCCCTGAGTGACTTCTATCCTTATCATTTACAGTAGGAGGTACATTAGCCCTTATACATGAGTGATACTTAGAGTTCCCTGTATATCTCAGCCTGCAGCCTTGTGCCTTTATATGGTCACAGAACAACCCCTCAGTGACTTCTAATATCCTTATCATTTACAGTACGGGGTACATTAACCCTTATTATACATGAGTGACACTCGGAGTTCCTTGTATAACTCAGTTTGCAGCCTTGTGTCTTTACATGGTTCTGGGACACCTCAGTTACTTTTAATACCCTTATTAGGCTTGGCTGTATTTGGCCCATTTCGTTATACCAAAAATTTGCCTCCGGCTCAATGTTTTCGACGACAATTAAAGTCTATGGGCGACAATTTTTTTTGACGCGCGACGCCATACAAGTCTATGGGTGTCATTTCCACGACAAAACAATGCGAAAAAATTCACCCATCCCTAACCCTTATATTTTAAAATAGGTTGTGTTTTATACCCTTTATACATTGTGTTCGTATATCTTTCACATATGTTTGAAGGGAAACATTGTAGGGCCCCCTCAAAAAGATCCTCAAAGCTGCCCAGCGTGACCTAATCCCCCGGTGGTGCACTGCGTATACAAAATGCAAATATCGCGCTGCAAAGGAGTAGTAAAGCCAGTGCCAACATGGGCAGATTTTAATAAAGAATTGCTGATGGGAATTAAGAGTTAATTGTCAATAATTTGGGCTGGTAAATGCATTATCTGGGGTGCGGCTAATATTTTGTCAAATATTTTCCAAAATGAAGTGCTTTTCTATTGGCTGCAAAGCAGACATGTGCTGCATTATTGTACAGTGACAGATATAGGGAGTAATGAAATGTACATTACTAAGAGGCTAAATGAGCTGCTATCCCATTATGAAGTTTAGACCTTTCACTGGATCTGTTTCTATTATTTTGGTAAGTGCAAATGTAATTGGTGTCATTTTTCACCCTAGTTATGAGGTGCTGCCCCCTATAGGTACAAAAATGACAAATGATGCAACAATATTAGTGAAATATAAATATTTATTTCAATAACAATTACAAAGGGTTTCTGTAACAAGACATAGAATATGTAGCAAAGTTGCAAATTTGTGATGCTGTGACGCTATGAGTTAAAGCCTACGAACTTCACTTCTTTATAAATACTCCCTTAACACATCTTGATAAGTTTCAGCTTTTCTCTCTCTTCAATGTGGAACTAAAATTCTGCATGAAATTCAAGCGCCATGAACTTTTCTGCATTGTTTTCACTTCTGAGAGTTGTTTTTGGGACTCATTTAGAAGTTTGTCAGTCAATAGCCCCATTTTTCTCTATGTCCTCTTTGGCATCACCCAGTGGGAATGAGGAGCCATCTCCTAAACTGCTGAAGATTGGGATGAACCAATATCTCTTTTTATTGCCAAACACTTGTCTCCAGTTCTTTCTGTAGCCCAAGTCATAGGGATTATACTTACGATGTATGCCTTCATTAAACTCTAAAAGAGTGTCATTCATTAAAACCAGTGAGTAATGGTCATAAATATACCGATAACAAAAGATTATACAGAACATTGTACTCATGCAGAACAGCGCAATGACTGAGTCTTTGGAATCCATGTTTGTCACTTGACCAGTCCAGAACAGTATGGAGCAATAAAGGGACACTGCACTAGTGAATATAAGCAGTAGGGGAACATAGAGCAGGAACAGGAGGAAGAACTTGTAGTTGGAAAATCCCACGCAGTTGTTTAGAAATACGCAATGATGATCCACTTTCAGTATACAGATGTCACACGCTGTACAATGATGGCACCTGTCTGGCTTTATGAATTGGCATTTTCTGCAGTACTTAATTGGTGTTTTTGAATCTATATTGTAATATAAAGGCAAGTTTTTGGCCGCACGGCTGAGGATTTGTTCCTGCACTTCTGGCCTCTCCTCACTCAGATACAGCTGCTTGTCAGACTCCGATAGGCGGAATGTTTCAGGAGGGACGGCTGGAGGCGTTATAACAACCCGAAGATAACTCCACATGCACAGGAGGAACAAAATGTGGAACATCACCAGGAAAGTTGCCTTTAGCTCTTGTGATGGGACAGTAAATATGCACAGCTCCACCACAAATATGTAATAGCAGGTAAAAAGGAGCCCGATGATTAGTGTAACCAATACCCTGCTCTTTCTCCTCTTACATGCATAATTTTTTTCTTCTTTGTCCATTTTTTCTTCTTCTATATTTATAATCTTGTAATTTTCCTCTTGTTTTTCCATGATAATATTCGTCAAGTAACAAATTCAGTTATAAATAAATTCAAAATAAATAAGTTATAAATAAATGATAAATAATATTAAATAAATAAGTTATAAATAAATGATAATCAATAAATAAATAAGTTATAAGTAAATTCAGTTATGAAAACGAATGGAAAGATCTAAATAGCGACAGAGTTGAAGATAGCTTCTTACTCCACCGCTACCAATCCATGTAATGACCTTCAGCTGTTTTTCCGCACAGGTGTTTTTCTCCTGTGTATGACATCACAATGAGAGTAACCGTAGCAACCAGTGTTTGGCTCTTCTGTGTATGACATCACAAAGAGCATAACCATGGCAACCAGAACTTATCTCACTTGTGTTTAGCATCACAATGAGTGTAACCATAGCAACCATTGTCCCTTGTGTCCTTATATGGTCACAGAACCCCTCAGTGACTTCTAATATCCTTATCATTTACAGTAGGGGGGTAAATTGTCCCTTATAATACATGAGTGATACTCGGAGTTCCCTGTATAACTCATTCTGCAGCCTTGTGCCTTTATATGGTCACAGAACCCCTCAGTGACTTCTAATATCCTTATCATTTACAGTAGGGGGTACATTATCCCTTATAGTACATGAGTGATACTCGGAGTTCCCTGTATAACTCAGCCTGCAGCCTTATGCCTTTATATGGTTACAGAACAACCCCTCAGTGACTTCTAATATCCTTATCATTTACAGTAGGGGGTACATTATCCCTTATAATACATGAGTGATAATCAGTGTTCCCTGTATAACTCAGCCTGCAGCCTTGTGCCTTTATGTGGTTACAGAGCAACCCCTGAGTGACTTCTATCCTTATCATTTACAGTAGGAGGTACATTAGCCCTTATACATGAGTGATACTTAGAGTTCCCTGTATATCTCAGCCTGCAGCCTTGTGCCTTTATATGGTCACAGAACAACCCCTCAGTGACTTCTAATATCCTTATCATTTACAGTACGGGGTACATTAACCCTTATTATACATGAGTGACACTCGGAGTTCCTTGTATAACTCAGTTTGCAGCCTTGTGTCTTTACATGGTTCTGGGACACCTCAGTTACTTTTAATACCCTTATTAGGCTTGGCTGTATTTGGCCCATTTCGTTATACCAAAAATTTGCCTCCGGCTCAATGTTTTCGACGACAATTAAAGTCTATGGGCGACAATTTTTTTTGACGCGCGACGCCATACAAGTCTATGGGTGTCATTTCCACGACAAAACAATGCGAAAAAATTCACCCATCCCTAACCCTTATATTTTAAAATAGGTTGTGTTTTATACCCTTTATACATTGTGTTCGTATATCTTTCACATATGTTTGAAGGGAAACATTGTAGGGCCCCCTCAAAAAGATCCTCAAAGCTGCCCAGCGTGACCTAATCCCCCGGTGGTGCACTGCGTATACAAAATGCAAATATCGCGCTGCAAAGGAGTAGTAAAGCCAGTGCCAACATGGGCAGATTTTAATAAAGAATTGCTGATGGGAATTAAGAGTTAATTGTCAATAATTTGGGCTGGTAAATGCATTATCTGGGGTGCGGCTAATATTTTGTCAAATATTTTCCAAAATGAAGTGCTTTTCTATTGGCTGCAAAGCAGACATGTGCTGCATTATTGTACAGTGACAGATATAGGGAGTAATGAAATGTACATTACTAAGAGGCTAAATGAGCTGCTATCCCATTATGAAGTTTAGACCTTTCACTGGATCTGTTTCTATTATTTTGGTAAGTGCAAATGTAATTGGTGTCATTTTTCACCCTAGTTATGAGGTGCTGCCCCCTATAGGTACAAAAATGACAAATGATGCAACAATATTAGTGAAATATAAATATTTATTTCAATAACAATTACAAAGGGTTTCTGTAACAAGACATAGAATATGTAGCAAAGTTGCAAATTTGTGATGCTGTGACGCTATGAGTTAAAGCCTACGAACTTCACTTCTTTATAAATACTCCCTTAACACATCTTGATAAGTTTCAGCTTTTCTCTCTCTTCAATGTGGAACTAAAATTCTGCATGAAATTCAAGCGCCATGAACTTTTCTGCATTGTTTTCACTTCTGAGAGTTGTTTTTGGGACTCATTTAGAAGTTTGTCAGTCAATAGCCCCATTTTTCTCTATGTCCTCTTTGGCATCACCCAGTGGGAATGAGGAGCCATCTCCTAAACTGCTGAAGATTGGGATGAACCAATATCTCTTTTTATTGCCAAACACTTGTCTCCAGTTCTTTCTGTAGCCCAAGTCATAGGGATTATACTTACGATGTATGCCTTCATTAAACTCTAAAAGAGTGTCATTCATTAAAACCAGTGAGTAATGGTCATAAATATACCGATAACAAAAGATTATACAGAACATTGTACTCATGCAGAACAGCGCAATGACTGAGTCTTTGGAATCCATGTTTGTCACTTGACCAGTCCAGAACAGTATGGAGCAATAAAGGGACACTGCACTAGTGAATATAAGCAGTAGGGGAACATAGAGCAGGAACAGGAGGAAGAACTTGTAGTTGGAAAATCCCACGCAGTTGTTTAGAAATACGCAATGATGATCCACTTTCAGTATACAGATGTCACACGCTGTACAATGATGGCACCTGTCTGGCTTTATGAATTGGCATTTTCTGCAGTACTTAATTGGTGTTTTTGAATCTATATTGTAATATAAAGGCAAGTTTTTGGCCGCACGGCTGAGGATTTGTTCCTGCACTTCTGGCCTCTCCTCACTCAGATACAGCTGCTTGTCAGACTCCGATAGGCGGAATGTTTCAGGAGGGACGGCTGGAGGCGTTATAACAACCCGAAGATAACTCCACATGCACAGGAGGAACAAAATGTGGAACATCACCAGGAAAGTTGCCTTTAGCTCTTGTGATGGGACAGTAAATATGCACAGCTCCACCACAAATATGTAATAGCAGGTAAAAAGGAGCCCGATGATTAGTGTAACCAATACCCTGCTCTTTCTCCTCTTACATGCATAATTTTTTTCTTCTTTGTCCATTTTTTCTTCTTCTATATTTATAATCTTGTAATTTTCCTCTTGTTTTTCCATGATAATATTCGTCAAGTAACAAATTCAGTTATAAATAAATTCAAAATAAATAAGTTATAAATAAATGATAAATAATATTAAATAAATAAGT
The DNA here is from genome assembly GCA_038501925.1 of Xenopus petersii. Taxonomy (NCBI): domain Eukaryota; kingdom Metazoa; phylum Chordata; class Amphibia; order Anura; family Pipidae; genus Xenopus; species Xenopus petersii. The sequence continues at coordinate 111,745,617 of CM076682.1, read as the reverse complement.
TATAAATAAATGATAATCAATAAATAAATAAGTTATAAGTAAATTCAGTTATGAAAACGAATGGAAAGATCTAAATAGCGACAGAGTTGAAGATAGCTTCTTACTCCACCGCTACCAATCCATGTAATGACCTTCAGCTGTTTTTCCGCACAGGTGTTTTTCTCCTGTGTATGACATCACAATGAGAGTAACCGTAGCAACCAGTGTTTGGCTCTTCTGTGTATGACATCACAAAGAGCATAACCATGGCAACCAGAACTTATCTCACTTGTGTTTAGCATCACAATGAGTGTAACCATAGCAACCATTGTCCCTTGTGTCCTTATATGGTCACAGAACCCCTCAGTGACTTCTAATATCCTTATCATTTACAGTAGGGGGGTAAATTGTCCCTTATAATACATGAGTGATACTCGGAGTTCCCTGTATAACTCATTCTGCAGCCTTGTGCCTTTATATGGTCACAGAACCCCTCAGTGACTTCTAATATCCTTATCATTTACAGTAGGGGGTACATTATCCCTTATAGTACATGAGTGATACTCGGAGTTCCCTGTATAACTCAGCCTGCAGCCTTATGCCTTTATATGGTTACAGAACAACCCCTCAGTGACTTCTAATATCCTTATCATTTACAGTAGGGGGTACATTATCCCTTATAATACATGAGTGATAATCAGTGTTCCCTGTATAACTCAGCCTGCAGCCTTGTGCCTTTATGTGGTTACAGAGCAACCCCTGAGTGACTTCTATCCTTATCATTTACAGTAGGAGGTACATTAGCCCTTATACATGAGTGATACTTAGAGTTCCCTGTATATCTCAGCCTGCAGCCTTGTGCCTTTATATGGTCACAGAACAACCCCTCAGTGACTTCTAATATCCTTATCATTTACAGTACGGGGTACAGTAACCCTTATTATACATGAGTGACACTCGGAGTTCCTTGTATAACTCAGTTTGCAGCCTTGTGTCTTTACATGGTTCTGGGACACCTCAGTTACTTTTAATACCCTTATTAGGCTTGGCTGTATTTGGCCCATTTCGTTATACCAAAAATTTGCCTCCGGCTCAATGTTTTCGACGACAATTAAAGTCTATGGGCGACAATTTTTTTTGACGCGCGACGCCATACAAGTCTATGGGTGTCATTTCCACGACAAAACAATGCGAAAAAATTCACCCATCCCTAACCCTTATATTTTAAAATAGGTTGTGTTTTATACCCTTTATACATTGTGTTCGTATATCTTTCACATATGTTTGAAGGGAAACATTGTAGGGCCCCCTCAAAAAGATCCTCAAAGCTGCCCAGCGTGACCTAATCCCCCGGTGGTGCACTGCGTATACAAAATGCAAATATCGCGCTGCAAAGGAGTAGTAAAGCCAGTGCCAACATGGGCAGATTTTAATAAAGAATTGCTGATGGGAATTAAGAGTTAATTGTCAATAATTTGGGCTGGTAAATGCATTATCTGGGGTGCGGCTAATATTTTGTCAAATATTTTCCAAAATGAAGTGCTTTTCTATTGGCTGCAAAGCAGACATGTGCTGCATTATTGTACAGTGACAGATATAGGGAGTAATGAAATGTACATTACTAAGAGGCTAAATGAGCTGCTATCCCATTATGAAGTTTAGACCTTTCACTGGATCTGTTTCTATTATTTTGGTAAGTGCAAATGTAATTGGTGTCATTTTTCACCCTAGTTATGAGGTGCTGCCCCCTATAGGTACAAAAATGACAAATGATGCAACAATATTAGTGAAATATAAATATTTATTTCAATAACAATTACAAAGGGTTTCTGTAACAAGACATAGAATATGTAGCAAAGTTGCAAATTTGTGATGCTGTGACGCTATGAGTTAAAGCCTACGAACTTCACTTCTTTATAAATACTCCCTTAACACATCTTGATAAGTTTCAGCTTTTCTCTCTCTTCAATGTGGAACTAAAATTCTGCATGAAATTCAAGCGCCATGAACTTTTCTGCATTGTTTTCACTTCTGAGAGTTGTTTTTGGGACTCATTTAGAAGTTTGTCAGTCAATAGCCCCATTTTTCTCTATGTCCTCTTTGGCATCACCCAGTGGGAATGAGGAGCCATCTCCTAAACTGCTGAAGATTGGGATGAACCAATATCTCTTTTTATTGCCAAACACTTGTCTCCAGTTCTTTCTGTAGCCCAAGTCATAGGGATTATACTTACGATGTATGCCTTCATTAAACTCTAAAAGAGTGTCATTCATTAAAACCAGTGAGTAATGGTCATAAATATACCGATAACAAAAGATTATACAGAACATTGTACTCATGCAGAACAGCGCAATGACTGAGTCTTTGGAATCCATGTTTGTCACTTGACCAGTCCAGAACAGTATGGAGCAATAAAGGGACACTGCACTAGTGAATATAAGCAGTAGGGGAACATAGAGCAGGAACAGGAGGAAGAACTTGTAGTTGGAAAATCCCACGCAGTTGTTTAGAAATACGCAATGATGATCCACTTTCAGTATACAGATGTCACACGCTGTACAATGATGGCACCTGTCTGGCTTTATGAATTGGCATTTTCTGCAGTACTTAATTGGTGTTTTTGAATCTATATTGTAATATAAAGGCAAGTTTTTGGCCGCACGGCTGAGGATTTGTTCCTGCACTTCTGGCCTCTCCTCACTCAGATACAGCTGCTTGTCAGACTCCGATAGGCGGAATGTTTCAGGAGGGACGGCTGGAGGCGTTATAACAACCCGAAGATAACTCCACATGCACAGGAGGAACAAAATGTGGAACATCACCAGGAAAGTTGCCTTTAGCTCTTGTGATGGGACAGTAAATATGCACAGCTCCACCACAAATATGTAATAGCAGGTAAAAAGGAGCCCGATGATTAGTGTAACCAATACCCTGCTCTTTCTCCTCTTACATGCATAATTTTTTTCTTCTTTGTCCATTTTTTCTTCTTCTATATTTATAATCTTGTAATTTTCCTCTTGTTTTTCCATGATAATATTCGTCAAGTAACAAATTCAGTTATAAATAAATTCAAAATAAATAATTTATAAATAAATGATAAATAATATTAAATAAATAAGTTATAAATAAATGATAATCAATAAATAAATAAGTTATAAGTAAATTCAGTTATGAAAACGAATGGAAAGATCTAAATAGCGACAGAGTTGAAGATAGCTTCTTACTCCACCGCTACCAATCCATGTAATGACCTTCAGCTGTTTTTCCGCACAGGTGTTTTTCTCCTGTGTATGACATCACAATGAGAGTAACCGTAGCAACCAGTGTTTGGCTCTTCTGTGTATGACATCACAAAGAGCATAACCATGGCAACCAGAACTTATCTCACTTGTGTTTAGCATCACAATGAGTGTAACCATAGCAACCATTGTCCCTTGTGTCCTTATATGGTCACAGAACCCCTCAGTGACTTCTAATATCCTTATCATTTACAGTAGGGGGGTAAATTGTCCCTTATAATACATGAGTGATACTCGGAGTTCCCTGTATAACTCATTCTGCAGCCTTGTGCCTTTATATGGTCACAGAACCCCTCAGTGACTTCTAATATCCTTATCATTTACAGTAGGGGGTACATTATCCCTTATAGTACATGAGTGATACTCGGAGTTCCCTGTATAACTCAGCCTGCAGCCTTATGCCTTTATATGGTTACAGAACAACCCCTCAGTGACTTCTAATATCCTTATTATTTACAGTAGGGGGTACATTATCCCTTATAATACATGAGTGATAATCAGTGTTCCCTGTATAACTCAGCCTGCAGCCTTGTGCCTTTATGTGGTTACAGAGCAACCCCTGAGTGACTTCTATCCTTATCATTTACAGTAGGAGGTACATTAGCCCTTATACATGAGTGATACTTAGAGTTCCCTGTATATCTCAGCCTGCAGCCTTGTGCCTTTATATGGTCACAGAACAACCCCTCAGTGACTTCTAATATCCTTATCATTTACAGTACGGGGTACAGTAACCCTTATTATACATGAGTGACACTCGGAGTTCCTTGTATAACTCAGTTTGCAGCCTTGTGTCTTTACATGGTTCTGGGACACCTCAGTTACTTTTAATACCCTTATTAGGCTTGGCTGTATTTGGCCCATTTCGTTATACCAAAAATTTGCCTCCGGCTCAATGTTTTCGACGACAATTAAAGTCTATGGGCGACAATTTTTTTTGACGCGCGACGCCATACAAGTCTATGGGTGTCATTTCCACGACAAAACAATGCGAAAAAATTCACCCATCCCTAACCCTTATATTTTAAAATAGGTTGTGTTTTATACCCTTTATACATTGTGTTCGTATATCTTTCACATATGTTTGAAGGGAAACATTGTAGGGCCCCCTCAAAAAGATCCTCAAAGCTGCCCAGCGTGACCTAATCCCCCGGTGGTGCACTGCGTATACAAAATGCAAATATCGCGCTGCAAAAGAGTAGTAAAGCCAGTGCCAACATGGGCAGATTTTAATAAAGAATTGCTGATGGGAATTAAGAGTTAATTGTCAATAATTTGGGCTGGTAAATGCATTATCTGGGGTGCGGCTAATATTTTGTCAAATATTTTCCAAAATGAAGTGCTTTTCTATTGGCTGCAAAGCAGACATGTGCTGCATTATTGTACAGTGACAGATATAGGGAGTAATGAAATGTACACTACTAAGAGGCTAAATGAGCTGCTATCCCATTATGAAGTTTAGACCTTTCACTGGATCTGTTTCTATTATTTTGGTAAGTGCAAATGTAATTGGTGTCGTTTTTCACCCTAGTTATGAGGTGCTGCCCCCTATAGGTACAAAAATGACAAATGATGCAACAATATTAGTGAAATATAAATATTTATTTCAATAACAATTACAAAGGGTTTCTGTAACATGACATAGAATATGTAGCAAAGTTGCAAATTTGTGATGCTGTGACGCTATGAGTTAAAGCCTACGAACTTCACTTCTTTATAAATACTCCCTTAACACATCTTGATAAGTTTCAGCTTTTCTCTCTCTTCAATGTGGAACTAAAATTCTGCATGAAATTCAAGCGCCATGAACTTTTCTGCATTGTTTTCACTTCTGAGAGTTGTTTTTGGGACTCATTTAGAAGTTTGTCAGTCAATAGCCCCATTTTTCTCTATGTCCTCTTTGGCATCACCCAGTGGGAATGAGGAGCCATCTCCTAAACTGCTGAAGATTGGGATGAACCAATATCTCTTTTTATTGCCAAACACTTGTCTCCAGTTCTTTCTGTAGCCCAAGTCATAGGGATTATACTTACGATGTATGCCTTCATTAAACTCTAAAAGAGTGTCATTCATTAAAACCAGTGAGTAATGGTCATAAATATACCGATAACAAAAGATTATACAGAACATTGTACTCATGCAGAACAGCGCAATGACTGAGTCTTTGGAATCCATGTTTGTCACTTGACCAGTCCAGAACAGTATGGAGCAATAAAGGGACACTGCACTAGTGAATATAAGCAGTAGGGGAACATAGAGCAGGAACAGGAGGAAGAACTTGTAGTTGGAAAATCCCACGCAGTTGTTTAGAAATACGCAATGATGATCCACTTTCAGTATACAGATGTCACACGCTGTACAATGATGGCACCTGTCTGGCTTTATGAATTGGCATTTTCTGCAGTACTTAATTGGTGTTTTTGAATCTATATTGTAATATAAAGGCAAGTTTTTGGCCGCACGGCTGAGGATTTGTTCCTGCACTTCTGGCCTCTCCTCACTCAGATACAGCTGCTTGTCAGACTCCGATAGGCGGAATGTTTCAGGAGGGACGGCTGGAGGCGTTATAACAACCCGAAGATAACTCCACATGCACAGGAGGAACAAAATGTGGAACATCACCAGGAAAGTTGCCTTTAGCTCTTGTGATGGGACAGTAAATATGCACAGCTCCACCACAAATATGTAATAGCAGGTAAAAAGGAGCCCGATGATTAGTGTAACCAATACCCTGCTCTTTCTCCTCTTACATGCATAATTTTTTTCTTCTTTGTCCATTTTTTCTTCTTCTATATTTATAATCTTGTAATTTTCCTCTTGTTTTTCCATGATAATATTCGTCAAGTAACAAATTCAGTTATAAATAAATTCAAAATAAATAAGTTATAAATAAATGATAAATAATATTAAATAAATAAGTTATAAATAAATGATAATCAATAAATAAATAAGTTATAAGTAAATTCAGTTATGAAAACGAATGGAAAGATCTAAATAGCGACAGAGTTGAAGATAGCTTCTTACTCCACCGCTACCAATCCATGTAATGACCTTCAGCTGTTTTTCCGCACAGGTGTTTTTCTCCTGTGTATGACATCACAATGAGAGTAACCGTAGCAACCAGTGTTTGGCTCTTCTGTGTATGACATCACAAAGAGCATAACCATGGCAACCAGAACTTATCTCACTTGTGTTTAGCATCACAATGAGTGTAACCATAGCAACCATTGTCCCTTGTGTCCTTATATGGTCACAGAACCCCTCAGTGACTTCTAATATCCTTATCATTTACAGTAGGGGGGTAAATTGTCCCTTATAATACATGAGTGATACTCGGAGTTCCCTGTATAACTCATTCTGCAGCCTTATGCCTTTATATGGTCACAGAACCCCTCAGTGACTTCTAATATCCTTATCATTTACAGTAGGGGGTACATTATCCCTTATAGTACATGAGTGATACTCGGAGTTCCCTGTATAACTCAGCCTGCAGCCTTATGCCTTTATATGGTTACAGAACAACCCCTCAGTGACTTCTAATATCCTTATCATTTACAGTAGGGGGTACATTATCCCTTATAATACATGAGTGATAATCAGTGTTCCCTGTATAACTCAGCCTGCAGCCTTGTGCCTTTATGTGGTTACAGAGCAACCCCTGAGTGACTTCTATCCTTATCATTTACAGTAGGAGGTACATTAGCCCTTATACATGAGTGATACTTAGAGTTCCCTGTATATCTCAGCCTGCAGCCTTGTGCCTTTATATGGTCACAGAACAACCCCTCAGTGACTTCTAATATCCTTATCATTTACAGTACGGGGTACATTAACCCTTATTATACATGAGTGACACTCGGAGTTCCTTGTATAACTCAGTTTGCAGCCTTGTGTCTTTACATGGTTCTGGGACACCTCAGTTACTTTTAATACCCTTATTAGGCTTGGCTGTATTTGGCCCATTTCGTTATACCAAAAATTTGCCTCCGGCTCAATGTTTTCGACGACAATTAAAGTCTATGGGCGACAATTTTTTTTGACGCGCGACGCCATACAAGTCTATGGGTGTCATTTCCACGACAAAACAATGCGAAAAAATTCACCCATCCCTAACCCTTATATTTTAAAATAGGTTGTGTTTTATACCCTTTATACATTGTGTTCGTATATCTTTCACATATGTTTGAAGGGAAACATTGTAGGGCCCCCTCAAAAAGATCCTCAAAGCTGCCCAGCGTGACCTAATCCCCCGGTGGTGCACTGCGTATACAAAATGCAAATATCGCGCTGCAAAGGAGTAGTAAAGCCAGTGCCAACATGGGCAGATTTTAATAAAGAATTGCTGATGGGAATTAAGAGTTAATTGTCAATAATTTGGGCTGGTAAATGCATTATCTGGGGTGCGGCTAATATTTTGTCAAATATTTTCCAAAATGAAGTGCTTTTCTATTGGCTGCAAAGCAGACATGTGCTGCATTATTGTACAGTGACAGATATAGGGAGTAATGAAATGTACATTACTAAGAGGCTAAATGAGCTGCTATCCCATTATGAAGTTTAGACCTTTCACTGGATCTGTTTCTATTATTTTGGTAAGTGCAAATGTAATTGGTGTCATTTTTCACCCTAGTTATGAGGTGCTGCCCCCTATAGGTACAAAAATGACAAATGATGCAACAATATTAGTGAAATATAAATATTTATTTCAATAACAATTACAAAGGGTTTCTGTAACAAGACATAGAATATGTAGCAAAGTTGCAAATTTGTGATGCTGTGACGCTATGAGTTAAAGCCTACGAACTTCACTTCTTTATAAATACTCCCTTAACACATCTTGATAAGTTTCAGCTTTTCTCTCTCTTCAATGTGGAACTAAAATTCTGCATGAAATTCAAGCGCCATGAACTTTTCTGCATTGTTTTCACTTCTGAGAGTTGTTTTTGGGACTCATTTAGAAGTTTGTCAGTCAATAGCCCCATTTTTCTCTATGTCCTCTTTGGCATCACCCAGTGGGAATGAGGAGCCATCTCCTAAACTGCTGAAGATTGGGATGAACCAATATCTCTTTTTATTGCCAAACACTTGTCTCCAGTTCTTTCTGTAGCCCAAGTCATAGGGATTATACTTACGATGTATGCCTTCATTAAACTCTAAAAGAGTGTCATTCATTAAAACCAGTGAGTAATGGTCATAAATATACCGATAACAAAAGATTATACAGAACATTGTACTCATGCAGAACAGCGCAATGACTGAGTCTTTGGAATCCATGTTTGTCACTTGACCAGTCCAGAACAGTATGGAGCAATAAAGGGACACTGCACTAGTGAATATAAGCAGTAGGGGAACATAGAGCAGGAATAGGAGGAAGAACTTGTAGTTGGAAAATCCCACGCAGTTGTTTAGAAATACGCAATGATGATCCACTTTCAGTATACAGATGTCACACGCTGTACAATGATGGCACCTGTCTGGCTTTATGAATTGGCATTTTCTGCAGTACTTAATTGGTGTTTTTGAATCTATATTGTAATATAAAGGCAAGTTTTTGGCCGCACGGCTGAGGATTTGTTCCTGCACTTCTGGCCTCTCCTCACTCAGATACAGCTGCTTGTCAGACTCCGATAGGCGGAATGTTTCAGGAGGGACGGCTGGAGGCGTTATAACAACCCGAAGATAACTCCACATGCACAGGAGGAACAAAATGTGGAACATCACCAGGAAAGTTGCCTTTAGCTCTTGTGATGGGACAGTAAATATGCACAGCTCCACCACAAATATGTAATAGCAGGTAAAAAGGAGCCCGATGATTAGTGTAACCAATACCCTGCTCTTTCTCCTCTTACATGCATAATTTTTTTCTTCTTTGTCCATTTTTTCTTCTTCTATATTTATAATCTTGTAATTTTCCTCTTGTTTTTCCATGATAATATTCGTCAAGTAACAAATTCAGTTATAAATAAATTCAAAATAAATAAGTTATAAATAAATGATAAATAATATTAAATAAATAAGTTATAAATAAATGATAATCAATAAATAAATAAGTTATAAGTAAATTCAGTTATGAAAACGAATGGAAAGATCTAAATAGCGACAGAGTTGAAGATAGCTTCTTACTCCACCGCTACCAATCCATGTAATGACCTTCAGCTGTTTTTCCGCACAGGTGTTTTTCTCCTGTGTATGACATCACAATGAGAGTAACCGTAGCAACCAGTGTTTGGCTCTTCTGTGTATGACATCACAAAGAGCATAACCATGGCAACCAGAACTTATCTCACTTGTGTTTAGCATCACAATGAGTGTAACCATAGCAACCATTGTCCCTTGTGTCCTTATATGGTCACAGAACCCCTCAGTGACTTCTAATATCCTTATCATTTACAGTAGGGGGGTAAATTGTCCCTTATAATACATGAGTGATACTCGGAGTTCCCTGTATAACTCATTCTGCAGCCTTGTGCCTTTATATGGTCACAGAACCCCTCAGTGACTTCTAATATCCTTATCATTTACAGTAGGGGGTACATTATCCCTTATAGTACATGAGTGATACTCGGAGTTCCCTGTATAACTCAGCCTGCAGCCTTATGCCTTTATATGGTTACAGAACAACCCCTCAGTGACTTCTAATATCCTTATCATTTACAGTAGGGGGTACATTATCCCTTATAATACATGAGTGATAATCAGTGTTCCCTGTATAACTCAGCCTGCAGCCTTGTGCCTTTATGTGGTTACAGAGCAACCCCTGAGTGACTTCTATCCTTATCATTTACAGTAGGAGGTACATTAGCCCTTATACATGAGTGATACTTAGAGTTCCCTGTATATCTCAGCCTGCAGCCTTGTGCCTTTATATGGTCACAGAACAACCCCTCAGTGACTTCTAATATCCTTATCATTTACAGTACGGGGTACATTAACCCTTATTATACATGAGTGACACTCGGAGTTCCTTGTATAACTCAGTTTGCAGCCTTGTGTCTTTACATGGTTCTGGGACACCTCAGTTACTTTTAATACCCTTATTAGGCTTGGCTGTATTTGGCCCATTTCGTTATACCAAAAATTTGCCTCCGGCTCAATGTTTTCGACGACAATTAAAGTCTATGGGCGACAATTTTTTTTGACGCGCGACGCCATACAAGTCTATGGGTGTCATTTCCACGACAAAACAATGCGAAAAAATTCACCCATCCCTAACCCTTATATTTTAAAATAGGTTGTGTTTTATACCCTTTATACATTGTGTTCGTATATCTTTCACATATGTTTGAAGGGAAACATTGTAGGGCCCCCTCAAAAAGATCCTCAAAGCTGCCCAGCGTGACCTAATCCCCCGGTGGTGCACTGCGTATACAAAATGCAAATATCGCGCTGCAAAGGAGTAGTAAAGCCAGTGCCAACATGGGCAGATTTTAATAAAGAATTGCTGATGGGAATTAAGAGTTAATTGTCAATAATTTGGGCTGGTAAATGCATTATCTGGGGTGCGGCTAATATTTTGTCAAATATTTTCCAAAATGAAGTGCTTTTCTATTGGCTGCAAAGCAGACATGTGCTGCATTATTGTACAGTGACAGATATAGGGAGTAATGAAATGTACATTACTAAGAGGCTAAATGAGCTGCTATCCCATTATGAAGTTTAGACCTTTCACTGGATCTGTTTCTATTATTTTGGTAAGTGCAAATGTAATTGGTGTCATTTTTCACCCTAGTTATGAGGTGCTGCCCCCTATAGGTACAAAAATGACAAATGATGCAACAATATTAGTGAAATATAAATATTTATTTCAATAACAATTACAAAGGGTTTCTGTAACAAGACATAGAATATGTAGCAAAGTTGCAAATTTGTGATGCTGTGACGCTATGAGTTAAAGCCTACGAACTTCACTTCTTTATAAATACTCCCTTAACACATCTTGATAAGTTTCAGCTTTTCTCTCTCTTCAATGTGGAACTAAAATTCTGCATGAAATTCAAGCGCCATGAACTTTTCTGCATTGTTTTCACTTCTGAGAGTTGTTTTTGGGACTCATTTAGAAGTTTGTCAGTCAATAGCCCCATTTTTCTCTATGTCCTCTTTGGCATCACCCAGTGGGAATGAGGAGCCATCTCCTAAACTGCTGAAGATTGGGATGAACCAATATCTCTTTTTATTGCCAAACACTTGTCTCCAGTTCTTTCTGTAGCCCAAGTCATAGGGATTATACTTACGATGTATGCCTTCATTAAACTCTAAAAGAGTGTCATTCATTAAAACCAGTGAGTAATGGTCATAAATATACCGATAACAAAAGATTATACAGAACATTGTACTCATGCAGAACAGCGCAATGACTGAGTCTTTGGAATCCATGTTTGTCACTTGACCAGTCCAGAACAGTATGGAGCAATAAAGGGACACTGCACTAGTGAATATAAGCAGTAGGGGAACATAGAGCAGGAACAGGAGGAAGAACTTGTAGTTGGAAAATCCCACGCAGTTGTTTAGAAATACGCAATGATGATCCACTTTCAGTATACAGATGTCACACGCTGTACAATGATGGCACCTGTCTGGCTTTATGAATTGGCATTTTCTGCAGTACTTAATTGGTGTTTTTGAATCTATATTGTAATATAAAGGCAAGTTTTTGGCCGCACGGCTGAGGATTTGTTCCTGCACTTCTGGCCTCTCCTCACTCAGATACAGCTGCTTGTCAGACTCCGATAGGCGGAATGTTTCAGGAGGGACGGCTGGAGGCGTTATAACAACCCGAAGATAACTCCACATGCACAGGAGGAACAAAATGTGGAACATCACCAGGAAAGTTGCCTTTAGCTCTTGTGATGGGACAGTAAATATGCACAGCTCCACCACAAATATGTAATAGCAGGTAAAAAGGAGCCCGATGATTAGTGTAACCAATACCCTGCTCTTTCTCCTCTTACATGCATAATTTTTTTCTTCTTTGTCCATTTTTTCTTCTTCTATATTTATAATCTTGTAATTTTCCTCTTGTTTTTCCATGATAATATTCGTCAAGTAACAAATTCAGTTATAAATAAATTCAAAATAAATAAGTTATAAATAAATGATAAATAATATTAAATAAATAAGTTATAAATAAATGATAATCAATAAATAAATAAGTTATAAGTAAATTCAGTTATGAAAACGAATGGAAAGATCTAAATAGCGACAGAGTTGAAGATAGCTTCTTACTCCACCGCTACCAATCCATGTAATGACCTTCAGCTGTTTTTCCGCACAGGTGTTTTTCTCCTGTGTATGACATCACAATGAGAGTAACCGTAGCAACCAGTGTTTGGCTCTTCTGTGTATGACATCACAAAGAGCATAACCATGGCAACCAGAACTTATCTCACTTGTGTTTAGCATCACAATGAGTGTAACCATAGCAACCATTGTCCCTTGTGTCCTTATATGGTCACAGAACCCCTCAGTGACTTCTAATATCCTTATCATTTACAGTAGGGGGGTAAATTGTCCCTTATAATACATGAGTGATACTCGGAGTTCCCTGTATAACTCATTCTGCAGCCTTGTGCCTTTATATGGTCACAGAACCCCTCAGTGACTTCTAATATCCTTATCATTTACAGTAGGGGGTACATTATCCCTTATAGTACATGAGTGATACTCGGAGTTCCCTGTATAACTCAGCCTGCAGCCTTATGCCTTTATATGGTTACAGAACAACCCCTCAGTGACTTCTAATATCCTTATCATTTACAGTAGGGGGTACATTATCCCTTATAATACATGAGTGATAATCAGTGTTCCCTGTATAACTCAGCCTGCAGCCTTGTGCCTTTATGTGGTTACAGAGCAACCCCTGAGTGACTTCTATCCTTATCATTTACAGTAGGAGGTACATTAGCCCTTATACATGAGTGATACTTAGAGTTCCCTGTATATCTCAGCCTGCAGCCTTGTGCCTTTATATGGTCACAGAACAACCCCTCAGTGACTTCTAATATCCTTATCATTTACAGTACGGGGTACAGTAACCCTTATTATACATGAGTGACACTCGGAGTTCCTTGTATAACTCAGTTTGCAGCCTTGTGTCTTTACATGGTTCTGGGACACCTCAGTTACTTTTAATACCCTTATTAGGCTTGGCTGTATTTGGCCCATTTCGTTATACCAAAAATTTGCCTCCGGCTCAATGTTTTCGACGACAATTAAAGTCTATGGGCGACAATTTTTTTTGACGCGCGACGCCATACAAGTCTATGGGTGTCATTTCCACGACAAAACAATGCGAAAAAATTCACCCATCCCTAACCCTTATATTTTAAAATAGGTTGTGTTTTATACCCTTTATACATTGTGTTCGTATATCTTTCACATATGTTTGAAGGGAAACATTGTAGGGCCCCCTCAAAAAGATCCTCAAAGCTGCCCAGCGTGACCTAATCCCCCGGTGGTGCACTGCGTATACAAAATGCAAATATCGCGCTGCAAAGGAGTAGTAAAGCCAGTGCCAACATGGGCAGATTTTAATAAAGAATTGCTGATGGGAATTAAGAGTTAATTGTCAATAATTTGGGCTGGTAAATGCATTATCTGGGGTGCGGCTAATATTTTGTCAAATATTTTCCAAAATGAAGTGCTTTTCTATTGGCTGCAAAGCAGACATGTGCTGCATTATTGTACAGTGACAGATATAGGGAGTAATGAAATGTACATTACTAAGAGGCTAAATGAGCTGCTATCCCATTATGAAGTTTAGACCTTTCACTGGATCTGTTTCTATTATTTTGGTAAGTGCAAATGTAATTGGTGTCATTTTTCACCCTAGTTATGAGGTGCTGCCCCCTATAGGTACAAAAATGACAAATGATGCAACAATATTAGTGAAATATAAATATTTATTTCAATAACAATTACAAAGGGTTTCTGTAACAAGACATAGAATATGTAGCAAAGTTGCAAATTTGTGATGCTGTGACGCTATGAGTTAAAGCCTACGAACTTCACTTCTTTATAAATACTCCCTTAACACATCTTGATAAGTTTCAGCTTTTCTCTCTCTTCAATGTGGAACTAAAATTCTGCATGAAATTCAAGCGCCATGAACTTTTCTGCATTGTTTTCACTTCTGAGAGTTGTTTTTGGGACTCATTTAGAAGTTTGTCAGTCAATAGCCCCATTTTTCTCTATGTCCTCTTTGGCATCACCCAGTGGGAATGAGGAGCCATCTCCTAAACTGCTGAAGATTGGGATGAACCAATATCTCTTTTTATTGCCAAACACTTGTCTCCAGTTCTTTCTGTAGCCCAAGTCATAGGGATTATACTTACGATGTATGCCTTCATTAAACTCTAAAAGAGTGTCATTCATTAAAACCAGTGAGTAATGGTCATAAATATACCGATAACAAAAGATTATACAGAACATTGTACTCATGCAGAACAGCGCAATGACTGAGTCTTTGGAATCCATGTTTGTCACTTGACCAGTCCAGAACAGTATGGAGCAATAAAGGGACACTGCACTAGTGAATATAAGCAGTAGGGGAACATAGAGCAGGAACAGGAGGAAGAACTTGTAGTTGGAAAATCCCACGCAGTTGTTTAGAAATACGCAATGATGATCCACTTTCAGTATACAGATGTCACACGCTGTACAATGATGGCACCTGTCTGGCTTTATGAATTGGCATTTTCTGCAGTACTTAATTGGTGTTTTTGAATCTATATTGTAATATAAAGGCAAGTTTTTGGCCGCACGGCTGAGGATTTGTTCCTGCACTTCTGGCCTCTCCTCACTCAGATACAGCTGCTTGTCAGACTCCGATAGGCGGAATGTTTCAGGAGGGACGGCTGGAGGCGTTATAACAACCCGAAGATAACTCCACATGCACAGGAGGAACAAAATGTGGAACATCACCAGGAAAGTTGCCTTTAGCTCTTGTGATGGGACAGTAAATATGCACAGCTCCACCACAAATATGTAATAGCAGGTAAAAAGGAGCCCGATGATTAGTGTAACCAATACCCTGCTCTTTCTCCTCTTACATGCATAATTTTTTTCTTCTTTGTCCATTTTTTCTTCTTCTATATTTATAATCTTGTAATTTTCCTCTTGTTTTTCCATGATAATATTCGTCAAGTAACAAATTCAGTTATAAATAAATTCAAAATAAATAATTTATAAATAAATGATAAATAATATTAAATAAATAAGTTATAAATAAATGATAATCAATAAATAAATAAGTTATAAGTAAATTCAGTTATGAAAACGAATGGAAAGATCTAAATAGCGACAGAGTTGAAGATAGCTTCTTACTCCACCGCTACCAATCCATGTAATGACCTTCAGCTGTTTTTCCGCACAGGTGTTTTTCTCCTGTGTATGACATCACAATGAGAGTAACCGTAGCAACCAGTGTTTGGCTCTTCTGTGTATGACATCACAAAGAGCATAACCATGGCAACCAGAACTTATCTCACTTGTGTTTAGCATCACAATGAGTGTAACCATAGCAACCATTGTCCCTTGTGTCCTTATATGGTCACAGAACCCCTCAGTGACTTCTAATATCCTTATCATTTACAGTAGGGGGGTAAATTGTCCCTTATAATACATGAGTGATACTCGGAGTTCCCTGTATAACTCATTCTGCAGCCTTGTGCCTTTATATGGTCACAGAACCCCTCAGTGACTTCTAATATCCTTATCATTTACAGTAGGGGGTACATTATCCCTTATAGTACATGAGTGATACTCGGAGTTCCCTGTATAACTCAGCCTGCAGCCTTATGCCTTTATATGGTTACAGAACAACCCCTCAGTGACTTCTAATATCCTTATTATTTACAGTAGGGGGTACATTATCCCTTATAATACATGAGTGATAATCAGTGTTCCCTGTATAACTCAGCCTGCAGCCTTGTGCCTTTATGTGGTTACAGAGCAACCCCTGAGTGACTTCTATCCTTATCATTTACAGTAGGAGGTACATTAGCCCTTATACATGAGTGATACTTAGAGTTCCCTGTATATCTCAGCCTGCAGCCTTGTGCCTTTATATGGTCACAGAACAACCCCTCAGTGACTTCTAATATCCTTATCATTTACAGTACGGGGTACAGTAACCCTTATTATACATGAGTGACACTCGGAGTTCCTTGTATAACTCAGTTTGCAGCCTTGTGTCTTTACATGGTTCTGGGACACCTCAGTTACTTTTAATACCCTTATTAGGCTTGGCTGTATTTGGCCCATTTCGTTATACCAAAAATTTGCCTCCGGCTCAATGTTTTCGACGACAATTAAAGTCTATGGGCGACAATTTTTTTTGACGCGCGACGCCATACAAGTCTATGGGTGTCATTTCCACGACAAAACAATGCGAAAAAATTCACCCATCCCTAACCCTTATATTTTAAAATAGGTTGTGTTTTATACCCTTTATACATTGTGTTCGTATATCTTTCACATATGTTTGAAGGGAAACATTGTAGGGCCCCCTCAAAAAGATCCTCAAAGCTGCCCAGCGTGACCTAATCCCCCGGTGGTGCACTGCGTATACAAAATGCAAATATCGCGCTGCAAAAGAGTAGTAAAGCCAGTGCCAACATGGGCAGATTTTAATAAAGAATTGCTGATGGGAATTAAGAGTTAATTGTCAATAATTTGGGCTGGTAAATGCATTATCTGGGGTGCGGCTAATATTTTGTCAAATATTTTCCAAAATGAAGTGCTTTTCTATTGGCTGCAAAGCAGACATGTGCTGCATTATTGTACAGTGACAGATATAGGGAGTAATGAAATGTACACTACTAAGAGGCTAAATGAGCTGCTATCCCATTATGAAGTTTAGACCTTTCACTGGATCTGTTTCTATTATTTTGGTAAGTGCAAATGTAATTGGTGTCGTTTTTCACCCTAGTTATGAGGTGCTGCCCCCTATAGGTACAAAAATGACAAATGATGCAACAATATTAGTGAAATATAAATATTTATTTCAATAACAATTACAAAGGGTTTCTGTAACATGACATAGAATATGTAGCAAAGTTGCAAATTTGTGATGCTGTGACGCTATGAGTTAAAGCCTACGAACTTCACTTCTTTATAAATACTCCCTTAACACATCTTGATAAGTTTCAGCTTTTCTCTCTCTTCAATGTGGAACTAAAATTCTGCATGAAATTCAAGCGCCATGAACTTTTCTGCATTGTTTTCACTTCTGAGAGTTGTTTTTGGGACTCATTTAGAAGTTTGTCAGTCAATAGCCCCATTTTTCTCTATGTCCTCTTTGGCATCACCCAGTGGGAATGAGGAGCCATCTCCTAAACTGCTGAAGATTGGGATGAACCAATATCTCTTTTTATTGCCAAACACTTGTCTCCAGTTCTTTCTGTAGCCCAAGTCATAGGGATTATACTTACGATGTATGCCTTCATTAAACTCTAAAAGAGTGTCATTCATTAAAACCAGTGAGTAATGGTCATAAATATACCGATAACAAAAGATTATACAGAACATTGTACTCATGCAGAACAGCGCAATGACTGAGTCTTTGGAATCCATGTTTGTCACTTGACCAGTCCAGAACAGTATGGAGCAATAAAGGGACACTGCACTAGTGAATATAAGCAGTAGGGGAACATAGAGCAGGAACAGGAGGAAGAACTTGTAGTTGGAAAATCCCACGCAGTTGTTTAGAAATACGCAATGATGATCCACTTTCAGTATACAGATGTCACACGCTGTACAATGATGGCACCTGTCTGGCTTTATGAATTGGCATTTTCTGCAGTACTTAATTGGTGTTTTTGAATCTATATTGTAATATAAAGGCAAGTTTTTGGCCGCACGGCTGAGGATTTGTTCCTGCACTTCTGGCCTCTCCTCACTCAGATACAGCTGCTTGTCAGACTCCGATAGGCGGAATGTTTCAGGAGGGACGGCTGGAGGCGTTATAACAACCCGAAGATAACTCCACATGCACAGGAGGAACAAAATGTGGAACATCACCAGGAAAGTTGCCTTTAGCTCTTGTGATGGGACAGTAAATATGCACAGCTCCACCACAAATATGTAATAGCAGGTAAAAAGGAGCCCGATGATTAGTGTAACCAATACCCTGCTCTTTCTCCTCTTACATGCATAATTTTTTTCTTCTTTGTCCATTTTTTCTTCTTCTATATTTATAATCTTGTAATTTTCCTCTTGTTTTTCCATGATAATATTCGTCAAGTAACAAATTCAGTTATAAATAAATTCAAAATAAATAAGTTATAAATAAATGATAAATAATATTAAATAAATAAGTTATAAATAAATGATAATCAATAAATAAATAAGTTATAAGTAAATTCAGTTATGAAAACGAATGGAAAGATCTAAATAGCGACAGAGTTGAAGATAGCTTCTTACTCCACCGCTACCAATCCATGTAATGACCTTCAGCTGTTTTTCCGCACAGGTGTTTTTCTCCTGTGTATGACATCACAATGAGAGTAACCGTAGCAACCAGTGTTTGGCTCTTCTGTGTATGACATCACAAAGAGCATAACCATGGCAACCAGAACTTATCTCACTTGTGTTTAGCATCACAATGAGTGTAACCATAGCAACCATTGTCCCTTGTGTCCTTATATGGTCACAGAACCCCTCAGTGACTTCTAATATCCTTATCATTTACAGTAGGGGGGTAAATTGTCCCTTATAATACATGAGTGATACTCGGAGTTCCCTGTATAACTCATTCTGCAGCCTTGTGCCTTTATATGGTCACAGAACCCCTCAGTGACTTCTAATATCCTTATCATTTACAGTAGGGGGTACATTATCCCTTATAGTACATGAGTGATACTCGGAGTTCCCTGTATAACTCAGCCTGCAGCCTTTTGCCTTTATATGGTTACAGAACAACCCCTCAGTGACTTCTAATATCCTTATCATTTACAGTAGGGGGTACATTATCCCTTATAATACATGAGTGATAATCAGTGTTCCCTGTATAACTCAGCCTGCAGCCTTGTGCCTTTATGTGGTTACAGAGCAACCCCTGAGTGACTTCTATCCTTATCATTTACAGTAGGAGGTACATTAGCCCTTATACATGAGTGATACTTAGAGTTCCCTGTATATCTCAGCCTGCAGCCTTGTGCCTTTATATGGTCACAGAACAACCCCTCAGTGACTTCTAATATCCTTATCATTTACAGTACGGGGTACATTAACCCTTATTATACATGAGTGACACTCGGAGTTCCTTGTATAACTCAGTTTGCAGCCTTGTGTCTTTACATGGTTCTGGGACACCTCAGTTACTTTTAATACCCTTATTAGGCTTGGCTGTATTTGGCCCATTTCGTTATACCAAAAATTTGCCTCCGGCTCAATGTTTTCGACGACAATTAAAGTCTATGGGCGACAATTTTTTTTGACGCGCGACGCCATACAAGTCTATGGGTGTCATTTCCACGACAAAACAATGCGAAAAAATTCACCCATCCCTAACCCTTATATTTTAAAATAGGTTGTGTTTTATACCCTTTATACATTGTGTTCGTATATCTTTCACATATGTTTGAAGGGAAACATTGTAGGGCCCCCTCAAAAAGATCCTCAAAGCTGCCCAGCGTGACCTAATCCCCCGGTGGTGCACTGCGTATACAAAATGCAAATATCGCGCTGCAAAGGAGTAGTAAAGCCAGTGCCAACATGGGCAGATTTTAATAAAGAATTGCTGATGGGAATTAAGTGTTAATTGTCAATAATTTGGGCTGGTAAATGCATTATCTGGGGTGCGGCTAATATTTTGTCAAATATTTTCCAAAATGAAGTGCTTTTCTATTGGCTGCAAAGCAGACATGTGCTGCATTATTGTACAGTGACAGATATAGGGAGTAATGAAATGTACATTACTAAGAGGCTAAATGAGCTGCTATCCCATTATGAAGTTTAGACCTTTCACTGGATCTGTTTCTATTATTTTGGTAAGTGCAAATGTAATTGGTGTCATTTTTCACCCTAGTTATGAGGTGCTGCCCCCTATAGGTACAAAAATGACAAATGATGCAACAATATTAGTGAAATATAAATATTTATTTCAATAACAATTACAAAGGGTTTCTGTAACAAGACATAGAATATGTAGCAAAGTTGCAAATTTGTGATGCTGTGACGCTATGAGTTAAAGCCTACGAACTTCACTTCTTTATAAATACTCCCTTAACACATCTTGATAAGTTTCAGCTTTTCTCTCTCTTCAATGTGGAACTAAAATTCTGCATGAAATTCAAGCGCCATGAACTTTTCTGCATTGTTTTCACTTCTGAGAGTTGTTTTTGGGACTCATTTAGAAGTTTGTCAGTCAATAGCCCCATTTTTCTCTATGTCCTCTTTGGCATCACCCAGTGGGAATGAGGAGCCATCTCCTAAACTGCTGAAGATTGGGATGAACCAATATCTCTTTTTATTGCCAAACACTTGTCTCCAGTTCTTTCTGTAGCCCAAGTCATAGGGATTATACTTACGATGTATGCCTTCATTAAACTCTAAAAGAGTGTCATTCATTAAAACCAGTGAGTAATGGTCATAAATATACCGATAACAAAAGATTATACAGAACATTGTACTCATGCAGAACAGCGCAATGACTGAGTCTTTGGAATCCATGTTTGTCACTTGACCAGTCCAGAACAGTATGGAGCAATAAAGGGACACTGCACTAGTGAATATAAGCAGTAGGGGAACATAGAGCAGGAACAGGAGGAAGAACTTGTAGTTGGAAAATCCCACGCAGTTGTTTAGAAATACGCAATGATGATCCACTTTCAGTATACAGATGTCACACGCTGTACAATGATGGCACCTGTCTGGCTTTATGAATTGGCATTTTCTGCAGTACTTAATTGGTGTTTTTGAATCTATATTGTAATATAAAGGCAAGTTTTTGGCCGCACGGCTGAGGATTTGTTCCTGCACTTCTGGCCTCTCCTCACTCAGATACAGCTGCTTGTCAGACTCCGATAGGCGGAATGTTTCAGGAGGGACGGCTGGAGGCGTTATAACAACCCGAAGATAACTCCACATGCACAGGAGGAACAAAATGTGGAACATCACCAGGAAAGTTGCCTTTAGCTCTTGTGATGGGACAGTAAATATGCACAGCTCCACCACAAATATGTAATAGCAGGTAAAAAGGAGCCCGATGATTAGTGTAACCAATACCCTGCTCTTTCTCCTCTTACATGCATAATTTTTTTCTTCTTTGTCCATTTTTTCTTCTTCTATATTTATAATCTTGTAATTTTCCTCTTGTTTTTCCATGATAATATTCGTCAAGTAACAAATTCAGTTATAAATAAATTCAAAATAAATAAGTTATAAATAAATGATAAATAATATTAAATAAATAAGTTATAAATAAATGATAATCAATAAATAAATAAGTTATAAGTAAATTCAGTTATGAAAACGAATGGAAAGATCTAAATAGCGACAGAGTTGAAGATAGCTTCTTACTCCACCGCTACCAATCCATGTAATGACCTTCAGCTGTTTTTCCGCACAGGTGTTTTTCTCCTGTGTATGACATCACAATGAGAGTAACCGTAGCAACCAGTGTTTGGCTCTTCTGTGTATGACATCACAAAGAGCATAACCATGGCAACCAGAACTTATCTCACTTGTGTTTAGCATCACAATGAGTGTAACCATAGCAACCATTGTCCCTTGTGTCCTTATATGGTCACAGAACCCCTCAGTGACTTCTAATATCCTTATCATTTACAGTAGGGGGGTAAATTGTCCCTTATAATACATGAGTGATACTCGGAGTTCCCTGTATAACTCATTCTGCAGCCTTGTGCCTTTATATGGTCACAGAACCCCTCAGTGACTTCTAATATCCTTATCATTTATAGTAGGGGGTACATTATCCCTTATAGTACATGAGTGATACTCGGAGTTCCCTGTATAACTCAGCCTGCAGCCTTATGCCTTTATATGGTTACAGAACAACCCCTCAGTGACTTCTAATATCCTTATCATTTACAGTAGGGGGTACATTATCCCTTATAATACATGAGTGATAATCAGTGTTCCCTGTATAACTCAGCCTGCAGCCTTGTGCCTTTATGTGGTTACAGAGCAACCCCTGAGTGACTTCTATCCTTATCATTTACAGTAGGAGGTACATTAGCCCTTATACATGAGTGATACTTAGAGTTCCCTGTATATCTCAGCCTGCAGCCTTGTGCCTTTATATGGTCACAGAACAACCCCTCAGTGACTTCTAATATCCTTATCATTTACAGTACGGGGTACATTAACCCTTATTATACATGAGTGACACTCGGAGTTCCTTGTATAACTCAGTTTGCAGCCTTGTGTCTTTACATGGTTCTGGGACACCTCAGTTACTTTTAATACCCTTATTAGGCTTGGCTGTATTTGGCCCATTTCGTTATACCAAAAATTTGCCTCCGGCTCAATGTTTTCGACGACAATTAAAGTCTATGGGCGACAATTTTTTTTGACGCGCGACGCCATACAAGTCTATGGGTGTCATTTCCACGACAAAACAATGCGAAAAAATTCACCCATCCCTAACCCTTATATTTTAAAATAGGTTGTGTTTTATACCCTTTATACATTGTGTTCGTATATCTTTCACATATGTTTGAAGGGAAACATTGTAGGGCCCCCTCAAAAAGATCCTCAAAGCTGCCCAGCGTGACCTAATCCCCCGGTGGTGCACTGCGTATACAAAATGCAAATATCGCGCTGCAAAGGAGTAGTAAAGCCAGTGCCAACATGGGCAGATTTTAATAAAGAATTGCTGATGGGAATTAAGAGTTAATTGTCAATAATTTGGGCTGGTAAATGCATTATCTGGGGTGCGGCTAATATTTTGTCAAATATTTTCCAAAATGAAGTGCTTTTCTATTGGCTGCAAAGCAGACATGTGCTGCATTATTGTACAGTGACAGATATAGGGAGTAATGAAATGTACATTACTAAGAGGCTAAATGAGCTGCTATCCCATTATGAAGTTTAGACCTTTCACTGGATCTGTTTCTATTATTTTGGTAAGTGCAAATGTAATTGGTGTCATTTTTCACCCTAGTTATGAGGTGCTGCCCCCTATAGGTACAAAAATGACAAATGATGCAACAATATTAGTGAAATATAAATATTTATTTCAATAACAATTACAAAGGGTTTCTGTAACAAGACATAGAATATGTAGCAAAGTTGCAAATTTGTGATGCTGTGACGCTATGAGTTAAAGCCTACGAACTTCACTTCTTTATAAATACTCCCTTAACACATCTTGATAAGTTTCAGCTTTTCTCTCTCTTCAATGTGGAACTAAAATTCTGCATGAAATTCAAGCGCCATGAACTTTTCTGCATTGTTTTCACTTCTGAGAGTTGTTTTTGGGACTCATTTAGAAGTTTGTCAGTCAATAGCCCCATTTTTCTCTATGTCCTCTTTGGCATTACCCAGTGGGAATGAGGAGCCATCTCCTAAACTGCTGAAGATTGGGATGAACCAATATCTCTTTTTATTGCCAAACACTTGTCTCCAGTTCTTTCTGTAGCCCAAGTCATAGGGATTATACTTACGATGTATGCCTTCATTAAACTCTAAAAGAGTGTCATTCATTAAAACCAGTGAGTAATGGTCATAAATATACCGATAACAAAAGATTATACAGAACATTGTACTCATGCAGAACAGCGCAATGACTGAGTCTTTGGAATCCATGTTTGTCACTTGACCAGTCCAGAACAGTATGGAGCAATAAAGGGACACTGCACTAGTGAATATAAGCAGTAGGGGAACATAGAGCAGGAACAGGAGGAAGAACTTGTAGTTGGAAAATCCCACGCAGTTGTTTAGAAATACGCAATGATGATCCACTTTCAGTATACAGATGTCACACGCTGTACAATGATGGCACCTGTCTGGCTTTATGAATTGGCATTTTCTGCAGTACTTAATTGGTGTTTTTGAATCTATATTGTAATATAAAGGCAAGTTTTTGGCCGCACGGCTGAGGATTTGTTCCTGCACTTCTGGCCTCTCCTCACTCAGATACAGCTGCTTGTCAGACTCCGATAGGCGGAATGTTTCAGGAGGGACGGCTGGAGGCGTTATAACAACCCGAAGATAACTCCACATGCACAGGAGGAACAAAATGTGGAACATCACCAGGAAAGTTGCCTTTAGCTCTTGTGATGGGACAGTAAATATGCACAGCTCCACCACAAATATGTAATAGCAGGTAAAAAGGAGCCCGATGATTAGTGTAACCAATACCCTGCTCTTTCTCCTCTTACATGCATAATTTTTTTCTTCTTTGTCCATTTTTTCTTCTTCTATATTTATAATCTTGTAATTTTCCTCTTGTTTTTCCATGATAATATTCGTCAAGTAACAAATTCAGTTATAAATAAATTCAAAATAAATAAGTTATAAATAAATGATAAATAATATTAAATAAATAAGTTATAAATAAATGATAATCAATAAATAAATAAGTTATAAGTAAATTCAGTTATGAAAACGAATGGAAAGATCTAAATAGCGACAGAGTTGAAGATAGCTTCTTACTCCACCGCTACCAATCCATGTAATGACCTTCAGCTGTTTTTCCGCACAGGTGTTTTTCTCCTGTGTATGACATCACAATGAGAGTAACCGTAGCAACCAGTGTTTGGCTCTTCTGTGTATGACATCACAAAGAGCATAACCATGGCAACCAGAACTTATCTCACTTGTGTTTAGCATCACAATGAGTGTAACCATAGCAACCATTGTCCCTTGTGTCCTTATATGGTCACAGAACCCCTCAGTGACTTCTAATATCCTTATCATTTACAGTAGGGGGGTAAATTGTCCCTTATAATACATGAGTGATACTCGGAGTTCCCTGTATAACTCATTCTGCAGCCTTATGCCTTTATATGGTCACAGAACCCCTCAGTGACTTCTAATATCCTTATCATTTACAGTAGGGGGTACATTATCCCTTATAGTACATGAGTGATACTCGGAGTTCCCTGTATAACTCAGCCTGCAGCCTTATGCCTTTATATGGTTACAGAACAACCCCTCAGTGACTTCTAATATCCTTATCATTTACAGTAGGGGGTACATTATCCCTTATAATACATGAGTGATAATCAGTGTTCCCTGTATAACTCAGCCTGCAGCCTTGTGCCTTTATGTGGTTACAGAGCAACCCCTGAGTGACTTCTATCCTTATCATTTACAGTAGGAGGTACATTAGCCCTTATACATGAGTGATACTTAGAGTTCCCTGTATATCTCAGCCTGCAGCCTTGTGCCTTTATATGGTCACAGAACAACCCCTCAGTGACTTCTAATATCCTTATCATTTACAGTACGGGGTACATTAACCCTTATTATACATGAGTGACACTCGGAGTTCCTTGTATAACTCAGTTTGCAGCCTTGTGTCTTTACATGGTTCTGGGACACCTCAGTTACTTTTAATACCCTTATTAGGCTTGGCTGTATTTGGCCCATTTCGTTATACCAAAAATTTGCCTCCGGCTCAATGTTTTCGACGACAATTAAAGTCTATGGGCGACAATTTTTTTTGACGCGCGACGCCATACAAGTCTATGGGTGTCATTTCCACGACAAAACAATGCGAAAAAATTCACCCATCCCTAACCCTTATATTTTAAAATAGGTTGTGTTTTATACCCTTTATACATTGTGTTCGTATATCTTTCACATATGTTTGAAGGGAAACATTGTAGGGCCCCCTCAAAAAGATCCTCAAAGCTGCCCAGCGTGACCTAATCCCCCGGTGGTGCACTGCGTATACAAAATGCAAATATCGCGCTGCAAAGGAGTAGTAAAGCCAGTGCCAACATGGGCAGATTTTAATAAAGAATTGCTGATGGGAATTAAGAGTTAATTGTCAATAATTTGGGCTGGTAAATGCATTATCTGGGGTGCGGCTAATATTTTGTCAAATATTTTCCAAAATGAAGTGCTTTTCTATTGGCTGCAAAGCAGACATGTGCTGCATTATTGTACAGTGACAGATATAGGGAGTAATGAAATGTACATTACTAAGAGGCTAAATGAGCTGCTATCCCATTATGAAGTTTAGACCTTTCACTGGATCTGTTTCTATTATTTTGGTAAGTGCAAATGTAATTGGTGTCATTTTTCACCCTAGTTATGAGGTGCTGCCCCCTATAGGTACAAAAATGACAAATGATGCAACAATATTAGTGAAATATAAATATTTATTTCAATAACAATTACAAAGGGTTTCTGTAACAAGACATAGAATATGTAGCAAAGTTGCAAATTTGTGATGCTGTGACGCTATGAGTTAAAGCCTACGAACTTCACTTCTTTATAAATACTCCCTTAACACATCTTGATAAGTTTCAGCTTTTCTCTCTCTTCAATGTGGAACTAAAATTCTGCATGAAATTCAAGCGCCATGAACTTTTCTGCATTGTTTTCACTTCTGAGAGTTGTTTTTGGGACTCATTTAGAAGTTTGTCAGTCAATAGCCCCATTTTTCTCTATGTCCTCTTTGGCATCACCCAGTGGGAATGAGGAGCCATCTCCTAAACTGCTGAAGATTGGGATGAACCAATATCTCTTTTTATTGCCAAACACTTGTCTCCAGTTCTTTCTGTAGCCCAAGTCATAGGGATTATACTTACGATGTATGCCTTCATTAAACTCTAAAAGAGTGTCATTCATTAAAACCAGTGAGTAATGGTCATAAATATACCGATAACAAAAGATTATACAGAACATTGTACTCATGCAGAACAGCGCAATGACTGAGTCTTTGGAATCCATGTTTGTCACTTGACCAGTCCAGAACAGTATGGAGCAATAAAGGGACACTGCACTAGTGAATATAAGCAGTAGGGGAACATAGAGCAGGAACAGGAGGAAGAACTTGTAGTTGGAAAATCCCACGCAGTTGTTTAGAAATACGCAATGATGATCCACTTTCAGTATACAGATGTCACACGCTGTACAATGATGGCACCTGTCTGGCTTTATGAATTGGCATTTTCTGCAGTACTTAATTGGTGTTTTTGAATCTATATTGTAATATAAAGGCAAGTTTTTGGCCGCACGGCTGAGGATTTGTTCCTGCACTTCTGGCCTCTCCTCACTCAGATACAGCTGCTTGTCAGACTCCGATAGGCGGAATGTTTCAGGAGGGACGGCTGGAGGCGTTATAACAACCCGAAGATAACTCCACATGCACAGGAGGAACAAAATGTGGAACATCACCAGGAAAGTTGCCTTTAGCTCTTGTGATGGGACAGTAAATATGCACAGCTCCACCACAAATATGTAATAGCAGGTAAAAAGGAGCCCGATGATTAGTGTAACCAATACCCTGCTCTTTCTCCTCTTACATGCATAATTTTTTTCTTCTTTGTCCATTTTTTCTTCTTCTATATTTATAATCTTGTAATTTTCCTCTTGTTTTTCCATGATAATATTCGTCAAGTAACAAATTCAGTTATAAATAAATTCAAAATAAATAAGTTATAAATAAATGATAAATAATATTAAATAAATAAGTTATAAATAAATGATAATCAATAAATAAATAAGTTATAAGTAAATTCAGTTATGAAAACGAATGGAAAGATCTAAATAGCGACAGAGTTGAAGATAGCTTCTTACTCCACCGCTACCAATCCATGTAATGACCTTCAGCTGTTTTTCCGCACAGGTGTTTTTCTCCTGTGTATGACATCACAATGAGAGTAACCGTAGCAACCAGTGTTTGGCTCTTCTGTGTATGACATCACAAAGAGCATAACCATGGCAACCAGAACTTATCTCACTTGTGTTTAGCATCACAATGAGTGTAACCATAGCAACCATTGTCCCTTGTGTCCTTATATGGTCACAGAACCCCTCAGTGACTTCTAATATCCTTATCATTTACAGTAGGGGGGTAAATTGTCCCTTATAATACATGAGTGATACTCGGAGTTCCCTGTATAACTCATTCTGCAGCCTTGTGCCTTTATATGGTCACAGAACCCCTCAGTGACTTCTAATATCCTTATCATTTACAGTAGGGGGTACATTATCCCTTATAGTACATGAGTGATACTCGGAGTTCCCTGTATAACTCAGCCTGCAGCCTTATGCCTTTATATGGTTACAGAACAACCCCTCAGTGACTTCTAATATCCTTATTATTTACAGTAGGGGGTACATTATCCCTTATAATACATGAGTGATAATCAGTGTTCCCTGTATAACTCAGCCTGCAGCCTTGTGCCTTTATGTGGTTACAGAGCAACCCCTGAGTGACTTCTATCCTTATCATTTACAGTAGGAGGTACATTAGCCCTTATACATGAGTGATACTTAGAGTTCCCTGTATATCTCAGCCTGCAGCCTTGTGCCTTTATATGGTCACAGAACAACCCCTCAGTGACTTCTAATATCCTTATCATTTACAGTACGGGGTACAGTAACCCTTATTATACATGAGTGACACTCGGAGTTCCTTGTATAACTCAGTTTGCAGCCTTGTGTCTTTACATGGTTCTGGGACACCTCAGTTACTTTTAATACCCTTATTAGGCTTGGCTGTATTTGGCCCATTTCGTTATACCAAAAATTTGCCTCCGGCTCAATGTTTTCGACGACAATTAAAGTCTATGGGCGACAATTTTTTTTGACGCGCGACGCCATACAAGTCTATGGGTGTCATTTCCACGACAAAACAATGCGAAAAAATTCACCCATCCCTAACCCTTATATTTTAAAATAGGTTGTGTTTTATACCCTTTATACATTGTGTTCGTATATCTTTCACATATGTTTGAAGGGAAACATTGTAGGGCCCCCTCAAAAAGATCCTCAAAGCTGCCCAGCGTGACCTAATCCCCCGGTGGTGCACTGCGTATACAAAATGCAAATATCGCGCTGCAAAAGAGTAGTAAAGCCAGTGCCAACATGGGCAGATTTTAATAAAGAATTGCTGATGGGAATTAAGAGTTAATTGTCAATAATTTGGGCTGGTAAATGCATTATCTGGGGTGCGGCTAATATTTTGTCAAATATTTTCCAAAATGAAGTGCTTTTCTATTGGCTGCAAAGCAGACATGTGCTGCATTATTGTACAGTGACAGATATAGGGAGTAATGAAATGTACACTACTAAGAGGCTAAATGAGCTGCTATCCCATTATGAAGTTTAGACCTTTCACTGGATCTGTTTCTATTATTTTGGTAAGTGCAAATGTAATTGGTGTCGTTTTTCACCCTAGTTATGAGGTGCTGCCCCCTATAGGTACAAAAATGACAAATGATGCAACAATATTAGTGAAATATAAATATTTATTTCAATAACAATTACAAAGGGTTTCTGTAACATGACATAGAATATGTAGCAAAGTTGCAAATTTGTGATGCTGTGACGCTATGAGTTAAAGCCTACGAACTTCACTTCTTTATAAATACTCCCTTAACACATCTTGATAAGTTTCAGCTTTTCTCTCTCTTCAATGTGGAACTAAAATTCTGCATGAAATTCAAGCGCCATGAACTTTTCTGCATTGTTTTCAC
This sequence comes from Xenopus petersii, assembly GCA_038501925.1. Classification (NCBI taxonomy): domain Eukaryota; kingdom Metazoa; phylum Chordata; class Amphibia; order Anura; family Pipidae; genus Xenopus; species Xenopus petersii. Next base: position 111,715,718 of record CM076682.1, on the reverse strand, counting down.
TTCTGAGAGTTGTTTTTGGGACTCATTTAGAAGTTTGTCAGTCAATAGCCCCATTTTTCTCTATGTCCTCTTTGGCATCACCCAGTGGGAATGAGGAGCCATCTCCTAAACTGCTGAAGATTGGGATGAACCAATATCTCTTTTTATTGCCAAACACTTGTCTCCAGTTCTTTCTGTAGCCCAAGTCATAGGGATTATACTTACGATGTATGCCTTCATTAAACTCTAAAAGAGTGTCATTCATTAAAACCAGTGAGTAATGGTCATAAATATACCGATAACAAAAGATTATACAGAACATTGTACTCATGCAGAACAGCGCAATGACTGAGTCTTTGGAATCCATGTTTGTCACTTGACCAGTCCAGAACAGTATGGAGCAATAAAGGGACACTGCACTAGTGAATATAAGCAGTAGGGGAACATAGAGCAGGAACAGGAGGAAGAACTTGTAGTTGGAAAATCCCACGCAGTTGTTTAGAAATACGCAATGATGATCCACTTTCAGTATACAGATGTCACACGCTGTACAATGATGGCACCTGTCTGGCTTTATGAATTGGCATTTTCTGCAGTACTTAATTGGTGTTTTTGAATCTATATTGTAATATAAAGGCAAGTTTTTGGCCGCACGGCTGAGGATTTGTTCCTGCACTTCTGGCCTCTCCTCACTCAGATACAGCTGCTTGTCAGACTCCGATAGGCGGAATGTTTCAGGAGGGACGGCTGGAGGCGTTATAACAACCCGAAGATAACTCCACATGCACAGGAGGAACAAAATGTGGAACATCACCAGGAAAGTTGCCTTTAGCTCTTGTGATGGGACAGTAAATATGCACAGCTCCACCACAAATATGTAATAGCAGGTAAAAAGGAGCCCGATGATTAGTGTAACCAATACCCTGCTCTTTCTCCTCTTACATGCATAATTTTTTTCTTCTTTGTCCATTTTTTCTTCTTCTATATTTATAATCTTGTAATTTTCCTCTTGTTTTTCCATGATAATATTCGTCAAGTAACAAATTCAGTTATAAATAAATTCAAAATAAATAAGTTATAAATAAATGATAAATAATATTAAATAAATAAGTTATAAATAAATGATAATCAATAAATAAATAAGTTATAAGTAAATTCAGTTATGAAAACGAATGGAAAGATCTAAATAGCGACAGAGTTGAAGATAGTTTCTTACTCCACCGCTACCAATCCATGTAATGACCTTCAGCTGTTTTTCCGCACAGGTGTTTTTCTCCTGTGTATGACATCACAATGAGAGTAACCGTAGCAACCAGTGTTTGGCTCTTCTGTGTATGACATCACAAAGAGCATAACCATGGCAACCAGAACTTATCTCACTTGTGTTTAGCATCACAATGAGTGTAACCATAGCAACCATTGTCCCTTGTGTCCTTATATGGTCACAGAACCCCTCAGTGACTTCTAATATCCTTATCATTTACAGTAGGGGGGTAAATTGTCCCTTATAATACATGAGTGATACTCGGAGTTCCCTGTATAACTCATTCTGCAGCCTTGTGCCTTTATATGGTCACAGAACCCCTCAGTGACTTCTAATATCCTTATCATTTACAGTAGGGGGTACATTATCCCTTATAGTACATGAGTGATACTCGGAGTTCCCTGTATAACTCAGCCTGCAGCCTTTTGCCTTTATATGGTTACAGAACAACCCCTCAGTGACTTCTAATATCCTTATCATTTACAGTAGGGGGTACATTATCCCTTATAATACATGAGTGATAATCAGTGTTCCCTGTATAACTCAGCCTGCAGCCTTGTGCCTTTATGTGGTTACAGAGCAACCCCTGAGTGACTTCTATCCTTATCATTTACAGTAGGAGGTACATTAGCCCTTATACATGAGTGATACTTAGAGTTCCCTGTATATCTCAGCCTGCAGCCTTGTGCCTTTATATGGTCACAGAACAACCCCTCAGTGACTTCTAATATCCTTATCATTTACAGTACGGGGTACATTAACCCTTATTATACATGAGTGACACTCGGAGTTCCTTGTATAACTCAGTTTGCAGCCTTGTGTCTTTACATGGTTCTGGGACACCTCAGTTACTTTTAATACCCTTATTAGGCTTGGCTGTATTTGGCCCATTTCGTTATACCAAAAATTTGCCTCCGGCTCAATGTTTTCGACGACAATTAAAGTCTATGGGCGACAATTTTTTTTGACGCGCGACGCCATACAAGTCTATGGGTGTCATTTCCACGACAAAACAATGCGAAAAAATTCACCCATCCCTAACCCTTATATTTTAAAATAGGTTGTGTTTTATACCCTTTATACATTGTGTTCGTATATCTTTCACATATGTTTGAAGGGAAACATTGTAGGGCCCCCTCAAAAAGATCCTCAAAGCTGCCCAGCGTGACCTAATCCCCCGGTGGTGCACTGCGTATACAAAATGCAAATATCGCGCTGCAAAGGAGTAGTAAAGCCAGTGCCAACATGGGCAGATTTTAATAAAGAATTGCTGATGGGAATTAAGTGTTAATTGTCAATAATTTGGGCTGGTAAATGCATTATCTGGGGTGCGGCTAATATTTTGTCAAATATTTTCCAAAATGAAGTGCTTTTCTATTGGCTGCAAAGCAGACATGTGCTGCATTATTGTACAGTGACAGATATAGGGAGTAATGAAATGTACATTACTAAGAGGCTAAATGAGCTGCTATCCCATTATGAAGTTTAGACCTTTCACTGGATCTGTTTCTATTATTTTGGTAAGTGCAAATGTAATTGGTGTCATTTTTCACCCTAGTTATGAGGTGCTGCCCCCTATAGGTACAAAAATGACAAATGATGCAACAATATTAGTGAAATATAAATATTTATTTCAATAACAATTACAAAGGGTTTCTGTAACAAGACATAGAATATGTAGCAAAGTTGCAAATTTGTGATGCTGTGACGCTATGAGTTAAAGCCTACGAACTTCACTTCTTTATAAATACTCCCTTAACACATCTTGATAAGTTTCAGCTTTTCTCTCTCTTCAATGTGGAACTAAAATTCTGCATGAAATTCAAGCGCCATGAACTTTTCTGCATTGTTTTCACTTCTGAGAGTTGTTTTTGGGACTCATTTAGAAGTTTGTCAGTCAATAGCCCCATTTTTCTCTATGTCCTCTTTGGCATCACCCAGTGGGAATGAGGAGCCATCTCCTAAACTGCTGAAGATTGGGATGAACCAATATCTCTTTTTATTGCCAAACACTTGTCTCCAGTTCTTTCTGTAGCCCAAGTCATAGGGATTATACTTACGATGTATGCCTTCATTAAACTCTAAAAGAGTGTCATTCATTAAAACCAGTGAGTAATGGTCATAAATATACCGATAACAAAAGATTATACAGAACATTGTACTCATGCAGAACAGCGCAATGACTGAGTCTTTGGAATCCATGTTTGTCACTTGACCAGTCCAGAACAGTATGGAGCAATAAAGGGACACTGCACTAGTGAATATAAGCAGTAGGGGAACATAGAGCAGGAACAGGAGGAAGAACTTGTAGTTGGAAAATCCCACGCAGTTGTTTAGAAATACGCAATGATGATCCACTTTCAGTATACAGATGTCACACGCTGTACAATGATGGCACCTATCTGGCTTTATGAATTGGCATTTTCTGCAGTACTTAATTGGTGTTTTTGAATCTATATTGTAATATAAAGGCAAGTTTTTGGCCGCACGGCTGAGGATTTGTTCCTGCACTTCTGGCCTCTCCTCACTCAGATACAGCTGCTTGTCAGACTCCGATAGGCGGAATGTTTCAGGAGGGACGGCTGGAGGCGTTATAACAACCCGAAGATAACTCCACATGCACAGGAGGAACAAAATGTGGAACATCACCAGGAAAGTTGCCTTTAGCTCTTGTGATGGGACAGTAAATATGCACAGCTCCACCACAAATATGTAATAGCAGGTAAAAAGGAGCCCGATGATTAGTGTAACCAATACCCTGCTCTTTCTCCTCTTACATGCATAATTTTTTTCTTCTTTGTCCATTTTTTCTTCTTCTATATTTATAATCTTGTAATTTTCCTCTTGTTTTTCCATGATAATATTCGTCAAGTAACAAATTCAGTTATAAATAAATTCAAAATAAATAAGTTATAAATAAATGATAAATAATATTAAATAAATAAGTTATAAATAAATGATAATCAATAAATAAATAAGTTATAAGTAAATTCAGTTATGAAAACGAATGGAAAGATCTAAATAGCGACAGAGTTGAAGATAGCTTCTTACTCCACCGCTACCAATCCATGTAATGACCTTCAGCTGTTTTTCCGCACAGGTGTTTTTCTCCTGTGTATGACATCACAATGAGAGTAACCGTAGCAACCAGTGTTTGGCTCTTCTGTGTATGACATCACAAAGAGCATAACCATGGCAACCAGAACTTATCTCACTTGTGTTTAGCATCACAATGAGTGTAACCATAGCAACCATTGTCCCTTGTGTCCTTATATGGTCACAGAACCCCTCAGTGACTTCTAATATCCTTATCATTTACAGTAGGGGGGTAAATTGTCCCTTATAATACATGAGTGATACTCGGAGTTCCCTGTATAACTCATTCTGCAGCCTTGTGCCTTTATATGGTCACAGAACCCCTCAGTGACTTCTAATATCCTTATCATTTATAGTAGGGGGTACATTATCCCTTATAGTACATGAGTGATACTCGGAGTTCCCTGTATAACTCAGCCTGCAGCCTTATGCCTTTATATGGTTACAGAACAACCCCTCAGTGACTTCTAATATCCTTATCATTTACAGTAGGGGGTACATTATCCCTTATAATACATGAGTGATAATCAGTGTTCCCTGTATAACTCAGCCTGCAGCCTTGTGCCTTTATGTGGTTACAGAGCAACCCCTGAGTGACTTCTATCCTTATCATTTACAGTAGGAGGTACATTAGCCCTTATACATGAGTGATACTTAGAGTTCCCTGTATATCTCAGCCTGCAGCCTTGTGCCTTTATATGGTCACAGAACAACCCCTCAGTGACTTCTAATATCCTTATCATTTACAGTACGGGGTACATTAACCCTTATTATACATGAGTGACACTCGGAGTTCCTTGTATAACTCAGTTTGCAGCCTTGTGTCTTTACATGGTTCTGGGACACCTCAGTTACTTTTAATACCCTTATTAGGCTTGGCTGTATTTGGCCCATTTCGTTATACCAAAAATTTGCCTCCGGCTCAATGTTTTCGACGACAATTAAAGTCTATGGGCGACAATTTTTTTTGACGCGCGACGCCATACAAGTCTATGGGTGTCATTTCCACGACAAAACAATGCGAAAAAATTCACCCATCCCTAACCCTTATATTTTAAAATAGGTTGTGTTTTATACCCTTTATACATTGTGTTCGTATATCTTTCACATATGTTTGAAGGGAAACATTGTAGGGCCCCCTCAAAAAGATCCTCAAAGCTGCCCAGCGTGACCTAATCCCCCGGTGGTGCACTGCGTATACAAAATGCAAATATCGCGCTGCAAAGGAGTAGTAAAGCCAGTGCCAACATGGGCAGATTTTAATAAAGAATTGCTGATGGGAATTAAGAGTTAATTGTCAATAATTTGGGCTGGTAAATGCATTATCTGGGGTGCGGCTAATATTTTGTCAAATATTTTCCAAAATGAAGTGCTTTTCTATTGGCTGCAAAGCAGACATGTGCTGCATTATTGTACAGTGACAGATATAGGGAGTAATGAAATGTACATTACTAAGAGGCTAAATGAGCTGCTATCCCATTATGAAGTTTAGACCTTTCACTGGATCTGTTTCTATTATTTTGGTAAGTGCAAATGTAATTGGTGTCATTTTTCACCCTAGTTATGAGGTGCTGCCCCCTATAGGTACAAAAATGACAAATGATGCAACAATATTAGTGAAATATAAATATTTATTTCAATAACAATTACAAAGGGTTTCTGTAACAAGACATAGAATATGTAGCAAAGTTGCAAATTTGTGATGCTGTGACGCTATGAGTTAAAGCCTACGAACTTCACTTCTTTATAAATACTCCCTTAACACATCTTGATAAGTTTCAGCTTTTCTCTCTCTTCAATGTGGAACTAAAATTCTGCATGAAATTCAAGCGCCATGAACTTTTCTGCATTGTTTTCACTTCTGAGAGTTGTTTTTGGGACTCATTTAGAAGTTTGTCAGTCAATAGCCCCATTTTTCTCTATGTCCTCTTTGGCATTACCCAGTGGGAATGAGGAGCCATCTCCTAAACTGCTGAAGATTGGGATGAACCAATATCTCTTTTTATTGCCAAACACTTGTCTCCAGTTCTTTCTGTAGCCCAAGTCATAGGGATTATACTTACGATGTATGCCTTCATTAAACTCTAAAAGAGTGTCATTCATTAAAACCAGTGAGTAATGGTCATAAATATACCGATAACAAAAGATTATACAGAACATTGTACTCATGCAGAACAGCGCAATGACTGAGTCTTTGGAATCCATGTTTGTCACTTGACCAGTCCAGAACAGTATGGAGCAATAAAGGGACACTGCACTAGTGAATATAAGCAGTAGGGGAACATAGAGCAGGAACAGGAGGAAGAACTTGTAGTTGGAAAATCCCACGCAGTTGTTTAGAAATACGCAATGATGATCCACTTTCAGTATACAGATGTCACACGCTGTACAATGATGGCACCTGTCTGGCTTTATGAATTGGCATTTTCTGCAGTACTTAATTGGTGTTTTTGAATCTATATTGTAATATAAAGGCAAGTTTTTGGCCGCACGGCTGAGGATTTGTTCCTGCACTTCTGGCCTCTCCTCACTCAGATACAGCTGCTTGTCAGACTCCGATAGGCGGAATGTTTCAGGAGGGACGGCTGGAGGCGTTATAACAACCCGAAGATAACTCCACATGCACAGGAGGAACAAAATGTGGAACATCACCAGGAAAGTTGCCTTTAGCTCTTGTGATGGGACAGTAAATATGCACAGCTCCACCACAAATATGTAATAGCAGGTAAAAAGGAGCCCGATGATTAGTGTAACCAATACCCTGCTCTTTCTCCTCTTACATGCATAATTTTTTTCTTCTTTGTCCATTTTTTCTTCTTCTATATTTATAATCTTGTAATTTTCCTCTTGTTTTTCCATGATAATATTCGTCAAGTAACAAATTCAGTTATAAATAAATTCAAAATAAATAAGTTATAAATAAATGATAAATAATATTAAATAAATAAGTTATAAATAAATGATAATCAATAAATAAATAAGTTATAAGTAAATTCAGTTATGAAAACGAATGGAAAGATCTAAATAGCGACAGAGTTGAAGATAGCTTCTTACTCCACCGCTACCAATCCATGTAATGACCTTCAGCTGTTTTTCCGCACAGGTGTTTTTCTCCTGTGTATGACATCACAATGAGAGTAACCGTAGCAACCAGTGTTTGGCTCTTCTGTGTATGACATCACAAAGAGCATAACCATGGCAACCAGAACTTATCTCACTTGTGTTTAGCATCACAATGAGTGTAACCATAGCAACCATTGTCCCTTGTGTCCTTATATGGTCACAGAACCCCTCAGTGACTTCTAATATCCTTATCATTTACAGTAGGGGGGTAAATTGTCCCTTATAATACATGAGTGATACTCGGAGTTCCCTGTATAACTCATTCTGCAGCCTTATGCCTTTATATGGTCACAGAACCCCTCAGTGACTTCTAATATCCTTATCATTTACAGTAGGGGGTACATTATCCCTTATAGTACATGAGTGATACTCGGAGTTCCCTGTATAACTCAGCCTGCAGCCTTATGCCTTTATATGGTTACAGAACAACCCCTCAGTGACTTCTAATATCCTTATCATTTACAGTAGGGGGTACATTATCCCTTATAATACATGAGTGATAATCAGTGTTCCCTGTATAACTCAGCCTGCAGCCTTGTGCCTTTATGTGGTTACAGAGCAACCCCTGAGTGACTTCTATCCTTATCATTTACAGTAGGAGGTACATTAGCCCTTATACATGAGTGATACTTAGAGTTCCCTGTATATCTCAGCCTGCAGCCTTGTGCCTTTATATGGTCACAGAACAACCCCTCAGTGACTTCTAATATCCTTATCATTTACAGTACGGGGTACATTAACCCTTATTATACATGAGTGACACTCGGAGTTCCTTGTATAACTCAGTTTGCAGCCTTGTGTCTTTACATGGTTCTGGGACACCTCAGTTACTTTTAATACCCTTATTAGGCTTGGCTGTATTTGGCCCATTTCGTTATACCAAAAATTTGCCTCCGGCTCAATGTTTTCGACGACAATTAAAGTCTATGGGCGACAATTTTTTTTGACGCGCGACGCCATACAAGTCTATGGGTGTCATTTCCACGACAAAACAATGCGAAAAAATTCACCCATCCCTAACCCTTATATTTTAAAATAGGTTGTGTTTTATACCCTTTATACATTGTGTTCGTATATCTTTCACATATGTTTGAAGGGAAACATTGTAGGGCCCCCTCAAAAAGATCCTCAAAGCTGCCCAGCGTGACCTAATCCCCCGGTGGTGCACTGCGTATACAAAATGCAAATATCGCGCTGCAAAGGAGTAGTAAAGCCAGTGCCAACATGGGCAGATTTTAATAAAGAATTGCTGATGGGAATTAAGAGTTAATTGTCAATAATTTGGGCTGGTAAATGCATTATCTGGGGTGCGGCTAATATTTTGTCAAATATTTTCCAAAATGAAGTGCTTTTCTATTGGCTGCAAAGCAGACATGTGCTGCATTATTGTACAGTGACAGATATAGGGAGTAATGAAATGTACATTACTAAGAGGCTAAATGAGCTGCTATCCCATTATGAAGTTTAGACCTTTCACTGGATCTGTTTCTATTATTTTGGTAAGTGCAAATGTAATTGGTGTCATTTTTCACCCTAGTTATGAGGTGCTGCCCCCTATAGGTACAAAAATGACAAATGATGCAACAATATTAGTGAAATATAAATATTTATTTCAATAACAATTACAAAGGGTTTCTGTAACAAGACATAGAATATGTAGCAAAGTTGCAAATTTGTGATGCTGTGACGCTATGAGTTAAAGCCTACGAACTTCACTTCTTTATAAATACTCCCTTAACACATCTTGATAAGTTTCAGCTTTTCTCTCTCTTCAATGTGGAACTAAAATTCTGCATGAAATTCAAGCGCCATGAACTTTTCTGCATTGTTTTCACTTCTGAGAGTTGTTTTTGGGACTCATTTAGAAGTTTGTCAGTCAATAGCCCCATTTTTCTCTATGTCCTCTTTGGCATCACCCAGTGGGAATGAGGAGCCATCTCCTAAACTGCTGAAGATTGGGATGAACCAATATCTCTTTTTATTGCCAAACACTTGTCTCCAGTTCTTTCTGTAGCCCAAGTCATAGGGATTATACTTACGATGTATGCCTTCATTAAACTCTAAAAGAGTGTCATTCATTAAAACCAGTGAGTAATGGTCATAAATATACCGATAACAAAAGATTATACAGAACATTGTACTCATGCAGAACAGCGCAATGACTGAGTCTTTGGAATCCATGTTTGTCACTTGACCAGTCCAGAACAGTATGGAGCAATAAAGGGACACTGCACTAGTGAATATAAGCAGTAGGGGAACATAGAGCAGGAACAGGAGGAAGAACTTGTAGTTGGAAAATCCCACGCAGTTGTTTAGAAATACGCAATGATGATCCACTTTCAGTATACAGATGTCACACGCTGTACAATGATGGCACCTGTCTGGCTTTATGAATTGGCATTTTCTGCAGTACTTAATTGGTGTTTTTGAATCTATATTGTAATATAAAGGCAAGTTTTTGGCCGCACGGCTGAGGATTTGTTCCTGCACTTCTGGCCTCTCCTCACTCAGATACAGCTGCTTGTCAGACTCCGATAGGCGGAATGTTTCAGGAGGGACGGCTGGAGGCGTTATAACAACCCGAAGATAACTCCACATGCACAGGAGGAACAAAATGTGGAACATCACCAGGAAAGTTGCCTTTAGCTCTTGTGATGGGACAGTAAATATGCACAGCTCCACCACAAATATGTAATAGCAGGTAAAAAGGAGCCCGATGATTAGTGTAACCAATACCCTGCTCTTTCTCCTCTTACATGCATAATTTTTTTCTTCTTTGTCCATTTTTTCTTCTTCTATATTTATAATCTTGTAATTTTCCTCTTGTTTTTCCATGATAATATTCGTCAAGTAACAAATTCAGTTATAAATAAATTCAAAATAAATAAGTTATAAATAAATGATAAATAATATTAAATAAATAAGTTATAAATAAATGATAATCAATAAATAAATAAGTTATAAGTAAATTCAGTTATGAAAACGAATGGAAAGATCTAAATAGCGACAGAGTTGAAGATAGCTTCTTACTCCACCGCTACCAATCCATGTAATGACCTTCAGCTGTTTTTCCGCACAGGTGTTTTTCTCCTGTGTATGACATCACAATGAGAGTAACCGTAGCAACCAGTGTTTGGCTCTTCTGTGTATGACATCACAAAGAGCATAACCATGGCAACCAGAACTTATCTCACTTGTGTTTAGCATCACAATGAGTGTAACCATAGCAACCATTGTCCCTTGTGTCCTTATATGGTCACAGAACCCCTCAGTGACTTCTAATATCCTTATCATTTACAGTAGGGGGGTAAATTGTCCCTTATAATACATGAGTGATACTCGGAGTTCCCTGTATAACTCATTCTGCAGCCTTGTGCCTTTATATGGTCACAGAACCCCTCAGTGACTTCTAATATCCTTATCATTTACAGTAGGGGGTACATTATCCCTTATAGTACATGAGTGATACTCGGAGTTCCCTGTATAACTCAGCCTGCAGCCTTATGCCTTTATATGGTTACAGAACAACCCCTCAGTGACTTCTAATATCCTTATCATTTACAGTAGGGGGTACATTATCCCTTATAATACATGAGTGATAATCAGTGTTCCCTGTATAACTCAGCCTGCAGCCTTGTGCCTTTATGTGGTTACAGAGCAACCCCTGAGTGACTTCTATCCTTATCATTTACAGTAGGAGGTACATTAGCCCTTATACATGAGTGATACTTAGAGTTCCCTGTATATCTCAGCCTGCAGCCTTGTGCCTTTATATGGTCACAGAACAACCCCTCAGTGACTTCTAATATCCTTATCATTTACAGTACGGGGTACATTAACCCTTATTATACATGAGTGACACTCGGAGTTCCTTGTATAACTCAGTTTGCAGCTTTGTGTCTTTACATGGTTCTGGGACACCTCAGTTACTTTTAATACCCTTATTAGGCTTGGCTGTATTTGGCCCATTTCGTTATACCAAAAATTTGCCTCCGGCTCAATGTTTTCGACGACAATTAAAGTCTATGGGCGACAATTTTTTTTGACGCGCGACGCCATACAAGTCTATGGGTGTCATTTCCACGACAAAACAATGCGAAAAAATTCACCCATCCCTAACCCTTATATTTTAAAATAGGTTGTGTTTTATACCCTTTATACATTGTGTTCGTATATCTTTCACATATGTTTGAAGGGAAACATTGTAGGGCCCCCTCAAAAAGATCCTCAAAGCTGCCCAGCGTGACCTAATCCCCCGGTGGTGCACTGCGTATACAAAATGCAAATATCGCGCTGCAAAGGAGTAGTAAAGCCAGTGCCAACATGGGCAGATTTTAATAAAGAATTGCTGATGGGAATTAAGAGTTAATTGTCAATAATTTGGGCTGGTAAATGCATTATCTGGGGTGCGGCTAATATTTTGTCAAATATTTTCCAAAATGAAGTGCTTTTCTATTGGCTGCAAAGCAGACATGTGCTGCATTATTGTACAGTGACAGATATAGGGAGTAATGAAATGTACATTACTAAGAGGCTAAATGAGCTGCTATCCCATTATGAAGTTTAGACCTTTCACTGGATCTGTTTCTATTATTTTGGTAAGTGCAAATGTAATTGGTGTCATTTTTCACCCTAGTTATGAGGTGCTGCCCCCTATAGGTACAAAAATGACAAATGATGCAACAATATTAGTGAAATATAAATATTTATTTCAATAACAATTACAAAGGGTTTCTGTAACAAGACATAGAATATGTAGCAAAGTTGCAAATTTGTGATGCTGTGACGCTATGAGTTAAAGCCTACGAACTTCACTTCTTTATAAATACTCCCTTAACACATCTTGATAAGTTTCAGCTTTTCTCTCTCTTCAATGTGGAACTAAAATTCTGCATGAAATTCAAGCGCCATGAACTTTTCTGCATTGTTTTCACTTCTGAGAGTTGTTTTTGGGACTCATTTAGAAGTTTGTCAGTCAATAGCCCCATTTTTCTCTATGTCCTCTTTGGCATCACCCAGTGGGAATGAGGAGCCATCTCCTAAACTGCTGAAGATTGGGATGAACCAATATCTCTTTTTATTGCCAAACACTTGTCTCCAGTTCTTTCTGTAGCCCAAGTCATAGGGATTATACTTACGATGTATGCCTTCATTAAACTCTAAAAGAGTGTCATTCATTAAAACCAGTGAGTAATGGTCATAAATATACCGATAACAAAAGATTATACAGAACATTGTACTCATGCAGAACAGCGCAATGACTGAGTCTTTGGAATCCATGTTTGTCACTTGACCAGTCCAGAACAGTATGGAGCAATAAAGGGACACTGCACTAGTGAATATAAGCAGTAGGGGAACATAGAGCAGGAACAGGAGGAAGAACTTGTAGTTGGAAAATCCCACGCAGTTGTTTAGAAATACGCAATGATGATCCACTTTCAGTATACAGATGTCACACGCTGTACAATGATGGCACCTGTCTGGCTTTATGAATTGTCATTTTCTGCAGTACTTAATTGGTGTTTTTGAATCTATATTGTAATATAAAGGCAAGTTTTTGGCCGCACGGCTGAGGATTTGTTCCTGCACTTCTGGCCTCTCCTCACTCAGATACAGCTGCTTGTCAGACTCCGATAGGCGGAATGTTTCAGGAGGGACGGCTGGAGGCGTTATAACAACCCGAAGATAACTCCACATGCACAGGAGGAACAAAATGTGGAACATCACCAGGAAAGTTGCCTTTAGCTCTTGTGATGGGACAGTAAATATGCACAGCTCCACCACAAATATGTAATAGCAGGTAAAAAGGAGCCCGATGATTAGTGTAACCAATACCCTGCTCTTTCTCCTCTTACATGCATAATTTTTTTCTTCTTTGTCCATTTTTTCTTCTTCTATATTTATAATCTTGTAATTTTCCTCTTGTTTTTCCATGATAATATTCGTCAAGTAACAAATTCAGTTATAAATAAATTCAAAATAAATAAGTTATAAATAAATGATAAATAATATTAAATAAATAAGTTATAAATAAATGATAATCAATAAATAAATAAGTTATAAGTAAATTCAGTTATGAAAACGAATGGAAAGATCTAAATAGCGACAGAGTTGAAGATAGCTTCTTACTCCACCGCTACCAATCCATGTAATGACCTTCAGCTGTTTTTCCGCACAGGTGTTTTTCTCCTGTGTATGACATCACAATGAGAGTAACCGTAGCAACCAGTGTTTGGCTCTTCTGTGTATGACATCACAAAGAGCATAACCATGGCAACCAGAACTTATCTCACTTGTGTTTAGCATCACAATGAGTGTAACCATAGCAACCATTGTCCCTTGTGTCCTTATATGGTCACAGAACCCCTCAGTGACTTCTAATATCCTTATCATTTACAGTAGGGGGGTAAATTGTCCCTTATAATACATGAGTGATACTCGGAGTTCCCTGTATAACTCATTCTGCAGCCTTGTGCCTTTATATGGTCACAGAACCCCTCAGTGACTTCTAATATCCTTATCATTTACAGTAGGGGGTACATTATCCCTTATAGTACATGAGTGATACTCGGAGTTCCCTGTATAACTCAGCCTGCAGCCTTATGCCTTTATATGGTTACAGAACAACCCCTCAGTGACTTCTAATATCCTTATCATTTACAGTAGGGGGTACATTATCCCTTATAATACATGAGTGATAATCAGTGTTCCCTGTATAACTCAGCCTGCAGCCTTGTGCCTTTATGTGGTTACAGAGCAACCCCTGAGTGACTTCTATCCTTATCATTTACAGTAGGAGGTACATTAGCCCTTATACATGAGTGATACTTAGAGTTCCCTGTATATCTCAGCCTGCAGCCTTGTGCCTTTATATGGTCACAGAACAACCCCTCAGTGACTTCTAATATCCTTATCATTTACAGTACGGGGTACAGTAACCCTTATTATACATGAGTGACACTCGGAGTTCCTTGTATAACTCAGTTTGCAGCCTTGTGTCTTTACATGGTTCTGGGACACCTCAGTTACTTTTAATACCCTTATTAGGCTTGGCTGTATTTGGCCCATTTCGTTATACCAAAAATTTGCCTCCGGCTCAATGTTTTCGACGACAATTAAAGTCTATGGGCGACAATTTTTTTTGACGCGCGACGCCATACAAGTCTATGGGTGTCATTTCCACGACAAAACAATGCGAAAAAATTCACCCATCCCTAACCCTTATATTTTAAAATAGGTTGTGTTTTATACCCTTTATACATTGTGTTCGTATATCTTTCACATATGTTTGAAGGGAAACATTGTAGGGCCCCCTCAAAAAGATCCTCAAAGCTGCCCAGCGTGACCTAATCCCCCGGTGGTGCACTGCGTATACAAAATGCAAATATCGCGCTGCAAAAGAGTAGTAAAGCCAGTGCCAACATGGGCAGATTTTAATAAAGAATTGCTGATGGGAATTAAGAGTTAATTGTCAATAATTTGGGCTGGTAAATGCATTATCTGGGGTGCGGCTAATATTTTGTCAAATATTTTCCAAAATGAAGTGCTTTTCTATTGGCTGCAAAGCAGACATGTGCTGCATTATTGTACAGTGACAGATATAGGGAGTAATGAAATGTACATTACTAAGAGGCTAAATGAGCTGCTATCCCATTATGAAGTTTAGACCTTTCACTGGATCTGTTTCTATTATTTTGGTAAGTGCAAATGTAATTGGTGTCGTTTTTCACCCTAGTTATGAGGTGCTGCCCCCTATAGGTACAAAAATGACAAATGATGCAACAATATTAGTGAAATATAAATATTTATTTCAATAACAATTACAAAGGGTTTCTGTAACATGACATAGAATATGTAGCAAAGTTGCAAATTTGTGATGCTGTGACGCTATGAGTTAAAGCCTACGAACTTCACTTCTTTATAAATACTCCCTTAACACATCTTGATAAGTTTCAGCTTTTCTCTCTCTTCAATGTGGAACTAAAATTCTGCATGAAATTCAAGCGCCATGAACTTTTCTGCATTGTTTTCACTTCTGAGAGTTGTTTTTGGGACTCATTTAGAAGTTTGTCAGTCAATAGCCCCATTTTTCTCTATGTCCTCTTTGGCATCACCCAGTGGGAATGAGGAGCCATCTCCTAAACTGCTGAAGATTGGGATGAACCAATATCTCTTTTTATTGCCAAACACTTGTCTCCAGTTCTTTCTGTAGCCCAAGTCATAGGGATTATACTTACGATGTATGCCTTCATTAAACTCTAAAAGAGTGTCATTCATTAAAACCAGTGAGTAATGGTCATAAATATACCGATAACAAAAGATTATACAGAACATTGTACTCATGCAGAACAGCGCAATGACTGAGTCTTTGGAATCCATGTTTGTCACTTGACCAGTCCAGAACAGTATGGAGCAATAAAGGGACACTGCACTAGTGAATATAAGCAGTAGGGGAACATAGAGCAGGAACAGGAGGAAGAACTTGTAGTTGGAAAATCCCACGCAGTTGTTTAGAAATACGCAATGATGATCCACTTTCAGTATACAGATGTCACACGCTGTACAATGATGGCACCTGTCTGGCTTTATGAATTGGCATTTTCTGCAGTACTTAATTGGTGTTTTTGAATCTATATTGTAATATAAAGGCAAGTTTTTGGCCGCACGGCTGAGGATTTGTTCCTGCACTTCTGGCCTCTCCTCACTCAGATACAGCTGCTTGTCAGACTCCGATAGGCGGAATGTTTCAGGAGGGACGGCTGGAGGCGTTATAACAACCCGAAGATAACTCCACATGCACAGGAGGAACAAAATGTGGAACATCACCAGGAAAGTTGCCTTTAGCTCTTGTGATGGGACAGTAAATATGCACAGCTCCACCACAAATATGTAATAGCAGGTAAAAAGGAGCCCGATGATTAGTGTAACCAATACCCTGCTCTTTCTCCTCTTACATGCATAATTTTTTTCTTCTTTGTCCATTTTTTCTTCTTCTATATTTATAATCTTGTAATTTTCCTCTTGTTTTTCCATGATAATATTCGTCAAGTAACAAATTCAGTTATAAATAAATTCAAAATAAATAAGTTATAAATAAATGATAAATAATATTAAATAAATAAGTTATAAATAAATGATAATCAATAAATAAATAAGTTATAAGTAAATTCAGTTATGAAAATGAATGGAAAGATCTAAATAGCGACAGAGTTGAAGATAGCTTCTTACTCCACCGCTACCAATCCATGTAATGACCTTCAGCTGTTTTTCCGCACAGGTGTTTTTCTCCTGTGTATGACATCACAATGAGAGTAACCGTAGCAACCAGTATTTGGCTCTTCTGTGTATGACATCACAAAGAGCATAACCATGGCAACCAGAACTTATCTCACTTGTGTTTAGCATCACAATGAGTGTAACCATAGCAACCATTGTCCCTTGTGTCCTTATATGGTCACAGAACCCCTCAGTGACTTCTAATATCCTTATCATTTACAGTAGGGGGGTAAATTGTCCCTTATAATACATGAGTGATACTCGGAGTTCCCTGTATAACTCATTCTGCAGCCTTGTGCCTTTATATGGTCACAGAACCCCTCAGTGACTTCTAATATCCTTATCATTTACAGTAGGGGGTACATTATCCCTTATAGTACATGAGTGATACTCGGAGTTCCCTGTATAACTCAGCCTGCAGCCTTATGCCTTTATATGGTTACAGAACAACCCCTCAGTGACTTCTAATATCCTTATCATTTACAGTAGGGGGTACATTATCCCTTATAATACATGAGTGATAATCAGTGTTCCCTGTATAACTCAGCCTGCAGCCTTGTGCCTTTATGTGGTTACAGAGCAACCCCTGAGTGACTTCTATCCTTATCATTTACAGTAGGAGGTACATTAGCCCTTATACATGAGTGATACTTAGAGTTCCCTGTATATCTCAGCCTGCAGCCTTGTGCCTTTATATGGTCACAGAACAACCCCTCAGTGACTTCTAATATCCTTATCATTTACAGTACGGGGTACAGTAACCCTTATTATACATGAGTGACACTCGGAGTTCCTTGTATAACTCAGTTTGCAGCCTTGTGTCTTTACATGGTTCTGGGACACCTCAGTTACTTTTAATACCCTTATTAGGCTTGGCTGTATTTGGCCCATTTCGTTATACCAAAAATTTGCCTCCGGCTCAATGTTTTCGACGACAATTAAAGTCTATGGGCGACAATTTTTTTTGACGCGCGACGCCATACAAGTCTATGGGTGTCATTTCCACGACAAAACAATGCGAAAAAATTCACCCATCCCTAACCCTTATATTTTAAAATAGGTTGTGTTTTATACCCTTTATACATTGTGTTCGTATATCTTTCACATATGTTTGAAGGGAAACATTGTAGGGCCCCCTCAAAAAGATCCTCAAAGCTGCCCAGCGTGACCTAATCCCCCGGTGGTGCACTGCGTATACAAAATGCAAATATCGCGCTGCAAAGGAGTAGTAAAGCCAGTGCCAACATGGGCAGATTTTAATAAAGAATTGCTGATGGGAATTAAGAGTTAATTGTCAATAATTTGGGCTGGTAAATGCATTATCTGGGGTGCGGCTAATATTTTGTCAAATATTTTCCAAAATGAAGTGCTTTTCTATTGGCTGCAAAGCAGACATGTGCTGCATTATTGTACAGTGACAGATATAGGGAGTAATGAAATGTACATTACTAAGAGGCTAAATGAGCTGCTATCCCATTATGAAGTTTAGACCTTTCACTGGATCTGTTTCTATTATTTTGGTAAGTGCAAATGTAATTGGTGTCATTTTTCACCCTAGTTATGAGGTGCTGCCCCCTATAGGTACAAAAATGACAAATGATGCAACAATATTAGTGAAATATAAATATTTATTTCAATAACAATTACAAAGGGTTTCTGTAACATGACATAGAATATGTAGCAAAGTTGCAAATTTGTGATGCTGTGACGCTATGAGTTAAAGCCTACGAACTTCACTTCTTTATAAATACTCCCTTAACACATCTTGATAAGTTTCAGCTTTTCTCTCTCTTCAATGTGGAACTAAAATTCTGCATGAAATTCAAGCGCCATGAACTTTTCTGCATTGTTTTCACTTCTGAGAGTTGTTTTTGGGACTCATTTAGAAGTTTGTCAGTCAATAGCCCCATTTTTCTCTATGTCCTCTTTGGCATCACCCAGTGGGAATGAGGAGCCATCTCCTAAACTGCTGAAGATTGGGATGAACCAATATCTCTTTTTATTGCCAAACACTTGTCTCCAGTTCTTTCTGTAGCCCAAGTCATAGGGATTATACTTACGATGTATGCCTTCATTAAACTCTAAAAGAGTGTCATTCATTAAAACCAGTGAGTAATGGTCATAAATATACCGATAACAAAAGATTATACAGAACATTGTACTCATGCAGAACAGCGCAATGACTGAGTCTTTGGAATCCATGTTTGTCACTTGACCAGTCCAGAACAGTATGGAGCAATAAAGGGACACTGCACTAGTGAATATAAGCAGTAGGGGAACATAGAGCAGGAACAGGAGGAAGAACTTGTAGTTGGAAAATCCCACGCAGTTGTTTAGAAATACGCAATGATGATCCACTTTCAGTATACAGATGTCACACGCTGTACAATGATGGCACCTGTCTGGCTTTATGAATTGGCATTTTCTGCAGTACTTAATTGGTGTTTTTGAATCTATATTGTAATATAAAGGCAAGTTTTTGGCCGCACGGCTGAGGATTTGTTCCTGCACTTCTGGCCTCTCCTCACTCAGATACAGCTGCTTGTCAGACTCCGATAGGCGGAATGTTTCAGGAGGGACGGCTGGAGGCGTTATAACAACCCGAAGATAACTCCACATGCACAGGAGGAACAAAATGTGGAACATCACCAGGAAAGTTGCCTTTAGCTCTTGTGATGGGACAGTAAATATGCACAGCTCCACCACAAATATGTAATAGCAGGTAAAAAGGAGCCCGATGATTAGTGTAACCAATACCCTGCTCTTTCTCCTCTTACATGCATAATTTTTTTCTTCTTTGTCCATTTTTTCTTCTTCTATATTTATAATCTTGTAATTTTCCTCTTGTTTTTCCATGATAATATTCGTCAAGTAACAAATTCAGTTATAAATAAATTCAAAATAAATAAGTTATAAATAAATGATAAATAATATTAAATAAATAAGTTATAAATAAATGATAATCAATAAATAAATAAGTTATAAGTAAATTCAGTTATGAAAACGAATGGAAAGATCTAAATAGCGACAGAGTTGAAGATAGCTTCTTACTCCACCGCTACCAATCCATGTAATGACCTTCAGCTGTTTTTCCGCACAGGTGTTTTTCTCCTGTGTATGACATCACAATGAGAGTAACCGTAGCAACCAGTGTTTGGCTCTTCTGTGTATGACATCACAAAGAGCATAACCATGGCAACCAGAACTTATCTCACTTGTGTTTAGCATCACAATGAGTGTAACCATAGCAACCATTGTCCCTTGTGTCCTTATATGGTCACAGAACCCCTCAGTGACTTCTAATATCCTTATCATTTACAGTAGGGGGGTAAATTGTCCCTTATAATACATGAGTGATACTCGGAGTTCCCTGTATAACTCATTCTGCAGCCTTGTGCCTTTATATGGTCACAGAACCCCTCAGTGACTTCTAATATCCTTATCATTTACAGTAGGGGGTACATTATCCCTTATAGTACATGAGTGATACTCGGAGTTCCCTGTATAACTCAGCCTGCAGCCTTATGCCTTTATATGGTTACAGAACAACCCCTCAGTGACTTCTAATATCCTTATCATTTACAGTAGGGGGTACATTATCCCTTATAATACATGAGTGATAATCAGTGTTCCCTGTATAACTCAGCCTGCAGCCTTGTGCCTTTATGTGGTTACAGAGCAACCCCTGAGTGACTTCTATCCTTATCATTTACAGTAGGAGGTACATTAGCCCTTATACATGAGTGATACTTAGAGTTCCCTGTATATCTCAGCCTGCAGCCTTGTGCCTTTATATGGTCACAGAACAACCCCTCAGTGACTTCTAATATCCTTATCATTTACAGTACGGGGTACATTAACCCTTATTATACATGAGTGACACTCGGAGTTCCTTGTATAACTCAGTTTGCAGCCTTGTGTCTTTACATGGTTCTGGGACACCTCAGTTACTTTTAATACCCTTATTAGGCTTGGCTGTATTTGGCCCATTTCGTTATACCAAAAATTTGCCTCCGGCTCAATGTTTTCGACGACAATTAAAGTCTATGGGCGACAATTTTTTTTGACGCGCGACGCCATACAAGTCTATGGGTGTCATTTCCACGACAAAACAATGCGAAAAAATTCACCCATCCCTAACCCTTATATTTTAAAATAGGTTGTGTTTTATACCCTTTATACATTGTGTTCGTATATCTTTCACATATGTTTGAAGGGAAACATTGTAGGGCCCCCTCAAAAAGATCCTCAAAGCTGCCCAGCGTGACCTAATCCCCCGGTGGTGCACTGCGTATACAAAATGCAAATATCGCGCTGCAAAGGAGTAGTAAAGCCAGTGCCAACATGGGCAGATTTTAATAAAGAATTGCTGATGGGAATTAAGAGTTAATTGTCAATAATTTGGGCTGGTAAATGCATTATCTGGGGTGCGGCTAATATTTTGTCAAATATTTTCCAAAATGAAGTGCTTTTCTATTGGCTGCAAAGCAGACATGTGCTGCATTATTGTACAGTGACAGATATAGGGAGTAATGAAATGTACATTACTAAGAGGCTAAATGAGCTGCTATCCCATTATGAAGTTTAGACCTTTCACTGGATCTGTTTCTATTATTTTGGTAAGTGCAAATGTAATTGGTGTCGTTTTTCACCCTAGTTATGAGGTGCTGCCCCCTATAGGTACAAAAATGACAAATGATGCAACAATATTAGTGAAATATAAATATTTATTTCAATAACAATTACAAAGGGTTTCTGTAACATGACATAGAATATGTAGCAAAGTTGCAAATTTGTGATGCTGTGACGCTATGAGTTAAAGTCTACGAACTTCACTTCTTTATAAATACTCCCTTAACACATCTTGATAAGTTTCAGCTTTTCTCTCTCTTCAATGTGGAACTAAAATTCTGCATGAAATTCAAGCGCCATGAACTTTTCTGCATTGTTTTCACTTCTGAGAGTTGTTTTTGGGACTCATTTAGAAGTTTGTCAGTCAATAGCCCCATTTTTCTCTATGTCCTCTTTGGCATCACCCAGTGGGAATGAGGAGCCATCTCCTAAACTGCTGAAGATTGGGATGAACCAATATCTCTTTTTATTGCCAAACACTTGTCTCCAGTTCTTTCTGTAGCCCAAGTCATAGGGATTATACTTACGATGTATGCCTTCATTAAACTCTAAAAGAGTGTCATTCATTAAAACCAGTGAGTAATGGTCATAAATATACCGATAACAAAAGATTATACAGAACATTGTACTCATGCAGAACAGCGCAATGACTGAGTCTTTGGAATCCATGTTTGTCACTTGACCAGTCCAGAACAGTATGGAGCAATAAAGGGACACTGCACTAGTGAATATAAGCAGTAGGGGAACATAGAGCAGGAACAGGAGGAAGAACTTGTAGTTGGAAAATCCCACGCAGTTGTTTAGAAATACGCAATGATGATCCACTTTCAGTATACAGATGTCACACGCTGTACAATGATGGCACCTGTCTGGCTTTATGAATTGGCATTTTCTGCAGTACTTAATTGGTGTTTTTGAATCTATATTGTAATATAAAGGCAAGTTTTTGGCCGCACGGCTGAGGATTTGTTCCTGCACTTCTGGCCTCTCCTCACTCAGATACAGCTGCTTGTCAGACTCCGATAGGCGGAATGTTTCAGGAGGGACGGCTGGAGGCGTTATAACAACCCGAAGATAACTCCACATGCACAGGAGGAACAAAATGTGGAACATCACCAGGAAAGTTGCCTTTAGCTCTTGTGATGGGACAGTAAATATGCACAGCTCCACCACAAATATGTAATAGCAGGTAAAAAGGAGCCCGATGATTAGTGTAACCAATACCCTGCTCTTTCTCCTCTTACATGCATAATTTTTTTCTTCTTTGTCCATTTTTTCTTCTTCTATATTTATAATCTTGTAATTTTCCTCTTGTTTTTCCATGATAATATTCGTCAAGTAACAAATTCAGTTATAAATAAATTCAAAATAAATAAGTTATAAATAAATGATAAATAATATTAAATAAATAAGTTATAAATAAATGATAATCAATAAATAAATAAGTTATAAGTAAATTCAGTTATGAAAACGAATGGAAAGATCTAAATAGCGACAGAGTTGAAGATAGCTTCTTACTCTACCGCTACCAATCCATGTAATGACCTTCAGCTGTTTTTCCGCACAGGTGTTTTTCTCCTGTGTATGACATCACAATGAGAGTAACCGTAGCAACCAGTGTTTGGCTCTTCTGTGTATGACATCACAAAGAGCATAACCATGGCAACCAGAACTTATCTCACTTGTGTTTAGCATCACAATGAGTGTAACCATAGCAACCATTGTCCCTTGTGTCCTTATATGGTCACAGAACCCCTCAGTGACTTCTAATATCCTTATCATTTACAGTAGGGGGGTAAATTGTCCCTTATAATACATGAGTGATACTCGGAGTTCCCTGTATAACTCATTCTGCAGCCTTGTGCCTTTATATGGTCACAGAACCCCTCAGTGACTTCTAATATCCTTATCATTTACAGTAGGGGGTACATTATCCCTTATAGTACATGAGTGATACTCGGAGTTCCCTGTATAACTCAGCCTGCAGCCTTATGCCTTTATATGGTTACAGAACAACCCCTCAGTGACTTCTAATATCCTTATCATTTACAGTAGGGGGTACATTATCCCTTATAATACATGAGTGATAATCAGTGTTCCCTGTATAACTCAGCCTGCAGCCTTGTGCCTTTATGTGGTTACAGAGCAACCCCTGAGTGACTTCTATCCTTATCATTTACAGTAGGAGGTACATTAGCCCTTATACATGAGTGATACTTAGAGTTCCCTGTATATCTCAGCCTGCAGCCTTGTGCCTTTATATGGTCACAGAACAACCCCTCAGTGACTTCTAATATCCTTATCATTTACAGTACGGGGTACATTAACCCTTATTATACATGAGTGACACTCGGAGTTCCTTGTATAACTCAGTTTGCAGCCTTGTGTCTTTACATGGTTCTGGGACACCTCAGTTACTTTTAATACCCTTATTAGGCTTGGCTGTATTTGGCCCATTTCGTTATACCAAAAATTTGCCTCCGGCTCAATGTTTTCGACGACAATTAAAGTCTATGGGCGACAATTTTTTTTGACGCGCGACGCCATACAAGTCTATGGGTGTCATTTCCACGACAAAACAATGCGAAAAAATTCACCCATCCCTAACCCTTATATTTTAAAATAGGTTGTGTTTTATACCCTTTATACATTGTGTTCGTATATCTTTCACATATGTTTGAAGGGAAACATTGTAGGGCCCCCTCAAAAAGATCCTCAAAGCTGCCCAGCGTGACCTAATCCCCCGGTGGTGCACTGCGTATACAAAATGCAAATATCGCGCTGCAAAGGAGTAGTAAAGCCAGTGCCAACATGGGCAGATTTTAATAAAGAATTGCTGATGGGAATTAAGAGTTAATTGTCAATAATTTGGGCTGGTAAATGCATTATCTGGGGTGCGGCTAATATTTTGTCAAATATTTTCCAAAATGAAGTGCTTTTCTATTGGCTGCAAAGCAGACATGTGCTGCATTATTGTACAGTGACAGATATAGGGAGTAATGAAATGTACATTACTAAGAGGCTAAATGAGCTGCTATCCCATTATGAAGTTTAGACCTTTCACTGGATCTGTTTCTATTATTTTGGTAAGTGCAAATGTAATTGGTGTCATTTTTCACCCTAGTTATGAGGTGCTGCCCCCTATAGGTACAAAAATGACAAATGATGCAACAATATTAGTGAAATATAAATATTTATTTCAATAACAATTACAAAGGGTTTCTGTAACAAGACATAGAATATGTAGCAAAGTTGCAAATTTGTGATGCTGTGACGCTATGAGTTAAAGCCTACGAACTTCACTTCTTTATAAATACTCCCTTAACACATCTTGATAAGTTTCAGCTTTTCTCTCTCTTCAATGTGGAACTAAAATTCTGCATGAAATTCAAGCGCCATGAACTTTTCTGCATTGTTTTCACTTCTGAGAGTTGTTTTTGGGACTCATTTAGAAGTTTGTCAGTCAATAGCCCCATTTTTCTCTATGTCCTCTTTGGCATCACCCAGTGGGAATGAGGAGCCATCTCCTAAACTGCTGAAGATTGGGATGAACCAATATCTCTTTTTATTGCCAAACACTTGTCTCCAGTTCTTTCTGTAGCCCAAGTCATAGGGATTATACTTACGATGTATGCCTTCATTAAACTCTAAAAGAGTGTCATTCATTAAAACCAGTGAGTAATGGTCATAAATATACCGATAACAAAAGATTATACAGAACATTGTACTCATGCAGAACAGCGCAATGACTGAGTCTTTGGAATCCATGTTTGTCACTTGACCAGTCCAGAACAGTATGGAGCAATAAAGGGACACTGCACTAGTGAATATAAGCAGTAGGGGAACATAGAGCAGGAACAGGAGGAAGAACTTGTAGTTGGAAAATCCCACGCAGTTGTTTAGAAATACGCAATGATGATCCACTTTCAGTATACAGATGTCACACGCTGTACAATGATGGCACCTGTCTGGCTTTATGAATTGGCATTTTCTGCAGTACTTAATTGGTGTTTTTGAATCTATATTATAATATAAAGGCAAGTTTTTGGCCGCACGGCTGAGGATTTGTTCCTGCACTTCTGGCCTCTCCTCACTCAGATACAGCTGCTTGTCAGACTCCGATAGGCGGAATGTTTCAGGAGGGACGGCTGGAGGCGTTATAACAACCCGAAGATAACTCCACATGCACAGGAGGAACAAAATGTGGAACATCACCAGGAAAGTTGCCTTTAGCTCTTGTGATGGGACAGTAAATATGCACAGCTCCACCACAAATATGTAATAGCAGGTAAAAAGGAGCCCGATGATTAGTGTAACCAATACCCTGCTCTTTCTCCTCTTACATGCATAATTTTTTTCTTCTTTGTCCATTTTTTCTTCTTCTATATTTATAATCTTGTAATTTTCCTCTTGTTTTTCCATGATAATATTCGTCAAGTAACAAATTCAGTTATAAATAAATTCAAAATAAATAAGTTATAAATAAATGATAAATAATATTAAATAAATAAGTTATAAATAAATGATAATCAATAAATAAATAAGTTATAAGTAAATTCAGTTATGAAAACGAATGGAAAGATCTAAATAGCGACAGAGTTGAAGATAGCTTCTTACTCCACCGCTACCAATCCATGTAATGACCTTCAGCTGTTTTTCCGCACAGGTGTTTTTCTCCTGTGTATGACATCACAATGAGAGTAACCGTAGCAACCAGTGTTTGGCTCTTCTGTGTATGACATCACAAAGAGCATAACCATGGCAACCAGAACTTATCTCACTTGTGTTTAGCATCACAATGAGTGTAACCATAGCAACCATTGTCCCTTGTGTCCTTATATGGTCACAGAACCCCTCAGTGACTTCTAATATCCTTATCATTTACAGTAGGGGGGTAAATTGTCCCTTATAATACATGAGTGATACTCGGAGTTCCCTGTATAACTCATTCTGCAGCCTTGTGCCTTTATATGGTCACAGAACCCCTCAGTGACTTCTAATATCCTTATCATTTACAGTAGGGGGTACATTATCCCTTATAGTACATGAGTGATACTCGGAGTTCCCTGTATAACTCAGCCTGCAGCCTTATGCCTTTATATGGTTACAGAACAACCCCTCAGTGACTTCTAATATCCTTATCATTTACAGTAGGGGGTACATTATCCCTTATAATACATGAGTGATAATCAGTGTTCCCTGTATAACTCAGCCTGCAGCCTTGTGCCTTTATGTGGTTACAGAGCAACCCCTGAGTGACTTCTATCCTTATCATTTACAGTAGGAGGTACATTAGCCCTTATACATGAGTGATACTTAGAGTTCCCTGTATATCTCAGCCTGCAGCCTTGTGCCTTTATATGGTCACAGAACAACCCCTCAGTGACTTCTAATATCCTTATCATTTACAGTACGGGGTACATTAACCCTTATTATACATGAGTGACACTCGGAGTTCCTTGTATAACTCAGTTTGCAGCCTTGTGTCTTTACATGGTTCTGGGACACCTCAGTTACTTTTAATACCCTTATTAGGCTTGGCTGTATTTGGCCCATTTCGTTATACCAAAAATTTGCCTCCGGCTCAATGTTTTCGACGACAATTAAAGTCTATGGGCGACAATTTTTTTTGACGCGCGACGCCATACAAGTCTATGGGTGTCATTTCCACGACAAAACAATGCGAAAAAATTCACCCATCCCTAACCCTTATATTTTAAAATAGGTTGTGTTTTATACCCTTTATACATTGTGTTCGTATATCTTTCACATATGTTTGAAGGGAAACATTGTAGGGCCCCCTCAAAAAGATCCTCAAAGCTGCCCAGCGTGACCTAATCCCCCGGTGGTGCACTGCGTATACAAAATGCAAATATCGCGCTGCAAAGGAGTAGTAAAGCCAGTGCCAACATGGGCAGATTTTAATAAAGAATTGCTGATGGGAATTAAGAGTTAATTGTCAATAATTTGGGCTGGTAAATGCATTATCTGGGGTGCGGCTAATATTTTGTCAAATATTTTCCAAAATGAAGTGCTTTTCTATTGGCTGCAAAGCAGACATGTGCTGCATTATTGTACAGTGACAGATATAGGGAGTAATGAAATGTACATTACTAAGAGGCTAAATGAGCTGCTATCCCATTATGAAGTTTAGACCTTTCACTGGATCTGTTTCTATTATTTTGGTAAGTGCAAATGTAATTGGTGTCATTTTTCACCCTAGTTATGAGGTGCTGCCCCCTATAGGTACAAAAATGACAAATGATGCAACAATATTAGTGAAATATAAATATTTATTTCAATAACAATTACAAAGGGTTTCTGTAACAAGACATAGAATATGTAGCAAAGTTGCAAATTTGTGATGCTGTGACGCTATGAGTTAAAGCCTACGAACTTCACTTCTTTATAAATACTCCCTTAACACATCTTGATAAGTTTCAGCTTTTCTCTCTCTTCAATGTGGAACTAAAATTCTGCATGAAATTCAAGCGCCATGAACTTTTCTGCATTGTTTTCACTTCTGAGAGTTGTTTTTGGGACTCATTTAGAAGTTTGTCAGTCAATAGCCCCATTTTTCTCTATGTCCTCTTTGGCATCACCCAGTGGGAATGAGGAGCCATCTCCTAAACTGCTGAAGATTGGGATGAACCAATATCTCTTTTTATTGCCAAACACTTGTCTCCAGTTCTTTCTGTAGCCCAAGTCATAGGGATTATACTTACGATGTATGCCTTCATTAAACTCTAAAAGAGTGTCATTCATTAAAACCAGTGAGTAATGGTCATAAATATACCGATAACAAAAGATTATACAGAACATTGTACTCATGCAGAACAGCGCAATGACTGAGTCTTTGGAATCCATGTTTGTCACTTGACCAGTCCAGAACAGTATGGAGCAATAAAGGGACACTGCACTAGTGAATATAAGCAGTAGGGGAACATAGAGCAGGAACAGGAGGAAGAACTTGTAGTTGGAAAATCCCACGCAGTTGTTTAGAAATACGCAATGATGATCCACTTTCAGTATACAGATGTCACACGCTGTACAATGATGGCACCTGTCTGGCTTTATGAATTGGCATTTTCTGCAGTACTTAATTGGTGTTTTTGAATCTATATTATAATATAAAGGCAAGTTTTTGGCCGCACGGCTGAGGATTTGTTCCTGCACTTCTGGCCTCTCCTCACTCAGATACAGCTGCTTGTCAGACTCCGATAGGCGGAATGTTTCAGGAGGGACGGCTGGAGGCGTTATAACAACCCGAAGATAACTCCACATGCACAGGAGGAACAAAATGTGGAACATCACCAGGAAAGTTGCCTTTAGCTCTTGTGATGGGACAGTAAATATGCACAGCTCCACCACAAATATGTAATAGCAGGTAAAAAGGAGCCCGATGATTAGTGTAACCAATACCCTGCTCTTTCTCCTCTTACATGCATAATTTTTTTCTTCTTTGTCCATTTTTTCTTCTTCTATATTTATAATCTTGTAATTTTCCTCTTGTTTTTCCATGATAATATTCGTCAAGTAACAAATTCAGTTATAAATAAATTCAAAATAAATAAGTTATAAATAAATGATAAATAATATTAAATAAATAAGTTATAAATAAATGATAATCAATAAATAAATAAGTTATAAGTAAATTCAGTTATGAAAACGAATGGAAAGATCTAAATAGCGACAGAGTTGAAGATAGCTTCTTACTCCACCGCTACCAATCCATGTAATGACCTTCAGCTGTTTTTCCGCACAGGTGTTTTTCTCCTGTGTATGACATCACAATGAGAGTAACCGTAGCAACCAGTGTTTGGCTCTTCTGTGTATGACATCACAAAGAGCATAACCATGGCAACCAGAACTTATCTCACTTGTGTTTAGCATCACAATGAGTGTAACCATAGCAACCATTGTCCCTTGTGTCCTTATATGGTCACAGAACCCCTCAGTGACTTCTAATATCCTTATCATTTACAGTAGGGGGGTAAATTGTCCCTTATAATACATGAGTGATACTCGGAGTTCCCTGTATAACTCATTCTGCAGCCTTGTGCCTTTATATGGTCACAGAACCCCTCAGTGACTTCTAATATCCTTATCATTTACAGTAGGGGGTACATTATCCCTTATAGTACATGAGTGATACTCGGAGTTCCCTGTATAACTCAGCCTGCAGCCTTATGCCTTTATATGGTTACAGAACAACCCCTCAGTGACTTCTAATATCCTTATCATTTACAGTAGGGGGTACATTATCCCTTATAATACATGAGTGATAATCAGTGTTCCCTGTATAACTCAGCCTGCAGCCTTGTGCCTTTATGTGGTTACAGAGCAACCCCTGAGTGACTTCTATCCTTATCATTTACAGTAGGAGGTACATTAGCCCTTATACATGAGTGATACTTAGAGTTCCCTGTATATCTCAGCCTGCAGCCTTGTGCCTTTATATGGTCACAGAACAACCCCTCAGTGACTTCTAATATCCTTATCATTTACAGTACGGGGTACATTAACCCTTATTATACATGAGTGACACTCGGAGTTCCTTGTATAACTCAGTTTGCAGCCTTGTGTCTTTACATGGTTCTGGGACACCTCAGTTACTTTTAATACCCTTATTAGGCTTGGCTGTATTTGGCCCATTTCGTTATACCAAAAATTTGCCTCCGGCTCAATGTTTTCGACGACAATTAAAGTCTATGGGCGACAATTTTTTTTGACGCGCGACGCCATACAAGTCTATGGGTGTCATTTCCACGACAAAACAATGCGAAAAAATTCACCCATCCCTAACCCTTATATTTTAAAATAGGTTGTGTTTTATACCCTTTATACATTGTGTTCGTATATCTTTCACATATGTTTGAAGGGAAACATTGTAGGGCCCCCTCAAAAAGATCCTCAAAGCTGCCCAGCGTGACCTAATCCCCCGGTGGTGCACTGCGTATACAAAATGCAAATATCGCGCTGCAAAGGAGTAGTAAAGCCAGTGCCAACATGGGCAGATTTTAATAAAGAATTGCTGATGGGAATTAAGAGTTAATTGTCAATAATTTGGGCTGGTAAATGCATTATCTGGGGTGCGGCTAATATTTTGTCAAATATTTTCCAAAATGAAGTGCTTTTCTATTGGCTGCAAAGCAGACATGTGCTGCATTATTGTACAGTGACAGATATAGGGAGTAATGAAATGTACATTACTAAGAGGCTAAATGAGCTGCTATCCCATTATGAAGTTTAGACCTTTCACTGGATCTGTTTCTATTATTTTGGTAAGTGCAAATGTAATTGGTGTCATTTTTCACCCTAGTTATGAGGTGCTGCCCCCTATAGGTACAAAAATGACAAATGATGCAACAATATTAGTGAAATATAAATATTTATTTCAATAACAATTACAAAGGGTTTCTGTAACAAGACATAGAATATGTAGCAAAGTTGCAAATTTGTGATGCTGTGACGCTATGAGTTAAAGCCTACGAACTTCACTTCTTTATAAATACTCCCTTAACACATCTTGATAAGTTTCAGCTTTTCTCTCTCTTCAATGTGGAACTAAAATTCTGCATGAAATTCAAGCGCCATGAACTTTTCTGCATTGTTTTCACTTCTGAGAGTTGTTTTTGGGACTCATTTAGAAGTTTGTCAGTCAATAGCCCCATTTTTCTCTATGTCCTCTTTGGCATCACCCAGTGGGAATGAGGAGCCATCTCCTAAACTGCTGAAGATTGGGATGAACCAATATCTCTTTTTATTGCCAAACACTTGTCTCCAGTTCTTTCTGTAGCCCAAGTCATAGGGATTATACTTACGATGTATGCCTTCATTAAACTCTAAAAGAGTGTCATTCATTAAAACCAGTGAGTAATGGTCATAAATATACCGATAACAAAAGATTATACAGAACATTGTACTCATGCAGAACAGCGCAATGACTGAGTCTTTGGAATCCATGTTTGTCACTTGACCAGTCCAGAACAGTATGGAGCAATAAAGGGACACTGCACTAGTGAATATAAGCAGTAGGGGAACATAGAGCAGGAACAGGAGGAAGAACTTGTAGTTGGAAAATCCCACGCAGTTGTTTAGAAATACGCAATGATGATCCACTTTCAGTATACAGATGTCACACGCTGTACAATGATGGCACCTGTCTGGCTTTATGAATTGGCATTTTCTGCAGTACTTAATTGGTGTTTTTGAATCTATATTATAATATAAAGGCAAGTTTTTGGCCGCACGGCTGAGGATTTGTTCCTGCACTTCTGGCCTCTCCTCACTCAGATACAGCTGCTTGTCAGACTCCGATAGGCGGAATGTTTCAGGAGGGACGGCTGGAGGCGTTATAACAACCCGAAGATAACTCCACATGCACAGGAGGAACAAAATGTGGAACATCACCAGGAAAGTTGCCTTTAGCTCTTGTGATGGGACAGTAAATATGCACAGCTCCACCACAAATATGTAATAGCAGGTAAAAAGGAGCCCGATGATTAGTGTAACCAATACCCTGCTCTTTCTCCTCTTACATGCATAATTTTTTTCTTCTTTGTCCATTTTTTCTTCTTCTATATTTATAATCTTGTAATTTTCCTCTTGTTTTTCCATGATAATATTCGTCAAGTAACAAATTCAGTTATAAATAAATTCAAAATAAATAAGTTATAAATAAATGATAAATAATATTAAATAAATAAGTTATAAATAAATGATAATCAATAAATAAATAAGTTATAAGTAAATTCAGTTATGAAAACGAATGGAAAGATCTAAATAGCGACAGAGTTGAAGATAGCTTCTTACTCCACCGCTACCAATCCATGTAATGACCTTCAGCTGTTTTTCCGCACAGGTGTTTTTCTCCTGTGTATGACATCACAATGAGAGTAACCGTAGCAACCAGTGTTTGGCTCTTCTGTGTATGACATCACA
Source organism: Xenopus petersii (assembly GCA_038501925.1). Lineage (NCBI taxonomy): Eukaryota > Metazoa > Chordata > Amphibia > Anura > Pipidae > Xenopus > Xenopus petersii. The sequence goes on along the minus strand of CM076682.1, from coordinate 111,683,404 downwards.
AAGAGCATAACCATGGCAACCAGAACTTATCTCACTTGTGTTTAGCATCACAATGAGTGTAACCATAGCAACCATTGTCCCTTGTGTCCTTATATGGTCACAGAACCCCTCAGTGACTTCTAATATCCTTATCATTTACAGTAGGGGGGTAAATTGTCCCTTATAATACATGAGTGATACTCGGAGTTCCCTGTATAACTCATTCTGCAGCCTTGTGCCTTTATATGGTCACAGAACCCCTCAGTGACTTCTAATATCCTTATCATTTACAGTAGGGGGTACATTATCCCTTATAGTACATGAGTGATACTCGGAGTTCCCTGTATAACTCAGCCTGCAGCCTTATGCCTTTATATGGTTACAGAACAACCCCTCAGTGACTTCTAATATCCTTATCATTTACAGTAGGGGGTACATTATCCCTTATAATACATGAGTGATAATCAGTGTTCCCTGTATAACTCAGCCTGCAGCCTTGTGCCTTTATGTGGTTACAGAGCAACCCCTGAGTGACTTCTATCCTTATCATTTACAGTAGGAGGTACATTAGCCCTTATACATGAGTGATACTTAGAGTTCCCTGTATATCTCAGCCTGCAGCCTTGTGCCTTTATATGGTCACAGAACAACCCCTCAGTGACTTCTAATATCCTTATCATTTACAGTACGGGGTACATTAACCCTTATTATACATGAGTGACACTCGGAGTTCCTTGTATAACTCAGTTTGCAGCCTTGTGTCTTTACATGGTTCTGGGACACCTCAGTTACTTTTAATACCCTTATTAGGCTTGGCTGTATTTGGCCCATTTCGTTATACCAAAAATTTGCCTCCGGCTCAATGTTTTCGACGACAATTAAAGTCTATGGGCGACAATTTTTTTTGACGCGCGACGCCATACAAGTCTATGGGTGTCATTTCCACGACAAAACAATGCGAAAAAATTCACCCATCCCTAACCCTTATATTTTAAAATAGGTTGTGTTTTATACCCTTTATACATTGTGTTCGTATATCTTTCACATATGTTTGAAGGGAAACATTGTAGGGCCCCCTCAAAAAGATCCTCAAAGCTGCCCAGCGTGACCTAATCCCCCGGTGGTGCACTGCGTATACAAAATGCAAATATCGCGCTGCAAAGGAGTAGTAAAGCCAGTGCCAACATGGGCAGATTTTAATAAAGAATTGCTGATGGGAATTAAGAGTTAATTGTCAATAATTTGGGCTGGTAAATGCATTATCTGGGGTGCGGCTAATATTTTGTCAAATATTTTCCAAAATGAAGTGCTTTTCTATTGGCTGCAAAGCAGACATGTGCTGCATTATTGTACAGTGACAGATATAGGGAGTAATGAAATGTACATTACTAAGAGGCTAAATGAGCTGCTATCCCATTATGAAGTTTAGACCTTTCACTGGATCTGTTTCTATTATTTTGGTAAGTGCAAATGTAATTGGTGTCATTTTTCACCCTAGTTATGAGGTGCTGCCCCCTATAGGTACAAAAATGACAAATGATGCAACAATATTAGTGAAATATAAATATTTATTTCAATAACAATTACAAAGGGTTTCTGTAACAAGACATAGAATATGTAGCAAAGTTGCAAATTTGTGATGCTGTGACGCTATGAGTTAAAGCCTACGAACTTCACTTCTTTATAAATACTCCCTTAACACATCTTGATAAGTTTCAGCTTTTCTCTCTCTTCAATGTGGAACTAAAATTCTGCATGAAATTCAAGCGCCATGAACTTTTCTGCATTGTTTTCACTTCTGAGAGTTGTTTTTGGGACTCATTTAGAAGTTTGTCAGTCAATAGCCCCATTTTTCTCTATGTCCTCTTTGGCATCACCCAGTGGGAATGAGGAGCCATCTCCTAAACTGCTGAAGATTGGGATGAACCAATATCTCTTTTTATTGCCAAACACTTGTCTCCAGTTCTTTCTGTAGCCCAAGTCATAGGGATTATACTTACGATGTATGCCTTCATTAAACTCTAAAAGAGTGTCATTCATTAAAACCAGTGAGTAATGGTCATAAATATACCGATAACAAAAGATTATACAGAACATTGTACTCATGCAGAACAGCGCAATGACTGAGTCTTTGGAATCCATGTTTGTCACTTGACCAGTCCAGAACAGTATGGAGCAATAAAGGGACACTGCACTAGTGAATATAAGCAGTAGGGGAACATAGAGCAGGAACAGGAGGAAGAACTTGTAGTTGGAAAATCCCACGCAGTTGTTTAGAAATACGCAATGATGATCCACTTTCAGTATACAGATGTCACACGCTGTACAATGATGGCACCTGTCTGGCTTTATGAATTGGCATTTTCTGCAGTACTTAATTGGTGTTTTTGAATCTATATTATAATATAAAGGCAAGTTTTTGGCCGCACGGCTGAGGATTTGTTCCTGCACTTCTGGCCTCTCCTCACTCAGATACAGCTGCTTGTCAGACTCCGATAGGCGGAATGTTTCAGGAGGGACGGCTGGAGGCGTTATAACAACCCGAAGATAACTCCACATGCACAGGAGGAACAAAATGTGGAACATCACCAGGAAAGTTGCCTTTAGCTCTTGTGATGGGACAGTAAATATGCACAGCTCCACCACAAATATGTAATAGCAGGTAAAAAGGAGCCCGATGATTAGTGTAACCAATACCCTGCTCTTTCTCCTCTTACATGCATAATTTTTTTCTTCTTTGTCCATTTTTTCTTCTTCTATATTTATAATCTTGTAATTTTCCTCTTGTTTTTCCATGATAATATTCGTCAAGTAACAAATTCAGTTATAAATAAATTCAAAATAAATAAGTTATAAATAAATGATAAATAATATTAAATAAATAAGTTATAAATAAATGATAATCAATAAATAAATAAGTTATAAGTAAATTCAGTTATGAAAACGAATGGAAAGATCTAAATAGCGACAGAGTTGAAGATAGCTTCTTACTCCACCGCTACCAATCCATGTAATGACCTTCAGCTGTTTTTCCGCACAGGTGTTTTTCTCCTGTGTATGACATCACAATGAGAGTAACCGTAGCAACCAGTGTTTGGCTCTTCTGTGTATGACATCACAAAGAGCATAACCATGGCAACCAGAACTTATCTCACTTGTGTTTAGCATCACAATGAGTGTAACCATAGCAACCATTGTCCCTTGTGTCCTTATATGGTCACAGAACCCCTCAGTGACTTCTAATATCCTTATCATTTACAGTAGGGGGGTAAATTGTCCCTTATAATACATGAGTGATACTCGGAGTTCCCTGTATAACTCATTCTGCAGCCTTGTGCCTTTATATGGTCACAGAACCCCTCAGTGACTTCTAATATCCTTATCATTTACAGTAGGGGGTACATTATCCCTTATAGTACATGAGTGATACTCGGAGTTCCCTGTATAACTCAGCCTGCAGCCTTATGCCTTTATATGGTTACAGAACAACCCCTCAGTGACTTCTAATATCCTTATCATTTACAGTAGGGGGTACATTATCCCTTATAATACATGAGTGATAATCAGTGTTCCCTGTATAACTCAGCCTGCAGCCTTGTGCCTTTATGTGGTTACAGAGCAACCCCTGAGTGACTTCTATCCTTATCATTTACAGTAGGAGGTACATTAGCCCTTATACATGAGTGATACTTAGAGTTCCCTGTATATCTCAGCCTGCAGCCTTGTGCCTTTATATGGTCACAGAACAACCCCTCAGTGACTTCTAATATCCTTATCATTTACAGTACGGGGTACATTAACCCTTATTATACATGAGTGACACTCGGAGTTCCTTGTATAACTCAGTTTGCAGCCTTGTGTCTTTACATGGTTCTGGGACACCTCAGTTACTTTTAATACCCTTATTAGGCTTGGCTGTATTTGGCCCATTTCGTTATACCAAAAATTTGCCTCCGGCTCAATGTTTTCGACGACAATTAAAGTCTATGGGCGACAATTTTTTTTGACGCGCGACGCCATACAAGTCTATGGGTGTCATTTCCACGACAAAACAATGCGAAAAAATTCACCCATCCCTAACCCTTATATTTTAAAATAGGTTGTGTTTTATACCCTTTATACATTGTGTTCGTATATCTTTCACATATGTTTGAAGGGAAACATTGTAGGGCCCCCTCAAAAAGATCCTCAAAGCTGCCCAGCGTGACCTAATCCCCCGGTGGTGCACTGCGTATACAAAATGCAAATATCGCGCTGCAAAGGAGTAGTAAAGCCAGTGCCAACATGGGCAGATTTTAATAAAGAATTGCTGATGGGAATTAAGAGTTAATTGTCAATAATTTGGGCTGGTAAATGCATTATCTGGGATGCGGCTAATATTTTGTCAAATATTTTCCAAAATGAAGTGCTTTTCTATTGGCTGCAAAGCAGACATGTGCTGCATTATTGTACAGTGACAGATATAGGGAGTAATGAAATGTACATTACTAAGAGGCTAAATGAGCTGCTATCCCATTATGAAGTTTAGACCTTTCACTGGATCTGTTTCTATTATTTTGGTAAGTGCAAATGTAATTGGTGTCGTTTTTCACCCTAGTTATGAGGTGCTGCCCCCTATAGGTACAAAAATGACAAATGATGCAACAATATTAGTGAAATATAAATATTTATTTCAATAACAATTACAAAGGGTTTCTGTAACATGACATAGAATATGTAGCAAAGTTGCAAATTTGTGATGCTGTGACGCTATGAGTTAAAGTCTACGAACTTCACTTCTTTATAAATACTCCCTTAACACATCTTGATAAGTTTCAGCTTTTCTCTCTCTTCAATGTGGAACTAAAATTCTGCATGAAATTCAAGCGCCATGAACTTTTCTGCATTGTTTTCACTTCTGAGAGTTGTTTTTGGGACTCATTTAGAAGTTTGTCAGTCAATAGCCCCATTTTTCTCTATGTCCTCTTTGGCATCACCCAGTGGGAATGAGGAGCCATCTCCTAAACTGCTGAAGATTGGGATGAACCAATATCTCTTTTTATTGCCAAACACTTGTCTCCAGTTCTTTCTGTAGCCCAAGTCATAGGGATTATACTTACGATGTATGCCTTCATTAAACTCTAAAAGAGTGTCATTCATTAAAACCAGTGAGTAATGGTCATAAATATACCGATAACAAAAGATTATACAGAACATTGTACTCATGCAGAACAGCGCAATGACTGAGTCTTTGGAATCCATGTTTGTCACTTGACCAGTCCAGAACAGTATGGAGCAATAAAGGGACACTGCACTAGTGAATATAAGCAGTAGGGGAACATAGAGCAGGAACAGGAGGAAGAACTTGTAGTTGGAAAATCCCACGCAGTTGTTTAGAAATACGCAATGATGATCCACTTTCAGTATACAGATGTCACACGCTGTACAATGATGGCACCTGTCTGGCTTTATGAATTGGCATTTTCTGCAGTACTTAATTGGTGTTTTTGAATCTATATTGTAATATAAAGGCAAGTTTTTGGCCGCACGGCTGAGGATTTGTTCCTGCACTTCTGGCCTCTCCTCACTCAGATACAGCTGCTTGTCAGACTCCGATAGGCGGAATGTTTCAGGAGGGACGGCTGGAGGCGTTATAACAACCCGAAGATAACTCCACATGCACAGGAGGAACAAAATGTGGAACATCACCAGGAAAGTTGCCTTTAGCTCTTGTGATGGGACAGTAAATATGCACAGCTCCACCACAAATATGTAATAGCAGGTAAAAAGGAGCCCGATGATTAGTGTAACCAATACCCTGCTCTTTCTCCTCTTACATGCATAATTTTTTTCTTCTTTGTCCATTTTTTCTTCTTCTATATTTATAATCTTGTAATTTTCCTCTTGTTTTTCCATGATAATATTCGTCAAGTAACAAATTCAGTTATAAATAAATTCAAAATAAATAAGTTATAAATAAATGATAAATAATATTAAATAAATAAGTTATAAATAAATGATAATCAATAAATAAATAAGTTATAAGTAAATTCAGTTATGAAAACGAATGGAAAGATCTAAATAGCGACAGAGTTGAAGATAGCTTCTTACTCCACCGCTACCAATCCATGTAATGACCTTCAGCTGTTTTTCCGCACAGGTGTTTTTCTCCTGTGTATGACATCACAATGAGAGTAACCGTAGCAACCAGTGTTTGGCTCTTCTGTGTATGACATCACAAAGAGCATAACCATGGCAACCAGAACTTATCTCACTTGTGTTTAGCATCACAATGAGTGTAACCATAGCAACCATTGTCCCTTGTGTCCTTATATGGTCACAGAACCCCTCAGTGACTTCTAATATCCTTATCATTTACAGTAGGGGGGTAAATTGTCCCTTATAATACATGAGTGATACTCGGAGTTCCCTGTATAACTCATTCTGCAGCCTTGTGCCTTTATATGGTCACAGAACCCCTCAGTGACTTCTAATATCCTTATCATTTACAGTAGGGGGTACATTATCCCTTATAGTACATGAGTGATACTCGGAGTTCCCTGTATAACTCAGCCTGCAGCCTTATGCCTTTATATGGTTACAGAACAACCCCTCAGTGACTTCTAATATCCTTATCATTTACAGTAGGGGGTACATTATCCCTTATAATACATGAGTGATAATCAGTGTTCCCTGTATAACTCAGCCTGCAGCCTTGTGCCTTTATGTGGTTACAGAGCAACCCCTGAGTGACTTCTATCCTTATCATTTACAGTAGGAGGTACATTAGCCCTTATACATGAGTGATACTTAGAGTTCCCTGTATATCTCAGCCTGCAGCCTTGTGCCTTTATATGGTCACAGAACAACCCCTCAGTGACTTCTAATATCCTTATCATTTACAGTACGGGGTACATTAACCCTTATTATACATGAGTGACACTCGGAGTTCCTTGTATAACTCAGTTTGCAGCCTTGTGTCTTTACATGGTTCTGGGACACCTCAGTTACTTTTAATACCCTTATTAGGCTTGGCTGTATTTGGCCCATTTCGTTATACCAAAAATTTGCCTCCGGCTCAATGTTTTCGACGACAATTAAAGTCTATGGGCGACAATTTTTTTTGACGCGCGACGCCATACAAGTCTATGGGTGTCATTTCCACGACAAAACAATGCGAAAAAATTCACCCATCCCTAACCCTTATATTTTAAAATAGGTTGTGTTTTATACCCTTTATACATTGTGTTCGTATATCTTTCACATATGTTTGAAGGGAAACATTGTAGGGCCCCCTCAAAAAGATCCTCAAAGCTGCCCAGCGTGACCTAATCCCCCGGTGGTGCACTGCGTATACAAAATGCAAATATCGCGCTGCAAAGGAGTAGTAAAGCCAGTGCCAACATGGGCAGATTTTAATAAAGAATTGCTGATGGGAATTAAGAGTTAATTGTCAATAATTTGGGCTGGTAAATGCATTATCTGGGGTGCGGCTAATATTTTGTCAAATATTTTCCAAAATGAAGTGCTTTTCTATTGGCTGCAAAGCAGACATGTGCTGCATTATTGTACAGTGACAGATATAGGGAGTAATGAAATGTACATTACTAAGAGGCTAAATGAGCTGCTATCCCATTATGAAGTTTAGACCTTTCACTGGATCTGTTTCTATTATTTTGGTAAGTGCAAATGTAATTGGTGTCGTTTTTCACCCTAGTTATGAGGTGCTGCCCCCTATAGGTACAAAAATGACAAATGATGCAACAATATTAGTGAAATATAAATATTTATTTCAATAACAATTACAAAGGGTTTCTGTAACATGACATAGAATATGTAGCAAAGTTGCAAATTTGTGATGCTGTGACGCTATGAGTTAAAGCCTACGAACTTCACTTCTTTATAAATACTCCCTTAACACATCTTGATAAGTTTCAGCTTTTCTCTCTCTTCAATGTGGAACTAAAATTCTGCATGAAATTCAAGCGCCATGAACTTTTCTGCATTGTTTTCACTTCTGAGAGTTGTTTTTGGGACTCATTTAGAAGTTTGTCAGTCAATAGCCCCATTTTTCTCTATGTCCTCTTTGGCATCACCCAGTGGGAATGAGGAGCCATCTCCTAAACTGCTGAAGATTGGGATGAACCAATATCTCTTTTTATTGCCAAACACTTGTCTCCAGTTCTTTCTGTAGCCCAAGTCATAGGGATTATACTTACGATGTATGCCTTCATTAAACTCTAAAAGAGTGTCATTCATTAAAACCAGTGAGTAATGGTCATAAATATACCGATAACAAAAGATTATACAGAACATTGTACTCATGCAGAACAGCGCAATGACTGAGTCTTTGGAATCCATGTTTGTCACTTGACCAGTCCAGAACAGTATGGAGCAATAAAGGGACACTGCACTAGTGAATATAAGCAGTAGGGGAACATAGAGCAGGAACAGGAGGAAGAACTTGTAGTTGGAAAATCCCACGCAGTTGTTTAGAAATACGCAATGATGATCCACTTTCAGTATACAGATGTCACACGCTGTACAATGATGGCACCTGTCTGGCTTTATGAATTGGCATTTTCTGCAGTACTTAATTGGTGTTTTTGAATCTATATTATAATATAAAGGCAAGTTTTTGGCCGCACGGCTGAGGATTTGTTCCTGCACTTCTGGCCTCTCCTCACTCAGATACAGCTGCTTGTCAGACTCCGATAGGCGGAATGTTTCAGGAGGGACGGCTGGAGGCGTTATAACAACCCGAAGATAACTCCACATGCACAGGAGGAACAAAATGTGGAACATCACCAGGAAAGTTGCCTTTAGCTCTTGTGATGGGACAGTAAATATGCACAGCTCCACCACAAATATGTAATAGCAGGTAAAAAGGAGCCCGATGATTAGTGTAACCAATACCCTGCTCTTTCTCCTCTTACATGCATAATTTTTTTCTTCTTTGTCCATTTTTTCTTCTTCTATATTTATAATCTTGTAATTTTCCTCTTGTTTTTCCATGATAATATTCGTCAAGTAACAAATTCAGTTATAAATAAATTCAAAATAAATAAGTTATAAATAAATGATAAATAATATTAAATAAATAAGTTATAAATAAATGATAATCAATAAATAAATAAGTTATAAGTAAATTCAGTTATGAAAACGAATGGAAAGATCTAAATAGCGACAGAGTTGAAGATAGCTTCTTACTCCACCGCTACCAATCCATGTAATGACCTTCAGCTGTTTTTCCGCACAGGTGTTTTTCTCCTGTGTATGACATCACAATGAGAGTAACCGTAGCAACCAGTGTTTGGCTCTTCTGTGTATGACATCACAAAGAGCATAACCATGGCAACCAGAACTTATCTCACTTGTGTTTAGCATCACAATGAGTGTAACCATAGCAACCATTGTCCCTTGTGTCCTTATATGGTCACAGAACCCCTCAGTGACTTCTAATATCCTTATCATTTACAGTAGGGGGGTAAATTGTCCCTTATAATACATGAGTGATACTCGGAGTTCCCTGTATAACTCATTCTGCAGCCTTGTGCCTTTATATGGTCACAGAACCCCTCAGTGACTTCTAATATCCTTATCATTTACAGTAGGGGGTACATTATCCCTTATAGTACATGAGTGATACTCGGAGTTCCCTGTATAACTCAGCCTGCAGCCTTATGCCTTTATATGGTTACAGAACAACCCCTCAGTGACTTCTAATATCCTTATCATTTACAGTAGGGGGTACATTATCCCTTATAATACATGAGTGATAATCAGTGTTCCCTGTATAACTCAGCCTGCAGCCTTGTGCCTTTATGTGGTTACAGAGCAACCCCTGAGTGACTTCTATCCTTATCATTTACAGTAGGAGGTACATTAGCCCTTATACATGAGTGATACTTAGAGTTCCCTGTATATCTCAGCCTGCAGCCTTGTGCCTTTATATGGTCACAGAACAACCCCTCAGTGACTTCTAATATCCTTATCATTTACAGTACGGGGTACATTAACCCTTATTATACATGAGTGACACTCGGAGTTCCTTGTATAACTCAGTTTGCAGCCTTGTGTCTTTACATGGTTCTGGGACACCTCAGTTACTTTTAATACCCTTATTAGGCTTGGCTGTATTTGGCCCATTTCGTTATACCAAAAATTTGCCTCCGGCTCAATGTTTTCGACGACAATTAAAGTCTATGGGCGACAATTTTTTTTGACGCGCGACGCCATACAAGTCTATGGGTGTCATTTCCACGACAAAACAATGCGAAAAAATTCACCCATCCCTAACCCTTATATTTTAAAATAGGTTGTGTTTTATACCCTTTATACATTGTGTTCGTATATCTTTCACATATGTTTGAAGGGAAACATTGTAGGGCCCCCTCAAAAAGATCCTCAAAGCTGCCCAGCGTGACCTAATCCCCCGGTGGTGCACTGCGTATACAAAATGCAAATATCGCGCTGCAAAGGAGTAGTAAAGCCAGTGCCAACATGGGCAGATTTTAATAAAGAATTGCTGATGGGAATTAAGAGTTAATTGTCAATAATTTGGGCTGGTAAATGCATTATCTGGGATGCGGCTAATATTTTGTCAAATATTTTCCAAAATGAAGTGCTTTTCTATTGGCTGCAAAGCAGACATGTGCTGCATTATTGTACAGTGACAGATATAGGGAGTAATGAAATGTACATTACTAAGAGGCTAAATGAGCTGCTATCCCATTATGAAGTTTAGACCTTTCACTGGATCTGTTTCTATTATTTTGGTAAGTGCAAATGTAATTGGTGTCGTTTTTCACCCTAGTTATGAGGTGCTGCCCCCTATAGGTACAAAAATGACAAATGATGCAACAATATTAGTGAAATATAAATATTTATTTCAATAACAATTACAAAGGGTTTCTGTAACATGACATAGAATATGTAGCAAAGTTGCAAATTTGTGATGCTGTGACGCTATGAGTTAAAGTCTACGAACTTCACTTCTTTATAAATACTCCCTTAACACATCTTGATAAGTTTCAGCTTTTCTCTCTCTTCAATGTGGAACTAAAATTCTGCATGAAATTCAAGCGCCATGAACTTTTCTGCATTGTTTTCACTTCTGAGAGTTGTTTTTGGGACTCATTTAGAAGTTTGTCAGTCAATAGCCCCATTTTTCTCTATGTCCTCTTTGGCATCACCCAGTGGGAATGAGGAGCCATCTCCTAAACTGCTGAAGATTGGGATGAACCAATATCTCTTTTTATTGCCAAACACTTGTCTCCAGTTCTTTCTGTAGCCCAAGTCATAGGGATTATACTTACGATGTATGCCTTCATTAAACTCTAAAAGAGTGTCATTCATTAAAACCAGTGAGTAATGGTCATAAATATACCGATAACAAAAGATTATACAGAACATTGTACTCATGCAGAACAGCGCAATGACTGAGTCTTTGGAATCCATGTTTGTCACTTGACCAGTCCAGAACAGTATGGAGCAATAAAGGGACACTGCACTAGTGAATATAAGCAGTAGGGGAACATAGAGCAGGAACAGGAGGAAGAACTTGTAGTTGGAAAATCCCACGCAGTTGTTTAGAAATACGCAATGATGATCCACTTTCAGTATACAGATGTCACACGCTGTACAATGATGGCACCTGTCTGGCTTTATGAATTGGCATTTTCTGCAGTACTTAATTGGTGTTTTTGAATCTATATTGTAATATAAAGGCAAGTTTTTGGCCGCACGGCTGAGGATTTGTTCCTGCACTTCTGGCCTCTCCTCACTCAGATACAGCTGCTTGTCAGACTCCGATAGGCGGAATGTTTCAGGAGGGACGGCTGGAGGCGTTATAACAACCCGAAGATAACTCCACATGCACAGGAGGAACAAAATGTGGAACATCACCAGGAAAGTTGCCTTTAGCTCTTGTGATGGGACAGTAAATATGCACAGCTCCACCACAAATATGTAATAGCAGGTAAAAAGGAGCCCGATGATTAGTGTAACCAATACCCTGCTCTTTCTCCTCTTACATGCATAATTTTTTTCTTCTTTGTCCATTTTTTCTTCTTCTATATTTATAATCTTGTAATTTTCCTCTTGTTTTTCCATGATAATATTCGTCAAGTAACAAATTCAGTTATAAATAAATTCAAAATAAATAAGTTATAAATAAATGATAAATAATATTAAATAAATAAGTTATAAATAAATGATAATCAATAAATAAATAAGTTATAAGTAAATTCAGTTATGAAAACGAATGGAAAGATCTAAATAGCGACAGAGTTGAAGATAGCTTCTTACTCCACCGCTACCAATCCATGTAATGACCTTCAGCTGTTTTTCCGCACAGGTGTTTTTCTCCTGTGTATGACATCACAATGAGAGTAACCGTAGCAACCAGTGTTTGGCTCTTCTGTGTATGACATCACAAAGAGCATAACCATGGCAACCAGAACTTATCTCACTTGTGTTTAGCATCACAATGAGTGTAACCATAGCAACCATTGTCCCTTGTGTCCTTATATGGTCACAGAACCCCTCAGTGACTTCTAATATCCTTATCATTTACAGTAGGGGGGTAAATTGTCCCTTATAATACATGAGTGATACTCGGAGTTCCCTGTATAACTCATTCTGCAGCCTTGTGCCTTTATATGGTCACAGAACCCCTCAGTGACTTCTAATATCCTTATCATTTACAGTAGGGGGTACATTATCCCTTATAGTACATGAGTGATACTCGGAGTTCCCTGTATAACTCAGCCTGCAGCCTTATGCCTTTATATGGTTACAGAACAACCCCTCAGTGACTTCTAATATCCTTATCATTTACAGTAGGGGGTACATTATCCCTTATAATACATGAGTGATAATCAGTGTTCCCTGTATAACTCAGCCTGCAGCCTTGTGCCTTTATGTGGTTACAGAGCAACCCCTGAGTGACTTCTATCCTTATCATTTACAGTAGGAGGTACATTAGCCCTTATACATGAGTGATACTTAGAGTTCCCTGTATATCTCAGCCTGCAGCCTTGTGCCTTTATATGGTCACAGAACAACCCCTCAGTGACTTCTAATATCCTTATCATTTACAGTACGGGGTACATTAACCCTTATTATACATGAGTGACACTCGGAGTTCCTTGTATAACTCAGTTTGCAGCCTTGTGTTTTTACATGGTTCTGGGACACCTCAGTTACTTTTAATACCCTTATTAGGCTTGGCTGTATTTGGCCCATTTCGTTATACCAAAAATTTGCCTCCGGCTCAATGTTTTCGACGACAATTAAAGTCTATGGGCGACAATTTTTTTTGACGCGCGACGCCATACAAGTCTATGGGTGTCATTTCCACGACAAAACAATGCGAAAAAATTCACCCATCCCTAACCCTTATATTTTAAAATAGGTTGTGTTTTATACCCTTTATACATTGTGTTCGTATATCTTTCACATATGTTTGAAGGGAAACATTGTAGGGCCCCCTCAAAAAGATCCTCAAAGCTGCCCAGCGTGACCTAATCCCCCGGTGGTGCACTGCGTATACAAAATGCAAATATCGCGCTGCAAAGGAGTAGTAAAGCCAGTGCCAACATGGGCAGATTTTAATAAAGAATTGCTGATGGGAATTAAGAGTTAATTGTCAATAATTTGGGCTGGTAAATGCATTATCTGGGGTGCGGCTAATATTTTGTCAAATATTTTCCAAAATGAAGTGCTTTTCTATTGGCTGCAAAGCAGACATGTGCTGCATTATTGTACAGTGACAGATATAGGGAGTAATGAAATGTACATTACTAAGAGGCTAAATGAGCTGCTATCCCATTATGAAGTTTAGACCTTTCACTGGATCTGTTTCTATTATTTTGGTATGCAAATGTAATTGGTGTCGTTTTTCACCCTAGTTATGAGGTGCTGCCCCCTATAGGTACAAAAATGACAAATGATGCAACAATATTAGTGAAATATAAATATTTATTTCAATAACAATTACAAAGGGTTTCTGTAACATGACATAGAATATGTAGCAAAGTTGCAAATTTGTGATGCTGTGACGCTATGAGTTAAAGTCTACGAACTTCACTTCTTTATAAATACTCCCTTAACACATCTTGATAAGTTTCAGCTTTTCTCTCTCTTCAATGTGGAACTAAAATTCTGCATGAAATTCAAGCGCCATGAACTTTTCTGCATTGTTTTCACTTCTGAGAGTTGTTTTTGGGACTCATTTAGAAGTTTGTCAGTCAATAGCCCCATTTTTCTCTATGTCCTCTTTGGCATCACCCAGTGGGAATGAGGAGCCATCTCCTAAACTGCTGAAGATTGGGATGAACCAATATCTCTTTTTATTGCCAAACACTTGTCTCCAGTTCTTTCTGTAGCCCAAGTCATAGGGATTATACTTACGATGTATGCCTTCATTAAACTCTAAAAGAGTGTCATTCATTAAAACCAGTGAGTAATGGTCATAAATATACCGATAACAAAAGATTATACAGAACATTGTACTCATGCAGAACAGCGCAATGACTGAGTCTTTGGAATCCATGTTTGTCACTTGACCAGTCCAGAACAGTATGGAGCAATAAAGGGACACTGCACTAGTGAATATAAGCAGTAGGGGAACATAGAGCAGGAACAGGAGGAAGAACTTGTAGTTGGAAAATCCCACGCAGTTGTTTAGAAATACGCAATGATGATCCACTTTCAGTATACAGATGTCACACGCTGTACAATGATGGCACCTGTCTGGCTTTATGAATTGGCATTTTCTGCAGTACTTAATTGGTGTTTTTGAATCTATATTATAATATAAAGGCAAGTTTTTGGCCGCACGGCTGAGGATTTGTTCCTGCACTTCTGGCCTCTCCTCACTCAGATACAGCTGCTTGTCAGACTCCGATAGGCGGAATGTTTCAGGAGGGACGGCTGGAGGCGTTATAACAACCCGAAGATAACTCCACATGCACAGGAGGAACAAAATGTGGAACATCACCAGGAAAGTTGCCTTTAGCTCTTGTGATGGGACAGTAAATATGCACAGCTCCACCACAAATATGTAATAGCAGGTAAAAAGGAGCCCGATGATTAGTGTAACCAATACCCTGCTCTTTCTCCTCTTACATGCATAATTTTTTTCTTCTTTGTCCATTTTTTCTTCTTCTATATTTATAATCTTGTAATTTTCCTCTTGTTTTTCCATGATAATATTCGTCAAGTAACAAATTCAGTTATAAATAAATTCAAAATAAATAAGTTATAAATAAATGATAAATAATATTAAATAAATAAGTTATAAATAAATGATAATCAATAAATAAATAAGTTATAAGTAAATTCAGTTATGAAAACGAATGGAAAGATCTAAATAGCGACAGAGTTGAAGATAGCTTCTTACTCCACCGCTACCAATCCATGTAATGACCTTCAGCTGTTTTTCCGCACAGGTGTTTTTCTCCTGTGTATGACATCACAATGAGAGTAACCGTAGCAACCAGTGTTTGGCTCTTCTGTGTATGACATCACAAAGAGCATAACCATGGCAACCAGAACTTATCTCACTTGTGTTTAGCATCACAATGAGTGTAACCATAGCAACCATTGTCCCTTGTGTCCTTATATGGTCACAGAACCCCTCAGTGACTTCTAATATCCTTATCATTTAGAGTAGGGGGGTAAATTGTCCCTTATAATACATGAGTGATACTCGGAGTTCCCTGTATAACTCAGCCTGCAGCCTTGTGCCTTTATATGGTCACAGAACCCCTCAGTGACTTCTAATATCCTTATCATTTACAGTACGGGGTACATTATCCCTTATAATACATTAGTGATCAGGGGTGACTTGGCTAATGGAAGGCAATGTACAGAATGTTGCAGAATGTTCAGTGGAGTATTAGGCTTATTATTGCAGAGAATTGAAAGAGTTCTTTTGCTTTTTAAAGCCAGCTGCAAGAACAATGAATGCAGCAATCCGATTAGTTGCTATAGGTAACAGCCCACAGGCAAATTTGCCCAGTGTTGATAAATGAGCCCCAATGTTTCAGTCTGTACATTCAAAGTCCATGTAGAGGCACCCCTGCATTTATGTTAAAGGGGAAAGCTGTGGAGGCGGGGCACATTGTGCTTCCAAAGGAGCCATAAGACCGGTTAGCCTCTTGGGTTCCAGGCAGCATAACAACTGAAGAGTATGCTGCTTAAATGGTACCTAGGATCAAGTATGCTAGGACCACTCTACAGTCCAAACTTGGGGGGGGGGGGTAAAGTTGCCTAGTCGTCAGAACAGGTGTTTAAAGAGTCGTCATTAACACTAGGCCATGACAATGTCCTTAAATCATTTAAATACAATAAAAACACAGCACAACTGAATGTTCACAATAATTTCTGTGAAATTTAGGTTTTTTACTTATTTGCAAACTCTTAGTTCCTAAATGTTGCAAGCTTACAGTTTAGAGATCCCTATCCCACTCATACAGGGTCAGTTTCACCAGAAACAATGAGCTTGTTTGTGTTTGGAGCATGACAAGAAATTGAATTGGAACACTTGGCAAAAACAGCCAAACAGACGGACATAGGGAAGTACATACACTCTACTGCCCTGGTCACAGTTAAACTCATGTCCTCACAACATCAAAGCAGCTCTCCTGTATCCAGTGAGGTACATAACGGATCTTTTCGTAACTTGGATCTTTATACTCTGTCTACTAGAAAATCATATCAACATTAAATAAACCCAATAGGCTGGATTTGCTTACAATAAGGATTAAATTATATTTTAGTTTGGATAAAGTACAAGCTACTGTTTTATTATTACAGAGAAAAAAGGAATTTTTTTTTAAAATTGGATTATTTGAATAAAATGGAGTCTATGAGAGAAGGCCTTTCCATGATTCTGAGCTTTCTGGATAATGGGTTTCCTTGTTGTACAACAGCATATAATTAGAATTCCCTGAGCAGAACCCAGCAGTACTGTATACAATTCTGCATCACTTTGCCATATGGAAAACAAAATAATGGCAAGAAGGGTGTCAGGTTAAGGGTCTATGGCTGGTGGATTTGCATGGGGCTGAGTATTTATAGAAGCAGCATGGTGCTGTTGCAGCAGAATTTTAAAGGGAGACAAATCTACTAGAAACATAATATAAAATGTTACAAATAAGACAGGAAAATGGTAGAGAGTTCAATTTTAATTCTGTTTATTAATGTCACATGAATGTATGTCAAGTCTGAGAATCCCACAATGGACAGTCTATTAACCCCTCACACAGAAAGATAAAAGCCTCAAGTCACATGTTTGTAAGTATACAACCTTTTGTAAAAGTGGTACCAGAATTGAAATATAAATTGGTTGTCACTGAAGAGAAAAAAAAAAGTTTAAAATGCCCCCGACTGATGGAGTTCCAGACCAGAGGAATATTAAGTTAGAAAGAGCAGGTTCAGCCCTCGCCGTGATACTTCCGCTTGGTGCATTTCTATGAGAAGAGAAGGCATCCCTGTGCTGTTCATGCATCTGATTCAAAGATAGGTTCGGAGACCTGCTAATGCTGCCGCTGCTTTAAGTCGGTTAAAAGTCTTTCACAGATGATCCAGTGCATGAAGCATAATAGAAAAAGAAAAGGCAGCCTTTTACCCATGGTATCTGCAGCACTAATGGTTGGAGAAGCAGAATTTATACATTACTTTATTAGAATACACCGAGCAGGGATTTCTATACACTTGTATTATAGCAAGGCCAGTATAAAGCGGCAGGTCTAGAGCTCCAACTGCATTTAATTCGGTTTGAATAACCTGTGGGTGGAATATATTTTTGGGTGGAGCTTTAAATGACTGCTGCTGTGTGTGCACCTGGCTCCAACCTACTTTTAAACTTTCCATATTAAATAATTGGCATCTAATTACCATCAACAAGCAGAATAACCTGATTGACAGCAGATGATGCATTACAAAGTACTCCTATGGTGCACAACACACTGCAATTTCCGTTTACCCATTAGACAAGGTATCAATAGAACAGCTTTATTGCCCCAGTGGCTCTAGCAGATTGAATATTTAAAGATGACAGAAAATAGTCTGGAGTAGGCAACCGATATTGTCAAGAGTTAACAGCAGGAAGCAAGCCAATTAGACAATGAAACCTTTTGCCAAATCTGATTAGTTTTGCCCTTTAAAAGGGTAACAAACTACATCCACAAGGACCAGAATTTCTTTAGAGACCCATATAAAAACTGTAAAGATTGTAATGGTACTTATACTAATAATCCCTTTAAGGTCACTTAAATCATTGACACGGAAAGCAGACAATCTGAAGAGCTGACTTTTCCCAAAGAGCTTGCAATCCATGTGGTGTCCGCATTAAGCACAGCATATCTGAGGTAGTCAACCTTAGTCAAGGCTCAGAATAAAAAGATTTTGATAATGACCACTTAATGCTGAATTTTTCAGTTCTCTTCTTTGATGGGTTAGGTTTACAAAACATTGGGAATTCATGTACAGTTCTCAGAGCCTTGCGAGGCACCTGTTCCCAGACTTGGGGGGGGACCTAAAGGGTTGCGTTGTTTTAATATTCCAATCATTTTTCATTGAGTTCATACGCAGGATACTGGAATAGTTCAAACAAGTTTATGTTCACACGTTGAGAGCTGTAGTTTGATTACCTTGGTGTGTGGGTAAAAAAAAAAAAAAAATATATATATATATATTTATAAAATACAATAAATTTGTATTTGCCATTTTATTGTTCGCCTAATACCGCATACTGGTTGTCTAACTGGAGTCGGAGGGCTGGGTTCTTGGCTGCTTCGTTACTTGCGCGATTTTTATGCTTTACTATTTCAAAAGTCTTCTCCATTTCTTTTTCCCTAACAGAATAAAATAAAAGGTAAATAAAAATCCATTTCTTTTTCCCTAACAGAATAAAATAAAAGGTAAATAAAAATATTAACACTAATTCTGTCAACAGAATCTATT
Organism: Xenopus petersii; assembly: GCA_038501925.1. Taxonomy (NCBI): domain Eukaryota; kingdom Metazoa; phylum Chordata; class Amphibia; order Anura; family Pipidae; genus Xenopus; species Xenopus petersii. Next base: position 111,664,471 of record CM076682.1, on the reverse strand, counting down.
AAGCAGAAGCTTTACAAATGTATTTAACCCATCAGCTCTATTAAAATGACTGCATAATACTTAATAAAAATGCGGAAAAAAACCCCTGTACTTACCTGCGGGACTCTGTGTGTTTGGCAGTGGCTTGAAGCGATGGAAACTGTGTATCACTATAAATTTCGGGTGGACCCTGTGGTTTTCGTGTTGTAACAGAGGCTCTGGCCCCAGGAGGTCGATATACACCACCAGTATGGACAGGCTCTGGCGCTTCTTCAACTTTAACCAAAGAAATATTTCTAATTAGCATCACATCAGTCTCATTTCATGATTTCATTCTATAAATTCAATCAAGGAAAGTATCTTGTCTGTACCACAAAATTAAAGAGTAGCACCAGAAACAGTATTGTATTAAAGGGGGCCTGTCACCCAAAATCCTATTTTATCACACTAGTCAAGCAAAATGAACTTTAATTACACTATATAAATTATTTGTATCTTGTTTCCTTCAGTCTGGGAATTAATAATATAGCAAGCAGGCAGGAGCCATTTTGTGCACACTGTCATTAAGGCAAGCCTTGTATCATCTCAGAATGATGAATCTGGTTTGTGCACCAGAATGGGGGACCCAATGTCCATCCCCATGCCCTGGTTACACAATTAAATGGTTACGAGAAGTGGGGGAATGTGGGGAGTGCAGTGACATCTAGGAGGTGCTGAATGGAAAGTGAAAGTAATTGTCTGCCCTGCCTCTATGCCTAAGGCATAGAGGAGTAGCAGACAATATTTGATTGACAGCTACGGTTTTTAAATGAGTTTACAACAGCTATGAATGCTTTAATAAAAAATAGAAATTGGATTTCATATTTAATTTGAAATGGACTTTTATTATACAGCTTTTTATGCTGGGTGACCGGTCCACGTTAAGAGCTTTAAATGGGTTAAAAAGGTTTCTAAACAGAATATATACCCTTAAGTTGCTGACAGCTCCTGTGATGTCCAGTAACAGGATACAGAACCAAAACAAACACTGGCTGCTTTACAGCTTCTAAAGGACCAATTTTTGTTGCCTTATGTGTAGTTATATTTTGTTTTTGGCCTAAATGCAGTGATAATAACAGTACACAAAGGTTAACATATAATGATTAAACCTAAACATTGGGTTAATGGGACATACTCATCTTCACCAACAGCAGAATAGTGCATACAAATGAAGCAATTAAAGTTTGTGGCCTTCTACTGACTAATCAGCTTGAGAAGTGGGTGAAGGTATTGTGAACTGTTCAAGTAGGTCAATAACGATGTCCTTAAATGTATTTTAGCCATTTATATAGAATAATGTACTTCACCCACATAACAATATTCCTTTTACACCCAAGCTTCATGTTTGCTGGTAACTGATGCAATCTTTTGTCTGGCAAATTCATAATCTTCCCTACTGAAAAACTAACACTTTGCCCACAATTGCCTCTGATTACAGCCCTGTATCACTTTAGTCAGTTTATAGGAAACATCCTAAAGTGGACCTGTCACCCAGACATAAAAAGCTGTATAATAAAAGCCCTTTTCAAGTTAAACATGAAATCCAATTTCTTTTTTTATATTACAGCATCCATAGCTGTTGTAAACTCATTTAAAACTCTGTTGTCAATCAAATATTAACTGCCCCTCCTCTATGACTTAGGGATAGAGGCGGCGCAATTACTTTCACTTTCCATTCAGCACTTCCTAGATGTCACTGTTCTCCCCACATTCCCCCGTTCTCTTAACCATTTAATTGTGTAGCCAGGGCATGGGGCTGGACATCAGGTCCAACATTCTGATGCACAAACAAGATTCTGAGATGATGCAAGGCTTGCATTAATAACCGTGTCCACAAAATGGCTCCTTCCTGCTTGCTATAATTATGAATTTCCAGACTGAAGGAAACAAGATTCAAATTTATATAGTGTAGATAAAAGTGCACTTTGATTGACTAACGTGATAAAATAGGATTTGGAATAATGTTTTTGGGTGAAGGGTCCCCTTTAAGCCCTGCCATATATAACCCACCTCACAGCATCACTGAGTTCTCCTCTTCAGCTGGCCATAGACGCAAAGATCTGATCGTACAAATCAACGTACAATCGGACTTTCCCATCTCCCAACCCGCCACTAACCATTCCTATCAAATAAAGTAGTAAAAGAACAGATCAGCCAATGTTCTACCTCTGACAGCAATCGTACAATAGTTATGTCTGACAAAGCTAGTGACAGTCTCCCACTGAAAATCGTACGATCAGCAATACATGCAGAGATATTATCGGCAGCCGACAAATTTTCTAACCTGTCTGATCGACCAATCTCCGCTGGACGAAAAATGTCGGGACTCTCCACTCACGGTCCGAAAATCGTACCAATACACCATTCGTACGATCGGATTGTTGCGTCTATGGCCAGCATAAGAATAGTAGCCAGCAGTGTGTATATAGGTTTGACCATATTTAACCTGTTTCCCAAAATCACTCCTATATAACAAACACATTCCTTGTATGTTAGGCAGCGAGGAACTTGTAATGAAGGTATAAACATTGCTAAATCAACACTAGCTTTATTTTACCAGCACTTATGGGAGCCTGGGCCTGAGCCGTCTTATTCCAAGGACCAGATGACTTGTCAGTGCCAAAACCTCCACTTTCTTCCCAGTCCGCTCCTTGTTCTTCCTTATTTTCATTTTCATCATCTTCTTTTTCATTGCTGCTTAAATGAAAATAATCATTTTTAACTTCTGCTCACTTTTGCCATGCTTTTGGTAGGACATATACTGGTTAATGTAGAGTAGTTATAAATCTATAGAATAAACTTCTACTTCTTCAAGTACTACCTGGTCATTAAAGACCTACATAATTCAAATAAATAGGTTCATTTGAAAGAGTTCCTATGGCAGCAATGTCTAATATCTTTCTCTGCTTTATATGAGGGCAACAAGGTTTGGCAATGGTGCTGTATCTCCCTCAATTGCCCTTCACATGACTTCCACATTTTTTTTTTTGCTTCTATCAACAGCTTACTTGTCAAACAATCATGCAAAAAATAGTGCAAAAAGAATTCATCCAGCAGGTAACAGTACCTTATTTGTAAAGACTGAAGCCTAAGGCCAGAGTAATCAACTTCTTTCTGCTCAAATTCTTTCCATTCATCTTCTTCCTAAGAAAAGAAAAAAATGAAACTTATTGAAGTCAAATCTAAGACCTATGTGAAAAATAAAAACTACAGTCAAACTTTAGTAACCCACAGAAACCGCTCTTTTCGAACAGCTGTTTGGTTGCTTTGAGTTAATGGACAAACCCTTAACTTTTCCCTAATGGGGATAAAATAATAAAGTCTAAGACAGTTAAAGGTATTGACATTTCTGATCACTCTTGCCTGGTTGAAGGCTGTGAAAGGTCTCCTTTAAGTAAAGTATTTATTATATTAATGAAGCCCCTTTACTAAGCAACTTTTCATTTGATCTTCATTTTATATTGTATGATATTTATTAATTCAATCATTTGCTGGCTGCAACAGCAAATAAGTTCTACCAATCAGGCAGCAGTATAATTTCCAGGTCCCAGCATGCATTTAAATTTACAACATAAATGTATGAACAGGGAAACTTGGGTTTAGGTGGGTTAAACTTCAAGCAGGTTCCCTGCCCTTTGGAGGGTGATCTCACCAATATACAAGTCATCAGAGAGGTACAGGCTTATAAAGTAGACAACATCTGGCTGTTTGGGTGCAGGTTAGACAGTAGCAAGTCAGGGTGGTGTTAAATGTTTGACCTGCTCATCCCTACAGGACTATGCTGTCCATTACACTCCCAGCAGTGAACCACCACGTTTTAGCACAAAAGTGTTGGGGAAATATACTATTAATACTAATATTATAGCAACATCTTCTGGTTTTAGAAAATACATGTTTTGTATTCCTTATGAATAGTGCCCTGTGGGCAAATTACCAATATGCTTGCCCGATTTAACAATCTGTGAATAAGTCTACCGTGTCAATGCAAAAAGAAAAAGTTCAGGCTGTCGTCAGCAACAGGACAGATATAAAAGGAATACAACCTGAATGTAAGTTCCGCATTCAGAAGGGAGAGAAGAATGAAAAATTAGTCAGCAACAACCTAGAAAAGACAGCAAGACACAAAGCCATCAAATTAACGCCTACTAAATCAGTTTAATCCACCCACCATCATCACAAGATTCACCTTCACCCACACAACACTACTGAAGAGGTGAAGACGTAAGTCTTTATAAAGAAATCTAGATATAAATATAGAAACCATACGTGCAACTAGGCTGAATATGCAGCAAAATTGTTCATCATTTCCATCCTATAACAGACATGCTGGTGCTTTTTCCTACATTTTCGCAAACACAGATCACTCAAAATGATACAGTGATCACAGCATTGCTATAAATAACACTTTATTCATTTTTAACAAGTTAAAATACTTTTCAGCTGAAAGAAAAGAGAATTACTAGAGTGCCAAAATGTTAGGCCCCTCCCCAGTAATAATAATCCTTTAGTCGATACCCCTTGGCCAGTGCTCCTTTTCACTAACAACTGCACCGGCTTAGGGTCTTCCTTCTTTCCTCAGGGCCCGGGCAGGTGCATATGCAGCAGTGAAAAAGCCCACTTTGGGGATCTCATTTCAGCGACCCCCCCCTTATGTGGCCCTCCATATCAAAGTCTGCCTGCTGTGTCTGTTTACCATTTGTAAGATTTAAAAGGTATCACTACAGAGATTAACTGGCCCCTGTATTGTTTAATCAAATTCACACTGTAATCCCCTTTATTGTTTACGCCTGTGATCCTACTTCATTGTTCACACTTGTGACACCTCTATTGTTCACATCCTAAAGCCTGTACTGTTCTACCTGAGACCCAGACTGAAACTGCCCACATTGTTCACCTGTTCAAATCTTATTGAAAATGCTAATGGGGGACCAGCACTGTGTCACTGTATGTAGTACATATTAGACTGGTCCTGATTTCCCTGGCTCCTGCTCTGTTCTGCCTTCCCTCCCTGTGTGTGTCATACTCTGCCTGCTCTTTGCACCCTGTGTTTGCCATACTCTGCCTGACCTATGATCCCTATGGAACACAAGCCTGGTATTTGTTCTGGGGGTTTGTTAACATTTGAAAATTATTGTTAGGGGCCCCTAAGGTGTTTAATCATATGCTGGAGCATTGTATTATACACAGGGGAGGAGGAGGCATATGGATGTAAGGGTATGTCTTAATATGACTTTTTTCACATATGAGTGACATCCTTGCCAGGGCAGGCACAAGGTAGTTCGGCACCCTAGGCAAGAGCTTCAATCAGTGCCCCCTGTCCTGCATTACCTTTTACCTCCTTTTAAATAAGGAAAAAAGAAAATGTACAAAACTTAGATTACTGCCCCCTGTACCAACAAGCCCAGTAGCCACCCATAATACAGCCCCTCTGTACCTGTGCCAGCAGCCATCCATCATACTGCCCCCCACACCTGTGCCAGTAAGCTCAGCAGCCATCCATCATACAGCCCTCCTGCAGCCATCATATTGCCCCCAATCTTTACCAGTGCCAACAGCAGCCAAAAATAAATCTGATCCACCCGACTGAATGACCATGATTACTGAAACAAATGATTAAATAAACGCTTGAAAAAAAAAAAAAACATTAAAAGCGTGTCCCTCAATGATGTCGTCCTAGACGCCGCTTACCCCTGATCCCTGCAGTGAGCACCAACCATCTGTTTTTTTGGTGTGCTATTAATGTGGGCATGGTCTTGTGCTAACATGGGTGTTGTTTAAAGTGGGTGTCATCTAAAAACAGGGAGTGGCTAACACTGGCTTCCATTATCGGCCCTCCACCATGTAGATTAGAAAAATATAGACAATGTCTATAGCACTAGATACATTATACAACCTAAAGTATCCAAACACTCGGTTGAAAATTAAATATCTGTACTGCTGACTTCAAAACGGTCTCTAAAGCAGTTTCAGAATAACCCGCAATTCGGTACTGACCAAGGCACCCACTGAGCCGCTACTGCATTGGTTAAACAGCTTTTATTAAAACACATTGGATGACAATGGCATTGGGTGATTAGTTGAACCAGCGCATTTCGTGCCTGCAATACCAGCATTTCCTCAGAGTGGTCTCTAAAGCAGTGTCAGCAAAAGGAGCTTAGTGTATTTTTGGGTGGTCAGAAGCAAACAAATGAAATGGCTCCAATATCAAGTGTTGGCTAAAGTGAGCTAAAGGCCACTGGCAATGGTGTGTGTAGCAGCAGAAATTCATTCTTTGGAGTAATAAATGGCAATTTACCATCTGGCAGTCTGACATAAAAGTGCGGGTTTGGGAAATGCCAGGAGAACATTACTTGCCTAAATTTATAATGCTGTAATGTTTGGTGAAAGAGGAGTAATGGTCTGGGAACTCTTTTCCATGGTTTGGGCTAGGACCCCTAAATCCACTAAACCTTAAGGCTACGGGACACAATAAAGTTAGTTTGTAACAACAGTTTGGGAAAGCCCTTTCTGGCTTCAGAACAATAATGCCCCCCATAAACACATCAAATTCTGTACTAATTGAGTTTGTAGAGATGGGAGAGGAATAACTTCTCTGGTCTGCACAGAGCCCTGACCTCACCCAAAAGTAACATACTAACTGGAAGCCAGGCCTAATCCAAACTTCTGCATCCAACCTCTATAAGGGCAAGGAAAACTGAAATATGCAGGCCGAAAATCAATCCCTATGTGTGTATGTTCTACTTAGGTCCTGCTGCCAGATATCGGGATCCTTCCTGAGCTTTAATCACTAGATACTGATTGTATCAAAAACGTGCGGCAAACACATTGCCAAATCCATCATCTGAACCTTATGTCTGATAACTATCACACTTAGTGGGGAAATGTACTGTATAGTCCTACTCCTGAAATCCAGTCAATGGCACTGATCAACCTACAGTGATTAAAGGGATTCGGTCTTGATTTTTATGATGTAGTTTTTATTTCAAAATTACACTGTTTACAATGAAAATAATTCACTCTACAATATAGAATTTCATTCCTGAACCAGCAAGTGTATTTTTTTTAGTTGTAATATTGGTGTGTAGTCAGCCATCTCAGGTCATTTTGCCTGGTCATGTGCTTTCAGAAAGAGCCAGTACTTTAGGATGGAACTGCTTTCTGGCAGGCTGTTTCTCCTACTCAATGTAACTGAAGGTGACACAGTGGGACCTGGATTTTACTATTGAGTGCTGTTCTTATATCTACCAGGCAGCTGTTATCGTGTGTTAGGGAGCTGCTATCTGGTTACCTTCCTATTGTTCTGTTGTTAGGCTGTTGGGGGGGGGGTGATATGACTCCAACTTGCAGTACAGCAGTAAAGAGTGACTGAAGTTTATCAGAGCACAAGTCACATGACTGGGGGCAGCTTGGAAACTGACAATATGTCTAGCCCCATGTCAGATTTCAAAATTAAATATAAAAATATCTGTTTGCTCTTTTGAGAACCGGATTTCAGTGCAGAATTCTGCTGGAGCAGCTCTATTAACTGATGCTGAAAAAAAAATTCCCTATGACAGTATCCTTTTGTCTCTAACAATAGAATAGTAAACTGAGCAGGCTGCTTCTTCAAACAACTCATTTAGTAACTGCTGTATGTATGGACAAAATTCAATTACATTTGCACAACCAAAATAGAATGCGAAGCAACTTTTCTGTAGACATGAAAAATGGTTTTGAAAGTTATTGGCAAATATATTGTTAATGGCATCTGTCTTCTGGTTGTGACTGTTGGGAAAAAAAATGTAGCAGCTGCCAGTTAACTTGCAGGATTATGAGCTGGCCTGAGCTTCATTGTTTCAACAGTCAAGAGACAGATTCCGCTTTCTGCAGCAGTTATATGCGCAGGTAACTTTAAAGCCATTTTAATGTAAACACTTTTTTTGGGGTACTTGCCCTTTAAGTCACCCTGTGAGGCTCGAGCTATTTTTGCTAAACTAGTGGCCACAGCTATAAGTTTAACCCCTTGTTCCAGAAGGTTGTACAACAAGTATGGGCAAGTCAGGCTGCTGAACTACAACTCCCAGAAGTCCCCACGAGCAGGAGGAGGAAAGGGAAGCAGGTATCGGTGCGCCTGTCACTGAGCCCACGTGTTGCTAATGAAGGCGAGTAGCCTAGTTGCCAGCCGGCCCTGTCTGTCCATGTGCAGCCCTGATATAAAGGTTTAAGCTGTGAGTTCTACACACACACACATGATCCATCTTAGCTCACTTTTTCTTGTACTTGATCCGGGTTCTCGCTCTTGCCAGACTTTTCCTTCTTTACGCCTTTCCCTGCTGCGGACACATAGGAAGATAAAGAGGATGAAGTTGCCCCGTCAGACGGCCTTGCTGAACCACGACTTCCCGCCGCACTGCCAGACCCTCCTTTATCTTTCTTCTTCTTTTTGTCTCTCTTCGCGAAAAAGTCGTCCAGACTCCTTTCTTCTGGTTCAGCCATGACGGCGAGAGTTAATGAAAGTGCTAATAGGTCACTTCGCTCAGCGCCCAACACACGCCGGTCACACAGACTCACTGAAAGCGTCGAGGCCGGAAGCGCTGCCCACACCCGGGAACGCACCAATATAGCCGTAGCCAAAGGGGTGTATCAGTGTGGCGAAGTAGTACTGCTATTGGCTGAGGGGTAACGCGAGAACTACAACCCCCTACGCTTTTAATAGTGGTACAGTCTGATTCGCTTAATAGTTCTCTTTTTTTTTTTTTTTTTCTAATCTAGGCTGAGAACGTGTCTTGCCGTTACGTCTCTTGGCTTTTGAACAAACTTTATTAGCAGCGTCCTAACCACGAACACCGTTATATTACATGAGTGCGTTATAATCTGTGGCTCGTCAGTAATTGTTTTATTACGATGTTCTAGAACTCTGACAGCGCAATTAATCGGGGATGCTGGGAAATAATGTTCAACAAAACCTGGTGGCGGCGAATAGCAGGAAATGGCTAAATTTGTTTTTTTTTATAATTGTTGTTTTGTCTTTTTCTGACTTTTTATAGCTTTCAGATGGGGGTTACTGACCCCATGTAAACAAACAAATGCTCTGTAAGGGCAGAGACACGCTCAGATTCAGGGAGAGTTAGTCGCTCGGCGATAAAACGCCTATGCTTAAGGTTGCCACCTCTTCAGTAAAATTTTACCGGCCGGTGGGGGGGTGGGAACAAAAGGGGGCTGTCTGTGATGCAAACGGGGGCAGACGAAAAGCACAGTGACGCAAAAGGGGCAGAGCAGCACGCGCAATGACCAGAAGCCTTAAAGGGGAAGGAAACCTAGTCGGCGCAAACCCCCCACCCCCCCTCCCGTTTGTTGCCACCCTCCCCCCTGGCCTACGCGTCCCGCTGGGCAAATGCCCCTAACTTGTAACTTACCCTTCTGTGCAGGTCCAGTCCAGGGAGTTCACCGACGACATCTTCACCGACACGCAATCTTCCTGCTGTGAACGGCGCATGCCCAGTAGGATCATTTCGCCGGTACAAACTACTGCGCATACGCGTGACTTTTGGTGCATGCGCAGTAGATCTGTACCGGCGCAATGATCCTACTCCGCATGCGCGAAAACGCCGTTCACAGCAGGAAGAAGATCGCGTGGAAGAAGATGTCGTCGATGAACTCCCCGGACTGGACCTGCGCAGAAGGGTAAGTTACAAGTTAGGGGCATTTGCCCAGCGGGATGGGTAAGCCAGGGGGGAGGAGGGAGGGTGGGCAACAAACGGGAGGGGGGGTTTGCGCTGACTAGGTTTCCTTCCCCTTTAAGAAAAAAGTAAGTTCTGAGCGAATTAGTGACAGGCCAAGGGCATGTTTTTAAGAGTATTACAAATTACCGGCAACTACATTGCCAGTAAATTTGAAATACCAGCCCCGGCCTTAGCTGGTGTTTTACCGGCTAGGTCGGAAAAATACCGGCCGGGTGGCAACCCTACCTCTGCAACAGGGCGACTAATCTCCCTGAACTGCCTCCCGCCGCCCAGAATCTAAATTTACGGCGGGATGGTACTCGGAGCGATTCATTTTCTGAAGTCACCCGAAGTTTCCTCGCAAGGCAATTTCGGAAAATGAAGCGCTCCGAGTGCCAATTTCCATTCTAGCCGGTGGGAGGCAGTTCGGGAAGATTATCGTACTTAAATCTGATGGCAGGCATTCAAATAAAGGAGATCTTCCAATAAATTGTAGAAATCAAGTAGAAAAGATTTATTGTATCCTCCGCCTTATGCGTTTCGTGTTACAAACACTTAATCATAGGCTCATAGGCGCGTTTCTACTCGATTTCTACAATTTATTGGAAGATCTCCTTTATTTGAATGCCTGCCATCAGATATGTCCGGTTATCCGCTCCCCAAGCTGAGGGCTCAGGGCGGTGCACCTGGGCCACTTCCTATATGTGGTGAGTAAAGATTCTACTCACATTATTACCCCCTCCCTGTTTCATTGAAATATAGTTCGGGGAGATTAGTCGCCCCGAAGAAGAGGAGATTTGTCGCTGGGCAACTAATCTGAGCATGTGTCTCTGCCCAAAAGGCTACACATTTATTGTTATTGCTACTTTTTATTACCAATTTTTCTATTCATGTCCTCTCCTATTCACATGCCAGGCTCTTATTCAAATCACTGCATGGTTGCTAGGGTAATTTGGACCCTAGCAACCAGCCTGCTGAAATTGAAAACTGGAAAGCTGCTGTATAAAAAAACTAAATAACTCAAAAAATACAAATAAAACATTAAAACCAATTGCAAGTTTCAGAATAATACTGTATACATCATACTAAAAGTACTCAAAGTTAATAGTTATATTACTGCCTGTTAATGATATACCCGCTTATTCAACTTGTTAGTACTACTGGTCCTTAGATACTAGCTGTGTGTGCGTGTAGCAGAAACGAAGGCTGCTCTGGGGACTGGTAGAGTCCAGTGGCTGGCGCTGTCAGGCAATGTGGTACATGTCTGGACTGCCTGAAAGAGGTGGTTTACCTTTGAGTTAACTTTAAATATCTATTTTATATTTTCACCTATTATCTCACAGAATGATACACACAGATAATACAGATCCATATAAAAACCGGTAAACACAGTGGAAGTTATCCACCAAATTAATAGGCTTGCCACCTGGCTGGAGTTTCACTGGCCTAGGCAGGTCAGGGCCAGTATTCCAAATTTATTATCAATGTACGTGTAATATCTTCTTTCCTGCTGAAATCTTACCTTTTGTGTTCTGATCCCTCAAATCTGCCCTGTGCCTGTCACTTAAAATGAACCAATACCACGTCTTCATCAGAAAGTCCCTTTGAAACTCATTGTACGGGTCTGGTTCAGGCCCTGAGCCTGTATCAAGGGTTGAAATCCAATTACCCAAAGAAGAGTATGCATTTCACTTATAGTAAACACTGACTCCTCTTCTGGAGCTTGCTAATTTAAAACCCCTAAAGATATATTACAGTATATGGATATGTTATCATGAATTGGCATGACATACTAATTATTAATGGGATGTTTTTTGTTCTTTTTAGATGATGATGAGAAACGCATGTTAAGGGGTTCAGATATTGAACTTACAATCATACTGTCTGGCACTACCTTTAGCTGACTAATTGTAAGGCGACAAAAGAGAAGTATGAGAACAAATTAGAAGACACATTTGTGGTAGGTGAACTCAAAAATTTAAGGGGTTCCTTTTTAATAATATATTTGATTGTCAAGATATAATGTTATTAGAACTGATAAACAGCTGCACAATGGTGGGATAGCATTGCAGTAGCGGAACTATAACAAACTTCTGCTAAAAAGAAGACAACCCAAATAATGAATAAAAAAATTGTGCATAATGAAAGGAAATGTAATTCTAAGTGTGTTTCCTATATACATTAAAAAATGATTTGTGATGAAGACTTCCTGTGCCTATTTGGGTATCTGAATCTGCTGGAAGGTTAACTGCTGTGTCAGGATGAGGCTGTTGATGAGTGAAAAACTTTTCCTTTTGTTCAGTAACATCCAGTAGAATGTAGTTCTTAGTGCTTTTGTTTGAAATCAGTACAGCTTGTTTCTTTTTCACAGATACAGTGCAAAACAGGTCACAACAATTGTTAAGTTTTTCTTTGTAAAATACCATTTTTCCTTGACTTGCTAAAAATGCACCAGCTTAAACAGTGAACACAGAAAGACATAAATAATGGGGGTTAGTCCCATGTTAACATAAGGCTGAAATGAACTGTTGGACTTGCCAGCCTCTTGTATTATTTTTTAAATTCAATAAATTTGTGTGGATAAAGCCCTTTCTTTCTTTATCTCTTTATTTGCTTACTATATTCTTGTATGGTGACAAAGTGGGATTGCTGAGTGAAGTCCCCAGCCGTTGGTGTTACATTTAACTAGTAATAGGATTCCTTATCCTGAAAACACGTTATCCAGTAAGCTCAGAATTACAGGAAGGCCATATCTTATATTAACCACACAATCCTCATTTTTAAAAATCCTTTTTCTCTATTATAATAAAACATAATATTGTACTTGATGGTAACTAAGCTGCACGAATACATATTGGTGGCAAAAAAAATCCTGTTGGGCTTATTTAATGCGTAAATGATTTTTGCAGAATTAGGGCCTTATCAAAATTTGAATTTGTGAAATTGTTGTATTTTTTTTCTACTTAGAATAAACTTGAAATGTTTGAAATGAAAACTCAAATGTCAGCTTAATTATTAAAAATCCAAATAAAAAATTAGGTTGAATAAAACTATGACAAAAAACCCCTCAAAAACATTGAATTTGTAGTCCATTCATCATTTTCAATGGGTTTAAATTCCTCAAACATTCAAAAAACTCATATTAAATAAACCATGTAAATTTTGCCTAGGACTACTTCCCCTGCTACATGACCTTTTTCCTAGATACAATATATCCAGTTGTTTTGCATAATATTTAGGATTTTTCCAATTCCATCCATTCTTGGAGTATAGTGTTTATAGGTGGACAGTAAAAACGGAACCATATTGTTTGTACTATTATATTATTTTTAGTGCATATGATCTCAAATTGACAGGAGCAGGTGCCTTTAAATCTACAATGTGCATTTCTGAAATATATAGCATGTAAACAGCAATGTTTCAGATTGGACAGTCTGCCTGTTCCTGCAAGCAATAATTAGAAAATCATTAGAAATCAAGAACTTGGGTGCTTTCCCCCGAAAACTCCAAATTGTTTGTGGTTTTTGCGAAAAAAACCTCAGAAATCTATGGAAACATCTGAGTTTTTTGAGTTTTTGCACAGAAACTCATTGGATATCGGTACGGACATCAGCGCAAACATTGGGACCTTCCCCATTGACTTATACAGGACCTCGAGGGCTTTTAGATGTTTCGGATTTTGAGTTTTTAGACCATTGGACTTTAATAAATCACGAAAACATCTTAGTTTTTTTCCTCCGAAAACCACAAATTATTTGAGGTTTGGATATTGGGACCTTGATAAATAACCCCCTAAGTATTAGTATTTTTTTTAGGCTGGTGCTCCTTTTGGGAAAAAATACCCTGGCCCAGGGGTCCTTAGTGCTCAGTTAAATTTGACAAAAATGGTAGAGTTAAATAGGAAAATGATATTCTAAGGCACATGCACAAGCCTAGCAGGAGTGGCCTAGTAATTGTGTTATGTGGAGGTGCATGGGGGGTGCCTGAAGTTTTTGCTTCCTCCCAGGGAATGATCATTTCATTGCCCTTTTAACAAGGAACAGGCTAAACTAATACACATCCTTTTAGAGAAGACAAGGACAAAACAGACACTGAAGGTTTTTCTTTTTTTAAAATATCTGCACAACTCAAGATTTCTGATTTATTGCAATGAATAGATGAGGGCACATTACAGGTAGGGTCCAGCTGCCATCATGCTCTTGAGACAGCAACATGTAAACCTTTAGCAGCAATAAAAATGACCATTTGATGCAGCAGTAGAAGAGTGACCCCATTCAGTAGAGAGGCAGGAAAGGTATTCATTCAGTTCAGCAGGAGTGGGATCCATTCAGTGCAGCAGCAGACAGATATCTATTCATAAAGCCTTCCCCATGCCCAACCACAAGATACTGCTGAGTATAGCCACATCAGTGTAATAGTACTGAGAAGCAAATATTTAATTGTTATTGCTAAAGAGTGATATCTATTATATCTTAAATATAACTGAGCAATGTCTGTTATTGGTAAAGGGGTGGTTCACCTTCAACTTAACTTTTAGTATGCTATAGAATGGCTAATTCTAAGCAACTTTTCAACTGATTTTCATTATTTCTTTTTACTAGTTTTTTACTTGTTTGCTTCTTTCTTCTGACTCTTCCCAGCTTTCAAATGGGGGGTCGCTGACCCCCATCTAAAACCAAATGCTCTTAAGACTACAAACTTTATTGTCATTGTTACTTTTTATTACTCATCTTTATATTAAGGCCTTGTCCTGTTCCAGTCTTTTATTCAATCAATGCATGGTTGCTAGAGTAAATTGGACACTAGCAACCAGATTGCTGAGCTTGCAAACCGAAGAGCTGCTGAATAAAAAGCTAAATAACTCAAAAACCACAAATAATAAAAAATGAAAACCAGCTGCAAATTGTCTCAGAATATCTCTCTCTCTCTACATCATACTACAGGTTAACTCAAAGGTGAACAGCCCCTTTAAACAATTGTTTAACATAATTTCAAATGCTACTTATAAATGAATCAATGAAAATATAATTCAAGTGTGAATTTATATAATATATATATAATAAAGAACTTGCTTTGCGGACTTCTGTGTGCTCCTTAGGTTATTTCCCAGGGGACACGACATTGCTGAAGAAATATACACCTTATATATACTGTATATTCAGTTAAATGTGAGTAAATAAAAGTGGTTATGTTATAGAGATTATAGAGAGTCAGTGGTCACTCGTGAAGCTGTTATCCATGGGAGTTTTAGCAGCTGCCACAGATGGTGCTTCTGCTGGATTTGAAAATCGCTACCTACATGTGGAATGATGTAGTGCCAGATCACAGCATATGTAATGCCTCCTATCCTTCCTTTGCATTATCTGGAAACTAGAATGGTTAAAGGGGGCTCAAATTTGCTAGGTATTTGGGCACATCAGGGCAACAGAATAGTCCATATGCCACTGCTGTTACCTGAGTATTACAATTATGAAGAAAAAAGTAATAGTTTCATAGAAATCATAAACATAGACTTTTGAATGGAAATCAAGGTTCAAATGTGGAGATACTCCGTTATTTCTAATACTTTTAGTTGTCTTTTATGGCCGAGTACCACACACAATACACCTCTTTTATTCAGTTAAAATCACCTTTTACTCCCCTAGTTTATATTGTATCATGCCAAACTCCTTCCCCCTCTTTTTTTAACAAAACAAAAAGTAGTGGGTTTAAGTATTTTTTTTTCCTCCTGGTCTTCAAACGAGTTATCAAATAAATTCCACACAAACTAAATAAAAGCCACTGCGGGTTCCCCAGATGTTCCCAGACTATACCAAACACCACCTACTGGAATCGTTTTTTATTTACTAATCATTTAGCACGAAGTTCAGGGATTTGTTTGGTTGACTGTATCTTGAAATTCATCTGTGAAAAGAAATATCAATATGAAATATCAATGCAGATATAATGGTACGATAAACATAATTATTTTGAACCCATCTGAAAAAACAAATGACCTGTAAGGCTACAAATGTATAGATATTGCTACTTTTTATTCCTCATCTTTTTAACCATGCCCTCTCCTATTTATATTCCAGTCCCTTATTCATATCAATGCTTGGTTGCTTGGGTTATTTGGATCCTACCAAACAGACTGCTGAAATTGCAAACTGGAGAGCTGCTGAATAAAAAAAGCTAAATAACCCAAAAACAATGCAAAATGAAAACCAATTGCAAATTGTCTCAGAATATTTTATTTAAATATATTTTATTTTTGAATGTGGCTTATGGGTAAAAAAGGTTGGGGATCCCTGCTCTACATCATACTAAAAGTTAACTCAAAAGTGAACAACCCCTTTAAGATAAAAGGGACGCTGGAATATGCCCAGTCATTATTAGAGGTTACATATGATTTTTGTTGGTCTTAAATTAGGAAATATTGCTAGCATCCATTAACTCTCAGTTAAAGGAAAACTATACCCCCAAAATGAACACTTAAGCAACAGATAGTTCATATCATATTAAGTGACATATTAAAGAATCTTACCAAACTGGAATATATATTTAAGAAAATATTGCCCTTTTACATCTTTAGCCACCATTTTGTGATGGTCTGTGTGCTGCCTCAGAGATCACCTGACCAGAAATACTTCAACTTTAACTGTAACAGGGAGAAGTGTGGAAGCAAAAGACACAACTCTGTCTGTTAATTGGCTCATGTGACCTAACATGTATGGTTTGTTGGTATGTTTGTGAGTACAGTGAATCCTACGATCCCAGGGGGCGGCCATTATTTTTTAAAATGGCAATTTTCTTTTTATGATTACCCAATGGCACATACTACTAGAAAAGTATATTATTATGAAAATGGTTTATTTACATGAAGCAGGGATTTACATATGAGCTCTTTTATGCAATATCTTTTTATAGAGACCTACATTGTTTGGGGGGTATAGTTTTCCTTTAAGCAAAGTAAGCCATACAAAAATTTATAATACATGCAATGAATGTAAACAAAATTTGTTAGCTGTCTGCAGCATTTATTAACTTGCATAGATCTTTTCCAGAACTAATTGATATGTAAAATGTGAATTTTGAAATTATAGTTTCCATAGCATGTAGCAGGAAACACGTTATTTGTACCTGTTTTCTTCTCCATCCAGAATAGCATGGTAGGCTGCTATATCCTTTTCATGGTGCATCTTGCTGGCCATCAGCTGCTCTCTATCTCTCTCCTGATGCTCATTTTCCAATTTGATCTCCTCTAACTCTGCTTCCAGCTTGGTAATCACTGAGCCTAAGTTTTGTAGTTCAATATCATGCCAATGCTTAGCATCATGCAAAGCATTTTCCAAGCCTCTTTTCTATAACAGGGAATCCAATGTAAATGAAACAGTATATATTCTTTGATTTATTTTCCTAGCTGGAACAATCCATTCCAGCACAGAAAATAGTTATCCAAATTAGATTAACAATCTAAATCTAAAATGTTAATGTTAATAACTGTGGGAAATATCAGATATTTTGAGAATTCCACTAAATTCTCCAGTTCAATATTAAGGGGGTTATTTACTAAGCTCCGAATACCCGAAATCCAAAAAAATTCTTATTTTTTTTTTATAAAATCGGACTTTTAAAAAAATCACGGCATCTCAAACCTGTCGAGGTTGCATAAAAGTCAATGGGAACAGTCCCATTGATTTTTGGTTGTGTCGGGGATTTAGGACAATTTCACAATGTTTTCAGAGCTTTCGGGTGAAAACTCAGAAAATTTTGGAGATTTCGGGGAAAATTCATGAAAAAATCGGAGCTTTTCCCGCAAAGCAAATTTTCGGGAAATTGTAATAATAAATAAGCGTTAAAAACCCGAGCGGGTTAGATCGGAGTTTGTAGCAGCCGCTATTGAGATAAATTCGGACCTTGATAAATAACCCCCTTAATGAATCAGCTCATCAGTCAAAAAGCCCTTACCAATGTCCTTAATGATTCTGTCTCTGCCTGCAAGCTCTGGATTTTGCAAGTGGTATCATGAAACTCTTCTTTTATATTTTCTGCCAGTCCCTCCTCTTCACCTTGTGCAGCTGGCAGTGCAGCTGACTGTGGTTGGGGAAAATACAGCACAAAAAATGTAAAAAGTTATATATGTGACACTAGTGAAACTAAAGGACAGTTTCGCTAAATTCTAGATTATTTTCCTGTTCAAACTGCCATTATTTCCAAAGCAGTTTTAAAAAAAATTTTAGCACTTTTTTCAAGCACAAAGTTTTTGGGGAGACAGCTTATATTGTAATGTTGGACCATGGAAACTTGCTACTGCCCTTCGTTGGCCAAATCTGCTGGACTCTGTAGGGTAGTGCAAAATGGATATTATGGTACATCATTCTTAATTAATTATAATTAGGGATGCGCCAAATCCACTATTTGGGATTTAGCCGAATCCCTGAATCGTTTTTGAAAGATTGGCTGATTAGTTAACCAAATCCGAATCGGGTGGGAAAAGTGGAATTTTTTTACAAATTAACATATGCAAATTAGGATTCGGTTTGGCCAGGCTCAAGAATTCGGCCAAATCTGAATCCTGCTGAAAAAAACTGAATCCCGAACTGAATCCTGGATTCAGTGCATCCCTAATTATAATAAATTGCCAAATTAAAATTTCACAATATTTTTTTAATAGAATATCCCTATTCTATTAAAATCCACACACAACATTCTTGACCATGAAAGGAAAAAAGCATATAATAGTGCAGCCTTATTTATTTAAAAACAATGTGCCCTCACAACTGGGTATACTCACTGGAATATCCTTAACCACAATAATATTCATTTTGCAAGTTCTCTGGAAAAGTGCACCTGGCTCATAAGAGACTATGGCTGTAGGTAAGTAAGAGATACTAACAGTCTTTGTATCTTGTAGGAGCTAAAGGAATGAATAGACAACCTAGATCACAGACTAGCAGGCTAAATATTGGCTTTAATGTACTTGAGGCTATATAAAGTTAGGTTACCCAAGGAGTTCTGGATATACTATTAAAACCCCCAAACAGTTTCACTGGTTAATCATCTGAAGAGAGACAACTGAGGGTTAAAGCTGATACTGAGATGTGAGGAGTTAGGCTGCGATCCTGTGATGTGGCTAAGGATGAGAACAGCGTTGGATTAATGGTGCTAAACCTGACAGAGATCAATAGTGATCAGGGGGTTGACCTGATACCACCAGGTTGGGTGGGTTTGGGCCAAGAAGTGGAGCCTCAGGTACAGATCAAACTTCAAGCAAGGCCCCTGGCCATGAGGCAAAATGATGTCCAATATGATACTTAAAATAGGTTCTAGGTATCCAGAGTAACTGTGGACCAAATTTAAAAGGCAACAATAACTTTAGCAAGGAAAGAGCTTTATTTTTTACAGTAAAATCAGAGGTCCATCCTAGGTAGAGGACACCAAAAGAAAAGGCTGTGGCTTTCCCACTTACTGTCCTTGTCCAAACCCGCACTTGACAAGTGTACTGCACTGGCTAAATAGCCTAATTCCTGACCTGTCTTTGTCATATGTTTCAAAGTGAAAAAAGGACTGTTTTGTCCAATTTCAATTTGCCTTTCAAATTAAAATACTCAATTTACTAATCAACTAAGAATAATCAAGGAGTAGTGAAGATACAGCACTACATGGCACTCCTTGAACACCGTAAATGGGAAAAAGGGTGTGCTCTTATGCTTTGATCCATCTCTATATACTGAAACATGGGCATCTAAATGATAAGCATTTTGTTAAGTTATTTACACACTTGCAGTTAATACAAGGAAATGTTAAAACTCTTTACAGCTGAGGTCAATGAATTATGCAACATCTGCATGTGTGTGCCAAATAACATACTTTTGTTTGCAGAAGGGGACCTGTTTCAGCTCTGTTTTTCTCAATGTCTTTCTCCCAGTGAGTCCTTATAGTTTCCAGGATGTCATCAAGTCCAATACCAATTGGCACATCCATTTCTTCTAGCTGAAATCCAGCCAACTGTTTATACAGCATCTTTACATCCTGTAAAACAAACAGTCTATGGGCCGCAGTAATTTTAATGCCAGAATGATTAATTAAACTGAAACCGGTTCAAGAAACAGCGTGCTGGTACTATTATTGCATGCAGCAGCGTTACAGGCATAAGTGCTTAATCAGTGACAGGCATGATACAGCCCTCCAGACCAAATACAAGGGGCATTTTAATAAATGGCTAAGGGCCCACTGAGACGGGGCGGCACCATTAGACCTTTCATCTGCTATAACTTATCTCTGAGCATCTGCCTCATTTTAATCAATTTGAAGAGCTCTACAACAAAACAATTTACATTTTGTTCTTAAATAAATTTATTGGATATTTCTATTAAAATTCTGATGTTTTTAGTGAAGACTTTTTTCATGTGGTGTCCCTATTTGTGAGCACAGTTTACCTATTGCATGGTTATTAGCTTGTCTACTTCATTTTAACATGGACCATTTATTGACTGCCTTCCCTTATTATTTTCAAATTCACCTGTCTGTGGGTAGTACACAAACACATTTCTTGGGGTAACTGCACGGGCCCACCCATGAGAGGGATCCTAGGGCCACAGGTATCTTCCCTAACTACAACCCTCAGCATCCCTCAGACAGTTTAGGCAGAGTTTGTTTTTGGGCACGGCAGAGAGGATACCCAGAGCCTACGGGGAGCTGTAGGAAACAGGTTATATACAGTATCTTTGTTTTATGACATACAAATAGCAGGTTAAGATTGATATTTCAAGCAGGCGAGTGGTACATAGATACTACGGCCACATGGACCACCTCTGAGTATTTAAGGTTAGTGCAGGGGGGATAAAGTAAAACAGCATTAAGTCCATATTCTTATCTTGCTACATGGTGTGTGTTTTAGCTCCTTATAAAAGAAAACACAGAATGAAATGACTCAAAATGTCATACATTCATGTTCTATAATGCCTGGGTGGTTACCATCCAATTAAAGAAAGATAAAATAGTACCCAACAAAATTACTACTTTCTCCAAAAAGATACATTATATTGGAGAGGTTTTTTAACTGATTGATAATGAGGGTTCTTCCATTTGTGGGAGATTCTTTGTTCAGCAGTCATTGTAGATAAAATGTTGGTTTTTCTATCTCTTGTGTGTGGATTACAAAAAACGAATGCCCCTTTGATTTAATTAGCTGGGCTCAACAACATAATATTCATAAAAAATGATACAGGTTCTTTGACAATGAATGTAATGGTTAGATCAGCGTCCTTCTTTTACCTCCTCGTGATTCTTTGACAACAAAGCCAGCTCTTCCTTCATGTTCTCAATCTGATTCTCCAGATCCTTTTTGGTCAGGTTTGCATCATCAATCACCTTGTACAAAGATCTGATCTCCTCCTGAATTGCCTTTCGAAATGGCTGCTCATTTTCATACCTAACATTAAAGCAACAGTTATGGGGCTGAAGTAATAAAACAACAGAATGAAAATGTGCAAAATTAAAAATAAATACATTCCTTTTTCAATGCAATTGATAAGTATTAATTAGACATAATTACACTGAGAATGTTAGAAATGTTCACCATTACATTAACTTTTAGTATTCAATTAACAGGCATATTATAAGACATTGTAAATACTATTTTTATGTTTTTTTAATAATTAGCCTTACTATTCTGGCTTCTTTCAGGATGCATCAGCCACAAAGCAGCTTTGGTGTAAGGCTTCCATTTTATTCCTAGTCTTGTTTTAATTCTCAGGACCTATTGAACCTATAGTAGCCTTACTTTCTTAGAAAGATTTGAAATCAGCTTTTTGATTTTCATTCACTATTTCAGAATGTTACATTTTATGTTGTTTTCGTGATTTCATTCTTGTAGATACTGTATATGACTCCCAAAGGACTTATTTCAATCATCCACTAAATGATAAATTTTATCTGCGCTAGTGCTTAGATAGACCACAAAGAACAGTAGTCTTTTCTTTAGGCAACTCTTTCTGTAAATAGAGATAAATTCTATTTTCATAGAATGGCGTTTGCCCCAAGATAGCTAAGGGGATATTAGTATTAAAATGAGCAACTTCATAGATTGCCTGACAACTTTGTTTGTTTAGTCAAACACATATGTAGATATTTAACCCGAGCCGAACTGCAAAACGTTATGTATTAAGGACCTGTGTTCTTTGTGCACTTTTTCCATAAATAGCACAAATAACACTCAGTACAGTCTACTCCCTCCCCTGCTGCTAGATCCACATAATGACACCCAACACACCCCTCCATTTGGTTTGCAAGGGTCTGTGCTGCTCACCACCCCCGTGCTGCTGTCCACTCCTTCCCCTGCTGATCACACATCATTAAAGTTAGTTTCCTATACAAAACTAACAAGCCTAGCACTCCAATTTCAGCTGATTCCAAATCAAATCCTATGTCAACGATGCAAGTGACACTCATGATTCTGTAGATTCCATTGCCACAATATGTATTTTCTAAGTATTTCTAACATAAGAATCCAATCAACTCAGACTGCCCAAATGGATCTTATTGATCATTAGAAAAGTAAGAAAAAATTCGGTCTGCAAAAATCCGGTAACTTTGGAGATTTGCCCGAAAAGTACGAATTTCTCATACTTTTCTGCAAATACTACAAATTTTTCAGGCTTTTCTGACTTTTTGGTCCAAAATCCCCGAAATTATTGGATATCGGTATGGACAGCAGTGCAGACATTGGGACCTTCCCCATTGACTTATACAGGACCTCGAGAGCTTTGAGATGCCAGATTTTCGGAGTCTGACTTTTAAGACCATCAGTCATCAATAAATTCTGAATAATTTTGTTGGTCCAAAAACTATGAATTATTCGAATTTCAGATATTAGGAGCATGATAAATAACCTCCATAAAACTTGCCCAATGTGATTTTCAAACCTACCTGATAGATATCTGTCAATATCTATTGGATTGGTTAGAAAATGCTGATGGGCAGGGACCACATTGGTACCTTGATACGTTCCTCTCCCAAATGAGCCTGCATAGATCTGTATTGAAGAAGCAGTCGGGGAGGGCCCATAAACAGCACATAAACTACCAACTCAGCAGCCTAAATCTGCCCTTGTATGGCTAGTTAAAGCCTGTGACATTATTTTGCAGATTTGCAATGATTTCATATGTTTATTAGAAGAACATAATTTAATAGCACTGCAGTGTTGGAAGTGGGACTTATTTGCATTATTTAACTTACTTTTTATGGTAAAAAAAAATATTAATAGACTCTAATAAGTTCTGAAAGTAGTTATATATGTAGAATTCACATTTAGTTAGCATAGCTCTTCTGTATACTATCCCCCTTTTTGTAGAAGATGAAGAGTTCTAGTAACATCTTAACTTTTATTTATTGGTTGCAGAAGATTGCTTTTCAATACAAGGATTTAATTCATTAATTGAAAAGATGAGGAAAAAGTCTGGCATTTCGTTACGTATTTACCAGTTTCATGGATTTCTAATCTATCAAGTTTCTGTTCACTTAGGTGAAGCAACCCTTTCATGTGAAATTTTTTTGTCGGCCCACTCTCACAGAAACCCATAGTGAGTCAAAGAGAAGTAACTTGTCCCCTTCACAAAGAGAGCTTACATCAGCAATAATGAATCTGCTGCTGTGTGTCTGTGTGAAAGAACTGGCTTGAAAATGATTTATTTGTATATTAACTCCCTGGGGCATATGTCAATCCATATGTGTACCTGTATGCAGAGGCTGTTAAACTGCCCATATTTAGAAAAAACACATTTGCAATTAACAACAAACTCTTGTTTTTCATCTTTTTCTACATTTTTGAAAAAATATATTTATTGAGGGGTTTAATTCTGCCGTCAGTATAAAACATGTCTGCTGTCACTGGAACAAAAGTTGTTTATTCTATGAATATGTATGCAAAAAATTAATTATATTTATAGAAAAAGATAAAGCCATGTTTACTGTTTCCATGTTGAGGGTGGGTCACATGCATCCTGTGATTGAGTTACATGTAGACTCCAGTGGTAAATTGAGCATGGACATAAGGTGACCTTGTTGTATTATAAGATGCCAACTCTTTTCGATCGTTTTTTGCCATTGTATGCCCACTTATGGACCTTGTTGTAGGTGTATTGCTTAGCAAATAAATGCTAGTTTTCTTACTCTCAGGGGAGAATGGGTTTTTAAAATTTTAAACTGATTGTCATAGACTCATCCTATTGTAACCCTAAGTTGTCAACAAGTGACTGGCCCTTAAAAGCCTGGCTGGTCAGTCAATCAAGTTTTTTTTCTGACTGAGAGAGACACAGAGAAAGGTCTGTGAACTCAACATAGAGGAACCTAAGTGCTTGTGCACACACTGGTGCAAGTCTGTAATTCTGCTGCCTGTAGAGGGGTTATTCATCTTCCAAACACTGTTTGCAGATTGTTCACCAGAAATAAAGACTTGTTTTGATTGCTTTTTGTTTTTTATTTGGTAATTTAGTTGAATGTTCGTGTCTCTGGTGTTTCAGACTGACAGCTCAGTGATTCAGGTGTAGATTCGAAACTGTGACAATTTACTACATTAGTCAGGGGCGCTCCGCCAATGAGGCGAGTTGAGGCACTCGCCTCAGGCGGCAGCGCCCCCCTGGTTGCCAGGGGCGGCAAAAATGCTGCTCCTGGTAACAAAGAGCCGAATTTCCGGTTTTCAACCCGGAAATTCGACTCTTCTAGTGCAGAGAGTGCAATTGCGCTCTCTGCACTAGTGACGTGGACCCCCCGACCCCCGTCCGGCGCCTCGGGCGGCAAATTGGGCAGGATCGCCCTTGACATTTCTCGGCAGCATCTATAAAATATTAGTAACTATTGTATCAATTAGATCAGTTTTAATGAAACTCAGGGATTCTGTTCAGTGGGGCCTGTTGCTGCCGGCTGAAATAAAAGCCATTTTTCTTTAAGAAACTTTTTGCTGTCTTGACATTTACTCTGTGGGAACCTGCCATGCTCCCCTTTTGGTTACTCTTGATCAGGTCAGTCTGGGATTTAAAACAGGCCCTATTGAGATCCAGGTGAATACCACAAGTGTCATCTAGGATGTGAACTTTATTTAAAAAATGATTGTATGGAAAACTGCAGCATGACACAGATCTATAGCACTGGTACACCAAGAGTTTCAAATCAGTTCTGTAGATTCTAAAATCACTGGCAGGTAAAGGATTAAAATTATTTAAATAAACTAAAGAGTCAGGGTTTAATGCAATGTTTAAACATTCAATTCAAATGAAACATGTGTTCCTCACATTTTATTGTTACCTAAGTGCATGGTAAACAAATGATGGTTTGCTCCATATCAAAGTATTATTAATAACTTAATAACTTATTCTATTTGGAGACCAATATGGACTTTGGAGGGTTTTTTCTTTATTACCTTTCTTTGAAGTCTTCAGCACATGCCTGTAAATTTTCTGTTTGAAGCATCAATCGTGCATTTTCCAGAACAGCATCCCCTACCTGAAAAAATAAAATAATCATTGTCCCTTCTTATGGGAAGGCCATCTCCCATACTTTCTTATAATCAAATATTTAATTTTTTTTTTTAAAAAAAAAACATCTCTGCATTAATAAAACAGTACCTTGTACTTGATTGTAACTAAGATATAATTAATCCTTATTGGAGGCAAAACAATTCTATTGGGTTTAGCTAATGTTTAAACATTTTTTAGTAGACAAGGCATGGAGATCCAAATTACAGAAAGATCCCTTATCTGGTCCTGAGGTGGTAAATGGAACATTTTCTAATTGGACAATGTTGTTAGTGGAGTACCGCAGGGCTCTGTACTAGGTCCCTTGCTTTTCAACTTGTTTATTAATGACCTGGAGGTGGGCATTGAAAGTACTGTTTCTATTTTTGCAGATGATACTAAATTGTGCAGAACTATAGGTTCCATGCAGGATGCTGTCACTTTGCAGAGTGATTTGTCTAAACTGGAAAACTGGGCAGAAAACTGGAAAATGAGGTTCAATGTTGATAAATGCAAGGTTATGCACTTTGGCAAAAATAATATAAATGCAAGTTATACACTAAATGGCAGTGTATTGGGAGTTTCCTTAAATGAGAAGGATCTAGGGGTCTTTGTAGATAACACGTTGTCTAATTCTGGGCAGTGTCATTCTGTGGCTACTAAAGCAAATAAAGTTCTGTCTTGCATAAAAAAGGGCATTAACTCAAGGGATGAAAACATAATTATGCCTCTTTATAGGTCCCTGGTAAGGCCTCATCTGGAGTATGCAGTGCAGTTTTGGAATCCAGTCCTTAAGAGGGATATAAATGAGCTGGAGAGAGTGCAGAGACGTGCAACTAAATTGGTTAGAGGGATGGAAGACTTAAATTATGAGGGTAGACTGTCAAGGTTGGGGTTGTTTTCTCTGGAAAAAAGGCGCTTGCGAGGGGACATGATTACACTTTACAAGTACATTAGAGGACATTATAGACAAATGGCAGGGGACCTTTTTACCCATAAAGTGGATCACCGTACCAGAGGCCACCCGTTTAGACTAGAAGAAAAGAACTTTCATTTGAAGCAACGTAGGGGGTTCTTCACAGTCAGGACAGTGAGGTTGTGGAATGCACTGCCGGGTGATGTTGTGATGGCTGATTCAGTTAATGCCTTTAAGAATGGCTTGGATGATTTTTTGGACAGACATAATATCAAAGGCTATTGTGATACTAAGCTCTATAGTTAGTATGGGTATATAGAATTTAATTAAAAGTAGAGGGTGTATGTATGGATGCTGGGTTTTCATTTGGAGGGGTTGAACTTGATGGACTTTGTCTTTTTTCAACCCAATTTAACTATGTAACTATGTAACTATGTAACTGAGCATTCTGTATAACAGGCCCAGCGTCGAACAGGGCCGTCGGTACACCGGGAAAAAACCTGGTGAGCCCTGGCCCTCATGGGCCCCCGCCAGCCCAGACCTGCTCCCTCCAGCTGCCTCAGAAAGGAAAATTGTTAATGCTGCGGATTGTTGCGTCTATTGCCTATATGCGACGCATCCACTGTGCACACGCAGTGTGTTGGTGGAGGTGTGCATCACGGGCAGGGGTCTGCCAATAAGAGGGGGTCCCGGGGACTGCTGGGAGGGGGGGCCCCGAGACAGCAGCCTCAATGGGCCCCAGGCCCCCCAGTCCAGCCTTGAACAGGCTCCATACCTATATTTGATTGTGGAGCAATTGTATTTGACTCTACTAGAGCCATCGCTGACCCTAATACCAAACCCCAATATTTACCCTGTATTCTTGTGCTGACCTAAAGGGTGAGCAACAGTAGGAGACATTTTTACATATAATAGGTAATTTACAAAAGACAGGGGAAGAAGTAGTGAATTTTAAGTGGTGCAAAAGCATGCCCTCCTGAATATCCACTGATATGCCCAACCTGCTTTGATATGTACATGTAGGTAGCATGAATCCTGTCCCTGTCTCAGTAGTTTAGACCCAGTCTCTTAGTATCCCTCTCTCCTCTCTGATTCATCCATTTGTACACACTTTAATTATGTTTTTATGTATATTTTAAAGGGTTTGTTCACTTTTGAGCTAACATTTATTATGAGTGATTTTCTCAGACATTTTACAATAGGTTGTAATTTTTTGAAGAATTTGGCACTTTATTCAGCAGCTCTCCAGAGACTGGAATATAAATAATAGTAGAGGGCCTGAATAGAAAGCAGCAATAACAATAAATGTGTAGCTTTACAGGGCATTTGTTTTTAGATGGGGTCAGTGAAGTAAAAAAAAGGCAGGAAATAATTAAACAACTTTTTTAAAAAAATTAAGACCAACTAAAAAGTTGGCCATTCTATTACATGCTAAAAGTTAACTTACAGATGAACAACTCCTTTAATAGATCATATTACTGTATAGTATAATACGGGATGCAATTTTCAAACAAACAAAAAATAAACTTTGTTCCCCAAAAGAATATTTTTTTAAATAAGAAGATATATGACAAATATATGAATTGTATGATAGAGAAATGTCAGTACAGAAAGACTAAGAAAATAATGTATTAGATTGTAATTATATGCGATTAGTTCTTGCATGACGTGTACACCATGCCCCAAAGCAAGACAAGTAGCACCATGTAGATCCATATTTAGAAACAGGTTTATTCAGGCAAAAATGCATTCGTAATTTACCTATGCGTATTATTTGGAAAAAGCTGTGTATGTTCCATATGCTGAAGAATAACAACTGTTAGCACACCTCTAGAACACCAGTTTCTATAGAGGTGCTGTCAAGGTTAGAAAAGGACACAACTCTCCCTATTATAATAATAGCTCTACCACAGCCCCTTCCTCTAAGTATAGATTACAGCACTAGGGCCATTAAAGGGGATGTAAGGGCCAAAAAATAAAATCCCATTTTTACTTTCTTTAATGAAATAGAAATCTATCTCCAATATACTTTAATTAAAAAAAGTGTACCATTTTTATAGGAAACCTGACTGATTGCAGTGAAATTCCCCCTTCATACTTGCTCTGATTGCTGCGGATAGGAAACTTCAGTCCCTTGCTCTGCTGGGAAACAATCATAGTGTAGATTTGTATCCGAAGACCCAGTGCAGTCTGCATATTCTGATTATTAATCAGTCATGCTGTATCGGCTTCTCTGGCAGAAATTATTTGACTTGTGCTGTTTTGATAATTTTTGACAATGCCTAGGCTTAACCTTCCAACAGCAGCCCAGACCACACTGAGCATGTGCATGGTCTTGGTCTTGCAAAGATGTTTAACACAGCAAGATGACAGCCCCCTGCGGCCAACTTTGAAAACATAACAAATTTGTTTAATTAGGCTTCTGGTGCAGTAACTTCATGTTTATGTTTAGTATACAAAATACGGCATTTATAGCATTAGTCTATTTTAGACTTTTGTTCCCATTTAAGCAAAACAGAGAATACCCTTTCACCTATGACCCTGCACAGTTTACTGTGGCCACAGGAAAGCTCTTTTAGTAAAATAATAGTTTTTCTGGCTAAGTCACATCTTTATGTGTTAGTGCTGTTGTTCATGTGGTTCATGTGTGCAGTGTGTGACCAATGACTCTGCTTGACTGTTACCTGTCCGGACCTGGATCTGTCTGACCACAGTTTTATCTTGACCCCTTGGTTCTTTACTTGCTGTGCTCCCTGGCATCTCTTTGCTTTCTTTCACTTTCCTGTTCAGTGTTTTTCAGTGTTCAGTTCACTTACTGTGAGCAATTAATATTCTTGATCCTGAATATCATCCTGATTTCAGAGCCATATTTACCATATAGGCACCTGGGGGCCTGTCCCTAGCTTTAGGGGGGTTGCCCTCGGGTGGCTATATGGGAAAAAAATACCTCCCATCCCGCCACCAAATACTTGCACCTGAATCTGGTGGCAGAGTTAAGGGGAAGGGAGTACCCATTGCCCACTTGTACCATGTACAAAGCCTATAAACTGTTCAAACACCAAACTGGAAGGGAAGGGGGTGGGTGATGGTCATTGGTCAGCGTCTAGGAAAGAAAATTACTTCTCATGTTGTCCAGTGCAATACTGTACATAGTATTAAATTAATGTTTGTTAAATACATAGTATTAAAAATGCCTGTAAATTGTAAAAGGGAGCAGGTCAAATCAAAATGTTTTGTTTCCTGCCACCTTGTGGCAACAACAAGTGATGACATGCCAATAAGCTTTCATTTTGTTTGGTTTTGTAATTGCATTCTGGTGAGCTTATAACTGGGAAAGAAATGGAGAAATACTTCACCCTGGCTTCTCTGCTCCTGCTCTCCCATATATTGTGCTCCTGATATTCCCCTAAATATCCTCTTGTGTGGTATGATTAGCATAGAGTGAACTGCTACGATGCCCAGGGATAGAAATACATGGAAAGGTGATTATTTTGATACAGTACAGGGGTTGGCTGAATTCTTGTCTTGTTTTTCTGCTTCGAATCCCAGAAGGGGGCCGGCCGATTTTTGCAAGGGGTTTAAATCCTGTGTTTAGCCAGAGCCCACGGTTTGGTTTCTTTTTTTTTGTTTGATTGTATGAAACTTTCATAAAGGTTGAATTTTAATAATGAAGTGGATATTTTTAGAACTGTTTTGTTGTATATTGTAAAGTATAGTGTATATTGTGGGTTTTTTTCAGGATTTATATTTACATTTGCAGGTACTGTAAGTGATCAAGATGCTAAATTACTTAACTGTCTTCTTGGTTCTAGAGTTACAACTAGCAATATTGTATGAAGAGGCAGTTACAGTATGGGCATTTCATGCCCTGGTGCTGCCCTCTCATCCCTTAACGTTACAGTGTTGGAGTGGGCGATGAGGGGCCACATTGCTAGTGCGCAGTTGTACTCTGTGCACTAAAAGAGCTGAAATTCTGATTTAAAAATCAGAATTTCATCTTTTGAAGTAGCCATGTGGTAGTGATGTGTCGGCCGGGCCGATACCCATGGGTCAGACGGGTTCAGGCTGACCTCGCACCTCCAGTCTGCTGGCTTCCTTTTTTATAGACATGCGCCTTATTATCCCGCCCCTTTTTGTGATGTAATCGTTGGGTCTGGGTTGTGTATAAAAGGCAGAATAGTAATTAATACAGATAATTACTATATGGCAGCACAGAAAACAGTGCAATCTGCATCAGAATTTAATAATCAGCCCTTTAGCCAGGGCTGGAACTAGGGGTAGGCAGAAGAGGCACGTGCCTAGGGCGCAAAGGCAGAGGGGCGCCAGTCATGTACCTCTTCTGACGCCATCCCCTGCTCGGATCCTTGTTCTCTTAATCGTCAGCAGTTTTGTGTCCTTAACCTGTAGCAGTTCTGAACAGTGAGTGTGCGCATGCGCGATCCCATTCTTTGACTCATGCTCACTCATAGGTCCTCGGCTCTTTCACGTATGCGCACTTACATTGCCTGGGGTCTTTCATGCATGCACACTTACGTTGCCTGGGTTCTTCCGCGCATGCGCACTCGTGCATCCTCGATGCGAACGTTGAGGGAAGCGACGTAGTTGGCCCGGTTGCCTAGGGTGCTCGGCCGACTTGGCCTGGCACTGGCTGTAGCATCAGCTTATATTACAAACCAACCTCAACTGAACTTCCCAACAGCCTCTCAGAGCCCACTGAGCATGTGAGTGCGCAGACACTTCCCAAGATGGTGACCCCCTGTGCCACATTTGAAGTCCTGGATCATTGCTGCTATTGATAAACTGAAACTTTAGTCTGGCAATAAGTTTATTATATAAAATATGGCATTTTTAGCCATATTGATTTTTAGGGTTTAGTTCTACTTTAAATATAAAATGTAGTTTTTTGTTCCAGCAAGCCAAGCCACCACTAGCTGGTGATCCTGGTAAGCAGGTGCCAGCACCACTATAGGACATCATAAGTCACTTAAATGACTGGTGGCATAAGTAAATTGCAAGTTCAGTAGCAGCATTCAGCAGGCTTAGTATGTAGCTGCAGGTACCCAGGTAAATTTATTGCTCTCAAAACAGTTGTATTTCAACTTGAGCAGTTGTCCAATTTTATTTATTTTAGTAGTAGGATACCACCCCAATAATTAGCCAAAGAGGCAGACATCCATTATCCTGTAGAACCCTATTTGGATTGAAGATAAGGATAAGATATTAAGAATGCAATGGTTTTTGAACTTACAGGGGATCTAAAACCTCTACATATTTGTTCCATGGTGCCTTCTATCTATTCAGATTTGACATGGCATAATACAGGTACAAGAGGAATTACCAAGCAGAATCATAATTCTCAGTGTCAGCCCTCCTACTTTTACTCAATATAAGAAGATTAGTTTGTTTTCTGACATTACACTGCTTCAACACACATAGTAATATCTATTATATAAAGCCTTGCAGCATTGGGATAGGCACAAAGAGATGTTTCTGGCAGACCTGCGTACATGCGCGAGCGACTTTACTGCGTGTGTGCCCATGTAAGGGGAAGGGGGGGGACGAGCTGGCCAGCTTGGTTGCCTAGGGTGACAGGCCGGCCTGGCCCTCCTCTGACTGGTAGCACTGACCCTGACATTTAGTTGTCTTCATTACTCCAGTGTACAATATAAAATGATATATTAAAGGGCACCTGTTGGCCAAAAATATTTTACCCCACCAAAGGTGCAGGCTAATAGAGGTTGGGGGTAACAGTAGTTTTTTTAAAAAAAAAAAAACTGGACCGACAGCGCAAGGACACTCGCAGCCAAGTTTGGGAGTTTTACTTTGAAAGCAGCTAGTAAGTTGCAGGTAAAACTTAGTCACTTTGTAAAATGTATAATGAAGCAATAGAATTCTTAATGAATCAGATGAAAATTGAGCATAGGACTGGCCAGATATGGGATGACTTTGACGTAGTTGGCCAGCTTAAATATATTGCAATATATGGACAAACAATCCCTGTTTTGTTTAAAGGGTAAGGCATTTTTCAGTAGCAGTATGCACAAAATGTCTCTGTCTTAAATATATTGATAATGGGTTGAGTGCAGATGACTCTTGTATTTGTCTATATGTATTTTGTGGTCACAGCCTCATTGCACCACCGCCTAATGGTTTTAAAAATTAGTGGTGAGCACAACTTTCCCTTGTTTGCTAGGACACTCGCACCAGGAGGGAGCCCCCGGTTCAAGCAGCCATATCGTGCAGAGTGCAGGAGCATAATGAGCGCCTGACGTCACGTGCATGTGCAATGAGCAAGATGCAGCATTTGCTGATTATGCACATGCGTGTGCCAAGGCATGGCCGCTAGAATCAGGTGCTCCCTTCCGCTGCAGGTGCCCTAGCGCTGATAGGGGGCAATTTAGGGGGAAATACATTTTTTGTAAAAAACTACAGTTACCCCCAACTGGATTGTGGGCTCTATTACCACACCTTTGTATTTTGGCCAACAGGTGCCCTTTAAATAAAGGTATTATTCTGTTTCAGCACTTACCTGATGGTAGATATTTTCCCATTTATCCCTGAGAGACCCCCAGCTGCTGACAGTTGAAGACTTCTTGTCCAGATAGACTCTTATATGGTCCTCCAGCTCTCTGTTCACCTGCTCTAAAGCTCTCACTTTGTCTATGTACTCCACAATGCAGCTATTCAGAGAGTCAAAAGCTGGGACCCTTCCTTTATCCAGACCTTGAGCTGCTGAAAGAGGAGGTGCTGAGGTGCGCAGTCCTTGCATGAAAACACTGCTGATGCCCAAGGCCCGTCGAGACACTCGTGTTCCAAGGCTGCTGGATCCGCTACTTAGAGCACTGCCTACGTATACTCCAGGATTCCTGGGTACATTGCTGACAGTGCTAATGCTGACTCTACGGTTGGTTGGACATTCTGCAGATGGGTAGTGGTGCTGTTGCCCCAAAATGGAAGATCTACGCCTTGGTAGAGGCATGATGCTAGAAGATCCACTGCAGTTTCTGGTCACAGACACTCTATTTCCACACTCAACACACAATTTTGGCTTGTGTATTTTCAGTATAGCATCCTGTCATGTGTTTTGTTCTAGAACATTGGACTTGAATTGATGGAGTATTTGTGTCTCATTGTTTTGTGGTATTCAGTGCCTCAGCAGTTCCATTCAGGAATTTTCTGTCCTAGCAAATAGTCGCAGATGAAAGGTGCAATTTACAACATGCTCACATTAGAATTATGCCTGAGCTTCATTCAAACGGTATAGGACCAGGGTTGTGGTATATATAAGTTTATATTTTCTTTACTATAATTGCTTTTTATGTGATAGGTAAAAAATGATGAAGCACATTCATATGCGTGCAGTTTAATTAAATTAAAACTATACCCCCCAAACAATGTAGGTCTGTATAAAAAGATATTGCATAAAACAGCTCATATGTAAAATCCTGCTTCATGTAAATAAACCATTTTCATAATAATATACTTTTCTAATAGTATGTGCCATTGGGTAATCGTAAATAGAAAATTGCCATTTTAAAAAATAAGGGCCGCCCCCTGGGATCATACGATTCACTTTACTCACAAACATACCAACAAACCATACATGTTAGGTCACATGAGCCAATTAACAGATAGAGTTGTGTCTTTTGCTTCCTCACTTCTTCCTGTTATAGTTAGAGTTGTAGTATTTCTGGTCAGGTGATCTCTGAGACAGCACAGAGACCATCACGAAATGGTGGTTCAAGGCACGAGATATAAAAGGGCAATATTTACTTAAATATATATTCCAGTTTGGTAAGATTCTTTAATATGCCACTTAATATGATATGAACTATCTGTTGCTTAAGTGTTAATTTTGAGGGTATAGTTTTCCTTTAAGTGGGGACACTTTTACAAAATGCTGTAATTCTACATTAGAGTAATGGCCCAAAGACAGATTTCAACAACTATAGGGTGCCATTTGTCCCCAGTAGATTATGTTTAAACAAAAATATCTCCAGTACAGAGAATGAGTGTCTCTCATGGTACATACTGTACATATTGTGGCCATATACATTCTAGTGAAGAATGAGAACAAAATCTTGTTTGCGCACAAATGGATTTAATTATATTAGAAATTATATTACAAACTCCATTCTATACATTTTAACAATGATTCTGTCTCACAATGTATCACAAAGTATAACATCCATGTAATAGAACCAGAGAATGAGATATGTAAAATACAAAAACTTTGACAAATTATATAATGGTGTAAATTACAAGCATATGCCAAGCTAGATTGTAATGACAAAATAGATGCTTGTGACAGAAAGGAAGATTCTGTTTCATAGAATTCATACTATCAACCAAATGAACGCTCACATTCCACAAAACGGACAAAATAGCAATTCTGTGAAACAATATTGTCAGACAAATTACTGAACTACAAGAAGAAAGCATAAGCATTACCCAATAATAAGCACGTTTTAATAGGTGACCATTGATGACCTACAATTGGTGATCCTTCCCACTTTTTCATTGGTTCAGTAAAGTATTGGCCACCACACCACACACAGAGGATTCAATTGTATGATTTATTTAACCAATGGTAAATAAATGATTAAATAACGATTGACAGCTGTCAGCTCTGCTCTACATGGCTGCATTGCTTCCAATGCATAGGATAATATCTGGCCTGTAGTGATGTGCGGGTCAGAAAAAAACTCAACACGCACCGACCCTAACCTGTAAAACCTCAACCCCAACCCGCAAAATGTTGCCATTGTAGGACCTGCAACCAGTAAACAGACTGCAATTAAAATCTACTTGTTGTTAGATAATGACAATGCTTGCTTCTTATTAGGTCAGTAATTTCACAGTATTGTTCCACATAATTACCTAATGGGTGTTCATGTTGATAGAATCAATTTTGTGCAACAGAATCTTCATTTAATATCACAAGCATCTATTTTGTCATTACAATCTTGATTTTAATACGCTTTACACCATTATATATTTTGTCCAATTTTTTTTCACATATTTAATTCTGTAAGTAAATTTACACACTGCTGGTTCTCAGGGCCGGAACTAAGGGTAGGCAGAAGAGGCAGCTGCCTAGGGCGCAACGATGGGGGGCACTGGGCAGCTACCTCTTCTGCCTACTCCTAGACCAGACCTGGCACTATTCCCCGCCCAGAAATAGAAACCAGCACCAAATCCTGCCTGTCCGACTGGGGCCGGTGGTCCGCACTGTATTTAACCCTTCAGATGCTGAACTGCAGCCAGAGAATGCTGCTTCCGTGTGCACGAAAGTTGTTACTGCGCATGCGCACATAAGCGCTGATGCCACTGACATGCATGCAAGTGCTGATGGTGCGGATGCGCACGCGAGCGACACTGATGTGTACGAGACGGAGATGGGGGGCGAACTAGCTGGCTGGGCTGCCTAGAGCACCCAGCCGGACAGGCCTGCCTCTGCTGTGACCACATAAAGGCACAAGGCTGCAGGCTGAGTTATACAGGGAACTCTGAGTATCACTCATGTAGTATGTGTTGTGCTCCAACTATGATGTGTAAAAGGCTCGCACAATAAATCCTTTATTTCAATGTAAAACCATCTGACACTTTTTGTTTGCACATAATCATAGGCTATACAGAATCAAATTCAGGTGTGAGACCAGTTATCCAGAAACCCGTCTCCCATAGACTCCATTTTATCCAACTAATCTAAATTTTTAAAAATTATTTCCTTTTTCTCTGTAATAATAAAACAGTAGCTTGTACTTGATAAGGATATTAGAAGTCACTGAGGGGTTTTTCTGTGACCATATAAAGGCACAAGGCTGTAGGCTGAGTTATACAGGGAACTCTGAGTATCACTCATGTATTATAAGGGATAATGTACCCACTACTGTAAATGATAAGGATATTAGAAGTCACTGAGGGGTTCTGTGACCATATAAAGGAATAAGGCTGCAGGCTGAGTTATACAGGGAACTCTGAGTATCACTCATGTATTATAAGGAATAATGTACCCCCTACTGTAAATGATAAGGATATTAGAAGTCACTGAGGGGTTCTGTGACCATATAAGGACACAAGGGACAATGGTTGCTATGGTTACACTCATTGTGATGCTAAACACAAGCAAGATAATGTCTGGTTGCCATGGTTATGCTCTTTGTGATGTCATACACAGAAGAGCCAAACACTGGTTGCTACGGTTACTCTCATTGTGATGTCATACACAGGAGAAAAACACCTGTGGGGAAAAACAGCTGAAGGTCATTACATGGATTGGTAGCGGTGGAGTAAGAAGCTATCTTCAACTCTGTTGCTATTTAGATCTTTCCAATCTTTTTCATAACTGAATTTACTTATAACTTATTTATTGATTATCATTTATTTATAACTTATTTATTTAATATTATTTATCATTTATTTATAACTTATTTATTTTGAACTTATTTATAACTGAATTTGTTACTTGACGAATATTATCATGGAAAAACAAGAGGAAAATTATAAGATTGATATAGAAGAAGAAAAAATGGACAAAGAAGAAAAAAATTATGCATGTAAGAGGAGAAAGAGCAGGGTATTGGTTACACTAATCATCGGGCTCCTTTTTACCTGCTATTACATATTTGTGGTGGAGCTGTGCATATTTACTGTCCCATCACAAGAGCTAAAGGCAACTTTCCTGGTGATGTTCCACATTTTGTTCCTCCTGTGCATGTGGAGTTATCTTCGGGTTGTTATAACGCCTCCAGCCGTCCCTCCTGAAACATTCCGCCTATCGGAGTCTGACAAGCAGCTGTATCTGAGTGAGGAGAGGCCAGAAGTGCAGGAGCAAATCCTCAGCCGTGCGGCCAAAAACTTGCCTTTATATTACAATATAGATTCAAAAACACCAATTAAGTACTGCAGAAAATGCCAATTCATAAAGCCAGACAGGTGCCATCATTGTACAGCGTGTGACATCTGTATACTGAAAGTGGATCATCATTGCGTATTTCTAAACAACTGCGTGGGATTTTCCAACTACAAGTTCTTCCTCCTGTTCCTGCTCTATGTTCCCCTACTGCTTATATTCACTAGTGCAGTGTCCCTTTATTGCTCCATACTGTTCTGGACTGGTCAAGTGACAAACATGGATTCCAAAGACTCAGTCATTGCGCTGTTCTGCATGAGTACAATGTTCTGTATAATCTTTTGTTATCGGTATATTTATGACCATTACTCACTGGTTTTAATGAATGACACTCTTTTAGAGTTTAATGAAGGCATACATCGTAAGTATAATCCCTATGACTTGGGCTACAGAAAGAACTGGAGACAAGTGTTTGGCAATAAAAAGAGATATTGGTTCATCCCAATCTTCAGCAGTTTAGGAGATGGCTCCTCATTCCCACTGGGTGATGCCAAAGAGGACATAGAGAAAAATGGGGCTATTGACTGCCAAACTTCTAAATGAGTCCCAAAAACAACTCTCAGAAGTGAAAACAATGCAGAAAAAATTATGGCGCTTGAATTTCATGCAGAATTTTAGTTCCACATTGAAGAGAGAGAAAAGCTGAAACTTATCAAGATGTGTTAAGGGAGTATTTATAAAGAAGTGACGTTCGTAGGCTTTAACTCATAGCGTCACAGCATCACAAATTTGCAACTTTGCTACATATTCTATGTCATGTTACAGAAACCCTTTGTAATTGTTATTGAAATAAATATTTATATTTCTCTAATATTGTTGCATCATTTGTCATTTTTGTACCTATAGGGGGCAGCACCTCATAACTAGGGTGAAAAACGACACCAATTACATTTGCACTTACCAAAATAATAGAAACAGATCCAGTGAAAGGTCTAAACTTCATAATGGGATAGCAGCTCATTTAGCCTCTTAGTAATGTACATTTCATTACTCCCTATATCTGTCACTGTACAATAATGCAGCACATGTCTGCTTTGCAGCCAATAGAAAAGCACTTCATTTTGGAAAATATTTGACAAAATATTAGCCGCACCCCAGATAATGCATTTACCAGCCCAAATTATTGACAATTAACTCTTAATTCCCATCAGCAATTCTTTATTAAAATCTGCCCATGTTAGCACTGACTTTACTACTCCTTTGCAGCGCGATATTTGCATTTTGCATACGCAGTGCACCACCGGGGGATTAGGTCACGCTGGGCAGCTTTGAGGATCTTTTTGAGGGGGCCCTACAATGTTTCCCTTCAAACATATGTAAAAGATAAACGAATACAATGTAAAAAGGGTATAAAACACACCTTATTTAAAAATATAAGTGTTAGGGATGGGTGAATTTTTTCGCATTTTTTTTTGCCGTGGAAATGACACCCATAGACTTGTATGGCGTCGCACGTCAAAAAAAATTGTCGCCCATAGACTTTAATGGGTGTCGCCAATATTGAGCCGGAGGCAAATTTTTGGTGTAACGAAACGGGCCAAATTCACCCAAGCCTAATAAGGGTATTAAAAGTAACTGAGGTGTCCCAGAACCATGTAAAGACACAAGGCTGCAAACTGAGTTATACAGGGAACTCCGAGTGTCACTCATGTATTATAAGGGCTAATGTACCCCTTACTATAAATGAAAAGGATATTAGAAGTCACTGAGAGGTTCTATGACCATATAAAGGCACACGGTTGCAGGCTGAGTTATACAGGGAACTCTGAGTATCACTCATGTATTATAAGGGATAATGTACCCCCTACTGTAAATGATAAGGATATTAGAAGTCAGTGAACGGTTCTGTGACCATATAAAGGCACAAGGCAGCAGGCTGAGTTATACAGGGAACTCTGAGTATCACGCATGTATTATAAGGGCTAATGTACCTCCTACTGTAAATGATAAGGATATTAGAAGTCACTGAGAGGTTCTGTGACCATATAAAGGCACAAGGCTGCAGGCTGAGTTATACAGGGAACTCTGAGTATCACTCATGTATTATAAGGGTTAATGTACCCCTTACTGTAAATGATAAGGATATTAGAAGTCACTGAGGGGTTCTGTGACCATATAAGGACACAAGGGACAATGGTTGCTATGGTTACACTCATTGTGATGCTAAACACAAGCAAGATAATGTCTGGTTGCCATGGTTATGCTCTTTGTGATGTCATACACAGAAGAGCCAAACACTGGTTGCTACGGTTACTCTCATTGTGATGTCATACACAGGAGAAAAACACCTGTGGGGAAAAACAGCTGAAGGTCATTACATGGATTGGTAGCGGTGGAGTAAGAAGCTATCTTCAACTCTGTTGCTATTTAGATCTTTCCAATCTTTTTCATAACTGAATTTACTTATAACTTATTTATTTATTGATTATCATTTATTTATAACTTATTTATTTAATATTATTTATCATTTATTTATAACTTATTTATTTTGAACTTATTTATAACTGAATTTGTTACTTGACGAATATTATCATGGAAAAACAAGAGGAAAATTATAAGATTGATATAGAAGAAGAAAAAATGGACAAAGAAGAAAAAAATTATGCATGTAAGAGGAGAAAGAGCAGGGTATTGGTTACACTAATCATCGGGCTCCTTTTTACCTGCTATTACATATTTGTGGTGGAGCTGTGCATATTTACTGTCCCATCACAAGAGCTAAAGGCAACTTTCCTGGTGATGTTCCACATTTTGTTCCTCCTGTGCATGTGGAGTTATCTTCGGGTTGTTATAACGCCTCCAGCCGTCCCTCCTGAAACATTCCGCCTATCGGAGTCTGACAAGCAGCTGTATCTGAGTGAGGAGAGGCCAGAAGTGCAGGAGCAAATCCTCAGCCGTGCGGCCAAAAACTTGCCTTTATATTACAATATAGATTCAAAAACACCAATTAAGTACTGCAGAAAATGCCAATTCATAAAGCCAGACAGGTGCCATCATTGTACAGCGTGTGACATCTGTATACTGAAAGTGGATCATCATTGCGTATTTCTAAACAACTGCGTGGGATTTTCCAACTACAAGTTCTTCCTCCTGTTCCTGCTCTATGTTCCCCTACTGCTTATATTCACTAGTGCAGTGTCCCTTTATTGCTCCATACTGTTCTGGACTGGTCAAGTGACAAACATGGATTCCAAAGACTCAGTCATTGCGCTGTTCTGCATGAGTACAATGTTCTGCATAATCTTTTGTTATCGGTATATTTATGACCATTACTCACTGGTTTTAATGAATGACACTCTTTTAGAGTTTAATGAAGGCATACATCGTAAGTATAATCCCTATGACTTGGGCTACAGAAAGAACTGGAGACAAGTGTTTGGCAATAAAAAGAGATATTGGTTCATCCCAATCTTCAGCAGTTTAGGAGATGGCTCCTCATTCCCACTGGGTGATGCCAAAGAGGACATAGAGAAAAATGGGGCTATTGACTGCCAAACTTCTAAATGAGTCCCAAAAACAACTCTCAGAAGTGAAAACAATGCAGAAAAAATTATGGCGCTTGAATTTCATGCAGAATTTTAGTTCCACATTGAAGAGAGAGAAAAGCTGAAACTTATCAAGATGTGTTAAGGGAGTATTTATAAAGAAGTGACGTTCGTAGGCTTTAACTCATAGCGTCACAGCATCACAAATTTGCAACTTTGCTACATATTCTATGTCTTGTTACAGAAACCCTTTGTAATTGTTATTGAAATAAATATTTATATTTCTCTAATATTGTTGTATCATTGGTCATTTTTGTACCTATAGGGGGCAGCACCTCATAACTAGGGTGAAAAACGACACCAATTACATTTGCACTTACCAAAATAATAGAAACAGATCCAGTGAAAGGTCTAAACTTCATAATGGGATAGCAGCTCATTTAGCCTCTTAGTAATGTACATTTCATTACTCCCTATATCTGTCACTGTACAATAATGCAGCACATGTCTGCTTTGCAGCCAATAGAAAAGCATTTCATTTTGGAAAATATTTGACAAAATATTAGCCGCACCCCAGATAATGCATTTACCAGCCCAAATTATTGACAATTAACTCTTAATTCCCATCAGCAATTCTTTATTAAAATCTGCCCATGTTGGCACTGGCTTTACTACTCCTTTGCAGCGTGATATTTGCATTTTGCATACGCAGTGCACCACCGGGGGATTAGGTCACGCTGGGCAGCTTTGAGCTCCCTTCAAACATATGTAAAGGATAAACGAATACAATGTAAAAAGGGTATAAAACACACCTTATTTAAAAATATAAGTGTTAGGGATGGGTGAATTTTTTCGCATTGTTTTGCCGTGGAAATGACACCCATAGACTTGTATGGCGTCGCACGTCAAAAAAAATTGTCGCCCATAGACCTTAATGGGTGTCGCCAACATTGAGCCGGAGGCAAATTTTTGGTGTAACGAAACGGGCCAAATTCACCCAAGCCTAATAAGGGTATTAAAAGTAACTGAGGTGTCCCAGAACCATGTAAAGACACAAGGCTGCAAACTGAGTTATACAAGGAACTCTGAGTGTCACTCATGTATTATAAGGGCTAATGTACCCCTTACTATAAATGAAAAGGATATTAGAAGTCACTGAGAGGTTCTATGACCATATAAAGGCACAAGGTTGCAGGCTGAGTTATACAGGGAACTCTGAGTATCACTCATGTATTATAAGGGATAATGTACCCCCACTGTAAATGATAAGGATATTAGAAGTCAGTGAACGGTTCGGTGACCATATAAAGGCACAA
Source organism: Xenopus petersii (assembly GCA_038501925.1). Lineage (NCBI taxonomy): Eukaryota > Metazoa > Chordata > Amphibia > Anura > Pipidae > Xenopus > Xenopus petersii. The sequence goes on along the minus strand of CM076682.1, from coordinate 111,622,626 downwards.
GGCAGCAGGCTGAGTTATACAGGGAACTCTGAGTATCACGCATGTATTATAAGGGTTAATGTACCTCCTACTGTAAATGATAAGGATATTAGAAGTCACTGAGAGGTTCTGTGACAATATAAAGGCACAAGGCTGCAGGCTGAGTTATACAGGGAACTCTGAGTATCACTCATGTATTATAAGGGTTAATGTACCCCTTACTGTAAATGATAAGGATATTAGAAGTCACTGAGGGGTTGTTATGTGACCATATAAAGGCACAAGGTTGCAGGCTGATTTATACAGGGAACTCTGAGTATCACTCATGTATTATAAGGGTTAATGTACCCCTTACTGTAAATGATAAGGATATTAGAAGTCACTGACGGGTTGTTATGTGACCATATAAAGGCACAAGGTTGCAGGCTGATTTATACAGGGAACTCTGAGTATCACTCATGTATTATACTGTAAATGATAAGGATATTAGAAGTCACTGAGGGGTTTTGTGACCATATCAAGGCACAAGGCTGCAGGCTGAGTTATACAGGGAACTCTGAGTATCACACATGTATTGTAGGGATAATTTAGCCCTTACTGCAAATGATAAGGATATTAGAAGTCACTGAGGGGTTCTATGACCCAGGGCCGGAACTAGGGGTAGGCAGAAGAGGCAGCTGCCTATGGCGCAATGATTGGGGGGCACTGGGCAGCTACCTCTTCTGCCTACTCCTAGACCAGACCTGGAACTATTCCCGCCCAGAAATAGAAACAGCACCCTGGTACGAAATGTAGGGCTAGGATAACTCCTAAGTTAACTCCCTGTTTGTATATTACATAGTAACATAGTAAGTTAGGTTGAAAAAAGACACACGTCCATCAAGTACAACCTTTTAACTTTTTTTAACCTGCCTAAACCCACCTGAAGCCTCTCCAATTTGCCTCAGAGGGGGAAAACATTCCTTCCTGACTCCAAAATGGCTATTGAACTAGTCCCTGGACAGGCTGACTCGACCTCTATGTACCTGAAATGCCAGGGCCTATTTTAATTCTCAGTCCGGACCGGCTGGTCACATTCAATATGTTGATCCTGGCAGTCTGCATCTTTTTTGCATGCACACATCAGTCAGTCCAAATATATATTCTTGCACATCTGCCTGTACATGGGCGATACCAGCTCCCCATTTTCCTATGTATCTGACACTTTCAGCTGCAATGCTCTGTTAAGATAACTTTAAAAAAGTTATTATAATACTAGGAACACACTAGCATATTCTCTGAAAAGTACCGGAACAACCTTTTGCCACCTGCCTTTATCAAAGCCACCTTTATCTGTCAGTTTGAGCACTTTCAGACTGAAATCTGTCAGTACTGGCATTGCCCGGTGGAATTTCACTAAAATTGATGATTTAGGTGCTTCTCCACCAGCAAAACAAATTTATGGCAGGACAATACACCACAATTGCTATGATGCTAAGAAGGATAATTCAGATATACTCACAGTCCCCCAAGAATGACCTACTTTAAATACTGTAAATACATTTTTGAGATCAAAACGCTAGTTTTGTAGCCTGCGCAACTTACTCCTACTCCACATGCTCACCAACAAATAAGTGGCTCAAAAAACAGATTTTTTTACATATAAATAAGTTTATTTATAAAGCCACAATTTGTCTTGTAAAGTATTACCACAATTGTAAAAAGATGACATTTCTTAGGTAAACAAGCTGAAAAGGTCTGAAGTCATAAGAGGGGTAAAGGGGCTACACAAAGCATATTTATAACATATATGTCGGTGGTTACAGAAATCTGCAAGAAGGATGAATTTTCCAGATGCAGTGAAGTCAGTCAGTCAATTCAGTTCAGCAACCTATTATGTGTCTGGAACCATACTCTTAAAGATGAGCTACCACTTGCTGTAACTTCAATTATGTATAAAACCAAATGATAAAGTTCCTCCTGGCACAATCACGTTCATATTTCAGAGACTTGCTCCTGTGCAGTGAAAAGTGTTTCCTGACAGAACGGGTTGACAAGAACCATTCCACTATTACGGTAATCTCCATTGGCTGGTGAGCGAGGTTCTGAAAGGTGGTCCTGTGGAAAAGATTCCGAACATTATACAGTATTAAGAATGTAGGGGGGGTGGCAAATAGTTAGACACCCACCTATGATTTTGATAGCTTACTTTTTGTTGCCCCATCGTCCTTTATTCTTGTAGTACAGCAATTGGTGAATCATTTATGTACCATGAAGGCATAGAGGATGCTGGGGAACTGGAAGAATATAATGGTATGGCACAGTGGCGTAACTAGATGTTACTGGGCCCCACAGCAAATTATTTTTCAGGCCCCCAAAATTTTTAGCAGTTGACTTGTTTTACCAATATTTATTGAAACTGTATATGAATTAGGGCCTCGTGGAGCCCCTATACCTCCTGGGCCCCCCTGCAGGCGCAGGTTCTGCTTCCTCTATAGTTACGCCCCTGGTATGGCACTAAGAAGTACATCAGGTGGATGCATTTTTGCACATGGTTGGTGTCCAAAATAAGTGACTTGAATCACTGGGAGCGTGGCACTCCCAATGATTCTACCTTTCCTTATCCTAAAATGACATATGCATGTATATAACAATAGGCAATGTGAATAAATGTGTATTGTGTTTTTAAAACGATACAAGGTGGAAATACTTTGCTGAGCTTTCCCTAGAGTTTTACTTTTTTCCTCCATATAATTGACAGCAAAGGGGGAGTCAAACAAAGTGCTCGTGTAGCCTGCTCTCCTATCTAAAGGAAAGAAACTGACTGTGATTGTGATTTTCAAGACTGAAGGAAACAACATTGAAATAATTTATATAGCGTAAGTCAAGTTTATTTTGCACAAAAAACAATAGAAATTAATTTAGAATTATTTCTTAAAAGGTAAGTAAACCTTTAAAATAATAAAATGTTATATAGATGAGGGTGCTATATAAGCACTTTTGCAATGTAATTTTTTTTTTTTATTAGAAAGAAAGAGGCTGCTCTGATGTTCTTCTGCTTAGGAAAGAGTTGAGAACATTTTTCACATGTTTTTCCTAAGCAGAAGAACATCAGAGCAGCCTCTTTCTTTCTCCTGACAACTTCCGTGACTGGTCAGAATGGTAGGAAACTGACCAGCAGGTGGCGCTGTTGAAACTAAATTAATTCACAGTAACAGCACATGTATCCCTTAATATCTTGGAATTTAAAAAAAATAAATAATGAATGTACAATGTAAATGTGCTTAGAATAGCCCCCTCATCAATTTAACATTTACTTATTTTTAAGGTTTACTTATCCTTTAAGGCAGTGATCCCCAACCAGTAGCGCGTGAGCAACATGTTGCTCTCCAAGCCCTTGGATGTTGCTCCCAGTGGCCTCCAAGCAGGTGATTATTTTTGAAATATTGGCTTGGAGGCAAGTTTTTGTTGCATAAAAACCAGGTGCACTACCAAACAGAGCCTCGGTTTAGGTTGACAATCCACATATGGGCTACCAAATAGCCAACCACAGCACTTATTTGGCACCCCAAAAACATTTTTCATGCTAGTGTTGCTCCCCAACTCCTTTTACTTCTGAATGTTGCTCAAGAGTTCAAAAGGTTGGGGATCCCTGCTTTAAGGTGAAAGGTTTGAATATATTTAATACATTATTAGAAGTTTATTGGAAATTATAAAACATAATTTCCACATCACAGGATTTACTGGTTTATATGTTGCCTGGGACTAAAATGTGCTATTAGACTTGAACAAAGAAATCTGAGTGGCCTTGACACACCAGGAGGCCAATTAATCAAATGTAGAATTTGATTTTTATGAGAATTTTTTTAAATTCAAATATACTCACAATTCGAGTGGGAGGTTATTTAAGAGAAAATTCAAATGGCTAATATTAGATCAAATGGTTCCAACCCAAAAATTTGATTCTTATTCGATTTGTACAAATTGATTTTTTCTCCTAGTGTCAAGAAGGCTATTGATGTCTTCAAATGACTCAGCGAACTGGGCAGGTTTTAAGTGGTGGATATTCGAATTAGGACTGTTTCCATGGTCGAGGTATGATAAATCTCACATTCAAATTTACATTCGAATAGGGGAATTAAAATTCAAATGTGTGAATTTTTAAACTCGAAAATTCAAATTCTAATTGAATATTCGACCCTTGATAAATCTGCCCCCAAATGTTAAACATTCCAAATGAGGGCCAGTAATAGCTATGAAGTCCTCTTATGAGGATTTGAATGCTGGATCTTTATTCATTAGTCTGGCTACATTACCTCTGAGATTTCCAGCGACTGAATCTCTCGAGGTAACGCCACAGCATGCTTGTTGAAGTAGTCCATGGTTATTGCATTGTTCCAGTAGCTTAGGTTATTCTCTGGGTTAGAGGCCTTCTTCTTCAGTCTCATACAGCACACAGTTAGTAACACAGCTGTTGAGACAAGAACAAGAGTCAAATGATTAGCAGTTTTGAAGTGGCCAGACATATTCTGCCAGATAAGTACAGGTATCTGAGAAATGCGTCACTTCATTCAAACTCCTGACAGTCAGGAAAGTGTTGATAAATGAGGGAAATATAGAACTCCTGAGAATTATTCTGTATTTCCCAGTTCAACATGTGACAAATCTGCCCCTTAATTACATTGCTATTCTTCGGCATTTACACCTTGCAACTGTAGTACAGGTATGGGATGTGTTTAGGGATTCACCGAATCCACGATTCAATTTCGAATTTCAAGTGCCTGACAGAACTGAATCCAAAAAATCACATGAATTTTATCACACAAACAAGAAAGTCAAAATTTTCTGTTCCCTTTCCCTCTTTTTCCTCTAATTTACATATGCAAATTAGGATTCGGATTCAGTTTGGTATTCAGCCAAATCTTTCACAAGGGGTTCGGGATTCAGCCGAATACTAAAATAGTGGATTTGGTGCATTCCTAGATCTGCTACCTGGAAACCCAAAAAGTTCTGGATTATGGGAAGGCCATCTCCCATAGACTCCATTTTTACTAAAATAATTAAAATTTTTCAAAATGATTTTCTTTTTCTCTGTAATACTAAAACAGTGCCCGACTAAGATATAACTAATGCTTATTAAAGGCAAAACAATCATTTTCGGTTTATATAATGTTTAAATTGTTTGTTTTTTAGCAGACTCCAGATAACCATTCCCATACCTGTACTGTGTTTGTCAATAAAATAAATCCTTTAGAGGTTAATTTTCATTTCATTGTATTTACGTGATTAGTTTACTTCATTATATTATCTCATATTTATAAAGGGAACTAACTAATACTATAAAGTATCTCCTGTGATGATGCTCACCCTTTTGAAGCATGATTTACATTAGAGATAAATTAGTATGTATACCTTGTAGATAAGACAATTAGATGTTCTGCCTGTATACCATAGTTGCTTATACCATTGCTTGGTTTAGCTGATAATGCAAATTCTATTGTAGAACAATTCTTAAATATAGAAATTCTAAAAAAGTAGTGAATTTGGGTTTTTAAAAACAGGTTTACCAAATATAAAATTTGGAAACAACTCCTTACTGACTGGGCTTTACATGCCATTTAAGCATGGCACTGTGGATACTGAGATTTGCTAGGTTTCAGTACTTTGTATACTCAGTTACCCGTGGTTGTAAATCTCTGAAATTATTAGAAACACACTATACTTGTAATGTAAACGTAATAACCACTAGATGGCAGCATGTGCTACTAAATAAAGTTAGGACTCAACAGCACAGCCGCGTATTATACAGTGGAAGGCTATACATCTCAGTTGTACTGACAATATTATTACAACGATCAGAACAAATGTACAAAAATGGCAAATGTTCTTGGCACAGACTACAATCTACAGTGTCAAATGATAGTAAGAAGTCAACTTAAAGGAACAGTAACGTCAAAAAATAAAAGTGTTTTAAAGTAATGAAAATATAATGCAGTGTTGCCCTGCACTGGTAAAACTGCTGTGTTTGCTTAAGAAACACTAATATTGTTTATATAGATAAGCTGCTGTGTAGCAATGGGGGCAGCCATTCAAAGGAGAAAAGGCTCAGGTTACACAGCAGATAGCAAATAAGATCTGTCTGTCTATTGGTGTTATCTGTTATCCACTATTTAACCTGTGCAATATAGCCGTTTTTCAATTTCCGCCATTGCTCCACAGCAGCTTGTTTATATGAACTATAGTAGTGTTTCTGAAGCAATCAGTTTTACCAGTGCAGGGCAACAGTACATGATATTTTCATTACTTTAAAACACTTACATTTTTTGGTGTTACTGTTCCTTTAAAGGGATACTGTCATGGGAAAAAAAAATTCCAAAATGAATCAGTTAATAGTGTTGCTCCAGCAGAATTCTGCAGTGAAATCCATTTCTCAAAAGAGCAAACAGATTTTTTTTATATTCAATTTTGAAATCTGACATGGGGCTAGACATTTTGTAAATTTCTCAGCTGCCCAAAGTCATGTGACTTGTGCTCTGATAAACTTCAATCACTCTTTACTGCTGTACTGCAAGTTGGAGTGATATCACCCCCTCCCTTCCCCCCCCCCAGCAGCCAAACAAAAGAACAATGGGAAGGTAACCAGATAACAGCTCCCTAACACAAGATAACAACAGCTGCCTGGTAGATCTAAGAACAGCACTCAATAGTAAAAACCCATGTCTCACTGAGACACATTCAGTTACATTGAGAAGGAAAAACAGCAGCCTGCCAGAAAGCATTTCTCTCCTGAAGTGCAGGCACAAGTCACTTGACATGGGGCAGCTGGGTAATTGACAAAATGTCTAGCCCCATTTCAAAATTGAATATAAAAAAATCTGTTTGCTCTTTTGAGAAATGGATTTTACTGCAGAATTCTGCTGGAGCAGCACTATTTGATTAATTTTGAAAAAAAAAAATTTTCCCATGACAGTATCCCTTTAAGGACTGTGGCAAATTTGGTATCAGGGTTTTACATGTTATTATGCCTTTTAACAAACATCACATAAGATGTACTAGCCAGATATAATGTAGCGTCACATGTTTTCCATGAGAATTATAGCTCCATGGTTGTTTTTATACACACTACTATTTTGTCCAAATTAATTAAAGCCAATGGGTGTCCAAATAATTTTGACGGACAAAAATGGCGTGCCAATTTAGATTTTTTTTTGATGCAACAAATTTTTTTCCCACAATTTTCCAAAAACATTCGCCGGCAGCGAAGCGTGGAAATTCACAGTGAATCCATGCCTGGCAAATGTATTCGTCCATCACTAATCACTTAACACAGTAAATGTTGTATTTCAATGTAAAATTGACTGCTATGCTTTTATCCTTTGTGTACTAGAAGAATAAGTTGCTTTGACACATTTCCCTGATTTGAAATTTTCTTGAATTCTAAAATTTATTTTTTCTGGTTCCACAAAAAACGTAAAATGGGGGTTCTACTGTATTTTTAGCAAGATTTGTGTTTAGATAGGTAGATGTGTTTTAGCAAGATATGTGTATGTGATTAGTCTATGATTACCTGCTCCAATAGGTCCTAATGTCTTTGTTATGAATAGAACATGTACATCAATGTGTATAATAACATTGTAGGGGATATATTTTTCAGGTGTGTGCACCTCCCCATTGAATCTGCTTGCTAGTTCTAAGCAACTGTTAAATTGGTCTTCTTTATTTAATTTTTATAGGTTTATAACTATTTGCCCTTTCTTTCTTCTTCTTGTCAACTTTCAAATGGGGGTCACTGATAATGCTACAAATGTATAGTTATTGCTCCTTTATTACTTGTCTTTCTATTCAGGCCCTCTCCTATTCATATTCTTATTCTAATCATTGCATAGTTGTTAGGGTAATTTGGACCTAAGCAACAAGATTGCTGAAATGGCAAACCTGAGAACTGCTGAATAAAAAGCTAAATAACTAAAAAAACACAAATAAAAAATAAAAACCAATTGCAACTATTCGCAGAATATCACTCTCTACGTCATACCTAATGTTAATTCAAAGGTGAACAACACCTTCAATCACTTACAGCAGAGTATACTGGGAGTTCTGAACACTGCTATAGAAGGTCAATGTCCACTTTAAACTCAGCTAGGGTAAAAATTGGATTAGATTCTAGATTCTAACTATTGCAAAGGTGAGCAAGGTAGCTGTTTCACACTATAGCATAATTATAATGATAAAAGCTACAATAATAAGCTCCAAAGATGGCAGAAAAAGTCAGTAGAAGGGACCTGTTCTTTAAAATGCACTGGGTATGGGGCACATACTTTTTCTGCCGCCTAACCCCTAGTGTGGTCCCCTGTCACTCTCCTCACTTGTGCTGTTCTGTTCTGGATTTACGGTGCACACAAACAAACCAAACAAACCATACATGTCAGGTCACATGAGCCAATTAACAGACAGAGTTCTGTCTTTTTCTTCCACACTTCTTCCTGTTACAGTTAGAGCTGTAGTATTTCTGGTCAGGTGATCTCTGAGGCAGCACACAGACCATCACGAAATGGTGGTTCAAGACAAGAAATGTAAAAGGATAATATTTACTGCAATATATATTCCAGTTTGGTAAGATTCTTTAATATGTCACTTAATATGATATAAACTATCTGTTGCTTAAATATTTATTTTGGGGCTAAAGTTTTCCTTTAAAAGAGGGTATAAGGACAGGGTCTGCATACTTAGTTACTGTATTGACCTAGCACGTTTCCACCCAAAATCAGCTCCATGGGGCAAATTTAGTAAAGGGCGAAGTGGCTAACGCTAGCGAAAATTTGCCAGCGTGACGTCATTTTGCTACTTTGCCGATTTACTAACGGGTGCTGGTGTAATTTCGCTAGCAAAGTGGACCAACTGTAGCGCTACTTCGCACCCTTACGCCAGACAAAGTTGTGCTCTGGTGAAGGGACCTAACTACGCTAATTCACTAAGTTGCGGATTTTTGTGAATGTTACCTCTTGCGCGAGACTTTACTTTGCCACCTCAGACCAGGTGAAGTGCAATCGAGTGGATAGAACTTGCTTCAAAAATTTTTACATTTTTAATTTTAATTTTTTTTTTAAAGTAATAGTATACATACCACCCAAAAATTTGTACAAAGCAGAAAAAAGAAGCAACAAAGAGCGGCTATATTTTCTACAAATGAGAATAGTCCCAATAAGGCATTTGTGCCAAAACGTTGGGGCTATTCTCATTTGTGGCAAGTATATCCGCTCTTTGTTGCTTCTTTTTTCTGCTTTGTACAAACTTTTGGGTGGTATGTATACTATTACTTTGTATACCTTTGCTGTATAAACTAAACTTTTGTTAACACAATTGTATTTTACCAAATTGTTTTAAACAGTAAAAGATTTTTTTGATACCACCTGAGTTATATTTGTAATATTCTTTTGAGAGTGCATAACCTAATGTATGGTATATTGATTGTATGGTCGCTCTGTGTAGGGGTGACCTTGGTTTTTTGCACCTCTAGTGCTTATTTTTGCCAAATATGTGCCCTCCGTTCATCCACGTTTCTATATTTTATGAAGGTTTCCCAGGCTTGTGTAGTGTAATGTATTTGCTACTACATATATGTCCATTGTACTTTAACTTGCAAATAAGACATCGCTAACGTAACTTCGAACCGTTGATCGTAACATCGCTAGCGCAACTTCGCAAACGATCGATTACTTGTGCGCAACTTCAGATCTTCGTGAATTTGCGTAACCCTGGTGAATCTACATCTGGCGAAGTTCGGTAAAGCAACTTTGGAGGTAAGTAAATTTGCCCCATGAGTCTGGACACAGGCTGATGCTTCACCTATGCAGACCGAGAAACAGCCCCTCTACAAACCAAGAAACAGCCTTTCCACCATGTGGCTTTAGCCAAAGGTTTGTGTCCACAGCCATCAGAATGAGTAACGAGAAGGGGGACTTAAACTGCAGCTAATCCTTTTTTCAAAATAAAAACAGTGCTAATTTTTTAATAAAAGTATATTGAAGTTAGGTTTTTTTTAAGTATAAAACCTGAATATAGGCTTTTATTTTTTGCCTTTAAATTCCTTTTAAGAATGCAAGGGAATCATGAAAAATCTAAAGACACTGCTGTGAAAATGTTTTGTTATATAAAGTCAATCCAGAAATCAACATGGTCAATTATGTTTTATGGACATATTGAAACTTTAGATAATAGCTTTACTAAATTAATGACAGGTGTTTTACAACCAAAATGTCTCCTCATGATCACATGATGCACATGAGCTGTAGTGTTGCTTCAAAGACTAAAATAAGCATTTAAGTGCATGAAAGCTGCAGTGTTAAGGCTGGTCCTTTATTATTAAGGAGTGATAATACAGGTATGGGGTCCATTATCCAGAAACCCATTATCCAGAATGGTCCAAATTACAGGAAGGCATCTCCCATATCCAAATACTCCAAATTTTAAAAAATTATTTCCTTTTTTCTGTTATAATAAAATAGTACCTCAAACTTGATCCTAACTATAATATAATTAATCCTTATTGGAAGCAAAGCCAGCATATTGAGTTTTTTTTTAGAGTTACAAGATTTTCTAGTAGACTTAAGGTATAATGATCCAAATTACGGAAAGATCTGTTATCCCGAAAACCCCAGTTTCTGAGGATTATTGGATAACTGGTCCTGTACTATATAACCATATAACAGCTTACCCTCTTACCTCTCTTGGCATTATCTTCCTTGGCTCCATTCTTTTAACTATGACTGACTGTCCATCTCTAAAACTGTCTGTTTATTGTCATGGCTTACCAAAGATATCAGGTTTTGAACCAATTAGTTTTATACCTTCCAGGTTTTGTATTTCTTATAGTTATAGCCTGGTCACTCAATGACTGAATACAGTTTTTTCTCTTTTGGCTATGCTCAGCTCAAGTATACACTACACTGAAATCTCTACAATAAATATTGAAAATACTTACAACAAGAAGATATTGGCACGCTGATGGCTAGAAAGATCCATAATATATCCATTTTGCCAAGACATATCGTCTCTTTGTGCTGAGGATGACTGCCCTCTTCTGTAACATGGGAAATATTGCCAGGCACTCCAGGTTTCCATGTTCCAGCAGGCACCAGCCTATTAAGAAAATTTCCTGTTGCTGTGTAGGCAGCTGTGGAGATGGTGACAGAAACCATGGCAGATATATCTGTGGATGAATTAATATCCAGTGAAGTATCTTTGTTCGCAACACTGTGTTGTTTGATACTGATATCCTTGTAGATCCCTGGTTCATTGGTTGGAATTCTGGCATCAGTGGAAGTCTTTTCTGGGTGGGATGAGGCAACAGTTTGAACTGCTAAAGTAGTTCCGTTCTTTGCTTGCCTTATAGAGAGCAGTGAACTATTTCTGTTTAATACATCCCATAATTTATAGTAGTTGAGTTTGAAAGGCACCGAGACTACTTCAGTGTTGTCTGGCATGTCACTTGCTGAGGTGGGCAATCCTCCACCCATGAGCTCCTCTTGACTAAGGCCCTGCAACCTCCCACCACGAATAAAAGCGTCTTTAAGGAAAGCAAGCACAGAGCCACTGCTATTATCATTGGTTGATGCAGTTCTTGCAGAATGTTCTGTTTTAAGGTAAGGCTCTAAGGACTCTGTGACTTTCTGAAATATATTCCTGTCACTGTAGATATTTCCTGAATGTGTAACATCCCGACTATTGGGAAGTGGTGTTACCAGAGTTGACGTTGACTTCTGAGGGTGCCATGTTCTAGACTTCCTCAGTTTACTTACAGGATCAAAACTGTGAGTCGGCCTCACCATTGCAGCATATGTGGTTGTTTCTTTCAGAACTTGGTAAGATGGCGATGTGGGAAATGACTCCTTTACGACAAATGTATCTTTCTCTGCCAGTGCCAGAACAAGTAGAACACCTGGAAAAAATTAGACGATCATGGTTATCATCTCTCATAACATAACCAAAATGTACATTTACCTGTTTAGTGACACAATAATTATTTGGAATTTTTCCAAACTGTTGCTCAACAAATAATTTCAGAATAGTAAAATAGATGCAAGAATTATATCAGGATATTACAAGCTCATTTTTAATATTATCAACTGATGATTATTACATAAATAAAATGTTGCAGGTGCCCGTCTGTGATTTACAGGCTTCTGCAATTGGTGATTTAACCCGCACAAAGCAGACTGAATACTTGACATTCCTGATTTATGTAGCTTTTTACACCCTACTGAATGCACCCTGTCTGAATAGCTTTGACCCCACTTAATTTAAAATATTTCCAGATCGCCAGTCTAGAAATTGCTTTTGCCTATGGACTTCCAGTGTCAAAAGTATGAACAAGACAAGAGCTACCAATGCTTGCAAATAAGTTATTTAGTCATATTCTTTGTAAAAAACAGACAAAAATTAACGCAGGACCTCCAATAATAGGGTGGCAGTAAACATATAACAAATAATAACATATATACATATATATAACATATAAACAAATAATAACTATCTAGAGTTTAAAACTGCCAATATTTCTAATGTTTAAAACTGACAATATTGAAGCTTATAAAAGGGGACACAATCAATATAGAAAGCCTTGCAAGACCTGTACTTAGTGGATCCAAGAAATCAGCCATACACTCCATGTTATCCCAGATAATACAGCACAGTACTGGGGTCCTTCATGTTTGAAGCCTCAGTGGGTTTAGTTGATAATTCCTATGTTTTTGACCTGTCACTGACTTTAGAAATAATATGGTTTTCTCAGAATGTTCATATACTTTTTAAACTTAATACATACAGTATCAAGCCTTTTAAGTCCTCTCCAAAAATAAAAAAAAAAGGTTTGCTGCTGTAGCAGTTGTGTCTAATGATAAAATAAAAAACTTAAAGGGGCAGCTCACTTCACAAAACAGTGTTTTCAAATAGTACACCATAAATACTGCCTTTTTAATTATCTCTTACAATTTGACATTTTTTATAAAAAAATACATTGATATATTAATTGATGGTTTTTTCTTATGCTGATGAGAATTCTATAAACAAATGTATCACATTTATGTATAGTATAAAAGGGAGAACAAACAAATGCATTTTTAGATGAACAGTATGAAGGAGAAAACAGAAGTAAGCAAAATACGCAAATAATTGTGATTATTATCATTACTATTGGCTAAGTTTACCTCTTCAGTGATCTAACATTTGTATATTGAAAATGTCTCTCACTCTCTCTCTCGATCTTAGGCATATATACTTTAATTCCTGGCAGATATTGTAGTGCTTTAAAGCTCCCATTATAGAAAATGTGCAGATACATGAAGAAAGCAAGGTTAACTTAGTTTATCTGCAAAAAAAACCTAATAAATAAACTTAACATGGCGCCCTGTCCTCAAGAGCTTAAAATGCATGCAGGAATTATCTGGTTGATTTCTTTATCATAAAGCCAAATTAATAACACTCGGGCACTCCGAGAATTGCTTTTAAGCATGCTGCACAGAGCTTACAATTTTACATTGTTATGGTTCCTTCATTTTTGGTTACCCTTAAGGAATGTGACCTAGGATTACACTCACTCTTTCAAGTGACCATAAATGAGACTGGTTGATTTACTTTGAAAACACCCAAATGTTCACTTGTGCCTGGCTAATATTTGGAATGCTATTTTTTTTTAATCTCATGTTACTATGGTAATCGAATAGAAAAAGGCATTTGTTCCTTTTGAGCGAGACAATATGATTGGTCGTGCAAACATCCCTGACTCACAGTAAATGAAACTATGGGTGAAAAATCATTTATTCATATTGCCTTTGTAATTACCCAGTGAGTGATGAAATTTGACTTCCACTTTGTTCCTATTGATATTCTCATCTAGCTGGTCATTACACGTTGGATTTTTTAAATGTAAATATCCTGTGCCAAGTCTCTTTAAATGAGAATTATAAGTTTATAACATGGCACAATGCTTTTTCAAGGAATAGCAGGAATAGAACATGTTGCTATCCCTTAGTTAATAGAGATGCACTGAATCCTGAATTTGGTTTGCAAATCAGCTGAATCTGAGCTTTTCCCACCAAAATTCAGATTTAGCTAAATCCAAGTGGCTGGCCAAACTGAACTCTAAAATCATGTGACTTTTGATCAAAATGCAAGGCTATCAAAAAAAATTTCCATGTGTTATGTGACGTAATTTGCATGTGCAAATTTGGTGCAAGATTTGGCTGCATCCTTCATAAAATATTGTGGATTCTGCCAAATCTTAAAATAGTGGATATTATGCATCCCTAATACTTAACCAATTTTATCTACTGCCAATATAATATTTTTAATAAACATCAGCACTTTGCAAGAAAAATTAGTTAACTGCATCTGTTGTTTAGGGTCTATTCCTAAACTAATATAGCATGACTGGTTGATGCCATGCCAGATAGAGGGAATGTGTTCCACCATCAGATGAGATGAAAAACTGATGTCAAAGCATCTGAAACAATACAATAATCAATACAGGAATCTGTATTTACTGAAACTGCAAGCAATGTACTTTACACTAAGATATATAGTATATATAACCCAACAGAGACGGATCCATTTTTTTGGATTGTGCTGCCTGACATAAAACTATAAGTCTATATTAGCAGCAAATCCAATTTTATCCTGAGCAAGGAACAGGCATTCAGCGTATCCAAGCTATTAGCACCATCATCAAATCTCCCATAAACTGCAGTTCAGCAATCCGCTGACTCATAAGTGTGCCATAAATGCCTTCACTGAAGTTCCATTACAATGATATTACCTAGTGACTTTGTCCTATTACCTGCACCACAATTTACAATTACATTTCTCATATGCTGATGGTGGGCTCTGTATTGGGGCTGGCTTATAGAAACACCAATTTTGTTTCATAAACACATCTTTTTGTAATTATTTCATTCCAGTCTTAGAAATCTTTCTCCTATACACTTTGGGGGATTCTTGTTGTAGAAGGTCTATGAAACAGCAGTGTTGTTTTTTTAAATGTAATATATATATCGTGGTTACAAAGTACTTGCACTCTTGCTGTGGTAACTTGCGGGGTGCACAGACAATGGTAATTATGTAGTCAATCTGGAACAAATCATTTCTGGACCAGCACTTCCCTTTAATTCCCTTTTAACACGGAATTACATGGAAGTGCTGGTCCAGGAATTATCTATATATATATATATATATATATATATATATATATATATATATATATATATATATATATATAGGTATGGGAACTGTTATCCAGAAAGCTCAGGAGTTTAATTTGGATCTTCATACCTAGTCTACTAGAAATTCCCAATAAGGATTAATTATATCTTAGTTTGGATCAAGTACACGACAATGTTGTATTACTACAGAGAAAAAGGAAATCTTTTTTCAATTTGGATTATGTCGATAAAATGGAGTCTATGGGAGACGGCATTTCCATAATTCGGAGCTTTCAGGATAACAGGTAAAGGTCCCCAAGTGGGAAAACGGTCAAGATGCTGTGTTAATAAAAGAGCATTTGTTCACAATCTACAAAGAGTGCTGATCCTTCATCTATTTATACTACAACCATTGATCATGCGCCTCTGGCTATTTGAAGTCTAAGTGTGGGAACTTTGGGATATTTATATATTAGGATTCGGTTCTGTATATGGCTGAATCTTTCACCAAGGATTCATTGGTCATTTTTGGCTGAATCCAAAATAGTGGATTCGGTGCATCCATAAATAAAAGTAATAGAACATGCCCTATGTCTGGCAACCCATGGCTACCAATCAACTATTGGTATGGGACCTGTTATCCAGAATGCTCGTGACCTGGGATTTTGTAATTTGAATCTCCATATATTAAGTCTACTAAAAAATAATTGAAACATTAATCAAACCCAATAGACTGGTTTTGCTTCCAATAAGGATTAATTATATCTTATTTGGGATAAGGTACAAGCTACTGTTTTATTACTACAGAGAAAAGGGAAATACTTTTAAACATATTTAATTATTTGATTAAAATGGAGTCTATGGGAGATGACCTTCCATTAATTTGGAGCTTTCTGGATAATAGGTTTCCAGATAATGGATCCATACCTGACAATATGTCACTGTATGATACTGATAGATTTTAAGCACTTTATTTTATACATTAGCAACGAGAGACCAATTTTTAAATAGCTTCCCAACACCTATAACACTGAAACATTTACCGGCAGCCTTGCTGCTTCCTTGTACTTTTAATATTTTGCTCCTGTTGCTTAAGGGCTTACATATATTGCCAATAAAATCCAGGCCTACTGTCCAATAATTTTACACAAAATATTTACAAGCACTTTGATCAGTGAAAACATTGCCAGCATTGTCTGTACTGTAAAATGTTCCATATGAAACAGCTTGTGCTTTAGGATTGGGGGATAAAAGGGGTTAACATATTTTGGGCCTGCTTCACTGTTGCTCTGTGAAAGTCTCTGTTGGTTGCCATGCAACCATATCAGTAAGGCTGCATGAAGTGTGCAGATTGAACATTACCTGCCCTGCGTGTGTTTTAATTTACCAGAGAGAAAGAAAATCAGAAAAAGGCTTGCATAAATTGTCTTCATCATTTCCAGTTGAATTAAAACCAATATATACTAGCATGGGGTTAATATGAATGATAAAATATATGCTTCCAGAGCATTAAGCACTCAAGCCATTCGTTACTAACAGATAAAGGAGGAAGGAGCTAAAATGGCAAAGGCCAGTTGTACTGAGCAGCTTTAGCTCCATTCAAAACTGGCCATTCCCATGCAATGCTGATAGTATATATAGTGAATAAACTACCCCTTCTTATAAAATATAAGAATATTATACGTTACAGAGGAGTTCTACTACCATTATTATATTACACACGTTTCAGTGAATTATGTGACAGAAATTACATCACTAAGCTCTGATTATAACCAATGTCATCACTAAGCACTGTTTATAAGGATATCATTTACAGGATATTCATGGCTCTTGTGTATTATAGCAAATGTCCTAACTGCCAGTCAAACGACCACTGCCTCTACAAAAGCCAGATATCCTTTAATGTAGATTTTAATAGGACCTTAAAATGTATATGGCAACAACCAGTATTCATCAAGCTTCTTAACCTATAAACAACAGCATGTATTTAAAAAAAGGTACCAGAAATGATAAATCAAATGCTCTACTCATTGACTGCATAGACCCCATAGCAAATGAAAAGAAAAGACGAAATAAACTCCATATATACCTAGTAGGGTTGACCATGGCTGCTCAGTAACTGCATAAACCTTAAAGTTCCTGCATAGATCCTTAGTATAGATGGCCAAATACGTTGTAGATCACATATATTCTCAGTCAGGATAACTATAGACCCAATAGAATAAACAGTGTGACCTCATTTGATTCCACACATGAATAATTAGTGTGGTTAACTTAACATTTTACATGGAACAGTTTATTCTAATTTGTGGCACTGTATTTTGCTTATCTCTCAGATTGTGGCAGAGCAATAGTAGGTCTGTACAATTACTGTACTAGTATTTGTACAAGGTGTAATCCTTACAGACCAAGCAGATAAGAATTACATTCACAAAAGAGAATCAATTGCAGTGCCTGGAGCTGGAAACCTAAAGAAATCACAGTCATGTCAATATGGTTCGAATGTTCTTTTATTCTGGGAAATCTTGCCAATGCAGTCTAGTTGTTGTCATGTCTCAGTTTTAATAATCTCCACAATAAATGTAAGTGGCTGAAAAACAGATTCCTACACACATTTCCCACACTCCATCTGCCGTCTCCAGTGATAACATTGTTAAATATTCTCAAGCGCATTTTACTGTTGTGTGATAATTAAAACATATAGTAGGACACAGCTTCATATAGCATCATATAACACTGGAGAGACGCCACAGGAGCACTAAGTTGTCTTCTTCATACTTTAGCATATAAAAATTCCAGAGGGATACATTTATAGAAACATCAAATCCCATTCCTCAGACTGTCATAAAATCAGTCCTCTAGCGTATCACCTCAGTGATTTTCCTGTTACTTAAGAAAGAGGTGCTTTTCTTATGGCCATTGGTGATTGGCTACTAAGTTAGTGCCCTCATTTTCTATTCTCTCGAGTTCTGATCCATTTTAGTATCAGACATCAGGGGATTGGCCATGCATTAGATAAGACATACCTAATAACTGACAAAGCAGCAAATATTTTCAAAAGTATTTCTTATTAGAAGATGTAATCAACAAATTGTATTCTTAATGAAGAATACAAATTAAACTTGCAAATTAAACTTAAATCCATTACCACGTTTGCTACAGTAACATTTTAATAGATGTATCATTTCTACAAATATGCTCAAACTGCAAACAGGCCACTAAAAGCTTTAATATGATTTGTCACATAGTCAATATAAATGTGTCATGCTTATATCACTTTGTTGGTATGTCTGTTTGGCACTTAAAATGTAAAATGTGTATCTTTCTGGTGTGAGTAAAGGGTGTTATTTTTGCTTCAGCAATGGAAAATACATTTGCTTTATTTTATATATATATATATATATATAAATAGTCAAATACAAGAGTCCTCTGCACTCAACCCATAATCAATATATTTAAGACAGAGACATTTTGTGCATACTGCTACTGAAAAATGCCTTACCCTTTAAACAAAACAGGGATTGTTTGTCCATATATTGCAATATATTTAAGCTGGCCAACTACGTCAAAGTCATCCCATATCTGGCCAGTCCTATGCTCAATTTTATCTGATTCATTAAGAATTCTATTGCTTCATTATACATTTTACAAAGGGACTAGGTTTTACCTGCAACTTACTTGCTGCTTTCAAAGTAAACCCCCATACTTGGCTTCCCTTGTTTGTTATATATATATATATATATATATATCATATTACGGGTCATTTATGACTCCAGGGGTGGACGTGCAAGAGTACCAAGGGGCACAAGAGTATGGCAAAAAAAAGCCACAATTGGGGAGGCCTGCGGTTATTTGCACAATGACCCATGCATTTGGCAAAGTGCAATGGGGCATTATAAATCAGCCAATTATATCAAAAGGTCTTCTTTCCTATCCGATCCTCCAACAAAATAATGCATCTGCAAATGCAGTTTGTTGACAGGCACACGGAAATTATGGGAGACGCAACTCCCCTTCACTTCCTTTTAAATCCAATCATTCAAGCCATTGGCCCAAACAAACGGAAGAATAGTATTTGATCGTCTACAGTATCTTGTGACCAATCTGTTGGATACTATGTAGGTTGTTGAGTGTATGGTCACCTTAATATATTAGGCTCATACGGAGAGTGATTGCAGTGCCACTCATATTAAATGAGCACTATAATAAAAATAAACTATTTTTCTACTGTGATGAGAACCAAACTCTAAAAATGAATGTGGCTAAAAATGCCATATTTTATATACTGAACTTTCTGCACCAGCCTTAAATTTCTGATTCTCAATAGCAGCAATGATCCAGGACTTCAAATTGTCACAGGGGGTCACCATCTTGGAAAGTGTCTGTGACACTCGTGTGCTCAGTGGGCTCTGAGCAGCTGTTGAGAAGCTGAGTTTAGGGATTGTCACAAATTATTAAGCAGAAAATGAGGTTTGTCTGTAATATAAGCTGATGCTACATGGCTGTTGATTAAATTCTGATGCTAGTGGCACTGGTTTCTGTGCTGCCATGTAGTAGCTATCTGTATTAATTATTTAATAATCAGCCTTATATTGTGACATTTATATTCTATGTCTATTGTATATTGTGAGTGGGTCCCTAAGCTCAGTAAGTGACAGTAGCACAGAGAATGTCCAGTGAATCAGCAGAAAAGAAGATGGGGAGCTTCTGGGGCATCTGCACAGATCTTTACTGCTAAAGGGCTGTGGTTGCATTGGGCCTGTACAGAAGCCCAAAACATAATGTACAACATTTCTACCCTACTTCTTTCATTAGGCTTTAGTTTTCTTTTAAAATGGCAGCTGTAAAGTTATGTAGTTTAAAGCTGAAGCAGATGCATTCAACCTTTTTCTACATTTACGATACTGTACGTTTAAGATTTACGAATGTTCTTAGTCTACACAGACATTTTGTACTGGAAGGTTTATAGAAATTGTCTGTATTACCTTTTATTTTAGGGCATTTAAGCACCCTTCTGATAGCCCACTGCCCACAGCAAACATTTCACCTTTGTACTGAAAGGATAATGGCTTTATTGAAATCCAAACAATGATTTCAAGATAATCTGAGCAAGGTTTACTGCCGTTTAGTTATTTAAGCACAATTACCGCTCATCAAATAGGTGCAGACAGTATTAACTGCTAGCAGACGTATCCACAAATATGGAATGACAAGTTAATAAAAGCAGCTCTGCATTTATGTATAACCATTTGCTGCTACTGCAGGGGAGGACTGGAAACTTTAGAGGTCTAATTAAAATTAAAAATCCAAAATGAGTACTCAGGGGATTTTACTGTACCCTTTTGGTATAGCTAACAGCATTAGCTTTTTGAAATCAGAAAAATAGCCTGTAGTTTTGCCTTAATCAAATGCATACTGAAATGGTCATTTATTTATTATGTGTTGAAATCATGTAACTCTACATATATTTGAATAAGCGGGGGCTTACTAACCTGAGCCAAATTAATAATATACGTGGTATGTAAATATACAAAAAGATTAACTGTGTAAATAATATATAGAATGGCCTACAGAGTTTCTTGTGATTTACTTACATACAGCTATAGCAGAATACATGACCATTAAGGTCAAGGAGCTAGGTCTGACAACTCCATTAAACACCACAAAGCAAGAAATACATTCACTGAAGCTATAAATTTATTTAGGCTTAAGATATATCAACAGATCAATGAATACAATGTAAATGCTTAGGAAAATAAAATAGACTTGCAGAATTGGAACTCATTCACATTTTATTCGGCTAGACCCAATAGAGTGACAAACAGTTCTGAACATGAAATTATATGAGATCTAAAACTTGGCCCAGTTAATAGGTACTGCTAAATATCCTATACCAATGGCACTATAGAGTAATAAAACTATGCTATATAAATTTCATTGAACTGTCCAACCTAGGCCAAAGGTATATTTTATCTGTTGATAAGAAGTTAAAGCCTGGATACATAGAATCAATGTAAGAAGTGCTGTCCGGATAGTTTTGATATTCTAGTAGCAGAATTTGCACACGATTTTGCACACGCATATGTTGCAGGATTAAAACAAGCTTCTGTTAGCTGAATTGGCAAAGGATACTGGGAGTTTTCATTCTAGAACATTTGGACATTGTTTATACCCAGTAGATTAAGCAAATTTGGCTTCTAGATTACAATAAATTTATGGAATTAGAGAGGGGTTAGTTAAGGTTGCAAATAGATAAATTGTCTATGTTGGGTATATTTGGCTCATATAATTATATATTCTATATACTGTCCTGTTTAGTAGACGATGTGATGTACAGTATAGTAAATGTACATGCTATGAAGTACTGAAATTTAGTTAGCTTTCATACTGCAAGTTATGTTTAAATTAAGTTCCCCAACCGCAATGCACCAGCGATGGCAAGGTATTTTGCACTGTTTAAGCCTGCTTTTATTCATCCCATTACATAGAATTTTGTGTGTGTATTTTGGTTATATCATTCTAGTCAAGAGGGCTTGATTACCTCCGTCAGTACAGTGAGCAAAATGTAATTTTGAACGCAATCGCACTCTACGAAATGCAGTGTTTTTTCCCAGAATGACAGCCTCATAACAAAAGGGGCGATGCACCTAATATATAATAAAATATATTATATTGTTCAACTAAATTATAACAGCCTATATACCAGCTCTCTCCTTAAGAAGATATAAAGGCATTTAAGCAGAATTGTATATCCCCTTTAATTCTATGTATTGATGTCTGAATGAGTCCCTTGAGTTGTTATGCTTGAGAAGATTGTGTTATGTAACTGTATTGTATTATGGGTCAAGAAGCATAAATATCACACACAATCATGGAGCTCAGAGGATTGGGCATGTGTTTAAATTGCCTTAGAAACATTTGATGCTATTTTTAAATGGTATGACCCCAATTTCATTAATAATTATCTACCTAATAGAAAGAGGTCTCTGCATGAAAGATTTTATCAGTAGTTCAATTTTATCTTTTTTGATTCAGATAGAAAGGTCAATATATGATACATAAAATTAAATTGTTATTGGTGGAGTTAGGGAAGAGAAGGCCTGGACAATGAAGGTAACCTTGCAACAGTTGAAAAAAAAAACATTACAATAATGAATGTCAAACCTACAGCCACGCAGCTGCTACTAACCTACATGCCTAGCAACTCAGATAGGAGTATCCTCTCACATGCAGTAATAGACAGAGTTCATGCAGATAAAAATTTGTAAAACTAATTAATTTAATTCTAATCATAGGGTAATAACTCTGGATCCAAAATGGAGGAATGAAAAGGACCAAAACAAACACCAACAATTACAAATGTTGTTGTCACTTTCACATGTCTGGGAACATATTTTGCACAAGGGAAAGCTTAATGGATTTTACTGACTTTCAGATAGACCTCAAAGTCACTGGAAATTAGAACACATTAGAAAGCCAGTAGAAGGTTACAAGATGAATATGCTTTTAGTAGAATTTATATAATGGCTTGTTTTATGTAAAACTACTGTGGGCCTCATTTATTAACACTAGGGCAAAATCTTTAAGTGGACAAACTGGGTGCAAAGCTCCCATCTGTTTGCATTTTGCACCTTGACCTACAGGTTACAACTCAATCTATAATCATCGCTGCTCCTCTTTGGACGTGCCACATACATAGGGTGTGGTAGGTCGATGGCACAAGAGCTTCCCAAGGCACAGTGAGCATGTGGGTGTTTGTGACAATCAAAAAATCTCCCCAACAAGATCCAAGATGGCAAGCTCCTGTGGACAAATTTGAAGGCCTAGATCAAAAACAATATTGGGGTCTTGGCTTAGTATTTAAAACACAGCATGCCAGCAATATTCATTTTTAGGCTTTAGCCTTCACATCCTCAAAGGTAATTAAAAGGCTCAATTATAAATCCAAGTGCAGTGTAAAAAACACTTTCGATTTGTCATTTCTTGTAGCAAAATTTTTACCCACAATTCCAGTATCATTCTGACAGAGCACAAATCTGCTGCAATTCCGAGCATTGCATCAAATGTACTGGGGGTGGAAATCTTGACAAATCTAACAAAATTATCATTTAATCTTTGTCAGACTGGGCAATGCATCATATTCTGCACTCTGCATTTTAATGGTGTTGATGGAAGATTCACTGGTTGAAAGTTTTCAGCACCAATTGGCGCAGCAGCCTGCAGAGGGAACCCTGGAATTACTGCCAGCTAGAAGGTGGGTTTCCATTGCCTCAATAGGTGCACTTGGGCATGATTCAGAAGAGGAGGCGAGATGGACACACTGGTTCCGAGACAACAATAGGATCAGAGCATCCTTTAATTTATGCAGTCATAATCATGATTCCTCTATTATCCTTTCTTTTATCCTTTCTGTGGGTAAAGGTAAAAATCTTAGTACATAAGGTAGAGGTATGTTATCAACATTTTATGTTGAACAGCTACCCTTCTATACATATATGTCCTACTAGTGTTTTCCTGATCAGCAAAGAATTGCATAATCAGCCTGAAAAAGGGTTTGGTTGGATATCTACCTGCAACAAGACCTTTATATTATCTTAATCACACATGTGGACATGTCTCGGGTTCAATTTGGTTTCAAAATAATATAAATGTAATCACAACATATATGAGATATGTTCACAGTCCATGAGCGCACTGGAGCAGGAAGAGGAAGGCCTCATATATATGTTCACCATTCCTTTAACTCTTTTATAGAAATAAGCATTTCTTTTGATGAGGGTGATGGTTGTAGACAACTGTTGAATAGGGAAAGAACAACGGGTACCTTTGGCAAGTGAAGTGTGCAATGTGATGTACTCTGAGTGCTAATAACTTTTCTAGTAAATGGCCAAATGAACCCTTTAGGCAACACACCAATGTTACAGATATTTGGAGAGTTGTAGTAGAACACGTAGAAGAGAATTAACTGGCAGTCCAGATGATCTTACAGATGAGCCCAGTATCAGCTTTACTCACAGTCACTAGTACAGCCACTCCATTCTCAACTGTCTACCTTGCTGATACTCTTCCTATGTATCAGGTGGCTCTACAACTCACAGATTTCTGGCATGGGATACAGCATGCCTTAGTGGTGCCCTCTATACAGCCAAACTGTGTAGGAAAGAAGCACACCAATTTTTTTGGCAGAGCCTTTATCTCATTTTATTTGCAGAAAATTGAAGTACAAGCTTTTGGCGACCAACCCACTTCCTCGTGTGTAACAGCATTAGTGAACAAAAAAACATTTAAATACCATACAAAGCATCACATGATTTGTATAGTATTTAAATGGTTGTTGTTCACTTATGTGTTGGGAAAGGGTTAAAGAATCACATGCTAGCATCACATACGTTGTATGGTATTGAAATGTTTTTTGTTCACTAATGTGTTGGGAAAGGGTTAAAGAATCACATGTTAGCACCACATACTTTGTATGGTATTTAAATGTTTTTTGTTCACTAATGTGTGTTGCACCTGAGGAAGGGGGTTGGTCCACAAAAACTCGTGCTTCAAATTTCTGCAAATAAAATGAGATAAAGGCTCTGTCAGAAAATTTGTTGTGACACAATTGGCTTGGAAGCAGCTTGCTATATGAATGCACCCTGCAGTGATAAGTAAGTGGTGTGCTGCAAGAAAAAATTGTTGCCCTCTATACAGCAACATGACCTACAAAGTCCTAGTTGCTATACACTGGGTGACTGACTGGTGATGTAGCTGCAGGTGCTGCCCACTTCCCTATTAATAGTCGGAACCTTGGCTGCTCAGCTAGCTGGCCTATCCTGCTACCTCCAACAGTGAGCTCCACAAATCTGTCCAATCACTAGCTAACCTAACTACCTGGCTCAACCTAGTAGAGACTTCAGGCTCCCTGGCATCATCAGTCATGAGGAGAAACTGTGTAGAAATTCCAATTCCAGAATTAAATTTAAAAAAAAACATATTTTTTTATTCACATTTTTGTTAAAAATCATACAATTCTCTGTGATGCCACTGTGGTGTGTCCCAATGCAGCAGATATATTCTTGGGGGGAAAGAGGATGGGGGAGATTAAGAATTACATGTGATTTTGTTACTGTTACTGTTTTTATATTGCTAAATGTGAGCTTTACACAAGAAGTTGGTACTGCATTGCACTGGAGACACCAAACCTGAACGTGACACTGCATATGACATATTTGTGAGGGGTTAGCATCTAACATTATTGCTATTATAAGTTTATATTACAGTACATTTCTCCATTTCTGCTTCTCTTCACTCAGAAATATGACATTGCTTTATGGGAGGCCTAAACAACAGTAGATTCAGTAACATACTGTAGGTTAATATGACATATTACTCAGCACTGTTGCTGTATCATTGTTCTGTATTTCCATAAAGTGCTTTTTTCGTTGTAAGGGGTTTGTCTGGTGTGGATACTTTAGCCTTTACTGGGGAAACTATAAAAGCTTTAAAAGGAAAAAAGGCAATTATTTCATCAGCCTAAACCGAGATACCCCATTTGAAGCAGAGATAGTTAGCTCAGTTTGAATCAATCTACATACACACTCCAATAATTTCTGTGGACACTGAGCAGTAATCTTTCCTGAGCACAATTTATACAGGCAGCCATGACTGGCACATTAAGGGCCCGAAGCCAAATTTTTGTTCAGTATGTGCAGCCCTTCTTCTTCCAGTTCCAGGAAACGATCGCAGATGTTATACCTGCCCCATTAATTACACAGCTAGTCCTTCTAGGAGCAAAACAAAGGGGAGTAATGAGCACATACAAATAATAGTGGCAGTCAAATTGCTGATGCATTTCAAGAAAGGAAGAATAATTTCTCACATGTTCCATCATACTCCAGGACTCCACACCTACAGCATCTTGAAGGGCTAATCACAGGCATATGGCCTCTGTATGAGAACAGCTTCTGGGGCATTGCCAAGAGGCAAGCAGGGAATGCAAACCTACTTGGAGACATTATTTTTACTTGCCAGTGCAAGGAGGGATTCTGCCTTCTCTATTAAGAATCTCTTGATTTTCATTTTGAGAAAAGTATTTTATACACTAACCACCTCTTTCCTTATAGTACAATGTATGTAAATATCAACGGTGATTATGATTAAAGGACAACTGATGTTTCAATTCAACATGCCTTATCTTAATGTCTTCTAGCCCTGGGGTTTTGTGCTGTTTATCCATGGGAAATGCTGAGACTCCTGCCTCAGGCAGCAGCACCCAATGGGTCAGCAGGGGTGGCACAAAGCTGCTTTTGGTAACTGGTAAGAACCATCATTCCCATTTTTATGTTGGAATTTTGGTTCTTATCGTCAAGAGCAGTGGGCGATATCAGAAAGACCTCAGTTGGTGCAGAGGCCAGGGTCGCCCAGAGCTTCTCATACTCAGCAGCATTATGTGCAATATGTAGGTCAAACATCTTTCAGGTTCAATCAAGTGACCCTACTTCTCTTTGTCTGAGTTGAATAGTGTATGTAGTATGCTGCCCTGGAGTGCATTGTACCAATGGACATTCAAACCATTATTTTGCCCCTCCCTAGGCTGCATGCTTTCGAATGTGCTTTTGCAGGAGTTTGGACACACATAGGGGCAGATTTATCAAGGGTAGAATTGAAAATTCAAATTTTACATTTTTTTGTGGTCAAAACTCTCAAATTTGACTAGGGAGTTATTCAAATTCGATTCTAGTTTTTTTTAAAAATTAGAATTTGATTTTCGAGATTTATCTTACTCTGGCCCTTTAAGAACACAAATTTGACTATTCACCACCTAAAACCTGCCAAATTGTTGATCTATCACCCCTAGGGGCAAATTCACTAAGATGCGAAGTTGCGCCAGGCGCAACTTCGCCGCACTTCGCCAGGCATAGTTTCGCCAGCGCTCTGCAAATTCACTAAAATCCAAAGTTGCGCACAGGGGTAGCGTAAGGTTGCGAAGTTGCACTAGCGTTGATTCGCTATGTAAAGCGAAGTTACGCTATCGAAGGCTAATTTGCATACAGCGCGAAATTCAAATTTCAATGGAGGAATATGTATTAGCACTACAAATGCCTAGAAAACCTTCAAATCAGCAAACAAAAAATTTATTTTGCCCTACACATGTGCCCACTGTCTAGGTAAGTTGCCATGAGTCAGGAAATGTAGGGGGGAAGGAGGGGAGCCCCAAAAATATTTTCCAAATTTTTTTCAGCCTATCACCCATCATGTAGAAAACACGCCAGCGTTTTTTGGGACTTAGAAAAAAATTTGACTTTTTTTTTAAACAATCCCTATCTACTCTATTGCGCTTCGCCAGGTCTGAGGTGGCGAAGGAAGTCTAGCGTAAAAGGTAGCGTTCAGTACACTGCGCAAGTTAGTGAATTTGCGCAGTTACGTCGCTAGCGAAAATTCGCCTGGCGTAAGGGTGCGAAGTAACACTAGCGAAACTACGCCAGCGTTCGTTAGTGAATTTGCGCAGTAACGAAAAATTCCAAACGCTAGCGAATTAACGCTAGCGTTCGGCGCTTAGTGAATTTGCGCCTCAGTGTCAGAGGGGAATGTGATATATTGCTGTATATCTAAAACTACGTTTAGATATGCAGCGATAGATCACATACCCCCCTGAGACGAAGGGGTGATAGATCAAAAGTCCTCCTTCAGCCAGAGGTATTTTGGATTAAAAAATTGAATACCCTGGCCCCCTTAGGTCTAAATGAGTACTGCTTCTTCTCATGCTATTTGATTCAGAGATGAATCTAAGTTGTTACTTATGTATAACTATATTGATTATTGCTGCATGTTTATGTTACATTGTCTCTGCATGTTATTGTATTCTGGTTTTATCAATGTATTCCTCCTTAATGTGTGCACTCTATAACCTAGGTGATTCTGTTTCCTTGGTGCAGGGTTCCCCTAGGGCTCACATGATTGGCGAGAATGCACGTAATTGGGTGAGTGACATGTGTTTTGTTTATTTAAGTGTGAAATTTTTACAGCAATATGGTCTTGATAAAGGTCTTAGACGGAGACCGATACGTTGGCTGCTTTTTAATGTATTGAATAAAATTATGGATTTTTAATCTTTTTGTAACAAATCCCGGTGTGCACCATTTCTTGAGGATTATATATATATATATTTTTTTAAATAAATAAAAAAAAAGTTTCCGCAATGAACTCAAATATCAAATGGAGGCAGCTCTTAGTGGTATAGAATCCTCGGCTTCATACACACCAACCAGAAAATGCTTAAAAAGAAAAACAGAGCGCACAAGGGGAAACTCCCATAGTGTATCACCAATGGTATAATTGCAAGGTTTCAAAATCCTGTTACCACTTAGCAGGGAGTGGGAGTAATATGTATCAGGAAAGGGTTCACCAAAGTGCTCCCCCTCCCGCCTATATACTCACAGGCACAATATTGAGAGTCACTTTTCAAAATACAATTTGATCCCTTAGAGCAGTGATCCCCAACCAGTAGCTTGTGAGCAACATGTTGCTCTTTGGGCGCTTGGACAGCAATGTAACTAGAGGGGGGCGGGCCCTGGCGCGGGACGTGCAGCCAGGCCCCTGCCCCCCTCCTTACGCCTGGAATCCGCCCAGAAGCAGCGGCGTGCGAGCTGCCGGGGGGCCCTGAAGGTGTGCGGGCCCTGGCCCAATCGCACCCCCTGCTCCCCCGGTAGTTATGCCACTGCCCTTGGATGTTGCTCCCAGTGGGCTCCAAGCAGATGCAAGTTTTGGTCCCATAACAACAATGTGTGCTGCCAAACAGAGCCTCCTGTTGGCTACAAGTCCACATAGGGGCTATCAAATAGCCAATCCCTTATTTGGCACCCCCAGGAACTTTTGCATGCTTGTGTTGCTTTCCAACATTATTTTATACTTGAGTGTGGCTTATGGGTAAAAAAGGTTGGGGACCCCTGCCTTAGATTTTCAGCAATGGCAACCCATTCAGTGGGTATGTGAGAAAACAATATAAGATACCATCGTGCATTAAAGCATTTAATGATGTATAAAAAGTAAAAACAAACATCTACTCAAAAATTGGTACAAGCGGTAGAAATATCAAAGGAGAAGACACTGGGGCAGATTCACTAAGCACCGAATTTGCGCAAGCAACCGCTTCTCTCACATCACAACACTTCGTCAGACGTAAATTTGCCCAGACAACGCTAATTCAGTAAAATCCGAAGTTGCGTCCAGGGCGCCAAACGCTGACGAAGTTTCACTAGCGTTACTGCACCAAGCGAAGCAAAGTTGCGCTAGCGTTGGCTAATCTGCATATGGTGGGAAGTTAAATTTCAATGGACGTATATGTTGCAGCAAATACATTACACTGCACAAGCCTGGGAACCTTAATAAAAGAAAATATAGTTGTTATATTGCCCTTCACATGTGCCCAGTGTATAGTTTATGTGCCATATGTAAGGAAATGTTGGGGGGAAGCCAGTTACCCTAAAATAAATGTACCCTCTTTTGCAACCTATCACCCTGAAAAACTGGGACTTTGGGACAAAAAATTTCAACTTTTT
Source organism: Xenopus petersii (assembly GCA_038501925.1). NCBI lineage: Eukaryota > Metazoa > Chordata > Amphibia > Anura > Pipidae > Xenopus > Xenopus petersii. Next base: position 111,592,931 of record CM076682.1, on the reverse strand, counting down.
TTGAGGAACTTCTAACTACTCTATTGCACTTTGCCTGGTCTGAGGTGGCGAAGGTAAGACTGGCGCAAGAGGTAATGTTCAGTAAAATCCGCATCTTAGTGAATTTGCGTAGTTACGTCCATTCACCAGAGCGCAACTTCACCAGGCTTAAGGGGGTGAATTTCTCCTTCACTAGTGAAGTTAGGCCAGCGACCATTAGTAAATCGGCAAAGTAATGAAATGACATCACACTCATTAACGTCAGTCACTTCACCCTTTAGTAAATCTGCCCCACTGACTGCTCCAAAGTGTTTCAAGAGGCTCTGCCCCCTGAAGAGCCCCAGAAAGATGGAATGCATACCATGACAGGTTCATGGAAGGGCTGGTTTTCTTTTACATTTCTTATCCTCACACCATCTGAGGGTGGAGGCTTTAGAGCCCTGTGATCTCCTTATTCCAACATGCATTTTTATAAAATAAAAGCACTGACAGAAACAGGTACCAATCAGACAGGGGTGGACAAGGTCAGCACCTGTGCCCTGTTCAGAAATAGCATAAGCCCCCCCCCACACACACACACGCACACACACATTACAAGCCAAAGGTGTTGCAGTGCTGATAAAAAAATATATTGATTTAAACATTTTCATTTTATTAAAGGGATGATTCACCTTCGGATTAAAATGTAGTATTCAGTAATCCCCAAGCTGGGAAAAGGCAGACGAGGAAGGCAAATAATTCCAAAAAATACATTTTTGTTGGTAACTTCATGTGGGATAATACATTACGAAAGTAACCTTTTAACTATACAAAATATCAAGCTAGTTGTGTTATCTTTACTCTGTATAGCTTTGTAATGCATGTTAGTGCCTTTACTATACGCTATTGTCTGTGCTTCAGAGGATTCGTTTTTATTTGATTATAATACATGGGGGGAGGGGCTGATGGGATAGGTGAAAACCTCTAGATGTTGAAAGAATAAAAAATGCAAGTAGTGATATTTCGTTGTTTGAGCAAACACAAACTGGCAGAAAAACCATCATTTTAAAAAGATGAATAGGACAAATATAATAACATTTAGCAAAGAACCCAGATAACCCCAAAGTGCATCCAATAGCAACATGAAATAACCTAAATGTTATATTGATTTCAGTGCCTTATCAATAATTGAATGTAAGGTATGCTGCCCACTGCATTGACCCCATTCATAGAAGACTCATTTCCAGAGCTAAGTAGTTCTATTAGGTTTAAAAGATGCTTGTTATTCAAATTAGAAAAGTGCATTGCTCGTCTGTAACTGTAATATCCTAGTAATGGGTTTTTAACCAGTGACAGGAAAGGTCCTCCCTTTCATCTGATATCCCTAATGGCTGTGAAAGAACTAATCAGCCTCATGGCACCAAATTCTAGAGCGCAAGCACATTCCATAGTTTTTTTCCTAGAAGACATTAATCCCTTATTCTTATTAGCACATTCCCTGGAGGCCTATGAACGGAGACATGCCATCTTACATTCTCAAGGATTAATAATGATAATGGCTGAGAAGATTAGAAAATAGAAATGGCTGGCAAAATATATTGCCAACCAATAAATAAACTGCTATCAGAGCTTGCTTAGTAATGTGACATTTACACTGGGACTATCCTGTAGTGCCTTTCTGCTATATTTCACATTCAATTCCACTTATTGTGAATTTATTTATAAAACAAACCTAAAATCAATTAGATTTTTTTGTATGACTATATAATATATATCAATATAATCTCATATATATCCTGATATATTACGAACAGAATGATAGCTTTAATACACAGAGCAAATTGCAAAAATGTCGTTACAAAGACTTCTATATTTTAAATACCTTTAAAAACAGTCATTTCGATTGCTGTGACCTATGACAATGAACTAGTCACCACTACCCAACACAAATTGCTTCCCATTCATAGGGCGACCTGTAATTATTTTTTGTGCAGGGTGATTCCTTCATTTGCCAAAAAGAAATAGCTAATAGTGAAGATCCAAATGCTGCATGTATGACAGCCCTAAGGTAAAGTGTTATGAGTGGGCAGCTGGAGCGATAGATTTGAAAGTATGTTTTGCTATAGATTTTATGTTATCATAACAGCAGATAAGATAGGAAATGACAAATAGTAAACAATAGGTTTAGTTCTTACACAAGAAGATAAATGGGAGCCAAATGATATTCATGGCTCCCTTCATTACTATAGAATCCATATAAAATAAAACAAGTCATGGGGTAGCATATAGCAAAGTGTGTCACAAAGTGATCAATCTCACTGAATCAAATGGAAATGTCATTATAAATACTGCAGAAAATCATTCAAATCTAACCATTGATTGGATGCTAAGGGATACTGAACTGGTGCATATTAGTCTCCTGTTGCCACTTTAAATCTCCTGTGATGCAGGCAACATCTTTCTACTCCCACCCCTTCAAACTCAGAATTATTCATGTTCTAGTGGCAGTTTAAAGCCATGGAATGTATGAAAATCATCATCATTTATTTATATAACGCTGTCAAGATACGCAGTGCTTTAAGTGTTTGTGCAACAGATATAAACTGTATACAGTATTTGTACACAAAGAAAATAAAGTGTCTATAAGAGTTATGCATTCTGCAATGGGAGTGGCAAATCAAACAGTCACATCATAAAAATGAGACAATGAAGTGCTGTAATACAGCTAAAATCCGGCAGGCAGACTGTTTAAACAGAGCCTATTAAATATGGAATATTTATATGGCTTAATACTGTCTCACAGTTTAAAGATGGCTGGGGGGGGGGATTTTTTCCTTTTTCATTTGATGAATTTATGCCTGTTTTAAGTTTAATTAATATGCAATACTTTAGCACGGAACTGTGAATATATTGGTGTTTTTTAAATCAAAGATGATTAAATGAGGGACTTAAAGCTGCAGTATGCCCCTTTTCATCATTGGTTAAGTGAATAGGACTTGTGCTGAACATACTTTTATTTAAGAAACATCTATTTTTTCTATGCTTGCAATCAGCAGGGCAAAATCTGAAATTGAAAGTTAAGTAAGATTCTACTTGCTGTTCATTCACAAAACAAACCAGCAGTCCACTGAGAAGCCCTCTGTATAATCAAATCCCCCTCTCTGAGCTGCAGCCTTTGTTAGGCTTTCCAATAAGGAGCAACTCATTATTCGGGGGCTTTTTTTTAAATTTTAATTGTATTATTTATTTTAATTGTGCTTATAGAGATCAGAAAGTAGAATGTGACCTTTGTTTCAGATTTTTCCTTGTTTAGTGCAAAAAATGCAAAAATAAATTAATAACACAAGCCCTATTCATTGAACATGTGTACTCCACCTTTATAAAACAGTGCAAGTGCAACAGATACACTACATTTGAAAAGACTAGGTGGAATATAGCCCAGGCCTTTATAATGAATAGGATGTTTCTCTGGGAGACCTTAGGGTGCCCAATGGATGTTCTACAGGACATTAAAGGGCATGTAAAGGCAAAAATATAAAATCCCATTTTTACTTTCTTTAATGAAAAAGAAATCTATTTACAATATACTTTAATTAAAAGATGTCTACAGTTTTTATCATAAACCTGACTGTATGCAGTGCAATTCCCCCTTCTTTTACTGCTGTGGATAGGAATTGTCAGATGGTCCCCAACTGCTGTGCAGGTAAACGATCATACTTTCAAATGGCAGGGGGAGCCCCCCCACCTTACTTCCCAGAACTCGAGCAGCATTGTTGGATTCCCTGTAGAGATTTGTATCCAGAGACGCAGTGCAGTCTCTATATTATGATTATTAATATATTATAGATATAGATATTATAAGATATTATTTGACTTCTGCTGTTTTGATAATTTATGACGATCCCTAAGCTTAACCTCCAACTGAAGCCCATACAACACTGAGCATGTGCGAGTCTTGATATTGCAGAAATGTCTAACAAAGTTACAAGATGACAGCCCCCTGCGCCAACTTTGAAAGCATAAATCATTTGTCTTATTAGGCTGCTGGTGCAGTAAGTTCATGTTTATATTTAGTATACAAAATACAGCATTTCTAACATTATTCTATTTTAGACTTTAGTTGCCCTTTAAGGATTGATTAAAACAATTTAGTGTAAAGCCTAAGTTACCCTAGCCATCAGACCAAACGCTGCCGAACCATGTTGGATCTACATTTTGGGTCTGTCCTAAAGAAATAGGGATAAATGGGAGGTAATATTGTAGTTTACACCCTAGATCTGCCTGGGCCACACCCCTGCAAAATGAACTACTATGAGGTATTGGGTGCGGGGAAACAGTATTTCAAACTATAATCACGGGTATGGGATCCATTATCCAGAAAGCTCCAAACTACGGAAAGCCAATCACCCATAGACTATTTTAATCAAATAATTCCGATTTTTTTTTCAATATTTACACTTAGGGGCAGATTTATCAAGGGTCGAATTTCAAAGTACAAAAAACTTCGAAATTCGACCATCGAATTGAAAAACTTTGAATTCGAATATCGAATTTGAAGTTTTTTCACCGAAATTGGCAATCCTACAATCGGATAAAAATCGAACGATTTTAGCGTACAATGGAAGGATTTTTATTCGATGTGTAAAGACTTGAATGGTCGAATATTTTTACTTTCGAATAGAAGTCAAAGTAATTTGGAAGTCGTAGTATTCCTATTCGATGGTCGAAGTATCCAAAAAACTACTTTGAAATTTGAACTTTTTGTACTTCGAAAATTCACTCGAACCTTAGTAAATAGTTACAAAGTATACAATGTATGGAGATGCAAATTATGGAATGATCCCTTATCTGGAAAACCCAAGGCCCTGAGTATTCTGGATAATAGATCCCATACCTGTATCTTTAATTCAAGATGTAAATTATGTTTGCCCAAACCCCCTTGTTGAACTTCATGTTGTGACTGGTTTAAGCATTCTGGGAGATGTAGTCCATCCAACAACATTGGAATTATAGTATAAAAGTAACGTTGCTTGATAAAACTTTTCCCTAGATCTTCAGAGACACAATTGAATGCACGAGAATTGTCCAAGGAGAATGCCAACTAATCTGTGTCGCTCTAAATTCTTTGTCATACAACTGGGGCCAGAAGTTTTAGGTATAGTTTTTCTATTAAACACAACTTAACAATAGTAGGTCCTTTTTACTGATAAGAGCCAGGTCAAGTTGTTTGGTGCCCAAGGCCATTCCACCTCCTACCTCCCCCCCCCCATTTCTGTACCCCCCCCATGTTGCACCCAAGGCAGTCACCTCTGTTGCATACATCTAGTTCTGAACTGGATAAGAATCTCTGTATTATGATAACAGCAAGATGTCTGACACAATGCTGGAAATCAGCATTCTCTTTGACAAATTCTCTCATCCCTGATGAAGTTGGTCAGAATACTTTAAAGTTTAGCCTAAGATGCTCTTGGAGCATGAAACATGTAAGGCTGTAATGATGTCGTATTAATATTTTTAAAAGATTTTTTATTTTTATACATTTGTTTTTGTGACCTATGTTGTTTCTTTGAGTGTCTATTCTGTTTTCGGTTCATATACTTTAAAGTGGTTAAACTAATTTTAGGTAATCTCAAACAGTAAAACAGATTATTGTAATTTTTAAAATGCTTAAACATCCATTTCCTATAACTGGCAGTGTTCTTAAGAGAAAATATATTATTCTGGATTGAGTCATCATCTGGGAATATGGTTATGTTTTTATGGAAACATAAATACGTTATGCAATTACAAACAACAAATTGAGTCAAATCATTGCTTTAATTGTGGAGAGATGTTGTATGATATGGCAAGCAGGAACAGATGGGAGTCTCTGACCCAGTGGGACAGGAGAATATTTACATCACCCTGCGGGTAATTAGTGCAAACAACATTAGGAAATTGCTCTGGCAAAATGAAATGAAATGAATGCACCCAATATTGCCAGTATGTCTGAAGGAAGATGTTTGGATTGTATCTATTTTCATTTTCAACATCTGGGATAAAGAATGAATGGCAGGCTTTAGTGCAGGGTATAAAAGTCACCGGACTTGGACCTCAGAGTTGTGAGGTGGGTTTTCAAACAGGTCAGGCAGGTTTGTTCTGGAAAAATACATATTTAGAGGTTGGGGCAGGCGGTGGGTCAAATTCTACCCATGGCCCACTCTGCCCCTGAACGTAGCATGCCTTATCTTTTAGTAATTCCTTCCTGCTGATTGGTTCTGATGGGTTATTAGGATAAAAGTTCATATCTGTTATTACATTGCCCTGCTTCTAAAAAAAATTTACAGGAAAAGTTCTGTTATTATATCAGTGAAAAGACAACCACATGCCACCAAATACTAATATGTCTCAATACTTAGAAACAACACAACTGTAAATTAACTGTTCAGAACGGCAAAACATTTTAGGACAAATTTCCATTTTTTTTACTTGATGAAAAAATTCCCTACTGCCTCCACTCATGGTCTCTATGGTTACAACATGAGAACATGGTCATCAAAACTTTAGGCCCCTGAGTTTATTGCGTTGAGTAGCCATGGAGACCAGAGAAAACTCAGCAGGGAAGAAAAGCTTCAGTTGTGAAGGCAACACATGGCAGTACTTAGCTGGGAAAGCAGAAAACAAAGAAATGAGAATAAAAATAAGGTAAAAAGGAAAAGTACAGTCGTTTTTATTATGTCAATGCACAGAGTGGAGGTGGGAGTGAGTGCAGCACTTGCACATTTGAATACTGCACCTGTGATTTTGTAAAACAATGATTTTACATAGAACTTCTAAGAGAGTGAATAGAAGTGGATGTACAGGATATTTTGTGTCTTAATAAGAGGCAGATTCAATAATTCCTGATTCAGTTTCGGTTGATCAGTCAGTTTGTCCATTAATGGACCAGCATACATGTCTATCATTTTGCCGTCCATCTGTCCAAGCCTGGTCTGCCAGTTGGGTATGCGGGGAATCTATGCAAAGATTTTTTTTTAATTTTTTCACATACTGTATGCATTATGATGCAAAGTAACACAAAGCAGATTATATATCTTAAAGGTGTATACAATATGAACACTGCACAGTACTCTTTGTACTCAGGCATAGTTACAGCTGTTAGCTCAAACATAGTAAAAGTGCAAGCAAAATGTGCTAGTACAGGTATAGGATTCACTATCCGGAAACCTGGTATCCAGAAAGCTCCAAATTAGGGGAAGGCCATTTCCAATAGACTACAGTATAAAAGAATAGCTCAATTTTTTTTAAAAAAAGTATTTATGTTTTCTCTGTAATTATAAAACAGTACCTTGTACTTGATCACTAAAGAATAATTAATCCTTATTGGGCTCAAACAGCAGACAATCCTATTGGGTTTAACTCATGTTTAAAGTATGTTTTAGTATACTTAAGGTATGTTGATCCAAATAACAGAAAGATCACTTATCCAGAAAACAACAGGTCCCAAGCATTCATGAACTGGGCCAGTGTACCTCCCTGGGCACCCTATATGAAAGGGGGCAGCATCATTTTGCACAAAGCAATTATCACCCTAAAGCTGGCTTTGTGGGCTCACCTTTTATTCTCCCTCTCTAGCTTCCCACACATACAATAAGCACAACAATTGATCCAAACAGCAAACCTGTTTTTGCTATTTACAAGGCAAATGAAGAAGAGAGAGGATTTGCTGCTCTGTATGTCTGTTACTGCTACCGGATTTTTTAACACTACAGTTAGGGTTGCCATGTTTTTTTGGTATTTTACTGGCCTGTTAAATAAAATAAATTAAAGACCAGTTACATAGTTCCTTCAGTCAATAATATGCTAAATGTTAATTCAATGAAGAGGAAAAAACAAACCATTCTTGAAATTGTTGTTCATTGATCCCCATTATGATACATGGGGAGTTCATCTGAATATTTCATACTTGCACAACTATTGCCTTGAAATATGGCCAAAGATTTGTTTATAATAGGAAGTGCTTTTTGTAAAATTCCATGCATTATATGATGTTACTATTCTAATGAAAATTGCAGACACAAATGGGGTTATGTAATAAAAGGTGCTATAAGGAGCACCCATAGTAACCAATGAGATGTTTATTTTTAAACAGGTGAAGTTGATTGGTTGGTATGGGTAACTGCCTCTGGGCAAATATACTGCCTGTTATTACATAACCCCAAAAATGTTTTATGAGACAGCCATTGTTTTGGAGCAAAAATGTTAACAAAAACTTTTATTGCAGCTGAGGATACTGGGTCAAGTACACCTATACAGACCAAATCCTATATTATAATACTCTGGTTGCTTGCCCATCAGTATCCAAATATGAATTGATACACTATGACCAACAATGAATTTTCTTCACAGCCATAACAATGCAGAAGTTGATTTACATAACAATGAAAGAAAGACATATTGCTGTTCCTCCAGTCAAAATTATTAAATCAATGGTTTTACGTACACATAACACATACACAGTAACAGCATGGGGATGGTGTGGGTCAAGGGGTAATTGTCCCCTACAGGCATATTTTTATATTTTCTAAATTAATGAACATTTTTAAGATGTGGATAAAGGCGCCGGTTAGAGGCAGAAGTGAGAGCCGAGACCAGGGAGCTTAGCTTGGGTTCTGGATATAGGGTGCCGAACGTGACAACGGGCCTGTGAGAAAAAAGAAGGACACTGAAAGTCATGTTTTCGCTATTCAGCAAACCTCTGAACTGCTGTACTCGACCCTCCTCCAGTGCCTTGATGAACAAGAGGAAAAACAGAACTATATTATTCAAGGTCTGCAGTCTCTCTCCGAGAGGTTGGATGTAGCTCAGCAATCCTCTTCTGAGAATCCTGAGGGGTCTTCCCCGTCATCTACTCCGGGTAATAGAGGTTTTTCCCATGACCCAAAGATTCCCTTCCCTGATAAGTTTAGTTGGGATAGGAGTAAATTTTTTGTTTTTCAAGAAGGAAAGTAAATTATACCTCAGTTTTTTCCCTCACAGCTTCCCTACTGGTGAGGATGAAGTAAGGTTCATTGTGACCTAACTACAAGCTGACCCACAAGTCTGGACACTAAGATTACCCCCTCTGACCCTGCCCTTCTTTCCCTAGAAGCATTTTTTGCTAGCAAGGCCATGTTATACGATGACCCGGATCGTGCTAGCTCTGCCGATTCCGCGATTCGCAAACTCCGTCAAGGGAAAAGAATAATTGAGTATTGTACTGAATTCCGGTGAGACAGGGTGGAATGATACAGCTCTTCATAGTCAATTCCGGGTGGGGCTTTCTAGCTCCTTCATCCACTTTGGATGACCTCATGAGGTTAGCCATCCAAATTGATAGGAGGCAGAGAGAGAGACGGCTGAGGGGGATACAGATGTAATGACGAGTCACCAACTCCCTCGTTTCCTAACCCTCAGGGGGAACCCATGCAATTGGGGCTACATGCTTGTCCCCTGAGGAAAGGGCCCGTAGGCGATCCCTGGGTCTATGCATATATTGTGAGGATAAGGGGCATTTCCTTAAAAATTGTCCCAAGAGGCCTGGAAGTCCTCAAAACCTAAGTAGAGAAGGGAAGCTCCATTTGGGTAGAGAGATTTCCTCTCCCCAATTTGCCTCAAAAAACTTAGTACCTGTAGTTTTGTCCTGGCCTGGGGGTACAGTTAAAGTTTCGGCCTTGGTGGATTCTGGGGCTGGGTGAAATTTTTTAGATACTGCCTTTGCAGAAAGGTATAATATTCCCCATATTCCCCTCACACCTACTATGAGGATTTCTGTTATTGATAAAAGCCCACTGGGGTCAGGTCTGGTAACCCAAAAATATGCATTGTGAAAAATTAGCTTTTCACGTACTCGATGGTTCCTCATCCCCGCTAACTCTGGGGTTACCATGTCTACAGGTACACAACCCCCACATTGATTGGGTAACTGGGGAGGTTATTCAGTGGGGGTCCAAGTGCAAAGACTCATGTCTAACTTCCACTTTAATGGTGGCAGTTGCTTCCGTAGAGAAATTCCCTTCTGTCAAGCATTGTTCTAAGTCTCGTTCTGGGATACATAGCTCCCTATCGGCAGCTACGTCCGCACAGAAAAGAGCAGCCGATAAGACCCATAGGGAAGTATCCAAATTTCAGCTTGGGGACTTGGTTTGGCTATCCACAGGGAATATCAAGCTTAAAATTCCATCTCTTAAGCGGGGGCCCAGATTTATAGGTCCATACCCTATTGTGGAAATTGTGAACCCAACCTCTGTCTGTCTCAAGTTACCTGATATGTTTAAGTTATCTAACGTGTTTCATGTTTCTGTTTGTCCTCCTCCAGTGTTGGTAAAGAGTCTGGCCAAATCTGATGTCAGGGCTGACCACTTTAAGAGACAGTCCCATCTTAGGTCTCTTGGTAAGCTTGAGGGTCCAGTGGCCCCTCCTAGAGGGGGGGTAATGTAAGGAATAAAACTTACCATGGTGGTCTAGTGGGCAGCGGGGACAGGTGTGCCCCATGCCGCTTTCCCTTGCAGCGCCAGTTTCTCTATGGCGCACGCAGCCGCGCGCTCCCTTGGCTATGCGCCGGCGTGATGACGTCATTGTGCAACGGTGCGAAATTCAAGCTATTTAAAGGGGCCTTGTAGTTTAACACATTGCCCGTTATTGGATTCAATTTGTAAAGTTCCTAGGTGCCTTGCCTTCATGTATACTATCTATTTATACTGGTTTGACCCTTGCTTTGGTGGAGGTGAAAGGTGGCGGTGAGAGCCGAGACCAGGGAGCTTAGCTTGGGATCTGGATATAGGGTGCTGAACGTGACAATAGTTAAAATGAGAAAAGGCATTGCTTACTCACAGTAACAGCACATACAGTGTATGCAAATAATGTAAGTATATTTTTTGGAGAAGGCACAGGGAAGTTACTTTAATCTTTAGCTTATCTTTAATCTTATGTGGAGCTGTGATAAAAGAGCACATTTCATTGAATCTGTGAAAGTGACATCTGCTAAAAGATGAAAGGAGTTATTGAACAATCTTTATAGTTTCACAGCTCCATTAAAGGGAAGCATTTATTTTCTAACATAGGCTAATAGCATATACAGCATTTCCCACCGGCTGAAATAACCAATACTCTCACTAGCCTCCTGTCCACTTAAATGAATGGAAACCTCCTGGGCTAAATTTAGGTCTTGTACCACCCTAGGCACAGGATGTAATACACCCCCACCAGCTTGTGAACTGTGCATTCACATGGTCATTTACTGATGTGCTATAAAGAACCAGGTACCCCCCTTTCGGATATAGGCCCCCCAAAACGTCTGTCCTATGCACATCCCCTTGTGTGCTTATATATAAATACTGCCTTGCCTGTGACATCTGGGGGCCTATTTAAAATTGCTTGAGCTTTACCATTCACACATAAAAACGCTTTATGTGTTTTTATGTGTGAATATATATAGCACAGGGTTTTCTTAATGATTGCTTGAGCCTGAAATCTTAAGTAATTTTAAATAGGTCCCTTGGTTTTCAGCCCAAAACTTCTCAAATGTGCATTTATTTAGTTTAACCACTAGAGAAGTAGAGAAACTCTATGGGGCAAATTCACTAAAGGACGAAGCGCCTAACACTAGCGTTAATTCGCTAGCGTAGCGCATTTTCGTTAATTCACCGATTCACTAACGGACACTGGCGTAAATTCACTAGTGTTACTTCGCACCCTTACGCCTGTCGAATTTGCATGATAAAGGGGTTTGCCCCGAATGTTGCACATTCGCACAAGAAATAAACAGCAAGGGGGAACCCTGCATTTCACTTGCCTTGAGTGCCAGCGTTTTTCTATTTCAATTATACATTGGGGGTTGCCATACTCTCTACGCTGTGCACCAGGCGTTCTCTATAAAGATACCAGAGTGTGCTCTGCTTCACCTTGTTCCACTTGAATTGTGGTCACCAATGCATGCAACACAATCTGCATTAGTATACAGCTGCTTTAGGTTTTCGTCACAGGGACCCAGTTCTATTTATTGGGTCATATTCAGAAACACCATGAATAAGTACTTTACACAAAGAGACACCTAAGCAGACAGAATGTGAATGAACCCATCTAGCTGAGTAAATATTTGATCTGAATGAATAATTTTGGCTAAGGTTAAACAAATACAGAACAACGTTATCAGCAGCATATAGTAAAAGTTCTAGTTTATACTCCTGCTGCAGCAAGCAGTAATGTAACCGACAGACAAATGGGAATATTAATAAACTATTGATTATAAAGAAACACTACATAATCTTGGATTTTTCACAACAAAGTTGTTAGTCTGTAAAATCTTCTCCTTCCTTTTTAACATAAGTAATATACTGTATATTCTTCTGTAAAGGCTGATGCCATGGTGATGCAAACGATACAGATATGTTTATTAGTATTTTTTATATGTATACAAGCTATGAACAAGAAGAAAGTTGCATATAAAACATGCTGAACTCTCTGTTGTGGGTCACAAGCCATGAAGAGCGCATGTATTGGGGATGCTCAGGGCCGCCATCAGAAATCACAGGGCCCCATACGACAAGATTTCCTGGGCCCCCACATGTGGTCAGGCCCCCCCCGTATTATAAGAACATTGGTGGCCAGGGCCCCCCTTAAACGGATTATAAAAAAAACTTGTCCTCCCAAATTGGTGCCCAACACACAACAGGGACCACAAAGGGTTACCTTTAGGGGGGCCCTGCCATGTTGCACTTACTTCATTAGTGTGGCCCACCTGCTGTCAGTGAGCTGCCAACTACAGAAGGGAGGAGGGGAGCACAGGTGACTGCCTCTTCCAGTGACAGAATTTTCTTCCCTTGTTGTCACAGAATTTCAAGTCCCGGTAAAGCTGCATGGTGATTGGATGAGCTGGAGGGGAAGTTTAAACCTCAGCTATCCAATCCCTGATTAGCTCAGCCGGGACTTAAACTCTGTGACCAATAAGGGAAAGTAATGGACAGAAGATACCTCTCCCTGTGCTCCTGCCCTGCCTTCCCGAAGTCGGCAGCTCTCAGAAAACAGCGGGGCCCGGCTAATCAAGTGCGGCGTGGCCAGGCCCCCTTACCCTCAGGGGCCCCCTACAAATCTCCCCCCTGTCCCCTCCTGATGGCAGCCCTGGGGATGCTTAACTACCACAGTTTCATGCTGGAACAGAAAAAGTTCCCCCTTTATACTAACCCATTATGCAATGAGCTTTCATTGTTAAAAGATACAGCAAATTAATCTCTGGGCCATACTCCATATGAGGCCCATGAATTGAACTCTTCTCCTGCAGAAAGATTTACCCCCGTGTACACTTCATCCGTCACCTACATTTATCCCTATAGAAACACACCTGTGCACAATTTGACCTACTTGCTGGAAACAAGTGCTATTCATCTTAAAACTCTTGGTACGGGTCATTAAATTCTGTTAAAATATAACATTCTGTTTCTATTACATCAGTAAAAGTTCCCAGCTGCAACAGAGGTACAGGCATTGTCATTTATTCAGGGTGAAATAGGGAAACTCAAGCTAAGAGTATATTATTTATTCTATTATCTATATATGTATATGAGAAACCCAACAAAAGATGAAAAAAAACTTACTGCGATGGAGTGAATTTAGCTAAAAATTTAGTTTGTTTCTTAATCCTAATATATATGATTTTGGATTGTTAAATCTTACTTTGGTGCCCATACCAAAATCAGTCTTAAGCCTTTTAAGCCTAAAATATTAGTTAATGGAAATGAAAAATGTTTTTTTTAATCTAAAAGTCCAATTCGTACTTATTCTATAAAATATGAGCAGCCCTGCATGTTGCCCATTGAAATTGGTTTCCTGCTGCTATGCCTTTAATGTTCATAGCGAATAATTACTGCTGAAGGGAAACTGGAGTAATATACACTTCTTATGTGATAAAAAGTACAGTGATGCTCTGCTGTGTTACAAGCCAAATGCTTTGACATTCTGGCATTTGAAGTGACATAAAACTGCAGATGTGCACACCCCTGCTGCTCTTCTCTGTGATTGCACTTGGATCTCATCTCAGGCACTCCCTGCCTATCAGCAGCTTGTTTCATGATATGCCTCTAAAGAGACTTCTAACACCATTTTAAATTACTCCAATAGTCTTAGACAGACATTAGAGTCTTAGAATAGACAGAAAGAGATGCAATCTTCTGATTTCCACATTGCCAATTCTCATATTATTTGTCAGTTGTATTGTGGTCAGCTTGTGCATGGTACCAGGGCCGCGCCGCCAATGGCAACACCGGAGAGGTTTCCAGGGGTGGCAAAAAGCCGCTGCTGGTACCTTTAAGAGCCGAATTTCTGGTTCCGGAACTTTGGCTTTACTAACACGAGCACAATTGCTCTCTCCGCCTTAGTGTTCCTGCCTCTCCTCCCGACAGGTAAGTCGGTGAGGGGTTGGCATTGCAGGAGCCGCCTCAGGCGGCCCTTAGGTAAGAATCGGCGCTGCATGGTACTTTAATGGCTTCACATCCAGCGTATTAAGAGGTCCCCTTGGCATGGTGGAATGTAAAATTTCTTAGAAAAGTATAAGCAAAACAAATATTTTTCCTTTTGCATGTATCACCTAAAAAGTTATTTTGCACAATGGAACAATATATAAATCTAAGCATCTTTACAATATACATGATTTACTCATTTTTCAATGGTTTTCAAGTAATTTATAAGTTCAGTTTCAATTTAAAGCATTTGTTCATCCCTTTCTTCATTCATGGTTCTAACTTGTAAACTTCTCTAGATACTGTAATCAGATTTCAAAAACAAATACATTTACAAAATGTATTAAATGTATGTAGGTGTTAACGCTAAATCTTTGCTTAGTGAAAATGAGCAATGTAATATTCACCAGCAACTGATTTTACATTACGAGCAGTGCTAAAGCTTCGCAAAGAAACCATTTTAAATAACGCTTGCGACTTTTAATTACATTCCCTCTTACGATTCCAAAACCTGACTTTCTCCTACCGCGTTACCTGGGCATAGACCCACCCATGTACCCATGTCGATCCTTCCATACTAAGTATGTATATTATTACTGCCAAATAGAATGTAAACTCTTTGGGGGAAGAACTTTTTGTTCTAATGTACATTCAATCTCACAAATTTCATTGGTTATATAAAAAAGGCAAGTAATTTTCTTTCCGTCATTGTGCATAGATATCTTATTTGTACTAGTTTATGTTATCCATATTTCCTTTTTAACTCCTCTTAAGTGCTTAAGATCTTAAGCTTTTCAAATTAAGAAAAAAATGTATTTGTAACAGTTGATCAGTTCTTAGCAATATAATAATGAACTTATACTGAATCTGTTCCACACATTGTCTAACGCATAACATTTTCAAATAACATTTAAGGAAGTTGAAAAATCTAAGTAAAATGAATGGCTGTGGTTGCTGGGAAACAGCTTTGTTCTTTCTAACTAACACATACAGTACTATATTGAGGCACATCTGCGCTCAGCTTCACACCATAGCCTTTATGTTAACACATTCCACATTCCACAGTTAATGAAATAGTGAGATATGTACATAATAATAATAAAACAAAACTGATGCCATTAACAATTATGTGTAAACTAGAGGAAAAATGTGCTTATCATTAATGCTGAAGTGGCAAAAAGGAAATATTAGTCTTAAATTGCAGTGGTACTAATGACAAAATGTTTTTTTGTTTTTTTTTTAGAATAACCCTAGGGAAGGCTGACGTGCTGTTCCTTAAAGGACCAGTAACACCCTAAAGTGTATCTGTTGATCCAGCATCCATACTGTATCCACTTGGAACAAATGCCAATTTTATATGAGAGGTTTTGATTCTATAGTTCTGTGGAAAGACATGAATAGCTTTTAACACCTGTTTATAATCTTGTGCAAGAACTATGACCTCTGTATTCTGTTATATGCAGGGTTGGACTGGGCTGACGGGGCACCAGGAAAAAACCCAGTAGGACCCCAGACTTGTGGGCCCCGCACAGCTGTCAGAGCCACTTCCTTCCTGGTCTCATCACTGCAAGACTTCAGCGTGATTCATTGTGCAAAGAAGGTACAATCAAGATGGGTAAAGGGGGACAGGGGGGGCAGGCCCTTGATGTGACAGCCCCAGTGGGCCCACCCCCCTCCAGTCCACAGCTGGTTATATGTTATGTAAACATGGGCCATACAGCCCAATTTCTGTAAGTGAAGAAAAAGTTATTAAAAGGGTAGTTCACCTTTTAATGAAATTTTAGTATGTTATAGAATGGCCAAGTCTAACCAACTTTTCAATTAGTCTTAATTTTTTATTTGTAGTTATTAATTATTTGTCTTCTTCTTCTGATTCTTTCCATCTATGGGGCAGATTCACTAAAGGGTGAAGTGGTCAATGCTAGCGTCAATCCCATCCGCAGGGACATCGACAATTCACTAAAAGGCATCAATAACAATTTGCGGTGTAACGACCATTCACCAGAGAGAAAAGTCTGGCGATAGAATAAGAAACAAACGCTAGCGACAATCTCGTTCACTAGTGTTCATTCGCACTCACCAATCAACTTTTCACTCTGGCGAATGGTTGTTACTCCACAAATTCAGCAAAGTGAGAATTTTACTAAACGTTACCTCTTTTGCCACCTCGACCAGGCGAATTGATAAAATGAAGCTACATCCTCATCAATCTTCAGTCAATGTCATCATATCCTGTTTTTCGGAAATGCATTAAAGTTGTAAAAAACACTGGCAATTTTTCTTTTTTTAAAGCGGGATTGCCTTCAAAAGTCCAAACTATTAAAGACTTATGTGTGAACAAATTTTTTTAACTACTTTGAGGAGCATGCCACCTTTTTATAAGGGTGGGCTCATGTCTAGGGCATTAGAGGATCTCTTCTGTCTTTATTATGGCTCATTGGACATTTGTTTTAAAAAGTGGCCACTTCAAACATTTGCACCAATATTACTATAAAATACATTATACGACTATTATGTACCAGCCCATTCCAGCCATCGCTCAGCTGCTGAGACACATCATACTAAAAGTTAGTTTAAAGGTGAATAGCCTCTTTAAGTATTATTTCATATTCCATATATTTAAGAAATGTAATATCAGGCAAAGCAGTGTGATTAAGATTTCGTAAAGCCGATTCAACCCCAGGGTATAAGGAGAAAGGCTAGATTAATTTCACTTCATGATAGAATGAGTTACATGAAGATTAAAAATGCTTGGTAATACTGATCTACAAAGGTGAAAAGTGACATCTCTCATGAGAGAATTCTATTTTTGCCGGAGTGAATATGAGCAGCTTTAATTTAAATCTATGAGCAGACAGGGTGTGTTATTACTACCTGCTGTGAGCTGTCTGAAAGACTGTCTGCCACCATGTAATGTGCAGTGAAGTTACTACCCTGAACAGTTCACACATGAATCAGGGACTTTACTCTATCCACACGTTTCATTATAGGCAAATGGTTTCATCCAGTGATGAACAAAAGCAGATGACAGCAATTTTCATGTACAAGGGATGGTGCTGTATAGGCAGTGTACACTAAAAACGAGTGCCTCCATAAACACATTCATGGTAGAGGTATGGAACCTGTTATACAGAATGCTCTGGACTTGGGGTTTTCCAGAAAACATATCTTTCTATAATTTGGATCTTCATACCTTAAAGCTACTTAAAATCATTAAAATATTAAATAAACCCAGTAGGATTGTTTTACCTTCAATTAGGACTCATTATATCTTAGCTAGGGTCAAGTACAAGGTACTGTTTTATTATTACAGAGAAAAAGGAAATCCAGTTTTAAAATTTGCATTTTAATTTTTTAGATAAAATGGAACCTATGGCAGATGGCATTCCCGATTTCTGGATAACAGGTTTCTGGATAACGGATCCCATACCTGTACAACATTAGGCCCTGATAAATTGAGACTGTAGCCTTTTCTACAACAAGAGAAACATGACATTCAGGATGTAAGCACACAGTTCTATGAAAGCTGTAATATATAGCATTCTTTTGTGGGATAGGGAGAATATCGAAGACAAAGGCTTACTTGCAGGGACTTGCTACTGAATATTTAATGCTAATGTATACCTAATATTTTGGCCAATACAGGTAGAGGAAGAGACCCAAGTTAAATTAGCAGATGGGGTTGTGCTTTTGATATTCCAATCGAAAAATCATAAGTTAATGGGAAATAATCCCTAGGGATACCCCTTCCTTTTTAATTTCCACGATAATTACCAGTAATAAGAACACATTGTGCCATATGCCCCAAGATTACTGACAAAAAACAATAATACAGCACTATTACATATTATACTAATTTAAAAAACTGATAATCATGTAGCTTTCAAATAGGGGGATCACTGACAAAAAAAAAATAAAAAAACACAAGCCAATTGGGAATAGAATGAGTTTAATGGACTTGTAGCTCTTTTCAGACACAGCTTATATGCTGCAATGAGTAAAACTGAAACTGATTCAAACCCTTCACTGCTAGTATGTGCATAGTTAAAAGGACAAGTTAATATTTCTAAGCATTTGAAAACAAGCATCTATAGAACCATATTCCAGTTTCATTTTTTGTCTATTTGCTTTAACTATTTGCATTCAGGCCCCACTTTACTGTCGGTCTCCAATAAGAAAAAAATTTTACCCCTGGTGCATTGGCAAATAAGTTCTTCAAACATGCCCAGTCAGCAAACCAACTCACATCCATACTAAATACACATTTAGTATACACATACCCAAAATTGTAAAAAAAAAAAAGAAGCTTTTAGAGCTACATGTATGGCCAGTTTAAAGAGATTGTGACACTAGAAATTAAACTCTTTTTTACATCTATCATAATATTGCCTTTGAAAGCTACTTATAACTTTGCCATAAAGTATTTGCACAATGCTTTTACATTACCTGTCTGATGCCCCATGTTCCTGTATGAGGGGGCTGCCATATTTGTGCAGCAGGAGTCTGTTAGCATTACAAACTTTAACTGACAGGCTGAGATGGGACAGTCAGGTTGGCAAAACAGTCAGGTTTAGGAACTTCAACTTACAATTATGTACAAAAACAAACCTCTCAGCAAAAAACGATCAACATGTCCTATAGGTATTAATATTTTAAAAAGTAGTTTTTTAGTGTCGGTATCACTTTAAGTTTATCACAGCTGCACTTTAATTTGGAATGCCTTTGCAGTGAGGGAGTTTTAGCAAGTAAATAATATAACCTTGCTGGGTGTTACAAATGCTTATACTGAAGAAGACAGTCTTTTTTGTTACGCTTCTTCCGAATGGGACCCTATGTAGCTACATATGTCGCATAAACCAAATGGCTAACCCTAGTGCCACCACTAGATTAGTGCTTTCAAAATGGGTGCACATGGCGCCAACTGTAATCTGATGCAGAAACTGGGATAATATATAAAAAATATTAAACGTATAAAAATATATTTAGTGCTCAGTAAACTGCAAGGGATGACATGTTTGATAACATACTATCTAAAGTACTGTATAGAAATGTTACATTATATAAGTAGCATTAGTTATGGATATATTGCAAAGCAGTAATGAAGTTTGGCCCAATGACACTAGTGATGTTGTGAGTCACATTTTGTCAGATCTTTGTTACCCACATAGTAATGAACTCAATCATCCCAAACTGCATCAGTTCTTTGTTTTGTGTATTGCTACTAAAACATAGAGGAGCTTTTACATTGGCAGATGCAGTTGGTGTAATCCCCTTTATGAAACAAATGTTCAAGATCAGGATTTCCTCTTAAAGGAAGCTATTTCCATAATTCACCATTGTGTTACACAGAGACACGAAAATTAAACTATTAAATCAGACAATCTATGCAAACTACTTAAGTTCTCGTTAAGTATTTATGAACAGCGGAAGAATCAAATAATCTGGTTACTTAGCGAGAATCTGATGTAGCAATTTCACTGGGTTTAATTTTATGATGAAGCAGACAAATCTAAGCTTACATCAAACATTCATTGATCACAAATTCAGTTAATCCTCAGAATGAATTAGTAGCACAGATTGCTGCTGTTTATGTCAACATTCCCAATAAAGCCTTGAACTGATGCTCTTGTGGACTGGAGTATAAGGAAATGACTAGTTAAAGGGGCCCTGTCACCTTTAGAAATAATTTTAAATTCTTTTCTATTGTGTTTGTCAAGCAAAATAAATGTTATATACACTATATAATTTATTTAATTCTTTGTTCCCTTCTGTCTTGGAATTCACAATCACAGCAAGCATGGAGGTTTCTTTTTGTGAACACTGTTAAGGCAAACGTTGCATTATCCCTAAATCTTGTTTATGCTCTAGAGCAGTGATCCCCAACCAGTAGCGCTTGAGCAACACATTGCTTCCCAACCTCTTGGATGTTGCTCCCAGTGGCTTCAAAGTAGGTGCTTATTTTTGAATTCCGGGCCTGGAGGAAACTTTTGGTTACTATTTGTATTGCCAAATAGAGCTTTCTGTAGGCTGCCAGTCCACATAGGGGCTACCAAATAGCCAATCACATTCCTACTTTGGCATTCTCAGGAACTATTTTCATGCTTATGTTGCTCCCCAACCCTTCTTACATTTGAATGTGACTCACAGGTGAAAACGGTTGGGGATCCCAGCTCTAGAGAAAGGTGGGCTGATGCCCATGCACAAGCTACACTAAAACCTGAACAGGTGGCAACACTAGGCTACACAATTATAGACTGTGAGGAAGAAGTGGGGATGTAAGGAGTGCAGTGACATCTACAGATGAAGCCACTTGTATTTGTGAGTTAAATGCGTCATGACTCAGGGTTAATTGAAGAAACTGTGTTATCTTAAGTCATCTTAACTCATTTAATGCATTTAACCTTTTCATTAGCATACCAAAGCTCCATTGTTCACAATAGTGAATGCTTTAATTAGATGGGATGTTGTGATGCAGTTTTCTGTGTTAAATGAGATAAATGGGATATCTGTGTTTAGTTATTCTGTGTCAAACAGACAAACCAAAGTGGCTGCATCTGTAGGAAGTGCAAAATTGAAAATAGAAAAAATTGCCTGCAGCTCCTTTATGCCTGAGGCATAAGCGGGGCAGACAATAATTTGACTATAAAATCAGAATTATTAGTGAAAATAAAAAACTTGAATTTCTCAGGATTTATTAAACCCTGAGGATGGAAAAAGTCAGAATCCAAAAATCCGGCATCTCAGACCTGCCGAGGTTGTATATAAGTCAATGGGAGAAGTCCTGAACATATCCTGATCTGTGTTGGGTTTCGTGCAATAATCCAAAGATTTAGATCCAAAATTAGAGTTTTCAGACAGTTTTTTCCAGCACTGGAATTTGTTATGAAATTGTATTGATAAATAAGGGGAAATAACCCGTGTCGATTTGGTCGAGGGTAGATTTCAGAAAAGAATGAGATATTTTCGGATTTTTAAAAATAACCCCCTTACAGTCAATATACAGCCAATTTAAGACAAAATACTCCCAATCTGCAAAGTAAATTTCCTGTAGAAGATATGCATCTAAAAACGTCATAAAGGTAACCAGTTTCAGAGCTGTCTGTACATTCAGTTTGGTTTAGAGATTCAGGCAAAAAAATGAAGAAGAAAGAATTTCCGGTAAGATGTGGTCTAGGCCAGACAAAATCAAATTTCTGTAGTTACAAGAAGCCACTGCCCAAAAAGTTATTACTCACAGGGACATATAAATCATTCCAGATAAACATCTAGTTATAGCACTGATGAGATTAGTGGATAATTTAGTTACTCTTCCTGGTAAAAAAACAAGGAAAACAAGGAAAAAACAAACAGCAATGAAGCAGCACAATGATAACTTATTTACTGTAACCTTTCAGATCAGTTCATTCCTGCACATATTGCCCTTGTATAAATCTAGTAACGTTATTTATGTTTAGCTGCCAAAAATCTATATACTGTATTTCCTTAGTTGTTGTTGTTGTTATGTGCCAGTGTGAACATTTGTTCACCTATTTTCCCTATATTTTTAAAGGCTGTATATTTTATGCAAATATACTGTTTTTAACTCTTTAGACTGTTACCCATATTTAACCAATGTGTTGCCATCAAGATTTACCAACTTAATGGACTTAATGTTAGGAATCTGTTTTTATTTCTATCCAATTATGAGAAAATGCATTCTGGCATACTTAAATTTAAGGGGCCCTCAATTCAAAATGCAATTCTTTTTAGTATACATGAATTGCCATAATTGATTTTAAAGTTATTTGTATTTTTTAATTGCTAATGAAATCATGTCACTTACAATTCCCTCCTCTACTTTGCTTGACTACTCATACCATACCTCATAATCAATCATTTGGTGCATGCATGGTATGGAAACTCTGTGCATGTGAAAATTGCCTAAGGGAGGGGGGCTTCAGGGTCCAGTGCCTGGGGCAGCATAGACTGAAGATACAGCCAGCTATGACTCCAATTCAAACAATGCCTTCTGTATTCTATGATTAACAGACCTGCAAATAAAGGAAACTAAAAGGAAGTATGCTAGCCAGATATGTCCTTGCACCAAACACCTAAACAGCACTATATCTGCTGATTGATTGTTGTATCATATTGGCCAACTGAATCGGCCCAGCAATGTCTGAATCACGGGAAGGCCATCTCCCATGCATTCCATTTTAATCAAATAAGTTTTTTAAAAAAAAAAAATATATATATTTATTTTTTTCTCTGTAATAATAAAACTGTACCTTGTACATGATCCTAAGATATAATTAATCCTTCTTGGGACAAAACAAGCTTATTGAGATTAATGATTATTTTACTTTTTTTTAGTAGACTTAATTTGGAGATGCAAAATATGGATAGACTCCTTATCTGGAAACCCCCAGGTCCTGAGCATTCTGGATAACCAGTGCCATACCTGTATATATTGGAAAGTACCTTAGAATTACAATTTCTTCATTGTGCAAATAAATACATTTTTGGTTCAACATTGCTTTTAACAATGCCCAATGCCCAATTCATTTTTAGAATAAAATCTGAACACAGTAGAACCCTGCTTTTTTCTTTCCCACGGGACCAAAATGAATGAGCATAAAATCCAGGAAGAAATGAACATAAGAATGCGGAATCACAAATAATTGGCAAATAATTTTGTAAAATCGGGGGTAAATAAACCTGAGGGTTCTACTGTAATAGGAAGAAAGCAGTAGAGTGATTTCATTGGGCATATTATGGACTGTACTCTGCAATTAACATCTAGTGGTCTCCAGGAGTAGATCTATTATCTACTGTAACCAATCACAATCTACCTTTATGGCCTATTTTCTAGACTTGGAAATACAAAAAAGTAAGAATTTTAAGGGGAACTATCACAAAAATTAAAATGTAATGTGTGATTCATCTTACAGAAATAAGAAACTTTATCAATTTTAAATTGACAGTTTGTTCAAATACATTGTTGTGCACACTCTTTGCCTAGACAACGTATTAGAGCTAACAATCTTATAATCTTATAAATAACCTACACACACCTAACTCAAAGCTGCATGTAGAGAGACCGATTGCTGTGGAAAATGATGTATAATTTGATTACAATACAGAATTTTCAATTGATGTACTGTATTTTAAAATGAAAGTGAACGTGATGACGGTGATTTCAGTCTTTACTCACTAAACAGATGGCAACAGAGGGCCTGTGAACTTCTCTTCATGGTATCATCTGCTCCTTCTTGTCCTCTAGTTTACTCATCATTCTGTCTGGAAGTCAAAAGAGAGAAGAGTCATCCCTACTCACCCGCTGATTGCTATATTATAAAAGTCACTTTTATCACTACAAATGTTTCTTCTCATAAAGCAGTCACAAGGCATTATAACAGGTCTGGTTAAATAACCTGCAATCCAGAAGGCAACACATGGAGAAGCCAACAACCATCATTATTATTTGGAATCACTGTATTTGTATTGCTCTGTATAGAAATCCTTTGTAACGGGAATAAAGTAAACCACAATAACACAGTTCTCTTATAACAAAACTATAATAGGAGGGCTTCACTGAAAGACAAATTAAAATCTGTTTATAGCACCTTTTTAGTTATATAATTTATTATATCCACTGCAAAATATATAGTTGTTGGCCGGGCCAACTGCTTATTACATCTTTGATTTGTTATGGTTAATATTTCAGATAGACACATAGGGCGCTATTTATCAAAGGTCGAGTGTTAGAGCTTTGTGAAGTTTTTTTTATACCTCGAATGAATTTACAACTCAAATGCTTTCAAATTTATGAAAAAATTTGAATGTTAAAAACTGGAATCAGTGTAGTCGGGGTGAAAAACCCTAAAACTCAAATTAATTGATTTTTCTGCTAAAAAAAACTCGAATTGCTCGAATTAATTGAGTTTTTAAGTGAAACCCACCAAAAAAACCGCTAACATCATGAAGGCTACACATGTCTTCAAAAGGTGTAAGGAACTTCTGCCACTGAATTCTGCATAAGCTCGACAGGATTTAGCTGGAGTAATTTTGGATTCAAGCAATTTCCAGGTTCCAGGTATAATAAATCTAGAAATTTTAAGGTTTTAAAAAAATTGAGTTTTTTTTAACTCCAACATTTTTTTGACTGAAAAATACCCTTGAAAACTCAAGTTTTTCAGATAAATATCAACACGACCTTTAATAAATAACCCCCTATCATTTTATGATTTTGGCTACAAAGACTAAGAACTGGGAAGGATAATATTAAATGGCAAATGGCAAAAACTCACTAGTTTGGAAAAAAAAAAACCCAGTTCATCAGCAAGTCAAAGTAATCAGCTGCTTTGCTAGCATTTCTAGCCTTCTTCTTTTCTAGGCTTTATGTCTCCATTTTTAATAAAAATGTTCCCTGTTCCTCTATGGCTAATAGCTCATTTTGTGCAAAAAGATTGTCTAATACTCTGCATACACCTGGATCCCTAAAACGTCATGAGATTGCTACTGGATACGTTAAAAAGGTATTTCTTCACACCAAACACCTAAACAGCACTATATCTGCCCAGTTGCTGATTGATTGTTGTATTATATTCACCAGCTGAATCTGGCCAGCAATGTCTCTTTATATTGTTAACGGCAAATGAGAAGCAAGAATTTGTGGTACTTAAGGGAGATGTCTGAAAAGTAATTTAAAGTTTTCTGTTGTAACATTGTGCCATTTCTTAGTAGAAACACCTAAGGGCAACAAACCTCTTTCATATCTCTTTGGCAGAAAACAATTGCTTGTACTTTATTGTTAAGATATGACCATGCTAAGTAGAATTTTTTCCCTTAAGAAGGTATTTTTCACATAGGTCAATTTGACCTATGTATGTGTTTTACTCAGCATTATTATTATTCAGAACGAGTGATTCAGCAATGTCACCCACCCAACACCATGATGAATATAATTAAATAAATACATTTAAAAAAGTTCTTAAAAAATGTGTATTGTCACAGCTGGATGGAAGTAAGCACTGGGCCATTTAAGTTATGGCAGCTAGCTGGGGGTTGAGCAGAGGCTGGGTGGGTTCTGTTGATTTCAATTTTGTTGAAATGGTTTTTTAAGACGCAGTTTTATTGAATATTATTTGCCAATGGTAAGAATAAAAATCAGCTGCGGCTTTTCTCCACTTTCTCCACAAGTGTTTCATTTATTATTCTGTGTTACTTGCCCCATGGATAAGGGTGAATGTTTCAAGAAGACTCAGAAAGTCCAGTGGTTTGTGATACTAGATACTGATTATCATGACCTGGATGACTGAAAACCTTAATAGACTTTTCTCTTTTAAAATTAAGTTAGAACCCACCAAAATGCTCCTTATTGTACAGTATTACTGTATTTGTCTAAAGCAGAGATCTTTTCCCATGTAAATTAAAGCAAATGTAAAACTTCTGAAAATTCTAAACATTTCACACCATCAAACAGAAGTCTGAAACGAGTTAACCTGAAACAAATCTATTTGCTAATGTGGATCAGTATCCAGGTTACAACATATCATCAAACCTGTACAAAACTTACTGTCGCATTGTTATATTCAAAATTATAACACAAAACATGCCCTAACCTGTAAAATAAATGGATGTGGGGGGAGATGATCCTCAACAATAATATAATACAATCTTACATACTACAGGTATACTGGTGCAGCCCCTAAATTCCAGGAGATTGCAATCACCTAATATACTATAGAAAAGAAGAAAAAAGGAAGAAAAGAACTTTCATTTGAAGAAACGTAGGTGGTTCTTTACAGTCAGGACAGTGAGGTTGTGGAATGCACTGCCGGGTGATGTTGTGATGGCTGATTCAGTTAATGCCTTTAAGAATGGCTTGGATGATTTCTTGGTCAGACATAATATCAAAGGCTATTGTGATACTAAACTCTATAGTTAGTATAGGTATGGGTATATAGAATTTATGTGAAAGTAGGGAGGGGTGTGTGTATGGATATTGGGTTTTCATTTGGAGGGGTTGAACTTTGTCTTTTTTCAACCCTATTTAACTATGTAACTATGTAGAAAGAAAAGAAAGAACATATCCAGGTTGGTTGTGCTATGGTCAATGGATGCACCTGCACTTAAAAGTTAAGAGTTATTTTGGAAATAAGTAAAGTTCTGCTGAGATTTTTGCAGTACAGATGGCACTGCTGATTTATAGTGACTTGGAAGCAAATCTCTTGAGCGTTTTGCAGCTTTGTTGAGGAGAACATACCATCTGGTAACTGACAAGTATTCCTCAGTATGTAAAGAGTTGAAGGTTACTGTGCTGAGTTTTTACCTCCTTGGTTTAGTAATTTTTCCTCATTTCATCCCTCATAAAAGTGTCAGTGATTCTAAGTTCTAAGGCAAAGTCTATAAGCAAGTCCCTTTGTTTTCTTCCACTTTTGCAAGAAATCACTTGTATTTCATTATTACTAAACTTTAACACATCAAATGAGTCAATGTAGAATCATTCACATCTGCATGCTAGTGGGCAAGAGATTTGTGCTTAGACTGAGCAATGTCTTGGGGTTGCATATGTCAATAGACATAGGCACTGGCGTAATATCTGGCCATTAGCAGAATCTAGTAAGAGAAGCATTGTTTCAGAAGGAGAAGAATTCAAGAGATGAAGATCACAGATACAGAACAAGGCCAATAGGAGTTCTCTCCAAAACACAAAAATATATACAACATAGAAACATCCAGAATATGCATGACCTATGGGGTGTGGTTTGTTCCATGTACAGTTTCTTATTCATACTAAATGGGTTTTCTAGCATGTCTTTAATTTTTAGGAGATCCCAGCCAGTAATACAATAAAGGCTTTTTATGATTATACAAGATTTGGATGGTGCTGTGATTTCGCTACTGATATATTCAGCCGGTTGGAGTGGACAACTCTGCACTTGCACCTGTTTATAAAACTGTAGTTTGGGTGAGTGCTAACCAATTGTTCCAGTTAGGTTAAAAACCTAACATATTACTAACAAATCTCCTTTACCCTTATGCCCAGCGGATGCCATGAGGTTGCTAAGTATATAGACATCAGTAATTTACTTGTGAGAAATGGTCTTTTGCTGTGCAGGTATTTGAGATGCAGATTTTGATAAGCTTGCTTCAGTCTAGTGCAGTGTAAATAATGAAATGAAGTGTCTGGTTGCTATGGGTTACTGTACAGCTGCAGGTTTGGACTATTATTAGTAAACGAGAGCCACTGTAAACACTAATGAGCAGACAATTCCCTCTGTTCCTTTTCCTTTGCCTATAGCATTTTCCTCTTGACCCAAGACTGGAAATTATCCATGCAGATGCATGCAGCTACATAGAAACATGAATTATTAAGATACATTTTCTTTCAATAATGGAATAAAAGGGTAATCATAGCATCTTAAGTCCCACGGGTTGAAGGAGAGATTGGAATTATAATGAATTTTCTTGCAAAGACAGACACACAAACCTTTATTGCTTTTAATCCCCAAGAGTGGAAAAAGTCAATGCGTACAAATGATTAATAGAAATGAATAAATACCAGTTGTTGCATTGCTTGGGATTTACTAAGCCTCTCATAATCTTATAATAAAGACTTGGATAGTGGAGCTCATAAAAACTAAATTTGACATGAGTTACAAATAGCTGAGTTTGCAAATTATTGCAACATGTTCAATGCATTTCAGTGGCATTTGGGCTGATGGTAGTAAAAACCTGGTTCGCCGTATAGTGCTGAAAGCCTTTTACATGCTGAACGTGACTGGAGCTGTGACTTATCGACAAATAAAATAAGACCCCCTACTGGCTATTGTAGCCAGTTTTAAAGAGACAGTGTTATTAATGATTAATGATTTTCTCCTATAATGCAATTAGCCATTATCATTTAGATGGATTTCTATTGTAATAAATGTAGATAATGTAAAATAAATCAGCAGGTAGCTTTTAATTGTCATTAGTTAGTTTGAAAGCAAACATCTGATTGGTTGCTATGTGTTATTATACCTATGAAAAATCTGTGTCTATGATTAGCCTTTATAATAGCAGCTTTTTTTAATAATTGGATCCTGTATGTAATAAAAAAGTATAATTATTATATACAGTAATACATGCTATTGTCATAAGTTACAGTTGGTGCTCAGTGATGTCATTTCTGACTCACAGAAATTATAATAAATAATGTATCCCCCGTTGTAAAATATGAGAATGTTAAAAGTCATCAAGTCTTTTGGCCCCGTGTTTTTACATAGTCTAGAACTCCTTACTGTCATATAATATCCTTATATTTTACAATAGGGGGGTTCACTATTTACTATATAATCTACAGTCACACTGTAAATTAACCTGCATAATCTACAGTCACACTGTAAATTAACCTGCATAATCTACAGTCACACTGTAAATTAACCTGCATAAATTTGGGCAACCCAACAGAGATATTACTTCAATACTTAGTCGAGCTTCCTTTTGTAAAAGCCTCTAGACGCCTCCTATAGCCTTTCATGAGTGTCTGGATTCTGGTGGTATATTTGAGCATACGTCCATACAGAATCTCTCCAGTTCAGTTAAATGTGATGGCTGCCGAGCATGGACAGCCTGCTTCAAATCATAACATAGACTTTCGATGATATTCGAGTCAGGGGACTGTGACGGCAATTCCAGAATGTTGTACTTCTCCCTTTGCATAAATGCCTTTGTAGATTACGAAGTGTGTTAAGGGTCACTGTCTTGTTGGAATATCCAACCCCTGCGTAACTTCAACTTTGTGACTGAAGCTTGAACATTATCCTGAAGAATTTGTTGATATTGGGTTAAATTCATCCGACCTTCGACGTTAACAATGGCCCCAGTCCCTGAACTAGCCACACAGCCCCACAGCATGATGGAACCTCCACCAAGTTTGACAGTAGGTAGCAGGTGTTTTTTCCGCCATGCAAAAAGCTTTTTGTCAAATAACTAAATTTGTCTCATCAGTCCAAAGCACTTTGTTCCAAAATGACCGTGGCTTGTCTAAATGAGTTTTTGCATACAACAAGCGACTCTATTTGTGGCGTGAGTGCAGAAAGGACTTCTTCTCTCATCATCTCATCATTCTTTGTACAAATTGCACTGAATTGTAGAACGATGTACAGACACACCATCTGCAGCAAGATGTTGGAGGTGATCTTTGGATTGTCTGTAACCATTCTCACAATCCTCTGCATGTGCCACTCCTGTATTTTTCTTGGCCTGCCAGAGCTGGGGTTTACTGCATAGCTAGACACGGCTCAAACCACATCATCAAGTTTGCCGATGACACGACTGTGGTGGGGCTCATCAGCCACAACGACGAGTTGGCGTACAGAGATGAGGCTCAGCAGCTGGCGGTCTGGTACAGTGAGAACAACCTGTCACTGAGTGTGGATAAAACGAAAGAGATGATCGTCAACTTCAGGAGAACTCGCCCTGCTAACACACCACTCAACATCAACGGCTCCACAGTAGAGACAGTAAAGAACACCAAATTCCTGGGAGTCCTCATCTCTGATGACCTCACCTGGACCACCAACACCACCTCCATCACCAAAAAGGCTCAGCAGCATCTTCACTTCCTAAGACGACTCAAACGGACCAGCCTTCCACCTCCCACACTCACAGTGTTCTACAGGGGCACCATAGAGAGCGTCCTGATGAGCTGCATCTCCATCTGGTACAGTAGTACCAATGCTGCTGACCGGAAAAGTCTACAGCGGACTGTCAGAGCAGCTGGCAACATCATTGGAGTGGCTCTTCCATCACTGCAGGACATCTTCCACAAGCGCTGGGCAAGAAAGGTCTCCTGCATTGCACTGGACTCCATACAATTCTCACACGGACTGTTCACGATGCTCCCATCTGGTAGACGATTTTGCAGCATTAAAGCCCGAACAACCAGGCTGCGCAAAAACTTTTTTCCACAAGCGATCAGACTCCTTAACTCACTGCCTGCCCTCCCACTACATTCCAGACACACCTGAACTGTGAACTTAACTTTGTGAACTGTTAATTTATTTGCACAATTCTAAAGGTTTACACGTGTACATATCCAATTTCTGCCAATATATTGCACATTTCAAATGTTTACATATTTATTGTGCATTCTAAGTGCCTTTTTGTGATATGTACTAGCTGGAGCCACGTCGTCTCGTCTCACTGTGTATTCGTATGCTGAGATGACAATAAAGTTTACTTTGACTTTACAGCAACTGTGCCTGTGAATGATTACATTCCTTACACTTAAAACTGTCAATTTAAATCTCTGAGATAGCTTTTTGTAGCCTTCAATAAACCATGACACTGAACAATCTTTGTTTTCAGATCTTTTGAGAGATGCTTTGAGAATCCCATGCTGTCATTCTTCAGAGGAAAGTCAAACAGAAGCACAATTTGCAATTGGCCACCTTAAATACCTTTTTTCATGATTGGACACACCTGCCTATGAAGTTCAAGGCTTAAGGTGGCCTAAGAAGTGCAGATTTAACTTCCTATCAGATGAACGATCGTTCGGTGCCATCTGACGATCTGCCACTAATTTTTGAGATCAAATAAAGTAATAAAATAACAGAGCAGACGATGTTCTGCCCCTGACAGCAATTTTACAAAAGTTTTGTTCGACAAAAGCTGTTGACTATCTCCCACAGAAATCGTCAGATCGGCAATACATGCAGAGATATTATCGGTAGCCGACAGAAATTTTCTAACCTGTCCGATCGTCTGAACGAATGATCGCCAAGGCACAAAAACTGTAGGTATAGAAAACGGATCCGCACACACACTGGTTAATGCAGTTGGGGAGTATCCCCTTTTATTCAGCCACCAAACATTTATGTATGGTGGCTGAATAAAAGGGGATACTCCCCGACTGCATTAACCAGTGTGTGTACGGATCCGTTTTCTATACACATGAGTTGCTAAGGGACCCGGCCGGGTCAACGGAAGAAACACACCACCAGTTGCAGGATTGGTGAACTACAGGTGTGCGGTAGGAGAAATTACAAAAACTGTGGGGACACTCCACACACCGGCCAAAAATCGTGCAAAGCGAAGGTTCGTACAATCAAATATAGCTATAGCTATGGCCAGCTTTAAGGATCTAATCCAACCAATTTGGTGTTGCCAGTCATCAGTATTGAGCAGTTACATGCATTCAAATTTGCAAAATTACCCAAATTTTTGCACAGCCAGTTTTTCACATTTGATTTAATTTCATACAACTGAAAACTGCTTCACTAAAATCTTTGTTCAGAAAACCCCCCCGGTACTCAGATGTCCCTGGGAAATGAAAGACATACCAGTGTTATGTTTTTTTGTTGAAAGTGGAGTAAATTATTATGCAGGCTGAAAGGGTTCCCAAACTTTTTCATTTGACTGTATAGGAATAGAATATCCATATAATACTGACATAACCAGTGCTTGAATTGGGGCGGGATGCGGCGGGATGGCATCCCGTTACTTTTTTAAAATGACCGATCTCCATCCCCTCAGGCGGGATGGAACGATTTATAATACCGGAACTATGTGGAACGTTTTTAAAAAAAAAAAAAAAAACTTCCCTTTGTTTTTGCGCTTTAGCTTAGGTGGGAGCGTGCGCCATATGGGACGGAGTTCCCTTCCAATCCAAAGTATAGATAGGCGGAGATAGATGGAGAGGAACCCCGCCTGCTGTAGTCTGCAGAGAGGAAGCCCGGTCTTGGAGGCGGAGCCAATGCAGCAGCATCGTGTTGGCGCGGCACAGCGCTGGCCTGTGCTCAGGGTCTGCTGCCTCACCTGCTCCAATTACTCGCACGCAGACACCGGCCGACGGCCGTCAAGTCAGTGCTTCAACGGTGACCGGGTGACCAGCCTTCTCTGCTATTCTGCACAGCACACGCAGGACTCACCCTGTCTCAGGTTGGGTCCCTAGTCGCAGTCCCAGCCAGCTGAGCGAGCAAGGCCCAGGTAGGCACTACGCACATCCACGCCATCCATCCATTCCTGATTCGAGTGGAGGTCCTGATTCTGTCCCCAGAGACCCTTTAATTAATATTTCCTACTATCTCCCTCGTATGGTCTAGTGTCCCAGTGCCTAGGTAGAAAATTTCAACAGACAGGAATGTTTGGGACAACTCCACCCTTATACTATTTTCCTTTTCTGATCTTTAATTAATGAATTGCTGGCCTCTTCATTTTTAAGTTAATGAACTCAATTTTTAATATTTCGTTTTTTTAAACACATGCACTTTAATTAATTGATTGGCTGCTTATTTATTATATTATTTATATACCAAAATAATTGATTAATTTATTAATTGATGTGCTGGCACTGTATTGATTTGGGCATTATTGCATATGATTGAATTGGCACTTAGCGCTTATTTATTTATTTAAAATCAATATTTGTGTGGGTTTTACTGCTGCTCTATTTAAAGGATTTCCAGCCATGTTGTCATGTAATCAAGACCTTGAGCATCTTAACAATTTACTATTCCTTGCCCCAGATCTTTGAAGGGGTGATTCAATATTTGAATATTTGAATTATGGTTCACTTTTTAAGGTAACTTTTTTTTAGTATGTTATAGAATGGCCAGTTCTAAGCAATTTATCAATTGGTCTTCATTAATATTTTTTAATTTGTTAAAAAAAAATTAATGATGTTGTTATTATTATATTTATAATTATTTTGCCTCTTACTTGACTTTTTCCAACTTTCAAATAGGGGTTGCTGACCTATCGGAAACAATTGCTCTGTTTTTTAGCTTTTCATTACTCCTTTCTAGTCAGGCCTCTCCTATTCATATTCCAGTCTCTTATTCAAATCAGTGCATGGTTGCTAGGGTCATTTGGGCCCTAACAACCAGATTCCAGAAATTGCAAACTGAAGAACTGCTGAATAAAAAGCTTAATAACTCACAAGTCACAAATAATAAAAAATGAAAACCAATTGCAAATTGTTTCTGAATATCACTTTCAACATTATACTAAAAGTTATTTTAAAGGTGAACAACCTAATGAACAGGGGGGTTCCACTTCCACAGATAAACTATTTAATCAGATTTATGTTTTCTCAGAATTGCTTCTCTCTTGCCACTTCCTTGCTGCCAAACTTTCTGTTCATTCGCCATGTTTTAGTGATCTTACTTGCTTGTCTGGGATCAATTGAGTGCTCATTGGCCATTTCTGCAGTGATTATACTGGCACAGCTAGGGTTTGCATGACTTGGTTATGTTTTTTAAGTGGTTGTGTTTTTTAGGGGGTGTGGCCAAAAAGTGGGCATGACTTCGTAGACATTTTTTCGGCGTGCTTAAAATGGTCCTGACTTGCGTTTTTCTCCTGTGTGTGCCATGATGTTGCGGGAGCCGGGAAGGCTTGATTGGTGTGAGCATGTGTGCAGCATCCTGCCAATGTGCCATGCTTGCTGCGTATGTATAATGTGTGTGTGTATTTTGTGTGTATTGTGCATGTGTGTGTATAGTGTATGTGTATAGTATGTATGTGTGTGCATAGTGTATAGTGTGTGTGTGTGTATGTATGTGTGTATATAATGTGTGTGTATATGTATGGCCACCAGCCTGCCGGGTCTCCACATTGGCCGGTATGTCTGTGTGTCCAGTGTTCTAGGCTCTTCCTACTGAAATCGCCTGTATGAGTATGTGGGCTAGTGACTTGTTTAGAAGAAAACAGGAACCGGCCAGGCAAAACAGGCTCTGTGTGTGTATATATGTGTGTGTACTGTGTATATGGACTCATTGCTCTTAACCTGGGCACAATGACAGTACCTGAAATCTTGCCATGTGCCTGACTAGTAGCTTTATGTAGGATTGAGCAGGAGAGACTGACCCACTGGCCCCTGTATGGTTGGTTCTTGCAGAGCAGAGTCAGTATTCAGTTGCGAATGTGCAACATTTTCACATGTTTAAATAACCGGATCTCCTGTTGCTGGCTCAGTTGTGCATTTTTTGTATAATGGCAACGCTTGAGAAATTGATCCCTGACTTAAAATGAATGCGCATTGTGCAGTTGCGCACTTTAAAAAGTGGCGGCTGAGGTAGGCAAATAAATGAGTTTAGCAAGGCAGGGCAGATGGCAAGGAAAGTCTGGTGGCAGAAGAAGTACAGAATGTGTGTGTGAAACACGGGGAGGATGGCTTTACTCACTGAAACAGCTAAAAGCCTATTAAGGTCTCTTGGAATTTGGCAGATAAGGGGAGAGGCCAGAGGGAAAAAACACTTAATGGGCAAATGAGTCAGAATTTAGGGAAATTAAATACAGCAGAGGGTGGAATAAAGTTAAAGGAGGCAGATTGCAGATAAGGTCAGGAATGAGCTGAGAACATTAAAGTATATATAAATGAATGATAGGGCAAAAGAACATCAGGGAAAAGTAGAAAATGTACACAGGAAGAATGAGAACATATTTTGCTCTATTAAAGTAGGAAACTTTGAAGCAAGTAGTAGGATGTGGGTGAGAACAGTAAAGAAAAATAAAATATGTGAGGATGAAATAGAAAAGATTAAAGGGAAAGTTTACCTAGCAAAACGATTTTTTTCAGGACAACCAAGGCTTTCACAATCTTCTGATATATTTTGTGTGAGTCCACTTCTGTAACTTTACAAGCTTCTAAATGCATATACTGTATATACATTTCATTTGAAGAAACATAGGGGGTTCATCACAGTGAAGACAGTGAGGTTGGGGAATGCACTGCCGGGTGATGTTGTGATGCTGATTCAGTTAGTGACTATAAGAGGGACTTTTTGGACAGACATAATATCAAAGGCTATTATGATACTAAACTCTATAGTTAGTATAGATATGGGTATATATCATTTATGTGACAGTAGGGAGGGGTGTGTGTATGGGGCTGGGTTTTTTTCATTTGGAGGGGTTGGACTTGATGGACTTTGTCTTTTTTCAACCCAATTTAACTATGTAACTATGTAAATGTAAAAAATGAGGGTCATTCTATTTCTTGCAATATTAAAAAAAATATTTTTGATAAACATGGAAATAGCAAAATAACTAGTGGGCGAGACCTATTAAAAGTGGGTGTGGCCTATATTTGTGGGCGTGGTCTAATTTTTTACGCGCAGCACATCAAGCATCCCTCCACCTTTTTGAACCCAATTCAAGCACTGGACATAACTAATTTACAGATGTGATGTTAGTTATATTTTTAGACAAACATACTGTATATGAATGGAACGCTTTAGAAAACACTGCAGTCTATATGAACATAACCTAGCCAGTGCTCAATTCTAATGCATTCACTCCTAAAGCTTACTTTCTTCAAATTCAGATTTTAGTTCTTCCTGTATTCTTAACATGGTATCTGTAAACTAGTCTGCCAGTGGCAATAATAGCCAAACACTCTAAAGCTTGTGGGAAAAGATTTATCGTGAAAGCAATAAAGTAGCCAATTGCTTTTTCTGTACAGTGTTCCCATCAATGTCTGTGCTGGACTGAATTTACACAGGTGTATAAATACAACATGGGGAAGGGGGGGGTCACAGCAAACATAGTAGTCTCAGAGGGACACATAGGTCTGTGTTGCATGCTCTGCATTGTAACTGTTCAGCTAAAATCAATAGCATAGCAACACTCATGACTAAGCTACACACAAAGAAGAATTATTTATTTTATTGCCCTTCACAATAATTAAACTTTAAAGGGGAACTATTGTGAACATTAAAATTTAATATAAGCTTAGGCTTATAATAAGCTTATAAGGCATAATGAAATAAGAAACTTTGTAAATACAATCAATTAAAAATTCTGAATCATTTCTCAAATGTTCAAGTGTATCTTCACTATCCCTCTCTCAGCACCTGTTTTTCTTCATTCTGTCTTCATGAAGCAGTTGGGTGTCAGATGAATGATCCGATATATCTCACAGGGGGGCTCCCTTTCCTAGCAGATGTATTAGAGCTCACTCAAATAACTGATTCCAGTATAAACAAAATCTAACAAAATAACTGCTTTTTGCACAAATTCTGAATGTAGAGAGGCAGGATTTCTGGTGATTTTCTAGTGAACTCTAATACATTTTCTAGGCAAAAGGAGCCCCCTATAAGATATATTGGATCTAAAACTCCCAACTCCTACATGAAGAGAGAATGAAGAGAAACAAATGCTGAGAGAGAGGGATAGGAAAGATGGACTTGATTACTTCAGAAGCAGTATAGAATTTTTAATTGATTGTATTTAGAAAGTTTCTTACTTTAGTATGCTGAAGCTTATATTACATTTTCATTTTTGCGATAGTTCCCCTTTAAATAACTGGCTGGCCAGAACACAAAAAAATACATGAGCCTTAATACATATATTACAGGAACATATACATTCATAAAAAATCATATACTGTAGAATTGCCATTGATTTCAATCCTTCCAAAGAAGTTAAAACACTGCACCAATTTTATAATCTCTCCAGCTTTTTGTCTCTTTAGCAGAAGTTTAATATAACGTGGTACAGTCAATATAAAAATGAAGAGAGATCAATGTAGGCAAAATTACAGTTTATACAGTCCCTTAGGACAATTTTAACAATAATTCATATGTATGTTATATTATCTGCCGGAGCCTTCTTCAGGACTTTGAGCATACACAGTAGAGAGTAAATAAATAGCAACATGATTTAAGAAAATGCTAAAAGTTATGAAATCTCATTTACCAGTTTTATTCCCCCTAGGATCTTTAACACATACCTGAACATCTGTAGTCTGCGCTCTAAGTGCTGATTAAGGAGGCAGCAAACTCCAGCCTCGTTCATCCTACCCCTATTACAATGTTTTCTGTCCCAGCTCCCTTTAGAATTCCTTTAGATGAAATCCCTGCAGTGCTGGGGGTGGGGGAACAAGCAATAAAGGAAGAACTAGTAAGTACATCACTCTCGCTCAATAGGTGTGTAGTACATGGTATGCTGACTTGCTAATTTCATCTTTTGTGTCCCTTCTAGAGATGTTCTACTGCAAAAGCAACTGGCCTGAAATGACAATGTCTGTGCGTGGCATATTATATCCGTACTACTTGTATGCTGTAATTTTCATCTCATCATCACACTGTAGTTCAGAAATATGATAATATTTGTAGGGATAATGAACTGCGTCTGATGACAGCATATGCAAATGTCCTTAACTTTAAAAACCATTAAACTTGCTTTCAAAGCTTTCATCCCATTACATGAAAGGAAAATTCCCGCTCCCTGGGAAGCTCACATTCATTTCACATTCTCTTTTAGCGGGAAGTGTTCTTGGGTAATTACAGCAGAAGGCACAAGCTGAAGGCTATTCCTGGAATGCTCACAGTGACTAAACGGGTGGAATTAATTTACTTTAAGACTGTATCCCGTGTGTTTTACGAAATGAATGTAGTGATTCTCAAATTAAAAAAAACAACAGATTTCTCATAAGATTTATTTTGTACATATTAAAAGGTAGGCTTTTTACTGGGTTTATAAATATGCATGTGCTTTTTTATCAACTTTACACAAAATGACAGCATTGTGGATGAACAAAGAGACCTAGGAGGATGTTTTCTAGTTAATCTTATTCTAAACCCCCACTAAATTCTCTCTTTAATTGCACTAAAGGTTAATGTACCAATAGTGAGTGAGTTAATTATTTCAAAGCTAAACACTGGAGCAGAGTTATTAATTTTAATTCCCAGCATTTTGATATTTCCCCATTTATTATTTATAAACAGACACATTTATTAAACCTGATACCTGAGCCAAATACTTTGAGCAGCTGATTATTAATTTGCTCTGTGAAGTGCTCACAATAGCAATGCACATTATTATTTATCAGAATTTTCACTTTCCACTGTGTTATCACAATTGGGGAAATATGATTTGTTAAATTGGCAGCATGGTGGAGCAATGGTCGGCACTGCTGCCTTGCAGGGCTGTGGTCCTGGTTTCGGTTTCAGCAAAGAGTTTGTATGTTGTTTCTGTGTGGGTTTCCTCCCACAATCTGAAAACATACAGGCAGGTTAATTGTCTTCTGATAAAATTAACCTAAAGTTTGTGAATATGATAAGGACCTTTAATTGTAAGCTCCACTGGGGCAAGGAATATAAATATGTATAATCTCAGTAAAGTGCTGTGGAATATGTTGGTGCTATATAAATAAAGGATGATAATAATAATCTAAAGAGGTAGAATTTATTGACCCTTGATAAATCAGCCCTATTGTCTATAGGCTAAATTAGTGCAAGGGAATACAGACTTCCTCATCTTATCTCCAACTATGTTTTGTCAACAGGTCAAGAAAAGCTGATGCTCTACCATTCACTCCTAAATGTTTCTGCACTGGTAGGCACGGCATCAGCCTGTGTGCGGACATATTGAGCATTTATCTGCTTGAAACTGCATACCTTCATATTTTTAGCACTGAAATGAACTTTTTGTGTTTGCAACCAGTCCAACGCTGTGCCTGTGCAAACACATAAAGGAGTGAAAGGGAGCTCATCAGATTTTCCCCAATGTTTTCTGATGCACAGGATGTCATATATGGCATACATAAGCTACTTGTGCCTAACAACAGTGATCTCTGCATTTTCACAAGTTGTTTTCATTGATGTCCAATGCAATGAAAAAAAGTTTAAAATAATTTATACATCTGATTATTTCTAAATTTATTTGGGAGCAGTCCCAAGCTATGTGGCTTTCTAAATCTCTGTTATAAGCTAAGGGGGCCTAAGTGAGCTTGAAGTTGTGAGATCTGTGATATAAAGCCTTTAATATTGTATCTTACCTAAGGAATTGATAATTATCAAAGCAAGGCTGTCTTCAAACTATCTAATGTAATGCATATTGTTATACATGCTCAGAGCCCCATTCAACTAAAAAGAAAATCCTACAAATGCTTTAGCGCTCATTAAAATGTATGCTCCATGTTGATACTTTTGTTGCTAAACCTTGCTCAGTAATTATGAGTGTAAGCAAATGAGTGGGTCAAAGGCCATGCACAGAAAATCTAGGCAT
Organism: Xenopus petersii; assembly: GCA_038501925.1. NCBI lineage: Eukaryota > Metazoa > Chordata > Amphibia > Anura > Pipidae > Xenopus > Xenopus petersii. The sequence goes on along the minus strand of CM076682.1, from coordinate 111,553,521 downwards.
TTAGTTTAATCCCCTTTTAATTTTTTGTTGCAAGATGTACTTCATTTAGCTAAGCTTTTCAAAGTCAGTGCTTCAGCTGAATGACCACAATGAAAAGGAGACATTTTTTAGGCTAATTTTACAGGGGACTAGCAGCTGTTGTGACCTTCTTTGTATCTTACAACTCCAAATGAAAAGAGTGGAATTTATTTTAGTTGTCTTAATAAGTGACCATTACAAATACCCTTTGAAGCATAGTAAATTCAAAGGAAAAATGTTTAGCTTCTGCACTAAAGAACTGGATTAGCCAGAGTAAATACATTAATGTGCTCACTTAGTGCTCAAAGACAGGACAAATTTTATGTTCTGTGACCCTATAAGGGCATAAGGGGACACAATATGTGGACAGGTGCTTTCAAAAAGTACAACCATGAGATGCTTTACTGCAATATTTTTCAGATGAGAATTGTTTCACACAATAGGTCAGATTCAATTCAATGAGAAAATATTTTTCCTGGTTTATCATTTGTTAACTCATGGAGGATATTCAATTCTGAGGAGAAAAAACTTTTCTCCAAATTCAGTTCCACTTTTTTCCCCATAGACTTCAGTAGAGTTTTCACGTGATAAACAATGAGATACGTTTTTCTGAATTGAATTGCATCTCAAATGGATTTTCCTCCATGAGTTTTCACGTGATGAACCCTTTTCTCCTTGAATTGAATCTGGTCCAATGTTTGTTAAATGCACAATTTTACAGTCTTACAAAATAAAGTAACAGAAATTAACAGAAAATTAGAAAAAAAATGAATTGCAAATCATCTGCCTGCAGTCACCAAAGGCATAGCAAAAGTAAAATGTCACGATTGCTAGAAAGCTACGAGACAGAGCTATGTTCTGTGTGAAGTGTTTGCATTGATAGCGCATAATCACAATGCTTGGCTACTGGCTACTACAATCAGCAATGCTGATTAAAGCTTAAAGGAATTGTTCGGTGTTAAAATAAATACTGGGTAAATAGATAGTCTGTGCAAAATAAAAAATGTTTCTAATATAGTTAGTTAGCCAAAACTGTAATGTATAAAGGCTGGAGTGACTGGATGTATAACATAATAGCAGCGCCGATTCTGGGGCTGCTGCCGCCTGAGGCAGCAGCCCAGATGCCGCCCCCCAGATGCCGCCCCCCTCCGCGCTTAAAAATTAGCATCGGAGCGGGTTTCAGGGGGCAGTATCACTAGTGCATTGAGCGCAATAGCGCTCTTTGTACTAGCGGAGCCGAATTTCCGGGTTAAAACCCGGAAGTTCGGCTCTTAAAGTTACAATAGACGGCTTTTTGCCACCCCTTGTAACTGGCCGCTCGCTGCCGCCTGAGGCAAGGGTTTCACCTTGCCTCATGGCAGAAGCGGCCCTGCATAATAGCCAGAACACTACTTCCTGCTTTTCAGCTCTCTTGGATTACACTGACTGGTTACCCGGAAACTTGAGAGGGGCCACATGGGTCAAATCTGTTGCTTTTGAATCTGAGCTGAATGCTGAGGATCAATTGCAAACAGATATGTACCATGTGGCCCCCCTTCAAGTCGCTGACTAACTCAGAGTTATAGAGCTGAAAAGTAGTGTTCTGGCTATTATATTACCCATACAGTCACTCCAGCCTTTATACATTACATTTTTGGCTAACTAACTATATTAGAAACATTTTTTATTTTGCATAGCCTAGTTTTTATTTTCAAACTGAACTGTTCCTTTAAGTTTAGGCAGATACAGGAATGTTGCCTGTGTAGTGGCTTGTGAGTGGTGTATGGATACTCCATAAGCATGTGTAGCACAACTTTAACACTTGCATTTGTATAAACCTATGGAACACTGATAGGGAGTGAAGGACGTTTTATGGATGATTTGTAACTCTTTTCACTAATACAGCGGATATTGGCATGGAAATGCTTGACTATGCATTTTTGCACCAAAATTCTCTCTGATGCAGCGGTTCTTGGTGCTGGCAAAGAACAAAGCTAATGCCAGGGTTGGGGTATTAACAGAGAGCTGATCTGAACTGCATGTGCAGCTTTTCTGTAAGTGAGGACAGACACACCAACTTCTGTGTGAACAGTAACTTGATGTGAAATGTGAGAATTCGTATTTCAGCCCCTAAAATCAGACCCGGCCTAGGGCGGCACAAATTAAGGGGCGACATGCTGCCCAGCCACGCCTGAAGCTTGCTTACATCTGGAACACTGGGGACTGGTCAGGTGGCAGATTTTGCCTGTTGTTTACGTATCAATGTACCCCTGTAAAAATAGGGTACAATAGGAGGGCAAAGTCTGTTAAGTTTTGTTGTGTACTTAGGTATAAAAAAAAAAGTCTCGTACTTAAGTATCAGAGTATCAGATAACGCAAGATATGGCTGTTGTTTTCAATAATAAAGGAAACAGATTTGTCCACTGAAATATTGCATTTACCTTGATGCAAAAGTAAACACTCATGATTTTGATGACATTAATTCTCCCAGACTAAAGAATAAAAACAAGGAAAGATATTTCAAGTCTACAAAATGTAAAAAAAAAAAAAGACTTTAGATAATGTGCACTCATTCTCCAGATGAAAGAAGAATTGATTTGTGTTTTAATCAATCTCTTTTAATGTAATTCACAAATGGCTCTGTGCTGTTTTTGGGTCCAGGATTTAAAAGGATTATCAAGTCTTTTATTATTCTGATCAGAACTGTATAGCCTACCCTATAGCTAATATATTATAAGGGTTAGTCCCTATGCCCTCGGGCTGAAGTGCCAGAGCACCATGTGGAGCAAAAGCATGCCACTTAGTGCTCATGATTCAGACAACCCTTCTACCCGGGAACTGGCTGTGCTCTGTACCTCAAACCATTTAAAAAACCCAGCATGAGATACAGAATACAGCGTTCATGATACAGGACAGCCCAATCCTCCTTCCTCTAATGAATACATCTCTGCTGAAACCAGGCATCACTGTATTCAGGTCTTTGTGGTCTGTCATTTGAAATTAAAAGTCAAGTCACATTCTCTTTCCTGTTCAATTGAGCACATGCAAAATCAATCACTAGTAGTCAACTTAGCAGCCCTCTCTATTCATTAAAGGGGTAGTTCACCGTTAACTTTTAGTAATTAGTTATAGAATTGCCAATTCTAAGCAACTTTTCAATTGGTCTTCATTGTTTATTTGTTAGGTTTCTTTACATATTTATATTCTTTTTAATATTTATATTTTTTTTATTACTCATCTCTCTGTTGAGACTCTTTCCTTATCATTTTCCAGTCTCTTGTTCAAATCAATGTTTGGTTGCTAGGGTAATTTGTACTCTAGCAACCAGATTGCTGACATTGCAAACTAGAGAGCTGCTGAATAAAAAGCTAAATAACTCAAAACCCACAAAATATAACAAAGGAAAAACAATTGCAAATTGTCTCAGAATATCACTCTCTGTCTACGTCTACATCATGCTAAAAGTTAATGGGATACTTTCAAAGTACATCCAGCAGACTTCTGCACTGAAATCAGTTTTTCAAAAGAGCAAACTGATGTTTTTAGATTTAATTTTGAAATCTGACATGAGGCTAGACATATTTGGGACTTGTGCTCTGATAAACGTTAGTCACTCTGTACTGCTACACTTCAAATTTTAAGGATATCACCCCCTCCTGTCCCCTCCAGCAGCTCATCAGCAGAACAATGTAACCAGATAACAGCTGCCTGGTAGATAGAAGAACAGCACTCAATAGTAAAAATCCATGTCCCGTTGGGATTCAGTTACATTGAGTAGGAGAATCAATATCAATGCCAAAACAGTTTAACATTTTAAATACAATTTATTCACTTTGAGCAATAACACATTTTTTTCTCTATAACTGATGTACTATAAACTATGTGCTATAAACTATGTGTTGCCATGATATTGCCTCAATTCTACATGGACTGCAGAGAATACAAAAAAGAATAAAAGAAACAGTAACACCAAAAAAATGAAAGTGTTTTAAAGGAATGCCAATATAATATACTCAGTGCCCTGCACTGGTTAAACGGATGTGTTTGCATCAGAAATGCTACTATAGTTTATATAAACAACTTGTTGTGTAGCCATGGGGGCAGCCATTCATACACAGTAGATAACAGATACATTCTGAAGAATCCCATTGTATACTACAGAGCTTATCTGTTATCTGCTGTGTATCCTGTGCTTTTCTAATTTCCAGCTTGGAATGGCTGCCTCCTACACAGAAGCTTGTTTATATAAACTATAGTAGGTTTTCTGAAGCAAATACACCAGTTGTACCAATGCAGCACAATCAGTATAGTATATTTTTATTACAGTACTTTAATACACTTTCATTTTTTGGTGTTACTGTTCACTTAAGCACTAGAAACAGCACTAATGCAGTCTGGAGGATCTCAACCTTTTTCAGCATTAAAGTTCTGATACCCATTTCTTCAAATGGCATGGCTCTACATTAAGTTATCTTTATATTATAAATCTGCCTAAGCAGACAGCATATTAAGAGATCCTTCTTCACTAGAAATCTCAGTCACGCATATGGATTTTTGTGGCATGTTTTCAGGCAGAGAGACAAGGTTTGACACAAATCTCAAAATGACAAGTAAATTAAGACTTACCCTGAGGTGCTGAGCATGACAAAAAAAAACAAGTGCTGTAATAAGCAGGACTAACACATTATTTGCAACAGCATGATAGCTTTTCTAAGCATTGTTATTAAGTTACCATTGACTTAGACTGCTGGGACATGTACATCATGGCCAGTTATGAAGACCCGAGGGGCAAAATCATTTGACTTACTTTTAGATGCAGAGCTTATTAATTATCAAACAAACAAGTCCTAGTGTCCCTGTAATCATTAAATAACTGTCTAGATTCTTAAAAATTGCTTCACTCTTGATCTGTCTAGCTTCTGGATATTGCTAAATAAACGTCACCTCATTCTGAGTTCTGTGTGTTAGAATAATAACTGCCAAATTGCTATTGATACAGTTTATAAAATGCTAATTTTTCACACTCAGGTTTATATTATGATAAATGATAATTAATTAACCCTCGATATTCGACTGCCGAATGTAAATCCTTTGACTTCAAATATCATTTTAGGTGGCGAAGTAGGGGGTCGAAGTTTTTTTTAAAGAGACAGCACTTCGACTTTTGAATGGTCGAATAGTCGAACGATTTTTAGTTGGAATCGTTCGGGTAGAAGTAGCCCACAAAAACATTCGAAATTCGAAGTTTTTTTTCTTCTATTCCTTCACTCAAGCTAAGTAAATAGGCCCCCTAAGTCACAGAAAACAATATAGTTTGCCTTTTACATTTCTGTTGCTCAAGGTTTCCTGGTATTGCACATACAGTAATTCAGCAAATCAATGCAGCTTCTTTCCATCAACTTTTAAAAAGAACATTAGATGATATACAGTATTTTATAAGGTAATGATCTTTTCAAACTACTGTGAGATTATATACTGTAGATGTAAAAGCTGTGATCAGTTTATTATGGCATTCTATTTTTCTGTCCTTTAAAAGTGTAAATCCAGAGCTCAGTAGGTCACTCTGTACAACTATCTTTAGCATTCAATGATCATTGGATTTCCTTGACAGAGTTCAAGGGCTGCACTCACACTTCACCTTGAGTGCTTTTATCTGGCTATTTGTTATTACAGGACACGACAATGGCACTGAGCGTGTTGATTAATATGTCCTTCAGACACATGATGATGATGTTAGTCCACAGTACAAGCTGATAATTGCACCAAATCACTTGACGTATGTAGCACACCATCTGATATACTCAGCTTAGAAGACACAAGATTGCACTGAGCCCTCATTATGTTTACCCACCTGAGGGCACACAGAAGAGACTCATTGTATGAGAACAAGCTTCTATGCATGTTAATTAACTTAGGATAGCTACATGTTTAGAATATTGCCTAGAGAAGCCAGAAATAAATTAACTAAATAGTGTTGAAATAATTAGCTTTCCATAAAACTCATAAAAACTGCCATCATATGGCAGAGAAACCTAAGCAAGATTTTATTATAGAAATACTATGAGCTGCTTCTTCATTTTAACTAAGGGGCCGATTCACTAAATTCGGGAGAAGGGTTAGAATAAAAAAAACTTCGAATTTCGAAGTTTTTTTGGGCTACTTCGACCATCGAATGGGCTACTTCGACCTTCGACTACGACCTTCGAATCGAACGATTCTAACTAAAAATCTTTCGACTATTCGACCATTCGATAGTCGAAGTACTGTCCCTTTAAAAAAAACTTCGACCCCCTACTTCGGCAGCTAAAAGCTACCGAAGTCAATGTTAGCCTATGGGGAAGGTCCCCATAGGCTTGCCTGTGATTTTTTGATCGAAGGATTTTTCTTCGATCGTTGGATTAAAATCCTTCGAATCGTTCGATTCGAAGGATTTAATCGTTCGATCGAACGAAAAATCCTTCGAACGATCGATCGCAGGATTTGCGCTAAATCGTTCGACTTCGATATTCGAAGTCGTACGATTTTAGTTCACAGTCGAATATAGAGGGTTAATTAACCCTCGATATTCGACCCATAGTGAATCGGTCTCTAAGTGTTAGGGGATTCCCTGCCATTTCAATCGTTAAATGAGAACTAAAGCTTTACTGAAAAAGTAGTGTTGTACATTTTGGACTTCTGTACCAGCCCAAGGCAGCTACAGCCCTTTAGCAGGGAAGATCTGTGCCTCCAAAGATGCCCCAGTAGCTCCCCATCTTCTTTACTACTGATTCACTGCACATGCTCTGTGCTGCTGTCACTTACTGAGATAAGAGACCCACTCACAATATACAGTACACATAGAATAGAAATTTCACAATATAAGGCGGATTAATAATTAATACAGATAATTACTACATGGCAGCACAGAAACCACTTCAACTAGCATCAGAATTTAATAATCAGCCCTGTAGCATCAGTTTATATTACAGGCTAACCTGCTTGATAATTTGCAACAACCCCTCAGCTTAGCTTCTCAATAGTGATGGGCGAATTTATATGCCAGGCGCGAATTCGCAGCGAATTTGCACGATTCGCTGCCGGCAAATTAATTCCGAAACGGCCGCAAACATTTGCTGGGTGCCGGCGTCAAAAAAAGACAAATAGTTGTCCAAATGTTTTCCTACTATAGGGGAATATGTAGTGTTTATACAAATGGCCTGTAGATGTTACTGTGCTCAAGACTTATCCTGTGCATACTGTACTTTGTGTACAGCTTGTGGTGTTAGCGTTGCTTACTGTTGTGTAATGGCTGCATGAGCCTGCTGATAAAGCACTGTTATACTCTACTCATCTTCGGCTACCAAGACATAACAGGATGCATGAAACCCTTCATAGATGTTGACTTTCAATAGCCTGCAGAGTTTTTCCAGAGCAGCCTAGGAAAACTAAGAACTGGGGAAATATTTTATTAGCTCAAAACAAATTTACAATTTTTATCTTTGCAGAGAAATGTCTTCCTAAAGTGCCAAAAAATAAACCAAATTTACAAAACCTTATAGGTAATATCTTAAGCTGCAGTAGAAGGGGTGGTAAATCTGGCACAAAATATGAGTACAAATATGACATTTTCTCTGGTGCAAATAAATGACTCATGCTTCCTCAACTGAACTCCTACTCGCTGCCTCCCAAACTGACCTGATGCAGTAACGAAGAGATAAATTGACTTTTGCCATCATAAAAGAACAGCTTACTCATGCAGTCTCTCAGCCAGCTTGCAAAGTAGATGATTGTACCAGGGAAAAATGTTAGGCAGATAAAACACAGTAATAAAACTTTGAGGGGCCTATTTAAAAAGAATTTAATTTGAAAAACATATATTTGTAAAAAAATTTAATTGATAGAAATGTTTAATTCTGATATGACTAATATTTTGGGATTTTCTTTTTTTTATGATTCGTATTTTTTCTCTAAAAATGTGTTTTTTAAAATTTCTCTAAAACAATATATGAAAAACTGTGTTAAATGTGTTAAAATAAATTGCAAAACTCTAATACAAAACTTTGGCTAGTAAAAGTAGTCGAGGTCCTATAGCAGTCAATGGAAGCTGCATGATCTTGTTGGAATTTTTTTAACCATTGAGGTTTTCAAATATTCGTCTACTTGTAATTGTCTGAAAAACTCAAAATTGTAAAGGTTTTACAGATATTCATATATTTTTTTTGGATGGTTTCAGTTGGTACTTTTTATATTCATATCTTTTAATAACTTTTATGGTATTCGAGGTTTTAGAGAAATAGAGTATTTTTGTGGTTTGAAAAAGCTCTAATACCATGAAAATTCGACCTTTAATAAATGGGCCTCTATGTCTTTGCAAAAGCATTTTTTACCCTAATAGTACCAGGCCCAGCTGGCCAGACACCCTAGGCAGCTCTTAGCTGTAAACTTTTATAAAAGGTTCTAAATAGTTAAAGAAACATTTTGAAATCATAATAACGAATATAGGGCTCATTCATTATTGGGGTTATTTACCCTTCAGTTACTTGTATGACTGATGTAAACAGTAATATTCTGAGACAATTTGCAGTTGGTCTTTTATTTTTGGTGGTTTTTGAATTATTGAACATTTTGTTTAGCAGTTCTCCAGTTTGGAATTTAAGTAGCTAATTGGTTGGTAGACTTCAAGTCTAGCTGTATACTCAAAACCAGGCACAACCAAAAAATCTGAACATGGTGTTAGTTTAGATGAGCACAAGTAGATGCAAGCACTTTATTAATGGTTATAAGCGGTGGTGATTCTACACCTATTTTGTATGTTGTGCTCTGTCTAGTAGCCATAAATAAGCCTTTATTTATAAAAGTGAATTATTGAACATCTACTGTATGTCAACTTTGAATTTTATACAGTAGACTGTACACCATTTTTGTAATACTGTAACTTTGATTTATGGTAAATCATACATCTTTGTTTATGAATTATGAATTAACGAATAATGAATTAACTGCAGAATCCATGGTTCCTAATTTCTCAGCAGTTTTACTGCATGTACCTCAGGGTGTCCATTGTTCTCCTGGCAGCTCTGCAGCCAGGAATGAAATTATGTGAAGGTACAATATGTTTAAGTAGGCACCCACTGACAAACGAAAGCATACAATATTCATGCAATATAATGTTTACCCTTTCAGTGCACACATTACTATTATTGTCATGTAACTGATATCTATTACAAGAATATACACAAAAGGGAGATGATTAGAGTTGCCACCTGGCGTAAAAAGAATGCTTGATGTCAATGTTATTAAAGGGATGGTTCACCTTTACATTAACTTTTAGTATGTTATAGAATATCCTATCCCTAGCGACTTCTCAGTTGGTCTTCATTTCTTTTATATAGTTTTAAAACCACTGCCTGATTGCTAGGGTAAACAAGACCCTTGCAACCATATAGCTGCTGATACACCAAACTGGTAAGCTGCTAAACAAAAAACGAAATAACTGGAAAACCAGAAAAATAAAAAACGAAGACCAATTGCAAAAATATCAATGTCTGCATTATACTGAGTACATTTAAAGGAAAACTATATGCCCAAAATGAATACTTAAGCAACAGATAGTTTATATCAAATTGAATGACATATTAAAGAATCTTACCAAACTGGAATATATATTTACATAAATATTGCCCTTTTACATCTCTTGCCTTGAACCACCATTTCGTGACTCTATCTGTGCAGCCTCAGAGATTACCTGACCAGAAATACTACAACACTAAGGGGCCGATTCACTAACTTCGAGTGAAGGATTCGAAGGTAAAAAAACTTCGAATTTCAAAGTTTTTTTTTGGGCTATTTCGACCATTGAATGGGCTACTTCGACCATCGAATGGGCTACTGCGACCTTCGACTACGACTTTGAATCGAAGGATTCGAACAATAAATCGTTCGACTATTCGACCATTCGATAGTCGAAGTACTGTCTCTTTAAAAAAAACTTCGACCCCCTAGTTCGCCATCTAAAAGCTACCGAAGTCAATGTTAGCCTATGGGGAAGGTCCCCATAGACTTGGCTAACTTTTTTTGATCGAAGGATATTCCTTCGATCGTTGGATTTAAATCCTTCGAATCGTTTGATTCGAAGGATTTAATCGTTCGATCGAAGGAATAATGGTTCATTTACATGAAACAGGGTTTTACACATGAGCTGTTTTACTCAGTATCTTTTAATAGAGACCTACATTGTTTGGGGGGTATAGTTTTCCTTTAAAGTGAACAACCCCTTCAATAGGAAAAAACATAACAATATAGGAAGGCCGGTATTATTTCTTAGAAAAGGTGGTAAGCCTAGAGATGATCACCCCAGAGCCCACTTCCATATGGCATCCTGTGTAGCCAAACAGGGTGAAAATCTCAAAGGCCAGCACTATATCAAAACACCAATGGCTACATCCACCTTCTCCATTCATTTTTATGGAGTTGCATATAAATCACATGAGATTTTCTAGTGGTTATCCAGATCAGATTTTATATTGAAACGTGTTACTATTTAACCACATACTTACAGTAGATTACAAGCTCTATAGCACTGGCTGTTATTTAAACAACTGCCATTGCTGCACATTCTAGGTTCTCAAGTTTCTATTTGATATATGCTGTATGACAAGACACAGGCAAAATCAAAGCCAGCTGGTACTTTAAGGGTTAATCATTGAAAACCGTTGTTTTATAAAAATCATTTGGAAGGCATAATGAGATTTTACTCTACCACTATAGTCAGGAACTAACAAAATTAGCCAGGTATAGGGATCCCACCTACCCATTATTTAGCCTAACCAATAACAATAATGCCAGACGCTAATTTTATTTACAAGAAACTAAGCTAAGAAATAAAGAAGGTAGGTTGTTTTTTTACCCAGAAAAGTGGACTACCCTAATTGCCATGTGTTTTGCTAGGAAACCGTCAAATCTGTGTCAGGCCTGGATTTGTGGCGAGGACACGTCGCCCCAACCACAAAATAAGGAGCATGCACGCTCTTGCTAGGGTGCTGGGCCCTTGGACCCAGCATCCTAAGTGTCCATGAAAATAGCCCCATTACCCCCAGCCACAGCACTCCCTGACCAGGTTTCTTTGTTCTGTCCTCTCTCTGGGTATACTGTAATTATAACTGACAATTTGCGCAATATAGTAAATTATAGCAAGCTGACCTGAATCACTTTAAAACATGCAAAAGATAATTTGACAATAGGAAGAATATTTATTTATTCTTGCAATAAAGTCCATGGGATACAATCAGTAATAACAGGGATGTAGGTGTGAAGCCGCTAAAGGCCCCATACACGGGGATAAAAGCTGCCAACAGACTGAGTCGATCGATATCTGGCCGAAAGTTGACCAGATGTCGATCAGGCAGGGTAAAAAATCCCATTGGATGTTGGCCGCATGTGTTCATTGATGCATTCCTGTGATCCGACCGACAGAGTTGTCTCCATTCTGATCCAATAGTTGAGCCCAATAGTTTTTCACCCAGGAGCAACATTCAAATGTGAAAAGACTTTGGGAGTAACATGATAATGAAAAGTTCCTTTGGTAACAAATACGTGCTGTGATTGGCTATTTTGGTATCCCTATGTGGATTGGCAGCCTACAGGAGGCTCTGTTTGGCAGTACATCTGTTTTTTATGCAACCAAATCTTGCCTCCAAGCCAGGAATTCAAAAATAAGCGCCTGCTTTGAGGCCACTGGGAGCAACATCCAAATGGTGAGCAACGAGACACTGGTTGGGGATCACTGCTCTAAGTGCTCAAAGACTCCAATGGGAAACTCGGGTTCACGAGATTCACAAACTGTTTTCATGTAGAAGATTTTTAAATTTTTTGTTGCAAATCCTGGAAAGCTGGGGATATATTAACTGTATTTACAGCCTTTACACAAGGGGAATAATTTATGTTTTCTGCTATGTTTTTGTTTTGTGCATTCCACTGTATGGGAACATATCAGTTATCGGCACCCATTCTTCCTTATGTGCCTGTATCCACGGTATCACCCCAAATTGTTGAACAAAGGTGAGATGCATGCATTAGTTCAGCAAAGTGGGTACCAGCAATGTATGGGAGAATGGGCTCTATTAACTTATGCACTCCAATCTGATGGAATGCATAAAAAAGTCATGGACTAGGAGTGCCTGTGTGTAGGAGTCCTAAAGAATAGAGTCTTGTTATTGGATTAGCATAATTTAACCATTGATAATATATTAAAATATTCTGAGTGGTTCTGACTAGACAATCCTGTTGCATCGGTAATTAAAGGGGACCTGTCACCCTAACAAATAATTCCAAATCCTTTTCTATCACGGTAGATAAGCAAAATAAACGTTACTTACTTGTTTCCTTCAGCCTTGGAATTCACAGGAGGTACCATTTTGTGGGCACTGTTATCAAAGCAAGTTGTGTATCACCTCAAATTATGTGTATGTGCCAGAATGGGGAATCTAATGCCCATGACCATGTGCAGGCTACACAATTTTAGCCATAAGGATGGAAGGGGGATGTAAGAAATGCAGTGAAATCTAGGAAGTGTTGTATGAAAAGTCAAACCACATGTGCAGTGCAAGGTTCTCTTTGGAGCTTCCTTAACCTAATTTACTTATGCAAATGTGGGTTGGGATTCGGTTTGGTATATGGCTGAATCTTTCACAAAGTATTCAGGATTCAGCCAAATCCCGAAAAAGTAGATTTAGTACATCCCTACTTTTTTCATCACCCCATCATGTTACTAAAAAATCCCTCTCTTCTGGGAATTATTCATCGTACAGAATTTGATGAAGTTTGTTACAAACCTCCAGCAAAGGACATTCTCAGTTTATTAGATTTACTCTTTTTTATAATGTTATAATTAAATAGTACAACACAGTTTCTGACGTGTATTACACAGCGGGTACAGCCGAGACAGCCAATAAGCCACTTAGAGAGGCACTTCAAATGCTGCTTGAACACATACAGCTCAAATTAAAATTTTCTGGCAGAAGACAGTAAGTAAATAGATTTGCTCTCTAGCCAAGTTCATTTCTGCTAAATGCAGTCAAGCCTTTTCATCTATTGATTTGACATTTATTAGGTTCTTTGGTGTTTTAGTCTATGAAAGCACAAAACAGTGTTTTAGTGGTTGCTGAGAGTTTGTTATTGTAGACACTGTTTTTTAATGTCTATGAGCCACAGGCGCACTTGTCCTGTCTGCTATTTTGCATTTTGACTGGCAACATAAAACTTTAAAGGGAAACATACTACAAACTGCATCCAGTGATATGGATCTGAGGCAAATTTCTGCATTGCGCAGAAAGAATCAAAGCAAAAAACATCCAAAGATGCTGTGAAAAATAATGCAGATTGACTTCAGTGATTTTAGAACATTTTCCAGTGGTTTCATGGTTTTCCACAGTTTTGGGAATTTTTCAGCAAAGCAAAACAGAACAGACTAGCTCATCACTAATTGTAATCAATATTAAGGATCAGGGGCAGAACTACCGGGGTGCAGCAGGTGCAATTGCACCCAGGCCCGCACCCCTCAAGGCCTGCAGAAGATTGCGCCGGAACAAATCTGGCATAAAAATTTCGGCTGGAGGGGAGTGTGGGGCCAGGTACCCGGGCCTGGGAGCTACTAGTTCCATTACTGTCAAGGATGGCATTTAAAAAATAATGTTAGAATGAATAAAAATATAGTTGCAGTTCTTGCCTATGAAGGCTTTCATTCATCCAAACCATGATGTATAGTATCAATTAGTAGTTCAACTCAGTCGCAACGGAAGAAGCTGCTTGGATAAACAGTGAAATGTTTTCAAGAACTCCCAAAGTCCAATTGTTTTAGACCTACCCATACTAGATGTGTGCAGTTCAGTTTAGAGGGATGGGTCATTCTGTGGGTTCCACCAAGGATATGACAGCTAATTAGTTGGAATAAAGCAGAAAACATTTCCTGTACAAAGAAGCATTTTATATAAGAAAGATTTGATAACTTTCCAATGTAGGATTTCATACATAACTACATATTTTATAATATTGTCCACTAAGGCTCATCCCTACTAGTGTGCATGGTATCACTCAAATGTATTGAGATGATGTGCTATATTGTTTGTCACTATAATACTGTATTCAAACCCAGAAAGGCCAAATATAGTGCTGCTTATGTGTGCAGTGATAAAATCAAATTCTTTTTTGCCCTCATATGAAACCAAACAACATAGTGACAAATGCAAATAGGACAGGCTGGAGGATTATCCTGCACCAGTAGTCCTGGAGGACTTAATTGGAGTTTTACTGGGCACTGGGGCTTTAAAAATCTGTCTGGTTGTTGTTGTCGGGCTACAGCTCTCATCATATGTTAACCCTTGATAATGTTTAACATTTGCTATGCAAGGTTTAAGATACCTGGAGGAGGAGGGCACTTGCACTTATGTGTTTGGTGGTCTCTGGTGGGCCCATGTACTCCAGTTTGATACTGACTGCACCCCCTAGTTCCCTATAGAAGTTCACAAATGGAAATTCTATTGAAATTCTATCGATGCAAGAGAATTCTCCCAGGAGCATGTACTACTTCATGTATCTTGCTGTTCTCTTATATACAGAGATTATTATGTCACCTTGGCTTCATTACGACTTTTACACACAGGCAGTTTTTATGCATTTACAAACACATGATGAAAGTGAAAAATGTATACATTGTGCAACCTTTTATTCCATTATCTTTTGAAAATGCAGAAAGTTGCCTCTGCAATAAAACACAAATGCAGTGAAACAATATTCTGAATACTCATGGGTACCACAAGGCCAAATAAAATGGAATCAATTAGCTGATGTGTTTAGGTGCACTCAAAACCTGGTTTCATAAGCATGTCAAACACATACAAAATGCCCATGTGTAAGAGCCCTTATATTACACTGGGGTAAATGACATAGTTATAAATGCTAGGTAATCTGTGCTTATTATTTACAATTCCAACATTTACACAGATTCTCTTTGGAGGACTATTTTACATTTTAATGCAGCTGCTAGTTCTGGAGAGCTGGAAAAAATTTTACTGCCCAATATTGCTTTACGAATACAACACTGATTTTGCTGGTCTACAGCCTCTATCATGTCTTGATAACCTCGATAATACCAAATTCTGATCCCAGGAAGATTTAACCTTTAATATCATGTGGGTGCATACATTTATTTTTAATCCTTTATTTAAATCCTTTCATTCTCAGTAATCCCTATCCCATCAGATTTTATATTAAATAATTATTTGCTCAGCACACATTTGGGCCAGTTTTCATTTGAAGTAAATGAACCTGCACCGGAGAGTTAGGTGTAAAGCTCCCCATAGACGCGACGATTCTTCTTGCCGAACGACCGATTTTAGGGAAGTCCGACCAATCCTTCGAAATTATCGTGCGGTTAGTGGGATTCGAACGATGGTACATCTTACGATTTTTCGGCCGACATCTGTCAGGAAATTGATCGGCCAGGTTAAAAAATCGTTGTCGGTCCCAGTGCAATCTATCTATGTTTGCAGGGACAAGCAGGCAGCTCCCCTTTGTTTTCCTGGCAAATTGGACTTTTTAGTTGATGGTAAATTCGTACGATCGCGGTCTCACGATGAGGATCAGATCTTTTAAAAATCTCAACATCTATGGCCAACTTGACACAGATCATGCAGCAGTCTTGATGGAAACCAAACCAAACATTTAGGAAGAGCTGCTGCAAAGCACAGAGTGAGCCCTTAGTGACTGGGATGCATACCTGCCTTTTTGTGCATAAATACAAGGCAAACATTTCTCATCTGCACTAATATAAATGCCAACAGCATGTACTAAGCCTGTTACATTATTCTGTTTAAGAACTACAGGAAATAAAAGTGACGTATGCCGTATTCCTGGTATAAAAATCAGAAAGATAATTACGGAAATGATGAGGAAGCCAGATTCGTTTGCATTTCTTGTCCATAAACACTGTGTTATTACTCTCTTATTTTGCTGTAATGACGCGAGCTTGAGAACATTTGTTCCAGTTTTTCGGTTCATACTGAAGTTACTAAAATAAGAATCAACATCTGCTGCTGAGAAAATATTTGTATGCATGGCTGTTCCACGGAGCATAAACTATTCCTATTACCATTCATTTGATTATGACAAGAAGCACATTTTTGTTG
The DNA here is from genome assembly GCA_038501925.1 of Xenopus petersii. Classification (NCBI taxonomy): domain Eukaryota; kingdom Metazoa; phylum Chordata; class Amphibia; order Anura; family Pipidae; genus Xenopus; species Xenopus petersii. The sequence goes on along the minus strand of CM076682.1, from coordinate 111,537,364 downwards.
CATTGGATCTAGGGTGAAACTCTTGTTAAAATAAGCAGCAAAGAAGGCACTGGTGGGTTTTGTTGATCTTTAACATCTAAAGCTCTACAAGTAGAGGTGCCACACAAGCTCTTCATAACAGTCATACATAAATCCGATAAGAATCGCGGCTGATTAATACTGAGTCATTGTGTGCACTCCAAAATGATAGGACAACTAAGGGTTCTTGCAGATGAGCATTTCTTCATGCACTCCCTTGCTGTGGGTTGTATATGTGTTCCACCAATAGGGAATGCATGAATAAAGGCAGCCCATTATTTCCAATAGCAGCTGTACTCACTGAACCACATGAAATGCAAGTGGAATGCAACTTGTTGTGTTTTCGTTTCAATAGAGTGAGGGAAGTACCCCAGTGGGTGGAGACTGGGTGGCTATAAAAAGGGAGACTCCTATAGAGTAGAAATTTGTGATGGGAAGGACCCAGAGGCTACCCCATTGGTCAGGGCAGAAGAGGATAGGTAGAGCCAGAAGGGAAACCGGTGAAGGGTGTAAGGACAACATCCGTGCAAAGATGATGCTTGTGGAGTTTATGTTCGTTACAAGAATGGGACCTGTTATCCAGAATGATCAGGACCTGGGGTTTTCTGGATAACAGATTTACCTTAATTTGGATCTTCATACCTTAAGTCTACTAGAAAATCATGTAAACATTAAATAAACCCAATAGGCTGGTTTTGCTTCCAATAAGGATTAATTATATCTTAGTTTGGATTAAATACAAGGTACTGTGTTATTATTACAGAGAAAAAGGAAATCATTTTTCAAAATCTGGATTATTTGATTATAATGAAGTCTATGGGAGATGACCTTTCTGTAATTCAGAGCATTCTGGATAATGGGTTTCCAGATAACGGAATCCATACCTGTACTTATTTTCCAGCTCATGCCATGGACTGTTAGTGAGTCAGTTGTGCACTATGTACTGTATTTAGTACAGAGTTAATGCATATTAGTTGTTTCTGTTATAATTGTGTTAATGCTCTTGCCTTTTCTCTGTTTTATGATGTATTTGTGGATGCCATAAAGCAAGGGCTGAAAGTATAATTTATAACAATATAAAAACTCAGCAGCAGTTGGACAAGACAGCAGCTGCAGGATGAAATGTGGAGAAATGGTCGCTCTATTCATCAACATTGCTCTCAGCGCTTAGCAGCTAACACCAGTCAATTACTGAGCAATAAAATTGGTGCCTGTGTCCCTTATCTTCTACCATAATTCTCATTTTTATCTTAATAAAACAAAAGCCTGCCAGGTGACTGATGTGGCACTTCTGGAACTGGATAGAATACCGTATATAATGCATACCTGGTTGGTAAACCTGCTCTTGTCACACAGCACAGTGGTATAATGTGGGACATTTTACTTGCCTGATGAGGCCAAATATCAGTTAATACAATTAGTCACCTTGTGTATAAAATGCACCATGTCACAAATAAGCAGTATATAGAAATTTTGCACCATTTTACCCCAGTTTTGCAGCCGCATACAATTAAGCAACTTTCTAAAATCATTGAGAGAACTATCTGCCCTCCTGTGGTTTAAAGGGAACATAAACATTTAGTCTTGGCTGACCACATTAAGGCAAAAGGGTCCAGTGGTTCACTTGATGCAAGTAATGAAATATACTTGGCTTTGTAGCCCACTTTGGGTAAAGAACGACTAATAAATGGTGGTTATATCCCTTGGAAGCACTAATGGTAATGCACTAATGGTAATTAATTTTATAGTTCATTCTCCACTAGTATCAAAAAAAAATTATATACCAGGATACACACTATATGATGAATCAGGACACCAATGTTCAGTGGTCACTCGGAACTAGCACTTTATTTTGGGTTGTAGATGATAGGCACCCTCTTACATGTCCCTAGTACTGTATGACCCAGAGCCGAATTATAGAAAAAATCAAAACTGCTCACGCACACCCAGGCCCTCTTGAGGATACACTGACCCTGGTGCTCAGTAAAAAGGGCTTCGGTAAACCCACAACTGTACGAAGAAAAGATTCACTGGCACACAGGTACTTGCTTTAAATTTATTAATGCGGCATGCAGAGCCGAGTTATGCCCACATGTAAATATTAATGTAGATGTAATCAATTTCCACAATGTTTAGGAGATTGGGGTCCCTAAACGGATCTGATTGTACCTATGCTACAGCCTTTAAAGGTAGTTTTAATTCCAGTTCATGTCCTATATCATAACATCGTAAGCAGATAAAAACCAACCACACTGAACATTAGATATCAAAGTGGCATGTGCTTCATCCTATGCCTGGACACTCTTAGAAAATACACAGAAACAAACTTAACTGATGAAACAGCCTGAAAAAAGAAAAGTCAAATTTACAAGCATAAGCACATTGCATTTGTTGGAAAAATGCAGCAAAAGATAACAAACCAAAAAGTGATCATAAAAATACATGAATGTTTAATAGGGTCTTTGTAGTAACTTCTACAGTATGTTTAAAGTTATGCTAAAATGCACTTTGTTGCTTGGTTCCTAATATTGATATCTAAAACCCATGCAGAACATGCTGTTGATCAAACACATGGAACCTATTCTTAACATGACAGCAACATTTAAAGTATTGGCTGAGTCCCTAGGCACAGAATAGTAGAAACGTCAGTCAAAGCAGGCACATGCTGTATTCTCCTTCATTTGGAAGCAGAGAAAGCAACTTTGGGCAGGTGCCAATTACAGCTGTGAGTAGTTCCAGCAGTAAGACACTGTTGGTCTTTTGTATTTTACCCAAAAACGTATATGCATGCCTCAACAAAATTACTATTGTCCAGCAACACCTATATTTCCATGCCAATTTGGAATCATGAATTTCAAGTCATCCTCTGCTCAATGGTTATTAACATATCACATAAGTGGTTTCCAATATGAATTGCATCTGATTAGTCAAACAAGAGACTGCAAAGTCTTATCCTGCATGGTATCCAACTGCCAAAGGCCTTGAGGATTGGAAGATCAGCAAGTAAAACTAATATTTTCCTCTCTCCTGGGACTGAATTATCATTCATTCACTTTTTACGCACTGTATGCATAAATATACTTATTAAAAAATAAAACTTTTTAACAGTACTATGTTATTTGTGGGGATTCCGGAAATTCTGCATGCCACATTTTTTGGGGCCATGACGAAATGTCCAAAATGACATACCTCCTCCAAGATTAATAATAACTGTAATCATTGCCTTAAAGGACAAGGGAAGTAAAATGAGAAGCTGAAACTTTAGGCTAGTGCAATAAGGTCATTATATAAAATATGGCATTTTTCGCCCTATTGATTTTTATGGTTTAGTTCTCCTTTAAGAAAACCAACAATGCTGGCAAACTGAAAAGACAATTTCTGAGTTCTATATAACACAATGACCAATGTACATAGGAATGTACGTTTTTATTTTTAGGCACTAATATACAGAGTGTGCATCCTGTGTGCAACTGGATTTATTCTAATAAAAAAAAGCTATATAATCTGAAGCTGGGATAAAGGGATCTATATCAAGTATTGTTTAGGTTGTATCTAGTATAGTCTAGCTACATTACATACTACAATGGGTAGAAGACACAGTAGGCAAAACTCCTAAAAAATATTGATATCTTACTGTGAAGTGGAATAAGATGACTGTGTCTATCATGCGCTCTGTTTCTAAATAATCCTTTTATTTCTTTTTATTTCTCAGGAAAACAGCTTCCTTTCTTCATTTCACAAACCCGTCCTGTTGGCAGAAGAATAAAGGCAAGGCATCAAGACATGTACAACATTGTTTGTCAGTGGACTTGCAAAATCATTAACTCGATACTTAACTTATTTCTTTCAGCCAATTGGGAGAAAAGGCAGCTGGAACTGCATATACCTACTTTTCAAATTACTTCCTATTCTTTCCCCTGTTTGAAATAGATTATCTATTTCCAGGCCCGGATTTGTGGAAAGGCCACCTAGGCCCAGACCTAGGGCGGCATGATTTTAGGGGGCAGCATGCTGCCCAACCACACCTACATTGGTTAAAAAACACTGGGGATGCACTGGAGATACAATCATTTTTTAAGTTCCCATGCGCCAATCCCCATTGCTCCGGTCCAGATGATGAAAATATGCACACGAACAGCAGTGGGCCTAGGGAGCCCACTACGTAAATCCGGCCCTGTTTATTGATGTCCACAGAAAAGAAGTCATATTATCTTTCATGCAGTAACAATTATTATAGACACTTCAAATGTTATGACAGACTTTTAAAACATCTGTTTTTTCACCTTTTCCCAAGAGTTTTAAAGTAAAATTGAGTTTGCAGCAAAATAAAATGTAATTTACGTAATTTATCATTTTCTTAAGCCTTTGTTTGTGATGAATATTTCCACAAAAACCTGGGAATTTGAAGCAGACTTTGGACAAAAGAGTGGTCAACAGGTTTATTTTCATCTGATCAAAGCAGGTAAACATTTTTTGTTGAAAAAACCCCCAGAAAATTGCACCTCATTGCAGAAATGCCCCAGTTATTTGATAGCCATGTAATGTCAGACATACAATAACTACACAATATCTATTGTTAGAGAACAACAGGAAGGAGGGCATAGTGCTGGCAAGCTGGAGCCCAAATGGACAAAACTCTAGAGTTTTATAAGTACACAGTAGTATTTCATCCCTGGGAAATGTGATGCAGGCATTCAGCATTGGGAAGTGTTATGTTTTCCACTTAAAGTGGGAGGGAACAGATGTATGTCTAATTTATAAAAAAAAAATATGATAGCAGAAATTTATCTAGAGTGGAAGGCAGGGTACAAAGGGCAAGAAAATTTCCCTTTTTTTGCACACTGTATTTAAATCAAGGCCCTGGTCAGCAACACTGAAAATCTACATGAAGTTTGAAACAGCAGATCCCTTAAAGCTCCACTAATGGATAAAAAGACAATGGAAACTACTCAACCCCAGTGTACTTTCCATTAAGAGACGTCAATATAAAATACATGTGGATTTAAAACACCCCTTTATTTAAAACAAAGAGCAAAAATATGAGAAACCAAAACACCTCCAATGCTTATACTAGAACTGGCTACTTTTATTGAAGCCAGCGTTTTGAAATGTTTTAGGTTAGACAATATTATGTCAAATAGTGGGTCACTGCTATAAAACCCAGCTAGAAGGGCTGTACTGAGTTGCAATCAATGCCACCCAGCAGTGCCTGGTCACGTCACTATCAGTAATTGTACTGTTTCACCCCAACCTGGACAAGGAGCTATGGATAGGTACCCTTTAATTCCTCTAGTTATTATTAAAGATCACAAAGCCAAGTGGTGGCAAGGAAGCAAGAATTATTACTGTGGAAACGTTTTATCAAATAAAATACAAAACTAGTGTTTGCAGGTTACAGCTCTCTTTAAATGCTTAAGCCCTTAAAAACATGTTGGAGTATACAGAAAAAGAGGCAGTTTTGTTCCCCCGTTTGGCTGAAGTTAATGTGCATTGGTTACTATAAAGTTTGCAGTTCTGTTACTATAAAGTTGGTTCTGTCCTGACAGCATTTGTGCAACTGGATCAGCTGCACAAGGCAGTCAGATTTCAAAGGGTTTTAGATTTCAAATTAATTCTTGTGATCAACAACTTGTGATGACATTTCTTTACAACCTTGTTGAATTATTGATTAAAAATAATTCTTTAATATTTAATGACAAGAATTCACATTTCATCAGCGAGGCGCTGCTATGTAACCGCTAGCATAAGAAGCAGCCGTTGTTATTTATCAAAGGAGATTTAACATCCCAGAAAATAAAGCTCATTACTGGCAGTTCAGCTTTCTGTTGATATAATATTACTAATACCTGTACCAAACCGACAACATTTTCAGTGACTTAAAGGGGTAGTTTATGTTATCTTTATAGAACGTCCTATTCCTAGAATCTTTGCCTATGGTATTGGTCTTTATTTTACTTCTATATCTTTTTTTTATAGTTTTTTAATTATTTGCCTTCCTCTTCAACATCTTTTTGGCTTTTAAATGGGGTCACTGACCCTTTAAGCCAAAAAATGGTTGCTTTGTGAGCTTAAAATGTTATTATTATTTTATTATAATTACTTTTTATTGCTGATCTTTCTATTCAGTTCCTCTCCTATTCATATTCCTGTCTTTCTTTCAAACCCCTGTCTGGTTGCTAAGGATGTTAAGGTAAACAAGACCCTTGTAACCTGCTAGCTGAAACCACAAAAAACAAAAAAAGGAAAAACAGTTGTTTCAGGATATCAATGTCTATGTCATACTAAAAGTTAATTTCAAGGTGACTGACCTCTTTATTCTCAAGTAAGCAATACAATGAATGTTTTGTTTAAATTGTTTCATGTATATTTCGTGTATAACTAGTCACTGAAGTTCACAATTAATAAACATTAGAAATAAACCTAGTGAATTGGCGAACCCTCCACGCTCACAACCTCAGAAAGAACCAAAAAGAACAATATTGCATTAATTATGAAGGGGTTGTCAGCTTTCTAATGCCTTCCTCAGTTGTCTGATTCACAGAAAACACAGGGTATGAGGATTTCATTAAGCTATTCGAGGTTGTGAAACTAAAGTAGTTCCTAAATACAGGTGAATTCACCGCTGAGAACTGTAACTTCTAATGCTCTGTCAGTTCCCACTGTTTTCTAACAATGGCAGCTTATGCTACAGGCTTGGGATGCTGATATTACTTCTGATATGTGGAAGATGGACCTGATTCTCTTTAGACTTTGACAAGAAAAAAATTAGATTAATGCCTCCGGAAGCCAGTTGTATAAACAATGAATAGGGAGTTAGGTGTACAAGCACCAGGCAAGGTTCTCATTGGAATAAGTGGGCTCCCTGATCAGCTAGAGAGATTTTTGTTAAATAGTTTCCTCAATAATTCATCCCCTGATATTAGTTAGATTCAGATACAACTCAAATAATGCTTATACCCTTATGGTAAATGTACTTTCCCATCCTCCCATTAAACTCCCATGGTTTCTAAGGTACATTATATGTTATGAAGTTTAATAAATAGGCCCCCATAGTCTGTGCTGTTGTCACTTACCTAAGCTTAAGTATATACATACTCGGTGATTGGAAAATTACACTAGGTTATTTGACTGTTATTGGATGCGTAGTGTAGTTTTTGTTAGTTTTTTTCTTTATTTATTTACTTATTTATCCCTCTCTGTCTTGGGTTTGTAGAGGAGAGAGTGGTCTCTATTGAATATTGAATTCACATTTATCTCAACAATTCATTTGTATTCTGTAAGTTTACTGCACAAATTCGATAAAATTCTTTACAATTAAAAAAAAAACAAAAAAAAACAGAGAAATAAAAAAGATGGTTTAGCAATATACTTTATATTGCTAAACTGAGCTTCAATGCCAATACTCAGCTTCAGTGATGACAGAACCATATCTATTACTCTGGATTCTAGATATCTGTTCTTACCAGCTAACTAAATTAAACTCCAGCTTAAATATGTGTTAAGTATCTATTATTTTCCCCTAATGACAATCTATAAAGAAGCCTGAAAGAGCATGCTAATGAGCTGTAAAATACTAACGTTTCTTTCATAATACTGGACCTTTCAGGAAAATGTGAGAACATCATAGCATAATGATCCACAGCTATAAAACTATGATCTAAATACAATTTAGCTTTCATTATACTTTCTAAACCTAATGTGTCATTGTCACCTTTAATAAAACTTTTTTAAAAATGTCCCCTTCCTTTGTTTGTCCTCATATCAACTGGTTAAGTAGTCAAGAAGATAATACTTGTTTTATTATTACTGTCACTCATAACCACCAAGTTTGGCTACTTGACTCCTAGTACCTGGCTCTCTTGTGCAGATCATAAGAACTAGTGATGTGCAGGTCCCCTTTCGCTGCTCTGGCCGGCGAGTGTGTCCCTTTTTGTGCATGCGCGTTCTTTTCAACAAGCATGCGTCCTTTTTGACGCACGCATGTTTATTGGGAGCTAAGACTGGAGAGGTTGCGCCGGGCGTCTGGCCGGCCTGGCCCAGCTCTGCGCCCCCATGTTTATAGACCCGCGGGAGCATTCAGACAAGAGTCTTTGAAAATCTCTCACTGGAGGCAGAAGCCAGCACAGTAAGGTCACAGGCAGCAGCCCAGCAATTGTGTGCAAAAGTTGACCCAAACATGCCCGACCCACAGGTAAACCTTTGGGTTTCGGGTCAGCCCACATCTTCCACTATGCATGCTCCTGTTTGGCAAGCCAAGCTGCTTTGCCTTTGGAGGCCATTTTGTGGAGCATGTTTACTGCAGTAGGAGATAGAGTAGAGGCATCAAGTCTGTCTGTGTTTCACTTTATTACTCCTCAAGTTATTCTAGCAACTGTTCGTACGATCGGCAATACATGCAGAGATATTATCGGCAGTCGACAGAAATCTTTTAACCTGTCTGATCGACCAAAACGACCGATCTCCGCCGGACGAAAAATGTCGGGACTCTCCACACATGGTCCGAAAAATGTATGAATCCTCGATTCCTACTATCAGATCTTTGCGTCTATGGCCAGCTTTATCCTAGGCAGCTATCTTCCTTGCCTGGGATATCACTAATTTGATCTGGTTCAAGGTTTGCCCAGTAGTTGGCAGTATTTAGAAAGATAAAAGGGAGAACACATGTGATCAGGGCTCTTTTCCTGGATCCTGCCTTGAGGGAAAGTGGATACAGGTCTGGGTCTGAGCAGGGGACAGGTTCTGATTAGGGACAGTCTATTTAGCACCAGACGTTTTGTAATAGTGGCCCCAGGAGCAAAAGTTAGTTTAGCAGGAGTTTAGCAAGAGTCTCAAATAAAAGCTGTATTATACCCCCTAAGAGGAACTAATCTGAGTGTAACCCAAAGTGTGAAGGATTACCACTGATTATCTTGCATGTATCTGAAGATCTATGCTGCCTGATGGATGTGACCAAATCTACTGTCACTGTTCTATACACCAGTTCACTGCAATAAGTCCGTAATTCATTCCAATCTGTTTGGTCTGTATCCAGAAATACTCAGTTACCTTCTAGACTGAGAAGCTACAAGTTAATATTGCACTTCACGGGGAGTTGCATTGAGTTGCGCATAGCCTTAGGGTGCCTGATGTACACTGGCAGTAAGTCACACTATTTCTACACATCTCACACCTATGGGTGTGCTACATGAAGCAGCATTAAGTTTGATGGGCTTTTGTGGTCAGAGCAGTGGATGTGTTGGCAGCAAAGAACTATCCTTTCTTTAGAGGCAATAAGAGGTTAAACCCATAATAATTGACAAACACACTGCAGTCACAACCAATGCATCAACTGTAAAAACTGCTTGCTAAGGGTCACCAACCCTACCAACCAGCCTACTCGATGTGAAGCAGATTCATTCAAAAGTAATAAATAATCAATACTATTACAAAAATAACGATCATCGACAGACAGTATTTTTTTTTACCCTAAATGTAAAATGACATAAGTAAAATTTCAAAGCAAAATTAAAAGAATGGGACAGGATGACAGTTCAGAATCACCGTGGCAACAAAGTAACACTGTTAAAGGTATCTGTATAAAGCAAAAAATTAAAATCCGCAGCTAGATCCAGCTATTTTAACAAAGCTAGCATTGGCTCCTAAAACTGAAATAATATTTCTTCATAAACCAACCTATATTACTCATATACAGCAACGTGTAATATAAAAATGACCACAATGAGTTGTATGTTTTAAGGTTTACAGTTAATATCAAAGGGAATGTCAACCCAAATAATAACCTTTTGCCTTATAGAAGAAAACATAATTCTAAGCAACGTTGTAATATACATTCATTACAAAGTTTCTATGGTGTTTAAGTTATTTGTATATGTATCACTATTGTATTACATTGTTCACACCTGTGAACACCTCTATTGGTGACACTCCTAAAGGCCTGTACTGTTCACACCTGAGACCCAGACTGAAACTGCCCACATTGTTCATCGGTTCACACTTTATACAAAATGCTAATGGGGCACCAGCACTGTGTCACTGTATGTAGTACATCTTAGAGTGGTCCTGATAGGTTTCCCTGTCTCTTACTCTGTTCTGCCTTCCATAAGCTCCTTGTGTGTGCCATATTTTGCCTGTGTGTGACATACTCTGTCTGTATGTGCCCTGTTCTTCCTGCGTATTTGTTCTGGGGGTTTGTTAGCATTTGAAAATAAATTATTGTTAGGGGCCCCTAAGGTGTTTAAACATGTGCTGGGGGTACTGTGTTATTCAAGGGAAAGGGGAGGCATATGGATTTAAGGGTATGTTTTAATATGACATACTTTTTTCACATATGAGTGATAAGTGATATCCTTGCAGTGAGCACCAACCATTTGGTTTTTTGGTGTGCTACCACAATTAATGTGGACATGATCTTGTGGTAACATGCGTGTGGTTTAAAGTGGGTGTGGTTTAAAACAGGGAGTGATCAACACTGGCTTCCATTATCGGCCCTCCACTATGTAGGCCGCAAAAATTTCAGGCCCTCAGTACCACAGAAGTTGGACAGCACTGCATAAGTGAATAAAGTACCCCCTATTGTAAAATATAAGGATATTATAAGTTACAGAGGAGGCCAAAGGCTGAGGTCATGGAACTCCAATGTGACTGTGAATATCCTCATATTTTGTAACAGGGGGTATGTTGTTTATCATAATACACAAGTTTCAGTGAATAATGTGACAGAAATGACATCACTAAGCTCAGATTATAACCAATGACATCACTGAGCACAGTTTATAAGGATATAATTTACAGGATATTCATGGCTCTTATGTATTATATGTATATAATACGCAAAAGCCATGAATATCTTGTAAATTATATCTTTATAAATAGTGAGTACTGATGTCATCAGTTGTAAAGGGTGAGTAGTGATGTCATTTCTGTCACATGACTCACTGAAACTTGTGTATTATAATAAATAAATTACCCCCTGTTGCAAAATATGAGGATATTAGAAGTTACCTTGGAGTTGCATGACCTGTATAAAGGTTAAACCTGCTAGAATTATCCATGCTGTGCTGGTGTGTCCTGTGTCTATGACCTGTATAAAAACACTCGACCTTCGTCCTTGTGTTTTTATATGGTCATGAAACTCCTCTGTAACTTATAATATCCTTATAATTTACAAGAGGGGGTACTTTATTCACTACATTACAATTCCCTGAACTATCTCATAAGTAATATTAATGTGTCTAATTCAATTGCTTAAGAAATTAGTTTAAAGTGTTTCCCTATAAACTTTAATAAATATTTGTATCAAACTAAAATAGCGCATTGTAAATTATTGATTTGGTAATATGGTGCACAAATATATTTAAGAATTAAAAGTCTGCAACCAATCAGTAGACAGCGCTGTTTGCAATCTAACACTAAAATGGTTGCTTTCTGTTAATAGATATGCAGCACATTGCACTCATTCCCATCATTAAATTTTATTATTTATTTCTTAATGGAAGTGGCATAAAACATTGGCAGTGACACTTCAGAACAGCTTAGAACATGTACATGTGACATCAGCAAAGGTGAATTATAATTTAGCCAACCAATTAAATTGATGTCATTTATTGTAGGGAATCTTGAAACTTTCTTTTCAGTCAAGGATAATAGGAAAACAGATACACATAGTTGACAATTAGTACAAGTATGGGATCTGTTATCCAAAAAACTTTGAATTACGGAAAGGCCATCTCTCATAGACTTCATTTCATGCAAATAATCAAATTTTTATGATTATGAAAATTTAAAAGATTCCCCTTTTCTCTGTAATAATAAAACAGTACCTAAGATTAGAATTAATTCTTATTGGAATCAAATCCAGCCTATTGGGTTTAATTAATGTTTAAATCATTTTCTAGTAGGTTTAAGGTATGGAAATCCAAAATATGGAAAGATCCGTTTTACAGAAAACCCCAGGTCCCCAGCATTCTGGATAACAGGTCCCATACTTGTATTTCTTATGACAAAGCACCAGAACAGCAATTATTTGCCCCATGCTATACATTTTGTCATATATTTCAAATGCTAAAGCAACTATCCCATAAAAGCTGGCCATGTCAGTAAGTGCACTGTACTCTGTGATTATGTCTACCCCAGGGACTGTGCCAGTACTAAATGCAGAATCATATCACCTTGCCAGAAGCAGCATATGAACCAAGTCTCAACAAAGCATTATGAAAAATGTGCCAGATGGGGTGCCCAAGTGTGCAGACCCTCTATATTCTGGGATATTGGGAAAGGAGATGAATATGTGCAGCAAATGTCACTGATTACTTCAGCAGATTGCACTTCAATTCATACTTTTATTTATACATTTATACTGCTCTGTAACAAGTGTCATATAGAGTATTATGTGCATTTTAACTCCCTCCCACATTATACTTACATTTAAACAAAACTCTCAAGTCACTGAGGCACAAACAGTCACATTCAGTATATCTGAAAGTAGTGTCAATCGATTGTGCTTTTTAGCGATGCTGTTGGTCTTTACAGCTTTTAAGGGTTGAGGGGATCTGTAATGCAATGTGAAGCTGGAACTGGGGACCATAATTGTACATACTGTTTTAATGAAAATACTGAATGAACATCTGTTTGAGTTACGCTAAGGCTGCAGACACATGGAGCATGTACAGGCATTTATTATTTAAAACACAAATACATGTATAAGGAATATATAAATGCAAATGAGGTTTTTTTATGCATTTTACAATATTTCCCACTGTAATATTAATTAGAACAATGAAGTTCTATAAAATGTTACATGCTGTGTTTTTTTAAAAAAAAATACTTTGGATGCAACAGATTGAAATAAATGCTTCTAAGTAATGCTCAATTAAATGTGCCTTGTCCAGTTTTGTACGCATTTACATTGCATTCAGGAAGCATTAAAAATGCATCTAAATAACATGAATCTAGCACACCTGTTTATGAGCTGCTACATACGGCAAAAGTTAGCCCTGAAGCATTTGTTCACAAATGTACATTTTAATCTATTTGAACAGGCACCAAGTTCAGAATTTAGACACAAGCCCTCTTCAAACTAGTGCTTAGGTAAAAAAAATGCATTTTTCCAAACAGGTTTAAAGTGGTTGTTCACCATTAAATTAACTTTTAGTATGATGTAGAGAGTGATATTCTGAGACAATTGGTTTTCATTTTTGATTATTTGTGTTTTTTGAGTTATTTTGCTTTTTATTCAGCAGCTCTCCAGTTTGCAGTTACAGCAATCTGGTTACTAGGATCCGAACTACCCTAGCAACCATGCACTGATATGAATAAGAGACTGGAATATTAGAAGGAGAGGGCCTGAATAGAAACGAGGAATAAAAAGTAGCAATAACAATATGTTTCTAGCCTTACAGAGCATTTGTTTTTAGATGGGGTCAGTCAACCCCATTTGAGAGCTAGAAAGAGTCAGAAGAAGAGGGAAAAAATCAAAAACTATAACAAATAAATAATGAAGACCAATTAAAACGTTGCTTAGAATTAGCCACTCTATAACAACCTAAGAGTTAACTTAAAGGAGAAGGAAAGGCTAAAACTAAGTAAGCTTTATCAGGAAGGTCTATATAAATACACCAGTAAACACTGCAAGTAATGCTGCTCTGAGACCTCTGCCAAAAGACACACAGCATTTCTTTCCTTCTATTGTGTACATATGGGCTTCTGTATCAGACATCCTGCTGTAAGCATAAACCTCCAGGGCTAGGGCATGAGCATGCACAGTTTGCTCCTCTCTCCGTCTCCCCCTCCATCCTCCCCTCTGCTGTAATCTGAGCCCAGAGCTATGAGTGAGCAGGGAGAGACTCAGGCAGGAAGTGATGTCAAACCAAGCTAATATAGCAGCCGCTATCCTAAACAAACAGAGAGAGCTTCTAGAGCATTCTGCAGAATAAATATAGTGTTATAGCTTGCACTATTGTGGCTAATTTATTGGCAATAAACTGCTTCAGTAGCTTTCCTTCTCCTTAAAAGGTGAACCACCCCTTTAATTAGTGCTTTATTGGAATATATATATACTATATATATACAGTATATATATATATATATATATATATATATATATATATATATATATAGAATAATGTGCTCCCTTTTATAAATATGAGACATCACCATGCAGTTCTATTTATAAAATAGGATCTGCTATTATACAGGTCATTGAACTCTGAGAAAAATAACCTACATTTCTTAACCTGCATTATGTCAAAACTAGGATTTGTAAAGCACAATGTGACATTCAGCTCTTGTTGAGATTCACTTTATAATATGGGCAGTCAGAGGTAGTGATGTGAGGGTGTTCTGAAACCCATGGGTCAAAAGAGAGATAGCAGCTAGGATTTAGACAGGTGTCAGGTCCTCCACCAGGGAGGATAGACATCTTTGGCAGTATAGAAGTGCAGTTCAACAACACCCTCATGTGCTCCTTCCACCTAGTGAAGGCCCATCCTGCTGAAAGAGGCTCCAATGTAGCTCATGCTCTAAGCTTCTAGTTGGTAACAATCTTTGGCATAGGCCCCCAAGCCTTGGCAATCATTCCTTCAAGCTGTGGCAAAGAAGAGAACCCCAAACAAACCTCTGCTCTCGACTCCAAGCCAAATTAAAGGATGGGTGGGCAGGAGGCTGACTGTGCTGACTTGAACAAGCCAAAACCCCTCTCTCCCTCCACTAATTAGTACCCTCTGCAAACTCCAGACTCATGACCTTCGTCTGAGCCTGCATACCTCTACCGTGTCTATAGCTTTCCACACTAGCACTTGATTTATTAAAACCTTACTTGCCTGCTTTCAATAACCAACCGATTTTACCTTACATTTTTGCCTGTCCCACTTTCTACCCCAGATAATGCTGCTTGCCCCGACCCCGTGCTCCCAGTCAAAGTCTCATTATTGCTGCTCAGCCCCAGTGTCAGCCCCTTAGCATTTATTCTTTGGCCTCCCCTTTGATGTCACCAACGGAAAGAAGTAGAGCAGATGGATTGGGTATGGGTAGGAGAAGATTTGGTTCAGGGTCGGACTGGGGGGGCCAGGGCCCACCGGGACTGGTGTCCAGGGCCCCTCTCTGGCCCCCGCTACCTACTTGATTGTCGAATCGCCGCTCGGCGCCCAGGCGGCGCATCGTGCATGCGCAAACGGAACCGGCGCTCGACGCGCATGCGCAAACGGCGCTGCGATGCGCCGAAATTTGTTTGGGAGAGGGGGACTGGCCCGGCAGGGGCCCACTAGGGTCGGGGCCCACCGGGTATTTTCCCGGTATCCCGCCGGGCCAGTCCGACACTGATTTGGTTCCAGGTGCAGGCCAACACAACCTGCTCATCACTTTGTAGAGGATGATATACGTTCAGTACCAAATCGAGAGCACAGTCTAAAGATCTCTGTCGCTAATATTTATTATAACCATTACTTTTATTAATACAGTTAGGCCCATAAATATTTGGACAGACAACTTTTTTCTAATTTTGGTTCTGTACATTACCACAATGAGTTTTAAATGAAACAACTCAAATGCAGTTAAACTACAAACTTTCAGATTTAATTCAGTGGGTTGAACAAAAATTTGCATTAAAATTAGGGATGCACCGAATCCACTTTTTTGTATTCGGCCGAACCCCCGAATCCTTTGCGAAGGATTCGGCCGAATAACGAACCGAATCTGAACCCTAATTTGCATATGCAAATTAGGGGTGGGAAGGGGAAAACATTTTTTACTTCCTTGTTTTCTGACAAAAAGTTACGCAATTCCCCCCCCTGCCCCTAATTTGCATATGCAAATTTGGATTCGGTTCGGCCGGGCAGAAGGATTCGGCCGAATCCGAATCCTGCTGAAAAAGGCCGAATCCTGGCCGAATCCCGAACCGAATCCTGGATTCGGTGCATCCCTAATTAAAATGTTAGGAACTAAAGCCTTTTTTTAAAACAATCACTACATTTCAGGGGCTCAAAAGTAATTGGACAAAGTAAAAATAAAATATTCATTTCTAATACTTGGTTGAAACCCTTTTGCTGGCAATGACAGCCTGAAGTCTTGAACTCATGGACATCACCAGATTCTGGGTTTTCTCCTTTTAAATGCTCTGCCAGACCTTTACTGCAGCGGCTTTCAGTTGCTGTTTGTTTGTGGCCTTTCTGTCCGAAGTTTAGTCTTCAACAAGTGAAATGCAGCTCAATTGGGTTCAGATCAGGTGACTGACTTGACCATTCAAGAGTATTCCACTACTTCGCTTTAATAAACTCCTGGGTTGCTTTGGCTTTATGTTTTGGGTCATTGTCCTTCTATATTATGAAACACCTCCCAATCAATTTGACTGCTGGATTTGAGCAGACAGTGTCTCTGAACACCCCAGAATTCATTTGGCTGCTTCTGTTCTGTGTCACATCATGGATAAACACTAATGTACCAGTGCCACTGGCAACCATGCACGCCGAAGCCATCGCACTGCCTCTGCCATGTTTTATAGATGATGTGGTATGCTTTGGATCATGAGCTGTTCCACACCTTCTCCATACTTTTTTCTTGCCATCATTCTGGTAGAGGTTGATCTTGGTTTCATCTGTCCAAAGAACTTTTTTTAGAACTGTGCTGCCTTTTTTAGTAGTTTTTTTTTAGCAAAGTCCAATCCAGCCTTTCTATTCTTGATGCTTATGAGTGGCTTGCAGCTTGCAGTGCACCCTCTGTATTTACTTTCATGCAGTCTTCTCTTTATGGTAGACATGAATATTGATACACCTACCTCCTGGAGAGTGTTGTTCACTTGTTTGGCTGTTGTGAAGGGGTTTCTCTTCACCATGGAAATGATTCTGCGACCATCCACCACTGTTGTCTTCTGTGGACGTCCAGGTGTTTATGCATTGCTAAGTTCACCAGTGCTTTCTTTCTTTCTCAGGATGTACCAACCTGTAGACACTCCTAATATTGTAGCAATTTCTTTGATGTGTTTTTTCTGTTTTTTGCAGCTTAAGAATGTCTTGTTTCACCTGCATGGAGAGCTCCTTTGACCGCATGTTATTTGTTCACAGCAAAATCTTCCACATACAAGCACCTCACTCAAATCAACTCCAGGGCTTTTATCTGCTTCATTGATAATGAAATAACAAAGGAATTGCCCACACCTGCCCATGAAATAGCCTTTGAGTCAATTGTCCAATAACTTTTGAGCCCCTGAAATGAAGTGACTGTGTTAAAAAAAGGCTTTAGTTACTCACATTTTTATGCAATCATTTTGTTCAACCCACTGAATTAAAGCTGTAAGTCTGCAGTTCAACTGCATCTGAGTTGTTTCATTTAAAATGTATTGTGGTAATGTACAGAACCAAAATTAGAAAAAAGTTGTCTCTGTCCAAATATTTATGGGCCTAACTGTAAGTGTTTTAAAATATCAGTTTAAAAGCTAGTGATAATATAAACATTAAGGCAGTATTCCATCAAACGCACATACTGTAGCTCTTCATTCCTTGTTTTCAGTAAAGAAAATGATGATTATACATTGAAAGACATGTGTCAACATGTTAAGCTGAGTTCTTTCAGTAAATAGTTTTGGCAGTTTCCTTCCCCAGAATCCCTTTGAACTAGCTATTATTTTCTAATTATCACTTTATTTACATGTATAAAGTGCTTCTGAGTTCCATAAAAAAACAACACCGGTCATGGGCACTAAGTATTTGGGAGCATTTTGAATGAAAATGGCTAGGGGTGAAATAATCATAAATAATGGTTTATTAAATAATTATATAATTATATAGCCAGTCATTCTGCAGCTTGTCAGGGGAAAAAAACCCATGAGCCCCAGACCTGGTAGACCTTATCCCCCCGCACGGTCACCACAATGAGAACTGCAGGCGTTGTCTTCTCCCCCCCCCCACCCCTGGTTGTTATGTAATAAACTGTACTAATTTCTCCCAGGAGTATTAACTCATAACAACTAATCAGCAGGTAGCATTTACTGGTCACCTGTTTAAAAGCAAGCATCTTATTGGTTGCTATGGGTTACTGCCCCTGGGCAAATATAGTACCATTTATTACATATGGGTTAGTGTTTTAAATATCTATGTAGTTTCCAGCAACTCAGAGTGGCTCACAGACAACAAACACTTGTTGAATTCATTCCCCCAGCTCTCCAGAATATCTCCCCTTCATAATAGAATCCAGCAAATAAAACAGTCACAGCAAAAGGCCTATTCATTACACTCAGGATGAACAAGGGTCTATACTGTCCCCTTAGACTTGGTCTAAAAAGCTGCAGGTGCTAAACATTATATTTATGGAGTTTTTAGTCCCTTTGAACATTTTAATGGTGTATTTTTATTCATGACAACCACTCTAAAAGTATCAAAAAGCAGCCACATTCTATCAAACTCTATCACAGCATTTTCCATCCATTAGGTGCATTACTGACATAGATCAGTCACTTGCCATCAACTGTGCTCGCCTTGTCATTTAACAAAGGGTTGAGCTAATACACACATAACTGTCACACGGAAAGTATATATCTCAATTCAAACATCAAGGACTCAAAGTAGAGTCATTATAAATAAGGTTTCACATTCTATTCCAAAATAAAGAATTACAATTCTTACATCCTCAAATTTCCAAATGTTTTCCCAACTTTGTTTCTTGTTTATATTTTACATTAACAGTTTACAAAAAGGTCTAGGTATGTAATCTCTTATCTGTAGAAAGCTTTGAATTAGTGGAAAGCCATCTCCCATAGAGCTTATTTTAAGCAAAAATTTTATTTTCCTTGTTGTTAACTAAGTAACTAAGCTACATAAATCCATATTTGTAACCTTTTTTTTCAAAGTTTTTTAGTAGACTCAATGTATGGTGATCCATATTACGGAAAATACCCTTGTCCAAAAAAAACCTAAGATCCCATGTCTCACATATCTGTATTTTCCCAAGCATATTACTGTAGTTCTGGCAATTTAGAATTTAAAGTTACAGTCAGATATCAAGATTTAGTATTGCTTCTATTAGACCTGGCCACCTTTTTCACATGTACATATGACTCCCTCTGTTATATTCTCAGCAACTGGCCTGGTAGGGTAACACCATGGATTTAACCATGCCAATTATACCTATTTTAATGCTTGTCAATTTAATTTAAAAAAAAAAGAATAGGTGCCCCAGTTTATTAAAATCTGATTAGTAAATCAAGCAAATGTATAATGAGCAACATCCCCAGCATATTCTGTATTTAAGAAATGGTTTGGTGAAACAAAGTACCAGAAGAAATACAGGGAAATGAGCAGCATACCCAAGGTCACTTGAGCACTTGACTTCACACCAGTAAGCTATTGAATAGCTCTGATCAGACAAACACATTAAAATGCAAGACTCATATGCCATTATCTTTTTGTTCTTCTCTTTCTAATACAAAAATAGCTCTTGCTGTAAATTAAAAACCAGATGGCTTTAATTCTCCATTGTGTCCCCTCTATCCAGCAGATAGACATTGCTTAAGCTACCAGGCAATAACCCAGTGCCTTACTAGCATCTTGTACCTATAAATCTACTGGTTTATTCTGCACATTAAGGAACTCTTCTGCCAAGAAACAAGGAGCTACCCAAGCGCTACTGTGCTGATTCCCCCTCTACTAGAAGCAGTGCTTTATTAAAAAGCACTTTATTCAAAAGCACAGTGCTTTTTGTCATTAAGAAACCTGCAATGCTTAGCTTAGCAGAGTTTTGCAGAATCTCAGGGTTAAAAGACTTTGCAAGGAGCAAATACAGCAATAATCAGGGGTCTCTGTTAATAAGCATCGCAACATTTTAGAAGTGAACATTTAAAATCATTAAATATTAATGAGACCGGCTACACAATGCGAGGGCCTGCAGTTTCACTGGCAACCACACAGTTAAATGGTAATGCCAAATGATCTGGCCAACTACCTGTGGCCTTGGGCTTTAGTACTAGGTTATTGGAAAACAATGCCCCAGATCATGGTTAGTGCTTGTGATTACCTGAATAAATCCTTGTTAATAACAGAAATCAGCTTGCAGGATATAACATCTGTCCCTGTATTATACACAGACAAGCAGCTCTATGCACTTTCTCTTCTCAGGAAGAAAAGAAGCTACACTGCAGACCCGATTGTTGTATAGTATATGCACATTACACTGGCATTTTATGGGATTTTTTTTGCTCTTCCGGCAGCCTGAGTCAGTGGCTCATAAGAGAAATATATATTGCAATTAGAATGTAAATCAACAGCCTCAAGCAAAGAAAGTGAAAAATGAAGTGCAGCCCTGCATACAATAAACTGACATTGCAACTAGAATGCTGACTACAATAGCATCACAGCAGACGGGTTTAATAATATCTTTAAGGGGGCTGAATGCACAGAATAAGCTACCCACCATAAAGGACACCAGATACCTAGAAGAACAGGCATTTGCAATGGTCTAATACTTATATATATATTTAAAGTGTGAATTGCTCTGTCTTATCATGTTCATGTCTTACATTCCAACAAGCTGTTTGGTTTGCTTGTTAATAATGTTAATGACAATATTATTAATAGTATTAATAATGATTGCAGTGCAATGCAAGGCAGTATTACCATTGTTAGTAAAGCAGCTTCTAGCTATAAATCCACATATATGGACAGATAATTACCTGAATTCTGATCAGATAAAGGAGAAGAAAAGAAAGTGGAGCTGTCTCTGGAATCCTATTGATAAATCGATTCACAATTTAAAGCAGCTGATGTGCACATAGGAAGCTAGGGGCTGCACAAAGAAATGAAAGTAGCAAGCAGTGACTTATATAGAAAGTACATAGAATGAATGGAATCTCACCTGGCAGTTTATAAGCAGCCTGCTCCCAGAATAGCAGGTAGTCACGCTCCAGTAATGCACCCACATACACACGTATCCCTGCTCCTCCGTATGTATCAATCTCTCTGTTCTGTATCTTCCCAGCCATAGACTGATCCACCCCCCAGCACAGTCTGCAGCTCAGGAGGCCAATGGTACCGGTATTCTGGCATGAATCACACAGCAGCCGTGGCCAATCACTGGGAAGGCTTTGGGCTTTGAGTGTAGTCTCCCAGAGATACTCACAGATCAGACGCTGCTGCCTCTCTATAACATCATACAGGCATGGGAGAGAGTCTTGTGCCTTGTGTCCCAGTCAATGACATGGTTGCACTGGGTGAAACAGGGGCAAGGGGGAATTACAGATGCTTGGAGTTCTGCACTGGGATGACAGAATTGACTTAATAAGCTCTTGCTTAAAGGAACAGTAACATCAAAAAATGAAAGTATTAATTAATTTTAATATAATGTACTGCTGTCCTGCACAGGTAAAAATACTTTCTTTGCTTCAGAAAGATTACTATAGTATAATAATTGCTATTTAGCCACATGGACAGCCATTCAGTCTGAAGAGAATTATAAAAGGCACTGGTACATAACAGAAAGCTTCCGTATGATTCTACAGTGCTTATTTGTTATCTGCTATTTAATTTTTTGGTGTAACTGTTCATATAACTGTAGGGGCCCCTACTGGTTAATCTGCCCTGCAGCTTTAAGGCCCCACCTTTTTCTTAGATTGATCTGCCAGGAGAGGTGTGACAGCTTCCTACTACACTGCACTATAGTGTGTGTAAGGAGTGGCCTCTTCCTCTTTCGCTTCTGGATGCTGATTCAGCTGGGTGTCCATTCACCTGATGTCACTTGCCTAGCGCATAGTTCACTAAACCTTGTTCCTGTTTTATTAATAACCTCCTGGCACCCAAGTCTTTTGTTATTGCACAGTAGCCTGTGGGAGTTGTAGTTGCACTACACCACACCTTTAATCTTCCATATAGCGAAGGCCCTAACCTGAAGTGTTAGAGTCACGTGTAACCCAATGCTCTATTGCACTAGCTGGTGAATTAACCCCGTATGGCCCAAATAGGTGTTACATAACCATTCTGGAATTGCTGGAGCTTTTCTGTAGAATTTTCCTTGCATGGCAATGTTTTACATAGGTTTCTTTGACAAAGGTATAAACATGGCTAATATGTAGCCCTTTGGTTGAGCTATGATGATATGATCCCTAGATATTCCTATGTAAAGGGAAGAGGTGTCAAGTACAAACCTGTTATTTTGGTTAGGATGGGATGCCCTATCCTGTAAAAGTGCCAAATTAGATTAGCAGATGAGGCTGCTGAACCATTGGAAACTGCAACTTGTCTTTCTGTTGGCCAATGGCCTGTGCCTACGGGTTGCTGTGGGGCACACTCACAGCAAGGTGTATATATATAGGTATCAAATATATATAAAAGTACATTTTCTTATATCCCTTTGTATGCTCATGTTGTACCCTCAGGATCTGTGGTGTTGCTAGAGGCCTTGTTTAAAAATTTAGATAAAGCTGCTCAGAGTTGCTGCCACTAGACCTAACAAAGGGTGCATTCCTTGAAATGTGTCCCTATTACTTAAACTGGAGGAAACAAATTATGTTCCATCGGGCAAAAAGTTTTTGAAAATATTGCCGTTGGTTGTGTTAGCTAAAAACGTGCAAATCACCCTAGTAATCTCCTAGATAATTTATGTGGGGGGCAGGGGGCTGTGGAGCTTCAGTCTGTATAAATTATACACATAGTAAATGACTAAGTGGGTACAACAGGGTATAACAAGGCAGCAGGGTGAGACTAGAAATGGACTACAAGGCATCAGGGAGTCACATTAAAGGGGTTGTTCACCTTTAAATTAACTTTAATTATATATAGAGTAGAGATAGTCTAAGACAGTTTACAGTTTCAGCAGTCTGGTTGCTAGGATCCAAATGGAAAATGAAGACCAATTGAAAAGTTGATTAGAATGAGCCATTCTAAAACATACTAAAAGTTAACTTAAAGGTGAACCACCCCTTTAACAAAGAGAGCTGTTGTAATTCTCTTTCCCTCTCTGTAAATCTGCACAGTCCAACCACACATATACAAGGCTGTACAAGCATCAGAAACAGGTCTGGACTGGGATATAAAATAGGCCCTGAAGTATAGAGAGGCCCATTACCACTAGACTTGTCAGGGCTACCATCAGCAGATGTTGGATAATAATTGTGGTGTCTACTCATGTGCATCTCTGTGGGGGTAAATTATATACTCATTACAACAATATTGTCATTTTCCCAGTCCCTAACTCCTGCAACTCACTGTCCCTACCTTCTACCCATTAATGAAATAATTTTCCTTCCCTAACCTCAGTGCTCTCCTCTGTAGCGCTCTGCTTTTTTTTAGCAAATGACTGCCATCCTGCCCACTCCATTCTTCCCTTTCTCTAGCTTAGTGACAGTCACCACACAAACCCTCTACCTCTAGAAGCCAGGGGCAGATCAAACTGTAGGGAAAATAGAATATTTTAGAATCCTTACTGCCAAAGCTTTTAGTTAGAACATATTTGTGTGGTGCTTCAGAATTCTAAGGTATCATACTTCCTGTACACCTTTATATGAATAATGCACCTTAGCGCATCTTAAATGAATAACACCTTCAAATCCCTAATAATTCTGAAGACAGTGAGACAGTGGCTTGCCAGCTACTGATACATTTTAAATTTGAAGGGCTTATTAACCTCTCCCAGGGGCACAAGTGCAGAGTGATAAGGGGGGCAAGAGCGCATCTCTTATTGCTCACTTCCAGAGCACTTGCACCCCAGGAGTTGCTGGTCTCTGTACTGAGAGCTGGATCAAAAATCCATCAGGAAGAACATCTTAGCTCTTTCCTTACATTGGAGCCCTGGTTGTACCTTCTGAAGCTCCCTAACATCAACGTGCAGTTTATTGGGGGCTGGTGGAGAAATGCAAAGTGCCTCCCCTCAGCCCCATTTAGGTCTATCACTGACTAATGCAATTCGAGCTTGATCCACAGATCTCTGCAGGACAGAGTCTACAAAATGTAAAGTTATGGTAGATTACAGCCTTTCTCACTTTGAGTGTGTGTCCTGCATTGTAAATGAGGCCTCTAGAATCCTAAGGTTTTTTTTATATGGACAGGGTGGAGTTCCGCAAATGGAAGAAATGATGTTTTCTAGGATCTCACATACCTACTGCAATAGACAGAGGATGATTTGCATGCTGTGAATTTTCTACACATATTCCCAAAGCCATTTCCATTAGACTGTCCATGTTTTCTATAATGGGTGGTTCACATTTAAGTTAACTTTTAGTATGTTACAGAATGGTCGATTCTAAGCAAATGTTCAATTGGTCTTCATTATTTATTTTTTATAGTTTTTTTAAATTATTTACCCTTTTATTCTGTTGCTTTCCAGCTTTATACAACTTGTTATTACTCATATTTCAGTCCAGTCCTGGGGTAATTTGAACCCTAGCAACCAGATAACTGAAATTGCAAACTGGAGAGCTGCTTTAAAAAATATAAATAACTAAAAAACACAAATAATGAAAAATGAAAACCAATTGCAAATTGTCTCAGAATATCACTTTTTAAAACAACCTTAAAGTTAACTCAGAGGTGAACAAACCCTTTACAATACATCCATATCTACTGCATTGCCATAAACTTGTTGCACTAAGGAAACCATGTGAGAGGAAAGGAAAATAAAAACAAATGTTTTTACAGTATGGGCAGAGAGCTTTTCCATACATATTCTTTAGCCATACAATTTTTAAACATGCATGAAGCAGGTCTTGCTATGCTTGATTTGTGTCTCTCCCAGACAGAATTTTACAGGGAAAAAGCAACAGAAATTATAGCACATAGAACATTCATATTTGCATGTTGTGGGAACATTGTTTGTTATTAGATATTGTTGATTCTTCAAATGGCAATAAGTAAAAATGTCATTATGGTTTTTAATAAACATGTAATGGTTTCTAGATTTGCACCCATGATCAAAGACCAGAATTGGAATGTGAATAAATAAATGTTGCCAAATTATGTGTGTCAATGACATACTGTATGTAAGAGCTTGAACATGTAAAATATATTTTATGACACCTGGTTGGATTAAACAAAGGAATTTGATTTTTTTACAGGGTTTTACTTTGGTATGTATGAGTTGTATTATTATTTATACAGTTTACATATAAATGTAATAGCACCCAAGAACTGTATGGTTATAAAAATTGGTATTTAATTAAGAGGCATGACCAAACTTTCTGGTTTTATGGTAGATTGGGAGGGGTTATGCTGGTTTTCAATTTCTGATGATGTCACAATTACCTGTGATTAAGTACAGCAGGGTACGAAATGCATAAGGTGGACTATTTTGGGGTCTGTATATAAAAAAAATGAATAGGTAATTTTCATTTTATGATTTTTGAGATAATTGTTAATGTTAGTGGTGATTTATGCCCTTGGGATTGGGCCTAATCCCACTTACTTTGGCCCTTGTTTGACTGGCATTTATATTTCCCAAAGTGGATTTAGTATTTTCAATGACAAATGTGCATACAAAATTTTCTGTTCCATTGTGTCAGATATTGCTTAAAGTATTGGTGGTAAGATGCTTTGTCTCCCAGTTAGGGTTTGCCTCCACATTTAATCTAATGTAGGGACCCTGTGTTTTAGGTATAGCAACTCAGGCAGTTCCCCTTTGTATTTGGATGCCTAAATGGTCCTTCAGTATACTCACGAAACTTTGTCTCCCTTCCTGGGTCCATTGGGATTTACCAGGCTATGGTTTGCCCACTAGGTGGCAGCATGTATAAGTATAAAGGGGTTTAGCCCCATGTGTTAAGGGTCTTTCCTGGGACTTCATCTCTCTGTGAGGTGTTACAGGCTCAGAGCTGCAGTTTTGTTATAGTTGCTCTAGGAGCAAGAGGAAGGTTCAGGGAAAATAATGAGCAGCTTCTGCTCCAACGAGGAGAAATAGTGGAGTCAGGACCCCGTGGTGAGTCCATCACTAGTGCATGGATTCAGTGGGTGAGTTAAGGACCAGTCATGGTGTCAAGATACAAGACCCCAGGCTGAATATCCCTGTGCACAAAGCTCTACTTTATGGGAGGATTTTCCCCAGGAGCATGGTGATCTATTCTTGCTGTTTCACTTCTGAAAAGGCATTCTGCTATTATTATTCTGCTTGACATCAAAGTGCCTGTAACCTACTTCTTTGCAACTGTTATTTTGCAAGAATCATCTCTGTGACTGGATCTGTTGCTGCATGGAACTACACAAGCTGCACAGGTACAAGTAGGTCCCTTAGTACATTACAAGCAATTCTAGCCTGGTCACACACACAGCAATAATACACAGCAAAATCATACTCAAGGGTGTGCTAAACTTATTTATGTAATTTTTCACAATAAGCTGTGGCCACACAATAGAGCAGTATTGTTAGCAATTACGACCATTTTTAACCAATTTGGCATGACATTAGTCAGTATAGACCACAGAGATGCAATATTTAATTAAAGCTGGCCATGCACTGCCAGATCCACTCATTTGGCAGTGTCACCACCTGAGCCTGATTTGGCCTCTCGCACTCTGGGACAGAAATTCAGAAATGTTGAACAATCTATTGCATCTGCCCAACAGATTTCTACAGTGTCATCATTTTCCCTAGTTTTTCTGAAGGTGTTACTGTTACTACTGTGTTCTACTGTAGAAATGGAGGAAAACTGCTATTACCCATGCACATGTCTTTACACTCTGCTATTACCAATTAGTACCTTAATATCTATCAAAGTTATCATAAAAAGACAAATACTGGCTATATATTCCTGTAGTTTTCCAGTGAGGGCTCCCTGCTAAAACATTTTTACATAGAAATCTCTGTAACTTTACCTTCTCCTGCTTCTTCAGCACCTTGTTGTATAGCAATGGCTATATACTGTACATGTTAACTGTGTAAATGGGCTCTAAGTTTTTGCCAATAGACTATTACCTAAGCCCTTTATGGCTTCCTGTCAGACCTCACAGATCTCCACTTTGCTTAGGGCACCTGAGTCAATGTAAAATGGGTCATCAGATTATACCCTACATCCACTATGACTATGTACACTTGGAGTGCAGTATAATTAGATGAAGATAGGTAATATATCTATTGTTGCAGCGGTTCCATTAAATGTAATAGTATTTGTTCATTCAATGAGAAGCTCTCTAATGAAAAAATGTCAAATATAGGAGGATTGGAAAATTTTCCAATGAAACCAAAAGAAAGTACAGTCCCACAATGAGTACTGCACATATACACAAGATTATACAAAGGCAGTATCAGTATTCCTTCTCCCTACTTTTTCATATAACATGTTCCTTCCCTCATCTTATTCTCTACCTCACTCTTCTACTATTATTTCCTTCCAGTCTTCATAATGTTCTATTCAGCCCTTTTAACCCCATTTCCATATTATCTTGTGACTCTTTGTCTCCATCACTCCGCCCACCCCCATCTTTGTTATCCCATCCTCCATGTATTCTTCCTCCTATTGTTAGTTTTCACTCAATGTTCTGCATTTTTCTTATCTCATTTTGCTCTCAGTTTCCTTACTCATCCCCCCATTTGGATTTTTTTTAAATAAATAATTTTCTCATCCTATTTTGTACTCTTCCCCTTTCCGATAACTATCATAAATCTTCCTTAAATCTCTGTGTATTCTGTAGGAAGGTAACAAGTAGTGGATACATGTGTGAATGTTATAGTGGTCTTAGACTGTAAGCTCCTCTGGGGCAGGGACAAGAGTGAATGTGGCAATGCTATATAAATACTTATATTAAAACAAATAGATTGATTTATTCCATTTATTCAAATCTTTAACCAGTCTTTATTCAATACAAAGTGAAAATTCACCATGCAGATTGCAGATTTTTTCCCCTGCAAAATCCTAGTGTTATTGCATCCAATACAACATTCTGTACCAGCTGGCAAAAGTTATGCACGAAAAAAGTAAAAATGATGTGCCCCTTTGTATATTATGTGCATATTTTTCAGTATGGGCAGTATGACATGCTTAGAAATAGCATTCAGGTATTGAGTACATGGGAACCTGCACTAAATGGCAGCTACAGAATTTTCTATGAATAGGTTAAAAGGCACTAAGTACTAAAAAAGTAACTGAGGCTTATTTACTAACTCTGAGCAAATTTACCTTCATTTAATAACCAATAACAATCTATTAGAGATTTGCTTTCAGTATTCTACCTATAGTAGGCTAATCAAAGCTAATGAAGCATTATTGCCCCAAGACACTGATGACACTTTTCACTGTATATTTGTCAAGAGGAAACCTTCTGTTTGCTTTCAATGTTACTTGAGTTCCAGGCCATTTTCTTTAGTAAGTAATTAATTTGTATAAATTCAACTGTTTCTTAATTTAGAATTAACCTCAACTGTGATACCAAGGCATGTTCTTTCTAACATTGCTGTTTTTCAATTACATTTCTCTTTCAAGGGACAATTAACCATGTAATTCATGATCAATAGGAGCCTGACACTACATTATTGATCATACTGTTGGTTGTCAATACAATGAATTCCTGAACTTCACCTCTTTAGGCAATTCAAACAATAAATATATATTTGCTTGAGAAATGTTGCTGGTAAAAAGTAAATATAAACCAAAATTTGTACCACACTCATTTGGGAACTAGTTAAAATGAATCATTTATTTTAAAAAATCCAACGTCTCCAGCTCTGCTGTGCTCTTTCTCAGGGACAATTCCTCAGAGTCCCTAAATTCTATTTTTTTTGGCCATTGTAGCACAGAACTTAATGAGAAGCAGTTGCCAGCAGAAAGTGGTCTATTGATTGTTGAGGTTCTCACTAATAGGAAAGTGACATTCAAAATGCTTTTTGCCCTAAAATACCAGGACTGGATTTTTATCTCCCTGGTGGTATGAATTTAGGTGACATCTCTGCTGTATGAGAAGCTAAGGTATTAGGATTGCACTAAATATGACAGTTTTGGGGTTACTTATTAAAGGTCGAGTTTGTGAGGTTTGTGAGGCTTTTTCCAACTTGAATAAACTCAAAATTTAAACAAACTCGAGTGTTTAAAAAATCTGAATTGAAAAAACTCTGTTGGATGCAACTGGTGAAAAGCTTGAATACCTTAAATGTATTAAGTTTATTGAATTTTTGAACAAAATCCAGCATCAAACACCCCATGAATTAGATGAAATCGACAGGACTTTTAGCAGAAAACACAACTCAACTTTTAATAAATAACCCCCTTTATATGTGAACTTAAAACATTTTTCCATAATTTAGAAATTCACAGACCAGTAAAATAGAAATGATGTGGTCAGACCTTTCTTTGCTTTAAAAGGCTCAGACTTCTCCAGTATCTTCATACAGACACCATAGTACTAACATAATAAAGACTGTCAAGGAGCTACTCATTGTAATTAAAACTGCACCACTTAGTTTTGTGTTTCAGCCAATGATACTTCATAGGTGTAATTTACAACTGCAAGTGCAGTGAGGGCAGGGAAGCTTAGATGTTGGCAGTGAACATAAATGACCCCTTATTTCAAGTTGTCCTTGATACAGTGGTCATTTACATTCATTAACACAGTTGCGGTTGTGCAAGTTCTAATGCTAACATACTATTGCTGCACAAATATGGCAGCCCCCTCCTAGAGGAACACGGGGGGTAAGAAAGGTAACATAAAAGCATCAGAGAAATACTTTTATGGCAAAATTATAAATAGCATTCAAAAACAATATTATGACAAATACAAAAGGTTATTTTCTGGTGTCAGTATCTCTTTAAGGCAGGGGCTGTTAACTGCCCACAAGAACTGAGAAGGGAGAGGCAGAAGAACAGGAACAGGATTGTGACAGGCTGGAGTATGACCAAAGAGGCATAGAATCAAGGACAGACTGGAGAGGGACAATGTGGGCGAAGTCACATGAACAGGCTGGGGAGCAGAGCAGACAAGACTGGATGAGGACTGAAGAACAGTGCAGACAGGACAGGATACAAGGAGCAAGACCAAATAGAACTAGTAGGAACTGGAGGGCAAGAGCACAGGAATTGGAGCTAGGGTCTAGGCCACAGTGATCCAACAGTAGCTAATGCTCAAACAATGCCAGTGAGGAGGGCTGGGCTTATATAGGGCAGGGTCAGCCCTGATTGGCTGACCCCAACCCACCAATAAGACTTCTGCTGGAAATAGAATGGAAAAGCCAGGTGATAGGTAATGAGCAAGACTCCTAGCTGCTCACCTGGCCCAGTGGTCAAGGCATACAGCCAGAAATCCAAAGGTCCCTTGCTCAAATCCCAGCTGAGCCTTACAATTGCCTTCTGTTTTGAATTGAGCGCAGTTGTGCTTATGATGCAGCCAGGGAACCTTGGAACTACTTTATCACCATCTCTGAACAAGCTCCAGAGTGCTTTATGGTAGTCACCACAGCATAGTTGTACCAAAAGAATCGGGCAAACACATCCATGCTTAAGAAATGCCAGAAATTACTGTAACCATTTTCAATGCAATGGCCAAAAAATGGCAAATGTGCTCTAAATTGCACTTTTCTTGTTGTAGTCATAAATTGAAACTGTGACCACAACAGTGCACTTTGCAACTCCCCCGGTGACTGCAATTTTGCACTTTGCTCATTACACTTTTAGTTGTAAATTACCCTTACAAATACCCTTAAGGCCCCCATACACGGGCTGATAAAAGCTGCAGACAGACCGAGTCGGCAGCTTATTTGCCTGTGTGTGGGGCCCTCCGACGGGCTTCCCCGATCAATATCTGGCCGAAAGTTGCCCAGATGTCGATCGGGCAGAGAAAAAAAATCCCGTCGGAACGCGGCTGCATCTGTTCGTTGATGCTGTCCTCTCTAGGGCCCAACAATCAGATCAGCCTGATATGCCCACCTCAATGTGGGCATATCAGGGAGAGATCCGCTTGTTTGGCGACATCGTCAAATGAGCGTATCTCCCTGTGTATGGCAACCTTAACCCTACAAATAAATACATGCAGCCATAAATACTGTGCAACATCATTCTTCTTTACTTAGTAATTAAATGACGAGATTGCCCAACCATTCATGAATGTGTGATCAAGAAATAAGTGTTTTAAATGTCTATACCAGAGTTTATCAATTAAATATATTTATGGTTTAAACAGCTAGCCCAGAATGGAATGAGACTGTATTTCTATGTCAGGACTAATGGACTATTTGAATGAATCAAAGTACAGTAATATGGTAATGCATGTGATTGCCAAACTGCACAACATTAGAATGCTTACCCTGAACAGCAGCCTATGTGGAGCTAGTAATGTAGTGATAAACAGTGAGAGCGACTAATAATCTGTATGTGTCTGTATGTACTTAACATTTTTAACTGCATGTTGATTAAAATGCACCCTATAATCAATCACTACAGCTTGTCATTCCTTATTTGAATATATTAGCTATTCACTAAACTCAGACATTCATTTTCTAGCTGTCTGTGTGTTGCAAAAGAATATGCATATAGCCCACCTATTGCCCCAGGACATAAGAGGCAAAATCTGTCAAATGCACCCCATACATTTTCACTTCTTTCTGATATGACACTTAATAAGGGAACTGAATTAAATCGGAACTCATTCAAAATAAGTGGGATTCCTCTTATATAATGAAACCTAATTCTACTTAAATCATTGTACATGAAGCCTCGTGGAAAATTGGTAATTGCGTGCTTCCAAGATATGCTTCCAAGAAGGAAGGTATTTTGCATATTTCGTTGTTAATCGTAGTACTTCTTCACACTGGATAATACACCAGCTGGGTGCAGACACAATGTGCTGTAAATGATTTATTCTGTCCCACTCAGACGGAATTTACACAAAATGAAAATATGACATTGACGTGTGGGATTCATTATCATAGTGCTTTGATAGAGAATTTATACTGCAATTAATGATCCAGATCTCATTCAAACAAACATTTCACCATTCTGGCAGAAAATAAAAACAATAGCTTTATTACAGATTTTTTTTTTTCACCATTGAATTAATGTTTTATAAGAAAATATTCATTTTTATCTTTGTAATTAATGATAAATAGATTATAGCAATCCATTTCATTTTTTTGTCACCAGCTAGTGTTCTTTGTCTATGTGAGTTGTACTGTGAATGTCTATAAACTTCTGCACTTTCTAGATGTTCGAGACTCATTTACAGCTAGTAATTGTCATTATTCCTTGGAGAGTGGCTTAATAGGCTGTGGAATTGTCTGATTATCCAAATTTATAAGCTGTAACAAAAGACAGTTTAGAATTTTCAAGCAGTTCCAGAATGGATGGTGTAATTATGTCTAGTTGCCCTGGTAATTGTATTTAATTGTTCCACATCTAAATTTTCTAAAGATGATCATTTTCTATTCTAAAATACTTAGGGGACTGTTTCACAGTCCTGATCTACCAAAATGTTGATGGAGTACATCTCAATGCATAGTCAGAGATATTATCAATGGTTATTAAAGCTGTAGTCAAGTATCAGGGATGGATGAATTAATGTTTAGGTATTAGGTGCTAGAATGTTTTTATACCTCTTGCAATGACCATATGAACAAAATAACACAGAACCTTTTCTAGCCCAAGGTCTCATTGGAGAATCCTCAGGTATCAGCTGTGCTCCTGATCCTTAGAAAGTCCCAAAATGTTATACTAACCAATATTGCTTTAAAGGAACAGTAACGTCAGAAAATAAAAGTGTTTTAAAGTAATGAATATATAATGCAGTGTTGCCCTGCATTGGTAAAACTGCTGTGTTTATTTCAGAAACACTTCTATTGTTTATATAAACAAGCTGTTGTGTAGCAATGGGGGCAGCCATTCAAAGGAGAAAAAGCTCAAGTTACACAGCAGATAGCAGATAAGCTCTGTCTGTCTAATGGTGTTATCTGTTATCCATTAGCTAACCTGTGCCATATAGCCATTTTCAATTTCCTCCATTGCTCCACAGCAGCTTGTTTATATGAACTATAGTAGTGTTTCTGAAGCAAACAGATCAGTTTTACCAGTTCAGGGCAACACTGAATTATATTTTCATTACTTTAAAACACTTACATTTTTTGGTGTTACTGTTCCTTTAAGAATTCATCTCTACTGTACCATATTGTAATCTTTGATAATGTTGGGATGTGCTTGAAGTTGTAGTACAGCAACATTTGGGTAGAGGTGCACTGCTATGGAAGATTTCTGTGCCTTAGAACTTGGACT
This sequence comes from Xenopus petersii, assembly GCA_038501925.1. Classification (NCBI taxonomy): domain Eukaryota; kingdom Metazoa; phylum Chordata; class Amphibia; order Anura; family Pipidae; genus Xenopus; species Xenopus petersii. The sequence continues at coordinate 111,504,204 of CM076682.1, read as the reverse complement.
TTTTGGTCTCTATGGCAATTACACTCAATTGCAAAATTACTAAAAAACAATTGTGGAAAAACAATTAGAAATTCTCTCTTGAACAATAATAACTGCCCTCCTGGTTTTCCAAAGATTGTTAGCCAGAAGCTCGTTGTCAATACGGAAATTTCTGTAGCGTCAAAGCACATAATTACTAGTTGAGATAATGGAACTACTTGTGATTTTTATTGACAAAAAGTACATGGATCTAATCGGAAATTTTGCTTTTAGTTCAAAGCTTTAAACAGAATAAAGAAAATGACTCAACTTTTTGAAATGAAGTATAATTCTAGTTAGATGCAAATAAATATATGGCTGAAAGTATATGGAAATGGCTGAAATTGAATACAAAAATAGTCATGACAATTCTGTCCTTATTTTGTGCTAATGGTATAGTAAAAATTCTTTCCTGTTTCAGCACAGTAATGTACCCATGCACAAAGCGAGATCTGTACAGAATGGGTTGTCTATGTTGGAAGGGGAAGAACTTGACTGGCCTGTACAGAACCAAAATAAACACCTGTGGGACAATTGGGAATTCCATGTTAGGTATGCCTGATCACCAACATCTGAGCTCAACCTCACTAATGCTCTTGTGGCTAAATGTAAATCCCACCAACTGTGTTCTTCAGTTTTGAAATGCAGGTACAGTAGTTGTCTGGATAATTTTGGCCATGTAGTGTAGTTTTATATTAAATTTAAAAAATTGCTTCTTAAACACATTTTATAAAAGTAATGATGTCCAGAACCATGTTTTGAGGTTTTATAAGGCAAGAGTATAATGGTAAATTGGGCATTGGGATCAGAGTGAATCCCCACACTACAAATGTTGAAAAATAGCTATTTGCAGATTGATATATGCATGACAGAAACTGAAAGATCTGGAATTTCAAGATGAGCCAACACAGTTTGCTTATATCAGTACAACATTTTAGGCCATTGCACGGGAACGTTTTCAAATTATGTGCTCCTAATATAATATACAAAATGCCCTGCAGTAGAAATATATATTTTGTAGAGGCTCTACAGACTCAAGAAACATAAGCTACTATTTGCTATACACAAGAAAAAACAACTGTGAAAATTTTTTTTATTAACCAACCCAATTTTTATTAATATTCTACCCAATTCTACCCAATAATGAAAATGACAAACCTGCAAGGGAATTTCAGTATGTGAAATGAAAGGAAAGGTTAGGAAAGCAAACATATGACAACACCCAACATTTAAAAGGCAAAAAATCTTTTGTACAATTCATTCGCATTCTGCCTGTAGTTTATTTTTTTTTATGGAAAAATGCTCTTTTTACTCACAAAGGAGCAGATTTATAGAGATTTAAGTTGGTGGTAATATCATGCTGTGCATATGCTTTTCATCAGAAGGGTCTGTAAGCCTTGTTAATATAGAAGAAAGACTAGATGGATGGGATATATAGGGTAGAACGGCAAGACAGCCTGCTTTAGTCTGCTATGAACACAATAAAAATATTTTGAACATTCACAATATTAGGCACCAATTAAAATCAATCAAATTTCAGGTTTCACCAGAACAAAATGTTTAGAGGCACTGTATTACACATAGGGCTTTATATATAATTTGTGGGTATAATGCTACTCACGAAAACGAAATAGACTACAAATCAGTGACTGTTAAAATGGCACATAGAAAAAAAAATTCTGACTGTTATTCATTTACCCAAACATCAATGCATATGTAGAACCTATTACTGTGAATTAGACATAAGGTACAGCATGCTAAATAGGGGGCCCCGGGCCCCCCAAACTGACCCTGAATGAAGGCCATGGATATAGTAGCAGACATTTTAAAAATGTGTGTCACTTTTATTGGTGGTTGGATATGGAAATGCCTTCCCTCCTTTTTCCAAAATGGTTGCATCCTAGGCAGGCGCTTCTGTTGCCTGCCCCTAATTCCAGCCCTAAATTCTTTTGTACATAAACTGTAAACCCATTATCACACTTGCCGTATTCAAAGCAGATTGTTATTATTGCTTTGTAATCTTCTTTGCAATAAATAGCTTTTGATAACTTATTGATGGTACTTGTAATGAATGATAAATGGGTCCTTGGGTTTTACTTACCATCTGTTCTGTCATCAGGAATATTCTCTTTTCATTTTAATTTTTAAGATTCATTGTCACCAAAATTATGCTTGAGGAGCATTCCAGCTTTTAGCATTAATATAATTTTAGATAGATTAATTTCCATCTCTTCACTGCAGTCCATATATTTTGCTTGAGATGTCCATTTACACCTTGGTTAAATAGTGCTGTCTATTTGGTATTAAACTGGCACCCCGAGAGTTATTTTAAATCTATAATTTTTTAAAATGTAATTTACTCAAAGTGCATTTAGTCTTTTAATCAACAATACCAGTGATGAGGCAGTTACTTGCCACAGGTATTTTAAAATAAATTGATTCTGCAGTCTTGTGGCCCTTATTTCTTTGCTTTTTTATGGGTCATTGAAACCATCAGCTCCCAGCTGGCATTAACTTAATTTGGCAGGGAAGAATAGATCAAATATATGAATCTGAAGAAAGGAAAGATTCTCTTCTGCTTAAGGGCTCGTTCACACTGCTGTCGTAATCAGTTCCACTTAGAGGGACTGAATATCTCTTGGATTCTGAAAATGCTTGTTCATAGGACATTTGATGTGATTTCAACTGACAGGTTTGTTAAATACTTTTCAATACAAGAGTATTCTCAGTGAACCTTGTCTTAGAGTATTTTTGCTTTTGTTTAATGGGGATTGTTGCGGTTTGTAAGCAACTCTGTTAATTACATTTACCCTGTGGAGAAATAAAAGAAAAGATGATGATATGTTCGAAATGATTAAAACCCTGATGAAAATCAGAAGCCTTTTTTCTTCTGTAGAGTATAAGTGTAAGGACAACGTCCGTGCAAAGATGATGCTTGTGGAGTTTTATGTTCGTTACAGGTATGGGACCTGTTATCCAGAATGATCGGGACCTGGGGTTTTCAGCAGAAAGGATGATTCTGTAATTTGTATCTTCATACCTTAAGTCTACTAGAAAATTATTTAAAAATTATATAAACCCAATAGGTTGGTTTTGCTTCAAATAAGGATTAATTATATCTTAGTTTAGATCAAGATCAAAGTTCTGTTTTATTATTACAGAGAAAAAGGAAATCGTTTTTAAAATTTGGATTCTTTGGATAAAATGGAGTCTATGGGAGATGGCCTTTCCATAATTCAAGCTTTCTGCATAACAGGTTTCTGGATAACAGGTTTCCAGATGTACCCCATACCTGTAACCATTGTGAAAAAAGACAAAACTTCAATTTACATCTTTCATACATTTTTTGACAGACAGCTTGAAATGGAATGTCAGTGTGAATTTATTATTAACTTATATTATGTTGGTTTATCGCTAATTGTCTTCTATAGACATTACATAGATATATTGGATATTTTCCAAAAGTGATTCCATTCTCTTGTCTGTTATTGCTATATATTCTTAGTTCATGTCTTTATCTGGAAATACATAGACCACTTTAGCCTGCAGTTACTCCTGACCATATTGTTGGTTTATTAGCCAGATTATGAGGCTTAACAACAGCTTCCTATCTGTTTTGGGCTTTGCCAGATATTGAATGTGCTTGAAAAATGTCTCTTTTTACTTGCCACTTATTAAAATTGACCTAATTAAAAATTAGTTTCTAATACAGGTATGGGATTTCCATTATCTAGAAACCCGTTATCCAGAAAGCTCAGAATTATGGAATGACCATCTACCATAAATTCCATTTTTTTCTAAATAATTAAGATTTTTATAAATGATTTCCTTTTGCTCTGTCATAATAAAACAGAGACAAACTAAGATAATAATTAATTAATCACAATTGAAAGCAAAATCAGCCTATTGGGTTTATTTAATGTTTAAATGATTTTCTATAAAACTTAAGGTATGAAGATCTGAATATCCATTATCCGGAAAACCCAGGGTCCCGAATATTCTGGATAACAGGTCCCATACCTGTACCATACAAGAACAGATGTGTATCTTTATTATATATAATTATTATGCATTCGACTCAGCAGAAATTATAGTCTCAAGTGTGATATCAATATCATTAAAGACATATTCTGATGTTTTTAGCAACAATAAGGGGGTTATTTACTAAACTCTGAATGCAAAAATCATGAAAAATGTGTGATTTTTCTTTTAAAAAATCTCAAATTTTTTGGAATGAAACCCCGAAGATGGAAAAGTCAGAATCTGAAAATCCGGCATCTAGGTTGAGGTTGCATATAAGTCAATAGGAGATGTCCCAATGACTTTTTGAAGTGCGATGGGTTTCGGGCAATACCCTGAAGTTTTCTGAGTTTTCGGATGAAAATTAAGAAAAAATTGTGAAAATCGTGAAAATTGGATGAAAAAAATTGTGTAAATCTGATTTTTTTACCCTGCAAAACAAATTTCAGGAAAATGTAATAATAAATAAGCATAAAAAACATTACAACAATACCACCAGTCATAGGAGGTTTAGTAAGGGTGATGGATCTGGCAGTGTGCATAAATGATTCCACAGAGCAATTACCCCACATTTGTGGACTTTTCCTAAATTTAATAATAGATGTCTATCATACAGATAGAAAGTTGTGAAATCATGTTTATAATGTGACCAAATACATAGCAAACATGATTGATTATCTATTGGTGTCCAGGTAGAACCCCAACCCCCTTACTCCATTTGGAGCCCATTAAAGGGGTTGTTTACCTTTAAATGAACTTTTAGTATGACATAGACAAGTTGAAGTTGGTCTTCATTTTTCTTATTTGTTTTTTGTAGTTATTTATCTTTTTTCAGCAGCTCTCCAGATTAGTTTGTCAGGAGCTAGGGTTTTATTTAACCTTGCAATCAGGCAGTGGTTTGAATGAGAGATTGGATTAGGAATAGGAATAGGTGAGGTACTCAATAGGAAGTTAAGTAATAAAAGTAAGAATAACACTAGAATTGTAGCCTCACAGAGTAATAGATTTTGCTGCTGGGGTCTGTGACTCCCATTTGAAAGCTGGAAGGAGTCAGAAGAAAAATACCTTGTGCCTATGACTATGTACAGTATTCTTCAATACGAAATGCATCAGGACAGTTTGTTTTAGCTAAATGGCATAAAATCAAGTGGGTGGTAGATGGAGTAGTGCTCTCTCTTGATTTTTGCCTACACATTACCCTAAGTTACGGGTTTGGGGAGCTGCACCTGAGTCGCCTGAGCAAATCGGTGAGTGCGGAGTTTACCTTGATTTAATCATGCCAGCGTGTAATGGTTAAGCCCGGAGGTGCAAGACCTGATGTACTGGGCTCAGGGTTTTACACACCTGGGCTAGAGATTAGTTACAATTCTGGTTACAATTAGTCAGCTTTTGATTTATTTTATTTTGGACTGAGCAGCACCTTCATTTTTTTGTATACAGAAGAAAAATACCAATAACGCAAAAACTATATAAAAAAATAATAAAGACCAGTGGCAAAGTTTCAAGGGATAGAACGAACATACTTGTTACATTTGGTCTCCCAAACCCAGAGTAAACCCCAAGGTCCCAGTCACAGCTCACTGTTCTGCCTTTAACAACCGCCTTTCACTTCGGGAGGAGCCCTCCGCTACTCGGATGCCGCCAGGTCTTAATGTGAGAGGACCAAGGAGAGAACCCTGGGCAAGCACAGGAACCGTATACCGTATACCAGATTATGATACTGGAACGGAGAATAGGAGCGTAGTCAAAGGACAGCTTGGCAGTCAGTACGCAATCGTGAGGCAGGAGCATAGTTGGGGTCACAGGCAGAGTCAGAATATGAAAGCAGCAGTATCAAATCAGGATCCAGGAGAATAGTCAAAATACAGGCAGAAGTCAGGATGGGCAGCAATCAGGACAAGAATCAGGGTCAACCAAGGTTAAACATGGAACAAACAACTAGAAATAGCACCCAGGAACTATCAAATAGACCTACGTTGGGCATTGACACAGAGTACTCTGGGACTTTAAATATTTTAATTTTTGAATGACGTCAGACGTATGCCACGTCAAAACCCAGGAGCGGTGGAAGCGCATAGACAAGACATGCATTGGCATGTGAAGAGAGCGGCAGGCATGCCCACCAGAGGTGTGCTGGCCACCCCCAATGGCCCCCCGCTAGACCACCAGGGGTGAGTTTACTCACAATACTATAATATGCTAAAACTTAAAGATGAACCACCCCTTTAAAAGGAACTTTTGATCACAGGTGGTCTTTCCAGACAGACTTACCTATGTCTCTATGTGGTGCTGGTAGGGAGAACCAAACTCCTATCCGAAAGGGTCATCTTCTTAAAAGAACAAGTGCATTTGTGCCGTTGTCTCTCCATATGTTTGTATGTCTGTATTTTTTTCAATTTAGCAGGATTAACTGGTGTAATGCTACTTATTAAATGTTTCTTAGCAACTAGTTGGCCTTTACATTTTGTATTCAGTAAAATAGTCTAAATAGGTGAAGTATATTATTGCTTCCCAAGGGAAAAATTGCAAATTAAAATGGAAGAACGTGGAAGTATTATAGGACAAAAATCTGAGCTCCCATACAAACAATGTCTTTATCAAATAAGCAAATGAATAACACAAGCTCTTACAAAACCAATCACAATGTTTAAAAATAACTCCAGAGCATAACTCCAGGCTACAAAACATGATTACTCTCGAGCCTTAATTATCCACATTGATTTGTTAATTTAAGCTATTCTATGCAATAATGCAAGGCATTAAAAGCTTGAAACAACATAAGCTATACTATGCTAACACGCACATCAAAAGAAATACAAAGAAAAGAATGTAGAAAGCATAAAAATATATAATTATGCAATGTAGTCTAGAGCTCCCATACAGTGGATGCTGGCTAATTAGAGCCATAAATAACAAAATAAAGACTAACAAAATACCACTACCAGACACTTTTCTTGAACCTAAAGAGCAAAGCTATTTCTTCATCGAAAAAATCAAAACATTGATGTTGAACTTTGAGCCCTTAAGTCATTGTAGTTTTGGAGTTTTCTATTTTGTACTTAAAATTGCATTTTGATGGAACATATCTGACATCTCTAGCTAAGACTCCATGAAGCCTGTGAGACTGATTTCAAATCATCGAGAGTTGATAGGTTTACAAAATAACAGATGCGGTTTCTACTGTCTGCCTCTCATGCCCATTTTGCTGTGACAACACACACTTTTATATCTGTCAACGTAATAAATGGGTTTTCCTTGTTGACCTTGTGTTCTCATTTCACTGTGATCCATTCATTGTTGCCAAAGCCTGAAGACATCAGCTTGTTATGATAGACCCATTTAACACTGCATGTCTGTTTTCTAGCATAAAATGTCAAATGTGCTGTCCTTTTAACCTTAAACTATTCTGTATATGCTGTTTTAAACTATGTTGCATTAAAAAGAAATGCCCACTATCCCGTATTTCCCTAACTTGACAGAAAATTATCAAACCGTATTTATCCCTTGATTCTTTACATCAGAGCATACAGGAAATTTGCTCTTGTCCCTAGCAAGTAGCCAAAGGCATCTCTTTCCAAAGATGTGGCACGTGCCATTTGGAATAAATGTTTATTGTATCATAGTTTCTGCCATCTGTTAATGTTCTATCAGATATCCAAGTAATATTAACAGGCATCCTATTCATTTTACTGTATTCATCCTATTCATTATAGTTTTGTGTAGTGATGAACGAATCTGTCCCATTTCATTTTGCAAAAAAATTTGCGAAATCCAGAAAGAATTTGCAAAATGGCGAAATTTTTTTGAAACGCATTGAAGTCAATGGGCATCAAGATAATTTTGATGAGTGACAATTTTGACACGAGAAACAATTTTTATACACGTGACTCTTTTATCCAAATGCATTAAAGTCAGTAGGTAGCCAAATAATTTTAACGTGCGGAAATTCCCACAAATCCAGTGGCGAATAAATTTGCCTATCACTAATTCTGGGTCATACAGTACATATATAAACACACTTGCTACAGCTACATTACATCCAATGATCATATGCATTTCTTTGGTTTTCTGCAGTCTACGCTAAAAGGGGTTGTTCTTCTTTAAGTTAACTTATGTTATAGAATTACTATTTCTAAACAACTTTTCAATTGGACTTTATTGTTTCTATTTTATAGTTTTTGAATGATTTGACTCTTTCGAACATCCAAATGGGGTCACTGACCCCATCAAAAAACAAATGATTTGGAAGCCTACAAATTGATATTGCTACTTTTTATTACTCATCTTTCTATTCAGGCCCTCTCCTATTCATATTATTCTCCTATTCTCTTATTCAAAGCAGTGCATGGTTGCTAGGGTCATTTGGACCACAGCAACCAGTGTCATAACAAGAATGCACTTGGCCCCCGCATAAAAATCTTTGAAGGGGCCCAGTGCAAGCGTCTGTCCCTACTTAGACCTCCCTCCACCCCCCCAAATAGTCACTTTCACTGATCCCACCTGCTCAGTAGCGATCCTAGAGGGGGGCGCGCCCTGGTGCGTGATGCGCGGCCGGGCCCTGCCCCCCTCCGTACGGCCGCATTTTCAGCGGCGAACGGACTGCCGGGGGGCCCTGAGGGGGTGCGGGCCCTGGCCCACTCACACCCCCCTGCTCCCCCGGTAGTACCGCCACTGCACCTGCTTATGTCCCGGGGGAGGTAAGAGAGTGGCCATAGAGAGGCTCTAAGGAAGCAAACCCTGCAGTCAGGGCCTCCCTGTTCCTGCCCAGCCCCCAACCCCCTGGCTGTGGGGTCTGCTTCCTCTATAGTTATGCCACTGCTAGCAACTTGATTGCTGATTGGAGAGCTCCTGAATAACTAAAAAATTGGTTATTGGAGAGCTCCTGAATACCTAAAAAAAATACAACAAATAATAAAAAATCAAAACCAATGTCAAATTGTCTCAGAATATCACTCTCTACTTACTAAAGTTTATTTAAAGGTGAACCCCTTTAAGTTCTGTCCTCTTGACTATTGATGGGCGAATAAATCCACCAGGCGCAAATTCACAGCAAATTTTCACGTTTCACCGGCAGCGAATAAATTCGCCAGCAAAAAAAAATTTGGACAGACGTTGGAAAAGTCACTTGCATCAAAAGCGTTGCGCGTTAAAACTATTCGGATGGCCATTGACTTGAACGACGGTGTCTAAATTGATCCGAGCATGAAAATGTACACAAATTGACGCGGGCAAATAAATTAATGCGGGCGTCAAAATTCAAGTTTTGCATATTTTTTCGCAGTTTTGCATAGTTTTTTGGCAAATCAAAACGGGAGAAATTCAGCCATCACTACTCTTGACTAACAACCTGTTCTATACCATGCTATACTTTTTTTTGAGAGCCTTCTGTCTCTTTTCTCAAGCCCATTTTTCCTATTTCGTTTTGTGCTTCATAATAGGCATTGTAGCTTAAGCGGAAAAACATCTTTCTTAATGGTAGATGCTTCCCTTCTTCTGAAATCTTTCTAGTACACCCACTAAATAGTGGGTATACTGCCATTTAAAGTGTATATATATATATGTATATGGTGCTCTTTAAATATGTGATAATAATTATTATAATCCCTCTTAAAGGGTCAGTGTACCCCCTTCAGCATTAGTGCAATGAAAATGGTTGGTGCTAAACATACAATTTTGCCTATTGTCTTAATAAGGAAAAATCTACTATTTCGGTCACTAAATAGGGTAGACTCTGACATGAAAGTAAACCCACATTCTATTTTCTGATCTCAATGATCAAAGTGAAACAAGCCAGCAGCCTCTGTATCATTAATCCCCTCCCTTCCCCCAGCTACAGTCTGTTGTGTTTGTTAGATAAAGGGTGGCTCATGAGGCTTCTCAGTGGGTTGCTGGTTTGTTTGAATTTGCTTTTTGGGATCAAGGTGTAGAATGTGGCTTTAGTTTAATTTTTAAATCTTGCCCTATTTAGTGCAAGGAATAAAAAAAACATAGATATTTCCTAATGCCAAGAGTAGACAAAAAGTATGTTCAGTACTTATTTTTTATAGTTTTTTTTTATTTATTTGTCTTCTTCTTCTGACTCTTTCTAGCTTTCACATTGGGGTCACTGACCCGATCGAAAAAAAAACAAATGTTGTGTAAGGCTACAAATATATTGTTATTGCCACTATTCACATCTTCTCTTCATATTCTAGTCTCTTATTCAAATCAATGCATGGTTGCTAGGGTAATTTGGACCCTAGCAACCACACTACTGAACGTGGAGAGCAGCTGAAAACAAAGTTATATTACTCAGAAACCACAAATAATAAAAAATTAAAATCAATTGCAAATTGTCTCAGAATAACACTCTCTACATTTTAATAGAAGTTAATTTAAAGGTGAACAAGCCTTTTAACAGAATAAACATACATCCATATTCACAAAAAAATGTGGTATTAATTATGTATCATTTCATTTTATTGTATTGCTTCATCATAATGTTCCAAATTACAGAATGATCCCTTATAATAATAAACGCAGATGCCAAGATTTCCAGAGCTCAGAACTGTATTTTAAATAATCTTTAATATAATCACTGTAAAAATGGTGCGACTTTTATGAAACCAACAGCTACACAGTAGAATTTCAGGCTGCATATAAGGGAATGTGTGATACCTATTTAATTAGCTTTCACAGTCTTCAAGATTTTAATAACAATTATAATTTTAGTCAGTTTTAATGGCCTGTTTTAACTTCCACTGTTACTGCTCACCGTGTGACCACTGCAATCCTTTCTCACAGCACCTATAATTCAAAATGCACCTTTCTACTAGACTGTCTTATTGAGAAGGATTGTGGTTGATTGAAACAAGTACAGTTGGCTGCTTTTACACCTAATTACTGCCCAAAATGCATGCAGCTACGTGGCCAGTTCCAACTGATGAAATATTTAATGTCAGCTAAGAACCTGTATGCACAGATGTGGCTTCCCTTCTTTAGTAATAAATACGTAGGCAGGTCAAATACGTTTTCTCATATGTGGTAGTTTAATATTTTTACTCTGAAGGTCAAAAAAGTAATAATAAGCAACCCAATGAGCCAGGCCCTTGAATTATACATAAGTACCATATGAAAGTTCTTTCTCCCAGGATACAATTTTATGGTTTGAAAGAAAAAGCAAGAATAATCCACACCATAATTTAAATATTAGATGTGCTGAGGCAGATGTACTAAGCAATTGGCTACTAATGATGATTAGATTGGGTGAGAAAATTAATCCAGAGTATGCACTTGGGATGCCTTAGGTTAATATTAATTTTCTATTTTCAATTCATAGGGAAAATTACTTTTTTTTATACTTTGAGTGTTCTGAAGTGGTTTACTCATGATATTGTATTTCAAAGTTGTAGTAGTTTTCCTTTTGAATTTGTCTGATGCAAAGCAACTGTGTAGTTCTGTACATAAATTGGTGTCAGTGACACATTGGGGAGTGGGTTGGGAGCTGTTTACTGGTACTGAAATTAAAAATATGCAGGACGGCTTAACTTCCCCTTTAACTAATGATTTAGACTGCATATTCGCTCAAAATGCTAATATTGCCTCATTCATTAAACAAAAACTAGGCCAATATGACATCAAACATGTTTTTGACCTGTTTTATGTTGGGAAAAGGCTATTTTTATATATTAAAATGGTATAAAACACATTTATTTCTTGTTTACAAAAATGCTAATGAGTCTTTTTACACCATGGGGCACATTTACAATTGGTCGAATATCGAGGGTTAATTAACCTCGAAGTCGAAGGATTTACCGCATTTAGTTCGATAGAACGATTAAATCCTTCAAATCAAACGATTCCAAGGATTTTAATCCATCGATCGAACGATTTTCCTTCGATCAAAAAATGCTTAGAAAGCTTATGGGGAAGGTCCCCATAGGCTAACATTGATGCTCGGTAGGTTTTAGTTGGCGAAGTAGGTAGTCAAAGTTTTTTTTTTAAAGAGATAGTACTTCGACTATCGAATAGTCGAACGATTTTTAGTTCGAAGTTGTAGTCGAAGTAGCCAATTCGATGGTCGAAGTAGCCAAAAAAAACCTTCGAAATTCAAAGTTTTTTTCATTTGAATCCTTCACTCGAGCTTAGTAAATGTGCCCCCTATTGTTAGGATATGCTGTGGTTAGACAAAAAAACTGGCTTGTTCCCTGCCAATAGGCTGATAATATCCATAATTATGCTGATGACTGCCCTATATTGTCACTAAAGGAGGGGCGGGATTTCAGAAAACAATGCAGAACAGAAGACGGGGCGGAGTTACATTTTTAAAATGAAGAAAATTCACAGTAAAAATTTATTTTTTCTTCTCAGTTCTTGTTTTAAGGTACGAAAGTACCTGTCTTTCTTTCACCAAGCTATGAAAAGTGGCGGTTAGGTTGAATTTTTGTTGTAAATATGTAGATTGTATTTACACCCAGGGGTGCTGCGCTAATGACGGGAATTGAGAAACTCGCCTCCAACGGCAATGCCCCACTACTTATCAGGGGAGGCAAAATTCCACTCTTTTTAACTTTAAGAGCGAAATTTCTGGTTTTCAATTGCCTCCTGGACCCCTTGGACCTCTCGTCCAGGGGGGTCATCTGAGCATTTTTACAATTAACATTACATTCATTTTCTCAGGGACCTCAGTGAAGAAGGTAGAAGCTGCTTTCCTGACAACTTCCAGGAGGGAATGTGTGTGAATACTGCTCTGCAAATGCCTAATGGAGACCTTTCCTCTGTGAGAAATGCCTAAAGGTGGCCATAGACACACAGATCCTATCGTACGAATCGAGGATTCGTACAATTTTCGGATCGTGTGTGGCGTGTGCCGACATCTTTCCTCCGGCGGAGATCGGTCGTTTGGTCGATCGGTCAGGTTTGATTTTGACCCGACCGATCCCACCAGAGCCCACGGAACATCGTAATCGGATCGTTCGGCCATACGGCCGAACGATCAGATTACCCCCCCAATATAGCCATGTTTGTTAATGGCATATCGGGAAAGATCCGCTTGTTTGGCGATGTGGCCAAACGAGCAGATCTTTGCATCTATGCCCACCTTTATGCCTGCAGCTCTGTGTGAGTAAATGTTACTATTACCTCATCTCCTGCGTGAGTACTAAACCTGTGGTCACTTGCCTTGTGCATAAACCGTTTCCTGTTTTACAGCAAGAACCTCCTGGCGCCCATCTTTTGTATGTTTTGTATGCACAGTAACCTGAGGGTGGTAGTTGCACTACACCACAGAGGGAACACTTCCACATGGCGAAGGCCCTGACCCTGTTCTGTAAGTCCAATGTAGCAATACTCTACCCTGCTAGTGGGTATTTGACCAAATACTGGCAAATAGGTGCTACAGCAGCAATGATCCAGGACTTCAAACTTGTCACAGGGGGTCACCATCTTGGAAAGTGTCTGCGACACTCACATGCTCAGTGGGCTCTGAGCAGCTGTTGAGAAGCTAAGCTTAAGGGTATTTGCAAATTATCCAGCAGAAAATGAGGTTTGTCTGTAATAAAAGCTGATACTATTGGGCAGAATATTAAATTCTGATGAAATTGCAGTGGTTTCTGTGCTGCCATGTACTAATTATCTTTATTAATTACTAATCAGCCTTATATTGTGACATTTCTATTCTATGGGGTAGATTTATCAAGGGTTGAATTTTGAAGTAAAAAATACTTCAAAATTCAAACATCGAATTAAAATACTTTGACTTCGAATATCGAAGTCGAAGGATTTTTCACCAAATTTGGCCATCAAACGATTGAAGTTAAATCGTTCGATCGAACGGCTTAATCGTTCGAATCGAACGATTTTAGCGTACGATCGAACGATTCTATTTCAATGTGAAGACTTAGAAAATGGTTGTAGAAGGTCCCCATAGGCTAACATAGCACTTCGGCAGGTTTAATTTGACGAAGTATTGAAGTCAAAGTTTTTTTAAAGAGACAGTACTTCAAACGATTTTTACTTTGAGTCGAAGTAAATTCGAAGTCATAGTATCCTATTCGATGGTCGAAGTATCCAAAAAATTACTTCAAATTTTGAATTTTTTTACTTCGAAAATTCCCTCTAATTCACTTCGACCTTTGATAAATCTGCCCCTAAGTGTACTGTTTATTTCGAGTTGGTCCCAGAGCTCAGTAAGTGACAGCAGCACAGAGTATGTGCAGTGAATCAGCAGAAAAGAAGATGGGGAGTTACTGGGGCATCTTTGGAGACATTTACTGCTTAAGGGTTGTGGTTGCCTTCGGCTGGTACAAAAGACAAAAACATACATTTCTAGCCGACTTCTTTAATTTAACTTTCCTTGTCCTTCCCTTTTCCCTTATAGCAGTGTATCAGCAGTGTGTCAGGTCCAGAAGAACAAAGAAGTTGCAATCACAGCATTTTAACACCCTTATGGGGTAATTCATTTTCCAAACAATGTTCTTCTTTCTGTTTACTTGAGTTTTGGAAGAGTGGAAGAGTGTGGTGATCTGAAGATCAGACTGGCTGTAAAAATCAGATGCTCACACCACTTTTTAATGATTCTTCTATTCGGCCCTTCTTGTGCTCCCCATCTTTCCTGGCAGACATATAGCAGTGTAAATGCCCTATAGGACAACTGCAGAATATAAATGTTCTAACCATATTTTCTCCCTTATTTCCTAGGTAGAAGAGTGAGACCTGGCCAAGAGAGCGGCATTGTGTCACGGCACTAAGGAAATAATTTTTGGTTTCAGGAAAAAGAGAGCTGCAGTGTGTTGGTCTCTTGTCTATATTCTGGATACCTTAATTAAGTCTACAAAAAAGTAAAAATTAAATACTGATCTTATTTGTCATTAATATGGAGTGATGCAGCTTAGTTACCATCAAGTATATTTGTCTTATTGACAGAGAAAATCATTTAAAAAGGTTATTATTTTCTCAATAATAGGTTTCCCAATAACAGATGCCATACCTGTATTACATGCATCTTATATCTACATTACTTAAAGTGTTCATATATTTCCTTTATTTGCAGAGATACTGTTTATATTGCTTAAAAGCTAACCGCCCAGTGTGACTAACACTAAGGGGCAGATTTATCAAGGGTCGAATCCTTCGAATATCGAGTTCGAAGGATGTAGCGCAAAAGCTTTGATCAGACGATCGAACGATCAAATCATTCGAATCAAGTGATTCGAACAATTTTAAGCGATCGTTCGAAGGATTAATAGTTAATAGTTTTAATCTGGCGAAGTATGAAGTCGAAGGTTTTTTTAAAGAGACAGTACCTCGATTATCGAATGGTGGAACGATTTTTACTTCAAAATCATACGAATCATTCGATTCGATCGAATTCGATCGAATTTGACCAATTTGATGGTCGAAGTACCCAAAAAAATACTTCGAAAGTCGATTATTTTTTTATTCAAACTATTCACTCGAGCATAGTAAATCTGCCCCTAAGCTTTATTTGCAGGTATAATTTATAGAAATAAAATCCACAGACTTCTCCCTGTCTTCATAGTCCCACATATAGTAAAAGAGGCATGCAAACACTAGAATAAAACAGCCTGCCCACTGTTAAATCTGAGATAATAAAAATGCATCATGGTGTGTAGCAAGTTACATGCAGAGGTTTGCTATAAAATCTAAGGATTTAATGCCTTGCCATTGGAACAAAAATCTATTACTGCCACACTCCACTTAATAATCATTACCATAAAATATATCATCAAAAGCAACACAATGTTTGCATCTAGATTCACAGGCAGTCACTTAAAAACACATTTAGTCAGTTTTGGGCTAAGAATCAGCAGTACTGGGAATCAGTTTTAGACTTAAACAGAATTCAGCTACAAAACTAGGTCACGGCCCAAGCTTTTCTTTTCAAAGTAAGCCTGAAGAAAGCATTTCTATAGCTATACAGGGGTGGGACCTGTTATCCACAATGCTTGGAACCTGGGGTTTTCAAGATAATGTCTCTTTCTGTAATCTGGATCTTTACACCTTAAGTCTACTAGTAAATATTAAGTAACCCCAAGAGGCAGAGGCGGGCCTGTCTGGCTGGGTGCTCTAGGCAGCCCAGCCGGCTAGTTCACCACCCATCTCTGTCTCGCACACATCAGTGTCGCTCGCGTGCGCATGAGCAGCTTCAGCACTTGCATGCGTGTCAGTGGCATCAGCGCTCGTGTGCAACAACAACTTTCGCGCACACGGAAGCAGCATTCTTTGGCTGCACTTCAGCATCTGAAGGGATAAATAGCGGTGTGCACCGCCTGCCCCAGTCGGACAGGCAGGATTTGGTGCTGGTTTCTATTTCTGGGCGGGGAATAGTGCCAGGTCTGGTCTAGGAGTAGGCAGAAGAGGTAGCTGCCCAGCGCCCCCCCCCCCCAATCATTGCGCCCTAGGCAGCTGCCTCTTCTGACTGCCCCTAGTTCAGGCCCTGGGTCACAGAACCCCTCAGTGACTTCTAATATCCTTATCATTTACAGTAAGGGGTACATTATCCCTTATAATACAATACATGCGTGATACTCAGAGTTCCCTGTATAACTCAGCCTGCTGCCTTGTGCCTTTATATGGTCACAGAACCCCTCAGTGACTTCTAATATCCTTATCATTTACAGTAAGGGGTACATTATCCCTTATAATACAATACATGCGTGATACTCAGAGTTCCCTGTATAACTCAGCCTGCTGCCTTGTGCCTTTATATGGTCACAGAACCGCTCAGTGACTTCTAATATCCTTATCATTTACTGTAGGAGGTACATTATCCCTTATAATACATGAGTGATACTCAGAGTTTCCTGTATAACTCAGCCTGCAGCCTTGTGCCTTTATATGGTCACAGAACAACCCCTCAGTGACTTCGAATATCCTTATCATTTACAGTAAGGGGTACAATAACCCTTATAATACATGCGTGATACTCTGAGTTCCCTGTATAACTCAGCCTGCAGCCTTGTGCCTTTATATGGTCATAGAACCTCTCAGTGACTTCTAATATCCTTTTCATTTATAGTGAGGGGTACATTAACCCTTATAATACATGAATGACACTCAGAGTTCCCTGTATAAATCAGTTTGCAGCCTTGTGTCTTTACATGGTTCTGCGACACCTCAGTTACTTTTAATACCCTTATTAGGCTTGGCTGAATTTGGCCCGTTTCGTTTCACCAAAAATTTGCCTCTGGCTCAATGTTGGCAACACCAATTAAAGTCTATGGGCGACAATTTTTTTTGATGCACAACGCCATACAAGTCTATGGGTGTCATTTCCACGGCAAAACAATGCGAAAAAATTCACCCATCCCTAACCCTTATATTTTTAAATAGGTTGTGTTTTATACCCTTTATACATTGTATTCGTTTATCTTTCACATATGTTTGAAGGGAAACATTGTAGGGCCCCCTCAAAAAGATCCTCAAAGCTGCCCAGCGTGACCTAATCCCCCGGTGGTGCACTGCGTATGCAAAATGCAAATATCGCGCTGCAAAGGAGTAGTAAAGTCAGTGCCAACATGGGCAGATTTTAATGAAGAATTGCTGATGGGAATTAAGAGTTAATTGTCAATAATTTGGGCTGGTAAATGCATTATCTGGGGTGCGGCTAATATTTTGTCAAATATTTTCCAAAATGAAGTGCTTTTCTATTGGCTGCAAAGCTGATATGTGCTGCATTATTGTACAGTGACAGATATAGGGAGTAATGAAATGTACATTACTAAGAGGCTAATTGATCCGCTATCCCATTATGAAGTTTAGACCTTTCACTGGATCTGTTTCTATTATTTTGGTAAGTGCAAATGTAATTGGTGTCATTTTTCACCCTAGTTATGAGGTGCTGCCCCCTATAGGTACAAAAATTACAAATGATGCAACAATATTAGAGAAATATAAATATTTATTTCAATAACAATTACAAAGGGTTTCTGTAACAAGACATAGAATATGTAGCAAAGTTGCAAATTTGTGATGCTGTGACGCTATGAGTTAAAGCCTACGAACGTCACTTCTTTATAAATACTCCCTTAACACATCTTGATAAGTTTCAGCTTTTCTCTCTCTTCAATGTGGAACTAAAATTCTGCATGAAATTCAAGCGCAAGGAACTTTTCTGCATTGTTTTCACTTCTGAGAGTTGTTTTTGGGACTCATTTAGAAGTTTGTCAGTCAATAGCCCCATTTTTCTCTATGTCCTCTTTGGCATCACCCAGTGGGAATGAGGAGCCATCTCCTAAACTGCTGAAGATTGGGATGAACCAATATCTCTTTTTATTGCCAAACACTTGTCTCCAATTCTTTCTGTAGCCCAAGTCATAGGGATTATACTTACGATGTATGCCTTCATTAAACTCTAAAAGAGTGTCATTCATTAAAACCAGTGAGTAATGGTCATAAATATACCGATAACAAAAGATAATACAGAACATTGTACTCATGCAGAACAGCGCAATGACTGAGCCTTTGGAATCCATGTTTGTCACTTGACCAGTCCAGAACAGTATGGAGCAATAAAGGGACACTGTACTAGTGAATATAAGCAGTAGGGGAACATAGAGCAGGAACAGGAGGAAGAACTTGTAGTTGGAAAATCCCACGCAGTTGTTTAGAAATACGCAATGATGATCCACTTTCAGTATACAGATGTCACACGCTGTACAATGATGGCACCTGTCTGGCTTTATGAATTGGCATTTTCTGCAGTACTTAATTGGTGTTTTTGAATCTATATTGTAATATAAAGGCAAGTTTTTGGCCGCACGGCTGAGGATTTGTTCCTGCACTCCTGGCCTCTCCTCACTCAGATACAGCTGCTTGTCAGACTCCGATAGGCGGAATGTTTCAGGAGGGACGGCTGGAGGCGTTATAACAACCTGGAGATAACTCCACATGCACAGGAGGAACAAAATGTGGAACATCACCAGGAAAGTTGCCTTTAGCTCTTGTGATGGGACAGTAAATATGCACAGCTCCACCACAAATATGTAATAGCAGGTAAAAAGGAGCCCGATGATTAGTGTAACCAATACCCTGCTCTTTCTCCTCTTACATGCATAATTTTCTTCTTTGTCCATTTTTTCTTCTTCTATATATATAATCTTATAATTTTCCTCTGGTTTTTCCATGATAATATTCGTCAAGTAACAAATTCAGTTATAAATAAATTCAAAATAAACAAGTTATAAATAAATGATAAATAATAATAAATAAATAAGTTATAAATAAATGATAATCAATAAATAAACAAGTTATAAGTAAATTCAGTTATGAAAAAGAATGGAAAGATCCAAATAGCGACAGAGTTGAAGATAGCTTCTTACTCCACCGCTACCAATCCATGTAATGACCTTCAGCTGTTTTTCCCCACAGGTGTTTTTCTCCTGTGTATGACATCACAATGAGAGTAACTGTAGCAACCAGTGTTTGGCTCTTCTATGTATGACATCACAAAGAGCATAACCATGGCAACCAGACATTATCTCACTTGTGTTTAGCATCACAATGAGTGTAACCATAGCAACCATTGTCCCTTGTGTCCTTATATGGTCACAGAACCCCTCAGTGACTTCTAATATCCTTATCATTTACAGTAGGGGTTAAATTGTCCCTTATAATACATGAGTGATACTCGGAGTTCCCTGTATAACTCAGCCTGCAGCCTTGTGCCTTTATATGGTCACAGAACCCCTCAGTGACTTCTAATATCCTTATCGTTTACAGTAGGGGGTACATTATCCTTTATAATACGAGTGATACTCAAAGTTCCCTGTATAATTCAGCCTGCAGCCTTGTGCCTTTATATGGTCACAGAACAACCCCTCAGTGACTTCTAATATCCTTATCAAGTACAAGCTACTGTTTTATTATCACAGAGAAAAAGGAAATCATTTTGAAAAATTTAGATTAGTTGGATAAAATGGAGTCTATGGGAGATGGGTTTCTGGATAACTGGTCCCATACCTGTATTTGATTCTGTATAGCCTATGATTATGTGCAAACAAAAAGTGTCAGATGGTTTTACATTGAAATAAAGGATTTATTGTGCGAGCCTTTTACACATCAAAGTTGGAGCACAACACATTAACTCTTCAGGCTATGTGTTTTATATATTTGCAGCATTATTCTAAGCTTTTTCCTAGCTGAAATTGTCAGGGAGAGCTCTAAACTCTGTTCACTTCATACTGCATTGAAGGTGCCAGGCAGGAACCAGATCATGGAAGGAACCATTTTTCAGAACTACTTCTTAACAGTACAGCACTCTCCTGCTGCATAATGAATTCAGATGACACCAGAAATACAGTGGTTCTAATATCATTTACAGTAGGGGGTACATTAACCCTTATAATACATGAGTGATACTCAGTGTTCCCTGTATAACTCAGACTGCTGCTTTGTGCCTTTATATGGTCACCGAACCCCTCAGTGACTTCTAATATCCTTATCATTTACAGTAGGAGGTACATAAGCCCTTATACATGAGTGATACTCAGAGTTCCCTGTATGACTCAGCCTACAGCCTTGTGCCTTTATATAGTCCTAGAAACTCTCAGTGACTTCTAATATCCTTATCATTTACAGTAAGGGGTACATTAACCCTTATAATACATGAGTGATACTAGCCTAAGGCAAGCACGGCCTTTTAGCAGTAAAGATCTGTGTCTCCAAAGATGCCCCAGTAGCTCCCCATCTTCTTTTCTGCTGATTCACTGCACATGCTCTGTGCTGCTGTCACTTACTGAGCTTAGGGACCCACTTACAATATACAGTACATATAGAATATAAAATGTCACACTATAAGGCTGATTAGTAATTAATACAGATAATTACAAAATGGCAGCACAGAGATCAGTGCAACTAACAAGAAAATTTAATAATCAGCCTTGTAGCATCAGCTTATATATTAGGCCAACCTCATTTTCTGCTTGAAAATTTGTGGCGGCCCCTAAGCTTAGCTTCTCAACAGCTGCTTAGAGACCACTGAGCATGTGAGTGTCACTGATACTTTCCAAGATGGTGACCCCCTGTGACAAATTTGAAGTCCTGCTATTGAGAAGTTGAAAATTTAGGCTATTGCAATAAGTTATGGATATAAAATATTGAATTATTAGCCATATTCATTTTTAGGGTTTAGTTCTCCTTTAAAGGGGTTTTTCAACGTTAAATTACATTTTAGTATGATGTAGAGAGTACTATTCTGAGACAATTTGAATTTGGTTTTTATTTTTTATTATTTGAGGTTTTTGAGTTTTTTATATTTTTATTCAGCAGCTCTCAAGTTTCAAATTACCCTAGGAACCATTTGTTGATTTGAATAAGAGACTGGAATATGAATAAAAGAGGGCTTGAATAGAAATATGAGTAATAGCTTTAGATTGGGGTCAGTGACCACATTTGAAAGCTGGAAAGAGTCAGAAGAAGAAGTCAAATAATTCAAAAACTATAAAAAAAAAGTAATAATGAAGGCCAATTGAAAAGTTTCTTACAATTAGCCATTTTATAACACACTAAAAGTAAACTTTGAGG
This sequence comes from Xenopus petersii, assembly GCA_038501925.1. NCBI lineage: Eukaryota > Metazoa > Chordata > Amphibia > Anura > Pipidae > Xenopus > Xenopus petersii. Next base: position 111,482,643 of record CM076682.1, on the reverse strand, counting down.
TTAATCACCCCTTTAACACAGGGTCACTACTGCATTGTCCTAATTGTTGGCCATAAGGACCATAGACAAGCTGATGGGATTGCTGGATATCATATTAGCCAATTAGGTTGAGCCTGTGATGGACATAAATAGTGACATTTACCTAAGCCATGTTTCACAGACATTTTAATTGGACACTATCGCAGCTACTCACTGCAACAGCTCCTGCAGCACAGCAGAGACACAGAATATATCAGTATCCCAAAAGAGAAAAGCAAAATAATAAAGGCTTTGCATTGTAGATAAAAAGTGAAAAAAAGAGAGAGATTTGCCCAGGGCTCATGCACTTAATATTTTTTAGAATACGTCTATTGGTTTTGCCAATCATGAAACAAGTTAATTTTGCTTTGTTGGATGCTTTTCTGCTTAGGACTTATATTGTTTACATGATACATGTTTAGGTCTCTTGGCCTTTTATAATTTTAAAGCATTTTTTTAGTTAAATGTTTGATATTGGCATCTGAGCAATATAATACCGGTATGGGACCCATTATCCAGAAATCCATTACTGGAACCCAGGCTGAACTGTCTAGCCCCTAAGGCATACATACTGATTCAATATCTAAGACACAATGCTACTGGGAACCTAGACTCTCTAGCACTATTTGGTGGAGCTCAGACTGCTCAGCTATATAGCCCTGAGTTTAACTGTCTCTCCTAGAGAGACATATAACAGGAGATAGCTCACCACCTGAACTGGTCTGGGGTTCCCCTTTTTCCCTTGTCAGGCAAAAAAGCCCCTTGAACCACATGGTTTTCAAATAGTAACATTATAACATACTGTCACCTTGAGGGTAAACTGGGCAACTCTAAACGTTATGTTTTAACTCAGGAAGAGAAGCCTTTTCTCTTTCATTAACTAGGTCAGTTAATGGCCAAACTTAAGGGCACTACACAAATAATGGAGAAACTATTTACCAATCCCCTACATTAGCCAGCGTAAAGCAAAGCAATGGCAAACACATAAGCCCCATATTAATATTTAATTACTGACTTGAGGGCCATGAGTTGTGCGGGTTTGGGTTGAAATTTGAGTGGCCATTGTGGATTCAGGTTGAGTGCAGGTCAGTTTGGAAAGTACACTTCTCCTCTGCTCCTGAAGATTCCCTGTTTTCAGGGTCAGACTGGGGGGTTTTGGGCCCACCGGGGCTACTGCCCCAGTGCCCCCCTCCGGCCCTCCCTGCGGATCCGGTGAGCTGTGTTTGCGGCAGTGCTGGGTATGTGCGTATGCACGCTAGTGCGCACGGCAGTGCACACGGTGGCAAGTCAGTGCGCATGCTCGATTTTACTGAGACCCACTGAGAAGCGGATCTGGGCCGGCCTGTTTTTTTCCCGGTGTCCCACCAGCCCAGTCCGACACTGCCTGTTTTTCAACCAGAGGTGTGTACACAAGTAAATTACAGAGTGGTAAGACATGGGTAGGGGTTGGGTGCAGGTCCTGCAATGGCAAAATTTTGTGGGTTAGGGTGGGGTGCGGGTAAATGGTAGTGCAGGTTGAGTTTTTCCCAACCCGCACTATAAGGAAGTCATAATCTGTTCTGAGACAAGGTATTGTTCTGCTTTTGTGAACTCAGTTTTAAGCTTTGTGTGCAATTAGCAGTCATATAATAATAATAATAATGATAAATCTTGTATAGATGTTGAACAATACCAAATGTAGCATCGTTTCCACTGAAATCACATTAACATAAAATGGAAATAATCATGTTGCAGGAGATAGGAATTAGCAATAATGGGCAAAACTACGCAATCAGTAATATTTCCTCACATCTGCGTAAACAAATATTTAATTCAATTATTGCAGAAAACATGTTTCCATGCAAAAATAGAATTGATGTTTGGTGCAGAAACACAGTTGGATTATAAGGGAGCAAATATTCTGTGCAATCTTGCAAAAATAGTTATTACATCCATAAATAGTATTTTACAGTAGTCACTTGGAACACAGGGGAAATGCTGCACTTGTGAAAGACACACAAAAATGCAAAATGTATGTTTATTAGTGCGGACCCTATACTAAATGTATCCACTACAGGAGGATGCAGTTGCTGTAGAAACCTCTCATCTGTTGGTTTTCAAACCGCACACTCAGCAGTCTGGGAAGCAGTGTCTGGACGCAGGCTAGACATATCATTATAGAGTCAAAAGCCTATTTAGCTTCGGAATTCAGAACTCCACCAGCTACCATATGGTGTGCGGAAGCTTTACATTCATTCATACGATTGGCAGAGAAACACAAGACATTATTTAATTGAGTCTTTAAATAAATTCAAACTGTGACTCAAAAAATGTTCCACTTTCTGTGTATTATTTTCTTTTGACAGCTGGTTTGTCATCTGCTCTCGGAAACAACACAATAGACAAAGGGACAATATCTGTAAGTTCTACCAACTAAAGCTTTTATGTTGCACCGTGTGGGTCTTTGCAAAACCGGCTTTTTAAAAGTATCATATATTTCAAGATAAATATGGGATCTATATTACAATTCTATTGAATCCAACATATTTTCTCTTTCATGCACTATTATAGCCTGATTTAATGAACCCTCTAGGGATGGGAACTGGGACTCTCCAAATAATAGTTCCTTATATTCCTATTAGATGTGACACACATGGGAGATTTCATTTCTGCCTTACAATGCACATACCTATATTGATAAAAATAGCCAAACTGAGATATAAAATACTCTCTGGCATGGCATGCAAGTACACAGGGGCCAAAACAGTTGATACCCGCTAATATGTCTATGGAGGGGGGGCTTTATTTTTGTATCTTGTGCCCCCCCAGTTTTTTTATTAGGCTTGTGTGAAACATTGATACAATATTCCTTTGTTGTTATAGCTTCCTGAATGTGACTTCAGCTCTGCTATTAGCATGGAATTTGTCTGAGCACCAGGATGTGCTTCTTATTAGCCAGTTAGAAGCCTTAATCCAAATGAGATTAACCCCCAGATTCCTTACTCGATCGTTTTCATGATGTTGACCATTTTTCCCAATTTTTAAAATATAGATAAAGAGAATGGGGTTACCAAAATAACTGAGGTTATCTCCATCTATGCACTACACAGTGGTCACCAGCCTAAAAAACTAAATAGTTTAGTGGCTAGACGAGGGACTGTCAATGCCTGAGCCCTACTGAACACATTTGGCTTCTATTCTTAACTTAACTTCTTCCTAAATGGGGTCCATGCTCTTGACAATCTTTGCCATAAACTATTTCCAGTGGAGGGGGGTTCAAAAAAATAAACTAAAAGCAGTTACCATAAAACTGATACCCAATCGCAACTCTAAACCATGCGTATATGGTAACTAGATGAGTATTCGCAACACTTTTCACCTCTGGGGTGAATGCATCCAATACTTTTTTAATATATATGTGTCTATACCTCAATAACCTATGACTTCTCACCCCTTCTTGCTAGAGTTCAGAATTATCAGAACACCTAACCTTCTCTTGTCTTGTGTACCCAAATAAACTGTGCAAAACAGTATAGGTATGGGACCCATTATCCTGAAACCTATGGGAAGGCCATCTCCCATTGACTCCATTTTAATCAAATGATTAAAATTTTTAAGTTTTCTTTCCTTTTTCCCTGTAATAATTAAACATTATATTCTACTTGATCCAAAATAAGATATAATTAATCTTTATTGGGGGCAAAGGAATTGTATTGAGTGGAATTGACTTTATAGAAGACTTAAGGTATGGAGATTCAAATTACAGAAAAACCCCTTATCCAGAAACCCCAGGTCTCAAGCATTCTGGATAATAGGTCCAATACCTGTATATTACGTTACAGGGATCCCTTTCTCAGAGTCAAATAAGAAAGCTGCTCTGTGACAGGCCGCAATCAATTTCAGAGAATGAAAAACAAAAACAACATACCAGATGCTCTTATTCTATGAATAATATTTAGATAGGCACCAGTGTAATCAATGTAGGACCCACCAATAATTTCAGCGTCCAAATTAGGTAGCAATATTTTACTAAATAATAGATGACAAATGAATACACAAGGGAAGGATATACTATACGGATAAATATCATCATGTTTGCCATATTGTGTTTGACAAGCTATTGATCTTTGTTAGTTTAGAACAAAGATCGTTTAGAGCAAACTGACGTTATGATTTCATTTCTCATCATCTCATTTTCTTATGTTTGCGGATAAGGCATTTAAAATAGTCTCAATATCTTGGTTATACATTATCACCATCTAGTGGTAAATTTGTGGCACATCCCCTGTTCAAGTTATATGGATAGAAAAGGCTTAATTCTTCTGCCATGCTATTTAGCAAAGAGATCTTTTCTAGTCTATAAATTACTGTCAAATTGGGGATACGTGTCTGGCATGGACCTTTGTGACATAAGGGCAGTGTATTTAAAAGATATGTAGACAAAACAATCCTATTGGGTGTATTTAATGTAAAAACATTTTTGAGCAGACTTAAGGTATGGTGAGCTAAATTGCTAAAAGATCCCTTAGCTGGAAAACCAGAGATACCAAGCATTCCAGATAATAGATCCCATACTTGAAATCGAATATAATAATATATTGTGAAATCAGGTGTTTTAATGGAAAAACAGAAGAATTTTTACATAGTTACCTGTAAATTTATGATATAATTTTTTTTAATAAAAAGAACTTTATTCAAACACCATATTGCAATATTAATAATTTAATATTAATTTGAAGACATGTGGCATTAAAAGGAGCACAATGGTTGAGGAAATGTTTGATTATCAGAAAGGAAATATTACAAATTCCAAGAGTAATGCTTTAAGCTGCCTGGATTCATATGTGACTATTCCCAGACCCAGAACATTTAATGACAAGGGCACATGGAGTTTTGGCTCTGCTTGCTCTCAGCCTGTGTATTTTTTCAAACTGAGAGAAGAGGATCTGCTCTCAATCTCCATTGATTTGAGTACAATCTGATTTGGCAATCGGCTCCCGTTAAATTCAAAATGAAGTTAGAACAGGCAATTTCAGGTAGGGATGCACCGAATCCATGATTCGGTTCGGGATTCGGACAGGATTCTGCCTTTTTCATCAGGATTCTAATTCGGCCGAATCCTTCTGCCTGGCCGAACCAAATCCTAATTTGCGGGGAGGGAAATCACGTGGCTTTTTGTCACAAAACAAGAAAGTAAAAAAACGTTTTACCCTTTATACTCCTAATTTGCATTTGCAAATTAGGATTCGTTTCGGTATTCGGCCAAATCTTTGCAAAGGATTCGGGGGTAAAAAAAGAAGCGATCCCTTAGACCCAAAAAACTGATTTTTCCATGATGAAACAAAAGTAATTTGTATATGTATAGCTATAAGAAGGAGTATCTGTCTGGTTGTTTATATTCTCTTCTGAAACAATGCAGCAGAAGCCCGCTGATTAACAGACCGGTGGAGATCTCACTTTCGCTCCACTGTTAAGACTCTGAACAATGAACAGAAAATTAAATACTTTTTTTAGTTACAATTACTTTTACAAATAACTGTAGGACCATTGAAATCCTATAATAGGAAGCTTCCTTGGACTTATTACTTATATGATGTAATATGATCCAGTGCACTGACCTAAAGCAACAGTGCAACCTTAACAGCAACTGGACAACTTTTGGGTAAATCTACATGTAGCCATCTATTTATATCATGATAACTTTCACAATGTTCCAAGAACTGTATGCATTCCACTATAACGTTATCACGCAGCTTATTTTCCAACAATGAAAGGAAACATCTTTTTGCGTGATACCATGTGTCTGTTCCCAGCTGCAACACAGATGAAAATAGCGGACTTAGTATGGAACATAAATACATATGCACATAAGTGCCTATTGATAGTTTTTGAGATTGCAATTACAAGCAGATTAGTAGCTGTTTCTAATAACTGCAGTGCCAATAGCAATGGTAGCAAGTACCAGCCATCAAGAGCAGCACAAGTTAAACTTTCTATGATTGGCTCACACATGCAAATGCTATCCTATCTCATTTACTGATAATCCATAACGATATTCTGCCTGAAGAACTTTTATTGGCCCTTGAGAACTAGCTGATGGTCGCTGTAAACATAGTTATAAAATATCACAGAGATTGTACATCTTGAAAAACAGGTTCATACATGATTGCGAAGCAATCTTAAAGTTTCACTTATAATATTTAACTTATTAATGTATAAACTGCTTAATGCCTGTTAATATGTCATTTTGTGTAAACAGGGATAAGTAGAAAAACAGGGAAAGGTGAGGAGGGGAAGAGATCTGAAGTGTTAATTAACCAGTTAATTTGTGTTAACAATATTTGGAAGTCAGTGTTAGTGGTACAAATGCTGTCATCTCAGTCCATCCTAAAGTAGTCCAGGCAAACATTTCTGCATCAGTAACCCCTGCTTATTAAGCCAACATACGAATTGTCTCCAAATTAATTGTCCAAAGAAGAAGACAGCAGAGCAGCATGTGCCAAATGAATAACTAATAACGAATCGAATAATCCATTTGTATTATACAATATGTAACAGTCAGTTTTTTATATCTTTAACTTGCCTTTTTGTTGTATAGCTCCAAACTTTTGATAACTCGAGAAATGCCAAACTCATAATTCCCCTTTGCACAATAAAGTGTTCTGTTGAAGACAAATTAAATACATTGGGCCAGAAAGAACAAAGCTTGTGATACAAGTCTTACCTTGACCTAGGCATACAAATTTTATTGTTACATTAAAGGATAAGGAAAGGCAAATCTTACATACTGTCACACTCAGTAGTCCTCATACACTCTGTAAACGCTAGGTTTTTTCCCTTAAAAAAGTTTTCTCAAAAAGTTATTTATCTTTTAATGTTACTGGCCATTTAATAGGACACTGCCGCCATGTTACTAAAGGAAGTGCTTCTGCCAGTAATTCTTAATGCGCATGTGCATAGTTATGAATATTAATATTTTGTTTGTGGCTCACTGAAGTATATTTAGCAGTGAAATATAGATTCAACGTGCCTCTCGCTGTGCTCTGCTTGTATTATAATCCTGCCTGCAGTCCCTCTCTGTGCTCTGCATGCTAAAACCCTGCCCGCAGCTCAGTATCTGACACAAAGGAATCGAGCATTGTCATAGCAACGAGACGCTTCAAATTCCTATTGGTTGGGGGGATTGGCATGCAAATAAAGATAAGCGAAAGTCAGGCAAAAAGGGAAGGGAGATTTAGATTACACACATGCGCAGAGTCACAGAAAACTGTGTTATGCGACTCTTCAGTGCCCGAGGCAGCGGGGTGGGAACAATAAGTGAATTTGACTACATCACCCAACTCTGGGACTTGTATTGTGCAGGCAGTGCATTTACAATGGAATGAAACCTGGGACACAGGATTTGCACCACACGGTAGGCATACCTCCCAACATTTTGGAAGTAAAAAGAGGGACAAAAAATTTTTTTCCGCATGTAGCGCAGCAATTTTTTGACCACACCCCCTAATTACCATGTTTGTTTTACAAAATTTGGCAGGTTATGAAAGTTTGAAAATATTTCTCCTTATCTAAACTTAGTTTTTGTGTCTCAAAATTGTTACAAAGTATCTTATTTGCATCTGTTAGGTGTTCTGGGCTCTCTGCTAAAAGCCAATTAAGTGAGAAACGTTGTTTCTTTTTCTGGCTGTTCAGTGCAGAAAGAGGGACTGTCCCTCCGAAAAAGGGACAGTTGGAAGGTATGCAGTAGGTGTTTACACAGAATGCCTTTCTTTTCAGGCAAACCCCCATATGCAATAAAAGGCATTAAGTTTGCCCAGGGGCAGTAACCCATAGCAACCAATAAGATGTTTGCTTTTAAACAGGTGACCAGTAAATGCTACCTGCTGATTGGTTGCTATGGGTTATTGCTCTGGGGCAAATTTAGTGCCCTTTATTACATATGGGGAAAGTGTTTATTAACCTTTCCTTCTTTAAGGGGCAGATTTATCAAGGGTCGAATTTCGAGGTGATGGAACTCGAAATTCGAATAAGAAAAGACCAACCGTAATTTATTAAAAAAATATATTTTTAACTTTGAATGAATAGGCTGTATTTGATCATATTCGATTAAAAAAAATTACATTTTTCAAAATCCACCAAATGGCGAATAGTCAAATTTTCAAAGAGACAGTACATGATGAATTTCAATTTTTTTTTCAAATTTGAATCGAATTTGCACTATTCCCTAGTTGAAGTACACTATAATTAGCTCGAAATTTGAATTTAAAAATTACATTTTTCAATTTTACCCTTGATAAATCTGCCCCTTATTGTTATAAACCCATTCGTCCAATCTTTCATTATAAACTACTACCATGCCTGGTTGTAAGGATAAACTGGAGCCTAGCACCTAGATAGCTGCTGAAATTCGAAAATTAGAAAGAAGCTGAAAAAGAACTTAATAATATAATATAAAAAAAAATTAAGAACAATTGTAATTTGTCTCTGAATATCACTGTCTACATTATATTAAATTCTGGTTTAAAGGTGAACCATACATTTAATATAGAAAAATCTATACGTAAAACAGAAGTTGCTATTTGTTTCTCCTAGGGCCTTACTAAAATCCTATAATCTAATGCCTCTAATAATTTGCATTAGGGATAAGAACACTCTCACACCACAGTTCCACAGATCTCCATTCCAGGGTTGCAGGACAGGTATTGGCTTCTCGGGATGGTAAGGGAAGTAAAAGAACAAAAAAAAGATTCCCCATTGATGGTAATAATGGATTCCTGTCATATTAGACATGTAGTGGGGTTAACAGGAAGCCCCCTTGGGGGATAAAATAAACCTGACAAAAGAAAAGGACCCTAACCAAAAGGTAAGGGTTTATTGGTAAACATTTAAAATAACAAAAATTATATTAAAAAAAGCAACATATTAACACATCATATATATGTGTGCTTAGTGCATTATAATGGGTAATACTGGCTACTTACTTAAAGGATCATATTATATATCATGTTATGTTATATCAAGTGGAATATCATGTTATATCAAACTGGAATATATATTTAAGTAAATATTGCCCTTTTACATCTCTTGCCTTGAAACATCATTTCGTGATGGTCTCTGTGCTGCCTCAGAGATCACCTGACCAGAAATACTACAACTCTAACTGTAACAGGAGGAAGTGTGGAAGAAAAAGACAGAAATCTGTCTGTTAATTGGATCATGTGACCTAAGAAGTATAGTTTGTTTGGTATGTTTGTGTGCACAGTGAACCCTACAATCCCAGGGGGCGGCCCTTATTTTTTAAAATGGCAATTTTCTATTTATGATAATCCAATGGCACATACTATTAAAAAAGTATATTATTATGAAAATGGTTTATTTACATGAAGCAGGGTTTTATGCAAAATCTTTTTATAGAGACCTACATTGTTTGGGGGGTATAGTTTTCCTTTAAAGGGGTTGTTCACTTCACTTTTTTCAGTTCAGTTGGTTTCAGATTGTTCACCAGAAAAGTAGACTTTTCCCAATTACTTTCTATTTTTTATTTGTGACAGTTTTTCTAATATTGAAGTGTAAGGTGTCATTTTTCACCTCCTAAAGCAGCTCTGGGAGGGGGGGTCGCCGACCCTGTACTGTAAACTGTTCTAAATTGATACATTTAGTTGATACATTTCTTATTGTCCCTACTGAGCAGAATCCATGGGTTTCATTAAATCAGTTGCTAATACTCCAGAGATGCTGCAGAGAAATGTATCAACTCAATTTTTCAAAATTGTAACAGTTTAGAGTCTGCACCTGAATTACTGAACTGCCAGACAGGAACATTCAACTTTAAATGTAAATTTAGGAAAAACGGTAATGAATAAAAAATGAAAAGTAATTGATAAAAGTCAATTTTTTCCAAACCAATGAAGACACTTGACCTTCGGGAATGCTGAGCTGCCTTTTAACGTCTCGAACTGCAGCTCTCTGTTCGGGCCAAAACACGAATGAGTGACCAATAATCCACACCACCTTGTGTTCACCTTAAAGAAAAGAAAAAAAAACCCACCAACACATAAACCGCATCCTACTTTAAAATTCTTGTTACCAGACCCATATAGGATGCTAGAATTCTCCCCTTTACAATAATTGGGGCCTAATATAACTCAGAAACCTCCTAGATTCCCATCTTCCAATCTTTTTAACTACCCTTTCACCCAATCCCAGCCTTTCTGCCTCAGTCGCTGCTCCAATACACAAAGAATGTGTACCAAACTCGTGGGGGCTCTTACCCAAAATCTCCAAACCCAATCTAAAAACTTTTAAGAATTGGTACAGTGTTAATGGGGACATGTCTTGATGTACGAACAATGGACCATCCCGACCGGGCGAACCTCGATAAAGTGCTGCAGGCACTGGCATGGGCACAGTGGCCCACCCCCCGTCCGTTAAGCAATACCGTCTTCCCTTGACCGTAGCAGTCAGTCTTGGACTGGCGTAACAAAATTGACACGTGTTTCTCATAGAGGGTCATGTCCCGTGACCCTAATCCCCCCAGGCTTCCGTTTGCCCATACTCACTAATTCGCCAATCCGAAATCCACCAAAAAATGCCAAAACAAATGCTAACTGAGAATCTGAGAAGCACAATTCTTTAGCTGCACCTAACAAACCCTCTAACACTCGCACTGATACTGGCCTCCACCTATCAGGTTGCTTCCTACCTTTCTTTAGCCCTTTGATTGCTTGTTTGACCGTGAAATCCTTTGTCAAATCTTCCCATCCCCTGGACTTAAACAAAAGGCTAATGCCGCCATGCCCTTCTCAATCTGTGATGGGGACTCGCCCTGTTCTGCCATCCAAAAAATCCACCATAACATTATGTCCATTCCATCTTTAGCAGGTTGCACGCCCCTTGCCCAGGCAGCTAACCTTTCCCAATCCTTTCATACTTTACCTTATGCTGCCCAAGTGGACTCCGCTATTGATGACCTTACCAACCCTCTAATTCGCTCGTCCTGATCCGCCACAGCTACACCGGGAAGGGATGCCCCTCCAACTCTGCTTCTGGTGCCACTTTTTGAAAGAGATGCCACTGGAACCGAGACAAACATCAGCCACTTCATTCTGCACCCCAGGTAGGTGCCATGCCCTGAAACTCAAATTGATTTGTAAGCATCGCAACACCAGTACTCTCAACAACCAAACCACCTCCAGAGATGATGCCGACTGGCGATTAATGGCCTGTACTACCCCCAGGTTATCAGACACAAAAACCACCCGCTTGTCACACAGGTTCTCTTCAAAGATAAACAATGCCACCACAATGGGGAACAATTCCAAAAAACAAAGGTTCTTCAGCAAACCTAGTTCTTCCCATTCTGAAGGCCATTTCGCCACACACCATTTGCCGTTCAAGTACGTAACGCTCCAAAAGCGCGGCTGCCTGCTGCATCCGTAAACAAGCGCAGCTCCACACTGGATACCTCTGTCTACTGAAAGAACACGCGACCATTGAATTCCTGCAAAAACCTGGACCACACTGCCAAATCATCCCTGACCTCCTTTGTCAATCTCAACCTGTGGTGAGGCACCTTGGTCCCTGCCAGCAAATGAATCATTATCATTACCCTGCCCATAGGGATCACCCTACATGCAAAGTTCAATTTGCCAAGTAGTTTTTTTTCTTACGCATCATGCCCTGCATCCCCTCCTGTAATCCTGATAACTTGTCAACTGGCAACCTACATTCGCCCGCTATGGAATCAATTTCCAGGCCCAGAAAGCTAAGGCAGGTCTGTGGGCCAAATGCCTATTCAGGTGTTAATGGCACGCCAAAATCCGCTGCTACCTCTTGCAATGTTTCCAAAAGGTGATTCTGCTGGTCCTACACATAACAAATCGTCAAGGTAATGCACCACTCCCTGACAATTAGTTCGTTTTTGCACTACCCATTCCAAAAATGTACTAAACTTTTCAAAATAAGAACAGGAAATGGAACAGCCCATTGGCAGGCACAAGTCAACATAGATTCCCCCTGCAAATGCACTAGGGTGCCTGCCCAGCGTAGCCCGGCACTGCTCTCCCTGGCCGAGTGGGTTGATCTACCCCGCATGCTCTCTCTCCTCCAGCTTACTCTACTGCTTGACCTGCTCCTGAACCTGTACTGGCTGTCTCTGGCCCTGCTGCGGCACCTAGCAGGACTGTCCCGGGTCCTGTTACTCCTTTCCAATGATCTGTCTCCAATCCTGCCATGTCTCCCAGAGCTGCTACCATACCTAACAGGCGTAGCTCGACCCTGCCCGCTGCGACCTGCTCTTAATGAGGGTCCTGACTTGGGAGTCCCTCCTAGAGAGGCCGTAATGCTGCCTGGGGGAGCCCCTCCCCAATTGGGTCTTGGCTTCCGGACTCCCTCCTAGCCTGTGCTGGTTCACTTAAAGTTGTAGTGCCAGGACTGCATCTCTCTGCCTCTGCATTCCTAATCTGTGACTCCCTGGCTCTGTCTCTCCTGGAGCTGGCAGCCCTCCTTGTGGGCCCACGCTGCAACACGGGGGAGACCCTCCTCCTATCTGAACCCTGGCTTGCCTCTTCCCTCCTAGCCAGCTCTGAGTCAATAAACCTCGAGATACCGAGGCTGCGTAAATGGGCCCTTGCCCTCAGACGCGCAGGAGGTCTGATGCGCCGCTGTGGCCTCCCAGTTCCCGCTGCTCCCACCGGTTCTGGATTGTTGGTGCTGCTGCCTCGGTCGCCTCCTAGCAGCAGTAGGTGCTGATTCCTCAGCCTTCCACCTTCACTCCCTGCCAATACCTCCCGAACCCCACTCAGAAAGGACTCCTCCCCCATTCTGCTGTCTCTGCTTTGAGGTAAGATGGCTGCCCCTCACCTTGGCCCCACCTTATTATACCCTCAGACGCTCCACCTCCTTTTGCCCTGTCTCAAAACTAAAATCCACCAAGCTCCCATGGGGCCTTATTCATCCTCCCAGTCATGGCCCTGCCTCTTAACCCTTCGGCCTCGCTTCCCAGGGCCCCCTAAAACATATAATCCTGACAAAGACCTTAACAAACAAACTAATAAAAGGGGTGACATTTTTATCCTAGATAGGAAATACTACTGAGCTGAGACTACTGCCTACAAGAAACTTCCTAGTGACCCCATCGTAGCATACAAACATAACCTTGATTCCCTTGTTCAATTTGGTTGTGACACTGGGTGGATTGATACCTCTGCTTGTGATTTGTGAAAAGTGGCACTCACAGCTCAGCCAATATATGTTAAAAGTGTATGGAAATGCTGATTTCCATGGTTTTAAAGACCAGGTTCCTGACCTGTGAATGTCCAGAGCAGCTCCAGATGATTAACATTGATATATAAATTGATTTCAGATATATTGAAATGAAATATAATCATGGGTTAGTAAATGGCTTCTTTGCAGTGAATATCAGTTGGATACTTGACCTATAGGGAACCCCACTTTGGGTCTAACATCAAGGCCCCTTGAGATCATAAGAATGTTCCAGATATAAGAAAACGCTGCTGTATCAGTCCCTGTCATGATTTCAAGCAGAAAATTATAATACTTAATGTACAGACGTTACTCAATAAATACGTCAGCACCCTTCACATGCGTCAGCTTTATCTTTTATACCAAACACCCTTACTGTCATAGATTGGTTTTGCTTTCGTCACATTTTCCATTTATGTAATGAATTAAATAAAATCAACACACCAGGGAACATTGCTATCTTGTTGCCTAAAAACATGGCCTGAGGGATATGAGAGATGCAACACCCACAATAAATGATGAGCTGTTTTAGCTTTGTATGGGCAGAGCCTTACAATCCCACACATATAACGAGATGGTTGCACCACAATGGTCAGTAATATCTGAATTTAAATGCAGGTGCCTGGCCAGTGCCGGGCCAAGCCGACTGGGCGCCCTATGCCCACCTGTCCATGCTTGTGTGAGTGCACACATGCACATATCGACAGAGATTAGTTTAGTCTGTGATGGGAACTCGTGTGTTTGTGAGGACCAGCCCAATTTGGCACGATTGATCCAACCAACCAGTTGTTTTTCTGGAATCCCTTATAACTAGATGTACATTTTATTTCCATTATTTGCTTTATGAAATGATTCCTGAGACTTAAGTGACGGCTTCATACCATTTGGGCATCTGCTCAGTATATCTACCCCGAGGGTAATCCCTAACTCTCAGCAAGTGCATCAAAGAAAGTGTGGCGTGAAAACAGTCTGTGATTAAGCCAAACAGGCCAAAAGCATTTGAGTCTGAGCAGTAAAGTGTTGGGCCGTATTTAGTGTTTCCTTGCTGCTTTATCACTGTGATATCATGAATGTGCTGAGTCATGTGTCCCTAGATACAGCTTCAGGGCCAAGGCACCCCATCCTCTGTGTGGATCTGGTGAAAGTCACCCTTTTTATCATTTAGAGAACTGTAAATGTATTATCTGCTGCTTATAAAATACCTTCAATATGGAATTATTAAAAGTTTAATTGTCAAGTGCAAAATTAATTTGTATGCAGAGCATGTGGAACATTAATATAACACCAGGGCCAGTATTGCACTTTTACTGCCAAGGAGGCAGCACCCACGTTCCCCCTCCAATTCTCTTCCCAGGTATCTGTCCTCTTGCAGACATGTGCAGAAAGGTGGGGGTTACAGGTCTGGGACCCGTTATCAGAAATCTGTTATGCAGAAAGCTCCAAATTACACAAAGACTGTCTCCCATAGGGGTATATTTATCAAAAAGTGAAGTTAGAGATTGCCACAGTGAAACTCCGCCACACAGTGAAATTCCGAGAAATGCCTCCCAGGGTTCACCAACCTATGGGTGATTGTGGATCTTCCACATCTTTACATCCAGGGAAACTAGTGGGTATGTTTGATTTGTTATTATTGAATCCAAAATAAAAGGAAACAAATCTCCAGCACCTATCTTACTTAGGTGTAGTGATGTATGTAGATATTTAAATATCACCAACTAATCCTAGTAGATTCTAGACTTTCACTAAATACCTTTTTTCTTATATCTATTCATGTAATATATATGTTGGGGAAAATGAACCTTCGAGAGTTTTATATAAAACACTGTTTTATTTAATATGTACACATATTTAACTTTTAACAACATGAGTGACTCATCGCAAATGTGAAACCATCTGTTTATTCGTGCTGGATTTCGAATTAAAAAAATATATATTTATCAGTGGGTGAAAGTGAAAGTTCATCCCTTCATAAATAGGCCTTTCAAAATCCAAAAGAAATGAATGCAGAGTGAAAGAATTTCACTCTAGTGATCTCTAACATCACTCTTTGATAAATATACCCCATACACTCCATTTATGCAAAAATATAATTTTTTATAAATTACTTCTCTGTAATCATAAAATTGTACCATAGACTTGCTCCCAACTAAGATATAAGTAATCTTTAATGTGGGCAAAACAATACTATTGTGTTTATAATGTTTAAATGATTTTCTAGTAGACTTAAGGCACGGAGATCCAAATTATGGAGAGATGTGTTATCCTTTAAATGCTTTTTGGGGTTAAAAATCCACCATATAATACAGTCATTATTTTGGGGGTTATTTTCTGTTATTTTCATGTCTCTCTTCCAGGTGTGGTTTCTGCTACATGGAACTGGAGAATATCGCGGCTGGTGTCTAAAACATTATAACTACTATATTTCTGCCTGCCCAGGAGGGACCCTTCTTTTTAGATTTCAACACCGCATTAGCCATTAAGGTGACCCAACTCCAGTGACCCGGGAATTAAAATCCGTTCTTCCAAGTGACAAAGATTTGCAAGCAGATTCCCAGTACAAAGAGGCATGAAAGATCCTGCATTTCCCTGATGTGACATTGTGCATCTCCAGTACGGCTCACAGTCTTGTACAATCAGAATCTTCAAGGGAGTTGGGTACCACAGACAGCCCAAATGTAACTTGTACTTGAATCTTGTTTCAAAGGATAGTGCTATAAAAAATATTTTTTCAACACCGTATAGTGTTTGTTTTTTCACGTACTGTATATATGTGTATATCTATATATCACCTTGTAGCAATAGGAACCCCCTGACAAACTGAGACAAGAATCTGCTTTAATAATTGTGTCAGTTTATTAAAATCATCCTGATGTTTGGAATATCCGGGGAGAGCAATTTTAGTAGCTTAAAACAGAAAAAACATCTCAATGTCTTTATTATATAGACTATGGGGGCGAGTGCAGAGGATTTCTTCTATTTGTCAAAATAAGGAATTAGTTGGGCTTGAGATGTTGGCAGTTTTGAAGAAGAGGAATGGCAGCCTAACGTAGCAGATAAGCAAATAGAATTCCTGGGGGTGCCCCCCATTGGTTTTTTACCTTTCCTTCTCCCTAAACAGTTGACAGCAATTCTGTTCACTTCAGTTTAAAACAAGGAGAGGGAGGGGTTAATTGAGTCTGCCAGCCTAAAGGGGCAGAGAAATGGTGCAAGCCGGAGGCAATGTATAATGATTTGCTCTCAGTTTGTGGATACATTCATATCTATATAAAAAAATAGGTAGTTCTATTATTCTTATTTATGCAGCTTTTCTATATAAGCCCAACTGAATGAATTCATGTTTACCACTTTTCCCATCTGTCTATGTCAGCATAACAACATTATAGATTTTTGAAAGATTTTTTTTAAGGAAAGGTTTTTAAGAATTCCAAATAATACAAAACAGACATCTTGTAACTTGCATGAAACACTCTTTATTTGGCTGCAGAAACACACAAGCTGTGAAATGAACACAAAGACAGCAGCAATGGGAGTCGCGATAATCCAATTATATTAAATTCCCCTAGAGTTATTAATCAGTAGTGGAAAAATCATTCAGTTAATGAGTAATGAATTAATTGTGGAAAACATCATTCAGTTTACGAGTTATTAATTAGTAGTGGAAACATTGTTATGTGTTATTAGTGGTTGAAACATCATTCAGTTAACGAGTTATTAATTAGTAGTGAAAAACAATTTACTAATCGAGTTATTAAATAGTAGTGCAAAAATTAAGGTAACAGGTTAATAATTAGTGGAAACATCATTCAGTTAACGAGATATTAATTAGTTGTGCAAAACATTATTCAGTTAACGAGTTATTAATTAGTAGTGGAAAACATCATTCATTTATCAAGTTATTAATTAGCAGTGCAAACATCATTCAGTTAACGAGTTATTAATTAGTAGTGGAAAACATCATTCAGTTAATGAGTTATTAATTAGTAGTGGAAACATTCAGTTAACAATGTATTAATTAGTAGTCAAAACATTGTTATGGGTTATTAGTGGTTGAAACATCATTCAGTTAACAAGTTATTAATTAGTTGAAACATCATTAAGTTATCGAGTTATTAATTAGTAGTGCAAACATCATTAAGTTAACAAGTTAATTAGTGAAAACATCATTCAGTTAACAATTTATTAATTAGTAGTGGAAACGTTGTTCAGTTAATGAGTTATTAATTAGTAGTGGAAAACATATTTAAGTTAAGAAGTCTTTAATTAGAAGTGGAAACATCATTCAATTAACAAGTTATTAATTAGTATTTAACGCATCATTCAGTTAACAAGTTATTAATTAGTAGTCAAATTTTTTTATTGCTTATTAGTGGTCGAAACATCATTAAGTTAACGAGTTGTAAATTAGTAGTGAAAAACATCATTCAGTTCTTGCGTTATTAATTAGTAGTTCAGACATCATTCAATTAACAAGTTAATAATTAGTAGTGTAAACATCAGTTAATGAGTTATTAATTAGTTGTGGAAAACATCATTCCGTTAACAAGCTATATATAAGTTAATAATTAATAGTGTAAACACTATTCAAATTAATGAGATATTAATTTGTTGTGGAAACATCATTCAGTTAATGAGTTATTAATTAGTAGACAATTAAGATAACGCATTATTAATTAGTAGTGCAAACATCATTGAGTTAATGAGTTATTTATTTGTAGCGGAAACATCATTCCGTTTACAAGTTATTAATTAGTAGTGAAAAACATAATTGATTTATCGAGTTATTAAATACCAGTGCAAACATCATTCAGTTAATGAGTTATTAATTAGTAGTGGAAACATTCAGTTAACAATGTATTAATTAGTAGTCAGAACATTGATATGGGTTATTAGTGGTTGAAACATCATTCAGTTAACGATTTATTAAATAGTAGTGAAAAGCATCATATATTTATCAAGTAAAAATTAGCAGTGCAAACATCATTTGGTAAGCGAATACTTAATAGTGGAAAACATCATTCAGTTAACGAGTTAATTAGTAGTGCAAACATCATACAGTTAACGAGTTATTAATTAGTAGTAGACAATTAAGTTAACAAGTTATCAATTAGTAGTGTAAACATAATTCAGTTAAAAATTTAATTAGTAGTGAAAAACATCATTCTTTTATCAAGTTATTTATTAGCAGTGCAAACATCATTCAGTTAATGAGATATTAATTAGTTGTGGAAAACATCATCAGTTAACGAGTTATTAATTAGTAGTGGAAACATTCAGTTAACGAGTTATTAAAGTAGACAATGAGGTTAACGAGTTTTTAATTAGTACTGCAAACATCATTCAGAAAATGAGTTATTAATTGGTAGTGGAAAACATCATTCAGTTAACGAGTTAATTAGTAGTGCAACCATCATTCATTTAACAAGTTAATAATTAGTAGTAGACAATTAAGTTAACAATTTATTGATTAGTAGTGTAAACATCATTCAGTTAAAGAGTTATTGATTGGTAGTAGACAATTAAGTTTATGAATTATTAATTAGTAGTGAAAAACATCATTCGTTTATCAAATTATTAATTAGAAGTGCAAACATCATTCAATTAACGAGTTATTAGTTATGGAAAACATCATTTAGTTAACAAGTTATTAATTAGTAGTGGAAAACATCATTAATTTATCAAGTTATTAATTAGCAGTGCAAACATCATTCAGTTAACGAGTTACTGATTGGTAGTGGAAAACATCATTCATTTATGAAGTTATTAATTAGCAGTGCAAACATCATTCAGTTAACGAGTTATTGATTGGTTGTGAAAAACATCATTCTTTTATCAAGTTATTTATTAGCAGTGCAAACATCATTCAGTTAATGAGATATTAATTAGTTGTGGAAAACATCATCAGTTAACGAGTTATTAATTAGTAATGGAAAAATTCAGTTAACGAGTTATTAAAGTAGACAATAAGGTAAATGAGTTTTTAATTAGTACTGCAAACATCATTCAGAAAATGAGTTATTAATTAGTAGTTGAAAGATTCAGTTAACAATGTATTAATTAGTAGTCGGAACATTGATATGGGTTATTAGTGATCGACACATCATTCAGTTAACGATTTATTAATTAGTAGTGAAAAGCATCATTCATTCATTGAGTTATAAATTAGCAGTGCAAATATCATTCAGTTAGCGAGTTATTAATAGTGGAAAACATCATTCAGTTAACAAGTTCATTAGTAGTGCAAACATCATTCAGTTAACAAGTTATTAATTAGCAGTGGAAACATTCAGTTAATGAATTATTAATTAGTAATAGACAATTAGGTAAACGAGTTTTTAATTAGTACTGCAAACATCATTCAGTTAACGAGTTATTATTAATTGGTACTGGAAAACATCATTCAGTTAACGAGTTATTAATTAGTAGTGGAAACATCATTCAGTTAACGAGATATTAATTGGTAGTAGACAATTAAGTTAATGAGTTATTAATTAGTAGTGTAAACAACATTCAGTTAACGAGTTATTGATTGGTAGTAGACAATTAAGTTAATGAATTATTAATTAGTGAAAAACATCATTCATTTATCAAGTTATTAATTAGCAGTGCAAACATCATTCAATTAACAAGTTATTAGTTATGGAAAACATCATTTAGTTAACGAGTTATTAATTAGTAGTGGAAAACATCATTCATTTATCAAGTTATTAATTAGCAGTGCAAACATCATGCAGTTAACGAGTTATTGATTGGTAGTGGAAAACATCATTCTTTTATCAAGTTATTTATTAGCAGTGCAAACATCATTCAGTTAATGAGATATTAATTAGTTGTGGAAAACATCATCAGTTAACGAGTTATTAATTAGTAATGGAAAAATTCAGTTAACGAGTTATTAAAGTAGACAATAAGGTAAATGAGTTTTTAATTAGTACTGCAAACATCATTCAGAAAATGAGTTATTAATTAGTAGTTGAAAGATTCAGTTAACAATGTATTAATTAGTAGTCGGAACATTGATATGGGTTATTAGTGATCGACACATCATTCAGTTAACAATTTATTAATTAGTAGTGAAAAGCATCATTCATTCATTGAGTTATAAATTAGCAGTGCAAATATCATTCAGTTAGCGAGTTATTAATAGTGGAAAACATCATTCAGTTAACGAGTTAATTAGTAGTGCAAACATCATTCAGTTAACAAGTTATTAATTAGTAGTGGAAACATTCAGTTAATGAATTATTAATTAGTAATAGACAATTAGGTAAACGAGTTTTTAATTAGTACTGCAAACATCATTCAGTTAATGAGTTATTAATTGGTACTGGAAAACATTCAGTTAACGAGTTATTAATTAGTAGTGGAAACATCATTCAGTTAACGAGATATTAATTGGTAGTAGACAATTAAGTTAATGAGTTATTAATTAGTAGTGTAAACAACATTCAGTTAACGAGTTATTGATTGGTAGTAGACAATTAAGTTAATGAATTATTAATTAGTAGTGAAAAACATTATTCATTTATCAAGTTATTAATTAGCAGTGCAAACATCATTCAATTAACAAGTTATTAGTTATGGAAAACATCATTTAGTTAACAAGTTATTAATTAGTAGTGGAAACATTCAATTATCAATTTATTAATTAGTAGCCGAAACATTAATATCAATTATTAGTGATCGAAACATCATTCAGTTAACGATTTATTAATTAGGAGTGAAAAGCATCATTCTTTATCAAGTTATTAATAAGCAGTGCAAACATCATTCAGTTAGCAAGTCATTATTTAGTTGTGGAAAACATCATTAAGTTAACAAGTTAATTAGTAGTGCAACCATCATTCATTTAACATGTTATTAATTGGTAGTGGAAAACATCAGTTAAGGAGTTATTAGTAGTGGAAACATTCAGGTAACAATGTATTAATTAGTAGTCGGAACATTGATATGGGTTATTAGTGATCAAACATCATTCAGTTAACAAGTTATTTAGTTGTGGAAAACATCATTCAGTTAATGAGTTATTAATTAGTTGTGGAAAACATCAGTTAACGAATTTAGTAGTGCAACCATCATTCATTTAACATGTTATTAATTATTTGTAGACAATTAAGTTAACAATTTATTAATTAGTAGTGTAAACATCATTCAGTTAACAAGTTAATTGGTAGACACTTAAGTTAATGAATTATTAATTAGTAGTGAAAAACATCATTCAATTATTGAGTTATTAATTAGTGCAAACATCATTCAGTTAACGAGTTATTAATTAGCTGTAGAAAACATCAATTAGGTAACAAGTTATTAATTAGTAGTGGAAAACATCATTCATTTATCAAGTTATTAATTAGCAGTGCAAACATCAGTTAACGAGTTATTAATTAGTTGTGGAAAACTTCATTTAGTTAACGAGTTATTAATAAGTAGTGGAAAACATCATTCATTTATCAAGTTATTAATTACCAGTGCAAACATCATTCAGTTTACGAGTTATTACTTGGTAGTGGAAAACATCATTCAGTTAATGAGTTATTAATTAGTACTGGAAACATTCAGTTAACAATTTATTAATTAGTAGTCGGAACATTGATATGGGTTATTAGTGATTGAAACATCATTCAGTTAACGATTTATTAAATAGTAGTGAAAAGCATCATTCATTTATCGAGTTATAAATTAGCAGTGCAAACATCATTCAGTTAACGAATAATCAATAGTGGAAAACATCATTCAGTTAGCGAGTTAATTAGTAGTGCAAACATTCAGTTAACGAGTTATTAAATAGTAGTAGACAATTAAGTTAACAAGTTAATTAGTAGTGTAAACATCATTCAGTTAACGAGATATTAATTGGTAGTAGACAATTAAGTTAATAAGCTATTAATTAGTAGTGCAAAAATAATTCCGTTAACGATTTATTAATTAGTAGTGAAAAAACATCATTCTTTTATCAAGATATTTATTAGCAGTGCAAACATCATTCAGTTAAGAAGATGTTAATTAGTTGTGCAAAACATCATTCAGTTAACGAGTTATTAATTAAAGGGAATCTGTCGTCATTTTAAACTTTTTTTTTTTTTTTTGCATTTTTATAAAAAACATACATCCTAAACACTGTCTGGCAAATAAAATGTTAATCCACAAATCCATGCATAAGTTATTTTAGTTTGTATCTTGTCATGGGGGCTTCCATTTCTGCTCATTACACATTCATCCTGTGCTGCTCTAACAGCAAGCACAGCATTACCTGTGTGCTTGGAGGCAGCCACTCTGTAATGAAAAGCCAGGTCGCACTACGACATGAGAATCCAGCTGTACACTCCCCCTCCCCTCTCTGCCCATGCGTGTGATGTTTGGAGGAGAGAGGTCACATGGTTTGCAGGGAAGCAATTACTTTCACTTTCCTACGTCCTGCTCTACAGCTGCACTAGCAGCCCCTCCTCCCACAGACACTATCAAAGCTCCTGCCGTTCTGTAAGTTTGTTTTCTGCATTCCTTTGGAGGGGGGAACTTTCTCTCCTTGCTGCCTTCCTAGTTAGTTTTACTGGTTACTAGATGAGGTAAAGGGGCTGTGAGTTCCCTCTGCTATCCACCTCACACAGACCTTGCTCCTTTCCTGCCTGCAATACTTCTTTTTTCATTCACTACTTACTGCCTCCTTTCTCCTGAGCTACAGTATTTTAACCCTTCCTAGACTTCCTCCTAAGTTTTCCTGGTTTTCAAGTATGTCCTCCTTATTTTATCCTTTTTTTCTATTCCCTGTCATCAGTCCTGGGAGTGTACTCCTGTGTTTCTCCTATGTTTCATTTATGTGTAACAAAATATAAATAAACTATCTATATAAAATATTTTTTCCAGTGTCCAAAATGAATTGTGTGTGTATGTATATATATATATTTATATTTATTTTTGAAACGTAAGTGGGGGCAGTGATCACAGGACTATCTTATTTCAGTCCTTCTGAAGTGGTGTCAGTGGGAGCTTATCTTGATTCCTGCCTATTTTCCAATTGACAGGCTCAGCAGACAAGGCTCTATTTACATTACAGCAGCTTGTAGGAGGGACGGGTAATGACATCACTCCAACTTGCAGTGCAGCAGTAAAGTGTGACTGAAGTTTATCAGAGCACAAGTCACATGACCTGAGGGCAGCTGGGAAATGTCAAAATGTCTATCCCCATAGCAAATTTTAAAATTAGATATAAAAAAATCCATTTCTTGTTTTAAAAAACGGATTTCAATGCAGGATTCTGCTGTAGTAGCACTATTAACTGATACATTTTGTAAAAAAACATGTTTTTCCATGGCAGTATCCCTTTAATAATAGACACATTAGGTTAACGAGTTTTAATTAGTACTGCAAACATAATTCAGTTACCGAGTTATTAATTGGTAGTGGAAAACATCATTCAGTTAACGAGTTATTAATTAGTAGTAGAAAGATTCAGTTAACAATGTATTAATTAGTAGTCCGAACATTGATATGGGTTATTAGTGGTCGAAACATCATTCAGTTAACGATTTATTAATTAGTGATGAAAAACATAATTCATTTATAGAGTTATAAATTAGCAGTACAAATATCATTCAGTTAGCAAGTTATTAATAGTGGAAAACATCATTCGGTTAACGAGTTAATTAGTAGTTCAAACATCACTCAGTTAACGAGTTATTAATTAGTAGTGGAAACATTCATTTAATGAATTATTAATTAGTAATAGACAATTAGGTTAACGAGTTTTTAATTAGTACTGCAAACATCATTCAGTTAACGAGTTATTAATTGGTAGTGGAAAACATCATTCAGTTAACGAGTTATTAATTGGTAGTGGAAACATCATTCAGTTAACAAGATATTAATTGGTAGTAGACAATTAAGTTAATGAGTTAATCATTAGTAGTGCAAACATCATTCAGTTAAAGATTTATTAATAAGTAGTGAAAAACATCATTCATTTATCAAGTTATTAATTAGCAGTACAAACATCATTCAGTTAACGAGCTTTTACTTAGTTGTGGAAAACATCATTCAGTTATTAGTTGGTAGTGGAAACATTCAGTTAACGAGTTATTAAGTAGTAATGGAAAAATTCAGTTAACAATTTATTAATTAGTAGTCGAAACATTGATATGGGTTAATAGTGGTCGAAACATCATTTAGTTAACGATTTATTAATTAGTAGTGAAAAACATCATTCATTTATCGAGTTATAAATTAGCAGTGCAAACATCATTCAGTTAACGATTTATTAATTAGTAGTGAAAAACATCATTCATTTATCAAGTTATTAATTAGCACTGCAAACATCATTCAGTTAACAAGTTATTAATTGGTAGTGGAAAACATCATTCAGTTAACGAGCTATTAATTAGTAGTGGAAACATTCAGTTAACAATGTATTAATTAGTAGTGAAAAGCATCATTCCTTTATCGAGTTATACATTAGCAGTGCAAACATCATTCAGTTAACGAATAATCAATAGTGGAAAACATCATTCAATTAACGAGTTAATTAGTAGTGCAAACATAATTCAGTTAACAAGTTTTTAATTAGTAGTAGACAATGAAGTTAACGAATTATTAATTAGTAGTGTAAACATCATTCAGTTAACAAGATATTAATTGGTAGTAGACAATTAAGTTAGTAAGTTATTAATTAGTAGTGCAAATATAATTCAATTAACGATCTCGTCAAATACAAGAGTCCTCTGCACTCAACCCATTATCAATATATTTAAGACAGAGACATTTTGTGCATACTGCTACTGAAAAATGCCTTACCCTTTAAACAAAACAGGGATTGTATGTCCATATATTGCAATATATTTAAGCTGGCCAACTACGTCAAAGTCATCCCATATCTGGCCAGTCCTATGCTCAATTTTATCTGATTCATTAAGAATTCTATTGCTTCATTATACATTTTACAAAGGGACTAGGTTTTACCTGCAACTTACTTGCTGCTTTCAAAGTAAACCCCCATACGGGCAGCCAAGTATGGGGGGTTACTTTGAAAGCAGCAAGTAAGTTGCAGGTAAAACCTAGTCCCTTTGTAAAATGTATAATGAAGCAATAGAATTCTTAATGAATCAGATAAAATTGAGCATAGGACTGGCCAGATATGGGATGACTTTGACGTAGTTGGCCAGCTTAAATATATTGCAATATATGGACAAACAATCCCTGTTTTGTTTAAAGGGTAAGGCATTTTTCAGTAGCAGTATGCACAAAATGTCTCTGTCTTAAATATATTGATAATGGGTTGAGTGCAGAGGACTCTTGTATTTGACTATATGTATTTTGTGGTCACACCCTCATTGCACCCCCGCCTAATGTTTTTAAAAAATAGTGGTGAGCACAACTTTCCCTTGTTTGTTATAATTCAATTAACGAGTTTTTAATTGGTAGTGGAATACATCAGTCAGTTAACGAGTTATCAATTAGTAGTTGAAACATTCAGTTACCAATTTATTAATTAGGAGTCGAAACATTGATATGAGTTATTAGTGATCGAAACATCATTCAGTTAACGATTTATTCATTAGTAGTGAAAAGCATCATTCTTTATCAAGTTATTATTAAGCAGTGCAAACATCATTCAGTTAACGAGTTATTCATTAGTTGTAGAAAACATCATTCTGTTAACGAGTTATTAATTAATAGTGCAAACATTCAGTTAACGAGTTATTAATTAAAGTTGACAATGAGGTTAACGAGTTTTTAATTAGTACTGCAAACATCATTCAGAAAACTAGTTATTAATTGGTAGTGGAAAACATCATTCAGTTAACGAGTTAATTAGTAGTGCAACTATCATTCATTAAACGAGTTATTACTAAGTAGTAGACAATTACGTTAACAAGTTATTAATTAGTATCATCAGTTAACGAGTTATTAATTGGTAGTAGACAATTAAATTAATGAGTTATTAATTAGTATTGAAAAACATCATTCATCAAGTTATTAGCAGTGCAAACATCATTCAGTTAACGAGTTATTATTTGTGGAAATCATTTAGTTAACGAGTTATTAATTAGTAGTGGAAATTATTAATTTATCAAGTTATTAATTAGCAGTGCAAACATCATTCAGTTAACGAGTTAACGAGTAATTGGTAGTGGAAAAGAGCATTCAGTTAACGAGTTATCAATTAGTAGTGGAAACATTCAGTTACCAATTTATTAATTAGTAGTCGAAACATTGATATCAATTATTAGTGATAGAAACATCATTCAGTTAACGATTTATTAATTAGTAGTGAAAAGCATCATTCTTTATCGTGTTATTAATAAGCAGGTAAAAACATCATTCAGGTAATGAGTTATTAATTAGTTGTGGAAAATATCATTTATTTATCAAGTTATTAATCAGCAGTGCAAACATCATTCAGTTAATGAGTTATTATTTAGTAGTGGAAAACATCATTCATTTATCAAGTTATTAATTAGCATTGCAAACATCATTCAGTTAACAAGTTATTAATTAGTAGTGGAAAACATCATTCATTTATCAAGTTATTAATTAGCAATGCAAACATCATTCAGTTAACGAGTTATTAATTGGTAGTGAAATGCATCATTCTTTATTGAGTTATTAATAAGCAGTGCAAACATCATTCAGTTAACGAGTTATTAATTAGTTGTGCAAAACATTATTCAGTTAACGAGTTATTAATTAGTAGTGGAAAACAAAATTTATTTATCAAGTTATTAATTAGCAGTGCAAACATCATTCAGTTAATGAGTTATTAATTGGTAGTGGAAAACATCATTCAGTTAAAAAGTTATTAATTAGTAGTGGAAAACATCATTCATCAAGTTATTAATTAGCATTGCAAACATCATTCAGTTAACGAGTTATTAATTGGTAGTGAAATGCATCATTCTTTATCGAGTTATTAATAAGCAGTGGAAAACATCATTCATTAAACGAGTTATTAATAAGTAGTAGACAATTATGTTAACAAGTTATTAATTAGCAGTGCAAACATCATTCAGTTAACGAGTTATTATTTGTGGAAAACATCATTTAGTTAATGAGTTATTAATTAGTAGTGGAAATTATTAATTTATCAAGTTATTAATTAGCAGTGCAAACATCATTCAGTTAACGAGTTATTAATTGGCAGTGGAAAAGAGCATTCAGTTAATGAGTTATCAATTAGTAGGGGAAACATTCAGTTACCAATTTATTAATTAGTAGTCGAAACAATGATATCAATTATTAGTGATAGAAACATCATTCAGTTAACGATTTATTAATTAGTAGTGAAAACCATCATTCTTTATCGAGTTATTAATATACAGGTAAAAACATCATTCAGGTAATGAGTTATTAATTAGTTGTGGAAAACATCATTTATTTATCAAGTTATTAATCAGCAGTGCAAACATCATTCAGTTAATGAGTTATTAATTAGTAGTGGAAACATTCAGTTACCAATTCATTAATAAGTAGTCGAAACATTTATATGAGTTATTAGTGATCGAAACATCATTCAGTTAACGATTTATTAATTAGTAGTGAAATGCATCATTCTTTATCGAGTTATCAATAAACAGTGCCAACATCATTCAGTTAAAGAATTATTAATTAGTTGTGGAAAACCATTCTTTTATCAAATTATGTATTAGCAGTGCAAACATCATTCAGTTAACGAGATATTAATTAGTTGTTGAAAACATTTTTCAGTTAACGAGTTATTGATTAGTAGTGGAAAACATCATTCATTTATCAAGTTATTAATAAGCAGTGCAAAAAAACATTCAGTTAACGAGCTATTAATTGGTAGTGGAAAACATCATTCAGTTAACGAATTATTAATTAGTAGTGGAAAACATCATTCATTTATCAAGTTATTAATTAGCAGTGCAAACATCATTCAGTTAAAACGTTATTAATTGGTAGTGGAAAACATCATTCAGTTAACGAGTTATTAATTAGTAGTGGAAAACATAATTTATTTATCAAGTTATTAATCAGCAGTGCAAACATCATTCAGTTAATGAGTTATTAATTAGTAGTGGAAAACATCATTCATTTACCAAGTTATTAATTAGCATTGCAAACATCATTCAGTTAACGAGTTATTAATTGGTAGTGAAATGCATCATTCTTTATCGAGTTATTAATAAGCAGTGCAAACATCATTCAGTTAACGAGTTATTAATTAGTTGTAGAAAACATAAATCTATTATCAAGTTATGTAATAGCAGTGCAAACATCCTTCAGTTAACGAGATATTAATTAGTTGTGCAAAACATTATTCAGTTAACGAGTTATTAATTAGTAGTGCAACCATCATTCATTTAACGAGTTATTAATTAGTAGCAGACAATTAAGTTAACAAGTTATTAATTAGTAGTGTAAACATCATTCATTTATCAAGATATTAATTAGCAGTGAAAACATCATTCAGTTAAGGAGTTATTAATTAGTAGCAGACAATTAAGTTCACAAGTTATTAATTAGTAGTGTAAACATCATTCAGTTAACGAGTTATCAATTGGTAGTGGAAAACATCATTCAAATAACAAATTATTAATTAGTAGTGGAAAACATCATTCATTTATCAAGTTATTAATTAGCAGTGCAAACATCATTTAGTTAACGAGTTAATTGGTAGTGGAAAACATCATTTAGTTAATGAGTTATTAATTAGTAGTGGAAAACATCATTAATTTATCAAGTTATTAATTAGCAGTGCAAACATCATTCAGTTAACGAGTTATTAATTGGCAGTGGAAAACATCATTCAGTTAACGAGTTATTAATTAGTAGTGGAAAACATCATTCTTTTATCAAGTTATTAATTAAAAGTGCAAATATCATTCAGTTAACGAGTTATTAATTAGTAGTGGAAAACATCATTCATTTATCAAGTTATAAAATAGTAGTGCAAACATCATTCATTTATCAAGATATTAATTATCAGTGCAAACATCATTCAGTTAACGAGTTATTAATTAGTTGTGGAAAACATTTAGTTAATGAGTTATTAATTAGTAGTGGAAAACATCATTCATTAAGTTATTAATTAGCAGTGCAAACATCATTCAGTTAACGAGTTATTAATTAGTAGTGAAAAACATTATTCATTTATCAAGTTATTAATTAGCAGTGCAACATCATTCAGTTAACGAGTTATCAATTGGTAGTGGAAAACATCATTCCGTTAACGAGTTATTAATTAGTAATGGAAAACATCATTCATTTATCAAGTTATTAATTAGCTGTGCAACATCATTCAGTTAACGAGTTATCAATTGGTAATGGAAAACATCATTCCGTTAACGAGTTATTAATTAGTAATGGAAAACATCATTCATTTATCAAGTTATAAATTAGCAGTGCAAACACCGTTCAGTTAACGAGTTATTAATTGGTAGTAGACAATTAAGTTAACAAGTTATTAATTAGTAGTGCAAACATCATTCATTTATTAAGTTATTAATTAGCAGTGCAAACATCATTCAGTTAGCGAGTTATTAATTAGTTGTGGAAAACATCATTCATTTATCAAGTTATTAATTAGCAGTGCAAACATCATTTAGTTGAGGAGTTATTAATTGGTAATGCAAAACATCAGTCAGTTAACGAGTTATCAATTAGTAGTGGAAACATTCAGTTACCAATTCATTAATTCGTAGTCGAAACATTGATATTAGTTATTAGTGATCGAAACATCATTCAGTTAACAATTTATTAATTAGTAGTGAAATGCATCACTCTTTATCGAGTTATTAATAAGTAGTGCAAATATCATTCAGTTAACGAGATATTAATTAGTTGTGCAAAACATTATTCAGTTAACGATTTGTGAATTAATAGTGGAAAACATCATTCATTTATCAAGTTATTAATTAGCAGTGCAAACCTCATTCAGTTAACGAGTTATTAATTGGTAGTGAAATGCATCATTCTTTATTGAGTTATTAATAAGCAGTGCAAACATCATTCAGTTAACGAGTTATTAATTAGTTGTAGAAAACATCATTCTTTTATCATATTAGCAGTGCAAACATCATTCAGTTAACGAGATATTAATTAGTTGTGCAAAACATTATTCAGTTAACGAGTTATTAATTAGTAGTGGAAAACATCATTCATTTATCAAGTTATTAATTAGCAGTGCAAACATCATTCAGTTAACGAGTTATCAATTGGTAGTGTAAAACATCATTCATTTATCAAGTTATTAATTAGCAGTGCAAACATCATTCAGTTAACGAGTTATTAATTAGTTGTAGAAAACATCATTCTTTTATCAAGTTATTAATTAGCAGTGCAAACATTATTCAGTTAACGAGTTATCAATTGGTAGTGGAAAACATCATTCATTTATCAAGTTATAAATTAGCAATAAAAACATCGTTCAGTTAACGAGTTATTAATTGGTAGTGCAAAACATCATTCACTTAAAGAGTTAATTAGTAGTGTAACCATCATTCATTTAACGAGTTATTAATTAGTAGTAGACAATTAAGTTAACAAGTTATTAATTAGTAGTGCAAACATCATTCAGTTAACGAGTTATTAATTGGTAGTGGAAAACATCAGTTAACAAGATATTAATTAGTTGTAGAAAACATGATTCTTTTATCAAGTTATGTATTAGCAGTGCAAACATCATTCAGTTAACGAGATATTAATTAGTTGTGCAAAACATTATTCAGTTAACGAATTATTAATTAGTTGTAGAAAACATCATTCATTTATCAAGTTATTAATTAGCAGTGCAAACATCATTCAGTTAACGAGTTATTAATTGGTAGTGGAAAACATCATTCAGTCAACGATTTAATTAGTAGTGCAGCCATCATTCATTTAACGAGTTATTAATTAGTAGCAGACAATTAAGTTAACAAGTTATTAATTAGTAGTGCAAACATCATTCATTTATCAAGTTATTAATTAGCAGTGCAAACATAATTCAGTTAACGAGTTATTAATTACTTGTGGAAAACATCATTTAGTTAACGAGTTATTAATTAGTAGTGGAAAACATCATTCATCAAGTTATTAATTAGCAGTGCAAACATCATTCAGTTAAGGAGTTATTTATTGGTAGTGTAAAACATCATTCAGTTAACGAGTTATTAATTAGTAGTGGAAAACATTATTCATTTATCAAGTTATTAATTAGCAGTGCAAACATCATTCAGTTAACGAGTTATCAATTGGTAGGGGAAAACATCATTTAGTTAACGAGTTATTAATTAGTAATGGAAAACATCATTCATCAAGTTATAAATTAGCAGTGCAAACATCGTTCAGTTAACGAGTTATTAATTGTTAGTGCAAAACATCATTCAGTTAAAGGGTTAATTAGTAGTGTAACCATCATTCAGTTAACGAGATATTAATTAGTTGTTGAAAACATTTTTCAGTTAACGAGTTATTGATTAGTAGTGGAAAACATCATTCATTTATCAAGTTATTAATAAGCAGTGCAAAAAAATTCAGTTAACGAGCTATTAATTGGTAGTGGAAAACATCATTCAGTTAACGAATTATTAATTAGTAGTGCAAACATCATTCATCAAGTTATTAACTAGCAGTGCAAACATCATTCAGTTAACGAGTTATTAACTGGTAGTGGAAAAAAATCATTCAGTTAACGAGTTATTAATTAGTTGTAGAAAACATCACTTTTATCAAATTATGTATTAGCAGTGCAAACATCATTCAGTTAACAAGATATTAATTATTTGTGCAAAACATTATTCAGTTAACGAGTTATTAATTAGTAGTGGAAAACATCATTCATTTATCAAGTTATTAATTAGCAGTGCAAACATCATTCAGTTAACGAGTTATTAATTGGTAGTGGAAAACATCATTTAGTTAATGAGTTATTAATTAGTAGTGGAAAACATAATTAATTTATCAAGTTATTAATTAGCAATGCAAACATCATTCAGTTAACGAGTTATTAATTGGTAGTCGAAAACATCATTCAGTTAACGAGTTATTAATTAGTTGTAGAAAACATCACTTTTATCAAGTTATGTATTAGCAGTGCAAACATCATTCAGATAACAAGATATTAATTAGTTGTGCAAAACATTATTCAGTTAACGAGTTATTAATTAGTAGTGGAAAACATCATTCATTTATCAAGTTATTAATTAGCAGTGCAAACATCATTCAGTTAACAAGTTATTAATTGGTAGTGGAAAACATCATTTAGTTAACGAGTTATTAATTAATAGTGAAAAACATCACTTTTATCAAGTTATGTTTTAGCAATGCAAACATCATTTAGTTAACGAGTTATTAATTAGTTGTAGAAAACATCATTCTTTTATCAAGTTATTAATTAGCAGTGCAAACATCATTCAGTAAACGAGTTATTAATTGGTAGTGGAAAAAAATTAATTTATCAAGTTATTAATTAGCAGTGCAAACATAATTCAGTTAACGAGTTATTAATTGGTAGTGGAAAACATCATTCAGTTAACGAGTTATTAATTAGTAGTGGAAAACATCATTCATTTATGAAGTTATTAATTAGCAGTGCAAACATCATTCAGTAAACGAGTTATTAATTGGTAGTGGAAAACATCATTCAGTTAACGAGTTATTAATTAGTAGTGAAATGCAACATTCTTTATCGAGTTATTACTATGCAGTGCAAACATCATTCAGTTAACGAGTTATTAATAAGTTGTAGAAAACATTCTTTTATCAAGTTATGTTTTAGCAGTGCAAACATCATTCAGTTAACGAGATATTAATTAGTTGTGCAAAACATTATTCAGTTAACGAGTTATTAATTAGTAGTGGAAAACATCATTCATCAAGTTATTAATTAGCAGTGCAAACATCATTCAGTTAACGAGTTATTAATTGGTAGTGGAAAACATCATTTAGTTAACGAGTTATTAATTGGTAGTGGAAAACATCATTCATTTATGAAGTTATTAATTAGCAGTGCAAACATCATTCATTTAATGAGTTATTAATTGGTAGTGGAAAACATCAGTTAGTTAACGAGTTATTAATTAGTAGTGGAAAATATCATTCATTTATCACGTTATTAATTAGTAGTCAAAACATTGATATGAGTTAGTGATCGAAACATGATTCGGTTAACGAATTATTAATTAGTAGTGAAATGCATCATTCTTTATCGAGTTATTATTAAGCATTGCAAACATCATTCAGTTTATGAGTTATGAATTAGTTGTGAAAAACATCATTTAGTTAACGAGTTATTAATTAGTAGTGAAATGCATCATTCTTTATCGAGTTATTAATAAGCAGTGCAAACATCATTCAGTTAACGAGTTATTAATTAGTTGTGGAAAACCATTCTTTTATCAAATTATGTATTAGCAGTGCAAACATCATTTAATTAATTAGATATTAATTAGTTGTGCAAAACATTATTCAGTTAACGAGTTATTAATTAGTAGTGGAAAACATCATTCATTTATCAAGTTATTAATTAGCAGTGCAAACATCATTCAGTTAACGAGTTATTAATTGGTAGTGGAAAACATCACTTAGTGAATGAGTTATTAATTAGTAATGGAAAACATAATTAATTTATCAAGTTATTAATTAGCAGTGCAAACATCATTCAGTTAACGAGATATTAATTAGTTGTGCAAAACATTATTCAGTTAACGAGTTATTAATTAGTAGTGGAAAACATCATTCATTTATCAAGTTATTAATTAGCAGTGCAAAAATTATTCAGTTAACGAGTTATTAATTAGTAGTAGAAAACATCATTCATTTATCAAGTTATTAATTAGCAGTGCAAAAATTATTCAGTTAACGAGTTATTAATTAGTTGTAGAAAACATCATTCTTTTATCAAGTTATGTTTTAGCAATGCAAACATCATTCAGTTAACAAGTTATTAATTAGTTGTGGAAAACTTCATTTAGTTATCGAGTTATTAATGAGTAGTGGATAACATCATTCATTTATCAAGTTATTAATTAGCAGTGCAAACATCATTCAGTTAACGAGTTATTAATTGGTAGTGGAAAACATCATTCTGTTAACGAGTTATTAATTAGTTGTAGAAAACATCACTTTTATCAAGTTATGTATTAGCAGTGCAAACATCATTCAGTTAACGAGATATTAATTAGTTGTGCAAAACATTATTCAGTTAACGAGTTATTAATTAGTAGCGGAAAACATCATTTATTTATCAAGTTATTAATTAGCAGTGCAAACATCATTCAGTTAACAAGTTATTAATTGGTAGTGGAAAACATTATTTAGTTAACGAGTTATTAATTAATAGTGGAAAACATCACTTTTATCAAGTTATGTATTAGCAGTGCAAACATCATTCAGTTAACGAGATATTAGTTAGTTGTGCAACACATTATTCAGTTAACGAGTTATTAATTAGTAGTGGAAAACATCATTCATTTATCAAGTTATTAATTAGCAGTGCAAACATTATTCAGTTAACGAGTTATTAATTAGTAGTGGAAAACATCATTCATTTATCAAGTTATTAATTAGCAGTGCAAACATCATGCAGTTAACGAGTTATTAATTGGTAGTGGAAAACATCAGTCAGTTAACGAGTTATTAATTAGCTGTAGAAAACATCACTTTTATCAAATTATGTATTAGCAGTGCAAACATCATTCAGTTAACGAGATATTAATTAGTTGTGCAAAACATTATTCAGTTAACAAGTTATTAATTAGTAGTGGACAACATCATTCATTTATTAAGTTATGTTTTAGCAATGCAAACATCATTCAGTTAACGAGTTATTAATTAGTTGTAGAAAACATCATTCTTTTATCTAGTTATGTATTAGCAGTGCAAACATCATTCAGTTAACGAGATATTAATTAGTTGTGCAAAACATTATTCAGTTAACCAGTTATTAATTAGTAGTGGAAAACATCATTCATTTATCAAGTTATTAATTAGCAGTGCAAACATCATTCAGTTAACAAGTTATTAATTGGTAGTGGAAAGCATCATTTAGTTAATGAGTTATTAATTAATAGTGGAAAACATCATTCATTTAAGTTATTAATTAGCAGTGCAAACATCATTCAGTTAACGAGTTATTAATTGGTAGTGGAAAACATCAGACAGTTAATGAGTTATCAATTAATAGTGGAAACATTCAGTTACCAATTTATTAATTAGTAGTCGAAACATTGATATAAGTTATTAGTGATCGAAAGTTAACGATTTATTAATTAGTAGTGAAATGCATCATTCTTTATCGAGTTATTAATAAGCAGTGCAAACATAATTCAGTTAACGAGTTATTAATTAGTTGTAAAAAACATCATTCTTTTATCAAGTTATGTATTAGCAGTGCAAACAGCATTCAGTTAACGAGATATTAATTAGTTGTGCAAAACATTATTCAGTTAACGAGTTATTAATTAGTAGTGGAAAACATCATTTATTTATCAAGTTATTAATTAGCAGTGCAAACATCATTCAGTTAACGAGTTATTAATTGGTAGTGGAAAACATCATTCAGTTAACGAGTTTATTAATCAGTTGTAGAAAACATCACTTTTATTAAGTTATGTATTAGCAGTGCAAACATCATTCAGTTAACGAGATATAAATTAGTTGTGCAAAACATTATTCAGTTAATGAGTTATTAATTAGTAGTGGACAACATCATTCAGTTAACGAGTTATTAATTAGTTGTAGAAAACATCACTTTTATCAAGTGCGAACATCATTCAGTTAACGAGATATTAGTTAGTTGTGCAAAACATTATTCAGTTAACGAGTTATTAATTAGTAGTGGAAATCATTCATTTATCAAGTTATTAATTAGCAGTGCAAACATTATTCAGTTAACGAGTTATTAATTAGTAGTGGAAAACATCATTCATTTATCAAGTTATTAATTAGCAGTGAAAACATCATTCAGTTAACGAGTTATTAATTAGTTGTAGAAAACATCATTCTTTTATCAAGTTATGTATTAGCAGTGCAAACAGCATTCAGTTAACGAGATATTAATTAGTTGTGCAAAACATTATTCAGTTAACGAGTTATTAATCAGTTGTAGAAAACATCACTTTTATTAAGTTATGTATTAGCAGTGCAAACATCATTCAGTTAACGAGTTAATTGGTAGTGGAAAACATCATTCAGTTAACGAGTTATTAATCAGTTGTAGAAAACATCACTTTTATTAAGTTATGTATTAGCAGTGCAAACATCATTCAGTTAACGAGATATAAATTAGTTGTGCAAAACATTATTCAGTTAACGAGTTATTAATTAGTAGTGGACAACATCATTCAGTTAACGAGTTATTAATTAGTTGTAGAAAACATCACTTTTATCAAGTGCGAACATCATTCAGTTAACGAGATATTAGTTAGTTGTGCAAAACATTATTCAGTTAACGAGTTATTAATTAGTAGTGGAAATCATTCATTTATCAAGTTATTAATTAGCAGTGCAAACATTCAGTTAACGAGTTATTAATTAGTAGTGGAAAACATCATTCATTTATCAAGTTATTAATTAGCAGTGAAAACATCATTCAGTTAACGAGTTATTAATTAGTTGTAGAAAACATCATTCTTTTATCAAGTTATGTATTAGCAGTGCAAACATCATTCAGTTAACGAGATATTAATTAGTTGTGCAAAACATTATTCAGGTAACGAGTTATTAATTAGTTCTGGAAAACATCATGCATTTATCAAGCTATTAATTAGCAGTGCAAACATCATTCAGTTAACGAGTTATTAATTGGTAGTGAAAACATCATTCAGTTAACGAGTTATTAATTAGTAGTGATATGCATCATTCTTTATCAAGTTATTAATAAGCAGTGCAAACATCATTCAGTTAACGAGTTATTAATTAATTGTGGAAAACCATTCTTTTATCAAATTATGTATTAGCAGTGCAAACATCATTCAGTTAACAAGATATTAATTAGTTGTGCAAAACATTATTCAGTTAACGAGTTATGAATTAGTAGTGGAAAATGTCATTCATTTATCAAGTTATTAATTAGCAGTGCAAACATCATTCAGTTAACGAGTTATTAATTGGTAGTGGAAAACATCATTTAGTTAACGAGTTATTGATTAGTAGTGGAAAACATCATTCATTTATCAAGTTATTAATAAGCAGTGCAAAAAAAATTCAGTTAACGAGCTATTAATTGGTGGTGGAAAACATCATTCAGTTAACGAATTATTAATTAGTAGTGCAAACATCATTCATTTATCAAGTTATTAATTAGCAGTGCAAACATGATTGAATTAACACGATATAAATTGGTAGTGGAAAACATCATTTAGTTAACGAGTCATTAATTAATAGTGGAAAACATCATTCATCAAGTTATTAATTAGCAGTGCAAACATCATTCAGTTAACGAGTTATTAATTGGTAGTGGAAAAAAAATCATTCAGTTAACGAGTTATTAATTAGTTGTAGAAAACATCACTTTTATCAAATTATGTATTAGCAGTGCAAACATCATTCAGTTAACAAGATATTAATTATTTGTGCAAAACATTATTCAGTTAACGAGTTATTAATTAGTAGTGGAAAACATCATTCATTTATCAAGTTATTAATTAGCAGTGCAAACATCATTCAGTTAACGAGTTATTAATTGGTAGTGGAAAACATCATTTAGTTAATGAGTTATTAATTAGTAGTGGAAAACATAATTAATTTATCAAGTTATGTATTAGCAGTGCAAACATCATTCAGATAACAAGATATTAATTAGTTGTGCAAAACATTATTCAGTTAACGAGTTATTAATTAGTAGTGGAAAACATCATTCATTTATCAAGTTATTAATTAGCAGTGCAAACATCATTCAGTTAACAAGTTATTAATTGGTAGTGGAAAACATCATTTAGTTAACGAGATATTAATTAATAGTGGAAAACATCACTTTTATCAAGTTATGTATTAGCAGTGCATACATCATTCAGTTAACGAGTTATTAATTAGTTGTAGAAAACATCATTCTTTTATCAAGTTATGTTTTAGCAATGCAAACATCATTCAGTTAACGAGTTATTAATTAGTTGTAGAAAACATCATTCTTTTATCAAGTTATTAATTAGCAGTGCAAACATCATTCAGTAAACGAGTTATTAATTGGTAGTGGAAAACAATTAGTTTATCAAGTTATTAATTAGCAGTGCAAACATCATTCAGTTAACGAGTTATTAATTGGTAGTGGAAAACATCATTCAGTTAACGAGTTATTAATTAGTAGTGGAAAACATCATTCATTTATCAAGTTATTAATTAGCAGTGCAAACATTATTCAGTTAACGAGTTATTAATTAGAAGTGGAAAACATCATTCATTTATGAAGTTATTAATTAGCAGTGCAAACATCATTCAGTAAACGAGTTATTAATTGGTAGTGGAAAACATCATTCAGTTAACGAGTTATTAATTAGTAGTGAAATGCAACATTCTTTATCGAGTTATTACCATGCAGTGCAAACATCATTCAGATAACGAGTTATTAATAAGTTGTAGAAAACATTCTTTTATCAAGTTATGTTTTAGCAGTGCAAACATCATTCAGTTAACGAGATATTAATTAGTTGTGCAAAACATTACTCAGTTAACGAGTTATTAATTAGTAGTGGAAAACATCATTCTTTTATCAAGTTATTAATTAGCAGTGCAAACATCATTCAGTTAACGAGTTATTAATTGGTAGTGGAAAACATCATTTAGTTAACGAGCTATTAATTAGTTGTAGAAAACATCACTTTTATCAAGTGTGAACATCATTCAGTTAACGAGATATTAGTTAGTTGTGCAAAACATTATTCAGTTAACGAGTTATTAATTAGTAGTGGAAATCATTCATTTATCAAGTTATTAATCAGCAGTGCAAACATTATTCAGTTAACGAGTTATTAATTAGTAGTGGAAAACATCATTCATTTATCAAGTTATTAACTAGCAGTGAAAACATCATTCAGTTAACGAGTTATTAATTAGTTGTAGAAAACATCATTCTTTTATCAAGTTATGTATTAGCAGTGCAAACATTCAGTTAACGAGATATTAATTAGTTGTGCAAAACATTATTCAGGTAACGAGTTATTAGTTAGTTCTGGAAAACATCATGCATTTATCAAGTTATTAATTAGCAGTGCAAACATCATTCAGTTAACGAGTTATTAATTGGTAGTGAAAACATCATTCAGTTAACGAGTTATTAATTAGTAGTGAAATGCATCATTCTTTATCAAGTTATTAATAAGCAGTGCAAACATCATTCAGTTAACGAGTTATTAATTAATTGTGGAAAACCATTCTTTTATCAAATTATGTATTAGCAGTGCAAAACATTATTCAGTTAACGAGTTATGAATTAGTAGTGGA
This sequence comes from Xenopus petersii, assembly GCA_038501925.1. Classification (NCBI taxonomy): domain Eukaryota; kingdom Metazoa; phylum Chordata; class Amphibia; order Anura; family Pipidae; genus Xenopus; species Xenopus petersii. The sequence continues at coordinate 111,443,016 of CM076682.1, read as the reverse complement.
AAATGTCATTCATTTATCAAGTTATTAATTAGCAGTGCAAACATCATTCAGTTAACGAGTTATTAATTGGTAGTGGAAAACATCATTTAGTTAACGAGTTATTAATTAATAGTGGAAAACATCATTCATTTATCAAGTTATTAATTAGCAGAGCAAAAATCATTCAGTTAACAAGTTATTAATTGGTAGTGGAAAACATCATTCAGTTAACGAGTTATTAATTAGTTGTAGAAAACATCACTTTTATCAAATTATGTATTAGCAGTGCAAACATCATTCAGTTAACGAGATATTAATTAGTTGTGCAAAACATTATTCAGTTAACGAGTTATTAATTGGTAGTGGAAAACATCATCCATTTATCAAGTTATTAAGTAGCAGTGCAAACATCATTCAATTAACAAGTTATTAATTGGTAGTGGAAAACATCATTTAGTTAATGAGTTATTAATTAGTAATGGAAAACATAATTAATTTATCAAGTTATTAATTAGCAGTGCAAACATCATTCAGTTAACGAGTTATTAATTGGTAGTGGAAAACATCATTCAGTTAACGAGTTATTAATTAGTTGTAGAAAACATCACTTTTATTAAGTTATGTATTAGCAGTGCAAACATCATTCAGTTAACGAGATATTAATTAGTTGTGCAAAACATTATTCAGTTAACGAGTTATTAATTAGTAGTGGAAAACATCATTCATTTATCAAGTTATTAATTAGCAGTGCAAACATCATTCAGTTAACGAGTTATTAATTGGTAGTGAAAAGCATCATTTAGTTAACGAGTTATTAGTAGTGGAAAACATCATTCATTTATCAAGTTATTAATTAGCAGTGCAAAAATTATTCAGTTAACAAGTTATTAATAAGTAGTGGAAAACATCATTCATTTATCAAGTTATTAATTAGCAGTGCAAACATCATTCAGTTAACGAGTTATTAATTAGTTATAGAAAACATCATTCTATTATCAAGTTATGTTTTAGCAATGCAAACATCATTCAGTTAACGAGTTATTAATTGGTAGTGGAAAACATCAGTCAGTTAATGAGTTATCAATTAGTAGTGGAAACATTCAGTTACCAATTTATTAATTAGTAGTCGAAACATTGATATAAGTTATTAGTGATCGAAAGTTAACGATTTATTAATTAGTAGTGAAATGCATCATTCTTTATCGAGTTATTAATAAGCAGTGCAAACATAATTCAGTTAACGAGTTATTAATTAGTTGTAAAAAACATCATTCTTTTATCAAGTTATGTATTAGCAGTGCAAACAGCATTCAGTTAACGAGATATTAATTAGTAGTGGAAAACATCGTTCATCAAGTTATTAATGAGCAGTGCAAACATCATTCAGTTAACGAGTTATTAATTGGTAGTGGAAAACATCATTTAGTTAACGAGTTATTAATTAATAGTGGAAAACATCATTCATTTATCAAGTTATTAATTAGCAGTGCAAACATCATTCAGTTAACGAGTTATTAATCGGTAGTGGAAAACATCATTCAGGTAACGGGTTAATAATTAGTTGTAGAAAACATCACTTTTATCAAGTTATGTATTAGCAGTGCAAACATCATTCAGTTAATGAGATATTAATTGGTAGTGAAAACATCATTCAGTTAACGAGTTATTAATTAGTAGTGGAAAACATCATTCATTTATCAAGTTATTAATTAGCAGTGCAAAAATTATTCAGTTAACAAGTTATTAATAAGTAGTGGAAAACATCATTCATTTATCAAGTTATTAATTAGCAGTGCAAACATTATTCAGTTACGAGTTATTAATTAGTTGTAGAAAACATCATTCTTTTATCAAGTTATGTTTTAGCAATGCAAACATCATTCAGTTAACGAGTTATTAATTAGTTGTAGAAAACATCATTCTTTTATCAAGTTATGTATTATCAGTGCAAACATCATTCAGTTAACGAGATATTAATTAGTTGTGCAAAACATTATTCAGTTAACGAGTTATTAATTAGTAGTGGAAAACATCATTCATTTATCAAGTTATTAATTAGCAGTGCAAACATCATTCAGTTAACGAGTCATTAATTGGTAGTGAAAACATTATTCAGTTAACGAGTTATTAATTAGTAGTAAAATGCATCATTCTTTATCGAGTTATTAATAAGCAGTGCAAACATCATTCAGTTAACGAGTTATTAATTAGTTGTGGAAAACCATTCTTTTATCAAATTATGTATTAGCAGTGCAAACATCATTCAGTTAACAAGATATTAATTAGTTGTGGAAAACCATTCTTTTATCAAATTATGTATTAGCAGTGCAAACATCATTCAGTTAACAAGATATTAATTAGTTGTGCAAAACATTATTCAGTTAACGAGTTATGAATTAGTAGTGGAAAACATCATTCTTTTATCAAGTTATTAATTAGCAGTGCAAACATCATTCAGTTAAGAGTTATTAATTGGTAGTGGAAAACATCAGTTAACGAGTTATTAATTAGTTGTAGAAAACATCACTTTTATCAAATTATGTATTAGCAGTGCAAACATCATTCAGTTAACGAGATATTAATTAGTTGTGCAAAACATTATTCAGTTAACGAGTTATTAATTGGTAGTGGAAAACATCATTCATTTATCAAGTTATTAATTAGCAGTGCAAACATCATTCAGTTAACGAGTTATTAATTAGTTGTGGAAAACCATTCTTTTATCAAATTATGTATTAGCAGTGCAAACATCATTCAATTAACAAGATATTAGTTGTGCAAAACATTATTCAGTTAACGAGTTATGAATTAGCAGTGGAAAACATCATTCATTTATCAAGTTATTAATTAGCAGTGCAAACATCATTCAGTTAACGAGTTATTAATTGGTAGTGGAAAACATCATTTAGTTAACGAGTTATTAATTAATAGTGGAAAACATCATTCATTTATCAAGTTATTAATTAGCAGTGCAAACATCATTCAGTTAACGAGTTATTAATTAGTTGTAGAAAACATCACTTTTATCAAGTTATGTATTAGCAGTGCAAACATCATTCAGTTAACGAGATATTTATTAGTTGTGCAAAACATTACTCAGTTAACAAGTTATTAATTAGTAGTGGAAAACATCATTCATTTATCAAGTTATTAATTAGCAGTGCAAAAATTATTCAGTTAACGAGTTATTAATTAGTAGTGGAAAACATCATTCATTTATCAAGTTATTAATTAGCAGTGCAAACATCATTCAGTTAACGAGTTATTAATTAGTTGTAGAAAACATCATTCTTTTATCAAGTTATGTTTTAGCAATGCAAACATCATTCAGTTAACGAGTTATTAATTAGTTGTAGAAAACATCATTCTTTTATCAAGTTATGTATTAGCAGTGCAAACATCATTCAGTTAACGAGATATTAATTAGTTGTGCAAAACATTATTCAGTTAACGAGTTATTAATTAGTAGTGGAAAACATCATTCATTTATCAAGTTATTAATTAGCAGTGCAAACATCATTCAGTTAACGAGTTATTAATTGGTAGTGAAAACATCATTCAGTTAACGAGTTATTAATTAGTAGTGAAATGCATCATTCTTTATCGAGTTATTAATAAGAAGTGCAAACATCATTCAGTTAACGAGTTATTAATTAGTTGTGGAAAACCATTCTTTTATCAAATTATGTATTAGCAGTGCAAACATCATTCAATTAACAAGATATTAATTAGTTGTGCAAAACATTATTCAGTTAACGAGTTATTAATTAGTAGTTGAAAACATTATTCATTTATCAAGTTATTAATTAGCAGTGCAAACATCATCCAGTTAACGAGATATTAATTAGTTGTGCAAAACATTATTCAGTTAACGAGTTATTAATTAGTAGTGGAAAACATCATTCATTTATCAAGTTATTAATTAGCAGTGCAAAAATTATTCAGTTAACGAGTTAATTAGTAGTGGAAAACATCATTAATTTATCAAGTTATTAATTAGCAGTGCAAACATCATTCAGTTAACGAGTTATTAATTAGCAGTGTAAACATCATTAAGTTAACGAGTTATTAATTAGTAGTGGAAAACATCATTCATTTATCAAGTTATTAATTAGCAGTTCAAACATCATTTGGTTAATGAGTTATTAATTGGTAGTGGAAAACATCAGTCAGTTAACGAGTTATCAATTAGTAGTGCAAACATTCAGTTACCAATTCATTAATTAGTAGTCGAAACATTGATATGAGTTATTAGTGATCGAAACTTCATTCAGTTAACAATTTATTAATTAGTAGTGAAATGCATCATTCTTTATCGAGTTATTAATAAGCAGTGCAAACATCATTCAGTTAACGAGTTATTAATTAGTTGTAGAAAAAAAACATTCTTTTATCAATTTATATATGAGCAGTGCAAACATGATTCAGTTAACGAGATATTAATTAGTTGTGCAAAACATTATTCATTTAACGAGTTATTAATTAGTAGTGGAAGAGATCATTCATTTATCAAGTTATCAATTAGCAGTGCAAACATGATTCAGTTAACGAGTTATCAATTGGTAGTGGAAAACATCATTCAATTAACGAGTTATTAATTAGTAGTGGAAAACATCATTCATTTATCAAGTTATTAATTAGCAGTGCAAACATCATTCAGTTAACGAGTTATCAATTGGTAGTGGAAAGCATCATTCAGTTAACGAATTATTAATTAGTAGTGGAAAACATCATTCAGTTAACGAGTTAATTAGTAGTGCAACCATCATTCATTTAACAAGTTATTAATTAGTAGCAGATAATTAAGTAAACAAGTTAATAATTAGTTGTGGAAACATCATTCAGTTAACGAGTTATTAATTAATAGTGGAAAACATCATTCCGTAACCGAGTTATTAATTAGTAGTGGAAACATCATTCAGTTAATGAATCATTAATTAGTAGTGCAAACATCATTTAGTTAAAAAGTTTATAATTAGTAGTGGAAAAATCACTCAGTTAACGAGTTCTTATATCTATTTAAAGATGTTGGAAAAATGTGTTGAAACAAATGTATAAATCTAATGTACAACACGGCATTTGCTGTGAATAAAACGTGAAAGCTCGAGGCAACACTGATATTTCCATAATTCTGTTCATGACCCTCACATCCCCTACACTGTTTTCCCCCCAAATAGATGATTAACACAAATTTTGGCTACAGCTTCTATTGATTAGCAATAATGTGACACAACATATATGACCACAACAACACCAACATACATGTATAATCATGTAACCTTTTATACCACTATAAACTTATTCATCAAGTTTTATATATGTATATCCATAGATGTGCAGCAATATAGAGCCCCCGTCAGTCTGTCCTTCACAACACTGGCCCTTGATCTCCTCTAGCCGCAACCTCTTGGCTCAGAGACAAACTGCCAGCCATTGACTCGGTAACTCCAATAGCCGCTGCTATTGAGCGCTAACTCCCAAGGGCCCAACCATCTCCTGTACTAAGTTGCCACCAATCCACCAACTCTGGCAACCCACCTTAGGGGTTAAACCATTGGCAAAAAACACCTGACTTGTGGCCCTGCCAATAGCTGTGACAATGCCCCCCCTTGTCCACTTCACCGACCTGCCTCTGGTCCTCCCCAAATGCTTCCCGGCCACCGAAGTGACAACTAGCATGTAGACTCCGAAGCCACCACCCCTCAAAAGTCAGGGAGGGCAGGTGGGGACTTTACTCTTCCCACTGGTTACCTAAAATGGTGCCCGTCTATTCTTTATCTCAACTAAAATGTGGTCCCTTAACTCCACCCCCACATCGGTACCTCCCCCACACGCTATGCCGTAACCCACTTGGAGGCTGTGCAGGGTCATGGCCGCCCTCCTCCAAGCCTGGCTGGCTGCTATCCGTGACTCACAGTCTGTGGGCCTGCTCTGCTTGTGGCTGCTGGAAGCACAGAGTGTCCTCCATAAATAGATATATTATTGTTTGCCTGCTCTCAAGACCATCTGTCTGTTCAGTCACTGTGCTGTGATTATGCCTGATGCTAACATAAATCTTAATGATTATTAGTCTGCCCACATTGTGCTACACAGTTTACAGGCCTAAGGACAAAGCAGGGAACTAGGGGTAGGCACCTGCCTAGGGCACAAAGACATGGGGGCACTGGGCAGGTACCTAGGGTGCCTAGGGCTCACTGTCGGCAAGGCCCTCAGACAAAGTATGTGTTGTAAGAAGGCCACACGTGGCTGGTGAACTGGGCTGCATGTAGCTGGTTTAGTCCGTTACACTGCACACAATCAAAGAGACACTTTTCAATGAACCCAACAAGAATCTTTACTGAAGCACTGTGTCACATCCACCTTCAACACCAACTGTTTTTTTCCCAAACTGAAACTATTGCCAAAAAAAGAACATTTAAAACAAGCTTGGTTTCATTAAATAAAAATACTTTTTGTACACAATCATTAAAAAAGTCTTAATTTTTTTTTTTAAATGAAGTAATGTTATGCTATTTCCCTGATGATCTGATGATAACCTAGGGTTGCCTCTTGGATTTCACCTGGACAGGCAGGTTTTTGGAAGGGCTGCCCGGTGATCACCATGTCATGAGTCCCGCCTTCCCATGTCACCTGCCCTGCCTCCCACATCACCCACCCCGCCTCCCCGATGTCACTGGCCCGCCCCCTGCCCATTCTTCCCACACAAAAAAAAGGTGGCAACCCTATGATACCCACCACACAAATCTCGAGAGTTGGGAGAAAATAAGGATTATCACGAGTAGATTCTGAACAGCAAATAACATTTTCATATAAACAATGACCAAGTGAAATATATTAAAACTTTACTATATCCATTAGGTAAATAGAAAGGGGAATTAATAGGAAAGCTTATTGATCTTTTAAAGGGGTCGTTCACCTTTAAGTTAAATGTTAGTATGTTATAGAATGACTAATTCTAAGCAACTTTTCAATTGGTCTTCATTATTTATTTTTTTATAGTTTTTAAATTATTCACTTCTGACTCTTTCCCACATTCCAATGGAGGTCACTGACCCCATCTAAAAAGAAATGCTCTGTAAGGCTGCAAATGCACTGTTATTGCTACGTTATATTAATCATCCGTCTATTCAAACACTCCCCTGTTTATAATCATATCTCTTATTCAAATAAGTGCATGGTTGCTAGGATAATTTGGACCCTAGCAACACAATTGCTGACACAAACTCGGGAGAGCTGCTGAATAAAAAACTAAAGAACTCAAAAGACACAAATAATAAAACATAAAAACCAACTGCAATTTGTGTCAGAATATCACTCTCTACAACCAACTAACAGTTAATTTAAACAACGCCTTTAACATTTTAAACAGATTCAATGAATCCTTGTAATCAATACTGTACTCATTTTATCGAAGAAGCTTTTTTTAAGTTAAATATTACTATGTCATAGACTGGCAACATTTGAAGCAACCTTTCAGCTAGTCTTGATTATTTATTTATTTTTATTTAAATCCTTCTGATTCTTCTTTTCAGCTTTCAAATGTTGGTATCTAAAAAAAATGCTCTTAAAGACTAAATATGTATAGTTAGTGCCACTATTTTATTAGTAATTTATAGTTATTGTCCTATCCTATTTATGTTCCAGGCTCTTATTCAAATCAATGCATGGTTGCTAAGATAAATTGGACCCTAGAAACCAGACTGCGGTAAATTGGAGTGCTGCTGAATAAAAAGCAAAATAACTGAAAAACCACACATAATAAAAAATGAAAACCAATTACAATGTGTCTCATACATGAAAAATTCTTTTAGACAGAAAATATTCCTGCAAAATCACAATAAAAATAGTCCATATGTGAATAATAAGGGCAGAACACTGAGTAAAAATAACTTAAAGGGACAGTATACATCCTTTTTATAACAGATTTAGACTTTTCCACTTCATTGGGCAAAAATGTTTGTTTGCCGCAAGTCCTATTCATTGAATTTAGGTTGAAGAAGCGTTATATAGTCCCTTTAATGTATGTATGAAATGTACGCCCTCCAGGAATGAAAGTAAAATTACTTAGTACTTTTAAGTATGTGATATTTTTTTCATGTGTTTTCTTCACATTACTCATTTAGGATCAAGTTTTCATACCAGAAGTATTGCGTTCCTATGCTGGCTAGATTAATGATGCAGAGTCTAGGGGGGTAGTTACTAAAACGCAAAGTGTTCTTCCATTCTTCCATTAAACTAAAGTCGACTGCCATCTATGAATTTACCTAGTTTATGAAAAAATAATATTGAAAGAAATCGGTTTAGAAAAAGTCTCGACAAATTGAATCGCATGCCTTTTTCGAATATGACACTTTAATCGTATGTCTTTTTCGAGTTGATGCCCGGTAACTTTTTGGATTATTATATGAAAACCAGAGCAGAGCACGATGTCAAGAAACATACTGTATTCAAATTGTAAAAGGGACATCTGCCATTGACATCTACTTGTCTTCGACAGGTATTAGCTGGAGTATTTTCGGATTTACCAGCTTCAGGCTATAATAAATCTCTAAAAATTAACGTTTTTTTCTATCTAAAAATTAAAATGTTTCTCCTTTATAAAAACTTAACCAGAAGGTTTAATAAACAGGCCCCTAGCTTTCAGATTTTTTTGAGGCGGGTAAATACTATTTAGAATGGGGCAGGTTATGCTGCCTGCATCCAGGACTTAACCCTCTGATGGCTGGCTGTTCAGCAAAGAAACTCAGTGCTGCTGGGAAGAAAGCATGATATTTGTAATGTAAAACTACTTTTATCATCCAATAGCTACAGAAACACATTTATGTATATTTCAAACATGTTAAGAAGACCATTCTGTGCAATCTTATTTATTATTTACTAAAACCAAATTTATCTCACAATTGAAATAAAAGAAGATCGACCAAAACTCCCATGCCCGTTTTTGTCTTATTTATTAATAAAATAACTAGAATAAATCGGATTGGGAAAAAACCCAATCATACAATTTTTTCTGACTTTATCCCCAAATCGCTTGATTTTTTCAGGTTTTTGCCCTAAAACACCAAGTTTTGCAGAAATGTATCCCTGGCTTTCCCACCTACTAAGTAAAGGCTGACATATTGCCTGAATCCTTGTGAAATTAAATGAAGACAGGGTAGGACTGAGCTGGAGGGACATTGGGAAAAACTGGCCCTCATGGCCCAGACCCGCTCCCTGATCTGTCCGGCCCCCAAAGTGAAATAATGATATACGGTGCCCATGTTTGAGTGCAGTTTGCTCATGAGCACTGTGCTGGCCCCAGAAGTTTGGAACCCGGGCCCCCAATTATGGCTTTAGATTTCAAGCTACAAAGGTCCATATAAAAGACAGAGAGTTATTTTCAATGTATCCCATTAACACTTGTACAGATTTGTCATGCAGTTAAACGTATTTCTGACTGCCCAGCATTATCTTTTGGTGTGCCTTTGGTGCCTCATTCTCACACTAATTGTACTGGATGCAAGGTTCCACATAATGGATGGCAGGGCTGTGTTTCATATGAAGGTAAACAACTCAAAAGCAGACCAAATTGTGTGTCTATCCTCACACCCATAGGCAGCAGAAGATGGTTTCAGCTGGGGGGGCCAGGAAGAGGAGCAATGGAGGCGCGCGTAGCGCGTCGCAATTTTTTTGGCCACACCCCCTTTTAGCCACTCCCCTTTGACTCCACCCACTTTCCCGTGTGTTTTCACTGAATTTCCAGGGAATTTCAATTTCACATTTCAGGAAATTTCATGTATAAATACCCCCAGACTGAATGGCACAGTGGAAATTTAATGTGACCTGTGGCATAGACCCTACCCCTCACAAATGACACACATACTGTAGGCCTTTAAGGACTAACAGCATGTGTGCCCATCACTGTGGCACTGAAAGAGTAAACAGCAGTAGGGCAGCAAAACATCAAAATGCATGCCTAGCAATCCTATGAGCAGCAATGAGGAAGCAGCAACTTCCCAGCAGTTACATTCATTGCACATCATTCACAGCTCTCACCGAATGATGTGCAATGAATGTAACTTCTGGGAAGTTGCGGCTTCCCCATTGTGCTTATTGGATTGCTAGCCTAGAAGATCTATTTGCACAACAACTCCCAACATCAGGCAGCCTGTAATTAATGGTGATGGAAGTAGGGACTTGTAGTCCTCCAAGAGCTGAGGACAAAATGACCGAGTACCAGTGGCAATGGTACCCTCCCCCGCCCTTTGATTGTTCTAAGCCCACTATTGAATGCACTCATGAAGCAGCTGGGCACCGAGCAGTGGGGGGCTCACTCATGCTGACAGGTGTCGCAGCTTGCACCTGTGCCACCATGGCATCATCTTCTGCAAATGTGCAGCCGCAGCCAGAGCCAGCTCACTGCGGCCGCTCCATCGATGAGGCACATGGAAGAGGTAAAGGCAGGGTCAGTCTTAACAACTGCGGGGCCCAATTGGAACCATTTTGGTGGGGCCCCCTAAATGGAGTTTTGCCATCTGGCACAGGGTTCCTGCCCAATGATAATTACTCACTACATTTCACTAATTTATTTCTAGAGTTCAACTGCATACAAAATGCAGGAATTTATTTACACAGTATATGTGCATTTTTAAAGATTTATCCTCAAACCTTCCTGTTGTATGGTAAATAGTACAGGGGAATACCTATGCTGTCATAGTTTTATGGGATCTCTCTGTACAGACTATGAGCAAACTTAGGGGCTGTTCCTGCTGAATTGTGCTTAGTACAGGGAATACCTATGCTGTCATTGTTTTATGGGATCTCTCTGTACAGACTATGAACAAACTTAGGGACTGTTCCTGCTGAATTGTGCTTAGTACAGGGAATACCTATGCTGCTATATTTTTATGGGATCTCTCTGTACAGACTATGAGCAAACTTAAGGGGCTGTTCCTGCTGAATTGTGCTTAGTACAGGGAATACCTATGCTGCCATAGTTTTATTGGATCTCTCTGTACAGACTATGAGCAAACTTAGGGGCTGTTCCTGCTGAATTGTGCCTTTGACCATGTCCACTATAGGAAAAATATTGAATATATAGATAGCTAAATGTTTCTTTTTAATAATGCAATTTATTTTATAAAAGCCAAAAGACACATTTGCAATTCCATGTATAATACCCCAGAACTTAAAGGATGAATTCCATGAATTTGATGTTTGATGTGGGAGGAAGTCAATTGCAAGATTTTGCTATGGTGGGGGCCCCATGGGCACGGGGACAGATTGGGCCCAATAGGTCTCATTAGCCTAAGACCGGCACTAGGCAGAAGGAAGGTGCAGCAAGTCCAGCTGTCTGTGATCTCTCCCTCCCCTAACACACGCCCCCTCCCATCTTCCGGCTAAACACACACACACGGGAAACCTCTGCAGCATATAATTAAATCTTTAGCAATACATCACGTGTCTGTCTGTACGGAGTTTATTGGAGACGGAGCAGCAGGCAGAACGTCTTCATCCACGCAGAGCCACACACCAGATCCTCTCTCTTAGCAATCAGTGTGTAAGCGCAGGATCAGCCTATTTGCTGAACGCGATTGGCCAGTTTTAGTCATCTTTCGGCTTCTTCAGCCCCAAAATAAATGATAATGGCATCGGGTTTTGGCGCAAGTATTTTGAAAAAGGTTGCTCAAGCTGTTATAAGCAGAATTCTTAAAAAAAAAAAAAATCCAGGAGAATTTTTTTTGGGGAGGCCGTGGCCCCTGTGGCCCCCCTGGTTCTGAAGCCTATGCTTCACACCATCTATTGTATTTAAATGATCACCACAAAAAGATAAACCACAATATTGGTGAAACACCTCAAATCACATGAATGCATTCTTTAAGGGGTAGTTCACCTTCAAACAACTAGTTGTTTTCAGATAGATCACCAGATAAAACGACTTTTTTTCAATGACTTTCCATTTTCTATGTGTAATAATAAGCAAAAATGCCTGTTTGCACCTACGTCCACACCGCATCACGTTTCAATGACCACCACAAGAACATAAAAAAATATAGAGACCTCAAAAAGATACCCTCTGCGACCACAATACAATGGACAAACAATAAGAAAACATGAAATACAATAAACTATTAGCAAAAACATACCCATGAAACAGAAATTGCCAAAGATAAATCCAATACAATAACGACAATATTGTACATTTTTGGTCATGTGCAAAAAAAGATATCGATGTAGACCAAGCGCAACACTATTTCAAGTCACACGTGAAAAAAATTACCAGCGGGTCCCTTTGCATTGCTCCACTATGATCCTAGAGCAAACGAAAGAGCCAGGGAGCAACCTGTGTGCCAAGCAAATGCCCCAGGCACACGTCGCCCCCGCTGACGCCACCCCTTTCTGCCCCTGTAAGTTTAATAATAAGCAACAATGCCTATTTGCACCTAGGTCAATACACATCAAGTTTCAATGACCACCACAAGAACTTAAGGAATTACAGAAACCTCAAAAAAACACCCTCTGCTTTTAAACGCATTCTTAGTGACCAGATTTCTACATATTTATTTGAAAGCAATAAACTGGACAAAAAATAAGAAAACATGAAATACAATAAACTATTAGCAAAAACATACCCACGAACCAGAAATTCCAAGAGATAAATCCAATCCAATAAAGACAATATTGAACATTTTTGGTCATGTGCAAAAAAAGATGTGCATGTAGACCAAGCGCAACACTATTTCAAGTCATAAGTGAAAAAAAATTGTCAGCAGGTCCCTTCGTTTTGCTCCATGATGATCCTAGAGCAAATTAAAGGGCGAGGGAGCAACCTGTGTGCCAAACAAATGCCCCAGGCACACATGTTACCCCCACTGATGCCACCACTCTCCACCCCTGAATGTAGGGTTGCCACCTTTCTTTCATGGGGGAACCTGGCAGGGGGCAGGCCGGTGAAGTCGGGGTGTGGGACGGATGATGTTGGGGGCAAACGCCGGATAACGTCGAGGGAAGGGAGGTGATGTTGGGGGCGGGCCAGATGACATCAAGGGTGGGCCGGTGACGTGTCGATCAGCGATTGCCTGATCACCATGTCATTCACTTCAATGTCCTGTCTGGATTTGGAAATCCGGAAAGGCACTCTTCACCCGGGAAGCCCGTCCAAGAACTGGGCTGTGCGGGTGAAATCCAGAAAGGTGGAAACCCTACCCCTATGTGTAATAATAAGCAAAAATGCCTGTTTGCGCCTATGTCCACACTACATCAAGTTTCAGTGACCACCACAAGAACATAAAGAAATATAGAAACCTCAAAAAGACACTGTCTGCATTTAGACGCATTTTTAGCGACCATAACTCTACATACATATTTGAAAGCAACAAACTGGACAAAAAATAAGAAAACATGTATAAATTATTAGCAAAAACATACCCATGAAACATAAATTGCAAGAGATAAATCCAAGACAATAACGACAATATTGTACATTTTGGTCATGTGCAAAAAATGGTGTGGATGTAGACCAAGCGCAACACTATTTACAGTCACAAGTGAAAGAAATTGTCAGCGAATACCTTTGCATTGCTCCACGATGATCCTAGAGCAAATGAAAGTGCCAGGGAGCAACCTGTGTGCCAAGCAAATGCCCCAGGCACACATGTTGCCCCCACTGATGCCACCACTCTCCACCCCTGAATGTAGGGTTGCCACCTTTCTTTCATGGGGGAACCTGGCAGGGGGCAGGCCGGTAAAGTCGGGGTGTGGGACGGATGATGTTGGGGGCAAACGCCGGATAACGTCGAGGGAAGGGAGGTGATGTTGGGGGGCGGGCCAGATGACATCAAGGGTGGGCCGGTGACGTGTCGATCAGTGATTGCCTGATCACCATGTCATTCACTTCAATGTCCTGTCTGGATTTGGAAATCCAGAAAGGCACTCTTCACCCGGGAAGCCCGTCCAAGAACTGGGCTGTGCGGGTGAAATCCAGAAAGGTGGAAACCCTAACCCTATGTGTAATAATAAGCAAAAATACCTGTTTGCGCCTATGTCCACACTACATCAAGTTTCAGTGACCACCACAAGAACATAAAAAAATATAGAAACCTCAAAAAGACACTGTCTGCATTTAGACGCATTTTTGCGACCATAACTCTACATACATATTTGAAAGCAACAAACTGGACAAAGAAAACATGAAATACAATAAATTATTAGCAAAAACATACCCATGAAACATAAATTGCAAGAGATAAATCCAAGACAATAACGACAATATTGTACTTTTTTGGTCATGTGCAAAAAATGGTGTGGATGTAGACCAAGCGCAACACTATTTACAGTCACAAGTGAAAGAAATTGTCAGCGAATACCTTTGCATTGCTCCACGATGATCCTAGAGCAAATGAAAGTGCCAGGGAGCAACCTGTGTGCCAAGCAAATGCCCCAGGCACACATGTTGCCCCCACTGATGCCACCACTCTCCACCCCTGAATGTAGGGTTGCCACCTTTCTTTCATGGGGGAACCTGGCAGGGGGCAGGCCGGTAAAGTCGGGGTGTGGGACGGATGATGTTGGGGGCAAACGCCGGATAACGTCGAGGGAAGGGAGGTGATGTTGGGGGGCGGGCCAGATGACATCAAGGGTGGGCCGGTGACGTGTCGATCAGTGATTGCCTGATCACCATGTCATTCACTTCAATATCCTGTCTGGATTTGGAAATCCAGAAAGGCACTCTTCACCCGGGAAGCCCGTCCAAGAACTGGGCTGTGCGGGTGAAATCCAGAAAGGTGGAAACCCTAACCCTATGTGTAATAATAAGCAAAAATACCTGTTTGCGCCTATGTCCACACTACATCAAGTTTCAGTGACCACCACAAGAACATAAAAAAATATAGAAACCTCAAAAAGACACTGTCTGCATTTAGACGCATTTTTAGCGGCCATTACTCTACATACATATTTGAAAGCAACAAACTAGACAAAGAAAACATGAAATACAATAAATTATTAGCAAAAACATACCCATGAAACATAAATTGCAAGAGATAAATCCAAGACAATAACGACAATATTGTACTTTTTTGGTCATGTGCAAAAAATGGTGTGGATGTAGACCAAGCGCAACACTATTTACAGTCACAAGTGAAAGAAATTGTCAGTGAATACCTTTGCATTGCTCCACGATGATCCTAGAGCAAATGAAAGGGCCAGGGAGCAACCTGTGTGCCAAGCAAATGCCCCAGGCGCACACATCGCCCCCGCTGATGCCACCCCTCTCCGCCCCTTTAAGTTTAATAATAAGCAAAAATGCCTGTTTGCTCCTAGCTGTTTGCTCCTAGCTCCTAAATTGACTCGTAAACAATCCATAAAGGCGACAAATTCCGGCTCATTTACTACACCTCTATGCTGTAATGCTCCATAAGTTGAGAATAAACATACCAACAGACTACGCATAAAAAAACACTAAAAACAACTACATCATAAACTGAACACCTATCATAAACTTGCTACCACCACTACAAAAAAACTTTACTGAGCAAGAATGATTTTGCAGGACATAAATTCCTGGGGGTGGGGGGTATGCATAGCTGTTGTGCCATACATAAAATATTCTAATATTAAACGAAATACAATATATGAAAGTATATAGACATCTCTAGCAATATAGAGATAAATAGAGAAAAAGATAATAAAGCATTAACATAGAGCTTGCCACAGATCACTAGTTCTCTGTTCACACATATACAATTTTTAGGATCTTAGATATTAAGATTTTAAAACAGAGTTTGCCCTATTTCCCCCATTTCAAAAATATTCCCCTAAGCGAACGGAGAACTTGGGATTTACCTTCTGGTGAACTATGGTAAAATCTATTTACTCTTCAATAAATAAAAACATAATGTGTTGTTTTTTTGATTTAGAGGCAAATAGAATTCACCACAATTTACCAGAAAGGAACTTCCCTGCTCTCTATTTACCTATGCAGCATTATCAAATAATCTCTGTTTTAAACCTTTAATAAATATGCACATGAAAATGCCAGCAAGTGAATAAAGAGTGAATCCGTGGGATTCCATCGTTGGGGCAGAGAGCGCATTGCATTTTTTTGAAATTTGGATTTTTGTCGCCTCTGGTAAATGTGGGGCAATGCGGTCTAAGACAAGGCTCTCTCCTTGCCTCATGGCAGGACTAAGGTCTTTGGTATTTGCTCTCAGGGCAGAACACTGGCAGACAGAATGCTCCTCTCTACCTGTCACTGCGCCTAATACTAATGACAAGCCAGTAATTGAACACAGATGAGATGGAACACTGACAGGAGGATCCCAACCAAAACACTAGCTTGAAAGCTTGAGCACTGAGATCTGTCTGTCACTGTTCTGTATGCGTTCACTACAGACCTAGTTGATGATTAGTATAAAGAGCAGTAAGGAGTAGTCACAAGTGGAGAAGGAGCACTGCCCTCTGCCTCAGCTGCAAACAGAATGTGCTGTGTGCCAGGGGCCTAGTGTGTAAGTACCTAAAATAACAATTTCTGAGTGAGTTGCCACTGCTGCTTTAGGACCTGATAACATTTTTTTTTTTTTGTATTTAAAATTTTTATTTTCAAATATCTTGCATATAGCAAATATTGGCACATAGCAAAACTCAGAATCTGCAGGTACTGGACAATCTCCAGGCTGCAGTAGTATTGTGGCACATGGGTACATAACATGTATTCCTGAGTTGCATAATAGAGTAGGCCAAGTATCTGACAAGAAAACTATACAAAAATAAAAGAAAAAGAAATAGAAAAAGGAGTAAGAGAAAAGAAATGATCAAAAGAAAACCAAAAACTAAATAAACATTTGCCTAGAACACTTGTGAGCACTGTCTACATTTCTGCGCTACCTGGTACAGCATTGGGTCAAGGAAATTTAGGGATTCCCCTGAGGACCTGATAACATTTTTAATAATTCTGACTTACCTTGCCATGTATTTTTGTCTGGAGCGTTATCCTTTTCCTCTGGAATGAACGAGCCTTTACTAGCAGCAGTAGCTGTTGGTGTAAAAAAAATAAATTAACCCAAAAAATATTTTTTTTTTTACTATGAAAAGAGTAATTGCATCAGAGCACATTCCAGTAGCAACCAATCAAAATCTTCCTTATAGTAGATGGATCAGAACTATTTCCATATATATATATATATATATATATATATAGATAGATAGATAGATATATATATATAGATATATATATATATATATATATATATATATATATATATATATATATATATATATATATATATATATATATAAAATCAAAAAACAAAAATAGGCTGTTCGCACACCAATGGATCGCCATACACCAGGTGCTGCCATAGTGTTGAATATTTAACAGTCAATGGATAGTTAGCAGCGCACACTGGAATTTTTTTTATTTTTAAAAAAAACGTAATTTATTTATTAAATTTTAAAAGAGCATAATACATGCATGATGTATGTATTATGCTCTTTTAAAATTTAATAAATAAATTAAGTTTTTTAAAAAAAATTCCAGTGTGCGCTGCTAACTATCCATGGACTGTATATATATATATATATTTTCAGAGGACATACCATGTGACAGATTAGGGTATTTCTATTTCTCAAGCCAACCATCAACACACAGCAACTGCTTTTATAATAACCCTGACATTTCTCATATATATCATGCAGCACCTTATGGATTTATGGCTACATTTAGTGCTATGGAAGTAAAATCCCTATAAACTAGCTACAGTAATAGTGATATTCATAACTATGTGAATATAATGCCAACACCCCTACATCTACGCACAGATATTATTTCCCAACCAGGCACAGAAGATGGCCCATGCTACTTGTTGCTCAACCCAGAATTTATGCCCGCTGGGGAACACGATGCAAACCAGCAAACCTGATTTCTCCTGCCAACGGAAATAACTGTCATCACTATCTGCTGGGCAGCTCAGCCCAGAAATTAGGCATAATTTAGTTAAACAAAAAGTTAACCTTGATGCTTAAGTGTATTTTGTCAACCCTTGCTGCTATAACTATAAATAGATACTATCTCATCTTCCTGCCATTCTAAGTACTCAGACTGCTGCTCCCGACCTTGCTTACTTTTCTTTCTCACTGTCAATTGTCAGTTTCCCCACTGGGCTCCATTTCATTTCTCCTTACCCACCACCTTTCAGTCGCCCCCTCCGCTGCCTTCATTCCTGCCATTATTGGGGTATGTGCTGCTGTCTGCTGCCCACTAGTCACACCACACAACCAGCAATCCATCTTCAACTAACTGTCATCGCTGTCTGCTGAACAGTTTACCCCAGAAGTTATGCACAATTTAGTTAATCAAAAATATAACCTTGATGGTCATATTTTCTCAACCCATGCTGCAATATAACTATAAAAAGATAATATCTCACCTTCCTGCCGTTATTGGGGTACACGCTACAGGATACTAGCGAGACCACACAACCAGCAGTCCATCCTCCTGATTCCTCCTTCCAACTGAACTAACTGTCACTGCTGTGGGCGTGGCTGCAGAAAGGAGGACTTCCTCCTTCCAACTGAACTAACTGTCACTGCTGTGGGCGTGGCTTCAGAAAGGAGGACTTCCTCCTTCGAACTGAACTAACTGTCATTCCTGGGGGTGTGGCTTCAGAGGGCTGTGTGCATTGACTTGTACAGCACGTGGGCAGAGACAGTTGTATTGAATAAAAAGGGCACCCCATATTAACCCTTGGTTCCCATGCCCATTGCAGCTATACCAGTGAATCATATTCACGCATGACTAGAAACCACTTGCCTGACATATTGAGCCCATCCCTGACACACACCCCTCAACTTAACATCTGTACAAAGCAGGGAGAGCAACAGAGTGTGTGACTTTGCATAACGCAGCGCCGCCCCCTTTCACTGGTTTTCAAGCCGCTGTCCCTAAGTTACTCCTTCACTAAGCAGCACTTGTTAACTACAACTCCCAGCTGCCTCAGCAATTCATTTGCTGTTTTACGTACCCCCCCCCCTTGGCAAGAACTAGAAAGTCCTGAGAACTCCACCCCCATGTCTCCCATGTGACACGTGTATAAGGCAGTACAGTCAGTGTCCCTGTGGGGACAGCTTCCAGTAAAACTCATTTCACCTGCAAAACATCTGCCTCCCTAAGGTTAGCTCTCCCCAATGTTAACATTCAATTATTCACACTGATTCTTCCCTCGCTCCCTGTGGCATCCCTTATTTCTACTCTCTGCCCTGCGGCACCGCCCATAACCCCGCCTACCTATATCCTCCCGCCCCATATGCTTCATGCACCCTCCTCTATCCCTCCTTCTAAGTTACTTGTATGTCCTGGGGACAGTTGTCTTTAATCCTACCTGAGGTATAGACGTCTGCAGGCTCCTCCGTGTCATCTCTCCTGCACGATATGTTTTCCCCTTCATAATCCGTCTTTGCTTTATCTGTTGACAGAAAGTCCCGCCCCACCATGGCTGCAGCCAATCAGAACCGATAGAGGGCAGTCAGTTTTGATTGGCTCGTCTGCAACAGCAATAATGGAATACTGCTTGCTCATTGGATTACATAAATGTTCCCACCCTCTGCTGGAAGGCGATTGGCTGAGACCTGCTAGGGCGGGGAATATGAGTCATATAGTTTAGATGCCAATGAGGGCAGGAATACTGGATGCTGCAAGTAAGTTGTAGGAAGCCTGACACCTGACTTAGATGTTGAGATCATGGAGGGGGTAAGATCCAATGGAATAGGGCAGATACATGACTAAATGCTAACGTTGGGGAGGTGGGACTTGTGACAGAGGGAGAGAGCCTGTATCACATACGTTTTTCCTGAGTTTGTCCTAAAATGGACTGTATTGACAGGCGAGCTGCGCCAGTTTCTGTGTTTTGCTGCTGTCCTTGGCATGACGTTTGTTTCCGAATTGGCATATTGTAAAAATGGCAAGTTCTGTGGAATTTCTAGTGTTCTTTGCTTTCCTATTCGGCGAGTCAAGCAGTCGTTTTAACCCTTTCACTACCAGAGGATTTGGGAGGGTTTTTTTTGTACTTTTGTGTAATTACAAATTTATAGCAATATATAAGCTTCTTAATGTCTAAAAAATGGAAAAGTCAAAAATATTTGACTTAATATAACCACATATCAGAAACCATTTATTTTATGCATGAAAATACAATTGTATACAATTTGTCCCATGACTCCCAAATGCGTCAATATAAATTATGTCGTTTTGTGGAAACTTCTGACTTGTGTATATGTCAAAAAGCAACAGCAGTACTTTACTAAAGGCCAAGAACGCTGCTCCAGAAATCTGCAGACTTCAGAAATATAAAACTAACAGTAGGTTACCCTTAGGAAACTGGACATTTTTGGAAAAAAAAAAATATGACTAATCTAAAATGGGTAAATATGTCTTTCTACTCCTAAATTACCAAGTTGCAATGCTTTCCTAAAATATATCAGCTTTTATAAAAAAAATTTGGAAACCTTGAAAAATATCCTCAAAGCTTCCAATTCAGAGGATCTTATCTCCTACAGGTCAACAATTAATGCATAGGCTTAACTAGGCTATAGGGGCCCGTGGGGCTTTTTAAGTTATTGTTTTCTTTAAATAATATATATTTTTGCTGTGCTGGCTGGAACCGAGAAGATTAAGCAAAACAGCAAGGCACATAAGTGCAGCTTTATAGAGACTCACACAAAGTACAGGCACTGACATGCTTTGCCTAATCTTCTCCCAGCTAGCCAGAAAGCAGGTACTGGCCGTGCACAAGGGCAGCATGGCACCCGACCAGGCCCAGTAGCAGCTGTAAGCCTGCAGCACAGTTTAATATTTTTATAAAAGCCGTACACATGGGGGGCAGCACGGCACTGCTGTAGGCCTGCTGCTGCAACACAGTAAACTATTTTTTAAAGAAAATAAAAATAATTGGAAAAAAATTCAGGCCTGGAAGCAAGTACCAGATGTACACAGGGGGGGCAGTACAGCACTTGGCTAGACCCAGACCCAGGCCCAGGGCAAAGCGCAGAAAAAAAAATACAAGATACTATAAAAGCAAAGAATAATTGAAAGCCAATGCTAGATGGGCCCATGCCCCTTATGTCTGCAGATGCACTGTGCACCTGTGACCCTGGCTCAGCATCGTAGTTAAGGGCCCTGTGGAAAGTGTAACCTAAGGGCCTCACATCTCATTAATCCGCCACTGTGCATATTACATATACAATATAAGTAAAAGTAAAAAAAAAAGCAAGGCAACAAGTACTTTTTTGTGCGCGCGCGTATGTTGTACACTTGCTAAAGTTGTGTGAGTGCATATATAACTCTGTATACGTGTGTGTGTGTGAGTTTATATGTGCCAAAGTGTGAATAAGTCTGTAAAATTAGAAAAAGAAAAGCTTGTGTAAAATAGGTCTGCTGGAGGGAGACACCTGTAGAAGGCTTGTAGAGTGTATCCAGTAGGAAATTATGGGGGGGCTTCTAGGAAAAGGCAAAACAGCAGACATGTAATTGTCATAAGTCTGCTGTTTGGAACCAATCCTCAGAAGATCAGGTCTAGGGATAAATTGCACATGCCCCTGGAGTTGTTCCCAGAGCCCTCTGCCAAGGTAGAGAATGCCAAGCACCGTCAGCACCAACCCCACCTGCGGCCCAAACTTGTCAAATTTACCCCTCTCCACACCTTCCCTACTTGTAAAAACTTTCGTTCTGACTTTGCACAACTCGAGTTCCACCTGCACTCCCCTTCCCTGCAGACCGAACTTGTAACTGCCTCTGCACAACAAGTTCCCCCAGCACGTCACTCGCACCCCCCAAACTTGTTGCATTAGCCAATTTGCCTCTGCACATTAATATCTTTATGTACTTAGATATAGAATTTGTGTGAAATATATCCTTTATAAAAGTATGGTTCAATCTGTCCATTGGGTGTCTAGAGTGGGAATATTCTGGGACTAAATTTGTATTAAAGAGGTGACTCATTCTAAGCAACTTTTCAATTGCCTTTCTTTTTTTCTTTTTTATAGTGTTTTAATTATTTGCTTTCTTCGTCTGAATCTTTCCAGCTTTCAAATGGGGGTCACGAGGGCCAGAACTAGGTGTAGGCAGAAGAGGCACCTACCTAGCACATCAATACGGGGACGCTGAGCAGGTACCTGTTAATGGGTCTTTGCCTACCACCAGTCACTTTCCTCTGTCACTCTCCCTCGCCTTCCCTATGACCCTCTGCCTCCCCTCTGATGCACTTCCCCCCTCCTCTGTCCTCCCCTCTGCCGCTTTCCCTTCTGTCACGCTACTCTCCCTCCCCTCTGTCTATTTACCCCAGTTTACGGCATGTGGACGTTTACACGCGCACACTGGTGAGGAGGGTGGTGGCCGCTTGGTTGCCTATGGCTGCCGGACAGATTGGCCTGGCCCTGGGGGTCACGGATCACATCTAAAATCAAATGCTTTGTAAGGCTGCTAAATGTATAGTTATTGCAACCTTGTATTACTCATCTTTCTATTCAGGCCCTCTCCTACCCATATTCCAGTCTTGTAGATTAATTATTGCTAGGATAATTTGGCCCCTAGCAACCGGATTGCTGAAACTGCAAACTGGAAAGCTGCTGAGTAAAAAGCTAAATACCTAACAACACAAATAATAAATTTTTTAAATTATTTGCAAATTGTCTCAGAATATCACTTACTGTGTAAAGTAAATGAACAACAGCTTTTACCTCTAGGAAATTTGCTCATGCTTACCAAACCCTTCGATGTTGCTCCCAGCAGGGGAGTAACTACTGGGGGAGCAGGGGGTGCAACTGGGCCAGGGCCTGCACCCCTGCAGGGCCCCCCCGGCAGATCGTGCGCGCTACAGCCGGCTGGATTCGGCTGCAGCCACAGAGAAAAATCTCGGAACTAGGTGGGCACGGCCCGCCCCCACCTAGTTCCATTACTGGCTTCCAGTAACCTCAAAGTAGGTGCTTATTATTGAATTCCATACTTGGAGGCAAGTTTTGGTTGTATAAAAACCAGATGTACTGCCAAACAGAGCCTCCTGTAGTCTGCCAGTCCACATAGGGGCCACCAAATAGCCAATCACAGCCTTTATTTGGCATCCCCAGGGACTATTTTCATGCCTGTGTTGCTCCCCAACTCTTTTTATATTTAAATGTAAAAAAGTTTGGGGACCGCTGCTATAGTCAGTCACTATTAATCTGGTTGGTGTGGGCTGTTTGGGCCTCTGTGTACTTGAAATGACAGGTCTTATTATAAATCCCACTCCAGGCCTGCCACAGCTACAGGGGTCATGACTGAAGAAGAAAAAAAGGCTTGGTTGCTACACATGCATAGACTGTCCTGGACATAATGGAATTCATACAATTTTGTTTTTAGACATATATACGCATTTACTTTGGACAGCCAATATGGAATGCAGGTGGTACAACTATCGGGGATCCTAAAAAATGTGATTTATAGTTTAGTTTATCAGAGGGGGGCCCAGGTTTATACTGGGCAGTAGCTGGAAATGTGTGTTCAAAATTGTGATCCCACATGCATTATCCTGAACCAGGCAGGCCTGGACCCTTTCTGGTCTAGTTAGGTGTATTGTAGTTTGTATTGTAATTAACTATATCCTGCAGGGCTCTATTTTTTTAATTTTTACTTTTGTGGTTATGTTGTCTGCTTCTCAGTCTTTACCTTCCTTCAGGTAAAGAACCCCTGGAGCCATTTACAATGGAAAGGAAGATTCTGTGTGAAAGATGAAAGAAGCTGGACTCCAGAAATCCTAAACGTTGATACCAGGACAGCACAGAAAATTGACAATGGTAATATAGGCAGTGCCGGGCCAAGCCAGCCAGCCCCCTCGCTCCCCCAGCACACATGCACAACCACAGGCACGCGCACGCACAAGAGCTCATTGCCGGCAAGAGAGGACAAGGGTCATGACTAGGGGTAAGTGATTGTAGAGGTAAGTGCCTAGTGTCCCCCACCACTGTGCCCTAGGCAAATGCCTCTTCTGCCTACCCCTACTTCCGGCCCTAAATATGGGCAACATGTAGTTTATGTAATGCAGTTTTTGTAATTTATTACACTTTAGTCATCCACGTCCCATTCTAATACCCACACTGTGCATTAAAATTATACGGGGATATATGCACAGCAATGCTATACCCAGATTATAGAACATCATTTTACAATTTGTGCTATCGACCTCCTAATGTACAAAGTAATATTCCATAAGCAAACCACAAATTGACTGCTTTTTGCAATTGCAGGTATTTTCTGGATAACATGGGAAGATCTACGAGTGGGATCTACTTGAGTGGAAACCAAAGTCTTTTGAAGAATCCACCTGCATACACAGGTATGTAACAGATATAGTAATATTCATTATACAGAAATTAAAAATGAGAGAATTCAAGCTAGACAAAATCATTATACTCTGGGCCTGTGGAACACTGGGAAAAACCCAGTAGGCCCCACAGGCCCAGTACCTGCTCCTGGACCCGAGTCTCACGCCCCAGACTTTCAAGTGGAAAGTTAAGGAGGAGGTAGAAAAGGGTACGGGGTGATGGTGAAGGGGACAGGGGGATGGGGAAGGTGGACTAGGGCCCTTGAAAGCACAACCCTGGTGAGCCCCTGGACATCCCAGAATATACTATATACAAAGTACTTTGTGTGTATCCACAGATACAGTATCCTCATAACAGTAAAATAAACACATAAAACAGGAATGTACTAAATGCAATCTAAAATGTAGTCATTTTTTTGTGTGAGTGAATAGCGTGGTTGTTAACATGTTATTTTAATACTGTAAGTGTAATTAGGCTGGAACTGTCGATGCACTGGAAGGTTTGATCTGCCTGGTTAGTGCATTTACACTACTAGTTAATATTTTCATTTGGTGTCCGCACATGCCACCTGCTTTGGTATATCTATGCATATTGGGCATCAAACTATTCAGTAGATCCTTGGCGTCAATATTTAGAGTGTTTTCCAAATGTATGTAAGAAATTATGTGGGATAAATGTGGCAAATTGCAATATTTTTAGGTGATCTTCAGAAATGTCATAAAAACCACTGCCTTTAGTGTAGCTTTTTGGATTCTTCAGAATGTGTTATTTACAAAAAATATATCATTTTGCGGGGGTCTTTGTACTGTAGTTTGGAGCTTTCTGGATAACGGATCCCATACTTGTACTTTCATATGGATTTGTCTAATGGAAATGTGAAGAGCTACATGTATATTTATTTTCCTTTTGATTTCTTTCCCCCAAGTTGTTCAGAAGCACGTTATAACCTCCAGAAAATCAAAATCCTTCCCAGCCTGTCGCCATTTCCCATTTTAAAGAGGCTATTACCCAGCATTCTATGGGGCGTCGCATCCAAGATGGTGGTGCCCATGACCCACGTGGGACAACCATGGGGCTCGTACAGGTAATGGGGAATGGGCTGGGTTTGTGTTAATCAGGTGCTTGTTTCAGTGTAACAGGCTTGTTTGTCAATCAGTGGCAAGTTTTATTTAGCCTCAGCTGAGGCAGTTTGAGGCAAATGTCAGTGTAGTGGTACCCGGATACTCTGTCCTAGGCATCCAAGTATTGTATAGATAAGTCAAAGCGGTTAGGAATCATACACTTGGGCAGAAATTGTCTGCTATTGTGCTTTTATTTTTGTCCACACAACATGTTTCAGGCTGCAAAGGCCCTTTCTCAAGTGTGTTCTAATTAGTGCACTAATCAAAATCAAAAGAAAAGCACTAACTTTACCAGTGTTAAATCCCACCCAAAAAGCCTACCTCAATCCCCATTTCTGGAATATAACTGTGTACATGCATTAACTCATTTTATTTGAATGGCACGGTGCATTTGTAAAACACAGAGGGGCAAATTCACTAAGCGCCGAACGCTAGCGTTAATTCGCTAGCGTTTGGCATTTTCGTTACTGCGCAAATTCACTAACGAACGCTGGCGTAGTTTCGCTAGTGTTACTTCGCATCCTTACGCCAGGTGAATTTTCGCTAGCGACGTAACTACGCAAATTCACTAACTGGCGCAGTGTACTGAACGCTACTAGCGCTGGCGAAACTACGCATGGCGAAGTGCGGCGAAGTTGCGCCTGGCGCAACTTCGCATCTTAGTGAATTTTCCCCAGAGCAAGAAAGTGTGAAAACTAGCAGCCAAAGGAATAGGCGCAGACTATATCAAGCTAAGTTTCTGTGGAGCATCGTCATCTGATTGTGGTGCCATCTCATTTGTGCTAAATCAGTACAGGTATGGGACCTGTTATCCAGAATGCTCGGGACCTGGGGTTTTCCGGATAACAGATCTTTCCCTAATTTGGATCTTCATGCCTTAAGTCTACTAGAAAATCATGTAAACATTAAATAAACCAAATAGGCTGGTTTTGCTTCCAATAAGGATTAATTATATCTCAGTTTGGATCAAGTACAAGTTACTGTTTTTTATTACAGAGAAAAAGGAAATCATTTTTAAAAATTTGGATTAATTTATTATAACAGAGCCTATGGGAAACGGCCTTTCTGTAATTCTGAACTCTCTGGATAATGGGTTTCCGGATAACAGATCCCATACCTGTACCACAAAAAGATTGCTTTGGAACTAGACAATAACAACATAAATGATTATGGGGTGAAAGAACGTATTCTATGTTACAACAAGCTCACTGTGATCAGGTGAGGTATTTTACTAGTAAATTACCATTTAGAAAGGTATCGGTTGGCAACTTTTACAAAATGAAAGCATTAATAGTAGGGATGCACCGAATCCTTCTGCCTGGCCGAACCAAATCCGAATTTACATATGTAAATTAGGGGCGGGTAGGGAAATCACATGACTTTTCATCACAAAAGATTTTTTTTCCACTTTTTCCTTTCCTGACCGTAATTTGCATAAGCAAATTAGGATTAGGTTCGGTATTCGGCCGAATCTTTCACCAAGGATTCCGGGATTCGCCGAATCCCAAATAGTGGATTTGTTGCATCCCTAATTAATCGCTCTCAAGAGACTAGGGATGCACTGAATCCACTATTTGGAATTCGGCCAAATCCTTGGTGAAAGATTCGGCCGAATACCGAACCGAATCCAAATCCTCAAAAAAAATTATTTGTACACCCACTGACTTTAATGTATTTGGACCAAATATTCACGCGTATAAAAACTGTCGCTCGGGACAAAATTGACCTGCAATATAATTATTTTGACACTCATTAATTTCAATGCGTTTCATGAATTTTTTGCTGTTTCATGAAACGCATCAGATTCGCCCATCACTGAAGATTATCTAACAAATTATCATTTGTGATACTGTGTGCAAGGTCCTGTATATATAATAACATGTCACAGGCAGTTAATCACTTATAGTGTTTTATAGTGTGGGCTATGATTGGGTATTTCATAGCCTCTTTGTGGAGCCACTATGTGGCAGTACATGTGATTTTTATGCATCTAAAACTTCAAGCAAACAATTGAAAAATAAGCACAGTAACATCCAAGGGATCAGAGAACAACAGGTTGCCTGTGAGCCACTGGTTGGGGATCACTGCCCTAGAGCATAGATCCTTCACCATGATCCAATGTTTCCAGCACCCCAGAAGAGAAGCATTTATTCTAATGACAGTGTGCCTTTAATAGAGTGTCACACAATGTACAATAGGGGCCGCACATTCAAGCAAATCACTCACTACACAGGTTTGTAGGTTTGAGGCAAATTATTTATTGCATTAAAACAAGTACCGTGTAACCAAAGTGAGAGAGGAGAAGAGAATTATTTCTGTGTTCATGTCTTGTGACTGGGTGCACCACCAATCGCAGTCCCCTCAGCTAGCTGCCACATGTAACTGCATTATTACATCACATACACAAATACCATTTGAATGTGCTTCTGCCCGGGTTACTTTGTAGACTCAATAAGGCAATAACCTGCATTAAAACTACATGTTTCATGTACAGTACAGCATGGAGAAATGACATTTCATTGCACAAAATAACAAGGACATCCAACCAGCTGTATCTGAACTACACCTCCCACCATCTCAAGAACTCTGTCAACTTGTATTAAATTTGGAGGTGCAATGGTATAACTGTGCCAGAAAGTGAATCTGCCTTCAATACAAATAGATGCAATTTCCAACTGAATGGGCATAAAAAATACAAATGTGGATGAGGCCAAAGCGAGAGGCCTTCAGGTTAAACATCCCAGTCATATGGCTTGCACAGCATGATGGCCAGTGTTTAATAAGAAGTCCAGCTAAATCTTGTATATAAACTGTATATAATGTATATAAAACAATGTGGATCCCCCCCCTCGACCCATGTTCCATGAGGACATGCTTCTAAAGTGAAAAAGAGAAGAATCTGAATATAATAATCCCAGTTATTTTCATTTGTACAGCATGTTAGATTCCAGATTTCACATCATAGATTATCTCAGTGATTTCAAACAGACATAGGTGCCCATTTAGAAAGGGTTAGAAATAGGGTACAGTTTCCCTTTATTTAAAGCCGTAGCACATATCCTTTGTACTTTTTTACCTTGGTTGGTTGCTGCAATTCTCAGTGTGGCCGTCAGTCCTTCCACGCAAGCCACAAACACTGTGAGCAAGCCCTGAAGTTCTGCAGTCCCATTGCTCTGATGTAGTTGTGTTGCACTGCAAATGCAGCTCTGTGTTTTTTAAGCAGCTGCAGCCTTTCAATGCAACTTTGAGGAGCTTTCCTTTAATAAAGGACCCTTATATATTGTTTTCAAAGGTGTCTATTAAATGGTTAATGCAGTGTCCGCTCCTATCTACGAAATTGGTGCAGGGTGCAAAGCTGAAAGCAATTTCTCCTCTCCTAGAATGAAGTGCAAGAGTTGCTGCTCTCTCTCTGTATAGCTCTGCATTCACTAGCACTAAATATAAGAGGGATGGCGATTTGTGTCACATTCTGAAGTAGCAAGCTGGGGGTGCCAGGGAGCTATGGCAGTTGGCAAATACAAGGTCCCCCATGTGTCTGACAGCTGACTGGCAGCAACTCTTTATTGCCTGTGGCTCTAAGTCTAATAGGCCCTGGCATTTATGTTAGTAAATAGGATCTTTGCAGTGAATATTGTGTGCTTTTCTCATACAGGCAGTACAGTGTTGGCTTTGAAGTCATTACAGTGTCGACTACAGGAGACCCTGGGTCCTCTGGTTTCCAGAAAAAGAGCAGCGGTGACTACAGGTAACACCAATCCTTCCCCCCTTTATATATGCAAATAATTCCAATCAGTTGGATACTTGATACCTATAGGGCACCCCACTTTGGGTCTAACATTGAGTCAAGTTCCCTTCAACT
This sequence comes from Xenopus petersii, assembly GCA_038501925.1. NCBI lineage: Eukaryota > Metazoa > Chordata > Amphibia > Anura > Pipidae > Xenopus > Xenopus petersii. Next base: position 111,413,730 of record CM076682.1, on the reverse strand, counting down.
CATAAGAATGTCCCAGATATAAGAAAACACTGCTGTATCAGTCCCTGTCATGATTTCAAGCAGAACCTTTTAATACTTAATGTGCAGATTAGGGATTCACCGAATCCAGGATTCGGTTCAGGATTCGGCCTTTTTCAGCAGGATTCGGATTCGGCTGAATCCTTCTGCCGAACCGAATCAGAATCCTAATTTGCATATGCAAATTAGGGGTGGGGAGGGAAATTGCGTGACTCTTTGTCACAAAACAAGGAAGTAAAAAAATATCCCCTTCCCACCCCTAATTTGCATATGCAAATTCGGGTTCGGTATTCGGCCAAATCTTTCACAAAGGATTCGGGGGTTTGTCCGAATCCAAAATAGTGGATTCGGTGCATCCCTAGTACAGATGTTACCCAATATATACTTCAGCACCCTTCACATGCGTCAGCTTTATCTTTTATACTAAATAATGTGCACCTGCTTCTGAAACCATTTAAATGATGCAGTCCTCTAAATTGGTATGATAAGTCAGGATATGAGCGTTCAGCTAGAATGCTTATTGGCTGTCCTTTATACTCCTCTAAGACCAGCTTGAATTGCAGAACAAGTGATATTTGTGGGATAAGTGCTTATTTACTGTCATTGATTGCTTTTGCTTTTGTCACTTACATTTTCCATTTATATAATTAATTGAATAAAATCAACACACCAGGGGACATTGCTACCATGTTGCCTAAAACATGGCCTGAGGGATATGAGAGACACAAAACCCACAATAAATCAGCTGATGAGTTGTTTTAGCTTTGTATGGGCAGAGCCTTACAATCCCACACATATAGTGAGATGGTTGCACCACAATGGTCATTAATATCTGAAATTAAATGCAGGTTCCTGGCCAGTGCCGGGCCAAGCCGACTGGGCGCCCTAGGATACCCAGCCGGCCACCACACTCCCCTCCATGCTCGTGTGAGTGTGCAAACATGCGCAGAGCGACGGAGGGGAGATTGCCAGAGGGGAGGGGAAAAGCCGAAGGGGAGAGGGATGGCAAAAAGCAGAAGGGGAGAGAGCTGGAAGGAAATGGAGAGGTTGCATGAACATGGACTAGAGGTCGGCAAAAACAGACACCTGCCCAGTGCCCGTCTGTAATGGGAACGCATGTGTTTGTGAGGACCTGCCCAATTGGTAAGATTGATCCAACCAGACCTCGAGTTCTTTCTCTGGAATCCCATGGAACCGGATGTACATTTTATTTCCATTATTTGCTTCATGAAATGATTCCTGAGACTTAGCTTCATACCATTTGGGCATCTGCTCAGTATATCTACCCCGAGGGTAATCCCTAACTCTCAGCAACTGCATCAAAGAAAGTGTGGCTTGAAAACAGTCTGTGATTAAGCCATACAAGCTGCTTTATTACTGTGATATCATGTGCTGAGTCATGTCTCCCCAAGATACAGCTTCAGGCCAAGGCACCCCATCCTCTGTGTGGATCTGGTGAAAGTCACTCTTTTTATCATTTAGAGAACTGTAAATGTATTATATGTTGCTTATAAAATACCTTCAATATGGAATTATTAAATGTTTCATTGTCAAGTGCAAAATTCATGTGGAACATTAATATAACACCAGGGCCAGTATTGCACTTTTACTGCCAAGGAGGCAGCACCCACGTTCCCCCTCCAATTCTCTTCCCAGGTATCTGTCCTCTTGCAGACATGTGCAGAAAGGTGGGGTTACAGGTATGGGACCCATTATGCAAAAAGCTCCAAATCACAGAGACTGTCTCCCATAGGGGACATATTTATCAAAAAATTAAGTTAGAGATCGCCAGTCCTCTAGAGTGAAATTCCGCCAAATTAATTTGTATGGGAAAGTTCATCCTTTGATAAATACGCCTTTCAAACTCCCATAGAAATTAATGGAAAGTGGCAGAATTTCACTCTAGAGGACTGTGGCGACCTCTAACTTTACTCTTTGATAAATATACCCCATAGACTCCATTTTATCCAAAAAAATTAATTTTTTATAAATGACTTCCTTTTTCTCTGTAATAATAAAACGGTACCATGTACTTGCTCTTAACTAATATACAAGTAATCCTTAATGGGGGCAAAACAATCCTACTGTGTTTAATTAATGTTTAAATGATTTTCTAGTACGGGGCACGGAGATCCAAATTATGGAAAGATGTGTTGTCCAGAAAACTCCAGGTCCCGAGCATTCTGGATAACAGGTCCCATACCTGTACTAGTGTACAGCTTGCTCCTGCCAAGCTAATGATCCTGTGCAAGACTGAGCCACTAGTACACCATAAAACAAACACTGATGTAGGAAATCATGTTTGTTAGCAACTATTAAAGTTAAATCGATTATCCTTTAAATGCTTTTTTAGGGTTAAAAACCCACCATATATTACAGTCATTATTTTTGAGGTTATTTATTGTTATTTTCATGTCTCTCTTCCAGGTGTGGTTTCTGCTACATGGAACTGGAGAATATCCCGGCTGGTGTCTATAACATTATAACTACTACATTTCTGCCTGCCCAGGAGGGACCCTTCTTTTTAGACTTCAACACCGCATTAACCATTAAGGTGACCCAACTCCAGTGACCCAGGAATGAAAATCTGTTCTTCCAAGTGATTTGTAAGCAGATTCCCAGTTCAAAGCGGCATGAAAGATCCTGCATTTCCCTGATGTGACATTGTGCATCTCCAGTATGGCTCACAGTCTTGTACAATCAGAATCTTCAAGGGAGTTGGGTACCACAGACAGCCCAAATGTAACTTGTACTTGAATCTTGTTTCAAAGGATAGTGCTATAAAACATATATTTTTTCAACACCGTATAGTGTTTTGTTTTTTCACGTACTGTATATATGTGTATATCTATATATCACCTTGTAGCAATAGGAACCCCCTGACAAACTGAAACAAGAACCTGCTTTAATAAATGTGTCAGTTCATTAAAATCATCCTGTTTGGAATATCCGGGGAGAGCAATTTTAGTAGCTTAAAACAGAAAAAACATCTTAATGTCTTTATTATATAGACTATGGGGGCGAGTGCAGAGGATTTCTTCTATTTGTCAAGATAAGGAATTAGTTGGGCTTGAGATGTTGGCAGTTTTGAAGAAGAGGAATGGCAGCCTAACGTAGCAGATAAGCAAATAGAATTCCTGGGGGGTGCCCCCATTGGTTTTTACCTTTCCTTCTCCCTAAACAGTTGACAGCAATTCTGTTCACTTCAGTTTAAAACAAGGCGAGGGAGGGGTTAATTGAGTCTGCCAGCCTAAAGGGGCAGAGAAATGGTGCAAGCCGGAGGCAATGTATAATGAATTCATGTTTCCCCATTTTCCCACCTGTCAACATAAGGGCTCTTACAGACAAGCGTTTTTACCTGCGCTCCCCTGCGTTCCGTTTTTCTGCGTTCAGCCGCAGGGGAGCGCAGGAATAGACGCATTACATTTTTTCCAATGGGGCTGTACTCACACAGGCTCGTGTAGGAGCCGAACGCAGGTTGAGACGAAACATGCTGCATTTTTCCTGCGTTCGGCTCCTACACGAGCCTGTGTGAGTACAGCCACATTTGAAAAAATGTAATACGGCTATTCCTGCGATCCCCTGCGGCTGAACGCAGAAAAACGGAACGCAGGGGAGCGCAGGTAAAAACGCTCGTCTGTAAGAGCCCTTATGATGACAGATGGGAAAATGGGGAAACATGAATTCATTCAGTTGGGCTTATGTAGAAAAGCTGCAAAAACAACATTATAGATTTTTGAAAGATTTTTTTTAAGGAAAGGTATTTAAGAATTCCAAATAATACAAAACAGACATCTTGCAACTTGCATGAAAAACTCTTTATTTGGCTGCAGAAACACACAAGCTGTGAAAAAAACACAAAGACAGCAGCAGTGGAAGGCATCATATTCCAATTATACTAAATTCCCCTAGAGTTATTAATTAGTAGTGGAAACATCATTCAGTTAATGAGTAAAGAAGTAATTGTGGAAAACATCAGTTTACGAGTTATTAATTAGTAGTGGAAACATTGTTATGTGTTATTAGTGGTTGAAACATCATTCAGTTAACGAGTTATTAATTAGTAGTGTAAAAATTAGGGTAACAGGTTAATAATTAGTGGAAACATCATTCAGTTATCAAATTATTAATTAGTAGTGCAAACAACATTCAGTTAAAGAGTTATTAATTAGTTGTGGATACATCATTCAGTTGACGAGTTTATTAGTAGTGCAAGCATCATTAAGTAAACAAATTAATAATTAATGTAAACATCATTCAGTTAACAAGTTGTTAATTAGTAGTGTAAACATCATTCAGTTAAGTTATTAATTAGTAGAAGAAAGCATTCAGTTAACGAGTTTATTAGTAGTGCAAACATTCAGTTAATGGATTATTAATTAGTGATAGACACTTAATTACGTTAACAAGGTATTAATAAATTGTGGAAACATAATTCAGTTGACATATTAAATAGAGTTTTTAATTAGTAGTTGAAACATCATTCAGTTATTGAGTTATAAATTAGTAGTGGAAACATTCAGTTAACAAGTTATTAATGAATAGTGAAAAACATTTGCTTATCAAGTTATTAATTAGTAGTGCAAACATCTTTAAGTTAACAAGCTAATAATTAGTGGAAACATCATTCAGTTAATGAGTTGTTAATTAGTAGTGCAACCAATATTCAGTTAAGTTATTAATTAGTAGTGGAAACGTCATTCAGTTAAGAAGTTAATTAGTAGTGCAAACATTAAGTTAATGAGTTAATTAGTAGTAGACAATTAAGTTAAAGGACCAGTAACATCAAAAAAAAATATTTAAAAATTCGTTAGAGCACAACGAAAAATAAACATCAAGACAAATTAAATTTTTAAATAGCAAAGCTTTTATTAAGAAATAACTTACAGAATGTACACTTCCTTTCCTTTTCAGAAACGGCGAATAGGCGACCATCCAGTGTGTAGTGATTGATTTCTCCTGCCTGGCTATTCACTGACAGACGTCGGCTTCATCCTCCTATCAACTAACAGCAGCGTGTCCTCTTGCTTCCCTTCCACTGGCCTGACTGTGTAGTCTCCCGACGCACACTTGCTTCCTTATACTGCCTCGCAGCTTTTCACTGTGCTTCCCTCCACCGCTCACCTCCCTCTCAGCATGCACAATCCAGTCTCGGCATTCCTCTGCATTTCAATAGCGCACATATCCTACAAATGGAAGACACAGACCGGCTTATGCCGTTTGTGTCTCAATTGCTCAATTGCATTGTGTTATTAATTAGTAGTGGAAAACATCATTCATTTATCAAGTTATTAATTAGCAGTGAAAACATCATTCAGTTAACGAGTTATTAATTAGTAGTGAAATGCATCATTCTTTATCAAGTTATTAATTAGCAGTGCAAACATCATTCAGTTAACGAGTTAATTGGTAGTGGAAAATATCATTCTTTTATCAAGTTATTAATTAGCATTGGAAACTTCATTCAGTTAACGAGTTATTAATTAGTAGTGGAAAACATCATTCAATTAACGAGTTATTAACTAGTAGTGGAAAACATAATTCATTTATCAAGTTATTAATTAGCAGTGCAAAAATCATTCAGTTAACGAGTTATTAATTAGCAGTGCGAACATCATTCAGTTAACGAGATATTAATTAGTAGTGGAAAATATCATTCTTTTATCTAGTTATTAATTAGCATTTGAAACATCATTCAGTTAACGAGTTATTAATTAGTAGTGGAAAACATCATTCATTTATCAAGTTATTAATTAGCAGTGCAAACATCATTCAGTTAACGAGATATTAATTAGTAATGGAAAATATCATTCTTTTATCAAGTTATTAATTAGCATTGGAAACATCATTCAGTTAACGAGTTATTAATTAGTAGTTGAAAACATTCAATAACGAGTTATTAATTAGTAGTGGAAAACATAATTCATTTATCAAGTTATTAATTAGCAGTGCAAAAATTATTCAGTTAACGAGTTATTAATTAGCAGTGCGAACATCATTCAGTTAATGAGATATTAATTAGTAGTGGAAAACATCATTCATTTATCAAGTTATTAATTAGCAGTGCAAACATCATTCAGTTAACGAGATATTAATTAGTAGTGGAAAATATCATTCTTTTATCAAGTTATTAATTAGCATTGGAAACATCATTCAGTTAACAGTTAATTAGTAGTGGAAAACATCATTCATTTATCAAGTTATTAATTAGCAGTGCAAACATCATTCAGTTAACGAGATATTAATTAGTAATGGAAAATATCATTCTTTTATCAAGTTATTAATTAGCATTGGAAACATCATTCAGTTAACGAGTTATTAATTAGTTGTGGAAAACATAATTCAGTTAACGAGATATTAATTAGTTGTGCAAAACATTATTCAGTTAACGAGTTACGAATTAGTAGTGGAAAACATCATTCATTTATCAAGTTATTAATTAGCAGTGCAAACATCATTCAGTTAACCAGTTATTAATTAGTTGTAGAAAACATCATTCTTTTATCAAGTTATGTATTTGCAGTGCAAACATCATTCAGTTAACGAGATATTAAGTAGTTGTGCAAAACATTATTCAGTTAACGAGTTATTACTTAGTGGAAAACATCATTAATTTATCAAGTTATTAATTAGCAGTGCAAACATCATTCAGTTAACGAGTTAATTGGTAGTGGAAAATATCATTCATTTATCAAGTTATTAGCATTGGAAACATCATTCAGTTAATGAGTTATTAATTAGTAGTGGAAAACATCATTCAATTAACGAGTTATTAATTAGTAGTGGAAAACATAATTAATTTATCAAGTTATTAATTAGCAGTGCAAAAATCATTCAGTTAACAAGTTATTAATTAGTAGTGGAAAACATCATTCATTTATCAAGTTATTAATTAGCATTGGAAACATCATTCAGTTAACGAGATATTAATTAGTAATGGAAAATATCATTCTTTTATCAAGTTATTAATTAGCATTGGAAACATCATTCAGTTAACGAGTTATTAATTAGCAGTGCGAACATCATTCAGTTAACGAAATATTAATTAGTTGTGCAAAACATTATTCAGTTAACGAGTTATTAATTAGTAGTGGAAAACATCATTCATTTATCAAGTTATTAATTAGCAGTGCAAACATCATTCAGTTAACGAGTTAATTGGTAGTGGAAAATATCATTCTTTTATCAAGTTATTAATTAGCATTGGAAACATCATTCAGTTAACGAGTTATTAATTAGTAGTGGAAAACATCATTCAATTAACGAGTTATTAATTAGTAGTGGAAAACATAATTCATTTATCAAGTTATTAATTAGCAGTGCAAAAATCATTCAGTTAACGAGTTATTAATTAGCAGTGCGAACATCATTCAGTTAACGAGATATTAATTAGTAGTGGAAAATATCATTCTTTTATCAAGTTATTAATTAGCATTGGAAACATCATTCAATTAACGAGTTATTAAATAGTAGTGGAAAACATCATTCATTTATCAAGTTATTAATTAGCAGTGCAAACATCATTCAGTTAACGAGTTATTAATTGGTAGTGGAAAACATCATTTAGTTAACGAGTTATTAATTAATAGTGGAAAACATCATTCATTTATCAAGTTATTAATTAGCAGTGCAAACATCATACAGTTAACGAGTTATTAATTGGTAGTGGAAAACATCATTCAGTTAACGAGTTATTAATTAATAGTGGAAAACATCATTCATTTATCAAGTTATTAATTAGCAGTGCAAACATCATTCAGTTAACGAGTTATTAATTGATAGTGGAAAACATCATTCATTTATCAAGTTATTAATTAGCAGTGCAAACATCATTCAGTTAACGAGTTAATTGGTAGTGGAAAATATCATTCTTTTATCAAGTCATTAATTAGCATTGGAAACATCATTCAGTTAACGAGTTATTAATTAGTAGTGGAAAACATGATTCAATTAACGAGTTATTAATTAGTAGTGGAAAACATAATTCATTTATCAAGTTATTAATTAGCAGTGCAAAAATCATTCAGTTAACGATTTATTAATTAGCAGTGCGAACATCATTCAGTTAACGAGATATTAATTAGTAATGGAAAATATCATACTTTTATCAAGTTATTAATTAGCATTGGAAACATCATTCAGTTAACGAGTTATTAATTAGTAGTGGAAAACATCATTCATTTATCAAGTTATTAATTAGCAGTGCAAACATCATTCAGTTAACGAGATATTAATTAGTAATGGAAAATATCATTCTTTTATCAAGTTATTAATTAGCATTGGAAACATCATTCAGTTAACGAGTTATTAATTAGTAGTTGAAAACATCATTCAATAACGAGTTATTAATTAGTAGTGGAAAACATAATTCATTTATCAAGTTATTAGCAGTGCAAAAATTATTCAGTTAACGAGTTATTAATTAGCAGTGCGAACATCATTCAGTTAACGAGATATTAATTAGTAGTGGAAAAAATCATTCATTTATCAAGTTATTAATTAGCAGTGCAAACATCATTCAGTTAACGAGATATTAATTAGTAGTGGAAAATATTCTTTTATCAAGTTATTAATTAGCATTGGAAACATCATTCAGTTAACAGTTATTAATTAGTAGTGGAAAACATCATTCATTTATCAAGTTATTAATTAGCAGTGCAAACATCATTCAGTTAACGAGATATTAATTAGTAATGGAAAATATCATTCTTTTATCAAGTTATTAATTAGCATTGGAAACATCATTCAGTTAACGAGTTATTAATTAGTTGTGGAGAACATAATTCAGTTAACGAGATATTAATTAGTTGTGCAAAACATTATTCAGTTAACGAGTTACGAATTAGTAGTGGAAAACATCATTCATCTATCAAGTTATTAATTAGCAGTACAAACATCATTCAGTTAACGAGTTATTAATTAGTTGTAGAAAACATCATTCTTTTATCAAGTTATATATTAGCAGTGCAAACATCATTCAGTTAACGAGATATTAAGTAGTTGTGCAAAACATTATTCAGTAAACGAGTTATTACTTAGTGGAAAACATCATTAATTTATCAAGTTATTAATTAGCAGTGCAAACATCATTCAGTTAACGAGTTAATTGGTAGTGGAAAATATCATTCTTTTATCAAGTTATTAGCATTGGAAACATCATTCAGTTAATGAGTAATTAATTAGTAGTGGAAAACATCATTCAATTAACGAGTTATTAATTAGTAGTGGAAAACATCATTCATTTATCAAGTTATTAATTAGCAGTGCAAACATCATTCAGTTAACGAGATATTAATTAGTAATGGAAAATATCATTCTTTTATCAAGTTATTAATTAGCATTGGAAACATCATTCAGTTAATGAGTTATTAATTAGTAGTTGAAAACATCATTAAATTAACGAGTTATTAATCAGTAGTGGAAAACATTATTCATTTATCAAGTTATTAATTAGCAGTGCAAAAATTATTCAGTTAACGAGTTATTAATTAGCAGTGCGAACATCATTCAGTTAACGAAATATTAATTAGTTGTGCAAAACATTATTCAGTTAACGAGTTATTAATTAGTAGTGGAAAACATCATTCATTTATCAAGTTATTAATTAGCAGTGCAAACATCATTCAGTTAACGAGTTAATTGGTAGTGGAAAATATCATTCTTTTATCAAGTTATTAATTAGCATTGGAAACATCATTCAGTTAACGAGTTATTAATTAGTAGTGGAAAACATCATTCAATTAACGAGTTATTAATTAGTAGTGGAAAACATAATTCATTTATCAAGTTATTAATTAGCAGTGCAAAAATCATTCAGTTAACGAGTTATTAATTAGCAGTGCGAACATCATTCAGTTAACGAGATATTAATTAGTAGTGGAAAATATCATTCTTTTATCAAGTTATTAATTAGCATTGGAAACATCATTCAATTAACGAGTTATTAATTAGTAGTGGAAAACATCATTCATTTATCAAGTTATTAATTAGCAGTGCAAACATCATTCAGTTAACGAGTTATTAATTAGTTGTAGAAAACATCATTCTTTTATCAAGTTATGTATTATCAGTGCAAACATCATTCAGTTAACGAGATATTAATTAGTTGTGCAAAACATTATTCAGTTAACGAGTTATTAATTGGTAGTGGAAAACATCATTTAGTTAACGAGTTATTAATTAATAGTGGAAAACATCATTCATTTATCAAGTTATTAATTAGCAGTGCAAACATCATTCAGTTAACGAGTTATTAATTGGTAGTGGAAAACTTTAGTTAACGAGTTATTAATTAATAGTGGAAAACATCATTCATTTATCAAGTTATTAATTAGCAGTGCAAACATCATTCAGTTAACGAGTTATTAATTGATAGTGGAAAACATCATTCATTTATCAAGTTATTAATTAGCAGTGCAAACATCATTCAGTTAACGAGTTATTAATTGGTAGTGGAAAACATCATTCAGTTAACGAGTTATTTATTAGTTGTAGAAAATATCACTTTTATCAAGTTATGTATTAGCAGTGCAAGCATCATTCAGTTAACGAGATATTAATTAGTTGTGCAAAACATTATTCAGTTACCAAGTTATTAATTAGTAGTGGAAAACATCATTCATTTATCAAGTTATTAATTATCAGTGCTAACATCATTCAGTTAACGAGTTATTAATTGGTAGTGGAAAACATCATTCAATTAACGAGTTATTAATTAGTAGTGGAAAACATATTTCATTTATCAAGTTATTAATTAGCAGTGCAAAAATTATTCAGTTAACGAGTTATTAATTAGCAGTCCGAACATCATTCAGTTAACGAAATATTAATTAGTTGTGCAAAACATTATTCCGTTAACGAGTTATTGAGTAGTGGAAAACATCATTCATTTATCAAGTTATTAATTAGCAGTGCAAACATCATTCAGTTAACGAGTTATTAATTAGTAGTTGAAAACATCATTAAATTAACGAGTCATTAATCAGTAGTGGAAAACATATTTCATTTATCAAGTTATTAATTAGCAGTGCAAAAATTATTCAGTTAACGAGTTATTAATTAGCAGTCCGAACATCATTCAGTTAACGAAATATTAATTAGTTGTGCAAAACATTATTCCGTTAACGAGTTATTGAGTAGTGGAAAACATCATTCATTTATCAAGTTATTAATTAGCAGTGCAAACATCATTCAGTTAACGAGTTAATTGGTAGTGGAAAATATCATTCTTTTATCAAGTTATTAATTAGCATTGGAAACTTCATTCAGTTAACGAGTTATTAATTAGTAGTGGAAAACATCATTCAATTAACGAGTTATTAACTAGTAGTGGAAAACATAATTCATTTATCAAGTTATTAATTAGCAGTGCAAAAATCATTCAGTTAACGAGTTAATAATTAGCAGTGCGAACATCATTCAGTTAACGAGATATTAATTAGTAGTGGAAAATATCATTCTTTTATCAAGTTATTAATTAGCATTGGAAACATCATTCAGTTAACGAGTTATTAATTAGTAGTGGAAAACATCATTCATTTATCAAGTTATTAATTAGCAGTGCAAACATCATTCAGTTAACGAGTTATTAATTAGTTGTAGAAAACATCATTCTTTTATCAAGTTATGTATTAGCAGTGCAAACATCATTCAGTTAACGAGATATTAATTAGTTGTGCAAAACATTATTCAGTTAACAAGTTATTAATTGGTAGTGGAAAACATCATTTAGTTAACGAGTTATTAATTAATAGTGGAAAACATCATTCATTTATCAAGTTATTAATTAGCAGTGCAAACATCATTCAGTTAACGAGTTATTAATTGGTAGTGGAAAACATCATTCAGTTAACGAGTTATTAATTAATAGTGGAAAACATCATTCATTTATCAAGTTATTAATTAGCAGTGCAAACATCATTCAGTTAACGAGTTATTAATTGGTAGTGGAAAACATCATTCAGTTAACGAGTTATTTATTAGTTGTAGAAAACATCACTTTTATCAAGTTATGCATTAGCAGTGCAAGCATCATTCAGTTAACGAGATATTAATTAGTTGTGCAAAACATTATTCAGTTACCAAGTTATTAATTAGTAGTGGAAAACATCATTCATTTATCAAGTTATTAATTAGCAGTGCTAACATCATTCAGTTAACGAGTTATTAATTGGTAGTGGAAAACATCATTCAATTAACGAGTTATTAATTAGTAGTGGAAAACATCATTCATTTATCAAGTTATTAATTAGCAGTGCAAACATCATTCAGTTAACGGGTTATTAATTGGTAGTGGAAAACATCATTTAGTTAACGCGTTATTAATTAGTAGTGGAAAACAATTAATTTATCAAGTTATTATTTAGCAGTGCAAACATCATTCAGTTAACGAGTTATTAATTAGTTGTAGAACACATCATTCTTTTATAAAGTTATGTATTAGCAGTGCAAACATCATTCAGTTAACGAGATATTAATTAGTTGTGCAAAACATTATTCAGTTAACGAGTTATTACATAGTGGAAAACATCATTAATTTATCAAGTTATTAATTAGCAGTGCAAACATCATTCAGTTAACGAGTTAATTGGTAGTGGAAAATATCATTCTTTTATCAAGTTATTAGCATTGGAAACATCATTCAGTTAATGAGTTATTAATTAGTAGTGGAAAACATTCAATTAACGAGTTATTAATTAGTAGTGGAAAACATTCATTTATCAAGTTATTAATTAGCAGTGCAAACATCATTCAGTTAACGAGATATTAATTAGTAATGGAAAATATCATTCTTTTATCAAGTTATTAATTAGCATTTGAAACATCATTCAGTTAACGAGTTATTAATTAGTAGTTGAAAACATCATTAAATTAACGAGCTATTAATCAGTAGTGGAAAACATAATTCATTTAGCAAGTTATTAATTAGCAGTGCAAAAATTATTCAGTTGATGAGTTATTAATTAGCAGTGCGAACATCATTCAGTTAACGAGATATTAATTAGTTGTGCAAAACATTATTCAGTTAACGAGTTATTAATTAGTAGTGGAAAACATCATTCATTTATCAAGTTATTAATTAGCAGTGCAAACATCATTCAGTGAACGAGTTAATTGGTAGTGGAAAATATCATTCTTTTATCAAGTTATTAATTAGCATTGGAAACATCATTCAGTTAACGAGTTATTAATTAGTAGTGGAAAACATCATTCAATTAACGAGTTATTAATTAGTAGTGGAAAACATAATTCATTTATCAAGTTATTAATTAGCAGTGCAAAAATCATTCAGTTAACGAGTTATTAATTAGCAGTGCGAACATCAGTTAACGAGATATTAATTAGTAGTGAAAAATATCATTCTTTTATCAAGTTATTAATTAGCATTGGAAACATCATTCAGTTAACGAGTTATTAATTAGTAGTGGAAAACATCATTCATTTATCAAGTTATTAATTAGCAGTGCAAACATCATTCAGTTAACGAGTTATTAATTAGTTGTAGAAAACATCATTCTTTTATCAAGTTATGTATTAGCAGTGCAAACATCATTCAGTTAACGAGATATTAATTAGTTGTGCAAAACATTATTCAGTTAACGAGTTATTACTTAGTGGAAAACATCATTCATTTATCAAGTTATTAATTAGCAGTGCAAACATCATTCAGTTAACGAGTTAATTGGTAGTGGAAAATATCATTCTTTTATCAAGTTATTAATTAGCATTGGAAATATCATTCAGTTAACGAGTTATTAATTAGTAGTGGAAAACATCATTCAATTAATGAGTTATTAATTAGTAGTGGAAAACATAATTCATTTATCAAGTTATTAATTAGCAATGCAAAAATTATTCAGTTAACGAGTTATTAATTAGTAGTGGAAAACATCATTCATTTATCAAGTTATTAATTAGCAGTGCAAACATCATTCAGTTAACGAGTTAATAATTGGTAGTGGAAAACATCATTTAGTTAACGAGTTATCAATTAGTAGTGGAAAACATCATTCATTAATCAAGTTATAAATTAGCAGTGCAAACATTGTTCAGTTAACGAGTTATTAATTGGTACTGCAAAACATCATTCAGATAAAGAGTTAATTAGTAGTGCAACCATCATTCATTTAACGAGTTATTTATTAGTAGTAGACAATTAAGTTAACAAGTTATTAATTAGTAGTGCAAACATCATTCATTTATCAATTTATTAATTAGCAGTGCAAACATAATTCTGTTAACGAGTTATTAATTAGTTGTGGAAAACATCATTTAGTTAACGAGTTATTAATTAGTAGTGGAAAACATCATTCATCAAGTTATTAATTAGCAGTGCAAACATCATTCAGTTAACGAGTTATCAATTGGTAGTGGAAAACATCATTCAGTTAACGAGTTATTAATTAGTAGTGGAAAACATCATTCATTTATCAAGTTCTTAATTAGCAGTGCAAACATCATTAAGTTAACGAGTTATCAATTGGTAGTGGAAAACATCATTCAGTTAACGAGTTATTAATTGGTAGTGGAAAACATCATTTAGTTAACGAATTATTAATTAATATTGGAAAACATCATTCATTTATCAAGTTATTAATTAGCAGTGCAAACATCATTCAGTTAACGAGTTAATTGGTAGTCGAAAATATCATTCTTTTATCAAGTTATTAATTAGCAATGCAAAAATTATTCAGTTAACGAGTTATTAATTAGTAGTGGAAAACATCATTCATTTATCAAGTTATTAATTAGCAGTGCAAACATCATTCAGTTAACGAGTTATTAATTGGAAGTGGAAAACATCATTCAGTTAACGAGTTATTTATTAGTTGTAGAAAACATCACTTTTATCAAGTTATGTATTAGAAGTGCAAGCATCATTCACTTAACGAGATATTAATTAGTTGTGCAAAACATTATTCAGTTACCAAGTTATTAATTAATAGTGGAAAACATCATTCATTTATCAAGTTATTAATTAGCAATGCAAAAATTATTCAGTTAACGAGTTATTAATTAGTAGTGGAAAACATCATTCATTTATCAAGTTATTAATTAGCAGTGCAAACATCATTCAGTTAACGAGATATTAATTAGTAATGGAAAATATCATTCTTTTATCAAGTTATTAATTAGCATTGGAAACATCATTCAGTTAACGAGTTATTAATTAGTTGTGGAAAACATAATTCAGTTAACGAGATATTAATTAGTTGTGCAAAACATTATTCAGTTAACGAGTTACGAATTAGTAGTGGAAAACATCATTCATTTATCAAGTTATTAATTAGCAGTGCAAACATCATTCAGTTAACCAGTTATTAATTAGTTGTAGAAAACATCATTCTTTTATCAAGTTATGTATTTGCAGTGCAAACATCATTCAGTTAACGAGATATTAAGTAGTTGTGCAAAACATTATTCAGTTAACGAGTTATTACTTAGTGGAAAACATCATTAATTTATCAAGTTATTAATTAGCAGTGCAAACATCATTCAGTTAACGAGTTAATTGGTAGTGGAAAATATCATTCTTTTATCAAGTTATTAGCATTGGAAACATCATTCAGTTAATGAGTTATTAATTAGTAGTGGAAAACATCATTCAATTAACGAGTTATTAATTAGTAGTGGAAAACATCATTCATTTATCAAGTTATTAATTAGCAGTGCAAACATCATTCAGTTAACGAGATATTAATTAGTAATGGAAAATATCATTCTTTTATCAAGTTATTAATTAGCATTGGAAACATCATTCAGTTAACGAGTTATTAATTAGTTGTGGAAAACATAATTCAGTTAACGAGATATTAATTAGTTGTGCAAAACATTATTCAGTTAACGAGTTACGAATTAGTAGTGGAAAACATCATTCATCTATCAAGTTATTAATTAGCAGTACAAACATCATTCAGTTAACGAGTTATTAATTAGTTGTAGAAAACATCATTCTTTTATCAAGTTATGTATTAGCAGTGCAAACATCATTCAGTTAACGAGATATTAAGTAGTTGTGCAAAACATTATTCAGTAAACGAGTTATTACTTAGTGGAAAACATCATTAATTTATCAAGTTATTAATTAGCAGTGCAAACATCATTCAGTTAACGAGTTAATTGGTAGTGGAAAATATCATTCTTTTATCAAGTTATTAGCATTGGAAACATCATTCAGTTAATGAGTAATTAATTAGTAGTGGAAAACATCATTCAATTAACGAGTTATTAATTAGTAGTGGAAAACATCATTCATTTATCAAGTTATTAATTAGCAGTGCAAACATCATTCAGTTAACGAGATATTAATTAGTAATGGAAAATATCATTCTTTTATCAAGTTATTAATTAGCATTGGAAACATCATTCAGTTAACGAGTTATTAATTAGCAGTGCGAACATCATTCAGTTAACGAAATATTAATTAGTTGTGCAAAACATTATTCAGTTAACGAGTTATTAATTAGTAGTGGAAAACATCATTTAGTTAACGAGTTATCAATTAGTAGTGGAAAACATCATTCATTAATCAAGTTATAAATTAGCAGTGCAAACATTGTTCAGTTAACGAGTTATTAATTGGTACTGCAAAACATCATTCAGATAAAGAGTTAATTAGTAGTGCAACCATCATTCATTTAACGAGTTATTTATTAGTAGTAGACAATTAAGTTAACAAGTTATTAATTAGTAGTGCAAACATCATTCATTTATCAATTTATTAATTAGCAGTGCAAACATAATTCTGTTAACGAGTTATTAATTAGTTGTGGAAAACATCATTTAGTTAACGAGTTATTAATTAGTAGTGGAAAACATCATTCATCAAGTTATTAATTAGCAGTGCAAACATCATTCAGTTAACAAGTTATCAATTGGTAGTGGAAAACATCATTCAGTTAACGAGTTATTAATTAGTAGTGGAAAACATCATTCATTTATCAAGTTCTTAATTAGCAGTGCAAACATCATTAAGTTAACGAGTTATCAATTGGTAGTGGAAAACATCATTCAGTTAACGAGTTATTAATTGGTAGTGGAAAACATCATTTAGTTAACGAATTATTAATTAATATTGGAAAACATCATTCATTTATCAAGTTATTAATTAGCAGTGCAAACATCATTCAGTTAACGAGTTAATTGGTAGTCGAAAACATCATTCTTTTATCAAGTTATTAATTAGCAATGCAAAAATTATTCAGTTAACGAGTTATTAATTAGTAGTGGAAAACATCATTCATTTATCAAGTTATTAATTAGCGGTGCAAACATCATTCAGTTAACGAGTTATTAATTGGAAGTGGAAAACATCATTCAGTTAACGAGTTATTTATTAGTTGTAGAAAACATCACTTTTATCAAGTTATGTATTAGAAGTGCAAGCATCATTCACTTAACGAGATATTAATTAGTTGTGCAAAACATTATTCAGTTACCAAGTTATTAATTAATAGTGGAAAACATCATTCATTTATCAAGTTATTAATTAGCAATGCAAAAATTATTCAGTTAACGAGTTATTAATTAGTAGTGGAAAACATCATTCATTTATCAAGTTATTAATTAGCAGTGCAAACATCATTCAGTTAATGAGATATTAATTAGTAATGGAAAATATCATTCTTTTATCAAGTTATTAATTAGCATTGGAAACATCATTCAGTTAACGAGTTATTAATTAGTTGTGGAAAACATAATTCAGTTAACGAGATATTAATTAGTTGTGCAAAACATTATTCAGTTAACGAGTTACGAATTAGTAGTGGAAAACATCATTCATTTATCAAGTTATTAATTAGCAGTGCAAACATCATTCAGTTAACCAGTTATTAATTAGTTGTAGAAAACATCATTCTTTTATCAAGTTATGTATTTGCAGTGCAAACATCATTCAGTTAACGAGATATTAAGTAGTTGTGCAAAACATTATTCTGTTAACGAGTTATTACTTAGTGGAAAACATCATTAATTTATCAAGTTATTAATTAGCAGTGCAAACATCATTCAGTTAACGAGTTAATTGGTAGTGGAAAATATCATTCTTTTATCAAGTTATTAGCATTGGAAACATCATTCAGTTAATGAGTTATTAATTAGTAGTGGAAAACATCATTCAATTAACGAGTTATTAATTAGTAGTGGAAAACATCATTCATTTATCAAGTTATTAATTAGCAGTGCAAAAATCATTCAGTTAACAAGTTATTAATTAGTAGTGGAAAACATCATTCATTTATCAAGTTATTAATTAGCATTGGAAACATCATTCAGTTAACGAGATATTAATTAGTAATGGAAAATATCATTCTTTTATCAAGTTATTAATTAGCATTGGAAACATCATTCAGTTAACGAGTTATTAATTAGCAGTGCGAACATCATTTAGTTAACGAAATATTAATTAGTTGTGCAAAACATTATTCAGTTAACGAGTTATTAATTAGTAGTGGAAAACATCATTCATTTATCAAGTTATTAATTAGCAGTGCAAACATCATTCAGTTAACGAGTTAATTGGTAGTGGAAAATATCATTCTTTTATCAAGTTATTAATTAGCATTGGAAACATCATTCAGTTAACGAGTTATTAATTAGTAGTGGAAAACATCATTCAATTAACGAGTTATTAATTAGTAGTGGAAAACATAATTCATTTATCAAGTTATTAATTAGCAGTGCAAAAATCATTCAGTTAACGAGTTATTAATTAGCAGTGCGAACATCATTCAGTTAACGAGATATTAATTAGTAGTGGAAAATATCATTCTTTTATCAAGTTATTAATTAGCATTGGAAACATCATTCAATTAACGAGTTATTAAATAGTAGTGGAAAACATCATTCATTTATCAAGTTATTAATTAGCAGTGCAAACATCATTCAGTTAACGAGTTATTAATTGGTAGTGGAAAACATCATTTAGTTAACGAGTTATTAATTAATAGTGGAAAACATCATTCATTTATCAAGTTATTAATTAGCAGTGCAAACATCATACAGTTAATGAGTTATTAATTGGTAGTGGAAAACATCATTCAGTTAACGAGTTATTAATTAATAGTGGAAAACATCATTCATTTATCAAGTTATTAATTAGCAGTGCAAACATCATTCAGTTAACGAGTTATTAATTGATAGTGGAAAACATCATTCATTTATCAAGTTATTAATTAGCAGTGCAAACATCATTCAGTTAACGAGTTAATTGGTAGTGGAAAATATCATTCTTTTATCAAGTCATTAATTAGCATTGGAAACATCATTCAGTTAACGAGTTATTAATTAGTAGTGGAAAACATGATTCAATTAACGAGTTATTAATTAGTAGTGGAAAACATAATTCATTTATCAAGTTATTAATTAGCAGTGCAAAAATCATTCAGTTAACGATTTATTAATTAGCAGTGCGAACATCATTCAGTTAACGAGATATTAATTAGTAATGGAAAATATCATACTTTTATCAAGTTATTAATTAGCATTGGAAACATCATTCAGTTAACGAGTTATTAATTAGTAGTGGAAAACATCATTCATTTATCAAGTTATTAATTAGCAGTGCAAACATCATTCAGTTAACGAGATATTAATTAGTAATGGAAAATATCATTCTTTTATCAAGTTATTAATTAGCAATGCAAAAATTATTCAGTTAACGAGTTATTAATTAGTAGTGGAAAACATCATTCATTTATCAAGTTATTAATTAGCAGTGCAAACATCATTCAGTTAACGAGTTAATAATTGGTAGTGGAAAACATCATTTAGTTAACGAGTTATCAATTAGTAGTGGAAAACATCATTCATTAATCAAGTTATAAATTAGCAGTGCAAACATTGTTCAGTTAACGAGTTATTAATTGGTACTGCAAAACATCATTCAGATAAAGAGTTAATTAGTAGTGCAACCATCATTCATTTAACGAGTTATTTATTAGTAGTAGACAATTAAGTTAACAAGTTATTAATTAGTAGTGCAAACATCATTCATTTATCAATTTATTAATTAGCAGTGCAAACATAATTCTGTTAACGAGTTATTAATTAGTTGTGGAAAACATCATTTAGTTAACGAGTTATTAATTAGTAGTGGAAAACATCATTCATCAAGTTATTAATTAGCAGTGCAAACATCATTCAGTTAACGAGTTATCAATTGGTAGTGGAAAACATCATTCAGTTAACGAGTTATTAATTAGTAGTGGAAAACATCATTCATTTATCAAGTTCTTAATTAGCAGTGCAAACATCATTAAGTTAACGAGTTATCAATTGGTAGTGGAAAACATCATTCAGTTAACGAGTTATTAATTGGTAGTGGAAAACATCATTTAGTTAACGAATTATTAATTAATATTGGAAAACATCATTCATTTATCAAGTTATTAATTAGCAGTGCAAACATCATTCAGTTAACGAGTTAATTGGTAGTCGAAAATATCATTCTTTTATCAAGTTATTAATTAGCAATGCAAAAATTATTCAGTTAACGAGTTATTAATTAGTAGTGGAAAACATCATTCATTTATCAAGTTATTAATTAGCAGTGCAAACATCATTCAGTTAACGAGTTATTAATTGGAAGTGGAAAACATCATTCAGTTAACGAGTTATTTATTAGTTGTAGAAAACATCACTTTTATCAAGTTATGTATTAGAAGTGCAAGCATCATTCACTTAACGAGATATTAATTAGTTGTGCAAAACATTATTCAGTTACCAAGTTATTAATTAATAGTGGAAAACATCATTCATTTATCAAGTTATTAATTAGCAATGCAAAAATTATTCAGTTAACGAGTTATTAATTAGTAGTGGAAAACATCATTCATTTATCAAGTTATTAATTAGCAGTGCAAACATCATTCAGTTAACGAGATATTAATTAGTAATGGAAAATATCATTCTTTTATCAAGTTATTAATTAGCATTGGAAACATCATTCAGTTAACGAGTTATTAATTAGTTGTGGAAAACATAATTCAGTTAACGAGATATTAATTAGTTGTGCAAAACATTATTCAGTTAACGAGTTACGAATTAGTAGTGGAAAACATCATTCATTTATCAAGTTATTAATTAGCAGTGCAAACATCATTCAGTTAACCAGTTATTAATTAGTTGTAGAAAACATCATTCTTTTATCAAGTTATGTATTTGCAGTGCAAACATCATTCAGTTAACGAGATATTAAGTAGTTGTGCAAAACATTATTCAGTTAACGAGTTATTACTTAGTGGAAAACATCATTAATTTATCAAGTTATTAATTAGCAGTGCAAACATCATTCAGTTAACGAGTTAATTGGTAGTGGAAAATATCATTCTTTTATCAAGTTATTAGCATTGGAAACATCATTCAGTTAATGAGTTATTAATTAGTAGTGGAAAACATCATTCAATTAACGAGTTATTAATTAGTAGTGGAAAACATCATTCATTTATCAAGTTATTAATTAGCAGTGCAAACATCATTCAGTTAACGAGATATTAATTAGTAATGGAAAATATCATTCTTTTATCAAGTTATTAATTAGCATTGGAAACATCATTCAGTTAACGAGTTATTAATTAGTTGTGGAAAACATAATTCAGTTAACGAGATATTAATTAGTTGTGCAAAACATTATTCAGTTAACGAGTTACGAATTAGTAGTGGAAAACATCATTCATCTATCAAGTTATTAATTAGCAGTACAAACATCATTCAGTTAACGAGTTATTAATTAGTTGTAGAAAACATCATTCTTTTATCAAGTTATGTATTAGCAGTGCAAACATCATTCAGTTAACGAGATATTAAGTAGTTGTGCAAAACATTATTCAGTAAACGAGTTATTACTTAGTGGAAAACATCATTAATTTATCAAGTTATTAATTAGCAGTGCAAACATCATTCAGTTAACGAGTTAATTGGTAGTGGAAAATATCATTCTTTTATCAAGTTATTAGCATTGGAAACATCATTCAGTTAATGAGTAATTAATTAGTAGTGGAAAACATCATTCAATTAACGAGTTATTAATTAGTAGTGGAAAACATCATTCATTTATCAAGTTATTAATTAGCAGTGCAAACATCATTCAGTTAACGAGATATTAATTAGTAATGGAAAATATCATTCTTTTATCAAGTTATTAATTAGCATTGGAAACATCATTCAGTTAACGAGTTATTAATTAGCAGTGCGAACATCATTCAGTTAACGAAATATTAATTAGTTGTGCAAAACATTATTCAGTTAACGAGTTATTAATTAGTAGTGGAAAACATCATTTAGTTAACGAGTTATCAATTAGTAGTGGAAAACATCATTCATTAATCAAGTTATAAATTAGCAGTGCAAACATTGTTCAGTTAACGAGTTATTAATTGGTACTGCAAAACATCATTCAGATAAAGAGTTAATTAGTAGTGCAACCATCATTCATTTAACGAGTTATTTATTAGTAGTAGACAATTAAGTTAACAAGTTATTAATTAGTAGTGCAAACATCATTCATTTATCAATTTATTAATTAGCAGTGCAAACATAATTCTGTTAACGAGTTATTAATTAGTTGTGGAAAACATCATTTAGTTAACGAGTTATTAATTAGTAGTGGAAAACATCATTCATCAAGTTATTAATTAGCAGTGCAAACATCATTCAGTTAACAAGTTATCAATTGGTAGTGGAAAACATCATTCAGTTAACGAGTTATTAATTAGTAGTGGAAAACATCATTCATTTATCAAGTTCTTAATTAGCAGTGCAAACATCATTAAGTTAACGAGTTATCAATTGGTAGTGGAAAACATCATTCAGTTAACGAGTTATTAATTGGTAGTGGAAAACATCATTTAGTTAACGAATTATTAATTAATATTGGAAAACATCATTCATTTATCAAGTTATTAATTAGCAGTGCAAACATCATTCAGTTAACGAGTTAATTGGTAGTCGAAAACATCATTCTTTTATCAAGTTATTAATTAGCAATGCAAAAATTATTCAGTTAACGAGTTATTAATTAGTAGTGGAAAACATCATTCATTTATCAAGTTATTAATTAGCGGTGCAAACATCATTCAGTTAACGAGTTATTAATTGGAAGTGGAAAACATCATTCAGTTAACGAGTTATTTATTAGTTGTAGAAAACATCACTTTTATCAAGTTATGTATTAGAAGTGCAAGCATCATTCACTTAACGAGATATTAATTAGTTGTGCAAAACATTATTCAGTTACCAAGTTATTAATTAATAGTGGAAAACATCATTCATTTATCAAGTTATTAATTAGCAATGCAAAAATTATTCAGTTAACGAGTTATTAATTAGTAGTGGAAAACATCATTCATTTATCAAGTTATTAATTAGCAGTGCAAACATCATTCAGTTAATGAGATATTAATTAGTAATGGAAAATATCATTCTTTTATCAAGTTATTAATTAGCATTGGAAACATCATTCAGTTAACGAGTTATTAATTAGTTGTGGAAAACATAATTCAGTTAACGAGATATTAATTAGTTGTGCAAAACATTATTCAGTTAACGAGTTACGAATTAGTAGTGGAAAACATCATTCATTTATCAAGTTATTAATTAGCAGTGCAAACATCATTCAGTTAACCAGTTATTAATTAGTTGTAGAAAACATCATTCTTTTATCAAGTTATGTATTTGCAGTGCAAACATCATTCAGTTAACGAGATATTAAGTAGTTGTGCAAAACATTATTCTGTTAACGAGTTATTACTTAGTGGAAAACATCATTAATTTATCAAGTTATTAATTAGCAGTGCAAACATCATTCAGTTAACGAGTTAATTGGTAGTGGAAAATATCATTCTTTTATCAAGTTATTAGCATTGGAAACATCATTCAGTTAATGAGTTATTAATTAGTAGTGGAAAACATCATTCAATTAACGAGTTATTAATTAGTAGTGGAAAACATCATTCATTTATCAAGTTATTAATTAGCAGTGCAAAAATCATTCAGTTAACAAGTTATTAATTAGTAGTGGAAAACATCATTCATTTATCAAGTTATTAATTAGCATTGGAAACATCATTCAGTTAACGAGATATTAATTAGTAATGGAAAATATCATTCTTTTATCAAGTTATTAATTAGCATTGGAAACATCATTCAGTTAACGAGTTATTAATTAGCAGTGCGAACATCATTTAGTTAACGAAATATTAATTAGTTGTGCAAAACATTATTCAGTTAACGAGTTATTAATTAGTAGTGGAAAACATCATTCATTTATCAAGTTATTAATTAGCAGTGCAAACATCATTCAGTTAACGAGTTAATTGGTAGTGGAAAATATCATTCTTTTATCAAGTTATTAATTAGCATTGGAAACATCATTCAGTTAACGAGTTATTAATTAGTAGTGGAAAACATCATTCAATTAACGAGTTATTAATTAGTAGTGGAAAACATAATTCATTTATCAAGTTATTAATTAGCAGTGCAAAAATCATTCAGTTAACGAGTTATTAATTAGCAGTGCGAACATCATTCAGTTAACGAGATATTAATTAGTAGTGGAAAATATCATTCTTTTATCAAGTTATTAATTAGCATTGGAAACATCATTCAATTAACGAGTTATTAAATAGTAGTGGAAAACATCATTCATTTATCAAGTTATTAATTAGCAGTGCAAACATCATTCAGTTAACGAGTTATTAATTGGTAGTGGAAAACATCATTTAGTTAACGAGTTATTAATTAATAGTGGAAAACATCATTCATTTATCAAGTTATTAATTAGCAGTGCAAACATCATACAGTTAACGAGTTATTAATTGGTAGTGGAAAACATCATTCAGTTAACGAGTTATTAATTAATAGTGGAAAACATCATTCATTTATCAAGTTATTAATTAGCAGTGCAAACATCATTCAGTTAACGAGTTATTAATTGATAGTGGAAAACATCATTCATTTATCAAGTTATTAATTAGCAGTGCAAACATCATTCAGTTAACGAGTTAATTGGTAGTGGAAAATATCATTCTTTTATCAAGTCATTAATTAGCATTGGAAACATCATTCAGTTAACGAGTTATTAATTAGTAGTGGAAAACATGATTCAATTAACGAGTTATTAATTAGTAGTGGAAAACATAATTCATTTATCAAGTTATTAATTAGCAGTGCAAAAATCATTCAGTTAACGATTTATTAATTAGCAGTGCGAACATCATTCAGTTAACGAGATATTAATTAGTAATGGAAAATATCATACTTTTATCAAGTTATTAATTAGCATTGGAAACATCATTCAGTTAACGAGTTATTAATTAGTAGTGGAAAACATCATTCATTTATCAAGTTATTAATTAGCAGTGCAAACATCATTCAGTTAACGAGATATTAATTAGTAATGGAAAATATCATTCTTTTATCAAGTTATTAATTAGCATTGGAAACATCATTCAGTTAACGAGTTATTAATTAGTAGTTGAAAACATCATTCAATAACGAGTTATTAATTAGTCGTGGAAAACATAATTCATTTATCAAGTTATTAGCAGTGCAAAAATTATTCAGTTAACGAGTTATTAATTAGCAGTGCGAACATCATTCAGTTAACGAGATATTAATTAGTAGTGGAAAAAATCATTCATTTATCAAGTTATTAATTAGCAGTGCAAACATCATTCAGTTAACGAGATATTAATTAGTAGTGGAAAATATTCTTTTATCAAGTTATTAATTAGCATTGGAAACATCATTCAGTTAACAGTTATTAATTAGTAGTGGAAAACATCATTCATTTATCAAGTTATTAATTAGCAGTGCAAACATCATTCAGTTAACGAGATATTAATTAGTAATGGAAAATATCATTCTTTTATCAAGTTATTAATTAGCATTGGAAACATCATTCAGTTAACGAGTTATTAATTAGTTGTGGAAAACATAATTCAGTTAACGAGATATTAATTAGTTGTGCAAAACATTATTCAGTTAACGAGTTACGAATTAGTAGTGGAAAACATCATTCATCTATCAAGTTATTAATTAGCAGTACAAACATCATTCAGTTAACGAGTTATTAATTAGTTGTAGAAAACATCATTCTTTTATCAAGTTATGTATTAGCAGTGCAAACATCATTCAGTTAACGAGATATTAAGTAGTTGTGCAAAACATTATTCAGTAAACGAGTTATTACTTAGTGGAAAACATCATTAATTTATCAAGTTATTAATTAGCAGTGCAAACATCATTCAGTTAACGAGTTAATTGGTAGTGGAAAATATCATTCTTTTATCAAGTTATTAGCATTGGAAACATCATTCAGTTAATGAGTAATTAATTAGTAGTGGAAAACATCATTCAATTAACGAGTTATTAATTAGTAGTGGAAAACATCATTCATTTATCAAGTTATTAATTAGCAGTGCAAACATCATTCAGTTAACGAGATATTAATTAGTAATGGAAAATATCATTCTTTTATCAAGTTATTAATTAGCATTGGAAACATCATTCAGTTAACGAGTTATTAATTAGCAGTGCGAACATCATTCAGTTAACGAAATATTAATTAGTTGTGCAAAACATTATTCAGTTAACGAGTTATTAATTAGTAGTGGAAAACATCATTTAGTTAACGAGTTATCAATTAGTAGTGGAAAACATCATTCATTAATCAAGTTATAAATTAGCAGTGCAAACATTGTTCAGTTAACGAGTTATTAATTGGTACTGCAAAACATCATTCAGATAAAGAGTTAATTAGTAGTGCAACCATCATTCACTTAACGAGTTATTTATTAGTAGTAGACAATTAAGTTAACAAGTTATTAATTAGTAGTGCAAACATCATTCATTTATCAATTTATTAATTAGCAGTGCAAACATAATTCTGTTAACGAGTTATTAATTAGTTGTGGAAAACATCATTTAGTTAACGAGTTATTAATTAGTAGTGGAAAACATCATTCATCAAGTTATTAATTAGCAGTGCAAACATCATTCAGTTAACAAGTTATCAATTGGTAGTGGAAAACATCATTCAGTTAACGAGTTATTAATTAGTAGTGGAAAACATCATTCATTTATCAAGTTCTTAATTAGCAGTGCAAACATCATTAAGTTAACGAGTTATCAATTGGTAGTGGAAAACATCATTCAGTTAACGAGTTATTAATTGGTAGTGGAAAACATCATTTAGTTAACGAATTATTAATTAATATTGGAAAACATCATTCATTTATCAAGTTATTAATTAGCAGTGCAAACATCATTCAGTTAACGAGTTAATTGGTAGTCGAAAACATCATTCTTTTATCAAGTTATTAATTAGCAATGCAAAAATTATTCAGTTAACGAGTTATTAATTAGTAGTGGAAAACATCATTCATTTATCAAGTTATTAATTAGCGGTGCAAACATCATTCAGTTAACGAGTTATTAATTGGAAGTGGAAAACATCATTCAGTTAACGAGTTATTTATTAGTTGTAGAAAACATCACTTTTATCAAGTTATGTATTAGAAGTGCAAGCATCATTCACTTAACGAGATATTAATTAGTTGTGCAAAACATTATTCAGTTACCAAGTTATTAATTAATAGTGGAAAACATCATTCATTTATCAAGTTATTAATTAGCAATGCAAAAATTATTCAGTTAACGAGTTATTAATTAGTAGTGGAAAACATCATTCATTTATCAAGTTATTAATTAGCAGTGCAAACATCATTCAGTTAACGAGATATTAATTAGTAATGGAAAATATCATTCTTTTATCAAGTTATTAATTAGCATTGGAAACATCATTCAGTTAACGAGTTATTAATTAGTTGTGGAAAACATAATTCAGTTAACGAGATATTAATTAGTTGTG
The DNA here is from genome assembly GCA_038501925.1 of Xenopus petersii. Lineage (NCBI taxonomy): Eukaryota > Metazoa > Chordata > Amphibia > Anura > Pipidae > Xenopus > Xenopus petersii. Next base: position 111,385,844 of record CM076682.1, on the reverse strand, counting down.
CAAAACATTATTCAGTTAACGAGTTACGAATTAGTAGTGGAAAACATCATTCATTTATCAAGTTATTAATTAGCAGTGCAAACATCATTCAGTTAACCAGTTATTAATTAGTTGTAGAAAACATCATTCTTTTATCAAGTTATGTATTTGCAGTGCAAACATCATTCAGTTAACGAGATATTAAGTAGTTGTGCAAAACATTATTCTGTTAACGAGTTATTACTTAGTGGAAAACATCATTAATTTATCAAGTTATTAATTAGCAGTGCAAACATCATTCAGTTAACGAGTTAATTGGTAGTGGAAAATATCATTCTTTTATCAAGTTATTAGCATTGGAAACATCATTCAGTTAATGAGTTATTAATTAGTAGTGGAAAACATCATTCAATTAACGAGTTATTAATTAGTAGTGGAAAACATCATTCATTTATCAAGTTATTAATTAGCAGTGCAAAAATCATTCAGTTAACAAGTTATTAATTAGTAGTGGAAAACATCATTCATTTATCAAGTTATTAATTAGCATTGGAAACATCATTCAGTTAACGAGATATTAATTAGTAATGGAAAATATCATTCTTTTATCAAGTTATTAATTAGCATTGGAAACATCATTCAGTTAACGAGTTATTAATTAGCAGTGCGAACATCATTCAGTTAACGAAATATTAATTAGTTGTGCAAAACATTATTCAGTTAACGAGTTATTAATTAGTAGTGGAAAACATCATTCATTTATCAAGTTATTAATTAGCAGTGCAAACAGCATTCAGTTAACGAGTTAATTGGTAGTGGAAAATATCATTCTTTTATCAAGTTATTAATTAGCATTGGAAACATCATTCAGTTTACGAGTTATTAATTAGTAGTGGAAAACATCATTCAATTAACGAGTTATTAATTAGTAGTGGAAAACATAATTCATTTATCAAGTTATTAATTAGCAGTGCAAAAATCATTCAGTTAACGAGTTATTAATTAGCAGTGCGAACATCATTCAGTTAACGAGATATTAATTAGTAGTGGAAAATATCATTCTTTTATCAAGTTATTAATTAGCATTGGAAACATCATTCAATTAACGAGTTATTAAATAGTAGTGGAAAACATCATTCATTTATCAAGTTATTAATTAGCAGTGCAAACATCATTCAGTTAACGAGTTATTAATTGGTAGTGGAAAACATCATTTAGTTAACGAGTTATTAATTAATAGTGGAAAACATCATTCATTTATCAAGTTATTAATTAGCAGTGCAAACATCATACAGTTAACGAGTTATTAATTGGTAGTGGAAAACATCATTCAGTTAACGAGTTATTAATTAATAGTGGAAAACATCATTCATTTATCAAGTTATTAATTAGCAGTGCAAACATCATTCAGTTAACGAGTTATTAATTGATAGTGGAAAACATCATTCATTTATCAAGTTATTAATTAGCAGTGCAAACATCATTCAGTTAACGAGTTAATTGGTAGTGGAAAATATCATTCTTTTATCAAGTCATTAATTAGCATTGGAAACATCATTCAGTTAACGAGTTATTAATTAGTAGTGGAAAACATGATTCAATTAACGAGTTATTAATTAGTAGTGGAAAACATAATTCATTTATCAAGTTATTAATTAGCAGTGCAAAAATCATTCAGTTAACGATTTATTAATTAGCAGTGCGAACATCATTCAGTTAACGAGATATTAATTAGTAATGGAAAATATCATACTTTTATCAAGTTATTAATTAGCATTGGAAACATCATTCAGTTAACGAGTTATTAATTAGTAGTGGAAAACATCATTCATTTATCAAGTTATTAATTAGCAGTGCAAACATCATTCAGTTAACGAGATATTAATTAGTAATGGAAAATATCATTCTTTTATCAAGTTATTAATTAGCATTGGAAACATCATTCAGTTAACGAGTTATTAATTAGTAGTTGAAAACATCATTCAATAACGAGTTATTAATTAGTCGTGGAAAACATAATTCATTTATCAAGTTATTAGCAGTGCAAAAATTATTCAGTTAACGAGTTATTAATTAGCAGTGCGAACATCATTCAGTTAACGAGATATTAATTAGTAGTGGAAAAAATCATTCATTTATCAAGTTATTAATTAGCAGTGCAAACATCATTCAGTTAACGAGATATTAATTAGTAGTGGAAAATATTCTTTTATCAAGTTATTAATTAGCATTGGAAACATCATTCAGTTAACAGTTATTAATTAGTAGTGGAAAACATCATTCATTTATCAAGTTATTAATTAGCAGTGCAAACATCATTCAGTTAACGAGATATTAATTAGTAATGGAAAATATCATTCTTTTATCAAGTTATTAATTAGCATTGGAAACATCATTCAGTTAACGAGTTATTAATTAGTTGTGGAAAACATAATTCAGTTAACGAGATATTAATTAGTTGTGCAAAACATTATTCAGTTAACGAGTTACGAATTAGTAGTGGAAAACATCATTCATCTATCAAGTTATTAATTAGCAGTACAAACATCATTCAGTTAACGAGTTATTAATTAGTTGTAGAAAACATCATTCTTTTATCAAGTTATGTATTAGCAGTGCAAACATCATTCAGTTAACGAGATATTAAGTAGTTGTGCAAAACATTATTCAGTAAACGAGTTATTACTTAGTGGAAAACATCATTAATTTATCAAGTTATTAATTAGCAGTGCAAACATCATTCAGTTAACGAGTTAATTGGTAGTGGAAAATATCATTCTTTTATCAAGTTATTAGCATTGGAAACATCATTCAGTTAATGAGTAATTAATTAGTAGTGGAAAACATCATTCAATTAACGAGTTATTAATTAGTAGTGGAAAACATCATTCATTTATCAAGTTATTAATTAGCAGTGCAAACATCATTCAGTTAACGAGATATTAATTAGTAATGGAAAATATCATTCTTTTATCAAGTTATTAATTAGCATTGGAAACATCATTCAGTTAATGAGTTATTAATTAGTAGTTGAAAACATCATTAAATTAACGAGTTATTAATCAGTAGTGGAAAACATTATTCATTTATCAAGTTATTAATTAGCAGTGCAAAAATTATTCAGTTAACGAGTTATTAATTAGTTGTAGAAAACATCATTCTTTTATCAAGTTATGTATTATCAGTGCAAACATCATTCAGTTAACGAGATATTAATTAGTTGTGCAAAACATTATTCAGTTAACGAGTTATTAATTGGTAGTGGAAAACATCATTTAGTTAACGAGTTATTAATTAATAGTGGAAAACATCATTCATTTATCAAGTTATTAATTAGCAGTGCAAACATCATTCAGTTAACGAGTTATTAATTGGTAGTGGAAAACTTTAGTTAACGAGTTATTAATTAATAGTGGAAAACATCATTCATTTATCAAGTTATTAATTAGCAGTGCAAACATCATTCAGTTAACGAGTTATTAATTGATAGTGGAAAACATCATTCATTTATCAAGTTATTAATTAGCAGTGCAAACATCATTCAGTTAACGAGTTATTAATTGGTAGTGGAAAACATCATTCAGTTAACGAGTTATTTATTAGTTGTAGAAAATATCACTTTTATCAAGTTATGTATTAGCAGTGCAAGCATCATTCAGTTAACGAGATATTAATTAGTTGTGCAAAACATTATTCAGTTACCATGTTATTAATTAGTAGTGGAAAACATCATTCATTTATCAAGTTATTAATTATCAGTGCTAACATCATTCAGTTAACGAGTTATTAATTGGTAGTGGAAAACATCATTCAATTAACGAGTTATTAATTAGTAGTGGAAAACAATTAATTTATCAAGTTATTAATTAGCAGTGCAAACATCATTCAGTTAACGAGTTATTAATTAGCAGTTGAAAACATTAAATTAACGAGTCATTAATCAGTAGTGGAAAACATATTTCATTTATCAAGTTATTAATTAGCAGTGCAAAAATTATTCAGTTAACGAGTTATTAATTAGCAGTCCGAACATCATTCAGTTAACGAAATATTAATTAGTTGTGCAAAACATTATTCCGTTAACGAGTTATTGAGTAGTGGAAAACATCATTCATTTATCAAGTTATTAATTAGCAGTGCAAACATCATTCAGTTAACGAGTTAATTGGTAGTGGAAAATATCATTCTTTTATCAAGTTATTAATTAGCATTGGAAACTTCATTCAGTTAACGAGTTATTAATTAGTAGTGGAAAACATCATTCAATTAACGAGTTATTAACTAGTAGTGGAAAACATAATTCATTTATCAAGTTATTAATTAGCAGTGCAAAAATCATTCAGTTAACGAGTTAATAATTAGCAGTGCGAACATCATTCAGTTAACGAGATATTAATTAGTAGTGGAAAATATCATTCTTTTATCAAGTTATTAATTAGCATTGGAAACATCATTCAGTTAACGAGTTATTAATTAGTAGTGGAAAACATCATTCATTTATCAAGTTATTAATTAGCAGTGCAAACATCATTCAGTTAACGAGTTATTAATTAGTTGTAGAAAACATCATTCTTTTATCAAGTTATGTATTAGCAGTGCAAACATCATTCAGTTAACGAGATATTAATTAGTTGTGCAAAACATTATTCAGTTAACAAGTTATTAATTAATAGTGGAAAACATCATTCATTTATCAAGTTATTAATTAGCAGTGCAAACATCATTCAGTTAACGAGTTATTAATTGGTAGTGGAAAACATCATTCAGTTAACGAGTTATTAATTAATAGTGGAAAACATCATTCATTTATCAAGTTATTAATTAGCAGTGCAAACATCATTCAGTTAACGAGTTATTAATTGGTAGTGGAAAACATCATTCAGTTAACGAGTTATTTATTAGTTGTAGAAAACATCACTTTTATCAAGTTATGCATTAGCAGTGCAAGCATCATTCAGTTAACGAGATATTAATTAGTTGTGCAAAACATTATTCAGTTACCAAGTTATTAATTAGTAGTGGAAAACATCATTCATTTATCAAGTTATTAATTAGCAGTGCTAACATCATTCAGTTAACGAGTTATTAATTGGTAGTGGAAAACATCATTCAATTAACGAGTTATTAATTAGTAGTGGAAAACATCATTCATTTATCAAGTTATTAATTAGCAGTGCAAACATCATTCAGTTAACGGGTTATTAATTGGTAGTGGAAAACATCATTTAGTTAACGCGTTATTAATTAGTAGTGGAAAACAATTAATTTATCAAGTTATTAATTAGCAGTGCAAACATCATTCAGTTAACGAGTTATTAATTAGTTGTAGAACACATCATTCTTTTATAAAGTTATGTATGAGCAGTGCAAACATCATTCAGTTAACGAGATATTAATTAGTTGTGCAAAACATTATTCAGTTAACGAGTTATTACATAGTGGAAAACATCATTAATTTATCAAGTTATTAATTAGCAGTGCAAACATCATTCAGTTAACGAGTTAATTGGTAGTGGAAAATATCATTCTTTTATCAAGTTATTAGCATTGGAAACATCATTCAGTTAATGAGTTATTAATTAGTAGTGGAAAACATCATTCAATTAACGAGTTATTAATTAGTAGTGGAAAACATTCATTTATCAAGTTATTAATTAGCAGTGCAAACATCATTCAGTTAACGAGATATTAATTAGTAATGGAAAATATCATTCTTTTATCAAGTTATTAATTAGCATTCGAAACATCATTCAGTTAACGAGTTATTAATTAGTAGTTGAAAACATCATTAAATTAACGAGCTATTAATCAGTAGTGGAAAACATAATTCATTTAGCAAGTTATTAATTAGCAGTGCAAAAATTATTCAGTTGATGAGTTATTAATTAGCAGTGCGAACATCATTCAGTTAACGAGATATTAATTAGTTGTGCAAAACATTATTCAGTTAACGAGTTATTAATTAGTAGTGGAAAACATCATTCATTTATCAAGTTATTAATTAGCAGTGCAAACATTCAGTGAACGAGTTAATTGGTAGTGGAAAATATCATTCTTTTATCAAGTTATTAATTAGCATTGGAAACATTATTCAGTTAACGAGTTATTAATTAGTAGTGGAAAACATCATTCAATTAACGAGTTATTAATTAGTAGAGGAAAACATAATTCATTTATCAAGTTATTAATTAGCAGTGCAAAAATCATTCAGTTAACGAGTTATTAATTAGCAGTGCGAACATCAGTTAACGAGATATTAATTAGTAGTGAAAAATATCATTCTTTTATCAAGTTATTAATTAGCATTGGAAACATCATTCAGTTAACGAGTTATTAATTAGTAGTGGAAAACATCATTCATTTATCAAGTTATTAATTAGCAGTGCAAACATCATTCAGTTAACGAGTTATTAATTGGAAGTGGAAAACATCATTCAGTTAACGAGTTATTTATTAGTTGTAGAAAACATCACTTTTATCAAGTTATGTATTAGAAGTGCAAGCATCATTCACTTAACGAGATATTAATTAGTTGTGCAAAACATTATTCAGTTACCAAGTTATTAATTAATAGTGGAAAACATCATTCATTTATCAAGTTATTAATTAGCAATGCAAACATCATTCAGTTAACGAGTTATTAATTGGAAATGGAAAACATCATTCAGTTAACGAGTTATTAATTAGCAGTGCAAACATCATTCAGTTAACGAGTTATTAATTGGAAGTGGAAAACATCATTCAGTTAACGAGTTATTTATTAGTTGTAGAAAACATCACTTTTATCAAGTTATGTATTAGAAGTGCAAGCATCATTCACTTAACGAGATATTAATTAGTTGTGCAAAACATTATTCAGTTACCAAGTTATTAATTAATAGTGGAAAACATCATTCATTTATCAAGTTATTAATTAGCAGTGCAAACATCATTCAGTTAACGGGTTATTAATTGGTAATGGAAAACATCTTTTAGTTAACGCGTTGTTAATTAGTAGTGGAAAACAATTAATTTATCAAGTTATTAATTAGCAGTGCAAACATCATTCAGTTAACGAGTTATTAATTAGTTGTAGAAAACATCATACTTTTATCAAGTTATGTATTAGCAGTGCAAACATCATTCAGTTAACGAGATATTAATTAGTTGTGCAAAACATTATTCAGTTAACGAGTTATTACTTAGTGGAAAACATCATTCATTTATCAAGTTATTAATTAGCAGTGCAAACATCATTCAGTTAACGAGTTAATTGGTAGTGGAAAATATCATTCTTTTGTCAAGTTATTAATTAGCATTGGAAACATCATTCAGTTAACGAGTTATTAATTAGTAGTGGAAAACATGATTCAATTAACGAGTTATTAATTAGTAGTGGAAAACATAATTCATTTATCAAGTTATTAATTAGCAGTGCAAACATCATTCAGTTAACGAGTTATTAATTAGCAGTGCGAACATCATTCAGTTAACGAGATATTAATTAGTAGTGGAAAACATCATTCATTTATCAAGTTATTAATTAGCAGTGCAAACATCATTCAGTTAACGAGTTATTAATTAGTAATGGAAAATATCATTCTTTTATCAAGTTATTAATTAGCATTGGAAACATCATTCAGTTGAGTTATCAATTAGTAGTTGAAAACATCATTCAATTAATGAGTTATTAATTAGTAGTGGAAAACATAATTCATTTATCAAGTTATTAATTAGGAGTGCAAAAATTATTCAGTTAACGAGATATTAATTAGCAGTGCAAACATCATTCAGTTAACGAGATATTAATTAGTAGTGGAAAACATCATTCATTTATCAAGTTATTAATTAGCAGTGCAAACATCATTCAGTTAACGAGATATTAATTAGTAGTGGAAAATATCATTCTTTAATCAAGTTATTAATTAGCATTGGAAACATCATTCAGTTAACAGTTATTAATTAGTAGTGGAAAACATTCATTTATCAAGTTATTAATTAGCAGTGCAAACATCATTCAGTTAACGAGATATTAATTAGTAATGGAAAATTTCATTCTTTTATCAAGTTATTAATTAGCATTGGAAACATCATTCAGTTAACGAGTTATTAATTAGTAGTGGAAAACATAATTCATTTCTCAAGATATTAATTAGCAGTGCAAAAACTTATTTAGTTAACGAGTTATTAATTAGCAGTGCGAACATCATTCAGTTAACGAGATATTAATTAGTTGTGCAAAACATTATTCAGTTAACGAGTTATTAATTAGTAGTGGAAAACATCATTCATTTATCAAGTTATTAATTAGCAGTGCAAACATCATTCAGTTAACGAGTTATTAATTGGTAGTGGAAAACATCCTTTAGTTAACGAGTTATTAATTAGTAGTGGAAAACATCATTCATTTATCAAGTTATAAATTAGCAGTGCAAAAATTGTTCAGTTAACGAGTTATTAATTGGTACTGCAAAACATCATTCAGTTAAATAGTTAATTAGTAGTACAACCATCATTCATTTAATGAGTTATTTATTAGTAGTAGACAATTAAGTTAACAAGTTATTAATTAGTAGTGCAAACATCAATCATTTATCAATTTATTAATTAGCAGTGCAAACATAATTCAGTTAACGAGTTATTAATTAGTTGTGGAAAACATCATTTAGTTAACGAGTTATTAATTGGTAGTGGAAAACATCATTCATCAAGTTATTAATTAGCAGTGCAAACATCATTCAGTTAAGGAGTTATTTATTGGTAGTGGAAAACATCATTCAGTTAACGAGTTATCAATTGGTAGTGGAAAACATCATTCAGTTAACGAGTTATTAATTAGTAGTGAAATGCATCATTCTTTATCGAGTTATTAATAAGCAGTGCAAATATCATTCAGTTAACGAGATATTAATTAGTTGTGCAAAACATTATTCAGTTAACGAGTTACGAATTAGTAGTGGAAAACATCATTCAGTTATCAAGTTATTAATTAGCAGTGCAAACATCATTCAGTTAACGAGTTATTATTTGGTAGTGGAAAACATCATTTAGTTAACGAGTTATTAATTAATAGTGGAAAACATCATTCATTTATCAAGTTATTAATTAGCAGTGCAAACATCATTCAGTTAACGAGTTATTAATTAGCTGTAGAAAACATCATTCTTTTATCAAGTTATGTATTAGCAGTGCAAACATCATTCAGTTAACGAGATATTAATTAGTTGTGCAAAACATTATTCAGTTAAGGAGTTATTACTTAGTGGAAAACATCATTAATTTATCAAGTTATTAATTAGCAGTGCAAACATCATTCAGTTAACGAGTTAATTGGTAGTGGAAAATATCATTCTTTTATCAAGTTATTAATTAGCATTGGAAACATCATTCAGTTAACGAGTTATTAATTAGTAGTGGAAAACATAATTCAATTAACGAGTTATTAATTAGCAGTGGAAAACATAATTCGATTATCAAGTTATTAATTAGCAGTGCAAAAATTATTCAGTTAACGAGTTATTAATTAGTAGTAGAAAACATCATTCAATTAACGAGATATTAATTAGTAGTGGAAAACATCATTCATCAAGTTATTAATTAGCAGTGCAAACATCATTCAGTTAAGGAGTTATTTATTGGTAGTGGAAAACATCATTCAGTTAACGAGTTATCAATTGGTAGTGGAAACATTCAGTTACCAATTCATTAATTAGTTGTCGAAACATTGATATGAGTTATTAGTGATCGAAACATCATTCAGTTAACGATTTATTAATTAGTAGTGAAATGCATCATTCTTTATCGAGTTATTAATAAGCAGTACAAATATCATTCAGTTAACGAGATATTAATTAGTTGTGCAAAACATTATTCAGTTAACGAGTTACGAATTAGTGGTGGAAAACATCATTCAGTTATAAAGTTATTAATTAGCAGTGCAAAAATCATTCAGTTACGAGTTAATAATTAGTAGTGGAAAACATCATTCATTTATCAAGTTATTAATTAGCAGTGCAAACATCATTCAGTTAACGAGATATTAATTAGTAATGGAAAATATCATTCTTTTATCAAGTTATTAATTAGCATTCGAAACATCATTCAGTTAACGAGTTATTAATTAGTAGTTGAAAACATCATTAAATTAACGAGTTATTAATCAGTAGTGGAAAACATAATTCATTTATCAAGTTATTAATTAGCAGTGCAAAAATTATTCAGTTAACGAGTTATTAATTAGCAGTGCGAACATCATTCAGTTAACGAGATATTAATTAGTTGTGCAAAACATTATTCAGTTAACGAGTTATTAATTAGTAGTGGAAAACATCATTCATTTATCGAGTTATTAATTAGCAGTGCAAACATCATTCAGTTAACGAGTTAATTGGTAGTGGAAAATCATTCTTTTATCAAGTTATTAATTAGCATTGGAAACATCATTCAGTTAACGAGTTATTAATTACTAGTGGAAAACATTATTCAATTAACGAGTTATTAATTAGTAGTGGAAAACATAATTCATTTATCAAGTTATTAATTAGCAGTGCAAAAATCATTCAGTTAACGAGTTATTAATTAGCAGTGCGAACATCATTCAGTTAACGAGATATTAATTAGTAGTGGAAAATATCATTCTTTTATCAAGTTATTAATTAGCATTGGAAACATTATTCAGTTAACGAGTTATTAATTAGTAGTGGAAAATATCATTCATTTATCAAGTTCTTAATTAGCAGTGCAAACATCATTCAGTTAACGAGATATTAATTAGTAATGGAAAATATTCTTTTATCAAGTTATTAATTAGCATTGGAAACATCATTCAGTTAACGAGTTATTAATTAGTAGTTGAAAACATCATTCAATTAACGAGTTATTAATTAGTAGTGGAAAACATAATTCATTTATCAAGTTATTAATTAGCAGTGCAAAAATTATTTAGTTAACAAGTTATTAATTAGCAGTGCGAACATCATTCAGTTAACGAGATATTAATTAGTTGTGCAAAACATTATTCAGTTAATGAGTTATTAATTAGTAGTGGAAAACATCATTCATTTACCAAGTTATTAATTAGCAGTGCAAACATCATTCAGTTAACGAGTTATTAATTGGTAGTGGAAAAAATCATTCATTTATTAAGTTATAAATTAGAAGTGGAAAACATCATTTAGTTAACGAGTTATTAATTGGTACTGCAAAACATCATTCAGTTAAAGAGTTAATTAGTAGTGCAACCATCATTCATTTAACGAATTATTAATTAGCAGTGCAAACATCATTCAGTTAACGAGTTATTAATTGGTAGTGGAAAACATCATTCAGTTAACGAGTTATTTATTAGTTGTAGAAAACATCACTTTTATCAAGTTATGTATTAGCAGTGCAAGCATCATTCAGTTAACGAGATATTAATTAGTTGTGCAAAACATTATTCAGTTACCAAGTTATTAATTAGTAGTGGAAAACATCATTCATTTATCAAGTTATTAATTAGCAGTGCAAACATCATTCAGTTAACGCGTTATTAATTAGTAGTGGAAAACAATTAATTTATCAAGTTATTAATTAGCAGTGCAAACATCATTCAGTTAACGAGTTATTAATTAGTTGTAGAAAACATCATTCTTTTATCAAGTTATGTATTAGCAGTGCAAACACCATTCAGTTAACGAGATATTGATTAGTTGTGCAAAACATTATTCGGTTAACGAGTTATTACTTAGTGGAAAACATCATTAATTTATCAAGTTATTAATTAGCAGTGCAAACATCATTCACTTAACGAGTTAATTGGTAGTGGAATATATCATTCTTTTATCAAGTTATTAATTAGCATTGGAAACATCATTCAGTTAACAAGTTATTAATTAGTAGTGGAAAACATCATTCAATTAACGAGTTATTAATTAGTAGTGGAAAACATAATTCATTTATCAAGTTATTAATTAGCAATGCAAAAACTTATTCAGTTAACGAGTTATTAATTGGTAGTGGAAAACATCATTTAGTTAACGAGTTATTAATTAGTAGTGGAAAACATCATTCATTTATCAAGTTATAAATTAGCAGTGCAAACATTGTTCAGTTAACGAGTTATTAATTGGTACTGCAAAACATCATTCAGATAAAGAGTTAATTAGTAGTGCAACCATCATTCATTTAACGAGTTATTTATTAGTAGTAGACAATTAAGTTAACAAGTTATTAATTAGTAGTGCAAACATCATTCATTTATCAATTTATTAATTAGCAGTGCAAACATAATTCAGTTAACGAGTTATTAATTAGTTGTGGAAAACATCATTTAGTTAACGAGTTATTAATTAGTAGTGGAAAACATCATTCATCAAGTTATTAATTAGCAGTGCAAACATGATTCAGTTAACGAGTTATCAATTGGTAGTGGAAAACATCATTCAGTTAACGAGTTATTAATTAGTAGTGGAAAACATCATTAATTTATCAAGTTATTAATTAGCGGTTCAAACATCATTCAGTTAACGAGTTATTAATTGGTAGTGGAAAACATCATTTAGTTAACGAATTATTAATTAATAGTGGAAAACATCATTCATTTATCAAGTTATTAATTAGCAGTGCAAACATCATTCAGTTAACGAGTTATTAATTGGGAGTGGAAAACATCATTCAGTTAACGAGTTATTAATTAGCAGTGGAAAACATAATTCGATTATCAAGTTATTAATTAGCAGTGCAAAAATTATTCAGTTAACGAGTTATTAATTAGTTGTGCAAAACATTATTCAGTTACCAAGTTATTAATTAGTAGTGGAAAACATCATTCATTTATCAAGTTATTAATTAGCAGTGCTAACATCATTCAGTTAACGAGTTATTAATTGGTAGTGGAAAACATCATTCAATTAACGAGTTATTAATTAGTAGTGGAAAACATCATTCATTTATCAAGTTATTAATTAGCAGTGCAAACATCATTCAGTTAATGGGTTATTAATTGGTAGTGGAAAACATCATTTAGTTAACGCGTTATTAATTAGTAAAGGAAAACAATTAATTTATCAAGTTATTAATTAGCAGTGCAAACATCATTCAGTTAACGAGTTATTAATTAGTTGTAGAAAACATCATTCTTTTATCAAGTTATGTATTAGCAGTGCAAACATCATTCAGTTAACGAGATATTAATTAGTTGTGCAAAACATTATTCAGTTAACGAGATATTAATTAGTAGTGGAAAACATCATTCATTTATCAAGTTATTAATTAGCAGTGCAAACATCATTCAGTTAACGAATTAATTGGTAGTGGAAAATATCATTCTTTTATCAAGTTATTAATTAGCATTGGAAACATCATTCAGTTAACGAGTTATTAATTAGTAGTGGAAAATATCATTCAATTAACGAGTTATTAATTAGTAGTGGAAAACATAATTCATTTATCAAGTTATTAATTAGCAGTGCAAAAATCATTCAGTTAACGAGTTATTAATTAGCAGTGCGAACATCATTCAGTTAACGCGATATTAATTAGTAGTGAAAAATATCATTCTTTTATCAAGTTATTAATTAGCATTGGAAACATCATTCAGTTAACGAGTTATTAATTAGTAGTGGAAAACATCATTCATTTATCAAGTTATTAATTAGCAGTGCAAACATCATTCAGTTAACGAGTTATTAATTAGTTGTAGAAAACATCATTCTTTTATCAAGTTATGTATTAGCAGTACAAACATCATTCAGTTAACGAGATATTAATTAGTTGTGCAAAACATTATTCAGTTAACGAGTTATTACTTAGTGGAAAACATCATTCATTTATCAAGTTATTAATTAGCAGTGCAAACATTATTCAGTTAACGAGTTAATTGGTAGTGGAAAATATCATTCTTTTATCAAGTTATTAATTAGCATTGGAAACATCATTCAGTTAACGAGTTATTAATTAGCAATGCAAAAATTATTCAGTTAACGAGTTATTAATTAGTAGTGGAAAACATCATTCATTTATCAAGTTATTAATTAGCAGTGCAAACATCATTCAGTTAACGAGTTATTAATTGGTAGTGGAAAACATCATTTAGTTAACGAGTTATTAATTAGTAGTGGAAAACATCATTCATTTATCAAGTTATAAATTAGCAGTGCAAACATTGTTCAGTTACCGAGTTATTAATTGGTACTGCAAAACATCATTCAGTTAAAGAGTTAATTAGTTTTACAACCATCATTCATTTAACGAGTTATTTATTAGTAGTAGACAATTAAGTTAACAAGTTATTAATTAGTAGTGCAAACATCATTCATTTATCAATTTATTAATTAGCAGTGCAAACATAATTCAGTTAACAAGTTATTAATTAGTTGTGGAAAACATCATTTAGTTAACGAGTTATTAATTAGTAGTGAAAAACATCATTCATCAAGTTATTAATTAGCAGTGCAAACATCATTCAGTTAACGAGTTATCAATTGGTAGTGGAAAACATCATTCAGTTAATGAGTTATTAATTAGTAGTGGAAAACATCATTAATTTATCAAGTTATTAATTAGCAGTTCAAACATCATTCAGTTAACGAGTTATTAATTGGTAGTGGAAAACATCATTTAGTTAACGAGTTATTAATTAATAGTGGAAAACATCATTCATTTATCAAGTTATTAATTAGCAGTGCAAACATCATTCAGTTAACGAGTTATTAATTAGTAGTGGAAAACATCATTCAGTTAACGAGTTATTAATTAATAGTGGAAAACATCATTCATTTATCAAGTTATTAATTAGCAGTGCAAACATCATTCAGTTAACGAGTTATTAATTGGTAGTGGAAAACATCATTCAGTTAACGAGTTATTTATTAGTTGTAGAAAACATCACTTTTATCAAGTTATGTATTAGCAGTGCAAGCATCATTCAGTTAACGAGTTATTAATTAGTAGTGGAAAACATCATTCAATTAACGAGTTATTAATTAGTAGTGGAAAACATAATTCATTTATCAAGTTATTAATTAGAAGTGCAAAAATCATTCAGTTAACGAGTTATTAATTAGCAGTGCGAACATCATTCAGTTAACGAGAGATTAATTAGTAGTGAAAAATATCATTCTTTTATCAAGTTATTAATTAGCATTGGAAACATCATTCAGTTAACGAGTTATTAATTAGTAGTGGAAAACATCATTCATTTATCAAGTTATTAATTAGCAGTGCAAACATCATTCAGTTAACGAGTTATTAATTAGTTGTAGAAAACATCATTCTTTTATCAAGTTATGTATTAGCAGTGCAAACATCATTCAGTTAACGAGATATTAATTAGTTGTGCAAAACATTATTCAGTTAACGAGTTATTACTTAGTGGAAAACATCATTCATTTATCAAGTTATTAATTAGCAGTGCAAACATTATTCAGTTAACGAGTTAATTGGTAGTGGAAAATATCATTCTTTTATCAAGTTATTAATTAGCATTGGAAACATCATTCAGTTAACGAGTTATTAATTAGCAATGCAAAAATTATTCAGTTAACGAGTTATTAATTAGTAGTGGAAAACATCATTCATTTATCAAGTTATTAATTAGCAGTGCAAACATCATTCAGTTAACGAGTTATTAATTGGTAGTGGAAAACATCATTTAGTTAACGAGTTATTAATTAGTAGTGGAAAACATCATTCATTTATCAAGTTATAAATTAGCAGTGCAAACATTGTTCAGTTACCGAGTTATTAATTGGTACTGCAAAACATCATTCAGTTAAAGAGTTAATTAGTATTACAACCATCATTCATTTAACGAGTTATTTATTAGTAGTAGACAATTAAGTTAACAAGTTATTAATTAGTAGTGCAAACATCATTCATTTATCAATTTATTAATTAGCAGTGCAAACATAATTCAGTTAACAAGTTATTAATTAGTTGTGGAAAACATCATTTAGTTAACGAGTTATTAATTAGTAGTGAAAAACATCATTCATCAAGTTATTAATTAGCAGTGCAAACATCATTCAGTTAACGAGTTATCAATTGGTAGTGGAAAACATCATTCAGTTAACGAGTTATTAATTAGTAGTGGAAAACATCATTAATTTATCAAGTTATTAATTAGCAGTTCAAACATCATTCAGTTAACGAGTTATTAATTGGTAGTGGAAAACATCATTTAGTTAACGAGTTATTAATTAATAGTGGAAAACATCATTCATTTATCAAGTTATTAATTAGCAGTGCAAACATCATTCAGTTAACGAGTTATTAATTAGTAGTGGAAAACATCATTCAGTTAACGAGTTATTAATTAATAGTGGAAAACATCATTCATTTATCAAGTTATTAATTAGCAGTGCAAACATCATTCAGTTAACGAGTTATTAATTGGTAGTGGAAAACATCATTCAGTTAACGAGTTATTTATTAGTTGTAGAAAACATCACTTTTATCAAGTTATGTATTAGCAGTGCAAGCATCATTCAGTTAACGAGTTATTAATTAGTAGTAGAAAACATCATTCAATTAACGAGTTATTAATTAGTAGTGGAAAACATAATTCATTTATCAAGTTATTAATTAGCAGTGCAAAAATCATTCAGTTAACGAGTTATTAATTAGCAGTGCGAACATCATTCAGTTAACGAGAGATTAATTAGTAGTGAAAAATATCATTCTTTTATCAAGTTATTAATTAGCATTGGAAACATCATTCAGTTAACGAGTTATTAATTAGTAGTGGAAAACATCATTCATTTATCAAGTTATTAATTAGCAGTGCAAACATCATTCAGTTAACGAGTTATTAATTAGTTGTAGAAAACATCATTCTTTTATCAAGTTATGTATTAGCAGTGCAAACATCATTCAGTTAACGAGATATTAATTAGTTGTGCAAAACATTATTCAGTTAACGAGTTATTACTTAGTGGAAAACATCATTCATTTATCAAGTTATTAATTAGCAGTGCAAACATTATTCAGTTAACGAGTTAATTGGTAGTGGAAAATATCATTCTTTTATCAAGTTATTAATTAGCATTGGAAACATCATTCAGTTAACGAGTTATTAATTAGCAATGCAAAAATTATTCAGTTAACAAGTTATTAATTAGTAGTGGAAAACATCATTCATTTATCAAGTTATTAATTAGCAGTGCAAACATGATTCAGTTAATGAGTTATTAATTGGTAGTGGAAAACATCATTTAGTTAACTAGTTATTAATTAGTAGTGGAAAACATCATTCATTTATCAAGTTATAAATTAGCAGTGCAAACATTGTTCAGTTACCGAGTTATTAATTGGTACTGCAAAACATCATTCAGTTAAAGAGGTAATTAGTATTGCAACCATCATTCATTTAACGAGTTATTTATTAGTAGTAGACAATTAAGTTAACAAGTTATTAATTAGTAGTGCAAACATCATTCATTTATCAATTTATTAATTAGCAGTGCAAACATAATTCAGTTAACAAGTTATTAATTAGTTGTGGAAAACATCATTTAGTTAACGAGTTATTAATTAGTAGTGGAAAACATCATACATCAAGTTATTAATTAGCAGTGCAAACATCATTCAGTTAACGAGTTATCAATTGGTAGTGGAAAACATCATTCAGTTAACGAGTTATTAATTAGTAGTGGAAAACATCATTAATTTATCAAGTTATTAATTAGCAGTTCAAACATCATTCAGTTAACAAGTTATTAATTGGTAGTGGAAAACATCATTCAGTTAACGAGTTATTAATTAATAGTGGAAAACATCATTCATTTATCAAGTTATTAATTAGCAGTGCAAACATCATTCAGTTAACGAGTTATTAATTGGTAGTGGAAAACATCATTCAGTTAACGAGTTATTTATTAGTTGTAGAAAACATCACTTTTATCAAGTTATGTATTAGCAGTGCAAGCATCATTCAGTTAACGAGATATTAATTAGTTGTGCAAAACATTATTCAGTTACCAAGTTATTAATTAGTAGTGGAAAACATCATTCATTTATCAAATTATTAATTAGCAGTGCTAACATCATTCAGTAAACGCGTTATTAATTGGTAGTGGAAAACATCATTCAATTAACGAGTTATTAATTAGTAGTGGAAAACATCATTCATTTATCAAGTTATTAATTAGCAGTGCAAACATCATTCAGTTAATGAGTTATTAATTGGTAGTGGAAAACATCATTTAGTTAACGAGTTATTAATTAGTAGTGGAAAACATCGTTCATTTATCAAGTTATAAATTAGCAGTGCAAACATTGTTCAGTTACCGAGTTATTAATTGGTACTGCAAAACAACATTCAGTTAAAGAGTTAATTAGTATTGCAACCATCATTCATTTAACGAGTTATTTATTAGTAGTAGACAATTAAGTTAACAAGTTATTAATTAGTAGTGCAAACATCATTCATTTATCAATTTATTAATTAGCAGTGCAAACATAATTCAGTTAACAAGTTATTAATTAGTTGTGGAAAACATCATTTAGTTAACGAGTTATTAATTAGTAGTGGAAAACATCATACATCAAGTTATTAATTAGCAGTGCAAACATCATTCAGTTAATGAGTTATCAATTGGTAGTGGAAAACATCATTCAGTTAACGAGTTATTAATTAGTAGTGGAAAACATCATTAATTTATCAAGTTATTAATTAGCAGTTCAAACATCATTCAGTTAACGAGTTATTAATTGGTAGTGGAAAACATCATTCAGTTAACGAGTTATTAATTAATAGTGGAAAACATCATTCATTTATCAAGTTATTAATTAGCAGTGCAAACATCATTCAGTTAACGAGTTATTAATTGGTAGTGGAAAACATCATTCAGTTAACGAGTTATTTATTAGTTGTAGAAAACATCACTTTTATCAAGTTATGTATTAGCAGTGCAAGCATCATTCAGTTAACGAGATATTAATTAGTTGTGCAAAACATTATTCAGTTACCAAGTTATTAATTAGTAGTGGAAAACATCATTCATTTATCAAGTTATTAATTAGCAGTTCAAACATCATTCAGTTAACGAGTTATTAATTGGTAGTGGAAAACATCATTCAGTTAACGAGTTATTAATTAATAGTGGAAAACATCATTCATTTATCAAGTTATTAATTAGCAGTGCAAACATCATTCAGTTAACGAGTTATTAATTGGTAGTGGACAACATCATTCAGTTAACGAGTTATTTATTAGTTGTAGAAAACATCACTTTCATCAAGTTATGTATTAGCAGTGCAAGCATCATTCAGTTAATGAGTTATCAATTGGTAGTGGAAAACATCATTCAGTTAACGAGTTATTAATTAGTAGTGGAAAACATCATTAATTTATCAAGTTATTAATTAGCAGTTCAAACATCATTCAGTTAACGAGTTATTAATTGGTAGTGGAAAACATCATTCAGTTAACGAGTTATTAATTAATAGTGGAAAACATCATTCATTTATCAAGTTATTAATTAGCAGTGCAAACATCATTCAGTTAACGAGTTATTAATTGGTAGTGGAAAACATCATTCAGTTAACGAGTTATTTATTAGTTGTAGAAAACATCACTTTTATCAAGTTATGTATTAGCAGTGCAAGCATCATTCAGTTAACGAGATATTAATTAGTTGTGCAAAACATTATTCAGTTACCAAGTTATTAATTAGTAGTGGAAAACATCATTCATTTATCAAGTTATTAATTAGCAGTTCAAACATCATTCAGTTAACGAGTTATTAATTGGTAGTGGAAAACATCATTCAGTTAACGAGTTATTAATTAATAGTGGAAAACATCATTCATTTATCAAGTTATTAATTAGCAGTGCAAACATCATTCAGTTAACGAGTTATTAATTGGTAGTGGACAACATCATTCAGTTAACGAGTTATTTATTAGTTGTAGAAAACATCACTTTCATCAAGTTATGTATTAGCAGTGCAAGCATCATTCAGTTAACAAGATATTAATTAGTTGTGCAAAACATTATTCAGTTACCAAGTTATTAATTAGTAGTGGAAAACATCATTCATTTATCAAATTATTAAT
This sequence comes from Xenopus petersii, assembly GCA_038501925.1. Lineage (NCBI taxonomy): Eukaryota > Metazoa > Chordata > Amphibia > Anura > Pipidae > Xenopus > Xenopus petersii. The sequence goes on along the minus strand of CM076682.1, from coordinate 111,365,849 downwards.
TAGCAGTGCAAACATCATTCAGTTAACGAGTTATTAATTAGTTGTGGAAAACATCATTCAGTTAACGAGTTATTAATTAGTAGTGAAATGCATCATTCTTTATCGAGTTATTAATAAGCAGTGCATACATTCAGTTAACGAGTTATTAATTAGTTGTAGAAAACATCATTCTTTTATCAAGTTATGTATTAGCAGTGCAAACATCATTCAGTTAACGAGATATTAATTAGTTGTGCAAAACATTATTCAGTTACCAAGTTATTAATTAGCAGTGTAAAAATCATTCAGTTAACGAGTTATTAATTGGTGGTGGAAAACATCATTTAGTTAACGAGTTATTAATTAGTAGTGGAAAACATAATTAATTTATCAAGTTATTAATTAGCAGTTCAAACATCATTCAGTTAACGAGTTATTAATTGGTAGTGGAAAACATCATTTAGTTAACGAGTTATTAATTAGTAGTGGAAAACATCATTTATTTAACGAGTTATTAATTAGTAGTGGAAAATATCATTCTTTTATCACGTTATTAATTAGCAGTGTAAACATCTTGCAGTTAACGAGTTATTAATTGGTAGTGGAAAACATCATTCAGTTAACGAGTTATTAATTAGTAGTGGAAAACATCATTTATTTATCAAGTTATTAAGAAGCAGTGCAAACATCATTCAGTTAACGAGTAATTAATTAGTTGTGGAAAACATCATTCAATTAACGAGTTATGAATTAGTTTTGGAAAACATCATTCATTTATCAAGTTATTAATTAGCAGTACAAACATCATTCAGTTAACGAGTTATTAATTGGTAGTGGAAAACATCATTTAGTTAAGGAGTTCTTAATTAATAGTGGAAAACATCATTCATTTATCAAGTTATTAATTAGCAGTGCAAACATCATTCAGTTAACGAGTTATTAATTAGTAGTGAAATGCATCATTCTTTATCGAGTTATTAATAAGCAGTGCAAACATTAAGTTAACGAGTTATTAATTAGTTGTAGAAAACATCATTCTTTTATCAAGTTATGTATTAGCAGTGCAAACATCATTCAGTTCACGAGATATTAATTAGTTGTGCAAAACATTATTCAGTTAACGAGTTATTACTTAGTAGTGGAAAACATCATTCATTTATCAAGTTATTAATTAGCAGTGCAAACATCATTCAGTTAACGAGTTATTAATTGGTAGTGGAAAACATCATTCATTTACCAAGTTATTAATTAGCATTGGAAACATCATTCAGTTAACGAGTTATTAATTAGTAGTGGAAAACATGATTCAATTAACGAGTTATTAATTAGTAGTGGAAAACATAATTCATTTATCAAGTTATTAATTAGCACTGCAAACATCATTCAGTTAACGAGTTATTAATTGGTAGTGGAAAACATCATTCAGTTAACGAGTTATTAATTAGTAGTGGAAAACATCATTCATTTATCAAGATATTAATTAGCAGTGCAAACATCATTAAGTTAACGAGTTATTAATTGGTAGTGGAAAACATCATTCTTTTATCAAGTTATTAATTAGCATTGGAAACATCATTCAGTTAACGAGTTATTAATTAGTAGTTGAAAACATCATTCAATTAACGATTTATTAATTAGTAGTGGAAAACATAATTCATTTATCAAGTTATTAATTAGCAGTGCAAAAATTATTCAGTTAACGAGTTATTAATTAGCAGTGCGAACATCATTCAGTTAACGAGATATTAATTAGTAGTGGAAAACATCATTCATTTATCAAGTTATTAATTAGCAGTGCAAACATCATTCAGTTAACGAGATATTAATTAGTAGTGGAAAATATTATTTTATCAAGTTATTAATTAGCATTGGAAACATCATTCAGTTAACAGTTATTAATTAGTAGTGGAAAACATCATTCATTTATCAAGTTATTAATTAGCAGTGCAAACATCATTCAGTTAACGAGATATTAATTAGTAATGGAAAATATCATTCTTTTATCAAGTTATTAATTAGCATTGGAAACATCATTCAGTTAACGAGTTATTAATTAGTAGTTGAAAACATCATTCAATTAACGATTTATTAATTAGTAGTGGAAAACATAATCCATTTATCAAGTTATTAATTAGCAGTGCAAAAATTATTTAGTTAACGAGTTATTAATTAGCAGTGCGAACATCATTCAGTTAACGAGATATTAATTAGTTGTGCAAAACATTATTCAGTTAATGAGTTATTAATTAGTAGTGGAAAACATCATTCATTTACCAAGTTATTAATTAGCAGTGCAAACATCATTCAGTTAACGAGTTATTAATTGGTAGTGGAAAACATCATTTAGTTAACGAGTTATTAATTAGTAGTGGAAAACATCATTCATTTATTAAGTTATAAATTAGAAGTGGAAAACATCATTTAGTTAACGAGTTATTAATTGGTACTGCAAAACATCATTCAGTTAAAGAGTTAATTAGTGGTGCAACCATCATTCATTTAACGAGTTATTAATTAGCAGTGCAAACATCATTCAGTTAACGAGTTATTAATTGGTAGTGGAAAACATCATTCAGTTAACGAGATATTAATTAGTTGTGCAAAACATTATTCAGTTACCAAGTTATTAATTAGTAGTGGAAAACATCATTCATTTATCAAGTTATTAATTAGCAGTGCAAACATCATTCAGTTAACGAGTTATTAATTAGTTGTAGAAAACATCATTCTTTTATCAAGTTATGTATTAGCAGTGCAAACACCATTCAGTTAACGAGATATTAATTAGTTGTGCAAAGCATTATTCAGTTAACGAGTTATTACTTAGTGGAAAACATCATTCATTTATCAAGTTATTAATTAGCAGTGCAAACATTATTCAGTTAACGAGTTAATTGGTAGTGGAAAATATCATTCTTTTATCAAGTTATTAATTAGCATTGGAAACATCATTCAGTTAACGAGTTATTAATTAGCAATGCAAAAATTATTCAGTTAACGAGTTATGAATTAGTAGTGGAAAACATCATTCATTTATCAAGTTATTAATTAGCAGTGCAAACATCATTCAGTTAACGAGTTATTAATTGGTAGTGGAAAACATCATTTAGTTAACGAGTTATTAATTAGTAGTGGAAAACATCATTCATTTATCAAGTTATAAATTAGCAGTGCAAACATTGTTCAGTTAACGAGTTGTTAATTCGTACTGCAAAACATCATTCAGTTAAAGAGTTAATTAGTAGTGCAACCATCATTCATTTAACGAGTTATTTATTAGTAGTAGACAATTAAGTTAACAAGTTATTAATTAGTAGTGCAAACATCATTCATTTATCAATTTATTAATTAGCAGTGCAAACATAATTCAGTTAACGAGTTATTAATTAGTTGTGGAAAACATCATTTAGTTAACGAGTTATTAATTAGTAGTGGAAAACATCATTCATCAAGTTATTAATTAACAGTACAAACATCATTCAGTTAAGGAGTTATTTATTGGTAGTGGAAAACATCATTCAGTTAACGAGTTATCAATTGGTAGTGGAAAACATCATTCAGTTAACGAGTTATTAATTAGTAGTGAAATGCATCATTCTTTATCGAGTTATTAATAAGCAGTGCAAATATCATTCAGTTAACGAGATATTAATTAGTTGTGCAAAACATTATTCAGTTAACGAGTTACGAATTAGTAGTGGAAAACATCATTCAGTTATCAAGTTATTAATTAGCAGTGCAAACATCATTCAGTTAACGAGTTATTATTTGGTAGTTGAAAACATCATTTAGTTAACGAGTTATTAATTAATAGTGGAAAACATCATTCATTTATCAAGTTATTAATTAGCAGTGCAAACATCATTCAGTTAACGAGTTATTAATTAGTTGTAGAAAACATCATTCTTTTATCAAGTTATGTATTAGCAGTGCAAACACCATTCAGTTAACGAGATATTAATTAGTTGTGCAAAACATTATTCAGTTAACAAGTTATTACTTAGTGGAAAACATCATTCATTTATCAAGTTATTAATTAGTAGTGCAAACATTATTCAGTTAACGAGTTAATTGGTAGTGGAAAATATCATTCTTTTATCAAGTTATTAATTAGCATTGGAAACATCATTCAGTTAACGAGTTATTAATTAGCAATGCAAAAATTATTCAGTTAACGAGTTATTAATTAGTAGTGGAAAACATCATTCATTTATCAAGTTAATAATTAGCAGTGCAAACATCATTCAGTTAACGAGGTATTAATTGGTAGTGGAAAACATCATTTAGTTAACGAGTTATTAATTAGTAGTGGAAAACATCATTCATTTATCAAGTTATAAATTAGCAGTGCAAACATTGTTCAGTTAACGAGTTATTAATTGGTACTGCAAAACATCATTCAGTTAAAGAGTTAATTAGTAGTGCAACCATCATTCATTTAACGAGTTATTTATTAGTAGTAGACAATTAAGTTAACAAGTTATTTATTAGTAGTGCAAACATCATTCATTTATCAATTTATTAATTAGCAGTGCAAACATAATTCAGTTAACGAGTTATTAATTAGTTGTGGAAAACATCATTTAGTTAACAGTTATTAATTAGTAGTGGAAAACATCATTCAAGTTATTAATTAGCAGTGCACACATCATTCAGTTAACGAGTTATCAATTGGTCGTGGAAAACATCATTCAGTTAACGAGTTATTAATTAATAGTAGAAAACATCATTCATTTATCAAGTTATTAATTAGCAGTGCAAACATCATTCAGTTAACGAGTTATTAATTGGTAGTGGAAAACATCATTCAGTTAACGAGTTATTTATTAGTTGTAGAAAACATCATTCTTTTATCAAGTTATGTATTAGCAGGGCAAACATCATTCAGTTAACGAGTTATTAATTAGTTGTAGAAAATATCATTCTTTTATCAAGTTATGTATTAGCAGTGCAAACACCATTCAGTTAACGAGATATTAATTAGTTGTGCAAAACATTATTCAGTTAACGAGTTATTACTTAGTGGAAAACATCATTCATTTATCAAGTTATTAATTAGCAGTGCAAACATTATTCAGTTAACGAGTTAATTGGTAGTGTAAAATATCATTCATTTATCAAGTTATTAATTAGCATTGGAAACATCATTCAGTTAACGAGTTATTAATTAGCAATGCAAAAATTATTCAGTTAACGAGTTATAAATTAGTAGTGGAAAACATCATTCATTTATCAAGTTATAAATTAGCAGTGCAAACATCATTCAGTTAACGAGTTATTAATTGGTAGTGGAAAACATCATTTAGTTAACGAGTTATTAATTAGTAGTGGAAAACATAATTCATTTATCAAGTTATTAATTAGCAGTGCAAACATCATTCAGTTAACGAGATATTAATTAGTTGTGCAAAACATTATTCAGTTACCAAGTTATTAATTAGCAGTGTAAAAATCATTCAGTTAACGAGTTATTAATTGGTGGTGGAAAACATCATTTAGTTAACGAGTTATTAATTAGTAGTGGAAAACATAATTAATTTATCAAGTTATTAATTAGCAGTTCAAACATCATTCAGTTAACGAGTTATTAATTGGTAGTGGAAAACATCATTTAGTTAACGAGTTATTAATTAGTAGTGGAAAACATCATTTATTTAACGAGTTATTAATTAGTAGTGGAAAATATCATTCTTTTATCACGTTATTAATTAGCAGTGTAAACATCTTGCAGTTAACGAGTTATTAATTGGTAGTGGAAAACATCATTCAGTTAACGAGTTATTAATTAGTAGTGGAAAACATCATTTATTTATCAAGTTATTAAGAAGCAGTGCAAACATCATTCAGTTAACGAGTAATTAATTAGTTGTGGAAAACATCATTCAATTAACGAGTTATGAATTAGTTTTGGAAAACATCATTCATTTATCAAGTTATTAATTAGCAGTACAAACATCATTCAGTTAACGAGTTATTAATTGGTAGTGGAAAACATCATTTAGTTAAGGAGTTCTTAATTAATAGTGGAAAACATCATTCATTTATCAAGTTATTAATTAGCAGTGCAAACATCATTCAGTTAACGAGTTATTAATTAGTAGTGAAATGCATCATTCTTTATCGAGTTATTAATAAGCAGTGCAAACATTAAGTTAACGAGTTATTAATTAGTTGTAGAAAACATCATTCTTTTATCAAGTTATGTATTAGCAGTGCAAACATCATTCAGTTCACGAGATATTAATTAGTTGTGCAAAACATTATTCAGTTAACGAGTTATTACTTAGTAGTGGAAAACATCATTCATTTATCAAGTTATTAATTAGCAGTGCAAACATCATTCAGTTAACGAGTTATTAATTGGTAGTGGAAAACATCATTCATTTACCAAGTTATTAATTAGCATTGGAAACATCATTCAGTTAACGAGTTATTAATTAGTAGTGGAAAACATGATTCAATTAACGAGTTATTAATTAGTAGTGGAAAACATAATTCATTTATCAAGTTATTAATTAGCACTGCAAACATCATTCAGTTAACGAGTTATTAATTGGTAGTGGAAAACATCATTCAGTTAACGAGTTATTAATTAGTAGTGGAAAACATCATTCATTTATCAAGATATTAATTAGCAGTGCAAACATCATTAAGTTAACGAGTTATTAATTGGTAGTGGAAAACATCATTCTTTTATCAAGTTATTAATTAGCATTGGAAACATCATTCAGTTAACGAGTTATTAATTAGTAGTTGAAAACATCATTCAATTAACGATTTATTAATTAGTAGTGGAAAACATAATTCATTTATCAAGTTATTAATTAGCAGTGCAAAAATTATTCAGTTAACGAGTTATTAATTAGCAGTGCGAACATCATTCAGTTAACGAGATATTAATTAGTAGTGGAAAACATCATTCATTTATCAAGTTATTAATTAGCAGTGCAAACATCATTCAGTTAACGAGATATTAATTAGTAGTGGAAAATATTATTTTATCAAGTTATTAATTAGCATTGGAAACATCATTCAGTTAACAGTTATTAATTAGTAGTGGAAAACATCATTCATTTATCAAGTTATTAATTAGCAGTGCAAACATCATTCAGTTAACGAGATATTAATTAGTAATGGAAAATATCATTCTTTTATCAAGTTATTAATTAGCATTGGAAACATCATTCAGTTAACGAGTTATTAATTAGTAGTTGAAAACATCATTCAATTAACGATTTATTAATTAGTAGTGGAAAACATAATTCATTTATCAAGTTATTAATTAGCAGTGCAAAAATTATTTAGTTAACGAGTTATTAATTAGCAGTGCGAACATCATTCAGTTAACGAGATATTAATTAGTTGTGCAAAACATTATTCAGTTAATGAGTTATTAATTAGTAGTGGAAAACATCATTCATTTACCAAGTTATTAATTAGCAGTGCAAACATCATTCAGTTAACGAGTTATTAATTGGTAGTGGAAAACATCATTTAGTTAACGAGTTATTAATTAGTAGTGGAAAACATCATTCATTTATTAAGTTATAAATTAGAAGTGGAAAACATCATTTAGTTAACGAGTTATTAATTGGTACTGCAAAACATCATTCAGTTAAAGAGTTAATTAGTGGTGCAACCATCATTCATTTAACGAGTTATTAATTAGCAGTGCAAACATCATTCAGTTAACGAGTTATTAATTGGTAGTGGAAAACATCATTCAGTTAACGAGATATTAATTAGTTGTGCAAAACATTATTCAGTTACCAAGTTATTAATTAGTAGTGGAAAACATCATTCATTTATCAAGTTATTAATTAGCAGTGCAAACATCATTCAGTTAACGCGTTATTAATTAGTAGTGGAAAACAATTAATTTATCAAGTTATTAATTAGCAGTGCAAACATCATTCAGTTAACGAGTTATTAATTAGTTGTAGAAAACATCATTCTTTTATCAAGTTATGTATTAGCAGTGCAAACACCATTCAGTTAACGAGATATTAATTAGTTGTGCAAAGCATTATTCAGTTAACGAGTTATTACTTAGTGGAAAACATCATTCATTTATCAAGTTATTAATTAGCAGTGCAAACATTATTCAGTTAACGAGTTAATTGGTAGTGGAAAATATCATTCTTTTATCAAGTTATTAATTAGCATTGGAAACATCATTCAGTTAACGAGTTATTAATTAGCAATGCAAAAATTATTCAGTTAACGAGATATTAATTAGTAGTGGAAAATATTATTTTATCAAGTTATTAATTAGCAGTGCAAACATCATTCAGTTAACGAGTTATTAATTGGTAGTGGAAAACATCATTTAGTTAACGAGTTATTAATTAGTAGTGGAAAACATCATTCATTTATTAAGTTATAAATTAGAAGTGGAAAACATCATTTAGTTAACGAGTTATTAATTGGTACTGCAAAACATCATTCAGTTAAAGAGTTAATTAGTAGTGCAACCATCATTCATTTAACGAGTTATTAATTAGCAGTGCAAACATCATTCAGTTAACGAGTTATTAATTGGTAGTGGAAAACATCATTCAGTTAACGAGATATTAATTAGTTGTGCAAAACATTATTCAGTTACCAAGTTATTAATTAGTAGTGGAAAACATCATTCATTTATCAAGTTATTAATTAGCAGTGCAAACATCATTCAGTTAACGCGTTATTAATTAGTAGTGGAAAACAATTAATTTATCAAGTTATTAATTAGCAGTGCAAACATCATTCAGTTAACGAGTTATTAATTAGTTGTAGAAAACATCATTCTTTTATCAAGTTATGTATTAGCAGTGCAAACACCATTCAGTTAACGAGATATTAATTAGTTGTGCAAAGCATTATTCAGTTAACGAGTTATTACTTAGTGGAAAACATCATTCATTTATCAAGTTATTAATTAGCAGTGCAAACATTATTCAGTTAACGAGTTAATTGGTAGTGGAAAATATCATTCTTTTATCAAGTTATTAATTAGCATTGGAAACATCATTCAGTTAACGAGTTATTAATTAGCAATGCAAAAATTATTCAGTTAACGAGTTATGAATTAGTAGTGGAAAACATCATTCATTTATCAAGTTATTAATTAGCAGTGCAAACATCATTCAGTTAACGAGTTATTAATTGGTAGTGGAAAACATCATTTAGTTAACAAGTTATTAATTAGTAGTGGAAAACATCATTCATTTATCAAGTTATAAATTAGCAGTGCAAACATTGTTCAGTTAATGAGTTATTAATTGGTACTGCAAAACATCATTCAGTTAAAGAGTTAATTAGTAGTGCAACCATCATTCATTTAACGAGTTATTTATTAGTAGTAGACAATTAAGTTAACAAGTTATTAATTAGTAGTGCAAACATCATTCATTTATCAATTTATTAATTAGCAGTGCAAACATAATTCAGTTAACGAGTTATTAATTAGTTGTGGAAAACATCATTTAGTTAACGAGTTATTAATTAGTAGTGGAAAACATCATTCATCAAGTTATTAATTAGCAGTACAAACATCATTCAGTTAAGGAGTTATTTATTGGTAGTGGAAAACATCATTCAGTTAACGAGTTATCAATTGGTAGTGGAAAACATCATTCAGTTAACGAGTTATTAATTAGTAGTGAAATGCATCATTCTTTATCGAGTTATTAATAAGCAGTGCAAATATCATTCAGTTAATGAGATATTAATTAGTTGTGCAAAACATTATTCAGTTAACGAGTTACGAATTAGTAGTGGAAAACATCATTCAGTTATCAAGTTATTAATTAGCAGTGCAAACATCATTCAGTTAACGAGTTATTATTTGGTAGTTGAAAACATCATTTAGTTAACGAGTTATTAATTAATAGTGGAAAACATCATTCATTTATCAAGTTATTAATTAGCAGTGCAAACATCATTCAGTTAACGAGTTATTAATTAGTTGTAGAAAACATCATTCTTTTATCAAGTTATGTATTAGCAGTGCAAACACCATTCAGTTAACGAGATATTAATTAGTTGTGCAAAACATTATTCAGTTAACAAGTTATTACTTAGTGGAAAATATCATTCATTTATCAAGTTATTAATTAGTAGTGCAAACATTATTCAGTTAACGAGTTAATTGGTAGTGGAAAATATCATTCTTTTATCAAGTTATTAATTAGCATTGGAAACATCATTCAGTTAACGAGTTATTAATTAGCAATGCAAAAATTATTCAGTTAACGAGTTATTAATTAGTAGTGGAAAACATCATTCATTTATCAAGTTAATAATTAGCAGTGCAAACATCATTCAGTTAACGAGGTATTAATTGGTAGTGGAAAACATCATTTAGTTAACGAGTTATTAATTAGTAGTGGAAAACATCATTCATTTATCAAGTTATAAATTAGCAGTGCAAACATTGTTCAGTTAACGAGTTATTAATTGGTACTGCAAAACATCATTCAGTTAAAGAGTTAATTAGTAGTGCAACCATCATTCATTTAACGAGTTATTTATTAGTAGTAGACAATTAAGTTAACAAGTTATTTATTAGTAGTGCAAACATCATTCATTTATCAATTTATTAATTAGCAGTGCAAACATAATTCAGTTAACGAGTTATTAATTAGTTGTGGAAAACATCATTTAGTTAACGAGTTATTAATTAGTAGTGGAAAACATCATTCAAGTTATTAATTAGCAGTGCACACATCATTCAGTTAACGAGTTATCAATTGGTAGTGGAAAACATCATTCAGTTAACGAGTTATTAATTAATAGTAGAAAACATCATTCATTTATCAAGTTATTAATTAGCAGTGCAAACATCATTCAGTTAACGAGTTATTAATTGGTAGTGGAAAACATCATTCAGTTAACGAGTTATTTATTAGTTGTAGAAAACATCATTCTTTTATCAAGTTATGTATTAGCAGGGCAAACATCATTCAGTTAACGAGTTATTAATTAGTTGTAGAAAATATCATTCTTTTATCAAGTTATGTATTAGCAGTGCAAACACCATTCAGTTAACGAGATATTAATTAGTTGTGCAAAACATTATTCAGTTAACGAGTTATTACTTAGTGGAAAACATCATTCATTTATCAAGTTATTAATTAGCAGTGCAAACATTATTCAGTTAACGAGTTAATTGGTAGTGTAAAATATCATTCATTTATCAAGTTATTAATTAGCATTGGAAACATCATTCAGTTAACGAGTTATTAATTAGCAATGCAAAAATTATTCAGTTAACGAGTTATAAATTAGTAGTGGAAAACATCATTCATTTATCAAGTTATTAATTAGCAGTGCAAACATCATTCAGTTAACGAGTTATTAATTGGTAGTGGAAAACATCATTTAGTTAACGAGTTATTAATTAGTAGTGGAAAACATCATTCATCAAGTTATAAATTAGCAGTGCAAACATTGTTCAGTTAACGAGTTATTAATTGGTACTGCAAAACATCATTCAGTTAAAGAGTTAATTAGTAGTGCAACCATCATTCATTTAACGAGTTATTTATTAGTAGTAGACAATTAAGTTAACAAGTTATTAATTAGTAGTGCAAACATCATTCATTTATCAATTTATTAATTAGCAGTGCAAACATAATTCAGTTAACGAGTTATTAATTAGTTGTGGAAAACATCATTTAGTTAACGAGTTATTAATTAGTAGTGGAAAACATCACTTTTATCAAGTTATGTATTAGCAGTGCAAGCATCAATCAGTTAACGAGATATTAATTAGTTGTGCAAAACATTATTCAGTTACCAAGTTATTAATTAGTAGTGCACACATCATTCAGTTAACGAGTTATCAATTGGTAGTGGAAAACATCATTCAGTTAACGAGTTATTAATTAATAGTAGAAAACATCACTTTTATCAAGTTATGTATTAGCAGTGCAAGCATCAATCAGTTAACGAGATATTAATTAGTTGTGCAAAACATTATTCAGTTACCAAGTTATTAATTAGTAGTGGAAAACATCATTCATTTATCAAGTTATTAATTAGCAGTGCTAACATCATTCAGTTAACGAGTTATTAATTGGTAGTGGAAAACATCATTCAATTAACGAGTTATTAATTAGTAGTGGAAAACATAATTCATTTATCAAGTTATTAATTAGCACTGCAAACATCATTCAGTTAACGAGTTATTAATTGGTAGTGGAAAACATCATTCAGTTAACGAGTTATTAATTAGTAGTGGAAAACATCATTCATTTATCAAGATATTAATTAGCAGTGCAAACATCATTCAGTTAACGAGTTATTAATTGGTAGTGGAAAACATCATTCTTTTATCAAGTTATTAATTAGCATTGGAAACATCATTCAGTTAACGAGTTATTAATTAGTAGTTGAAAACATCATTCAATTAACGATTTATTAATTAGTAGTGGAAAACATAATTCATTTATCAAGTTATTAATTAGCAGTGCAAAAATTATTCAGTTAACGAGTTATTAATTAGCAGTGCAAACATCATTCAGTTAACGAGATATTAATTAGTAGTGGAAAACATCATTCATTTATCAAGTTATTAATTAGCAGTGCAAACATCATTCAGTTAACGAGATATTAATTAGTAGTGGAAAATATTATTTTATCAAGTTATTAATTAGCATTGGAAACATCATTCAGTTAACAGTTATTAATTAGTAGTGGAAAACATCATTCATTTATCAAGTTATTAATTAGCAGTGCAAACATCATTCAGTTAACGAGATATTAATTAGTAATGGAAAATATCATTCTTTTATCAAGTTATTAATTAGCATTGGAAACATCATTCAGTTAACGAGTTATTAATTAGTAGTTGAAAACATCATTCAATTAACGAGTTATTAATTAGTAGTGGAAAACATAATTCATTTATCAAGTTATTAATTAGCAGTGCAAAAATTATTTAGTTAACAAGTTATTAATTAGCAGTGCGAACATCATTCAGTTAACGAGATATTAATTAGTTGTGCAAAACATTATTCAGTTAATGAGTTATTAATTAGTAGTGGAAAACATCATTCATTTACCAAGTTATTAATTAGCAGTGCAAACATCATTCAGTTAACGAGTTATTAATTGGTAGTGGAAAACATCATTTAGTTAACGAGTTATTAATTAGTAGTGGAAAAAATCATTCATTTATTAAGTTATAAATTAGAAGTGGAAAACATCATTTAGTTAACGAGTTATTAATTGGTACTGCAAAACATCATTCAGTTAAAGAGTTAATTAGTAGTGCAACCATCATTCATTTAACGAATTATTAATTAGCAGTGCAAACATCATTCAGTTAACGAGTTATTAATTGGTAGTGGAAAACATCATTCAGTTAACGAGTTATTTATTAGTTGTAGAAAACATCACTTTTATCAAGTTATGTATTAGCAGTGCAAGCATCATTCAGTTAACGAGATATTAATTAGTTGTGCAAAACATTATTCAGTTACCAAGTTATTAATTAGTAGTGGAAAACATCATTCATTTATCAAGTTATTAATTAGCAGTGCAAACATCATTCAGTTAACGCGTTATTAATTAGTAGTGGAAAACAATTAATTTATCAAGTTATTAATTAGCAGTGCAAACATCATTCAGTTAACGAGTTATTAATTAGTTGTAGAAAACATCATTCTTTTATCAAGTTATGTATTAGCAGTGCAAACACCATTCAGTTAACGAGATATTAATTAGTTGTGCAAAGCATTATTCAGTTAAAGAGTTATTACTTAGTGGAAAACATCATTCATTTATAAAGTTATTAATTAGCAGTGCAAACATTATTCAGTTAACGAGTTAATTGGTAGTGGAAAATATCATTCTTTTATCAAGTTATTAATTAGCATTGGAAACATCATTCAGTTAACGAGTTATTAATTAGCAATGCAAAAATTATTCAGTTAACGAGTTATTAATTAGTAGTGGAAAACATCATTCATTTATCAAGTTATTAATTAGCAGTGCAAACATCATTCAGTTAACGAGTTATTATTTGGTAGTTGAAAACATCATTTAGTTAACGAGTTATTAATTAATAGTGGAAAACATCATTCATTTATCAAGTTATTAATTAGCAGTGCAAACATCATTCAGTTAACGAGTTATTAATTAGTTGTAGAAAACATCATTCTTTTATCAAGTTATGTATTAGCAGTGCAAACATCATTCAGTTAACGAGTTATTATTTGGTAGTTGAAAACATCATTTAGTTAACGAGTTATTAATTAATAGTGGAAAACATCATTCATTTATCAATTTATTAATTAGCAGTGCAAACATAATTCAGTTAACGAGTTATTAATTAGTTGTGGAAAACATCATTTAGTTAACGAGTTATTAATTAGTAGTGGAAAACATCATTCATCAAGTTATTAATTAGCAGTGCACACATCATTCAGTTAACGAGTTATCAATTGGTAGTGGAAAACATCATTCAGTTAACGAGTTATTAATTAATAGTAGAAAACATCATTCATTTATCAAGTTATTAATTAGCAGTGCAAACATCATTCAGTTAACGAGTTATTAATTGGTAGTGGAAAACATCATTCAGTTAACGAGTTATTTATTAGTTGTAGAAAACATCATTCTTTTATCAAGTTATGTATTAGCAGGGCAAACATCATTCAGTTAACGAGTTATTAATTAGTTGTAGAAAACATCATTCTTTTATCAAGTTATGTATTAGCAGTGCAAACACCATTCAGTTAACAAGATATTAATTAGTTGTGCAAAACATTATTCAGTTAACGAGTTATTACTTAGTGGAAAACATCATTCATTTATCAAGTTATTAATTAGCAGTGCAAACATTATTCAGTTAACGAGTTAATTGGTAGTGTAAAATATCATTCATTTATCAAGTTATTAATTAGCATTGGAAACATCATTCAGTTAACGAGTTATTAATTAGCAATGCAAAAATTATTCAGTTAACGAGTTATTAATTAGTAGTGGAAAACATCATTCATTTATCAAGTTATTAATTAGCAGTGCAAACATCATTCAGTTAACGAGTTATTAATTGGTAGTGGAAAACATCATTTAGTTAACGAGTTATTAATTAGTAGTGGAAAACATCATTCATCTATCAAGTTATAAATTAGCAGTGCAAACATTGTTCAGTTAACGAGTTATTAATTGGTACTGCAAAACATCATTCAGTTAAAGAGTTAATTAGTAGTGCAACCATCATTCATTTAACGAGTTATTTATTAGTAGTAGACAATTAAGTTAACAAGTTATTAATTAGTAGTGCAAACATCATTCATTTATCAATTTATTAATTAGCAGTGCAAACATAATTCAGTTAACGAGTTATTAATTAGTTGTGGAAAACATCATTTAGTTAACGAGTTATTAATTAGTAGTGGAAAACATCATTCATCAAGTTATTAATTAGCAGTGCACACATCATTCAGTTAACGAGTTATCAATTGGTAGTGGAAAACATCATTCAGTTAACGAGTTATTAATTAGTAGTGAAATGCATCATTCTTTATCGAGTTATTAATAAGCAGTGCAAATATCATTCAGTTAACGAGATATTAATTAATTGTGCAAAACATCATTTAGTTAACGAGTTATTAATTAATAGTGGAAAACATCATTCATTTATCAAGTTATTAATTAGCAGTGCAAACATCATTCAGTTAACGAGTTATTAATTAGTTGTAGAAAACATCATTCTTTTATCAAGTTATGTATTAGCAGTGCAAACATCATTCAGTTAACGAGATATTAATTAGTTGTGCAAAACATTATTCAGTTAACGAGTTATTACTTAGTGGAAAACATCATTCATTTATCAAGTTATTAATTAGCATTGGAAACATCATTCAGTTAACGAGTTATTAATTAGTAGTGGAAAACATCATTCAATTAACGAGTAATTAATTAGCAGTGGAAAACATAATTCATTTATCAAGTTATTAATTAGCAGTGCAAAAATTATTCAGTTAATGAGTTATTAATTAGTAGTGGAAAACATCATTCAAATAACGAGTTATTAATTAGTAGTGGAAAACATCATTCATCAAGTTATTAATTAGCAGTGCAAACATCATTCAGTTAAGGAGTTATTTATTGGTAGTGGAAAACATCATTCAGTTAACGAGTTATCAATTGGTAGTGGAAAACATCATTCAGTTAACGAGTTATTAATTAGTAGTGAAATGCATCATTCTTTATCGAGTTATTAATAAGCAGTGCAAATATCATTCAGTTAACGAGATATTAATTAGTTGTGCAAAACATTATTCAGTTAACGAGTTACGAATTAGAAGTGGAAAACATCATTCAGTTATCAAGTTATTAATTAGCAGTGCAAAAATCATTCAGTTAACGAGTTATTAATTAGTAGTGGAAAACATCATTCATCATGTTATTAATTAGCAGTGCAAACATCATTCAGTTAACAAGATATTAATTAGTAATGGAAAATATCATTATTTTATCAAGTTATTAATTAGCATTCGAAACATCATTCAGTTAACGAGTTATTAATTAGTAGTTGAAAACATCATTAAATTAACGAGTTATTAATCAGTAGTGGAAAACATAATTCATTTAGCAAGTTATTAATTAGCAGTGCAAAAATTATTCAGTTAACGAGTTATTAATTAGCAGTGCGAACATCATTCAGTTAACGAGTTATTACTTAGTGGAAAACATCATTCATTTATCAAGTTATTAATCAGCAGTGCAAACATCATTCAGTTAACGAGTTATTAATTAGTTGTAGAAAACATCATTCTTTTATCAAGTTATGTATTAGCAGTGCAAACACCAATCAGTTAACGAGATATTAATTAGTTGTGCAAAACATTATTCAGTTAACAATTTATTACTTAGTGGAAAACATCATTCATTTATCAAGTTATTAATTAGCAGTGCAAACATTATTCAGTTAACGAGTTAATTGGTAGTGGAAAAATATCATTCTTTTATCAAGTTATTAATTAGCATTGGAAACATCATTCAGTTAACGAGTTATTAATTAGCAATGCAAAAATTATTCAGTTAACAAGTTATTAATTAGTAGTGGAAAACATCATTCAGTTAACGAGTTATTAATTAGTAGTGAAATGCATCATTCTTTATCGAGTTATTAATAAGCAGTGCAAATATCATTCAGTTAACGAGATATTAATTAGTTGTGCAAAACATTATTCAGTTAACGAGTTACGAATTAGTAGTGGAAAACATCATTCAGTTATCAAGTTATTAATTAGCAGTGCAAAAATCATTCAGTTAACGAGTTATTAATTAGTAGTGCAAACATCATTCATTTATCAATTTATTAATTAGCAGTGCAATCATAATTCAGTTAACGAGTTATTAATTAGTTGTGGAAAACATCATTTAGTTAACGAGTTATTAATTAGTAGTGGAAAACATCATTCATCAAGTTATTAATTAGCAGTGCAAACATCATTCAGTTAACGAGTTATCAATTGGTAGTGGAAAACATCATTCAGTTAACGAGTTATTAATTAATAGTGGAAAACATCATTCATTTATCACGTTATTAATTAGCAGTGCAAACATCATTCAGTTAACGAGTTATTAATTAGTTGTAGAAAACATCATTCTTTTATCAAGTTATGTATTAGCAGTGCAAACATCATTCAGTTAACGAGATATTAATTAGTTGTGCAAAACATTATTCAGATAACGAGATATTAATTAGTAGTGGAAAACATCATTCATTTATCAAGTTATTAATTAGCAGTGCAAACATCATTCAGTTAACGAGATATTAATTAGTAATGGAAAATATCATTCTTTTATCAAGTTATTAATTAGCATTGGAAACATCATTCAGTTAACGAGTTATTAATTAGTAGTGGAAAACATCATTCAATTAACGAGTTATTAATTAGTAGTGAAAAACATAATTCATCAAGTTATTAATTAGCAGTGCAAAAATCATTCAGTTAACGATTTATTAATTAGCAGTGCGAACATCATTCAGTTAACGAGATATTAATTAGTAGTGGAAAATATCATTCTTTTATCAAGTTATTAATTAGCATTGGAAACATCATTCAGTTAACGAGTTATTAATTAGTAGTGGAAAACATCATTCATTTATCAAGTTATTAATTAGCAGTGCAAACATCATTCAGTTAACGAGTTATTAATTAGTTGTAGAAAACATCATTCTTTTATCAAGTTATGTATTAGCAGTGCAAACACCATTCAGTTAACGAGATATTAATTAGTTGTGCAAAACATTATTCAGTTAACGAGTTATTACTTAGTGGAAAACATCATTCATTTATCAAGTTATTAATTAGCAGTGCAAACATTATTCAGTTAACGAGTTAATTGGTAGTGTAAAATATCATTGTTTTATCAAGTTATTAATTAGCATTGGAAACATCATTCAGTTAACGAGTTATTAATTAGCAATGCAAAAATTATTCAGTTAACGAGTTATTAATTAGTAGTGGAAAACATCATTCATTTATCAAGTTATTAATTAGCAGTGCAAACATCATTCAGTTAACGAGTTATTAATTGGTAGTGGAAAACATCATTTAGTTAAAGAGTTAATTAGTAGTGCAACCATCATTCATTTAACGAGTTATTTATTAGTAGTAGACAATTAAGTTAACAAGTTATTAATTAGTAGTGCAAACATCATTCATCAATTTATTAATTAGCAGTGCAAACATAATTCAGTTAACGAGTTATTAATTAGTTGTGGAAAACATCATTTAGTTAACGAGTTATTAATTAGTAGGGGAAAACATCATTCATCAAGTTATTAATTAGCAGTGCACACATCATTCAGTTAACGAGTTATTAATTGGTAGTGGAAAACATCATTCAGTTAACGAGTTATTTATTAGTTGTAGAAAACATCACTTTTATCAAGTTATGTATTAGCAGTGCAAGCATCATTCAGTTAACGAGATATTAATTAGTTGTGCAAAACATTATTCAGTTACCAAGTTATTAATTAGTAGTGGAAAACATCATTCATTTATCAAGTTATTAATTAGCAGTGCTAACATCATTCAGTTAACGAGTTATTAATTGGTAGTGGAAAACATCATTCAATTAACGAGTTATTAATTAGTAGTGGAAAACATCATTCATTTATCAAGTTATTAATTAGCAGTGCAAACATCATTCAGCTAACGGGTTATTAATTGGTAGTGGAAAACATCACTTAGTTAACGCGTTATTAATTAGTAGTGGAAAACAATTAATTTATCAAGTTATTAATTAGCAGTGCAAACATCATTCAGTTAACGAGTTATTAATTAGTTGTAGAAAACATCATTCTTTTATCAAGTTATGTATTAGCAGTGCAAACATCATTCAGTTAACGAGATATTAATTAGTTGTGCAAAACATTATTCAGTTAACGAGTTATTACTTAGTGGAAAACATCATTCATTTATCAAGTTATTAATTAGCAGTGCAAACATCATTCAGTTAACGAGTTAATTGGTAGTGGAAAATATCATTCTTTTATCAAGTTATTAATTAGCATTGGAAACATCATTCAGTTAACGAGTTATTAATTAGCAATGCAAAAATTATTCAGTTAACGAGTTATTAATTAGTAGTGGAAAACATCATTCATTTATCAAGTTATTAATTAGCAGTGCAAACATCATTCAGTTAACGAGTTATTAATTAGTTGTAGAAAACATCATTCTTTTATCAAGTTATGTATTAGCAGTGCAAACATCATTCAGTTAACGAGATATTAATTAGTTGTGCAAAACATTATTCAGTTAACGAGTTATTACTTAGTGGAAAACATCATTCATTTATCAAGTTATTAATTAGCAGTGCAAACATCATTCAGTTAACGAGTTAATTGGTAGTGGAAAATATCATTCTTTTATCAAGTTATTAATTAGCATTGGAAACATCATTCAGTTAACGAGTTATTAATTAGTAGTGGAAAACATGATTCAATTAACGAGTTATTAATTAGTAGTGGAAAACATCATTCATTTATCAAGTTATTAATTAGCAGTGCAAACATCATTCAGTTAACGAGTTATTAATTGGTAGTAGAAAACAGTCAGTTAACGCGTTATCAATTAGTAGTGGAAACATTCAGTTTCCAATTCATTAATTAGTAGTCGAAACATTGATATGAGTTATTAGTGATCGTAACATCATTCAGTTAACGATTTATTAATTAGTAGTGAAATGCATCATTCTTTATCGAGTTATTAATAAGCAGTGCAAACATCATTCAGTTAACGAGTTATTAATTAGTTGTAGAAAACATCATTCTTTTATCAAGTTATGTATTAGCAGTGCAAACATGATTTAGTTAACGAGATATTAATTACTTGTGCAAAACATTATTCAGTTAATGAGTTATTAATTAGTAGTGGAAAACATCATTTAGTTAACGAGTTATTAATTAGTAGTGGAAAACATCATTCTTTTATCAAGTTATTAATTAGCAGTGCAAACATCATGCAGTTAACGAGTTATTAATTAGTAGTGGAAAACATCATTTAGTTAACAAGTTATTAATTAGTAGTGGAAAAAATCATTCTTTTATCAAGTTATTAATTAGCAGTGCAAACATCATTCAGTTAACGAGTTATTAATTGGTAGTGGAAAACATCATTCAGTTAATGAGTTAATTAGTAGTGCAACCATCATTCATTTAACAAGTTATTCATTAGTAGCAGACAATTAAGTTAACAAGTTATTAATTAGTAGTGTAAACATCATTCATTTATCAAGTTATTATTAGCAGTGCAAACATCAGTTAACGAGTTATTAATTAGTTGTAGAAAACATCATTCTTTTATCAAGTTATGTATTAGCAGTGCAAAGATCATTCAGTTAACGAGATATTAATAAGTTGTGCAGAACATTATTCAGTTAACGGGTTATTAATTAGTAGTGGAAAACATCATTCATTTATCAAGTTATTAATTAGTAGTGCAAACATCATTCAGTTAACAAGTTATTAATTGGTAGTGGAAAACATCATTCAGTTAACAAGTTATTAATTAGTAATGGAAAACATCATTCATTTATCAAGTTATTAATTAGCAGTGCAAACAACATTCAGTTAACGAGTTATTAATTAGTTGTTGAAAACATCATTCTTTTATCAAATTATGTATTAGTAGTGGAAACATCATTCAGTTAACGAGATATTAATTAGTTGTGCAAAACATTATTCAGTTAACGAGTTATGAATTAGTATTGGAAAACATCATTCACTTATCAAGTTATTAATTAGCAGTGCAAACATCATTCAGTTAACGAGTTATTAATTGGTAGTGGAAAACATCATTTAGTTAAGGAGTTCTTAATTAATAGTGGAAAACATCATTCATTTATCAAGTTATTAATTAGTAGTGCAAACATCATTCAGTTAACGAGTTATTAATTGGTAGTGAAAAACATCATTCAGTTAACGAGTTATTAATTAGTAGTGAAATGCATCATTCATTATCGAGTTATTAATAAGCAGTGCAAACATTCAGTTAACGAGTTATTAATTAGTTGTAGAAAACATCATTCTTTTATCAAGTTATGTATTAGCAGTGCAAACATCATTCAGTTAACGAGATATTAATTAGTTGTGCAAAACATTATTCAGTTAACGAGTTATTAATTAGTTGTAGAAAACATCATTATTTTATCAAGTTATGTATGAGCAGTGCAAACATCATTCAGTTAACAAGATATTAATTAGTTGTGCAAAACATTATTCAGTTAACGAGTTATTAATTGGTAGTGGAAAACATCATTCAATTAACGAGTTATTAATTTGTAGTGGAAAACATCATTCATTTATCAAGTTATTAATTAGCAGTGCAAACATCATTCAGTTAACCAGTTATCAATTGGTAGTGGAAAACATCATTCAGTTAACGAGTTAATTAGTAGTGCAACCATCATTCATTTAACAAGTTATTAATTAGTAGCAGACAATTAAGTTAACAAGTTAATAATTAGTTGTGGAAACATCATTCAGTTAACGAGTTATTAATTAATAGTGGAAAACATCATTCAGTTAACGAGTTATTAATTAGTAGTGGAAAAATCATTCAGTTAATGAGTCATTAATTAGTAGTGCAAACATCATTTAGTTAAAAAGTTTATAATTAGTAGTGGAAAAATCACTCAGTTAACGAGTTGTTAATTAGTTGTGGAAAACATTCAGTTAACGAGTTATTAATTAATAGGGCAAACATCATTAAGTTAACATGTTCTTAATTAGTAGTGGAATCACTAAGTTAACGAGTTATTAATTAGTAGTGGAAACATCATTAAATTAACAAGTTCTTATATCTATTTAAAGATGTTGGAAAAATGTGTTGAAACAAATGTATAAATCTAATGTACAACACGGCATTTGCTGTGAATAAAACGTGAAAGCTCGAGGCAACACTGATATTTCCATAATTCTGTTCATGACCCTCACATCCCCTACACTGTTTTCCCCCCAAATAGATGATTAACACAAATTTTGGCTACAGCTTCTATTGATTAGCAATAATGTGACACAACATATATGACCACAACAACACCAACATACATGTATAATCATGTAACCTTTTATACCACTATAAACTTATTCATCAAGTTTTATATATGTATATCCATAGATGTGCAGCAATATAGAGCCCCCGTCAGTCTGTCCTTCACAACACTGGCCCTTGATCTCCTCTAGCCGCAACCTCTTGGCTCAGAGACAAACTGCCAGCCATTGACTCGGTAACTCCAATAGCCGCTGCTATTGAGCGCTAACTCCCAAGGGCCCAACCATCTCCTGTACTAAGTTGCCACCAATCCACCAACTCTGGCAACCCACCTTAGGGGTTAAACCATTGGCAAAAAACACCTGACTTGTGGCCCTGCCAATAGCTGTGACAATGCCCCCACTTGTCCACTTCACCGACCTGCCTCTGGTCCTCCCCAAATGCTTCCCGGCCACCGAAGTGACAACTAGCATGTAGACTCCGAAGCCACCACCTCTCAAAAGTCAGGGAGGGCAGGTGGGGACTTTAC
Organism: Xenopus petersii; assembly: GCA_038501925.1. NCBI lineage: Eukaryota > Metazoa > Chordata > Amphibia > Anura > Pipidae > Xenopus > Xenopus petersii. The sequence continues at coordinate 111,342,830 of CM076682.1, read as the reverse complement.
TCTTCCCACTGGTTACCTAAAATGGTGCCCGTCTATTCTTTATCTCAACTAAAATGTGGTCCCTTAACTCCACCCCCACATCGGTACCTCCCCCACACGCTATGCCGTAACCCACTTGGAGGCTGTGCAGGGTCATGGCCGCCCTCCTCCAAGCCTGGCTGGCTGCTATCCGTGACTCACAGTCTGTGGGCCTGCTCTGCTTGTGGCTGCTGGAAGCACAGAGTGTCCTCCATAAATAGATATATTATTGTTTGCCTGCTCTCAAGACCATCTGTCTGTTCAGTCACTGTGCTGTGATTATGCCTGATGCTAACATAAATCTTAATGATTATTAGTCTGCCCACATTGTGCTACACAGTTTACAGGCCTAAGGACAAAGCAGGGAACTAGGGGTAGGCACCTGCCTAGGGCACAAAGACATGGGGGCGCTGGGCAGGTACCTAGGGTGCCTAGGGCTCACTGTCGGCAAGGCCCTCAGACAAAGTATGTGTTGTAAGAAGGCCACACGTGGCTGGTGAACTGGGCTGCATGTAGCTGGTTTAGTCTGTTACACTGCACACAATCAAAGAGACACTTTTCAATGAACCCAACAAGAATCTTTACTGAAGCACTGTGTCACATCCACCTTCAACACCAACTGTTTTTTTTCCCAAACTGAAACTATTGCCAAAAAAAGAACATTTAAAACAAGCTTGGTTTCATTAAATAAAAATACTTTTTGTATACAATCATTTAAAAAGTCTGAATTTTTTTTTTTAAATGAAGTAATGTTATGCTATTTCCCTGATGATCTGATGATAACCTAGGGTTGCCTCTTGGATTTCACCTGGACAGGCAGGTTTTTGGAAGGGCTGCCCGGTGATCACCATGTCATCAGTCCCGCCTTCCCATGTCACCTGCCCTGCCTCCCCACATCACCCACCCCGCCTCCCCGATGTCACTGGCCCGCCCCCTGCACGTTCTTGCCACACAAAAAAAAAGGTGGCAACCCTATGATACCCACCACACAAATCTAGAGAGTTGGGAGAAAATAAGGATTATCATGAGTAGATTCTGAACAGCAAATAACATTTTCATATAAACAATGACCAAGTGAAATATATTAAAACTTTACTATATCCATTAGGTAAATAGAAAGGGGAATTAATAGGAAAGCTTATTGATCTTTTAAAGGGGTCGTTCACCTGTAAGTTAAATTTTAGTATGTTATAGAATGACTAATTCTAAGCAACTTTTCAATTGGTCTTCATTATTTATTTTTTTATAGTTTTTTAATTATTCACTTCTGACTCTTTCCCGCATTCCAATGGAGGTCACTGACCCCATCTAAAAAGAAATGCTCTGTAAGGCTGCAAATGTATTGTTATTGCTACGTTATATTAATCATCCGTCTATTCAAACACTCCCCTGTTTATAATCATATCTCTTATTCAAATAAGTGCATGGTTGCTAGGATAATTTGGACCCTAGCAACACAATTGCTGACACAAACTCAGGAGAGCTGCTGAATAAAAAACTAAAGAACTCAAAAGACACAAATAATAAAACATAAAAACCAACTGCAATTTTTGTCAGAATATCACTCTCTACAACCAACTAACAGTTAATGAAAACCAATTACAATGTGTCTCAAACATGAAAAATTCTTTTAGACAGAAAATATTCCTGCAAAATCACAATAAAAATAGTCCATATGTGAATAATAAGGGCAGAACACTGAGTAAAAATAACTTAAAGGGACAGTATACATCCTTTTTATAACAGATTTAGACTTTTCCACTTCATTGGGCAAAAATGTATGTTTGCTGCAAGTCCTATTCATTGAATTTAGGTTGAAGAAGCGTTATATAGTCCCTTTAGTGTATGTATGAAATGTACACCCTCCAGGAATGAAAGTAAAATTACTTAGTACTTTTAAGTATGTGATATTTTTTTCATGTGTTTTCTTCACATTACTCATTTAGGATCAAGTTTTCATACCAGAAGTATTGCGTTCCTATGCTGGCTAGATTAATGATGCAGAGTCTATGGGGGTAGTTACTAAACGCAAAGTGTTCTTCCATTAAAATAAAGTCGACTGCCATCCATGAATTTACCTAGTTTATGAAAAAACAATATTGAAAGAAATCGGTTTAGAAAAAGTCTCGACAAATTGAATCGCATGCCTTTTTCGAATATGACACTTTAATCTTATGTCTTTTTCGAGTTGATGCCCGGTAACTTTTTGGATTATTATATGAAAACCAGAGCAGAGCACGATGTCAAGAAACATCTTCAAATTGTAAAAGGGACATCTGCCATTGACATCTACTTGTCTTCGACAGGTATTAGCTGGAGTATGTTCGGATTTACCAGCTTCAGGATATAATAAATCTCTAAAAATTAACGTTTTTTTCTATCTAAAAATTAAAATGCTTCTCCTTTATAAAAACTTAACCAGAAGGTTTAATAAACAGGCCCCTAGCTTTCAGATTTTTTTGAGGTGGGTAAATACTATTTAGAATGGGGCAGGTTATGCTGCCTGCATCCAGGACTTAACCCTCTGATGGCTGGCTGTTCAGCAAAGAAGCTCAGTGCTGCTGGGAAGAAAGCATGATATTTGTAATGTAAAACTACTTTTATCATCCAATAGCTACAGAAACACATTTATGTATATTTCAAACATGTTAAGAAGACCATTCTGTGCAATCTTATTTATTATTTACTAAAACCAAATTTATCTCACAATTGAAATAAAAGAAGATCGACCAAAACTCCCATGCCCGTTTTTGTCTTATTTATTAATAAAATAACTAGAATAAATCGGATTGGGAAAAAACCCAATCATACAATTTTTTCTGACTTCATCCCCAAATCGCTTGATTTTTTCTGTTTTTTGCCCTAAAACACCAAGTTTTGCAGAAATGTATCCCTGGCTTTCCCACCTACTAAGTAAAGGCTGACATATTGCCTGAGTCCTTGTGAAATTAAATGAAGACAGGGTAGGACTGAGCTGGAGGGACATTGGGAAAAACTGGCCCTCATGGCCCAGACCCGCTCCCTGATCTGTCCGGCCCCCAAAGTGAAATAATGCTATACGGTGCCCATGTTTGAGTGCAGTTTGCTCATGAGCACTGTGCTGGCCCCAGAAGTTTGGAACCCGTGCCCCAAATTATGGCTTTAGATTTCAAGCTACAAAGGTCCATATAAAAGACAGAGAGTTATTTTCAATGTATCCCATTAACACTTGTACAGATTTGTCATGCAGTTAAATATATTTCTGACTGCCCAGCATTATCTTTTGGTGTGCCTTTGGTGCCTCATTCTCACACTAATTGTACTGTATGCAAGGTTCCACATAATGGATGGCAGGGCTGTGTTTCATATGAAGGTAAACAACTCAAAAGCAGAACAACTTGTGTCTCACACCATCTACTGTATTTAAATGATCACCACAAAAAGATAAACCACAATATTGGTGAAACACCTCAAATCACATGAATGCATTCTTTAAGGGGTAGTTCACCTTCAAACAACTAGTTGTTTTCAGATAGATCACCAGATAAAACAACTTTTTTTTCAATGACTTTCCATTTTCTATGTGTAATAATAAGCAAAAATGCCTGTTTGCACCTATGTCCACACCGCATCAAGTTTCAATGACCACCACAAGAACATAAAAAAATATAGAGACCTCAAAAAGATACCCTCTGCGACCGCAATACAATGGACAAAAAATAAGAAAACACGAAATACAATAAACTATTAGCAAAAACATTCCCATAAAACAGAAATTGCAAGAGATAAATCCAATACAATAATGACAATATTGTACATTTTTGGTCATGTGCAAAAAAAGATATGGATGTAGACCAAGCGCAACACTATTTCAAGTCACACATGAAAAAAATTACCAGCGGATCCCTTTGCATTGCTCCACTATGATCCTAGAGCAAACGAAAGAGCCAGGGAGCAACCTGTGTGCCAAGCAAATGCCCCAGGCACACGTCGCCCCCGCTGACGCCACCCCTTCCCGCCCCTGTAAGTTTAATAATAAGCAACAATGCCTATTTGCACCTACTGTAGGTCAATACACATCAAGTTTCAATGACCACCACAAGAACTTTTTAAGGAATTACAGAAACCTCAAAAAAACACCCTCTGCATTTAAACGCATTCTTAGTGACCAGATTTCTACATACATATTTGAAAGCAATAAACTGGACAAAAAATAAGAAAACATGAAATACAATAAACTATTAGCAAAAACATACCCACGAAACAGAAATTCCAAGAGATAAATCCAATCCAATAAAGACAATATTGAACATTTTTGGTCATGTGCAAAAAATGGTGTGGATGTAGACCAAGCGCAACACTATTTACAGTCACAAGTGAAAGAATTTGTCAGCGAATACCTTTGCATTGCTCCACGATGATCCTAGAGCAAATGAAAGGGCCAGGGAGCAACCTGTGTGCCAAGCAAATGCCCCAGGCACACATGTTGCCCCCACTGATGCCACCACTCTCCACCCCTGAATGTAGGGTTGCCACCTTTCTTTCATGGGGGAACCTGGCAGGGGGCAGGTCGGTGAAGTCGGGGTGTGGGACGGATTATGTTGGGGGCAAACGCCGGATAACGTCGAGGGAAGGGAGGTGATGTTGGGGGGCGGGCCAGATGACATCAAGGGTGAGCCGGTGACGTGTCGATCAGTGATTGCCTGATCACCATGTCATTCACTTCAATGTCCTGTCTGGATTTGGAAATCCAGAAAGGCACTCTTCACCCGGGAAGCCCGTCCAAGAACTGGGCTGTGCGGGTGAAATCCAGAAAGGTGGAAACCCTAACCCTATGTGTAATAATAAGCAAAAATACCTGTTTGCGCCTATGTCCACACTACATCAAATTTCAGTGACCACCACAAGAACATAAAAAAATATAGAAACCTCAAAAAGACACTGTCTGCATTTAGACGCATTTTTAGCGACCATAACTCTACATACATATTTGAAAGCAACAAACTGGACAAAGAAAACATGAAATACAATAAATTATTAGCAAAAACATACCCATGAAACATAAATTGCAAGAGATAAATCCAAGACAATAACGACAATATTGTACCTTTTTGGTCATGTGCAAAAAATGGTGTGGATGTAGACCAAGCGCAACACTATTTACAGTCACAAGTGAAAGAATTTGTCAGCGAATACCTTTGCATTGCTCCACGATGATCCTAGAGCAAATGAAAGGGCCAGGGAGCAACCTGTGTGCCAAGCAAATGCCCCAGGCACACATGTTGCCTCCACTGATGCCACCACTCTCCACCCCTGAATGTAGGGTTGCCACCTTTCTTTCATGGGGGAACCTGGCAGGGGGCAGGCCGGTGAAGTCGGGGTGTGGGACGGATGATGTTGGGGGCAAACGCCGGATAACGTCGAGGGAAGGGAGGTGATGTTGGGGGGCGGGCCAGATGACATCAAGGGTGGGCCGGTGACGTGTCGATCAGTGATTGCCTGATCACCATGTCATTCACTTCAATGTCCTGTCTGGATTTGGAAATCCAGAAAGGCACTCTTCACCCGGGAAGCCCGTCCAAGAACTGGGCTGTGCGGGTGAAATCCAGAAAGGTGGAAACCCTAACCCTATGTGTAATAATAAGCAAAAATACCTGTTTGCGCCTATGTCCACACTACATCAAGTTTCAGTGACCACCACAAGAACATAAAAAAATATAGAAACCTCAAAAAGACACTGTCTGCATTTAGACGCATTTTTAGCGGCCATTACTCTACATACATATTTGAAAGCAACAAACTAGACAAAGAAAACATGAAATACAATAAATTATTAGCAAAAACATACCCATGAAACATAAATTGCAAGAGATAAATCCAAGACAATAACGACAATATTGTACCTTTTTGGTCATGTGCAAAAAATGGTGTGGATGTAGACCAAGCGCAACACTATTTACAGTCACAAGTGAAAGAAATTGTCAGCGAATACCTTTGCATTGCTCCACGATGATCCTAGAGCAAATGAAAGGGCCAGGGAGCAACCTGTGTGCCAAGCAAATGCCCCAGGCGCACACATCGCCCCCGCTGATGCCACCCCTCTCCGCCCCTTTAAGTTTAATAATAAGCAAAAATGCCTGTTTGCTCCTAGCTGTTTGCTCCTAGCTCCTAAATTGACTCGTAAACAATCCATAAAGGCGACAAATTCCGGCTCATTTACTACACCTCTATGCTGTAATGCTCCATAAGTTGAGAATAAACATACCAACAGACTACGCATAAAAAAACACTAAAAACAACTACATCATAAACTGAACACCTATCATAAACTTGCTACCACCACTACAAAAAAACTTTACTGAGCAAGAATGATTTTGCAGGACATAAATTCCTGGGGGTGGGGGGTATGCATAGCTGTTGTGCCATACATAAAATATTCTAATATTAAACGAAATACAATATATGAAAGTATATAGACATCTCTAGCAATATAGAGATAAATAGAAAAAAAGATAATAAAGCATTAACATAGAGCTTGCCACAGATCACTAGTTCTCTGTTCACACATATACAATTTTTAGGATCTTAGATATTAAGATTTTAAAACAGAGTTTGCCCTATTTCCCCCATTTCAAAAATATTCCCCTAAGCGAACGGAGAACTTGGGATTTACCTTCTGGTGAACTATGGTAAAATCTATTTACTCTTCAATAAATAAAAACATAATGTGTTGTTTTTTTGATTTAGAGGCAAATAGAATTCACCACAATTTACCAGAAAGGAACTTCCCTGCTCTCTATTTACCTATGCAGCATTATCAAATAATCTCTGTTTTAAACCTTTAATAAATATGCACATGAAAATGCCAGCAAGTGAATAAAGAGTGAATCCGTGGGATTCCATCGTTGGGGCAGAGAGCGCATTGCATTTTTTTGAAATTTGGCTTTTTGTCGCCTCTGGTAAATGTGGGGCAATGCGGTCTAAGACAAGGCTCTCTCCTTGCCTCATGGCAGGCTCCCACTGGAAATGACAGGCACCTAAATGCCCGTACAGCACTAAGGTCTTTGGTATTTGCTCTCAGGGCAGAACACTGGCAGACAGAATGCTCCTCTCTACCTGTCACTGCGCCTAATACTAATGACAAGCCAGTAATTGAACACAGATGAGATGGAACACTGACAGGAGGATCCCAACCAAAACACTAGCTTGAAAGCTTGAGCACTGAGATCTGTCTGTCACTGTTCTGTATGCGTTCACTACAGACCTAGTTGATGATTAGTATAAGGAGCAGTAAGGAGTAGTCACAAGTGGAGAAGGAGCACTGCCCTCTGCCTCAGCTGCAAACAGAATGTGCTGTGTGCCAGGGGCCTAGTGTGTAAGTACCTAAAATAACAATTTCTGAGTGAGTTGCCACTGCTGCTTTAGGACCTGATAACATTTTTTTTTTTTTGTATTTAAAATTTTTATTTTCAAATATCTTGCATATAGCAAATATTGGCACATAGCAAAACTCAGAATCTGCAGGTACTGGACAATCTCCAGGCTGCAGTAGTATTGTGGCACATGGGTACATAACATGTATTCCTGAGTTGCATAATAGAGTAGGCCAAGTAGCTGACAAGAAAACTATACAAAAATAAAAGAAAAAGAAATAGAAAAAGGAGTAAGAGAAAAGAAATGATCAAAAGAAAACCAAAAACTAAATAAACATTTGCCTATAACACTTGTGAGCACTGTCTACATTTCTGCGCTACCTGGTACAGCATTGGGTCAAGGAAATTTAGGGATTCCCCTGAGGACCTGATAACATTTTTAATAATTCTGACTTACCTTGCCATGTATTTTTGTCTGGAGCGTTATCCTTTTCCTCTGGAATGAACGAGCCTTTACTAGCAGCAGTAGCTGTTGGTGTAAAAAAAATAAATTAACCCAAAAAATATTTTTTTTTTTACTATGAAAAGAGTAATTGCATCAGAGCACATTCCAGTAGCAACCAATCAAAATCTTCCTTATAGTAGATGGATCAGAACTATTTCCTTATATATATATATATATATATATATATATATATATAGATAGATAGATAGATAGATAGATAGATAGATAGATATATATATATATATATATATAAAATCAAAAAACAAAAATAGGCTGTTCGCACACCAATGGATCGCCATACACCAGGTGCTGCCATAGTGTTGAATATTTAACAGTCAATGGATAGTTAGCAGCGCACACTGGAATTTTTTTTATTTTTAAAAAAAACGTAATTTATTTATTGAATTTTAAAAGAGCATAATACATGCATGATGTATGTATTATGCTCTTTTAAAATGTAATAAATAAATTAAGTTTTTTAAAAAAAATTCCAGTGTGCGCTGCTAACTATCCATGGACTGTATATATATATATATATTTTCAGAGGACATACCATGTGACAGATTAGGGTATTTCTATTTCTCAAGCCAACCATCAACACACAGCAACTGCTTTTATAATAACCCTGACATTTCTCATATATATCATGCAGCACCTTATGGATTTATGGCTACATTTAGTGCTATGGAAGTAAAATCCCTATAAACTAGCTACAGTAATTGTGATATTCATAACTATGTGAATATAATGCCAACACCCCTACATCTACGCACAGATATTATTTCCCAACCAGGCACAGAAGATGGCCCATGCTACTTGTTGCTCAACCCAGAATTTATGCCCGCTGGGGAACACGATGCAAACCAGCAAACCTGATTTCTCCTGCCAACGGAAATAACTGTCATCACTATCTGCTGGGCAGCTCAGCCCAGAAATTAGGCATAATTTAGTTAAACAAAAAGTTAACCTTGATGCTTAAGTGTATTTTGTCAACCCTTGCTGCTATAACTATAAATAGATACTATCTCATCTTCCTGCCATTCTAAGTACTCAGACTGCTGCTCCCGACCTTGCTTACTTTTCTTTCTCACTCTCAATTGTCAGTTTCCCCACTGGGCTCCATTTCATTTCTCCTTACCCACCACCTTTCAGTCGCCCCCTCCGCTGCCTTCATTCCTGCCATTATTGGGGTATGTGCTGCTGTCTGCTGCCCACTAGTCACACCACACAACCAGCAATCCATCTTCAACTAACTGTCATCGCTGTCTGCTGAACAGTTTACCCCAGAAGTTATGCACAATTTAGTTAATCAAAAAGATAACCTTGATGGTCATATTTTCTCAACCCATGCTGCAATATAACTATAAAAAGATAATATCTCACCTTCCTGCCGTTATTGGGGTACACGCTACAGGATACTAGCGAGACCACACAACCAGCAGTCCATCCTCCTGATTCCTCCTTCCAACTGAACTAACTGTCACTGCTGTGGGCGTGGCTGCAGAAAGGAGGACTTCCTCCTTCCAACTGAACTAACTGTCACTGCTGTGGGCGTGGCTTCAGAAAGGAGGGCTTCCTCCTTCCAACTGACCTGTCATTGCTGTGGGCGGGGCTTCAGAAAGGAGGACTTCCTCCTTCGAACTGAACTAACTGTCATTCCTGGGGGTGTGGCTTCAGAGGGCTGTGTGCATTGACTTGTACAGCACGTGGGCAGAGACAGTTGTATTGAATAAAAAGGGCACCCCATATTAACCCTTGGTTCCCATGCCCATTTGCAGCTATACCAGTGAATCATATTCACACATGACTAGAAACCACTTGCCTGACATATTGAGCCCATCCCTGACACACACCCCTCAACTTAACGTCTGTACAAAGCAGGGAGAGCAATAGCAATATGTAAGGATATCATCACATGTACAAATGTAACACAGCTGTGCTGTACCCTGGTCCCTGAAACACAAAACTGCCTTCAAAATTGTTCATCTATTTTCCCATCAGCATACCTGGCTCGGCAAGTTTGTCAGACACGTTCTATGTCAGCTGCTGGCTCCGCGGGCCAATAGAAAACAGAGGGTGTGACTTTGCATAACGCAGCGCCGCCCCCTTTCACTGGTTTTCAAGCCGCTGTCCCTAAGTTACTCCTTCACTAAGCAGCACATGTTAACTACAACTCCCAGCTGCCTCAGCAATTCATTTGCTGTTTTACGTACCCCCCCCCTTGGCAAGAACTAGAAAGTCCTGAGAACTCCACCCCCATGTCTCCCATGTGACACGTGTATAAGGCAGTACAGTCAGTGTCCCTGTGGGGACAGCTTCCAGTAAAACTCATTTCACCTGCAAAACATCTGCCTCCCTAAGGTTAGCTCTCCCCAATGTTAACATTCAATTATTCACACTGATTCTTCCCTCGCTCCCTGTGGCATCCCTTATTTCTACTCTCTGCCCTGCGGCACCGCCCATAACCCCGCCCATAACCCCGCCTACCCATATCCTCCCGCCCCATATGCTTCATGCACCCTCCTCTATCCCTCCTTTTAAGTTACTTGTATGTCCTGGGGACAGTTGTCTTTAATCCTACCTGAGGTATAGACGTCTGCAGGCTCCTCCGTGTCATCTCTCCTGCACGATATGTTTTCCCCTTCATAATCCGTCTTTGCTTTCTCTGTTGACAGAAAGTCCCGCCCCACCATGGCTGCAGCCAATCAGAACCGATAGAGGGCAGTCAGTTTTGATTGGCTCGTCTGCAACAGCAATAATGGAATACTGCTTGCTCATTGGATTACATAAATGTTCCCACCCTCTGCTGGAAGGCGATTGGCTGAGACCTGCTAGGGCGGGGAATCTGAGTCATATAGTTTAGATGCCAATGAGGGCAGGAATACTGGATGCTGCAAGTAAGTTGTAGGAAGCCTGACACCTGACTTAGATGTTGAGATCATGGAGGGGGTAAGATCCAATGGAATAGGGCAGATACATGACTAAATGCTAACGTTGGGGAGGTGGGAATTGTGACAGAGGGAGAGAGCCTGTAGCACATACGTTTTTCCTGAGTTTGTCCTAAAATGGACTGTATTGACAGGCGAGCTGCGCCAGTTTCTGTGTTTTGCTGCTGTCCTTGGCATGACGTTTGTTTCCGAATTGGGATATTGTAAAAATGGCAAGTTCTGTGGAATTTCTAGTGTTCTTTGCTTTCCTATTCGGCGAGTCAAGCAGTCGTTTTAACCCTTTCACTACCAGAGGATTTGGGAGGGTTTTTTTTGTACTTTTGTGTAATTACAAATTTATAGCAATATATATGCTTCTTAATGTCTAAAAAATGGAAAAGTCAAAAATATTTGACTTAATATAACCACATATCAGAAACCATTTATTTTATGCATGAAAATACAATTGTATACAATTTGTCCCATGACTCCCAAATGCGTCAATATAAATTATGTCGTTTTGTGGAAAGTTCTGACTTGTGTATATGTCAAAAAGCAACAGCAGTACTTTACTAAAGGCCAAGAACGCTGCTCCAGAAATCTGCAGACTTCAGAAATATAAAACTAACAGTAGGTTACCCTTAGGAAACTGGACATTTTTGGAAAAAAAAAAATATGACTAATCTAAAATGGGTAAATATGTCTTTCTACTCCTAAATTACCAAGTTGCAATGCTTTCCTAAAATATATCAGCTTTTATAAAAAAAATTTGGAAACCTTGAAAAATATCCTCAAAGCTTCCAATTCAGAGGATCTTATCTCCTACAGGTCAACAATTAATGCATAGGCTTAACTAGGCTATAGGGGCCCGTGGGGCTTTTTAAGTTATTGTTTTCTTTAAAAAATATATATTTTTGCTGTGCTGGCTGGAACCGAGAAGATTAAGCAAAACAGCAAGGCACATAAGTGCAGCTTTATAGAGACTCACACAAAGTACAGGCACTGACATGCTTTGCCTAATCTTCTCCCAGCTAGCCAGAAAGCAGGTACTGGCCGTGCACAAGGGCAGCATGGCACCCGACCAGTCCCAGTAGCAGCTGCAAGCCTGCAGCACAGTTTAATATTTTTATAAAAGCCGTACACATGGGGGGCAGCACGGCACTGCCGTAGGCCTGCTGCTGCAACACAGTAAACTATTTTTTAAAGAAAATAAAAATAATTGGAAAAAAATTCAGGCCTGGAAGCAAGTACCAGATGTACACAGGGGGGGCAGTACAGCACTTGGCTAGACCCAGACCCAGGCCCAGGGCAAAGCGCAGAAAAAAAAATACAAGATACTATAAAAGCAAAGAATAATTGAAAGCCAATGCTAGATAGGCCCATGCCCCTTATGTCTGCAGATGCACTGTGCACCTGTGACCCTGGCTCAGCATCGTAGTTAAGGGCCCTGTGGAAAGTGTAACCTAAGGGCCTCACATCTCATTAATCCGCCACTGTGCATATTACATATACAATATAAGTAAAAGTAAAAAAAAAAGCAAGGCAACAAGTACTTTTTTGTGCGCGCGCGTATGTTGTACACTTGCTAAAGTTGTGTGAGTGCATATATAACTCTGTATACGTGTGTGTGTGTGAGTTTATATGTGCCAAAGTGTGAATAAGGGGCATGTTTACTAACATTGGTGATAAATATCTGGAGAGATTTCTGGAGATGTTGCCCATAGCAACCAATCAGATCTTTGCTTTTGTTTTCTAACTTGGCTGTGGCTGTTTAAATCTAATTGCTGATTGGTTGCCATGGGCAACATCTCCAGAAATCTCTCCATATATTTATCTCCAATGTTAGTAAACATGCCCCTAAGTCTGTAAAATTAGAAAAAGAAAAGCTTGTGTAAAATAGGTCTGCTGGAGGGAGACACCTGTAGAAGGCTTGTAGAGTGTATCCAGTAGGAAATTATGGGGGGGCTTCTAGGAAAAGGCAAAACAGCAGACATGTAATTGTCATAAGTCTGCTGTTTGGAACCAATCCTCAGAAGATCAGGTCTAGGGATAAATTGCACGTGCCCCTGGAGTTGTTCCCAGAGCCCTCTGCCAAGGTAGAGAATGCCAAGCACCGTCAGCACCAACCCCACCTGCGGCCCAAACTTGTCAAATTTACCCCTCTCCACACCTTCCCTACTTGTAAAAACTTTCGTTCTGACTTTGCACAACTCGAGTTCTACCTGCACTCCCCTTCCCTGCAGACCGAACTTGTAACTGCCTCTGCACAACAAGTTCCCCCAGCACGTCACTCGCACCCCCCAAACTTGTTGCATTAGCCAATTTGCCTCTGCACATTAATATCTTTATGTACTTAGATATAGAATTTGTGTGAAATATATCCTTTATAAAAGTATGGTTCAATCTGTCCATTGGGTGTCTAGAGTGGGAATATTCTGGGACTAAATTTGTATTAAAGAGGTGACTCATTCTAAGCAACTTTTCAATTGCCTTTCTTTTTTTCTTTTTTATAGTGTTTTAATTATTTGCTTTCTTCGTCTGAATCTTTCCAGCTTTCAAATGGGGGTCACGAGGGCCAGAACTAGGTGTAGGCAGAAGAGGCACCTACCTAGCACATCAATACGGGGACGCTGAGCAGGTACCTGTTAATGGGTCTTTGCCTACCACCAGTCACTTTCCTCTGTCACTCTCCCTCGCCTTCCCTATGACCCTCTGCCTCCCCTCTGATGCACTTCCCCCCTCCTCTGTCCTCCCCTCTGCCGCTTTCCCTTCTGTCACGCTACTCTCCCTCCCCTCTGTCTATTTACCCCAGTTTACGGCATGTGGACGTTTACACGCGCACACTGGTGAGGAGGGTGGTGGCCGCTTGGTTGCCTATGGCTGCCGGACAGATTGGCCTGGCCCTGGGGGTCACGGATCACATCTAAAATCAAATGCTTTGTAAGGCTGCTAAATGTATAGTTATTGCAACCTTGTATTACTCATCCTTCTATTCAGGCCCTCTCCTACCCATATTCCAGTCTTGTAGATTAATTATTGCTAGGATAATTTGGCCCCTAGCAACCGGATTGCTGAAATTGCAAACTGGAAAGCTGCTGAGTAAAAAGCTAAATACCTAACAACACAAATAATAAATTTTTTTAATTATTTGCAAATTGTCTCAGAATATCACTTACTGTGTAAAGTAAATGAACAACAGCTTTTACCTCTAGGAAATTTGCTCATGCTTACCAAACCCTTCGATGTTGCTCCCAGCAGGGGAGTAACTACTGGGGGAGCAGGGGGTGCAACTGGGCCAGGGCCTGCACCTCTGCAGGCCCCCCCGGCAGATCGTGCGCGCTACAGCCGGCTGGATTCGGCTGCAGCCACAGAGAAAAATCTCGGAACTAGGTGGGCACGGCCCGCCCCCACCTAGTTCCATTACTGGCTTCCAGTAACCTCAAAGTAGGTGCTTATTATTGAATTCCATACTTGGAGGCAAGTTTTGGTTGTATAAAAACCAGATGTACTGCCAAACAGAGCCTCCTGTAGTCTGCCAGTCCACATAGGGGCCACCAAATAGCCAATCACAGCCTTTATTTGGCATCCCCAGGGACTATTTTCATGCCTGTGTTGCTCCCCAACTCTTTTTATATTTAAATGTAAAAAAGTTTGGGGACCGCTGCTATAGTCAGTCACTATTAATCTGGTTGGTGTGGGCTGTTTGGGCCTCTGTGTACTTGAAATGACAGGTCTTATTATAAATCCCACTCCAGGCCTGCCACAGCTACAGGGGTCATGACTGAAGAAGAAAAAAAGGCTTGGTTGCTACACATGCATAGACTGTCCTGGACATAATGGAATTCATACAATTTTGTTTTTAGACATATATACGCATTTACTTTGGACAGCCAATATGGAATGCAGGTGGTACAACTATCGGGGATCCTAAAAAATGTGATTTATAGTTTAGTTTATCAGAGGGGGGCCCAGGTTTATACTGGGCAGTAGCTGGAAATGTGTGTTCAAAATTGTGATCCCACATGCATTATCCTGAACCAGGCAGGCCTGGACCCTTTCTGGTCTAGTTAGGTGTATTGTAGTTTGTATTGTAATTAACTATATCCTGCAGGGCTCTATTTTTTTAATTTTTACTTTTGTGGTTATGTTGTCTGCTTCTCAGTCTTTACCTTCCTTCAGGTAAAGAACCCCTGGAGCCATTTACAATGGAAAGGAAGATTCTGTGTGAAAGATGAAAGAAGCTGGACTCCAGAAATCCTAAACGTTGATACCAGGACAGCACAGAAAATTGACAATGGTAATATAGGCAGTGCCGGGCCAAGCCAGCCAGCCCCCTCGCTCCCCCAGCACACATGCACAACCACAGGCACGCGCACGCACAAGAGCTCATTGCCGGCAAGAGAGGACAAGGGTCATGACTAGGGGTAAGTGATTGTAGAGGTAAGTGCCTAGTGTCCCCCACCACTGTGCCCTAGGCAAATGCCTCTTCTGCCTACCCCTACTTCCGGCCCTAAATATGGGCAACATGTAGTTTATGTAATGCAGTTTTTGTAATTTATTACACTTTAGTCATCCACGTCCCATTCTAATACCCACACTGTGCATTAAAATTATACGGGGATATATGCACAGCAATGCTATACCCAGATTATAGAACATCATTTTACAATTTGTGCTATCGACCTCCTAATGTACAAAGTAATATTCCATAAGCAAACCACAAATTGACTGCTTTTTGCAATTGCAGGTATTTTCTGGATAACATGGGAAGATCTACGAGTGGGATCTACTTGAGTGGAAACCAAAGTCTTTTGAAGAATCCACCTGCATACACAGGTATGTAACAGATATAGTAATATTCATTATACAGAAATTAAAAATGAGAGAATTCAAGCTAGACAAAATCATTATACTCTGGGCCTGTGGAACACTGGGAAAAACCCAGTAGGCCCCACAGGCCCAGTACCTGCTCCTGGACCCGAGTCTCACGCCCCAGACTTTCAAGTGGAAAGTTAAGGAGGAGGTAGAAAAGGGTACGGGGTGATGGTGAAGGGGACAGGGGGATGGGGAAGGTGGACTAGGGCCCTTGAAAGCACAACCCTGGTGAGCCCCTGGACATCCCAGAATATACTATATACAAAGTACTTTGTGTGTATCCACAGATACAGTATCCTCATAACAGTAAAATAAACACATAAAACAGGAATGTACTAAATGCAATCTAAAATGTAGTCATTTTTTTGTGTGAGTGAATAGCGTGGTTGTTAACATGTTATTTTAATACTGTAAGTGTAATTAGGCTGGAACTGTCGATGCACTGGAAGGTTTGATCTGCCTGGTTAGTGCATTTACACTACTAGTTAATATTTTCATTTGGTGTCCGCACATGCCACCTGCTTTGGTATATCTATGCATATTGGGCATCAAACTATTCAGTAGATCCTTGGCGTCAATATTTAGAGTGTTTTCCAAATGTATGTAAGAAATTATGTGGGATAAATGTGGCAAATTGCAATATTTTTAGGTGATCTTCAGAAATGTCATAAAAACCACTGCCTTTAGTGTAGCTTTTTGGATTCTTCAGAATGTGTTATTTACAAAAAATATATCATTTTGCGGGGGTCTTTGTACTGTAGTTTGGAGCTTTCTGGATAACGGATCCCATACTTGTACTTTCATATGGATTTGTCTAATGGAAATGTGAAGAGCTACATGTATATTTATTTTCCTTTTGATTTCTTTCCCCCAAGTTGTTCAGAAGCACGTTATAACCTCCAGAAAATCAAAATCCTTCCCAGCCTGTCGCCATTTCCCATTTTAAAGAGGCTATTACCCAGCATTCTATGGGGCGTCGCATCCAAGATGGTGGTGCCCATGACCCACGTGGGACAACCATGGGGCTCGTACAGGTAATGGGGAATGGGCTGGGTTTGTGTTAATCAGGTGCTTGTTTCAGTGTAACAAGCTTGTTTGTCAATCAGTGGCAAGTTTTATTTAGCCTCAGCTGAGGCAGTTTGAGGCAAATGTCAGTGTAGTGGTACCCGGATACTCTGTCCTAGGCATCCAAGTATTGTATAGATAAGTCAAAGCGGTTAGGAATCATACACTTGGGCAGAAATTGTCTGCTATTGTGCTTTTATTTTTGTCCACACAACATGTTTCAGGCTGCAAAGGCCCTTTCTCAAGTGTGTTCTAATTAGTGCACTAATCAAAATCAAAAGAAAAGCACTAACTTTACCAGTGTTAAATCCCACCCAAAAAGCCTACCTCAATCCCCATTTCTGGAATATAACTGTGTACATGCATTAACTCATTTTATTTGAATGGCACGGTGCATTTGTAAAACACAGAGGGGCAAATTCACTAAGCGCCGAACGCTAGCGTTAATTCGCTAGCGTTTGGCATTTTCGTTACTGCGCAAATTCACTAACGAACGCTGGCGTAGTTTCGCTAGTGTTACTTCGCATCCTTACGCCAGGTGAATTTTCGCTAGCGACGTAACTACGCAAATTCACTAACTGGCGCAGTGTACTGAACGCTACTAGCGCTGGCGAAACTACGCATGGCGAAGTGCGGCGAAGTTGCGCCTGGCGCAACTTCGCATCTTAGTGAATTTTCCCCAGAGCAAGAAAGTGTGAAAACTAGCAGCCAAAGGAATAGGCGCAGACTATATCAAGCTAAGTTTCTGTGGAGCATCGTCATCTGATTGTGGTGCCATCTCATTTGTGCTAAATCAGTACAGGTATGGGACCTGTTATCCAGAATGCTCGGGACCTGGGGTTTTCCGGATAACAGATCTTTCCCTAATTTGGATCTTCATGCCTTAAGTCTACTAGAAAATCATGTAAACATTAAATAAACCAAATAGGCTGGTTTTGCTTCCAATAAGGATTAATTATATCTCAGTTTGGATCAAGTACAAGTTACTGTTTTTTATTACAGAGAAAAAGGAAATCATTTTTAAAAATTTGGATTAATTTATTATAACAGAGCCTATGGGAAACGGCCTTTCTGTAATTCTGAACTCTCTGGATAATGGGTTTCCGGATAACAGATCCCATACCTGTACCACAAAAAGATTGCTTTGGAACTAGACAATAACAACATAAATGATTATGGGGTGAAAGAACGTATTCTATGTTACAACAAGCTCACTGTGATCAGGTGAGGTATTTTACTAGTAAATTACCATTTAGAAAGGTATCGGTTGGCAACTTTTACAAAATGAAAGCATTAATAGTAGGGATGCACCGAATCCTTCTGCCTGGCCGAACCAAATCCGAATTTACATATGTAAATTAGGGGCGGGTAGGGAAATCACATGACTTTTCATCACAAAAGATTTTTTTTCCACTTTTTCCTTTCCTGACCGTAATTTGCATAAGCAAATTAGGATTAGGTTCGGTATTCGGCCGAATCTTTCACCAAGGATTCCGGGATTCGCCGAATCCCAAATAGTGGATTTGTTGCATCCCTAATTAATCGCTCTCAAGAGACTAGGGATGCACTGAATCCACTATTTGGAATTCGGCCAAATCCTTGGTGAAAGATTCGGCCGAATACCGAACCGAATCCAAATCCTCAAAAAAAATTATTTGTACACCCACTGACTTTAATGTATTTGGACCAAATATTCACGCGTATAAAAACTGTCGCTCGGGACAAAATTGACCTGCAATATAATTATTTTGACACTCATTAATTTCAATGCGTTTCATGAATTTTTTGCTGTTTCATGAAACGCATCAGATTCGCCCATCACTGAAGATTATCTAACAAATTATCATTTGTGATACTGTGTGCAAGGTCCTGTATATATAATAACATGTCACAGGCAGTTAATCACTTATAGTGTTTTATAGTGTGGGCTATGATTGGGTATTTCATAGCCTCTTTGTGGAGCCACTATGTGGCAGTACATGTGATTTTTATGCATCTAAAACTTCAAGCAAACAATTGAAAAATAAGCACAGTAACATCCAAGGGATCAGAGAACAACAGGTTGCCTGTGAGCCACTGGTTGGGGATCACTGCCCTAGAGCATAGATCCTTCACCATGATCCAATGTTTCCAGCACCCCAGAAGAGAAGCATTTATTCTAATGACAGTGTGCCTTTAATAGAGTGTCACACAATGTACAATAGGGGCCGCACATTCAAGCAAATCACTCACTACACAGGTTTGTAGGTTTGAGGCAAATTATTTATTGCATTAAAACAAGTACCGTGTAACCAAAGTGAGAGAGGAGAAGAGAATTATTTCTGTGTTCATGTCTTGTGACTGGGTGCACCACCAATCGCAGTCCCCTCAGCTAGCTGCCACATGTAACTGCATTATTACATCACATACACAAATACCATTTGAATGTGCTTCTGCCCGGGTTACTTTGTAGACTCAATAAGGCAATAACCTGCATTAAAACTACATGTTTCATGTACAGTACAGCATGGAGAAATGACATTTCATTGCACAAAATAACAAGGACATCCAACCAGCTGTATCTGAACTACACCTCCCACCATCTCAAGAACTCTGTCAACTTGTATTAAATTTGGAGGTGCAATGGTATAACTGTGCCAGAAAGTGAATCTGCCTTCAATACAAATAGATGCAATTTCCAACTGAATGGGCATAAAAAATACAAATGTGGATGAGGCCAAAGCGAGAGGCCTTCAGGTTAAACATCCCAGTCATATGGCTTGCACAGCATGATGGCCAGTGTTTAATAAGAAGTCCAGCTAAATCTTGTATATAAACTGTATATAATGTATATAAAACAATGTGGATCCCCCCCCTCGACCCATGTTCCATGAGGACATGCTTCTAAAGTGAAAAAGAGAAGAATCTGAATATAATAATCCCAGTTATTTTCATTTGTACAGCATGTTAGATTCCAGATTTCACATCATAGATTATCTCAGTGATTTCAAACAGACATAGGTGCCCATTTAGAAAGGGTTAGAAATAGGGTACAGTTTCCCTTTATTTAAAGCCGTAGCACATATCCTTTGTACTTTTTTACCTTGGTTGGTTGCTGCAATTCTCAGTGTGGCCGTCAGTCCTTCCACGCAAGCCACAAACACTGTGAGCAAGCCCTGAAGTTCTGCAGTCCCATTGCTCTGATGTAGTTGTGTTGCACTGCAAATGCAGCTCTGTGTTTTTTAAGCAGCTGCAGCCTTTCAATGCAACTTTGAGGAGCTTTCCTTTAATAAAGGACCCTTATATATTGTTTTCAAAGGTGTCTATTAAATGGTTAATGCAGTGTCCGCTCCTATCTACGAAATTGGTGCAGGGTGCAAAGCTGAAAGCAATTTCTCCTCTCCTAGAATGAAGTGCAAGAGTTGCTGCTCTCTCTCTGTATAGCTCTGCATTCACTAGCACTAAATATAAGAGGGATCTCGATTTGTGTCACATTCAGAAGTAGCAAGCTGGGGGTGCCAGGGAGCTATGGCAGTTGGCAAATACAAGGTCCCCCATGTGTCTGACAGCTGACTGGCAGCAACTCTTTATTGCCTGTGGCTCTAAGTCTAATAGGCCCTGGCATTTATGTTAGTAAATAGGATCTTTGCAGTGAATATTGTGTGCTTTTCTCATACAGGCAGTACAGTGTTGGCTTTGAAGTCATTACAGTGTCGACTACAGGAGACCCTGGGTCCTCTGGTTTCCAGAAAAAGAGCAGCGGTGACTACAGGTAACACCAATCCTTCCCCCCTTTATATATGCAAATAATTCCAATCAGTTGGATACTTGATACCTATAGGGCACCCCACTTTGGGTCTAACATTGAGTCAAGTTCCCTTCAACTCATAAGAATGTCCCAGATATAAGAAAACACTGCTGCATCAGTCCCTGTCATGATTTCAAGCAGAACCTTACAATACCTAATGTGCAGATTAGGGATTCACCGAATCCAGGATTCGGTTCGGGATTCGGCCTTTTTCAGCAGGATTCGGATTCGGCTGAATCCTTCTGCCTGGCCGAACCGAATCAGAATCCTAATTTGCATATGCAAATTAGAGGTGGGGAGGGAAATTGCGTGACTCTTTGTCACAAAACAAGGAAGTAAAAAAATATCCCCTTCCCACCCCTAATTTGCATATGCAAATTCGGGTTCGGTATTCGGCCAAATCTTTCACAAAGGATTCGGGGGTTTGTCCGAATCCAAAATAGTGGATTCGGTGCATCCCTAGTACAGATGTTACCCAATATATACTTCAGCACCCTTCACATGCGTCAGCTTTATCTTTTATACTAAATAATGTGCACCTGCTTCTGAAACCATTTAAATGATGCAGTCCTCTAAATTGGTATGATAAGTCAGGATATGAGCGTTCAGCTAGAATGCTTATTGGCTGTCCTTTATACTCCTCTAAGACCAGCTTGAATTGCAGAACAAGTGATATTTGTGGGATAAGTGCTTATTTACTGTCATTGATTGCTTTTGCTTTTGTCACTTACATTTTCCATTTATGTAATTAATTGAATAAAATCAACACACCAGGCGACATTGCTACCATGTTGCCTAAAACATCGCCTCAGGTATATGAGAGACACAAAACCCACAATAAATCAGCTGATGAGTTGTTTTAGCTTTGTATGGGCAGAGCCTTACAATCCCACACATATAGTGAGATGGTTGCACCACAATGGTCATTAATATCTGAAATTAAATGCAGGTTCCTGGCCAGTGCCGGGCCAAGCGGACTGGGCGCGATAGGATACCCAGCCGGCCACGACACTGCCCTCAATGCTCGTGTGAGTGTGCAAACATGCGCAGAGCGACGGAGGGGAGATTGCCGGAGGGGAGGGGAAAAGCCGAAGGGGAGAGGGATGGCAAAAAGCAGAAGGGGAGAGAGCTGGAAGGAAATGTAGAGGTTGCATGAACATGGACTAGAGGTCGGCAAAAACAGACACCTGCCCAGTGCCCGTCTGTAATGGGAACGCATGTGTTTGTGAGGACCTGCCCAATTGGTAAGATTGATCCAACCAGACCTCGAGTTCTTTCTCTGGAATCCCATGGAACCGGATGTACATTGTATTTCCATTATTTGCTTCATGAAATGATTCCTGAGACTTAGCTTCATACCATTTGGGCATCTGCTCAGTATATCTACCCCGAGGGTAATCCCTAACTCTCAGCAACTGCATCAAAGAAAGTGTGGCTTGAAAACAGTCTGTGATTAAGCCATACAGGCCAAAAGCATTTGAGTCTGAGCAGTAAAGTGTTGGGCCGTATTTAGTGATTCCCTGCTGCTTTATTACTGTGATATCATGTGCTGAGTCATGTCTCCCCAAGATACAGCTTCAGGCCAAGGCACCCCATCCTCTGTGTGGATCTGGTGAAAGTCACTCTTTTTATCATTTAGAGAACTGTAAATGTATTATATGTTGCTTATAAAATACCTTCAATATGGAATTATTAAATGTTTCATTGTCAAGTGCAAAATTCATGTGGAACATTAATATAACACCAGGGCCAGTATTGCACTTTTACTGCCAAGGAGGCAGCACCCACGTTCCCCCTCCAATTCTCTTCCCAGGTATCTGTCCTCTTGCAGACATGTGCAGAAAGGTGGGGTTACAGGTATGGGACCCATTATGCAAAAAGCTCCAAATCACAGAGACTGTCTCCCATAGGGGACATATTTATCAAAAAATTAAGTTAGAGATCACCACAGTCCTCTAGAGTGAAATTCCGCCAAATTAATTTGTATGGGAAAGTTCATCCTTTGATAAATACGCCTTTCAAACTCCCATAGAAATTAATGGAAAGTGGCAGAATTTCACTCTAGAGGACTGTGGCGACCTCTAACTTTACTCTTTGATAAATATACCCCATAGACTCCATTTTATCCAAAAAATTTAATTTTTTATAAATGACTTCCTTTTTCTCTGTAATAATAAAACGGTACCATGTACTTGCTCCTAACTAATATACAAGTAATCCTTAATGGGGGCAAAACAATCCTACTGTGTTTAATTAATGTTTAAATGATTTTCTAGTACGGGGCACGGAGATCCAAATTATGGAAAGATGTGTTGTCCAGAAAACTCCAGGTCCTGAGCATTCTGGATAACAGGTCCCATACCTGTACTAGTGTACAGTGTGCTCCTGCCAAGCTAATGATCCTGTGCAAGACTGAGCCACTAGTACACCATAAAACAAACACTGATGTAGGAAATCATGTTTGTTAGCAACTATTAAAGTTAAATCGATTATCCTTTAAATGCTTTTTTAGGGTTAAAAACCCACCATATATTACAGTCATTATTTTTGAGGTTATTTATTGTTATTTTCATGTCTCTCTTCCAGGTGTGGTTTCTGCTACATGGAACTGGAGAATATCCCGGCTGGTGTCTATAACATTATAACTACTACATTTCTGCCTGCCCAGGAGGGACCCTTCTTTTTAGACTTCAACACCGCATTAACCATTAAGGTGACCCAACTCCAGTGACCCAGGAATGAAAATCTGTTCTTCCAAGTGATTTGTAAGCAGATTCCCAGTTCAAAGCGGCATGAAAGATCCTGCATTTCCCTGATGTGACATTGTGCATCTCCAGTACGGCTCACAGTCTTGTACAATCAGAATCTTCAAGGGAGTTGGGTACCACAGACAGCCCAAATGTAACTTGTACTTGAATCTTGTTTCAAAGGATAGTGCTATAAAACATATATTTTTTCAACACCGTATAGTGTTTTGTTTTTTCACGTACTGTATATATGTGTATATCTATATATCACCTTGTAGCAATAGGAACCCCCTGACAAACTGAAACAAGAACCTGCTTTAATAAATGTGTCAGTTCATTAAAATCATCCTGTTTGGAATATCCGGGGAGAGCAATTTTAGTAGCTTAAAACAGAAAAAACATCTTAATGTCTTTATTATATAGACTATGGGGGCGAGTGCAGAGGATTTCTTCTATTTGTCAAGATAAGGAATTAGTTGGGCTTGAGATGTTGGCAGTTTTGAAGAAGAGGAATGGCAGCCTAACGTAGCAGATAAGCAAATAGAATTCCTGGGGGGTGCCCCCATTGGTTTTTACCTTTCCTTCTCCCTAAACAGTTGACAGCAATTCTGTTCACTTCAGTTTAAAACAAGGCGAGGGAGGGGTTAATTGAGTCTGCCAGCCTAAAGGGGCAGAGAAATGGTGCAAGCCGGAGGCAATGTATAATGAATTCATGTTTCCCCATTTTCCCACCTGTCAACATAAGGGCTCTTACAGACAAGCGTTTTTACCTGCGCTCCCCTGCGTTCCGTTTTTCTGCGTTCAGCCGCAGGGGAGCGCAGGAATAGACGCATTACATTTTTTCCAATGGGGCTGTACTCACACAGGCTCGTGTAGGAGCCGAACGCAGGTTGAGACGAAACATGCTGCATTTTTCCTGCGTTCGGCTCCTACACGAGCCTGTGTGAGTACAGCCACATTTGAAAAAATGTAATGCGGCTATTCCTGCGATCCCCTGCGGCTGAACGCAGAAAAACGGAACGCAGGGGAGCGCAGGTAAAAACGCTCGTCTGTAAGAGCCCTTATGATGACAGATGGGAAAATGGGGAAACATGAATTCATTCAGTTGGGCTTATGTAGAAAAGCTGCAAAAACAACATTATAGATTTTTGAAAGATTTTTTTTAAGGAAAGGTATTTAAGAATTCCAAATAATACAAAACAGACATCTTGCAACTTGCATGAAAAACTCTTTATTTGGCTGCAGAAACACACAAGCTGTGAAATGAACACAAAGACAGCAGCAGTGGAAGTCATCATATTCCAATTATACTAAATTCCCCTAGAGTTATTAATTAGTAGTGGAAACATCATTCAGTTAATGAGTAAAGAAGTAATTGTGGAAAACATCAGTTTACGAGTTATTAATTAGTAGTGGAAACATTGTTATGTGTTATTAGTGGTTGAAACATCATTCAGTTAACGAGTTATTAATTAGTAGTGAAAAAGATAATTTACTTATCGAGTTATTAATTAGTAGTGTAAAAATTAGGGTAACAGGTTAATAATTAGTGGAAACATCATTCAGTCAAATTATTAATTAGTAGTGCAAACAACATTCAGTTAAAGAGTTATTAATTAGTTGTGGATACATCATTCAGTTGACGAGTTTATTAGTAGTGCAAGCATCATTAAGTAAACAAATTAATAATTAATGTAAACATCATTCAGTTAACAAGTTGTTAATTAGTAGTGTAAACATCATTCAGTTAAGTTATTAATTAGTAGAAGAAAGCATTCAGTTAACGAGTTTATTAGTAGTGCAAACATTCAGTTAATGGATTATTAATTAGTGATAGACACTTAATTACGTTAACAAAGTATTAATAAATTGTGGAAACATAATTCAGTTGACATATTAAATAGAGTTTTTAATTAGTAGTTGAAACATCATTCAGTTATTGAGTTATAAATTAGTAGTGGAAACATTCAGTTAACAAGTTATTAATGAATAGTGAAAAACATTTGCTTATCAAGTTATTAATTAGTAGTGCAAACATCTTTAAGTTAACAAGCTAATAATTAGTGGAAACATCATTCAGTTAATGAGTTGTTAATTAGTAGTGCAACCAATATTCAGTTAAGTTATTAATTAGTAGTGGAAACGTCATTCAGTTAAGAAGTTAATTAGTAGTGCAAACATTAAGTTAATGAGTTAATTAGTAGTAGACAATTAAGTTAAAGGACCAGTAACATCAAAAAAAAATATTTAAAAATTCGTTAGAGCACAACGAAAAATAAACATCAAGACAAATTAAATTTTTAAATAGCAAAGCTTTTATTAAGAAATAACTTACAGAATGTACACTTCCTTTCCTTTTCAGAAACGGCGAATAGGCGACCATCCAGTGTGTAGTGATTGATTTCTCCTGCCTGGCTATTCACTGACAGACGTCGGCTTCATCCTCCTATCAACTAACAGCAGCGTGTCCTCTTGCTTCCCTTCCACTGGCCTGACTGTGTAGTCTCCCGACGCACACTTGCTTCCTTATACTGCCTCGCAGCTTTTCACTGTGCTTCCCTCCACCGCTCACCTCCCTCTCAGCATGCACAATCCAGTCTCGGCATTCCTCTGCATTTCAATAGCGCACATATCCTACAAATGGAAGACACAGACCGGCTTATGCCGTTTGTGTCTCAATTGCTCAATTGCATTGTGTTATTAATTAGTAGTGGAAAACATCATTCATTTATCAAGTTATTAATTAGCAGTGAAAACATCATTCAGTTAACGAGTTATTAATTAGTAGTGCGAACATCATTCAGTTAACGAGTTAATTGGTAGTGGAAAATATCATTCTTTTATCAAGTTATTAATTAGCATTGGAAACTTCATTCAGTTAACAAGTTATTAATTAGTAGTGGAAAACATCATTCAATTAACGAGTTATTAACTAGTAGTGGAAAACATAATTCATTTATCAAGTTATTAATTAGCAGTGCAAAAATCATTCAGTTAACGAGTTATTAATTAGCAGTGCGAACATCATTCAGTTAACGAGATATTAATTAGTAGTGGAAAATATCATTCTTTTATCTAGTTATTAATTAGCATTGGAAACATCATTCAGTTAACGAGTTATTAATTAGTAGTGGAAAACATAATTCATTTATCAAGTTATTAATTAGCAGTGCAAACATCATTCAGTTAACGAGATATTAATTAGTAATGGAAAATATCATTCTTTTATCAAGTTATTAATTAGCATTGGAAACATCATTCAGTTAACGAGTTATTAATTAGTAGTTGAAAACATTCAATAACGAGTTATTAATTAGTAGTGGAAAACATAATTCATTTATCAAGTTATTAATTAGCAGTGCAAAAATTATTCAGTTAACGAGTTATTAATTAGCAGTGCGAACATCATTCAGTTAACGAGATATTAATTAGTAGTGGAAAACATCATTCATTTATCAAGTTATTAATTAGCAGTGCAAACATCATTCAGTTAACGAGATATTAATTAGTAGTGGAAAATATCATTCTTTTATCAAGTTATTAATTAGCATTGGAAACATCATTCAGTTAACAGTTAATTAGTAGTGGAAAACATCATTCATTTATCAAGTTATTAATTAGCAGTGCAAACATCATTCAGTTAACGAGATATTAATTAGTAATGGAAAATATCATTCTTTTATCAAGTTATTAATTAGCATTGGAAACATCATTCAGTTAACGAGTTATTAATTAGTTGTGGAAAACATAATTCAGTTAACGAGATATTAATTAGTTGTGCAAAACATTATTCAGTTAACGAGTTACGAATTAGTAGTGGAAAACATCATTCATTTATCAAGTTATTAATTAGCAGTGCAAACATCATTCAGTTAACCAGTTATTAATTAGTTGTAGAAAACATCATTCTTTTATCAAGTTATGTATTTGCAGTGCAAACATCATTCAGTTAACGAGATATTAAGTAGTTGTGCAAAACATTATTCAGTTAACGAGTTATTACTTAGTGGAAAACATCATTAATTTATCAAGTTATTAATTAGCAGTGCAAACATCATTCAGTTAACGAGTTAATTGGTAGTGGAAAATATCATTCTTTTATCAAGTTATTAGCATTGGAAACATCATTCAGTTAATGAGTTATTAATTAGTAGTGGAAAACATCATTCAATTAACGAGTTATTAATTAGTAGTGGAAAACATAATTCATTTATCAAGTTATTAATTAGCAGTGCAAAAATCATTCAGTTAACAAGTTATTAATTAGTAGTGGAAAACATCATTCATTTATCAAGTTATTAATTAGCATTGGAAACATCATTCAGTTAACGAGATATTAATTAGTAATGGAAAATATCATTCTTTTATCAAGTTATTAATTAGCATTGGAAACATCATTCAGTTAACGAGTTATTAATTAGCAGTGCAAACATCATTCAGTTAACGAAATATTAATTAGTTGTGCAAAACATTATTCAGTTAACGAGTTATTAATTAGTAGTGGAAAACATCATTCATTTATCAAGTTATTAATTAGCAGTGCAAACATCATTCAGTTAACGAGTTAATTGGTAGTGGAAAATATCATTCTTTTATCAAGTTATTAATTAGCATTGGAAACATCATTCAGTTAACGAGTTATTAATTAGTAGTGGAAAACATCATTCAATTAACGAGTTATTAATTAGTAGTGGAAAACATAATTCATTTATCAAGTTATTAATTAGCAGTGCAAAAATCATTCAGTTAACGAGTTATTAATTAGCAGTGCGAACATCATTCAGTTAACGAGATATTAATTAGTAGTGGAAAATATCATTCTTTTATCAAGTTATTAATTAGCATTGGAAACATCATTCAATTAACGAGTTATTAAATAGTAGTGGAAAACATCATTCATTTATCAAGTTATTAATTAGCAGTGCAAACATCATTCAGTTAACGAGTTATTAATTGGTAGTGGAAAACATCATTTAGTTAACGAGTTATTAATTAATAGTGGAAAACATCATTCATTTATCAAGTTATTAATTAGCAGTGCAAACATCATACAGTTAACGAGTTATTAATTGGTAGTGGAAAACATCATTCAGTTAACGAGTTATTAATTAATAGTGGAAAACATCATTCATTTATCAAGTTATTAATTAGCAGTGCAAACATCATTCAGTTAACGAGTTATTAATTGATAGTGGAAAACATCATTCATTTATCAAGTTATTAATTAGCAGTGCAAACATCATTCAGTTAACGAGTTAATTGGTAGTGGAAAATATCATTCTTTTATCAAGTCATTAATTAGCATTGGAAACATCATTCAGTTAACGAGTTATTAATTAGTAGTGGAAAACATGATTCAATTAACGAGTTATTAATTAGTAGTGGAAAACATAATTCATTTATCAAGTTATTAATTAGCAGTGCAAAAATCATTCAGTTAACGATTTATTAATTAGCAGTGCGAACATCATTCAGTTAACGAGATATTAATTAGTAATGGAAAATATCATACTTTTATCAAGTTATTAATTAGCATTGGAAACATCATTCAGTTAACGAGTTATTAATTAGTAGTGGAAAACATCATTCATTTATCAAGTTATTAATTAGCAGTGCAAACATCATTCAGTTAACGAGATATTAATTAGTAATGGAAAATATCATTCTTTTATCAAGTTATTAATTAGCATTGGAAACATCATTCAGTTAACGAGTTATTAATTAGTAGTTGAAAACATCATTCAATAACGAGTTATTAATTAGTAGTGGAAAACATAATTCATTTATCAAGTTATTAGCAGTGCAAAAATTATTCAGTTAACGAGTTATTAATTAGCAGTGCGAACATCATTCAGTTAACGAGATATTAATTAGTAGTGGAAAAAATCATTCATTTATCAAGTTATTAATTAGCAGTGCAAACATCATTCAGTTAACGAGATATTAATTAGTAGTGGAAAATATTCTTTTATCAAGTTATTAATTAGCATTGGAAACATCATTCAGTTAACAGTTATTAATTAGTAGTGGAAAACATCATTCATTTATCAAGTTATTAATTAGCAGTGCAAACATCATTCAGTTAACGAGATATTAATTAGTAATGGAAAATATCATTCTTTTATCAAGTTATTAATTAGCATTGGAAACATCATTCAGTTAACGAGTTATTAATTAGTTGTGGAAAACATAATTCAGTTAACGAGATATTAATTAGTTGTGCAAAACATTATTCAGTTAACGAGTTACGAATTAGTAGTGGAAAACATCATTCATCTATCAAGTTATTAATTAGCAGTACAAACATCATTCAGTTAACGAGTTATTAATTAGTTGTAGAAAACATCATTCTTTTATCAAGTTATGTATTAGCAGTGCAAACATCATTCAGTTAACGAGATATTAAGTAGTTGTGCAAAACATTATTCAGTAAACGAGTTATTACTTAGTGGAAAACATCATTAATTTATCAAGTTATTAATTAGCAGTGCAAACATCATTCAGTTAACGAGTTAATTGGTAGTGGAAAATATCATTCTTTTATCAAGTTATTAGCATTGGAAACATCATTCAGTTAATGAGTAATTAATTAGTAGTGGAAAACATCATTCAATTAACGAGTTATTAATTAGTAGTGGAAAACATCATTCATTTATCAAGTTATTAATTAGCAGTGCAAACATCATTCAGTTAACGAGATATTAATTAGTAATGGAAAATATCATTCTTTTATCAAGTTATTAATTAGCATTGGAAACATCATTCAGTTAATGAGTTATTAATTAGTAGTTGAAAACATCATTAAATTAACGAGTTATTAATCAGTAGTGGAAAACATTATTCATTTATCAAGTTATTAATTAGCAGTGCAAAAATTATTCAGTTAACGAGTTATTAATTAGCAGTGCGAACATCATTCAGTTAACGAGTTATTAATTGGTAGTGGAAAACATCATTCATTTATCAAGTTATTAATTAGCAGTGCAAACATCATTCAGTTAACGAGTTAATTGGTAGTGGAAAATATCATTCTTTTATCAAGTTATTAATTAGCATTGGAAACATCATTCAGTTAATGAGTTATTAATTAGTAGTTGAAAACATCATTAAATTAACGAGTTATTAATCAGTAGTGGAAAACATCATTCATTTATCAAGTTATTAATTAGCAGTGCAAACATCATTCAGTTAACGAGTTATTAATTAGTTGTAGAAAACATCATTCTTTTATCAAGTTATGTATTATCAGTGCAAACATCATTCAGTTAACGAGATATTAATTAGTTGTGCAAAACATTATTCAGTTAACGAGTTATTAATTGGTAGTGGAAAACATCATTTAGTTAACGAGTTATTAATTAATAGTGGAAAACATCATTCATTTATCAAGTTATTAATTAGCAGTGCAAACATCATTCAGTTAACGAGTTATTAATTGGTAGTGGAAAACTTCAGTTAACGAGTTATTAATTAATAGTGGAAAACATCATTCATTTATCAAGTTATTAATTAGCAGTGCAAACATCATTCAGTTAACGAGTTATTAATTGATAGTGGAAAACATCATTCATTTATCAAGTTATTAATTAGCAGTGCAAACATCATTCAGTTAACGAGTTATTAATTGGTAGTGGAAAACATCATTCAGTTAACGAGTTATTTATTAGTTGTAGAAAATATCACTTTTATCAAGTTATGTATTAGCAGTGCAAGCATCATTCAGTTAACGAGATATTAATTAGTTGTGCAAAACATTATTCAGTTACCAAGTTATTAATTAGTAGTGGAAAACATCATTCATTTATCAAGTTATTAATTATCAGTGCTAACATCATTCAGTTAACGAGTTATTAATTGGTAGTGGAAAACATCATTCAATTAACGAGTTATTAATTAGTAGTGGAAAACAATTAATTTATCAAGTTATTAATTAGCAGTGCAAACATCATTCAGTTAACGAGTTATTAATTAGTAGTTGAAAACATCATTAAATTAACGAGTCATTAATCAGTAGTGGAAAACATATTTCATTTATCAAGTTATTAATTAGCAGTGCAAAAATTATTCAGTTAACGAGTTATTAATTAGCAGTCCGAACATCATTCAGTTAACGAAATATTAATTAGTTGTGCAAAACATTATTCCGTTAACGAGTTATTGAGTAGTGGAAAACATCATTCATTTATCAAGTTATTAATTAGCAGTGCAAACATCATTCAGTTAACGAGTTAATTGGTAGTGGAAAATATCATTCTTTTATCAAGTTATTAATTAGCATTGGAAACTTCATTCAGTTAACGAGTTATTAATTAGTAGTGGAAAACATCATTCAATTAACGAGTTATTAACTAGTAGTGGAAAACATAATTCATTTATCAAGTTATTAATTAGCAGTGCAAAAATCATTCAGTTAACGAGTTAATAATTAGCAGTGCGAACATCATTCAGTTAACGAGATATTAATTAGTAGTGGAAAATATCATTCTTTTATCAAGTTATTAATTAGCATTGGAAACATCATTCAGTTAACGAGTTATTAATTAGTAGTGGAAAACATCATTCATTTATCAAGTTATTAATTAGCAGTGCAAACATCATTCAGTTAACGAGTTATTAATTAGTTGTAGAAAACATCATTCTTTTATCAAGTTATGTATTAGCAGTGCAAACATCATTCAGTTAACGAGATATTAATTAGTTGTGCAAAACATTATTCAGTTAACAAGTTATTAATTGGTAGTGGAAAACATCATTTAGTTAACGAGTTATTAATTAATAGTGGAAAACATCATTCATTTATCAAGTTATTAATTAGCAGTGCAAACATCATTCAGTTAACGAGTTATTAATTGGTAGTGGAAAACATCATTCAGTTAACGAGTTATTAATTAATAGTGGAAAACATCATTCATTTATCAAGTTATTAATTAGCAGTGCAAACATCATTCAGTTAACGAGTTATTAATTGGTAGTGGAAAACATCATTCAGTTAACGAGTTATTTATTAGTTGTAGAAAACATCACTTTTATCAAGTTATGCATTAGCAGTGCAAGCATCATTCAGTTAACGAGATATTAATTAGTTGTGCAAAACATTATTCAGTTACCAAGTTATTAATTAGTAGTGGAAAACATCATTCATTTATCAAGTTATTAATTAGCAGTGCTAACATCATTCAGTTAACGAGTTATTAATTGGTAGTGGAAAACATCATTCAATTAACGAGTTATTAATTAGTAGTGGAAAACATCATTCATTTATCAAGTTATTAATTAGCAGTGCAAACATCATTCAGTTAACGGGTTATTAATTGGTAGTGGAAAACATCATTTAGTTAACGCGTTATTAATTAGTAGTGGAAAACAATTAATTTATCAAGTTATTAATTAGCAGTGCAAACATCATTCAGTTAACGAGTTATTAATTAGTTGTAGAACACATCATTCTTTTATAAAGTTATGTATTAGCAGTGCAAACATCATTCAGTTAACGAGATATTAATTAGTTGTGCAAAACATTATTCAGTTAACGAGTTATTACATAGTGGAAAACATTAATTTATCAAGTTATTAATTAGCAGTGCAAACATCATTCAGTTAACGAGTTAATTGGTAGTGGAAAATATCATTCTTTTATCAAGTTATTAGCATTGGAAACATCATTCAGTTAATGAGTTATTAATTAGTAGTGGAAAACATCATTCAATTAACGAGTTATTAATTAGTAGTGGAAAACATTCATTTATCAAGTTATTAATTAGCAGTGCAAACATCATTCAGTTAACGAGATATTAATTAGTAATGGAAAATATCATTCTTTTATCAAGTTATTAATTAGCATTCGAAACATCATTCAGTTAACGAGTTATTAATTAGTAGTTGAAAACATCATTAAATTAACGAGCTATTAATCAGTAGTGGAAAACATAATTCATTTAGCAAGTTATTAATTAGCAGTGCAAAAATTATTCAGTTGATGAGTTATTAATTAGCAGTGCGAACATCATTCAGTTAACGAGATATTAATTAGTTGTGCAAAACATTATTCAGTTAACGAGTTATTAATTAGTAGTGGAAAACATCATTCATTTATCAAGTTATTAATTAGCAGTGCAAACATCATTCAGTGAACGAGTTAATTGGTAGTGGAAAATATCATTCTTTTATCAAGTTATTAATTAGCATTGGAAACATCATTCAGTTAACGAGTTATTAATTAGTAGTGGAAAACATCATTCAATTAACGAGTTATTAATTAGTAGTGGAAAACATAATTCATTTATCAAGTTATTAATTAGCAGTGCAAAAATCATTCAGTTAACGAGTTATTAATTAGCAGTGTGAACATCAGTTAACGAGATATTAATTAGTAGTGAAAAATATCATTCTTTTATCAAGTTATTAATTAGCATTGGAAACATCATTCAGTTAACGAGTTATTAATTAGTAGTGGAAAACATCATTCATTTATCAAGTTATTAATTAGCAGTGCAAACATCATTCAGTTAACGAGATATTAATTAGTAATGGAAAATATCATTCTTTTATCAAGTTATTAATTAGCATTGGAAACATCATTCAGTTAACGAGTTATTAATTAGTTGTGGAAAACATAATTCAGTTAACGAGATATTAATTAGTTGTGCAAAACATTATTCAGTTAACGAGTTACGAATTAGTAGTGGAAAACATCATTCATCTATCAAGTTATTAATTAGCAGTACAAACATCATTCAGTTAACGAGTTATTAATTAGTTGTAGAAAACATCATTCTTTTATCAAGTTATGTATTAGCAGTGCAAACATCATTCAGTTAACGAGATATTAAGTAGTTGTGCAAAACATTATTCAGTAAACGAGTTATTACTTAGTGGAAAACATCATTAATTTATCAAGTTATTAATTAGCAGTGCAAACATCATTCAGTTAACGAGTTATTAATTAGTTGTAGAAAACATCATTCTTTTATCAAGTTATGTATTATCAGTGCAAACATCATTCAGTTAACGAGATATTAATTAGTTGTGCAAAACATTATTCAGTTAACGAGTTATTAATTGGTAGTGGAAAACATCATTTAGTTAACGAGTTATTAATTAATAGTGGAAAACATCATTCATTTATCAAGTTATTAATTAGCAGTGCAAACATCATTCAGTTAACGAGTTATTAATTGGTAGTGGAAAACTTCAGTTAACGAGTTATTAATTAATAGTGGAAAACATCATTCATTTATCAAGTTATTAATTAGCAGTGCAAACATCATTCAGTTAACGAGTTATTAATTGATAGTGGAAAACATCATTCATTTATCAAGTTATTAATTAGCAGTGCAAACATCATTCAGTTAACGAGTTATTAATTGGTAGTGGAAAACATCATTCAGTTAACGAGTTATTTATTAGTTGTAGAAAATATCACTTTTATCAAGTTATGTATTAGCAGTGCAAGCATCATTCAGTTAACGAGATATTAATTAGTTGTGCAAAACATTATTCAGTTACCAAGTTATTAATTAGTAGTGGAAAACATCATTCATTTATCAAGTTATTAATTATCAGTGCTAACATCATTCAGTTAACGAGTTATTAATTGGTAGTGGAAAACATCATTCAATTAACGAGTTATTAATTAGTAGTGGAAAACAATTAATTTATCAAGTTATTAATTAGCAGTGCAAACATCATTCAGTTAACGAGTTATTAATTAGTAGTTGAAAACATCATTAAATTAACGAGTCATTAATCAGTAGTGGAAAACATATTTCATTTATCAAGTTATTAATTAGCAGTGCAAAAATTATTCAGTTAACGAGTTATTAATTAGCAGTCCGAACATCATTCAGTTAACGAAATATTAATTAGTTGTGCAAAACATTATTCCGTTAACGAGTTATTGAGTAGTGGAAAACATCATTCATTTATCAAGTTATTAATTAGCAGTGCAAACATCATTCAGTTAACGAGTTAATTGGTAGTGGAAAATATCATTCTTTTATCAAGTTATTAATTAGCATTGGAAACTTCATTCAGTTAACGAGTTATTAATTAGTAGTGGAAAACATCATTCAATTAACGAGTTATTAACTAGTAGTGGAAAACATAATTCATTTATCAAGTTATTAATTAGCAGTGCAAAAATCATTCAGTTAACGAGTTAATAATTAGCAGTGCGAACATCATTCAGTTAACGAGATATTAATTAGTAGTGGAAAATATCATTCTTTTATCAAGTTATTAATTAGCATTGGAAACATCATTCAGTTAACGAGTTATTAATTAGTAGTGGAAAACATCATTCATTTATCAAGTTATTAATTAGCAGTGCAAACATCATTCAGTTAACGAGTTATTAATTAGTTGTAGAAAACATCATTCTTTTATCAAGTTATGTATTAGCAGTGCAAACATCATTCAGTTAACGAGATATTAATTAGTTGTGCAAAACATTATTCAGTTAACAAGTTATTAATTGGTAGTGGAAAACATCATTTAGTTAACGAGTTATTAATTAATAGTGGAAAACATCATTCATTTATCAAGTTATTAATTAGCAGTGCAAACATCATTCAGTTAACGAGTTATTAATTGGTAGTGGAAAACTTCAGTTAACGAGTTATTAATTAATAGTGGAAAACATCATTCATTTATCAAGTTATTAATTAGCAGTGCAAACATCATTCAGTTAACGAGTTATTAATTGATAGTGGAAAACATCATTCATTTATCAAGTTATTAATTAGCAGTGCAAACATCATTCAGTTAACGAGTTATTAATTGGTAGTGGAAAACATCATTCAGTTAACGAGTTATTTATTAGTTGTAGAAAATATCACTTTTATCAAGTTATGTATTAGCAGTGCAAGCATCATTCAGTTAACGAGATATTAATTAGTTGTGCAAAACATTATTCAGTTACCAAGTTATTAATTAGTAGTGGAAAACATCATTCATTTATCAAGTTATTAATTATCAGTGCTAACATCATTCAGTTAACGAGTTATTAATTGGTAGTGGAAAACATCATTCAATTAACGAGTTATTAATTAGTAGTGGAAAACAATTAATTTATCAAGTTATTAATTAGCAGTGCAAACATCATTCAGTTAACGAGTTATTAATTAGTAGTTGAAAACATCATTAAATTAACGAGTCATTAATCAGTAGTGGAAAACATATTTCATTTATCAAGTTATTAATTAGCAGTGCAAAAATTATTCAGTTAACGAGTTATTAATTAGCAGTCCGAACATCATTCAGTTAACGAAATATTAATTAGTTGTGCAAAACATTATTCCGTTAACGAGTTATTGAGTAGTGGAAAACATCATTCATTTATCAAGTTATTAATTAGCAGTGCAAACATCATTCAGTTAACGAGTTAATTGGTAGTGGAAAATATCATTCTTTTATCAAGTTATTAATTAGCATTGGAAACTTCATTCAGTTAACGAGTTAATAATTAGTAGTGGAAAACATCATTCAATTAACGAGTTATTAATTAGTAGTGGAAAACATAATTCATTTATCAAGTTATTAATTAGCAGTGCAAAAATCATTCAGTTAACGAGTTATTAATTAGCAGTGCGAACATCATTCAGTTAACGAAATATTAATTAGTAGTGGAAAATATCATTCTTTTATCAAGTTATTAATTAGCATTGGAAACATCATTCAATTAACGAGTTATTAATTAGTAGTGGAAAACATCATTCATTTATCAAGTTATTAATTAGCAGTGCAAACATCATTCAGTTAACGAGTTATTAATTAGTTGTAGAAAACATCATTCTTTTATCAAGTTATGTATTATCAGTGCAAACATCATTCAGTTAACGAGATATTAATTAGTTGTGCAAAACATTATTCAGTTAACGAGTTATTAATTGGTAGTGGAAAACATCATTTAGTTAACGAGTTATTAATTAATAGTGGAAAACATCATTCATTTATCAAGTTATTAATTAGCAGTGCAAACATCATTCAGTTAACGAGTTATTAATTGATAGTGGAAAACATCATTCATTTATCAAGTTATTAATTAGCAGTGCAAACATCATTCAGTTAACGAGTTATTAATTGGTAGTGGAAAACATCATTCAGTTAACGAGTTATTTATTTCATTAATCAGTAGTGGAAAACATATTTCATTTATCAAGTTATTAATTAGCAGTGCAAAAATTATTCAGTTAACGAGTTATTAATTAGCAGTCCGAACATCATTCAGTTAACGAAATATTAATTAGTTGTGCAAAACATTATTCCGTTAACGAGTTATTGAGTAGTGGAAAACATCATTCATTTATCAAGTTATTAATTAGCAGTGCAAACATCATTCAGTTAACGAGTTATTAATTGGTAGTGGAAAACATCATTCATTTATCAAGTTATTAATTAGCAGTGCAAACATCATTCAGTTAACGAGTTATTAATTGGTAGTGGAAAACATCATTCAGTTAACGAGTTATTAATTAATAGTGGAAAACATCATTCATTTATCAAGTTATTAATTAGCAGTGCAAACATCATTCAGTTAACGAGTTATTAATTGGTAGTGGAAAACATCATTCAGTTAACGAGTTATTTATTAGTTGTAGAAAACATCACTTTTATCAAGTTATGCATTAGCAGTGCAAGCATCATTCAGTTAACGAGATATTAATTAGTTGTGCAAAACATTATTCAGTTACCAAGTTATTAATTAGTAGTGGAAAACATCATTCATTTATCAAGTTATTAATTAGCAGTGCTAACATCATTCAGTTAACGAGTTATTAATTGGTAGTGGAAAACATCATTCAATTAACGAGTTATTAATTAGTAGTGGAAAACATCATTCATTTATCAAGTTATTAATTAGCAGTGCAAACATCATTCAGTTAACGGGTTATTAATTGGTAGTGGAAAACATCATTTAGTTAACGCGTTATTAATTAGTAGTGGAAAACAATTAATTTATCAAGTTATTAATTAGCAGTGCAAACATCATTCAGTTAACGAGTTATTAATTAGTTGTAGAACACATCATTCTTTTATAAAGTTATGTATTAGCAGTGCAAACATCATTCAGTTAACGAGATATTAATTAGTTGTGCAAAACATTATTCAGTTAACGAGTTATTACATAGTGGAAAACATTAATTTATCAAGTTATTAATTAGCAGTGCAAACATCATTCAGTTAACGAGTTAATTGGTAGTGGAAAATATCATTCTTTTATCAAGTTATTAGCATTGGAAACATCATTCAGTTAATGAGTTATTAATTAGTAGTGGAAAACATCATTCAATTAACGAGTTATTAATTAGTAGTGGAAAACATTCATTTATCAAGTTATTAATTAGCAGTGCAAACATCATTCAGTTAACGAGATATTAATTAGTAATGGAAAATATCATTCTTTTATCAAGTTATTAATTAGCATTCGAAACATCATTCAGTTAACGAGTTATTAATTAGTAGTTGAAAACATCATTAAATTAACGAGCTATTAATCAGTAGTGGAAAACATAATTCATTTAGCAAGTTATTAATTAGCAGTGCAAAAATTATTCAGTTGATGAGTTATTAATTAGCAGTGCGAACATCATTCAGTTAACGAGATATTAATTAGTTGTGCAAAACATTATTCAGTTAACGAGTTATTAATTAGTAGTGGAAAACATCATTCATTTATCAAGTTATTAATTAGCAGTGCAAACATCATTCAGTGAACGAGTTAATTGGTAGTGGAAAATATCATTCTTTTATCAAGTTATTAATTAGCATTGGAAACATCATTCAGTTAACGAGTTATTAATTAGTAGTGGAAAACATCATTCAATTAACGAGTTATTAATTAGTAGTGGAAAACATAATTCATTTATCAAGTTATTAATTAGCAGTGCAAAAATCATTCAGTTAACGAGTTATTAATTAGCAGTGTGAACATCAGTTAACGAGATATTAATTAGTAGTGAAAAATATCATTCTTTTATCAAGTTATTAATTAGCATTGGAAACATCATTCAGTTAACGAGTTATTAATTAGTAGTGGAAAACATCATTCATTTATCAAGTTATTAATTAGCAGTGCAAACATCATTCAGTTAACGAGTTATTAATTAGTTGTAGAAAACATCATTCTTTTATCAAGTTATGTATTAGCAGTGCAAACATCATTCAGTTAACGAGATATTAATTAGTTGTGCAAAACATTATTCAGTTAACGAGTTATTACTTAGTGGAAAACATCATTCATTTATCAAGTTATTAATTAGCAGTGCAAACATCATTCAGTTAACGAGTTAATTGGTAGTGGAAAATATCATTCTTTTATCAAGTTATTAATTAGCATTGGAAACATCATTCAGTTAACGAGTTATTAATTAGTAGTGGAAAACATCATTCAATTAATGAGTTATTAATTAGTAGTGGAAAACATAATTCATTTATCAAGTTATTAATTAGCAATGCAAAAATTATTCAGTTAACGAGTTATTAATTAGTAGTGGAAAACATCATTCATTTATCAAGTTATTAATTAGCAGTGCAAACATCATTCAGTTAACGAGTTATTAATTGGTAGTGGAAAACATCATTTAGTTAACGAGTTATCAATTAGTAGTGGAAAACATCATTCATTAATCAAGTTATAAATTAGCAGTGCAAACATTGTTCAGTTAACGAGTTATTAATTGGTACTGCAAAACATCATTCAGATAAAGAGTTAATTAGTAGTGCAACCATCATTCATTTAACAAGTTATTTATTAGTAGTAGACAATTAAGTTAACAAGTTATTAATTAGTAGTGCAAACATCATTCATTTATCAATTTATTAATTAGCAGTGCAAACATAATTCAGTTAACGAGTTATTAATTAGTTGTGGAAAACATCATTTAGTTAACGAGTTATTAATTAGTAGTGGAAAACATCATTCATCAAGTTATTAATTAGCAGTGCAAACATCATTCAGTTAACGAGTTATCAAT
This sequence comes from Xenopus petersii, assembly GCA_038501925.1. Taxonomy (NCBI): domain Eukaryota; kingdom Metazoa; phylum Chordata; class Amphibia; order Anura; family Pipidae; genus Xenopus; species Xenopus petersii. The sequence goes on along the minus strand of CM076682.1, from coordinate 111,302,581 downwards.
TGGTAGTGGAAAACATCATTCAGTTAACGAGTTATTAATTAGTAGTGGAAAACATCATTCATTTATCAAGTTATTAATTAGCAGTGCAAACATCATTAAGTTAACGAGTTATCAATTGGTAGTGGAAAACATCATTCAGTTAACGAGTTATTAATTGGTAGTGGAAAACATCATTTAGTTAACGAATTATTAATTAATAGTGGAAAACATCATTCATTTATCAAGTTATTAATTAGCAGTGCAAACATCATTCAGTTAACGAGTTAATTGGTAGTCGAAAATATCATTCTTTTATCAAGTTATTAATTAGCAATGCAAAAATTATTCAGTTAACGAGTTATTAATTAGTAGTGGAAAACATCATTCATTTATCAAGTTATTAATTAGCAGTGCAAACATCATTCAGTTAACGAGTTATTAATTGGAAGTGGAAAACATCATTCAGTTAACGAGTTATTTATTAGTTGTAGAAAACATCACTTTTATCAAGTTATGTATTAGAAGTGCAAGCATCATTCACTTAACGAGATATTAATTAGTTGTGCAAAACATTATTCAGTTACCAAGTTATTAATTAATAGTGGAAAACATCATTCATTTATCAAGTTATTAATTAGCAATGCAAAAATTATTCAGTTAACGAGTTATTAATTAGTAGTGGAAAACATCATTCATTTATCAAGTTATTAATTAGCAGTGCAAACATCATTCAGTTAACGAGTTATTAATTGGAAGTGGAAAACATCATTCAGTTAACGAGTTATTTATTAGTTGTAGAAAACATCACTTTTATCAAGTTATGTATTAGAAGTGCAAGCATCATTCACTTAATGAGATATTAATTAGTTGTGCAAAACATTATTCAGTTACCAAGTTATTAATTAATAGTGGAAAACATCATTCATTTATCAAGTTATTAATTAGCAGTGCAAACATCATTCAGTTAACGAGTTATTAATTGGAAGTGGAAAACATCATTCAGTTAACGAGTTATTTATTAGTTGTAGAAAACATCACTTTTAAGGCTCTTACTCACGAGCGTTTCTTCATGCGCTCCCCTGCGCTCCGTTTGGCTGCGTTCAGCCGCAGGGGAGCGCAGGTCTAGACGCTGTTAATATTTTTCTATGTGCCTGTACTCACACAGGCGCATGTAAGCGCTGAACGCAGGAAAAATGCAGCATGCTGCATTTTTCTGCGTTTTTCAATGGTTCAGCGCTTACATGCGCCTGTGTGAGTACAGGCACATAGAAAAATATTAACAGCGTCTAGACCTGCGCTCCCCTGCGGCTGAACGCAGCCAAACGGAGCGCAGGGGAGCGCATGAAGAAACGCTCGTGAGTAAGAGCCCTTATCAAGTTTTGTATTAGAAGTGCAAGCATCATTCACTTAACGAGATATTAATTAGTTGTGCAAAACATTATTCAGTTACCAAGTTATTAATTAATAGTGGAAAACATCATTCATTTATCAAGTTATTAATTAGCAATGCAAAAATTATTCAGTTAACGAGTTATTAATTAGTAGTGGAAAACATCATTCATTTATCAAGTTATTAATTAGCAGTGCAAACATCATTCAGTTAACGAGTAATTAATTGGAAGTGGAAAACATCATTCAGTTAACGAGTTATTTATTAGTTGTAGAAAACATCACTTTTATCAAGTTATGTATTAGAAGTGCAAGCATCATTCACTTAACGAGATATTAATTAGTTGTGCAAAACATTATTCAGTTACCAAGTTATTAATTATTAGTGGAAAACATCATTCATTTATCAAGTTATTAATTAGCAGTGCAAACATCATTCAGTTAACGAGTTAATTGGTAGTGGAAAATATCATTCTTTTGTCAAGTTATTAATTAGCATTGGAAACATCATTCAGTTAACGAGTTATTAATTAGTAGTGGAAAACATGATTCAATTAACGAGTTATTAATTAGTAGTGGAAAACATAATTCATTTATCAAGTTATTAATTAGCAGTGCAAACATCATTCAGTTAACGAGTTATTAATTAGCAGTGCGAACATCATTCAGTTAACGAGATATTAATTAGTAGTGGAAAACATCATTCATTTATCAAGTTATTAATTAGCAGTGCAAACATCATTCAGTTAACGAGTTATTAATTAGTAATGGAAAATATCATTCTTTTATCAAGTTATTAATTAGCATTGGAAACATCATTCAGTTGAGTTATCAATTAGTAGTTGAAAACATCATTCAATTAATGAGTTATTAATTAGTAGTGGAAAACATAATTCATTTATCAAGTTATTAATTAGGAGTGCAAAAATTATTCAGTTAACGAGTTATTAATTAGCAGTGCAAACATCATTCAGTTAACGAGATATTAATTAGTAGTGGAAAACATCATTCATTTATCAAGTTATTAATTAGCAGTGCAAACATCATTCAGTTAACGAGATATTAATTAGTAGTGGAAAATATCATTCTTTAATCAAGTTATTAATTAGCATAGGAAACATCATTCAGTTAACAGTTATTAATTAGTAGTGGAAAACATTCATTTATCAAGTTATTAATTAGCAGTGCAAACATCATTCAGTTAACGAGATATTAATTAGTAATGGAAAATTTCATTCTTTTATCAAGTTATTAATTAGCATTGGAAACATCATTCAGTTAATGAGTTATTAATTAGTAGTTGAAAACATCATTCAATTAACGAGTTATTAATTAGTAGTGGAAAACATAATTCATTTCTCAAGATATTAATTAGCAGTGCAAAAACTTATTTAGTTAACGAGTTATTAATTAGCAGTGCGAACATCATTCATTTAACGAGATATTAATTAGTTGTGCAAAACATTATTCAGTTAACGAGTTATTAATTAGTAGTGGAAAACATCATTCATTTATCAAGTTATTAATTAGCAGTGCAAACATCATTCAGTTAACGAGTTATTAATTGGTAGTGGAAAACATCCTTTAGTTAACGAGTTATTAATTAGTAGTGGAAAACATCATTCATTTATCAAGTTATAAATTAGCAGTGCAAAAATTGTTCAGTTAACGAGTTATTAATTGGTACTGCAAAACATCATTCAGTTAAATAGTTAATTAGTAGTACAACCATCATTCATTTAATGAGTTATTTATTAGTAGTAGACAATTAAGTTAACAAGTTATTAATTAGTAGTGCAAACATCAATCATTTATCAATTTATTAATTAGCAGTGCAAACATCATTCAGTTAACGAGTTATTAATTAGTTGTAGAACACATCATTCTTTTATCAAGTTATGTATTAGCAGTGCAAACATCATTCAGTTAACGAGATATTAATTAGTTGTGCAAAACATTATTCAGTTAAGGAGTTATTACTTAGTGGAAAACATCATTAATTTATCAAGTTATTAATTAGCAGTGCAAACATCATTCAGTTAAGGAGTTATTTATTGGTAGTGGAAAACATCATTCAGTTAACGAGTTATCAATTGGTAGTGGAAAACATCATTCAGTTAACGAGTTATTAATTAGTAGTGAAATGCATCATGATTTATCGAGTTATTAATAAGCAGTGCAAATATCATTCAGTTAACGAGATATTAATTAGTTGTGCAAAACATTATTCAGTTAACGAGTTACGAATTAGTAGTGGAAAACATCATTCAGTTATCAAGTTATTAATTAGCAGTGCAAACATCATTCAGTTAACGAGTTATTATTTGGTAGTGGAAAACATCATTTAGTTAACGAGTTATTAATTAATAGTGGAAAACATCATTCATTTATCAAGTTATTAATTAGCAGTGCAAACATCATTCAGTTAACGAGTTATTAATTAGTTGTAGAAAACATCATTCTTTTATCAAGTTATGTATTAGCAGTGCAAACATCATTCAGTTAACGAGATATTAATTAGTTGTGCAAAACATTATTCAGTTAAGGAGTTATTACTTAGTGGAAAACATCATTAATTTATCAAGTTATTAATTAGCAGTGCAAACATCATTCAGTTAACGAGTTAATTGGTAGTGGAAAATATCATTCTTTTATCAAGTTATTAATTTGCATTGGAAACATCATTCAGTTAACGAGTTATTAATTAGTAGTGGAAAACATAATTCAATTAACGAGTTATTAATTAGCAGTGGAAAACAATTCGATTATCAAGTTATTAATTAGCAGTGCAAAAATTATTCAGTTAACGAGTTATTAATTAGTAGTAGAAAACATCATTCAATTAACGAGTTATTAATTAGTAGTGGAAAACATCATTCATCAAGTTATTAATTAGCAGTGCAAACATCATTCAGTTAAGGAGTTATTTATTGGTAGTGGAAAACATCATTCAGTTAACGAGTTATCAATTGGTAGTGGAAACATTCAGTTACCAATTCATTAATTAGTTGTCGAAACATTGATATGAGTTATTAGTGATCGAAACATCATTCAGTTAACGATTTATTAATTAGTAGTGAAATGCATCATTCTTTATCGAGTTATTAATAAGTAGTACAAATATCATTCAGTTAACGAGATATTAATTAGTTGTGCAAAACATTATTCAGTTAACGAGTTACGAATTAGTGGTGGAAAACATCATTCAGTTATAAAGTTATTAATTAGCAGTGCAAAAATCATTCAGTTACGAGTTAATAATTAGTAGTGGAAAACATCATTCATTTATCAAGTTATTAATTAGCAGTGCAAACATCATTCAGTTAACGAGATATTAATTAGTAATGGAAAATATCATTCTTTTATCAAGTTATTAATTAGCATTCGAAACATCATTCAGTTAACGAGTTATTAATTAGTAGTTGAAAACATCATTAAATTAACGAGTTATTAATCAGTAGTGGAAAACATAATTCATTTATCAAGTTATTAATTAGCAGTGCAAAAATTATTCAGTTAACGAGTTATTAATTAGCAGTGCGAACATCATTCAGTTAACGAGATATTAATTAGTTGTGCAAAACATTATTCAGTTAACGAGTTATTAATTAGTAGTGGAAAACATCATTCATTTATCGAGTTATTAATTAGCAGTGCAAACATCATTCAGTTAACGAGTTAATTGGTAGTGGAAAATCATTCTTTTATCAAGTTATTAATTAGCATTGGAAACATCATTCAGTTAACGAGTTATTAATTACTAGTGGAAAACATTATTCAATTAACGAGTTATTAATTAGTAGTGGAAAACATAATTCATTTATCAAGTTATTAATTAGCAGTGCAAAAATCATTCAGTTAACGAGTTATTAATTAGCAGTGCGAACATCATTCAGTTAACGAGATATTAATTAGTAGTGGAAAATATCATTCTTTTATCAAGTTATTAATTAGCATTGGAAACATTATTCAGTTAACGAGTTATTAATTAGTAGTGGAAAATATCATTCATTTATCAAGTTCTTAATTAGCAGTGCAAACATCATTCAGTTAACGAGATATTAATTAGTTGTGCAAAACATTATTCGGTTAACGAGTTATTACTTAGTGGAAAACATCATTAATTTATCAAGTTATTAATTAGCAGTGCAAACATCATTCACTTAACGAGTTAATTGGTAGTGGAATATATCATTCTTTTATCAAGTTATTAATTAGCATTGGAAACATCATTCACTTAACAAGTTATTAATTAGTAGTGGAAAACATCATTCAATTAACGAGTTATTAATTAGTAGTGGAAAACATAATTCATTTATCAAGTTATTAATTAGCAATGCAAAAACTTATTCAGTTAACGAGTTATTAATTGGTAGTGGAAAACATCATTAAGTTAACGAGTTATTAATTAATAGTGGAAAACATCATTCATTTATCAAGTTATAAATTAGCAGTGCAAACATTGTTCAGTTAACGAGTTATTAATTGGTACTGCAAAACATCATTCAGTTAAAGAGTTAATTAGTAGTGCAACCATCATGCATTTAACGAGTTATTTATTAGTAGTAGACAATTAAGTTAACAAGTTATTAATTAGTAGTGCAAACATCATTCATTTATCAATTTATTAATTAGCAGTGCAAACATAATTCAGTTAACGAGTTATTAATTAGTTGTGAAAAACATCATTTAGTTAACGAGTTATTAATTAGTAGTGGAAAACATCATTCATCAAGTTATTAATTAGCAGTGCAAACATGATTCAGTTAACGAGTTATCAATTGGTAGTGGAAAACATCATTCAGTTAACGAGTTATTAATTAGTAGTGGAAAACATCATTAATTTATCAAGTTATTAATTAGCGGTTCAAACATCATTCAGTTAACGAGTTATTAATTGGTAGTGGAAAACATCATTTAGTTAACGAATTATTAATTAATAGTGGAAAACATCATTCATTTATCAAGTTATTAATTAGCAGTGCAAACATCATTCAGTTAACGAGTTATTAATTGGGAGTGGAAAACATCATTCAGTTAACGAGTTATTAATTAGCAGTGGAAAACATAATTCGATTATCAAGTTATTAATTAGCAGTGCAAAAATTATTCAGTTAACGAGTTATTAATTAGTTGTGCAAAACATTATTCAGTTACCAAGTTATTAATTAGTAGTGGAAAACATCATTCATTTATCAAGTTATAATTAGCAGTGCTAACATCATTCAGTTAACGAGTTATTAATTGGTAGTGGAAAACATCATTCAATTAACGAGTTATTAATTAGTAGTGGAAAACATCATTCATTTATCAAGTTATTAATTAGCAGTGCAAACATCATTCAGTTAACGGGTTATTAATTGGTAGTGGAAAACATCATTTAGTTAACGCGTTATTAATTAGTAAAGGAAAACAATTAATTTATCAAGTTATTAATTAGCAGTGCAAACATCATTCAGTTAACGAGTTATTAATTAGTTGTAGAAAACATCATTCTTTTATCAAGTTATGTATTAGCAGTGCAAACATCATTCAGTTAACGAGATATTAATTAGTTGTGCAAAACATTATTCAGTTAACGAGATATTAATTAGTAGTGGAAAACATCATTCATTTATCAAGTTATTAATTAGCAGTGCAAACATCATTCAGTTAACGAATTAATTGGTAGTGGAAAATATCATTCTTTTATCAAGTTATTAATTAGCATTGGAAACATCATTCAGTTAACGAGTTATTAATTGGTAGTGGAAAACATCATTCAGTTAACGAGTTATTTATTAGTTGTAGAAAACATCACTTTTATCAAGTTATGTATTAGCAGTGCAAGCATCATTCAGTTAACGAGTTATTAATTAGTAGTGGAAAACATCATTCAATTAACGAGTTATTAATTAGTAGTGGAAAACATAATTCATTTATCAAGTTATTAATTAGCAGTGCAAAAATCATTCAGTTAACGAGTTATTAATTAGCAGTGCGAACATCATTCAGTTAACGAGAGATTAATTAGTAGTGAAAAATATCATTCTTTTATCAAGTTATTAATTAGCATTGGAAACATCATTCAGTTAACGAGTTATTAATTAGTAGTGGAAAACATCATTCATTTATCAAGTTATTAATTAGCAGTGCAAACATCATTCAGTTAACGAGTTATTAATTAGTTGTAGAAAACATCATTCTTTTATCAAGTTATGTATTAGCAGTGCAAACATCATTCAGTTAACGAGATATTAATTAGTTGTGCAAAACATTATTCAGTTAACGAGTTATTACTTAGTGGAAAACATCATTCATTTATCAAGTTATTAATTAGCAGTGCAAACATTATTCAGTTAACGAGTTAATTGGTAGTGGAAAATATCATTCTTTTATCAAGTTATTAATTAGCATTGGAAACATCATTCAGTTAACGAGTTATTAATTAGCAATGCAAAAATTATTCAGTTAACGAGTTATTAATTAGTAGTGGAAAACATCATTCATTTATCAAGTTATTAATTAGCAGTGCAAACATCATTCAGTTAACGAGTTATTAATTGGTAGTGGAAAACATCATTTAGTTAACGAGTTATTAATTAGTAGTGGAAAACATCATTCATTTATCAAGTTATAAATTAGCAGTGCAAACATTGTTCAGTTACCGAGTTATTAATTGGTACTGCAAAACATCATTCAGTTAAAGAGTTAATTAGTATTACAACCATCATTCATTTAACGAGTTATTTATTAGTAGTAGACAATTAAGTTAACAAGTTATTAATTAGTAGTGCAAACATCATTCATTTATCAATTTATTAATTAGCAGTGCAAACATAATTCAGTTAACAAGTTATTAATTAGTTGTGGAAAACATCATTTAGTTAACGAGTTATTAATTAGTAGTGAAAAACATCATTCATCAAGTTATTAATTAGCAGTGCAAACATCATTCAGTTAACGAGTTATCAATTGGTAGTGGAAAACATCATTCAGTTAACGAGTTATTAATTAGTAGTGGAAAACATCATTAATTTATCAAGTTATTAATTAGCAGTTCAAACATCATTCAGTTAACGAGTTATTAATTGGTAGTGGAAAACATCATTTAGTTAACGAGTTATTAATTAATAGTGGAAAACATCATTCATTTATCAAGTTATTAATTAGCAGTGCAAACATCATTCAGTTAACGAGTTATTAATTAGTAGTGGAAAACATCATTCAGTTAACGAGTTATTAATTAATAGTGGAAAACATCATTCATTTATCAAGTTATTAATTAGCAGTGCAAACATCATTCAGTTAACGAGTTATTAATTGGTAGTGGAAAACATCATTCAGTTAACGAGTTATTTATTAGTTGTAGAAAACATCACTTTTATCAAGTTATGTATTAGCAGTGCAAGCATCATTCAGTTAACGAGTTATTAATTAGTAGTAGAAAACATCATTCAATTAACGAGTTATTAATTAGTAGTGGAAAACATAATTCATTTATCAAGTTATTAATTAGCAGTGCAAAAATCATTCAGTTAACGAGTTATTAATTAGCAGTGCGAACATCATTCAGTTAACGAGAGATTAATTAGTAGTGAAAAATATCATTCTTTTATCAAGTTATTAATTAGCATTGGAAACATCATTCAGTTAACGAGTTATTAATTAGTAGTGGAAAACATCATTCATTTATCAAGTTATGTATTAGCAGTGCAAACATCATTCAGTTAACGAGATATTAATTAGTTGTGCAAAACATTATTCAGTTAACGAGTTATTACTTAGTGGAAAACATCATTCATTTATCAAGTTATTAATTAGCAGTGCAAACATTATTCAGTTAACGAGTTAATTGGTAGTGGAAAATATCATTCTTTTATCAAGTTATTAATTAGCATTGGAAACATCATTCAGTTAACGAGTTATTAATTAGCAATGCAAAAATTATTCAGTTAACAAGTTATTAATTAGTAGTGGAAAACATCATTCATTTATCAAGTTATTAATTAGCAGTGCAAACATGATTCAGTTAATGAGTTATTAATTGGTAGTGGAAAACATCATTTAGTTAACGAGTTATTAATTAGTAGTGGAAAACATCATTCATTTATCAAGTTATAAATTAGCAGTGCAAACATTGTTCAGTTACCGAGTTATTAATTGGTACTGCAAAACATCATTCAGTTAAAGAGTTAATTAGTATTGCAACCATCATTCATTTAACGAGTTATTTATTAGTAGTAGACAATTAAGTTAACAAGTTATTAATTAGTAGTGCAAACATCATTCATTTATCAATTTATTAATTAGCAGTGCAAACATAATTCAGTTAACAAGTTATTAATTAGTTGTGGAAAACATCATTTAGTTAACGAGTTATTAATTAGTAGTGGAAAACATCATACATCAAGTTATTAATTAGCAGTGCAAACATCATTCAGTTAACGAGTTATCAATTGGTAGTGGAAAACATCATTCAGTTAACGAGTTATTAATTAGTAGTGGAAAACATCATTAATTTATCAAGTTATTAATTAGCAGTTCAAACATCATTCAGTTAACAAGTTATTAATTGGTAGTGGAAAACATCATTCAGTTAACGAGTTATTAATTAATAGTGGAAAACATCATTCATTTATCAAGTTATTAATTAGCAGTGCAAACATCATTCAGTTAACGAGTTATTAATTGGTAGTGGAAAACATCATTCAGTTAACGAGTTATTTATTAGTTGTAGAAAACATCACTTTTATCAAGTTATGTATTAGCAGTGCAAGCATCATTCAGTTAACGAGATATTAATTAGTTGTGCAAAACATTATTCAGTTACCAAGTTATTAATTAGTAGTGGAAAACATCATTCATTTATCAAGTTATTAATTAGCAGTGCTAACATCATTCAGTAAACGCGTTATTAATTGGTAGTGGAAAACATCATTCAATTAACGAGTTATTAATTAGTAGTGGAAAACATCATTCATTTATCAAGTTATTAATTAGCAGTGCAAACATCATTCAGTTAATGAGTTATTAATTGGTAGTGGAAAACATCATTTAGTTAACGAGTTATTAATTAGTAGTGGAAAACATCGTTCATTTATCAAGTTATAAATTAGCAGTGCAAACATTGTTCAGTTACCGAGTTATTAATTGGTACTGCAAAACATCATTCAGTTAAAGAGTTAATTAGTATTGCAACCATCATTCATTTAACGAGTTATTTATTAGTAGTAGACAATTAAGTTAACAAGTTATTAATTAGTAGTGCAAACATCATTCATTTATCAATTTATTAATTAGCAGTGCAAACATAATTCAGTTAACAAGTTATTAATTAGTTGTGGAAAACATCATTTAGTTAACGAGTTATTAATTAGTAGTGGAAAACATCATACATCAAGTTATTAATTAGCAGTGCAAACATCATTCAGTTAACGAGTTATCAATTGGTAGTGGAAAACATCATTCAGTTAACGAGTTATTAATTAGTAGTGGAAAACATCATTAATTTATCAAGTTATTAATTAGCAGTTCAAACATCATTCAGTTAACGAGTTATTAATTGGTAGTGGAAAACATCATTCAGTTAACGAGTTATTAATTAATAGTGGAAAACATCATTCATTTATCAAGTTATTAATTAGCAGTGCAAACATCATTCAGTTAACGAGTTATTAATTGGTAGTGGAAAACATCATTCAGTTAACGAGTTATTTATTAGTTGTAGAAAACATCACTTTTATCAAGTTATGTATTAGCAGTGCAAGCATCATTCAGTTAACGAGATATTAATTAGTTGTGCAAAACATTATTCAGTTACCAAGTTATTAATTAGTAGTGGAAAACATCATTCATTTATCAAATTATTAATTAGCAGTGCTAACATCATTCAGTAAACGCGTTATTAATTGGTAGTGGAAAACATCATTCAATTAACGAGTTATTAATTAGTAGTGGAAAACATCATTCATTTATCAAGTTATTAATTAGCAGTGCAAACATCATTCAGTTAATGAGTTATTAATTGGTAGTGGAAAACATCATTTAGTTAACGAGTTATTAATTAGTAGTGGAAAACATCGTTCATTTATCAAGTTATAAATTAGCAGTGCAAACATTGTTCAGTTACCGAGTTATTAATTGGTACTGCAAAACAACATTCAGTTAAAGAGTTAATTAGTATTGCAACCATCATTCATTTAACGAGTTATTTATTAGTAGTAGACAATTAAGTTAACAAGTTATTAATTAGTAGTGCAAACATCATTCATTTATCAATTTATTAATTAGCAGTGCAAACATAATTCAGTTAACAAGTTATTAATTAGTTGTGGAAAACATCATTTAGTTAACGAGTTATTAATTAGTAGTGGAAAACATCATACATCAAGTTATTAATTAGCAGTGCAAACATCATTCAGTTAACGAGTTATCAATTGGTAGTGGAAAACATCATTCAGTTAACGAGTTATTAATTAGTAGTGGAAAACATCATTAATTTATCAAGTTATTAATTAGCAGTTCAAACATCATTCAGTTAACGAGTTATTAATTAGTAGTGGAAAACATCATTCAGTTAACGAGTTATTTATTAGTTGTAGAAAACATCACTTTTATCAAGTTATGTATTAGCAGTGCAAGCATCATTCAGTTAACGAGATATTAATTAGTTGTGCAAAACATTATTCAGTTACCAAGTTATTAATTAGTAGTGGAAAACATCATTCATTTATCAAGTTATTAATTAGCAGTTCAAACATCATTCAGTTAACGAGTTATTAATTGGTAGTGGAAAACATCATTCAGTTAACGAGTTATTAATTAATAGTGGAAAACATCATTCATTTATCAAGTTATTAATTAGCAGTGCAAACATCATTCAGTTAACGAGTTATTAATTGGTAGTGGACAACATCATTCAGTTAACGAGTTATTTATTAGTTGTAGAAAACATCACTTTCATCAAGTTATGTATTAGCAGTGCAAGCATCATTCAGTTAACGAGATATTAATTAGTTGTGCAAAACATTATTCAGTTACCAAGTTATTAATTAGTAGTGGAAAACATCATTCATTTATCAAATTATTAATTAGCAGTGCAAACATCATTCAGTTAACGAGTTATTAATTAGTTGTGGAAAACATCATTCAGTTAACGAGTTATTAATTAGTAGTGAAATGCATCATTCTTTATCGAGTTATTAATAAGCAGTGCATACATTCAGTTAACGAGTTATTAATTAGTTGTAGAAAACATCATTCTTTTATCAAGTTATGTATTAGCAGTGCAAACATCATTCAGTTAACGAGATATTAATTAGTTGTGCAAAACATTATTCAGTTACCAAGTTATTAATTAGCAGTGTAAAAATCATTCAGTTAACGAGTTATTAATTGGTAGTGGAAAACATCATTCAGTTAACGAGTTATTAATTAGTAGTGGAAAACATCATTTATTTATCAAGTTATTAATAAGCAGTGCAAACATCATTCAGTTAACGAGTTATTAATTAGTTGTGGAAAACATCATTCAATTAACGAGTTATGAATTAGTATTGGAAAACATCATTCATTTATCAAGTTATTAATTAGCAGTACAAACATCATTCAGTTAACGAGTTATTAATTGGTAGTGGAAAACATCATTTAGTTAAGGAGTTCTTAATTAATAGTGGAAAACATCATTCATTTATCAAGTTATTAATTAGCAGTGCAAACATCATTCAGTTAACGAGTTATTAATTAGTAGTGAAATGCATCATTCTTTATCGAGTTATTAATAAGCAGTGCAAACATTAAGTTAACGAGTTATTAATTAGTTGTAGAAAACATCATTCTTTTATCAAGTTATGTATTAGCAGTGCAAACATCATTCAGTTCACGAGATATTAATTAGTTGTGCAAAACATTATTCAGTTAACGAGTTATTACTTAGTAGTGGAAAACATCATTCATTTATCAAGTTATTAATTAGCAGTGCAAACATCATTCAGTTAACGAGTTATTAATTGGTAGTGGAAAACATCATTCATTTACCAAGTTATTAATTAGCATTGGAAACATCATTCAGTTAACGAGTTATTAATTAGTAGTGGAAAACATGATTCAATTAACGAGTTATTAATTAGTAGTGGAAAACATAATTCATTTATCAAGTTATTAATTAGCACTGCAAACATCATTCAGTTAACGAGTTATTAATTGGTAGTGGAAAACATCATTCAGTTAACGAGTTATTAATTAGTAGTGGAAAACATCATTCATTTATCAAGATATTAATTAGCAGTGCAAACATCATTAAGTTAACGAGTTATTAATTGGTAGTGGAAAACATCATTCTTTTATCAAGTTATTAATTAGCATTGGAAACATCATTCAGTTAACGAGTTATTAATTAGTAGTTGAAAACATCATTCAATTAACGATTTATTAATTAGTAGTGGAAAACATAATTCATTTATCAAGTTATTAATTAGCAGTGCAAAAATTATTCAGTTAACGAGTTATTAATTAGCAATGCGAACATCATTCAGTTAACGAGATATTAATTAGTAGTGGAAAACATCATTCATTTATCAAGTTATTAATTAGCAGTGCAAACATCATTCAGTTAACGAGATATTAATTAGTAGTGGAAAATATTATTTTATCAAGTTATTAATTAGCATTGGAAACATCATTCAGTTAACAGTTATTAATTAGTAGTGGAAAACATCATTCATTTATCAAGTTATTAATTAGCAGTGCAAACATCATTCAGTTAACGAGATATTAATTAGTAATGGAAAATATCATTCTTTTATCAAGTTATTAATTAGCATTGGAAACATCATTCAGTTAACGAGTTATTAATTAGTAGTTGAAAACATCATTCAATTAACGAGTTATTAATTAGTAGTGGAAAACATAATTCATTTATCAAGTTATTAATTAGCAGTGCAAAAATTATTTAGTTAACAAGTTATTAATTAGCAGTGCGAACATCATTCAGTTAACGAGATATTAATTAGTTGTGCAAAACATTATTCAGTTAATGAGTTATTAATTAGTAGTGGAAAACATCATTCATTTACCAAGTTATTAATTAGCAGTGCAAACATCATTCAGTTAACGAGTTATTAATTGGTAGTGGAAAACATCATTTAGTTAACGAGTTATTAATTAGTAGTGGAAAAAATCATTCATTTATTAAGTTATAAATTAGAAGTGGAAAACATCATTTAGTTAACGAGTTATTAATTGGTACTGCAAAACATCATTCAGTTAAAGAGTTAATTAGTAGTGCAACCATCATTCATTTAACGAATTATTAATTAGCAGTGCAAACATCATTCAGTTAACGAGTTATTAATTGGTAGTGGAAAACATCATTCAGTTAACGAGTTATTTATTAGTTGTAGAAAACATCACTTTTATCAAGTTATGTATTAGCAGTGCAAGCATCATTCAGTTAACGAGATATTAATTAGTTGTGCAAAACATTATTCAGTTACCAAGTTATTAATTAGTAGTGGAAAACATCATTCATTTATCAAGTTATTAATTAGCAGTGCAAACATCATTCAGTTAACGCGTTATTAATTAGTAGTGGAAAACAATTAATTTATCAAGTTATTAATTAGCAGTGCAAACATCATTCAGTTAACGAGTTATTAATTAGTTGTAGAAAACATCATTCTTTTATCAAGTTATGTATTAGCAGTGCAAACACCATTCAGTTAACGAGATATTAATTAGTTGTGCAAAGCATTATTCAGTTAAAGAGTTATTACTTAGTGGAAAACATCATTCATTTATCAAGTTATTAATTAGCAGTGCAAACATTATTCAGTTAACGAGTTAATTGGTAGTGGAAAATATCATTCTTTTATCAAGTTATTAATTAGCATTGGAAACATCATTCAGTTAACGAGTTATTAATTAGCAATGCAAAAATTATTCAGTTAACGAGTTATTAATTAGTAGTGGAAAACATCATTCATTTATCAAGTTATTAATTAGCAGTGCAAACATCATTCAGTTAACGAGTTATTATTTGGTAGTTGAAAACATCATTTAGTTAACGAGTTATTAATTAATAGTGGAAAACATCATTCATTTATCAAGTTATTAATTAGCAGTGCAAACATCATTCAGTTAACGAGTTATTAATTAGTTGTAGAAAACATCATTCTTTTATCAAGTTATGTATTAGCAGTGCAAACATCATTCAGTTAACGAGTTATTATTTGGTAGTTGAAAACATCATTTAGTTAACGAGTTATTAATTAATAGTGGAAAACATCATTCATTTATCAATTTATTAATTAGCAGTGCAAACATAATTCAGTTAACGAGTTATTAATTAGTTGTGGAAAACATCATTTAGTTAACGAGTTATTAATTAGTAGTGGAAAACATCATTCATCAAGTTATTAATTAGCAGTGCACACATCATTCAGTTAACGAGTTATCAATTGGTAGTGGAAAACATCATTCAGTTAACGAGTTATTAATTAATAGTAGAAAACATCATTCATTTATCAAGTTATTAATTAGCAGTGCAAACATCATTCAGTTAACGAGTTATTAATTGGTAGTGGAAAACATCATTCAGTTAACGAGTTATTTATTAGTTGTAGAAAACATCATTCTTTTATCAAGTTATGTATTAGCAGGGCAAACATCATTCAGTTAACGAGTTATTAATTAGTTGTAGAAAACATCATTCTTTTATCAAGTTATGTATTAGCAGTGCAAACACCATTCAGTTAACAAGATATTAATTAGTTGTGCAAAACATTATTCAGTTAACGAGTTATTACTTAGTGGAAAACATCATTCATTTATCAAGTTATTAATTAGCAGTGCAAACATTATTCAGTTAACGAGTTAATTGGTAGTGTAAAATATCATTCATTTATCAAGTTATTAATTAGCATTGGAAACATCATTCAGTTAACGAGTTATTAATTAGCAATGCAAAAATTATTCAGTTAACGAGTTATTAATTAGTAGTGGAAAACATCATTCATTTATCAAGTTATTAATTAGCAGTGCAAACATCATTCAGTTAACGAGTTATTAATTGGTAGTGGAAAACATCATTTAGTTAACGAGTTATTAATTAGTAGTGGAAAACATCATTCATCTATCAAGTTATAAATTAGCAGTGCAAACATTGTTCAGTTAACGAGTTATTAATTGGTACTGCAAAACATCATTCAGTTAAAGAGTTAATTAGTAGTGCAACCATCATTCATTTAACGAGTTATTTATTAGTAGTAGACAATTAAGTTAACAAGTTATTAATTAGTAGTGCAAACATCATTCATTTATCAATTTATTAATTAGCAGTGCAAACATAATTCAGTTAACGAGTTATTAATTAGTTGTGGAAAACATCATTTAGTTAACGAGTTATTAATTAGTAGTGGAAAACATCATTCATCAAGTTATTAATTAGCAGTGCACACATCATTCAGTTAACGAGTTATCAATTGGTAGTGGAAAACATCATTCAGTTAACGAGTTATTAATTAGTAGTGAAATGCATCATTCTTTATCGAGTTATTAATAAGCAGTGCAAATATCATTCAGTTAACGAGATATTAATTAATTGTGCAAAACATCATTTAGTTAACGAGTTATTAATTAATAGTGGAAAACATCATTCATTTATCAAGTTATTAATTAGCAGTGCAAACATCATTCAGTTAACGAGTTATTAATTAGTTGTAGAAAACATCATTCTTTTATCAAGTTATGTATTAGCAGTGCAAACATCATTCAGTTAACGAGATATTAATTAGTTGTGCAAAACATTATTCAGTTAACGAGTTATTACTTAGTGGAAAACATCATTCATTTATCAAGTTATTAATTAGCATTGGAAACATCATTCAGTTAACGAGTTATTAATTAGTAGTGGAAAACATCATTCAATTAACGAGTAATTAATTAGCAGTGGAAAACATAATTCATTTATCAAGTTATTAATTAGCAGTGCAAAAATTATTCAGTTAATGAGTTATTAATTAGTAGTGGAAAACATCATTCAAATAACGAGTTATTAATTAGTAGTGGAAAACATCATTCATCAAGTTATTAATTAGCAGTGCAAACATCATTCAGTTAAGGAGTTATTTATTGGTAGTGGAAAACATCATTCAGTTAACGAGTTATCAATTGGTAGTGGAAAACATCATTCAGTTAACGAGTTATTAATTAGTAGTGAAATGCATCATTCTTTATCGAGTTATTAATAAGCAGTGCAAATATCATTCAGTTAACGAGATATTAATTAGTTGTGCAAAACATTATTCAGTTAACGAGTTACGAATTAGAAGTGGAAAACATCATTCAGTTATCAAGTTATTAATTAGCAGTGCAAAAATCATTCAGTTAACGAGTTATTAATTAGTAGTGGAAAACATCATTCATCATGTTATTAATTAGCAGTGCAAACATCATTCAGTTAACAAGATATTAATTAGTAATGGAAAATATCATTATTTTATCAAGTTATTAATTAGCATTCGAAACATCATTCAGTTAACGAGTTATTAATTAGTAGTTGAAAACATCATTAAATTAACGAGTTATTAATCAGTAGTGGAAAACATAATTCATTTAGCAAGTTATTAATTAGCAGTGCAAAAATTATTCAGTTAACGAGTTATTAATTAGCAGTGCGAACATCATTCAGTTAACGAGTTATTACTTAGTGGAAAACATCATTCATTTATCAAGTTATTAATCAGCAGTGCAAACATCATTCAGTTAACGAGTTATTAATTAGTTGTAGAAAACATCATTCTTTTATCAAGTTATGTATTAGCAGTGCAAACACCAATCAGTTAACGAGATATTAATTAGTTGTGCAAAACATTATTCAGTTAACAATTTATTACTTAGTGGAAAACATCATTCATTTATCAAGTTATTAATTAGCAGTGCAAACATTATTCAGTTAACGAGTTAATTGGTAGTGGAAAAATATCATTCTTTTATCAAGTTATTAATTAGCATTGGAAACATCATTCAGTTAACGAGTTATTAATTAGCAATGCAAAAATTATTCAGTTAACAAGTTATTAATTAGTAGTGGAAAACATCATTCAGTTAACGAGTTATTAATTAGTAGTGAAATGCATCATTCTTTATCGAGTTATTAATAAGCAGTGCAAATATCATTCAGTTAACGAGATATTAATTAGTTGTGCAAAACATTATTCAGTTAACGAGTTACGAATTAGTAGTGGAAAACATCATTCAGTTATCAAGTTATTAATTAGCAGTGCAAAAATCATTCAGTTAACGAGTTATTAATTAGTAGTGCAAACATCATTCATTTATCAATTTATTAATTAGCAGTGCAATCATAATTCAGTTAACGAGTTATTAATTAGTTGTGGAAAACATCATTTAGTTAACGAGTTATTAATTAGTAGTGGAAAACATCATTCATCAAGTTATTAATTAGCAGTGCAAACATCATTCAGTTAACGAGTTATCAATTGGTAGTGGAAAACATCATTCAGTTAACGAGTTATTAATTAATAGTGGAAAACATCATTCATTTATCACGTTATTAATTAGCAGTGCAAACATCATTCAGTTAACGAGTTATTAATTAGTTGTAGAAAACATCATTCTTTTATCAAGTTATGTATTAGCAGTGCAAACATCATTCAGTTAACGAGATATTAATTAGTTGTGCAAAACATTATTCAGATAACGAGATATTAATTAGTAGTGGAAAACATCATTCATTTATCAAGTTATTAATTAGCAGTGCAAACATCATTCAGTTAACGAGATATTAATTAGTAATGGAAAATATCATTCTTTTATCAAGTTATTAATTAGCATTGGAAACATCATTCAGTTAACGAGTTATTAATTAGTAGTGGAAAACATCATTCAATTAACGAGTTATTAATTAGTAGTGAAAAACATAATTCATCAAGTTATTAATTAGCAGTGCAAAAATCATTCAGTTAACGATTTATTAATTAGCAGTGCGAACATCATTCAGTTAACGAGATATTAATTAGTAGTGGAAAATATCATTCTTTTATCAAGTTATTAATTAGCATTGGAAACATCATTCAGTTAACGAGTTATTAATTAGTAGTGGAAAACATCATTCATTTATCAAGTTATTAATTAGCAGTGCAAACATCATTCAGTTAACGAGTTATTAATTAGTTGTAGAAAACATCATTCTTTTATCAAGTTATGTATTAGCAGTGCAAACACCATTCAGTTAACGAGATATTAATTAGTTGTGCAAAACATTATTCAGTTAACGAGTTATTACTTAGTGGAAAACATCATTCATTTATCAAGTTATTAATTAGCAGTGCAAACATTATTCAGTTAACGAGTTAATTGGTAGTGTAAAATATCATTGTTTTATCAAGTTATTAATTAGCATTGGAAACATCATTCAGTTAACGAGTTATTAATTAGCAATGCAAAAATTATTCAGTTAACGAGTTATTAATTAGTAGTGGAAAACATCATTCATTTATCAAGTTATTAATTAGCAGTGCAAACATCATTCAGTTAACGAGTTATTAATTGGTAGTGGAAAACATCATTTAGTTAAAGAGTTAATTAGTAGTGCAACCATCATTCATTTAACGAGTTATTTATTAGTAGTAGACAATTAAGTTAACAAGTTATTAATTAGTAGTGCAAACATCATTCATCAATTTATTAATTAGCAGTGCAAACATAATTCAGTTAACGAGTTATTAATTAGTTGTGGAAAACATCATTTAGTTAACGAGTTATTAATTAATAGCAGAAAACATCATTAATTTAACAAGTTATTAATTAGCAGTGCAAACATCATTCAGTTAACGAGTTATTAATTGGTAGTGGAAAACATCATTCAGTTAACGAGTTATTTATTAGTTGTAGAAAACATCACTTTTATCAAGTTATGTATTAGCAGTGCAAGCATCATTCAGTTAACGAGATATTAATTAGTTGTGCAAAACATTATTCAGTTACCAAGTTATTAATTAGTAGTGGAAAACATCATTCATTTATCAAGTTATTAATTAGCAGTGCTAACATCATTCAGTTAACGAGTTATTAATTGGTAGTGGAAAACATCATTCAATTAACGAGTTATTAATTAGTAGTGGAAAACATCATTCATTTATCAAGTTATTAATTAGCAGTGCAAACATCATTCAGCTAACGGGTTATTAATTGGTAGTGGAAAACATCACTTAGTTAACGCGTTATTAATTAGTAGTGGAAAACAATTAATTTATCAAGTTATTAATTAGCAGTGCAAACATCATTCAGTTAACGAGTTATTAATTAGTTGTAGAAAACATCATTCTTTTATCAAGTTATGTATTAGCAGTGCAAACATCATTCAGTTAACGAGATATTAATTAGTTGTGCAAAACATTATTCAGTTAACGAGTTATTACTTAGTGGAAAACATCATTCATTTATCAAGTTATTAATTAGCAGTGCAAACATCATTCAGTTAACGAGTTAATTGGTAGTGGAAAATATCATTCTTTTATCAAGTTATTAATTAGCATTGGAAACATCATTCAGTTAACGAGTTATTAATTAGCAATGCAAAAATTATTCAGTTAACGAGTTATTAATAAGTAGTGGAAAACATCATTCATTTATCAAGTTATTAATTAGCAGTGCAAACATCATTCAGTTAACGAGTTATTAATTAGTTGTAGAAAACATCATTCTTTTATCAAGTTATGTATTAGCAGTGCAAACATCATTCAGTTAACGAGATATTAATTAGTTGTGCAAAACATTATTCAGTTAACGAGTTATTACTTAGTGGAAAACATCATTCATTTATCAAGTTATTAATTAGCAGTGCAAACATCATTCAGTTAACGAGTTAATTGGTAGTGGAAAATATAATTCTTTTATCAAGTTATTAATTAGCATTGGAAACATCATTCAGTTAACGAGTTATTAATTAGTAGTGGAAAACATGATTCAATTAACGAGTTATTAATTAGTAGTGGAAAACATCATTCATTTATCAAGTTATTAATTAGCAGTGCAAACATCATTCAGTTAACGAGTTATTAATTGGTAGTAGAAAACAGTCAGTTAACGCGTTATCAATTAGTAGTGGAAACATTCAGTTTCCAATTCATTAATTAGTAGTCGAAACATTGATATGAGTTATTAGTGATCGTAACATCATTCAGTTAACGATTTATTAATTAGTAGTGAAATGCATCATTCTTTATCGAGTTATTAATAAGCAGTGCAAACATCATTCAGTTAACGAGTTATTAATTAGTTGTAGAAAACATCATTCTTTTATCAAGTTATGTATTAGCAGTGCAAACATGATTTAGTTAACGAGATATTAATTACTTGTGCAAAACATTATTCAGTTAATGAGTTATTAATTAGTAGTGGAAAACATCATTTAGTTAACGAGTTATTAATTAGTAGTGGAAAACATCATTCTTTTATCAAGTTATTAATTAGCAGTGCAAACATCATGCAGTTAACGAGTTATTAATTAGTAGTGGAAAACATCATTTAGTTAACAAGTTATTAATTAGTAGTGGAAAAAATCATTCTTTTATCAAGTTATTAATTAGCAGTGCAAACATCATTCAGTTAACGAGTTATTAATTGGTAGTGGAAAACATCATTCAGTTAATGAGTTAATTAGTAGTGCAACCATCATTCATTTAACAAGTTATTCATTAGTAGCAGACAATTAAGTTAACAAGTTATTAATTAGTAGTGTAAACATCATTCATTTATCAAGTTATTATTAGCAGTGCAAACATCAGTTAACGAGTTATTAATTAGTTGTAGAAAACATCATTCTTTTATCAAGTTATGTATTAGCAGTGCAAAGATCATTCAGTTAACGAGATATTAATAAGTTGTGCAGAACATTATTCAGTTAACGGGTTATTAATTAGTAGTGGAAAACATCATTCATTTATCAAGTTATTAATTAGTAGTGCAAACATCATTCAGTTAACAAGTTATTAATTGGTAGTGGAAAACATCATTCAGTTAACAAGTTATTAATTAGTAATGGAAAACATCATTCATTTATCAAGTTATTAATTAGCAGTGCAAACAACATTCAGTTAACGAGTTATTAATTAGTTGTTGAAAACATCATTCTTTTATCAAATTATGTATTAGTAGTGGAAACATCATTCAGTTAACGAGATATTAATTAGTTGTGCAAAACATTATTCAGTTAACGAGTTATGAATTAGTATTGGAAAACATCATTCACTTATCAAGTTATTAATTAGCAGTGCAAACATCATTCAGTTAACGAGTTATTAATTGGTAGTGGAAAACATCATTTAGTTAAGGAGTTCTTAATTAATAGTGGAAAACATCATTCATTTATCAAGTTATTAATTAGTAGTGCAAACATCATTCAGTTAACGAGTTATTAATTGGTAGTGAAAAACATCATTCAGTTAACGAGTTATTAATTAGTAGTGAAATGCATCATTCATTATCGAGTTATTAATAAGCAGTGCAAACATTCAGTTAACGAGTTATTAATTAGTTGTAGAAAACATCATTCTTTTATCAAGTTATGTATTAGCAGTGCAAACATCATTCAGTTAACGAGATATTAATTAGTTGTGCAAAACATTATTCAGTTAACGAGTTATTAATTAGTTGTAGAAAACATCATTATTTTATCAAGTTATGTATGAGCAGTGCAAACATCATTCAGTTAACAAGATATTAATTAGTTGTGCAAAACATTATTCAGTTAACGAGTTATTAATTGGTAGTGGAAAACATCATTCAATTAACGAGTTATTAATTTGTAGTGGAAAACATCATTCATTTATCAAGTTATTAATTAGCAGTGCAAACATCATTCAGTTAACCAGTTATCAATTGGTAGTGGAAAACATCATTCAGTTAACGAGTTAATTAGTAGTGCAACCATCATTCATTTAACAAGTTATTAATTAGTAGCAGACAATTAAGTTAACAAGTTAATAATTAGTTGTGGAAACATCATTCAGTTAACGAGTTATTAATTAATAGTGGAAAACATCATTCAGTTAACGAGTTATTAATTAGTAGTGGAAAAATCATTCAGTTAATGAGTCATTAATTAGTAGTGCAAACATCATTTAGTTAAAAAGTTTATAATTAGTAGTGGAAAAATCACTCAGTTAACGAGTTGTTAATTAGTTGTGGAAAACATTCAGTTAACGAGTTATTAATTAATAGGGCAAACATCATTAAGTTAACATGTTCTTAATTAGTAGTGGAATCACTAAGTTAACGAGTTATTAATTAGTAGTGGAAACATCATTAAATTAACAAGTTCTTATATCTATTTAAAGATGTTGGAAAAATGTGTTGAAACAAATGTATAAATCTAATGTACAACACGGCATTTGCTGTGAATAAAACGTGAAAGCTCGAGGCAACACTGATATTTCCATAATTCTGTTCATGACCCTCACATCCCCTACACTGTTTTCCCCCCAAATAGATGATTAACACAAATTTTGGCTACAGCTTCTATTGATTAGCAATAATGTGACACAACATATATGACCACAACAACACCAACATACATGTATAATCATGTAACCTTTTATACCACTATAAACTTATTCATCAAGTTTTATATATGTATATCCATAGATGTGCAGCAATATAGAGCCCCCGTCAGTCTGTCCTTCACAACACTGGCCCTTGATCTCCTCTAGCCGCAACCTCTTGGCTCAGAGACAAACTGCCAGCCATTGACTCGGTAACTCCAATAGCCGCTGCTATTGAGCGCTAACTCCCAAGGGCCCAACCATCTCCTGTACTAAGTTGCCACCAATCCACCAACTCTGGCAACCCACCTTAGGGGTTAAACCATTGGCAAAAAACACCTGACTTGTGGCCCTGCCAATAGCTGTGACAATGCCCCCACTTGTCCACTTCACCGACCTGCCTCTGGTCCTCCCCAAATGCTTCCCGGCCACCGAAGTGACAACTAGCATGTAGACTCCGAAGCCACCACCTCTCAAAAGTCAGGGAGGGCAGGTGGGGACTTTACTCTTCCCACTGGTTACCTAAAATGGTGCCCGTCTATTCTTTATCTCAACTAAAATGTGGTCCCTTAACTCCACCCCCACATCGGTACCTCCCCCACACGCTATGCCGTAACCCACTTGGAGGCTGTGCAGGGTCATGGCCGCCCTCCTCCAAGCCTGGCTGGCTGCTATCCGTGACTCACAGTCTGTGGGCCTGCTCTGCTTGTGGCTGCTGGAAGCACAGAGTGTCCTCCATAAATAGATATATTATTGTTTGCCTGCTCTCAAGACCATCTGTCTGTTCAGTCACTGTGCTGTGATTATGCCTGATGCTAACATAAATCTTAATGATTATTAGTCTGCCCACATTGTGCTACACAGTTTACAGGCCTAAGGACAAAGCAGGGAACTAGGGGTAGGCACCTGCCTAGGGCACAAAGACATGGGGGCGCTGGGCAGGTACCTAGGGTGCCTAGGGCTCACTGTCGGCAAGGCCCTCAGACAAAGTATGTGTTGTAAGAAGGCCACACGTGGCTGGTGAACTGGGCTGCATGTAGCTGGTTTAGTCTGTTACACTGCACACAATCAAAGAGACACTTTTCAATGAACCCAACAAGAATCTTTACTGAAGCACTGTGTCACATCCACCTTCAACACCAACTGTTTTTTTTCCCAAACTGAAACTATTGCCAAAAAAAGAACATTTAAAACAAGCTTGGTTTCATTAAATAAAAATACTTTTTGTATACAATCATTTAAAAAGTCTGAATTTTTTTTTTTAAATGAAGTAATGTTATGCTATTTCCCTGATGATCTGATGATAACCTAGGGTTGCCTCTTGGATTTCACCTGGACAGGCAGGTTTTTGGAAGGGCTGCCCGGTGATCACCATGTCATCAGTCCCGCCTTCCCATGTCACCTGCCCTGCCTCCCCACATCACCCACCCCGCCTCCCCGATGTCACTGGCCCGCCCCCTGCACGTTCTTGCCACACAAAAAAAAAGGTGGCAACCCTATGATACCCACCACACAAATCTAGAGAGTTGGGAGAAAATAAGGATTATCATGAGTAGATTCTGAACAGCAAATAACATTTTCATATAAACAATGACCAAGTGAAATATATTAAAACTTTACTATATCCATTAGGTAAATAGAAAGGGGAATTAATAGGAAAGCTTATTGATCTTTTAAAGGGGTCGTTCACCTGTAAGTTAAATTTTAGTATGTTATAGAATGACTAATTCTAAGCAACTTTTCAATTGGTCTTCATTATTTATTTTTTTTATAGTTTTTTAATTATTCACTTCTGACTCTTTCCCGCATTCCAATGGAGGTCACTGACCCCATCTAAAAAGAAATGCTCTGTAAGGCTGCAAATGTATTGTTATTGCTACGTTATATTAATCATCCGTCTATTCAAACACTCCCCTGTTTATAATCATATCTCTTATTCAAATAAGTGCATGGTTGCTAGGATAATTTGGACCCTAGCAACACAATTGCTGACACAAACTCAGGAGAGCTGCTGAATAAAAAACTAAAGAACTCAAAAGACACAAATAATAAAACATAAAAACCAACTGCAATTTTTGTCAGAATATCACTCTCTACAACCAACTAACAGTTAATGAAAACCAATTACAATGTGTCTCAAACATGAAAAATTCTTTTAGACAGAAAATATTCCTGCAAAATCACAATAAAAATAGTCCATATGTGAATAATAAGGGCAGAACACTGAGTAAAAATAACTTAAAGGGACAGTATACATCCTTTTTATAACAGATTTAGACTTTTCCACTTCATTGGGCAAAAATGTATGTTTGCTGCAAGTCCTATTCATTGAATTTAGGTTGAAGAAGCGTTATATAGTCCCTTTAGTGTATGTATGAAATGTACACCCTCCAGGAATGAAAGTAAAATTACTTAGTACTTTTAAGTATGTGATATTTTTTTCATGTGTTTTCTTCACATTACTCATTTAGGATCAAGTTTTCATACCAGAAGTATTGCGTTCCTATGCTGGCTAGATTAATGATGCAGAGTCTATGGGGGTAGTTACTAAACGCAAAGTGTTCTTCCATTAAAATAAAGTCGACTGCCATCCATGAATTTACCTAGTTTATGAAAAAACAATATTGAAAGAAATCGGTTTAGAAAAAGTCTCGACAAATTGAATCGCATGCCTTTTTCGAATATGACACTTTAATCTTATGTCTTTTTCGAGTTGATGCCCGGTAACTTTTTGGATTATTATATGAAAACCAGAGCAGAGCACGATGTCAAGAAACATCTTCAAATTGTAAAAGGGACATCTGCCATTGACATCTACTTGTCTTCGACAGGTATTAGCTGGAGTATGTTCGGATTTACCAGCTTCAGGATATAATAAATCTCTAAAAATTAACGTTTTTTTCTATCTAAAAATTAAAATGCTTCTCCTTTATAAAAACTTAACCAGAAGGTTTAATAAACAGGCCCCTAGCTTTCAGATTTTTTTGAGGTGGGTAAATACTATTTAGAATGGGGCAGGTTATGCTGCCTGCATCCAGGACTTAACCCTCTGATGGCTGGCTGTTCAGCAAAGAAGCTCAGTGCTGCTGGGAAGAAAGCATGATATTTGTAATGTAAAACTACTTTTATCATCCAATAGCTACAGAAACACATTTATGTATATTTCAAACATGTTAAGAAGACCATTCTGTGCAATCTTATTTATTATTTACTAAAACCAAATTTATCTCACAATTGAAATAAAAGAAGATCGACCAAAACTCCCATGCCCGTTTTTGTCTTATTTATTAATAAAATAACTAGAATAAATCGGATTGGGAAAAAACCCAATCATACAATTTTTTCTGACTTCATCCCCAAATCGCTTGATTTTTTCTGTTTTTTGCCCTAAAACACCAAGTTTTGCAGAAATGTATCCCTGGCTTTCCCACCTACTAAGTAAAGGCTGACATATTGCCTGAGTCCTTGTGAAATTAAATGAAGACAGGGTAGGACTGAGCTGGAGGGACATTGGGAAAAACTGGCCCTCATGGCCCAGACCCGCTCCCTGATCTGTCCGGCCCCCAAAGTGAAATAATGCTATACGGTGCCCATGTTTGAGTGCAGTTTGCTCATGAGCACTGTGCTGGCCCCAGAAGTTTGGAACCCGTGCCCCAAATTATGGCTTTAGATTTCAAGCTACAAAGGTCCATATAAAAGACAGAGAGTTATTTTCAATGTATCCCATTAACACTTGTACAGATTTGTCATGCAGTTAAATATATTTCTGACTGCCCAGCATTATCTTTTGGTGTGCCTTTGGTGCCTCATTCTCACACTAATTGTACTGTATGCAAGGTTCCACATAATGGATGGCAGGGCTGTGTTTCATATGAAGGTAAACAACTCAAAAGCAGAACAACTTGTGTCTCACACCATCTACTGTATTTAAATGATCACCACAAAAAGATAAACCACAATATTGGTGAAACACCTCAAATCACATGAATGCATTCTTTAAGGGGTAGTTCACCTTCAAACAACTAGTTGTTTTCAGATAGATCACCAGATAAAACAACTTTTTTTTCAATGACTTTCCATTTTCTATGTGTAATAATAAGCAAAAATGCCTGTTTGCACCTATGTCCACACCGCATCAAGTTTCAATGACCACCACAAGAACATAAAAAAATATAGAGACCTCAAAAAGATACCCTCTGCGACCGCAATACAATGGACAAAAAATAAGAAAACACGAAATACAATAAACTATTAGCAAAAACATTCCCATAAAACAGAAATTGCAAGAGATAAATCCAATACAATAATGACAATATTGTACATTTTTGGTCATGTGCAAAAAAAGATATGGATGTAGACCAAGCGCAACACTATTTCAAGTCACACATGAAAAAAATTACCAGCGGATCCCTTTGCATTGCTCCACTATGATCCTAGAGCAAACGAAAGAGCCAGGGAGCAACCTGTGTGCCAAGCAAATGCCCCAGGCACACGTCGCCCCCGCTGACGCCACCCCTTCCCGCCCCTGTAAGTTTAATAATAAGCAACAATGCCTATTTGCACCTACTGTAGGTCAATACACATCAAGTTTCAATGACCACCACAAGAACTTTTTAAGGAATTACAGAAACCTCAAAAAAACACCCTCTGCATTTAAACGCATTCTTAGTGACCAGATTTCTACATACATATTTGAAAGCAATAAACTGGACAAAAAATAAGAAAACATGAAATACAATAAACTATTAGCAAAAACATACCCACGAAACAGAAATTCCAAGAGATAAATCCAATCCAATAAAGACAATATTGAACATTTTTGGTCATGTGCAAAAAATGGTGTGGATGTAGACCAAGCGCAACACTATTTACAGTCACAAGTGAAAGAATTTGTCAGCGAATACCTTTGCATTGCTCCACGATGATCCTAGAGCAAATGAAAGGGCCAGGGAGCAACCTGTGTGCCAAGCAAATGCCCCAGGCACACATGTTGCCCCCACTGATGCCACCACTCTCCACCCCTGAATGTAGGGTTGCCACCTTTCTTTCATGGGGGAACCTGGCAGGGGGCAGGTCGGTGAAGTCGGGGTGTGGGACGGATTATGTTGGGGGCAAACGCCGGATAACGTCGAGGGAAGGGAGGTGATGTTGGGGGGCGGGCCAGATGACATCAAGGGTGAGCCGGTGACGTGTCGATCAGTGATTGCCTGATCACCATGTCATTCACTTCAATGTCCTGTCTGGATTTGGAAATCCAGAAAGGCACTCTTCACCCGGGAAGCCCGTCCAAGAACTGGGCTGTGCGGGTGAAATCCAGAAAGGTGGAAACCCTAACCCTATGTGTAATAATAAGCAAAAATACCTGTTTGCGCCTATGTCCACACTACATCAAATTTCAGTGACCACCACAAGAACATAAAAAAATATAGAAACCTCAAAAAGACACTGTCTGCATTTAGACGCATTTTTAGCGACCATAACTCTACATACATATTTGAAAGCAACAAACTGGACAAAGAAAACATGAAATACAATAAATTATTAGCAAAAACATACCCATGAAACATAAATTGCAAGAGATAAATCCAAGACAATAACGACAATATTGTACCTTTTTGGTCATGTGCAAAAAATGGTGTGGATGTAGACCAAGCGCAACACTATTTACAGTCACAAGTGAAAGAATTTGTCAGCGAATACCTTTGCATTGCTCCACGATGATCCTAGAGCAAATGAAAGGGCCAGGGAGCAACCTGTGTGCCAAGCAAATGCCCCAGGCACACATGTTGCCTCCACTGATGCCACCACTCTCCACCCCTGAATGTAGGGTTGCCACCTTTCTTTCATGGGGGAACCTGGCAGGGGGCAGGCCGGTGAAGTCGGGGTGTGGGACGGATGATGTTGGGGGCAAACGCCGGATAACGTCGAGGGAAGGGAGGTGATGTTGGGGGGCGGGCCAGATGACATCAAGGGTGGGCCGGTGACGTGTCGATCAGTGATTGCCTGATCACCATGTCATTCACTTCAATGTCCTGTCTGGATTTGGAAATCCAGAAAGGCACTCTTCACCCGGGAAGCCCGTCCAAGAACTGGGCTGTGCGGGTGAAATCCAGAAAGGTGGAAACCCTAACCCTATGTGTAATAATAAGCAAAAATACCTGTTTGCGCCTATGTCCACACTACATCAAGTTTCAGTGACCACCACAAGAACATAAAAAAATATAGAAACCTCAAAAAGACACTGTCTGCATTTAGACGCATTTTTAGCGGCCATTACTCTACATACATATTTGAAAGCAACAAACTAGACAAAGAAAACATGAAATACAATAAATTATTAGCAAAAAAATACCCATGAAACATAAATTGCAAGAGATAAATCCAAGACAATAACGACAATATTGTACCTTTTTGGTCATGTGCAAAAAATGGTGTGGATGTAGACCAAGCGCAACACTATTTACAGTCACAAGTGAAAGAAATTGTCAGCGAATACCTTTGCATTGCTCCACGATGATCCTAGAGCAAATGAAAGGGCCAGGGAGCAACCTGTGTGCCAAGCAAATGCCCCAGGCGCACACATCGCCCCCGCTGATGCCACCCCTCTCCGCCCCTTTAAGTTTAATAATAAGCAAAAATGCCTGTTTGCTCCTAGCTGTTTGCTCCTAGCTCCTAAATTGACTCGTAAACAATCCATAAAGGCGACAAATTCCGGCTCATTTACTACACCTCTATGCTGTAATGCTCCATAAGTTGAGAATAAACATACCAACAGACTACGCATAAAAAAACACTAAAAACAACTACATCATAAACTGAACACCTATCATAAACTTGCTACCACCACTACAAAAAAACTTTACTGAGCAAGAATGATTTTGCAGGACATAAATTCCTGGGGGTGGGGGGTATGCATAGCTGTTGTGCCATACATAAAATATTCTAATATTAAACGAAATACTATATATGAAAGTATATAGACATCTCTAGCAATATAGAGATAAATAGAAAAAAAGATAATAAAGCATTAACATAGAGCTTGCCACAGATCACTAGTTCTCTGTTCACACATATACAATTTTTAGGATCTTAGATATTAAGATTTTAAAACAGAGTTTGCCCTATTTCCCCCATTTCAAAAATATTCCCCTAAGCGAACGGAGAACTTGGGATTTACCTTCTGGTGAACTATGGTAAAATCTATTTACTCTTCAATAAATAAAAACATAATGTGTTGTTTTTTTGATTTAGAGGCAAATAGAATTCACCACAATTTACCAGAAAGGAACTTCCCTGCTCTCTATTTACCTATGCAGCATTATCAAATAATCTCTGTTTTAAACCTTTAATAAATATGCACATGAAAATGCCAGCAAGTGAATAAAGAGTGAATCCGTGGGATTCCATCGTTGGGGCAGAGAGCGCATTGCATTTTTTTGAAATTTGGCTTTTTGTCGCCTCTGGTAAATGTGGGGCAATGCGGTCTAAGACAAGGCTCTCTCCTTGCCTCATGGCAGGCTCCCACTGGAAATGACAGGCACCTAAATGCCCGTACAGCACTAAGGTCTTTGGTATTTGCTCTCAGGGCAGAACACTGGCAGACAGAATGCTCCTCTCTACCTGTCACTGCGCCTAATACTAATGACAAGCCAGTAATTGAACACAGATGAGATGGAACACTGACAGGAGGATCCCAACCAAAACACTAGCTTGAAAGCTTGAGCACTGAGATCTGTCTGTCACTGTTCTGTATGCGTTCACTACAGACCTAGTTGATGATTAGTATAAGGAGCAGTAAGGAGTAGTCACAAGTGGAGAAGGAGCACTGCCCTCTGCCTCAGCTGCAAACAGAATGTGCTGTGTGCCAGGGGCCTAGTGTGTAAGTACCTAAAATAACAATTTCTGAGTGAGTTGCCACTGCTGCTTTAGGACCTGATAACATTTTTTTTTTTTTGTATTTAAAATTTTTATTTTCAAATATCTTGCATATAGCAAATATTGGCACATAGCAAAACTCAGAATCTGCAGGTACTGGACAATCTCCAGGCTGCAGTAGTATTGTGGCACATGGGTACATAACATGTATTCCTGAGTTGCATAATAGAGTAGGCCAAGTAGCTGACAAGAAAACTATACAAAAATAAAAGAAAAAGAAATAGAAAAAGGAGTAAGAGAAAAGAAATGATCAAAAGAAAACCAAAAACTAAATAAACATTTGCCTATAACACTTGTGAGCACTGTCTACATTTCTGCGCTACCTGGTACAGCATTGGGTCAAGGAAATTTAGGGATTCCCCTGAGGACCTGATAACATTTTTAATAATTCTGACTTACCTTGCCATGTATTTTTGTCTGGAGCGTTATCCTTTTCCTCTGGAATGAACGAGCCTTTACTAGCAGCAGTAGCTGTTGGTGTAAAAAAAATAAATTAACCCAAAAAATATTTTTTTTTTTACTATGAAAAGAGTAATTGCATCAGAGCACATTCCAGTAGCAACCAATCAAAATCTTCCTTATAGTAGATGGATCAGAACTATTTCCTTATATATATATATATATATATATAGATAGATAGATAGATAGATAGATAGATAGATATATATATATATATATATAAAATCAAAAAACAAAAATAGGCTGTTCGCACACCAATGGATCGCCATACACCAGGTGCTGCCATAGTGTTGAATATTTAACAGTCAATGGATAGTTAGCAGCGCACACTGGAATTTTTTTTATTTTTAAAAAAAACGTAATTTATTTATTGAATTTTAAAAGAGCATAATACATGCATGATGTATGTATTATGCTCTTTTAAAATTTAATAAATAAATTAAGTTTTTTAAAAAAAATTCCAGTGTGCGCTGCTAACTATCCATGGACTGTATATATATATATATATTTTCAGAGGACATACCATGTGACAGATTAGGGTATTTCTATTTCTCAAGCCAACCATCAACACACAGCAACTGCTTTTATAATAACCCTGACATTTCTCATATATATCATGCAGCACCTTATGGATTTATGGCTACATTTAGTGCTATGGAAGTAAAATCCCTATAAACTAGCTACAGTAATAGTGATATTCATAACTATGTGAATATAATGCCAACACCCCTACATCTACGCACAGATATTATTTCCCAACCAGGCACAGAAGATGGCCCATGCTACTTGTTGCTCAACCCAGAATTTATGCACGCTGGGGAACACGATGCAAACCAGCAAACCTGATTTCTCCTGCCAACGGAAATAACTGTCATCACTATCTGCTGGGCAGCTCAGCCCAGAAATTAGGCATAATTTAGTTAAACAAAAAGTTAACCTTGATGCTTAAGTGTATTTTGTCAACCCTTGCTGCTATAACTATAAATAGATACTATCTCATCTTCCTGCCATTCTAAGTACTCAGACTGCTGCTCCCGACCTTGCTTACTTTTCTTTCTCACTCTCAATTGTCAGTTTCCCCACTGGGCTCCATTTCATTTCTCCTTACCCACCACCTTTCAGTCGCCCCCTCCGCTGCCTTCATTCCTGCCATTATTGGGGTATGTGCTGCTGTCTGCTGCCCACTAGTCACACCACACAACCAGCAATCCATCTTCAACTAACTGTCATCGCTGTCTGCTGAACAGTTTACCCCAGAAGTTATGCACAATTTAGTTAATCAAAAAGATAACCTTGATGGTCATATTTTCTCAACCCATGCTGCAATATAACTATAAAAAGATAATATCTCACCTTCTTGCCGTTATTGGGGTACACGCTACAGGATACTAGCGAGACCACACAACCAGCAGTCCATCCTCCTGATTCCTCCTTCCAACTGAACTAACTGTCACTGCTGTGGGCGTGGCTGCAGAAAGGAGGACTTCCTCCTTCCAACTGAACTAACTGTCACTGCTGTGGGCGTGGCTTCAGAAAGGAGGGCTTCCTCCTTCCAACTGACCTGTCATTGCTGTGGGCGGGGCTTCAGAAAGGAGGACTTCCTCCTTCGAACTGAACTAACTGTCATTCCTGGGGGTGTGGCTTCAGAGGGCTGTGTGCATTGACTTGTACAGCACGTGGGCAGAGACAGTTGTATTGAATAAAAAGGGCACCCCATATTAACCCTTGGTTCCCATGCCCATTTGCAGCTATACCAGTGAATCATATTCACGCATGACTAGAAACCACTTGCCTGACATATTGAGCCCATCCCTGACACACACCCCTCAACTTAACGTCTGTACAAAGCAGGGAGAGCAATAGCAATATGTAAGGATATCATCACATGTACAAATGTAACACAGCTGTGCTGTACCCTGGTCCCTGAAACACAAAACTGCCTTCAAAATTGTTCATCTATTTTCCCATCAGCATACCTGGCTCGGCAAGTTTGTCAGACACGTTCTATGTCAGCTGCTGGCTCCGCGGGCCAATAGAAAACAGAGGGTGTGACTTTGCATAACGCAGCGCCGCCCCCTTTCACTGGTTTTCAAGCCGCTGTCCCTAAGTTACTCCTTCACTAAGCAGCACATGTTAACTACAACTCCCAGCTGCCTCAGCAATTCATTTGCTGTTTTACGTACCCCCCCCCCTTGGCAAGAACTAGAAAGTCCTGAGAACTCCACCCCCATGTCTCCCATGTGACACGTGTATAAGGCAGTACAGTCAGTGTCCCTGTGGGGACAGCTTCCAGTAAAACTCATTTCACCTGCAAAACATCTGCCTCCCTAAGGTTAGCTCTCCCCAATGTTAACATTCAATTATTCACACTGATTCTTCCCTCGCTCCCTGTGGCATCCCTTATTTCTACTCTCTGCCCTGCGGCACCGCCCATAACCCCGCCCATAACCCCGCCTACCCATATCCTCCCGCCCCATATGCTTCATGTACCCTCCTCTATCCCTCCTTTTAAGTTACTTGTATGTCCTGGGGACAGTTGTCTTTAATCCTACCTGAGGTATAGACGTCTGCAGGCTCCTCCGTGTCATCTCTCCTGCACGATATGTTTTCCCCTTCATAATCCGTCTTTGCTTTCTCTGTTGACAGAAAGTCCCGCCCCACCATGGCTGCAGCCAATCAGAACCGATAGAGGGCAGTCAGTTTTGATTGGCTCGTCTGCAACAGCAATAATGGAATACTGCTTGCTCATTGGATTACATAAATGTTCCCACCCTCTGCTGGAAGGCGATTGGCTGAGACCTGCTAGGGCGGGGAATCTGAGTCATATAGTTTAGATGCCAATGAGGGCAGGAATACTGGATGCTGCAAGTAAGTTGAAGGAAGCCTGACACCTGACTTAGATGTTGAGATCATGGAGGGGGTAAGATCCAATGGAATAGGGCAGATACATGACTAAATGCTAACGTTGGGGAGGTGGGAATTGTGACAGAGGGAGAGAGCCTGTAGCACATACGTTTTTCCTGAGTTTGTCCTAAAATGGACTGTATTGACAGGCGAGCTGCGCCAGTTTCTGTGTTTTGCTGCTGTCCTTGGCATGACGTTTGTTTCCGAATTGGGATATTGTAAAAATGGCAAGTTCTGTGGAATTTCTAGTGTTCTTTGCTTTCCTATTCGGCGAGTCAAGCAGTCGTTTTAACCCTTTCACTACCAGAGGATTTGGGAGGGTTTTTTTTGTACTTTTGTGTAATTACAAATTTATAGCAATATATAAGCTTCTTAATGTCTAAAAAATGGAAAAGTCAAAAATATTTGACTTAATATAACCACATATCAGAAACCATTTATTTTATGCATGAAAATACAATTGTATACAATTTGTCCCATGACTCCCAAATGCGTCAATATAAATTATGTCGTTTTGTGGAAAGTTCTGACTTGTGTATATGTCAAAAAGCAACAGCAGTACTTTACTAAAGGCCAAGAACGCTGCTCCAGAAATCTGCAGACTTCAGAAATATAAAACTAACAGTAGGTTACCCTTAGGAAACTGGACATTTTTGGAAAAAAAAAAATATGACTAATCTAAAATGGGTAAATATGTCTTTCTACTCCTAAATTACCAAGTTGCAATGCTTTCCTAAAATATATCAGCTTTTATAAAAAAAATTTGGAAACCTTGAAAAATATCCTCAAAGCTTCCAATTCAGAGGATCTTATCTCCTACAGGTCAACAATTAATGCATAGGCTTAACTAGGCTATAGGGGCCCGTGGGGCTTTTTAAGTTATTGTTTTCTTTAAAAAATATATATTTTTGCTGTGCTGGCTGGAACCGAGAAGATTAAGCAAAACAGCAAGGCACATAAGTGCAGCTTTATAGAGACTCACACAAAGTACAGGCACTGACATGCTTTGCCTAATCTTCTCCCAGCTAGCCAGAAAGCAGGTACTGGCCGTGCACAAGGGCAGCATGGCACCCGACCAGGCCCAGTAGCAGCTGCAAGCCTGCAGCACAGTTTGATATTTTTATAAAAGCCGTACACATGGGGGGCAGCACGGCACTGCCGTAGGCCTGCTGCTGCAACACAGTAAACTATTTTTTAAAGAAAATAAAAATAATTGGAAAAAAATTCAGGCCTGGAAGCAAGTACCAGATGTACACAGGGGGGGCAGTACAGCACTTGGCTAGACCCAGACCCAGGCCCAGGGCAAAGCGCAGAAAAAAAAATACAAGATACTATAAAAGCAAAGAATAATTGAAAGCCAATGCTAGATAGGCCCATGCTCCTTATGTCTGCAGATGCACTGTGCACCTGTGACCCTGGCTCAGCATCGTAGTTAAGGGCCCTGTGGAAAGTGTAACCTAAGGGCCTCACATCTCATTAATCCGCCACTGTGCATATTACATATACAATATAAGTAAAAGTAAAAAAAAAAGCAAGGCAACAAGTACTTTTTTGTGCGCGCGCGTATGTTGTACACTTGCTAAAGTTGTGTGAGTGCATATATAACTCTGTATACGTGTGTGTGTGTGAGTTTATATGTGCCAAAGTGTGAATAAGTCTGTAAAATTAGAAAAAGAAAAGCTTGTGTAAAATAGGTCTGCTGGAGGGAGACACCTGTAGAAGGCTTGTAGAGTGTATCCAGTAGGAAATTATGGGGGGGCTTCTAGGAAAAGGCAAAACAGCAGACATGTAATTGTCATAAGTCTGCTGTTTGGAACCAATCCTCAGAAGATCAGGTCTAGGGATAAATTGCACGTGCCCCTGGAGTTGTTCCCAGAGCCCTCTGCCAAGGTAGAGAATGCCAAGCACCGTCAGCACCAACCCCACCTGCGGCCCAAACTTGTCAAATTTACCCCTCTCCACACCTTCCCTACTTGTAAAAACTTTCGTTCTGACTTTGCACAACTCGAGTTCCACCTGCACTCCCCTTCCCTGCAGACCGAACTTGTAACTGCCTCTGCACAACAAGTTCCCCCAGCACGTCACTCGCACCCCCCAAACTTGTTGCATTAGCCAATTTGCCTCTGCACATTAATATCTTTATGTACTTAGATATAGAATTTGTGTGAAATATATCCTTTATAAAAGTATGGTTCAATCTGTCCATTGGGTGTCTAGAGTGGGAATATTCTGGGACTAAATTTGTATTAAAGAGGTGACTCATTCTAAGCAACTTTTCAATTGCCTTTCTTTTTTTCTTTTTTATAGTGTTTTAATTATTTGCTTTCTTCGTCTGAATCTTTCCAGCTTTCAAATGGGGGTCACGAGGGCCAGAACTAGGTGTAGGCAGAAGAGGCACCTACCTAGCACATCAATACGGGGACGCTGAGCAGGTACCTGTTAATGGGTCTTTGCCTACCACCAGTCACTTTCCTCTGTCACTCTCCCTCGCCTTCCCTATGACCCTCTGCCTCCCCTCTGATGCACTTCCCCCCTCCTCTGTCCTCCCCTCTGCCGCTTTCCCTTCTGTCACGCTACTCTCCCTCCCCTCTGTCTATTTACCCCAGTTTACGGCATGTGGACGTTTACACGCGCACACTGGTGAGGAGGGTGGTGGCCGCTTGGTTGCCTATGGCTGCCGGACAGATTGGCCTGGCCCTGGGGGTCACGGATCACATCTAAAATCAAATGCTTTGTAAGGCTGCTAAATGTATAGTTATTGCAACCTTGTATTACTCATCCTTCTATTCAGGCCCTCTCCTACCCATATTCCAGTCTTGTAGATTAATTATTGCTAGGATAATTTGGCCCCTAGCAACCGGATTGCTGAAACTGCAAACTGGAAAGCTGCTGAGTAAAAAGCTAAATACCTAACAACACAAATAATAAATTTTTTTAATTATTTGCAAATTGTCTCAGAATATCACTTACTGTGTAAAGTAAATGAACAACAGCTTTTACCTCTAGGAAATTTGCTCATGCTTACCAAACCCTTCGATGTTGCTCCCAGCAGGGGAGTAACTACTGGGGGAGCAGGGGGTGCAACTGGGCCAGGGCCTGCACCTCTGCAGGCCCCCCCGGCAGATCGTGCGCGCTACAGCCGGCTGGATTCGGCTGCAGCCACAGAGAAAAATCTCGGAACTAGGTGGGCACGGCCCGCCCCCACCTAGTTCCATTACTGGCTTCCAGTAACCTCAAAGTAGGTGCTTATTATTGAATTCCATACTTGGAGGCAAGTTTTGGTTGTATAAAAACCAGATGTACTGCCAAACAGAGCCTCCTGTAGTCTGCCAGTCCACATAGGGGCCACCAAATAGCCAATCACAGCCTTTATTTGGCATCCCCAGGGACTATTTTCATGCCTGTGTTGCTCCCCAACTCTTTTTATATTTAAATGTAAAAAAGTTTGGGGACCGCTGCTATAGTCAGTCACTATTAATCTGGTTGGTGTGGGCTGTTTGGGCCTCTGTGTACTTGAAATGACAGGTCTTATTATAAATCCCACTCCAGGCCTGCCACAGCTACAGGGGTCATGACTGAAGAAGAAAAAAGGCTTGGTTGCTACACATGCATAGACTGTCCTGGACATAATGGAATTCATACAATTTTGTTTTTAGACATATATACGCATTTACTTTGGACAGCCAATATGGAATGCAGGTGGTACAACTATCGGGGATCCTAAAAAATGTGATTTATAGTTTAGTTTATCAGAGGGGGGCCCAGGTTTATACTGGGCAGTAGCTGGAAATGTGTGTTCAAA
Organism: Xenopus petersii; assembly: GCA_038501925.1. NCBI lineage: Eukaryota > Metazoa > Chordata > Amphibia > Anura > Pipidae > Xenopus > Xenopus petersii. The sequence continues at coordinate 111,263,569 of CM076682.1, read as the reverse complement.
ATTGTGATCCCACATGCATTATCCTGAACCAGGCAGGCCTGGACCCTTTCTGGTCTAGTTAGGTGTATTGTAGTTTGTATTGTAATTAACTATATCCTGCAGGGCTCTATTTTTTTAATTTTTACTTTTGTGGTTATGTTGTCTGCTTCTCAGTCTTTACCTTCCTTCAGGTAAAGAACCCCTGGAGCCATTTACAATGGAAAGGAAGATTCTGTGTGAAAGATGAAAGAAGCTGGACTCCAGAAATCCTAAACGTTGATACCAGGACAGCACAGAAAATTGACAATGGTAATATAGGCAGTGCCGGGCCAAGCCAGCCAGCCCCCTCGCTCCCCCAGCACACATGCACAACCACAGGCACGCGCACGCACAAGAGCTCATTGCCGGCAAGAGAGGACAAGGGTCATGACTAGGGGTAAGTGATTGTAGAGGTAAGTGCCTAGTGTCCCCCACCACTGTGCCCTAGGCAAATGCCTCTTCTGCCTACCCCTACTTCCGGCCCTAAATATGGGCAACATGTAGTTTATGTAATGCAGTTTTTGTAATTTATTACACTTTAGTCATCCACGTCCCATTCTAATACCCACACTGTGCATTAAAATTATACGGGGATATAAGCACAGCAATGCTATACCCAGATTATAGAACATCATTTTACAATTTGTGCTATCGACCTCCTAATGTACAAAGTAATATTCCATAAGCAAACCACAAATTGACTGCTTTTTGCAATTGCAGGTATTTTCTGGATAACATGGGAAGATCTACGAGTGGGATCTACTTGAGTGGAAACCAAAGTCTTTTGAAGAATCCACCTGCATACACAGGTATGTAACAGATATAGTAATATTCATTATACAGAAATTAAAAATGAGAGAATTCAAGCTAGACAAAATCATTATACTCTGGGCCTGTGGAACACTGGGAAAAACCCAGTAGGCCCCACAGGCCCAGTACCTGCTCCTGGACCCGAGTCTCACGCCCCAGACTTTCAAGTGGAAAGTTAAGGAGGAGGTAGAAAAGGGTACGGGGTGATGGTGAAAGGGAAAGGGGGATGGGGAAGGTGGACTAGGGCCCTTGAAAGCACAACCCTGGTGAGCCCCTGGACATCCCAGAATATACTATATACAAAGTACTTTGTGTGTATCCACAGATACAGTATCCTCATAACAGTAAAATAAACACATAAAACAGGAATGTACTAAATGCAATCTAAAATGTAGTCATTTTTTTGTGTGAGTGAATAGCGTGGTTGTTAACATGTTATTTTAATACTGTAAGTGTAATTAGGCTGGAACTGTCGATGCACTGGAAGGTTTGATCTGCCTGGTTAGTGCATTTACACTACTAGTTAATATTTTCATTTGGTGTCCGCACATGCCACCTGCTTTGGTATATCTATGCATATTGGGCATCAAACTATTCAGTAGATCCTTGGCGTCAATATTTAGAGTGTTTTCCAAATGTATGTAAGAAATTATGTGGGATAAATGTGGCAAATTGCAATATTTTTAGGTGATCTTCAGAAATGTCATAAAAACCACTGCCTTTAGTGTAGCTTTTTGGATTCTTCAGAATGTGTTATTTACAAAAAATATATCATTTTGCGGGGGTCTTTGTACTGTAGTTTGGAGCTTTCTGGATAACGGATCCCATACTTGTACTTTCATATGGATTTGTCTAATGGAAATGTGAAGAGCTACATGTATATTTATTTTCCTTTTGATTTCTTTCCCCCAAGTTGTTCAGAAGCACGTTATAACCTCCAGAAAATCGAAATCCTTCCCAGCCTGTCGCCATTTCCCATTTTAAAGAGGCTATTACCCAGCATTCTATGGGGCGTCGCATCCAAGATGGTGGTGCCCATGACCCACGTGGGACAACCATGGGGCTCGTACAGGTAATGGGGAATGGGCTGGGTTTGTGTTAATCAGGTGCTTGTTTCAGTGTAACAAGCTTGTTTGTCAATCAGAGGCAAGTTTTATTTAGCCTCAGCTGAGGCAGTTTGAGGCAAATGTCAGTGTAGTGGTACCCGGATACTCTGTCCTAGGCATCCAAGTATTGTATAGATAAGTCAAAGCGGTTAGGAATCATACACTTGGGCAGAAATTGTCTGCTATTGTGCTTTTATTTTTGTCCACACAACATGTTTCAGGCTGCAAAGGCCCTTTCTCAAGTGTGTTCTAATTAGTGCACTAATCAAAATCAAAAGAAAAGCACTAACTTTACCAGTGTTAAATCCCACCCAAAAAGCCTACCTCAATCCCCATTTCTGGAATATAACTGTGTACATGCATTAACTCATTTTATTTGAATGGCACGGTGCATTTGTAAAACACAGATGGGCAAATTCACTAAGCGCCGAACGCTAGCGTTAATTCGCTAGCGTTTGGCATTTTCGTTACTGCGCAAATTCACTAACGAACGCTGGCGTAGTTTCGCTAGTGTTACTTCGCATCCTTACGCCAGGTGAATTTTCGCTAGCGACGTAACTACGCAAATTCACTAACTGGCGCAGTGTACTGAACGCTACCTTTTACGCTAGACTCCCTTCGCCACCGCAGACCTGGCGAAGCGCAATAGAGTAGATAGGGATTGTTTCAAAAAAAGTCAATTTTTTTTCTAAGTCCCAAAAAACGCTGGCGTGTTTCCTACATGATGGGTGATAGGCTGAAAAAGATCGAAAATATTTTTGGGGCTCCCCTCCTTCCCCCCCTACATTTCCTGACTCATGGCAACTTACCTAGACAGTGGGCACATGTGTAGGGCAAAATTAAATTTTTATTTGCTGATTTGAAGGTTTTCTAGGCATTTGTAGTGCTGATACGTGTTCCTCCATTGAAATTTGAATTTCGCGCCTTATGCAAATTAGCCTTCGCTAGCGTAACTTCGCTTTACATAGCGAATCAACGCTAGCGCAACTTTGCAACCTTACGCTACCCCTGTGCGCAACTTCGGATTTTAGTGAATTTGAGGAGCGCTGGCGAAACTACGCATGGCGAAGTTGCGCCTGGCGCAACTTCGCATCTTAGTGAATTTTCCCCAGAGCAAGAAAGTGTGAAAACTAGCAGCCAAAGGAATAGGCGCAGACTATATCAAGCTAAGTTTCTGTGGAGCATCGTCATCTGATTGTGGTGCCATCTCATTTGTGCTAAATCAGTACAGGTATGGGACCTGTTATCCAGAATGCTCGGGACCTGGGGTTTTCCGGATAACAGATCTTTCCCTAATTTGGATCTTCATGCCTTAAGTCTACTAGAAAATCATGTAAACATTAAATAAACCAAATAGGCTGGTTTTGCTTCCAATAAGGATTAATTATATCTCAGTTTGGATCAAGTACAAGTTACTGTTTTTTATTACAGAGAAAAAGGAAATCATTTTTAAAAATTTGGATTAATTTATTATAACAGAGCCTATGGGAAACGGCCTTTCTGTAATTCTGAACTCTCTGGATAATGGGTTTCCGGATAACAGATCCCATACCTGTACCACAAAAAGATTGCTTTGGAACTAGACAATAACAACATAAATGATTATGGGGTGAAAGAACGTATTCCATGTTACAACAAGCTCACTGTGATCAGGTGAGGTATTTTACTAGTAAATTACCATTTAGAAAGGTATCGGTTGGCAACTTTTACAAAATGAAAGCATTAATAGTAGGGATGCACCGAATCCTTCTGCCTGGCCGAACCAAATCCGAATTTACATATGTAAATTAGGGGCGGGTAGGGAAATCACATGACTTTTCATCACAAAAGATTTTTTTTCCACTTTTTCCTTTCCTGACCGTAATTTGCATAAGCAAATTAGGATTAGGTTCGGTATTCGGCCGAATCTTTCACCAAGGATTCCGGGATTCGCCGAATCCCAAATAGTGGATTTGTTGCATCCCTAATTAATCGCTCTCAAGAGACTAGGGATGCACTGAATCCACTATTTGGAATTCGGCCAAATCCTTGGTGAAAGATTCGGCAGAATACCGAACCGAATCCAAATCCTCAAAAAAAATTATTTGTACACCCACTGACTTTAATGTATTTGGACCAAATATTCACGCGTATAAAAACTGTCGCTCGGGACAAAATTGACCTGCAATATAATTATTTTGACACTCATTAATTTCAATGCGTTTCATGAATTTTGTGCTGTTTCATGAAACGCATCAGATTCGCCCATCACTGAAGATTATCTAACAAATTATCATTTGTGATACTGTGTGCAAGGTCCTGTATATATAATAACATGTCACAGGCAGTTAATCACTTATAGTGTTTTATTTGTTTAAAAAAATGTCAGCATATCACATAGCAGTGTCCTCTTTCTGTCGGCATACCCCTTGCTAACCACACCCTCCTGATGAGTTTTGCATCATTGGGCACTTGATCAGAGGTGGTGTGACTGGATTAGCTCATATCTTTTTTTATACCTATCTTATTATATATATTACCATTCAGGGTGCCCTGTTGTATCCCATTTTGCCCATTGTTTGGGACCAAATAATTTTAGATGTGCTCGATTAGTCATGGATTTGACTTGATAGGCAGATTGTTGTTTTATTAATGCTACCAGTACAAAATGTTGATGGGGGGGCCCCCGAGGTAACAGTAACTTCTCCTGGCACTGCGCTAGCGCAACTCCGCAGGTTAGTGAATTTGCCCCATAGATAGAGAAACCAAGAACCTCATGCCATCTAGTTGACACCTTTTAGAATCCCTAGACCAGGGATCCCCAACTTTTTTACTCGTGGGGAGCAAAACCGGCATGAAAAAAAATTCCATGAGGGGGCAAAATAAGGGCTGTGATTGGGTATTTCATAGCCTCTTTGTGGACTGGCAGCCTATAGGAGCCACTATGTGGCAGTACATGTGATTTTTATGCATCTAAAACTTCAAGCAAACAATTGAAAAATAAGCACCTGCTTTGAGGCCAGTAACATCCAAGGGATCAGAGAAAAACAGGTTGCCTGTGAGCCACTGGTTGGGGATCACTGCCCTAGAGCATAGAACCTTCACCATGATCCAATGTTTCCAGCACCCCAGAAGAGAGGCATTTATTCTAATGACAGTGTGCCTTTAATAGAGTGTCACACAATGTACAATAGGGGCCGCACATTCAAGCAAATCACTCACTACACAGGTTTGTAGGTTTGAGGCAAATTATTTATTGCATTAAAACAAGTACCGTGTAACCAAAGTGAGAGAGGAGAAGAGAATTATTTCTGTGTTCATGTCTTGTGACTGGGTGCACCACCAATCGCAGTCCCCTCAGCTAGCTGCCACATGTAACTGCATTATTACATCACATACACAAATACCATTTGAATGTGCTTCTGCCCGGGTTACTTTGTAGACTCAATAAGGCAATAACCTGCATTAAAACTACATGTTTCATGTACAGTACAGCATGGAGAAATGACATTTCATTGCACAAAATAACAAGGACATCCAACCAGCTGTATCTGAACTACACCTCCCACCATCTCAAGAACTCTGTCAACTTGTATTAAATTTGGAGGTGCAATGGTATAACTATGCCACAAAGTGAATCTGCCTTCAATACAAATAGATGCAATTTCCAACTGAATGGGCATAAAAAATACAAATGTGGATGAGGCCAAAGCGAGAGGCCTTCAGGTTAAACATCCCAGTCATATGGCTTGCACAGCATGATGGCCAGTGTTTAATAAGAAGTCCAGCTAAATCTTGTATATAAACTGTATATAATGTATATAAAACAATGTGGATCCCCCCCCGACCCATGTTCCATGAGGACATGCTTCTAAAGTGAAAAAGAGAAGAATCTGAATATAATAATCCCAGTTATTTTCATTTGTACAGCATGTTAGATTCCAGATTTCACATCATAGATTATCTCAGTGATTTCAAACAGACATAGGTGCCCATTTAGAAAGGGTTAGAAATAGGGTACAGTTTCCCTTTATTTAAAGCCGTAGCACATATCCTTTGTACTTTTTTACCTTGGTTGGTTGCTGCAATTCTCAGTGTGGCCGTCAGTCCTTCCACGCAAGCCACAAACACTGTGAGCAAGCCCTGAAGTTCTGCAGTCCCATTGCTCTGATGTAGTTGTGTTGCACTGCAAATGCAGCTCTGTGTTTTTTAAGCAGCTGCAGCCTTTCAATGCAACTTTGAGGAGCTTTCCTTTAATAAAGGACCCTTATATATTGTTTTCAAAGGTGTCTATTAAATGGTTAATGCAGTGTCCGCTCCTATCTACGAAATTGGTGCAGGGTGCAAAGCTGAAAGCAATTTCTCCTCTCCTAGAATGAAGTGCAAGAGTTGCTGCTCTCTCTCTGTATAGCTCTGCATTCACTAGCACTAAATATAAGAGGGATGGCGATTTGTGTCACATTCAGAAGTAGCAAGCTGGGGGTGCCAGGGAGCTATGGCAGTTGGCAAATACAAGGTCCCCCATGTGTCTGACAGCTGACTGGCAGCAACTCTTTATTGCCTGTGGCTCTAAGTCTAATAGGCCCTGGCATTTATGTTAGTAAATAGGATCTTTGCAGTGAATATTGTGTGCTTTTCTCATACAGGCAGTACAGTGTTGGCTTTGAAGTCATTACAGTGTCGACTACAGGAGACCCTGGGTCCTCTGGTTTCCAGAAAAAGAGCAGCGGTGACTACAGGTAACACCAATCCTTCCCCCCTTTATATATGCAAATAATTCCAATCAGTTGGATACTTGATACCTATAGGGCACCCCACTTTGGGTCTAACATTGAGTCAAGTTCCCTTCAACTCATAAGAATGTCCCAGATATAAGAAAACACTGCTGTATCAGTCCCTGTCATGATTTCAAGCAGAACCTTACAATACCTAATGTGCAGATTAGGGATTCACCGAATCCAGGATTCGGTTCGGGATTCGGCCTTTTTCAGCAGGATTCGGATTCGGCTGAATCCTTCTGCCTGGCCGAACCGAATCAGAATCCTAATTTGCATATGCAAATTAGGGGTGGGGAGGGAAATTGCGTGACTCTTTGTCACAAAACAAGGAAGTAAAAAAATATCCCCTTCCCACCCCTAATTTGCATATGCAAATTCGGGTTCGGTATTCGGCCAAATCTTTCACAAAGGATTCGGGGGTTTGTCCGAATCCAAAATAGTGGATTCGGTGCATCCCTAGTACAGATGTTACCCAATATATACTTCAGCACCCTTCACATGCGTCAGCTTTATCTTTTATACTAAATAATGTGCACCTGCTTCTGAAACCATTTAAATGATGCAGTCCTCTAAATTGGTATGATAAGTCAGGATATGAGCGTTCAGCTAGAATGCTTATTGGCTGTCCTTTATACTCCTCTAAGACCAGCTTGAATTGCAGAACAAGTGATATTTGTGGGATAAGTGCTTATTTACTGTCATTGATTGCTTTTGCTTTTGTCACTTACATTTTCCATTTATGTAATTAATTGAATAAAATCAACACACCAGGGGACATTGCTACCATGTTGCCTAAAACATGGCCTGAGGGATATGAGAGACACAAAACCCACAATAAATCAGCTGATGAGTTGTTTTAGCTTTGTATGGGCAGAGCCTTACAATCCCACACATATAGTGAGATGGTTGCACCACAATGGTCATTAATATCTGAAATTAAATGCAGGTTCCTGGCCAGTGCCGGGCCAAGCCGACTGGGCGCCCTAGGATACCCAGCCGGCCACCACACTCCCCTCCATGCTCGTGTGAGTGTGCAAACATGCGCAGAGCGACGGAGGGGAGATTGCCGGAGGGGAGGGGAAAAGCCGAAGGGGAGAGGGATGGCAAAAAGCAGAAGGGGAGAGAGCTGGAAGGAAATGGAGAGGTTGCATGAACATGGACTAGAGGTCGGCAAAAACAGACACCTGCCCAGTGCCCGTCTGTAATGGGAACGCATGTGTTTGTGAGGACCTGCCCAATTGGTAAGATTGATCCAACCAGACCTCGAGTTCTTTCTCTGGAATCCCATGGAACCGGATGTACATTGTATTTCCATTATTTGCTTCATGAAATGATTCCTGAGACTTAGCTTCATACCATTTGGGCATCTGCTCAGTATATCTACCCCGAGGGTAATCCCTAACTCTCAGCAACTGCATCAAAGAAAGTGTGGCTTGAAAACAGTCTGTGATTAAGCCATACAGGCCAAAAGCATTTGAGTCTGAGCAGTAAAGTGTTGGGCCGTATTTAGTGATTCCCTGCTGCTTTATTACTGTGATATCATGTGCTGAGTCATGTCTCCCCAAGATACAGCTTCAGGCCAAGGCACCCCATCCTCTGTGTGGATCTGGTGAACGTCACTCTTTTTATCATTTAGAGAACTGTAAATGTATTATATGTTGCTTATAAAATACCTTCAATATGGAATTATTAAATGTTTCATTGTCAAGTGCAAAATTCATGTGGAACATTAATATAACACCAGGGCCAGTATTGCACTTTTACTGCCAAGGAGGCAGCACCCACGTTCCCCCTCCAATTCTCTTCCCAGGTATCTGTCCTCTTGCAGACATGTGCAGAAAGGTGGGGTTACAGGTATGGGACCCATTATGCAAAAAGCTCCAAATCACAGAGACTGTCTCCCATAGGGGACATATTTATCAAAAAATTAAGTTAGAGATCACCACAGTCCTCTAGAGTGAAATTCCGCCAAATTAATTTGTATGGGAAAGTTCATCCTTTGATAAATACGCCTTTCAAACTCCCATAGAAATTAATGGAAAGTGGCAGAATTTCACTCTAGAGGACTGTGGCGACCTCTAACTTTACTCTTTGATAAATATACCCCATAGACTCCATTTTATCCAAAAAATTTAATTTTTTATAAATGACTTCCTTTTTCTCTGTAATAATAAAACGGTACCATGTACTTGCTCCTAACTAATATACAAGTAATCCTTAATGGGGGCAAAACAATCCTACTGTGTTTAATTAATGTTTAAATGATTTTCTAGTACGGGGCACGGAGATCCAAATTATGGAAAGATGTGTTGTCCAGAAAACTCCAGGTCCTGAGCATTCTGGATAACAGGTCCCATACCTGTACTAGTGTACAGTGTGCTCCTGCCAAGCTAATGATCCTGTGCAAGACTGAGCCACTAGTACACCATAAAACAAACACTGATGTAGGAAATCATGTTTGTTAGCAACTATTAAAGTTAAATCGATTATCCTTTAAATGCTTTTTTAGGGTTAAAAACCCACCATATATTACAGTCATTATTTTTGAGGTTATTTATTGTTATTTTCATGTCTCTCTTCCAGGTGTGGTTTCTGCTACATGGAACTGGAGAATATCCCGGCTGGTGTCTATAACATTATAACTACTACATTTCTGCCTGCCCAGGAGGGACCCTTCTTTTTAGACTTCAACACCGCATTAACCATTAAGGTGACCCAACTCCAGTGACCCAGGAATGAAAATCTGTTCTTCCAAGTGATTTGTAAGCAGATTCCCAGTTCAAAGCGGCATGAAAGATCCTGCATTTCCCTGATGTGACATTGTGCATCTCCAGTACGGCTCACAGTCTTGTACAATCAGAATCTTCAAGGGAGTTGGGTACCACAGACAGCCCAAATGTAACTTGTACTTGAATCTTGTTTCAAAGGATAGTGCTATAAAACATATATTTTTTCAACACCGTATAGTGTTTTGTTTTTTCACGTACTGTATATATGTGTATATCTATATATCACCTTGTAGCAATAGGAACCCCCTGACAAACTGAAACAAGAACCTGCTTTAATAAATGTGTCAGTTCATTAAAATCATCCTGTTTGGAATATCCGGGGAGAGCAATTTTAGTAGCTTAAAACAGAAAAAACATCTTAATGTCTTTATTATATAGACTATGGGGGCGAGTGCAGAGGATTTCTTCTATTTGTCAAGATAAGGAATTAGTTGGGCTTGAGATGTTGGCAGTTTTGAAGAAGAGGAATGGCAGCCTAACGTAGCAGATAAGCAAATAGAATTCCTGGGGGGTGCCCCCATTGGTTTTTACCTTTCCTTCTCCCTAAACAGTTGACAGCAATTCTGTTCACTTCAGTTTAAAACAAGGCGAGGGAGGGGTTAATTGAGTCTGCCAGCCTAAAGGGGCAGAGAAATGGTGCAAGCCGGAGGCAATGTATAATGAATTCATGTTTCCCCATTTTCCCACCTGTCAACATAAGGGCTCTTACAGACAAGCGTTTTTACCTGCGCTCCCCTGCGTTCCGTTTTTCTGCGTTCAGCCGCAGGGGAGCGCAGGAATAGACGCATTACATTTTTTCCAATGGGGCTGTACTCACACAGGCTCGTGTAGGAGCCGAACGCAGGTTGAGACGAAACATGCTGCATTTTTCCTGCGTTCGGCTCCTACACGAGCCTGTGTGAGTACAGCCACATTTGAAAAAATGTAATGCGGCTATTCCTGCGATCCCCTGCGGCTGAACGCAGAAAAACGGAACGCAGGGGAGCGCAGGTAAAAACGCTCGTCTGTAAGAGCCCTTATGATGACAGATGGGAAAATGGGGAAACATGAATTCATTCAGTTGGGCTTATGTAGAAAAGCTGCAAAAACAACATTATAGATTTTTGAAAGATTTTTTTTAAGGAAAGGTATTTAAGAATTCCAAATAATACAAAACAGACATCTTGCAACTTGCATGAAAAACTCTTTATTTGGCTGCAGAAACACACAAGCTGTGAAATGAACACAAAGACAGCAGCAGTGGAAGCCATCATATTCCAATTATACTAAATTCCCCTAGAGTTATTAATTAGTAGTGGAAACATCATTCAGTTAATGAGTAAAGAAGTAATTGTGGAAAACATCAGTTTACGAGTTATTAATTAGTAGTGGAAACATTGTTATGTGTTATTAGTGGTTGAAACATCATTCAGTTAACGAGTTATTAATTAGTAGTGAAAAAGATAATTTACTTATCGAGTTATTAATTAGTAGTGTAAAAATTAGGGTAACAGGTTAATAATTAGTGGAAACATCATTCAGTCAAATTATTAATTAGTAGTGCAAACAACATTCAGTTAAAGAGTTATTAATTAGTTGTGGATACATCATTCAGTTGACGAGTTTATTAGTAGTGCAAGCATCATTAAGTAAACAAATTAATAATTAATGTAAACATCATTCAGTTAACAAGTTGTTAATTAGTAGTGTAAACATCATTCAGTTAAGTTATTAATTAGTAGAAGAAAGCATTCAGTTAACGAGTTTATTAGTAGTGCAAACATTCAGTTAATGGATTATTAATTAGTGATAGACACTTAATTACGTTAACAAGGTATTAATAAATTGTGGAAACATAATTCAGTTGACATATTAAATAGAGTTTTTAATTAGTAGTTGAAACATCATTCAGTTATTGAGTTATAAATTAGTAGTGGAAACATTCAGTTAACAAGTTATTAATGAATAGTGAAAAACATTTGCTTATCAAGTTATTAATTAGTAGTGCAAACATCTTTAAGTTAACAAGCTAATAATTAGTGGAAACATCATTCAGTTAATGAGTTGTTAATTAGTAGTGCAACCAATATTCAGTTAAGTTATTAATTAGTAGTGGAAACGTCATTCAGTTAAGAAGTTAATTAGTAGTGCAAACATTAAGTTAATGAGTTAATTAGTAGTAGACAATTAAGTTAAAGGACCAGTAACATCAAAAAAAAATATTTAAAAATTCGTTAGAGCACAACGAAAAATAAACATCAAGACAAATTAAATTTTTAAATAGCAAAGCTTTTATTAAGAAATAACTTACAGAATGTACACTTCCTTTCCTTTTCAGAAACGGCGAATAGGCGACCATCCAGTGTGTAGTGATTGATTTCTCCTGCCTGGCTATTCACTGACAGACGTCGGCTTCATCCTCCTATCAACTAACAGCAGCGTGTCCTCTTGCTTCCCTTCCACTGGCCTGACTGTGTAGTCTCCCGACGCACACTTGCTTCCTTATACTGCCTCGCAGCTTTTCACTGTGCTTCCCTCCACCGCTCACCTCCCTCTCAGCATGCACAATCCAGTCTCGGCATTCCTCTGCATTTCAATAGCGCACATATCCTACAAATGGAAGACACAGACCGGCTTATGCCGTTTGTGTCTCAATTGCTCAATTGCATTGTGTTATTAATTAGTAGTGGAAAACATCATTCATTTATCAAGTTATTAATTAGCAGTGAAAACATCATTCAGTTAACGAGTTATTAATTAGTAGTGCGAACATCATTCAGTTAACGAGTTAATTGGTAGTGGAAAATATCATTCTTTTATCAAGTTATTAATTAGCATTGGAAACTTCATTCAGTTAACGAGTTATTAATTAGTAGTGGAAAACATCATTCAATTAACGAGTTATTAACTAGTAGTGGAAAACATAATTCATTTATCAAGTTATTAATTAGCAGTGCAAAAATCATTCAGTTAACGAGTTATTAATTAGCAGTGCGAACATCATTCAGTTAACGAGATATTAATTAGTAGTGGAAAATATCATTCTTTTATCTAGTTATTAATTAGCATTGGAAACATCATTCAGTTAACGAGTTATTAATTAGTAGTGGAAAACATCATTCATTTATCAAGTTATTAATTAGCAGTGCAAACATCATTCAGTTAACGAGATATTAATTAGTAATGGAAAATATCATTCTTTTATCAAGTTATTAATTAGCATTGGAAACATCATTCAGTTAACGAGTTATTAATTAGTAGTTGAAAACATTCAATAACGAGTTATTAATTAGTAGTGGAAAACATAATTCATTTATCAAGTTATTAATTAGCAGTGCAAAAATTATTCAGTTAACGAGTTATTAATTAGCAGTGCGAACATCATTCAGTTAACGAGATATTAATTAGTTGTGCAAAACATTATTCAGTTAACGAGTTATTAATTGGTAGTGGAAAACATCATTTAGTTAACGAGTTATTAATTAATAGTGGAAAACATCATTCATTTATCAAGTTATTAATTAGCAGTGCAAACATCATTCAGTTAACGAGTTATTAATTGGTAGTGGAAAACTTCAGTTAACGAGTTATTAATTAATAGTGGAAAACATCATTCATTTATCAAGTTATTAATTAGCAGTGCAAACATCATTCAGTTAACGAGTTATTAATTGATAGTGGAAAACATCATTCATTTATCAAGTTATTAATTAGCAGTGCAAACATCATTCAGTTAACGAGTTATTAATTGGTAGTGGAAAACATCATTCAGTTAACGAGTTATTTATTAGTTGTGGAAAATATCACTTTTATCAAGTTATGTATTAGCAGTGCAAGCATCATTCAGTTAACGAGATATTAATTAGTTGTGCAAAACATTATTCAGTTACCAAGTTATTAAATAGTAGTGGAAAACATCATTCATTTATCAAGTTATTAATTATCAGTGCTAACATCATTCAGTTAACGAGTTATTAATTGGTAGTGGAAAACATCATTCAATTAATGAGTTATTAATTAGTAGTGGAAAACAATTAATTTATCAAGTTATTAATTAGCAGTGCAAACATCATTCAGTTAACGAGTTATTAATTAGTAGTTGAAAACATCATTAAATTAACGAGTCATTAATCAGTAGTGGAAAACATATTTCATTTATCAAGTTATTAATTAGCAGTGCAAAAATTATTCAGTTAACGAGTTATTAATTAGCAGTGCGAACATCATTCAGTTAACGAAATATTAATTAGTTGTGCAAAACATTATTCAGTTAACGAGTTATTGAGTAGTGGAAAACATCATTCATTTATCAAGTTATTAATTAGCAGTGCAAACATCATTCAGTTAACGAGTTAATTGGTAGTGGAAAATATCATTCTTTTATCAAAATATTAATTAGCATTGGAAACTTCATTCAGTTAACGAGTTATTAATTAGTAGTGGAAAACATCATTCAATTAACGAGTTATTAACTAGTAGTGGAAAACATAATTCATTTATCAAGTTATTAATTAGCAGTGCAAAAATCATTCAGTTAACGAGTTAATAATTAGCAGTGCGAACATCATTCAGTTAACGAGATATTAATTAGTAGTGGAAAATATCATTCTTTTATCAAGTTATTAATTAGCATTGGAAACATCATTCAGTTAACGAGTTATTAATTAGTAGTGGAAAACATCATTCATTTATCAAGTTATTAATTAGCAGTGCAAACATCATTCAGTTAACGAGTTATTAATTATTTGTAGAAAACATCATTCTTTTATCAAGTTATGTATTAGCAGTGCAAACATCATTCAGTTAACGAGATATTAATTAGTTGTGCAAAACATTATTCAGTTAACGAGTTATTAATTGGTAGTGGAAAACATCATTCAGTTAACGAGTTATTAATTAATAGTGGAAAACATCATTCATTTATCAAGTTATTAATTAGCAGTGCAAACATCATTCAGTTAACGAGTTATTAATTGGTAGTGGAAAACATCATTCAGTTAACGAGTTATTTATTAGTTGTAGAAAACATCACTTTTATCAAGTTATGCATTAGCAGTGCAAGCATCATTCAGTTAACGAGATATTAATTAGTTGTGCAAAACATTATTCAGTTACCAAGTTATTAATTAGTAGTGGAAAACATCATTCATTTATCAAGTTATTAATTAGCAGTGCTAACATCATTCAGTTAACGAGTTATTAATTGGTAGTGGAAAACATCATTCAATTAACGAGTTATTAATTAGTAGTGGAAAACAATTAATTTATCAAGTTATGTATTAGCAGTGCAAACATCATTCAGTTAACGAGTTATTAATTAGTTGTGCAAAACATTATTCAGTTAATGAGTTATTACATAGTGGAAAACATCATTCATTTATCAAATTAATTAGCAGTGCAAACATCATTCAGTTAACGAGTTAATTGGTAGTGGAAAATATCATTCTTTTATCAAGTTATTAATTAGCATTGGAAACATCATTCAGTTAACGAATTATTAATTAGGAGTGGAAAACATCATTCAATTAACGAGTTATTAATTAGTAGTGGAAAACATAATTCATTTATCAAGTTATTAATTAGCAGTGCAAAAATCATTCAGTTAACGAGTTATTAATTAGCAGTGCGAACATCATTCAGTTAACGAGATATTAATTAGTAGTGGAAAATATTATTCTTTTATCAAGTTATTAATTAGCATTGGAAACATCATTCAGTTAACGAGTTATTAATTAGTAGTGGAAAACATCATTCATTTATCAAGTTATTAATTAGCAATGCAAACATCATTCAGTTAACGAGATATTAATTAGTAATGGAAAATATCATTCTTTTATCAAGTTATTAATTAGCATTGGAAACATCATTCAGTTAACGAGTTATTAATTAGTAGTTGAAAACATCATTCAATTAACGAGTTATTAATTAGTAGTGGAAAACATAATTCATTTATCAAGTTATTAATTAGCAGTGCAAAAATTATTTAGTTAACGAGTTATTAATTAGCAGTGCGAACATCATTCAGTTAACGAGATATTAATTAGTTGTGCAAAACATTATTCAGTTAACGAGTTATTAATTAGTAGTGGAAAACATCATTCATTTATCAAGTTATTAATTAGCAGTGCAAACATCATTCAGTTAACGAGTTATCAATTGGTAGTGGAAAACATCATTCAGTTAACGAGTTATTAATAAGTAGTGAAATGCTTCATTCTTTATCGAGTTATTAATAAGCAGTGCAAATATGATTTAGTTAACGAGTTATTATTTGGTAGTGGAAAACATCATTTAGTTAACGAGTTATTAATTAATCGTGGAAAACATCATTCATTTATCAAGTTATTAATTAGCAGTGCAAACATCATTCAGTTAACGAGTTATTAATTAGTTGTAGAAAACATCATTCTTTTATCAAGTTATGTATTAGCAGTGCAAACATCATTCAGTTAACGAGATATTAATTAGTTGTGCAAAACATTATTCCGTTAAGTTATTACTTAGTGGAAAACATCATTCATTTATCAAGTTATTAATTAGCAGTGCAAACATCATTCAGTTAACGAGTTATTAATTGGTAGTGGAAAACATCATTCAGTTAACGAGTTAATTGGTAGTGGAAAATATCATCCTTTTATCAAGTTATTAATTAGCATTGGAAACATCATTCATTTAACAAGTTATTAATTAGTAGCAGACAATTAAGTTAACAAGTTATTAATTAGTAGTGTAAACAACATTCATTTATCAAGTTATTAATTAGCAGTTCAAACATCATTCAGTTAACGAGTTATTAATTGGTAGTGCAAACATCATTCAGTTAACGAGTTATTAATTAGTTGTAGAAAATATCATTCTTTTATCAAGTTATGTGTGAGCAGTGCAAACATGATTCAGTTAACAAGATATTAATTAGTTGTGCAAAACATTATTCAGTTAACGAGTTATTAATTGGTAGTGGACATCATTCAGTTAACGAATTATTAATTAGTAGTGGAAAACAAAGTTATTAATTAGCAGTGCAAACATCATTCAGTTAACAAGTTATTAATTAGTAGAAGACAATTAAGTTAACAAGTTATTAATTAGTAGTGTAAACATCATTCAGTTAACGAGATATTAATTAGTTGTGAAAAACATTATTCAGTTAATGAGTTATTAATTAGTAGTGGAAAACATCATTCATTTATCAAGTTATTAATTAGCAGTGCAAACATCATTCAGTTAACGAGTTATTAATTGGTAGTGGAAAGCATCATTTAGTTAACGAGTTATTAATTAATAGTGGAAAACATCATTCATTTAAGTTATTAATTAGCAGTGCAAACATCATTCAGTTAACGAGTTATTAATTGGTAGTGGAAAACATCATTCAGTTAACGAGTTATTAATTAGTTGTAGAAAACATCACTTTTATCAAGTTATGTATTAGCAGTGCAAACATCATTCAGTTAACGAGATATTAATTAGTTGTGCAAAACATTATTCAGTTAACGAGTTATTAATTAGTAGTGGAAAACATCATTCATTTATCAAGTTATTAATTAGCAGTGCAAAAATTATTCAGTTAACGAGTTATTAATTAGTTGTAGAAAATATCATTCTTTTATCAAGTTATGTTTTAGAAATGCAAACATCATTCAGTTAACGAGTTATTAATTAGTTGTAGAAAACATCATTCTTTTATCAAGTTATGTATTAGCAGTGCAAACATCATTCAGTTAACGAGATATTAATTAGTTGTGCAAAACATTATTCAGTTAACGAGTTATTAATTGGTAGAGGACAACATCATTCAGTTAACGAATTATTAATTAGTAGTGGAAAACAAAGTTATTAATTAGCAGTGCAAACATCATTCAGTTAACGAGTTATTAATTGGTAGTGGAAAACATTATTCAGTTAATGAGTTAATTAGTAGTGCAACCATCATTCATTTAACAAGTTATTAATTAGTAGAAGACAATTAAGTTATCAAGTTATTAATTAGTAGTGTAAACATCACTCAGTTAACGAGATATTAATTAGTGGTGAAAAACATTATTCAGTTAATGAGTTATTAATTAGTAGTGGAAAACATCTTCATTTATCAAGTTATTAATTAGCAGTGCAAACATCATTCAGTTAACGAGTTATTAATTAGTTGTGGAAAACATTTAGTTAACGAGTTATTAATTAGTAGTGGAAAACATCATTCATTTATCAAGTTATTAATTAGCAGTGCTAACATCATTCAGTTAACGAGTTATTAATTAGTTGTAGAAAACATCATTCTTTTATCAAGTTATGTTTTAGCAATGCAAACATCATTCCGTTAACGAGTTATTAATTAGTTGTAGAAAAAATTCTTTTATCAAGTTATGTATTAGCAGTGCAAACATCATTCAGTTAACGAGATATTAATTCGTTGTGCAAAACATTATTCAGTTAACGAGTTATTAATTAGTAGTGGAAAACATCATTAATTTATGAAGTTATTAATTAGCAGTGCAAACATCATTCAGTTAACGAGTTATTAATTGGTAGTGAAAACATCATTCAGTTAATGAGTTATTAATTAGTTGTAGAAAACATTCTTTTATCAAGTTATGTATTAGCAGTGCAAACATCATTCAGTTAACGAGATATTAATTCGTTGTGCAAAACATTATTCAGTTATTCAGTTATTAATTAGTAGTGGAAAACATAATTCATTTATGAAGTTATTAATTAGCAGTGCAAACATCATTCAGTTAACGAGATATTAATTAGTTGTGCAAAACATTATTCAGTTAACGAGTTATTAATTGGTAGTGGAAAACATCATTTAGTTAACAAGTTATTAATTAGCAGTGCAAACATCATTCAGTTAACGAGTTATTAATTGGTAGTGAAAACATCATTCAGTTAACGAGTTATTAATTAGTTGTAGAAAACATTCTTTTATCAAGTTATGTATTAGCAGTGCAAACATCATTCAGTTAACGAGATATTAATTCGTTGTGCAAAACATTATTCAGTTATTCAGTTATTAATTAGTAGTGGAAAACATCATTCATTTATCAAGTTATTAATTAGCAGTGCAAACATCATTCAGTTAACGAGTTATTAATTGGTAGTGGAAAACATTCAGTTAACAAGTTATTAATTAGTTGTAGAAAATATCACTTTTATCAAGTTATGTATTAGCAGTGCAAACATCATTCAGTTAACGAGATATTAATTAGTTGTGCAAAACATTATTCAGTTAACGAGTTATTAATTAGTAGTGGAAAACATCATTCATTTATCAAGTTATTAATTAGCAGTGCAAACATCATTCAGTTAACGAGTTATTAATTGGTAGTGGAAAACATTCAGTTAACGAGTTATTAATTAGTTGTAGAAAATATCACTTTTATCAAGTTATGTATTAGCAGTGCAAACATCATTTAGTTAACGAGATATTAATTAGTTGTGCAAAACATTATTCAGTTAACGAGTTATTAATTAGTTGTGGAAAACCATTCTTTTATCAAATTATGTATTAGCAGTGCAAACATCATTCATTTATCAAGTTATTAATTAGCAGTGCAAACATCATTCAGTTAACGAGTTATTAATTGGTAGTGAAAACATCATTCAGTTAATGAGTTATTAATTAGTTGTAGAAAACATTCTTTTATCAAGTTATGTATTAGCAGTGCAAACAGCATTCAGTTAACGAGATATTAATTAGTTGTGCAAAACATTATTCAGTTATTCAGTTATTAATTAGTAGTGGAAAACATAATTCATTTATGAAGTTATTAATTAGCAGTGCAAACATCATTCAGTTAACGAGTTATTAATTGGTAGTGAAAACATCATTCAGTTAACGAGTTATTAATTAGTAGTGAAATGCATCATTCTTTATCGAGTTATTAATAAGCAGTGCAAACATCATTCAGTTAACGAGTTATTAATTAGTTGTGGAAAACCATTCTTTTATCAAATTATGTATTAGCAGTGCAAACATCATTCATTTATCAAGTTATTAATTAGCAGTGCAAACATCATTCAGTTAACGAGTTATTAATTGGTAGTGGAAAACATTCAGTTAACGAGTTATTAATTAGTTGTAGAAAATATCACTTTTATCAAGTTATGTATTAGCAGTGCAAACATCATTCAGTTAACGAGATATTAATTAGTTGTGCAAAACATTATTCAGTTAACGAGTTATTAATTAGTAGTGGAAAACATCATTTATTTATCAAGTTATTAATTAGCAGTGCAAACATCATTCAGTTAACGAGTTATTAATTAGCAGTGCGAACATCATTCAGTTAACGAGATATTAATTAGTAGTGGAAAATATCATTCTTTTATCAAGTTATTAATTAGCATTGGAAACATCATTCAATTAACGAGTTATTAATTAGTAGTGGAAAACATCATTCATTTATCAAGTTATTAATTAGCAGTGCAAACATCATTCAGTTAACGAGTTATTAATTAGTTGTAGAAAACATCATTCTTTTATCAAGTTATGTATTATCAGTGCAAACATCATTCAGTTAACGAGATATTAATTAGTTGTGCAAAACATTATTCAGTTAACGAGTTATTAATTGGTAGTGGAAAACATCATTTAGTTAACGAGTTATTAATTAATAGTGGAAAACATCATTCATTTATCAAGTTATTAATTAGCAGTGCAAACATCATTCAGTTAACGAGTTATTAATTGGTAGTGGAAAACTTCAGTTAACGAGTTATTAATTAATAGTGGAAAACATCATTCATTTATCAAGTTATTAATTAGCAGTGCAAACATCATTCAGTTAACGAGTTATTAATTGGTAGTGGAAAACATCAATCAGTTAACGAGTTATTTATTAGTTGTAGAAAACAGCACTTTTATCAAGTTATGCATTAGCAGTGCAAGCATCATTCAGTTAACGAGATATTAATTAGTTGTGCAAAACATTATTCAGTTACCAAGTTATTAATTAGTAGTGGAAAACATCATTTATCAAGTTATTAATTAGCAGTGCTAACATCATTCAGTTAACGAGTTATTAATTGGTAGTGGAAAACATCATTCAATTAACGAGTTATTAATTAGTAGTGGAAAACATCATTCATTTATCAAGTTATTAATTAGCAGTGCAAACATCATTCAGTTAACGGGTTATTAATTGGTAGTGGAAAACATCATTTAGTTAACGCGTTATTAATTAGTAGTGGAAAACAATTAATTTATCAAGTTATTAATTAGCAGTGCAATCATCATTCAGTTAACGAGTTATTAATTAGTTGTAGAACACATCATTCTTTTATCAAGTTATGTATTAGCAGTGCAAACATCATTCAGTTAACGAGATATTAATTAGTTGTGCAAAACATTATTCAGTTAACGAGTTATTACATAGTGGAAAACATCATTCATTTATCAAGTTATTAATTAGCAGTGCAAACATCATTCAGTTAACGAGTTAATTGGTAGTGGAAAATATCATTCTTTTATCAAGTTATAAATTAGCATTGGAAACATCATTCAGTTAACGAATTATTAATTAGGAGTGGAAAACATCATTCAATTAACGAGTTATTAATTAGTAGTGGAAAACATAATTCATTTATCAAGTTATTAATTAGCAGTGCAAAAATCATTCAGTTAACGAGTTATTAATTAGCAGTGCGAACATCATTCAGTTAACGAGATATTAATTAGTAGTGGAAAACATCATTCATTTATCAAGTTATTAATTAGCAATGCAAACATCATTCAGTTAACGAGATATTAATTAGTAATGGAAAATATCATTCTTTTATCAAGTTATTAATTAGCATTGGAAACATCATTCAGTTAACGAGTTATTAATTAGTAGTGGAAAACATCATTCATTTATCAAGTTATTAATTAGCAATGCAAACATCATTCAGTTAACGAGATATTAATTAGTAATGGAAAATATCATTCTTTTATCAAGTTATTAATTAGCATTGGAAACATCATTCAGTTAACGAGTTATTAATTAGTAGTTGAAAACATCATTCAATTAACGAATTATTAATTAGTAGTGGAAAACATAATTCATTTATCAAGTTATTAATTAGCAGTGCAAAAATTATTTAGTTAACGAGTTATTAATTAGCAGTGCGAACATCATTCAGTTAACGAGATATTAATTAGTTGTGCAAAACATTATTCAGTTAACGAGTTATTAATTAGTAGTGGAAAACATCATTCATTTATCAAGTTATTAATTAGCAGTGCAAACATCATTCAGTTAACGAGTTATCAATTGGTAGTGGAAAACATCATTCAGTTAACGAGTTATTAATAAGTAGTGAAATGCTTCATTCTTTATCGAGTTATTAATAAGCAGTGCAAATATCATTTAGTTAACGAGTTATTATTTGGTAGTGGAAAACATCATTTAGTTAACGAGTTATTAATTAATCGTGGAAAACATCATTCATTTATCAAGTTATTAATTAGCAGTGCAAACATCATTCAGTTAACGAGTTATTAATTAGTTGTAGAAAACATCATTCTGTTATCAAGTTATGTATTAGCAGTGCAAAAATCATTCAGTTAACGAGATATTAATTAGGTGTGCAAAACATTATTCCGTTAACAAGTTATTACTTAGTGGAAAACATCATTCATTTATCAAGTTATTAATTAGCAGTGCAAACATCATTCAGTTAACGAGTTAATTGGTAGTGGAAAATATCATCCTTTTATCAAGTTATTAATTAGCATTGGAAACATCATTCAGTTAACGAGTTATTAATTAGTAGTGGAAAACATCATTCAGTTAACGAGTTAATTAGTAGTGCAACCATCATTCATTTAACAAGTTATTAATTAGTAGCAGACAATTAAGTTAACAAGTTATTAATTAGTAGTGTAAACAACATTCATTTATCAAGTTATTAATTAGCAGTTCAAACATCATTCAGTTAACGAGTTATTAATTGGTAGTGCAAACATCATTCAGTTAACGAGTTATTAATTAGTTGTAGAAAATATCATTCTTTTATCAAGTTATGTGTGAGCAGTGCAAACATGATTCAGTTAACAAGATATTAATTAGTTGTGCAAAACATTATTCAGTTAACGAGTTATTAATTGGTAGTGGACAACATCATTCAGTTAACGAATTATTAATTAGTAGTGGAAAACAAAGTTATTAATTAGCAGTGCAAACATCATTCAGTTAACGAGTTATTAATTGGTAGTGGAAAACATTATTCAGTTAATGAGTTAATTAGTAGTGCAACCATCATTCATTTAACAAGTTATTAATTAGTAGAAGACAATTAAGTTAACAAGTTATTAATTAGTAGTGTAAACATCATTCAGTTAACGAGATATTAATTAGTTGTGAAAAACATTATTCAGTTAACGAGTTATTAATTAGTAGTGGAAAACATCATTCATTTATCAAGTTATTAATTAGCAGTGCAAAAATTATTCAGTTAACGAGTTATTAATTAGTTGTAGAAAATATCATTCTTTTATCAAGTTATGTTTTAGAAATGCAAACATCATTCAGTTAATGAGTTATTAATTAGTTGTAGAAAACATCATTCTTTTATCAAGTTATGTATTAGCAGTGCAAACATCATTCAGTTAACGAGATATTAATTAGTTGTGCAAAACATTATTCAGTTAACGAGTTATTAATTGGTAGTGGACAAAATCATTCAGTTAACGAATTATTAATTAGTAGTGGCAAACAAAGTTATTAATTAGCATTGGAAACTTCATTCAGTTAACGAGTTATTAATTAGTAGTGGAAAACATCATTCAATTAACGAGTTATTAACTAGTAGTGGAAAACATAATTCATTTATCAAGTTATTAATTAGCAGTGCAAAAATCATTCAGTTAACGAGTTATTAATTAGCAGTGCGAACATCATTCAGTTAACGAGATATTAATTAGTAGTGGAAAATATCATTCTTTTATCTAGTTATTAATTAGCATTGGAAACATCATTCAGTTAACGAGTTATTAATTAGTAGTGGAAAACATCATTCATTTATCAAGTTATTAATTAGCAGTGCAAACATCATTCAGTTAACGAGATATTAATTAGTAATGGAAAATATCATTCTTTTATCAAGTTATTAATTAGCATTGGAAACATCATTCAGTTAACGAGTTATTAATTAGTAGTTGAAAACATTCAATAACGAGTTATTAATTAGTAGTGGAAAACATAATTCATTTATCAAGTTATTAATTAGCAGTGCAAAAATTATTCAGTTAACGAGTTATTAATTAGCAGTGCGAACATCATTCAGTTAACGAGATATTAATTAGTAATGGAAAATATACTTTTATCAAGTTATTAATTAGCATTGGAAACATCATTCAGTTAACGAGTTATTAATTAGTAGTGGAAAACATCATTCATTTATCAAGTTATTAATTAGCAGTGCAAACATCATTCAGTTAACGAGATATTAATTAGTAATGGAAAATATCATTCTTTTATCAAGTTATTAATTAGCATTGGAAACATCATTCAGTTAACGAGTTATTAATTAGTAGTGGAAAACATAATTCATTTATCAAGTTATTAGCAATGCAAAAATTATTCAGTTAACGAGTTATTAATTAGCAGTGCGAACATCATTCAGTTAACGAGATATTAATTAGTAGTGGAAAAAATCATTCATTTATCAAGTTATTAATTAGCAGTGCAAACATCATTCAGTTAACGAGATATTAATTAGTTGTAGAAAACATCATTCTTTTATCAAGTTATGTATTAGCAGTGCAAACATCATTCAGTTAACGAGATATTAAGTAGTTGTGCAAAACATTATTCAGTAAACGAGTTATTATTTAGTGGAAAACATCATTAATTTATCAAGTTATTAATTAGCAGTGCAAACATCATTCAGTTAACGAGTTAATTGGTAGTGGAAAATATCATTCTTTTATCAAGTTATTAGCATTGGAAACATCATTCAGTTAATGAGTAATTAATTAGTAGTGGAAAACATCATTCAATTAACGAGTTATTAATTAGTAGTGGAAAACATCATTCATTTATCAAGTTATTAATTAGCAGTGCAAACATCATTCAGTTAACGAGATATTAATTAGTAATGGAAAATATCATTCTTTTATCAAGTTATTAATTAGCATTGGAAACATCATTCAGTTAACGAGTTATTAATTAGTAGTTGAAAACATCATTAAATTAACGAGTTATTAATCAGTAGTGGAAAACATTATTCATTTATCAAGTTATTAATTAGCAGTGCAAAAATTATTCAGTTAACGAGTTATTAATTAGCAGTGCGAACATCATTCAGTTAACGAAATATTAATTAGTTGTGCAAAACATTATTCAGTTAACGAGTTATTAATTAGTAGTGGAAAACATCATTCATTTATCAAGTTATTAATTAGCAGTGCAAACATCATTCAGTTAACGAGTTAATTGGTAGTGGAAAATATCATTCTTTTATCAAGTTATTAATTAGCATTGGAAACATCATTCAGTTAACGAGTTATTAATTAGCAGTGGAAAACATCATTCAATTAACGAGTTATTAATTAGTAGTGGAAAACATAATTCATTTATCAAGTTATTAATTAGCAGTGCAAAAATCATTCAGTTAACGAGTTATTAATTAGCAGTGCGAACATCATTCAGTTAACGAGATATTAATTAGTAGTGGAAAATATCATTCTTTTATCAAGTTATTAATTAGCAGTGCAAACATCATTCAGTTAACGAGTTATTAATTAGTTGTAGAAAACATCATTCTTTTATCAAGTTATGTATTATCAGTGCAAACATCATTCAGTTAACGAGATATTAATTAGTTGTGCAAAACATTATTCAGTTAACGAGTTATTAATTGGTAGTGGAAAACATCATTTAGTTAACGAGTTATTAATTAATAGTGGAAAACATCATTCATTTATCAAGTTATTAATTAGCAGTGCAAACATCATTCAGTTAACGAGTTATTAATTGGTAGTGGAAAACTTCAGTTAACGAGTTATTAATTAATAGTGGAAAACATCATTCATTTATCAAGTTATTAATTAGCAGTGCAAACATCATTCAGTTAACGAGTTATTAATTGATAGTGGAAAACATCATTCATTTATCAAGTTATTAATTAGCAGTGCAAACATCATTCAGTTAACGAGTTATTAATTGGTAGTGGAAAACATCATTCAGTTAACGAGTTATTTATTAGTTGTGGAAAATATCACTTTTATCAAGTTATGTATTAGCAGTGCAAGCATCATTCAGTTAACGAGATATTAATTAGTTGTGCAAAACATTATTCAGTTACCAAGTTATTAAATAGTAGTGGAAAACATCATTCATTTATCAAGTTATTAATTATCAGTGCTAACATCATTCAGTTAACGAGTTATTAATTGGTAGTGGAAAACATCATTCAATTAACGAGTTATTAATTAGTAGTGGAAAACAATTAATTTATCAAGTTATTAATTAGCAGTGCAAACATCATTCAGTTCACGAGTTATTAATTAGTATTTGAAAACATCATTAAATTAACGAGTCATTAATCAGTAGTGGAAAACATATTTCATTTATCAAGTTATTAATTAGCAGTGCAAAAATTATTCAGTTAACGAGTTATTAATTAGCAGTGCGAACATCATTCAGTTAACGAAATATTAATTAGTTGTGCAAAACATTATTCAGTTAACGAGTTATTGAGTAGTGGAAAACATCATTCATTTATCAAGTTATTAATTAGCAGTGCAAACATCATTCAGTTAACGAGTTAATTGGTAGTGGAAAATATCATTCTTTTATCAAGTTATTAATTAGCATTGGAAACTTCATTCAGTTAACGAGTTATTAATTAGTAGTGGAAAACATCATTCAATTAACGAGTTATTAACTAGTAGTGGAAAACATAATTCATTTATCA
This sequence comes from Xenopus petersii, assembly GCA_038501925.1. Taxonomy (NCBI): domain Eukaryota; kingdom Metazoa; phylum Chordata; class Amphibia; order Anura; family Pipidae; genus Xenopus; species Xenopus petersii. Next base: position 111,237,211 of record CM076682.1, on the reverse strand, counting down.
AGTTATTAATTAGCAGTGCAAAAATCATTCAGTTAACGAGTTAATAATTAGCAGTGCGAACATCATTCAGTTAACGAGATATTAATTAGTAGTGGAAAATATCATTCTTTTATCAAGTTATTAATTAGCATTGGAAACATCATTCAGTTAACGAGTTATTAATTAGTAGTGGAAAACATCATTCATTTATCAAGTTATTAATTAGCAGTGCAAACATCATTCAGTTAACGAGTTATTAATTAGTTGTAGAAAACATCATTCTTTTATCAAGTTATGTATTAGCAGTGCAAACATCATTCAGTTAACGAGATATTAATTAGTTGTGCAAAACATTATTCAGTTAACGAGTTATTAATTGGTAGTGGAAAACATCATTTAGTTAACGAGTTATTAATTAATAGTGGAAAACATCATTCATTTATCAAGTTATTAATTAGCAGTGCAAACATCATTCAGTTAACGAGTTATTAATTGGTAGTGGAAAACATCATTCAGTTAACGAGTTATTAATTAATAGTGGAAAACATCATTCATTTATCAAGTTATTAATTAGCAGTGCAAACATCATTCAGTTAACGAGTTATTAATTGGTAGTGGAAAACATCATTCAGTTAACGAGTTATTTATTAGTTGTAGAAAACATCACTTTTATCAAGTTATGCATTAGCAGTGCAAGCATCATTCAGTTAACGAGATATTAATTAGTTGTGCAAAACATTATTCAGTTACCAAGTTATTAATTAGTAGTGGAAAACATCATTCATTTATCAAGTTATTAATTAGCAGTGCTAACATCATTCAGTTAACGAGTTATTAATTGGTAGTGGAAAACATCATTCAATTAACGAGTTATTAATTAGTAGTGGAAAACATCATTCATTTATCAAGTTATTAATTAGCAGTGCAAACATCATTCAGTTAACGGGTTATTAATTGGTAGTGGAAAACATCATTTAGTTAACACGTTATTAATTAGTAGTGGAAAACAATTAATTTATCAAGTTATTAATTAGCAGTGCAAACATCATTCAGTTAACGAGTTATTAATTAGTTGTAGAACACATCATTCTTTTATCAAGTTATGTATTAGCAGTGCAAACATCATTCAGTTAACGAGATATTAATTAGTTGTGCAAAACATTATTCAGTTAACGAGTTATTACATAGTGGAAAACATCATTCATTTATCAAGTTATTAATTAGCAGTGCAAACATCATTCAGTTAACGAGTTAATTGGTAGTGGAAAATATCATTCTTTTATCAAGTTATTAATTAGCATTGGAAACATCATTCAGTTAACGAATTATTAATTAGGAGTGGAAAACATCATTCAATTAACGAGTTATTAATTAGTAGTGGAAAACATAATTCATTTATCAAGTTATTAATTAGCAGTGCAAAAATCATTCAGTTAACGAGTTATTAATTAGCAGTGCGAACATCATTCAGTTAACGAGATATTAATTAGTAGTGGAAAATATTATTCTTTTATCAAGTTATTAATTAGCATTGGAAACATCATTCAGTTAACGAGTTATTAATTAGTAGTGGAAAACATCATTCATTTATCAAGTTATTAATTAGCAATGCAAACATCATTCAGTTAACGAGATATTAATTAGTAATGGAAAATATCATTCTTTTATCAAGTTATTAATTAGCATTGGAAACATCATTCAGTTAACGAGTTATTAATTAGTAGTTGAAAACATCATTCAATTAACGAGTTATTAATTAGTAGTGGAAAACATAATTCATTTATCAAGTTATTAATTAGCAGTGCAAAAATTATTTAGTTAACGAGTTATTAATTAGCAGTGCGAACATCATTCAGTTAACGAGATATTAATTAGTTGTGCAAAACATTATTCAGTTAACGAGTTATTAATTAGTAGTGGAAAACATCATTCATTTATCAAGTTATTAATTAGCAGTGCAAACATCATTCAGTTAACGAGTTATCAATTGGTAGTGGAAAACATCATTCAGTTAACGAGTTATTAATAAGTAGTGAAATGCTTCATTCTTTATCGAGTTATTAATAAGCAGTGCAAATATGATTTAGTTAACGAGTTATTATTTGGTAGTGGAAAACATCATTCAGTTAACGAGTTATTAATTAGTTGTAGAAAACATCATTCTTTTATCAAGTTATGTATTAGCAGTGCAAACATCATTCAGTTAACGAGATATTAATTAGTTGTGCAAAACATTATTCCGTTAACAAGTTATTACTTAGTGGAAAACATCATTCATTTATCAAGTTATTAATTAGCAGTGCAAACATCATTCAGTTAACGAGTTATTAATTGGTAGTGGAAAACATCATTCAGTTAACGAGTTAATTGGTAGTGGAAAATATCATCCTTTTATCAAGTTATTAATCAGCATTGGAAACATCATTCATTTAACAAGTTATTAATTAGTAGCAGACAATTAAGTTAACAAGTTATTAATTAGTAGTGTAAACAACATTCATTTATCAAGTTATTAATTAGCAGTTCAAACATCATTCAGTTAACGAGTTATTAATTGGTAGTGCAAACATCATTCAGTTAACGAGTTATTAATTAGTTGTAGAAAATATCATTCTTTTATCAAGTTATGTGTGAGCAGTGCAAACATGATTCAGTTAACAAGATATTAATTAGTTGTGCAAAACATTATTCAGTTAACGAGTTATTAATTGGTAGTGGACATCATTCAGTTAACGAATTATTAATTAGTAGTGGAAAACAAAGTTATTAATTAGCAGTGCAAACATCATTCAGTTAACGAGTTATTAATTGGTAGTGGAAAACATTATTCAGTTAATGAGTTAATTAGTAGTGCAACCATCATTCATTTAACAAGTTATTAATTAGTAGAAGACAATTAAGTTAACAAGTTATTAATTAGTAGTGTAAACATCATTCAGTTAACGAGATATTAATTAGTTGTGAAAAACATTATTCAGTTAATGAGTTATTAATTAGTAGTGGAAAACATCATTCATTTATCAAGTTATTAATTAGCAGTGCAAACATCATTCAGTTAACGAGTTATTAATTGGTAGTGGAAAGCATCATTTAGTTAACGAGTTATTAATTAATAGTGGAAAACATCATTCATTTAAGTTATTAATTAGCAGTGCAAACATCATTCAGTTAACGAGTTATTAATTGGTAGTGGAAAACATCATTCAGTTAACGAGTTATTAATTAGTTGTAGAAAACATCACTTTTATCAAGTTATGTATTAGCAGTGCAAACATCATTCAGTTAACGAGATATTAATTAGTTGTGCAAAACATTATTCAGTTAACGAGTTATTAATTAGTAGTGGAAAACATCATTCATTTATCAAGTTATTAATTAGCAGTGCAAAAATTATTCAGTTAACGAGTTATTAATTAGTTGTAGAAAATATCATTCTTTTATCAAGTTATGTTTTAGAAATGCAAACATCATTCAGTTAACGAGTTATTAATTAGTTGTAGAAAACATCATTCTTTTATCAAGTTATGTATTAGCAGTGCAAACATCATTCAGTTAACGAGATATTAATTAGTTGTGCAAAACATTATTCAGTTAACGAGTTATTAATTGGTAGAGGACAACATCATTCAGTTAACGAATTATTAATTAGTAGTGGAAAACAAAGTTATTAATTAGCATTGCAAACATCATTCAGTTAACGAGTTATTAATTGGTAGTGGAAAACATTATTCAGTTAATGAGTTAATTAGTAGTGCAACCATCATTCATTTAACAAGTTATTAATTAGTAGAAGACAATTAAGTTATCAAGTTATTAATTAGTAGTGTAAACATCACTCAGTTAACGAGATATTAATTAGTGGTGAAAAACATTATTCAGTTAATGAGTTATTAATTAGTAGTGGAAAACATCATTCATTTATCAAGTTATTAATTAGCAGTGCAAACATCATTCAGTTAACGAGTTATTAATTAGTTGTGGAAAACATTTAGTTAACGAGTTATTAATTAGTAGTGGAAAACATCATTCATTTATCAAGTTATTAATTAGCAGTGCTAACATCATTCAGTTAACGAGTTATTAATTAGTTGTAGAAAACATCATTCTTTTATCAAGTTATGTTTTAGCAATGCAAACATCATTCAGTTAACGAGTTATTAATTAGTTGTAGAAAAAATTCTTTTATCAAGTTATGTATTAGCAGTGCAAACATCATTCAGTTAACGAGATATTAATTCGTTGTGCAAAACATTATTCAGTTAACGAGTTATTAATTAGTAGTGGAAAACATCATTAATTTATGAAGTTATTAATTAGCAGTGCAAACATCATTCAGTTAACGAGATATTAATTAGTTGTGCAAAACATTATTCAGTTAACGAGTTATTAATTGGTAGTGGAAAACATCATTTAGTTAACGAGTTATTAATTAGCAGTGCAAACATCATTCAGTTAACGAGTTATTAATTGGTAGTGAAAACATCATTCAGTTAACGAGTTATTAATTAGTTGTAGAAAACATTCTTTTATCAAGTTATGTATTAGCAGTGCAAACATCATTCAGTTAACGAGATATTAATTCGTTGTGCAAAACATTATTCAGTTATTCAGTTATTAATTAGTAGTGGAAAACATAATTCATTTATGAAGTTATTAATTAGCAGTGCAAACATCATTCAGTTAACGAGATATTAATTAGTTGTGCAAAACATTATTCAGTTAACGAGTTATTAATTGGTAGTGGAAAACATCATTTAGTTAACGAGTTATTAATTAGCAGTGCAAACATCATTCAGTTAACGAGTTATTAATTGGTAGTGAAAACATCATTCAGTTAACGAGTTATTAATTAGTTGTAGAAAACATTCTTTTATCAAGTTATGTATTAGCAGTGCAAACATCATTCAGTTAACGAGATATTAATTCGTTGTGCAAAACATTATTCAGTTATTCAGTTATTAATTAGTAGTGGAAAACATCATTCATTTATCAAGTTATTAATTAGCAGTGCAAACATCATTCAGTTAACGAGTTATTAATTGGTAGTGGAAAACATTCAGTTAACAAGTTATTAATTAGTTGTAGAAAATATCACTTTTATCAAGTTATGTATTAGCAGTGCAAACATCATTCAGTTAACGAGATATTAATTAGTTGTGCAAAACATTATTCAGTTAACGAGTTATTAATTAGTAGTGGAAAACATCATTCATTTATCAAGTTATTAATTAGCAGTGCAAACATCATTCAGTTAACGAGTTATTAATTGGTAGTGAAAACATCATTCAGTTAATGAGTTATTAATTAGTTGTGGAAAACCATTCTTTTATCAAATTATGTATTAGCAGTGCAAACATCATTCATTTATCAAGTTATTAATTAGCAGTGCAAACATCATTCAGTTAACGAGTTATTAATTGGTAGTGAAAACATCATTCAGTTAATGAGTTATTAATTAGTTGTAGAAAACATTCTTTTATCAAGTTATGTATTAGCAGTGCAAACAGCATTCAGTTAACGAGATATTAATTAGTTGTGCAAAACATTATTCAGTTATTCAGTTATTAATTAGTAGTGGAAAACATAATTCATTTATGAAGTTATTAATTAGCAGTGCAAACATCATTCAGTTAACGAGTTATTAATTGGTAGTGAAAACATCATTCAGTTAACGAGTTATTAATTAGTAGTGAAATGCATCATTCTTTATCGAGTTATTAATAAGCAGTGCAAACATCATTCAGTTAACGAGTTATTAATTAGTTGTGGAAAACCATTCTTTTATCAAATTATGTATTAGCAGTGCAAACATCATTCATTTATCAAGTTATTAATTAGCAGTGCAAACATCATTCAGTTAACGAGTTATTAATTGGTAGTGGAAAACATTCAGTTAACGAGTTATTAATTAGTTGTAGAAAATATCACTTTTATCAAGTTATGTATTAGCAGTGCAAACATCATTCAGTTAACGAGATATTAATTAGTTGTGCAAAACATTATTCAGTTAACGAGTTATTAATTAGTAGTGGAAAACATCATTTATTTATCAAGTTATTAATTAGCAGTGCAAACATCATTCAGTTAACGAGTTAATTGGTAGTGGAAAATATCATTCTTTTATCAAGTTATTAATTAGCATTGGAAACATCATTCAGTTAACGAGTTATTAATTAGTAGTGGAAAACATCATTCAATTAACGAGTTATTAATTAGTAGTGGAAAACATAATTCATTTATCAAGTTATTAATTAGCAGTGCAAAAATCATTCAGTTAACGAGTTATTAATTAGCAGTGCGAACATCATTCAGTTAACGAGATATTAATTAGTAGTGGAAAATATCATTCTTTTATCAAGTTATTAATTAGCAGTGCAAACATCATTCAGTTAACGAGTTATTAATTAGTTGTAGAAAACATCATTCTTTTATCAAGTTATGTATTATCAGTGCAAACATCATTCAGTTAACGAGATATTAATTAGTTGTGCAAAACATCATTCAGTTAACGAGTTATTAATTGGTAGTGGAAAACATCAATCAGTTAACGAGTTATTTATTAGTTGTAGAAAACAGCACTTTTATCAAGTTATGCATTAGCAGTGCAAGCATCATTCAGTTAACGAGATATTAATTAGTTGTGCAAAACATTATTCAGTTACCAAGTTATTAATTAGTAGTGGAAAACATCATTTATCAAGTTATTAATTAGCAGTGCTAACATCATTCAGTTAACGAGTTATTAATTGGTAGTGGAAAACATCATTCAATTAACGAGTTATTAATTAGCAGTGGAAAACATCATTCATTTATCAAGTTATTAATTAGCAGTGCAAACATCATTCAGTTAACGGGTTATTAATTGGTAGTGGAAAACATCATTTAGTTAACGCGTTATTAATTAGTAGTGGAAAACAATTAATTTATCAAGTTATTAATTAGCAGTGCAATCATCATTCAGTTAACGAGTTATTAATTAGTTGTAGAACACATCATTCTTTTATCAAGTTATGTATTAGCAGTGCAAACATCATTCAGTTAACGAGATATTAATTAGTTGTGCAAAACATTATTCAGTTAACGAGTTATTACATAGTGGAAAACATCATTCATTTATCAAGTTATTAATTAGCAGTGCAAACATCATTCAGTTAACGAGTTAATTGGTAGTGGAAAATATCATTCTTTTATCAAGTTATAAATTAGCATTGGAAACATCATTCAGTTAACGAATTATTAATTAGGAGTGGAAAACATCATTCAATTAACGAGTTATTAATTAGTAGTGGAAAACATAATTCATTTATCAAGTTATTAATTAGCAGTGCAAAAATCATTCAGTTAACGAGTTATTAATTAGCAGTGCGAACATCATTCAGTTAACGAGATATTAATTAGTAGTGGAAAACATCATTCATTTATCAAGTTATTAATTAGCAATGCAAACATCATTCAGTTAACGAGATATTAATTAGTAATGGAAAATATCATTCTTTTATCAAGTTATTAATTAGCATTGGAAACATCATTCAGTTAACGAGTTATTAATTAGTAGTGGAAAACATCATTCATTTATCAAGTTATTAATTAGCAATGCAAACATCATTCATTTAACGAGATATTAATTAGTAATGGAAAATATCATTCTTTTATCAAGTTATTAATTAGCATTGGAAACATCATTCAGTTAACGAGTTATTAATTAGTAGTTGAAAACATCATTCAATTAACGAATTATTAATTAGTAGTGGAAAACATAATTCATTTATCAAGTTATTAATTAGCAGTGCAAAAATTATTTAGTTAACGAGTTATTAATTAGCAGTGCAAACATCATTCAGTTAACGAGATATTAATTAGTTGTGCAAAACATTATTCAGTTAACGGGTTATTAATTAGTAGTGGAAAACATCATTCATTTATCAAGTTATTAATTAGCAGTGCAAACATCATTCAGTTAACGAGTTATCAATTGGTAGTGGAAAACATCATTCAGTTAACGAGTTATTAATAAGTAGTGAAATGCTTCATTCTTTATCGAGTTATTAATAAGCAGTGCAAATATCATTTAGTTAACGAGTTATTATTTGGTAGTGGAAAACATCATTTAGTTAACGAGTTATTAATTAATCGTGGAAAACATCATTCATTTATCAAGTTATTAATTAGCAGTGCAAACATCATTCAGTTAACGAGTTATTAATTAGTTGTAGAAAACATCATTCTTTTATCAAGTTATGTATTAGCAGTGCAAAAATCATTCAGTTAACGAGATATTAATTAGGTGTGCAAAACATTATTCCGTTAACAAGTTATTACTTAGTGGAAAACATCATTCATTTATCAAGTTATTAATTAGCATTGGAAACATCATTCAGTTAACGAGTTATTAATTAGTAGTGGAAAACATCATTCAGTTAACGAGTTAATTAGTAGTGCAACCATCATTCATTTAACAAGTTATTAATTAGTAGCAGACAATTAAGTTAACAAGTTATTAATTAGTAGTGTAAACAACATTCATTTATCAAGTTATTAATTAGCAGTTCAAACATCATTCAGTTAACGAGTTATTAATTGGTAGTGCAAACATCATTCAGTTAACGAGTTATTAATTAGTTGTAGAAAATATCATTCTTTTATCAAGTTATGTGTGAGCAGTGCAAACATGATTCAGTTAACAAGATATTAATTAGTTGTGCAAAACATTATTCAGTTAACGAGTTATTAATTGGTAGTGGACAACATCATTCAGTTAACGAATTATTAATTAGTAGTGGAAAACAAAGTTATTAATTAGCAGTGCAAACATCATTCAGTTAACGAGTTATTAATTGGTAGTGGAAAACATTATTCAGTTAATGAGTTAATTAGTAGTGCAACCATCATTCATTTAACAAGTTATTAATTAGTAGAAGACAATTAAGTTAACAAGTTATTAATTAGTAGTGTAAACATCATTCAGTTAACGAGATATTAATTAGTTGTGAAAAACATTATTCAGTTAATGAGTTATTAATTAGTAGTGGAAAACATCATTCATTTATCAAGTTATTAATTAGCAGTGCAAACATCATTCAGTTAACGAGTTATTAATTGGTAGTGGAAAGCATCATTTAGTTAACGAGTTATTAATTAATAGTGGAAAACATCATTCATTTAAGTTATTAATTAGCAGTGCAAACATCATTCAGTTAACGAGTTATTAATTGGTAGTGGAAAACATCATTCAGTTAACGAGTTATTAATTAGTTGTAGAAAACATCACTTTTATCAAGTTATGTATTAGCAGTGCAAACATCATTCAGTTAACGAGATATTAATTAGTTGTGCAAAACATTATTCAGTTAACGAGTTATTAATTAGTAGTGGAAAACATCATTCATTTATCAAGTTATTAATTAGCAGTGCAAAAATTATTCAGTTAACGAGTTATTAATTAGTTGTAGAAAATATCATTCTTTTATCAAGTTATGTTTTAGAAATGCAAACATCATTCAGTTAATGAGTTATTAATTAGTTGTAGAAAACATCATTCTTTTATCAAGTTATGTATTAGCAGTGCAAACATCATTCAGTTAACGAGATATTAATTAGTTGTGCAAAACATTATTCAGTTAACGAGTTATTAATTGGTAGTGGACAAAATCATTCAGTTAACGAATTATTAATTAGTAGTGGCAAACAAAGTTATTAATTAGCATTGGAAACTTCATTCAGTTAACGAGTTATTAATTAGTAGTGGAAAACATCATTCAATTAACGAGTTATTAACTAGTAGTGGAAAACATAATTCATTTATCAAGTTATTAATTAGCAGTGCAAAAATCATTCAGTTAACGAGTTATTAATTAGCAGTGCGAACATCATTCAGTTAACGAGATATTAATTAGTAGTGGAAAATATCATTCTTTTATCTAGTTATTAATTAGCATTGGAAACATCATTCAGTTAACGAGTTATTAATTAGTAGTGGAAAACATCATTCATTTATCAAGTTATTAATTAGCAGTGCAAACATCATTCAGTTAACGAGATATTAATTAGTAATGGAAAATATCATTCTTTTATCAAGTTATTAATTAGCATTGGAAACATCATTCAGTTAACGAGTTATTAATTAGTAGTTGAAAACATTCAATAACGAGTTATTAATTAGTAGTGGAAAACATAATTCATTTATCAAGTTATTAATTAGCAGTGCAAAAATTATTCAGTTAACGAGTTATTAATTAGCAGTGCGAACATCATTCAGTTAACGAGATATTAATTAGTAATGGAAAATATACTTTTATCAAGTTATTAATTAGCATTGGAAACATCATTCAGTTAACGAGTTATTAATTAGTAGTGGAAAACATCATTCATTTATCAAGTTATTAATTAGCAGTGCAAACATCATTCAGTTAACGAGATATTAATTAGTAATGGAAAATATCATTCTTTTATCAAGTTATTAATTAGCATTGGAAACATCATTCAGTTAACGAGTTATTAATTAGTAGTGGAAAACATAATTCATTTATCAAGTTATTAGCAATGCAAAAATTATTCAGTTAACGAGTTATTAATTAGCAGTGCGAACATCATTCAGTTAACGAGATATTAATTAGTAGTGGAAAAAATCATTCATTTATCAAGTTATTAATTAGCAGTGCAAACATCATTCAGTTAACGAGATATTAATTAGTAGTGGAAAATATTCTTTTATCAAGTTATTAATTAGCATTGGAAACATCATTCAGTTAACAGTTATTAATTAGTAGTGGAAAACATCATTCATTTATCAAGTTATTAATTAGCAGTGCAAACATCATTCAGTTAACGAGATATTAATTAGTAATGGAAACTATCATTCTTTTATCAAGTTATTAATTAGCATTGGAAACATCATTCAGTTAACGAGTTATTAATTAGTTGTGGAAAACATAATTCAGTTAACGAGATATTAATTAGTTGTGCAAAACATTATTCAGTTAACGAGTTACGAATTAGTAGTGGAAAACATCATTCATTTATCAAGTTATTAATTAGCAGTGCAAACATCATTCAGTTAACGAGTTATTAATTAGTTGTAGAAAACATCATTCTTTTATCAAGTTATGTATTAGCAGTGCAAACATCATTCAGTTAACGAGATATTAAGTAGTTGTGCAAAACATTATTCAGTAAACGAGTTATTATTTAGTGGAAAACATCATTAATTTATCAAGTTATTAATTAGCAGTGCAAACATCATTCAGTTAACGAGTTAATTGGTAGTGGAAAATATCATTCTTTTATCAAGTTATTAGCATTGGAAACATCATTCAGTTAATGAGTAATTAATTAGTAGTGGAAAACATCATTCAATTAACGAGTTATTAATTAGTAGTGGAAAACATCATTCATTTATCAAGTTATTAATTAGCAGTGCAAACATCATTCAGTTAACGAGATATTAATTAGTAATGGAAAATATCATTCTTTTATCAAGTTATTAATTAGCATTGGAAACATCATTCAGTTAACGAGTTATTAATTAGTAGTTGAAAACATCATTAAATTAACGAGTTATTAATCAGTAGTGGAAAACATTATTCATTTATCAAGTTATTAATTAGCAGTGCAAAAATTATTCAGTTAACGAGTTATTAATTAGCAGTGCAAACATCATTCAGTTAACGAGTTAATTGGTAGTGGAAAATATCATTCTTTTATCAAGTTATTAATTAGCATTGGAAACATCATTCAGTTAACGAGTTATTAATTAGCAGTGGAAAACATCATTCAATTAACGAGTTATTAATTAGTAGTGGAAAACATAATTCATTTATCAAGTTATTAATTAGCAGTGCAAAAATCATTCAGTTAACGAGTTATTAATTAGCAGTGCGAACATCATTCAGTTAACGAGATATTAATTAGTAGTGGAAAATATCATTCTTTTATCAAGTTATTAATTAGCAGTGCAAACATCATTCAGTTAACGAGTTATTAATTAGTTGTAGAAAACATCATTCTTTTATCAAGTTATGTATTATCAGTGCAAACATCATTCAGTTAACGAGATATTAATTAGTTGTGCAAAACATTATTCAGTTAACGAGTTATTAATTGGTAGTGGAAAACATCATTTAGTTAACGAGTTATTAATTAATAGTGGAAAACATCATTCATTTATCAAGTTATTAATTAGCAGTGCAAACATCATTCAGTTAACGAGTTATTAATTGGTAGTGGAAAACTTCAGTTAACGAGTTATTAATTAATAGTGGAAAACATCATTCATTTATCAAGTTATTAATTAGCAGTGCAAACATCATTCAGTTAACGAGTTATTAATTGATAGTGGAAAACATCATTCATTTATCAAGTTATTAATTAGCAGTGCAAACATCATTCAGTTAACGAGTTATTAATTGGTAGTGGAAAACATCATTCAGTTAACGAGTTATTTATTAGTTGTGGAAAATATCACTTTTATCAAGTTATGTATTAGCAGTGCAAGCATCATTCAGTTAACGAGATATTAATTAGTTGTGCAAAACATTATTCAGTTACCAAGTTATTAAATAGTAGTGGAAAACATCATTCATTTATCAAGTTATTAATTATCAGTGCTAACATCATTCAGTTAACGAGTTATTAATTGGTAGTGGAAAACATCATTCAATTAACGAGTTATTAATTAGTAGTGGAAAACAATTAATTTATCAAGTTATTAATTAGCAGTGCAAACATCATTCAGTTCACGAGTTATTAATTAGTATTTGAAAACATCATTAAATTAACGAGTCATTAATCAGTAGTGGAAAACATATTTCATTTATCAAGTTATTAATTAGCAGTGCAAAAATTATTCAGTTAACGAGTTATTAATTAGCAGTGCGAACATCATTCAGTTAACGAAATATTAATTAGTTGTGCAAAACATTATTCAGTTAACGAGTTATTGAGTAGTGGAAAACATCATTCATTTATCAAGTTATTAATTAGCAGTGCAAACATCATTCAGTTAACGAGTTAATTGGTAGTGGAAAATATCATTCTTTTATCAAGTTATTAATTAGCATTGGAAACTTCATTCAGTTAACGAGTTATTAATTAGTAGTGGAAAACATCATTCAATTAACGAGTTATTAACTAGTAGTGGAAAACATAATTCATTTATCAAGTTATTAATTAGCAGTGCAAAAATCATTCAGTTAACGAGTTAATAATTAGCAGTGCGAACATCATTCAGTTAACGAGATATTAATTAGTAGTGGAAAATATCATTCTTTTATCAAGTTATTAATTAGCATTGGAAACATCATTCAGTTAACGAGTTATTAATTAGTAGTGGAAAACATCATTCATTTATCAAGTTATTAATTAGCAGTGCAAACATCATTCAGTTAACGAGTTATTAATTAGTTGTAGAAAACATCATTCTTTTATCAAGTTATGTATTAGCAGTGCAAACATCATTCAGTTAACGAGATATTAATTAGTTGTGCAAAACATTATTCAGTTAACGAGTTATTAATTGGTAGTGGAAAACATCATTTAGTTAACGAGTTATTAATTAATAGTGGAAAACATCATTCATTTATCAAGTTATTAATTAGCAGTGCAAACATCATTCAGTTAACGAGTTATTAATTGGTAGTGGAAAACATCATTCAGTTAACGAGTTATTAATTAATAGTGGAAATCATTCATTTATCAAGTTATTAATTAGCAGTGCAAACATCATTCAGTTAACGAGTTATTAATTGGTAGTGGAAAACATCATTCAGTTAACGAGTTATTTATTAGTTGTAGAAAACATCACTTTTATCAAGTTATGCATTAGCAGTGCAAGCATCATTCAGTTAACGAGATATTAATTAGTTGTGCAAAACATTATTCAGTTACCAAGTTATTAATTAGTAGTGGAAAACATCATTCATTTATCAAGTTATTAATTAGCAGTGCTAACATCATTCAGTTAACGAGTTATTAATTGGTAGTGGAAAACATCATTCAATTAACGAGTTATTAATTAGTAGTGGAAAACATCATTCGTTTATCAAGTTATTAATTAGCAGTGCAAACATCATTCAGTTAACGGGTTATTAATTGGTAGTGGAAAACATCATTTAGTTAACACGTTATTAATTAGTAGTGGAAAACAATTAATTTATCAAGTTATTAATTAGCAGTGCAAACATCATTCAGTTAACGAGTTATTAATTAGTTGTAGAACACATCATTCTTTTATCAAGTTATGTATTAGCAGTGCAAACATCATTCAGTTAACGAGATATTAATTAGTTGTGCAAAACATTATTCAGTTAACGAGTTATTACATAGTGGAAAACATCATTCATTTATCAAGTTATTAATTAGCAGTGCAAACATCATTCAGTTAACGAGTTAATTGGTAGTGGAAAATATCATTCTTTTATCAAGTTATTAATTAGCATTGGAAACATCATTCAGTTAACGAATTATTAATTAGGAGTGGAAAACATCATTCAATTAACGAGTTATTAATTAGTAGTGGAAAACATAATTCATTTATCAAGTTATTAATTAGCAGTGCAAAAATCATTCAGTTAACGAGTTATTAATTAGCAGTGCGAACATCATTCAGTTAACGAGATATTAATTAGTAGTGGAAAATATTATTCTTTTATCAAGTTATTAATTAGCATTGGAAACATCATTCAGTTAACGAGTTATTAATTAGTAGTGGAAAACATCATTCATTTATCAAGTTATTAATTAGCAATGCAAACATCATTCAGTTAACGAGATATTAATTAGTAATGGAAAATATCATTCTTTTATCAAGTTATTAATTAGCATTGGAAACATCATTCAGTTAACGAGTTATTAATTAGTAGTTGAAAACATCATTCAATTAACGAGTTATTAATTAGTAGTGGAAAACATAATTCATTTATCAAGTTATTAATTAGCAGTGCAAAAATTATTTAGTTAACGAGTTATTAATTAGCAGTGCGAACATCATTCAGTTAACGAGATATTAATTAGTTGTGCAAAACATTATTCAGTTAACGAGTTATTAATTAGTAGTGGAAAACATCATTCATTTATCAAGTTATTAATTAGCAGTGCAAACATCATTCAGTTAACGAGTTATCAATTGGTAGTGGAAAACATCATTCAGTTAACGAGTTATTAATAAGTAGTGAAATGCATCATTCTTTATCGAGTTATTAATAAGCAGTGCAAATATGATTTAGTTAACGAGTTATTATTTGGTAGTGGAAAACATCATTTAGTTAACGAGTTATTAATTAATCGTGGAAAACATCATTCATTTATCAAGTTATTAATTAGCAGTGCAAACATCATTCAGTTAACGAGTTATTAATTAGTTGTAGAAAACATCATTCTTTTATCAAGTTATGTATTAGCAGTGCAAACATGATTCAGTTAACGAGTTATTAATTGGTAGTGCAAACATCATTCAGTTAACGAGTTATTAATTAGTTGTAGAAAATATCATTCTTTTATCAAGTTATGTGTGAGCAGTGCAAACATGATTCAGTTAACAAGATATTAATTAGTTGTGCAAAACATTATTCAGTTAACGAGTTATTAATTGGTAGTGGACATCATTCAGTTAACGAATTATTAATTAGTAGTGGAAAACAAAGTTATTAATTAGCAGTGCAAACATCATTCAGTTAACGAGTTATTAATTGGTAGTGGAAAACATTATTCAGTTAATGAGTTAATTAGTAGTGCAACCATCATTCATTTAACAAGTTATTAATTAGTAGAAGACAATTAAGTTAACAAGTTATTAATTTTTAGTGTAAACATCATTCAGTTAACGAGATATTAATTAGTGGTGAAAAACATTATTCAGTTAATGAGTTATTAATTAGTAGTGGAAAACATAATTCATTTATCAAGTTATTAATTAGCAGTGCAAACATCATTCAGTTAACGAGTTATTAATTAGTTGTGGAAAACATTTAGTTAACGAGTTATTAATTAGTAGTGGAAAACATCATTCATTTATCAAGTTATTAATTAGCAGTGCTAACATCATTCAGTTAACGAGTTATTAATTAGTTGTAGAAAACATCATTCTTTTATCAAGTTATGTTTTAGCAATGCAAACATCATTCAGTTAACGAGTTATTAATTAGTTGTAGAAAACATTCTTTTATCAAGTTATGTATTAGCAGTGCAAACATCATTCAGTTAACGAGATATTAATTCGTTGTGCAAAACATTATTCAGTTAACGCGTTATTAATTAGTAGTGGAAAACATCATTCATTTATGAAGTTATTAATTAGCAGTGCAAACATCATTCAGTTAACGAGTTATTAATTGGTAGTGCAAACATCATTCAGTTAACGAGTTATTAATTAGTTGTAGAAAACATTCTTTTATCAAGTTATGTATTAGCAGTACAAACATCATTCAGTTAACGAGATATTAATTCGTTGTGCAAAACATTATTCAGTTATTCAGTTATTAATTAGTAGTGGAAAACATAATTCATTTATGAAGTTATTAATTAGCAGTGCAAACATCATTCAGTTAACGAGATATTAATTAGTTGTGCAAAACATTATTCAGTTAACGAGTTATTAATTGGTAGTGGAAAACATCATTTAGTTAACGAGTTATTAATTAATAGTGGAAAACATCATTCATTTATCAAGTTATTAATTAGCAGTGCAAACATCATTCAGTTAACGAGTTATTAATTAGTTGTAGAAAATATCACTTTTATCAAGTTATGTATTAGCAGTGCAAACATCATTCAGTTAACGAGATATTAATTAGTTGTGCAAAACATTATTCAGTTAACGAGTTATTAATTAGTTGTGGAAAACCATTCTTTTATCAAATTATGTATTAGCAGTGCAAACATCATTCATTTATCAAGTTATTAATTAGCAGTGCAAACATCATTCAGTTAACGAGATATTAATTCGTTGTGCAAAACATTATTCAGTTATTCAGTTATTAATTAGTAGTGGAAAACATAATTCATTTATGAAGTTATTAATTAGCAGTGCAAACATCATTCAGTTAACGAGTTATTAATTGGTAGTGAAAACATCATTCAGTTAACGAGTTATTAATTAGTAGTGAAATGCATCATTCTTTATCGAGTTATTAATAAGCAGTGCAAACATCATTCAGTTAACGAGTTATTAATTAGTTGTGGAAAACCATTCTTTTATCAAATTATGTATTAGCAGTGCAAACATCATTCATTTATCAAGTTATTAATTTGCAGTGCAAACATCATTCAGTTAACGAGTTATTAATTGGTAGTGGAAAACATCATTTAGTTAACGAGTTATTAATTAATAGTGGAAAACATCATTCATTTATCAAGTTATTAATTAGCAGTGCAAACATCATTCAGTTAACGAGTTATTAATTGGTAGTGGAAAACATTCAGTTAACGAGTTATTAATTAGTTGTAGAAAATATCACTTTTATCAAGTTATGTATTAGCAGTGCAAACATCATTCAGTTAACGAGATATTAATTAGTTGTGCAAAACATTATTCAGTTAACGAGTTATTAATTAGTAGTGGAAAACATCATTCATTTATCAAGTTATTAATTAGCAGTGCAAAAATTATTCAGTTAACGAGTTATTAATTAGTTGTAGAAAATATCACTTTTATCAAGTTATGTATTAGCAGTGCAAACATCATTCAGTTAACGAGATATTAATTAGTTGTGCAAAACATTATTCAGTTAACAAGTTATTAATTAGTTGTGGAAAACCATTCTTTTATCAAATTATGTATTAGCAGTGCAAACATCATTCATTTATCAAGTTATTAATTAGCAGTGCAAACATCATTCAGTTAACGAGTTATTAATTGGTAGTGAAAACATCATTCAGTTAACGAGTTATTAATTAGTTGTAGAAAACATTCTTTTATCAAGTTATGTATTAGCAGTGCAAACATCATTCAGTTAACGAGATATTAATTCGTTGTGCAAAACATTATTCAGTTATTCAGTTATTAATTAGTAGTGGAAAACATAATTAATTTATGAAGTTATTAATTAGCAGTGCAAACATCATTCAGTTAACGAGTTATTAATTGGTAGTGAAAACATCATTCAGTTAACGAGTTATTAATTAGTAGTGAAATGCATCATTCTTTATCGAGTTATTAATAAGCAGTGCAAACATCATTCAGTTAACGAGATATTAATTAGTTGTGCAAAACATTATTCAGTTAACGAGTTATTAATTAGTTGTGGAAAACCATTCTTTTATCAAATTATGTATTAGCAGTGCAAACATCATTCATTTATCAAGTTATTAATTAGCAGTGCAAACATCATTCAGTTAACGAGTTATTAATTGGTAGTGGAAAACATCATCTAGTTAACGAGTTATTAAATAGTTGTAGAAAACATCACTTTTATCAAATTATGTATTAGCAGTGCAAACATCATTCAGTTAACGAGATATTAATTCGTTGTGCAAAACATTATTCAGTTAATGAGTTATTAATTAGTAGTGGAAAACATCATTCATTTATGAAGTTATTAATTAGCAGTGCAAACATCATTCAGTTAACGAGTTATTAATTGGTAGTGCAAACATCATTCAGTTAACGAGTTATTAATTAGTTGTAGAAAACATCACTTTTATCAAGTTATGTATTAGCAGTGCAAACATCATTCAGTTAACGAGATATTAATTAGTTGTGCAAAACATTATTCAGTTAACGAGTTAGTAATTAGTAGTGGAAAACATCATTCATTTATCAAGTTATTAATTAGCAGTGCAAACATCATTCAGTTAACGAGTTATTAATTGGTAGTGCAAAGCATCATTTAGTTAACGAGTTATTAATTAATAGTGGAAAACATCATTCATTTAAGTTATTAATTAGCAGTGCAAACATCATTCAGTTAACGAGTTATTAATTGGTAGTGGAAAACATCAGTCAGTTAATGAGTTATCAATTAGTAGTGGAAACATTCAGTTACCAATTTATTAATTAGTAGTCGAAACATTGATATAGGTTATTAGTGATCGAACGTTAACGATTTATTAATTAGTAGTGAAATGCATCATTCTTTATCGAGTTATTAATAAGCAGTGCAAACATAATTCAGTTAACGAGTTATTAATTAGTTGTAAAAAAATCATTCTTTTATCAAGTTATGTATTAGCAGTGCAAACATCATTCAGTTAACGAGATATTAATTAGTTGTGCAAAACATTATTCAGTTAACGAGTTATTAATTAGTAGTGGAAAACATCATTCATTTATCAAGTTATTAATTAGCAGTGCAAAAATTATTCAGTTAACGAGTTATTAATTAGTTGTAGAAAATATCATTCTTTTATCAAGTTATGTATTAGCAGTGCAAACATCATTCAGTTAACGAGATATTAATTAGTTGTGCAAAACATTATTCAGTTAACAAGTTCTTAATTGGTAGTGGAAAACATCATTCATTTATCAAGTTATTAATTAGCAGTGCAAACATCATTCAGTTAACGAGTTATTAATTGGTAGTGGAAAACATCATTCAGTTAACGAGTTATTAAATAGTTGTAGAAAACATCACTTTTATCAAATTATGTATTAGCAGTGCAAACATCATTCAGTTAACGAGATATTAATTAGTTGTGCAAAACATTATTCAGTTAACGAGTTATTAATTGGAAGTGGAAAACATCATTTAGTTAACGAGTTATTAATGAATAGTGGAAAACATAATTCATTTATCAAGTTATTAATTAGCAGTGCAAACATCATTCAGTTAACGAGTTATTAATTGGTAGTGGAAAACATTATTCAGTTAACGAGTTATTAATTAGTAGTGGAAAACATCATTCATTTATCAAGTTATTAATTAGCAGTGCAAACATTATTCAGTTAACGAGTTATTAATTAGTAGTGGAAAACATCATTCATTTATCAAGTTATTAATTAGCAGTGCAAACATCATTCAGTTAACGAGTTATTAATTAGTTGTAGAAAACATCATTCTTTTATCAAGTTATGTTTTAGAAATGCAAACATCATTCAGTTAACGAATTATTAATTAGTTGTAGAAAACATCATTCTTTTATCAAGTTATGTATTAGCAGTGCAAACATCATTCAGTTAACGAGTTATTAATAAGCAGAGCAAACATCATTCAGTTAATGAGTTATTAATTAGTTGTAGAAAACATCATTCTTTTATCAAGTTATGTATGAGCGGTGCAAACATCATTCAGTTAACGAGATATTAATTAGTTGTGCAAAACATTATTCAGTTGAGTTCTTAATTGATAGTGGAAAACATCATTCATTTATCAAGTTATTAATTAGCAGTGCAAACATCATTCAGTTAACGAGTTATTAATAAGCAGAGCAAACATCATTCAGTTAATGAGTTATTAATTAGTTGTAGAAAACATCATTCTTTTATCAAGTTATGTATGAGCGGTGCAAACATCATTCAGTTAACGAGATATTAATTAGTTGTGCAAAACATTATTCAGTTAACAAGTTATTAATTAGTAGTGGAAAACATCATTAATTTATCAAGTTATTAATTAGCAGTGCAAACATCATTCAGTTAACGAGTTATTAATTGGTAGTGCAAACATCATTCAGTTAACAAGTTATTAATTAGTTGTAGAAAACATCATTCTTTTATCAAGTTATGTATTAGCAGTGCAAACATCATTCAGTTAACGAGATATTAATTAGTTGTGCAAAACATTATTCAGTTAACGAGTTATCAATTAGCAGTGCAAACATCATTCAGTTAACGAGTTATTAATTGGTAGTGAAAACATCAATTAGTTAACGAGTTATTAATTAGTAGTGAAATGGATCATTCTTTATCGAGTTATTAATAAGCAGTGCAAACATCATTCAGTTAACGAGTTATTAATTAGTTGTGGAAAACCATTATTTTATCAAAATATGTATTAGCAGTGCAAACATCATTCAGTTAACAAGATATTAATTAGTTGTGCAAAAAATCATTCAGTTAACGAGTTATGAATTAGTAGTGGAAAACATCAATCATTTATCAAGTTATTATTTAGCAGTGCAAACATCATTCAGTTAACAAGTTATTAATTGGTAGTGGAAAACATTATTCAGTTAATGAGTTATTAATTAATAGTGGAAAACATCATTCATTTATCAAGTTTTTAATTAGCAGTGCAAACATCATTCAGTTAACGAGTTATTAATTGGTAGTGGAAAACATCATTCAGTTAACGAGTTATTAATTAGTTGTAGAAAACATCACTTTTATCAAATTATGTATTAGCAGTGCAAACATCATTCAGTTAACGAGATATTAATTAGTTGTGCAAAACATTATTCAGTTAACGAGTTATTAATTAGTAGTGGAAAACATCATTCATTAATGAAGTTTTTAAAACAGCAGTGCAAACATCAGTTAAAGAGTTATTAATTGGTAGTGAAAACATCATTCAGTTAACGAGTTATTAATTAGTTGTGGAAAACCATTCTTTTATCAAATTATGTATTAGCAGTGCAAACATCATTCAATTAACAAGATATTAATTAGTTGTGCAAAACATTATTCAGTTAACGAGTTATGAATTAGTAGTGGAAAACATCATTCATTTATCAAGTTATTGATTAGCAGTGTTAACATCATTCAGTTAACGAGTTATTAATTGGTAGTGGAAAACATCATTTAGTTAACGAGTTATTAATTAATAGTGGAAAACATCATTCATTTATCAAGTTATTAATTAGCAGTGCAAACATCATTCAATTAACGAGTTATTAATTGGTAGTGGAAAACATCATTCAGTTAACGAGTTATTAATTAGTAGTGAAATGCATCATTCTTTATCGAGTTTTTAATAAGCATTGCAAACATCATTCAGTTAACGAGTTATTAATTAGTTGTAGAAAACATCACTTTTATCAAGTTATGTATTAGCAGTGCAAACATCATTCAGTTAACGAGATATTAATTAGTTGTGCAAAACATTATTCAGTTAACGAGTTATTAATTAGTAGTGGAAAACATCATTCATTTATCAAGTTATTAATTAGCAGTGCAAACATCATTCAGTTAACGAGTTATTGATTAGTTGTAGAAAACATCATTCTTTTATAAAGTTATGTTTTAGCAATGCAAACATCATTCAGTTAACGAGTTATTAATTAGTTGTAGAAAACATCATTCTTTTATCAAGTTATGTATTAGCAGTGCAAACATCATTCAGTTAACGAGTTATTAATTGGTAGTGGAAATCATCATTTAGTTAACGAGTTATTAATTAATAGTGGAAAACATCATTCATTTATCAAGTTATTAATTAGCAGTGCAAACATCATTCAGTTAACGAGTTATTAATTGGTAGTGGAAAACATCATTCAGTTAACGAGTTATTAATTAGTTGTAGAAAACATCACTTTTATCAAGTTATGTATTAGCAGTGCAAACATCATTCAGTTAACGAGATATTAGTTAGTTGTGCAAAACAATATTCAGTTAACGAGTTATTAATTAGTAGTGGAAAACATCATTCATTTATCAAGTTATTAATTAGCAGTGCAAACATCATTCAGTTAACGAGTTATTAATTAGTAGTGGAAAACATCATTCATTTATCAAGTTATTAATTAGCATTGCAAAAATCATTCAGTTAACGAGATATTAATTAGTTGTGCAAAACATTATTCAGTTAACGAGTTATCAATTACTAGTGGAAAACATCATTCATTTATCAAGTTATTAATTAGCAGTGCAAACATCATTCAGTTAACGAGTTATTAATTGGTAGTGGAAAACATCATTCAGTTAACAAGTTAATTAGTAGTGCAACCATCATTCATTTAACGAGTTATTAATTAGTAGCAGACAATTAAGTTAATAAGTTATTAATTAGTTGTGTAAACATCATTCATTTATCAAGATATTAATTAGCAGTTCAAACATCATTCAGTTAAGGAGTTATTAATTGGTAGTGGAAAACATCAGTCAATTAACGAGTTATCAATTAGTAGTGGAAACATTCAGTTACCAATTCATTAATAATCAAAACATTGGTATGAGTTATTAGTGATCGAAACTTCATTCAGTTAACGATTTATTAATTAGTAGTGGAAAACCTCATTCATTTATCAAGTTATTAATTAGCAGTGCAAATATAATTCAGTTAACGAGTTATTAATTAGTTGTAGAAAACATCATTCTTTTATCAAGTTAGGTTTTAGCAATGCAAACATCATTCAGTTAACGAGTTATTAATTAGTTGTAGAAAACATCATTCTTTTATCAAGTTATGTATGAGCAGTGCAAACATCATTCAGTTAACGAGATATTAATTAGTTGTGCAAAACATTATTCAGTTAACGAGTTATTAATTAGTAGTGGAAAACATCATTAATTTATCGTTATTAATTAGCAGTGCAAACATCATTCAGTTAACGAGTTATTAATTAGTTGTAAAAAACATCATTCTTTTATCAAGTTATGTTTTAGCAATGCAAACAACATTCAGTTAACGAGATATTAATTAGTTGTGCAAAACATTATTCAGTTAACGAGTTATTAATTAGTAGTGGAAAACATCATTAATTTATCAAGTTATTAATTACCAGTGCAAACATCATTCAGTTAACGAGTTATTAATTGGTAATGAAAACATCATTCACTTAACGAGTTATTAATTAGTAATGAAATGCATCATTCTTTATCGAGTTATTAATAAGCAGTGCTAACATCATTCAGTTAACGAGTTATTAATTAGTTGTGGAATACCAATCTTTTATCAAATTATGTATTAGCAGTGCAAACATCATTCAATTAACAAGATATTAATTAGTTGTGCAAAACATTATTCAGTTAACGGGTTATGAATTAGTAGTGAAAAACATCATTTATTTATCAAGTTATTAATTAGCACTGCAAACATCATTCAGTTAACGAGTTATTAATTGGTAGTGGAAAACATCATTTAGTTAACGAGTTATGAATTAGCAGTGGAAAACATCATTCATTTATCAAGTTATTAATTAGCAGTGCAAACATCATTCAGTTAACTAGTTATTAATTGGTAGTGGAAAACATCATTCAGTTAACGAGTTATTAATTAGTTGTAGAAAACATCATTCAATTAACGAGTTATTAATTAGTAGTGGAAAACATCATTCATTTATCAAGTTATTAATTAGCAGTGCAAACATCATTCAGTTGACGAGTTATTAATTGGTAGTGCAAACATCATTAAGTTAACGAGTTATTAATTAGTTGTAGAAAACATCACTTTTATCAAATTATGTATTAGCAGTGCAAACATCATTCAGTTAAAGAGATATTAATTAGTTGTGCAAAACATTATTCAGTTAATGAGTTATTAATTAGTAGTGGAAAACATCATTCATTTATTAAGTTATTAATTAGCAGTGCAAACATCATTCAGTTAACGAGTAAATTGGTAGTGGAAAACATCATTCAGTTAACGAGTTAATTAGTAGTGCAAACATCATTCATTTAACAAGTTATTAATTAGTAGCAGACAATTAAGTTAACAAGTTATTAATTAGTAGTGTAAACATCATTAATTTATCAAGTTATTAATTAGCAGTGCAAACATCATTCCGTTAATGAATTATTAATTAGTTGTAGAAAACATCATTTAGTTAACGAGTTATTAATTAGTAGTGGAAAATAGCATTCTTTTATCAAGTTATGTGTGAGCAGTGCAAACATGATTCAGTTAACAAGATATTAGTTATGCAAAACATTATTCAGTTAACGAGTTATTAATTGGTAGTGGACAACATCATTCAGTTAACGAGTTATTAATTAGTAGTGTAAAACATTATTAATTTATCAAGTTATTAATTAGCAGTGCAAACATCATTCATTTATCAAGTTATTAAATAGCAGTGCAAACATCATTCAGTTAACGAGTTATTAATTAGTTGTGGAAAACATTTAGTTAACGAGTTATTAATTAGTAGTGGAAAACATCATTCATTTATCAAGTTATTAATTAGCAGTTCAAACATCATTCAGATAAGGAGTTATTAATTGGTAGTGGAAAACATCAGTCAGTTAACGAGTTATCAATTAGTAGTGGAAACATTCAGTTACCAATTCATTAATAATAATCAAAACATTGGTATGAGTTATTAGTGATCGAAACTTCATTCAGTTAACGATTTATTAATTAGTAGTTGAAAACATCGTTCATTTATCAAGTTATTAATTAGCAGTGCAAACATCATTCAGTTAACGAGATATTAGTTAGTTGTGCAAAACATTATTCAGTTAACGAGTTATTAATTAGTAGTGGAAAACATCATTCATTTATCAAGTTATTAATTAGCAGTGCAAATATCATTCAGTTACGAGTTATTAATTAGTTGTAGAAAACATCATTCTTTTATCAAGTTAGGTTTTAGCAATGCAAACATCATTCAGTTAACGAGTTATTAATTAGTTGTAGAAAACATCATTCTTTTATCAAGTTATGTATTAGCAGTGCAAACATCATTCAGTTAACGAGATATTAATTAGTTGTGCAAAACATTATTCAGTTAACGAGTTATTAATTAGTAGTGGAAAACATCATTAATTTATCAAGTTATTAATTAGCAGTGCAAACATCATTCAGTTAACGAGTTATTAATTAGTTGTAGAAAACATCATTCTTTTATCAAGTTATGTTTTAGCAATGCAAACATCATTAAGTTAACGAGTTATTAATTAGTTGTAGAAAACATCATTCTTTTATCAAGTTATGTATTAGCAGTGCAAACATCATTCAGTTAACGAGATATTAATTAGTTGTGCAAAACATTATTCAGTTAACGAGTTATTAATTAGTAGTGGAAAACATCATTAATTTATCAAGTTATTAATTAGCAGTGCAAACATCATTCAGTTAACGAGTTATTAATTAGTTGTAGAAAACATCATTCTTTTATCAAGTTATGTTTTAGCAATGCAAACATCATTCAGTTAACGAGTTATTAATTAGTTGTAGAAAACATGATTCTTTTATCAAGTTATGTATTAGCAGTGCAAACATCATTCAGTTAACGAGATATTAATTAGTTGTGCAAAACATTATTCAGTTAACGAGTTATTAATTAGTAGTGGAAAACATCATTAATTTATCAAGTTATTAATTAGCAGTGCAAACATCATTCAGTTAACGAGTTATTAATTGGTAGTGAAAACATCATTCAGTTAACGAGTTATTTATTAGTAGTGAAATGCATCATTCTTTATCGAGTTATTAATTAGCAGTGCAAACATCATTCAGTTAACGCGTTATTAATTAGTTGTGGAATACTATTCTTTTATCAAATTATGTATTAGCAGTGCAAACATCATTCAGTTAACGAGATATTAATTAGTTGTGCAAAACATTATTCAGTTAACGAGTTATTAATTAGTAGTGGAAAACATCATTCATTTATCAAGTTATTAATTAGCAGTGCAAACATCATTCAGTTAACAAGTTATTAATTGGTAGTGGAAAACATCATTTAGTTAACGAGTTATTAATTAATAGTGGAAAACATCACTTTTATCAAGTTATGTATTAGCAGTGCAAACATCATTCAGTTAACGAGATATTAGTTAGTTGTGCAAAACATTATTCAGTTAACGAGTTATTAATTAGTAGTGGAAAACATCATTCATTTATCAAGTTATTAATTAGCAGTGCAAACATCATTCAGTTAACGAGATATTAATTGGTAGTGGAAAAACTCATTCAGTTAACAAATTATTAATTTGTAGTCGAAAACATCATTCATTTATCAAGTTATTAATTAGCAGTGCAAACATCATTCAGTTAACGAGTTAATTAGTAGAGCAACCATCATTCATTTAACAAGTTATTAATTAGTAACAGACAATTAAGTTAACAAGTTATTAATTAGTAGTGTAAACATAAATCATTTATCAAGTTATTAATTAGCAGTGCAAACATCATTCAGTTAACGAGTTATTAATTAGTAGTGGAAAACATCATTCATTTATCAAGTTATTAATTAGCAGTTCGAACATCATTCAGTTAAGGAGTTATTAATTGGTGGTGGAAAACATCTGTCAGTTAACGAGTTATCAATTAGTAGTGGAAACATTCAGTTACCAATTCATTAATTAGTAGTCGAAACATTGATATGAGTTATTAGTGATCGAAACATCATTCAGTTAACGATTTATTAATTAGTAGTGAAATGCATCATTCTTTATCGAGTTATTAATAAGCAGTGCAAACATCATTTGGTTAACAAGTTATTAATTAGTTGTAGAAAACATCATTCTTTTATCAAGTCATGTATTAGTAGTGCAAACATGCTTTAGTTAACGAGATATTAATTAGTTGTGCAAAACATTCAGTTAACGAGTTATTAATTAGTAGTGGAAAACATCATTCATTTATCAAGTTATTAATTAGCAGTGCAAACATCATTCAGGTAACGAGTTATTAATTGGTAGTGGAAAACATCAGTTAACGAGTTATTAATTAGTAGTGGAAAACATCATTAATTTATCAAGTTATTAATTAGTAGTGCAAACATCATTCAGTTAACGAGTTATTAATTGGTAGTGGAAAACATCAGTCAGTTAACGAGTTGTTAATTAGTAGTGGAAAACATCATTCATTTATCAAGTTATTAATTAGCAGTGCAAACATAATTCAGTTAACGAGTTATTAATTGGTAGTGTTAAAACATCAGTCAGTTAACGAGTTATTAATTATTAGTGGAAAACATTCATCAAGTTATTAATTAGCTGTGTAAAACATCATTCAGTTAACGAGGTATTAATCGGTAGTGGAAAACATTATTCAATTAACGAGTTATTAATTAGTAGTGGAAAACATCATTCATTTATCAAGTTATTAATTAGCAGTGCAAACATCATTCAGTTAACGAGTTATTAATTGGTAGTGGAAAACATCATTCAGTTACCAAGTTATTAATTAGTAGTGGAAAACATCATTCATTTATCAAGTTATTAATTAGCAGTGCAAACATCATTCAGTTAACGAGTTATTAATTGGTAGTAGAAAACAGTCAGTTAACGCGTTATCAATTAGTAGTGGAAACATTCAGTTTCCAATTCATTAATTAGTAGTCGAAACATTGATATGAGTTATTAGTGATCGTAACATCATTCAGTTAACGATTTATTAATTAGTAGTGAAATGCATCATTCTTTATCGAGTTATTAATAAGCAGTGCAAACATCATTCAGTTAACGAGTTATTAATTAGTTGTAGAAAACATCATTCTTTTATCAAGTTATGTATTAGCAGTGCAAACATGATTTAGTTAACGAGATATTAATTACTTGTGCAAAACATTATTCAGTTAACGAGTTATTAATTAGTAGTGGAAAACATCATTTAGTTAACGAGTTATTAATTAGTAGTGGAAAACATCATTCTTTTATCAAGTTATTAATTAGCAGTGCAAACATCATGCAGTTAACGAGTTATTAATTAGTAGTGGAAAACATCATTTAGTTAACAAGTTATTAATTAGTAGTGGAAAAAATCATTCTTTTATCAAGTTATTAATTAGCAGTGCAAACATCATTCAGTTAACGAGTTATTAATTGGTAGTGGAAAACATCATTCAGTTAATGAGTTAATTAGTAGTGCAACCATCATTCATTTAACAAGTTATTCATTAGTAGCAGACAATTAAGTTAACAAGTTATTAATTAGTAGTGTAAACATCATTCATTTATCAAGTTATTATTAGCAGTGCAAACATCAGTTAACGAGTTATTAATTAGTTGTAGAAAACATCATTCTTTTATCAAGTTATGTATTAGCAGTGCAAAGATCATTCAGTTAACGAGATATTAATAAGTTGTGCAGAACATTATTCAGTTAACGGGTTATTAATTAGTAGTGGAAAACATCATTCATTTATCAAGTTATTAATTAGTAGTGCAAACATCATTCAGTTAACAAGTTATTAATTGGTAGTGGAAAACATCATTCAGTTAACAAGTTATTAATTAGTAATGGAAAACATCATTCATTTATCAAGTTATTAATTAGCAGTGCAAACAACATTCAGTTAACGAGTTATTAATTAGTTGTTGAAAACATCATTCTTTTATCAAATTATGTATTAGTAGTGGAAACATCATTCAGTTAACGAGATATTAATTAGTTGTGCAAAACATTATTCAGTTAACGAGTTATGAATTAGTATTGGAAAACATCATTCACTTATCAAGTTATTAATTAGCAGTGCAAACATCATTCAGTTAACGAGTTATTAATTGGTAGTGGAAAACATCATTTAGTTAAGGAGTTCTTAATTAATAGTGGAAAACATCATTCATTTATCAAGTTATTAATTAGTAGTGCAAACATCATTCAGTTAACGAGTTATTAATTGGTAGTGAAAAACATCATTCAGTTAACGAGTTATTAATTAGTTGTAGAAAACATCATTCTTTTATCAAGTTATGTATTAGCAGTGCAAACATTCAGTTAACGAGTTATTAATTAGTTGTAGAAAACATCATTCTTTTATCAAGTTATGTATGAGCAGTGCAAACATCATTCAGTTAACAAGATATTAATTAGTTGTGCAAAACATTATTCAGTTAACGAGTTATTAATTGGTAGTGGAAAACATCATTCAATTAACGAGTTATTAATTTGTAGTGGAAAACATCATTCATTTATCAAGTTATTAATTAGCAGTGCAAACATCATTCAGTTAACCAGTTATCAATTGGTAGTGGAAAACATCATTCAGTTAACGAGTTAATTAGTAGTGCAACCATCATTCATTTAACAAGTTATTAATTAGTAGCAGACAATTAAGTTAACAAGTTAATAATTAGTTGTGGAAACATCATTCAGTTAACGAGTTATTAATTAATAGTGGAAACCATCATTCAGTTAACGAGTTATTAATTAGTAGTGGAAAAATCATTCAGTTAATGAGTCATTAATTAGTAGTGCAAACATCATTTAGTTAAAAAGTTTATAATTAGTAGTGGAAAAATCACTCAGTTAACGAGTTGTTAATTAGTTGTGGAAAACATTCAGTTAACGAGTTATTAATTAATAGGGCAAACATCATTAAGTTAACATGTTCTTAATTAGTAGTGGAATCATTAAGTTAACGAGTTATTAATTAGTAGTGGAAACATCATTAAATTAACAAGTTCTTATATCTATTTAAAGATGTTGGAAAAATGTGTTGAAACAAATGTATAAATCTAATGTACAACACGGCATTTGCTGTGAATAAAACGTGAAAGCTCGAGGCAACACTGATATTTCCATAATTCTGTTCATGACCCTCACATCCCCTACACTGTTTTCCCCCCAAATAGATGATTAACACAAATTTTGGCTACAGCTTCTATTGATTAGCAATAATGTGACACAACATATATGACCACAACAACACCAACACACATGTATAATCATGTAACCTTTTATACCACTATAAACTTATTCATCAAGTTTTATATATGTATATCCATAGATGTGCAGCAATATAGAGCCCCCGTCAGTCTGTCCTTCACAACACTGGCCCTTGATCTCCTCTAGCCGCAACCTCTTGGCTCAGAGACAAACTGCCAGCCATTGACTCGGTAACTCCAATAGCCGCTGCTATTGAGCGCTAACTCCCAAGGGCCCAACCATCTCCTGTACTAAGTTGCCACCAATCCACCAACTCTGGCAACCCACCTTAGGGGTTAAACCATTGGCAAAAAACACCTGACTTGTGGCCCTGCCAATAGCTGTGACAATGCCCCCACTTGTCCACTTCACCGACCTGCCTCTGGTCCTCCCCAAATGCTTCCCGGCCACCGAAGTGACAACTAGCATGTAGACTCCGAAGCCACCACCCCTCAAAAGTCAGGGAGGGCAGGTGGGGACTTTACTCTTCCCACTGGTTACCTAAAATGGTGCCCGTCTATTCTTTATCTCAACTAAAATGTGGTCCCTTAACTCCACCCCCACATCGGTACCTCCCCCACACGCTATGCCGTAACCCACTTGGAGGCTGTGCAGGGTCATGGCCGCCCTCCTCCAAGCCTGGCTGGCTGCTATCCGTGACTCACAGTCTGTGGGCCTGCTCTGCTTGTGGCTGCTGGAAGCACAGAGTGTCCTCCATAAATAGATATATTATTGTTTGCCTGCTCTCAAGACCATCTGTCTGTTCAGTCACTGTGCTGTGATTATGCCTGATGCTAACATAAATCTTAATGATTATTAGTCTGCCCACATTGTGCTACACAGTTTACAGGCCTAAGGACAAAGCAGGGAACTAGGGGTAGGCACCTGCCTAGGGCACAAAGACATGGGGGCGCTGGGCAGGTACCTAGGGTGCCTAGGGCTCACTGTCGGCAAGGCCCTCAGACAAAGTATGTGTTGTAAGAAGGCCACACGTGGCTGGTGAACTGGGCTGCATGTAGCTGGTTTAGTCTGTTACACTGCACACAATCAAAGAGACACTTTTCAATGAACCCAACAAGAATCTTTACTGAAGCACTGTGTCACATCCACCTTCAACACCAACTGTTTTTTTCCCAAACTGAAACTATTGCCAAAAAAAGAACATTTAAAACAAGCTTGGTTTCATTAAATAAAAATACTTTTTGTATACAATCATTTAAAAAGTCTGAATTTTTTTTTTTAAATGAAGTAATGTTATGCTATTTCCCTGATGATCTGATGATAACCTAGGGTTGCCTCTTGGATTTCACCTGGACAGGCAGGTTTTTGGAAGGGCTGCCCGGTGATCACCATGTCATCAGTCCCGCCTTCCCATGTCACCTGCCCTGCCTCCCCACATCACCCACCCCGCCTCCCCGATGTCACTGGCCCGCCCCCTGCACGTTCTTGCCACACAAAAAAAAAGGTGGCAACCCTATGATACCCACCACACAAATCTAGAGAGTTGGGAGAAAATAAGGATTATCATGAGTAGATCCTGAACAGCAAATAACATTTTCATATAAACAATGACCAAGAGAAATATATTAAAACTTTACTATATCCATTAGGTAAATAGAAAGGGGAATTAATAGGAAAGCTTATTGATCTTTTAAAGGGGTCGTTCACCTGTAAGTTAAATTTTAGTATGTTATAGAATGACTAATTCTAAGCAACTTTTCAATTGGTCTTCATTATTTATTTTTTTATAGTTTTTTAATTATTCACTTCTGACTCTTTCCCGCATTCCAATGGAGGTCACTGACCCCATCTAAAAAGAAATGCTCTGTAAGGCTGCAAATGTATTGTTATTGCTACGTTATATTAATCATCCGTCTATTCAAACACTCCCCTGTTTATAATCATATCTCTTATTCAAATAAGTGCATGGTTGCTAGGATAATTTGGACCCTAGCAACACAATTGCTGACACAAACTCAGGAGAGCTGCTGAATAAAAAACTAAAGAACTCAAAAGACACAAATAATAAAATATAAAAACCAACTGCAATTTTTGTCAGAATATCACTCTCTACAACCAACTAACAGTTAATGAAAACCAATTACAATGTGTCTCAAACATGAAAAATTCTTTTAGACAGAAAATATTCCTGCAAAATCACAATAAAAATAGTCCATATGTGAATAATAAGGGCAGAACACTGAGTAAAAATAACTTAAAGGGACAGTATACATCCTTTTTATAACAGATTTAGACTTTTCCACTTCATTGGGCAAAAATGTATGTTTGCTGCAAGTCCTATTCATTGAATTTAGGTTGAAGAAGCGTTATATAGTCCCTTTAGTGTATGTATGAAATGTACACCCTCCAGGAATGAAAGTAAAATTACTTAGTACTTTTAAGTATGTGATATTTTTTTCATGTGTTTTCTTCACATTACTCATTTAGGATCAAGTTTTCATACCAGAAGTATTGCGTTCCTATGCTGGCTAGATTAATGATACAGAGTCTATGGGGGTAGTTACTAAACGCAAAGTGTTCTTCCATTAAAATAAAGTCGACTGCCATCCATGAATTTACCTAGTTTATGAAAAAACAATATTGAAAGAAATCGGTTTAGAAAAAGTCTCGACAAATTGAATCGCATGCCTTTTTCGAATATGACACTTTAATCTTATGTCTTTTTCGAGTTGATGCCCGGTAACTTTTTGGATTATTATATGAAAACCAGAGCAGAGCACGATGTCAAGAAACATCTTCAAATTGTAAAAGGGACATCTGCCATTGACATCTACTTGTCTTCGACAGGTATTAGCTGGAGTATGTTCGGATTTACCAGCTTCAGGATATAATAAATCTCTAAAAATTAACGTTTTTTTCTATCTAAAAATTAAAATGCTTCTCCTTTATAAAAACTTAACCAGAAGGTTTAATAAACAGGCCCCTAGCTTTCAGATTTTTTTGAGGTGGGTAAATACTATTTAGAATGGGGCAGGTTATGCTGCCTGCATCCAGGACTTAACCCTCTGATGGCTGGCTGTTCAGCAAAGAAGCTCAGTGCTGCTGGGAAGAAAGCATGATATTTGTAATGTAAAACTACTTTTATCATCCAATAGCTACAGAAACACATTTATGTATATTTCAAACATGTTAAGAAGACCATTCTGTGCAATCTTATTTATTATTTACTAAAACCAAATTTATCTCACAATTGAAATAAAAGAAGATCGACCAAAACTCCCATGCCCGTTTTTGTCTTATTTATTAATAAAATAACTAGAATAAATCGGATTGGGAAAAAACCCAATCATACAATTTTTTCTGACTTCATCCCCAAATCGCTTGATTTTTTCTGTTTTTTGCCCTAAAACACCAAGTTTTGCAGAAATGTATCCCTGGCTTTCCCACCTACTAAGTAAAGGCTAACATATTGCCTGAGTCCTTGTGAAATTAAATGAAGACAGGGTAGGACTGAGCTGGAGGGACATTGGGAAAAACTGGCCCTCATGGCCCAGACCCGCTCCCTGATCTGTCCGGCCCCCAAAATTGAAATAATGCTATACGGTGCCCATGTTTGAGTGCAGTTTGCTCATGAGCACTGTGCTGGCCCCAGAAGTTTGGAACCCGTGCCCCAAATTATGGCTTTAGATTTCAAGCTACAAAGGTCCATATAAAAGACAGAGAGTTATTTTCAATGTATCCCATTAACACTTGTACAGATTTGTCATGCAGTTAAATATATTTCTGACTGCCCAGCATTATCTTTTGGTGTGCCTTTGGTGCCTCATTCTCACACTAATTGTACTGTATGCAAGGTTCCACATAATGGATGGCAGGGCTGTGTTTCATATGAAGGTAAACAACTCAAAAGCAGAACAACTTGTGTCTCACACCATCTATTGTATTTAAATGATCACCACAAAAAGATAAACCACAATATTGGTGAAACACCTCAAATCACATGAATGCATTCTTTAAGGGGTAGTTCACCTTCAAACAACTAGTTGTTTTCAGATAGATCACCAGATAAAACAACTTTTTTTTCAATGACTTTCCATTTTCTATGTGTAATAATAAGCAAAAATGCCTGTTTGCACCTATGTCCACACCGCATCAAGTTTCAATGACCACCACAAGAACATAAAAAAATATAGAGACCTCAAAAAGATACCCTCTGCGACCGCAATACAATGGACAAAAAATAAGAAAA
The DNA here is from genome assembly GCA_038501925.1 of Xenopus petersii. Lineage (NCBI taxonomy): Eukaryota > Metazoa > Chordata > Amphibia > Anura > Pipidae > Xenopus > Xenopus petersii. The sequence continues at coordinate 111,202,621 of CM076682.1, read as the reverse complement.
CACGAAATACAATAAACTATTAGCAAAAACATTCCCATGAAACAGAAATTGCAAGAGATAAATCCAATACAATAATGACAATATTGTACATTTTTGGTCATGTGCAAAAAAAGATATGGATGTAGACCAAGCGCAACACTATTTCAAGTCACACATGAAAAAAATTACCAGCGGGTCCCTTTGCATTGCTCCACTATGATCCTAGAGCAAACGAAAGAGCCAGGGAGCAATCTGTGTGCCAAGCAAATGCCCCAGGCACACGTCGCCCCCGCTGACGCCACCCCTTCCCGCCCCTGTAAGTTTAATAATAAGCAACAATGCCTATTTGCACCTACTGTAGGTCAATACACATCAAGTTTCAATGACCACCACAAGAACTTTTTAAGGAATTACAGAAACCTCAAAAAAACACCCTCTGCATTTAAACGCATTCTTAGTGACCAGATTTCTACATACATATTTGAAAGCAATAAACTGGACAAAAAATAAGAAAACATGAAATACAATAAACTATTAGCAAAAACATACCCACGAAACAGAAATTCCAAGAGATAAATCCAATCCAATAAAGACAATATTGAACATTTTTGGTCATGTGCAAAAAATGGTGTGGATGTAGACCAAGCGCAACACTATTTACAGTCACAAGTGAAAGAATTTGTCAGCGAATACCTTTGCATTGCTCCACGATGATCCTAGAGCAAATGAAAAGGCCAGGGAGCAACCTGTGTGCCAAGCAAATGCCCCAGGCACACATGTTGCCCCCACTGATGCCACCACTCTCCACCCCTGAATGTAGGGTTGCCACCTTTCTTTCATGGGGGAACCTGGCAGGGGGCAGGCCGGTGAAGTCGGGGTGTGGGACGGATGATGTTGGGGGCAAACGCCGGATAACGTTGAGGGAAGGGAGGTGATGTTGGGGGGCGGGCCAGATGACATCAAGGGTGGGCCGGTGACGTGTCGATCAGTGATTGCCTGATCACCATGTCATTCACTTCAATGTCCTGTCTGGATTTGGAAATCCAGAAAGGCACTCTTCACCCGGGAAGCCCGTCCAAGAACTGGGCTGTGCGGGTGAAATCCAGAAAGGTGGAAACCCTAACCCTATGTGTAATAATAAGCAAAAATACCTGTTTGCGCCTATGTCCACACTACATCAAGTTTCAGTGACCACCACAAGAACATAAAAAAATATAGAAACCTCAAAAAGACACTGTCTGCATTTAGACGCATTTTTAGCGACCATAACTCTACATACATATTTGAAAGCAACAAACTGGACAAAGAAAACATGAAATACAATAAATTATTAGCAAAAACATACCCATGAAACATAAATTGCAAGAGATAAATCCAAGACAATAACGACAATATTGTACCTTTTTGGTCATGTGCAAAAAATGGTGTGGATGTAGACCAAGCGCAAAACTATTTACAGTCACAAGTGAAAGAATTTGTCAGCGAATACCTTTGCATTGCTCCACGATGATCCTAGAGCAAATGAAAGGGCCAGGAAGCAACCTGTGTGCCAAGCAAATGCCCCAGGCACACATGTTGCCCCCACTGATGCCACCACTCTCCACCCCTGAATGTAGGGTTGCCACCTTTCTTTCATGGGGGAACCTGGCAGGGGGCAGGCCGGTGAAGTCGGGGTGTGGGACGGATGATGTTGGGGGCAAACGCCGGATAACGTCGAGGGAAGGGAGGTGATGTTGGGGGGCGGGCCAGATGACATCAAGGGTGGGCCGGTGACGTGTCGATCAGTGATTGCCTGATCACCATGTCATTCACTTCAATGTCCTGTCTGGATTTGGAAATCCAGAAAGGCACTCTTCACCCGGGAAGCCCGTCCAAGAACTGGGCTGTGCGGGTGAAATCCAGAAAGGTGGAAACCCTAACCCTATGTGTAATAATAAGCAAAAATACCTGTTTGCGCCTATGTTCACACTACATCAAGTTTCAGTGACCACCACAAGAACATAAAAAAATATAGAAACCTCAAAAAGACACTGTCTGCATTTAGACGCATTTTTAGCGACCATAACTCTACATACATATTTGAAAGCAACAAACTGGACAAAGAAAACATGAAATACAATAAATTATTAGCAAAAACATACCCATGAAACATAAATTGCAAGAGATAAATCCAAGACAATAACGACAATATTGTACCTTTTTGGTCATGTGCAAAAAATGGTGTGGATGTAGACCAAGCGCAACACTATTTACAGTCACAAGTGAAAGAATTTGTCAGCGAATACCTTTGCATTGCTCCACGATGATCCTAGAGCAAATGAAAGGGCCAGGGAGCAACCTGTGTGCCAAGCAAATGCCCCAGGCACACATGTTGCCCCCACTGATGCCACCACTCTCCACCCCTGAATGTAGGGTTGCCACCTTTCTTTCATGGGGGAACCTGGCAGGGGGCAGGCCGGTGAAGTCGGGGTGTGGGACGGATGATGTTGGGGGCAAACGCCGGATAACGTCGAGGGAAGGGAGGTGATGTTGGGGGGCGGGCCAGATGACATCAAGGGTGGGCCGGTGACGTGTCGATCAGTGATTGCCTGATCACCATGTCATTCACTTCAATGTCCTGTCTGGATTTGGAAATCCAGAAAGGCACTCTTCACCCGGGAAGCCCGTCCAAGAACTGGGCTGTGCGGGTGAAATCCAGAAAGGTGGAAACCCTAACCCTATGTGTAATAATAAGCAAAAATACCTGTTTGCGCCTATGTCCACACTACATCAAGTTTCAGTGACCACCACAAGAACATAAAAAAATATAGAAACCTCAAAAAGACACTGTCTGCATTTAGACGCATTTTTAGCGACCATAACTCTACATACATATTTGAAAGCAACAAACTGGACAAAGAAAACATGAAATACAATAAATTATTAGCAAAAACATACCCATGAAACATAAATTGCAAGAGATAAATCCAAGACAATAACGACAATATTGTACCTTTTTGGTCATGTGCAAAAAATGGTGTGGATGTAGACCAAGCGCAACACTATTTACAGTCACAAGTGAAAGAATTTGTCAGCGAATACCTTTGCATTGCTCCACGATGATCCTAGAGCAAATGAAAGGGCCAGGGAGCAACCTGTGTGCCAAGCAAATGCCCCAGGCACACATGTTGCCCCCACTGATGCCACCACTCTCCACCCCTGAATGTAGGGTTGCCACCTTTCTTTCATGGGGGAACCTGGCAGGGGGCAGGCCGGTGAAGTCGGGGTGTGGGACGGATGATGTTGGGGGCAAACGCCGGATAACGTCGAGGGAAGGGAGGTGATGTTGGGGGGCGGGCCAGATGACATCAAGGGTGGGCCGGTGACGTGTCGATCAGTGATTGCCTGATCACCATGTCATTCACTTCAATGTCCTGTCTGGATTTGGAAATCCAGAAAGGCACTCTTCACCCGGGAAGCCCGTCCAAGAACTGGGCTGTGCAGGTGAAATCCAGAAAGGTGGAAACCCTAACCCTATGTGTAATAATAAGCAAAAATACCTGTTTGCGCCTATGTCGACACTACATCAAGTTTCAGTGACCACCACAAGAACATAAAAAAATATAGAAACCTCAAAAAGACACTGTCTGCATTTAGACGCATTTTTAGCGGCCATTACTCTACATACATATTTGAAAGCAACAAACTAGACAAAGAAAACATGAAATACAATAAATTAATAGCAAAAACATACCCATGAAACATAAATTGCAAGAGATAAATCCAAGACAATAACGACAATATTGTACTTTTTTGGTCATGTGCAAAAAATGGTGTGGATGTAGACCAAGCGCAACACTATTTACAGTCACAAGTGAAAGAAATTGTCAGCGAATACCTTTGCATTGCTCCACGATGATCCTAGAGCAAATGAAAGGGCCAGGGAGCAACCTGTGTGCCAAGCAAATGCCCCAGGCGCACACATCGCCCCCGCTGATGCCACCCCTCTCCGCCCCTTTAAGTTTAATAATAAGCAAAAATGCCTGTTTGCTCCTAGCTGTTTGCTCCTAGCTCCTAAATTGACTCGTAAACAATCCATAAAGGCGACAAATTCCGGCTCATTTACTACACCTCTATGCTGTAATGCTCCATAAGTTGAGAATAAACATACCAACAGACTACGCATAAAAAAACACTAAAAACAACTACATCATAAACTGAACACCTATCATAAACTTGCTACCACCACTACAAAAAAACTTTACTGAGCAAGAATGATTTTGCAGGACATAAATTCCTGGGGGTGGGGGGTATGCATAGCTGTTGTGCCATACATAAAATATTCTAATATTAAACGAAATACAATATATGAAAGTATATAGACATCTCTAGCAATATAGAGATAAATAGAGAAAAAGATAATAAAGCATTAACATAGAGCTTGCCACAGATCACTAGTTCTCTGTTCACACATATACAATTTTTAGGATCTTAGATATTAAGATTTTAAAACAGAGTTTGCCCTATTTCCCCCATTTCAAAAATATTCCCCTAAGCGAACGGAGAACTTGGGATTTACCTTCTGGTGAACTATGGTAAAATCTATTTACTCTTCAATAAATAAAAACATAATGTGTTGTTTTTTTGATTTAGAGGCAAATAGAATTCACCACAATTTACCAGAAAGGAACTTCCCTGCTCTCTATTTACCTATGCAGCATTATCAAATAATCTCTGTTTTAAACCTTTAATAAATATGCACATGAAAATGCCAGCAAGTGAATAAAGAGTGAATCCGTGGGATTCCATCGTTGGGGCAGAGAGCGCATTGCATTTTTTTGAAATTTGGCTTTTTGTCGCCTCTGGTAAATGCGGGGCAATGCGGTCTAAGACAAGGCTCTCTCCTTGCCTCATGGCAGGCTCCCACTGGAAATGACAGGCACCTAAATGCCCGTACAGCACTAAGGTCTTTGGTATTTGCTCTCAGGGCAGAACACTGGCAGACAGAATGCTCCTCTCTACCTGTCACTGCGCCTAATACTAATGACAAGCCAGTAATTGAACACAGATGAGATGGAACACTGACAGGAGGATCCCAACCAAAACACTAGCTTGAAAGCTTGAGCACTGAGATCTGTCTGTCACTGTTCTGTATGCGTTCACTACAGACCTAGTTGATGATTAGTATAAGGAGCAGTAAGGAGTAGTCACAAGTGGAGAAGGAGCACTGCCCTCTGCCTCAGCTGCAAACAGAATGTGCTGTGTGCCAGGGGCCTAGTGTGTAAGTACCTAAAATAACAATTTCTGAGTGAGTTGCCACTGCTGCTTTAGGACCTGATAACATTTTTTTTTTTTGTATTTAAAATTTTTATTTTGAAATATCTTGCATATAGCAAATATTGGCACATAGCAAAACTCAGAATCTGCAGGTACTGGACAATCTCCAGGCTGCAGTAGTATTGTGGCACATGGGTACATAACATGTATTCCTGAGTTGCATAATAGAGTAGGCCAAGTAGCTGACAAGAAAACTATACAAAAATAAAAGAAAAAGAAATAGAAAAAGGAGTAAGAGAAAAGAAATGATCAAAAGAAAACCAAAAACTAAATAAACATTTGCCTATAACACTTGTGAGCACTGTCTACATTTCTGCGCTACCTGGTACAGCATTGGGTCAAGGAAATTTAGGGATTCCCCTGAGGACCTGATAACATTTTTAATAATTCTGACTTACCTTGCCATGTATTTTTGTCTGGAGTGTTATCCTTTTCCTCTGGAATGAACGAGCCTTTACTAGCAGCAGTAGCTGTTGGTGTAAAAAAAATAAATTAACCCAAAAAATAGTTTTTTTTTTACTATGAAAAGAGTAATTGCATCAGAGCACATTCCAGTAGCAACCAATCAAAATCTTCCTTATAGTAGATGGATCAGAACTATTTCCTTATATATATATATATATATATATATATAGATAGATAGATATATATATATATATATATATATATATATATATATATATATAAAATCAAAAAACAAAAATAGGCTGTTCGCACACCAATGGATCGCCATACACCAGGTGCTGCCATAGTGTCGAATATTTAACAGTCAATGGATAGTTAGCAGCGCACACTGGAATTTTTTTTATTTTTAAAAAAAACGTAATTTATTTATTAAATTTTAAAAGAGCATAATACATGCATGATGTATGTATTATGCTCTTTTAAAATTTAATAAATAAATTAAGTTTTTTAAAAAAAATTCCAGTGTGCGCTGCTAATTATCCATGGACTGTATATATATATATATATTTTCAGAGGACATACCATGTGACAGATTAGGGTATTTCTATTTCTCAAGCCAACCATCAACACACAGCAACTGCTTTTATAATAACCCTGACATTTCTCATATATATCATGCAGCACCTTATGGATTTATGGCTACATTTAGTGCTATGGAAGTAAAATCCCTATAAACTAGCTACAGTAATAGTGATATTCATAACTATGTGAATATAATGCCAACACCCCTACATCTACGCACAGATATTATTTCCCAACCAGGCACAGAAGATGGCCCATGCTACTTGTTGCTCAACCCAGAATTTATGCACGCTCGGGAACACGATGCAAACCAGCAAACCTGATTTCTCCTGCCAACGGAAATAACTGTCATCACTATCTGCTGGGCAGCTCAGCCCAGAAATTAGGCATAATTTAGTTAAACAAAAAGTTAACCTTGATGCTTAAGTGTATTTTGTCAACCCTTGCTGCTATAACTATAAATAGATACTATCTCATCTTCCTGCCATTCTAAGTACTCAGACTGCTGCTCCCGGCCTTGCTTACTTTTCTTTCTCACTCTCAATTGTCAGTTTCCCCACTGGGCTCCATTTCATTTCTCCTTACCCACCACCTTTCAGTCGCCCCCTCCGCTGCCTTCATTCCTGCCATTATTGGGGTATGTGCTGCTGTCTGCTGCCCACTAGTCACACCACACAACCAGCAATCCATCTTCAACTAACTGTCATCGCTGTCTGCTGAACAGTTTACCCCAGAAGTTATGCACAATTTAGTTAATCAAAAATATAACCTTGATGGTCATATTTTCTCAACCCATGCTGCAATATAACTATAAAAAGATAATATCTCACCTTCCTGCCGTTATTGGGGTACACGCTACAGGATACTAGCGAGACCACACAACCAGCAGTCCATCCTCCTGATTCCTCCTTCCAACTGAACTAACTGTCACTGCTGTGGGCGTGGCTGCAGAAAGGAGGACTTCCTCCTTCCAACTGAACTAACTGTCACTGCTGTGGGCGTGGCTTCAGAAAGGAGGGCTTCCTCCTTCCAACTGAACTAACTGTCATTCCTGGGGGTGTGGCTTCAGAGGGCTGTGTGCATTGACTTGTACAGCACGTGGGCAGAGACAGTTGTATTGAATAAAAAGGGCACCCCATATTAACCCTTGGTTCCCATGCCCATTTGCAGCTTTACCAGTGAATCATATTCACACATGACTAGAAACCACTTGCCTGACATATTGAGCCCATCCCTGACACACACCCCTCAACTTAACATCTGTACAAAGCAGGGAGAGCAATAGCAATATGTAAGGATATCATCACATGTACAAATGTAACACAGCTGTGCTGTACCCTGGTCCCTGAAACACAAAACTGCCTTCAAAATTGTTCATCTATTTTCCCATCAGCATACCTGGCTCGGCAAGTTTGTGAGACACGTTCTATGTCAGCTGCTGGCTCCGCGGGCCAATAGAAAACAGAGGGTGTGGCTTTGCATAACGCAGCGCCGCCCCCTTTCACTGGTTTTCAAGCCGCTGTCCCTAAGTTACTCCTTCACTAAGCAGCACTTGTTAACTACAACTCCCAGCTGCCTCAGCAATTCATTTGCTGTTTTACGTACCCACATTGACAAGAGCTAGAAAGTCCTGAGAACTCCACCCCCATGTCTCCCATGTGTCCCATGTGTCACGTGTATAAGGCAGTACAGTCAGTGTCCCTGTGGGGACAGCTTCCAGTAAAACTTATTTCACCTGCAAAACATCTGCCTCCCTAAGGTTAGCTCTCCCCAATGTTAACATTAACATTCAATTATTCACACTGATTATTCCCGCGCTCCCTGTGTCATTTCTACTCTCTGCCCTGCGGCACCGCCCCTAACCCCGCCCATCTCTATCCTCCCTCCCCATATGCTTCATGCACCCTCCTCTATCCCTCCTTCTAAGTTACTTGTATGTCCTGGGGACAGGTGTCTTTAATCCTACCTGAGGTATAGACGTCTGCAGACTCCTCCGTGTCATCTCTCCTGCACGATATGTTTTCCCCTTCATAATCCGTCTTTGCTTTCTCTGTTGACAGAAAGTCCCGCCCCACCATGGCTGCAGCCAATCAGAACCGATAGAGGGCAGTCAGTTTTGATTGGCTCGTCTGCAACAGCAATAATTGAATACTGCTTGCTCATTGGATTACATAAATGTTCCCACCCTCTGCTGGAAGGCGATTGGCTGAGACCTGCTAGGGCGGGGAATCTGAGTCATATAGTTTAGATGCCAATGAGGGCAGGAAAGCTGGATGCTGCAAGTAAGTTCAAGGAAGCCTGACACCTGAGTTAGATGTTGAGATCGTGGAGGGGGTAAGATCCAATGGAATAGGGCAGATACATGACTAAATGCTAACGTTGGGGAGGTGGGAATTGTGACAGAGGGAGAGAGCCTGTAGCACATACGTTTTTCCTGAGTTTGTCCTAAAATGGACTGTATTGACAGGCGAGCTGCGCCAGTTTCTGTGTTTTGCTGCTGTCCTTGGCATGACGTTTGTTTCCGAATTGGCATATTGTAAAAATGGCAAGTTCTGTGGAATTTCTAGTGTTCTTTGCTTTCCTATTCGGCGAGTCAAGCAGTCGTTTTAACCCTTTCACTACCAGAGGATTTGGGAGGGTTTTTCTGTACTTTTGTGTAATTACAAATTTATAGCAATATATAAGCTCCTTAATATCTAAAAAATGGGAAAAGTCAAAAATATTTGACTTAATATAACCACATATCAGAAACCATTTATTTTATGCATGAAAATACAATTGTATACAATTTGTCCCATGACTCCCAAATGCGTCAATATAAAATATGTCGTTTTGTGGAAAGTTCTGACTTGTATATGTCAAAAAGCAACAGCAGTACTTTACTAAAGGCCAAGAACGCTGCTCCAGAAATCTGCAGACTTCAGAAATATAAAACTAACAGTAGGTTACCCTTAGGAAACTGGACATTTTTGGAAAAAAAATATGACTAATCTAAAATGGGTAAATATGTCTTTCTACTCCTAAATTACCAAGTTGCAATGCTTTCCTAAAATTATCAGCTTTTATAAAAAAAATTTGGAAACCTTGAAAAATATCCTCAAAGCTTCCAATTCAGAGGATCTTATCTCCTACAGGTCAACAATTAATGCATAGGCTTACCTAGGCTATAGGGGCCCGTGGGGCTTTTTAAGTTATTGTTTTCTTTAAAAAATATATATTTTTGCTGTGCTGGCTGGATCGGAGAAGATTAAGCAAAACAGCAAGGCACATAAGTGCAGCTTTATAGAGACTCACACAAAGTTCAGGCACTGACATGCTTTGCTGCTTTGCCTAATCTTCTCCCAGCTAGCCAGAAAGCAGGTACTGGCCGTGCACAAGGGCAGCATGGCACCCGACCAGGCCCAGTAGCAGCTGTAAGCCTGCAGCACAGGTTAATATTTTTATAAAAGCCGTCAAGCCATATTTAAAGAAAATAAAAATATTTGAAAAATCCAGGCCAGGAAGCAAGTACCAGATGTACAAAGGGGGGCAGTACAGCACTTCACTGGACCCAGGTACAGGGCAAAGCGCAGAAAAAAATATATGAGATACAATAAAAGCAAAGCAAAAACAAATAATAATTGAAAGCCAATGCTAGATTGGCCCATGCCCCTTATGTCTGCAGATGCACTGTGCACCTGTGACCCTGGCTCAGCATTGCAGATAAGGGCCCTGTGGAAAGTGTAACCTAAGGGCCTCACATCTCATTAATCCGCCACTGTGCATATTACATATATAACATATGTAAAAGCAAAAAAAAAAAAGCAAGGAAACAAGTACTTTTGTGTGCGCATTTCGTACACTTGCTAAAGTTGTGTGAGTGCATATATAACTCTGTATACATGTGTCTGTGTGTGTGTGTGTGAGTTTGAAAAAGGAAAGCTTGCATAAATGTGTGTTGTGTGTAAAATAGGTCTGCTGGAGGGAGACACCTGTAGAAGGCTTGTAGAGTGTATCCAGTAGGAAATCATGGGGGGTCCAGGGAGCGACTTGGGAGGCTTCTAGGTAAAGGCAAAACAGCAGACATGTAGAACTCATGCACGACTCGAGTTCCACCTGCACCCCCCTTCCCTGCGGCCCGAACTTGTAACTGCCTCTGCTCAACATCTTTCCCCAGCACGTCACTCGCACCCCCCAAACTTGTTGCATTAGCCAATTTGCCTCTGCACATTAATATCTTTATGTACTTAGATATAGAATTTGTGTGAAATATATTATCCTTTATAAAAGTAGGGTTGAATCTGTCCATTGGGTGTCTAGAGTGTGTATTTTCTGGGACTAAGTTTGTATTAAAGGGGTGACTCATTCTAAGCAACTTTTCAATTGCCCTTCATTTTTTCTTTTTTATAGTTTTTTTTTAATTATGTGCTTTCTTCTTCTGAATCTTTCCAGCTTTCAAATGGGGGGTCACGAGGGCCAGAACTAGGTGTAGGCAGAAGAGGCACCTACCTAGAGCGCAACAGTAGGGGGTGCTGAGCAGGTACCTGTTAATGGGTCTTTGCCTTCCACCAGTCACTCCCCTCTGTCACTGTCCTTTCCCTCCCCTTCTCTCTGACCCTCTGCCTCCCCTCTGATGCACTTCCTTCCTCCTCTGTCCTCCACTCTGCCGCTCTCCCTTCTGTCACTCTACTCTCCCTCCCCTCTGTCCATTTACCCTTGTTTACGGCACGTTTGCACGCGCACACTGGTGGGGAGGGTGGTGGCCGCTTGGTTGCCTAGGGCTGCCGGACGGCTTGGCCCGGCCCTGTTGGTCACTGATCACATTTAAAATCAAATGCTTTGTAAGGCTATAAAATGTATAGTTATTGCTACTTTGTATTACTCTTCTTTCTATTCAGGCCCTTTGTACCCATATTCCAGTCTTGTAAATTAAATATTGCTAGGATAATTTGGACCCTAGCAACTGGTTTGCTGAAACTGCAAACTGGAGAGCTGCTGAGTAAAAAGCTAAATGACTAAAAAAAAACACAAATAATAAAAAGTGCGTATTATTGAATTCCGTACTTGGAGGCAAGTTTTGGTTGTATAAAAACCAGATGTACTGCCAAACAGAGCCACCTGTAGTCTGTCAGTCCACATAGGGGCCATCAAATAGACAATCACAGCCTTCATTTGGCATCCCCAGGGACTATTTTCATGCTTGTGTTGCTCCCCAACTCTTCTTATATTTGAATGTAAAAAAGGTTGGGGACCCCTGCTATAGGCAGTCACTATCAATCTGGTTGGTGTGGGCCTCTGTGTACTTGACCAGTCCTATTTTGAATCCCACTCCAGGCCTGCCACAGCTACAGGGGTCATGACTGAAGAAGAAAAAAAAGCTTGGTTCCTACACATGCATAGACTGTCCTGGACATAAGGGAATTCATACAGTTTTGTTTTTAGACGTGTATATACTGTATGCATTTACTCTGGACAACCAATATGGAATGCAGGTGGTACAACTATCTGGGATCCTAAAAAATTTGATTTATAGTTTAGTTTATCAGAGGGGTTTATACTGGGCAATAGCTGTAAATGTGTGTTCAAAATTGTGATCCCACATGCATTATCCTGAACCAGGCAGGCCTGGACCCTTTCTGGTCTAGTTAGGTGTATTGTAATTAACTATATCCTGCAGGGCTCTATTTTCGTAATTCTTACTTTTTTCGGTTCTGTTGTCTGCTTCTCAGTCTTTAAGGTTCCTTCAGGTAAAGAACCCCTGGAGCCATTTACAATGGAAAGGAAGATTCTGTGTGAAAGATAAAAGAAGCTGGACTCCAGAAATCCTAAACGTTGATACCAGGACAGCACAGAAAATTGAAAATGGTAATATAGGCAGGGTCGAGCCAAGCTAGCCAGCCACCTCGCACCCCCTGCACACATGCACAACCACAGGCACGCGCACGCACAAGAGCACATTGCCGGCAAGAGAGGACAAGGGTCATGACTAGGGGTAAGTGATTGTAGAGGTAAGTGCCTAGTGTCCCTCACCACTGTGCCCTAGGCAAATGCCTCCTCTGCCTACTCCTACTTCCGGCCCTGAATATTGGCAACGCGTAGTTTATGTAATGCAGTTTTTATAATTTATTACACTTTAGTCACACCCATCCCATTATAATACCCACACTGTGCAGTAGAAGTACACAGGGACATATGCACAGCAATGCTATACCCAGACCAAATCTCTGATACTATAGAACAGGGCTGTCCAACTGGCCGCACCCCCCCCCCTCATGTGACCCTCCACATCAAAGTCTGCCTGCTGTGTCTGTTTACCATATGTAAGATTTAAAAGGTATCACTACAGAGATTAACTGGCCCCTGCATTGTCTAAACCTCAAATTCAGACTAATCCCCTGTATTGTTCACACCTGTGATCAGCCTGTATTGTTCACACTTGTGACACCTCTATTGTTCACTCCCATAAAGTCCTGTACTGTTCACACCTGAGACCCAGAATGAAACTGCCCACATTGTTCTCCTGTTCACACTTTATACAAAATGCTAATGGGGCACCAGCACTGTGTCACTGTATGTAGTACATATTAGACTGGTCCTGATTCCTGTCTCCTGCTCTGTTCTGTCTTCCCTATGCTCCCTGTGTGTGTCATACTTTGGTATTTGTTCTGGGGGTTTGTTAGCATTTGAAAATTATTGTTAGTTGCCCCTAAGGTGTTTACTCATACGCTGGGGTACTGTATTATACACAGGGGAAGAGGAGGCATATGGATTTTTGGGTATGTCTTAATATGACTTAACTTTTTTCACATATGAGTGGCATCCTTGCCAGGGCAGGCACAAGGTAGTTCAGCACCCTAGGCAAGAACTTCAATCAGTGCCCCTTGTCCTGCATTACCATTTCCCTCCTTACCCTGATGGTTTCTAAATAAAGAGAGCAAGAAAGTGTACAACTCTTTTTCATTTATATTACTGCCCCCTGTTAGGGATGGGCGAATTTTTTCACCTGGAGACGTGCATCAAAAAAAAAAGACACGCAACAAAATAATTTCGCCACGCAACAAATTTTTTTTTGACGCCCATAGACTTTAATGGAGCCCATAGACTTTGGTGAAATGAAACGGGTCAAATTCGCCCATCCCTGCCCCCTGTACCTCTACCAGCAAGCTCAGCAGCCATCCATCATACAGCCCTCCTGCAGCCATCATATTGCCCCCAATCTTTACCTGTGTCAGCAGCAGACAAAAATAAATCTGATCACATCATATTGTCCACAAGTATTTATGTACCTGTGCCAGCACCCAGCAGCAACAGCAAACATATGGGCCCCAAATCTGTACCTGGCTGTGCCAGCAGGAAGCTTCGAACTTTCACAGTAATAGAAAGAATGTCTTCAGTTCAGTGCAACTGTGCAAGGCTGAAAGCAGCGAGAGCCACACCAAGCAGGCCGCCAGCTCTCTGACTCTCTCTGTCACATCACATCATTGACGCATGTTGCACATCGCGGTGCACCGCACAGAAGGACCTATTACTTGCCGGAAAGAGGGAGAAGGGAAAGGAGATGGATTCCACCCAACTGGGTGACCACGAGTACTGAAACAAATTATTACATAAATGCTTGAAAAAAGTACAGCCCCCTACTCTGCCTACCCCTAGTTCCAGCCCTGATCCCTGTAGTGAGCACCAACCATTTGGTTTTTTTGGTGTGCTATTAATGTGGACATGGTCTTGCAGTAACATGGGTGTGGTTTAAAGTGGGTGTGGTCTAAAAACAGGGAGTGGTTAACACTGGCTTCCGTTATTGGCCCTCCACCATGTAGATTGGAAAAATTCCGGCCCTCAGTACCATAGAAGTTGGACAGCACTGCTATAGAACATCATTTTACAATTTGTGCTATCAACCTCCTATTGTTCAAAGTAATATTCCATAAGCGAACCATACATTTACTGCTTTATGCAATTGCAGGTATTTTCTGGATAACATGAGAAGATCTACGAGTGGGATCTACTTGAGTGGAAACCAAAGTCTTTTGAAGAATCCACCTGCATACACAGGTATGTAACAGATATAGTAATATTCATTATACAGAAATAAAAAATGAGAGAATTCAAGCTAGACAAAATAATTATACTCTGTGTCAGACTGGCCCAGGGCCTGCTCCTGGACCAGTCTCACTCCCCAGACTGTCAAGTGGAAAGTTAAAGAGGAGGTAGAAAAGGGTACGGGGTGATGGTGAAGGGGACAGGGGGATGGGGAAGGTGGACTAGGGCCCTTGAAAGCACAACCCTGGTTCGCCCCTCGACATCCCAGTATGGCCCTGAATATCCTATATATAAAGTACTTTATGTTTATCCAAAGGTACAGTAGCCTCATAAAACATAAACACATAAAACAGGAATGTACTTAATGCAATCTAAAATGTAGTCATTTTTCTGTGTGAGGGAATAGCGTGGTTAACATGTTATTTTAATACTGTAAGTGTAATTAGGCTGGAACTGTCGCTGCACTGGAAGGTTTGATCTGCCTGGTTAGTGCATTTATACTACTAGTTAATGTTTTCATTTGGGGTCCGCACATGCCACCTGCTTTGGTATGTATATTGGGCATCAAACTGTTCCGTAGAGCTTTGGCGTCAATATTTAGAGTTCTCCAATTGTATGTAAGAAATTATGTGAGATAAATGTGGCAAATTGCTATATTTTAGGTGATTTTCAGAAATGTCATAAACAGCAAAAAACAGAAAAAAATAGCTTTTTGGATGTGTAATTTACAAAAATATATGGTTTTGAGGGGGTCTTTTTACTGTAATTCAGAGCTTTCTGGATAACGGAGCCCATACCAGTACTTTCAAATGGATTTGTCTAATGGAAATATGAAGAGCTACATGTATATTTATTTTCCTTTTGATTTATTTCCCCCAAGTTGTTATGAAGGTGTGCTGTTCAGAAGCACGTTATAACTTCCAGAAAATCTAAATCCTTCCCTACGTTTATTCCTAGTCCCTAGTCTGGTTACCGCAAACTTGGACTTTTACACGAGGCTTTCTCCTTGGTCCGGACTTCTCCGCTGGGATCCGATAGGCCCCTGACACAGAAGTCCTGCTATGGGGCTGGTATAGGCAATGGGGAATGGGCTGGGTTTGTGTTAATCGGGAGCTTGTTTGTCGATCAGTGGCAAGTCTTTATTTAGCATTTGTTAATTTGCACCCCCGAGCAGCCAACTAAGTAGTATGGGACTCTTTTTGGCAGAACCATTTCTTGAAAAATTCTTTCGCCTGAATTACAAAGAAGGGGTGTAGTGCTAGGCCCAAATTTAACCATGTAAAACATCATAGATAAAGCCCTTGCACCTTGCCGCTACTGATTCCAGTGATAATACAACTGTATAATAACTTAGATCACCCATGCCTTTGGCCATAATTGTTTTGTTATGTAGGAGCAAATCTTCATGTGCATAATTGTGGCCTCAACCGGGTAGTTCACCTTTAAGTTAACTTTTAGTATGTTTTATAGAATGGCTAAATGTAAGCAAATTTTTAGTTGGCCTTAATTTTTTCCTGTTTTTAATAGTTTTTGAATTATTTGCCTTTTTCTCCTGGCTCATTCTAGCTTACAAATAGGGGTCACTGACCCCATCTAAAGCAAGTGCTCTATAAGGCTACAAATGTATTGTTATTGCTACTTTTTATTACTCATTTTTCTGTTCAGAAATACAAACTGAAGAGCTGCTGAATAATAAGCGAAATAACTTAAAATCCACAAATAATAAAACATGAAAACCAATTGCAAATTGTCTTAGAATATCACTTTCTACACCATGCTCAAAGTTAATTTAAAGGTGAACAACCCCTTTAACTTCATTATTTCAGAAATGGTACAGAAAATGTCTGAATTACATTATTTAAACTTTGTATTTCATTTTCATTTGTGCAATACAAATACAAAACAAAAGGAATCTGGCAGAACTGGCCTTTTCTGTAGAAACCTGGGGCAAAATGATATAACTAAGCACCTTTAAATACAACAAATTGTAAAAGGGATGATGAAAATCAGAAAATTGCAGTGGGGTGATGTGTTGCCAGTGCTTCAGAGTCGGGGGGAACTTTATATTGATATTAATACATCTATATATTAACACATCTGGGAGGCAATAACCTGTTAAATATATTAAAAGGGAATTTGCTGAATTCAGATTGCCCACAGCAGATGTCACACTTATTTGGTGCAAAATAGTTCCTAAACAATTTTGGAGAACAGATTCTCTGAAAATTTTGGAGGGGTGCAGATGAAAAGTGAATCACTTAATTTCCAAATTTGCAGCATGTTACATGAACTTTGAAATTGACACAGGAAGTGGTTGCCCTAGCAACAGAGTTTGTATATTGTTAGATATTATTTCTTTATCCAAATCCTAAGAAAAAAATATTTGTTTTCCAATAGTCTCTGTATTGGGAAAATTGTCAAGACCAGTTAAGCGGTTATAGTGTGGAGGAGAAATGTGAGTTGGTTCTTAGAAGGGATAAGAAAGACCCAAGCAAAGATTGCTTTGAACTCTGAGCTAATTGCTTAAAGGGGTTGTTTAAATTAACTTTTAGTATGATGTAGAGCAGGGATCCCCAACCTTTTGAACGAGTGAGCAACATTCAGAAGTAGAAGGGGTTGGGGAGCAACACTAGCATGAAAAATTGTTCTTGGGGTGCCAAGTGCTGTGATTGGCCATTTAGTAGCTCCTATGTTGATTATCAACCTAGATTGAGGCTCTGTCTGGCAGTGCACCTAGTTTTTATACAACCAAAACTTGCCTTCAAGCCAGGAATTCAAAAATAAGCACCTGCTTTGAGGCCACTGGGAGCAACATCCAAGGGGTTGGAGAGCAACATGTTGCTCACGAGCTACTGGTTGGGGACCACTGATGTAGAGATTGATATAATAAAACAGTTTGTATTTGTGGTTTTGGGGTTATTTAGCTTTTTATTCAGCAGCTCTCCAGTATGCAATTGAGGCATTATGGTTGCTAGGGTCCAAAGTACCCTAGCTACCATGCATTAATTTAAATAAGAAACTGGAATATAAATAGGAGTGATCTGAATAGAAAGATGAGTAATAAAAAGTAGCAGTAACTATACATTTGTAGCTTTAAAAGAGAAGGAAATCCCCTGGGTGCAAAAACCCTCCACCCTCCCCTGTGTTGCCTCCTCCCCCCTGGCCTACGTGTCCCGCCGGGCAAATGCCCCTAACTTGTTACTCACCCCTCTGCGCAGGTCCTGTCCACGGAGCTCACAGGCGCCATCTTCTCCCAAGCTGTCTTCTTAATGCTTTGATTGGCGTTTTTGGCGCATGCGCAGTAGGAGCATTTACCGGTATGGATCTACTGCGCATGCACCAAAAGTCACAAAGTTTTCCGATTTCCCATCGTGACATTCGGCGCATGCGCAGTAGATGTGTACCGGTAAATGCTCCTACTGCGCATGCGCCAAAAAGCCGATCAAAGCATTAAGAAGACAGCTTGGGAGAAGATGTCGCCTGTGAGCTCCGTGGACAGGACCTGCGCAGAGGGGTGAGTAACAAGGTAGGGGCATTTGCCCAGGGGACAGGTAGGCATGGGGGGAGGAGGGAGGGGGGCAACACAGGGGAGGGGGGAGGGATTTTTGCGCCCAGGGGATTTCCTTCTCCTTTAAAGAGCTTTTGTTTTTAGGTGGCGTCAGTGACCCCTGTTTGAAAGCTGGAAAGGGTCAGAAGAAGACATAATTAAAAAACTAAAATAAATGAA
This sequence comes from Xenopus petersii, assembly GCA_038501925.1. Lineage (NCBI taxonomy): Eukaryota > Metazoa > Chordata > Amphibia > Anura > Pipidae > Xenopus > Xenopus petersii. The sequence goes on along the minus strand of CM076682.1, from coordinate 111,184,593 downwards.
GGCCAGTTGAAAAGTTGCTTAGAATTAGCCATTCTATAAAATATTTAAAGTTAACTTAAAGGTGAACAACCCCTTTAAGCACAATTGTACCTTAGTAAATAAATGAATTAAAGCTGATTAGTTATGGTTATGAAGTTTTAAGGTTCTATTAAAGTTACTGCAGCCGTCCTAATAAATATGGAATCCATGAGTTCAGTTATGAACTGCTTTGCCCATGGCTGTGGAATATGCCTGTAATATACAAATAAAGGATAATAATCATAATGGCTGTTACAATAATAGTCCAGTCAAGTGTTACACATATTTATGGGTGTTGGTTCCAATGTGGTGTATGTATATTTGCTGTCTCATAACTGTGACATGGTGTGACACAGTAACATTTACCCCATCAGATGTGGCTTGTACCTATAAATGGTGACTAGAAGGTGCCTCAGCCATAAATTCCTCAGTGGACCTCCTCCCAGGGGGACAATGTTATAGCCCACAGCTGACCTTTTAAAGGAGAATTCAACCCTAACATTAAAAAAAAAAAAAAACACTACCCCCCCCTCCCTCCAGCCTAAGTGTTACCCGGGCAAATGCACATGCGCCACCACGAGGAGGGTTTTTTAACGCTATGGTTGAATTCTCCTTTAGCTTAAAATGAGCAGCTATTTGCATGATGGCCACCTTTAAAGGAGTTGTTCACCTTTGAGTTAACTTTTAGTATGATGTAGAGAGTGATATTCTGAGACACTTTCTAATTGGTTTTCATTTTTTATTATTTGTGTTTTTTTTGTTATTTAGCTTTTTATTCAGCAGCTCTCCAGTTTGCAGTTTCAGCAATCTGGTTGCTAGGGTGCAAACTAACCATTCACTAATTTGAATTCAAGGCTGGAATATGATTAGGAGAGGACCTGAATAGAAAGATGAGTAATAAAACAATACATGTGTAGCCTTACAGAGCATTTTTTTTAGATGGGGTCAGTGACCCCTATTTTGAAAGTTGGACAGAGTCCGAAGAAAAAGGCAAATCATTCAAAAACTATAAAACAAAGAAAACATGAAGAGCAATTGAAAAGTTTATATTCTGTAACATACTAAAAGTTAACTTAAAGGTGAACCATCCCTTTAAGTAGACTTAAGACCCCAATTTAAAGGGATGTTCGCCTTTACGGTAATTTGTAGTGTAGTTATAGAATTACTAATTATAAGCAACTTTTCAACTGGTCTTCATTTTTAATGCATCTACATTATTACTTTTTAATGCATCTACATTATGAGGATTGCAACTACCGAACCTGCTTGATATGAAGACTCATTTTTGCTATCTGCTGGTTATTAGAGTTGTGCTTTTATTTATTAGGATGAAATAATATTTGTTTCTCTGTATAGGTGACAATAGATGATTTTTTGCCTGTGGATCACAGCGGAGAGCTCCTCTGTTCCTATTCTAATAACAAGAATGAATTGTGGTTGTCACTGATTGAAAAGGCCTACATGAAAGTAATGGGTGGATATGATTTTCCTGGATCAAATTCGGTAGGTGGCAATGGCTTGTAAAGTCACTGTAAAAACATATTCCAGTTATCTGTTTATAAAAGAAGGAAAGGCCTAACCATTATTTATCCCTTGGACCCATAAGGTCCCACCCAGGACGTCAACAAAGGTTATCATGGGTATTAAACTATCATTTTTTTCCTAACTATGTTCAGAAAGAATATGTTTTCATTTTGCACTTGTACTTATACAAAGCATGCCAATCCTATTCTAGGTATGGGATCCATTATCCAGAAACCCGCTATCCAGAAAGCTCAGAATTACACAAAGGCCATATCCCATTGACTCCATTTTATTCAAATAATCCAAATGTTTAAAAATGATTTCCTTTTTCTCTGTAATAATAAAGCATTACTTTGTAATTGATCCAAACTTAGATATAATTAATCCTTTGAAGCTAAACCAGCTTATTTGGTTTATTTATTTTTTTAAAGTTTTTATTTGTAATTTTCAATACAAACAATCAAAACACGAAAAGAAAAGAAAGGAAAAGGTAAAAGAAAAGGGGAAGAAGAAATAAAATTGTACAGGACCCATGTATTAGCATAAATCCCACAGTACAGTTAAGTGAGAGCCAGAATCCCGGTATAGTCTCTAAAAGCACAAACACTTTGAGTATCTGCTGCACATACACCTTTTGCGCTAAACAGTATTTCAATTACCCACATCTTCGACAGCATGAATGTCCAACCAGGGTGACCACACTGCCTCGAATTTCCCAGGGGAACCTCGAGCTTCATACGTTAGTCTAACAGAAAGGAGTATCTTGTTAACTAAGTTGACCCAGTGATCCACCGTCGGCACATTATGCCACATACAATTCACCACTATTATTTTCTTTGCATAGAAAAGTAATGTTCTAGCTAGTGACCTAGATCTGTTCAACGGAAGGAGGTCATCCACTAGGCCCAAAAGGCACACCTCAGGGTTGCAAACATTTGGAAAGGTAAGATTATCGACCAGATATCTGAGTACTTCCCTCCAATAGCCATGAATTAGAAGGCATTCCCATATAAGATGAAAAAGGAGACATCCAAAACCTGACATTTAGGACAAGCGGTATCCAACCGTACCCCCATTCTCTGCCATTTTAGTGGGGAGCTATACAACTGGTGTATCAGTTTAAACGGAATCATCCTGTCTCTAATCAATATAAGGTCTCGGTACAATATATCTGTAGCTTCATCCCATTGCACTTCATTGAAGTGGGGAATAACTTGCACCCATTTCTGTTTCACTCTAGCAAAAGGAGAAGGGATTGAGTCTATAAAGGAGCTATAGAGGTGTGACGTAAGCTTGCCTGTTTGTGGATTGTGGAGCACTGTTGCAACCAGGGCCGCCATCAGGGGGTCACAGGGGGGACAGTTGTCCCGGGCCCGCAGGATTTTGTGTCTTTCCGTGCTTTCAGCGTGCTGCACAGCAGCTCTGTGCACGGAAGCTTTTCTTCTGTTTAGATTTCCTGTAACCTCATTGGTCCTTTAAGAATAAGTCCCAGTAAATCTGCATTGGGATTGGATCCCTTTATCCAATCCCTGTACAGCTTTACCGGGACTTATTCTTAAAGGACCATAAGGGCCAGGGCTCTGAACAGTTGTATTGGGCCCCGTGATTTCTAGTACTCAATGGCAAGTGAGCCTGGCCAAATTGTGCCTGGAAGGTGTGGCGTAGCTGCAAGAATCTATAAAATTTAATTATAGTTACTCTGGCTTTGGCTTGTAATTGTGCTAATGTGGGAAATACATTGTCTATTAAAAGAGCCCAGAGTCCGGATCCCCAGTTGGGGCCAATATTGGACATCTTGCAAGGTCCTAAGGTGAGGAAGGTGGGAATTTCTCACTCACTCATCAGTGTTGATGAGTGAGATTGGCTTATACAAATCACAAAGTTCTGGGTCCTTGTCCCCTTTGTGAATCAGAACAATGATCACGTTATGAAATGAGGGGGGCAAGGAGCCAGAATCAATTGCGCTCAAAAAAGTTTCATGGAGGTGTCGTATTATGTGAATCCCGTGAAGGGTATACCAGGCCGACGGGAACCCATCTGCATCCGGTGTCGTCCCACCTGCCAATGGCATGGTCACTTTGGCCACCTCCCTCTCTGTAATTGGATTATCCAAGTATCTAGATTCCTCCTGTGTCAAAGGTGGGAAAATCGATAGAGTTCAGGAAATTACAGAGTTGTTCACCAGTGTATGAGACCCTAGAGCTGTATAGGGTTTCATAGTAGGAAGCAAAGCAATCTAAAATATTTTGGGGGTTAGTAACCAGAGTACCCCCCCCCCCATGTCCTTGATTCTGGGGATAATCGTTTGCATGGCTCTATTATTTGCTAGTCTAGCCAGGAGTTTCCCTGCTTTATCCCCCTGATCAAACACCCTCTGGTAAGCATATATCAGCGGTTTCCTAGTTATTTTTGTTTGTTCTAGTTCAAGGTTTCTCTGCACCTGTGTCAGCCTCGCTTGGTTGAGGGTGGACTGACTAGACTTATAATCCTCCTCTGCCTCCTCCAGGGCACCCTGGGCAGCTTCCACCTCCAATTTATTTTGCCTTCTGGCTGCGGTAATTTCGCTGATCAGGACTCCCCTGGCTACCACCTTAGAAGCCTCCCATAGAATTTCTGGGTTAATGTGTCTCCAGTTAACGTGCCCGCTGCTGTGAGCAGACAGTAGTGTCACCATAAGTGGGGGTATGGTCCGAGAACGCTCTTGGTAAATATTCGGCAGAGGCTGTCAGTTGGGCAAAGTCCGCAGATGCTAAGGCCATATCTAGCCTTGAAAGGGACCCATAGCTAGCAGAGTAACCGGAATATTTCCGTTCTGTTGGGTGTTTCCACCACCACAGCTCCAATAGGGGCAATGAGTCAACCCATTTAGCTAAACCAGAGTTAGATCCAGCAGTAGTTCCCAATCTATCCTGTGTGGGATCTAGAGTAGTATTAAAATCACCAAAGATGCACAATAGTGCTGCCGGTAGTGCAGCAAGTATGTTATAAATGTGCTCGAGTAGTGTTAACGAGAAGGGGGGTGGGCAGTATAAGTTCACCAGAGTGAACAGGCCTATTATCCAGTTTACAATGTAATGCTATGTACCTCCCATAGAAGTCTGAGCGGATGTCCAGGAACTCAAATAACACCCCCCTTCTGAACCAGTATCGAGACCCCCCTGGCATGGGTTAAAAAAGATGAATGATAAGCATGCGTCACCCATCACTTTTTTAGAGAGAGCAGCTTTTGGCCCGTGAGGTGGGTTTCCTGGAGCCGATACTTTTTAATGTATATTAGGTTTATTTAATGTTGAAATAATTTACTAGTAGACTTAAGGTATAAAGATCCAAATTACGGCAAGATCCAGGTCCCGACCATTCTGGATAACAGGTCCCATACCTGTACTGCACAATCCTATTGGAAAGGCAAAGTTTCCTTTTGTGATTCTCATTTAATTTTTATGACTTATTAAAAGGTGCTTATTATGTAAACTAAACTAGTAATCGAAGTTGTGTAAAGCTTTTATCGTCATAATAATTTTGTGTTGCAGAACATTGACTTGCATGCACTTACTGGATGGATACCTGAGAGAATTGCTAGGCAATCAATCCTTTGATAAAGAGAGCACTTTCACAATGTTATACCAAAGGTATTTTAAAACAAAGGCTTTAAACTAGGTGTATTTGATGTTATCAAAAAGCAAAAGCAGTGGCAATGCTTTTGATACAGCGAAGCTTCATTGCATGACCCCCATGCTGTTATATTTTTCTATTGTTGTATTAAATTATATTTAAAGGGGTTGTTTAATGAAAGTAGCAATAACAATACATTTGTAGCCTTACAGAGCATTTGTTTTTAAGAAGGGGTCAGTGACCCCCGTTTGAATGATGGATAGGATTAGAAGAAAAAAGCAAATAACTCAAAAAGTATAACATATAAACCATTAAGACCTACTGCAAAGTTGCTAGAAATTGAACATTCTATAACATACTAAAAGTTACCTCAAAGGTGAACCACCCCTTTAAAGCTACACCATATTTGCACCTGGCTATATAGACTGCACACGTTTTAGGAAACTGCATGAATACATACACTAAGAACAACTTTACAGGACACAAATGTGATGTAGAATAGGCATTTATTCATTTCTCATGATTCCATATTTGTTTATTACATTTTGTGGGTCTTCCGAGACCCACAACCACCACTATTTTATGTATTTGTTTGAGATCGAAGTTCTTCATAATTCTCAGAGAATTCATACCTATAGATTAACAAGGTGAGGAGCAGGTACTCTATGGATAACCCATATAGCAACCCCAAAATAACCCCTAATAAAAACTCTCTCTTTGGGGGGAGGGAGTGTGAAACCGTGTTACTACATTTTTTACTTTTTGAGTGTGCAGATATGTTGGTTTACTAAAATACTGATAAACAGGGAATCTAGTGAAATGTGCACCTTCATGTAGAACCATTTTAAGACACTGTTGGCCTAGGCAAATGATTCCATGGTAGGCCCAACAAATTTGTTCCATTAATTCCCCAATTTAACTCTTAATACTCTGATTTAAATAAATGTGTTAAAAGGAATAGTATAAATAAACGGAGCACAAAATGCCTTTCGGTAATGTTTTTTAGTACTTTCTTTTTAACTATTTTTTTTTGTGTGTCCTTCACGGGCGCCCAGCGACCTCTATCTTTTGTGTTTGTTTAAGAAATGTTATCCTTAATAATAACGATGTTTTGATCCGTCCATGGGGTATGTGTATATTCTAGGACTACGACTGTATTAATTCTACATAACCTCTAGGCACTCAGGTGGAATAATGCAGATGGACCAAGCTCAAGCAGGGCTTCCTATTTATTCCTATTTATAGTCTGTGCCAAATCTGCAGTGCTGTTAAAATTTAAACACCTTTTTCTGTAGCTTTTACACTGAAAAAAGAACCATATAAAAATACAAAGTGTTATTTTTATAGAAGTCTTCATGCTGCTATTAATCATTTTATTCAAAAGGTAATAGAGATGAAAGGGCTGATGATTGCCCTACCCTATCTTGATGGCCCTGCACAAATATTCTTTTGCCCAAGTGACCTGTGTCTGAATATAACAATGGGCATATGGCCGGATACAGGTTATAGCTTTCTTGCACAATTATTCTATTTTCTTTCTTTCAGATATCATAACGGTGATGTCCTTATTACCACAGCTACAGGGGTTATGACTGAAGAAAAACGAGAAAAAAGAGGCTTGGTTCCTACCCATGCATATGCTGTCTTGGACATAAGAGAATACAAGATCTACTTTTGCTTTTTGACCCCAAATATGCTGACTCGGTCTGATATGGCTGTGGGGATGGTCGAGTGTCTTAAAGGGGACCTGTCACCTAGACACAAAAATCTGTATAATAAAAGTCCTTTTCAAATTAAACATGAAATCCAATTTCTATTTTTCATTTAAGCATTCATAGCTGTTGTAAGCTTATTTAAAAATCTCAGCTGTCAATCAAATACTGTCTGCCCCTCCTCTATGCCTGTGGCACTTCTTAGATGTCACTGCTCTCCCCACATTCCCCCAGTTCTCTTTACCATATAATTGTGTAGCCAGGGCATGGGGATGGACATCGGGTCCCCCATTCTGGTGCACAAACAAGATTCTGAGATGATACAAGGCTTTTCTTAATAACAGTGTCCACAAAATGGCTCCTGCCTGCTTGTTATAATTATGAATTCCCAGACTAAAGGAAACAAGATTCAAATAATTTATAGTGTAATTAAAGTTCATTTTCCTTGACTAATCTGATAAAATAGGATTTTTTTGGGTGACGGGTCCTTTTAAATGAGAAGGAAAGGTTCAATCACTAGGGGATGTGCCAATTGTTAGGCACGCCCCCCCAACCCCTGTGATTGTAATCACTTACCTTATACCCTGGGCCAGTGCTTCTGTTTGCATAAGGCTGCACCAGGAGCAAGTGGTTGAGTGAAAAGCCAAAAAAAAAAGGAAGGAAGAAGAATGTTCACTTGCAAGTACCCCAGGCCAGTGCAGTTTTCTGCTAAAAGGAGCAATAGCCTGGGGTATCAGGTAAGTGATTACAATCACTGGGGGGGGGTAATAACATTTGGCATCACCCCCCAGTGATTGAAACTTTTGTTCTCCTGTGAACCATCTTGCTGTGATAGCAATAAATGAATATTGTGGATCTAGTCAGGGCAGCCAAGAGTACAGGTGGTTCAACTATCAACAAGGCCCTGAAAAACCATATGAAATACAGTTAAGTATAAGTTTTATACTGGGTAGTAAAGAAAAGTGTGTTGGAAATGATGACCCTACAGGCAGTATTCTAGACCTGGCTGGTGGTGCTTTGTAAGACCAGGGTGCTTTTTGGTCTAGTTAATTGTATTGTAGTTAATATAGCAATGAAACACTATCATATGCAGTTTCAATGTCTGGAGGGGTCTTTTTACTTGTTTTTCACATTTTTGGTTATGTTGTCTGCTTCTCAATCTTTTAAGGTTTCTTCAGCTAAAGAATCCCTGGAGCCATTTACGATGGAAAGGAAGATTCTGTGAGAAAGATGAAAGAAGCTGGACTCCAGGACTTCTTAAACTTTGATCCCAGGACAGCACAGAAAATTGACAATGGTATTATAGCCAATATATATTTTCAGCTCAAGTAGCCATGAGATTGACCAGGTGTAACATAAACAATTAAGAAACCAAATTGTCTCTGTATTATTCCTTTCATATAAATGGCAGTCGCTATAGATAAATCACTCCTATGAGATATATATATATATATATATATATATATATATATATATATATATATATATATATACACACACTAGTCATAACCTAGAGATAACTGCTAAAAAGTGGTAGCGTATCCCGCTCACCCCTATTCCACGATGAACTGGGTGTCTAAACCCCAGGTCCCTTGCTTCTGAGTTCACTATCGCTTCAAAAAGGCATGTAAGTAGTAAAGAGAAACACACTCACCGAATCGGACAAGTGGCTTTGGTGCTTTGCCCTTAACCTGTAGCTAGAGGTGAGATACACTTGAAGACAAAAGTCTGTTTTAACAAGCTGAAGTTTATCGTTTTAATCACAAGTGGACCACGGAGTGCTTGCTGAATTTTGTCTTCAAGTGTAACATAAACAATGCAGGATTAGGGACTGCATTCTGTCATTGCAGGTATTTTCTGGATAACATCAGTACTACGATGTAATCTACTTGAGCTGGAACCCAAGTCTTTTCAAAGAATCCACCTGCATACACAGGTATGAATGAGACATTTATACTTATACAGTAACTAAAAATTAAGGAATTAAAGCAAGGCAAACCCATATGCTATATACTTTGTGCAAAAGGCAAAATCCAGAGGTACAGAAAACTTGTAGTTTAGATCCATACATGTCCCTTGAGCTGATGATTTAAATGTGCTAATTGGAAAGGTGTTTAATAGTAAAGTTTTATATAACCAATTAACAGAATGCAAAATAATATGAAAATGTACTAAAACTAGTTTTTTTAAATTGAGCAATTTTGCTTTGTGAAAGAATATGGTGGTTATTACATGTTCTTTAAATATTTTAAGTATAATTAGTGTGGTCCCAATAAAAGATGCCTACAGCCTAGCTCAATCCACAGTATAAGCTGGAAGTCCGTTGTCCAAAAGGGGGAGCTGGAGTGTGGATATTGCTGAGCAGGCACATTACTGACAAGGTTTGTGTGACTGATGCTTGTGCTTTTAGTATCAGTTCATGATATTGGATAGGGCAGAGCAAGACTTAAATATGGAACCTGGAGTGGAAGATTTTTTCAGGGACTATTGCTATGTGTTATATACTGTGATAAATATACCCAGTAAATGTAAATATCACTTTTCACCAACATGGTATAAGACAATGCAATGTAACATAGAAAATACCCAGGCATGGTGAATTTACAGGATGGTGCCATTTATCCTCACAATCTGTATTTGCAAGACAAACCCAAGCAATTATTTTAAGTTTTCCAGGCCCTATTATTAATTAGGCTAAAGGGCCTTTTGCTAGAGGCTCACCATTAATTGTGACAAGAAAGGTAACTTTTGAACATGGCTTCTTTGAAAGCAGTGTAGATCAGTTCATCTTTGCATGAATGTATGCAACACATACCTATACCTTATTAAGCGGTAACCTCCTGCCTATTTCTTTTGAAAGACTCTGCACCTGCAGGCCAGGTATAATACAGTCTTAAAGAAAAGTCACACACAAGGTATTTCATGGATGGAAAGGTTTGCTCTCCAGTCCGCAGCAATCTTATAAAAGCACAGTGGCTGGCAGTATAAATGTATCCATAACTTTTATACACACAGTCGTTTTGTTTTGCCACCAACATGGATTTATGCTATCTTTTTACATTTATGCTGTACTGTTTTACAATGTATTATTATAAAGAAAGTAAATATAAAAAAATAATTATTTGCTTAAAAGAGACTCTGTATAAGAAATTCAGTGCTATCTAGATCAGAGCTATCTGGTTTCCAGATAAGAGTTCCAATACCTGTACTATAAAAAGGAAAAAGAAACTACACACATTCATTGTGCAGGTTCCTTTAATCAACAGAGGATCGATCCTGAGCCACCATTATAAACAGCCACCTCAAGCCAGTGTCTAGCCACTTTTATAAAAAGAGATACCTCTAGCCAATGTTTTTGTATCTATTATTATTTATCTTACATAGGAGTACAGTTCAAATTATATTAGTACCTGACTTCTAAAACGTGGTGTGGCCAATTGTTTTATTCACCTGGATAGTGAGATTTATATTAAGGCCTATAATAAGTTAATTTTCTTACCTTGCTTTGATAGGCAGCACTGTATAAAGCAAATATTGCCTTCATGGCTTCTGGATACATGCAAGCTTTATACATTGACTGTGCATAGTACAATTTATATTCTTCCACTACAGGAGAGATCTGAATAAGCTGTTCACAGCAGTCTGCAGCATTCACAAAATCTTGTATCTGATCATAACAGTGGCCCAGGAGGGAAAGGCCAGCTCTGGACTGTAATAATTAGAATATACTTTAGATCCAAGTCACCCTTGATTGTAAATGCAGATTATGTTGTGTTTTAACACTGTAAATTAACATCTTAAAGCAAGTGGGAGTTCAAACAACATGATACATGAATATATTAAAAGCAAGCTAAAAAGAAACCTTTGGGTCCAGTCTATACTGACAAATTGTTTCATATAATAAGACACAACAAATTGTGTGCAAGAAATTCACTCAATGCAGTTAATAGAGCATATTGTGGAAGTGTTGGGTGCTTTACCAGAAGACCCCTTAACTGCAGAGGGTCAATATATCAGTAAATAAAAATCCAGTAGCGTTCCAGAAATTTGAGATGTGATTTATTTAGCCCATATACATCGGTGATGAGGGCAAATTTTCAGCTCCTGTTTTTCTTTTATCTCACAAAATATCTTTTTAAATCCTCCACTGAAGGTTTTGTTCTGCAATGATATCCCAAGTGGCTACATATATTATAGACACAATTAATTTAATAGGTAAAAGTGTCTTGAATATCAGTTTAAGACGGGGATTGCTGGATTGTTCTTCCCTCCCATCACTTTGCTGCTGATTGCAGACCACATTGCTGAGATGGATGTTGGAAAGGTTTATGATGCAGCTGTTTCTGTGAGAAAACGGACTTTGGCAAAAGAGTATTAAAGAAAATTAAACATTTTGGGAGTAAAGCGTGGAGGGATTATTGTTATTTTACATGGACAATCTAACCTGTGGCGGAGTTGCCTGGAAAATGTTTAGTTATACTTTAAAGTCACTGTGAGAGAAGTGGAATAATGCCATCTGAAATTAACAAAAGAATCATCCACCACTGCAGCTCATGTATCCCCACGATGCCAATTAAATATCAACAATGGAGCCTGTAATAGGACAATACATTATAACTGATTGGTTGCTATAGGTTGTGGGATCAAAGTCCTCAATTTATGACATACAAGCTAAAATGAGTTGAATATCTGACATGTGACTATGCATAGATCTCTGCTTCACATAATTGTGATTCTGTTTTTTTGCAAAATGCTCTGCCCCCTTGTAAAGTAATTCTGCTTAGGTGTGCCAGATTACTAGTTCATATATGACCCTTATGGGCCCCTGAGTTTCCATATGAGCTACTTTGTGGTTTATCATTATGAGGCCAGTCAGAAAACAAAACATATACATTAAGAGCCTTCAATCTCTATGGCTTTGTAAAAAAAAGACCAAATGCAGAAAAAAATACAGATGTACACCTGGTTAAATGATTTGTCCTGAGTTTAACTGCATCGATTCACATGGTTTCATGAGATATACAGGTATGGGACCTATTCTCCAGAATGCTGGGGGCTTGGGGTTTTCAGGATAAGGGCTCTTTCCATAATTTGGATTTCCATGCATCAAGTCTACTTCAAATTAATTTAAACATTAAATAAACCCACTAGGATTGTTTTGCCTCTAATAATGATTAATTATATCTTAGTTGGGATCAAGTACTTGATCGCAACAGAGAAAAATAAAATCAATTTTAAAAAATTTCATGGGAGATAGCCTTTGGAGCTTTCTGGATAATAGGGTTCTGCATAAGGGATCCCATATCTGCATAGTAATATATATGTTCTGCAATTAAAGTATTAAAAGAACGCTAATGGCCAAAGCATCATGGCCAAGGCTCGTCCATTAGTGTAATATTTAAAGGGGTGGTTCACCTTTAAGGTAACTTTTAGTATGTTATAGAATGCCTAAGCAATTCTAAGCAACTTTTCAATTTATTTTCATTATTTATTTTTTACAGGTTTATAATTATTTGCCTTTTTTTCGACTCTTTGCAGCTTTCAAATGGGCGTTGCTGACCCCTTCTGAAAAAACAAATGCTCTGTAAGGCTACACATTTATTGTTATTGCTAATTTTTATTACTCGTCTTTCTATTCAGCCATCTCTTATTTATATTCCAGCGTCTTATTCAGATTGATGCATGGTTGCTAGGGTAATTTGGACCCTAGCAACCAGATTGCTTAAAATGCAAATTGAAGAACTGCTGAATAAAAAACGAAATAACTCAAAAACCACAAATAATAAAAATTGAAAACCAATTGCATATTCTCTCAGAATATCACTCGCTACATCATTCTAAAAGTTATCTCAAAGGTGAACCACCCCTTTAACCAAAATGACATTACCCTGCATTACTTCTGAAGTAGCTACTAAGAATTTGGATAGCTTCTCCATATCTGGCTTCTTTTATCTGAAAGCAGAGAGTATCAAATATTAAACTAATTTATATATTTTAACTAAACTAATTGATATATTTTAAGAAGGAGACATGAACCTTCATAATAACTAATTTGCATCCCATAAACTCTGCAAATTTGACATCCTATGCTTAATTACACATTCAAAGGCATGACCCAGTCAGAATCATCATCAGAGACCAATGTCAGTCACGTTGCTGATTTTACATTGTATTCACACATAAGAAGCAAATTACCAAAAAATTGAGAAACTGGTTGCACATGGAGCAGGAATAACTCTCACTGGAGGATAATTTTGCATTATATGCAAATATCACTGTAATATTAGTGCCTGAAACTATTCTGAATATTAAATTAATAAATTCTACCTACTGAATTTACATCAGTTTTAAAGCTAAAAATTATGTAGCTAGTTTCCCCACTTCTTCAGGCTGTTTTGTCCAAAATGGACTATAGCTTCGTGTAGGTATACAGTACATTTATTAGAAACCTGTTATTACATATTATGTGCTAGAGGCTTTACTGCATCAAGAGCAATTCATTAGAAAGGGATCATTAAAAAAAGAAGCCTCAGAAGCAAGTGCTACAGCAATAAGGTTACACATCATACCGCTCATTTAACAAGCATTTACATTTTGGATATGGGGTACCTAAATTCCTACCACCAGGGCCATTTTAAGTCCTGCTGTCACCTGAGGTGATGGTAGTGACTGTAAAAATTAGACTGAAAAAGGAGTACATTTGTATTTGACATGAAAGTAAAATAATTTATGGTGAACACCACAATACACTAGTCACACTATTTACGTGCTCACTGCAGGGGGTCTTAATCAGGGGCACAGACAAAATCCATCTGCTTTTTTGTCTGTGCCTCAGATTAATACCCCCACTTTTTAGGTAACTATATGAAAATAAGGGATTTTTAAATTTTGAGTGCCCTGCTGTTCCTGTTATTTTAGATAAAAAACATTATCCCATTTGGCCACTTGACAACTGTACCCTACATATCTTGGGAAAAAAAGAAGAGGAATCAGACATAGCTGGTGGGGCAAGTGATACAAGGGGCCCAGTGGGACAATTATTAAGAAGCATTTTCAATATTCTTAAAGTTTGGGGGGGGCACAAAATATTTTCCTGAATGACCAAGTATAACAAGAGGCTGGCTCTCTGCACCACTCAGGGCTGGAACTAGGGGTAGGCAGAAGAGGCATGTGCCTAGGCACAAGCTTGGGGGACGCAAGGCACGTACCTCAAAAGCAGCCTATACGGAACGCATTTTAGGACATCCTCCGAAATAACTGTCCTCCATGCATTAGGAATGCTCCATTGGGTGCTTTTACCGTCACTCATCCTCCAAATCTGCAGTCATACCTCCGTCCTCTACACTCCCTTCTAAGCCATCAGCCATACGAACTCCGCCCTCATCCCTCCGGCTTCCACCCTCAGTCCTCCGGCTTCCGCCCACTTCCTTCTGCCCTCAGTCCTCCGCCTTCTGCCCCTACCTCAGCACTCAGCCCTCCGCTTTACCTCTTCAACCCTCCACATTTCACAAGTATTATTATAGAGATGTTTTAAACACATTTCTGCTTTCTCGCTCACCACTTTAGGAGCTTAGAGAGAAGACTGACGGATGAGTTCTGAGGGGGAAGGCGAAGTGCAGAGGGATGAACAGGTAAAGCGGAAGGCTGAGTACTGAGGAAAGAAGGTAGAGGGGGGAGGACAACGGAGGGCTGACGGCTGAAAAGGGAGGGTAGAGGACGGAGGTATTGTAAGTTTATATAGTATATTATATCATTAATAATAATAGTAATATCAATATACCTCAACCCACTTACTAGGGTTTCTGGATCTTTTGAGCAAGCAGACAATGAATCCACACCAATGAGCGTATTGTAAAGCGATATATTGTAAAATAAATCAATAGATTGTTATACATAAATGATTAGACTTAGACTAAACAATAATTACAATATTTACAGTTACACATTACACAAGTCTACATTGTTGTTACCAAAAAGGCAGGGGAATAGAGTTCAGCTTCATCTCTGCCTTCCCCTCTGGTCTTCATTCCTCACATGTTGTCTTGTCCCAGGCTCCTCCGGCTTCTCCAGCTCTCTAGCTGCCTCCTCTCAGCTGCCCCCCCCTTTTCACATTTGTCCAGCGTTCTTTTATCCTGGGTTCTCACCTGCCTCCACAGATACCCTTCCAACTGCCAAGATGCTGTGATAAACCCCCAACTTGCCTACATCCTGTTGAGCAAGTTTTCTCGCATACAAAATCAGTTATATGGTCCCCACAGTAGACATAGGCCTTAGTAGTTACAGGAAAAACTTTGTTATGATAATCAGGGCTTCATGTAAGTTCCCTGAACAACAGCTTTCATATTAAATAACAAAATCAAGATGGCAATTTCTTACAGTATGACTGCAGAATTGGAGGATGAGTGATGGTAAAAGCACCCGATGCGGCATTCCTAAGCTGTAGGACATCGAATGGAGGGCAGGAATTAAACGGAGGATGTCCTAAAATGCGTTCCGTAAGCCTACCCCTAGTCTGCCACTGTAATAGGTTAAGCAGGTGCTGACGCAGGCCAGCCTGCACTCGTTTGCGCACGGCCTTGCATTGTCTGGCACCACGCACCCCCACACACACGTGCAACAGTATAACGTGGGCAGAAGCGTCTTACAGGTTTGTAGATAATCGCAGTGTACTCTCCATCTTTAATCTGCCTTGCAGCCATGTCCCTGGCACTGACAGTCCCGTCAAACTGGATCCTTCCTCCCCATGTGCCAGCGAAGCCATGGTCTAATACAATGCTCTGTTGCCAAGGCCGCTCTCCACTATTCCATGACAACAATCCAGAAGTTGTCATTGCTTTGCCTTGCCTTTTCCCTGAGAACCAACCTACTTTCTTTGCAGTAGTTCTGAGAATGGAATTTCTCAGTATTTTCAGTGTTTTTGTCTTTATTATAGCAGTTTCAAGTCTTAAAGTACAGAAATAAGACACCAACTAAAATGTAGAACAGCTGCTTAAATGTATTAAAATAGAGTCGTTTCTGCAATTTTTCCCTTTTTAAACATTACTGTAACCTGTAGCCCGGCTGCCCCAGCAAGATTTAGACGAGTTGCTTGGGGTGCGTAATCTGACTTTTACAAGAGCTGAGGGGAGAAGCTTGTGAAGCAAATGCTGTTGCTTTATAGTAGAACCCCCATTTTACTTTTTTCAGGGGACCAGGGAAAAATGATGTAAAATCCAGGAAATGTGTTAAAGACCCTTAAATGTGAAGTATACAAAGGAAATAAGGTCAGGAGTCATAATTTTATTTAAAACACATGTACTGCTCCCCTTCTACTCCAGCAATGCTCACTGCTTCTTAGTCTTCCCTGCTCCTCCACAGTACAGCTCCATACAAGCCCCCTCCTGCTCAACCGCAACTCACATCTTTCTTCCTTGCAGGGTTGCCAGGTCTAATTTTCAAAACCAGCCAGTCGGCTACAAAACCAGCCCATAACTAGCCAAGAGGCACTTCAAAAGAAGCCCAAAAATAGCACAATATTTGCAGTGAAAAAAAAAGTCTAATAAATAAACTTGAAAATTAGCTGTTTTCTTTAAAATTTTCACTGATTTGCAGCATTTTACATTAAGTAAAATGGGACATATTCGCCCATCACCTGGGGCATAACTACAGAAGGGGCCCCATTAGTCCCTAATACATATACAATTTCAATAAATATTGGTAAAACAGGCCAAACTCTAGACATTTTGGTGGCCAGCAGATTTTTGCCCAAAAATTGTCTGAAATTTAGGAAAGTCACCAGAAAATGCGAGAATGCTTAAGAGGGACAATATATTGGGGTACAGAGCCCAAAATCTGGTAACTCCCAACTTCTACACAAGTCAATCCCATTGCATGCTACGTATTGTAGTCTTACATTAAACTTGGTAGTTGGCCAATTGTTAAACAAAAACTACATTACCCAACATGCATTGGGAGATGCAGACTTGGCACATTATGGCAAGAAAGAACTTTGGCTGGTTTCCAAAGTAAAAACCAGCCAACCAGCCAAGAGGTCTCTAAGGAAGTACGTAGTTACGAAAAGTGTCAGACCTTGGGCTGTTTATTCCTTTTATCAAATGTAACCAATAATGGCGGATGTTTTAACTGAATATTGAGCTGAGTGATCATTGACCTCAGGATCCATAAAGGCCCAAAAAGTAGCCCAAATCTGTACTAGTTTGTACTTTCAAAACCCGCCTGTGCTTTAAATTAGTATACCTCCCAACATTTTGGAAATATGTTAGGAGGTATACTAATCATATACTATACTAAATTAGTATACCTCCCAATATTTTGGAAATATGTTGGGAGGTATACTAATCGGTGTGGACAAAAAAAAAATGTTGCCACGCTACGCGCGCCAACTTTTTTGTCCACACCGATTTTTGTGGCCACATCCCTTAATTACCATGTTCATTTTACAAAATTTTGCAGGTTGTAAAAGTTTGAACATATTTCTGTGTTTTTTTTCCAGTTATTACAGTTTTGCTAATGAAGGTGAATTGCTGTGCTGTGAGTCTAACTTTATCCAAGGGACCTGTTATCTTATATTTTTACAATGACTTATTTACTTATCTAGATTGCTTATCTAGATACATTTAAATTGTTACAAATGTATCTAATCTTCTGTTGTGGCTGTTCTGGGCTCTCTGCCAAAAGCCAATTAAGTTAGAAACTTTGTTTCTTTTTCTGGCTGTTGCAGAGAAAATCAGGACTTTCCAGTACAAATGAGGGACTGTAGGTTGAGCTGTCAAAAGAGGGACTGTCCCTCTAAAAACGGGACAGTTGGGAGGTATGAAATTAGTAGCCCAATTTGGCTGGAAAACCACCAACCTGGCAACCCTGCTTCCTTCCCTGCTCACAGCTTGTCATTTTTGCCTGTACAGTCACCTTTCCAGTGCCTTCATTCTCCACTAGGGCTCGCCACTTTTGCCTGGAGAGTCACATTTCCCTCCCTCTCCCTGCTGCTGCTGCTCTCCCTGCCTTTCTCTTCCTGCTTCAGATCCCAGGCATGGATACCGCTACACATAGAGTGAGGGAAAGTTTCAGGAGCCTTAAATCGCAAAGTAAGTTTTTTTTTTTATCTAAAAATGCAGCGATTAGCAAGGGACAGGGCTAAAAAAAAGATGTAAAATCTGCGAAAATGTAAAATGAGGGAATTACAGCCATAGGAATGCATTGAGAATGGTTAGGACTGTAAAAAAACTGTATTTGTATTACTACCTGTAACTGTTTCTCTTTCCCACATCCTCACATTCCCCCTTACTCCTCCCCTCCCTTGCTTGCCTGGCTGCATATATCCGGTGGGATGTGCAGCTGGAAGGGGAGGCTTCTCTCTTAACTGTGGGGGAGTTAATATCCCGGGACAGGTTGGCAGTAAAGGGGCTCACAGAACAGAATTGTTGTCCTGCCACCCCCTGACCCCATGCAGTTCCTCAAGAGGTGGCAAATAACGAGAGCAACTGAGAGATGTACATCCTACCCAAAGGGTAAGACTCGCTGAGTTCACAGTCGTCACTGGCAACCTGTTTATATTATGGGAAAAGTTATACTGATATTTTGTTTTGGTGAGGGAATTTCCATGCCTACATGAATGCCAACTGACTTGACTGAGGTCATAGATGTCCTTTTTAAACCGTGTCTGTTCAGGAGTTGTGAAGTGATAGATTAAAAATTAACTTGGAGATAGTGTTTAAATTCATTTACATTTTGTTCTGCATTTCCCAGGCTTGCAGTTTTAACTGTTCACCAGTTGCTAAGGAGTAATTCTAGCAACTTGGAAGTCAGAATGAAATATGATTTGGAGAGGGTTTGGTTACCCTAGACCAGTGATCCCCAACTAGTAGCCCGTGAGCAACATGTTGCCCTCCAACCCCCTTGGATGTGCTCTCAGTGTCCTCAAAGCAGGTGCTTCTTTTTGAATTCCAGGCTTGGATGCAAGTTTTAATTGCATAAAAACTAAGTATAATGCCAAGTAAAGCCTCCTGTAGACTGCCAATCCACATAGGGGCTACCAAATAGCCAATCACAGTCCTTATTTGGCACCCAAAGGGAATTTTTTAGCTTGTGTTGCTCCCCAACTCTTTTTACACTTGAATGTGGCTCACGGGTAAAAAAGGTTAGGGACCCCTAAACAACTAGACACCATAAACAATTGCAGGGTGAAGTGAAGCCAAGAAGAAAGTTTTATAGAGTAGAACTTTTACCGTTTTTCAAGGGACCAGAAAAATAGTTTTGTGAAATTTGTGAAAGCAAGTAGCAATAAAATAAAAGCACAAGAGTCAGTTTTACTTTGAAAAGTAAGAGTTCATTTGTTAATGGTAAGGGTTAAGCATTGCAGCATTAAAGGAGTGGTTCACCTTTAAAGTTACTTTTAGTATGTTATAGAAGACCAATTCTAAGCAACTTTTCAATTGGTTTTCATTATTTTTTATAGTTATTTGTCTTTTTCTTCTAATTCTTTGCAGCTTTCAAATGGGCGTCGCTGTCCACTTCTAAAAAAAAAATTGCTACTTTTTATTGCTGATCCTTCTATTCAGACTCTCTCCTATTCATATTCCAGTCTCTTATTCAAATCAATGCATGGTTGCTAGGGTAATTTGGGCTCTAGTTACCAGATTGCTTAAAATGTAAATTGAAGAGCTGCTGAATAAAAAGCTAAATAACTCAAAAAACCCAAATAATAAAAAATGAACACCAATTGCAAATTATCTCAGAATATAACTCTCTATGTCATACTAAAAGTTTTATCTCAAAGGTGAACAACCCATATAATGTTACACTTTGGAGTGGGGGATGTGTGTGCAAGACCTCTCTGTCAGTCACATCCACAACCTAAAGCAATAACTGACTTTATGCATAATATTTATCTGGTTAGTATTTTGAACCATTTCATTTCACTAATAATAACATTCACAGAGGACAAACAGCCATTTTTGGAAACATCAGGACAACATTCTTATGTAAAATTTGGGAATACATAATGCAAAATAAGGTAAATGCACCCACTGAAATGAATTTTAAATTGGTGGCACCACGAAAAAAAAAACTAAAATGCAGAAAAACTTAAAATCAGGGTACTTTGAGGTAATTGAGGTTTTACTGTAAAGTAATAACTGTAAAAATAATGAGCAATTGGTAAGTTCCTTGGAACCGGTTTCTCTGTAATGCACTAAAATTGAATGGCGTTTTTTCATGCAAGGAGTGTGGCAAACGGCAACTGCGCTCACAAATGAGCAGTAATGATTTTAAAGATAAGATTGCTCTAATGGATCTGATGAGCAATATGGTAGCTCCCATTCATATATAAATAAAAAAAGCACTGAATGTTCTGAAAAGTGCATACATATCACAATTTGGGTGTATTTTTCCCTTTAAAATAGTTTGGCAATATTTAATAAATTCAGCAGACATGCCAGAAAATGTTTCACTATAAAGCAATACCATAAAGGATACCATAAGTTTACTTTTAATTTTTTCAGAATCAATGTTGATGAAGCGGTAGCATTTGTAACCAAGACAGGGTTTTAGTGAAATCACCATGGGGACAGCCTCTTCTCTGGTTAACGCAGGAGAAGTAATTGAAGATACGTACGGTGGAGGAGGAGGAGAAGACTGCGTGATTCCGGTAGAAGTGAAACCCAAAGCACGTTTACTACGCAGTTCTTTTAGGCGTGGGCCTAGAGTTATTGGAGCCAGCTTTAAGTCCACAGCCTCAGTGGACCTGGAATATGCTGCTGAATATGAAAGGCTAAAAAAAGAATATGAGATATTCCGGGTGAGCAAGAACAACGAGGTTGCCTCTATGCAAAAGAAGGAGATCAAACTGGAGGAGGAGAACAAGAGGTTAAGAGCTGAGTTACAGGTTAGCAGAAATTGCTAAAGAACATTACAAACTCAGCACAAATTAATGCTTCATTGCTTACTTTTGTGTTAGGCAGCATTTGATGTAAGTGAGCAAATTTATTGTGCCTATATACTGATGAATTTCTTTGTTATAAGTAACAGAACAACACTCTCACCAGACTCATCTCTGAGCCTCTGTATGAGTAAGTTTTCATCATTTACATCAAATTCAAATACCTTGGAATAACAATTCACAAAGACTTCACTCAATATGAGGCTCTAAATTTACCCAATAGTACAGCCTATGATCTCCAGAATCCAGGTGTGGCAGGATCTCCCATTAACGCTGCCTGGGATGACCAATTTACTTAAAATGTTGTTTCTCCCTAAATTTAGCTATGTCTTTCATAATTCCCCAGTGATTCCTAGGGCTCAATTGTTCAGTTACCTTAACAAATTAATATGGGGTTTCTTTGGGAAGTTGCACACCCACGTCTCCATGTGGCAATGCTACAAGCGCCTTGCACCAAAGGGGAGTTGGCATTACCCGACTTCAGATTATACTTGCAGGCAAGCCTACTGGTTTCTGCCTACTGGTGGTTCACTCCAGAGGAAGACAATCCAGCAGTCAGGCTTGAGGCTGTGACCCTGCATTCCCTAGAAGTGTTGGCTATCGAGGCATAATTCCCCATACAGCATCACTGCCCCAATGTGTACTGTGATTACAGTGTTCCAGAAATCCCTTCGTCTGTCATAGAGACCCTCTCAGGTGTGGTCCCCACAGACACCCTTGAGGGGAAACCCTGCACTCCCACACTTATCAATGATACCTGACATCAGTCAATGGGCAGACAAAGGTATTAAAATGCTACGAGACATAATATCAGAGGGAGAACTTAAAAACATTGTGATCTTTAGAGAGGAGTATTGGCTGCCCCCGCCATGTACTTTTGATATCTACAGTTTAGGTACGCTTTCTACTTCCAGTTCCCCTCTAGACCCCTGCAGGTATCTGAAACCACCCTAGAAGCTTACTTACATAGGCAAGCCTTAAAAAAACCCTCTGTCATGGTTCTATACCCTGCTGTGGCAAGCCAAGCCTGATCCGCTGGCCAGGATAAAAGGGAAGTGGCAGAACAAATACCAGACCTCGAGGAAGAAATGTGGGCTGATGCCTTAAAGCAAGTCCCAGATATTACAATGTCATTTAGGGATTGGCTCATTCAAATGAAATTCTTTAACCAGGCGTACCAAATAGTGATGTGCGGGTCGGGTCTTTCCCGAATCACACTCACCCTCACAACTTCCGGCTTCCCTTTATAGACCTGCGTTGACATGCAGCGCCCATGATGTCACAAAAGGTGAGCAGGCACGTGGCTATAAAGCCAGAAGTCATAAGTAAGAGAACTTATTTTGCCAGTGATGTCACCACAAAACTTAGAGGCTGCCTTACCATTTTTTTCACAATTGTACAAAAAAAATGTGACAATATAAATGCAACTAATTTCTACAATCGAACACTTTTTTTTCCTCAAACACTAGCTTATTAAAATAAATTAAATCAAATATTTACATTTGTGTTTTGTCACTGCAGAAAAGTCACACACCAGTAAAATTAACATTGTTACATTCATTTTCTATCAGGCTAAAAATCTGTTCCCATTGACTTCTAGAGAAACTCAACAACTTTTTTTACCAATACTGGCTACTTTTTTGCTTTTGTGGTTCACCTTCAAGTTAACTTTTAGTATGTTATAGAGTGGCCAATTCTAAGCAACTTTTGTAACTGGTCGTCAATATTTATACGTTTTTTAATTATTTGCCTTCTTATTCTGTAAACTGGAGAGCTGCTGTATAAAAAGGTTAATAACTCAAAAAGCGCAAATAATAAAAAATGAAAACCAATTGCAAATTGTCTCATAATATCACTCTCTACATCATACTAAAAGTTAACACAAAGGTGAACAACCCCTTTAATAAATCCCAACTCAGAAAATAAACATGTTCTATTCGTTTTTCACTGCATTTGTTCTCAAATCAAGAAGAAACGTCAACTTGATTTTTTTTTTTTTTTATAAATCTACCATTTAAGTCCATAAATATAAATGTAAAAAATGTATATACTTGTAGATAACTTTGGTTCATTTAGGACCCACCTGCTAGTTTTACTGGGTATTATATATTGAGTTCAAGTAGAATTTGACTTCGAGTTTCATTGGTTCTTGTTACAATGTGGCCCTAATTTTATAAAAAAAAAAATGCATTCTTTCAACTTGACCTAGATCACTGTCCTCTGCTGGCCTGCAAATCTTTCTAGAAAGTATCTTCAGCAGTTCTGTGTCTTCTACTTATTTGCTCCAGTTTTGCCTCTGACCGCTTCAGCTTTGTGTATTTCTCATTCTGCACTCTGCATAGTAAATTTTGATCAGCTTTTTTCTTTTTCTAGTGTACATATATTCACTTGAATTAATCTATATATTTCTATGAATATCTTGTATTATCAGCAAATGTAAATTAAGCATAATTTAAAATATGCTGATAATGAGCATGAGCACTTTTATCCCTGGT
Organism: Xenopus petersii; assembly: GCA_038501925.1. NCBI lineage: Eukaryota > Metazoa > Chordata > Amphibia > Anura > Pipidae > Xenopus > Xenopus petersii. The sequence goes on along the minus strand of CM076682.1, from coordinate 111,161,296 downwards.
ACACTTCTACTTATCGGTTTTGTATTTTTAGGCATTGCAAAAAACCTACCAAAAAATTCTGAGAGAGAAAGAAAGTGCAGTTGAAGCAAAATACCAAGCAATGGAAAGGGCTGCTACTTTTGAACATGATAGAGACAAAGTGAAGAGACAGTTTAAGGTAATTTGTTATAAAATTCCAAATTGTGACTTTTGAAAAATAAATGAAAAGTGCTAAACAATAAACACCTGTAAAAACCAAATATGAATGCATTACATTATTTTCATTTGAAATATAATAGACTTGTTGGCCCAATAGATGGTGTGTGACAACTGTTCTTAACAGATCTTTAGGGAAACAAAAGAAAAAGAGATCCAGGATTTGCTACGAGCCAAACGTGACCTGGAAGCCAAGTTGCAAAGACTGCAGGCCCAGGGTATCCAGGTTTTTGATCCAGGAGAGTCTGATTCAGATGATAATGGTACAGAAGTAACTGGTAAGGATGACTAATAGGATCTGGCAATAAATAAGGACATGTTCCTCTGCAAAGGAGAAAAGTATTTACGGTAATGTGCAGGTATCCTGCCTCCTGGGGCAGTGAGGTGTATATCTTACACATAATTTTATCTTGCATTCCTAAAACTTGCGGTTGCATTTTATAATTATGTCTTGAGATAAAAGGCATATCTAGCTTATTCAGAGCATTGTTAAAGCTTTACCTTTGTTTAGTTATTTTGTACAGTGTACTAGATTTAACTTTTAACATTCTAACTGCACAAGAAAAATTAAAGATTAGTTGATATAGGTAAAGGTGTGGTGACAATTTACCCATCATACTACTATATTTGTTAGAGTTTTACATGGATAATATTTTAAAAATTGTGCTTTTGCCTTCATTTAGTTCCTAGCACACAGTGTGAATACTGGACAAGTGGAGCTTTGGGAAGTGACCCTTCTATGGGTAGCATGATGCAGCTTCAGCAATCTTTCCGTGGCCCTGAGTTTGCACATAGTTCTATTGATGTTGAAGGGCCATTTGCCAATGTGAACAGAGGTAAAAAGAACATAAGTGTATACTTTTTCCACTGTTTCCACAGCACCTGTACCTTGTTCCTGCTACTTACCCCTTTTTCTGATCTATTATCTTTTATTCTCCCCAATGCTCTGCCTTTAGGCCACTATACATTATTATAACAAACAAGGGAACATTGTGCTGACCACTAGTTTTTAAACCATTAAGCTGGAGTGCAATGAGGCTGTGCCCACAAATTTCATATAGACAAATATAAGAGATCCTCTGCACTCAACCCATTACCAATATATTAAGGACATTGAGTCATTCTATGCCTTAAAGGAAAACTATACCCCCCAAACAATGTAGGTCTCTATTAAAAGATAATGAGTAAAACAGCTCATGTGTAAAACCTTGCTTCATGTAAATGAACCATTATCATAATAATATACTTTTTTAGTAGTATGTGCCATTGGGTAATCATAAATAGAAAATTGCCATTTTAAAAAATAAGGGCCGCCCCTGAGATCGTAAGATTCACTGTGCTCACATACAAACCACATGTAAGGTCACATGAGCCAATTAACAGACAGAGTTCTGCCTTTTGCTTCCTCACTTCTTCCTGTTACAGTTAGTGTTGTAGTATTTCTGGTCAGGTGATCTCTGAGGCAGCACAGATAGAGTCACGAAATAGTGGTTCAAGGCAAGAGATGTAAAAGGGCAATATTTATGTAAATATATATTCCAGTTTGGTAAGATTCTTTAATATGTCATTCAATTTGATATAAACTATCTGTTGCTTAAGTATTCATTTTGGGGGTATAGTTTTCCTTTAAGCTACTAAAAATGTCTGACCCTTTAAACAAAACAGGAATTCTTTGTCCGTATATAGCAATATCTTTAAGATGGCTAACTACATCAAAGACATCCCTGGTCTGGCCAGTTCTACACTTAACTTTCATCTGATTCATTAAGAATTCTATTGCTTCATTATACATTTTACACAGGGACTAAGTTTTACCTGCAACTTGCTTGCTTTCAAGGTTAAAACTCCCAAACATGCTATAGTCAGTTGATCCCAGTGGTGGTCAATAAAAGGGCAACCATGTTTGGGAGTTTTTAACCTTGGCCAACTTGAATATATCTCTATACATTAGTTTTACAATTTTACATATATGTGGTTCTAATCAAGTGGAAATTGTTTTTTTAATCTGATTTTATTTATGCAGCTCCATAGAAATGAATGTGGATGGGATTGTTTATCTTTAGTGCTTTTTAGTACTACAGCATGCTGTATCTTTCAACAGTATTTTAATAATTCCAATTGCCATTAGATGACTGGGATGCAGCTGTTGCCAGCCTTCTTCAAGTTACGCCTCTCTTCTCTCAGTCTCTGTGGAGTAACACTGTGCGATGCTACTTGATGAGCACTGCAGAAACTCAAGCTGAAGTAGAAATCTTCCTGAGGGTATAAGTAATAATGCAATGTTTTAACATAATGTCTGTTTGACTTTGTTATGTGTTTTACATAACACAGACTTCCCATACAGACCGGATGTAAAATGGCATCTATTGTGTTGCTTTTATAATTGAATCAGGTTGCAGGTAAATCACATACACTTGTTTGGTATGGCTTACAAGGTACATTAGATTTTCATTTTTACTGTTGCTGTAGGAACTATAGCATATGGATCTGACCACTATGAGCATGTCTGAGATGTCCTGCCAAACATGTTGGCAAAGATTACCCTGTTGGACCCTACAACAGTTTTTCTTAGTTCCACTTTTGAGATCTATTATTTCATCAGTGCCTCTGCTGGCTAATAAAAGGTTGTAGATATTCCAAACCATTGCAGTTATAGCCATGTAGCCATAATTTATTTAAGGAAGAGAATAAGGGGGTTATGTAATAAAAGTCACTAAGCTTGCCCAGGAGCAGTAACCCATACCAACCAGTAGGTAGCATTTACCGGTCACATGTTTGAAAGCAAACATCTTATTGGTTGCTATGGGTTACTGCTCCTGGGCAAACATAGTGCCTTTTATTACATATTGGGAGAATTGTCTACTCCAAATGTAACCATAATTATTATTCAAGTTCAGTGTCCATGCTTATCTATGAGAGCAAATATAGGGGTCCACTTACTAAAGTGTGGTAAATTTGACTTAAAGTTTCTGCATGTTATCGGTGCAAATATTTTTCCGCCAGAATGTTCGCAGCGACTAAGTTTATTAAACAGCAATGCGCTCAGAAGTCATTGCGATCACTTGCTACGTTAACAAACCAGCTTACATTAGCGATAATTTTAGTGAGTTGCGAATTTTCTTGCGACAAATTAAGTTTGCGCATATTTATGCTATATAATAGTCTTGTTTTATGGCGTTTATTATGGCATGATTCATGGCCAGATATGTATCTTCAAAACTGCTATACGTTATAGATATTATCAACAACACAGTAAACAGATTTCACCCAATCAAACCTGTATGCATCATATAAATCCACATTTCAATACATCCAGTCACAAGACTTACCCCCTGACAATAGAATCATATCATTTAATCTAGGCTGACAAAGCCTTTGGTCCCTCCTAGCCATACTAAATCGGCTTTCATCTGAAAAAACTACTGTAGCAGCAGACAAAAGAATTAATCCAAAACATCTTTGACTATCATGTCACTTCTCTCTTCTCCTGTCAGGAATGGCAACAGGAACAGAATGATTGGTAAAACAAGGTGTTATGGAACATTTCCTGTCCCCTTAAGAATTTTCTGGCGAAAAAATAAATTACCGGTAAAATTTTGCGAATATTCTGGCATTAATTTTGTCTTTCGTACATTTCGCTGTTTAGTATACCAGGCATTAATGTTTAAGTAGCGTTATTTTCAGCAAATGCGATAACTGGCGAAAACATATTCTTGCGCAAGAAAATTCGCAAATTTATATTTACCACTGGTTAGTAAACTGGCAAAAACATATTCGGCGATAAATTTGTCTATATTTTGTGCGCATATTTTTACCGCAACTGTTCCAGACCAACCATTAAAAGAGGCATATATGTTTCCTATACACAGTTCTGAGAAGCTAAATAAAAATTAACATTCCATCACTAAATTTGTTTGTGTAGTTTTGAAAGTTGTAAGAAAATATTATTGATAATCTGTATTATTATTATAATTTATGGATATCTTTTTGCAGGATTATTCTCCAAAGCTTCAGAGAATGTGTGAGACCTCGGGTTATTTCTTTCAAATGGTCTTTTTCCCTGAAGAATGTGAAAGCCAACACTTTGCTGTACGAAAGTGGGAAATTGAAAAAAGTTCAATAGTCATTTTATTCATATGCTCATCCTTGCCGAGGTATATTATTCAAGAAAGTATGTTCTGAAGGAAAAAACAAACACCAAACAAAGTTTTTCTTATTTAATAGAGCATTTTATCATTTTCTTACAAGAAAAATTTTTTGACATTGTCATACGCTGTTTTTATAACATATCGTGACTTATCTTCTTAGAAATGCTGTCACCATTTTTGCTTACTATAAATGTGTTTGTATGTGGTGATTATGAAGGGATATATATGTGGATATATATGGACATTTTACTTTAGCTAAAATTTCATTATGTTATTATTGACGTGTAAATCAAAATGTTACATTTCATTTTGAATTTGGGCAAAACCAGTGTTTGGCTAAAACATTCACAGATTTACAATTAACAGAGTCTCTCATTTCTAATATAGCTGTCTGCAGGAGGACTGTGAGGAAGCATTCCTAAAGAACAATGAAGCAAAACCTCGTTTAATATATCACAGTATTGAAGATGGTAGGTCTGACTCGGATGGCTTGAAACAGCTGCTGGAACAAGACACTAATAAAGCCAACAAAACAAAGGTGAGGAATTGCCTGTTTTGTACATGCTAAAGTTATCTGGTGTATTCATCTGTGAAAACAGCAAATATCAAATACATAATTTTCAAGAGGTTTATTGCATTGTTTATTCAATAATATAGATTTTCCTGCTGCATTGTGTATTAGTTGAAGAAGAATGAGCAGTTCAGTGTAGCATGTGAATTCCACCGATAACCATCTAGAAACCTCATTTTGCTGGCATCATGTCTCCACCATTTTTCCTGGTTATATAAGGTATTGTAGATGAGACACCTAAAAGTGGTACCTATGGAGTAAGTAGTAGTGGAGGACAGTTAAGCATCTTTCATCTGGCCCAAAATTAAAATGCGATGTAGAATTTATAGCTATGGCATGTTAACTAGTACTGGCAAACAAATGACCTATGTTTCACTGTTTCTTACCAAACCAAGTGCTACAGGTAACCTGAGTTATTAAAGGGTTATTTGCTTACTGCACCACAATTGTGGACGAGTGGACCCACAAATTATCCCATAGTCGGCTGAATGACAAATCTCATTCATTAAAAGTACTTGCGTTAATATATACACTTTGCAGTTGCCTATAGCTCTACTTCTTTACTCCTGCCTCTTGGAAACTGAGTGCAGAGCAGTATCGTCAGGATACCCACAGTGGCTTGTATGAATCAATGCAGTGCAGATATGCCAAAGTAATTGGGTGCACACATTACCCCCACAGTGAACGCTGGACGTTAAATTGAATCTAATGCAGTTATGCTAACGCTTTGTAAGTGCTAGCACTATTGTGTCAATTTGAATGCATTAGCAGCAATTGCGACAGAGGCATCTACCCCTGTTGCATGCAATTAAACTGGATTCATGGGGAAAACAATGCATTGTGGGGAAAAAAAACATGGTGATTGCAGTAAGTAAATAACCCCTAAAGTATTTTTTTTGGGAAGTTTGTGGATGCAATACTACTTTTGGAATTTTCCAGTGATGCTAGTAGGAGGCTCTTACAGTTTGTGTTTTAAAAATTACTATTTATGCAAGTAGATTTTATATACTTATATATAAATATATACTTTTTTGGAAGTTTTTTTTCAAGTAAGTGGAGTTTTTAATAAAAGTTGTATTGTTGTATATATCGTTAAAACAAAGCATAATGCTAACTAGCTAAACAAAATGGTTTTCTATGTGGTTAGGTTGTTGATCACTGTGGAGATCCAATGGAAGGAGCATATAAGATATATTGTCATCTTGAGCAAGTTATCAAACAGGTATGTATAAAAACATGGTAATTCATACCTTTACACAGAGCGAATGTGGGGTGGTCAAAATATGGGCACTTCCACCATGAAACGAGGAGAGAACTAGTAACGGGTGAATCTCTCCAATTTCACTTTGACAAAAAATTTGCGAAATGGCAAAAAATTTGCAAAACGATGTGAAGTCAAAATTATTTTGACAAAAGCGCCAGTTTTTATATGCGCGACTCTTTTGTCCAAATCCATTAAAGTCAATGGGCGTCACAATAAATTTGACGTGCGACAATTTGTATAAGCTCAACAATTTTGATTTGTGACAATTTTTTTTGCACTGAATTTTTACACTGCAAATGTTCACAGCAGTTTCGCGAAAACATTCAGTTTTCGCTTGAACCCTTCAGCATTATGTGCCGTATATATATATACATATATATATACCTTACGGAAAAATGGGCTTCACCGCCATCAATGGATGCGCCCAAGAACACGGCCCTTCCAGTTCTGGACGCTTGATCCTTTAAGGACCACATGGATAAAAAGATGGAGGGACTTCTCCACTCTCTTTTTATTCAGTTTTGGCTACTTCACTTTGGCCAGTCTTAGCCACAGCCTGGGTAAGCAGGACCATCCAATCGTGGATGGAGTCACTTCTCCAAGCAATCCTTTCAGGAGCTCCACGTCATAAACTGTCCCAATGGGCTTCTCAAATCAAGGAGGCAAATGATTACATTTGTGAAGCCTCTCTCGATGCGGCTCAGGTGATTAGCAGAACCTCAGCACTGTCCGTAGTAGCCCGCAGGTCTTTCTGGCTGAAACTGTGGTCAGCAGAAATGTTTTCTAAAAAATCCTTAACCTCTATACCATTCAAAGGCAAGCTACTTTTTGGCCCCAACCTTGAAATAATTATCAGTCAGACAACAGGGGGCAAGAGTACCTTATAACCACAGCCAAAGGCATGTCCTTCATTTCACAGGGGGGAAAGTTTTTTTCACTCTGGTAGAAGACGTTATGGAGACAAGCCCAAATCTACCTGGCAGAGTCGCAAGCCGACCTCTAGAACGGTGTAAATCTCAGCATGACAGAGTATCGCCTCGTTCGGGCCTGCCGCCCCTTGGAGGAAGGCTGCACCATTTTGCGGATGACCGGCTCACAATCACACAAGACTCTTGGATTCACAAGGTCGTGACACAGGGATATCATCTAGAATTTTCGTCTCTACCTATTAGTCCAACCTGTTTGTGGTTCCCAAAAAGGATGGATCGGTTCAACCCATATTGGACTTAAAGGAACTCAACAAATTTATTCGCAAATATGGCTGTAGTTACAACAGTAATCAGAAATATAGGAGTGTCCATCACTCCATATTTAGACAACCTGTTAATCAAGGCACCTTCATTACAGGAGGCACACCAATCGCTAAAGTTCTCCACAGCCAAGCTAAAGGAACTTGGATGGTGCATCAACTTGGAAAAGTGCTCCTTAACTCCCAGTCAGTCCATGATATTCCTAGGGATGCAGTTCAATACGCTCACATACAGAATTTCTCTTCCACAAGAGAAGATTCTTCACCTTCAATCACTGGTCAATTCTCTACTGGCAGAGCCGAACCACAAAATTAGATTTTGTATGAAGGTTCTGGGAGTCATGGTTTCATCAATAGAAGCAATCCCTTTTGCCCAGTATCATATCAGGGAGCTTCAATGAAACTCGCAGCCTGGAAATGGAAGTCCCTATTCCAGAGAAACTGACTGTCGCACAGAACTCGAGCTTCCCTTCTCTGTTGGCTCCAGACTTTTCACCTATGCATCGGCCGGCAGCTAGGGGAGCCTCAATGGAGCAAGCTAGCAAGCCTTTTTTCGGCTGGGGAGCGGTACTGGAGGGTCGCACAGTACAGGGTCAGTGGACTCGAGAAGAAAGCCTCTTGCCAATCAACTGGGACTTCTCCATTGGCAACAGGATCTGGTGAATCAAGCGGTAAAGATACAATCAGACAATTGCACAGCGGTGGCATACATAAACCACCAGTGCGGCAAAAGAAGCAAAGCAGCTCTGATCGAGGTAAAACTCATTTTTCAATGGGCAGAATTCCACCAGGCGCACCTGCCGGCCATATACATCCCAAGTCTCCAAAATTGGGAGGCAGATTTTCTCAGCCATCAAACGTTTGATCCACCTGACAGGATCAAAGCTTACACTACCAGGGGAATGCATATGTCTTGGCTTTCAGAAACCAAGCTTCTGCAAAACAACTGTGCAAAGCAACTACGTGAATATCAATCACTCTTTAGCAAAATGTTATCACTTCGACACCTTTGCTGCTTCTGGCATGCTTTGGCAGAAAGGTTTTACAAGCTAGTTTGGTTGTGTCCTGCCTCCTAGTGATACTAGCTATAATCCACTGTTTCTGTGTCCACCAAGCAACTGAAGAGAAAGAGATTTAACGGTGAGTCCACAAAATCTCCTTATCCATGAAACAAACAAACATGATTAGGGTGAGAAAGGTGGAAGGGAGCCAATGTCAAAATCCAAACAGAGAGTGTTCACATGCCTAATACTCCACACATTGCACTGCCGTAAACCAATCTAAAGAAATGTAAATGTGTTTTACTGTTTTACTGGGGGTGGCTTATAGGAGCAACATTGCTAGTGCAGAGTGTGTTCTAAATGACTGTAAATCAATCTGTCACTAGAGCTTGCAGCCAATTTCCATATTATTGAGTCTTCCAGGCAATGGAACCACAAATCATTGTTGCAGAAAAATAAATACTACATAACCCAGTTGCAAGATAGTGTAATTTATTTTTAATAGAACATCTATGCTGTATCTTGATGCAACATACCCATGGCTGGCCAATGTTAATGGGAAAAATGTTTTACTGTAGCTTATCAATAGCACCGGAGAGCATTTGTGTAACAGAAGTTTTTTTTGCAGGATTTATTAGGTATTGAGATATCTGATCCCGATGCAAAGGATGAGTCTGCAACTATGGAAGATGACGACTATGGGGATGTACTGTGGGATGTTCATGATGAGCAGGAACAGATGGAGGCTTTCCAGCAGGCATCTCAGTCTATATGTGAACTTGGCTTTCAAAAAGTAAGCAAATGCTTGAAATACGTTTTGTAAGTGAAAAGATGTGAAATAGACTATTATTTGATTCTAGTTTTCATATTAAAAAAACAGTTCAGTAATGCTAAGAACTAATGATTTATGCAGTCTGGTGAACCGTGCTTGAATAATATATTCAAAAAGAAACTGAAATAAATCACATTTAAAGATCTGTGGTAAGAAATGATGAGCCTTTTCTAAAGGGAAATTTACCTTAATTGTTAGTTGTTTTTATCTTTTCGTACTTCCCCCTAGATAGATAATTATCAGAGTATTAGTTTCATGTGCATAGATTTCATCTGAAACACATTGGCATTAATTATTGACACTGTGACTATTAGTTGGGTTTATTCATGTAAACATGGGTAGCCATGATTACATTGTTCTATAAACCTTATTTTTACTGTAGATAAATACAGGCTGCCAAATTAATATACAACCTGGTACAATACTTGTAATACCTTTTAAAGTACTTTATTTAGCAAGGCATTCCATGCAAATTGTCTACTAAACTTTTAGGGGCATATTTTTTGGTCAAAACTCAATAATTCAAATTTAAAACCATCAAGTTAAATTCGAACGTCAGATTAATCACACCTCAACATTGGAAACAGTTCATATTTGACTATTCACCACCTAAAACCTGCCTAGTTCATGTACAAGTCAATGGCCTGTTGAACGCCCCGTTGAGGTCCGTTGAACCATTGAAGATGTTAATTGCCTTCCTGACATTTTTTTTATTTCAATTCAAATTTTTGGGTTGTTCATATTCAATCTATTATTATAATATTATAATAATCTAATATTTTTCGCACTTTAGTTTTAACACTAACAAGCAAAAATACTTTATATGAATGTATAAATGATATTGGTTCAGCATCTGCAAATAATATATATCTTGTCAGGAACACTTGGTATGAGAAAACAACTCAATCTGCAGAGAGCCATAAATTACACCTGTCATGTGCTATGCAGAATGGGTCATCTTTTATGTTATATAAAACAGGTCTTATATTTGAAAAAACAATATTTTCTCCAATATAGCCCCCACATCAGCGGTACCTGCAATTTGCGTTTGTGAACCGGCACCGGCATCAGTTTGGTCTTTGGGGAGCGATGAGGATCAACCTATCTGCACAAGGCCTGTGGTCTCCCGAGGCGTCCAAACTACCATATCAACATACTGGAATTACGTGCTGTAAAACTGGCTCTATACCATTGGGCACATCTTCTAAAGCAAAAACCAGTGCGAGTTCAGAGCGACAACACAACTACAGTATCCTATATAAATTGGCAAGGAGGAGCGTGCAGCAAGACAGCGCTAACGGAATCTCTGCAAATTCTGGCCTGTAAGCCAACTCAGTGAGTCTGTCCACGATCAACATACCAGGGTTGTCCAAAATAAAGGCAGACTTACTCAGTTGAAACCAGCTCAATACGGGTGAATGGGAGCTTCATCCAGAGATGTTCACAAAATTAGTGAATCACTGGGGTCACAGATAGATCTCATGGCTCCCAGAACCAATTGGAAGGTTCTGAAATTCTTTGCTTGCTATCGAGACCCAATGGCAGCAGAAGTAGATGTCATGACCCAGTGTTGGACGTTCAACCTAGTGTACATATTCCCACACTCTTTCAATGCTGCCTCTAGTCCTCAAGAAAATCAAGCAGTGTTTAGTCACAGTAATAGTAGTGGCTCTTTACTGGTCTCGCAGAACATGGTTTTCGAATCTGAAGGGGAAGTCAGTAGCACACCCAATACGTCTGGATCACAGACAAGACCTTCTATGTCAAGGTCCAGTAGTCCCAAACCCAGTCCCAAACCCAGTCTCTTTGATTTGACAGGATGGCTGTTGAGGCCTCCATTTGGCGAAGGCAGGGATTAACGGAAGAGTCCATTGCGACTATGCTAAAGGCAGGCAAACCTTCATCATCCAAATCTTATCACAGAGTGTGGAACTCCTGCTTTAAATGGTGTGAAGAGTCAGACTTACCTTTCCTGGAACTCAACATTCCGAGAGTTCTTTCATTTCTTCAACAAGGTCTATAGTTGGGACTGAAGCTCAGCTCCTTGAAAGTACAAGTATCGGCGCTGTCTATACTAGAACACTGTTTAGCAGAGGAAGACTTGGCTTACATGGAAGACACCTGGCTTACCTGGAAGGTGGTTTTCTTAGTGGTGATATAGTCAACAGGGGAGTGTCTGAACTGAGCACATTATCCTGTGAGCCCCTCTTTCTGGTTTTTCATAAGGATTAGGAAGTCCTACTGCAAAATACCTTTGTTTCTACGAAAGGTAGTTTCAGCTTTCCACATCAATCAAGATATTTTGGTACCGTCTCTGTGCCCAGATCCTAGGAATGACAAAGAGCGACGACTCCACAGTTTAGATGTAGTTTAGACCTGGAGTGATCGAAACCTTTCCGTCAATTGCTCAATCGCTCTTCATTTTGACATCTGGGCCTCATAAGGGTCAGACAGCCTTGAAGAATACCATTGCAAGATGAATTAAACAAACCATATCACAAGGTTATTTGGCCAAGGAAAAGTCACCACCAGATAGTGTCCAGGCACACTCCACAAGGGTAGTGGCCGCCTCCTGGGCTTGGTGCAACTCCGCCTTGCTGGATCGGATCGGCAAGGTATCTACCTGGTCAAGAGCTCACAACTTCACCAAATTTTACTGACTAGACATATTTTCATCAGTCGAGGCTTCCCTTCCGGCGCAAAGTGTTGCAATCAATTGTACATTAAATAGCTGATCAGTCGGGCTCATTACCCGCCCTACTGTTTAGGACTGCTTTGTTAGGTCCCTGTGTCTCCCTAAGACGACAAAGAAAACAGGATTTTTGTTACTTACCGTTAAATCTGTTTCTCTGTAGACAAAAGGGGAATACAGGGCTTCCGCCCTTAGGAGGAGCCATTGACCAGTTGGTTGTATCTGGGATAACTTCCTGGGCTATCTTTCTGCCTGTTTTGAGTTTATAGTTCAGTTTTCAGTTAAATTGTTCTCAAGTTGGGACAAACTGATTGGGTACTACTATGTGTAGGGTTAAGCCCAGCTGAGCATGTCCCTTAATTTTCAAGTGTCCTGCCTTCTGGAGGGTGGAGCTTAACCCCAAAGGTCCTGGTGTCCCCCTTTCGACTACAGAGAAACAGATTTAAAAACTAAAACAAAAATCCTGTTTTGTCTTATAAAACATATATATGTTATATCCTTTAATTTACTCCATGACATAATTGCCTTGTTATCCTGGTATAAATAAATAGAATTGCCCTTCAAAAGTGTTGTTTTTTTTAATCCACGACTGTTAATCTAATATTTGTAAGAGCAAACAAATTCTGGATATTTAATAGCTACATAGGTAGGTGACAGAATTGCTACCTATTGATATAGTATACTTTCTCATTTTAGTATTATGATCGCTTGAATGACTTAGTGGCTGCACCTGCACCTATTCCCCCACTGCTTATATCTGGAGGACCGGGATCAGGCAAATCATTATTGCTATCAAAATGGTATGGAATGTTTGGAATACTGAGATTGTATTATTTAAAGAACATAAAGCCTAATATTGTTGCTATTTGCTATGTCTTCTACCCACAATGTAGCATTCTTACCCAGGGTTCCAGCATAATTGCATTTGCTGCAAATTTCTATAAACAATATATTTAAGACAGAGACATTTTGTGCATACTGCTACTAAAAAATGCCTTACCCTTTAAACAACACAGGGATTGTTTGTCCATATATTGCAATATATTTAAGCTGGCCAACTACGTCAAAGTCATCCCATAGCTGGCCAGTCCTACGCTTAATTTTCATCTGATTCATTAAGAATTCAATTGCTTAATTATACATTTTACAAAGGGACTAAGTTTTACCTGCAACTTACTAGCTGCTTTCAAAGTAAAACTCCCAAACTTGGCTGCCCTTTTATTAGACACCAGTGGGATCACCTGACTATAGCTGGGAAGGGTGGGAGCTACAACATGGAGCTGGTCACTGCTCCTGTATAACTATAACAAACAAGGGAAAGTTGTGCTCACCACTATTTTTTAAAACCATAAGGTGGGGGTGCAATGAGGGTGTGACCACAAAATACATGTAGTCAACTACAAGAGGTCCTCTGCACTCAACCCATTATCAATATATTTAAGACAGAGACATTTTGTGCATACTGCTACTAAAAAATGCCTTACCCCAACACAGGGATTGTTTAGGCATTTTTTAGTAGCAGTATGCACAAAATGTCTCTGTCTTAAATATATTAATAATGGGTTGAGTGCAGAGGACCTCTTGTAGTTGACTATATGTATTTTGTGGTCACACCCTCATTGCACCCCCACCTAATGGTTTTAAAAAATAGTGGTGAGCACAACTTTCCCTTGTTTGTTTTATATATATATATATATATATATATATATATATATATATATATATATATTGGTAAACATGCAAGTGTGAACACAATAGTAAAGACATTAGTAAGATGAGCATTGTAATTAACCTAGTTAAATTGCTGACTAGTCCATCATACTTAGAATAATTTTTATATACCAGATAACATGTTAGTGACTTGTGACTTTGAATTAAGTTTGGAACAGCAATTGGTTTGAAATACTTGAAGCACCTTAAAAATAAAACAGCACACACAGTATAGTCAAACTTGGATCCAACCTGGATCTAGTACAAGTATAATTCAGTTAAGGGAATAAAAATAAGGTTTATAGTGTGTACTAATGGAGTAAAGATCACCATTCTTACCTTGGTGTCCAGGTGCACATGCCCCAGACCTGATGCTTCAAGGGAGAAGACTATGCCATCAAAAAATTTTGGCAGGCACTCACAGAATCCCACGAACAAACTTTTTCAGGATTCCAGATCATTCTTACTTCCTATTTGCAGAGGATACAGACATACATTACCCTTAAAATTGGCTCAGCACCAACTGGTGATCAGTAACTTTTTAACAGTGGTATTCGTCAGTATGTCTATTAAAAAAATACAGATTAATAAAAAAAAATCTAAGTCTTTTGTTTAGAAAGAAAACACTATTGCCCTGTTTTATGGTTTCAAGGTTATCAGATAGCTTTGACTGCTTCTGTCCTGCTGAACAATTTCTTTCTCAGTAGTAATTACAAAAACCATTTGTCTCATTCTGTAGGATTCAGCTTCAGCAGAAACATTCTCCAAACACTTTGATGTTGTATCATTTTGTCGGAAGACCATTGTCAAGCAGCTCAGAACCATCATTAATCATAAAAAGGCTGACTCTTAAGGTACTATTCTTTTCCTATTTAAAGGAAAACTATACCCCAAAATGAACACTTAAGCAACAGATAGTTTATATCATATTAAGTGACATATTAAAGAATCTTACCAAAATGAAATATATATTTAAGTAAATATTGCCCTTTTACATCTCTTGCCTTGAGCCACCATTTCGTGATGGTCTGTGTGCCGCCTCAGAGATCACCTGACCAGAAATACCTCAACTCTAACTGTAACAGGAAGAAGTGTGGAAGCAAAAGACACAACTCTGTCTGTTAATTGGCTCATGTGACCTAACATATATGGTTTGTTGGTATGTTTGTGAGTACAGTGAATCCTACGATCCCAGGGGGCGGCCCTTATTTTTTAAAATGGCAATTTTCTATTTATGATTACCCAATGGCACATACTACTAGAAAAGTATATTATTATGAAAATGGTTTATTTACATGAAGCAGGATTTTACATATGAGTTGTTTTATGCAATATCTTTTTATAGAGACCTACATTGTTTGGGGGGTATAGTTTTCCTTTAAGGATTAGTTGCACATTATTTAGTTGCATGTACAATGTTCTCATGCATACCACACTTGTATGAGAGTGGGTCCAGGTTTTTAAGCCTCATAGCCCTGTATCAGGAAACGTTATTATGGGGCTTTTTGAAACAGTCATGTAGGGCTGGAAATTTTATTGTAGTAAAATGGGCTCAAGGCTTTTGTCCGCCATAACTTTGAAGACAGTATTAACTAGTCATTAGCAAGTGCTTCTGACATTATGCTATTATTGGGTAGTGGAAGTGAACTTGCCACTATTCACCAAAGCAGTTTTCATTATTTGTTCTTCTATTATACCTACTTTTACTGCAGTGCTCCTTGACCTTTTTCTCAGTGGGTTCAGATTAATCAGCTTTTAGCATCATGGCATAAAATTGGTTCAAATGCTGTTTTCTATAGCAAGAAGAAATATCCTATTATTACATGGGATCATGGAGAGCCACCATAAACAGCACAGGAACACATGGGTTAAAAATCCTAATTAGTATGAATTGCTTTCTAATGTTTTTTTCCCCCAGGTAACAGAAGCAAGATTTCTATTATAAAAAAAAAAGTTTTTCAGTTTTAAATTGTGAATCATTTGTCCATGTACTGTGCAGCAAAATACAGAGGCTAATTTTATATCATCATAAGAAATGTTCATGTTGAAATCAACAGACCGAAGAACATCATAGATTTTTTTGGTGCCATATTGTGAATGATGGATTACTTTTTTTGCGTTGAACATTTGCCAATTGATGTCAGTTTCTATTTCAACTACATCATAATTTAATAACTTAATTTTTTTTATGCTACAAAAGCTAATGCAGCACTCCTGGTCCGTATCATCATTATCTATGGACCCTGGAAAGTTTCTTGAAGAGTTTCCTCACTGGCTTGAAAAGCTATCTATCCGATACCAAGGGAACATTATCATTATTATTGACTCCATTGATCACATACAGGTAGAGAAACATCTTTATGGTATCACCATACAAACCTTTAATTTAAATTTGCAGTCCAAATTTTTGTTTTCCTAGTTTTTTATTGTGTAGTGTTTATGAAACTTTGTTTAAGACTTGGTAAAAAATTTGTAAAAGTTTCTTTTTATTTAAGATGTGTAAGTATTTTAAAATATCATATTCAGCAATTATTATACACATATATTTAGGTTGACAATAACAGTTAAATTTGCGCCTACAGAACGTTCTCCCCTTGCTCTACACTGACCACTTCCATTCGCTGTTGCCAGAGCCTAGACCAAACCATTAAATTCCCATTTAAAATCAATGCCGTAATTTTTATGAGATTTTGCTGTTACTGAAACACATTCTTTGCTATCACCAGCAATCTGAGAAACATATGAAGTGGCTGATTGATCCTTTACCAGTGAATGTTCGGGTCATTGTTTCTGTGAATGTTGAAACCTGCCCCCAGGCATGGAGGTAGGTTCTGGAGATGCACAATCACCTGACTTCAAATCAAGATGATGTGGAAGATATTCAATTTAAAGGCAAAAAAAATTACCTAAACATGCAGATCCCGTTCAAGTTCAGCATTTGACATGCAAAAACTGTATCATGTCATGGTTCAGCCAAATCTATTTAGTTTTGTCTTGTTCAGCATGTTTTTAGATCAGTCAGTATGCTAACACACCTCTTTTCAGTCTGATGCTAACACACCCCTTTACAATGTGCTCCATCCTAACCCCTTACTTGGCATCCGGGGGCTCAGCACTGGGACCCTGATGGGACTCTGATAAGTCCATCCCATTTCAGTCCCTACAACCTGGTGGATGTTGTCTAGCAAACTGCCCCACAAGACCATGTCCTCAGTGGTGCACAAAGTTGCTCTTACTATCTCACAGTGTCTAACTCATAACTCCTATAGTGTGCCTATACCAGGAACTACATAGGGCCTGTTTCTTGGACTTCCTCTAAGGTAACCTACCTTAGGATCTTGGCTTCTGGTTACTGGGGCCTGCTGCCTCAGCACATCCACTCCCAGCACCAGAGACTAAAGAGAGATAAACATGTGCTTCTTCCCCTTTTATAGACTGGGGCACAGCAAACTCCTATTGTATGTTACCTCTTTCACATGCCCTACATTATCAATATTGTGATCTTTGTTATTAGTTTACATAGTTATTCTTAAAGGGGAACTCTGGATTCCAAACCAAAATTTAATAAAGAGGCCCACATAACACAGAAACCCCTAATATATCCATCACAGTTACTTCAAAAAGTATAAATAAATGGCATTTCCTATGCTGAAATCCAGCTGTTTAACAGTTCTTCTCTTTCTGCATCATTTGAAATCCTGGCAGGGAAGGAGGGACTAAACCACTGATTTTACAAATTGTAACAAGTACTCCACAGCTTACAGACAACATGCAGGAACTACATAACCTACAAAGCATTGCACTGTGATGTTCCTTTTCTAATTGAAATCATGTGTGCAGGGAATTGTGGGGTTTGAAGGATGCAGGCTGAGGATTAGCTGGCTGTTGATACAAAGTAACAGTAGTCAGCCTGCTCAGGAAAGTAGTCAGAGAGATCAGCAGGAGAGCAGGGGGCTAGGCTTAGGGAACTGTCAAAACCGTTAAAAATCATGAAAAGTCTGCATATTTTTTTAAATGATGTATATTGCAAAGTTGTTTGAAATTATGTTTACTTTTTAAAAGCTTAAGTTATGTTTTTGTGGAGTTCCCCTTTAAGATAATTTTGTTTATACACTCATTGTAAATATGTTTATAATATGTCCTGGAAGATATGTATTGCTATTTACAGTTTTTATTGATAGGCTTTGGCCGACTCTTCATCTTGATCCACTGAATTCAAAAGATGTTAAAGCCCTTATTAATATGGAGTGTGGTGGAGCAAATATCTTACTAACCAAAGAGCAGGTAATTTTAATAAAGGCAAATTGTACTAAAGGCAAAGGTGTTTCACAATGTCCAAAGTAGGGACAACTAATATGCAGCAGCTCACAGAGATGAATCCATAAGTATCATGGAAGCTGAAAAATTATTTGTAAATTAATGTTTGTACTACTATAAAAAAAACACTCTTCCTAGGAAAGAAAACTAGAGAGACACTGTCGATCAGCCACAACTTGCAACGCTTTATATGTAACACTGATAACAAAACTACTTACCTGGTAAGATTTGTTTAATAGTGTCTGTTTATAAAAATGTATTCAAAATTGTTGTATGAGTTTCATACAGTAGAATACCAAATGTATTTTAAAAGAAGAAAGCTCTCAAATGGTTATAAATAGAAGTAACTTAATTTTAATCAATATATTTACACATAAAAAAAGTCTGTAGATTATATCATGTCAGACATGGATGCTTTCAGGTAAAACATTAGAATGATCTATAACATTGTAAATACCACTTTTTGAAAATGCATGCACTTTATGCTAAAATCCAGAATGCACTCCATATCCAAGCACTGACAGACCCAAAAATGAATTAGCTGCCTTTCTGTACTTGCATGCTGTATTTTAATATTAAGTTAGACTACAAACTAAAATTTCCATTTAAATTCAAACAGGGCTGGGAGCACTGGCAAAATTGAGGATGTTCTACAGCAATGCTTACAGTGCCAGGATACAGTTTCTCTATACAGGCTGGTACTGCGCTCTGTGCAAGAGGTTATGCCAAGTGCAAAAGAAAAGGAGTTTATGAGGGAGGTAAGTCAAAATTTTCAGTTGTTTACTAGTAATACAATACTATCTTAATTTAGTGGTTAAAATAAGTAACACATACACAGCAGCAGTACACAGGCACAGCACTGGACACAAACATTGGCACAATTCAGTTGTGGCACTGCTCCATATTGGTACCATGTGCCAATATGCCAGTTGCACCTGCTTTGCAGAACAGGGTGCAAGGAGCCTTGTACTTTATACCTGCCTTGAGCAGGTGGTAATTTTGCACTTATATGATTTCCTAATTGCACCAAGTGAATCAAGTCCGAACACCATTATTATTGATGCATAATTTGGCACACCTATATCGCAGTGAACTTGTACCTGCTTTACCAAGGTCTGTTTTTTTTCTGTTATGAGACATGCATAACACTGAAATAGTATATGAGCACTACATGAGCACTAAAGGTATTATTTTAGATTTCTTTGTAAATGCTGACTTAACCAAAAATGTATGTTAGATTTTTTTCCAGGTAGAAGACAGTTGCATCTGTAATCCATTTATACTTCAAATGAAGCTATGACCGATATATTAATTTCTAAATGTTGATACTATTATAAACAAATGTTTTTCCCCAAATGATTTAAAGTTTAACATGTTTCCATCTAATTTTACCAAAAAAAGGCTGATGGAGCAAAATTTGTTCATATTTAAAGATTATAATCTGTTTCACTCTATATAAATATATGTATACATAGTAACATAGTAAGTTAGGTTGTAAAAAAGACATACGTCCATCAAGTTGAACCTTTTAACTTTTTTTAATCTGCCTAACTGCCAGTTGACTATCCAAGAAAACACTGGCACTCAGTGGGAGAAAAATACCTTCCTGACTCCAAAATGGCAATGGGACTAGTCCCTGGATCAACTTGTACTATGAGCTATCTTCCATAACCCTGTATTCCCTACCTTGCTAAAAAGCCACCCAACCCCCAGGGAGAGAAATCCACATCTTCACAGATCTCACTGTAAAAAACCCCTTCCGAATATTTAGGCAGAACCTCTTTTCTTCTAAATGGAATGGGTGACCATGTGTCAGCTGGAAAGACCTACTGATAAATAAAGCATTAGAGAGATTATTATATGATCCCCTTATATATTTATACATAGTTATCATATCAACCCTTAAACGCCTCTTCTCCAGCGTAAACATCCCCAATTTGGCCAGTCTCTCTTCATAGCTAAGACGTTCCATACCTTTTACCAGCTTAGTAGCCCTTCTCTGTACCCTCTCTAATACAATAATGCCCTGTTTGAGTGATGGAGACCAAAACTGTACGTATATTTGCATATTCTAAATGGGGCCATACCAGTGATCTATAAAGTGGAAGAATGACTGCTTCCTGCCGCAAATCAATGCCCCTTTTAATACAGCTCAAGACCTTATTTTCCCTTGATGCTGCTGACTGGCATTGCTTGCTACAGCCAAGTTTATTATCTACAAGGACTCCAAGGTCATTTTCCATAATGAATTTGCCTAGTGCAGCCCCATTAAGGGTATAAGTGGCTTGGATATTTTTACATCCCAGTTGCATGACTTTACAGTTATCAACATTGAATCTCATTTGCCACTTAGCTGCCCAGATTGCCAGTTTGTCAAGATCATGTTGCAAGGATGCCACATGCTGGATGGAATTTATTGGGCTGGATAGTTTTGTGTCATCTGCAAACACTGATACATTACTTACAACACCCTCCCCTAAGTCATTAATAAACAAGTTAAATAAAAGTATAGCATAAATATGTATAGGTGATGAATTCTTGGATTTAAAGTATCTCTGCTTTCTAGAGAATCTGTGCACCATCCACTATGGCAGGTGTCCCCAACCATTTTACCTGTGAAATATAAAATCTGTTGGGGAACTATACAAGCAAGAATAAATCCCTTGGGGATGCCAGGGCTGTAATAGGCTAATTGATAAATCCACAATAGACTGTAGGAGTTTCTGTTGGAGTAAGCCTGTGCTTTCATGCCTCCAAAACTTGAATTTAAGCCAGGAATTTCAAAATGGGCACTTACTATGAGGCCACTGGGAACAACACCAGTTGGGATGTTGCTCACAAGCCACTGGTTGGGAATCACTGCTCTATAGATTCAAAATTTTAGAATCCAACATTTCACTGTGGAACAAAGAAAGGAAGGTTTTTTTCTCAGCCCAAGTGGAAGCTACCAAATGGTTCCTATGGGTTCCTTTGACTTTATGGCATTTTATGTACCTCTGTGTAAAATACATGTTATGCATAGTCTAGATAGTGTTTCTGAATAAGCTCTTGTTTAATCTTTAACATGTATTCTCTACCTTTAGGTACTTGAACATATATATATATATATATATATATATACACACAGTACATACCTTTCAGTACATTCCTTTCAGTATATACCTTTCATTCGCCACCAAAAGCTAAAGTGCTTTACATTTGATAAGGTATTTTCTTTTTACTGCAGATTCTTTGCTTTATCAGTGTGAGCCATAATGGGGTTAGTGAATGTGAGCTGATGGAACTCTGCCCAGGTCTCACATGGGAAGTCTTAACATCTTTGATATATCATCTGTATACACTGGTTCTTTTGAAATACAGCTGTGGGCTGCTCCAGTTTCAACACCTACAGGTAATCTGATTTCTTTCTGATTTCCAATACAATAAATATTTTATATTGTTTTTTATAATTTTTGTATGTGTTCTGTCTAAGCCATTGAAATGCATGGTTAATAGCGCACAAGTCCATTGTATAAACATTTTTTTATGTACAGCAGCTCTGGAATCAGTACCTCCGGTTTATTATTTCTCATGTACTATTTCAAAATAATAAGTTTTGTGAGGTGAACCACTCTTTCAGTCTAGTACTAAGTCAGTTGACTCACTGCCACAAATATTGTACTATATCTGTGTAGTACAATACTAAAATATCTTAAATAAATTAACTTGAGAGAAATCAGGGAAAAGTTTGTAAAAGAGAAAGGGAGATTCCAGCTGCAAACAAGTTTAACATTACTTTTTTTTAGTGCCAACTTTTGGCTAGAGCAGTGTAAAGGTATTCACTCTAATATCTGGAGAATTCGCCATTTCTCTGGAGTGATCAAAACATTCTTTGCCACCTTGATGACAATTTCCAACATAGGGACAATAGTTTGTGGAAGGCCTTCTATTTTAGCACGATACTGCCTCTGTGCACAAAGCAAGATCAATACAGAATTTGCTGAGATTGGAGTGAAAGAACTGCATTGGTCTGCACAGAGCCCTGATCTCAACCCAACTGAACAACTGTAGGAAGAATTAGAATGCAAATTAACTCACTAATACCCTTGTGGCTGGGTGAAGAAAACCATTTAAAAAAGGGTCCAACATCTAGTGAATAGCTGTCCCAGATAAACAGAATCTGTTCTACCAGTAAAGTAGGAACCAACTTCATAAACCTGAATACCGCTGGTTTGAGATGTTTAATAAACAGGTGTCTGAGTACTTTTGGTAAAATTGTGTATTTCCAGTTTCACATGATGTCCTTCCTTTTTCTCAAAAAGCAGCTGTTATATGTTGCTTCATAGCCAAGATTCTAGCTATCTATATTAAACATTTCATTTACCATATGCATTACATTCTGAAAGCCATATAATTGTAAACTAAAGAACCCATAATGATTTATTTTCTTGACTAACAACTGCAAAAGCTAAATTTGTGGATTTTTTTTTAAATATTTTTTTTGTTCCAAGTTAATTTAACATGAGTACATGGTAAATATCTTAAATATAGTAATGGGATCCCTTATACAGAAACCCGTCATCCAGAAAGCTCTGAATTACGGAATGTCTGTCTCCCAGAGACTGCATTTTATCCAAATAATATGAATTTTTTTAAATGATTTCCTTTTTCTCTGACAAGAATTCCCATAGGGAGGAAGCACACCAGACACTTGGCTTTGCCTTTTAGAACATTTATTCCAGCAGAGGTGCCAACTCTGTTGGAATAAATGTTCTAAAAGGCAAAGCCAAGTGTCTGGTGTGCTTCCTCCCTATGGGAATTCTTGTCAGAGAAATTGGCTTGAAAGTAGCTGGAGGAGTTAAATGCATCCTATGGAAAGAAAGTAAGTGGTGTGCCGAAGAAAATGTGTTCCTTTTTCTCTGTACTGTACTAATAAAACAGTACATTGTATTTGATCACAACTAAGAAATAATAAATCCTTACTGGAAGCAAAACCAGCCTACTGGATTTATTTAATGTTTACATGATTTTCTAGTAGACTTAAGGTATGAAGATCTAAATTACAGAAAGATCCATTATCCAGAAAGCCCCAGGGGATGAGCATTCTGGATAACAGGTCCAATACCTGTATATGTTAAAATTACACATTTTTATCCAACATGGAATATCTTTAGTGAACTTGATCACAATTAATTATTAATATTCATTAAATGTAGATAGAGGTGTTATAGGACAATATTATATAAGATAAAATATTATAACTGTTTCTGTGCAAATGGATTTTAATCTACTTACTAGAAATTTTGTTTTTTAATATTCTGTATTCATTTTAAGGCATGGGATGCTGTGAATCTGGAATATATGCAAGGGGGTCAGAATATTATTTCAGAGTACAGAGAGAAAATAATAAAGCATTTTACTACACAACTAAGGTATGATACATTTGCATTTCCATTATATGTTTTTTCAGTGCACAGTTACAGGTACAAATCCCAGTGTAGTATGCAGTATTCATCATTATTCATCATAGATCATTAGCAATCAGCCCTGCAACTATAGGTGTTCACTTTTCAAAAGCCAATGCTTCAGGTAGGGGCTTCTACTGGCAGACTTGGCATACAGTCTATATTAGCAAACATTTTCTTCATCCCTATTTGGGTAGATTTATTGGACTGGTGTAACTTTATTTTCTGCACATACTGTTACAGTAGTTTTAATGACTATATATAATGACTATATAAAAATATATATATATATATATATATATATATATATATATATATATATATATATATATATATAGTCCAATGATAAGGGTGCACACCAGGATTTTGTAGATTAAAACTTCATGTTTATTAAATAAATTTAAAACAGGAACCGGCCAACGTTTCGGTCTCTCTCTAAGACCTTTATCAAGAATATAAATATATACATGTGTGTGTGTGTGTATATATATATATATATATAATTTCTGCCATTAAATGGGACATACATCTACTGAAACAAGTAGTCCTTTTCTGAGCACATTTACAATATACATTCATATAACATTTTCTGTGTACTACTAAGTTAAACCTGTTTATAAAAATGTCACCATATATTTACATAATAATTCTTTTTTACCTGTAAAGACAGACCATGTACTGAAATGTGAGTTGTCTTTAAATGAAAAAAATCGATATAAATAGTCACTTAATTTGTTAGTCATGACAGGGTGACATGGAGAAGTGCTGATGAGCTCACTTGGCTCTTTCAGCAACAAGGAGAAAAGCAGAAACTGCACAAATGCCTCATGAACCTCTTTGTCTCTCAGAACCTCTACAAAAGGTATGTGGCAGTTTCATCTCCTATACAAAGGAATATGCTCATTTTATAGAGCTATGTTAATTGTGGAAGAAGTGACATCTTTGTTTGAGTGGACTTCCAGTTAGGGCAATTGTGTCCCTTACAATTATATTGCTGCCAGCTGAGATAACCATGAGAGTAGCAGAGAACGTTAGGCTCAGCTTGCCTTTGTTCTGCAGCCCGCCCTCACTCCCTCCCAGACAAAGTCAGACCCTTAAAATTATTTTGCAGCCAGCCCAGATGATATAACTAGGGAGTATTCGTACAGTACTAGAGACCATTTTGCTAAACTCCGCTGTAGCCCTTGAACTTGCAGCCTGGCTGCCCTTACTCCCTCCCAGACCCAATCATTCAGTCTCAGACCCTTTTGTAGCCAGATGAGAATCAACGTTTTTTATCTGCTCTGTTCAGCTTTAGCAAACTAGCAAAACTAGAACTTGGTGAGATAGGCATGCAGAGGCAGACCCAGGGTCGGCCCACTAAGACTAGGAGGGCCATAGGAAAGCGTCTAATGGGTAATCAAGTCCTGCTCTTGTCAACCTGTCTATATGCAGCTTTGTGTCTAGGTCAATTATTTTGAAATACAGTTATCTCTAATATATTGTGTAGGCAAAGAGAGCTCAAACTAATATATTTTACCTAAATGTCTATAAATTTTTTACTCCAACTCTTGCATGAAGATAGACTGATTGCTGACAGGGAGTTAGTGAAGTTTAATTTGATTATTTCAGAAATGATCAAGAATTTTTAATTGATTATAATTAAACGTTTCTATGACACAAATCTTGTATTATATTTTCATTTTTGCAATAGTTCCCTTTAATTGGCTTTCATGCATAAAAAGTGACTTCTAGTTTATCCCTCTGATGCAAATATAAAACCTTCAACTTTATTTACAGAGGGCATTTTGCAGAACTTCTCAGCTATTGGCAACTTGTGGGGAAAGATAAAATCTCAATGGCCTCTGAATACTTTGATGCATTAAAGCAGTATGAGAAAAACTGTGAAGGAGAGGAGAAGATGACCAGCCTGGCAGATCTTTATGAAACACTGGGACGATTTCTGAAAGACTTAGGCCTCCTAAGCCAGGTAATTTTTCCAACATCATACTTTTCTATCACCAATGGAATGATTGTGCTAGTAGTGCAGGATTTATGAATATTTTGCCATTAGGAACATCCATGTGCCACTTGGGATGTAAATACCAATGCATTTTTATAATAATATTGATGCTATTTTGTTTTCTCTTTATAAAGTCGAGAAATAATTACCCACCCTTTAACTTTATACTCTGTTCCTGTACTTTTGTTTGTCTAGCTTGAATACATCCAAAAAGAGAAAAGCTGAGAATAAATACTTGTAATGTTAGACTTTTTTTCATGTTTGTTGCTCTTCCATCAGGCAGTGACTCCTCTTCAGAGGTCATTAGAGATCCGAGAGACTGCTTTGGATCCAGACCACCCTAGCGTAGCCCAGTCTCTGCACCAGCTAGCTGGAGTTTATATGCAGTCAAAGAAATTTGGAAATGCTGAGCAACTCTACAAACAGGCACTAGAAATAAGTGAAAATGCTTATGGCAGTGAACACTTGAGAGTAGCAAGGGAGCTTGATGCACTGGCTGTACTGTATCAGAAACAAAACAAGTAAGTTTCAGTATTCAGTGAAAATGTCAGACCATTATAATATTGTAGATATGTCAATTATTTAAAGGGATACTGTCATGGGGAAAAATTTTTTTTCAAAATGAATCAGTTAAAAGTGCTGCTCCAGCAGAATTCTTCACTGAAATCCATTTCTCAAAAGAGCAAACAGATTTTTTGATATTCAATTTTGAAATCTGACATGGGGCTAGACATATTGTCAATTTCCCAGCTGCCCCAAAACATGTTTTCCGATGACAGGATCCCTTTAAAGTGAAGAATGTATGCATATTTAATTGCTGTTGTTCGAATGAAAACTGTGTTACTGTTACACTCAGCAGTGTTCTGTTTTATGGCCACTAAAGGTGTTTTTGCCTTTAAAGACTGACTCAGCTTAAGCAAGCAAAGCTTGCATTGTATTTGTTTTGCCAATTACAAGTTTATTGAATTGGTAGCAACTGAAAAAAGATTATTAGAAGGGTGATACAGTAAAATAAACACAGTTGCACATGCACTTTATCATAAATCTGTAGCAGTTGTGCTAAAAATAAGTTGACCTCCATATGTCATAATTTTTGTCACAAAATAACATTTGTGCTTGATTCTTTAAGCACAAGTTCCCTTGTTTTAATAGCTCTGCACATGATTTTCAAGGGAAGCCAGGGGAGAAGAACCAGCGCAACTATGTAGAAGTGCAAGAAGTGGCTTTAGATTCAGGGACCTTTAAAGAAGGCAATTTTGTGCAATACTGCATCTAAAGTTACATGTCCACAACTGCACTGTGCAGATTCTGCAAAATGATTAAGACTATAAGAAGTGTATCCACTACGTACCCCAGCTTCATTCATCTGTATGGTTTCCCCTTGTGTGCAGTAATACATGTCAGATATCTGCCCACAATCATCTCCTTTCACATATTTTGGACGTCCTTCGCACCACTCCACTGTGAGTGACTGCACAATAGTGGCTCTTATTAGAATCAATAGAGACGGGTCACGTACTGGATCCGCTTCTCTCAACCTGCCAAAAATACACAGGCTGACATGAACAGAGCCTATGCTCCGTGTGTCCTTGCCATAAGTGAACAGGTAATACTTGCAGAAAAAGCAGATCCAAGTGGTTGTAACAAGATGAGCAGACCCATAATTGTCCATCTCTTTTTTTCAAGAATCAATAATTTTGTTTAATCTGCATGTACTTTAAAAAGATAGAAGATGACATTAGTTGTACATCGTCATAACTTTTCAATGCTAACACTGAATTTTTAAAGAAAATAGCTTTTTGAACGAATTAACTGTACTTAATTGCTTTTGTGATTCTTTTGCCTTAGATTTGAACAAGCAGAGCAGCTACGGAAAAAGTCACTAAAAATTCGACAAAAGTCTGCAAGAAGGAAAGGCAGTATGGTAATAAAGCCAAAGAGCACAAACCATTTTTCTTATTGAGAGGCATAAAAAAAATGTGTGCAAAGTAGTCACAATTCCATTGATACATATACTGTAGGAAAAATAGATTTTCTCCACAACTGTTTCAAGTATTCTAGACTAATACAACCCTCTTAATCAAGCCACACCCACATTGAAACATCCAGTTTGGCCACTTGCCATTGGAAAACCATACGTCCATGCCTGTGTTTTCCTTGTCATAATTAAGCACCCAACTTTGTGAATGAAACACTTTTGTCAATGAAACAGAATAATGCAACTTTCGCTCAGTTTACCATAAAACCATCATTATTTGTGGCATTCTGACCACTTTCTTATTTTTGTGAAAGAAAGACAGTTTAAAGATGAAAATATTGTTAAGCAGCGTGATTGGAGAAGAAACCACAAGCTATTAACATGTGTCTTTAAACTGTCTTTCTTTCACAAAAATAAGAAAAGTAGTCCACAAATAATGATAATAACATATAAAGAATATTTTAGGAGCCTGTATGTCAAGTCTATGAATGACAGTTTTGTACATACTGAAGTACTGATAACATGTAACCCGTAAATTACATCATTATAAACAGTTCTTACTGATATAATTATATCACTTGTGTTGCATGGTTAATTAAAACGGCTTTTTGTGACCCTATGAGAATTCTATAACCTGTGTACATTACTTATACTTTTTGTCAGTTTCTGACATACGGCAGATACAAATTTATGTAGCGTCATATAACTAACTGGTGAGAATCAAATCATGTTAATGAAGCCGAAAGTTTCACTTGACAGTTTATTATATATTTATTTTTGCTCTTTCAGTAGACATGGCTGTAAGCCATTGCTGAGCAGTAACAATTGTTAATAAGGGGTTTAAATTTAAAAATGCATTAGAATGGCTCAAAGGAGTCAAATACATTCTCATGAACTGATACAGGTATCAGGTTTCATAAATGTGTGAATTCATTGAAAACCTTCCTGATTAGTGGGGGAAATATCTAACATATGAGGAATATTTAATCTGCACACAGTTCTGTAACATGTATATTTTAAATAAGAGTTACAGGGTTCACTATGTAAAGTAAATCTTTACCATGAACAATGAAGAAATGTTGGCATCTGAATGTTTTAATTTTTTTTCTTTTCTGTATTCAGTATGGTTTTGCTTTGTTACGGCGCCGTGCTCTACAGCTGGAGGAACTTACACTGGGCAAAGACACATCTGATAATGCTCGGACCCTGAATGAACTTGGGGTGCTTTATTATTTACAGAATAATCTTGAGTAAGTAATTTGTCTGAACTATTATGTTAATGCTTATTCATTCCATATTCTATAGACTTGCCAGTACTACTAAACCTTATATTTTCCCCTCCTTTTTATGTATAGAACAGCTGAAACTTTTCTTAAGCGCTCACTGGAAATGAGAGAGCGGGTACTTGGTGCAGATCACCCCGACTGTGCTCAGTCTATAAATAACCTAGCTGCATTATACAATGAAAAGAAGCAATATGACAAGGCCGAAGAGCTGTATGAAAGGGCTTTAGACATTCGTAGGAGAGCTCTGTCTCCTGACCACCCTTCCCTGGCATATACAGTTAAACACCTAGCTGTTCTTTATAAAAGAAAAGTAAGTACTCCAATTTATGTAGCATGAAACAGTTCATATTTACCTTTGCATATAACGTTTTTCTTTTTTTTAATAAAAGGTAAAATCTGTTTAACATCTTCAAGTGAAAAATATGCAAACCAGAAATACTTATTTATATTTATAAGCTAATATGACAGAAGGATATACATTTCTTTTGGTTAAGGTTTTTTGAAAGGTTAGAAAAATGGTATTTCATACATCCAACTATTCATATTTAGCTTTGTTTTGTAAAGTCTTAGGCCAAGTGCAGAGGTCAGCCGGAAAATCGCTTTCCATATTTGGGCCAACCTTTGCTCCACTGTGTGACTGCACACAAGTGGATCTTATTCAAATAGGGATGCACCGAATCCAGGATTCAGTTCTGGATTTGGCCAAGATTCAGCTTTTTCCACGTGCCTGGCCGAACCGAATCAGAATCCAAAAACTCACATGGCTTTTCATCACACAAACAAGAAAGTAAAAAAATGTTTAGCTGTGTGCGCGGTTCTCTTTCCCTTCACTTCCCTGATTTACATATGCAAATTAGGGTTCGGATTTAGTCCAGTATATTGCACCAAATCTTTAAAAGAGGATTCAGGATTCGGCCAAACCCTAAAATAGCAGATTCAGTGCATCCCCTATATTCAAATCAATGGAGATGGGGCATGGGAGTGAATCCGCCTGAAAAAAAGTGGAGCCAACGGTGTGTCTGCCCTTGGCCTTAAAGTTATAGTGCTACACTATTTTTATGAACAATGTGTTACCGTTTACAATTATTGTGTGGACCATGCTTTGTATTTTTCAGGGTAAGCTTGATAAAGCTGTGCCTCTTTATGAGCTGGCTGTGGATATTCGCCAGAAGTCTTTTGGCCCCAAACATCCAAGTGTTGCTACTGCTCTGGTGAACCTTGCAGTACTATACTGTCAAATGGTAAGATGCTGATTTACATCATATAGAAAATAAATGACCAATTACGCACCTAGGAAAAAGTTAATTAGTGTACCATAATTAGAGGAAACAATATAGGTTTTAGAATGTGTGCAATGTATTTGCAATAGTGATTTGTAAGCATTCATTCATAGTAAACGAGGTAGTTTTTGTGCATTTGCCAAGGGCCAATAATGGAAAGGCACCAAGAAAAAAAGCTGCAATGAATCTGCAACGTTAAATTTATAGTTACAAAAAATTTTTTTTTTTAATTACATATGTACACTGTAGAACATGTATGTATGGATGGATCAAATGAAAATTGCGTTGCCACCAAAACTTTTATAAGTAAACATTTAAAAGCCGCATGCTTAAAGGCCAATTACCCATGAATGTAGATGCATTCTGCAAGACTGCACAAAAAGCAGTGCATTATGTAGCACTAATATCTTGCATTCCCAAACAGGGCTGATTCTTGGTCTGATTCTTGGTTGAGAGTCAGGCAATACACTGGTCTACGCTGACTCTTTTTTCTAATGGAAAGGCACTGCATCGGCCTTGATACAGACACATGGGGGTGTATTTATCAAAGAGTGACGTTAGAGATCGCCACAGTCCACTAGAGTGAAATTCATCCACTCTCCATTCATTTTTATTGGATTTTGAAAGGTGTATTTATTAAAGGATGAACTTTTACTTTCACCCATTGATAAATACTATTTTCAAAATCCCATAGAAATGAACGGAGAGTGGCGGAGGACTGTGGCAATCTCTTCACTCTTTGATAAATGTACCCCGTGGAGCGGATTTTTGGTAAAAATGCATACTCATGCATTTCTGTGCTTTAATCTGCTCCATTGGGCATATTTACCAAACAGTGAAGTTAGAGATCGCCACAGTCCTCGAGTGAAATTCTGCCTCTATGTGATTTCTATGTGATTTTTAAGGGCGTAATTTATCAAATAGTGAACTTTTACCCTTTGATAAATATACCCCCATGTGTCTGCACCAAGGCTGATGCAGTGCCTTTTGGTTCAGACACAAGTGAGCCAGCGTAGGCCAGCAGATCAGATGATTCTCAACCTGCATTTATCCTCAGACTGAGAGTCAGCCCTGTGTGGCTGTAGCCTAAAAGTTAAGGTTTTCTTTAAATTCTGTGTGAAAAATAAAAAATCAGATGGCACACACGTATGAGAGCACCACCTTTCTCAAGTGCTCTCATACATGTAATTCAACACACAGGTATATCAAGGTACATGGGTGGAACACTCCTCCCCTCTAATTAAGTGACAAATTCTGCCCTTTGTACTGACGTATGAGAGTCTATTAGCAACCTGACAGCACACCCTCATAGCTAATCTGACAAAGCTCAATGACATTATCAGCAGACCATTTTTCTCCAATGGCGACAAAGCACCTGAGAATATCTTCCACTCTGGATTAATTGAAATTTCTGCATGTAAAACACTTTCCTTGCACTATCCCTGGATAACAGTGAAAAAATAGCTTCTTTCACATTTACTTAGGGAAGATCACAACGTGATTGAAATGTCATTTCTTTGTTTATGAAAATCAGTTATGACTGAGCCTGTTGGGTGCAGTACTTTTTTGTTGTTAAATATAATTATATAATAACATAACTATGACATTTACTGTATACAGAAGAAACAAGATGACGCCTTACCACTGTATGAGAGAGCAATGAAGATTTATGAAGATAGTTTGGGTCGAATGCATCCGAGAGTTGGAGAGACACTAAAGAATTTAGCTGTGCTAAGGTAATGGTGGTAGATTTCGAGTCAATATGCTCCAGAGCCTTTTACGCCCTAAATAAACATCCATAGTTTACATTAACGGCTTATCATATACTAAACATTTATTTGCAATATTCTGATTGCTGTACTGAGAAGCTGATTTAAAGTGAGACTACACTCTATCCCTTAAGGAATATAATATTTGTTATAGCTCAGAGGTTAAGGGTTATGTCTAAGGTTGAGCTGTTTTTTTCCCGATAAATTTTTAATGATAGTTTTCAGTAAAAACTTGAATTTTTGGGTAAAAACAAAAACTCTTATTTTTCACGTTTTAAATAAAAACCTTGAATTTTTCGAGATTTATTATGCCTCGAAGCTGGAAATAGCTTGAATCCGAAAATACCAATGGCAGAGGTCCCTTGAACTATTTCATGATGTTTGTAGCCTTCATCATGATCAAGTTTTTTTTCTGTGGTCTTCTCTCGAAAACTCAATCAATTCGAGTATAAATAAGAAAGTTGTGACCTTTGATACATGATACATGATTTTGATACAATGATTGTGTATACAACAGAATAAATGTCTGTTTCAGGGAATAAAAAGCTAGTTGCTATTAAAGTCATGAGCATGGCACACCAATATATTTTCCTTTATTTATTTCACAGGTCTTTTAAAGGTAACACAGTTATTTTAAAACACAAACAGGTTTATAGGTTAATATATTGAATCCTGAAAGTAATGTCATTTTGTTATTACTTTTACAATTCTTAATAAGAAATCACATTTTCTGTGCTTTTCAGCATATACAGAGAATACCAGTTGAAAATTACACCCAAATGCCTGAAGAAATTCACCCCATGCTTTTATTGTATAGTTTTTATATAAGGAGCTATAACACTATTCGTTGTATTACTTAACAGATACGAAGAGGGTGACTTTGAAAAGGCAGCAGAGCTATATAAACGAGCAATGGAAATCAAAGAGACTGAAACATCGGTCTTGGGAGCAAAAGCACCTTCAGGACATTCTTCAAGTGGGGGAGACACCTACAGTGTCCAGAACACATTACCAGTCAGTGTATTCCCTGAGTAGGAGAAGAGAAGCCAACTTTTATGACCACCATGACTGCCTTTGAAGAGGAAGAGTGTACAAATGATTCAAAGTAGAGCCTGTTTAGAGACCTCAAATGCAATTACACAAATTTAAACACAAAGCTAATTTAAAGGGCATTGCCTAAAATGTTTTTCTGACATGAAGAGTGCAATAAAATGCAGAAACGGCAGCCCCTATGTTGCCATCTGCATCCTTTTTTTTGCCTTCACCCAGGACCATTGCCTCAGCCCTGGTGCAGCTGATTTTGGTGGCAAAATCCACTGCGTGTGCCAACACAATAATTAGACTGATTCTCAACCTGTGTTTTTCCGTAGGACGAGATCAGCCTCCAATCGAGTGCTATGCCTAAGCTCCGGGAGAGAGCTCTTGGTATTGATAGCCATGTTGGGGTACACGTATGTATATAGTGAACAAATGCCTTAGTTCACTCAACAGGTGCATGCTTGTGACTTAGATTGGTCACCATGTTCTCACTTAATGAGTGAGTTGGAGCACTCGCTCATTATACACGTCTTTGCCCCATTGTTTTGGAGATAGGTGCCCCATCTAAATGTTGAGACATAAAAAGCAACTTTGGAGGAAACAAAAGCACAGTAGTTTATGGCTGGTTTCACTCAGGACTGATCAAATGCCTTAGCTGTGTTGCAAGTATTAAACATATTAAAGTGTCTTCTATATATGTCTTATCTTTCATTTATCACTTTTTTTAAAGATTTTATTTAAGGTTTTCCAAATAAACATTGACAATAACAAACCTAAAAAACAGAGAGAAAAGTGTGCAGAGAGAGTCTGTGTCTGGTGGGGTGCTCCATCTGTCCAAGTTCCTTCTGTTTCAGCCGGGGTTCTGAAATGGCTTCAGATTTTTTTGAGCAACGTCAGACCAGGTTCACCAGCTTTTGCTAGTCATCATCCAATTTCCTCCAGAAAGACAGGGAGGCAGAAGTAATTGCTTTCCAGTTCCGCCTCATTTATTATTATTATTTGATATATTTTATTTAAAGTATAAGGACAATAATTACCTAATTTTTGCACAGGATGTCTCTGTTCCTGTTTGCACCCATGCCTAAGACAGGTGTATGTTCCATATTTTTTGCATACGGTGTATAATCATAAGTAACTGAATTTGCTTATAAACAAGCTTTATTTTTATTCACCAGTGTTAATTTTCTTTATCATGTATTTATGCTCTTACAATGAAAAAAACAATCATGTGCCCACAAGTTATACCATTATCATCATGCATACAAGTGGTGGTTCACCTGTACGTTAACTTTAAGTATGTTAGAATGGCCAATTCTAAGCAACTTTTCAATTTTCCTTTTTATAGTTATATAGTTTTATAGTTATAGTTATTTTTATGTTATATTACTCATCTTTCTATTCAGCCCCTCTTCTAGTCATATTCCAGTCTCTTAGTTAAATTAATGCATGGTTGCTAGGGTAATATGGACCCTAGCAAGCAGATTTGCGAAATTGCAAACTGGAGAGCTGCTGAATAAAAATCGAAATAATGCAAAAATCATAAATAATAAAAAATGAAATCCAATTGCAAATTGTCTCAGAATATCACTCTCTACATCATTATAAAAGTTAATTTAGTGAACACATGCATTATAACGGTGTTTATTAGTCAAAAATAAGAACTTTGTGCACTTTGAGAAAGGTTAGAGTGCTAGCCGAGAGAGAGAGAGAGAAAAAAAAAAACCTTGGTTAACCACACTCCACTGTGTTCAGCAAGCAATCCAGGTGCTACTCAAAAGGCATAATCGATCCAGGATAAATGAGTGCACACTGGGAACCATTCCATAGGTTTTACTTTAAAACCATAATTTTATTAAGTTAATTAAAAAAACAGGCCTGGTTCAAATTGTGCACTAAACTACTAATTACTTTCTAATTGCATCTTATGTGACCATATTTTGTTCCATTGTGAAGTGAGGGTTGCTGGGTCATGAACTCCACTACATGGCAGATCAGGTGAACAATGTTTCAGACCTTCACAGATCTCCCAATAATTTCAACTATTCCATGTCACTGAATCCTTTGTCTGGACCAGTGCTGTCCAACTGGTGGCCCACTGTCCTCTCCCCATTGAAGTCTGGTTGCTTTAATTGCTTACCTTTGTGTAAGCTTTAAAAGGTATCAGAACTAACATCAACTGGCCTCACACCACATATTCAGACTGTAAAAGCCCTGCATTGTTCACTCTTGTATTGTTCTGTTCACAGCTTAGATGGTAGGAGCAGCACTGGCATTGTGTCACTATACATAGTACAGTATGTACTGTATTTAGAGTGGTCCTGATACACTACCAGTGTGTTCCATACTCTGCCTGTGTGTGCCATACATGCCTGCCCTTCTCTGCCTGTGTGTGCCATACTCTGATTGCCCTACTCTAACTGTGTGTGCCATACTTGGCCTGCCCTATGATCCCTGTGTGTGCCATACTCTGCTTTTCCTATGCTCCCTGTGTGTGCCATACACTGCTTGACCTTCTGACTGTGTGTGCCATACTCTGATTGCCCTACTCTACCTGTGTGTGCGCGCCATACTATGCCTGCCCTATGCTCCCTGTGTGTGCCATACTCTGCCCGTCCTATGCTACCTGTGTGTGCCATACTCTGTCTGCCCTACTCTACCTGTGTGCCATACTCTGCCTGCCCTTCTCTGACTGTGTGTGCCATACTCTCTGCCTGCCCTTCTCTGTCTTTTTATTCAGCAGCTCTCCAGTTTGCTATTTCAGGGTCCAATTTACCCTACCATCCATGTATCGATTTGAATATGAGAGGGCCTGAATAGAAAGATGAGTAATAAAAAGTAGCAATAAAAATACATGTGTAGCCTTACAGAGCATTTGTTTTTAGATGGGGTCAGTGACATTGGAAAGCTGGAAAGAGTTGAAAAGTTGCTTAGAATTAGCCATTCTGTAACATAATAAAAGTTAACTTAAAGGAGAACCACACCTTTAAGAGGGTAACAGTATAAAAACGTTTCTCTATTTTTGGGAATAGTTCCTAAATCCTGAAATGCACCCTACTAGAAAACTATGCACAGCAGTAAGATTTTAGATGGCATTTTTACAATAAATAGGGAAAATACTCAGTGTTAATTGTCATTCGGGCTTCAAAATTGTCCACACAGCTAAGCACCAGGTCAACAGGCACACAAACCTTCTTTGACACCACCTTTGCTATGGAAAAAATAAATTAATACTTTTACTTTTTAATGTGTGCATGAGAGCAACTGATGTCTCATCAATGTTAATCGGTATATTTATCTATTTAAAAAATTCAAAACAAAAAACTGTGAACCTGTGGTGCTGAAACACCCTTGCCTAATGTGAAATAATTCACCTGCAGTACATATTCATGAAGAACATATATTGCTACAATCCTCCTTTTGGGAGAGCTATTATCTAGAAATTCACTCCCTGTAGTGTGTGGCAGCAAACAGGTTAACGCGGATATCTGACTCATTGAGGTATACACATGAATAAGATCAACAGGTTTTGTTGTAGTTCTTCTCTGACCAACAGCCTTTATGCTTATAAATGCTGGGGAATTACTTAAAGGGATTATGTCATGATTTTTATGATGTCGTTTTTATTATTATAATTCCCTCTACCATGTAAAATTTCATTTCTGAACCAGCAAGTGTATTGTTTTTAGTTGTAATATTGGTGTGTAGGCAGACATCTCAGGTCATTTTGCCTGGTCATGTGCTTTCAGAAAGAGCCAGCACTTTAGGATGGAACTGCTTTCTGGCAGGCTGTTGTTTCTCCTACTCCATGTAACTGAATGTGTCTCAGTGGGACCTGGATTTTACTATTGAGTGCTGTTCTTAGATCTGCCAGGCAGCTATCATGTGTTAGGAAATTGCTAACTGGTTAACTTCCCATTGATCTGTTGTTCGGCTGCTGAGGGAAAAAGAGAGGGGGTGATATCACTCCAGTCACTCTTTACTGCTGTACTGCAAGTTGAAGTTTATCAGAGCACAAGTCACATGACTAGGGGCAGCTGGGAAACTGACAATATGTCTATCCCCATGTCGGATTTCAAAATTAAATATAAAAAAATCTGTTTGCTCTTTTGAGAAACGGATTTCAGTGCAGAATTCTGCTGAAGCTATTAACTGATGCGTTTTGAAAAAGAAAAAATTTTCCATGACAGTATCACTTTAAGAATTTAGGTTTTCTGTACAGCTTAATACATTGGTTAATATTTTTTTTTAATTCAAACCCCCATTGAGGTTTAACCTTTGTATCCTTTGGTGGAACTCACAACTCACTCTATTTGATCTTTAGTATAAAAGAAAAGCAAACAGGCATTTTTTACAAATCTCACCCTTATTATCCTTCACGTTGAGCCCCACTAACCACTACTACAATATTGGGCGCCATCTTCAGCCACTTTGGTAATCTTTGGAATGAGACTGACGCTTCAGCAATTTTCATGAGTTTCGGCGCATGCGCAGTTGTATCGATACAGAAAACTTCTCCAGTTGCGTATGTGCCGATTCGCCGGTCTCAATCCGAAGATTACCGAAGAGTAGAAGGTTTTTATTAAGGGTTTGTTTAGGATAGAAGCTGCCATATAAGCTTGGTGTGACATCGCTACCTGCCTGAGTCTCTCCCTGCTCACTTACAGCTCTGAGCTCAGATTACAGCAGGGATGGGAGGAGGAGCAAACTGAGCATGCTCAAGCCCTGCCTTGGAGGTTATGCTGAAAACAGGAAGTCTAATACAGAAGCCCATGTGTACACAATAAAAGGAAAGAAATGCTGTGTTTCTTTTGACTCAGAGCAGCATTACTTTGAGGGTTTACTGGTGTATTTATATAGATCTTTTTGATAAAGCTTACTTAATTTTAGCCTTTCCTTCTCCTTTAAGCAGTGAAGGAGAAAGTAATTATAATATGAACACACAGGGAGATTAGTCACCTACAATAAATCTCCTCTACTGCGGGAGACTTGCATCTTCTGGAAATGCTTTCACACCAGCAATAATGAAAATCACCAGTGGGAAAACATACGTGTTGCTTTGTTTTTCTGGTTGCCTTACTTTTCACTTTTGTTGGAACTTTATCATTTCAACAGAATAAAACAACAGGAATAGCAGAAGGCTTTTACTGAGTAAAACAAGGATAGGTCGCTCTATATGTGAAAATAAAAATGATTGCTGGGCAAAGAAATCACTGTAAAATATTACATTATAATTATATATATATTTAGAGAAGGAGGAAAACATGCAAACTCCCACAGAAAGTAATACATACAAACATGTAAATGAAATAAAACTGCATATAAGTAAGCAGTACAGCAGGTCCCATACCTATTACAACATAGAGACAAGCAGAAATCTTCTGGAATAATTATATATAGGCCTCAGGCAGTATAGTCATTCTATAAGGGCAAAGTGGCTAATGCTAGTGAAAATTCGCCAGCGTGACGTCATTTTGCCACTTCGCCTATTTACTAGCGGTCCTTGGAGTAAATTCGCTAGCAAAGTATTAGACTCTAGCAGTACTTTGCACCCTTATGCCAGGCGAAGTTGCGCTCTGACGAAGGGACGCAACTACGCTAATTCACTAAGTTGCGGATTTTACTGAACGTTACCTCTTGCGCCAGACTTTACTTCGCCAGCTCAGACCAGGCAAAGTGCAATAGAGTAGATAGGAGTTTCTCTAAAAATAGTTGAAGTCCCAAAAAACGCTGGCATTTTACTGGTTGATAGGCTGAAAAAGATCGAAAATGTCTTTTAGGGTACCCTCCTTCCCCCTTACATTTGGCACCTAAACTTTACAGTGGGCAATATAAGACTTCTATTTAATTTTTTGTAGTTGCTGCAGCATACACGTCCATTGTACTTTAACTGCACGCTGTATGCTAATTAGGCATCGTTAGTGTAACTTCGGACTGCTTATCGTATTATAGCAAGCGAAACTTTGCAACCGTTCGGTAACCTGTGCACAACTTCAGATCTTCGTGAATTTGCGCAGCCCTGACGAAGCTGCTGCTAGCGCATTTTTGATGATTAGTGAATTTGCCCCATGCCCGCACAAACATTCAAAGAAACAAATGAGTGAATTTGTCAGTTACCGGAGTGTGTGCTCTGCATCCTCTACTTTGCTCAGACCAGCTTGGTGACGTTGGAAGAAAAGTCTGTTCATGTTTGCCAGCTCCACCTTGTCATAATCAAACAATAGCAGCTACAAAGCAAGTAGCCTTTTTTATAATACTGTAATATAACAAATACTAAACACAAGCAAAAACATATGGAGATCTTAGCTTTGCTTTTAAAAATATTGGGACCCTACATGTTTTTTATTTTGCAAAGTGAGAGATTGCTCAATTGAAACGTATCCCCTTTTGCACCCCAGTCACATACTTATCCTTACCAAAGTGAAGTTGAATGTAAGTAAATTTATTTTTCCAGACATTTAAAGGATCAAACACAACAATTCAACTCCAAGAAATGTCAGATTTCAATTTAAAATGTCAACTGCAGATTAAGAATTCAATTATAAGTGTAGCACCAGCCTGGGGTAAAAGGCAAAGGACTTCGCCCATCCCTACCTGCTACATTGTGGCCAATGTCTTGCTTCTAACATAAAAAATAGTCATTGAGAAAAATGCATATTACTTTACTAATGCCACATTTTGTCAGCATTTCAGCAGTTACACTGCCAACACCACCAACCCCCACAACAGCCACTGTAAATGTGCGGATTTTCTGTACCTGAAAGATAAATAAATTAAAAACACTGAATAAATATATATATAGAGAGAGAGAGAGAGAGGGGGGGGGTAAAAGAAGGGCCACCCAGGAAGGTAGATAATCTTTAGAGTATCCTAGTTCCAGCCTCATGCTGAGTGGTGGCCAAATAAGCTTCTCACCAGCTCTGGACCATCCAAAGGTCTGTTCGCAACCCACAAATTTGACTCCACATCACTCACAAATATATGTGCTTAAGAAGTTGTAAAGCTACTGTATCTGAATTAAGGATGCACTGAATCCACTATTTTGGATTCAGCCAAACCCCCCAAGCCTCTGCGAAAGATCCGTCCGAATCCTAATTTGCATATGCAAATTAGGGGTGGGAAGGGAAAAAAATGTACTTCCTTTTTTTTGTGACAAAGGCACGTGATTTCCCTCCCCATCCCTAATTTGCATATACAAATTAGGATGCAGATTTGGTTCGGCTGTGCAGAAGGATTCGGTGCATCCCTAATCTGAATACTGCTGGTAAATTATCGTTACACTATATTACACTATGGGGATATTCTGGCTAACATCAATAAGAAAGCCATTTTGGATATTTTGTCAACCTGTGCTACAGATTTAGCATGGTCAACAAAACATCCTGTGTGCCATCACCCTAATGCTCTTTGTAATACCTGCAAATGAATTTACTATACAGTTCCAAAACTGGAAAATACTGTGCCCACAGGAAAAGCTGAAGAAGCTGAAGGACCTGCCCCCCCCACCCCCCACCCCACATGCATTGGGCCCCCAGGAGACCGTGGGTCTGCTTCTCACCCGATTCAGCTTGGTGTTACAACTGTGTATTTTGTTGCAAATATACAATAAGCATGTCTACCTCTGAATAGTCTGGTGTTCAATAAAATATAAACATAGCAAATTTACATTTCTTACTTCATAATCTTCAACTATTCCCATTCTTTTCAAAGCCATCAAGTGACTGAAAAATATGAGATACAATTGCGATATTAGAAGTTATGGTATAGTCTTTTTTTCTCTCCTGCTTGTTCCTATTAGAAACAGTCCAACAATTAAATTCAATATACTGAGAAGACAAATGGTGGCCTAACACCCTATTATTTTATAGGCATTTCTAAATTGTTTTATTTGCATGCCTTCTAAAATTTCCAAGACACTAATGATGATTGAAACATTGGTTGTACACCCTATGCAAGGATACACTTTTTTTCAGAACTGTGGAGTCACAGTCAGGAGCAATTTCTGGTTTCTGGAGTTGTAGCTCCCTCCCTTCCCAGCTATAGTCAGGTGATCCCACTGGTGTCTAATAAAAGGGCAGCCAAGTTTGGGAGTTTTACTTTGAAAGCAGCAAGTAAGTTGCAGGTAAAACTTTGTCTCTTTGTAAAATGTATAATGTAGCAATAGAATTCTTAATGAACCAGATGATAATTGAGCATAGGACTGGCCAGATATGGGATGACTTTGACGTAGTTGGCCAGCTTAAATATATTGCAATATATGGACAAACAATCCCTGTTTTGTTTAAAGGGTAAGGCATTTTTCAGTAGCAGGTTGAGTGCAGAGGACCTCTTGTATTTGTCTATATATATATATATATATATATATATATATATATGATCAGATTCCTGGGTGCTTAGTTACAATACAACAAAAGTAATGTTCTCTCTCTCTTTATATTAAGGATGCACCGAATCCACTATTTTGGATTCGGCCAAACCCTTCAAATCCTTCGTGAAAGATTCGGCCGAATACCGAACTGAATCCGAACCCTAATTTGCATATGCAAATTAGGGTTGGGAAGGGGGGGTGGGAAGGGGGAAACATCAAATTGGTCCATTTAGTATTTGGATTCTCAGGATTCTATTACAGCTGTCATTAATT
Organism: Xenopus petersii; assembly: GCA_038501925.1. Lineage (NCBI taxonomy): Eukaryota > Metazoa > Chordata > Amphibia > Anura > Pipidae > Xenopus > Xenopus petersii. The sequence continues at coordinate 111,119,882 of CM076682.1, read as the reverse complement.
GTCATTACTTCTGAAAGAGAATTCCTATAGGACACAAAAAATTGAGAGATACCCTTAGGAGAAAAAGGGGATTACATATAGCCAGTAACATATTTAATAAAAAAAAAGGTTGGGACCCAGGCTACAAAAGACTGAAAAAGTATCTCAGCCAGTAAAGATCATATATACCGTATTACCTAATATCATCACCAGAGAATTTGGAGATATGACTGCACACAAGGGACAAGGGCGATAGCCAGTACTGGAAACATGTGATCTTTGGTGATGGTATGGGGGTGCATATGGGGGGTGTATTTGTGTGCATGGCATGGGGAGCTTGCACATCTTAAAGGCACCATTACGGTCAAACAATACATACAAGTTTTGAAGCAACACAAGCATCTCTTCAGGGAAGGCCTTGCTTATTTCAGCAAGACAAATGCAATCTACATGTAGTGCAACTGCATGGTACAGTAGTATAAGAGTCTGGGTGTTAAACTGACCCGCCTGCAGCCCAGACCCGTCATCCACTACAAATATTTTAGCACATTATGAAAGGAAAAATACAACAAAGGAAAACCCAAATTGTTGAGCAGCTGAAATCCTATATCAGGCAAGAATAGTTCCCAAATGATGGAGAGTTGGTAAAAGAAGAGGTGATGCAACACAGTGGGAAACATGCCCCTGCCCCAACTTTTTTGAAACATGTTGCTGGCATCAAATTCAAAACAAGTATATACTCTTCGAAAAACAATAACATTTCTGAGTTTCAACATCTGTTATGTTGTCTTTGTACAACATGGGAGACCTATTATCCAGAATGCTCGGGACTTGGGGTTTTCTGTATGAATGAATCTTTCAGTAATTTGGATCAACGTTCTAGCACCTAACCCTATTCAACAAGGGGTGGTTCAAGTTAACTTTTAATATGTTATAGAATAGCTAATTCTAAGCAATTTGTTCTTCATTATTTATAGTTTTTGAATTATTTGCCTTCTGACTTTTTCCAGCTTTCAAATGGGGATCACTGACCCCATCTAAAAATCTAAAGCTCTGTAAGGCTACACATTTATTGTAATTGCAACTTTTTATTACTCGTCTTTCAATTCAGGCCTCTCCTATTCATATTCCAGTCTCTTATTCAAATCAACGCATAGTTGCTAGGGTAATTTGGACCCTAGCTACCAGTTGGCTGACATTGCAAACTGGAGAGCTGCAGAATAAAAAGCTAAATAACCACAAATAATAAAAAATGAAAACCATTTGCAAATTGGCTCAGAATATCACTCTCTACATCATACTAAAAGTTAATTTAAAGGCGAACAACACCCTAAAATGTCTACAGATGAATATTAATATAATCTAAATATAATCTAAAATTATCTATTGCTTTTAATTCTATTCTTTATTTAAAGATCATACTAATTTAGTAGTAATTTCTCTTTGCCTGATTAGTGATGCTGTTTTCATAACTGAGCTCAGTTAACCCAGTGAGAATCATTTGAAAACTATTGATTCTTATGTAGCATACTCTCAAACCATTGCCTTTTTTGTACAATTACAGTATTCTTAGCAGCGCCTAAATCTGTTGATAAGGGATTTTTGTAATAACATTTGTTTTGCCTGTTTTTACCTGTGGAAGAGCATCTGTGCAACTGCAGTTCAGCAAGTCTAAACCTATGGCTCGTCTCTGAAGAAGAAGTGGCAGGATCTTTAGAACAAGAATCCTGATAAAAAGCATGAGGCATTGCAGTACGTCATCTCCAGTTTCCTAGGTGTGTGTTGTTGAGCATGCCACATGTTGTCTCACCTCTCTCTGTTTTACACAAGTGTGTTATTGTCTGTAGTATATATTATTTATGTGTACAATGTCACTCCAATTACCTGTATGGGTTTGAATCCACCACTTCTGCGCTCATCTTGTCGATCTTAGCCCTGTGGCCCTCATGTAACTGCTGTCCGTTCTGCACCGGTCTAGTTCCTCCTCCAGCTCACAGACACGGCTCCGCAACTCTTCTATTAGTCGCTCAATTTCTGCTGAGCCTTCGGGCAGGATAGTAATTAAAGGGGAACTACGGTTTCCATAAAAATCTAATTTATAGTGAAACATATTTTATTAATTGCAATGCATTATTTTTTTCCTACCATTTAGAGACAATTTAACTCTGAAACCGCTTGTAACATTCACTTAGCCTTTTTCTTCTTCACCGTTCCCAAATCCAGTTACAGACAGCTTTAGTGAAAGTAGTTGAATCATTAATCTTCACATCATCATACTCATCAGAAAGCAAAGCTGTAACCTAGACAACTTCTCCCTCCCACTGATTGAGCTGTCCATCAGAAGACCAGGTCTCATCCTCCCCCCATAGCTGCCTACAGTAAGGGCTCTTACACATGACCGTTCCGACCTGCGCTCCCCTGCGTTCCGTTTTTTGGCGTTCAGCCGCAGGGGAGCGCAGGAATAGACGCAAGTCATTATTTGAAATGGGGCTGTACTCACTCAGGCGCGTGTAGGCGCTGAACGCAGGAAAAATGCAGCATGTTGCGTCTGAACCTGCGTTCGGCGCCTACACGCGCCTGAGTGAGTACAGCCCCATTTCAAATAATGACTTGCGTCTATTCCTGCGCTCCACTGCGGCTGAACGCCAAAAAACGGAACGCAGGAGAGTGCAGGTCGGAACGGTCATGTGTAAGAGCCCTAAAGGTGGCTATACACGGGCAGATTAAAGCTGCCGATATCGGTCCTTTAGATCGATTCGGCAGCTTATTTTACCATGTGTGGGGGCTCCCGACGGGTCCTCCTGATCTATGTCAGGCCAAAAATCGTGCAGATAGCGATTGGTCAAGTTTGATTTCGCATCGGCTAGTTGATGCGGTCCTGCGACCCGTCAGAGCCCATTCGTAGTATGCCATTAGTGGGCATATTGGGTTAAGATCCGCTTGTTTGGCGACCTTGACAAAAGAGCGGATCTTATAGTGTATGGCAAACAGGGAGGGGAGGGAGCTGTCAGACCCAGGGCTGTTTTTAGAAGCTAGCAAAAGTTACTTTTTTTTTTTGCCACTTTTTTTTTTAACATAGCTATCCGGTCAAACCATGTTGCTAAAACCACCCCCCCTCCCCCGGTATTTTGTAGTGTCCCTCAATGCAGCGCAGGGAAACTCTGGAGGAGTCTTCACTGAGGGAGCAGCAGGTCTGCAGATTAGCCACATATCCTGTAGCTCCTCACAGTGTGCACCTCGCGCCTGTTTAATTGCGGGCAGCTGCTACGTTAGGCAGGGATTTCTTCAGACCTACAAACTTACTGTCTGTAAGGTTTTTTTTGAACAATAAACGCTTTTATTTTCGAGCAAGGTGGGTTTTCATTTCAGCTTGGTTTGGCACAGCATGTGCTTTTTGTCTGACAGTGGGGCTCATTTATCAACACTGGCCAAATTTGCCCATGGGCTGTTACCTATAGCAACCAATCAGTGATTAGCTTTATAAGGCCAGCTGCAAGTAGAACAATGAATGCAGCAATGACCCCCAGTGTGTGTTAATCCTTGTGCACAGTATAAACCCTTTTCCTAATGGAACCGGCGCAATACAAATCAAACTGGGTTTTTCGGTTCAGTGGAGTATGGAGGGTTATTTCTCAGAGTTAAAAGTAAAGCTCTTTTTATAGCCCAACTGTCTTGTACTTTATTTACTATCACCTGAGCTCTCATCTTTCTCTGCTTTGTGTGGGGGGTCTCTTTACCTGTGGTGTCCAGTTACAGAGCCCACCATAATTGTCTGCCAGCTGCCCCAACACATAAACATTATATACAGAAGTTCATCTATGTTTATGACCACTGCAGAACACCTTATCTGGATATAGCTCGTTCTCTAACCACCCCTCCTCCATGCAGCAATGCCTATTGAAGACCTTGTGTCAAAAGCAGACCAGAAGTACTGCACACTATGTCTCTGCCCAGGAAATGACAAACTTATGAAGAGAGGCATTATGGGGGATGTAGTTTTTAGCCACACTATTTGAATACTTCATGATGATGTCACCAGCATATTGAACCCTCCTACTTTCTGAAGCGTTACTGTCAATTGGTTGTTTATTTACGACACTGTCTTGGAACATTTTTTTTTCTGTTCTCTCATTAAACTTTATTGACCATAACCATTCTTTTCAAAATACAAGGGTCAAACAACAAGTGCTGTAGAACTTTGCTCCCAGTGTGGAAGCGCTGTGTGTCAGCTGTCATGAAGCAGCAGGAGGAAGACACCACTGCGGTGAGAGACAAGCACAAATTTGACGAGAGCAGCTTGAAAGATTATCTGTGCAGCCAGCTACCAGGATTCAGCTCTAATGCATCAGAGGGTCTGACAGTCAGACAGTACAGGTGAGAGGAAGCTGCCCTTGTTCAGTTTGAAATATTTTATTTGGTTTTCACAATAAAAGCTGCCCTTGTTATTCTCATTATTATCCTTGCTTTGTACATCTGATAAATATTATTCCCATTTAGTCAATTATCATTTAGGACTATTTCTACTACACTGCATGTAATTCAAAATTGGGTGCCAAGATGCACTTAGTGGCAGTGATTTATAGTAACCATGGGCGAGTTCTTACTACTGCTACGTTGTACAGTAAGGGGCAGATTTATCAAAGGTCAAAGTGAAAATTCGAATTAAAAAAATTTTGAATTTCGAGCTAATTTTTGTGTACTTCAACTAGGGAATAGTCCAAATTCGATTCGAATTTGAAAAATAAACAAAAACTCGAATATAGAAATTTTATCATGTACTGTCTCTTTAAAAAATCGACGTCAACCATTCACCACCTAAAACCTGCCGAATTGCTGTTTTAGCTTTGTATCAGATTTGATCGAATGGGCTGTTACTTCGATTGCTATGATTCGAATTCAACAAAAACGGCCTATTCACCCAGGAAAAAAAACCCTTCGTTTTTTTTTTTGGGATAAAATTCGGTTGGTCTTTTTTTTAATCGAAGTTATGGGAGTTCCCATTACTTTAAAATTCGACCCTTGATAAATCTGCCCCTAAGAGTAACCCATGGCAGTCTATCACATTGCTGCTTTAATTTTATCTGCTTTTTGCAGAAGTTTCATCCACGCTAATGTTACTAAGATTACTGCCCAGTGCAAGTTTGCCCATACTTACTTAATGGGTTATTTAATGGAATTATAATCTCCATTTTAGGTTTTCAGGGGACTTAAAAAATGATGGTGTAAAATCTGGGAAATATGTCAAGGATGCTTACATTTTTAACATATGACTATCTTTTTACAGACTGTCTCTGCCTGCCACACATCCCAGCAGCTCTAATTCCACTGTACTGAAGCCTAACTCTTGAACTACATTCACTTCACATCTGCTTATCCTTTTCTCTCTGCCGATATAGACACATATTATCTCTGACTCCTTTGTGCTCACTCTCCCTGTTTTAACAGTCCAAAATACTCGTCCATATGTATGTTAACATGCAGTGGATAGCGGCGAGGGAACATGCATGTAAAATACACTAAAGTTCTTATATACAAAAAACACAATTTGTTCTTACGCTCAGCCGTGCAGGGGTTAATTGCTCAATGCTTCGATCCTCGGCAAAGGATTACCGCAATCCTATGTAGACTCAAAGTTCTGCAGTATAGAGGAGAGCACTCCAATAGCAGTTACTGCTAGAAAAGGGAGAATTGTTTCATACTTACCGTAATTCTCCTTTCCTGGTCACTCTCCATATCAGCAATACACCCGGGAGGCCCCTCCCATCCCTGCCCCTAGCCCAGATAGTCCCTCCCTCTCTAGACTTTAAAAGGTACCCCCAAGACTCACCTCCTTGTCTAGTACCAAGTTTCCACTTCAAGGGTGGGAAATGCTGATATGGAGAGTGACCAGGAAAGGAGAATTACGGTAAGTATGAAACAATTCTCCCTTTTCCTGGTCACTCCATATCAGCAATACACCTGGATTTACCAAGCCATAAATAAGAAGGGTGGGAATAACAGGACTCCAAACCACAATACTGCAATTCCTTTTAATTTAAGAGACAAAAGCAAGTTTAGATCCTGCTGCAAAAGCATGATTGCTAGAAACCGAGACATCCAGAGAATAATGTCTAATGAAGGTCCTTGCTGAAGACCAAGAAGCCACCTTGCAAATCTGAGAAGTTGGAACCTCCGCTACTGCTGCCCAGGATGCAGCAATCGCCCTAGACGAATGAGCCTTCAAACCTTCCGGAGCTAGCTTGCCTTGAGACTCATAAGCTTTAGATATACAAAGACATATCCATCTGCTGATCGTTGTGGTCGAGGCTGCCTGTCCTTTGTGACAACCTGCTGGGATAATGAACAGCCTGTTGGCCTTCCTAAAGGGTTTCGTTATCTCCAAATAACGACCCAGACATCGTACTGGATCAATCTTCTGCATCTCTTCCAACTCTGCCTCCTCTGGTCTGAATCTGGGGAGAATAACTTCTTTCTTTAAATGAAAGGATGACACCACCTTAGGTAGAAAGTCTTTATCTGGTTTAAGAATGACTCTGTCATGTAAGAAAATGATATGACCTGGAGTACAGGAGAGCGCCTGTAATTCCCCTACTCTGGATGCGGAAGCTATAGCCACCAGGAAAAGGGTCTTGAGCGTCAGATACCATAGTGATATAGCTTCTAGCGGCTCAAAAGGTTCTGAGGCTAAGGCCTTAAGGACTAAAGGAAGACTCCAGACTACCGAAGCAGACTTCACCGGTGGTCGCAATTTGAGGGCAGCCGTAAAAAATCTTTTAACCATCGGTTCCTCTGCCCATGTTCTATTTGATAAAGCTGATATAGCTGAAACATGGACTTTTAGTGTTCTATATTGTAGGCCTTTATCCAATCCCTCTTGTAAAAACCCCAAAATCTGAGATATTGAAATCTCTTCTGATTCCTCCCTTAACCGTTTCCATTCCATGAATTTCTCCCAAATTCTGTAATAAGTCGCAGAAGTCAAAGGCTTTCTTGACTTTAGGAGCGTAGAAATCACATTCTCTGAAAACCCTAAGGACTCCAATCTCTTGCGCTCAGTCTCCAGGCCTGAAGGGATAAGGCTCCTGGGTCTGGATGTAAGATTGGTCCCTGAATTAATAGATCCTTCCTCCTGGGAAGATGCCATGGTGGAGCCAGTGCCAGCTTTAGCAAGAGCGGGTACCAAGGCCTGCGCGGCCATCTTGGAGCTATCAAGATTAATTCTGCTCTCTCCTGAATAACCTTCTGAAGAATCTGAAGAATTAGTGGGAACGGGGGAAAGACATACATTAGCTGAAAGTTCCAACTCTGTAGGAGAGCATCCGTTGCTTTCGCCTTGGGACAGAGTCTCCTGGAGAAGAAAATCGGGCACTGTGTGTTGTTGTTTGTTGCCATCAAATCTACTTCTGGGAGACCCCATCTCTCCACCAGTGTCTGGAATACATCCTGATGCAGTGCCCACTCGTGGACTGATAGAATATTCCGACTCAGGAAATCCGCTTTTTGATTCTCCACTCCTGGAAGATAAGCTGCTGTTAAAAAGGTTAGATTCTTCTCTGCCCATGCCAGAATTGGTTGTACCTCCCCCAGCAGAGATCGGCTCTTTGTTCCCCCTTGCCTTTTGACATAGGACACTGCTGAGGTGTTGTCTATCAGCATCTTGACTGCTGAACCCTGTAGCACCTGGGCAAAGGAGAACAAGGCATTCCTCGCCGCCCTGATCTCCAATATGTTGGATGGTACTCCCCTCTGTTGCGAAGGCCACAGACCCTGGATCCAGACCTCCGCTACTGCTGTCCTCTTCCAGGTGTGCTCCCCAACCCAACGTGGAAGCATCTGAGACTAGAATCTTCCAATGGGGTTGGGATAACGGAAGGCCTGTACAAAGGTTCTCTATTGACCTCCACCATTTTAGAGATCGTTTGAATGCCAGAGATAACCGAATCTGCTGACTCCAATCTCCCCTTGTTTTGTCCCAATGGTCCAGAAAAAACCACTGCGCTGGTCTCATGTGCCACCTGGCCCATTTCGTGACAGGGATAGTTGCCGCCATGGAGCCTATCAGAGACATTAACTCCTTGGCTGAGGCATGAGTCCTCTCTATTATGCCTGCTGTTAGACAAGTTAAGTCCTGCGCTCTCTGAAGTGGAAGTGACACTCTTCCCTCCCTGTTGTTGAACATTGCTCCTAGATACTGCAATGTCTGTGAGGGAACAAGCTGGCTCTTTTCCCAGTTGATTAACCAACCATGGGCTTGTAGACACTCCAAGACACGTTCCCGATGTAGAATAAGAATATCCTTGCTTCTTGCTGACATCAGAATATCGTCTAAATAGTGCCATATGGAAATCCCTTCCAGTCTTAAGGCCGCTATCAGGGTTACCAAAACCTTGGAGAAGACCCTCGGAGCAGTAGAAAGGCCGAAAGGTAGACACCGGAACTGGAAGTGCTCTCCCGCCAGCGCGAAGCGCAGAAAACACTGATGGGCTTGAATGACTGGAATATGAAGATAGGCGTCCTGAAGATCTATAGACAGAAGCCAATCTCCCGGTAACACTGCCTGAATTATGGAGAAGATGGACTCCATTTTGAATTTCTGATATTTTAGATATCTGTTGACTTCCTGAAGGTTCAGAATCGGTCTCCAACCCCCTGAACTCTTCTTTGCCAAAAACAGGATTGAATAAATGCCTTTCCTTAGTTCCCCTTGTGGGACTGGTATTACTGCCCCGACTTGTAGCAACCACTGGACATGTTGATTCAAAGCTTCTCTTTTGTCCTTTGAAGCCGGGTAAGGTGACACTACGAATCTGTTCTCCCGTGGGACAGAAGCAAATTCCAGACGATAGCCTCTTCTTAAAATATCTAGAACCCACTGGTCTGAGATGGTATTTTGCCAGACATGATTGAACTGCCCCAGCCTTGCTCCCACCTTCCCTTCCTCCGACGGATAGTCAGGAAGATTTCTTGGGATGTTGAGTCGGCCTGGACTTATATCCCCTAGGGAAGGCATACTGACCCCTCTTCCACGCAAAGGGCTTGAATGTTTCCTTATTCCCTTTAAAGGAATGGTGTGAGGAACCCGACACTGACGCCCCTCGAGAGCCCCCAAATCTGAACGGATGAGAACTCGATTTCTTTTTCTCCTGTGGCAGAAACTGGCTCTTTCCTCCTGAAGCCTTTAATATGTCATCCAATTTGGCTCCAAAGTCGAGAGCCCTCAAAGGGAAGCGTACACAAACTCATCTTAGATGAGGTATCCGCAGACCATGACCTGAGCCATAGTGCTCGTCTTGCTGCCACAGAAATAGCCATCGAGCGGGCAGACAGTCTCGTCAAATCTACTGCACCTTCAGAAATGAAACCTGCAGCTACTTTCAGCTCTGTTAGACTTGCTGAAATATCTTTAATGTCTGCACCCTCATTCACCGCTTTGTCGATGGATTCAATCCAAACAGACATGGCTCTGGCCACAGATACCAAGGCAACAGCTGGCTTACATGCTGCGCCTGCCACTATAAAGGCTTTTCTGAGATCCGATTCCACTCTTTGATTCTCCACTCCTTCTGTCCATCGGATCCTTTAAGGCAGAACAATCATCAATTGGCAAGGTTGTTTTCTTGGCCAAGTGAATGACTGCAGGATCCACTGCAGGAGGAATGGACCAATCCTTCACCTCTGCTTCCTTGAACGGATACAGTTTAGCAAATCTGGAACCTGGAGAAACAAAAGAGACCTTTTTAGCTGCCTTCTGCCACTCTGCCTTAATTAAATCTGTCACTTCCCCAAACAGCGGGAAGGTCTGACGATTCTTGGATGGAGTAGGCAAAACCTTTGAGATCTTAGCTGAGTCCTCCTCCTCTTCTACTCCCAAAGTAAGCTTCAGGGCTTTGATAAGGGGAGAAACTAATGCAAAATCAAAAGATTCATGGGCAACCTCTGATTCTTCCTCTGAATCTGTAAAGGTAACTGCATTGGTATACGATGCTCCCTCTTCTTCCGATGAATCCTCATTATCTCTCCAAGTGTCCTGACCAGACACCTGACCTTCCTCTAAGGTCTCTCGATCCCCTCTAGTGGGGACAGTGGCTGACCTGCAGAGATCCTTCCAGCAGGTGTCGCAAAACTTTTTGCCCACCAGGGGTGGCTTGAAGCATCCCACACATTCAGTGGTAGGAGTTCCCTTGGCCTTGCGCTTTCTAATGCGAGACTCCTCAGGCAAGCTAAAACCAAGAACAAAAGAGAGAGAGATAAAAGATAAGACAAAGCCTACCAACAGCAATACACAACCTAAGGAGGGACTTACCTAGCTTGAAAGGCAGAGGCACTCGAGGCTGAATGATCCATCACACCAGATCCAACTAAACACCGCTAAAAACAACAACAAGATTACCTAATCTGCAACCCCTCTAGCTGGGAAGAACACCCCCACCCTAACCAGGATGAGACCTACCTGAAAACCCCCAGCAATCGAATCCTTGCAGCAGGACTGAGAAGAGCTAGCATAGAACCAGCCCTGCCTTAAATAACACTCAGGTGGCTAACCCCTCCCTCAAGATGGTCAGCGCAGCTACCAACGTCCAGAACGCGCCGCCATCTTAGAGGAGGCAGTCCGCCGCTCCAGGGAAACCTAAGGACCCTCTAGCTTCCCCCAAACCACAGCGGAAGGTAAGGAGGCGCTACCCTGTCGCGGATCAGGGACTCGCGCCTACCTGTTCCCCCCTCCTCCCTCTCCCCGCCGCTCCAGGGCTGCGCACAGACGCTGACGTCACTCCTGTGCGCGCCTGAAGGAAGAGGCGCTCCAAGCGTAGTGCAGTGCCCAAATGACACCCTGCTGGGAAAACAGAGAATGGAGACGGCAGAGGGAAGCGATAGCCTGCTTCCCCCTGAGAGCAAGTAGGGGAGGAGGAGTAACAGTCGCCGTACGGACCCCTATTCTAAAACCTCGGGGGGTCTAGAAGTCGCACTCCCAGAGCCCCCACAGCAATCGCCCAAGAAACCAAAGGTCACTAAACGAGAAGAGAGACACTGACTCCATAGGTTCTATAAGGAACAGAGTCCTAGTCCCCAAGCCGCAACCTGGGATCATTAGTGACAGGGGCAACTTTACCAGCCACCCACCTGGCACGCCTCAGGGGATACCTAGAAGGAGACTGTATAGTTCACTATTAGTCTAACCTTCTGTCACCTTGTACCCTCTCCAGACCTTCACTAGGAACGGAGGAAGGGACCCCCCTCTAGCCTTTTGTTCTCCTGAAGGTTTGCCACCGACAGAAGGAACTCAAACCAGCCCTCCTGCTACGGACAGAAACAGAAAAGAAAAAGACAAGGAGGTGAGTCTTTGGGGTACCTTTTAAAGTCTAGAGAGGGAGGGACTATCTGGGCTAGGGGCAGGGATGGGAGGGGCCTCCCGGGTGTATTGCTGATATGGAGTGACCAGGAAAAGTATTTTATTGACTACAAATCACACGACATGTTTCGGGCTTAGCCACTTGAGAAAGGGCTAAGCCTGAAACATGTCATGTGATTTGTAGTCAATAAAATACTTTTCTAGCAGTAACTGCTATTGGAGTGCTCTCCTCTATACTGCAGAATTTTGACACTAAAGTTCTGTATGGTTCCAAGATGGTGGCTGAGAGAATCATTGTAAACATTAATGATAGCTAAATAAAAAAAATATACAGAGATTTTGGGGCAAACTATGGTGACTTGGGTGGTCAATTTGATGCAACTTGGGAAAATGCTGAAAAGCTATGTAAAAACAAAGGAAAAGCCCCTATAGGTATACATTGGGGGAGAGCATCTTACTGTATTCATATATTTGAGATACAAGGAACTACTGATTTTGCTGCATTTAATACACTTTTTTTTTGGTGCCATGACTCATGTTGGCATATTTATCAAGGAGTGAAGTTAGAGATCGACACGGTCCACTAGAGTGAAATTCCACCACTCTCCATTAATTTCTATGTCATTTTAAAGGCATATTTATCAAAGGGTGAACTTTCACCCATTGATTAATACTCTTTCAAAAATCCCATAGAAATGAATGGAGAGTGGAGGAATGTCACTCTAGTGGACCGTGTGGATCTCTAACTTAACTTCTTGATAAATATGCACCATAGCCTCTTGCTCTGTGTGGTGCATTGGAATGCCACCACCCATTGCCCTTACTAAGGATAATGTTCTCTTCAACATGAGTTCAATGAATAGGGGGCTTGTGCTGAATGTTGTTTTGCCTGTTGAAATGTAAACATATCTTTAGGTTTGGTGATTTCTTGTACTAAACACAGTAAACTCTGGAAATAAAATGAAAGTCAAATTCTACTTCCTGATCCTGAAGAGCACAATAAAAACATATGACCAGTGTGCTGATATTCCCATTTAATAAACAAAGCCCTCTGTTCCACCAGTTGTAACCTGTAATTTTGTGAGATAAGTATCCGCTCTTATTAGGGGGCTTCTCAGTGGGCCGTTATTGCATTTTCCCTGTGTGGGCCAAAATGTATTCCAAGTGATATAATATAAACATTATTTGTCCAAGCTGTGCCACAAAAAGTACATACCTTATAATACCCTATCTAGCTCAATGATTATTATTTTCTCTCTTTGCAGATATGGCCAATCCAACCCCACATTCTTCCTGCAGAAAGGTTTAAAAAAATATGTTCTCAGAAAGAAACCTCACGGACCACTTCTTCCCGGGGCACATCAGGTTATAAGTAGACCTTGCCTAGCTTTTTTCTTGAGCAGTTTATGAATCTGTGATGGTCATGTAAAACAGCAAATTAGCACCTGGGTAGTAACTCATCGCAAGCAATCAGTGATTAGTTTCTTCAGCCAGCTGCAGGTTGAACAGTGAAAGCAATCACCTGATTGGTTGCCATGGGTTACTGCCCAAGTGCAGAGAAGGGAGGGCTTCTGTATCAGACTTCCTGCCTTCAGCTTAAACCTCATTGACCTGGGCAAGAGCATGCTCAGTTTGCGCCTCTTCCCTCCCCCTCCCTTCTCTGCTGTAATCTGAGCCCAGAGCAGGGAGAGACTCAGGCAGGAAGTGATGTCACACCATGTTAGTACTGCAGCTCCTATCTTAAAGGAACAGTTCAGTGTGAAAATAAAAACTGTGTTAATAGATAGGCTGTGCAAAATAGAAAATGTTTCTAATATAGTTAGTTAGCCAAATATGTAATATATAGAGGCTGGAGTGAACAGATGTCTAATAAAACAGCCAGAATCCAACTTCCTGCTTTTCAGCTCTATAACTCTGAGTTAGTCAGCGACTTGAAGGGAAGCCACATGGTACATTTCTGTTCAGTGAGTTTGTAATTGATCCTCAGCATTCAGCTCAGATTCAAAAGCAACAGATATGACCCATGTGGCCCCCCCTCAAGTCTCTGATTGGCTACTGCCTGGTAACCAGGGTAACCAGTCAGTGTAAACCAAGAGAGCTGAAAAGCAGGAAGTAGTGTTCAAACTGACATGTTACACATCCAGTCACTCCAGCCTTTATACATTACATTTTTGGCTAACTAACTATATTAGAAACATTTTTTATTTTGCACAGCCTGTCTATTTACCCAGTTTTTATTTTTACACTGTACAATTCCTTTAAACAAACAGAGAGTTTCTAAGGATTTTTACTCAGGTATGGTAAAACATTCTACAGAATAAATATAGCATTCTAGCTTGCACTATTGCATCTAATCTATCGGCAATAAAATGCCTCCGTAGCTTTCCTTCTCCTTTAAGCAATTATTGATTAATAATATCTCTGTAATTATAAAACAGTACAGGTATAGGATCTGTTATCCGGAAACCGTTATCCAGAAAGCTCAGAAAAGTCTGTCTCCCATAGACTCTATTTTATCCAAAAGATCACAATTGCAGAAAGAGCTCTCATATGGAAAACCCCAGATCCCAAGCATTCGGAATAATAGATCCTATATTATTTATTTATTTCAGTGCAAAGTTCTTTACATGAAAACAATAGAACAGACATGGATCAATACAATAAGACAATATAAATCAATGCAAACATTTGCTTATGGGCTAAATGTTGCAACTTACAATCTAAGTGTTTGAAACATATACTCGTGTGAATATGAATATATATTTGTTGTTCATTTGTATGCAGAGCAGTTTGCAAAGTGGATTGCCAGTTGCAGGGAAAGTTTCTCTTAAAAAAAAAGTTCCACTTGTAGAAAGTCAAATACCATTTGTCAAATATGTGTATTTATTTCACATGTATCTATCTCTTATGTATCTATTCCTATTGCACAATATGATAGCAGACAGTTATTTTGTGAGACGTCTGCATTTTTGCTTGTTTATTTTTAGGTTGAGCGTGAATATGTGGTTCAAAAGGCCTTGTTTGCGGCAGGCTTTCCAGTTCCTAGGCCCTTACTGTTCTGTCCTGATACGACAGTGATTGGAACTGAATTCTATGTGATGGAACATGTTCAGGTAAGTGAAATGTGGCACAAGCTACGGTAGAAGTATTCACAGTCTGTGTATAAACTGCATTTCAATCCCCTAATTGAATAAATGGCAGTTCTTCTGCTCTTGAGTTTAGTTCATTTACTGTATATAGAGGCATACAGAACCTGAAATACTGTCCACATATGTAATAAAAGGCACTAATTTTGCCTATGGCAGTAACCCATGGCAACAAATAAGACATTTTTTAAACAACTGACTAGTAAATGCTACCTGCTGATTGGTTGTTGTAAGGTACTGTGCCTCTGCAAAGTTTGTAGAACCCCTTTTCTTTTCCTAAGGGTGCAAGTGCTAGAGCACTAAGGGACACAAGGGTGTCCTAACTTGTGAATGATACATAAAGTAGGTAGCGGTTGGAGGGATACATACATGCCTCACCCATCACCTATACAGCACAGCCAGTGTTGTATGCAGAGTGCAAAACAATTGGCCAATTGCAGTTTCTTTTTCTTTTTTTGCACTTGATAAACTATCTTCTGATATGTAATTGGCCCCTGTAGTCTTTTATGACATACGTATATATGAGATTATGCATTATCACTGATAAATGTAGTAAATGTTGTGCATATAATTTATAGAAGTTTAGGCATGTAATGTTCTCCATTTTTACACTGCCATACTCTTGCAGAAGCTAAAAGCTATTAAGTTATCCTAAGTGATCAAACAACAGCAGCTAAACCCACAGTTTGGATCCACATTTTAAAGGGCAAGTTTACTCTAGATTTGTATACTTATACCCACTGTGTCGTTTTGTGACTTTTTTAGACCTTGAAAAGGTGCAGTCATTTAAATCTCTAATAGCCACAATCTTTGTCAATACATTACTTAAGATCTGTGAATAATGAGTATAATAATCATTGTGTAACTAGGGCCGGCTCTTCAGGGATGTTACATTACCAGAAGTCAGTCCTGCTGAGAGATCTGCTTTGTATATTGCACTTACTGAAACTTTGGCTCAGCTCCACTCTTTTAATATACATGCACTAAATCTTACTGGTTATGGGAAAGGCAAAGGATACTGCCAGAGACAGGTAATATTTCAGTATTTCTTTTACTTTATATGCTTGACAGAGGGGAAAGATTGCTAACATGCTGAGATAATATTTAATATATTAACATTGGCTAACTAAACATTTCTTGTAGTAAGTGAAAGTTGAATAAGAAGATGAGGCATTGAGAGTGAATTAGAAAGGAAGGGGCTGGACTGTCACTGTTTCTGCTTTATGGTAGTACCCCATCCCATTCCACCACTTTACCGATGGAGGATACAAGTGAGCGACAGGGGAGCAGTCGAAAATGATGAGAAAAGAGTAAGCCAGGCCTCCCAAAGATATTTTTTCAGGAGGGCCTGGCCCATTTAAATTACTATAATGAAGGAGGTTTATTAGAGAAATACTGGTGATAGTTGGCCCTGTTTATACTTGTTCAAATATTTGAGCTAGGAATTCACCAAATCTGTTATTTTGAGATCCAGCTGAATCCATGAATCTTTTATGAAGTATTTGGCATATTTGCAAATACTTTGCATATGCAAATTAGGGCAAGTAAGGGTAAAATGGCAATCTCCTTGTTCTTGTGACTAAAAGTCATGCGATTCTAATGGTTCTTTTTTGGTTCGGCCTAATCCTGCTGAAAAAGACTCCCAAACTGAATCCAGGTTTTGGTGTACCCCTAATTTAATCATACACCCATACTACTATGTACAAGAACAGATTCTTCTTGGTGAGCCAAACTAAGCTCTACCCGTTTAAATTAAATGACGGAAAAGAAGAAATGTTTCGCTCACTAAGAGGATTCTGTGTGCCTCTCTTTTTGACAGCTCTTTTTGTGCTATAGTGGATTTCTCCACTATAGAACAAAAAGCCTGCATAATAATCTCAGCCTGCATAATAATTTACTCCACTTTCAGCAAAAAAGATAACAGTGGTATGTCTTTCATTTCCCAGGAATATCTGAGTACTGGGGTGTTTTCTGAACAAAGATTTTAGTGAAGCAATATTCAGTTGTATGAAATTAAATCAAATATGAAAAACTGGCTGTGCAAAAATGTGGGTACCCTTGTAATTTTGGTCTTTTGAATGCATTTAACTGCCCAATACTGATTACTGGCAACACCAAATTGGTTGGATTAGCTCATTAAGCCTTGAACTTCAGAGGCAGGTGTGTCCAATCATGAGAAAAGGAATTTAAGGTGCCCAATTGCAAGTTGTGCTTCTGTTTGACTCTCTTCTGAAGAGTGACAGCATGGGATCCTCAAAGCAACTCTCAAAAGATCTGAAAATAAAGATTGTTCAGTACCATGGTTTAAGGAAGGCTACAAAAAGCTCAGAGGTCTAATCTGTCAGTTTCAACTGTAAGGAATGTAATCAAGAAATGGAAGGCCACAGGCGCAGTTGCTGTAAAACCCAGGTTTGGTAGGCCAAGAAAAATACAGGAGTGGCATATGCATAGCATTGTGAGAATGGTTACAGACAACCCAAAGATCACTTCCAAAGTCCTGCAAGAACATCTTGCTGCAGATGGTGTATCTGTACATCGTTCTACAATTCAGTGCAATTTGCACAAAGAACATCTGTATGGCAGGGTGATGAGAAAGAAGCCCTTTCTGCACCCACGCCACAAACAGAGTCACTTGTTGTATGCAAAAGCTCATTTAGACAAGCCACAGTCATTTTGAAACAAAGTGCTTTGGACTGATGAGACAAACTTTTAGTTATTTGGTCATAATAAAAAGTGCTTTATATGGCGGAAGAAGAACACAGCATTCCAAGAAAAACACTACCTACTGTCAAATTTGGTGGAGGTTCAATCATGCTGTGGGCCTGTGTGGCTAGTTGAGGGACTGGGCCCTTGTTAAAGTCGAGGGTCAGATGAATTCGACCCAATATCAACAAATTCTTCATTATAATGTTCAAGCATCAGTCACAAAGTTGAAGTTACACAGGGGTTGGATATTCGGCAAGACAATGGCCCTAAACACACTTTGCTTTGAAGTCTACAAAGGCATTTATGCAGAGGGAGAAGAACAATATTCTGGAATGGCCGCCAAAGTCCCCCGACTTGAATATCATCGAAAATCTATGGGATGATTTGAAGCAGGCTGTCCATGTCCGGCAACCATCAAATTTAACTGAACTGGAGAGATTCTGTATGGACGAATGGTCAAAAATACCGCCATCCAGAATCCAGACACTCATCAAAGGCTATAGGAGGCGTCTAGAAGATGTTACATTTACAAAAGGAGGCTCAACTAAGTATTGATATAATATCTCTGTTGGGGTGCCCACATTTATGCACCTGTCTAATTTTGTTATGATACATATTGCATATTTTCTGTTAATCCAATAAACGTTATGTCACTGCTGAAATACTACTATTTTCATAAGGCATGTTATATATTAATAATAAGTTGTTACTTTGAAAGCTCAGCCAATAATAAACAAAACTCCAATAGTGCACTGAATCCAAAGTTAATCCAAGTTATGGGAATTTAAAGCTCTAGACATCTGAATTTAAAACATTTCTTTTCAAAGCTGAGCTTGTTCTCAGATTGGAATATGAAAATTAGGGGTCAGATTCAGTTCAATGTTCAGCCAAACTTTTTGTGGAGGATTCGGTATGTGGCAGAATCAACAACAGATTCAGTGCATCTCTGTAATACATATTCACACTGCAGTATACATATCATTAGATAATGCTAGGTAGATGTAAATTTTGTTGAAAATGATAGCAAAGACTATACTGTGATTAAAGAAAAAAAGAGGGAGGCGTCATTTTATGTAGTTTGTCTCACTATAATATCTTTTCACATTTTGTATTTAATCTCTAGTTTTCCTTCAGATACTTTGAAGTGTGGAATATTCCAAATGTTTGTATATATTTTGTTTTATCAATTTTGTGTTTTCTTTATAGGTAAATACTTGGAAAAAGCAGTATGAAAGGTCCGCCCATACTGATATATCAGCCATGAATAATCTAGGGAACTGGCTAAATTATAATTTGCCAAGAAATGATAATGAAGAGTCATTGGTCCATGGAGATTTCAGGATTGATAATGTAATCTTTCATCCAAAAGAGGTATACTCATTTATTGCAATAAATATATTACTTGTTTATTTATTTTTGTTTTATGGAGATGGGTATTCCTGAAAAGACATACAAGGAACATACAACAAAATGTTAAAAGCAGGGGCACACAGGCAGATTCGGGGAGATTGTCTCTTCTTCGGACTGCCTTCCGCCTGTTGAATGAAAAATCGTCTGCGGCAATGCACTCGCAACGCTTCGATTTCCGAAGTTACCTCGGAAATTGAAGCGATGCGAGTGCCATTTCGCTGGCATTTTCTCACTATAGCAGGCGGAAGGCAGTTCGGGGAGATTGTCGCCCCAAAGAAGAAGAGATTAGTCGCCAGGCTCTGCTCGTGTGCCCTTGCCCTAACTCTTACTTAAGGCATCAATACTCAATGGCTCAAAACAGCAAAATAACCACAGGATGGTTCCAAACATGTATTCCAATAATGATTGGAGCATTCCTTTTTTTGTGATTTTGAACTGTTTACAAGAGGTGCAGTAAATACATTTTGTATGGTTCTAATAGTTGAAGATTGATATTTTTAAGGTAAAGTTCTTTTCTTTGCTGCTAAAGTTTTACCTTACCGCAATTTTTAAAATTTTTTCTAGGCCCGTGTGATAGCTGTTCTAGACTGGGAATTGTCTACCATTGGGCATCCCATGACAGATCTTGCTTACTTCACTTCCCTTTATTATTGGCCTAAAGAAGTCCAGTTCCTTGGACATCCAAGTGATAAATCATTCACTGATGTAGATGGTAAGTAGTCTTTGTAATAATGTAAACATATTAAATGCGGTATTTTGTTACTCATGGGAAATGCGTTCTTAGCTAGGACGACAAGTTTTCTGTATATTTAATTATGTCCAGCCATCCTGAATTAGTAACCTGGAATATTAAGTTGTCTATAGTTCAAATTGTCTGCACAGAGGCATATTTTTCTGTGCTTTTACATTGTTAAGGTTCCGTATGTTTCTACATGGGATGTGGAATATATGGTTGTTGTAATGTAAAATGATATGCACCCACCCATACGCATACATCCTGAAGTGTTCTATCAACAATATATTTGTCTTCTATCTGTGTTCTAGACCATATCATCAACCCATGTTGTCTACATTCTGAAGTCGCATTGTTTTAGTTACATCCTTAGGGTATTCTTCCTTCACTGTCTCTTAAGAGCAGTATACCACCATGTTGAACATAGGTTCTTTGAATAGGACTTGTGCTAAAAATAGCAAACAGAGCAATTAAAAGTGTTGCATTTTCCAGCTTCCTGGTTCTTGAGTTAATATGCTTTTTATTTAGAGGCTCTCCAATTTGCAGTGTCAGCAATCTGGTTACCCTAGCAACCATGCATTGATGTAAATAACAAACTGGAATATGAATAGGAGAGGGTCTAAATTTAAAGATGAGTAATAATCAGTATCAATAAAAATAAATGTGTAACCTTACTGAGCATTTGATTTTAGATGGGGTCAATGACCCTCCATTTAAAAGCTGGAAAGAGTCAGGAGAATAATTAAATAATTCAAACTGTTTATAAAAATAATGAAGACCAACTGAAAAGCTGTTTAGAACTGGTCATTCTATAACATACTAAGTTAACTTTAAGGTGAACTACCTCTTTAAAACCACTGATCAATATTTTTGTGACTGTATATATTTTATTATTTGCATGTTGTTCCTTTTGCCTTTACTGATAATATAGCTATACATGCATAATGTGTATACATATATATTTGTTTTATAGGAATCCCTGCATTTCAGGATTTAATGAGCATTTACAGTCGTTGCCGAGGTGTCCCTTTACCAGTTCCCAACTGGAATTTTTTCCTAGCACTTACATTTTTTAAACTTGCAGGGATATTGCAGGTAAATTTAATTTCAATTAGGACAATTACAATCAACTTTCACAAGATGTGGGGCTGTAACACTCCGTTTCTATTTGATATTGATATTCATTGAAAAGAGCTTGTTTTTCTGAGGAGGTATATTAACCAGCTTGCTGTTATAAAATATAATAAGAGACAGATTTCTTAAAGATTGAACAGTAGTAATATCTATATTCGATCAGCAAGAAAGGAAGAATGTCCACATTCCAGTAGTATTTGTTTTAAAAGAAAAGCAAATGCCAGGATAAGACATAGGCTTAGCCATGCTTGTCATTGTACATAGATTTTGGTGCTCATTTATAAACATTGCCCAAATTTGCACCCGGGCAGTAACCCGTGGCAACCAATTAAAGGTTTGCTTTCATTGTTCAACCTGCAACTGCCTGTAAAAAGCCAGTCACTGATGGGTTGCTATGGTTTACTGCCCATGTGCAAATTTGCTCAGTTTTTATAAATGAGCCGCACTGTGTCCCTTACAGTACTGCCCATGGCAACATGTAAACAAGCAGCACACCACTCTGCTTTGAGAAATAGGACAAAATGTAGCACATGCGCATTGCTAGGTAAATATATAAATATATATATAGGCTATTTTTGGTAAACTTCACTTTCCTTTTGCTTTAATAGAAGTGCGACCCAAGGACTTTTATATTATACATAATGTTATTTATATAATATAAATAACGTTATTGTAGGATTTACATTTACTGAACATTTAGGTGTCAGTCTGCAGAACTAATAGCTCGAATGCTGTCTATTTTACTTTTTAGCATACTGTAGTTCTACTAGTGTTTTTATCTAACCGTCCTATCTTCTACATGTTAAGAATAAGGGATCTTGCCTGTTTTTTATTCTTTATTTAGGGCGTCCATGCTAGATTTCTTATTGGAAATTCCAGCGGTGAAAACGCAAGTGTATTTGCTGAGATGGTTCAACCTCTGGCAGAGAATGGGCTGAAGTTGGCAGAACAGTGAGTAGTAAGATATTTTGTAACCAGAAAGAATATGCAGAAGTTGTGGATTAAGGTACTTAGGGGTCCAGCAGAGAAAGATACAGATATATTTAAGCCCACTAGCATGGAAATGTAAATAAAAGATATGATAAGTTCATATTTTACTAGAAATTAAAATGTAAGAAGGTTCTAATTACACAATGACACTTTATTTTAAGTGGGCTAGCCTTATCACTAGTTCTCTTGTCCTGTCTGTACCATATAGCCCTCCCACAGCATTTTTCAATTAATTAACCACAACTTTCTACACAGTGGCATATTATGGTAAAGGCAACCTGGATGCCTGCTGTCCATTGTTTCAATGGGCCCAGTATCATGGAGCAGAGGGAGAAATGCATGCACAATTGGTTCCTTTTTGGTGTATCGGACGCAATTGCGTCAAGTGAATGGCCTGTTTCTGTCTGCAATTATGCCAGAATTCTGGGGGGGGTATAGTGCATTGAGGGGGGTAAAAACATTGGAGATTACACTCAGAATTGCACATTGCTCACTGCACCTCAGTTATTGAATGCACCCTTGGATGTCCAATAATACCTAGCATATTGGCTTCAACTGTTTTTCCACTACAGGTACTTTTATAGCACTGACATTCTGCAGAGCTATACTGAGATTATACAGTGTTCACAACAGTCTCTGCCCCAGCAGAGCTTATAGTCTAAGCTTCTTATTGCATTCACACACTCTTTCTGGTCTGTTCTTAACTCCAGCATCTTTCTGCAGTTAGTATTTGGTACCCTTGGAACCCCCGCAATATAAAGTTGAGTACTATAAAGTAGAATTTTGCACATCTGACATACAGGTTTGGGTAAATTATTTCAAGCCTGCCAACATGTCAAGGTAGGCTCCCAGAGCAGTCCCTTAGCCTACTCTAACTATATTATTATATCAAAACATAAATGTATTGTAAGGGTTTAGGTAGCTGGGATCAGTTTCCTGGGGATAGCACAGCCCATGGCACAAGCACAACTCGTGAGAGTATAGTCTCTTTTTGGCAGTTTATTATCACTTGTAGCAGAATAAACAAAACAAACAATTCAAAATAAAATCCTTGCCACTTAATGGGCTTCTAACTAATACAGGTCAGTTCTCCTAACTAACCAGGAGTAGGCCTACTGCCTGTCTCCTCAAACCAAATGAAAAGGTATTACAAACAAAGTTCCAACCTTGTAGGGGTTCCAAAATCTCTCTGTGCTCACATAGACAGCTTCCCTGTGTCTTTCTTTCTCAGACTGCAGCTCTCCCACTCTGGCTTGTGCTGCCTTTTTAATTATTCACCTGAGATGCCTCAGGATAAAACAAAAAACCCGGGCTGGATTAACAGTCCCGGAACCACTCTGTAAGGAACCTGGGGCATAAATAAGCTCCGTCCTGGACTTTCCCAGGTATCCTAGTGGTGACCTTACCACAGTATGCAATGTGTAATATTATTATAACATACCTACTTACCTAATACTGGCAGATGGTCCAGGGGAAGGCACAAAACCAAAGCCCCCCAACTGAAACAAGTCAGTATTTTTTTTTCTTTTGGTGGGACACTCCTTCTAGTAATTCATGGATCAAACTCTCGGGCTTCTGCTTTTCTCTGGAACTCTTTGCCACAAGCTGTCAGACTTTCCCCTTCCTTCCAAACTTTCAAGCGCTCCTTAAAGACCCATCTGTTTAAAGAGGCCTATTCGATGTACCTTAATTAATCATTGCTGTATCAAAAATGTCTCAATTGTACCCTAACCTTTTAGTTTGTAAACCCTATTGTACTCTGTAATCCTTGTCTGTTATCCACCATTTATTCCCTGTTTGCTATAACTGCAGTAAAGCACTGAGTATCTTGACAGCGCTATATAAATAAATGATGATGATGATGAACTCTGCTCTTTAAAAGTTAAGCATCTAGTAATTTTTATTTTCTGATATTAATTGCGATGTTGTTTCAGGCAAAACAACATGATTAGAGATCCTTCTAGCAGTTCCCAGGAGCTGTTCATACAGAGTCCCAAAGGACAGAAAGTCTTGAAGAAGGTGAAGCAGTTCATGGAACACCATGTATTCCCAGCCCAGCAGGTTAGTCTTACAGTGAAATGCAGCACTTAAATCTACTATTCTCTTCAGTTTGCGCTGTAAAGGCTGAATGCAACTGGATCTGAATTATATTGCTGAGCACACAGGGTAACCGGATCTGTGGCCACTTTGCACACTGTAGAAAGTCAAACTGGTCAGTGCTAGCCGAAACACCTGTACCATCTTCATAGGACCTGTGACTGCGTGTATATATATATATATATATATATATATATATATATATATATATATATATATATATATATTATTGTGTATCTAGGTGAGTTGAGCCACACATGGCTGTATTGTGTGTGTGAGAAAAAGAGAGTCAACTCGCACACCCTGGCCTTCAGGAACTCTGCCAGGTGCTCAAATACCTGGAGGGATCGGCACCCTCCCCAACCAATGGTACAAGAAAAAAGGTAATGGCACACCAGGCACGATCAAGCAGGGAAAAACCCTTGCGAAGATTTATTTGCACACGATGCAACGTTTCGGGGTGGTCCCCTTTGTCAAGCATGCTTGACAAAGGGGACCACCCCGAAACGTTGCATCGTGTGCAAATAAATCTTCGCAAGGGTTTTTCCCTGCTTGATCGTGCCTGGTGTGCCATTACCTTTTTTCGTGTATTGTGTGTGTGACCAGCTGTTTTTAGAGAGCAAATTGAAGGTGTGTGCATCCACGGGGTCAGAATTGTCAATACACTTATTGATTTAAGTAATATAAGGAAAATCTGGATGTATTAGAGATAGAAAAATGTATATATTTTTTAAGATTGTGTAGCTTTGCATCCATCCATTATTCATTTTATGTAAGTATTCAAACTGTATGTACTGGTAATTCCCAGCAGAGGGAGCCCAAAGATTCACACTCACAAACAGCAAATATTAAAAAAGGTCCTTTCATTACAATATTTTTCTACAAAAAGTCTTATTTAGCAGCACTCTGCAGTAAACGTTTCAAGACTGATAGTTTTACCTGTATTTGGAAAAAAACTGATCTTGATTGCCATGATCATTTAAAAGGATGCGTTAAATCTCACAGCTTTAAATATATGCTGTTTCATTTTTCTTCTGCTAGTAGGTGAGAAGACGTTGTGTATGTGCAGTATGTTTATTACTGAAAGTCAGCATGTACTATGTAGGAACCTAGCCTAAGCTAGCGAAAGCAATAACTGGGAACAAATGAAAAAATAGCACTTCCACATCCCACAATGTATCCCAAGTTCCCCTATTTATATTTAATAGATGTTGTTCACTTGTCTGGGGTGAAAGGTTTGTGACTTTACTAACTGTGGGGTACCATAACAAATTGTTATACCCATTTTTCCAACTTTCCTTGTTCTTTATATTCAGGATGTTATATGGAGCTTTGACCACAGCAGTTCGATATGCTTTTCAGTTTAGTAACTTTTCTGACTGTGGAAACATGTTCTCAGACATTTAGAAAAGTGGATAATGAAGCGACATTATTAGCACAGCATTTATTGTTTGATCAGGATGTCATCAGCCAGAATGTGTCTGGACAGTTGAACTCCATTTTGTGCTTTGGGGGTACTAGCGCTGACATCTCTTAGAATCTTTGAGTTCCAAAAATGAATGCAGTGCAAGTCAGTAATAGTTCAATTCCAATTTATCATATTTTTTTCTAAAAACAGAGATGCCATTAAGAGCTCTATCACCTCTGATTAAAAGTGTGTTGAGTGTTGAGCCATTTTGTACAAAACTTTGCTCAACAATGGTCTGTACTGTGTTGCAGACTACCCACTAAGGGAACCCTGGAATTACATCTAGAGCATGTATGAAAATGTATGTATGAAATTGGGTAGAATGGGTACATTTGCTTTCAATTTGAGTTGTAAGTATTGGCACAGATAGTCAGTCAGCTTATAAATATAACATCCAAACTACTGTTTTATCCTTACGCTTCTATTCATATATGAGCCCTGTTTGTAAGTACCAGGTCTAGTAACCCATTGTATCCAAACAGCAGTTGCCACTTTCTTGTCACCTGTTTGAAAGCAAATATGTTATTGGTCATTATAGGATAATTAAAGTATTACAGAGTTTGTGATTTTTCATACAATACCTTCCCAGTGGTCCCTGAAAAAACTATAATTTTTTGAGCAAAGAAAAATCAGCTAACCAGTCTTAAATCAGCTAACAGTTTTAAAACTAGGAAAGATACATGTTATGTAGTAGTATAGTAGAAATCAGGGTGCCTTGATTGCAGTTTTTGACCAACAAGTTGTAGAACACAAGGTTCTTCTGCCTGTGGATGTCAGAGCTACAACTCTGTTACTGAAACTGAAAGTACTAGCCAAGCAAAACTATCTTTAGCCATAATGATACTGACACACAAGGACATTTGTTGACTTCTTTCCCATATATACAGTACCCGCAATGAAGCTGGATTACATCAAACAATGTCTTACTTGCTGCCATAAGAAGGTTAAGGGTAGGCATATTCAGGAGATTTGTTGTCCCAATAAAAAAAGAATGATCTAACTTCAGATATATAAAAAATTGACTAAGAGGAGGGGATCTGACCGTCAGTATTTAATTTTGTATAGGAGAAAAAAAGAAAAGTATCCCCGTCTTCTTAATCAGAAAAGTTACAAAAGAATATATATTATCACTGTGTGATCTGTTTTCAGTTAAACCAATAGGTCACGTGATCCAATATCTATGAGTTCCCTCTTTTTATTTCATTAATTGATCCCACAAAGTGCTAGTGCTTAACCTCAATAAGTTAACATTAAATAGAGTAAAACTAAAACACAATAAATGTTCCTTTTAATTATTATGTATATTAGGTAAATTCTAACTCATGAATAATTCATTTAACATTAATTGATAATTTACTAACAACCCACTAAAACACCAATAAGGATGGTAAAGTACCACCAAATGTGATCAATTCACATATAAATTACTTAAAGTGCAATTATGAACATCTCTGATTCCAAGAAAAGGTAGGAAAAGGAAATTGGTAGAATGGTGGAGAAGTCCCTTATTGTTTAGCTGATCCCACAAAGGAGGAGAAGTCAGTGCTTCTGGAACTGTGGTCTCAATTCTATTTTAACTGTCTAGATTGAGAAGCTGTCTTGTCTAATAAACACACAAATTCCAGAGCACTTATAGTGAAAACAGTAAACAAGAATACAGGTGAGGAATCTCCTATAATCTGAGCAGAGAGAAGTGCCCAGATCACTATAAAAAAACGTTTTTGTAAAAAGAACCCCCCAAGGTTTTATCTAAAATTGGTATAAACCAGTAAGAATGGCAATAGCATAGCTTTACCATGGGCAACAAAACTCCTAAATGTGTTATTCCTCAATTAAAAGATTGAATAGACTCAGAGTATTTCATTAGAAGATTGTTATGAGAAATACATGAAGGGATCATGTTTGCTTGGTAACAATTATTCCTCTTTTTTGGTTAATGTTAATCCTGTTTTGTAGGAGGTTTTGGATTATTATACTGCAAATGAAAACTCACCACTGCGATGGAAAAAGCCTGAGGTCATTGAAAAGTTAAAGGTACAGCACAACAAGGCTTAGCTTCTCGTGTGTGTCTATTCGAATTTCGAGATGCACCTAGTCTGTACAAGCAATGGTAGAAAAAGTCAACAGGAAGCGTCAAAGGAAGTTACAGGTTTTCTAACATAGCTGAAATATTTGGCTGAATCCCAAATCCTTTTTTGGGATTTGAATGAATCCCGAACCAAATCTGAACTCTTGTTTTTATATGTAAATTAGGAAGTCGAGGGGGAAAGAGAACCGCGCACTGTGCATGTGACAACTTTTTTTGATTTCCTTGTTTGTGTAACAAAATAGTCACCTGATTTCTTGGAGTCGGATTTTGGCCAGGCACTTGGATTCGACTGAATCCGGATCCTGCTGAAAAATTTTGGCCAAATCCCAAACTGAATCCTGGATTTGGTACATCCCTATTTTAAAGGAGAAGGAAATTCCCTGGGCGCAAAAACCCTCCCCTGTGTTGACCCTCCTCCCCCCTGGCCTACCTGTCCCGCCGGGCAAATGCCCCTAACTTGTTACTCACCCCTCTGCGCAGGTCCAGTCCACGGAGTTCACAGGCACCATCTTCTCCCAAGCGGTCTTCTTCCTGCTTTGACCGGCGTTTTTGGCGCATGCTCAGTAGGAGCATTTTACCGGTACGGATCTACTGCGCATGCGCCAAAAGTCACAAAGTTTTCAGATTTCGTGACTTTTGGCGCATGTGCAGTAGATCCGTACCGGCAAAATGCTCCTACTGCGCAAGTGCCAAAAACGCTGGCCAAAGCAGGAAGATGACCACTTGGGAGAAGATGGCGTCTGTGAACTCCGTGGACTGGACCTGCGCAGAGGGGTGAGTAACAAGTTAGGGGCATTTGCCCGGGGGGACAGGTAGGCCAGGGTGGAGGAGGGAGGGGGGGCAACACACGGGAGGGGGGAGGGATTTTTGCGCCCAGGGAATTTCCTTCTCCTTTAAAGGAACAGTAAATAAGCTGCTGTGTAATCATAGGGGCAGTCATGCAAGTTAAAATAGGGCTAAATGGCACAGGTTAAACAACAGATAGCAAATATGCTCTGTAGTATTCAATGAATTTCGATTGCTGCGTAAGAACAAAACACTTATTTTACAGAACTTACCTTCAGCTATGTAACTTGTACTTGTTTTACTTTTTCAGACTGAATGACTGCACCCATGACTACACAGCAGCTTATTTATACACACTATAGTCGCATTTCTGAAGCAAACATTCTAGTTTTACTAGTGCAAGGCAGTGTATTCTATGTTAATTACTTTAAAGCACTTCCATTTTTTGGTGTTAATGTTCCTTTAAAGCCAAAATTTGACCTTGTACTGTATGTGTGCATCTGATTGTCAGTAGACATTATGACAAATATGTTCTTGCATGTTTTGTCTCCTATTTGAGCCACTTCACAAAGTTAAACAGATGCAGTGTAGTACAGTATTGTGCCTAATGATAACCAGTAATGTGTATATTTTGCAGAAACTGCTTAAATCATTTGTCTTTGCTGTCTTTCAGGAAATGGCAAAAGCAGAAGGGCTGTGGAATTTGTTCCTCCCGGCCATCAGCGGCTTAAACCAGACAGATTATGCATTCATTGCAGAGGAAACTGGGAAATGTTTTTTTGCCCCAGAAGTTTTTAATTGTCAGGCACCAGGTAATCGTAATGACGATTTTGTATATTGATTCAGACCAGTTATGTATGAATGAGTTAACCAAGTTCACTGAACACTTCCGAGACAATAAAAGGCTGCAGATAAACTCTTCGTGTAAAGAAGACCATATATTTGTGACCTTTTATTGTTGCTGTAAGCAAATTCATCTTTTTGCAGATATGATGTTCACAGCTGTGAAACTTTGCAATATGCAGAGTTACTTAATTTAGAAGCATCAGCCGATTTTTGTAAATAAGTTGTAATTCTAGGCAGTGTCATTCTGTGGCTACTAAAGGAAATAATGTACTGTCTTGCATAAAAAAGGGCATTAACTCAAGGGATGAAAACATAATTTACAGTCCTTAAGAGGGATATAATAATAATAGCTGGAGAGAGTGCAGAGACATGCATCTTAACTGGTTAGAGGGATGGAAGATTTCAATTATGAGGGTAGACTTTCTCAGCTGGAGTTGTTCTCTCTGGAAAAAAGATGCTTTGCGAGAGGACACGATTACTCTTTACAATTATAGTAAAGGGCATTATAGATAGAAATCGGGGAATCTTTTTTTCCCATAAAAAGGTTAAGGTGGCCATAGACATTACAATTACGATCTTTCCAGGAAAGATTGTTCATTTCCATACACGTGTAAAGCTGAATCATCCGATATACAGGGGGGAAAAAATAGAATTCTACCTGCGCCAGATCAGAATTTTCCGGCCAGCCAGATCGACGAGCCGACCGATATCCAAGTCTTCTGCTGATATCGGTCAGCTATTTTCGGTGCTTCTATGGCCACCTTTACAATGCCAGTCCTGTTTATCAGAATAATAAATAAAAATAGAACCTTCTAATCTGTTTTTTAAGTAGTAAACTGCAGGATTTTGCAGGAATCTGTATTTTTATCAAAGGCTCATAGCAAGAATATAGCATTATATATTTATAGTAGTGATCTAGTTTACATTTCTAGGACAAATCTGTATATTTTGAAACAATCTGCATCAAAATACAAGGACAAGGACACATAGGGCTACCAAATAGTCAATCCACTTTTTTTCATGCGTGTGTTGCTCCCCAATTATTTTTATATTTGAATGTGGCTCATAGGTAAAAAAAAAAAAAAAAAGGTTGGGGATCCCTGTATTAGAGAGACCTTGTGGAGGGCAATTTGAGGCTGATCCAATCATTTGGCCCTCAATAACAACTAACAAGGGTTTTGTACAAGAATCGTAAATGCAATTTCTTGCTGGTTGAGATTTATCATCTATTTGTGACATTTTGCCTTCTTACTGCACATTTCCAACTATGGTAATGATTTTTCATGTCTAATCAACAGACGGACAAAGTGAGGTAAAGGTAATGTAGTCTGATTATAAATATTTGAATTCTGTATAGTTTAATATTGTTTTGTTTTTGGCAGACTCCGGCAACATGGAGGTCCTTCACATGTATGGTACTGAGGAACAGAAAGAAAAATGGCTCAAGCCTCTGCTTTCTGGGCAAATCCAGTCCTGTTTCTGCATGACAGGTCAGGAGATTTCAGATTTTAAAATCTGTTTGATAGCACATTGGGGAAGAACTAAGAACTGTCTAGATCGTGTCTGCATCTAGATATTAAAGCAATAAAATGTGATCCATGTTCGAGACTTACCGCCATTAGCCCATGCCTCTGGTAGCCCACAGCTGATTCTGTAATTAATATTACAAACACTTATTTATAAAGCAATGATATATTGTGCATTTGAAGGGTCCAGGGGACATGGTGGCTTAGTTTATGGGGTCTACTGTATTGTAGTTTCCATTCACCTGCATGTTGGACTTCACCAGCACGCTCCTTTGCTGCAAGAGGCAGGCAGCAAGCAACTGCCAGGAACCAGGTAGGATGGGGGCCTGAAGCTGCATGCCAGGCCCTGCCATAGACATTTTTTGAGGTGGGGCCTGGCACTTAATGTACACCCACTGAGATAAGCATCCAGATTGCATACAAAAGTCCTAACTGACCCAGGAGGTCACATGACTCACTGAAACTTGTGTATTATAAAAAATAAAGGACCCTGTTTGGAAAATATGAGGATATTAGAGGTCTTCTCGGCGTTCCATAACCTGTTTATTTCATGTATGGTTGTGGAACTCCTCGGTGACTTGTAATATCTTTATGTTTTACAATAGGGGGTACTTTATTCACTATGTACATGCCAAATATTCCTATGAGTGTGTGTGCCAGAGTCCTGCGCGTGTCCATTTTTTGGGACCCGTACCCAACCCGTACCCGCAATCTGCGTCGGAAGTAGCCGTGACCAGAAAAAAGGTGTAAATATCGCTATTGAGAAGACCCGCGGCCCGATCCGCAGAACCGCCGACCCATGTCTTTAACCGCAACCGGAACTTCTACCCATAACCCGCAGGGTACCGCAGATTTTTTGCTGATAACCCGTGGGTACCCGACCCGCTGCAGGACTCTAGTTTGTGCTTTACTACTGCCTAGGAGGACAGATGGGCAGGTAAGCTTATGAAGTGTTGGATAGATATGAAACTGGTACAGCTTAATATGATTGTCTAAATAAAGATTTTTGTACTTTTTTACGGATACTGATTTTCTTTAATCAGTCCAAAAGGACACAAACACAGTCGATAATATTCACAAGCACAAAACATTACATTGCCTCATTATAATCTTAAACATTAACAGGCAAAGAGGATACTGTAACTAGGTCTTGCAACCCAACAGATACAGTTTTCCTTTTAAACAGGTCATCATTAAATATGTCCTATTAATTGGCTGCCATTGTTTTTAGACCTGGTATTACTTTACCCCAGAAGGGATGTGTACACAGGGCCAGAATTAGGGGTAGGCAGAGTAGGCACGTGCCGAAAGCTCAAAACTTAATATAAAATGTATATTTTTTGAGCACTTTTCAAATCTACGTTAATTGTTTTTATTTTTAATTTTCATTATGCTAACACAACCCCCCGCTGTTCAGACAGAATGTAAAAGCTAAACTGCTGCAGGAAACATTGCTTCTCTGCTCACTCCTATCACACTGACCAGTGAGCACAGAAGTGGCAGTAGATTAATGCTTTTCTTGAGCTGGAGGTAATTCAAGGCTTGTGCCTATACGTGAAACTGCTTTGCATCAAGTGAATTAGACCCTAATGCTGCTATCTAAGACACGTTCTTCAGCATATCAGTAGTGAAACCATGCCTACTGAGATGAACTAGTGAGCAATTTATTAAATTGATACTAATTTGCAACCACATTGGTGAATCATTTGCAAGTTGTAGTGAACACTGTTTAGCTTTGTAGTTTTTTGAGCTGTTAAACCTCCTGCAGCCTTTGAGAGCCAAAGGTTTGTTCCGATACAGCATGGAAACAACTGGTTGAACAGTAAGAATCCTGTGAACTGTATGGGGCAAATGCACTAACCTGCAGAGTTGGGCTAGCACAGCCTTCGCCAAACTTCGTCTGGTAAATTTTCAACAGGCCGCTGCTAATTCACTAAAACCCGAAGTTGCGCTCAGGAGGCGAAGGGTAGTGAAGTTGCGTTGGCGTTAATTCCTCAGGCTAAGCAAAGTTGCGATAGCGAAGGCTAATTTGCATATGGCGCCAAATTTAAATTTGAATGGACGTGTATTCTGCAGCGCATACAGAACACTACACAAGCCCAGGGAAACTTAATAAAAGTTTAAATAGGTGTTCTAATGCCCTACACATGTGCCCACAGTATATGTAAGTTGCCATATGTTAACAAATTTTCAGGGGAAGGTGGGAACCCTCAAAAAAAAATTCACTCTTTTTCAGCCTATCACCCAAAAAAACGCCAGCAAATTTCAAAATTTTTTGGACTTTTTTTTACAAACTCCTATCTATTCTACTGAACTTCGCCTTCTCTGACCTGGCGAAGTAAACTCTGGCAAAGGAGGTAACGTTCACAAAACAAAAAAAATCTTATTCAATTTGCGTAGTTTCGCCCCCTTCACTAGAGTGCAACTTCGCCAGCATTAGGGTGCAAAGTTGCACTAGGCTATCCAATACGCTGCCCAATTTTCGACAGGGTCACTGTCACTGATAGTAAATTTGTGAAGTGGCAAATTGATGTCACGCTGGCAAATTTTCGCCAGCGTTAGCCACTTCGCATTTTAGTAAATTTGAGAGCATGAGGCCACCAGCCACATTTCTTGACTTAAAACACTGACTTGTATGAATTACTTTACTATTTAATGTAGCCTCCTGCAAAATATTTAGAGTAATTTTAGTATTTAAACTAATTTTAGATTTATGTGCCCCATACAATGCCCACTTCAATTGGCCTTGTGTTTTAATATGGTTGCTAAATTTCCCTGACTTTTTCTCAGGGGACCCAAACCTAGTTTTAGGGGCAGATTTATTGAGTTTTCTATGGTATTTTTGAGTCAAAAATCGATTGTGGTTTTTTTTTTTTTTTCTTTTGAAACTCAAATTTTTATATAAATCTAACACCATCTAAAACCTGTCAAGGTCATGTAGAAGTCAATGGCAGAGGTCCCTTGAACCATTTGAAGATGTTAATAGCCTTCATGATGTTCAAGTTTTTTTCCTGCAGGAAACTCAATCTGTTCGAGTTTTCAGGCTGTTTACCTCTGAACTCGCTGATTCAAATTTTTTTCTTAAATTAGAAACCATTCGAGTTGTGAGTTCATTCAAGTTGATTTGAAGTCTAAAAAAGCTAACATAACTCTAAAACTCGACCTTTGATAAATTACTCCCTTAATTACAATTTTGCATTGTTGGTAGAAATATTAGGAGGTTTAAGGAGACGCAGACAAAACAGCATGGGGATTTTTGAGTACTTGCTAGTGGGTTAAGAAACTTTGAATTACAGTAAGCTGTGGGAATCATGTGGCAACAATTCTGTGTGAGAGAACTGTGTATAAAATGTAATGAAATGTAAAAGACTTTCATAAAAAAATAGCTTGTTCTTTTACAGACACGTTAATGATTATGAAGGTCTATTTTTTTGTGTTGAAAAATATTGTTCATTAATTGTAATGTGCTATGAATCCTACACATTTTTCACATTCTGCTCATATCTCCAACACTTGTGGGTAGAGAATAGATTTGCTTTATTTATGGGGCTGCACTGTCCAGAACTGATTTATTTAGGTGTTTCATTTTACAAAATGTGCAAAAGTATTTAAAACCCTTGCGTGCCTTTCTGCAGCCAAGGTTATTTCAAGTCATTCTCATTTCAGTTGCTGTTTTATATTAGTGATTTATTTTAAGGCTTTAAAGTAAAAACTGCTTTGCAAGATAAAGGAAGTAATAAGAGTGGGGGTCACCCTCTCCTTCCTTTTACTAATATATTACTGGTCTGGTCCTATAAAATCAAAGTGGTATTTGCCTTTCAGACTGATAAATGTAGCAGCTGGAGTTTCCCAATGTTTTCAAGAATGTACAGGATAATTTAATAAAAGGTACAATGTTTGCTCACAACAACCAATGCTACAGAAAACATTGTTTCTTTTGTTGCCCACAGAGGTTCATTTTAATACAGAATACTGCCTATCTTAAAATGAACATGTCCTTGCTTCTTTTCAAATATATTGGTAGCCAAATTTAGATTCTGGTTGTGGGAACTGTGGAAAGTCTGCTCCTCTGCAGTGACTCCAGTGGAGGGACTCCATCTTATGTCTTGTCCCAGGGATTCCTTTTGGATGTCCAGGACAGTGTGAATGGTCAGGGTCAGTCATGGGATCCCAAGGTCAACTGAGACCTAATCAGGTATCAAAGAGGCTGTTGTTTTCTTCTCAAGCATCGGCCAATGAGCTACCAAATTGGAAGTAGCTGAGCATGTTCAGATTTCTTAATTTTCTGGTTGTAAAGAAAAGAAGTGGCATTAGGGTAGTTATATCTCACCATTAATACAAGGCACTTGAAAATTTTATCCATGTAATCTGCATTTTGTCATAGGTGCCATGTATGAATGAGGCATGACCAATATATTGCCTCCATATTCATTTAAACATATAGAATGTGCAGAATGGTTTGGCTTATGGCCAGCGATGCATGCTAGCAATGGCAATAGCCTCTTTACATCTGAGCCAATATTAGTTTGAGTAGTTGAATCTTCATCTCTGTGGAATAACATGGCATTGTGCTCCAGCTTACAGTATTTTTCTTTACCATATTCATTTGTTTATTTTATCTTGTCATAATTTTCTTTTGTTCTATTAGTTTGCACAGTTGTTTTTTTCTACAAAACATTCTCACTATACAACATTAAATTATTTTCATGCAATGGTATACATGTAAATAAAGAAAAGGCCAACAAAAGAATCTTTTGTTATTATTCTATTATAAAGATGTGTACAGTCATCCAAATACTAAAGCATCCATTCATGACTAATGCTGTGTGTTATCTTTTTTAATGATAGAACCTGATGTGGCTTCTAGTGATGCCACCAACATGGAATGCAGCATTCAGAGGGATAGAGACAGTTATGTAATCAATGGGAAAAAGTGGTGGAGTAGTGGTGAGTATATTCCTGGCACAAATGAATCACACTGTGAATGGCCTTTAAGTAGCTACTGATATTCAATTGTATTAAATTGTAATAAACAAAAAATACAAGAAGTCTTTGTGATGGCTGTCTGGACTGCTAGTGTATTCTAAGTCTGCCTCTAGCTGTCCAGCCATCCTGGAGTTATCTATTTGAAGACTTTTCCAGGCAACAGTGACCCTACAAGAGTTTGCATAAGTTCTTATTCATATAGAGATTGGTTTGGAGTGCTTTGAACCCATGTATTTGAGCTATTTCGAAGCCTTACCTATGCCATGTATGCCAAAGCCCTTAATTATTTGGCAATAAAATACTTTTTGTTAAGCAAACTAGCTGAAAGAACATTTCCAAACCAATAAAGTAGCTTCTTAGGTGCATTACAAAGAATAGTTAAACCTTTAAATTACCTTTACATTTGTCAGCATGTCAACCTCACAAATCCGTTTTTTACAAAATGATAAATATCTGCTATAAAATCAAGAAATTATGGATTTTTTCACCCACGTCTTGTTTCCTGCCACAGGGATTCAATGGAGTGAAGGGTTGTTAAGCCCAAAATGTTGCCTTTTTTATGCTTTTTCAGGGTGCTGTTTTGCTGTTGCTTGTGAGTTGTGGCTCATAGAAACTGCAAACCACTCCCTTACTTTTGCCTGATTTGTTCTTTTGTAATCAACTGATTGGGTTAAAAGTGAAAAACAGGGGCAAACAATTGACAGCTTATATTCGAGTAACAATGTGTCTATTAATTTTTGACCATTTTGTATTATTTGAAATATATGCCTCAATCAGAAGGTTCGCAAAAAAATTCTGCAATTTTGTGGAGGTTAGAATTGATTAGGGAATGTTGGACATGGTCCATAACATGTAGCACAAAATGAATGAAGCAGTACCATGAATGATGCAGTACCATCCTGCATCTGTGCAGATTTAGTCGCCTGACGACTCATCGCCTCTTCTGTGTGGTGACAATCTCCCCAAACTGCCTTCCGTCTGCTTGAATTAAGAATCGCCTGCGCTAAAACACTTGCGGCGCTTCGATTTCCGAAGTCGCCCGAAGTTTAGTGGGACTTCATTCAAGCATACGGAAGGCAGTTTGTGGAGATTGACGCCGCGCAGAAGAGGCGATGAGTCGCCAGGCAACTGAATCTCCCCGAATCTGCTCATCTGCCCCAACCCTTAGAATGGGTTATCTTATACTAGTTTTTCTAAAAATATCTAATCTAATAAGGATTTATTGATATAACTACCTTTGCCCCAGTAGTTCCTTCTAACGTCTTCTTGTCCATATGTGTAATTCTAATATACTGTATGCACAGAGAGGTAGGTAGAGAAATAAGTCATAAACTGTGCTTTCACACAACATTTTCTGTGTTCATTGGCCTCAATGTGTGTGTGCACCCATAAGCACAAAACGTAGAGGTTAATCTGCTTGGATTTTACATTGCACTGTTGTAATGATGTATGCATAGAATACTTCAACCAAGAGAAGCAATATGACTGCTTTCACCTTATGTGAATGCTAAGATGCAGAGGATTGTTCTGATGACCTAGCATTTGCATATACCATGAATTAAAAAATGTTCCATGAAAAAAGGCAGTTTTAACCAGAAAAAAACTTTTAGTTATGATAATACAAAAAATATTTACAATTCTGCTACAAATGTAATGAAGAGGCAAATTTACCAGCCTGATGCATTTGCATATAATACATATGAGAGATCCAACATTTTGCTGTGCAAGTCATATAAGGGCACATTTTTTTACAAGTGTTTTAGATAGAAAAGCTGCTGGTTTCTTCAACATGGTTTTCTGAATGCATAGAGAACTCTTCAGTGCTGTGTATTCTTTGTCTTCGTAAGGAGCCACATCTTTTTGCAATCTTTGAAATGTAACATTTAAACGTTGTCCCCATGAAGGCATATAGAACTGGATTGAGGCAACAGTGAAACAAGGCTAAACTTTCAGTCACCTGAATCATAATATCAATGGTTCTGCTCATACTGCAACTAGTTATTAAGGCATATATGATATCTATAGCCCTCCAGAACTTAATTACATTATATGGTAATTGAGTTACTAGGAAGACGCCAACCACTGCCAACAGCACCTTAAGAGATCTTGATCTTTTAATATTGGGAGTTTTTAGCACAATTTTTGCCATTGATGCATAGCAAAATACCATGACAAGAAATGGCAGTAAAAAGCAAAATACTATCTCCAAAATCTGGATCAAGACAGTGGTTTGCTTTACCTTATCTTTAGGGTATACTGGAAGGCATGCGTGCTTGTTGTTATGTTCCTTCACAGTGCTGAAATATAAATCTGGAATACTCAACAGCATAGAAGTACTCCAGACAAAGAGACAGATTACCCGACCCATCTTTCCAACGGGTTGTGCACTGGGAGCCTTGGTTACAGCAAAATATCTGTCTAGACTAATACAAGCCAGGAACTGCATACCTGAGCTGAAATTTATAGTATACAAAGCAGAAGTTATCTTGCACATGAATATGCCAAACTGCCACCCTACTGCAGCATTAGTTGCCCAGAAAGGTAGTGTAAATAGAAGTAAAAGGTCGGCTACTGCCAGATTAAGAAGGTACACATCAGTCTTGCTTTTCATCTTCTTGTAATAAGAGTATATGGCAACCACCAGAGAATTCCCAGCCACCCCTATCACGAATGCCACAGCATAGAAAGCAGGGAGGAAAATCTGTGCAAACTGTCGAACTTCCTTCTTCTCACAGAGCTCTTCGTAATTACCATAGTCAAAGGTGGTGTCTCCATATTCATCATAGTTTTCTGTTGTTGCTCTTATTGTGGTATTGATTTTTTCCTCCATGGTGGTTTCTTTAATAAAGCAAAAATAATGTCATATTACATCATTGTAATTAACCAAGCTATTAATCTGAAATATATTCATATACGTTTTGGTTAGTGAATTCAAAAATTATGGGCTGGGCCTATTGATGCCATTGTGTCACTTTTGTTATTAAAACTTGTATAGCATTTCAAAAAAATGTACCTTTAACTGTAAAAATATATATAATTCATTGTATCCTCAGAGTTCCATGACCTGAACAAAGCACTCAATCAACCTAATGGAACTCCTCAGTGACCCATATTTTATATCTACCAATCAGGGTTACAATATTATCAATATTTAGTTTTGACCACTAGCAAACATCTGGTACGTGTAAAGCCAAGAAAACCAATTTCTACAATAAAATGACTTGCTTTACATACATACATACATACATAATGCCAGCGTGGTCTCTAGTTACACCAAAGATTGTTAAATAATGCTACAAGCCAACAGTTTATTAGTATTTGCAGGGGTGATCACTACTTCACCTTTAGTCATTAATTTATAAATTAGTGATCAGCCTCTTATTGAACTTATTGAACTTCTGTCTGATGATGACTGTGATGACTTCTGTCTGAAGATAACTGTGATGGTGTGCCAGATGATAGGCACCCCCCACTGATCACTTACCTAATACCTCAGGTTGGTGCTCCTGTAAGCAGACAACTGCACCGGCCTGGGGTACTTATGATCGAACACCACAGAGTGATCTTCTTCCTTTTCTTCACTCTTCAATGACCCAGAGGCTGACACATGTGAAGTAGAGTCAAAAAGCCACGTTTTGCATCAAATTCCGTTTTTTGCTGTAGTGTGAAGAAGGGAGAAGGATAGGAGCACCGGCCCCAGGTATCAGGTCAGCTATTATAATCACTGTGGGGAGCCTAACATTTGACAACCCCCAGTGGTTTCACCTTTTATACGCCTTACGTTTCTCCTGGAACATAACTAGAGTAAACCCTTTGCTCTTTACACTGGGTTCCTTTTTATCATTTACACCCGTCAATTCATTAGCCTTTTTTATACCCCATGCAGCTGAAAATAGTATCTGTTTGTTGGCCATTTACCTCATCAACCGAAAAAAAAAAAAGGTTATAAGGCTTATTATTTATTGTTATTTATATTTTTAGTCAGGTGTTCTGCTATAAATCTTTCCTACCAACATCCAAATTAGAGTAAGTAAGCCCTAGCAACTAGACTGACATGCAAATCATATTAGTATTCCACTGCCTTCAATATACTTAAAAGATTTTAAAGTGTTTAAACTCTATCTGAGTTATGAATATATTATTAACCATTGTGCTTGATTTGGGAAGGGTAAAGAAATGATTAGGTCTACTTACTCTGTGTCATAAAGATTTTAGCTACCTTTATACAGCTACCAGTTTTTAAACCAGGGCCCAGATCAGGGGCGTAACTATAGAGGAAGCAGACCCTGCGGCTGCAGGGGGGCCCAGGAGGTATAGGGGCCCCATGATGCTCTAGTTCATATACAATTTCAAAAAATATTGATAAAACAGAACAACCTCTGGATATGTTGGGGGCCCTAAAATTAATTTGCTGTGGGGCCCAGTAACATCTAGTTATGCCACTGGCCCAGATGCTATTTTATTCTTCTTTGAAGAATGATTACAAGTCAGCATGCCAGTACTATGCCTATGAAGAAACATGTCGCTAGGGATACATGGTGCCAGTTGTGAGTGGATACAGCCAGCACTCAAAGGGTTAAAGCAAAGGAATTATTGGAACTCCACTTAGGGGCATATTTACTAAGGGTCAAATTTCGAAGTGGTAAAACTTCGAAATTGGACCATCGAATTGTAGAAATTAGATAGTCAAAGGGTTTTTTTTTTGAGTGAATTTAGCTGTTTTCAATCGCATTCAAATTGTTTGATCGATCGTAGAAATCGTTCGGATCCCAAAAATTACTTCGAATTCAAATTTTGAATTCGAAAATTCACTTCGAATTCACTTCGACCCTTAGTAAATGGGCCCCTTAATATTGTGGTCTCAAAATTGTAAACCTTTGCTTTATATCTTTTTTAGTTGTAAAAAGAGAGGTTTATATCTGCAGATTTCTACGTTTTCAACATAGTGTAGTGTATCAAGTGCTTTTCCTATTACATCTTTTTTTCTTCTTTTATCTCTGCGTCCTTGTTACAGAGATCAAACTAGCTCTAATAAGACCCAGATTTAAACTATTAACTGCTGTTTACAGTAGGATTTATAGTTCCTGGTGGAGGAATTTTCAGTGTAGTACATTGTATAGGATTCTGTTCACTGTGCATCCCATTGTTATTTTTGTACAATGCATAAAACTGCCCCCCCCCATTTATTACAAAGTTTACTCTGGATGTCTGAAAATGTCTTAAAAGCCCCAAACCACACCTAGGAACAGCATTACAGCAATATCCAGTAACTGCCTGCAGCCCAGTTCCACAGATTTCCATCAAACGTCTCCAGCAGTAAAGGGCAACATCTGGTGCAGTTTTACTTGTTATGTTGCACATTCTATATTTATCAGACACAGTACCTCAAAAATCTATACCAGTTTGTGTGTCTATTGAAAAAAATAATGCTGGTCTATTCTTTGATGTTACTTTAAGAACATAGATATTTAGTTCCAAGTAAAACAGAGTATGGCAAATATAGGTCTGTATTTAACAGTTTGCAGAACTTAGCTGAATATTACCGTGTTCCACAAGCAATTTATCAACAATGTGCTAATTTGCATATCACACCTTGAAAAAGGATTGGCATAAACAAGCAAAACTATCTATAACGGTTTACTTTTGTTCTTTTAGTTTTTTTTCATTATTTTTAATGGGGTGGTTCACCTTTGATTAACTTTTATTATGTTGTAGAATAGTTAGCAACTTTCCATATTTATGGGTTTTGAATTATTTGCCGCCTTCTTCTGACTCATTCCAGCTTGCAGATGGGTCACTGACCCCATCAAAAAACAAATGCTCTCTAATAGCGATGTTCGACCTCATACCCCCATTTGCGGGTGCGGGTCAAGCTCTTCTTCCTGCTCTTCCCACTCAACACCTTACACTGCCGGCTTCCAGTTTATAGCAACGCGCCTGCTCGCCCTGCCCCTTTTGTGACATAATCAGCTGGGCAAAGGAACCCGGAAGGCAGGCGCGGGTGGAGGGAGGGTGGGTTTGGGTCGGGTAAATCCCGACCCGCACATCACTATTCTATAAGACTAAAATTTATTGTTATACACAGGTATTGGGTCCGTTATCCCATTATCCAGAAAGCTCCAAATTACGGAAAGGCCATCTCCAGTTGACTGCATTATAATCGAATAACCCGAATTTTGAAATATGATTACCTTTTTCTCTGTAATAATAAAACAGTAACTTGTACTTGATCCAAACTAATATATAATGAATCCTTATTGGAAGTAGAACCAGCCTTTTTGATTTATGTAATGTTTACATGATTTTCTAGTAGACTGAAGGTATGAAGATCCGAATTACAGAAAGATCCATTATCTGGAAAACCCAAGGTCCCAAGCATTCTGGATAACAGGTCCCATACCTGTACTACTTT
Organism: Xenopus petersii; assembly: GCA_038501925.1. Classification (NCBI taxonomy): domain Eukaryota; kingdom Metazoa; phylum Chordata; class Amphibia; order Anura; family Pipidae; genus Xenopus; species Xenopus petersii. The sequence goes on along the minus strand of CM076682.1, from coordinate 111,078,227 downwards.
TTATTGCTCATCTTTCTATTCAGGCCCTCTCCTATTCATATTCCAGTCTCTTGTTCATATCAATGCATGGTTGTTAGGGTAATTTGGCCCCTAGCGACCAAAATTTCTGAATTTGCAAACTGCAGAGCTGCTGAATAAAAAAGCGGAATAACTTATAAACCACAAATAATAAAACAATGAAAACAATTGCAGATTGTCTGAGAATATCACACTCTACATCAAACTAATTATAAGAATCCTAGAAAAACCAGCCTATTTAATGTTTACATGATTTTCTAGAAATAGATTTTCTTAAGGTATAAAGACCCAAATTATAGAAAGATTCATTATCCAGAAAACCCCAGGTCCCTAGCATAGGTTAGATACGTGTTATAATGTAATAATCTCTTTTCCAATACAACTAAAATGAGAAAATAATATAAAGAAAGTCAATCATCTGTCAGATGATTCGTAAGTACCTTTTTTCAACTATTCTGATGTAGCCTTGTTTTAAGTGTGAAGAAATGTCATGCTATTAATTTTAAAATCTATTTTATATTTTCTATAAAGTACCCTTATTTCCTTTCTTATTGCTTTGTTACCTTAGACAATGCAACAATCATATGAGTATATTTGTTTAACCCCCCCCCCGCACCTACTTTACTACGACTATACGTTGTGTAGCCCTTAAAGGACATCGTTTTCTTGCAACTCTAGTTTCTTGATGAGTGCGTGAAGGTAAAGTAATATATAACTAACCTTGTTTGTTTCAAGCGGCAGGATTCCTGTCTGGAATTCACTTGCAGCAAAGAATTCAGTAATGAAAAAGAAGAGCTGCTTTTGTGTTTTTGTCATCGTGCCAGAAGGGAGTGGCTGTTCCTGCAAATGGGAGATATGGAGCACTCTTTCACGTTTCTCCGTACTTAACATTGATTTCTGGGAAATTCATGACCAATAGTTCCCTATTTATTTTAGACTATTTTAGACACTGCCTAGAAAAAATAAACTGCTTTAGACAGAAAAACAGAGGGTGAGGTCTGTGAGTTAAAGGATATGAGGTTTCTTGTGCGGGCTGATAAGTGCTGAAAAAATAAATAGATTTTATAGTTCAATCTGTGTAGTTCTTGGCTGTCCAGTTATAACCACACAGGCCAAAAATAACCAAATCATTTTTCTTGTTGATCCATCCAAACCCCTAGACTTTTGTTATTCATTTTGTTGATCAGAATTCAGCAGAAATGAATTATCTGTACTGGTCATCCTTTTACACCCAACAAACTTCTCTTTCTGACCCCTAAACACTGTCACCAATTTCTCTTATTTTCTCCTTTGTTGATCCACTATGATGAAAGAGAACAGTTATACATTTTATTTATTGGAACAAATCTATGCACTAAACTGAATAACTGAATGGCTAGGCTAGGGTTTGGGCTGATCAGTGAGAAGCTGTGGATACATATTTAAACATGCTATGTTTTAACTTCACCCCATCCATCCCTTACTTATTCTGAACTGGTTATTGCTCCCACTTTTTTATGTTCCATTACACTGCCACTTTCCCATTTAAAGGACAAGGAAAGTTAAACTAATGAAGAAGCTACAAATTTTGTATATTATGTTTTGTGCTTCTGTACCAGCCCCAGGCAACCACAGCCCTAGTAGCTCCCCATCTTCTTTTCTGCTCATTCACTGCACATGCTCCATGGTGCTGTCAGTTACTGAGCTTAGGGACCAAATCAAAATATACTGTACACATATAATATAAATGTCACATTATAAGGTTGATATAGATAATTACTACATGGTATCACAGAAACCAGTGCAATTAGCATCAGAATTTAATAATTATCCCTGTAGCATCAGTTTATTTTACAGACCAACCTCATTTTCTACTTGATAATTAGCTTCTCAGCAGCTGCTCAGAGCTCACTGAGCATGTGAGTGAGATGGTAACCCCCTGTGACAAGTTTGAAGTCCTGGATCATTGCTGCTATTGAGAAGCTGAAACTTTAGGCTGCTGCAATAAGTTCAGTATATAAAACATGGCATTTTTAGCCCTATTCATTTTTAGGATTTAGTTCTTCTTTAAGTCACTTGGTTGTTATATCATCTCTTAACCCTTTTTCATATATATATATATATATATATATATATATATATATATATATATATATATATATATATATAAAAAAAAAACATATAATAAATAGTAACATAAACTGAACTGCAACACTTACCCTAGATACTCCAAATCCACATGGAGTCTAAAAGTAACTTTATCACTCATCACAAATATAAGGTGGCCATACATGGAAAGATTAAATCTGATGATATCGATCCTTTAGACCAGCTTATCTGCCCATGTATAGGGGCTTCTGATTGGTCTCCAAGATCGATACCTGGCCAAAAACCGGGCAGATATCGATCGGGCAGGTTTCAGTTTTCCTGCTATTGAGGACCGCATCAACAAACCGTCAGCGCCCATTGCCATCATTATAAACCTATCATTTGACCCTAGGGCCCAACGATCAGATTAATCCTATATTGCCCTGCCATTAGTGGGCATATTGGGGAAAGATCCGCTCGCTTGGTGACCTTGCCAAACAAGTGGATCTTATAGTGTATGGCCTCCTTGATTCCAGTGGATCTCAGTTATGTAGGGTAAACATAATTTATATGCAGCAATGTAAAATCTAGAATCAGTCACATTTAATCATATATAACTTGCTCTAAAATATACCCTAACCCATAAAAACAAAGACAGAGTCATAAGGGGCCCTTCAACAACAACTCTTTTTTATTTGTGCATGGAAAAGTTGTATTGCTGTTACTGGATACACCTGGGACAGACCCGGGGTGTACAGCAGTTACAATCTCGAATATTGAATCCAAGTATTATAAGGTTATAGTGAGAGCATACTCTAGATTGAGTAATGTGGGGTGAAGTGAGGAGATTTCTTCATATTAATATCCGTTTTACTACTTTGGATACTTATTTATAAAACTGCTAACTGTATGTGAATTGAAATACCCCCACTGAGACATTTGTCTTAAAGGAATAATACCAACTATAGCTTTGCAACACCCAGTCCCAGCAGTTTTCCATTTTTGTGAATGGAGTTTAACTAATAATTTCTGTTCATTGTTGTTGCCTGCTGCACTGATTCCTTCACATCTTTTACATTGTATGGTAATTTTTCATGACCATTGCTCTGTACATAAATAAGAAAGTAGAATTTTACTGTTTATAATAAGTTATTTGTTTCATAAATTCATCATTTCATTCATAATTAGGCCATAGAAGGTAGAGGGGAGAAAAATAATTGCACATTTTCACCGAAAACTGTCATCCCGAATTTTAGTCTTTATAGCTTGCTTTATGGAAGCATATAATGATGACTTGGAATATATATTATGTCGGCACAGAATTTGTCATTTTTTTCATGGAATCACCATAAAATTAATCAGACAGTTTTTTTTTCAAAACTGTAAGATTGACTTCCCTAGGGGGCCAAGTGAGTGGATTTGGGTCCCAAACCTGAAAGGGGATCTAAACTCCTAAAAAAATAAATGGTTGTAAACTTACTTAGAGTAGTCCTCTAGCACTATTACATTTACATTATTTTCTATTTTAAGTGATTTGTCAGATATTAGCAGTTTTAGACTACTTCTAGGTAAGCTTTATCTTTTATACTGTGGTGGTCATCCATAGATCTTACAAGCGCGTGTGGAGAAATATAATAAAGTAGGCTTTTTTTATTATAAATAATTTTTATTTCATAGATACTCCTCTAAGACCAGCTTAAAGGTTAATTAGGGTGCGATCTGGGTTGAATCTTTACTTTCTGTACTAGATGTTATGCCTTAGGGAAATATGATGATTGTTCTTAAAGGACAAGGAAACTGAAATTCATTTGGGGTGCCAATATATTAGACAAGACCAATAAATAGTCACTAACCTTTGACCCCCAAACAGCTAAAGGGATCATCAGGAAGTGACAGAAAATTTGTCCTTAAAATTCCAATCCTTTTCTCTGGATTAGGTGCTGTACAGTTAAGATAAATTCCTTTATTTATTCATGCTTAACAAGCTTATCCTTCCTGGGATGTTTTTAATAACATACTGCAATGCTCTTTCTTGCTCTGCTTTATATCTTTACAAGATTTGCATTGCTGTACTTATGAGATTACACGCCTGGTTCTTCCAAGGGACAATATCCAGGTGTCCATATGTTTTGAATTACAGTTGTCTTAATCCAGCATTAGTAGAACTGGGACTTTCCATGCATTGTTTATTGATATTAAAAGTACTATTTAATGATATGAAACAGAAAAGGCAAATGATTTAAATGGATACTGTCATAATTTTTTTAAGTTGTCATTTTTTATTAAACTGTTACACTTTCAAATAATTAATTTTACTATTTAAAACGTTTTTTTTTTTTCATGATGAGGTTTTTGTTTTAGTATGATCCTGTGCTTGCAGAAATAGCCAGCATTTGTTCAGGCAGCTATTTAATTTTTTTATCTCCCTGCAGTACATGGAATGTTTCCTCCTGTTTTCTTGCAAGGTGCTATACTCTGCCACTAGATGGCAAATTAATAAATATTCAGCAGTGAAGGCAATTTGTGAGCTGATTTTGACCAATAGAAACATACTCCAGCTTTCAGGTAACCTACTTTTTGGAAGAGTACGGTGGTATCAGGACCTATTACTTTTTACTGTGGCTAATATTCTTTTGTTTTACCGTATTTATTGTATTTGAGTTGTCTGTTCTCTCTGTTACTCATGGTATAAGGTATTTAAATGGTGGGGATACTGTTCTCAGAAGTCACTACCAATAGTTCCAAGTGTATGCATGGTCTTTACTGTCCAAGCTGATTCAGAGAGCCTGAAGCTAATTGCATTGTGGTTTTTTAGATAGTGTGCATCCCTGTGACAGTATTCCTTTAAAAGTTTACTGAACATACTTTTTCAGTGTTGTACAAGAAGTGTCTTTTAATTGCTTCTGCAGCAATCAGAGTTTCACTGTAGTGCTCACTGAGCTGGGGCTAATAACCTAGACAGTTTCATATCCCAATCTTTACACAGGCTTTTCTTGGCACTGTATCATCTTCCAGATGAAGGAATTTCTCCCCCTGCCCAGTTATCTGTAAGCCTAGAAAGTCCATCTGCCCTCACAAACTGGATCATATAAGTGGCTTATCTTGTCCAGATGTTCTCAGTTTCATACATCATGTAATAGTGCAGGAAAGGCGTAGCTGTGTAAGTAATGGTATGGGCTGGATTGTGTTTTTGCTGGATAGGTTTGACCTAGGTTAACTATCATACATACAGTCATATGAAAGAGTTTGGGAAAACCTCTCAGCCTCCATTCTCAACAAAAAAGATAACAGTGGTATTTCTTTTATTTCCCAGGAACATCTGAGTACTGGGGTGTTTTTTAAACAAAGATTTTTAGTGAAGCAGTTTTCAAACTATTGACTGGTGCCGTCAATAACTAATGTGGTAAAACCCAGGTCTGGCAGGCCCAGAAAAATATAGGAGCGGCATATGCGCAACCCAAAGATCACCTCCAAAGACCTGCAAGAACATCTTGCTGTAGATGGTGTATCTGTACATCGTTCTACAATTCAGTGCAATTTGCACAAAGCAACATCTGTATGGCAGGGTGATGTGAAAGAAGCCCTTTCTGCACTCACGCCACAAACAGAGTCGCTTGTTGTATGCAAAAGCTCATATAGACAAGCCACAGTCATTTTGGAACAAAGTGCTTTGGACTGATAAGACAAAAATTTAGTTATTTGGTCATAACAAAAAGCGCTTTGCATGGTGGAGCAGGAACACCAGATTCCAAGAAAAACACCTGCTACATACTGTCAAATTTGGTGGAGGTTCCATCATGCTGTGGGGCTCTGTGGCTAGTTCAGGGACTGGGGCCCTTGTTAAAATTGAGGGTCAGATGAATTCAACCCAATATCAACAAATTCTTCAGGATAATGTTCAAGCATCAGTCATACAGTTAAAGTTACGCAGGGGTTGGATATTCCAACAAGACACTAAACAGACTTTGAAATCTATTAATGCAAGTAAAATATTCTGGAATGGCCGTCACAGTCCTGCGACTTGAATATCATCGAAAATATATGGGATGATTTGAAGCAGGCTGTCCATGCTCGGCAGCCATCAAATTTAACTGAACTGGAGAGATTTTGTATGGGTGAATGGTCAAAAATACCGCCATCCTGAATCCAGACACTCATCAAAGGCTATAGGAGGCATCTAAAGGCTGTTACATTTGCAAAAAGAGGCTCAACTAAGTATTGATGTAATATCTCTGTTGGGTTGCCCAAATTTATGCACCTTTCTAATTTTGTTATGATGCATATTGCATTTTTTCTGTTAATCCAATAAACTGCACTGCTGAAATACTACTGTTTCCATAAGGCATGTTATATATTAAAAGGAAGTTGCTACTTTGAAAGCTCAGCCAATGATAATCAAAACTCAAAAGAATTAAGACGGGTTCCCAAACTTTTTCATATGACTGTAAAACAAATAAACATTACAGTAAACATGAATGATTAAAAAAATACATGAATGGTTATTCATTATGTGAAATGACTATAACATTCAGTAATATTAATAGCCATGACATTGAAGTCTTCCATACATGTTTGCTGTTTTGGCCAAAAACATGGATGTATATACAGAAATGTAAGCAGTAAAGGTATTGTCCAACTATAACAGCTATGCTTTTCACATTGCCCTACTGTGTAGTGAAATCACTAGCTCATCAGTTAGACATGCTTTTACTTACAGTACTTGCAGTTTTTCCTTAGTTTTTGTATACACTTATTGCAGTCTATATAGCACATCTTTGAATATTATTATTATTTTGTTACCATTAGAATAGCCACACCGTTAAAAGATGAGGTTCACCCAAAAACTGTTTTTAATATATACATTAAACAAAGTTATTTTAAAGTAATTGCAATTGAAAGCAGTATTGTTGCTCCCTTTCTGTTCTGTGTTTGTGACTCTTTTAAAAAATGTAGCAGGAGTCAGGAGTAGTAGTACAGAGAATATAAACAGCCAATAGATACTGCTTTCAATATCAATTACATTCACAAATCACCTTTAAAATCACTGATACATTTTAATGAGTTTATGCTGAAAAGTTGCTTATTATTGATTTTTCTTTCATTATGCAAGAAATAGTTTTATACTTTAAAACATTTTTACTTTTTTTCTTTTTTACATTTCATTAAATGAATTTTTATGCGTCATGGCTTCCCATTACCTCCCCTTCCAATAAATTATTGTCAAGATACAGTAAAGTACCCAGAAGTACAACAGAGACAAGGCATATCCTGTTTTTATTCAGTTTGACTGTAGTGAAGTGCAGATGTTGATATTTTGGGCGTTAAATTTCCCTTGACCTTCAGCTAAGGTGTGTTCACATCTGTGTGCAACACAATACAGTGCAAATTTGGGAGCAGTAAGCTAACTTTAATGAAATATTAAAACTTTATTATCTATTATCTACATATACAATATACATAGATTTTTTTATATATATTATCTAGTGTTGTCAATGCTGATAACCATGTAATATGAACTTTGGGGTGTAAAGTTTACTTGCGTGTAAAACACAGAGCTGTCAACGCGTGACATGCGGGGACACAACTGTGCATGTGATGTTACTTTTGGTTTTCGTTAAACTATAGAAAAAAACAAACTTTGTGACTTGGTGGCTGTGGTGGTACAGGAGACCCAGGAGGGCACTGACTGGTAAGCAGTTTTATAAATAGTGTCATAGTAATATGAGTTTTGGGGCTCGTAGCTGTTAGGTACACTACTTGGCATATCTTTTTGTTTTTGGGTAAACACAATAATGGTGTAGTGTGAAATACTGCATTGTGGGGTAAAAAAACAAGACTGTTTAAGGAGCATTGGACACCATGTGTCACTCCATGAATAGCCATTTTTAGGGTAACTGAGTTGAGAATTGTACCCACCCCTTTTCCAAAAAGGACTGCCTTTGGTTTTCAGTAGGTGCTGTGAGTTATATGTTAACAACATCTGGATGGCAGCAGGTTCCTCTTAAGACATAGGGCTGCTGTACTACCTCCACCTATGCAATATGTGTCAATTCCCAAGTACATTGTTAGACGATAAGGTGCACTACACCTCTTCGTCCTCTTGGGTAACACTTGTGCTCCTAATTATGTAAGGTTTCCACCTCCTTTTAGACCAATAAAATACTGGCATACCTTCCCAGTAAGGAAGGGATAAAAAGTTAAGATCTGGTGGGTAAATGTGCGGGGTGGTGATGCATAGGGCTGCACACCATGGCTTAAAAACAGAGAAAATTGATAAGGCCTATAAGTCTTCTAAGAGGGCTATGAGATCTGAAAAAGGACATCTGTGACATAATGCATTTTTTATAGGTGTTCCCATTCCCAGTCTTCTAATTCGAAGCAGCACTGCTCATGATTACATCATGTAATAAGGTTATGATATGAGGTTTTCCTTGAGCACAGATGTTAGTGAGAAATAGACTGAACATCTGTTACAAAAGTTATGTATATACAAATTTACAACAAAGGGAATTCATAGCAATATAGGATGTAGTTCTTTGTAACTCAGACCTGTGCTTAAATCTCAGTCAGTGACTCATTGGGAGGTCATGGTAGTACTCGTGGACATTGTGGATTTTTCAAGGCAGTCCAATCAATTTCTAGCCAATCCCCTAGTCCATTTTGGGATCCAAGAGAGATACAAGGTGAAACAGATGATCTATGATGTTTTTTTAATTATATTATTGCTTTAATTAAGAAATATGTATGCTTTTTGTGATTTCTTGCAAGAGGGTAAAATAAGAAAATAAAATTCAAGTCACCTTCTGCTTTCTGTCCCTAAGAGCAAGGTCAAAACTAATAACTAATCATCAGCTGAACTAATAATAAGCAGCTCATTTACATTTGTTACTTAGTATTTTCCCTCTGTAGACCATGATGGATGCACAGTGATATAACATCACTGGAGTTCTCATCAATCAGTCTTTACATTTTTATATATTTATTTGGCACCCTCCTGTGGAGCAGATAAGGTGACCTCTTTGTGCAGTGGTGTACATATTAAATTGCATATAAAGAAATCAGATATTCCTGGGTTTTTATATATATTTACTACACTGGGGCTTGAGAAATAGTAATACAAGTGTAATGCTATTGAAAGCAGTATTTGTCTACTTTGTTTTGTCACCCACCTGCAGAACTAGTATTATCACCAGGACAACAAAATGCCCCAAACCACTACGTGTGCCATAAGCCATCGAATGCCATGAATTAGTGTACATTGTGCCTTCATTTATCAGTTCCTTACTGCTTTTGTTGCAGGTGCTGGAAATCAAAGCTGCCAAGTAGCGATTGTAATGGGAAAGACTGAAAACACATTGGATTCCAGGTAAGGACTATTTGTACTGTGTATATATTTACAGCACATTATGTGAGGAAATGTTGTTTTCCCCTTTACTAGGCTAAGTGTGCATTCGTAAACCGTACACTCATCCAGTTTCCTGTTTCTTGATACCATAAATCAGGTTTAGATGGATTAGCCTTATTGTTTGCCCAACAATTTGCTTCAGGTTTTAGTATGAAACAAATATAAAGATTGATTTCTGGTACTTTCTTTTGTGGTTGTCCACCCGAGGGGCAATGCAATATTGGGTTCAAAATTAACTCCAGGTCTTGTAACCTATATTCCCCAATCAGTAGCCCTGTCATTAGAAAGCAAATATCTGATAGGCTCACTATGAGTTACTGGAGCAAAGATAAAATCTCATTTTACATAGCCCTATCGGTGTAATGTAAGGCAACATAATCATCAGTTTTTTGCAGGGCACATATGAGACAAACATTCTGTGGGGTTAGTAGGATTCAGTTCAACCCTGAACCATGCTTCAGATTATTGGATGGTCTCACTGAATAACACCTGTCATTAACTTGTATATAATTATGTATGGCAGATACAAGCAGCATAGTATGATTATTGTACCTATGGAGACAAAAGGTGTAGAAGTTGTGAGAGCCCTGAAAGTGTTTGGCTATGAAGGTAAGAACGAATTGCACATTTTTTTTAAAAGGTTTTTATTTTGCATTTTATAACAAAAAAACAAACAAACATTATATCATGTATGGTTCCATCTTCTTATAATTATCACAATACAGCGTAAGCATTTGATATATTTGAGTCTTGTAGATTTGTATACACTTTAATTTAGTTATAGCTCTGTATCTGTTATCCCTAGACTTCTTGAATAAGTGGTATAGGTAGTTATGCCACTGTTAGCTTGTCCTCCCTGACATTAAAGCTCCTCTCGCCACACCAGTTCATACTGCTGGGGACACCCTTGCAGTACAGGTGAGTTGTATTAGGGGGAGTGTTTTTTTTAGGAAGTTCAACCAGCCATTAAATGTGGGGGGTTGGGGGGGACATCCAATTCAGAAGAATACATTTCCTGGCATGAAATAGTAGCGTACCGAAAAGTATTCTCATGGCTGCCCTTGGGGGTGACCTCATCTATTACACCAAGAATGCATAACTGAGGGGTTATTAATTTAGGTAGTGCAGTTTTATCCTGAATATAGTTGAGAACCTGAGACCAGAAGGCTTGGATTCGGGGCATGACCAGATAAGGTATAGGTAAGATGCCTCTGAGGCCCTACACTTAGGACACTGTGGTGAGTCGAGTGTGTTCATACGGAACAGCCTATTTGGGGTTAAATAGAGTCTATGTAGGATCTTGAACTGGTTGAGACAAGGTAGTCGAGGTAGTCATAGGCCCTATCAGTTGCCTCCTCCCAGTCCCCATCCTCCAACCCTGGGATGTAAGTATTGCACATTTAATGAAACCGTTGGCAAATAATTATGTGTATTTATGTATATGGGGTTGAGTGGCTGAACCTGGTGAATGTGTGTCATTTTTTAGAATGATCAACTGCTCCACTTTATTAATAATTCTTACTATGAATTCAGTTCATATTTGTTTACAGCCCTCTACCCTGACCAGTTTCAATCTTGGTTTCAGATACTCAGCATGGTGGGCATTTTGAGGTGCACTTCAGAAATGTAAGAGTTCCAGTGTCTAATTTAATCTTGGGTAAGTTACAATCAGATCAGGATTTTAACAGATGATCACTGTGCTAGGCATCTTGTATGAATAGAAATTATATACTCTGGCAACTGCATAGCATTGTTATAATTTCAGTATACATTATAAGAAACAGTGTCAGATCCAAGGGAGGTAGGTATGAAATCACTCACAGTCCGGCTAATATCACACTATATGGAAAGTGCAATAAAGTCCATAATCAGCCATTTTTGTGTCGTGCATTGTTCAAATAGCAGCAGTTTTGAAGAGAACCGCGTCTTTCAATTATAGAACTCTGACTGCATTAGTCAGCCCTGTATTATTGAACAGTGGTTGTGGGAGGCAGGTAGACATAAGGACAGGGCTGAGCTGTGCCTTCTGATGCTGCTCTCTGCACTTGCCACCAGATTTCTGATCCGGCACCCAATGCAGAAAGCAGCAACTCCAGGGGCACAGGTGCTGTGTAAAGGGAGCACTCTTGCACTCGCACCCCTTGGGTTTGCAAATGACCCCTATAATCATAATGCCACAAATGTTCGATCAAACGGTATAATTGAAGGATTTTTAAGCTATCTGTCAAGTTCCAAAAATGCAAATTTTCTGACCTTGCCAATGTAAGAGCCGACCAATATCCATGCCTATGTTGCGTACAATAATATCTGTGCGTCTATGGCCACCATTACAAAGTTCTTTCTGCTCCATATTTTGTGCAGATATAAATATATGACAAGATGCAGAACCTTATGCTATAAAATTATGGAAAAACTTAGTATCAAACTAAAGCAGTTGTGATAGTTTGGTACATATATTTTCTCTACATTAAGCTGTAGTTTAACTGGTTTTAAACATGTAATATATGCTGTTTATATATTTCATATATAAAATATATGAAAATCTTTTAGTTAAGGTGATTCCACACGAGAAGTCTTACTTAGTAACTTCCAAAATAAAGTTAGTAGTACCTTAGTAAATAGTGGATGGAACGTATATTTAGAGGAGGCATTTGTCATAAACCATGTCTAAAGGTAGAGGCTTCAGTGCTTTTGTAAGAGTAATGCAGTAATGGAGACCACACAACTTGCTGATTCTTCAAAATCAAACTGATGGGTATGGGTAACTACCACCTCAATTTTAAATCCCCTGATTTTAAGTTTCCCCTCATTTTACACTTTTTTACACTTAAAAATTAAAATGGGGGTTCTACTTTATGAACAAAGTGTAGAATTACCTCTATCCTTTGGATACATTTCCATTAGTATTACATTAGTATTTCTCTTCATACTGTATATTTAACTGTATTTATGCTGAGTATGACGTTGATTAACTTTTCTTATTCTTTTTTGCTCAGGGGAAGGAAGAGGGTTTGAAATTGCTCAGGGCCGTTTGGGCCCAGGTCGTATTCACCACTGCATGAGAACAATAGGAGCAGCCGAGAGTGCCCTGCAGTTAATGTGCGCAAGAGCTGCCCAGCGGCAAACTTTTGGGAAAAAGCTTTATCAGCACGTAAGTACAGATTTATAAGGGTTGCTCAGTATTGTTCTTAATCACTAAATTGAGACCATTAGGAGGGACATAAAAAAGTTACAGAAAGGGTTCCTGTATGCAGCAAAATCACAGTGGTAATATAAACAATGTCGAAAGCAAACATTTTGGCAGGCAAATTACAAAGGGGTGTTACCGAAATACTGACTTTTGTAAGTTCCACCTTCACTATTTTCTTTGTTCCTGTGTTCAGAATGTATGAAATAACATGTAGCTGTGCAATAATGTTTGCAAATCTGTTGTTTTTTTAACCCACTGTTTCCTGCAGTTAACTAGATGTGCACTATGGACAAGGGTTCATACTAATTTGCATTCTATTGTACAGTATGTAGGGAAAATGCTTGGCACTTCCTATCACTTACTGAGAATTTACAATATTTGATACATTCTCTGCATAATAATACTATATACATTCTCACTTCATTAGCTGGAGTGTGCCATCTGAGCTACCCTACTATGTGCATAGGCAGACCCTAATCTGCTGGATCCGTGGTCGCAGAGTCTTTATAATAGTCATGCCACCGTCATGTATTAGGGTTTTGTGTTCAGCCGCTAACACTGTTCAGTTAGCAGAACTAAGCCAGATATATCTGATACGTTACTAGACCTATAATTCATCTGTTACACTTCAGATTCAAAGAAATCTCAGCTTAGTGTTTAAAGCCAACATCAGTTGCTCTGACTTTACAGTAAACTGCATATAAACACACAGATAATTCCATTATACTTTAATTCATATCATGGACTAATATTGAAGGCAGATGCAAGTTCAAGCTGTACAAAGATGCAAGGGCTGTGCCAAATATGCAAAACATCTGGGATGCAGGATTGCAACTGAATTGTGCGTTCAAAATAGGGAAAAACTGTCTTGCCTATATTTCCATTTGAAGTGGCTAATGAAACCTTGTACTTCAAATGTTTTAGTTTGTACAGGTATTAATGCTTATTAAATGTTGTTCACTTTTATATTAACTTTTAAGTATGATGTCTACTGCTTTTTAATAGAGAATTGAATCTGATTTGTTGCTATTGATAACTGCACTGGTGTACCTAGTAAATCAGCCCTAGCGCGTTTAAATTATGATGAATCAATCCATGTATATTGATTAGACTGAAAGCACCAACAAGCAGTTCAGCTGCACTCGGCTTTCATAAGGTGCTGTATACAGTGCCACTTTAAGGAGAAGGAAAGGTTAAAATTAAGTAAGCCTTTTCAGAAAGGTCTATATAAATAAACCCTCAATGGAATGCTGCTCTGAGTCCTCTGTCAAAAGAAACACAGTATTTCTTTCCTTTTATTGTGTACACATGGACTTCTGTATCAGACTTCCTGTTTTCAGCATAAACCTCCAGGGCTAGGGCTTGAGCATGCTCAGTTTGCTCCTCTCTCTCAGCTGTAATCTGCTCTGAGAGCTATGAGTGAGCAGGGAGAGACTCAGGCAGGAATTGACATCACACCTAGCAAATATGGCAGCTGCTATCCTAAACAAACAGAGAGAGCTTCTAGAGCTGTTTACTCAGGTATGGTAAAGCATTTTGCAGAATAAATATAGTCTTATAGCTTGCACTATTGTGGCTAATCTATTGGCAATAAACTGCTTCAGTAGCTTTCCTTCTCCTTTAAGGAGGATTTCTGGCGATTCTGACAAATAGCTTTAAAGGAAAACATTTTAACTGGATAAATATAGTAGTGGTTTGTTCAATATTGGAAATGTCATTACCCATTTAAGAAAACCCAATTTTAGGCAAAATATGTTCTGTTTGGGAATAAAGCTTCAGTTATTAATACCACCCCCCCCCCCATTCCCTCTCATTTTAATATTATTTTGTTACCTGATTCATAGATATATTTCTGTGCATTTATTTTTGCTGATCAGACATTCCTTACAAATCACTTGTATACTAATGAATCTGGTTGTTTTTTTTCTTTAACCTTCTATTCTAATATGAAAATTAATGGTTTATAACCTGTGATCTGACTTGCAGGAGGTGGTCTTACACTGGATTGCTGAAAGCCGCATTGCTATTGAACAAGCACGGTTACTCACACTAAGTGCAGCCAAAGCCATAGACACGGTTGGGAGTGCTCGTGCTCGGAAACAGGTACTGGGAATATGGGAATTTTGCTTAACACTATATGCAGAATGCAAAAGATACCCTATGTACACAGTTATATTTTTTTCACCCCTGTAGAAGGGTCTTTAGCATTACAATCCACATTTTAAAAGTGAGCTGCTAATAGGAAATATAATAGGAAGTGATGTCAGATCATCACCATCCACATCTTAGAACTCTGCTGAATGCATGCGTCAGTCTTTTCATTTCATTGCTATTAACATTTGTAAAAAGGTATTTTAAATAGTTGCCATGCTGTCAGTTTAAATTAGGGGTAATACTCTTAGATATATTCATGATACATTATTCTAACATTTCCTTCTATCCCTAAAGAGCCTACATGTTAAGCAATCAAACTTCCCAGTGGCTTTTAGTGGCTTAGTGGTTTTGGCTTTTTCTGTCTATGGTGTCTGCAGAACAGGTAGAAATACCTCTGACTTCCCCCTTATACAGCCACCCAGGGCCACCATTACAAATCACAGGGCCCTGTACAGCAAACTTTTCTTGGGCCCCTGTTCCCTGCCCACCCCAGCCCAGCCCCAAAGCCCTATCCCAGATCGTGCCCTCATCACAGTAAAAATTCCAGGCCAGGGGCCCCCCGTTAGTTAAAAAAACCCACTAGTGTCAGGGCCGCCCATAAAAGTTTTTTAAAAAAACATTGGTGGTCAGGGCCCCCCTACTATTTCTTCTAGTTAAAAAACAAATCATTGGTAGTCAAGGCCCCCCTAAAGTTAAAAAAACATGGACACCAGGGCCCCCCATAAAAGTTTTTAAGGGCCCCCTTAAAAGTTAAAAAGAATCATTGGTGGTCAGGGGCCCATAGGATATTTAAAAGACAACATTGGTGGCCAGGGCTTCAATAAAATTAAAAAAAAAACATTGGTGTTCAGTGGAACTTACCTTAGGTTCTTCTTCAGCTTCTTCGGCTCCTTTTGTGGCTTTGGGTCTTTTTGCGGTTTTGAGTCGTCAGCTTCGGCTCCTTTCGTGGCTTTGGGTCTTTTCATGGCTTTGGATCTTTAGCTTCGGCTCCTTTCGCGGCTTTGGGTCTTTTCGCGGCTTTAGGAGTTCAACTTTGGGTCTTTTTGAGGCTTTGGGTCTTCAGCACTTCGGGTCTTCAGCACTTCAGGTCTTCAGCACTTCGGTCTTTGCCTCTTTTCAGGACTCTTAAGGGGGCCCGGGTAACTGGGCCCAGCCCAGTTGTACCCTCAGTGCCCCCCTGATGGCAGCCATGCAGCCACCTCTGATCGCTTTTGGGGTGGAACCTGTGCCCTGCACCCTAAGATTTAATGGTATGTTCACTACTAGCCTACCTCTGTTCCAGCCAAGCAGCAATTTACTGGAGTCAATCTCTCCATCACACCATCACAAGCGAGTGTGAGAATTTGCAGTGGTAACATTTTCACAGGCCAGTGCTGTAGAATTGATTTGTACAAGTATACTGCTAAATAGTTGCAGAATACCTTACTTCTGTATTACCTAGCTGATTTTGGTGGCTGCTATGGTGCACTAGTTTGTATTGAATAGCTTCTGCCTGCACACGTTTGCCTGCACTTTCCAGCTGTCACCCATCATCGAATTCAGACTGCCTTTAACTAAACGCTATTCCCATTCTGTTCAGAAAGAAATGTCATGTTTATAGAAACAATATGTTTTGTAGGGTAAAAAAACTTTGAGCAGCTATTAAGTTTACTTGAATAAGAAATGTCAGGTCTATATTTTCACACTTAATCACATGGCCGAACAGATATTTCCTGTTGCAGATTGCAATGATTAAAGTTGTTGCTCCGAGGATGGCGTGCAAGGTCGCAGATCATGCTATCCAAGTGTTTGGTGGGGCTGGGGTTTCCCAAGATTTTCCCCTGGCATCCATGTGAGTCATTTCTCTGGAAAAAGTGATACTGCACGTGTAACAAGATGAGCACAAGTCAGATTTAAAATTTCATGAAAAGAATAGATGAATTTACTTTTTAAGTCAACTGTGGTAATATTGATATAAAGTATACACATGAGTTAGTGTTACATCTCGAGCTATGTTTCCCCTGAGCTGTGCGCTTTTTTGCATGTACCAATGGGTGTGCAGAATACAATGTTTTTCCCTAAAAATCTAAGCCTCTCCTGGAATATAACAAGGCAATGAGACAACTATTATAGGCTGGTTTCGTTTACAAACGAACTGACACTGCAGGGAAAGCAGGTTCCATAGCTTGTGTTTAAGCAGTTTCCTTTTTCACTAAAGCACACCCTTCCTCAGAACTCAAAAATAGTGCAACTGTTTATCACTGTGTTGAAATCCACCCCCCTTCCTTACAAAATATAGAGGTTTCTAGCACCCCCACACTCCATCCTACTTCCCTAGAAGGAACAATGTGCTTGTCATCGGTCAGTGGAAGGCTGTTATTGATTTACTGTTTGTATAGTAAATATATGTGTGCAGGGTCAGATTTACATCCTTGCCAGGCTTTTTTATACATGTTTATAGTTTCCAGCTGTTTACACTGGACTTTGTTTATTATATAGGTTTATCTTATACAGACTAGTTGCAGACATAAAGGTTATTTAAATGAAATTGTTTGCCAATTAGTCAAGTTCTGACTAGTTAGAATAAGGGATGCACTGAATTCAGAATTCGGCCAGGACTCGTCCTTTTTCAGCAGGATTCGGCCGAAACCTTCTGCCTGGCTGAATACTAAACCCAATCCTAATTTGAATATGCAAAATTGGGGTGGAGAGGGAAATTGCGAGACTTTTTGTCACAAAACAAGAAAGTATATGCAAATTAGGATTCGGTTCAGTATTCTGCCAAATCTTTCGCAAAGGATACGGGGGTTCCAATCAAAAATGGTGCATCTCTAGTTATAATATTTTCTACTATAGGCTATAGGCAACCTGGAGGGTTTCTAATGGGCCTCTATCAAAATAGACACTAATGCAAGGGGATTTGTAGAAGGAACATATATATCCATTCCATCTACTGTCTTTCTACTGATTTATCACTTTAATTATATATTATAATTACTTGGTAAAACAAACATTCTTGTAAATTATTAAAATCTTTAATCTCCCAGAATAATAATAATAGCCAGAACACTACTTCCTGCTTTTCAGCTCTCTTGGTTTCCACTGATTGGTTACCTGGGGAGGGTTGAGGGGGAGGAGGCACATGGGTCATAACTGTTGCTTTTAAATCTGAACTGAATGCTGAGGATCAATTGCAAACTCACTGAACAGTTATGTCCCAGGTGGTCCCCTTCAAGCCACTGACTAACTCAGAGTTAGAGAGCTGAAAAGCAGGAAGTTCTGTTCTGTTACACACCCAGTGACTCCAGCCTTTATACATTACATTTTTGCCTAACTAACTATATTAAAAACATTTTTTATTTTGCACAGCCTATCTATTTACCCAGTTTTTATTTTTACACTGAACATACAATTTGGTCTTTGTACATGTGTTTTGCACAAGCAGAATGGGAGTTACATATATGCTGTGTGTTTCCAGGTATGCGACTATTCGTACTCTACGTATAGCAGACGGTCCTGATGAAGTGCACCTTTCAGCCGTTGCAAAACTGGAATTATTGGAACAATCCAAGAAGCTGTCTGCTAAAATTTAACATCTAGGGGTTATGGCGGAAAAATAAAAATGATTGAAATATGGATGAAATAATAATGTTTACTGGATCCTTGCCCATCCTTGGTCACCTGTGTGTGTTTGAAAATCTTGCCCGTAGGATCAAAGTGCATTCTAGATGTACTTGCACCAGATAAAAAATCCTGATAGACACAGTGACAGCCCAGACCTTGCTCCCCAAAACAACTGTGCTCTCATCCTCTCCAGGCAGCAGCACTTTATATAATGTGGAGGTAGTGACATCACAGCCTCATCCTGTAAGAGTTTGGCCTAGTTTGCAGCATTAAAGGGCAATGAAGGACTGCAGGCTTGTTGACAAAAATCAGGGCTGTCCCACATATAGTGGTGACAGTTGTAAGCTGCAGAAATAAATTCAGCATATTCCATTAACCCCAAACCTACCAGTAGAATTCATATTATTCCATTAACCCCAGACACGATACACATATGGGTATGTTGCCAGTCAATCTCATTGCCTGCTGGGTATCATAGTTTTACATTAATCATGGCATCAGGCAAGATAAAAAAAACTAAATTACAGAGCATTCACCATGTATTTAAGAAAATATAAAAAAAAAACGTAATTTTTTTTATAAAGGTGCAAGCCCACAGAAGTTACAAAAACTAGCCCAAATCCAGGTTTGTACTTTGAAAACCTGCCACTTCTTTAAAATAGTAGTCAAATTTTACCGGAAACCCACCCCAAACCTACAACCCTGCCCCTGACACTTGTCAGCACATTAGGTTGAGCTGGGTACTTGGTTTTTTTCATTGCATTATTGTAGTTTGCACAAAGGGCTAGATAATGGTCCATGTGGAGAGAGCTATTCTAGAGAGCTATTCTTAGGGGCCATTTAAACAATCTACTATCCAGGGTCCCACACAGGATGATGAAGGGGGCAAATTTACTAAAGGGCAAAGTGCTAACGCGGGCGAAAATTCACCAGCGTGACGTCATTTCAGTACTTAGAAACTGATTAGAGTCAGCTCAAATAAACCCTGAATACTCCAAAAACAGGTGCACGTACCATCAGTGGTCCATCATCCACTAGGAACAGCCAAACAAAGAATCTTCGTACAGCACCTTCTCGTTAAAAATGCCTTTATTCAAAGTTACATGGCAAACCCGGTCAGCAACGTTTCAGGCCGATGTGGCCTTTTATCAAGCTTACTTGACACTGGCCAATTTTGGCCTTATATAGACAACACCACTCCACCTGCTGGTTACACATTATTACAATAAATTATATACAAAATGTTACATTTGTCAATCCAGTAATGTTACCATTTCAGGCAAATAGAAACTGTTTACTTTGTACAGGCTAATTCCGATCATTTTGTTCACACAAGTCTGGAAGACATAATAAATTAAAAACCATTAAAAACTAGTTAAAACCAAAATTAGCGAAAAATAGCTTGGCGATCATATTCTCTATTCAGCCCTTGTGGGGCTAATGTCTCTAACTTTCTAATCCAAATAGCCTCCTTTCTCAAAAGTAACTTAACTCGATAACCCCCACGTCTCAGAATTGGTACATGATCCACTACTTGGAATCTAAGTTGGTGTATACCATGGCCGGCTTCAATAAAATGGCCAGCAACTGCTTGCTCCTTTTTGCCAGTCCTAATAGCAGATTTATGTTCCCTCATGCGCTCTCTAACAGGGCGAGAAGTTTGTCCCACATATAACAAGCCACAAGGGCATTTTATAATATATACTACAAAACTTGATGCGCATGTGTAATGTCCATGAATTTTTATGGGGATTTCTTTTCTGGGGTGATATGCTATTTCCCCTTTCTGGCAGTTGGAGCAGCAGTTACATGCCAAACAAGGGAACAACCCATTTTTAGTCGGCCGTAGTGTGGTCTGAATCTCCTTACTCCCCCCTATGTCGGATCTTACTAACATGGAGGATACTGTTTTATCTTTCTTATAAGACATGAGTGGGGGTTTTTTAAAACTGGTTATATTAGGAAGTCCCTCTTTTAGAATTTTCCAATGTTTCCTTATAATATTAGTTACATGGTGGCTTAAAGTATGATATTTGGACACGAATGGAATACGATCTTCCCATTGTCGATTTTGTCCCAAAGGAGTATTATTTAAATCTGCATACTCAATCTCATTCCGTTGGAATTGTAATAAAATCAGGATAACCTCGTTGTCTAAACTTCCCTTGCATTTCATCTAATCTTTGGGGTAATATTTTTGGATCAGTCACAATACGTTTCACCCTACTAAATTGTGATTTGGGAAGGGATTTTTTAACTTGAGCAGGGTGGAAGGAGTCAAAGTGCAGCAGAGTATTCCTGTCAGTGAGCTTGCTGTACAAGTCCACCGACAGGGACCGGCCACACCTCGACACCCTCGTATCCAGAAAAGGGACACTAACCTCACTAATAGCAGCCATGAATTTTATAAAGGGTAAATACCCATTAATCTCAGAAATGAATTTTTCGAGGGCCCCCCATGACCCCGTCCACACCGCAAACACATCGTCGATGTAGCGAAACCACATCTTACAATGCTGAATATACAATTGATTGCTGTAAATATACTTGGTTTCGAATATGTTCATAAAAATATTTGCGTAGGACAGGGCCACGTTAGAGCCCATTGCCGTACCCCGTATCTGTATGTAGTATTGGTCCTGGAATAGAAAAAAGTTGTTATACAACACTAACTCCAAACACTGCAACACAAACTTTTTTTGGGCACCATCCAGTGCTTCATCTTGGTCAAGCTCGAGGCGGACAGCCTCAACACCCCCATCATGTGGGATGGAGGTGTAGAGGCTCTCCACATCGAGGGTGACCAACAGCAGTTCTCCTTGAATATCCCCCAATGACTGGATTTTTCTTAGAAAATCCCCTATATCTTTCAAAAAAAGATTTATGTGCCATCACTTAAGGGTTAATTATCCTATCCACAAAAATGGACAATGGAGTTAGCAGAGAACCCACACAGGACACAATTGGACGTCCTGGTGGGTTATCCATTCTCTTATGTATTTTAGGGAGTACGTAAAATACAGGAGTTGTTGGATGTATAACCTGCAAATATGAGGCTAAAGTCCCATCAATTACCCTTACATCTAAAGCAGATTTAACCAGTTCTTGTATCTTATTCCGGGTCTGGGGGAGAGGGCTGCGATCAAGGATTTTATATGTTGTACAATCTGACAACTGTCTTTTTATTTCGTCTACATAGGACTTCCTATCCATGATCACCAACGCTCCCCCCTTATCCGCCGATTTTATGATGATATCCCTATTATCCGCTAATTGTTGTAAAGATTCGTATTGTTCCTTGGAGAGATTATAGCTTGTTTTTTTATAATCCCCTTTTCTATACTTTTTCTCCAATTCGGACACATCTCTATTTACATTATCCATGAAAGCTGCAACAAACACATTATCACAATTAGGAATATAATGACTAGGTGGTTTTAACCCCAGAGAATCCCCAGTATATGTCCCAATAGAATCTATCATTGGTTTTTCACTGACATCATTAAATTGTGTACGCAATTTTATTGTTCTAAAGAACCTATATAGTTCTAAATCTATCTCAAAAAAGTCAGACTTAGTGGTAAGTCCATACGAGAGTCCTTTTTCAAGTACCTGTATCTGTGAGGTCATCAGTGACAATGAAGAAATATTCACCACCGTCTGGGTCTCCTCTTGTATTGGCCTTTGTTGTGCTGCTTTTTTGTGTTTCCGACCTCCACGTTTATTCCTTCGGGGTTTACCGATGTCTGCGATACTTCTAAAACATGTACCAATTCTGAGACGTGGGGGTGATCGAGTTAAATTACTTTTGAGAAAGGAGGCTATTTGGATTAGAAAGTTAGAGACATTAGCCCCACAATGGCTGAATAGAGAATATGATCTCCAAGCTATTTTTCACTAATTTTGGTTTTAACTAGTTTTTAATGGTTTTTAATTTATTATGTCTTCCAGACTTGTGTGAACAAAATGGTAAAATTACTGGATTGACAAATGTAACATTTTGTATATAATTTATTGTAATAATGTGTAACCAGCAGGTGGCGTGGTGTTGTCTATATAAGGCCAAAATTGGCCAGTGTCAAGTAAGCTTGATAAAAGGCCACATCGGCCTGAAACGTTGCTGACCGGGTTTGCCATGTAACTTTGAATAAAGGCATTTTTAACGAGAAGGTGCTGTACGAAGATTCTTTGTCATTTCAGTACTTTGCCAGTTTACTAACAGGCGCAGGCATAACTTCGCTAGCAAAGGAGACAGACTCTAGCGGTACTTTGCACCTTTACGCCAGGCGAATGTTGCGCTCTGGCAAATGGACGTAACTAAGCAAATTCACTAAGATGCGGATTGTATTGGCTGCTACATATACATCCATTCAACTTTAACTTCCCGCCATATGCAACTTCGCTTTGCTTGGTGCAGTAACGCTAGCACAACTTTGCCAGCGTTCGCCACCCTGAATGCAACTTTGGATTTTAGTGAATTAGCATTGTACTGGCGAATCTACGCCTTGGGAAGTGTTGCGATGTGAGCGAAGCCGTCGCTGGCGAATTTTCGGAGGTTAGTGAATTTGCCCCAAGGTTGGGTCTGTGACCAGATATTTTCTGCAGGGTGCGTTGTTTGTAGCCCCCCCCCCACACACACACAGCACTCAACAATGGCATCATATATTCGTTGCATAATTCTCATTCTATGGAAAAAAAAAATTCAAAAGTTAATCATGAGAGAAATAAGTGGAATGTGATTTCATTTAAGGTAATGGTAATAAATAGTAAAAATAGGTAAATAATAGTGACTTTTTGTGCTGAAAAGATGCCCAAGAAAACACCATTTGCCTTTACAGAGTAAAATTACTTATACCTAAAATATTGCCTTATATCCATGAATTTTGGAATATGTTTAGAATGTAATTTCAATAGCAGCATAGAATGGGTCTAACCATGAAGAATGAGGTTTCAGAAAACAAATTGGTGCTGATTCTCATGCTCTTGCATAACTGGTATGTTTAACTATATTAATGCTGTGTATAAATCATCATGTCTAATTTTCTGTTTATTTAATAAAGATTAATTTCGTTACAAAACACAGTATTCATTTACATTAGATGTGCGTATGTCACATAGAGGTTGCCCCACCAAGTGAACATTTTGGAATTACCTGAAGTACAGAAATATATAATAGACATATTTGCACTGACATTTGACTTTCCAGGACAGATATTGCTCAGGGCAAACAATGTTGTTTTAAAGAGCAGTAGGTGAACATCTCAGCGTGTTACATAAAGGGAAATTTTGTTGAGTGGCAACTTCATAATTCACTCACACATATAAAAATAACTTATTTTTTATTTGCAAACCCCTTTAAAGGAGAACTAAACGCTGAAAATTAATAAGGCTAAAAATGCCATATTTTATATATTTTATATATTTTGTATATTTTTTATACAACTTATTGCACCAGCCTAAAGTTTTAGCTCCTCAATATCAGCAATGATCCAGGACTTCAAACTTGTCACAGGGGGTCATCATCTTGGAAAGTATCTGTGACACTCACATGCTCAGTGGGCTCTGAGAAGCTGTTGAGAAGCTAAGCTTAGGGGTTGTTGCAAATTATCAATCAGGAAATGAGGTTGGTCTGTAATATAAACTGATGCTGCACATTAAATCATGATGCTAGTTGCACTGGTTTCTGTGCTGCCATGTAGAAATTATCTATATTAATTACTAATCAGCCTTATATTGTGACATTTCTATTCTATGTGTACTGTATAATGTGAGTGGGTCCCTTAACTCAGTAACGGACATCAGCACAGAGCATGTGCAGTGAATAAGTAGAAAATAAGATGGGGAGCTACTGGGGCATCTTTGGAGACTCATATATTTACTGCTAAAGGACTGTGGTTGCCTTGGGCTGGCACAGAAGTACAAAACAAAATGTACAACATTTCTAGCCACTTCTTTAGTTAAGCTTTAGTTCTCCTTTAAGCCCTCAAATCACTGTCAGCAGCAGCCTCCCAAGAACCCATCCAGCCATTTTCTGCGTTTGTATGTCACCCCACACTTGTCCAAGAGAAAGAGGTGCCTCTGTGATCATAGAAGAAAGTCGGAGGCCAGACAGCTCCAGCAACATGGTATTAGTTGGCTGCCGAAATCTACATGCAGATACATGCTAAGCCGGTGGTAACTGAACTTTGGGGCTGTCGTCTAAGGGGGGGGCCCAAAACCTTAAAAAAGAGGGGATCCAATGGGAATCCCAGTGTAACTTGAGGTTCAATGCTTATGTACTGGCTTAAATATATCCAGAACTAAAGGATATTGAAAGGAAACCCACACTTTCATATATCTGTAACCTTACCAAGTGAGACTTGGGGGAGCCTGAACCAAAAACAACTGAATACCTCTGTGCTAAGCCAATAAAAGGAGACTATCTTGTAAAAAGAAGAATTAAGAATTTGCTTTAAAACTTTTCAATTGGTCTTTATTGTTTAATGGTTATTGAATTGTGTACCTCCTTCCTACTATTTCCAGCTTTCTTAGGGGACTTCTGATGTTGTATTCAGACCCTCTTCCTATTTATATTTTCAGCCTGTCAGTCAAACCACTGCCTGGTCAGTAAAGACCCTTGCAACTAAATAGAAAAATAATAATAATAAAATAACTAATTCAAAAAGAAAAAAAATATATTTTTTTAAAAGCTAGACTTTTTTTTGGGTTATACGTGGATCATATTTGGATAAATTGTCATTGAGATGAATTTAATAAAATACATTTGGTGAAAAAGTTATGGCCTGTGTCAGTCATCTTGTCTTACGCTAGAAATCCAAGTTTTATGGATTTGTGGGATCTCATATTTTTTTATATTTTTTTTAAAGTTTTCTATGAACATAAATGAAACCCAGTGCTTGACAGAATTAAAATATAAACCATATACAAGTCACATGAAAATGTAATCATTACTAGTTAGCATTTTCTTCTGCTGTATAAGAATAGTTACCGCCAAATAGACGACATTGCAGAAAACATTTTTTGATTGGGGAAGTTTTTCTGTGACTTTATCAGTCCATTCAGTAAAAGGATTTTGGGTGGACTTTCAAGATTCTATCCCACAAGAAACAATGGAATTTGATTGTTCAAAGCCGTACATGGATGGGACCTGTTATCCAGAATACTCAGGACCTGGGGTTTTCCATATAAGGGATCTTTTTTAATAATTTGGATCTGATTGTTCAAAGCTGTACATGTATGGGACCTGTTATCCAGAATACTCAGGACCTGGGGTTTTCTAGATCTTTCAATAATTTGGATCTCAATGCCTTAAGACTACTAAACATCAATTCAATCAAATAGGATTGTTTTGCCTCAAATAAGGATTAATTATATTTTATTTTGGATCAAGTACAAAGTTATTACAGAGAAAGAAGAAATAATTTGTAAAAATGTGTATTATTTCATTAAAATGGACGAGAGATGACCTAGGCGTGGCATATTTTCTTGGCAAATAAAACACAGCCTCACTTCAAAGTCTCCAAACTGTCCTACTTGGTTCTCCCTGGTAACATTAGTAGTGTCCTAATTACAAACAGTGGCATAACTACAAAAAAAAAAATCTTTGGAGGGCCTGGCTCACTGCACTTCCCTCCTGTCTGCACAGCTCCGCCCCCTCCTGCCTACTCTCCACCCAGTGCCAGAGCAGCCTGCATCCCACTTCCCCGGCCAAAGTTAAGAGAGCGGCTGGGAAGGGGGGGTTCTACTTAACTGTAGAGAAAGCAGACCCCATGATCCGGGCCCCCTGTTCCCTGCCCCCCCCCCCGCGACCACAAGGTCTGGTTCCTCTATAGTTACGCCACTGGTTACAAACAATGTTCCATGTGTACATTACCAAACATCCCATCCCCCGTATTAGGGTTGCCACCTTTCCCCCCAGTCGAGACCGGGCAGGAGGTGGGGCTGTGACGCTGCAGGGCCGGGCCGTTACATATAAGGGCATGGCTGTGAGGCGGAGGGCAGGACTTTCGCAATATTTTTAACTTTGAAATTCGACCCTTGATAAATCAGCCTCTAAGTGAAAAAAAGTGAGAGGAATGTAGAACTACATTAGATAGAAAGAGATGATAGAATAACTTGCTTTTGCACTTAATTTAGTCATAGTAGAATTTCACAAATCCCAGATTCAAAAGTATTACAGGAATTTGTTTTTTAATAGACATGAATTATTTGCTCCGTTGTGATGCCTTTGATCTGGGTAGAAATAAAGTCAGCCACAATTTTCTTCTCTCCAGCTTTCTTTGGTCTGCATTTAATCCTGAGGCTTATTTCATCTCCAGGGTAGAGATCTCTACACAAAGAAAGAAAAACATGAACACGTAGAGTTTTAAAGAATCAAATGTGTCATGCATATTTCAATTTTAGGGGCAGATTAATCAAGGGTTGAGGTGAATTTTCGAATTAAAAAAGTTCTAATTTTTTGTGTACTTCAATTAGGGAATAGTCCAAATTCGATTTGAATTTAAAAAAAAATTCAAAATCGCAATGTACTGTCTCTTTAAAAAAATCGACTTCGACCATTCGCCATCTAAAACCTGCCAAATTGCTGTTTTAGCCTATGGGGGACCTCCTAGAACCCATTTGGAGTCAATTGGTGGACTAAGTTTTTTTTGGGGAAAGACTTCTATTCGAATTCGATCGAATGCGCTATTCCTTCGATTCGTATGATTCGAATTCGGATCAAAAACTGACCTATTCGTCCATAAAAAAAAAACTTTGATTTAATTTTGGTTGGTCTTATTGAATTCGAACTTTTTCAAATTCGAAATTCGACCCTTGATAAATATGCCCCTTAAAGTTAAATATAACAGAATGTCGTGTGTATGTTCTGGGACAGAAGCATGGCCAATAACCGCTCTTTTAAAAAGTGACATTTTTCTTCTGCTTATATTTCCAGCCAACAATAATAGCCATCCAGAAATGGCAATTGTGGCTACCAACATTTGAAACAATAAATAGAAGACAACACTAGAGGCAATATCATTCCACTCTCTGTTATGGACTTATTTATCAAAATTCTAGTTTGTGTAATATTTTCTACAAATAAACTATCATTTTAAAAACATTTGAATGTTTGCTTATTTATCTAAAAAATGCGAATATAAAAGGTGAGATTAGAAAAAATCAAACAGCTCGAATTTTTACCCTATCATTTTCAAAAAAATTGCATTGAAAAAAAAACCCATTAAAATTGCCACATCGAGTTCCTATTAACTTTTACATGATCTCTGCAGCTTATAGATGGCGAAGGTTTACATTCAATCTTTATGAATGGTTTTGCAGTAATAAATATCATACTTTGGAGTTTTTCTAAGCATAATTCATATTCATGAGGTTTAGCGCAAAGACAATCTGAACTGTTGAAAAATCCAAATTCAAAAAATGTCCCTGCAATTGTCCTGCAATTTACTACTGTTTTTTAAAGGGGTAGTGCACCTTTCGGTTAATTGTTGGTACAGAGATACAGAGAGTGATATTCTGAGACAATTTGCAACCGGTTTTTATTTTTTATTCCTTGTAGTTTTTATGTTATTTTGCTTTTTATTCAGTAACTCTCTAGTTTGCGGCCACAGCAATCGGGTTGCTATGCTCCAAGTTACCCTAGCAACCCTGCTTTAAGTTGAATGAGAGACTGGCATATGAATAGGAGAGGGCTAGACGGACTGATTAATAAAAAGTAGCAATAACGATACATTTGTAGCCTTATAGAGAATTTGTTTGTTAGATGGGGTCAGTGACCCCCATTCAAAAGCTGGAAAGAGTCAGTAGAAAAAGGCAAATAATTAGAAAACTATAAAAAATAAGTAATGAAGACCAATTGAAAAGTTGCTTAGCATTGGCCATTCTATAACATATTAAAAGGTGACCAACTTAAAGGTAAACTATCCATTTAAACTGAATCTGGTCCAAAATCTAGAATATATTATCTTATCTTGAAATCGCTATACCAGTTTTGACACGCAAGCAATAAACACAAGTTAATAAAGGGAAAATATATTCAATTTACAAGCATTATAATCAAATGAATTCTTATTTAAAGGAGTGGTTCACCTTTAAGTTAACTTTTAGTATGTTATAGAATGTCTAATTCTCAGCAGCTTTTTATTTTTATTTATTTATTTTTTATAGTTCTTTAATTATTTGCCTTCTTCTTCCAACTCTGTCAAATGGGGGTCACTGACTCCATATATAAAACAAATGGTCTGTAAGGCTATAGATGTATTGTTATTGCTGCTTTTTATTACTCATCTTTATATTCAGGCCTCTCCTATAATATTCCAGTCTTTTATTCCAATGAATGCATGATTGCTAGAGGAATTTGGATCCTAGCAACCAGATTGCTGGAGTTGCTGCATAAAAAGATAAATAACTCAAAAATATTAAATAAATAAAAACCATTTACAAATGGTCTCAGAATAGCACTTTCTACATCACAATAAAAGTAAAATTAAAGGTGAACAACCCTTTAAGATAAGCAAGTAACCGAATAACATTAGGAAATAGCATATCATTTACAAAAAAAAACAAATCCTGGCAGAGGGGTAGTATATGGCAGCACAATAGTATATTTGCATCATTAGAATATTTCTACAGACATTTAAGGACTTCAAACATTCAGAAAGTGTAAGTAGGGTCTCATATAGTGATGGGCGAATTTGTCCCGTTTTGCAGAAAAAATCACTAATTTACCGCATTATGCATTAAAGTCAATGGGGTTCCGAATAATTCTGCCGCGCAACAATTTTTATGCGACTATTCTGACGTGCAACAAAATGTTTTTTGAATGCAGATTTTTCACCGCAGTTTAGCGAATGTATTCGCTGCCGGCAAACGTGGAATTTGTACCTGGTGAATTTATTCACCAATCCCTAGTCTGATTATATTAGGGTTTGAGACTGACATGAAATCGTGAGTGAGAGTACGAGCTCTGTGCCCCCAGCTTGCTGAATGTCCTTATGTAATAACTGTAATGTATTCAAGTGCATAATGCTCACCCCATAGTGGCCCGTTGCAAATGGAATATGTCTAATGCTTCCACATTCAGCTCACACTTCTCCAGTAGGATATTCAGAGTGTTTTGGAAGATAATAGTGCATGTCATTAACTCACCAATCCATACAGTTTCTGGAACCTACAAAAACATCATGTGAATAAAAACACTGTAGATCTGAATTATGAGCTGCTAGATACACTTCTCCTGCATATTCCCCTCCACCATAATAAGCCTTACCTGCACTCCTATTTGTGGATAATGGAAATGGATGATGCGAGTCTTAAAGCTTCTCTCCTTTAGCTCTTGGATTTCAGTGATCACATTGACTGCAATAGCAAGCTCATCGTCTACCTCCATCACAGACTTCATGTACAGTTCAGCTTCGATGGTTGCAGGGATGGAGGCCACTGGGCACACATAGGCACAAGAGAAAAACAAGGAATCAGTGCCAAACTATTTAAATGGCTGGTACCCTTTTCAGTTTGAGTTCAGTGAATAAGGCTTGTGCTAAACATGATTTTTGCTTATTGTTTTAATTAAAAAATATCTATTGATTTAATTATTTCTTGCACTAAGCAGGGCAAAGAGTGAAGCTGAAAAGAAGAGTCATTACAGCCAGTGTCAGATACAGGTAAAACCATACCTCCCAACATTTTGGAAACATTCTGACCACACACATTTCTGTAGCCACACCCCCTAATTACCATGTTCATTTTACAAAATTTGTCAGGTTATGAAAGTTTGAACACATTTCTGTGGTTTTTAGGTGTTATTACAATTTGCAAATGAAGGTGAATTGCCGTTTAAGCTTTGAGTCTAAGTTCTCCCAAGAGAGTTTCTAATCTTCTTATCTTATTCTGGGATCTCTGCCAAAAGCCAATTTACTTTGTATCTTTTCCTGGCTGTGCAGTGCAGGAGATCAAAGAGAAAGTCGGGACATTTCAGTAACAAACCCGGGACTGTCCTGCGAAAAATGGGACAGTTGGGAGGGAAAACTCCAGGTGGGCCCGGGTGTCAGTGGGCCCTCCTACTTGTAATCATTTGGCCTATTTCATGGTCATACCTTGTTTCTGTAGGGGAACAATAGGCTGAATAGATGAATATAGAGTATAGAATGTCAATAAAAAAGACTGGGAGTATAAGAATAAAGAGGTTGAGTGTGGAAGGAAATTGTTTGGAGAATGGGCCCACTGAAGTCCTTTTGGTAGGCCCCTGGCATCCCAGTCCAATGCTGATTACAGCTAATGAGCTGGTTAAAACGAATAATGAGTCCTCTGTATAATAAGCTGTTCCTTATCTCAAAGCCTAACAAAGGCTGCAGAGATGGAAAGGAAGGTGGGGACATTAAACAGCTCTCACAAATCATACAAAGATTTCACCAGGTCAGCAGTCATTCCTGGGCAAGACATTTCATAAAAACAGCAGAGGGGATGTTGTTTACATGGCTATATAAGGGATAGACAACATTATCCACCCTAAAAGAGATGTGAATATGAACTCCATATTATTAAAGAC
Organism: Xenopus petersii; assembly: GCA_038501925.1. Classification (NCBI taxonomy): domain Eukaryota; kingdom Metazoa; phylum Chordata; class Amphibia; order Anura; family Pipidae; genus Xenopus; species Xenopus petersii. The sequence continues at coordinate 111,047,243 of CM076682.1, read as the reverse complement.
AGTTGGTTGGTTTGAATTCTATCAGTTGTTAGAATCACCAAACTAAATGAAAGGTTGTTATAGTATATATATATATATAATTACCTGTTGTGCTGATACCTGTTTGTGCAAAACATGACAAAAAAAAGGTAAAAAGTATTTTCAGCACCAGCCTTATTCATTCCACTCATGCTGAAAAAAGCCAATGAGTCAGAGAAACATTTTTTTATACTACCTTGGTTTGTTTTGATTTCCACTGATTTTTTAAGAGATGTCAAGTTGGCAGTTATTCTGCCGGTATAGGTTTGGAGCTGGCAGCTAATAATAACATCCACGGTTTTGTCCCCATCTGTTATATTTGTAGCTTCAATGATCAGATTTAAAGGATTTCCAGGAAATAACTGAGGCCCACTGTGAATTTTTACTTTGATTCCTTTTACAGAAGGTGCATTTTGTTCATAGCAGGAGGGGTTGTCTGCATTGAGGTAAGAGCAGGCACTTTGGAAAACTTCCCTCTCTTCTGCCGTCCCTGAAAAACATATGCAAGAAATATAAAAATAATAGACGGTTGTTACTAATGTTATTTATGCGGCTTTTCACATGGGGGCTTACTCATGCTCATTACAAAGTAGTTCTTGTAAATGCCAATGTTAAAGCTGGTAGATCTGAAGCTGGTAACCAGTTGGATCACAATAGTGAACAGTGCACAGACAGTTTCAGTAGATAACCATCATGACTTCACTGATGCAATGGCTATTCTACATTTGAACATAACACTATAGGGGGAAAACAGCTGCTCAATACATTCACCCAAAATGGGGTCATCATATCCATTTCTGTCATCACATGTTTGCTGCAGCTCTTGATTGCAAATGCCAAGGGAAGGTGGCAGTTGCTCCAGGAACCCACTGTATCAATAGGTGCAAATTACAGGATGGCCATCTCCCATAGACTCTATTTTATCCAAATAATCCATTTTTTTAATAGAGAAGTAAACCCCCCCAATAAGAAAACCCCCTACCTACTACCCTAGATATTCCCCCCACCCGCATAGTTCATTAACTCTGAAAACTTTACATTGCTCACGTATCTGTGCAGAGTAAGTGCAGAGGAGCTCGTGGGCGAGATCTTTCGGATCTTTGGTCTTCTTTGGGTCCTCTTCCCTTCAGCAATTCACAGTATTTTTGGCGCATGCAAATTTGCGAACTGGAAGACTGCTTCATCTGTGCATGTGCCAATACGGCACTCCCTTACTGTTGAAGACGGAAGATCGGAAGATGGTTCCCATTAGTTTCACTTCGCTGCTCTTACTCTGCACCAATATGTGAGCATTGTATTCGGACACTTTCAGGGGTAATGAACTATGCAGGGGTAGGGGGAATCAGGGAGATCGACTATCTAGGGTGGTAGGTAGGGGCTTTTCTTTTTGGGGGATTTAGCTCGTTTTTAAAAATTATTTCCTTTTTCTCTGTAATTATAAAACAGTACCTTGTACTTGATCCCAACCAAGATAAAATTAATCCTTACTGGAAGCAAAACTAGCCTATTGGATTATTATGTTTAAATAAGGCATGAAGATCCAAATTACGTGAAGATCTGTTATCAGAAAAAAATCCGTGTCCCAATAGGTCCCATACCTGTTTTCCACCATATCTGGAAATTTTGTCTCTAGTAAAAAGCACATATATTAAGACTTGTTTCTTGTATCTTGATACTTTCCCGACCAATCAAGCCAAGTGTTTGCCATTTTGAACTCTTCGGGGCATATTTATGAAAATCCTTAAGGTTTCCCAGCAGTTTGATATTATTCCCAGGCTCGGATTTGTGGAGAGATCACCAAGGCCCGGGCCAAGGGCGGCAGGATTTTAGGGGGCGGAATGCTACCCAGCCACACCCACTTTTGTTCAAAAACACCGGGGATGCACAGGAGATACAATAGTTTTTTTAAATATCCTGTGCTCCAATCCCCATTGCTGCGGTCCCAATGATGAAAATTTGAGCTAATGAAATGGAAGGGATGGGGCAACGAACAACAGCGTGCCTAGGGGCGCACGGTATGTAAATCCGGCCCTGATTATTCCCCTTTAACAAAACTTTTTCTGATTGTCAAGAAGGATTGAACTTTAATTGTCACAGTTCTGAAATGTTATAGCTATGTCAGCTTGTCTACTTCAAGGAATAAAATGCCATTTTGCTATATGAAGCTGATTGCTAGTGATTTGCTCAGTAGCAGTGCTGTGCTGCATCCCGTCTCACTGATAAATGTCACAGGCACGAAAAAATTATTTAATTAATTATTAAACAAATTGTTAAACTTTTATTAAACCTTCATAAATCAGCCTGTGTATTGTAACGGTTATTAGATCCGTATGTATACAAAAGATATAAAAGTTCTTACCCTCAGCAAACTTGTATTGAGATGTAATATCCTCTCTCTCAGACTTATTGACCTTCTTGGTGCTGATAAATTTCCCAATGAAGCTTTTCTCTTCCTTTAATAGGGTGTGTGGTCCTTTTCTGTTATCGCCATGTACCATCCAGTGGACCCGGTCAGCATTCACTTCCGCAAACACAAAGTTGCCTTCATATGGTAAATATATATGTCCTTTCTTTATGGCAGCCACTGAGCAAGGGCCACACTGGAAGATACCTGGAAAATAAAGGATTATTTAGATTAGAAAATTCAAGAGCAATTGTTCCTTAAGGCTTTGCACAGGGAATTTTGCAGTCTTATACATCTTACAATGGCTTAAAGGGGCTTTATTCAGCAGCTCTCCTGTTTGCAGTTTCATCAGTTTGTTTGCCGTGGTCCATATTACCCTAGCAACCATGCATTGATTTGAATTAGAGACTGGAATATGAATAGGACAGGGCCTGAATAAAAAGACGAGTAATGGAAAGTAGCAAATAAAATACATTTGTAGCCTTACAGAGATTTTGTTTTATAGATGATGTCAGTGACCCCCATTTGAAAGATGGAAAGAGTCAGATAAAGAAGACAATTCAAAAATCACAAAAAAGAAAAAATGAAGGCCTATGAAAAAGTTACTTAAAATTAGCCAATCCATTAGCCACAAATGGAAAATACAAAGTAATTGAGAATAGTCTTCTGTGAACTATCTGAAAACAACTGAACTATGAAAAGTGTTGAAGGTGAACAACCCCTTTAACTGACCTCTGCAATCAATGAAATAAAAAACACATGGCTCACTCCCAAAGTGAATGCTTTTAAATAGCAGTGTAATAAGATACTGAACATGCAGAACATGCACTTCCTGTTAATAAAGTATATATTTATATATATAAGAATATCACCCTTACTGCCAAAACCACTACTACTACTTCCTGTTCACTTAAATGGCAAACACATGGCATAGCATCTAATTGTGCTTTTCAGCCAATAATACTCATCTGAAAAATACTAACAGTACCAGTAGCTCACGTGTTGTTCATTTAAGTTAATAGGAGGTGGTAGTATTGGTTTTTTAGCCCTTCTCTGTTGATATAAGCCAATGGAGCTAAGCGTGGCTTGGATGATTTCTTGGATAGACATAATATCAAAAGCTATTGTGATACTAAGCTCTATAGTTAATATAGATATGGGTATATAGAATGTATGTAAAAGTAGAAAGGGGTGTGTGTATGGATGCTGGGTTTTCATTTGGAGGGGTTGAACTTGATCAACTTTGTCTTTTTTCAACCCAATTTAACTATGTAACTATGAGAATATACACACTCTGTGCCATGATCTGAATATGTAGAATGTGTGGAAGAGTGATGGCAAGTCATTATTCTCATGAGAGTCCCAACACATTTCATGGGAAAGATCAAAAAATGACTAGCATTTTCCTAAATAAAATACAGTTGTGATTACTGCTAATATGCTTGAGAACACACAAATTTTGTTGTTGTGACTTGGCATGACCATTAATAAAATGGCTCCATGGTGCCAGATGATAAGGTATTATTGACATGGTTACAAGTAAATTCACAGAAATTTGCTATCAGGAGTTATCCTAAAGATATTTAAAAAAAATAAAACAATTACAGAAGGTCCAGTTATTGGGCCGAACAGAAAAGCTGATATCTTGTAAGTGACAAAAAGTACAGGTTACATTTGTCACTAGACATTACATAAACTTTGGAACCATATTTAACAACACTAAACTCTCATTTATGGCATATAAGAAATCTAAAAATATCCAATGGGACCCACTTTGGTGAGTTCTGCTTTGGGTCCTGAGATGACAACTAAACAAATTACATTGCAGCCTATCAAGAACAGAATTTTCCCTGCTATCACTGTGACTGCTGTTCCAACTGTCAGAAAAGAGTATTTGTATGCCACCCAGGGAAAGAAACATATATCCCTTTTACAGATTGATTTTCTTATTTCATATTTGACCCCCATGGACCTTAATTCCATGAGAGCTATTCCCTCTTACAGGATACATCTCACCTTGGTATTGTTCCTGTGGGGTAGCATCAGTCGCTTGCCAGCCATCATACCCCTGGGGCAGGTCAGTCCGTTTCATCCACACTTCATTCCATACATGGAAATTCCTAAAGAGGTTGGAAGACAGTTTATAGAACAATAATCACCTAAAAGTGCTGATGTCCGCATCTATGCAACCCAGTACTTTTCACTACATTGCGTGCAATCTTTATTAAAAGGTTTGTTCACCTTCAAACAACTAGTTGTTTCCAATTACTTTCTATTTTCTATGTGTTACACTTCTTCTAATATTGAAATGTAAAGTGTAATTTTTCACCTTCTAAAACAGCTCTGGAAGAGGGGGGGTCGCCGACCCTGTAAACTGTTCTAAATTGATACATTTAGTTGATACATTTTTTTATCAGTGTGACTGCTGAGCAGAATAAATCAGTTTAATGCATACAGGGCCTGCCAGCAGGTTTTTCAGCAGGGTTAGTTTTTCACGTACCAGACAGAATCTCTGTTCAGATCACTCAGTGGCTCTCCATTTTCATTAAAGTACATGTCAACTTTCAGGTTCCTTTCTGTATCATGTGCTGCAGAATAGCAGGTCACACACCTTGCTGGGATTCCAAGGCAACGCATCACTACAAGCCCATAACAAAGGATGTTATTTGGATCTGAGATTCACTCCTTTGGTTCTTAAAAAACCCTTACATTGGAAAAGAGGCAACATTTGCCCCTGTCCCAGTGTAACAAAAATATTGCTGGTCACTGCAAAGGACTGTAGGCTCATTACAGTTTCAAAAATACAAAGAGGTATGTGAAGCACTAAAGTTCATTGTGGGAGAAAAATACAATATAGTGACAATATATCTGCTGTATCAGACGAAAGAATCGTCCGTTTGGGGTTTTTGCACGATCTGGTTTTCTCCCGATCCAATTAATTAAAATTGTTTTATTACTAAATAAGTTCAAATTGGGCATGGAAGTTTGGTTGAGGTTTTTTAAATAAAATAATGAGATAAATTTGTGGTTTAGTAAATAACCCCCTTAGTGTATAAATGTAATTATTTCTACCAAAGTGCATAATGTTAAAGATATGCATAATGTTAAAGAACCTATAGGGGCAGATTCACTAAGGGTCGAATTTCGAAGTTAAAAATACTTCGAAATTCGACCCTCGAATTGAAATCCTTCGACTTCGAATATCGAAGTCGAAGGATTTAGCGCTAAACATTCGATCAAACGATCGAAGGATTTTTCGTTCGAACATTCGATCGAACAATTCGAAGGATTTTAATCAAACGATCGAAGGAAAATCCTTCGATCAAAAAAAGCTGAGCAAGCCTATGGGGACCTTCCCCATAGGCTAACATTGACTTCGGTAGGTTTTATCTGCCGAAGTAGGGGGTCGAAGTTTTTTTTAAAGGGTAAGTACTTCGACTATCGAATGGTCGAATAGTCGAACGATTTTTACTTCGAATCGTTCGATTTCGTTCGACTTCGATCGAATTTAACCAATTCGATGGTCGAAGTACCCAAAAAAAACTTCGAAATTCGAAGTTTTTTTTATTCTAACCCTTCACCCGAATTTAGTGAATCGGCCCCTTAGTATCTGTATATTTCTACTACTGATGGGAAGATGGACACATTATAGATTTTGCATGTCCCCAGTAAATGACAACTTTGTATAAGGCTGGCTAAGTTGTTAAAAGTAAACTATACCCCTAAACACTCCCGGCCTCTGCTAATATAAGTACCAAAGTAAATTCCTCTGACTCTCACACACAATGAGCACATGGGTGTTTAATAAGGGAACACAGAACATTCTAAAATGAAGACTCAAGTTAAAAGTAGGATGGAAATATTTATTGCTATGTACATTATGTCAGAGCTATGTAATTCTCATTAGAGGGTGCCTGTTTCTGAGACTGTCCCTTCAGCTTGTTATCTCTATGTAAGTGTAATGATCACCGCTGGGAACCAGGGTGATCGCGGAGAGCCACTACCTGGGGAGCGGATATGGGGGAAGCCCTGGGGTGTAGCCAAAGATGGTAGGAGGCATGGGCAGGGTTGAAACGAAGATTTAATGGCAACAAAAGGGTAAACAAAGGCAAGAGGGGCAAGGTGAAGATAGGGTCAGGCCAAAGTTAAAACAGGGGTTCCACGGGATAAGAGGTAATGGGGTACTCACACAGGAAACAAGGATTTCAGGAACAAGGTAATCAAAGTCCAAAGCGTTTAGGGCACAGGATCCAGGATACAACAGCACAGAAACATTTATGACTCAGCCCTGAGCAAAGCTCAGGGCGGGGTTAATAAAGGGCAGGTAATTGGGAATGGGGAACACATGAGGGTAAACGAGGTGGGTGGAGAATAGGGAGGAACAGAAGAACAAACTGTGAACAGGCAGATAACATAAGCAACATCAAGAGGTCATGATGAGCCCCAAGAGCCCCTGGTGGCTCATCTGGCAAGGTGCCGTGTCCAGAACCCAGGGATCGATCCTGGGCTTATCCTGACAGTAAGACATTCCCCAGTGAGTTTTGAGTATTCAAGGCTCTATGCCAGAGACCTAAGTAAACATATCACTAAGCCAATCTTTTATTTTTCCTACCTGTTGTGATAACCCCTGAGAAAACCCAACACTGAGCGTAACAGACAGGCCGTTTTTCCCTGTAGTACTTCTGCAGAATAGCAGTGCTTCCTGTCCAGGACGTAGGAGCTGTGCCTTCAGCGTAATTCCCACTCCAGTTTCCAGTCAGGACTCCATAGTCATCATTTGAATTAACCTGTTTGAAAATTTCTCTTTCAGTAATTAAGGCTTTTGATAATTAGGAAAATACCCCATAACAAATAAAGCAGAGCAAGATGATTCCATAACTGGTACCTTAGCTAGTTGCTCCCAAAATAGTTTTCTTTTGAGTATCCCAAGGTTATTTACTAAAATCCACATGTATCTACATTTTTTATTAAAGAAAGCATGACCAAACTACCATCCAAGATTTTACCTTATTTATCAATAAAATAACTAAAAAAAACGGTTGAGTTGGGAAAAAAACTTGAAAACTCAAATTGAACAAATGTTCGGACTTTATTTCAAAATCACACAATTTTTTCGAGTTATCGCCTGAAACCCCAGAGTTTTTTGGATTATCGGGCTAAACCAAGCGCAGACCATAATGATATAATAAATCTCAAAAAAAATTAATTTATTTTTCCACTAAAAATTTGAGTTTTTGGCCCAAAAAGCCTGACCAGAAAAAAATGAGTTTTAGTTAATCAACCCTTAGAATTAAAGGGGGATTTTGCATTATAAAACTGATATTATATGTAATCACACATCAGAATGGTGTTTATTGTTAGACGAATATGAGGTCCATTTATCAGAATTTGAATACTGTGTTTTATAGGTTTTTGAAACCACAAATGAACCATGGCATGGTTTGGGGAACCTATAAAAAAAAACTAAGCAAAAAAAAAAAAAAAGAAAAGAAAAATCCTTTATTGACAGTCTGTGGGTCTGCTTATGCTTGTTCAGGGGGTGGGCAGCTGCCGATACCAAATTTCTAAATGTCATGTCACGGTTAATTCCAGTATGCAATGACATCGCTATGAGATTTTTAAGAAATCTTGCAAGATTTTTGACAGGTAAATTCCACAGCCATTCTGAACTCAGAACTGTGCTCACAGTTAGGGAGAAATGATTAAGCTACTGAACGGTAATCCCAGATGGATCCACTCTTTCTTGGACACCAAGAAGAATAAAGGACTGAAGAGACAGGAACTATCAGTGCCGGGCCATGCTGGCCGGGCGACCCAGGCAACCTAGCCAGCCATGACACCCCTTCCGCCGCACAGATAGGAAGCGCACGCATGTGCACTGACCGCACACATAGGAGGCACGCACATGCGCACTAACCGGTCGACCTCTCCAGGTACGCTCTCCCCCTCCCCTCATGTACGCGTGCATGTGCAAAAACAGGTGCATGGACTGGAGAAGAGCGGCACTCACTCAGCTGGACATAGGGTAGGTAGCAGTGAAAGTTACGTGCCTGACACCCCTCAAGCTTTGCGCCCTAGGCACGTGCCTACTCTGCCTACCCCTAGTTCAGGCCCTGGGAACTATATTGCAAGTGCTTTATTAGCTCATACAATATATTTAAAGTTATATGGTCTTTTCTTGTAAATTGTGCTATGTGAAGTCTTTGCTGCTCTGTGTATTTCTGACAGTAGCCACAGAGCTACCCTAATACTAGTGTGTTTCTGAGTCCCTACATTTGTGCTACATTCAGCCTTCTTATAGGTACAGTATGTGATAGCACATCCATGTTACTGCCCTTCAGCACTGAAAATAGAGCAGTGGGAATAGTTAAGGGCAGAGACACACGCTCAGATTCAGGGAGATTAGTCGCCCAGCGACAAATCTCCTTTTCTTCGGGGTGACTAATCTCTCCGAACTGCCTCCCGTGGGCTAGAATGTAAATCGCCAGTGGGATGGCAATCAGTGCACTTAATTTTCCAAAGTTGGCCAAGTTTGCCTCAAGAGGCAGTTCAGGGAGATTAGTTGCCCTAAAAAAGAGGTGATTTAACTTTGACTAAATCTCCCCGAATCTTGGAGTGTGCCCCTACCCTAAAGGTGCTGCAAGGTGCTATTTTCAGTGCTGAAGGGCAGTAACATGGATGTGCTATCACACACCTATAAGAATGCTGAATGTAGCACAAATGTAGGGACTCAGAAACACACTAGTATTAGGATAGCTATGTGGCTACTGTCACAAATAGTGAAGGAAATAGAGGAGAGGCTGATTGCATATCCAGAGTGAAAGGTATAGCAGCCCAGTCAGTGAAAAATATATGGAAATGAGTAGGAGAAACTTGTGCATTAGAATGATTGTATTACAAATTATACACTTACTTACTATGGATTTGTTAGTGGTGCTTATATTCTTGTTAACGGTGATTTATAACATGAATTGGGCCTAAACTATAAACTTAAGGTAAACTGACCCCTGGTATTTCATGAGGGTAATCCCCCCTCTCTGAGTCCATTTTTAGGTTAAGAAAATACTTTTTGGCTGAGGTAGTGCCCAGATGACAGCCAGTCCAATCATTACTCTTGAGCTGCTACGCCAGATTGTGTAAGGGGCAGCAGATTCTGTAAAACTTGCCTAAAAATATAATATTGAGGATTAGGCCTGCTTGCTGAGCAGCTTGGGCCCCACCAAATCTTGATCTGGACAGTATGTTTTTTTCTTCAGGCTTTCTGGTTCAGTGTGTAAAAATGCATATTCATTGCATTTTATGTAAAAGTAGACCAATAAAATGATTTGATGTTAAACAACCCAATCATTAGTCTTGATTTTGCTCTACTATTGTTTTCAAAATAGACTGGACTTCCATGTGGAGTGACAAATTAATCTCAGTTAGTTACTTAGTACTTAAAGGAAAACTATACCCCCAAACAATGTAGGTCTCTATAAAAATATATTGAATAAAACAGCATATGTAAAAACCTGCTTCATGCTTCATTCTCATAATAATATACTTTATTTGTACTATGTGCCATTGGGTAATCATAAATAGGAAATTGCCATTTTAAAAAATAAGGACTGCCCCTTGGGATCCTAGGAAGAATGGTGCACACAAACATACCATACATGTTCGATCACATGAGTCAATTAACAGACTCCCAGACTACTTCCTGTTACAGGAAGAGACCATCACAACATGGTGGTTCAAGGCAAGAGATGTAAAATGGCAATATTTACTTAAATATATATTCAACTTTGGTAAGATTCTTTAATATGCCTCTTAATTTGATATAAACTTTTTTGCGGTATAGTGTTCCTTTAACCATTCAACTGTGAGCCCATCAATTGGTGGCTATTTAGTCAGCCCATGTATTGGACAGATTTCAGCCTGATCATGCTGGAGTGCTTTGTTAGACACAAATCCACCCCATGTGCTCAGTGACAGACTTTTGGTATTGCCATATAATATGGGACTGATTTTCTGTCAATGGAAAATTGGCAGCAAAGAAACATTTGCATTAGTCTCCTCTTCCTATGGAACAAACTCATTTTTTCTAAAACCACGAATGCCATGAATGTTATTAAAAGATCCGAACAGAAAAAGCACAAACGAAAAACAAAAAATTAAGGATCTGCAAAAAAAAAACTAAAAATGTGAGTTTTAAAGGCAATTACTAGCAAAAAGATTTCTGAAAACCCGAATGGATTAAAAAAAAGGTACAATTGGATTAGTGCAGCTCCCACTGACTCCTATACAGTGTCAGACTGGCCCACCAGGATACCCGGAAAACTCCCGGTGGGCCCAAGTGTCAGTGGGCCCTCCTGCTAATAACCATTTGGCCTGTTTCATGGTCATCACCTACTTCTGTATGGGAGCAGAGGCTATATAAATAGAATAATAAATAACAGAAAGAAAAAGAGACTTGAAGAATAGAGGTTAGGTGAGGAAGAGGAGAAAAAGTTTGGAGAGTAGGCCCATGGACTATGGTTTTCTGGTGGGCCCCTGGCCTCCCAGTCCCACACTGCTCCTATAGGACTTGGCTTTTACTTTCTGAAGTATTGTATAAGAGTTTTTCATGGTTTATACACTTTATAAATCTCCAATTTTAAAGGCAGTTTAAAAAAACACATTTTAAAAAAAAAATTTGATTTGTGAAAAAAAAATAGAAATTGGAATATTAGTAAATAGGCACCTATTTGTTTAATGCTTTCAAGTCAAGGTACTAACACTAAGATGCCGTACTTGAATAAATACATATATTTTTTTGGGCAAAAGCAATTAATACCATTGAATAATGAAATGCAAGTAAAATCATTATTACTACTTTTGTTTGTTTACTAATTTAGCTTCTGTTGATATATAAGACGGTACAATGTAACACGATGTTATACAACGGAACTTACTGTATTTGATTCATATAGAAGCATATTTACTAATGGCTTAATTTTCTCCAGGTCCCTAAGGGTCAGGGCACACAGGCAGATTTGGGGAGATTAGTCGCCCGGCGACAAATCTCCTCTTCTTCAGGGCGACTAATGTTCCTGAATTGCTTTTGATAAATTTGTGAATATTTTTTTAACACCCAATTATTGTCAGTAGAGCTCCCTGAATGTCTTGAATTGAATCACGGATGAGTCGCCTTGGCTGCCCACATGCATCTCACAAGATGATTGCAAGTTACACTTTATAATGTGCAGTTCACTGTCTGCCACAACTCATTGCTCTTATTCCAGGGGCATACAAGTGTTACAATTGCAAGCACCAGGGGTATCTTGTAAGCCCCACCCTTTAAATAAGTGCTGAATAACTACAGGTATATTGGCAATAGGTAAGCATATACATATATATATTTATATAATCGTAAATAGGCAATGTTAGTCTTTGACCATACCATGGCAGAGAATTTTCTGGATATTATAACTGGATTCCTTCTGGACGAAGGTTTAAGGCCACCAAAATCCATCAGGTACATACAGCAGTCCAGCACATTGTCTGCAAACTGAAGACAAAAACTCATGATATGTAACGGTGTTATATTATAAATGTATCCGCTGATTGATAGCAGCTGGAAAACAACATTAGAACAAAGTCAATGTAATTGTTTTTATTTGTAATCAAAGAAAATTGATTTCTTACTGAAACAAACGTATAGAAAAATATCAACTGTTATGTATTATGTATAAGGTCTAAAGGAGATGCTCATAAATAAAAATCAAGTGCTGCCAAATATATAACGTACATGGTAGCATTCCTCAATCTTAGTTAAAAAGACTTTCAGCCCGAGTTCTACAATATTTTTCACGGCACCTCATTCATTTTCAAGCATGCAACATCAAACATATACTTTAACTAACTTTGCCACCTTCTGACATTCAAGCCACATGAGGTCAGTTACAATCTAACTTTCAATCACAGTATAGAAGGTTAACTAACTAAATTATGTATCAGACACATGCACTTAGAGGTAAGCCTTTTCTGATCTAAGGGTGTGGTTAATTTTTTGAATAGTCTTGGTTCGTGGATCAACTCTCAAGCAGTATAGCAAAGCAGAGGGGGTGGATAGAGCCCATTTATCCATTTGTTCTCTATCACTCTGGTTAAAATCAGTGACATAACTAGATATTACTGGGCCCCACAGCAAATTATTTTTCAGGCCCCTAAAATGTCTAGAGGATGACCTGGTTTACCAATATTTATTGAAATTGCATATGAATAAGCTCCTCATGTGGTCCTTATACCACCTGGGCCCCCAGCTGCAGAGTCTGCTTCCTCTGTAGTTACGTCCCTGGTTCTAATTGAAACGTGCTAGATGATCATACATACTCTTGTTTAGTGGTGTCTGAGCAAAGGCAAGCCCAATAAACACTTACACTTCTAATGTGCATTCTTCTCATCAGGTCTGGATGGCATTGGGCCAGAAATGGGATATTCTGATGGGTCAGGCACTGTTATGGTACTTTTGTTGGCTGTATGCAGAACTCATAAGCAATTTAACTGTATATTAAGGTATAGTTACCTGTCCAAAGTTCCAAGGCCTTGCTTTGATATTTTTGTATGTTCCCCTGTAGATATAACCTGTGTCTTTCATAACATACTCCTGTCTTTCATCTTCATTGGGCATATAGACATCATCATCTAAGTACAATAAAGAACAAGATACAACCAACTTATAACAAAATAAAGTTATATATATATATATATATATATATATATATATATATATATATATATATATATATATATATATGTATATTTTTATATGTAAAGCGCTCCTTGAGGGCAAAGCACTGTACAACAAAACAATAAATTAGTAGTAACAAACAAGGGGTCATTGGAATAAAAAGTAACAATAAGTGCATTATTTGAATACAATTCACATAAATATAAAATATAATTACAATGCAGATTAAGTGCTCAGTGTCAAGGAAACAAAAGGCTAGAGGACCCTACCCCGTAGGGCTTACAGTCTAAATGGGAGGGTAACATACAGACACAATTCAGAGGGGTATTAAGGTGCTGTGGGTTACAGTTTGTTACACTGTTATATAAGTGCCAGTTCAGGTGTAATCCAGGTGCTCCCAGAGGTAGTCTTTGAGTTTTGTTTTAAAAACATTGAAGGAGGATTCTCTCCTGAGAGATTCAGGAATGGCATTCCAAATATAAGGAGTCGCAAGAGAGAAGGGTTTGATACGGGAAACAGCCGTAGTAGTGGGGGGTACAACCAAGCGGTTGCTCTGAGAGGAGCAGAGGTTTCGGGCAGGAACATATAGAAAGACAAGAGATGATATGTAGTTAGGTGCAGAGGAATGAAGGGCTTTGAAGGTTATGAGGAGGAGTTTATAAGTTATTCTTTGTTTTATAGGAAGCCATGATAAGGACTTCAACAGGGGAGGGACCTGTACCCTTTTGGATGAGAGGAGGATAATTCTAGCAGTGTTTAATACAGACTGTAGAGGGGAGAGATGGGAGTTAGGGAGGCCAGTTAGTAGAAGGTTACAGTAATCTAGTCTGGATAGGATGAGAGCATGCATGAGCGTCTTGGATGTATCAGGTGAAAGGAAGGGATGGATTTTGGCAATATTGTGTAAGAAAAAGTGACAGGTTTTGACAGTGGTGTTAATATGATCAGAGAAGGAGAGAGAGGAGTCAAAGATTACCCCCAGACAGCGAGCTGAGTTGACAGGATTAATGAGCATGCCATCAATAGAGATAGTAAATAGGGGAGTAGGACCAGGCTTAGGTGGAAAGATGATAAGTTCAGTTTTTGTTAGGTTGAGTTTGAGGTGGCGCTGGTTCATCCAATTTGAGATAGCCAGGAGGCAGTTAGAGATCTGAGCCTCTGTTTCAGCTGTTAATGAAGGAGTGGATAAATATATTTGGGTATCATCAGCATACAGATGATAATTAAAGCCAAATGAATGGATGAGATCTCCCAAACACAGAGTGTACAGGGAGAACAACAGTGGACCAAGTACGGAGCCTTGCGTATATATATTGATATTCAACACACACACACATATAAAGTATACATTTTTTAAACTACATATTTGTGGAAAAAAATACTTATAGTATAATGTAAGAGGTGATATTTACAACTGCTATTTATTTTCTATTATGTGTTATTCCAACTATTCCAGCTCTCTAATTTGGAGTGTAAAATGCTCCCTGGTTGCAAAGGCAGTGGCTGACTGGAAGATAATTAGGAGATGGTCTGTACCTTAAGATAAAAAGAAAGAAAATATTAATAACAATGAAAATCTAGTTCTGGATTAATATTCTTTGTGGTGGTCTCTACAACTAAAGAGGGAACATAAACCTTCTCTAAAGTTCAGTCATTCATGTCACCATCTCCATGTCAGTCGCCTTGCTGTTATCTTACATACTGAGATTTCTGGTGTCCCAATATTACATTAAGATCCCAAGAGAAGACATACTGTTTTTTTTAGTTTGTTTCTGCTCCCAGTCTACTCAAACATATTATCAAGGGGTTGAAGCATGCCAAGATCTGTTGTCTAGAAAGATCAGAAATGGATTTTTAAAGCAATATTATCGAAAATATTTCCTTTGTTCACCATGGCTGGGGGCACAAAAAATGCCATATAATCATCAGTGAGAATCCTGCCTCCGCTGTATACCGGCTTTTTTTGGCCCGATTTTTGACTGACAGGAGCATCAAACACCTTAAGCAGTATAATATTTGTCCTTTTGATACTTGGCAGCAAAAATTCTTCTATGATAAGGGTGAGACGACTGACTTTTTGCAGATACGAATGTCTCTCACTGGAAAATCCATTTGTATAGGTAAATACATTTGTGGTGCCTACTTTGGAAATCTAAGGCTTTGCTTATAACATCTACCTTAGTGGAAACATACAGAATAAAAGTCAGATGCAATGTGTTAGATCCTTATTGATCATCAAAACAAATTACCTTCACACCATGGGTTGCACAACAGATACATTTGATCAGGTGCGTAGAAGATTGTACCATTTCCCAACTCTATGCACAGAGAGTATACTCCAATAATGGCAATGGCAGGACTACAGACTTCAACCACGTGCTTTAAAAAATAATAATACACATTTTTCAATACATTGTACACATGTTACTAAAAGATTTTTACTGCATCAACCCAGAAACCAATGTGTTGGTGTCAAGGGTCCAAATGAATGCGTGAAGTTCCTATTATGCCTGCTTTCTCACTGTGGGAACGTTAAGTGGATATTGTATATGTTAAAGTGCTGCGAAATATGCTGGCGCTATATAAATAAATGTTAATAAAAATAATAAAGGGGTTTTCACCTTTGAGGTAACTTTTGATGTAGATATCATGAGACAATTTGCAACTGGGTTTCATTTTTTATTATTTGTGTTTTTTTGGGTTATTCAGCAGCTCTCCAGTTTGAAATTTCAGCAATCTGGTTGCTAGGGTCCAACCATGCATTGATTTGAATAAGAGACTGGAATATGAATAAGAGAGGACCAGAATGGAAAGATGAGTAACAAAAAGTAGCAGCACTAATACATTCATAGCCTTACCAAGGCTGGATTTCCTTTTTTGGCGCCCCTGGGTCGCCTGGGTCCTAGCGACAGCCGGGAACACGCGCAGCCGCATATCCCCCCACAAGTGAATGTACTGCCTCCTAGGCCACCGGGTCCCATCGCCCGCAAACACATGCAGATCGCGGCTCCCTAGTGCTCATCTATATGCAGTTGGGCCTCAAAATTTGCCTTTGTGGCCTCAAATTGGGCCTGAGCCTTACAGAGTATCTGTTTTTTAGATGGAGTCATTAACCCCTATTTGAAAGAGTCAGAAGAAGAAGGCAAATAATTCAAAAACTATAAAAGACCAACTGAAACGTTGCTGGCCATTCTATAACATACTAAAAGTTAACTTAAAGGTGAACTGCCCCTTTAAAAATGTTCATCTGGATGATAATTTTATCTACCATTGATAAATAGACTGTAAATAAGCTTCTGACAGAGATGCAAATAAGAAGATACCTGCTATTATGTGCAAACATATTCTGTACCTTGTGTGAGACAGAGGCTGAATATTCATTTTCTACCATCTTATCATTTATACAATGTACATTGAATGTTTGTTTTCTGAAATTACCTCATTGTTATTGCTCTGGTGAACATTTGCTCTCCACTGGTTTTTCGTGAATTCAGAGTTTACTTTTATTATCACAAGTGATCCATTGGATAACAACGGTGCAGAACCTTGTAAAGAAAATAATTGTTAGCTATATATAGAAATACATAAACTCCATACGAGGATTGTGTACTGTATGTAACAAAAAGCTGGAAACTTTGAATATTAAAGCTTTTACTTAATCCACTGCTCTATTAAATAGGTCAACTTGCTGATACTTTCCAACTAAATGGGCTTGTGACAACCCTCTGATCTTCATTGACAATGCCGGGTGTCTGTTGAGGAGGTATAATGCTAACCGCCATCCAACCTGCCAATGTCACGTAGAAGTCAATGGAAGATGTCCCTTTAACTGTTTGAATATATTGTGATCTGCGCTGGGTTTCATCTGATAATTCAAAAAAGTCAGGGTTTTCAGGCGATAACCCGAAAAAAACGAGCAATTTGAGTATCAAATTTGAAAAATTCATCCAATTCAAGTTTTCACTCGATTTTGTTGAGTATTATCTCACACCAAATTTTTTCGAGTTATTTTATTAATAAATAAGTTCAAATCGTGGATTAAAGTTTGGTCGAGCTTGGTTTAATAAAAAGATGAGATAAAGTTGAGTTTTAGTAAATAACCCCCTTAATGTACAACATTTCTGCCTTACTTTGTAAATTAAGCTTTAGTGAAAATAATTTCAATGTTATTCTTACCGGTTGTAAAGTGCAGCTCTATCAGATCTTCACTTGTGAGCTCTTCAGAGAAAGTGATTTTAAATTTGAATTCTTGCCCTCTTCTTAAAATAAGGTTGGCATTGTTAAAATCGGAGGTGTGATGTTGGCTTCTGTTCTCATTCTTAAGGAGGTCTAGATTCATTATTTTTGGAGTCATGTTTGACACCTATTATAAGTGAAAGCAAATGATACATTGTATGAGGACTAAAGAAAAGAATAAACAGGGTTGTTACATTGTTTATAGCCAAATATATCTAATATAAAATATTAGATTAAAATTATCTACACCCTGTACACATGTGTATTTTTAGCAAATTGCTTCAATGTTGAAAGGTGTTTGATAGTATGGATCATGGTAAAACATAATAAAATGTCACATTTTTTAATTATACAATCACAATATAAAAACAAAGAAAAGGTTGTTTAGAAATGGATCGAGTTAAATCATACAGGTTTTGAAGGGCAAGCCCTTTTGCTTTTGCAGAATCTCAACCCTAGCTATAGATGTAACAGAGATTCAATGAGAATCATCTCTAATAAAGCACTGTGTTAGTAATCCAATTGCTTTCTAATATACTGAAATTCCTAAACAATTTAGTACTGACCTAGCATAACCAGTGTTCTTCAGCATATCATGATGTTGTTTGAGTAATGGATACATTATCCAGAGACCTGTTATGCAGAAAGCTTTGAATAGAAAGGGCATCTCCCATAGACTAAATCTTTAAAAATTATTTCCTCTTTCTCTGTAATGATAAACCTCTACCTTGTACAGTAAATGATCGAATCTAAGATATTAATGCAATATAAAACAACACCAGCCTATTGTTTTCTTTTTTGTTTTCAAGTAGACTTAAGGCATGAAGATCCAAAGTATGGAAAGATTTGGAAAGAATCCCAGGTCCCAAACATACTGGATAACAGGTTCCTTACCCGTGCATGGAATAATAATAAAACACTGGTACACAACCTAATGTCACCCACATTTCGAAAGGCAAAATGTAGACTTTGGATGCAGAAACAGGTATTACTGTAATGTAATAATGTTACACTGATACCGAGGTGAACATAGTATTCTTAAGAAATGCCAACCTGAAGCAGAACTTAATATAATTGGTAGCCTGTGTAAGTACCATAATAATGGCTACAGTATTCCATCCTATTTTATAGCACCACCCTTGCTTACCATTGGGTAAATACAGGTATGGAGCCTGTTATCCAGAATGCTCAGGACCTGGGGTTTTCCAGGAAAAGGCATCTTTCTGTAATTTGGATCTCCATACAGTAAGTCTACTAAAAATCATTTAAGCATTAATAAAACCCAATAGGGTTGTTTTGCCTTCAATACGGATTAATTATATCTTAGTTGGCATCAAGTACAAGGTACTATCTTCTTATTACAGGGAAAAAGGAAATCATTTTTTAATATTTAAATTATTTGGATAAAATGTAGTCTATGGGAGATGGCCTTCCTGTAATTCAGAGCTTTCTGGATAACGGATTTCCAGATAACAGATCCCATACCTGTACTCTTAACAGAAGTTCAAGAAATTATATGTATTTGGTTAAATGTCAGCCTCTTTATAATGGTGCATTACAACTGTATTTAATGTAGGTGGTATATCAATGGGACATTGAGAGACAGAGATTGATATAGGACTTTCCATCACCAGTTTGAGTAAATATGATCCCACACAGAGTTTACCCAGTTTGGCAACTACAGGAATCATTTGGCAGAATAGTTAAGAAGATGGGGTTTTTTCCTTAACTCTCTCCAAGTATTGCTGCTTAATTAATAATTATTTAGGCATCACTGAGCTTACGTTTAACAGCAGAGAAATGCCTATGCTGTGTAAATGTTGTGTAAATGCTGTGTAATTGCAGTGTAAATGTTGTGGAAACATAATCCTTAGACAGTTAAAAGCTTAATTTGGTTCTCAAAAAAAAAAAAAAATCCTGAAAATACAGCCATGTTCCGAGGAATTCTTTCTGCTATAAATGAGCCTGCCATCTCATTCAAAAGCCACTGCAATTAGTCATGTTGTCTGGGAACTAAAGGTCACAGCCTTATATTACCAATTCTGTAGTTTGATGTGGTTTAGCCACAATGGTTTGATCCTTTTAAGATGCTGCGAGTGACAAAGCTATCAATACAAACTTGCACCTACAAAAGCGCTACAACATACAAGCTACACAAGCTTGTTAAAGTTTGTTAAAATATGTATCACTCACCAAAGATTCCCTGTCTTGAACAGGCTGCTCAGTGCTTATTATGAACACGTTCAGACCTTTTATTCATTAGTAAGTGTTGATCAGCAGGAGCACCACCAATGAATAAAGTGACAAGCTATGTATTAAACAAGAGGGAGTGGTAAACATAATTAACGTCCTCTGACTATTACAGGCAGCCATATACTAATAGAAAAAACATAAAATCATGTTGCTTTATTTATCATGTGCTTAACAGGGTCTGATGACACAGCATGAAATTTTATTTATACAGTAAAATGAGCAACCTTATCAAGCCACTGCGTTAATGCCTAAATGCCACTGCATTACATCTCCCAGCAAAAAGTTTTTCCAATGAGAAAAGTCCCCATTACCACTGAATCTGTTATCTTGTTATCTTTGGCAGGCAGTGGTGTGTGCATGCTGACATTGTGCTCTGCATCTGGTATCAAACCAGGGGCAGACATGCTCTCTGCATGACCACTAAGCGGTGTGCTCTTCTTCCCTGGGACCTTTTACATCTTCAGGGACCTGATTATAATAAAACAATAGCGTCTTCTAAAGAGGTTGAGGGAGGGCTTGCATGGCCTGGTGGGCATAAAATATCCTAAAGGACCACATCTGGCTTCAGGCCTACAGTTGCTCATCCCTGATCTAATATATTTAGATTTCCATGTGGTTTTTAGTTACACTATAGACAAGTGCTGATATGGTGCTGTGTGTTCAGAACTAGCAAATTTTTTTAATGCTTTTTACAAAGATTGAATTAAACTAAAAACAAAGACTCACTTTCACTGGGCCTTGGCCCTGAAGAACTTGGAACAAGCGCTACCTTACATAAAAGAGACACCAGAACTTGGAACAAGTACTACCTAACCTAAAAGTGACACCATCATTGAGGCTGTGTTTTGCCACGAGGAAAGGTGACAACTTTTAAACTTCTTTTCTTTGTCTTTTTTTGATACAGAGACTGCAGTTGTGCTCTCTGCACTAGAGATCCGGCCCTCTACTTGATCCACTACATGTGCAAGTGAGATAAACAATGGGGAATTGCATCTGATACTTTAGCTCTCTATAGAGAGTGAGAACCTTCCCTACAAACACTATCCCAGTTGGGGCAGTTACTTACTTCCTCTGTTCCTTACAGTTGAAGCAGTTCCTTACTTCCTTTATTATGTTATAAAATGTTAGATTCTTAGCAACTTTGCAACTGGGCTTCATTTTTTATATTTTATCGTTTTTGCCTTAATCTTTTGCCTCTTTCCAGCTTTGAAATGGGATCACTGACCCCAGCAGTCAAAAAGCTATTGCAGTGTGATGCTATAATTTTATTGTTATTGTTAGTTTTTCTACTTAGCTACTTATTTAGTCCCTCACCTATTAATATTCCAGTCTCTCATTTAACACACTAGCAACAACATAGCTGCTGAAATACCAAACTGAAGTGTTGTTGGGGGGAAGCTAAATAACTGGAAAAACATACAAAATAAAAACGAAGACCAAATGAAATTCTCCCAGAATATCACTCTCTACATCATACTAAAACTTAATATAAAGGTGAACTACCCCTTTAAAAGGGAAATATTAGGAAATGTATCATAGCTCCCAACTGTCCTGTTTTTTGCAGGACAGTTACGATTTTGACAGCTTATCCCACAATCCGGATTGTTACTGAAATGTCCAGAGTTTCTCTTTTATCTCCTGCACTGACGCCAGCAAAAGATACAAAATTTCTGAAATTTAATTAAATAAAAGGCTCTTGGCAGAGAGCTCAGAACACATCTAGAGCCTGTACTTAGATACATTTGTATAATTTAAAATAAGCTAAGATACAATTGTAATTATTTAAGATAAGCAAGTCTTTTGGGAGAACTGAGGCTTTCAGCTTTAAGGGTGAACTTTTAGTATGTTATAGAATGGCCAATTCTATGCAACTTTTCAGTTGGTCTTCATTATTTTTTTTTTTTTAGTTTTTGATTTATTTGCCTTCTTCTTCTGACTCTTTCCAGCTTTCAAATGGGGGTCATTGACCCCAGCTAAAAAACAAATGCCCTGTAAGGCTTCAAATGTTTTTTTATTGCTACTTTTAATTACTCAAAATTCTATTCAGAAATCAATGCATAGTTGCTAGGGCAATTTGGACCATAGCAACCAGATTGCTGAAATTGCAAACAGGAGACCCGCTGAATAAAAAGCTAAATAACTCAAAAACCACAAATTAAAAAAAATGAAAACCAATTGCAAATAGCCTCTAAATATTACTCTCTATGTCATACTAAAAGTTAATTTAAAGGTGAACAGCCCCTTTAAAGGGCAATTCACCTTTGTTATCAAAACTATAATAACACATAAAACAAGACCCTAAAACGCCCAGAAATGTGTTCAAATGTTACATAACCTGCCAACTTTTGTAAAATGGACATGGTATTTAGGGGCATGGCCATGGAATGGGCGTGGCCAAAACTTTTCTCAAATGTTGGGAGGTATGATGTATTTTGTAATCCCTCCAAAAAAACTATTTGTGCAAAGTTGACCCAAACCCATCTGACATGCTAGTTAACGACTACTGCTGCTTTATTAGACTGTGTTGGATTTACTTGTCTCTGGAGAAGCAGCTCTTGAAGTCAGGTGCCCTGTTTGTGAAATTGGAAAGTTCACGAAAAAATCGTGAAATGCTAATGTTTTCATGAAAAAACTTGAAATTCGAACACTTTCACGAAAAAATAGAGCAATTCAAATGTTTTCACTAAAAAAAATTGAGCAATTCCAACCTTTTCACGAAAAAATCTAGCAATTCGAACATTTTCACGGAAAAATCGTGAAAATCAGAAATTGACACCGGCGAATTTTCACCAGCGAAACGCGGTAATTTGCTGCAAATTCGTGCCAGGCGAATTTATTCGCCCATCACTAAGCAACAATAGACCCTCCCTGCATTAAGTAACATGCACTGGAACAATCTCTGTCTGTTGTTTTCCAACAAATACAATATCGATAACATGTGTAAAATACTTTTTGCGATAGTTCCCCTTTATGTTTAAGTGGTGCAGACTTTCAGGTCAGATCAAATCATGTTTATTCTGCTATGGACAACTATTAACGATTATGGCTGTCTAACTAGAGACCACAGGGTCACATTTCACCCTCCAAGAGATTTTTATGGCTTCAGCCATAAAGAGGCTCCATAGTCGTCTTTGTACGATAATGTCATTTTATTAAAAACAGCCCATTGAAATGAGGAATGAGAAAAAAAATCAGCTCTCTAGATATACAAAAAATATACAAGGCATATGACTCTGATGATCAAGAACAAACAAACCAAGGACAGACAGAAAACAATTAAAAGATTTGAAGTTTACATGTGACTTGTGTATTTCTATGTATACTTTTATATATAGTCACAGGGGCACATTAATAAAAGGCAAAAGGGGCATCTGCCCAGGGCCCATTGATTTGGGAGGCCCACTGCTTGTCTGGGATTGATGGAGCACATTGGCCATTTCTACGGTGATTTTACTGGCACAGAAAGGGTTAAAATGCTGATTGGCCATTTTCTGAAGTAATTATACTGGCACAGCTGGGGTTAATGCCCCGATTATCCATTTTCTGTAGTAGGTCTATTTCCCCTTTAAAGAACAACCATTCTGTGTTTTTACATGAAGTATTGTCCTAATCTCTGTGTAACAATGTAAAGTGATAAGGTCCATGCTTCTCAGGTTATAGGGCAGAGTTTGATATTTTGCCATGATGTGAAATTATTGTTTATGGCAGAACAACCCTTGTGATACAGCTGACACTTTATTTCAATAGCTCAGCCTAACAAAGTTATTTACTTGCCCTCAAGCTTACTCCTTCAGGGCAGCATTTATAATACTAGAGACCTGATCATGTCATTTCTAAAAACTAATTAAAAAGGCAGTGCCAGAAGAAAGAAAGTATAATGCTAAATATTATTACCATCGTTACCATTTATTTATATAGTGCCAGCATATTTTGCAGCTCTGATTTAAGTTACAGGTATCCGTCGGCTTGCAGCCTCAGGGGCACCCCTAACCATCTCCCAGCCCGGGAGCCCGGGGGCCCCAGCCACAAAGTTCTCTATGAAGCAACCCCCCACCCATGCACGTTTTGACATTTTTCCTGTGCGTCAGCGTGACCGGGTCAGAAAGAGAGGTTAGGAAAGGTAGTGCAGGGAGCAGGTTTGGGCCGCCAGAGCCTAAAAGAGCCAGGGTCCACTTTTTTCAGATGCCCCGTCGGCCCAGTCCGACCCTGCAGATATCTGACATCTGTCCAGGGCCAACTAGACTATACATCCTAATGCTTACCGCTGACCTCTTTTAGAGGACAATGCACATTTTGTTTCAAGTGGCTGCAAGTGACAACCCAGCCAGAAACTGCATAGTGAAGCTGTGTCTAGAAAGAAATAGTTTGGGAATTAACTTGGCTTTTAAGTTACTTGTATTAGTAGCCTATTGATACAGAGGAACTCTGGAACCATTGCCACCTCCTGACCAAACGGTATCTCCAGGATTCCCACAGCACCCTGCATCAATAACCGCAGAGCAGTTGCTTCACAAGAATAATGTACACAAGCACCTTGAATGTCGAACACCAGAAATGACATTTGACATTTTGAAAATATTTTAAACGCAACTGCGCCCAATTTGTGAAAATAAAGCAAATAATGATTATTGGACTCTTATAAGCCATACCTGATAGATATGTTACTGGTTAAATTAAGGAATGTTGGCCTGGAACATAGTATTTGTACCTGGATAGAGAACTGGCTAAAAGATAGACTACAAAGAGTGGTGGTAAATGGAACATTTTCTAATTGGACCAGTGTTGTTAGTGGAGTACCACAGGGCTCTGCACTAGGTCCCTTGCCTTTCAACTTATTTATTAATGACCTGGAGGTGGGCATTGAAAGTACTGTTTCTATTTTTGCAGATGATACTAAATTGTGCAGAACTATAGGTTCCATGCAGGATGCTGCCACTTTGCAGAGTGATTTGTCTAAACTGGAAAACTGGGCAGCAAACTGGAAAATGAGGTTCAATGTTGATAAATGCAAGGTTATGCACTTTGGCAAAAATAATATAAATGCAAGTTATACACTAAATGGCAGTGTGTTGGGAATTTCCTTAAATGAGAAGGATCTAGGGGTTTTAGTAGATAACAAGTTGTCTAATTCTGGGCAGTGTCATTCTGTGGCTACTAAAGCAAATAAAGTTCTGTCTTGCATAAAAAAGGGCATTAACTCAAGGGATGAAAACATAATTATGCCTCTTTATAGGTCCCTGGTAAGGTCTCATCTGGAGTATGCAGTGCAGTTTTGGACTCCAGTCCTTAAGAGGGATATAATACACAAAAGCCATGAATATCTTGTAAATTATATCCTTATAAACGGTGAGTAGTGATGTCATCATGGTCATGAAACTCCTCTGTAACTTATAATATCCTTATATTTTACAAGATGGGGTACTTTATTCACTATATAAATGAGCTGGAGAGGATGCAGAGACGTGCAACTAAATTGGATAGAGGGACGGAAGACTTAAATTATGAGGGTAGACTGTCACGGTTGGGGTTGTTTTCTCTGGAAAAAGGCGCTTGCGAGGGGACATGATTACACTTTACAAGTACATTAGAGGACATTATAGACAAATAGCAGGGGACCTTTTTACCCATAAAGTGTATCACCGTACCAGAGGCCACCCCTTTAGACTAGAAGAAAAGAACTTTCATTTGAAGCAACGTAGGGGGTTCTTCACAGTCAGGACAGTGAGGTTGTGGAATGCACTGCCAGGTGATGTTGTGATGGCTGATTCAGTTAATGCCTTTAAGAATGGCTTGGATGAGTTTTTGGACAGACATAATATCAAAGGCTATTGTGATACTAAACTCTATAGTTAGTATAGGTATGGGTATATAGAATTTAATTAAAAGTAGGGAGGGTTGTGTGTATGGATGCTGGGTTTTTATTTGGAGGGGTTGAAATTGATGGACTTTGTCTTTTTTCAACCCAATTTAACTATGTAACTATGTATCCCCTTTAAATGTACCCACCTGACAGAATCATTTACATGAATTGAAGATTGCAACTTGCCCCAATACAAATACATGCCATTTTTCTGGAGAAACCTGAGCACTGTACGTCAGTTTACATAACGAAAAGATAATTTGAAGTTTTTCTAAGAAAAGTATTGCCTGTTTTATTAAAAGGGCACATGAAGCAGCCTCTAAAATAGTCTACTGCAGTGAAATTGCAAACAACAATGAGAAATTGATTTCTTCCAACTACAGACCAATGAGAAAGCAATTTCTGCCAGCTGCAGACCAATGAGAAAGGGATTTCTGCCAACTACAGACCAATGAGAAAGAGATTTCAGCCAATTGCAGACTAAGGAGAATGGGATTTCTGCCATCTACAGACCAATGAGAAAGAGATTTCAGCCAATTGCAGACTACAGAGAATGGGATTTCTGCCATCTACAGACCAATAAGGGATTTCAGCCAACTACTCCTTCTAAAGTTGACTGCACCTCCACAAAATTAGAGAAGATTCAGTTTCTTGTTTAAGACCATAAGTACATTTGTGTGCATTTTGTCCTACAGCAGATCCAGAACCTGATTCTCCAGAAAGGTCCAAAATGCCATTTTCCCTAGAGTGCATTATAAAAATTATTTTTTTATTGATTCCCTTTTTGTACAGCATTCACACTGGCACACAGTTCAGATTGTAGTTTTAATAGTGCATTCCAGATACCTTGCAGCCAGAGAGACATTTGAATATTTCAAAATGAAAGAATTATGGATGTACAATGCTTTACCCTGATTGAACAAATTTATGTTTTTTAAACAAACTCAATAATAATACAGATTTATGTCTGATGCTACCCTGT
Organism: Xenopus petersii; assembly: GCA_038501925.1. Taxonomy (NCBI): domain Eukaryota; kingdom Metazoa; phylum Chordata; class Amphibia; order Anura; family Pipidae; genus Xenopus; species Xenopus petersii. The sequence goes on along the minus strand of CM076682.1, from coordinate 111,020,779 downwards.
GGCATTGTGTGCTTCTCTTGCTTGTTTACAGTATGTAATGGCAACGTTCCAGTGTCATTAGAGGACATTTAATACATTGTATAACCCTAGGACATGCAGTAAATACAGGACCTGAATGTCATGCAAATTAGGGGACAGGTAGGGAGTATAGTCAAAGAGGTACAGGATTCCACCAATAAACAATGAATTAAATAATTAATCAAATCTTCTAATGTCCTTCTATTTTCAAGGCCACATTGCCACCAATAAAATTGTGCAAGCAGTATTGCAGTTCAAGGCAAGTATATAATTTGGCGCCCACCTAAAAATGGAAATTCTTACATTTAAAATGTTAATGCAATGGTTTCCATGAATGGTATCCACAAATGGTCAGCAGTACACAGGGCAGGTTGTGAGACTTTTATCTAGGACCCCACTACTCATGTCTTCAAGGGGATGACCGGGATAAAAAAATTGCAGTTTACATTGCTGCCAGACATGATTTTGTCCTCAAGGTTAAATGGTCAAAGCCTTACACCACTTAATTATAAATTTACTAATAATTTAAAGCGCAATTAAAATTAAAAGTAGTAAGAATTTGTGTAAACTACCCAATCAAGGCTAACATTTTGATTTTATTAGTTGGTGATGGTGAATAAATCGGAAATGAATTATTAGTATAATGTAAAGCAATCCTTGTATCTATTGACTAATCAGTTAATTAATGATGGTAATGGTCTTTTCCACTGAAATTCCTTTGATTTGGCTGGAAATGAGTTTAGCCACAATTTTTCTCTCCCCTGGTCTCCGTGGAGCACAAATGATCTTTGAGCGGAAGATTCCTCCTGGCTTTATATCCCTACACATAAAGAACATGGGAACATGGAAGGGGAAAAACATAAAAATAAGAACTGTGGCATAACACAATGTTATGTTTTGGGTAGCCGAGGATAAGTAGAGTATAACAGTGCTTTATTAGCATAGTCATGAAGGCATTACACAACAGTAAGCTTTCACTTTCACTTTTAGGCTACCAGGAAGTATGCACAGTATAAGTATGAGCACAGTGACATCTACAGACAATTTGTATAAACATCACACAACAAATCCATTTTATATGTTAGAAAGACTAACATTTGTTACAAAAAACATTGGGTCACTTTTCTTATATCTGGTCATTTCTGGTTTCAGATACAGACACGTGCGAGATTCAACACTGCACTTACATAAATGTCTCTATAAATGCACTAATATTAGTCTGTTTCTATTTTTTCATCTAGAGCTGCACCTTCTAAAAGTAAATAAGGCCCACTGTCTCATCGGCTTGAGGCTCTAGCAAGGCAATAGCCCTATAAAGATGTCTGTGTTGTAAGGGCTATGTTTCTAGAATGTAATACCTATATCAGTGCCATCTGAACACGAGGCTTCCTTGTTCTTTTGTTTCATTGGAACCTTGGAAATAGCTGCCGGGAGTCTGTTTATTCTCCATTTATTTGCATGGGTTTCTTCCAGGTACTCTCCCATAGGCTGGTATACTAACTCCTGGTAATAAGGACCTTAGACTGTAAGCTCTTATAGAGCAGGGATTTATGTAAATAATAAACAATTTCTGTAAAGTGCAGCATAAAATGTGTATAGATATATAAACTGTGCTTAAAAGGTGGTAAATATATATATATATATATATATATATATATATATGTATATATATATAGATATAGATATATATATACATACACATTACAAGGGGCCTCCTTATATGTCTAACCCTGTATAATACTGTCTGGTATTGAGTTTTAGTTTTCCAACACAAATAAGTGCATTTATTTTACAGGTGACTATAAAAGTTTTTTGCTCACCCTTCATCAAATGTCTCCAGTTTGAACATGCTAAGTCCTTCCACAAGCAGCTGGCATTTGTCTAGTTGAATGCTAAGAGTATTCTTGAAAGTAAAGGTGCAAGTGAAATCTTCATTAATCTTTGCAGTTTCTGGCATCTAGAAGTAAAACACGTTGGCAACATGACAGGTTAATCTACCCAACACTGTAAAAGAAAATCTGAGACATTTGAAAAATAAAAGACAAATAAAATAATATAACTCCCAGTGACAAACATATAGGTCACAACCCTGATCCACCTTGGTAATGGCCTTTACATCCTAGGTTTGTCTGAAACCTTTCCACTTTCCAATAAACTCCACCCACTGCAGTCTGCAACTGCCCTGCATTGGGTCATAATAAAATAATAATATTCTTATGATCGGTCTTACAAGGCCCTCCTGGATTTTATTTGCCCCATTGCTTTCCTATTTACACACTGAGCAAGTGATGGGTTTTTGAACAAATCAGAGGGAATGTAATTTGAGCATTGCTCAAGAACAATTTGCAGGACTACATCTCCAGATTGTCCAACCTATTGTGAAGGCCTGTTTTGTAGCACTAGTGGGTGCAAAACGAAGGTTTTTCAGGAATTTATAATACCTTTTTTTACAAGTTTTAGGCAAAGTCAGATGGATGTTGAATATAGTAGTTGCCAATAAAGTTATGGAAATTTTGTTTACATCAAAATGATGTTATTCATAAACAGGGTGAAGCAAAGTTGGCTGACGGTCATTAGCAGAATGCAACATTTCCCCACCAACTTTGGAGAGCTAATGTGCAATGGGACAGTTTTCAGCCTAGAGCATACAGGCCATTTTAACTGTTGTTATATGTTGTATATGTATGTTTATATTCGTTATAGGTTTTTTTTTTATATATAATAGCATTCTCAGAATTTTATGTTATTCTACATTTTCTACATCTGTTTCATCAGGTACAAGAAATGTATGCTTACATTAAGCATTTTCTTTGTGGTAGAATCTGCAATATACTTGAAATAACTCAATTATAACAATATTGTATGGCTCTCCATAATGGTTACTAAACCAATATCCTGCAAATTATTAATAATATAAGGGGAATGTTCAGCAACAGGGGCACAGAATTTCTTGGCCCTACACATTAATAGCTCCATAGGTTTTGGTTTCTACAAGATAACAAATCTAATTAAACAGAGGATACCACAGTCTAGCAGTCTAGCAACTTTTCCCAAAACAGTGGATTTAGTGCATTCCTATCTAATATATCACAATAAGGTTTATTTCTCAGAGTAGAAAAAAAAATTCAACATCTGCTATCAAATAGTTTTTGTTTTTGAGTATGTTCGGTGACACTTATATAGTGTGCTAAACCCATCCCAATGCAGTCAGCTGTTGCTGTTGGTTGTTTTAGAAATTATGTGCCCAATAACATCCCTAGTTTTCCACTCATGACTAAATTAGTATGAGCAATTAGTATGAGGAAACTAGTGTAGGAACAGATGGCCTTACACAGATAAACGCCGTAAGGGTCTCTTTAGGTCATAGTACAGGGCTATGGAGTCTCTACATAAAGCCTTCAACTCTGACTCCAACTCCTCATTTTATGGTACCTCTGACTCCTCTGTTTTTAAAGGAACAGTAGCACCAAAAACTGAAAGAGTATCAAAGTAATAAAAATATAATGTAGTTTTGCTCTGCACTCATAAAAATAGCCTATTTGCTTCAGAAAGACTATTATAGTTTATACATGCTGCTGTGTGGCCATGGGGTCAGCTATTCAAGCTGTAAAAAAGAGAAAAAGTTACATAGCATATAACAGATAAACCCTGTCCACTACAATGGTGTTTTATCTATTTGTTATGTAACCTGTGCAAACACACAACTTTTACCAGTGCATGCTAACAGTATATTATATGTAAATTACCGTAAAATACTTTTCTTTAATATACTAATGTATTTTCCATATTAAGTACACAACATACAAGGTATTTATCACTGCCAAATCTCAAAAATATAAACCACAATATTTGGTTATTCTAAAACAAAGTCAAAGTTAAACTACATAAAACAAAAACAACTGGAAAACCTAAAACAACTTATATACTTATATTACTTATTAGGAGTTGGTGCATTTTTGAGAACTCCGACTCCAGATACCCAAAATTGCTTACGACTCCACAACTCTGACTCCACAGCTCTGCATAGTACTCTGTTTTTCTAGTAGACAATTATGGTGTAACAAGGTAGAATTCTTACCTCCACTTTTATGGGAGGATAGATGAATGCAATCACCATACTCTCACTGGTCTTCTCCTGTGTTTCTTTGTTTTCAGTTATTGCATTGATCCTGAAAATGGCCTCGTCCTCAACCAAGATCACAGACTTCATGTAATGCTCTGGAGCCACAGTCACAGGGATGGAGGCAGCTGAAGGTATATACCATATAAACAAACAGCAGACACAAATTATATTTACAAATACAATACAATACATTTACAGATTTTGGATTAAAAAAACACAAAAGCACACCCATGGCCACAAGTCAGTACAAACATGTCCGATACGTAGTAAGTATACTGGATACTTACTAAGAAGTATGTAAGTGACAATCTTCTGTATGACACAGTTGTCTTAAAGGAGAAGGAAAGGTTAAAACTAAGTAAGCCTTATCAGAAAGTTCCATCTAAATATACCAATAAACCCCCAAAGTAATGCTGCTCTGAGTCCCCTGTCAAAAAAAACACTGCATTTCTAAGCACTGCGTATCTTGACAGCGCTATATAAATAAATGATGATGATGATGATTTCTTTACTTTTATTGTGTACACATGGGCTGCTGTATCAGACTTCCTGCCTTCAGCTTAAATCTCATTGCCCTGGGCAAGAGCATGCTCAGTTTGCTCCTCTCCCCCCCTCCCTTCTCTACTGTAATCTGAGCCCAGAGCAGGGAGAGACTCAGGCAGGAAGTGATGTAACACCACGTTAATACTGCAGCTCCTATCTTAAACAAACTGAGAGTTTCTACAGCTTTTTACTCAGGTATGGTAAAACATTCTACAGAATAAATATAGCATTCTAGCTTGCACTATTGCAGCTAATCTATTGGCAATAAAATGCCTCCGTAGCTTTCCTTCTCCTTTAATGTCCTATACATTTTATATGGAGAGTATAAGGATTGCTAAACTGCAGTTCACATTTAACATGAACATTCTATGGGCCCTGACAATAACTCCGAAGGGACACCAAAAAAATACCCCTATGAATTTGTGCATTATGACTGTTTCAGATACACAATACACAGATTCTCTCTTTCCTTCTGCCCCCTAGCTTTCCCACACAACCACAACTTAATAACAATGCAAGCATGTTCTCCAATGAGAATCTTCCTACTAGTACTGCCAGTCATTTGCTGCTCTAGTTGTCATATTAATTTAGTGTGCATTTTTTGTTTGCCAATATCGCACTGTAAACAAATATTAGAAGGATGAATATAGCGTAAAAAAAATCTTTTACTGACAATTCCATAACCAGGAAGAAAGAGTTACAGGGGAGGAATGTTTCTCAGTGCATCTGTTAGGTTACTGGTCCTGAATGATTTGGAAAGCATTAATTGTGCAGTCTTACTTTAAGAATGTGTGTCTATGGTTGTTGGGATACACCTCCCATTTTTCTTTTTACCTATAAAAACATGTTGAAAAGTGCTACAAATTTTAAGCCAGTAAAAGCTGTGTGGAGCAATACTGCTAAGGAAGCTTAGTGATCCCTTTAATTTCCATAGGATATACAATCTTTGGAACTGACACTTGACAGAATGCCATAGATCCAGGCCCGGATTTGTGCGAAGGCCACAATGACCGGGGCTTAGGATGGGAAAGTTTTAGGAGCAGCATGCAACCCCACTTCCCACATCAATAGGGAGCTGCACTGGCGACTGCCAGCTTTCAAATTTTCTGTTCCTTGTGCGGCTCAGGTTTCTTCACGTAGAATCAAATGATAATTTATTGAAGACCTAATAAACATTTTTCATTCTTCTGCCAATCGTTCAATGCATATAAATGTAGTACCTTGTTTTCCCAGAACTTGGACAGTCTGCTTAATTGAGGCCACGCCGTCAATTACTTTTCCTGTGTAGGCTTGCAGCTGGCAACCAATGTTAACGTCTATGGATTTTGTTTCATTTGTTTCATTTTCTATGGAGACAGTGAAAGACAAGGGGTTCCCAGGAATTAAATCTTTATCGCCCAGGATCTGCAGTTTGGTGCCAGCTGGTGGATGTGGAGGAGTTGCTGAGAAAACCAAACATGCGCCTGAATTTAGGAAAGAACAGGCTTTCTGGAAAGTATCTCTCTCTTCTTGGGAACCTGGAAAACAAGCAGTGTGTCTTAGAGTTTGAGGTCAGGAATAAGTCTTTTGTATAACTGATATAGGTTTATATAACCTACAGGATTCTTCCATGTAATGTTTGATAGTGGCCTTACAACTACCAGGGGAAAGGCTTAATTGGTTTGATAAATGTTATATAATTTGGGTCATTACAGATTGGGAGACCAATGTTTCCAAGCAGTCAGGGTATTTTTTTAATTTTCTGCAGTTAATGTTAAAAAATCAAGACGTGCACAGCACTTAGTACATGGCTTTTAACAGATCTTACCTTCTGGGTATTTATATTGCCTTGTAATGTCTTCCCTGGAATTCATATTCATTGCTTTGGTGCTGATACACTCTCCAATGCAGCTTTTCTCTTGCCGGATTTGGATTGGTAGTTCAGCTCCTTGTTTATCCTTTACCAGCCAGTAGATTTTGTCAGCATTTACTTCTGAGAACACAAACTTGCCATCATATGGCAAATAAACTTCCCCATTTTTTATGGCTGTCAGTGAGCATGGACCACACTGATAGACGCCTGAAAGTAAACAAATCGTCTGTTTAGGAGTTAATTGTACCTTACATTGGAATATGTAACATTTAAAAAAAATGTTAGGATTAATAGGCCCCTTTTCCTTAGTGGGAGAGTGATCATGAGCAAGGGCATCTGAGGCTAAATAGATGTAATAATAGATTAAAATATGTAAAGAAAAGAGACTAGGAGACTAGAGGTTGAGTGAGGACAGGAAGAATCATAGTTCTGAGGGTGGGCCCCTGGTCTAAGGTTTTTGGGTGGGCCCTTCGTCTAAGGTTTTTGGGTGGGCCCCTGTTGTCCCAGTCTGACACTGAGGAAGGGACAAACACACTGCCTTCACACACATAGAATAGATAAATACCTTGGGCACAAATGACTCTTAAAACATGGTGAACTTTGATGGCTCACATACAGTCTCTTTGGGGTTACTTCAATATTTAATCACTTCACAGATACTTCAAATACTATTGGAAGAAGGCAAAGTATAATTTACAATCCCCAGCACTTAAAGGATGCCCACAGTGCCGTATTACTTCAAGAATCTCTTTATCCATGAGCCTAATAGCTTGAGACCTTCTGGACTCTTTGGAGCTTGTGAATGCTCGTCTAACTGTCCTAAGCCTAACCCTCACTCTATTACAGTATCTGCCCTCACATTATCTACACTTACAGAGGCCTGCTTCCAGTGGTGTAACTACCAGGGTGCAACAGTTATGTGCAGCTCAAGACTTGTGGACGAGAATCATAAAAATCAAACTCTCTAGTATTGTCCCCCTACCTTGGCTTGGTTCCTGTGGTGTGGCATCAACTGCCTGCCATCCATCATATCCATTGGGTAGATCTGGTCTTTTCATCCACGCATCATTCCACACATGAAAATTCCTTCCAGTGAAAAAAAAAGTCAGATGAAAACAAAAATTGGTAGCATTTGCCAGACATGGCTTTAACGAATATTACAGGATATGAAAAATAATAGGGATGGGAATTTAATACATATGAAAAAAATATATCCTTATAAACAGGGCTGAAATGAAGGCATTGTGGCATTTAAGTTTTTAGCACCTGTATTTAATTATTATATGACATTAACTGATAACAGGTAAGATCTGTATCTGTGTCCCCTATAAAGACAACCTAAGGTAGATGAGCAGGGAGTTTTGTAAGTATAATAAATAATACATGAATGTCATACAAATAATACAGACACATAAACTATTCTGTGTAAAAATGCAAGGTGTACAGGACAAAAGATGACCAGCTGTTGGTCTGTGTTGCTAAATGCTTCCCAAGACTCTGTATTTTTGCCATACAAATAAAGAATATGTTTATGCTTAGAACCTTATTAGAGAGATACATTTCCAGTAGGTAAAATTACCAGTATATAGTCAACTGTCTGTTTTTACATAGGACAGTCCAATATTGTAAGGCAAAAACAGGACTGTGTTCATGGTACAGAGAGGGGCATGGTCTAGTTAGGTTAGAATTGTGGCCTGGGCTGATTTGGGGGCATGACCTAAATGTCCAACATATTGGTCATTATCATCCATGGTGTTAGAGCAGCTTGTGCATACCAAACAGAATCAGTAGATAGGTCATCGAGTAGTTCTCCTTTTTCATTCAAATATACATCAACTTTTAGATTTTCTTCTGTATCATGGGCTGAATTAAAATTTGTGACACTTCTTGCTGCAATTCCTAAGCATCTCAGAACTGTGTAAAATAAAAAATAATAGCCATGATAGAAACACAAAACAATTTTTAGTAAAATGGGCGCTAGATACATACAGTAAGCCTAATTTATGATTATGGATTATGGAGCAAAGACTTTTATTGGCTTTACATGTAGTGACGATGAATCTGGCCTATTTTGCTCCAATGAAATATTCTTTAACAATGCAGAAAACATTTTAAAATGGTAAAATTTCACCATTTAGCACTTTTTTGCAGTTTTCAATGCATTAGCTTCAATGGCTGTTTTTTCTGCTTTTTTTCCCCTAAACTTTTTTTATTAAATCTCTTTTTATTAAATTTTTAAATTTTCCAAAGGGTACAGAAAGAAAAAAGGGGAATGGGGAAAGAAAACGAACATAGAAAGACATAAAAGAAAATAATTACACACCTTAGCACTTAATTATCATAATAAAATGTTACTTCACACTCTATTACATTTTTTATTTATTTATGTTTTTTTTTTGTTTTGTATAACCTACGACTTTATTACAGAGATCTGTAAAACTTTTAATACAAATATCATACAGTGATTTTGATTTATTAGAGCACAGATTAAATTACACATTTTTCTCATACTCTTTTAAATATTCACACCAGGGAATTTTTAAAGTGTTTTCGCATAGTACCTTTTCTATATGCTATAACTTCTTCTGCCTGTCTAATTTCTTCTATAGTATTCAGCCATTCTTTCATGAGTGGAGGTTCAATAGATTTCCACTTACGTGGAATCAAAAGTTTGGCTGAAGTTAAAATGAACTTGATTGTAGGAGTGTTTATTAAACATTTATTAAAGTTGTCATATAAAAGCAAGACAGCAGTTGAATGGAGATTTAACTGTTCAGGAAAGATTTTATCGATTATATTTTGAATGTTATCCCAGAAACTTTTTAAAATTTTGCATTTAAATCATATATGTTCGTATGTTGTCTTTGGTAATAACTAGTGAAGTGATGGCAGGCAGAAGATTCTAATTACAATATTCTCTTGGATCTGGAATATTTAGTCTGGTTATCTTGGAGAGCTGGGGAGTCCAACAGAAAACTGTTACAAAAGGTTACTTTTTCTTTTAAACCCTCTCTATGCACATGTAGTTATTAATACAGGTATGGGATCTGTTATCTAAAAAAACAGTTATACAGAAAACGGCAATTTATAAGAAAGGCTGTCTCCCATAGACTCCATTTTATCCAAATAATCCAAATTTTTAAAAATGATTTCCTTTTTCTCTGTAATAATAAAACAATACCCTGTACTAAGATATAATTAATCTGGAAACAGAATTAGCCTATTTTCTTTATTTAATGTTTACATGATTTACTAGTAGACTTAAGGCATCAAAAAAAACCCAGGTTCCGAACATTCTGGATAACAGGTCCAATACCTATATGTGATTTTCCATAAAGCTACGGAGCAGCTATGGGCTGTTGTGAGCCCCCACTGCTGCTACTATTGTTATACCACTGCTACAAAGAATTCTATCTAAAACCAGACTCTGAGGTGAGATACCTGTGGTTAGAACTCCAGAGAACACCCAGCACTGTCCATACATGACAGACCTTTTGCTCTTGTAATACTTCTGCAGAATAACACTGCTTCCTGTCCAGATTGTGGGAGAGAAACCACCAGAATAATTTCCAGACCAGTTTCCTATAAGAACTCCTCTGTCGTCGTTGGAATTGACCTGAGAAAAAATTCTATGCTATAACTATTAATTTAATTACATACTCAATGTTATACGCAGAGTTGTCATCTTATGCCCTAAATACTTAAAAAATATGAAATACATCAGTTTGCTTGGATGCTTCAAAATCTTTCAGTTTGCAGCATGTAGTTGTGCTAATTACTAATCAGCCATGGCTTATGCAGATTTCATATAGAGGTATAGGACTTGTTATCCAGAAAACTTCAAATTATGGGACGGCCATCTGCCACAGGCTCGATTTTAAGCAATTAATTAAAATTTTTAGAAATGATTTCCTTTTTCTCTGTAATAAAAACAGTACCATGTACTTCTTCCAAACTGAGATATAATCAATCTTTATTGGAGGTAAAACAATCCTATTGTTTACATGAGATCCAAACCGGAAATTACAGAAAGATCCCTTATTTGGAAGACCACAGGTCCTGAAAATTCTGGATAAAAGGTCCCATACCTGTATGACCAGACCAAAAGCATGAAGGTCGACCCTATCTAGTCATTGGGAGTTTTAAATAAAGTTTCTTATTGTTCCTATACTTAAGGCAGTATTAATAGTTACATTGAATATTATCATTTTCCCAGGAATGGATTGACACCACTGTGCAAACCAAGATCTGAGCTATTTCAAATATTTGCTATCACCTTTGTCTATTACATACCAATGCAGATAATTTTCTGGACAAGGTAACCGGGTCCCTTCTATGTTCAGGTTTAAGTCGACCATGATCCAGAAGAGACATGCAGCAATCCAAGACATCTGCTTCATACTAAACACAAAAGGAGATGGATTGCATATAGTGCATATACAGGGGGTTGTATCACACATTTTCACTGTGACAATGTAAGGCAATATTAAAATCAAGGAACTGTCAAGGATTAAATTTTAGGGGGTTCTTTACTAAAGCTCAAATGAATCTAATTTTTTATGAAAACAAAGTCGACCAAACTCCCTTCCACTAATTAAATGCATTTATGAATGATTTTTATTGAAAAAATCTGAGCCACAAACGTCACAACAAAATTGAGTGGCAATTTGTATCGTACAGTGCTCCGAGAACTCGACTCGAATTTTTGCTGTAAAAACTGCAGTTTTTTGGATTATCGGACGAAACCCCCATCCAGCACAGATCAGGATGTCAAAAAACAACTTCAGGGACATCTGCCATTGATTCTACATGACCTCAATAGGTTTGAGATGGAATATTTCTGGATTCTGATTTTTAGCAGCTTTGGGGTATAATAAACCTCTAAAAATTCAAGTTTTCCCCTTAAAAACCTCGACCAGATAAACTCGAGGTTTAATAAATGGGCCCTTATTATTATCAACTAGGGAGTATAGCATTCCGTTTTTTTACTTTATATGTTGCCGCATAAGTTGCCCCCTGAGGTGCAGAACATTGAGCTCTTGGAATAAAGCACAAAGGGCTGCACCATACCAGGGCCATAGTTATATCTACGCACCTGAGGACTTGTGCCTAGGATGGCAAGCTTAGGGGGCGGTACCTCAGGTACCTATATGGTGAATTAAATGAAAATGTCCCCAGCTGCCTCCAGAAACTGTAAAAATAAGGCGGTGGTGGTGGGGCAGCACTGGCCATATGATATCACAGCATGTGCAGACTGAATCCTGGCGACATGTGCTAAAGTAAAGTGATTAGGGTGGCATCAGATGACAGTCATGCACCTCATTCTGAATTATAACTACCAGCTTTTGGTGGTTCTGCATGGGTGTTGCCTTGTCAGACCTTGGTGAAAGAGAAATTGACAACCCCTGTTTTTTTAAGGAATAGCAGCCACTATGAATTTCTTTGGAGAAGTTTCCGATTCCCAAAGTCAAACTTCAAATTAAATTAAGCCCAAAATTTGCACTTCTACATCTGGACTTTCCAGGATTTGGTCCGAAGGGGCAACCCAAACCCCAGAGTGACTCATTGTTAAACCTAATTTTGTTGTTTACAGCTGCTACTAAGAAACTTTTATTCCTAAATTGGCTGTCTGAATCCACTCCTTCACTAGCAGATATTCTGTCCCTCTTAAATCAACTTTGTTGGCAAGAAGTAATTAGGATTAAATCATCAGAATTACATCTTGAACAAATATTTACTGAAACTTGGTCATTATTCTGGGTACTTTGAGTTTGTTACAGTTATAATTTCTGCTTTAGTTGTTCATCTGGCAAGCCAATATACTGTATTTCAGTTTTCATTCCTTGCTGTAGGATTGAACCATTTAAGATCCTTGTAATAAAGTCATATAGCGTTGTTCGGTAGATAGGTTGTTTGATTTGGTTTTGATTAATTTGTTTTACCATGTTGAACAGTTCAGGCGGCATCACCAATTAAAGATTCAAATCTATATTTTATTTTTATTTTAGGCATTCAGCCAAAACAAGTTGTATTGGTGTGCCTCATTGTACATCTTTGATCTTTTGATAAAATCCTGCTTGTTTAATTTGAAAATAATGAAAACATTTTGAAACAAAAGAATGAATTTCTACCTGTCCAAAGTTCCAGGGTTTTGCGTTGATTTTAGTCGCAATGCCCACATAAATATAACCAGTGTCTTTGAGAACATACTCCTTTCTTCCATCTTCACTGGGCATATACACAGTGTCATCTAGAAATAGAATACTGTTGTTACCCTGCACATACCACATACACCACTTCTTCTACTGAACATTGGTCTTAGGCTGTTTTACATTCATTTTTGCTGTAAATATATAAATCCATATCATGTTGACTGACTGATGAGAAAGCATCATTACATTTAGTAAAGATTCTACAAAAGAGGAATGGGAGAAAGTTTCTTTGAAAACAAAGTTTGAATGGAATATGTTATATAAGGATATAATAGTCTTTGCTATAAGAGAAAAAAGCTAAGAAGAAGAAGGCAATGAAGAACAATGGCAACATGAATATGGGGTGAAAGGGATAAATGTGCAATATTGATTTAAGAAAGATCACTTCTTATGTTGCTCTGCTATGACAATATTTAGTCCAACCCACTAGACTCCAAACTAACCCAATGGTTTGTTTTGTTCAACTGGCTCTAAAAGGAAACATACTGCGGCCATCAGGGCAAGCAGAATATTAGATTGTATCTAAATATAAATACACAATATAAAAACATAATACACAAAAAAATCTGTAATGAATAATGATTACAATTTTGGTTAAACAGGAACTAAAGAGTACTTTTAAAAAAAAGGAGAAAAATGGATTTCTGATCTCTCATTGTACAGGCCATGGCTGTAGCGGACCTGCCCCCTACACATTAAAAGCTGCATAATGAATGAGCTTTGCAAATGAAACATAGAACACTAATTATTTATTTCATTATAACATCCATACCTGTTATAAAGATGTTTAAATATCTGAGCTGTCAATCAAATATTGTCTGCCCTGCCTCTATTCCTGAGGCATAGAGGTGGGCCAGTCAATTACTTTCACTTTCTATTCAGCAATTCACTGCAATCCTCACATTTCCCCTTCCCTACTCAGACTCTATATTTGTGTAGGACACTGTACATGAGCATTAGGTCCCTCTGGTGCATACACATGATTTGGAAATTATACACAATTTGTCTTAATCACAGTGTCCACAAAATGGCTGCTGCCTGCTTGCTGTGATTGTATACTTCCAAGACTGAAGGAAACAAAATGTAAATGAAAAAAATAGTGTGCGTAAAGTTGATTTTGTTCAACTAACATGGTAGTAAAGAATTTGGAATTATTTCTTAGGGTGACAGGTCCCCTTTAAGCTATTGTTTTGATAATCTAAATGAAAAGTACCCTCTAATGGAGCTATATGATGGCAATGTTGGGTTACTCTGATCGAATACTCACAAGCTGAAGAACTACTGTTAGGGTAATGGCACACATAGAACTTTGTTGCCTGTGGGAGATTACCCCAAAAACTAATTTTCCACACTTAAAAGGGTGGTTCACCTATAGGTTAACTTTTAGTATGTTATAGAATGGCTAATTCTAAGCAACTTTTCAATTTGCCTTCATTTCTTTTTTATAAATTTTAGTTCTTCTTCTGACTCTTTCCATCTTTCAAATGGGAGTCACTGACCCCATGTTAAAAACAAAAGCTCTGCAAGGCTACAAAATGTATTGTTATTGCTACTTTTTATTACTCGACTTTCTATTCAGGTCCTTTCATATTCATATTCCAGCCTCTTATTCACATCAGTGCATGGTTGCTAGGGTAATTTGGATCCTAGCAATCGGATTGCTGAAACTGTAAACAGGAGAGCTGCTGAATAAAAAGCTAAATACCATATATACCCGAGTATAAGCAGAGTTTTTCAGCATCCAAAATGTGCTGAAAAAGTCTACCTCGGCTTATACTCGGGTCAGCGGTACCTGACCCCAGTAGCTGAGATTGCAGTCACTTTTAATCATTCCTATACCAACAGTACACTTGGGGAGAGACTGCAATATCCCACAATGCCCTCTGTTGTTTATATGAAAGAATAACAGTGCGCCATCTGTTGGTTAATGAAAGAATAACAGTGACTGCAATATCACACAGCGCCATCTGTTGGTTATATGGAAGAATAACAGTGACTGCAATATCACACAGCACCCTCTGTTGGTTATATGGAAGAATAACAGTGGCTGCAATATCACACAGCACCCTCTGTTGGTTATATGAAAGAATAACAGTGCGCCCTCTGTTGGTTATATGAAAGAATAACAGTGACTGCAATATCACACAGCGCCCTCTGTTGGTTATACGAAAGATTCACAGTGATGGCAATATCAAACAGCACCCTCTGCACATGGTAGTGGGACAGTGGGACAATGCACACAGTAATCCATTTGGCAATTCTCTGTCACCATCAACTTTGCAAAGAAGTCCGGTTGATCGCTGGGGGGGGTCGCTCTGGCAGAATGTGCGCTGCTGGGAGACAGGGCAGTAGTTGTGTCTAGGCTTATACTAGAGTCAATAAGTTTTCCCAGTTTTCGTAGGTAAAATTAGGTACCTCGGCTTATACTCGGGTCGGCTTATATTCGAGTATATACGGTAACTAAAAAAAACACTATTAATAAAAAATTTGCACATTGTCTCAGAATATTGCTCTCTTCTTCATACTAAAAGTTAATCTAAAGGTGAACTAACCCTTTAAACTGGGTCACTCTATGAAAAGTGTTTTACATGTTGCAATCCCCATTCTTCTGTTTCCAGATGCATAGAATAAACTAATTGAACTGAGAAACAATAAATTAATTTTTTGTACTTAGTCACTCAACAAATAATCATGTTTAATAAAAATCAATTCTATGATGTGAAATATCTCTTATTAATAATCCACACAAACCCATTAAACATGTAGTTGTTACCTTTACACCAAGGGTTGCACAGAAAGTAAATGGTACAATCTGCCTGTTGGTAGACAATCCCTTTCCCTGTGATAATGCTCAGCATGTATTTACCAACAATGGCGTTGGCTGGACTGCTGACAGCAACCATACACTAGAAAAAAAATGTTGTATAAGTTATTAGCACAAGATCAACTGCATGGAAACACACAGTAGCGTCACTAGAGTGGGACGGGCCCTGGTGCGTGACGCGCAGCCGGGCCCCGCCCCCTCCGTACGGCTGCATTGGTCAGTGGCGCGTGAGCTGCCGGGGGGCCCTGAGGGGGTGCGGACCCTGGCCTGCTCGCACCCCCTGTTCCCCCCGGTAGTTCCGCTACTGGAAACACAGTCACATTCAATTTCAATTACTGGAGAAAAACAAAAAATAGATACAACTTAAAGGTAACTATTTAATACAAGCTTCCTCATACTGAAGTAAGAAACTTTCTAAATACAATCAATTAAAAATTGTGCATTGTTTCTGAAATAATCACATTTATATTCACTAATCCTCTCTCAGCATCTGTTTCTCTTCATTCTGTCTTCATGCAGGAGTTGGGTGTCAGATGAATGATATATATAGAAAGAGAGAGAGAGAGGGAGTGAGAAATAAAAAGCTGTCTGGAAACAATAAATTAAAGAAGTTGACAAATTTAATTTCAGGGGCGAATAAGTAGAAGAGGAAAAGAATGCATAGTGAAATGGCTTACTAGAAGAATAAACCTTTTACAATGCTACGAAAATGCAGCTGGACAACAACTTCGAGCTTACTGCAATGAATGATCAAGAATTATGCATGCTTGGGGCTGTAGTCGATTTATGGTGCTATTTAAAAAGGTTTCTGCTTGCTCTATGAGAATCCTGTCCCTGCTCTGGGTACACCCAGTTCCCTATTGTGTTTTTGTATTCGCAGAGCCAAAGGAATACACATTTTCTAGCACGTAACATCTGAAGAGCATTATGCCTGCCCTTGTGTTGTTAAGTTACAGTGGATTTATAAGTAGGGATGCACCAAATCCAGGATTCAGTTCGGGATTCGGCCTTTTTTAGCAGGATTCGGATTTGGCCGAATCCTTCTGCCAAGCCGAACCGGAATCCTAATTTGCATATGCAAATTAGGGGCGGGGAGGGAAATTGCGTGACATTTTGCCAAAAAAACAAGGAAGTAAAAAATTTTTTCCCTTCCCATCCCTAATTTACATATGCAAATTAGGGTTCGGATTCGGTTCGGTATTCTGCCGAATCTTTAGCAAAGGATTCGGGGGTTCGGCCGAATCCAAAATAGTGTATCCCTATTTATAAGCCAAAATGTCATGACCAGACAGACATGGTGAACTGATAGGCAAGATTTAACTGGCATATCCCATAGCATTGGATCACTAGATAATGGAGAGCTCTACTATAAATGGTTTGCGTCTCCTTTTTGTCATATGTATTTTTTTTTTACCAAATATGCATTTTATGATTACCTCTTTGTTGTTGCTCTGGCGAATTGTAGCACTCCACTGGTTTGCCTGGATAGCAGGGCCCACATCAATAAGCACAAGGGTCCCATTGGATGGCAAAGCTATGGAACCTGGATGCACAGAAAACAGAACTGTAGACTAAGTTCAGTAGTTCTTTTAAAGTGTTTGTAATTGGAAACTGAATTTATTTCTACATTTCATACACGGCATATCTCTTATACAGTCACTTTTCAAAATTCACAAGTTGGCTGCCGTCTGACAGGCTACTCATGGTAAATTCTTTTAGCAGCACAATAGGGTTGATTTGCTGACAGGGTGCAAAGTTAAAAAAAACTCGTAACTCGTGTGTTTGTGGGAGTCTCCCTCTGGAATAACAGATATGGAACCCCAACCCACACTGATTTACACATATCAGTGATAATACTATAGGTATGGGATCTGTTATCCAGAATGCTCTCCCAGATAACAGATTCTGGATCTCCATATCTTTAATCTACTAAAAAATAATTTAAAATATAATTAAACACAATATGATTGTTTTGTGCCCAAAAAGGATTAATTATATCTTAGTTAATTGCTAGTACAATGTATTGTTTTATGATTACAGAGAAATAATTTAAAAAATGTAATTATTTGATTAAAATGGAGTCTATGGGCGATATCAGAGCTTTCTGGATAATGAGTTTCCAGATAACGGATCCTTTGTCAATATAAGAATTTCTAAACATGTAATACCCAATTCTTCAGTATTATTCAGCTAGCTATTCACCAATGTACCAGGCAAGAAATACTCTCTAGAAGAACAGTAAAAAAAATGGTAGAAAGCTCTGTGTGAGTTTCCTTCTCTACTAAGGAAATGTATAATGTATCAGAAATGAATAATGTAATAGAAAAACTTTATAGCAATTATGTAGCTAATGAAGTCAGGTTCCCTGTAGCCCTCTCACCTGTTGTAAACTGCAAAGTGACTTTGTCATTAGGAGACAGTTCTCTATCAAAGGTTATTTTTATATTGAACTCTTGTCCCCTTCTCAGAATGAGGTTTGGGTTGTCATAATCCCTGGTGTTGTGTTGGATTGCATTCTCTGTTTTTAGAAAGTCAACTTTTATGGTTTTCAGTGCCATTCCTGTTGTTCATAAAGAAAAGCTAAATATAATTCATTGTAAAACATAGATACAAAAGATATATGTCACAAATTCACAGTTCTCCTGGAAATATAATGTGAATGGTATATATTGTCATTTTGGGAAATAATCTGCATTGTATATTTTTTTGCACTAAAGCTTGTGAATTCAACTTATACTCTGAAGAACCCATATGTGCGATATTTATTAAGCTCAAAAAATTTGTTACGCTCGAATGTAAAACTTCGCCATCTCAAAGCTTCTGAGTTCATGTTGACGTGAATGGGATCCATCTATGGCAATTTTAAGACAGTTTTTCAATGCAAATCCATTTTTTCCAATTTTTTTCTATAAAATGTATTTTATTCAGATCTTTTAATAAATAAGCAAGCAATCCATTTTTTTCACAATTGAAGAGTTTATTTGAGGAAGAAAAAACAACTTTAACGTTATACAAACTCAAATGTGGAAAAATAACCCTATACAGATATTTATATAATATGTTAGTTGTACAGGTATGGGATCTGTTATCCGGAAACCCCTATCCAGAAAGCTCCGAATTATGGTCTCCCATAGATTCCATTTCTAATCAAATAATTACATTTTTTTAAATGATTTCCTTTTTCTTTGTAATAAAACAATACATTGTATTGGATCCCAACTAAGATATAATTAGTTTTTATTGGAGGCAAAATAATCCTATTTGGTTTAATAAATGCTTAAAGAAAAATGATACCCCCCAAACAATGTAGGTTTCTATAGAAATATATTGCATAAAACAGCTCATATGTAAAAACCTGCTTCATGTAAATAAACCATTTTGATAATAATATTCTTTTTTGGTAGTATGTGCCATTGGGTAATCATAAATAGAAAATTGGCAATTTAAAAAACAAGGGCTGCCCCCTGGTATTGTATGATTCACGGTGCACACAAACATACCAAACAAACCATACATGTTCTGTCACATGAGCCAATTAACAGACCGAGTTCTTTCTTTTGCTTCCACACTACTTCCTGTTACAGTTAGAGTTGTAGTATTTCTGGTCAGGTGATCTCCTAGGCAGCATACAGACCATCACTAAATGGTGATTCAAGGCAAGATACAGTATATAAAAGGGCAATATTTACTTAAATATATATTCCAGTTTGGTAAAATTCTTTAATATGCCACTTAATGTGATATAAACTATCTTTTGCTTAAGTATTCATTTTGGGGGTAGTTTTCCTTTAAATTATCTTTCAGTAGACAAAGTGTGGAGATCCAAATTATGGAAAGACCCCTTTATCTGTGAAAACCCTAGGTCCCAAGCATTCTGGGAGCATAATTATTATTAATAGCATTATTAGTAGGAGTATTAGTGGTGTTAATACTGCCACTATTGGTGATCATAGTATTAATATGTGTAACAGAATTACAAAGTTGTCAGATTTTCAAATAAATGAATTATTAATCATAACAATATTTATGTTCAATAATAACATGTAATTGTTCTATTTTATATAATATAACCTTCTATTATTTTATGTATACATGATTTATATATTATGCATGTTTAATCTATCATGTAGTAATGAGGAATAAGTGTTTTATTTTGTTTTATACAAATTAATGTTGAATGGTAAAGATCCATGAAATTTATTTTCTAAAAAGGATAATTTAGTTGACCCAGGTGTTTCACAACTTTAAGCTTAAGCAAATTTCAAAGGTTGTATAATCCTTGGTGTCTGTTTGAGTATAAGATGGGAACATCTTAAAGAATTTTAAAAGCTATCCATAGAAAAGAGCCAATGGGGCAAATTCACTAAGAATCGTAGTTGCACCAGGCGCAACTTCGCCGCACTTCGCCAGGCGTAGTTTCGCCAGCGCTCCGCAAATTCACTAAAATCCGAAGTTGCACGCAGGGGTAGCGTAAGGTTGCGAAGTTGCGCTAGCGTTGATTCGCTAAGCGAAGCGAAGTTACGCTGGCGATGGTTAATTTGCATATGGCGCCAAATTCAAATTTCAATGGAGGAATACGTAGAATCACTACAAATGCCTGGGAAACCTTCAAAACATCAAATACATTTTTTTTTGCCCTACACATGTGCCCACTATATAGTTAAGTTGCCATGAGTTAGGAAATGTAGGGGTAAAGGAGGGGAGCCCCAAAAAAATTTTCGATCTTTTTCAGCCTATCACCCATAATATAGAAAAAACACCAGCGTTTTTTGGGACTTAGAAAAAATTTGACCTTTTTACCTGTAGTGCCATCTACAGGTAGTGTAGGACATCACGTCCAGGGGTCAATAATTGATATTTTACAAAATATTTAGATTATCTGGTGATATTTTAACTTTGGAGACAACCCTACAATTCCAGTTGGTTAGTTAATCCCAGGGGTTGAGTTTTAGACAAAAATGAGGGATACATTAGGAGACACTGGAGAAGAAAAAAAGAAGGAAGAAAGAAAGGAAAAGGGGCTAAAAGGAGGAAAGAAGGAAAGACTAAGAAAGGAAAGAACTGAAAAAGAGGACTAAGAAAAGGACTGAAAAAGAGGACTGGAAAGAGAAAAACAGACTTTTAAACTACAAGCCAAATAAAAGAAAAGGATCAGATGTCTTAAAGCTCCAGGAAGAGAGATCAGGGTGACATCACAGACCAGTGAGAACTTGAGAACTTACAACTGGTAAATATAAATTTTATTTATATTTAATGCCAATTAATTTGTCTGCTTGGATATTTGTTATTCCTATATATTGTATAGTTATACCCTAAGCATCGACTTTCCCAGCATTGCAAACTGGGAATAATCTGTTTAATTTGGGTTTATTTTCCCTTTTATTAGTACATATATATTATGATGTCCAAGCTAGTGACTTAATGGGAAAGTAAAGGATTGAGGGTAGAATTCCTTAAACAGACCAGATCAGTCACATATTCCTCCTCTGATTCCAAGTTAGATAATACCTTATTATTAGTAAAAGTGTATACGTCTTGTGGATGCTTGCCGTGTTGATGGTTTTGGTCTTATCAATTAATATCTGATGGTAAATTTTATTTTGAGTTTGTACTGAGTGGATATCAAAAAGTATTTGGTGGATTTTGTAAGAAGTAATAATTTGATTTGTTATTATTATATATAAATATATTCATTATTTTGTTAAATAGTTGTCTTGATTTTTCACCCTTTGTACCAATTGATTGGGAATTCAGAGTTGGGCATATATTATTTAAGACTCCTCCTGTTTATTACTTATAAGGAGTCTTAAATTCTTTTATATGATTTTATCAAATATATGTTTAAATAGCCCGACAAAGTGTTAATGACATGGAATTGGTGGGACCACAGAAAAACAGTGTTAAATGCAGAAAAACTTTAAATAGTAGTAATAGTAGTAGTAGTATTAGTATTAGCACCAGCAGTATAAATAGTAGAAGTGTAGGATTAGAATTAGCAGCAGTATTAATAATAGTAGCAGTAAAAGTATTAGAAGTAGCCGCAGCAGTATAATTAGTATTAGTAGTGCAGGGTTAATATTACAAGCAATTGATAGTATTTATATTGTTCTCGTAGTATTAGTAGTATTTATACTGGAGTGAAGTAGCCTGTGGAAGTGCATGTGGGAATCCAGCCTAGCAGTGCCATGTTATTCCTCCTGTTGTTTAATGTATAGCACAGTGTGTGCTTGCTGATATTATGCAGCACCAAACAGCACAAGGGGCTTCATACACAAAACAATTTTTGGATTTTCAAATGGAAATATCATGCATTCTTGAAATGGTGCAGGATTTCAAAAGTACAGACTGATGTACTGTAAACATTACAGGTATTTGTAAATGTTTTATGACATTTTTATTTCCTGTTGTTAATGGTTCTTTAGAAAGACAGCCCTGGCTGCAGCTCCCAGTATCGCTTAACCCTTCCTATCTGGGATAAAGTACAGCTGAGTAATAGTGTGTACTTCCCCATTAAACTCCAGTTTGTTTACAGTAGTAATTTGTATTTTATCTATGTCACAATAAAATATATATATTGATGCTCTTACCTGTAGTATAGACTGCCTTTATGCCTTCTGTAATGTGGTTTAAAGCTGGCCACAGCGAGGCATTCAAAGCCTTTTATCAGCATGAATTCGTTTCCACTCCCCAAATAAAACAATAGGCGGATCATGTTGAATAAATAAATGCAAAATAATCCTATTGTGAAATAACTTAGAAATATAATTGTCCATACATTGAGTTAGGGGCTAGAATGGGGACCATGGTGCAAGAGGGAGCAAGATTAACAGGTTCTTATGGACCCCGCCTCCCCACGGCTGTGGGGTCTGCTCCATGTTACTTACACTACAGTTGGTAAGCAATATATTTTTTTAATATTTATTCATTCTCTGCTCTAATTAAGTTATTGGTCTGCAGCATTCTAATTGGTGAATTCTCTTGCATCTTTGATTACTTTTTAGGTAAGCTGCTTAAAGGGATTCTGTCATGATTTTTATGGTGTAGCTTTTATGTCTAAATTACACTGTTTATACTGCAAATAATTTACTCTACCATATAAAATTTAATTGCTGAACCAATAAGTGTTTTTATTAAGTTGTAATATTGGTGTGTAGGCAGCCATCTCAGGTAATTTTGCCTGGTCATGTGCAGCGCCGGATTTCTTTGTGGGCCGCCCCTAGGCCGCGCGGTCCGACCAGGCGGCCGCGTGGTCCTAGCGGCCGCCCACACATCCCTACACAGCTGGTGTAATTGAATGGGGACACACATGTCACCATAATGCGGCTGGGCGGCATGCCGTCCCTATTTTTTGCCACCCTAGGCCAGGGCCTATGCGGCCTTGCCGCAAATCCGGGCCTGGTCATGTGCTTTCAGAAACAGCCAGTGCTGCACAATGGAACTGTTTTCTGGCAAGCTGTTGTTTCTCCTACTCAGTGCTGAATGTGTCACAGTGGGACCTGGATTTTTACTATTGAGGGCTGTTTTTATATTTTCCAGGTAGATGTTATCTAACTTGCAGTGCAGCAGTAAAGTGTGACTGAAGTTTGAAGTTGATATTCCTATGGTTTCGGGTGAATGGGTTCAAAAGAAGGCAGTGATTTCAAACAAACAGGACATTTGGCCGAGAAGCAATTAATCGGTAATCTTTGGTAATAACCTTGTTTGCCTTTTCTGTTTATAGGTCTTTCCGCAGAAAAGCATCAATAAGATCTAATTACAAGACAAACAGCAAGCCACACCAAAAGCAAGCAGAAACGTTCTGCCATCTGATGTGTGTGCAGCCTAAATAAGCTTATTCAATATTGATTATCAGCTCAAAGGGAATCTGCAGGAAAAGGTATTTGTTGCATTCATAAATGTTGAAGTAAATATATTTATGCCTTTGTACAAAACCAAGTATGTTTTATAAGTCAATATGAATATCCAGTAAATTCTATTTTATAGATGGCAAAAAAAATGGTGTTCAATGATGTAATTTGTGTTACATTTATGTGGATATTTAAGTAAGGGATGCCCCGGATGCAGGATTCAATTTGGGATTCAGCAGTATTTGGATTTGGCTGAATTCAAGTGCCTGGCGGACTGCATATGTAAAAATCATGTGACTTTTAATCACCCAAAGGAAGTTTATTGTAAATTAGGACTTGGATACGCCTGAATCTTTCAGTAAGGATTCGGGGTTCGGCAGAATCCCAAAATAGTAGATTCGGTGCATCCCTTAATTAAGCCACATCAGAGTGTTATAATCATATAAAGGTGACTTCTAATATCCTTCCATTTAAGAAAAGGATGTGCCATACTCCATTCAAAAGTAGCAAAAGGAGTGAAAAAAAAAAGAACAGATGTGCACCTGCTGTTTCCAACACACACCATCCACCGTGTGGTAGCTAACCGAAATTGTAGAAATAGAAACAGACCAGGAATCAGCAGTGCTTAGTTTGCAATCACCCTTTAGGGCAGACACATGCTCAGGCATGGGGAGATAAGTCACCCAGCGACAAATCTCCTGTTCTTCAAGGAGACTAATCTCCCCAAAATGCCTCCTGCTGGCTAGAATGTAAATCGCCGACGGGATGGCAATCATGTGCTTCGTTTTCTGAAGTCACCCGAAGTTGCCTCACGATGAAACTTGGGGTGACTTCGGAAAACAAAGCGATCCAAGTGCCATCCCACCAGCGATTTAAATTCCAGCCGGTGGGAGGCAGTTCGGGGAGATTAGTCGCCCCGAAAGAAGAGGCATTTTATCACCAGGCGACTAAATCTCTCCGGATCTGAGCGTCTGTCTCTGCCCTTGTTTTATCACAACATGTTTTGGGAGCTAGAAAATACTTCGAAAATCGACCATCGAATAGAATCCTCAGACATTCGAAGTCGGGGGATTTTATTCATCGTACGATCGTGCGATTTTCCTTCGAAACCCAAAAACGTAGAAATATGCTCTGGCAGGTCCCCATAGGCTAACAAAGCACTTCGGCAGGTTTAAGTTGGCAAAGTATTGAAGTCAAAGTTTTTTTAAGGAGACAGTACTTCGATTATCGAATAGTCGAATGATTTTTACTTCAAGTTGAAGTAAATTCGAAGTTGTAGTATCCTATTCGATGGTCGAAATATCCCAAAAATTACTTCGAATTTAGGATTTTTTTACTTCGAAAATTCCCTCGAGTTCACTCCCTATTATATCAAACATGACTGAAGGTGATTATCATGCATGTACAGTATGTATGCATGCCTCATAGAAATAGTTCCAGAAGAATGCTGTAGGAAAGTACAATGACTTGCATACATGTGGATGAATTTGTGAAAATGAATTCAAATAATTAGGTTAATAGACCCAAAGTTATATATTTATCTTTATACACTCAAGCCCTGCCAACTTTCTGGCTGGCCTCCAACTATTTTGGAGCCGCAGATGTAGGCTGCCTCATCTAAATAGGCATGTACATTCATGCATAAATCTTTGTACTCTGAGAGCTCATCCAACTATCCTGGGGCACTAGACATGGATGCCCTCTCTGTTATTCTCCTTGGCCATAGAACACCTGACAACCCTTATTAGACCCTCTCTGAACCTAGAAGAATGGTGCCTGGGTCCAGTGGAGAAGTATCCCTAAATGCTCATGATCTCCCAGGGGAACCCAAAATGCTTTGAAAGGCTTTGGAGTGTATAGTGGGAGACAAGAGGGGGGGGGGGTTGTACACAAGACTAATTAATGCTACAGGGACACTAGCCCAAGTTAATAGGTCCTAAATGATATAAAACCTTTCACAACTATGGGGCACATTTACTAAGCTCGAGTGAAGGATTCCAATATAAAAAAACTTCGAATTTCGAAGTATTTTTTTGGGTACTTCGACCATCGAATAGGCTACTACGTCCTTCGAATCGAATAAAAAATCGTTAGACTATTCGACCATTCTATAGTCGAAGTACTGTCTCTTTAAAAAAAACTTTGACTACATACTTCGGTAGTTTAAACCTACCGAGGTACAATGTTAGCCTATGGGGACCTTCCCCATCACTTTCCTAAGGTTTCTTTGATTGAAGAAAAATCTTTCAATCGATCGATTAAAATCCTTCGAATCTTTAGATTCGAAGGATTTTATCATTCGATCGAACGATTTTTACTTAGATCGATCAAAGTATTTGTGCTAAATCCTTTGAACTCGATATTCGAAGGATTTAACTTCGAGGGTCGAATTTGAAGGTTAATTAACCCTCGATATTCGACCCTTGATAAATGTGCCCCTACATGTAATCTAAGTGTGAAACCCAGGAATCTTTTGGGTTACAATTGCACCAGATTGACATTTTAGCAGCTGTCTGTTTGATAGGACCTCACAACCAGACAGCAGTGTGGATGTTGAATAGATAGAAATCTAAGCTATAAAAAAATAAGAATTCCAATAAAATACATATTCCAATAAATTATAAGGCTCATCATCAAATGCTTCATGGCAATTGGTTGTTATGGCTTACTAGATCAGTAGCAACTTTGCACCAACTACAATATCGCTTAGATAGCCTCACCCATCTAGCAGTATTTTAGTGACACTGTACCAGTTTCAGAGTAGATTTTTACAAAGGCATATCACTTACAAAGCCACTAGAGTTTCACTTACTGTATGTATTTCACCTTTGCATTTGTATAATGGATATATAAAAATGCAAAAATGATTTAACCGTTTCCTTTCTTAAAGGGGATCTGTCAGCCTAAGAAATAACTGGATTCTTTTCTATTGTGTTTGTCAAGCAAAATAAACTTAATTTACACTACATAAATGATGTATACCTAGTTAACTTCCGTCTAGGAATTACACAGTCACAGCAACCAGGCAGGTGCCATACTGTGGACAACATTATTAAGGCAAGCTTTGCATCATCCCAAAATCTTGTTTGTTTGTCAGAACGGGGGACATGATGCATATACCCAAACATTGCCGACACAATTATAGGAAGTGAAGTGGGAGGGGGAAGTGCAGTGACATCTAGGAAGTGGTGAATGAAAAATGAAAGTAATTTTCTGCCCCACCTCTATGCCTAGGGCAGGGGTGTCCAAACTTTTTGCAACAAGGGCCAGATTTGGTGAGGTGAAAATGTGTGGGGGCCGACCATTTAGCCAGACATTCTTTGAATGATTAACACCATTTAACTCATTTAAACAAAGAAACGCGTAGCAATAATATTTGGGCACATTAGTGAAATGATCTGCCACATGATCTGCGAGAGCACCGCGTCACTACGTGCCAATATGTGTCTATTGCTAACACCTTCAGCACACAGGCAGCAGTATAGACCAAGTGGCAGATCATTTCACTAATGTACCCAAATATTACATCTACGTGATTCCTGATTTTACTATGCTGGCGGGGGCATTATTATTAATTTCATGATGAAGGTTGAGGGCCAGTGTAAATTTTATAAAGGGCCGCAATTGGCCTTCGGGCCGCACTTTGGACATGCCTTGGCTAGGGCATGAAGGTAGGGCAGGCAATATATGACTGACAGCTGAGATTTTTAAATATCTTTATAATGGGTATGGCAGTGTTAATAAAAAAATGTGGGTTTCATGTGTAATTTGAAAAGGACTTTTATTATACAGGTTTTTTGGGTGACAGGTCCACTTTAAGTTTTGCCCCTTGTTTCACTGACTTTGTGAATGGCTTGCACTTTGAACCTCATTTAAGCTTATCAGGTTGACTGGATACAAACATTTTTACAATACACCAACTATGTTGAAACCTCTGAAGAAAATGTTAGCAGGGGTATGGCATAAAGACCAATAGTATGCGGTCCAACGTCAGTGGGGTCTCACCATTTAAAACCTTGAACCTAGACCTAGAGTAATAATTGAATAATAACTACTGTATTTAGTTATATATACATTTGGACATCTTTTGTTAATTTTCAAATGGATCTTTAACTTCTTATGGATTTTAGGGCTCACACCAATCAGTAATGTCAGAGAGGAGGGACTTTTGGATTTACTTTTGAGACATGATGAAGGGAGGTAAATGGTGTTTTTGTGGCAAAACTGGCTAAATAAAACATAACTTGCAATAGGTGTGTGTTCTGGCATTGTTTTCAACTGTTGCTGAATTGGGACATAGCTGTGTGTCTAGAAGAATACAAATAGTGTAGGACCTTACAAACCTTTCAAGTTGTAAAAAATAAAATTCTTTCTTGTGTAGCACTCATGCAAACTACTGCCCATTTCAACTGAGGGTACATGTAGCCATGTGTCCAAACACAAAAGTTTAACTTTTTTGCTCTATTGAACATTTGGTCCAGAATATGAAACAGTTAACAGCAATAGGCAGTCCAGAGATGCCTGGTGCACACAGGTGGAGGTTCAGTCACCTCCTAGCAATAGTCCAATAAAATAAAAACCCAATGGCACACAGGTCTGCTGGATCACTTCAAGTGTTTAATTGCAGAGTACAGTGCACTGCACTCCGCAATAAACACTTAAAGTATTCCAGCAGGTATACTCGAAGACTAGGGTTCAGTTATGTTTTGCTAAATAATTTTTGGCTTTATTTAAAGGAGCTTATGGGTCAGCTCCTGGCTGGTTGATCAAAATCAAAAACTTGCTTTTGAAAACTTACATACTAATAAACAAATGATTATGGTCTGAGCCAATTATGTTTGGCACATCTATTTGTTTTCAGGGAGTTGCAAGGAAAGGCAAGTGCTATATTGTGCATTCTTTACTGTGTCATTGCTTGAGCATTAATAGGAATGCAAATATTAGCAGTTGCCACCAAAGGTATTTGGCCAAGGTGAAAACACCTTTATTATACTTTGCCAAGTTATTACTGCCAAGTATAACATATATCATTAAATACGCAAAGGTCTTCAAAAGGTCTTATTTGTATGATATGCTCCTAATTTATCACAAATCAGCCGCCTGAGCCTTCATTATACTCATAACTGTTTCATATTCTGGACCAAAGTTTCAATAAAACAAAATAGTTAGCTTTTTGTGTTTGGACACATAGCTATATGTACCCCTAGTTGAAATGGGCAGTAGTTTGCATGAGTGCTACACAAGAAAGGATTTTATTTTTACAACTTGAAAGAGACTGGAAATAGACATTGTAAGACATCTGTATCTCTGTTACATACTAAGGGGCTAATGTACTCCAAATATAAAATATCAGGATATTAGAAGGCACCAAGAAGCTCCACACTATATATGCACTAAG
The DNA here is from genome assembly GCA_038501925.1 of Xenopus petersii. Lineage (NCBI taxonomy): Eukaryota > Metazoa > Chordata > Amphibia > Anura > Pipidae > Xenopus > Xenopus petersii. The sequence goes on along the minus strand of CM076682.1, from coordinate 110,991,962 downwards.
CTAAATTTGTTTTATTAAATGATGGTGGAACCATATTGAGTATAGAAAATACCTTCATATGAAAATAACACCTAGAGCATTGACTCTCTTCACTTTTTCTAGATCCCCTTGTTTGAAGTAATCAAACAATTAATAAATTGCTTGACTCATGGTGTTTGCTATTATGGTTATTGTACCTTACGTTTCACTATAGACCTACAACTTGGTCTTTGTTTGACATGAGACAATTATTGGGGGCGGATACTTAAATGGAAGGCCTTCAAGTGACTATCAAGCTCTGTACCTTAAATGTATCCTACTTGGTATTTATCCACTTCTAGATGCTAACACATTAACCCAACTTTGCTACACATAATTATTTTCTACTGAAGAGCTGCAGGGACCAGTTATTTATGAAGTTCTACTCCCAGATGAATGGAGAATAAGTTTCCAGTAAACTTTAGTTACACGAGCTTGCAACTACATTAAATTATGGATTTCAAGACCCCTGTATTTCAAGGTTATTGCTATTCCCTGAACCCTCCATGCGCTTTTCCTATCCCTTTCCTTCCCCCCCATCCAAACACCAAGACAGTGGACTACAAGGGATAACACAATACATTTATTATGTTATCGCATGTATTCTTTAATGTACATTGTTATGCTTGATAAACTTTATTAAAATAATTATTTTTTAAAAATATGACTAAATTATGAAGTGAAAGTTATCAATGATGTAGATATCAATGTGTTTGGAAATCACTGCTCTTGCTGCTGCCTAATCAATACTAGTCATTTATACAAGCTAACAAGTCGTTATTCTGTATGTCGTATTTCTATGAAACTATAATCTTGCTATGACGCTTTGGTGCTTCACTCCCTGTTATCCCCTATGTATAGACACAAACAGAACTGTGTGATTTTCTATTTCACCTTGTCATAAATACCGGTGCTTAACCTTGCTTGTTGTACTTTCCACTCCCCATGTTAACTTGAAGCCAGGTGGTGAGAAACTATTTGCTGTGTGTACCAGTAAGGAAAAAAAGAAACACTGAGTTTAAACAGTAGGAGTTTGACAACATACAGTAGAACCCTAAATTTAAATCCCCTGAATTTAAGTTTTCCCTCATTTTACATTGTTGTTTTGTGGTCCCACCTATATATTATGCATAATACATTTCCCTGATTTTACATTTTCCTGGATTTTACATCATTTTTTTCTAGTCCCCTTAAAAACATAAAATGGGGGTTCTACTGTATTGACATTGTAAGATTTACTGGTAGACAGTTGCTTTGTTTTGAAAGTAACAATGCAGAGCTGAAGGGTCTCCCCGGCGCAAAATGCTTGTGTGTTTTCTAAAGCTTGGTTATTGAGTGTTCTAATGAATGTAGAAAGACTTTCAGTTGAAAGACCTTCAGTTGGTTTCACATACCTATAGCCTTTGTTAACAGCATGTTAACAGTCTTGAATTGCTAGCCTGATGTCCTTGCTTTGTTTATAAGACATGCAGACATTTATATCAGTATCACTGAGGGACAAATGAAACAATATACAGTATGCTTAGCATCAGACAGACTGAAGTTGAAAATAAATAGCCTAAATACAAAAATAAACTTTATTAAGACACTCCTTAAATGTTTCTATTCATTTTTGCATCTCATTTACCATGTTTTCATTGGTTTAGTTTTCCTTTGTTTTAGCACGGTTCTCTTCATGGGACGGTGTTGCAGTATGAAGCAAAAGCAGTCCACAAAGGGTAATAGAAATTCCTACCCACCACAGCATAGCACGGGCCTCTCCAAACAGAACCTTTCCAATGAGTGCCTGCAACACACACAACATTCCTACATTTAAAGATAGAGAAATTTGCTGTATGGCACATTTGAAATTCATGTTAAAAAGCAACTATTCCTACTTATAATACCATCTTAATTCAAGAATTATAGCTTTGTAAGTAATGCAAGCTATCAAGACTTGTTTTATATGCTTGTGTGCATGGATATTATCAAGACATTATCCATATTGTCTGAATTTCCCATAATGGGTCTACATGCATGTCTACTGGGGCTAGTAATATAAATTGGGCCCTTTCTCCTTGAATATGACCCTAAAAGTGTTGCTTTCTGTACATTACATGGTCTGGGTCAGTTTAAAAAATTTATTTTTAGTATTAGGAAATAGGTCTTCATTTTTTTTAGTTACATATTTTGTTGTGCAGCTTGAAAGATGAACAGTAGAGGGCCTGAATAGAAAGTCAAACAAGACAAAATAAAAAAAAAATGCCTTACAGTCAATGTTTTTTGCCTTGCTGGGGTCACTGATGCACGGATACAGGCCAGAAAGATGACGTTTTACAATATAAATAGTTTTCCTTTTCATTGAGGAAAACTGATTGGCTATGATAGGATTGTATTTAGAATACTCTTGAATACCACTTGACCCATCTTAGATAGAGCTACTGCAGAGTATCTGTAAATTAGGGAACACCTTTCAAAAATTAGGCCTGGTGGAAGAAACAAGTTGCATTTTTGAATATCTCAAGTTATTTCTCATTTGCTAAGGCAGATGTGAAGCTGTACCAATAAATGCATTTGCAGAGATCCAAAATTTTAGCACCTATGTTAGTAAACAGGCCCAAGGATCTCATAGTTGCTGTGTGCATGCATTGTGGATATTTACACAGCAGCAATGGGAGAACTGCAGAATGTATTTGCTTACTTACTCGTACTATAGCATGGATATCCACAAAACAGGCACCTTTTTTCAGAAACACTTTGGAAAACATTACTAAATAGCAAAATGAGTTTTACAAATAGTTTTGTTGCCGCAACTTCTAAGCACTGTAACATGGTTCTGTGCAATGATACTAGAGAACTGGCTAAAATATTTTGCCCTGTTCTTCTCATAACTATATAAATAAACAGATATATGCAATCATGGAAAATCTTCTCTTATGAAAACAATCTGTACATACGCATATTGTACTATTATAGCAACTGCTTATGTTGTCTAAATTTTACTGTAGACCTATTCATCCTCCGATGATATGTTTCTTATTAAGGCAAATGTGCGTCTTTTTCCCGAAATCTGTCTGTTACCAGCATTAAAGGCAGGAAGCATGGGCGGTAACAGGCATTTCTCAAATGGCTACTTGTTCAGTTAGTCTTACAGTCACTTGCAAATTTGAAAAGGCTGGAGTTAACTCTTTGCTACCCATGCTCTAGCTGCAGCAACTTCTTCACAAACATTAAGCCAACCTGCCTTTTAGAGCTAAAATTCAGATTTTTATACCAGATCCAAAACATTTATATTATAAAATATTGCACGAAAGTGGTGCTCTAATGATGTTTATATAAAATAATTAAGATCTACTGATATATGTACACCTAAACTTAAATTTTGGCAGTCATATAATTATTCTTAAATATTGTCTGTAATATTAGTACAAATCGGATCCTGGTTTAGTAGTACTTACAGCGGTGATATTTCAAATGAGTGTGTCCTGGATGCTGCCCATAATTAAAATAAGCCTTAACCTTGCAGAAATAAGTTAGGAACTATGGCCTAGAGCAGTGATCCCCAACCAGTGGCTCATGAGTAACATGTTGCTCTCCAACCCCTTGGATGTTGCTCCCAGTGGCCTCAAAGCAGGTTTTTATTTTTTAATTCCAGGCTTGGAGGCAAGTTTTGGCTGCATAAAAACCAGGTGCCAAACAGAACCTCAATGTAGGTTGACAATCCACATGGGGCTACTAAATGGCCAATCACAGCCCTTATTTGGCACCCCAGGAACATTTATATGCTAGTGTTGCTCTCAAACTCCTTTTACTTCTGAATGTTGCTCACTGGTTTTAAAGGTTGGGGGATCTCTGGCCTAGAGCTTTATTGATATTAAATGCTTTATAAAAGGGAAGTTAAAGGACAATTCCAATAAATCAGAGGAATCAAGTGAGCATATGTTCTGTGAGGATATTAAAGGAATTGTTCAGTGTAAAAATAAAAACTGGGTAAATAGATGCGTGCAATATAAAAAATGTTTCTAATATAGTTAGTTAGCCAAAAATGTAATGTATAAAGGCTGGAGTGATTTCATGTATAACAAGTCAGTCAGATCACTACTTCCTGCTTTTCAACTCTCTTTGTTTACACTGACTGGTTACCCTGGCTACCAGACAGTAACCAATCAGAGACTTGAGGGGGGGCCACATGGGTCATTTCTGTTGCTTTTGAATCTAAGCTGAATGCTGAGGCTCAATTACAAACTCACTGAACAGAAATGTACCATGTGGCCCCCCTTCAAGTCGCTGACTAACTCAGAGTTATAGAGCTGAAAAGCAGGAAGTTGGATTCTGGCTGTTTTATTAGACATCTGTTCACGCCAGCCTTTATATATTACATTTTTGGCTAACTAACTATATTAGAAACATTTTTTATTTTGCACAGCCTATCTATTTACACAGTTTTTATTTTCACACTGAACTATTCCTTTAAGCTAGAAAGATTCTGATACCAGATCACAAACATTCACAATATTGAGTTAATTGCCCTATTTAAAGCTAATGAGCACCATGTTCACCACTGTGTATGTGCTGGCAGTATAATAAACTGTCCAGACAATAAACCAGAGTGAAACTGTATTCTACAATGTATACAACAATCTTGACTAGCTACAAAGAGAAATGTTTCATATGTATTAAAAGCATGATGTTTCCAAGCCTTTACCATCTATAGGGAAACTAATGTCAATGTTCATAATGTTATACTGTTTTAGCAACTGATAAATTTAGAAACACTAGAAGGGAAATAAATAACTGGACTACAGCAGAATCCCAATTCGACATCCCCAGTTTTTACATTTTCAATTGACATTGTTTTGTTTTGGTCTTATTCAGGTGAGCTGTGTTTTTTCTTTCCCAGATTTAATATTTTCAGAGTTTACACAGTCCCCTGGGAAATGTAAAATAGGGGATCTACTATATTAGGTGCTTTAGTTCAGTTGGTGTTCTAATAAAATTGACTGGATTTGCAGTTCTGAAGAGCAAGTACTTTGCAATTCAGTATACAGTATACAGATTTTCTATAAAGAGTAGCTTGCATGTTTTAAATAATCATGACTTAGTCTGCAGTGGCAACTGTGAATGGTCCTCTTGCTGTAGAGGCCCCATCTGATCTTCTATCTGCGACCCTAGACTTTGTAGTTTTGTCCCACACTCTGGTTTATTATGATGAATTATTGGGTTTCTGATGGTGGGCATCCAAAGAAGAAGAAATAAACAAGAAGAAAATTCAACAAGCTAAAATGAGGTTTGCATTAGTTCTCACTCTACATTTTAGGGGTGGTGACTGTGCGAGATTAATAGAATGGGCAGCATTCCAACTGCCCCAATGTCGGACTGGGACATTGGAGACCCACTGATGCTACGACACCAAGGTCTCTGCTTGTAACCACCAGGGCCCTCCCTCCTCCCAATGTCTACACCCCCCCCACACATAACCGCGTGCACATCAGGTCACATGGCATTCAGCTTACTTCTTTAAACTTTGAGGAAGAGGCCACTAGGAGGAGCGGAACTGGTCCCACTAGGCTTTCTCCAGGTGTTCCGCTAGCCCAATCCGACCATTAGTAACCCTAATGAGTACTTTATGTGAACCCTTGGAACAGGACTATTTCTACAGGACTAAATGGAAAACTGCCTGAAATTTTTTGTGCAGCATTTCATCTTAATTCGTGTAGGCTGAGTGTATAAGAGCTATGTAAACAATGTGTGTATAGAGCAATGTGTGTGTAGAGCACAATATCCCATGCTCGCCACTTGTTATTGTTTATGCTTGTGTCAGTACTTGCGTGTGTAAGTATACAGTTTAGAGGGAACACCATACTAAGATGGATTTCATCATTAAAACGAAATCATCTTGAAAACAGTACAAAAAAAGATGAAGTAGAAAAGAAGTTTATATTTGAACCTGTATTGGTGTAATGCTTCTTAATTGCTTTAATGAAGTGTGTGCACATGACAGGCAGCACCCCTTAAAGGAGCAGGTTAAAGAAATGTTCAGTATGACACAAACAGTGACATTTTGAAACAATCTGCAATTAGTTTTTATTTTTCAATGATTTAGCTTTTTGTTCTGCACCTCTCCAGTCTGGAACTTTGGTATTCTTTTTATCACCTCTCAGATACATGTGCAATTATGACAGAAAATAGGCAGGTTTGGCAAAGCTGCTAATATGTGCATTTGGATAGTAAATCTCAACATAGTTCTGTGGAAGCACAACTCTTACCGAGAACATAAAATTTGAGGCAGTTGTTGTGACAGTTGCAGCAGCAGAAGAGGAAGATAATCTTAATGCCTTTGCAAAGAAAGTCCACATGACGGCATTACAAATAAATACAAGGCAGGTGCAGCAAAGACGGAGGAGTAGATGGACCTGTAACACAAGCAACAACAATTGAGATGAGTGGAATTTCTCACCAGATATGGATTTGCGATTGATTTCACTTTATTTTGCATGCAAACACCCATTGACTTCAATGTATTTTACTCTGAAAAAGGTTGCCGCAAAATAACCTGCCCATTGACTTCAATGCATTTTGTGCTGAAAAACAGCATTGACTTTGTTGTGTTTCCTGCTTTTTACAGGTTTTAAAAAAGTTTTGCTATATCTTACATCGACCAACCTACCAAGTTTTCATTCCTTCAGTGTGTGACTTATGGCTGGTGGGCCTCTCTTTCCCTAAGCCGCCATGATTTTGATGGTGCCACTGACCCTAAGACACATTAATACTGCCTCAAAAATGGCAGGTACACCTGTTCCTCCCTCTGCATGGCATAGCCAGTGTCGGACTGGCCCACCAGGATACCAGGAAAACTCCCGGTGGGCCCAGGTGTCAGTGGGCCCTCATGCTGCTAAACATTTGGATTATTTCATGGTCATTCCCTATTTCTATTAGAAAAAAGGCTAAATAGATGGAATAATGGATTATAGTATGTAAAGAAAGAAACTAGGAGAATAGAGGTTGAGTGAGAGAGGAAGAATAATAGTACTGAGAGTGGACCCCTGGTCTAAGGTTTTTGGGTGGGCCCCTGGTGTCCGAGTCCAACACTGGGCATAGCCTTGTGATGAAGCTGAGCAAGCAGGGAAAGAGAGAGAAAAAGTGGAGCTAGAGCAGCAAAACAGAAAAACAAACAATAAAGGCAAGAGTAATGAAAAATGCATAAACAGTTAAATGGGTTGATAAGAATAACATAAATGACTAAACCAAGAAGGAAGACAGAGGACAAACAGTAAATGAGAGAAAACAAGAAATAAAGAGCAACAAGCAAAAAAAGTAGAAAAAGCAGTAAAAAGATATAACAAGGATTGAGAATACAGAATTATAAATTTAAAAAAACATGGTAAGGTAACCTATAGATTCCAAGTAGGTCCCATCAATAAAAAGTCTTATATGACTTCTTACTACATTTTATTTCATAGTTTATCTACAGAGTTCATTCAATACCTCACCTAACATATATTAAAGGGATACTGTCATGGGAATTTTTATTTTTTTTTTTTCAAAATGAATCAGTTAATAGTGCTAATCCAGCAGAATTCTGCACTGAAATCCATTTCTCAAAAGAGCAAACAGATTTTTTTATATTCAATTTTGAAATCTGACATGGGGCTAGACATATTGCCAATTTCCCAGCTGCCCCAAGTCATGTGACTTGTGCTCTGATAAACTTCAATCACTCTTTACTGCTGTACTGCAAGTTGGAGTAATATCACCCCCTCCCTTTTCCCCCCAGCAGCCAAATAAAAGAACAATGGGAAGGTAACCAGATAACAGCTCCTTCACACAAGATAACAGCTGCCTGGTAGATCTAAGAACAACACTCAATAGTAAAAACCCATGTCCCACTGAGACTCCTTCAGTTACATTGAGAAGGAAAAACAGCAGCCTGCCAGAAAGCATTTCTCTCCTAAAGTGCAGGCAAGTCACATGACCAGGGGCAGCTGGGAAATTGACAAAATGTCTAGCCCCATGTCAGATTTCAAAATTGAATATAAAAAAATCTGTTTGCTCTTTTTAGAAATGGATTTCTGTGCAGAATTCTGCTGGAGTAGCACTATTAACTGGTGTGTTTTGAAAAAAACGTTTTCCAATGACAGGAACCCTTTAAGCAGACTAGCAGCCAGAGCCTCCTTCAGTCCAAAGACAAATTTGATTGACACACCTTGTAACTTGTGCTCAAAATGTCACAGAGACTCATTTTCACTCCCACTACAAGTCACCCTACATGGACAGTTATTGCCTAAAATAATAATAATCTCCCAAGCAGGGTGACCCTTGGCTTGATCTGTAAGAAGTGATCCATAACAAGTAACGGATCACTTTTTACAGATCAAGTTTTTCATAAACAACATAGGAGTTCAAAATGCCCCATGGGCCATTAGCATAGCTGAATAGGGCAGCTAATAGGGTTGCTACAGTTACTTTTATTATCCATAAGTACTTATGGATAATAAAAGTAACTGTAGCAAGCCTATCAGCAGCAAAAGGGCCAGCAAAGAACAGTCCTGTATTATAAGGGGTACATATTAACTTGAGGAGAGGGACTTCTATTCTTCCCCCTTTAAAGAGCACTGCAAGGCCCCATTAAAAGATGGGGTGCAGGTTTGCTCTTTTTGATTTCAGTGTGGACATTACTGAAATAGACATTAGAGGAATTAAACAGATATAGAGTATGGGAAGTCTCAGGCTGGCCAAGTTGCACTTCACTGATTATTATGTATAATATAAGGGCACCTGTTTGCGAAAATGCCTGTGCGTCCTCGGTTGCGCAAGGCCCCTGTACACACGTCACCGTTTGCGCACGGCTGTGCAGGGGAAGGTGAGGCTCCCAGCAGACATTACACAGCACTGGCACCGTACAATAAAGTCTCTAAGGGCACAAGGGCCATCTCTTAGACAAATAACTTCCCATATTAAAGTGCAAAAAGATTTCTTGCAAAGAGAGATAGAAAGCTGTCACAGAGGGTCCTTTAAGTGTAAGTGTCGTGGATAAATGAACTCTAGGTACAAAGCAGTCAGTAATGAACTCTAGGTACAAATAGGGTTGCCACCTTTTCTGGAAAAAAATACCGGCCTTCCTATATATTTATCTTTTTTCCCTATTAATAACATTGGGATCAACCATCATTTTTACCGGCCAGGTGGTAACCCTAGGTACAAAGCAGTCACTAACACATTTTAGGACATCGTCAGGAGAACACATGCTCATTTGTGCGCTCTCCTAATGAAGAAGTATGCAGACTTACCTCTCATTACACTCACTTATCAGAGGAGGCTGCAGTCACACCTCTGTGCTGCCCATGTTTACTGTTGCAATCTCTCCCCTCGTGGCTCATCCTCAGCCCTCAGAACAAAAACTCTCTGTCCTTGGGCCTCCCCTTCAGCACAAAAGCTCTCCATCCTTAGCCCTCCATCCTCTGCTCTCAGCCATCACTTACCTGAAGAGGCAAAAATCACAACTTCCTGGCTGGCCACATATCATGTTACAATTTCCCTCCTCTTGGCTCATTCCTCATCCCTCAGTACAAAATTTCTCCCCTCAGACCTCAGCTCATAAGCCAGGCTAATAGCTCAGGAGGGAGGGCTAATGGCTGAGGTAGGAAAGCTTCAGCACCAAGGGCTGAGGACCGAGGAGGGAGTTGCGACTGCTGCCTCTTCGGATAAGTGAGTATAACAACAGACGAGTCTGTATTCAACTTCCTTAACAGCGCGCACACGAGCATGTGTTCTCAGGAAGATTTCCTAAAATGCTTTCCGTATGGCATGGCTCTATCACTACTACACTAAGTGCACCGCCCTCCCGCAGTCAATGCAGTGCAGTCAGGCACTTACCCACTCGCACATCCCTCCCTGATCCCCTGCCACAACGTCGCACGCATCCCTCACATAATCGGCCCCTAGAGCAAGTTTGGCAGAGCAGGCGGATAGCGCCCCTAAAAGTCCTGCCAGGGCACTGTATCCCCAGCTGGACATCATCAGGTTTCCTCTGAAAGCAATGTGAATACTTCCGGAATACCACCTGACCAAATGAGGGAAAGTAGCATGTGACATAGCGCCGCCATCTTACTTATGGGCACATTCAGGTACGAGTTAGGGGCACTAAGTATTAATGTTTTTTTTTTTTTTTTTTAAATATTGCTTATAATTATCTTCTATACATATGTATCCGACTATACAATACTATATGCTGTGCCCGTAGTTGCTATGTAAGAATATAATGCTTTTTTTAAAATTTTTATAAAGATGTCTTTATTAAATGTCCTGTGTGGAGACAAAAGTATAGCATTCACTTCTTTCCAGTTGTTAAATGGCCACTGACCCCATCTAAAAAAGAATAAACATTTTGTATTATCTTTCTATTGAAGCCTCTTTTATTCATACCCCAGTCTCTTATTTGAATCAGTGCATGGTTGCTAAGGTCATTTAGCCTAGACCCAATCAGATGGCTGACGTTGCAAACTGGAGAGCTGCTGAATAGATAGGTAAATAACTCAAAAACCACAAAAAAATTAAAAAAACATATTTGCAGATTTTTTATTTCAGAGGTGTAACAACCTCGCAGGGCCTCCTTCCACCCCAAGTGTTACACAATATGCCTATTTACAGCCTGGGGGAGTAGGGGATCCAGACATGTCAACCCTCCTGTTTTTCTGGGGAGTCACTGGTCTTTATAACTTCTATAACCTTTATATGGAGAGAGAGAGAGAGAGGTCATGAGTGTGGTTAGGATGTAACATGGCATGGTGTGGGAATGTCATGGTTGTTGCCAGAGGATAACATGCCTGAGGCTCCTGGGCCCTCTCTTCTCAGCAGTTCCAGGTTTGCTCCCACAATTTTAATGCAACTGGTTGAATGAATTCTCCAGACAAATATTTTCATATCCACCCATATTATTAGCTGCACTGAGACTGCAATGACACCGGGTCTAAACAATCATGTTCATTTTTAAATGGCCGAACCCATTTTTTTTTTAAAGAAAAACAACAATAATGGGGTGATTTTTTTTTTTTGTCTGAGATGGAACAAGGAATCTTGCAGCCTTGGATTAAGAGAAATATTTTTAAACCATCAGTCAGCAAATTGATTGAATTGGCCTTCCAAATTACTAAACCAATTGGATCAGTTCATTCAAAATTGGGAAACTTGCCCTGGCTGTCATGATCATTTTGTAGGCAAATTACTACAATTTATTATTTAGTGTATTTCAGTTGACTTGCCTAAGAACATTATCATAACATACTAGCCGAATAGCAGAATTTTACAGACAAGGCAATATGCATGTACATGCATTTACAAAGTTTTTAGGCAATTGATCAGAGCCAATATTTTTGAAAGTGGAAAATACTTCTTTATTTAAGTGAGATCCCAGCAAAAGTTTTCGGGCAAGCCCCTTCATCAAGTGCTACATTGAGTGGAGTGTGTCTTTGTTTCGTTTGGATTTGCATACAAGAAGGCATTCCATTTGCTGCAGCAAGGCCTACATTGAGTACCTCCCATAAATATAAAGATACATTTTCTTTCAGTGATAAAGTTTGAAAGGTTTTGGACTTCACAAATCCAAACTGAAAGGCTAAACTTGTCGGACAGTGTCGGATTGATAAAATGCACCTTACAGGTTGGATGTAGTAAAATCTGATGAGTAAACTACATGGTAGACTTGGCATTCGGCTTGACATGTCTGTCGGAAGGGAATGCTGCATCTTCATCAAATAAGATAACCTCGAGTGGTGTCTGACCGGCTTCTTTTCGCTTTGAAACACATTGACTGTCAGATATAGATGCATGAACTGCACCATCCAACTTTACCTTACAGCTATGGGGATCAGATTTTGTAGAATCTAACAAAATCTCATGCTGCTGCATGGTGTTGTGTGACAAGATCAGATAAAATCTGACCAACAAAATCTCATCAAAATCTAATCTCCTGTGTAGTAAAGCCTTTATAAGAGAAGGAAAGATGGTATTTACCTGGGGGCAGGGGTGGACTGGCCCGGCTCTTGGGGGGGCCCTGAGACAACCGCACTGGTGGGCGCCGAGCCTCCCAGTCCGACCCTGTTTGGGGTTGCCAAAAGTTAGGCACCTTATGTATTGCTAAGTATAGATGCTGTAAAACTAATATCAGAAGTTATTTACTGTATCATGTAGAAGTTAAAAACAGATCTTCATTTTCCAAACCCAGCATTTTCTGATATTATATTATTTATAATTGTTGCTCAAACAGATAAACAGTTGACTTAAGTTTGAAAAACATTTTTATTTTGAAATTATGGTTCTTGCTGAAGCGTGCATCTTAGCTGCATGTCCCAAAAGCTATTTAATGTACAATATAAGATTTATTGTCAATCAAAAACCTCTTCTTACTAGTAACAGATTCATATTTAAAATTACGTATAATATATTCCCTTTAGTCTAAGCATGGGAATAGCTAATTCCTTTCTATAGATGTCATATGAAAATATACATGCACTTTAGAAACACAAACAAACAATTTACAACAAATACGTTTCTACAAAGGAAAACAGGTAGCAGCTGCCATCTTTATACAAACAGGAAAGGGTACTTTGTAAACAGACACTGAAGAAGAAAAAAAAGAACACAGAGGACATTCTAAATGTTTATGATTTGTTTCTTTTTAACAGAGTGTAAGTGCCACTTGGTGATCAAGTTCTTTTGGGAATTGAATGTTATTGCCAGCTTTATCTATGGAGACCGGAGTGTAGTATATGGGGTTAATCTCTGAAAAACAAAGCAATGCAAAAAAGGAGCTAGCTCTCTACTTTCATCTAACAGTGATATGTGTAGAATATGTTGAAAAACATTACCTCCATTTGCTTGCTCCAAGCTTAGTAAATGGACCTTTATCCTGAACAAATCATAGCCTTAAATTAAATTGGACAGGCATTAATATGTATGACATAAAGTCATGATATTCTGTGGTGTACCTAATGCACACAGATGGTGAAAGTTGAATATAGCAATATCTGCAGACCATAAATTAGCTATACATTCACTTTGCCTGCTCTGTGCGTCATGAAAATGCTTAGGATATATAGAATTTTCTCTCAACAGATCAATTGCAGTGTTCACACTTTTTTGATTCTTTGAGGAAAAGATTCTCAATGCGCAGTTTTTCTGCTTCCTACAAAAAAACAAAACATATTTTATTCATAACAGTATATAAAACAGACAAATAAAATCAGTAGCATTATACCATGTATAAGATTATTTTGTACAGCAGTGCTGTCTGGCTGTTTTCCTATAATTGCAAGATATCAAAACTGATGAGGGTACCCTTCTAGTGGGATGTGATGTTGAGTCATTGTATTCATCGATTTCTTACAAACATGGCCTACAAGCTGTTAGATTTTTCATGGAGACTGAAAGCAGTTGGGATAATCAATTTATTGACTTCATGACCGAGTTAACCCAGTTTTGCCTAAATCACAATTTCTTTGTTTTCAACGATAAGTTCTATTTGCAGGTGAGAGGAGTAGCCATGGGTGCTGCTTTCGCACCCACTTATGCCAACCTATTCATGGGCTGGTGGGAGGCTTTCTGGGTATTCGGTGACACTATGTCCCAATTCACCCAGTACATCACAACCTGGTTTCGATATATAGACGATCTGGTATTTCTATGGAATGGTAGTCGAGAATGCTTAGACCAATTTCTACATACGCTGAATGATAACAATCTTAATATCAGATTGACACATACAGTAAGCGATCACAAGTTGGACTTTCTAGATGTAACACTAATCCTAGAGAGTGATGGCAGAATCTCTACAGATTTGTTTCGGAAATCTACAGCTACTAATTCCATATTACATTTTCAGAGCCATCATCCCATCTCAACTAAAAAGGGAATTCCAACAGGGGAATTTCTTTGATTGCGTCGAAATTGCTCAGAAGTGACCACCTTCAAACACCGTGCAACTGAACTTAAAGAGCGCCTGATGGCAAGGGGTTACTCAAAATCTATAATTGAGAAGGCCTATCAAAGAGCAATTAAAACAGAGAGAACAAGGTTTATTGGTTCGACCACAATATACTGACAGTACAAGTGATCAACCAATAAGATTTATTAGCACGTTCTGCAGACAATGGCCAGACATCAATTCTGCTCTCACTAGACATTGGCATATTTTACTCACTGACCCAGTTCTATCCATGACACTGGGTCCACGTCCACAATTGTGTAGTCGCAGAGCCCCCAATTTGCGTGACCGATTGGTCAAAAGCCATTTTTCCAAACATAAAACCCAATCCGCTAGAATGGGCACATTTCCATGTGGCAACTGTAAAGCATGTAAATTTATGTTTAACCAACTATCAGTTCCAGATAGATTTGGCAAACCTTATAAAATTACACAGTATTTTTCATGTAATACTATAAATGTAATTTACCTGCTAACTTGCCCATGTAATAAAATATACATTGGTAAGACCAACTGTGCTTTCAAAAAAAGAATCCTGGAACATGCACTGAGTATAGATAATGCCCCAGACTGGGTAAAAGCAAAGAAACCACTCCCCCCAGTGAGCAGACACTTCATGGAATGCCATAACAGTTCCAGTAAGGGACTGCATGCCACTGGTCTGTGTAGTATCAATCTAGGGATTCGGGGGGGTGATGTCGAAACATCTCTCTTGGCAAAAGAAAGTGAATTAATCTTTTTATTGAATGCGCTCAGCCCTACTGGTCTCAATGAAAGTATCATGATGAATATTTTCATCTAACTGCTTTTGGATATAGCTCTTATGAGCAATAAATCTACATAATCTCTCCCCCTTTCTCTCAATCATCGATTTCCAGATTTGACACAATCTGTGAAGCTAACGAATTCACAGGATTGTGTCATCTGGTTTGCAGAGAGGGTGATATCATAGTACCCAACTTAACATTGCATGCTTGCAAATTATTGAACTCTGTTACTTTAATCAGTAAACCAGAATTTGGATACTGTATGGACATCAGGAAACTGCTTCCATACATTGTTGCCAATAGCCTGACTTTCAGGCTCGAATGCTGTTCAATATTGATATGACACAATGCAAAATGACAGGACTCCTATGTTTGCTTCGTGATGGGTTAATCCAAATCGAAGGAGCATTCTCCTGTCAATGTACAACGTTTGAACTCCTCCCCCTGCTCCGCGATTGGCCAATTCAAATCGAAGGAGTATCCCCCTGTCTATTTAATCCTGCACTATTCTCGGCGCCGAATACAGCCTTTGACAAAGCTTGTGGATTGACAAGCGAAACGCGCGTCAGGCGCATCTAATTTTAAAACCGTTAGGCAGGGACGATCAATTGCTGGGGCGGCTCTGTGGAAGGGAGGAAGGGTTGGAGAAGGGCACCGTAAAATTGCCGACTTTTACTTTTAAGGCATTCTGCCGATCGGCTACTCGCGTCCTACACTGGGGAACTGATCACAAAGGAAGGGTGGTGTGGGAGGATACAAGGGTTCTCGATACCGGAAGGTTGCTTCCGCCTCTATAGCTTTACTATCCCTTCCGTGAGAAAAGGGACGAGGTGCAAATACCCCCGCCTATTTAACTCCTAATGCTATTTACCCCTTATACGCACAGAGGTATGCCAGCATGACAGCAGTCGAGACTGATGGTGGGCAATAGTTGCTATTGTAGCATAAACCCACGCTACACTCTCGACATTATGTATCGCATATTAGCTAATGACCTTGTGTCGATATAGCTACCCTACCTAACCTTGTTTTTAATTCTCCTTTTTTTCTCTTTCTCGTGTTAATTTAGTTGATTTAATAAAAGTTACGTTTTACCTATATGGTTGGGATTTCAGACTTAATAATGGGATGGTGCAATGATATGGGACACACTTTTTTCTCCTGTATTTCTGTTTTTCTATAGTAAGTCAATACAATTACTATGTTATCCAAAGATATCAGTGAAGCATTTATTAGTCTGGGGGCCATAAAAAGCCTTAAAAGAGAAGGAAAGCTCCAAAACAGTTTATTGCCAACAGATTAGCCACAATAGTGCAAGCTTTAACACTATATTTATTCTGCAGAATGATTTACCATACCTGAGTAAACAGCTCTAGACACTGTCTCTGTTTAGGATAGAAGCTGCCATATAAGCTTGGTGTGACATCACTTCCTGACCGAGTCTCTCCCTGCTCACTTACAGCTCTAAACTCAGCAGGGATGGGAGGGGGAGAGGAGCAAACTGAGCATGCTCAAGCCCTGCCCTGGAGGTTTAAGCTGAAAACAGGAAGTCTGATACAGAAGCCCATGTGTACACAATAGAAGGAAAGAAATGATGTGTTTCTTTTGACAGAGGACTCAGAGCAGCATTACTTTGAGGGTTAGCTGGTGTATTTATATAGACCTTTCTGATAAAGCTTACTTAATTTTAGCCTTTCCTTCTCCTTTAAAGGGCCACATATTGTCCACGGGCCTCCAGTTGGACATCTTTGTTGTGCAGAATCTACACCTGAAGATAATTGGTCTTGCTAAAGCAGATGCCTCTCGTGTATTAATGGTACGATGGCCAATCACTAGTCCCTGCAGTGTGTGTGGGACAGGTCATGTTGGGTGGTCAGCTAAATGTAAGTCTTACAGACCCCAGCTGAGGCATCCAGCATGGGGGGGGTTAACTCTGGAGCACAGGAGTGGACCTGACTCATCACCCCGGGTGTCAGCGCTAGTCAATGACCAAAGACCAAAGACTCCTTTCAGTGGGGGACCATCCTACCTCCTTGGATTCAGGACACTGAAAAAAACTGATGTGGGGGAGTTAAGCAGGAGGGATATAGAGGGAGAAGGAAGCTTTTTTTTGGTATCAGTGTCCTGCCTCCTGGAGGGAGGAAATTAACCCTGTGGTTCCTGTGTCCCCCAAGGCCATAAGAGAAAGTGCTTTACCGCTGACGAAGGGGACGGCAGTCCCTTGAAAAGTCTTTTTTTGTGTGTGCACTCTACAATAAACGTTTTGGAGGTGTTTGAATACACCAATTACTAAGATGTCTGTGTGCGTACTTCATACTACTTTACTACTCAAAGTCATTTAAGGACAAGGAAAGGATTTGATTGGTCTCTTTAAAACACACATACTAAACTTCCTGCATTGCTGCTGTGTGTCTCAGGCTCTACAATCTGGCAAATATCACCAGACTAAGTTTTGATCTGCTTGCCCTGCACATTCATTCTATGTAATAAACTCAGCTAGCTTCAGGGATGGCACACATTTCACATGGCATACTCATCATCACCTTCATCACTGACCACAGAAGGCCCGTCTCTGATCGCCTCATCTAGTAGGAAAAACAGAATCTCACTGCCTACAGGGGCATATTTATTAATAATAGAGACCAACAACACCGGTGATGTTGCCCATTGCAATTAAATTTGAACAGTCACCTACGTACTATAAAACAATAGCAAATCATTTTTTTTTTTCCCCATGACACATTTATATTCTTATGTGATTCTTTACTGAGTATGCACCCCCTATGGATACGTTCTTTAGTTCCTGTTTCTGTCTATTCTTTTCTGTCTCACTACTGCTGGTGTCCTATTTTCCACATTGTTGACTGCACTAATTGTAATCTGTATCTATGCATTTTTGTGCTGTTTTTTTTTTACATGCAACGCATTACTCTCTGTATGACTTTTCATGGAAAATAGGTGCAATGGCTGTATTTTGATTTTCTTCTGTCTCTTTTTCTTTGAAAAACAAAATAAAAATATTTGGAAAAAAAAAACAATAGCAAATATGTGATTAGTCGCCATGGACAATATCACCGGTGATGTTTGTCTCCAGTGTTAATAAATATGTCCCTAAGAGTTAGAGGTAATATAATCGGCATGTACGCAGAATGGACTACTAGCAGAATTTATGTATGTACTAACCAAGATTAGCGAATATTTTGCTACAGCTTCTGCATCTTAGAATGGGGCTACTTTTAAAACCTCTGTGGTGCATTATTTGTAATGCAGAATGCCCTTCTATATGATAGAGGGACAATTCAACGTGGCCCTTAAAGGGGTTGTTCACCTCTTCAATTTGTTCAGCTCTTCAATTTGCATTTTAAGCAATCTGGTAACTATGGGCCAAATTACCCTAGCAACCATGCATTGATTTGAATAAGACACTGGAACATGAATAGGAGAGGGCCTGAATAGAAGGATCAGTAATACAAAGTAGCAATAACAATACATTTGTAGCCTTACAGAGCATATGTTTTTTAGAAGGCGTCAGCGACGCCCATTTAAAAGCTGCAAAGAATCAGAAGAAAAAGACAAATAACTATAAAAAATAAATAATGAAAACCAATTGAAAAGTTGCTTAGAATCGGTTGTACTATAACATAATAAAAGTTACTTTAAAGGTGAACCACCCCTTTAATGTATGCTTTCTCTGAACAAGGCAATGCTTGTTATGCAGTTATGCTGTATATATCATACCTCCAAAAGTTTGTTGTTCTCTTTCTTAAGTTTTACAAGGTACTGGATCTTCTGATTTGGATTCTGGTGACCAAGAATTTTGCCATTTTCTTCAGCAAGGAATAAGACTTGCTTTCTTAACATATCAAGCTCCTAGAAAAAGAGGATAGTTTTATATTTATCAACAGATATAAATATATGCAAAGTCTGTTGCTGGCAAAAACTGAAGATTCTTATACACACGTGTGAAAGCTTTTCTGTCTCCTCATATTTCCCTTCTAAGATGGATCTGATCTCTTCTTTTTCTGTGAAGGCCTTTGCTTCTAAAGATCTTGTTCTCTCTATTTCCTTGCTTAGCTCATTAAGAGAATGGTCTTTAGTGCAAAGAATGTTTCGTGTCTCTTCCAACCTGCATGAAAAGGAAAGTCTTAGTTACTAATGATAATTAAGTATTCTTAGGCAAGAGTGTTTTCCACAAGGAGAGTAACTAGCTTTATAAGCCACAACTTAAAGCTCTGGCATCTGCCCCCTAATACTTAAATAAAATGAAAATTATGAATGATATACTCCAAGAACAAGTAGTGCCGTGGAATAGGCAGAGGAGGCATGTGCCTAGGGCACAACAGTAGGGGGAGCAAGGGATTAAACTCTTCTGTTACCCCTTGTCCCCCCATTGCTCATTGGTCTGACCCCCCCCCCCGCAGTGTCAGCATGCACGTGGTGTGAGTAGGCTGGCCAGCTTGGCAGAGCGCCGTTTTTCACTTCAAATAAAGTCATCAATTCACATTGCAGTTCTTCCACATTATACAACTTTGGAGGCCCAAGTGATGGGCTCATACGAAGGATTAAAAATCCTACTAAACAGAGGCACTAAACAAATGAAAGCTGTGCTGCAGGCCTGGCGTATAGTAATTCATTTATTCCTGAGACCCCCCCTAACCATGTCTCCCTATGCCCCACTGTGGTGTAACCCGAACTAACCACAGTTACAAACAATGCCAGATCCCCAACTGTGGGCCAGCTTCAATATTAAATATATTAAATATAAAATATATTAAATATATATCTGTGTAAATGGTGGTATATGTGACTTCCATTATCTTAAAGTGATACGGACACTAAAAATTTTCTTTTCAAAATATTAATCTACACTAAGAGTTACCTATAGATCATGTTGATCATTTTTCGCTGATAATTCTGCTTTTGTAAGTAATTGTCACTTGAAGTTCCTAAACCTGCATGTCCCTTCCTAACCTGTCAAGAGTTTATAATGCTAACGGACTACTACAGCACAAATATGGCAGCCCCCTCATAGAGGAACAGGGTAGTAAGAAAGGTAATGTAAAAGCATCAGGCAAATACTTTTATGGCAAAATTATAAATAGTATGCAAAGAATTTTATGATAGATAATAAAGGTTATTTTCTGATGTCAGTAACTCTAAAGACAAGTTCCAAGTCCCCAATCACATGCTGTTCAGGTTTTTTTCAGCTGAGACATGCCTTGTTGGCTCAAGCTAGTGGACATACCATTCATACATCCTCAAGGCGTATAGACGATGGGGCTCATAACCCCCAATTTACCAAACCGCTGTCCACGTTCTATACCCAACTAATCTTAGTCTACTCAGTCTCAGAGCTCATTCCCCTCCGACAATGGTCACAGGACATTCATCGTATTAATGAGGATATCTGGCCGGATATTCTGGACTCCCATCATGAGTATCTGGTTGGGGCTAGAGACAAATTACTGCAATTCAAAGTTCTACATAGAACCTATCTCACCCCTTCAAGACTGCACAAAAGCTCACCACAATACTCGGAGGAATGCCCTAAGTGCCACCATGCTCCAGCAAATTTCGTACACATTGTTTGGTCTTGCAACAAATTACAACAGTTCTGGAACTTTGTTAATGAATACACATCTGAGTTTGTAAATATTCCAATCCAACTTGATTCGTTGACCATGCTGCTTAACCAAGTAGAGAACTTAACCCCAACCAGAGCAACGAGAATTCGTCTAGCTATCCTCTATACCATTGCCAAAAAGTGTATAGCCACGAAATGGAAAACACAGGATCCCTCTCTATAAACCTACATTAGGAGAGGCTGCCCTGAAAAATTAAAGAAAACTTGGGACACATGGATAGAAGCTCAAGCGCATATTATAGAGTAGTGCAATGTGTAAGCAACTGTAAGAAGGACCCACAAGTGTCCCAACATTCCTTAAAACCTGGTAACTCCACAGCACAGATGTAAGACTTCCCCCTTTAGTTTTAACAGAGAAGCAAGTATTACCACAAAAGTGACTTCCTGTTCCTACATACTTTCCCAGTTTACGCAAAGTTCGTGTTTGAACCCTTCCCCGATATAAAAAGAAAGAATCATAACTCAAGTGGTTAAAATATTCATGGCATCTATACAAAACTTTAACCACTTAATACTCCACTTACTCAACACTCAAGGTAGCCACGGCAAGGTTTTAAAATGCTCTCCTATTTATGATTCATATTCGATACCTGTATAAGTAATGCAATACCAACCAGTGTACTTCTGATGTTATACATGTATTGAAAAAAATTGTTTAAAAAAATTAGTGCAGGTCTGCTGGAGCAGCACTATTAACTGATGCATTTTGGGGAAAAAACCAAAAACATTTTCCCGTGACAGTATCTCTTTAATTTAGACTGTCAGACTTTTGCACTCTTCTACCCGCTTTGTTTAACCTAATTTAGATTCTGATTTTTACCTCTTCCTTTTTTGGTTATCCATTTCTCACACAACCATTACATGTTAACTTTGCCCACTCCCACTAAGGCTCTCTCTTGCTTCTTCTTACCACTGGAATTCTGTACATCGTTTTCTCTTCAGAGGATACTCCCTATCTCTTCTACACTGAACAAGGTCCTATCATATAAATGAAGTTATTTTGCGTCAATAAAACACAACTGAAGTTCATCCTTTCTCTGTGCCAACTTTTAAACCATCTCCATCTGAAAGCGACAGTACATGTACTAGGCCTAGTGTTGGACTGGCTCATCGGGATACCAGGAAAACTTACAGTGGGCCCAGATGTCAGTGGGCCCTCATGCTGCTAAACATTTGGCCTATTTCATGGCCATTCCCTATCTCTATGAGAACAAAGTGGCTAAAAAGGTGGAATAATAGATTATAGTATGTAAAGAAAAGAGACTAGGAGAATAGGTTGAATGGAGAGAGAAAGAAAATAGTATTGAGGGTGGGCCCCTTGTCTAAAAACATTTGGTGGGCCCCTGGTCTAAGGTTTTTTGGTGGGCCCCTGGTGTCCCAATACAACACTGACTAGGCTTGTGGCAAGTTAGGAAGTTGGTCTGTGGAACATACTTTCAAATACATTGTACTAAATGTAAGACTTACTCTGCTTGTAATTTCAGAATATGTTCTGTTGCTTTACCCTGTAAAAAGGTCAGAAGTTTATCAAGTTAAAATAAATAAAATCGGTCAGCTTTACAAATTGTAAAATATATGGAACGGTTGTATGGCTGTTCATTTTTCTATTGTAGATGGATTTATGTTGCGATCTAACAAAAAAACCAAAAACAAACAAAACTAGCATGTTACTACCGCACTGAACGGGAATACTTGTGAAAAAAAATCAAGATTTATTGAAAGAAATCCTAAGTGATACGCAATATGTTGGTGCTATATAAAAACATGATAAAAAATAAATAAGTTTTGAACACCAACTGTGATCTTTCTCAAGGAAACAAGAAAGAGCCCAGTTGGTGTTCAAAACGTGGGATTTGTTTCAATAAAATCTTGATTTTTTTCACAAGTATTCCCGATGAGTGTGGTGCTATGTTACTTTATTTATCAGCACCCGGGCAAGTTTCGATCCACAATACACCGTCATCAGGATGATGGTCCCTTGTGGTTCAAAAAGCATAGATATGTGGAAATTAACAATGCCCTTGCAAAAGTAATACATCAGTCTATTAAGATATATAGAAAAGGGATTGTTATTAGAATGGTTAATGGTAATAAAAACAACTATAGTGATCATTTCAGACCTTTTCCATTCTTTCGGAAACTTCCTTTTCAATTTCCCTCTTTAAATCTTGCATGTCTGAAGGTTTCTGGTCATTGCTATGGTAAACAATGGTGATTTGGTTAACAAATAGATATTAGCGATAAAATCACAAGATATTTGCACAGTGAAATCATTATTTCTATGTTACTTTAAGGCTGTTATTGTACAGTTAAAATCAAGTGAATATATCTGCGAAGACAGCTAAAATATTTTTATTTTCTGAAAGGAAACAAGTATCTGTACATCTAAACCAATCTGAAGGAATGGTTCCATAAATCCATAAATATTTAATTATTTTGCAGATCTGAAGATACCTTGTGTTTTACTTTTAAGTATAAATATTGCACGCAGTATTTCACTGCTTTGCTTTGTTTTACTAAAGGCTTTCACTGAGAGAAAAAAAAAAAAAAAAGAGAGAAGGATACAGAAGATATATGTTTATTTATAACCACTGCTCAGGGGACAAACTTTTTTTGTACACTTGTCGGGGGCCAGGAATGGGGAATGAGATCACCTTCCCTCATCTATTCATTCCATTTGTTTCTCAATTAATTACATTTCTGGTTTCTATTTAATATTTTAGGATTGTTTCGTAGACATGGAGATCCAAATTATCTGGCAAGCTCCAGGTCCTGAGCATTCTGGTTAACAGGTTCTATATACACACTAAACATCACTCCTGAATTACCTGTCTTTCGCGACGTTATTACAGTTTTCCAGTTGGCTTTTAAGCTCTTTGCACATGCCCTGTAAGTTCTGTATCTCTAGTCGCATGTTCTCGGTTTCACACAACTGCATCTGAAAGATTTAAATTGGTTTGGAAAAAAACTATTTAATTATAATTTCACTCAAATTTCTCACATAATACTTTATTTTGGTAATAAGGCATACATAATTAACCCTTTAAGTGCCAGCAGAATTTCACATTTTGGTTACGCGAAATGCCAGCCGTTTTTAAGCATTTTGTGCTCTCTCGCTTTAGGGGCATTTTCTGAGGGGAAACCTATAGTTTACCTAGGAAAACTATACATTGTTTTTTTCGGTAGAAACTGAGCTTTCTAAATCTGCCTGAGTTTTCATGTATTTCCACCTGTGCAAAAAAAATTATAGTGCTAAATACCAAAAAAAAAATGAAAAATTACCATTTTTCATCGTATATCAATTTATACCAGAAAAATATTTCATTTTACGGATGAAAATCCAACTGATTTGGAAAGCCTTATGTCTCTCGAACGTGCCAATACCAGATATGTATAGTTTTAGGGAGATTTAGGACTTCTGTACCTCAAAAACTCCCGGCAGTATATTACCAAATTTTGAAAGCACTAAGGCAGAAAACGGCATGCTTTAGATTCCAAGGCAAAAAATCCTGAAACCGTAGGTTTACCCCAGAAAACCATACATTTTTGAAAAGTACACATTCTTCCGATTACAAAATGGGTAACTGTGTCTCTCTACTCCCAACTACTAAACATAAAAGCTTGTCTGAACATAGTGGTTTTTCAAAAAAAAATTCAAAATTCTGAAAAATCATTTCAAAGGTTTTATTTTGCTGCTCCGCATATCCCAAACTATATTAGGTACCAAGAAAAAGCACCTGAAATATGATTGCCAGGGGTCCACTGAACAGTTTGATACCCATTATGCATAGGTTTACCAAAGTATCTGGCATTTAGAGACACCAATATGTAGTTAGCACATACAAATTGTTCAGGACTTTACTTCAGCTACTGAGAAATCAACACATTGACTGCATTTTTTGTGGGGTAAAAACACAGAAATATATGTTTACCCCCCAAACCCATATATTTGGAAAGTACACATTCTACAGAATCTAAAATGGGTACCCATGCCTTTCTGCTCCAAACTACTGAGTCGCAAGGCTTTCCCACAATTGTCGGTTTTGGTGAAATATCTGAAAATTGCCTCAAAGCTTCAACTTCTCAGCACCATATTACCCATGTATCGTTATGCACCAAGAAAAAGCACCCTAAATATGATTGCCAGGGTTCCTCCAAACAGTTTGGTGCCCATTGTTCATAGGTTTACCAAAGTATCTGGCATTTAGAGGCCTCAAAATGAAGTTAGCGCATACAAATAGTCCTGTGGGTAACATCTAATGAAAAATCAACACATTGACTGCATTTTTCTGGGGTAAAAACACAGAAATATATGTTTACCCCCCAAACCTATATATTTTTGGAAAGTACACATTCTACTGAATCTAAAATGGGTACCCATGCCTTATTGCTCCAAACTACTGAGTCGCAAGGCTTTCACAAAGTTGTCGGTTTTGGTGAAATATCTGAAAATTGCCTAAAAGCTTCAACTTCCCAGCACCATATCACCCATGTGTCATTACGTACTAATAAAAAGCACCCTAAATATGATTGCCAGGGTTCCTCTGAACATTTTGGTGGCCATTGTTCATAAGTTTACCAAAGTATCTGGCATTTAGAGGCCCCAAAATGAAGTTAGCGCATACAAACAGTCCTGTGGGTAACTTCAGCTAATGAAAAATCAACACATTGACTGCATTTTTGTGGGGTAAAAACACAGAAATATATGTTTACCCCCCAAAAACCATATATTTTTGGAAAGTACACATTCTACAGAATCTAAAATGGGTACCCATGCCCTTCTGCTCCAAACTACTGAGTCGCAAGGCTTTCCCACAATTGTCGGTTTTGGTGAAATATCTGAAAATTGGCTCAAAGCTTCAACTTCTCAGCACTATATCACCCATGTATCGTTATGCACCAAGAAAAAGCACCCTAAATATGATTGCCAGGGTTCCTCTGAACATTTTGGTGGCCATTGTTCATAAGTTTACCAAAGTATCTGGCATTTAGAGGCCCCAAAATGAAGTTAACGCATACAAACAGTCCTGTGGGTAACTTCAGCTAATGAAAAATCAACACATTGACTGCATTTTTGTGGGGTAAAAACACAGAAATATATGTTTACCCCCAAAAACCATATATTTTTGGAAAGTACACATTCTACAGAATCTAAAATGGGTACCCATGCCTTTCTGCTCCAAACTACTGAGTCGCAAGGCTTTCCCACAATTGTCGGTTTTGGTGAAATATCTGAAAATTGGCTCAAAGCTTCAACTTCTCAGCACTATATCACCCATGTATCGTTATGCACCAAGAAAAAGCACCCTAAATATGATTGCCAGGGTTCCTCTGAACATTTTGGTGGCCATTGTTCATAAGTTTACCAATGTATCTGGCATTTAGAGGCCCCAAAATGAAGTTAACGCATACAAACAGTCCTGTGGGTAACTTCAGCTAATGAAAAATCAACACATTGACTGCATTTTTGTGGGGTAAAAACACAGAAATATATGTTTACCCCCCAAAAACAATATATTTTTGGAAAGTACACATTCTACAGAATCTAAAATGGGTACCCATGCCTTTCTGCTCCAAACTACTGAGTCGCAAGGCTTTCCCACAATTGTCGGTTTTGGTGAAATATCTGAAAATTGGCTCAAAGCTTCAACTTCTCAGCACCATATCACCCATGTATCGTTATGCACCAAGAAAAAGCACCCTAAATATGATTGCCAGGGTTCCTCTGAACATTTTGGTGGCCATTGTTCATAAGTTTACCAAAGTATCTGGCATTTAGAGGCCCCAAAATGAAGTTAGCGCATACAAACAGTCCTGTGGGTAACTTCAGCTAATGAAAAATCAACACATTGACTGCATTTTTGTGGGGTAAAAACACAGAAATATATGTTTACCCCCCAAAAACCATATATTTTTGGAAAGTACACATTCTACAGAATCTAAAATGGGTACCCATGCCTTTCTGCTCCAAACTACTGAGTCGCAAGGCTTTCCCACAATTGTCGGTTTTGGTGAAATATCTGAAAACTGGCTCATAGCTTCAACTTCTCAGCACCATATCACCCATGTATCGTTATGCACCAAGAAAAAGCACCCTAAATATGATTGCCAGGGTTCCTCCGAACAGTTTGGTGGCCATTGTTCATAGGTTTACCAAAGTATCTGGCATTTAGAGGCCCCAAAATGAAGTTAGCGCATACAGTCCTGTGGGTAACTTCAGCTAATGAAAAATCAACACATTGACTGCATTTTTGTGGGGTAAAAACACAGAAATATATGTTTACCCCCCCAAACCCATACATTTTTGGAAAGTACACATTCTACTGAATCTAAAATGGGTACCCATGCCTTATTGCTCCAAACTACTGACTCGCAACGCTTTCCCAAAATTGACGGTTTTTGTGAAATATCTGTAAATTGCCTGAATGCTTCAACTTTCCAGCATCATATCGCCCATGTATCATTACGTATCACAAAAAAACACCCAAATTGTGATTGCCAGGGGTCCTCCAAACAGTTTGGTGCCCACTGTGCATAGGTTTACCAAAGTATATGGCATTTAGAGGCCCCAAAATGAAATTAGCGCATACAAATTGTCCTGTGGGTAACTTCAGCTAATGAAAAATCAACACATTGACTGCATTTTTGTGGGGTAAAAACACAGAAATATATGTTTACCCCCCAAACCCATACATATTTGGAAAGTACACATTCTACAGAATCTAAAATGGGTACCCATGCCTTTCTGCTCCAAACTACTGAGTCGCAAGGCTTTGCCAAATTTGGCGGTTTTGGTGAAATATCTGAAAATTGCCTCAAAGCTTCAACTTTCCAGCATCGTATTGACCATGTATCATTACCAGCATAAAGCATCCTAAATATAAACATAGGGATCTACGAAATAGTTTGATGCCCAATGTGCATAGATATACCAAACTATGTGGCGCACAGAGACCCCCAAATGACAATATATATATATATATATATAGACATTTTCACGGCTGACGCGCTGGCTGCTGCAACATAACCACCCGGTGTGTGTATTATGCAACATTAGACCACCTAACAGTACAGAGACCCCAGAAAACCATATATTTTCAGAAAGTACACATTCTGACAAATCCAATATGGGTAAATAAGTGTTTCTACTGCAAACTGCCAAACTGCAAAGCAATGCTGAACATAATGGTTTTTATCAAATTTCTGAAAATCGTCACAAAGCTTGAATTTTACCCCATTATATGCCCCACATTTCGTAACGTATCAGCATAAAACATCCTAAATATGAATGCCAGGGGTCTACTGAACACTTTGATGCCCAATATGCATAGATATACCAAACTATGTGGCGCACAGAGACCACCAAATGACAATAGTGTATATACATTTTCACAGCTGACGCACTGGCTGCTGCAATATAAGCACCTGGTGTGTGTATTATGTGACATTAGACCCCCCTAACAGTACAGAGACCCCAGAAAACCATATATTATTAGAAAGTACACATTCTGACAAATCCAATATGGGTAAATATGTGTTTCTACTGCAAACTGCCAAACTGCAAAGCAATGCTGTACATAACGGTTTTTATCAAATTTGTGAAAATCGTCAGAAAGCTTGAATTTTACCCCATTATATGCCCCACATTTCGTAACGTATCAGCATAAAACATCCTAAATATGAACGCCAGGGGTCTACTGAACACTTTGATGCCCAATATGTATAGATATACCAAACTATGTGGCGCACAGAGACCCCCAAATGAATCTATAGCAGACAAAATTTCCATGGGCAAAACGAAGTAACATAGAACTGAGCCAAATGGTATAAAATCAGTAAAATCCAACAAAACCACAAAAATCAATGGCTTTTTTTTTTTAGCCTAATGTAATTAATGGTCAGAATCAAAGTTTGATTATTTTAGCATAGCTAAATAGGTTTTACAGATAGAAATAAGCAAACAACACCTACGCAAAGCTGAAAATGAAAAAAATGGCTAAACATGCAATAAAATGGCTAAAAATGTACAAATATCACTGAAATTGCAATATAATCACCGAAATAACATACAAAAGGTATTGCGCGGTGCAATTAGCAAATACGCTATTCGCAATGGCAATAAAACAGTTTTTACAGGCAAAAATACAGACGATGCGATAAAAGAAAATAAAAACACACAAAATAGCGTATGTGTGTGTACAACAGGCAAATTGTGTGTTGTATGCGTGCTGTTTGCATGTGCAAGTGTGTGCAAGCATGTGTAAGGGCTGTGAATATATGTGACCCCCCTGATCCCCCAAAATTGAATGTATGTGTGTGTAAGTGTGAATATAAGTGGGAATGTAAGTGTATTAGTACAATAGGTGTGTGTGTGTGTTTGTGTGCTTGTGTGTGTGTGGGGGGGGCACTAACCTGGGGTGGCAGGCTGTAGGTCGTCCAGGAGGGCTGCATGAAGAGCTGGAATCGTCTTGATTGCTGGATCTGGTGAGTGGGCGGTGCTGTAGGGCTAGGAAGCACAGGCAGCAGCAGGGCACCTAGATTTCATTGTGCCTGCTGCTGCCTTGGGGCCCCTGGGCGATCGCGCCTCAGGGGCCACTCGTTCCCCGCTTCTGCTCGTTGCCTAGGGGCTGGGGGACGAGTATGAACGGACGAGCGGCTTTTTTAGCCGCTCCTCCGTTCAGAAAAAGCAGGCAGCAGGCAAACAGCAGCAGAGCACGTATATTTTGCGTGCCTGCTGCTGCATTGGGGGCCCCTGGGCGATCGCGACCCAGGGGCCCATTTTCCCTGCCTAGGCTCGTTGCCTAGGGGAAGGGGAAGCTGCCAGGTACACGAAGAACGGAGCGAGCGGCTTGTAAAGCCGCTCCTCCGTTCTGAAAGTGCAGGCAGCAGCAGGGCACATATGCTGCACGTGCCTGCTGCTGCCTTGGGGCCCCTGGGCGATCGCGACCCAGGGGCCACTTGTTCCCCGCCTAGGCTCGTTGCCTAGGGGCTGGGGAACAAGCAGGAACAGAGCGAGCGGCTTTACAAGCCGCTCCTCCGTTCCCAAATCTGCAAATGCTGCAGAACGTAGAATCTACGATCTGTGGCATTTCAAGTTACTTTGCTACAGAACGTAGATTCTACGTTCTGTGGCATTTAAAGGGTTAATCTTGGACAAAAAACGTTTAATATGAAATATTATTGAGAGCACAGAATAATGATGCTATGTATACGACTATCCTCTGAACAAGTCTCACACTTAAGCTAGGGCAGTGTCAAATTCAGGTTTGGGATCAGTTATCTGGAAACCCGTTATCCATAAAGCGTTGCATTACGGACTCCATTTTAAGCAAATAATTCCAATTTTAAAAAGTTATTTCCTTATTTCTGTAATAGAAAAAACAGTACAGGTATTGGACCTATTATCTGGAATCTTCAGGACCTGGGGCTTTCCGGATAACGGGTCTTTTCATAATTTGGATCTTCACACCTTAAAGGGAATCTGTCGTAATTTTAAACTTTTTTTTTTTTTTTGCATTTTTATAAAAAACACACATCCATAAACACTGTCTGGCAAATAAAATGTTAATCCACAAATCCATGCATAAGTTATTTTAGTTTGTATTTTGTCATGGGGGCTTCCATTTCTGCTCATTACACATTCATCCTGTGCTGCTCTAACAGCAGGCACAGCATTACCTGTGTGCTTGGAGGCAGCCACTCTGTAATGAAAAGCCAGGTCGCACTACGACATGAGAATCTAGCTGTACACTCCCCCTCTCCGCTCTACCCATGCGTGTGATGTTTGGAGGAGAGAGGTCACATGGTTTGCAGGGAAGCAATTACTTTCACTTTCCTATGTTCTGCCTGCTCTACAGCTGCACTAGCAGCCCCTCCTCCCACAGACACTATCAAAGCTCCTGCCCTTCTTTGTAAAGTTTGTTCTCTGCATTCCTTTGGAGGGGGAACTTTCTCTCCTTGCTGCCTTCCTAGTTTGTTTTACTGGTTACTAGATGAGGTAAAGGAGCTGTGAGTTCCCTCTGCTATCCACCTCACACAGACCTTGCTCCTTTCCTGCCTGCAATACTTCTTTTTACATTAACTACTTACTGCCTCCTTTCTCCTGAGCTATTTTAACCCTTCCTAGACTTCCTCCTAAGTTTTCCTGGTTTTCAAGTATGTCCTCCTTATTTTATCCTTTTTTTCTATTCCCTGTCATCAGTCCTGGGAGTGTACTCCTGTGTTTCTGCCATTCATTTTTGTGTAAACAAATATAATAAACTATCTATATAAAATATTTTTTCCAGTGCCCAAAATGAAGTGTGTGTGTGTGTGTGTATATATTTGAAACGTAAGTGGGGGCAGTGATCACATGACTATCTTATTTCAGTCCTTCTGAAGTGGTGTCAGTGAGAGCTTATCTTGATTCCTACCTATTGTTCAACTAACAGGCTCAGCAGACAAGGCTCTGTTTACATTACAGCAGCTTGTAGGAGGGAGGGGTAATGACATCACTCCAACTTGCAGTGCAGCAGTAAAGTGTGACTGAAGTTTATCAGACCTGAAGTCACATGACCTGAGGGCAGCTGGGAAATGTCAAAATGTCTAGCCCCATAGCAAATTTTAAAATTAGATCTAAAAAAATCCATTTCTTGTTTTGAAAAACGGATTTCAATTCAGGATTCTGCTGTAGTAGCACTATTAACTAACTCCTTACTACAGAGAAAAAGGAAAATTTGGATTATTTGATTATAATGGCGTCTATGGGAGACGGCCTTTCTGTAATTCAGAACTTTCTGGATAACGGGTTTCCGGATAATGGATCCCATACCTGTACATTAAAATGTATCTAAAATAAGAAATAATTAATCCTTATTGAAGGCAAAAATCCTATTGGGTTTGATTCATGTTTCAAAGATTTTTGTAGTTCACCTAAGGCATGGAGATTACGGAAATTACGCCCCAGGTACCAAGCATTCTGGATAACAGGTCTCATACCTGTACCTGTTTATAACAGCATGAGAGCAGTTGTTCAATAACATGAAAAAAGGCCTGCAATGGAACCCCCTTCCATGAAGTCCCACTGTAGCAAAAGGTTTCTGGCATGAGAGGGAAAGGGGCCCTGTGTAACATTACAACACTACAGGCTTCATTACCCTTTCTTATGGGTTTATTCATTGAATTACAAGCAAGCCCTTACTACTGCAACACTGTATTCTTGTCCAGCAGTACAGAAAATAGAAGGGCACTATTTCAATAGCGATTACATTTACAATTAACTCTAAAAACATTCAAATGAGTAATTAGAATTGAGCAGGTTATATTTTAATCACTGGACATGGTGCTCAATATAGTAGAAAATTATAGTGAAACAATTGCTTATGTTGTAGTGAGACTGCTATTTATAACAATCCCAAACAAACAAATTGTAGTAGACTTTCTAAACAGAAAAAGTGCATGTTTTTAAAATAAAAAATTATAACAGTAATTTAAAAGTGTACTAGCCAGCCTGTATGACTTTTGTACCTTAAGTCTTATGATTTCTTCATTCTTAGAAGTTCTTTCCTCATTAAGTTCAGATACAAGAATTTCTAAGTTCGTGTTTCTTTTCTGGAGATTTGCAATTTCAGAGTCGTATGGATTTCCCACTGGTGTTCTGGGGGTCTGTAAAACAGGAAATGTACCAGAAGATTTCCTTCAAAAAAAGTAAAGTTTTAAAATGATCTAAATTTGATTTCAGTGTTTTCTAAAAACCTTTTTCAATGTTCATCATAGCAATGTAATTAAAGGATAGTACTTTGACACCCACAGCAAAGAAATATTTAGAGAGATTTCAATTAGACTTGAAGTTATATACCTTTGTGCTTTTCCTTTACAGCAGTTTATAAACCGTGTTTGCTCTTTTCAGATACCTTTACCTCGCCAGGAGTGATTATGTAAAATTGGGAGAGTTGACCAGGCAACTTCCCATTCACCTATGGAATCCTTAAGGTGCTCATTAATAGAGGTCATAACATGCTGTCAGTAAATTGCACACTAAATCTATTAGTAGTGGTGTAACTAGCTATCAGCATGTGTGTCAAACACTTTATTAGCAGTTATTAGCAGTATAAATTTGCATTCATCCATTTATCATGTTTTAATAGTTAAAAAGTAACGCACAAGGACATATTCATTTTTGCAACTACCTCTGATAAGACTACAGGAGAACTACTATTGCTGCTTGCAGGCCTTATTTTCTCTTGGTCTCTTGAGATTTCAAGGTCTGTCATTAGTTTAACCTGAAAGATAGAATATGATTATGAAGTCAATTCAAACATGGAAAAATTTGTGGCTCAATGGGCCACTGCACATTTATTTTTTATTTGTCTACGGGGACACATTAAAGGATAAGGAAATCACTAGTGGTGCAAATGTTAGTCACCCCTTCCCCCCAGTGTAGAATAGCTCACCTGATACCCTGCACTGGTGCTCCAGTTAGCACTGGCCTGTGGTACTTCTGTGCAAGAACCACGGTTTTCTTCTTCTGTGTCCAAGGCCAGCGCATGTGCGGTAGAGTTAAAAAGACTGCTCTTGCTTGGCTTTCCACTCTACTGCGCGTGTGCACCCATCGAGAAGAAGGTAGAAAAAGAAGATTGCTTCATGGCACTTGCACAGAAGTACCCAAAGCCGGGTAAGTTTTCGGTGCAGCTAACATTTAGCACCCACCAGTGATTATAACTTTCCTTCGCCTTTTAGAGAGTATTTATAATTATGTTCCTTTTGCTTTCCATCCTCTAGCTTCTATAAAGTTATTACTGACTCTACTTGCAGTCGTAGCTTTTCATATGCTTTCCATAGTACAACAGTATCAGAATCTCTGAATGCAAAAACATATCCGAATAACCCTTCTCTGTAATGCTTTAATCCATTTACAAGAACACAAGTTTGGCATAGGCTGACGAAGGCCTAATTATAGATTAAGATCACAACTGGTCTTTTAACAGCCCTGGAATCATACACTCTCAGCTACAATAGAATGAACATTTAGTTGGCTCATAGCCTATATAGTACAGACTATAAAACTTTAACCCCATGCATTAACCCGATATAGCAGAGATAGGAAGCTAAATTAAATCTTGGATAATATAAAGCTTAGATAAAGCACAATAAGCATGAATGCATATGCAATTATTTGTGACGCTTGATTATTTGTGTTATTGATGCAGTTTTGTTGCCTAAAAGCATACAATGCCAGTCAGTCCTTGGTATACAGCTATAGTAATTTTACAAGTTTGCACAATATTAGTGCATCAGATCACAACTGTGCTAATGTCAATAATTTAATTGAGGTAAAAACACTGCTTCAGCACATACTGTATGTTTTAGGTTTAATGCAATCCTGTCATAATATTGCTGTACCAGCCTGCAGGTGTATTTGAGTTTTGGCTCAAACGTTACAGCCTGCTAACAAGCCTTTAAGGTGTTATTCAAATTGTTCTCTTTTGCCTTTGATCCATTGAAGAGCTGTAATTTATGTTCCCTAAAGGTTGTTGTGCCAAGAGTAGAGTATAGTAGTATAGTGGAGTATATGATGTGCATTAGTGTGATATGTTTTACTGTTGTTTTCTTGGAATATTACCTGGTTGGTTAGTTCTGAGATTTGCTGTTCTTTTTCAACTAATTCTTTTTCATGAGTGTGCAGCAGGGCTTCCTGCTTGTTAAAAGCTTCTGTAAGTTTCCCCAACTCTTCAGTTGCATGAGCCAAGTCATCACATAATAGTTCTTTCTAATTTCATAATAAAATATTTTAAAACAAACAAAAAAGGGTGCTGTTAACAAAAACATAGAAAAAAAATGTCACTATTATTATCATTGATATACTAATTCTATTATATCAATGACTCTTTCACTTTATCAGTCATCGAGTCAAAAGTCAGGTCAAAATAACTCAAATTAATATTCTCTTAGTCCCGGACAAAGGGTCATCAACATATAAAGAGCATGTTAATGGAAACAGACTAAAAGTACTTCTTTGGTAACAACACAAGTCTGTTACTCTATACATTTAATTTTGTTTTACAGCAAATGATGAAAAGCAGCATGTATCATAATATGCACACACACATATTTATATTTGATATAGAGAGTATGTTATAACAGTTTACAGCTCACCCTACCTCAATGTTATCAGCAGACTGCTTTCTTTCCAGGCACTCTCTTAGCTCCTCAATCTGCTTCTCTTGCTCTTCAATTACAGTTTTACTCTCCTCTTTGGCCAACAAAACAATGCTGTATTTGCTCTGGAAAAAAATAATCAATAAAACATTGTGAACACCTTTACACGATATCTTGCAAAATAACTAAACAACACATAAAAATCTTATTTTTGCATATTGTTAGACATAAAAATGTGAGAAATTTGCCAGGACCACCTTTTAAAGGCATTATCGTTAATTACTTTGCTAGCAAAGTATCAGATATGATTCTATCATCATATTTTTACTTTTTCTACACATTAAAGAATGAATAGCAATTAAATATTGTTTCCCCGCATAATATTTAAATTTACTGCACCAGGTATATTTAACAATACATACATGAATATCTTCAAGTTCCCTTGTCAGCAAGTCTATAGACTCTGTCTTGTGAATAATAGTTGTTCTGTGCACTTGAATCTGGTTCATAAGATCAGCCACAACCTCCTGTAATTAAACAAGTTTATTATAAAGTAATTACAAACTTAAATACCACCTACTTGTATTTTTAACACCAGTCTGATGACAAAAACATCTGCAGCTTTTATTTACAGCATTTTGCCACTGCCTAAAGAATAGTCTACAGTATTACATTTCTAATTTCTAAAATATGAATCACTAAAAATGGTGGATACCATGTATAAAAAGGTGGTCCACAATTGAATGGGGGCAAACTAATCTATTACCTGGTCTGCTGTGTTTTTCTTTTCCAAGTCTGCTATCATTTCTTTGGAAGAGGTAAAGCTGTGCTCCAGTCCATGAAGCTCTGTAACCTGAAGATTTTATGGTGTCAAAATATTAAAACAAACAAAAAATCTAACAGTTTGGATTAGGTGTTAATACACTATACTGTACTTGAAAGTCAACAAAGCATTCAGATATAAACGACAGTACTGTATAAGGTGCCACATAAAGATGATCTGTGTAATATATTGCTAGGCAGCACTCTGTGTTAAAACGTTTTCAAGATATATAAAACAAATGCCATTACCTGCTGCTCACACTTTGTCATCAGCTCTGAGCACTGCTTTCTAAGATGCATATTTTCATCCACAACTTGTAACAGCTCTCTAGATGTACAGACAAAATCAATAAGACCTCTTTAAGTGCTATAAAACATAACAAAAATGTTAACTACTATTTGAATTTTAGTTATTTGTAGTAATATATATGTTACGAATATATATATATATATATATATATATATATATATATATATATAGAGATAGATATATATATATATATATATATATATATATATATATATATATAGAGATAGATATATATAGAGATAGATATATATATATATATATATAGAGATAGATATATATATATATATATATAGAGATATATATATATATATATATATATAGATATATATATGTTTATTCAACGTTTCGGCTCTTAGACTCGAGCCGTTCCTGATGACGGCTCGAG
Source organism: Xenopus petersii (assembly GCA_038501925.1). Lineage (NCBI taxonomy): Eukaryota > Metazoa > Chordata > Amphibia > Anura > Pipidae > Xenopus > Xenopus petersii. The sequence goes on along the minus strand of CM076682.1, from coordinate 110,955,923 downwards.
TCTAAGAGCCGAAACGTTGAATAAACCCATTTTTTTTTCATCACAAAAGACCTATGAGTGTGGATTTCTTTGCTCTATTGATATATGTTCCTGCACGTTGGCATTTCCATTGTTTTCTGAGTGCACCTATCCAGTAGTTTGTTATATATATATATATATATATATATATATATATATATATATATATATGTGTATCTATAATAAAAATGTACACACACACCAGAGAGAAAACATTATAAAACCCCATGTGCTGTTACCCATACAAATGAAAAGATATGATTAGCAATGAAATATGAAATACTTTGTCTTGTTTTCTTTGTCTTCCTCCAACTGTGATGTGAGCTTTTGTCTCCTTTCTTTTTCTGTTTCTAGCAGCTCCAAAAGATTCTAATTAAAAAATAAATAAAACATAATTTGTAAATTTAGAAGCTTTTGGAAAAGATGTAGTTTTACTTTAATACTTTACTGAGTGCACAGGTGCTTTTGGACATGTAGCTAAATGTAGGTGGAGGAAGATGAGTAACCTCAAATAAAAGATCGTTTTGGTACTTAAATTTAGTTCTTTATATACACATCTTTCCATAACCCATTTTATGTAGATTTTTTGTTGCCTGATCTTTTGGAATGGTTTTAGTCCCTATACACACACATACAAAAAATGGGGGCAAAGACTCACACTAAGTTCAGCTCTTAGGGTTTCATTTTCATGTTTACTGTCAGAGATCTCCTGTTTTAGTTGGTCGATTTCAAATTTCATAACTTCCTCCAGATTATCAAAGGCATCCTGAAGTGAACGCTTCTCTTCTAGTAGGGTTTCATGCTCTAATCTTTACATAGGAGTGAAGACATAAAGCATTTTAGATTGAATCATTCAGAAATATATACATACAACTATTAAACATAATATTACAAAAGTAGAGTTTATGAAGCATTAAAAGAAAACAATGAAAGATGAAAACTAGAAAATTAAATTGTTGGGAAAAAAAATCTATTTACTAAATGTAAATAGCCTACAAACATCAAATCAATAAACAAGCAAACAAGTATACATGTATAAGCTATCTGCAATTCAGTAGGTTAATTCAATACCTGACATTATCCAGTTGCAGTTGGACATCCATGTGCCTGGCAGACAACTGGCTCAGTTCCTTCTCTTGTTTTTCTCTGTATAAGCTGTACTCTCCCTTCACTGCTCCCAGCTCCCTGTCTGCAGACTGAAGCACCACTCTCAGGTCATGTACCTCACTCTTCAAAACTTAATACAGACAAAATTCAAGTTAATGAGAAAATGAAGTGAAAACAGGAAGCATTTTTTTTTCAATTTAAAAAAATAATATCTCCTTAACAAAGTAGCTGTACTGTATGCAAGTTTTCTAAATTGGCAAACAACTTTCCAAGAAGGATAACCTCGATTTCTATACATTTGTACAATATATAACAGGATGCATTGTATGCTATGACAAGGCACTAGTTGATACTTTTTTAAACAAACAGCTATGCATAGTATAGTCACAGAGCTTGTTTTATACAATATTTGATGTTTTCTTGTCTAGTAAACTATGTACATAGACCATCTTTTTAGGCTAACTCATGGTGGTTTATATGTTTCTCAGGGAGGGATGAAATACGATGCGATTATGAGAAGACAGGAAATACAATATATTACATATATGTATAAAAGTCATAAAAAGAAATGTACCAGTATCACTTATAAGAATAATAAGCAATGCATGGAAGAACTGTGCCCTTTCCACTTTCTGTCCTTTGCCCCTCTAGATCCCTAACTAAGGGAAAACATTAGATGCAAAGTACTGTAACTGCAAACAAATTACATAGCCTTGAAAGCTAATGCTAAAAGAAGCGAGGAAAGTTATTTTACAAAAGTACAAAAGTAAAAAGTTACATTTGAAGTATTAGTACTCTTCTCTACCAAAATTTTGGCTCAAGACAATTCTTTATAACCAGAAAAAGTTAAAGTAACGGTATTAACAAGAGTTTCTCTGTACAGTTTATTTATTTTTTTACCATCTTCCTGGCTTTTGTTGTCTTGCTTTTGCTTTTCAAGTGATTTAATCTGTGCTATAAGGTCTTGTTGCTCTTTATTCCAGTTGGATCGTTCAGAGTTAAACAGCTGGCAAGAAAGTACAGGGGAAACGGTCAAAATTACAACAGTATTTGTTAGATGGAAAAGGAAATGATAAATTCATAAATAAATTCATGAATTCATAAAGCAATCGGTTTGTCTATTTGGATCTATGGCAATTTGTGCATCTTAAAACAGGCCAATGTAAAGAGCTTTTTAAAAATGGTATGACCATTAAATGCATGTTCACTTCTGATAATAAAATAATTCAGGAGCTCCCATCTCACCTCTTGAATCTGTGTAGAGCAAAGTTCCAGTTTATTAACCTGCTGTTGAAGCCTTATATTTTTACCCTCCTCCTCATCAAGTTTAGCTTGAAGAGCAGTTACTTGTTCCTAGGGGAGAAAAAAACCCAGACATAATTAGATAATCAGACAATCCTTATATGTAAAGCCTGGTAAGAGATACTAAAAATGGGAGAATTGTGTGATTTTAAGTCTAGTCTTTTCTTCAACAAAGTCCCATATAAGTGTTCTCATAGTATTGTTAAGGTCAGAAAGTTGTAGCTAAGCATGTAGTATTATTTATTAACAAGAACATAATTTAACAACAGGGTGTTATTTTAAAATCACTGTATATGAAATGTAGGAATATAAAAAGTATCCTATATGGTTTAGAAGAAGTGCTTTATACTAGTTACTCTTTGCTTTTCCCTGTTTTAGTTTACTATATCATGTATATGGTAATTTTCTGTTCATTGAGAATGTAGATTTAGACATTTAGAAAATATGACTGCAATATATAACACACACGTTGGAACAATCCCTGTTACTGCATATCATATACTTATTACAATGGTACCGTTGCAAATTAAAGTTATCACAAGTACCTGCCTCATAACACAGTGCTAAAGAAAAAGCAGTGCAAGTGTACGCAGTAACCCTATTAAAGGGCATGTAAAGGCAAAAATATAAAATCCCTTTTTTACTTTCTTTAATGAAAAAGAAATCTATCTCCAATATACTTTAATTAAAAGTGGTCTACAGTTTTTATCATAAACCTGACTGTATGCAGTGCAATTCCCCCTTCTTTTACTGCTGTGGATAGGAATTGTCAGATGGTCCCCAACTGCTGTGCAGGTAAACGATCATACTTTCAAATGGCAGGGGGAGCCCCCCCCACCTTACTTCCCAGAACTCAAGCAGCATTGTTGGATTCCCTGTAGAGATTTGTATCCAGAGACACAGTGCAGTCTCTATATTATGATTATTAATCAGTCTTGCTGTATTGGCTTCTGTATTGGCAGATATTATTTGACTTGTGCTGTTTTGATAACTTATGACGATCCCTAAGCTTAACCTCCCAACTGAAGCCCATACCACACTGAGCATGTGCGAGTCTTGATATTGCAGAAATGTCTAACAAAGTTACAAGATGACAGCCCCCTGCGCCAACTTTGAAAGCATAAATCATTTGTCTTATTAGGCTGCTGGTGCAGTAAGTTCATTTTTATATTTAGTATACATAATACAGCATTTCTAACATTATTCTATTTTAGACTTTAGTTGCCCCTTTAACTCCACAGGTGCATATTATGTCTCATGAAGGGCTGAAGAACAGCAATATTCCTCATAGATCAATATTATTGGGTTTTATTATACTCACCTGCACAATCCTAAGCTCTTCTGCAATTGCTTCATAAGCTTGTTCACTCATTTCTGGCGGTATGGGTTCATTGATGATATCATCCATAACAACATCTCCTGATTTGGGTGTATCCATCAGGCCATTTGGCATGGCATCTGGACTGAGACGGGGCACTAGTCTAGATCTCAAATTGTATGATTTTGTTGGAGTCGTCATATTCTGTTTGGGCAGAAATTCAATATTATATTTCTGTAAGCTCCTAAATCATGGTATTTTATATCTATCTATCTATCTATCTATCTATCTATCTATCTATCTATCTATCTATCTATCTATCTATATATTCTCTAAAAGGCAGATTTAAGTTAAGTTCATTCTGTGTATCAGATTTTTTAGGAATGGATCCAACTAGCCAACTGATTCCATAACTATCAATGTTTGTCATTGTATGGGATTTGGGATTGAGAATGCCAAAACAACAAAAATAATGGGTGGTCTGGGATCTTGCACTTTATAGAAGGCTTTGGGCCTATTTATTTCCCCCGGTTAATTCAGTAAACTTTGACCAAATCCAGTAAACTTTGATCAATACATTAAATTGTTTCCTTGTCCATAAATTACAACAAGATTCATTCAGACCTTATTGCTATGAATCAATCTAATGCGGTCAATTATTCGGGATGATAGATCTCATGATGATAAAATGAGTTTATTAGACCATTTACACATTTAAAATAAAATTACATATCAAAATTTAAATCGAAAATGAAAAGTGAAAACAGTTTATGTTTAGTTAATGTACTTAGAACTCATACAATTTACATTAAATATACATTTTCTTCTTGCACAGGGATATATGTGAATTCCATGCTACTCATATGTTTTGTTTAATTTCCGGTCCCATAAATATCACCAGAATTATTCCTGAACTGCATTTTCTCTTCCTTGCTCCCTTATATTTTCTCCTCTACTTTTTGTGAAAATCTAGGTATTATGGTATAAAAGAAAAGTCTGATCTTTACAAATTTTAGTTCCAACCCCTTTTTGCAACTTTCTTTGCTTTGCTGTCTGTCTCACCTTTAAGGGAACAGTACCACCATTTTTTTAAATGCATAATACCCCCCCAAAACAGCTATAATAAGTACGGCTTACTTCCCCTTGGATTTAACAAATCCTCAGGTTGAATTTGACGTTCAAAGTGCCCCATAGGAGAAAGGCAATGGCAGTGCGTAACCGGAAGCCATTTTTGCATGGACAACCATAAGCACCTAAGGTTTGTTTCAGCATCTGTAGCTTAAATATAAGCTCACATAATTACCTCCAAAGCTGTCTGAAGGACAGCCTTTCTACTATGGAGCACTTTGCATGTCAAATTCAAGCTGAAGATGCGGAAAAAAAGCCAAGGGGAAGTAAGCCTTAACCATCATTATTACTATATTAGGAGGAAATAAGTATTTTTAAACATTTGGTGTTACTGGTCCTTTAACGCATTCAAAGTGCATACGTCACGCCTCATGTTCATGTTTGCCACATTCTTTTCAAACTCCCAAATTTACTAAAAAGCATGTCAGAGTAGGTCAGTGTTTTATAAATAAGCTACGAAAAATATAGCTCGCTACATAGAAGAAAGTGAGACTAGTGGCACACATTTATATTAGTGACATAAGTAGAATTTATGGAGCTATACTGCAGCAATTTATTGAGGTATAGTAATATTGCAAAACATTCAGAGCTCTACAGCTTTTGCCTCAAGTACTGCATGGTTTTAGAACAATGCATCCTAAGTGGATAAAGTGAAACAACCAACATCAAATGTTGCCCCTTTTCTCTTCTAAATTAATAGAACATACACTGTTACATAGTGGTGTTAAACACAATTATTTGAAATTATGCATGGTTTTGCCATTCTGCTTTAATAGCCTATCAATATCAGTTACTATAATATTGCCCTTTTCAGACACTTAGGGGCACATTTACTATGGGTCGAATATCGAGGGTAAATTAATCCTCGTTATTCGACCGTCGAAGTAAAATCCTTTGACTTCGAATATCGAAGTAGAAGGATTTACCACAATTCATTCGTTCGAACGATCGTAGGAAAAATTTGAAGGATTTTAATCCATCGATCGAACGATTTTCCTTCGATCAAAAAAAGCTAGGAAAGCCTATGGGGACTTTCCCCATAGCCTAAAATTGTACCTCGGTAGGTTTTAGGTGGCGAAGTAGTTGAAGTTCAAAATTCAAAGTTTTTTTCCTTCTAATGCTTCACTCCAGCTAAGTAAATGTGCACCATAATTTATTTTAATGATAATGTGTAATTGACTGGCTATATCTTTCAAATGTAAGGTTTTGTTTATAATCAAGTTGGTTACAAACTAAATCAGTTGTAGAACATATTATATAAAAAATAGATACAAGATTCAGTGCTTTTTTTCCCTATGGATTGATGTAGACCAGGGATCCCCAACCTTTTGAACATGTGAGCAACATTCAGAAGTAAATAGAGTTGGGGAGCAACACAAGCATGACAAAATGTTCTTGGGGTGCCAAATAAGTACTGTGATTGGCCATTTGGTAGTCCCTATATGGATTGTCAACCTACATTGAAGCTCTGTTTTGCAGTGTACCTGGTTTTTATACAACCAATTACCGCCAAGCCTGGAATTCAAAAAATAAGCCCCTGCTTTGAGGACACTGAGGGCAAAATCCAAGGGGTTGGAGAGCAACATGTTGCTCACGAGCTACTGGTTGGGGGATCACTGATATAGAGCATGGCAATGATATCCTTAAATGGGGCACTTCTGAATTAAGAACATATGCATAAGGTGGGTTATTGCATGTATAGGTCCAAATAGGCCTGAACTACTTTACAGAAATCTGGAATTGACCATTCAGTTTTAAAGACCAGTTAGGTTAAACAGTTAAACAAACCTTTATTGTTTCAGCATGCATTCGATTCAGCTGTGAGACCTCATGCCTCTTGTTAGCTTTGATAGCCTCTAGAATATTTTCAAGATGCTGATTGGACTTCATGAGGGACTGAAGCTCTGATTCTTGTTCAACCTGTTTTTTTCTAAAGAAATTCATATATTAAAAATTAAATATTTCACATGCAAAGGATGGCTTGCAATACTACTAAATCAAAAAAGATATTTTACTTTATTTGAATACAACTTATAAAAGTATTTCACTTGATCTCTAAACTGCCAGTGCTTAACGTATTTTGAAAAGAATCTCTTCATTTCCATTGTTCTGCTATTAACTTCACCTGCTTGTAAATGTACAATTTACACAGTAAATTAGTAAGTAAGTAGGGAGTGGACCATACAATGACATTCTACTTAAAGCTCCTTGGAAGAACCACTTGGTTCTATATTTTTTGTTAAAGGAAAACTATACCCCCCAAACAATGTAGGTCTCTATTAAAAGATACTGAGTAAAACAGCTCATATGTAAAACCCTGCTTCATGTAAATGAACCATTATCATAATAATATACTTTTTTAGTAGTATGTGCCATTGGGTAATCATAAATAGAAAATTGCCATTTTAAAAAATAAGGGCCGCCCCCTGAGATCGTAAGATTCACTGTGCACACATACAAACCACATGTAAGGTCACATGAGCCAATTAACAGACAGAGTTCTGCCTTTTGCTTCCTCACTTCTTCCTGTTACAGTTAGTGTTGTAGTATTTCTGGTCAGGTGATCTCTTCCTGTTACAGTTAGTGTTGTAGTATTTCTGGTCAGGTGATCTCTGAGGCAGCACAGATAGAGTCACGAAATGGTGGTTCAAGGCAAGAGATGTAAAAGGGCAATATTTATGTAAATATATATTCCAGTTTGGTAAGATTCTTTAATATGTCATTCAATTTGATATAAACTATCTGTTGCTTAAGTATTCATTTTGGGGGTATAGTTTTCCTTTAATGCAAATTATGAGTAATTATAACAAGCACAATAAAAGTTCATTAAGATGGTTATTGAAACTTTATATTCATGAGCTGCCCTTAACACATCTACCAACCAAAATGTTAATTTCCTGAATAAATGTATCATGTTTAAATGTAAACAAATATGTACTCGTGTATAGTTACTTAAATGTCTTATACCTAAAAGTGATACTGACACTAAAATTTAATGTACAATGTTATTGCCCGGTCCTGGTATTAGAGCTTTAGGCCTCAAAGTTAACTAAAGCTCACGATGCAGAAGTATAAAAATTCTTTAAATGAATGAGATGAGCATCAGTATACAGTTTGGAAACCATCCACATTAATACTAACTTGGTCAGTTCTTTGAACTCCTCATATTCTTGCTTTGATGTTGCCAGTTCACTGTCAAGTTGCAGCATTCGTTCTCTCATTCTTGCTGCTGACATCAAGGAGTTGTTGTCCAACTGTATAGGAGTGGAGTGCATTGGTGCAACTGAAGAAAGAAAACATTCAGGTGTATCTGGTTGCAGGCAAAAATACCTGACATTTTAAAGGGATATATTCATCAAAATATTCTTCAAAAATGTATGCCTGAAACCTACTAGCATATTTTAAGCGGAGTTATGGAAATAATTTACTTTGACTGTAACGGCATACATTAAAAAAATACTGTAAGGGCACAGGGGCGTAGGCCTTAGATCAACAAAATAAAGTTTAAAGGGGTGGTTCACCTTCAAACAACCAGTTGTTTTCAGATAGATCACCAGAAATAATGACTTTTTCCAATGACTTTCTATTTTCTATGTGTGACCATGTTTATAATATTCAAGTGTCTTTTTTCACTTTCTGAAGCAGCCCTGGGAGGGGGGGTCGCCGACCCAGTAAACTGTTCTAAATGGATACATTTAGTTGATAGATTTCTTATCTTTGTCCCTGCTGAGCAGAATCCCTGGATTTCATTACAGGCAGCTGTTAGAATTGATACAATAGTTGCTAATACTCCAGAGATGCTGCTGAGAAATGTATCAACTAAATGTTGCAAAAACAGTTTAGCGTCTGCACCTGAACTGAACTGTCAGACTCAAACACGAACACCAGACACCACGAACATTCAACTTAACACTTAGATTTTGGAAAAACAGTAAAAAATAAATAATGGAAAGTAATTGGGAAAAAAGTCTATTTCTAGGGAACAATCAAAAAACAACTGAACTGAAAAAAAGTCTTTGGAAGGTGAACAACCAATTTAAGGAATGCCAGTTTCAACAGGTTACGTACATTTACAAATAAACAACACGGATGATTAGTGGCAAGCTTGACTATAGAGGAAGCAGACCTGCAACAGTTGGTGGGTCTATGAGATAAGGGACTCATGAGGTACTGCAAATGCAAAAACAGAGATATCAGCATCTGTGGCAACAGAAATTAGAAACTAATATGGTGTAGTATGTTCAATCATGTCTACTTTTCACATTTAGGGATCACAATATACTGTAAAACAAGAGGAGATTTTCAAGTTCGTGTTATTAATTAAATGGTTCGGTCCAAACCACCTCCACCAATTGGCCAGAGTGCCTACTTAAAACCCGCAGGTTTGATATAGCGTGTATAATGGTTCCTCACATGGATCCCCCTTCGAATAAGCTCAGATCTTCAGACTCCAATCTCAGAACACAGATTTAGCATATTGTCAAAAAGACTCCAATATACCAGAGATTTTAAGAATTTTAAATAATAGGATGCCAAAATAAAGGTCCGCTGCATCACCATGGCAACCCGCTCTGTTGTAAGTATTGGATCAGGTGAGCGACGTGAAACAGGAAGCGGGCTGTTGGAATGCAGACACCGGAAGAGGCAGAAGTAATCACAGCAACCAAACGGGAATTGGACTTTAAAATGAGAACATGCAATCTTGGCACTCATGCCTCTGAGGAAGCCAACAGGACCAGCAAAATGCGTCAGGCGAAGGGTGACGTCTCACAAGTTTGCAGGAAATACCACAAGGTGGATTCAAAGGAGCCGGCAGAACCACCCTATGGAACACTACAACAACCCGTTTAAACTATATGTGACTAACCCAAAGGAATGCAATGTGAGTGCAATTGTTTTTAACAGGAATTTTTTTAATAAAACTGCATTACACTATATTGGATATTTATTTTTCGGAAAATATGAGCGTATTTGAAGGGGGATCCATGTGAGGAACCATTATACACGCTATATCAAACCAGCGGTTTGTAAGTGGCCATTTATTGGAGGTGGTTTGGACTGAACACTGAACCATTTAATTAACACAAACTTGAAAATCTCATCTTGTTTTATATTGTGATCCCTAAAGGTGAAAAGTAAACACTCCATATTAGTTTCTAATTTCTGTTGCCACAGGCGCTGATACTGTATATCTGTTTTTGCATTTGGAGACTTTTGAGCAGTGGAGAGACTGTAAGGAGACCGTCAAGAAATAAGTACCTAAAGGACTAACTTTCCTAATTTTTCTAACCAACTCATGAGGAACTGACACAGTTGAGTATATATTTATGAAAAAGGTCTTATTCCAAGGTTTGGATGAGACTTTAAGGGCCAGTTTGGTGTAAAAATAAAAACTAGATAAATAGAATAAAAAATGTTTCTAATATAGTTAGTTAGGCAAACATATAATCTATAAAGTCTGGAGTGACTGTATGTCTAACATAACAGAACACTACCTGCTTTTCAGCTCTCTAATTCTGAGTTAGTCAGCGACTTTAAGGGGGCCCACATGGGACATAACTGTTCAGCGAGTTTGCACTTTATCCTTATCATGCAGCTCAGATTCAGCAAATAGTTATGGTCCATGTGCCCCTCCCCTCAAGTCACTGATTTTGCTGTGGGGCCCAGTAACTGCCACTGAGTAGTTCAACACAAACTTAATTTTTAGCCTGCTACATCAGCAAATGCTATTTTTTATTATGAATAATAAACTAAGATCAGAAAAACAATGAACCAAAAAGTACAGCACATAAAATGAGCGTTGTTACCAACTATGGCAATTAAGCAGCCTAGTTATTTAAAAATATGCATATAATTTGAGTAGCCACAATCTCTGTAAAATACGACATTTAAAATGTTATGCACAAAGAAGCCTTCAAAAATGTGCCAGGATCTACACTGTCTAGCCCTGATACATCACCTTAATCAGATAGATTTATTTTAGTCAAACCAATTGAAAAATAAAAAACACATACCCATACAAAATGAAAGGTGCATACAAAATGAAAGGTGCAACTAACAGTTCACAGGGTTTGCTAGGGCAAATATTAGGTGACTCAATACCTTGCCTGTCCTTTTCAGATACAGATGCCTCCAAGAAAGCTTTTTCAAGTTCCGCAATCATTTGTGCAGTGACTTCTTGTGCACGTTTGACAGACTGAAGGGAGTGGAGGCGCTTATTCTCTTCTCTTAAACTGTGATTCTCCAGTGCATACTTGGCCACTCGTGGATGGTGTTCAACCTACAGGAAAAAAAAGAAAGAAAGACTTGCAAACAATTATCCCCATGGTTTAGCATGCACTACTTTATGTAATTTTTGAAAAATAACTATGGAATATTTGAACTTTATTTGCCCACTAGCAAAATGATACTAACGTACCTAAACAACAAGGATCGCAAGATAATTTAATAATAAATCACAAGGGCAATGGCACATCGGCAACAAGACTATGCCTCCACAGAAAAGCACTGTGAACATTGCAAGCAGGTCAGTAAAAGTGTGGAACCATGCACACCACTACATTTGAGAATACCCTTTTACTGACATGCTTGTGATATTTCAATGGTTTCCTACAGAAGCGTATTTTCAGGATTGCAGTCAAATTGCCCTGTGTGCCATTTCACAAAGGGAATACACACTGTGTTGAACATGCTAATACCTGTTCCTTTAAAGTTCTTATTTCCTCCTTAAGCTCTGCTATGAAGTCATCTTGTTCATTGTTGGATAATGAAATCCGTCCTTCTCTGTGAGCCTTCTCAAGACGAGAAATGTGGTCCTCCCTGAATTTAACAATCATCTTATTGGACTGGATGAACTTTTCTTTCTTATTGCAGAGATCTTCCAACTGAACTACTTTCTGCAGCAGAACCTGTGTTTATGCAAAGTTGTGATTTTGTTGTTATATATAAACTATGAGTTAAAATGCAAAATATATACTCATGTTCTCTCCTGCCTGGCTAGAATGTTTATACATAGTCCTTAGCATGATTGTATGTGGACTGCTTAAAAGAACAATACCATCTATAAACATGTAACTTTATTTATAGATCACTATCACAATATGCAGCACTGTACAATTTTACAATATAGAAAATCAGTATTGTTTCCCCCAACCAGGGTGTGGGCTATATTTTTTTCACCAATAGGCGCTGTTTAAGTGCCATGTGATAAGAGACACAGTAGGAATGAGGTCCCGAACCCTGTAGAGCTTATATAAAGATATAAGTAGGAGAAATTTTTTCCAGGTGTTATTTAAATTGAATGTAATGGAATACATTTCTTTTTATATAAATTATAATATATAAAGCGAAAGCTACTTTTTTTTTTATTTGAAAATATATAGAATTCTCTGTTGGTCTAGAGCAGTGATCCCAACCAGTAGCTTGTGAGCAACATGTTGCTCTCCAACCCATTGGATGTTGCTCCCGGTGGCCTCAAAGCAGGAGCTTCTTTTTGAATTCCAGACTTCGAGGCAAGTTTTGGTTGTATAAAAACCAGGTACACTGCTAAACAGAGCCTCAATGTAGATTGACAATCCACATAGGGGCTACCAAATGGCCAATCACAGTACTTATTTGGCACCCCAAAAAACATTTTTCATGCCAGTGTTGCTCCCCAACGCCTTTTACTTCTGAATGTTGCTCACAGGTTCGAAAGGTTGGGGATCCCTGGTCTACAGTCTAGATGTTTACAGGAATCAAAGACATGATTGATGGCCTTACTTGCATTAATACCTTGCAGTATAGGTAGTAAATAACAAGAGGAGAACTACAGTTTAATTCAAGTAGTAGGGCAAAAATCTTGAAAATAATGTTTTGGACTTCTGTACCAGCCAAAGGCAACCACGGCCCTTTAGCAATAAAGATATGTGCCCCAGTAGCTCCCCATATCCTTTTCTGCGGATTCTGTTTTTGTTTTGAGACTAGAATCCTGTTACGAGCTAAGGGGGCACTCATGTGGAAAGCATTATTTTACTATATATATATATATATATATATATATATATATATATATATATATATATATATATATATATATATATATATACACATACATATATATATATATATATATATACATATACACATACACTTGAATCAGATGCTTGCACTCTGAACCATAAGCATGGGTGCAGGGTCAAAGCATTTATGTATAGTTCAAGAGGACCCGCACTCCTTGGTTAGTGAACCAAAAATATGTGGGTCCTCTTGAAATATATATATATTTATCAGGTCTTGATATAAAGGTCTTAGGTGGAGACGGAAACTTTGGCCTGTTTTTAAAGGAGAAGGAAAGCTACTGAAGCAGTTTATTGCCAATATATTAGCCACAATAGTGCAAGCTATAACACTAAATTTATTCTGCAGAATGCTTTACCATACTTGTAAACAGCTCTTGAAGTGTTCTCTGTTTGTTAAGGATAGCAACTGCCATATTGGCTTGGTGTGACATCACTTCCTGCCTGAGTCTCTCCCTGCTCGTTCATAGAGCTGTGCTCACATTACAGCAGGGATGGGAGGAGGGAGGGGGAGAGGAGCAAACTGAGCATGCTCAAGCCCTGGGGGAAAGTTGTGCCCACAGATAATTTTTAAAAACATTAGGCTGGGGAGCAATGAAGCTGTGACCACAAAATACATATAGACAAATACAAGAGTCCTCTTCACTCAACCCATTATCAATATATTTAAGTATTTAAGACAGAGTCATTTTGTGCATACTGCTACTGAAAAATGCAAGACAGGGATTGTTTGTCCATATATTGCACTATATGTAAGATGGCCAACTACGTCAAAGTCATCCCATATCTGGCCAGTCCTATGCTCAATTTTCATCTGGTTCATTAAGAATTCTATTGCTTCATTATACATTTTACAAAAGGGACTAAGTTTTACCTGCAACTTACTAGCTGCTTTCAAAGTAAAACTCCCAAACTTGGCTGCCCTTTTATTAGACACCAGTGGGATCACCTGACTATAGCTGGGAAGGGTGGGAGCTACAACATGGTGCTGGTCACTGCTCCTGTATAACTATAACAAACAAGGGAAAGTTGTGCTTTATATATCACGGTCCAATGAGTATCCGCACTCCAAGGCACACTGTTGTAGCTTATCCAGCTGGGGTGCACGGTTAATATATATATATATATATATATATATATATATATATATATATATATATATATATATATATATATATATTAAAATATCAAAATTTTCAAAAGAACCAGCACTCCCATATATAAAAAATATTTGTTTTTATTTCTGTTGCATTCCTTGCAACAGAAATAAAAACAATATATTTTATATATGGGAGTGCTGGTTCTTTTGAAAATTTCGATATATTTATATATATATATATATATATATATATATATATATATATATATATATATATATATATATATATATATATATATATATATATATATATAAAAAATAGTAAATGGACCCGCACTCCAATGTTTTTGTGGAAAAAAAGTGTTGAATTTTAGTCCACACTGGGACCTTTCTCAAGACCTTTCCCAACGCACCCACATCGTAAGAAATCCGGTAAGAGTGCGCTCACTAAATTGACTATATATATATATATATATATATATATATATATATATATATATATATATATATATATATATATATATATATATATATATATATAAAATATATATTTATCATTGCCCACATGGTTTGAAAAAGAGCCACACTTAGCTCGAAATGTCGCTACAGAATGTGTCCTTGTATGGTGATGTATACAATTTTTACAATATAACTTTTTCATTAAGTTGTGAGTGCTGTCCGTTCTTGGATTCTATAAATAAATAAATAAATATATATATACACACACACACACACACACACACACCCCTCACCATACAAGCACACATTCTGTAGCGACGTTTCGAGCCAAGTGTGGCTCTTTTTCAAGCCATGTGGGCAATTATGTCTAAAATCTACACAGTCCATACAAGCTTATATAGTCCAACAGAGGAAGTGACTCATTAGTTCCTTCAATATGCCTAATACACGACTTCTGCCGCTAACACTGTATGGAATAAACAAACAATTACTTATAACATTGTAGCAATACATCAGTGTATCTATGGTATATGTACATAGCAAAATAGCAGAATCCTTATAATTACAGGAATAGATACAGATTATAATCTTTATTGAGTCCGTGTGGATATAAGGAATTCAATTTTTTTTATCCACCAGACTTCCCTCTGTTTCAATTTTAACTCACGACTCCCCCCTTATTTAATGGGGGTATCACTTCTAATATCGTGAACTTCAATTGTTCAGCAGTGTGACCCTTTTCTTTAAAGTGCTTAGAGAGCGGTAGTGCCGTATTCCCTACATTAATGGTAGATCTATGTTGGGAAATATGTGACTTTACTTTTTGTATTGTTTCCCCAAAATAGATCTTTTAGAGTAACCAGGAGACGCAGGGGTGGCAGGAAACATAGATACAACCAACAAACAAAAAGAGTGTAATGCCTCAGAGGAACAGAGAAGGGAAGAGAGGGAACAAGTAATCTTTAATATTTCTTTCATCCCATTAATAGATACACAGGTTTCAGTTTTGGAGAAGGGTCTTAATTTTTGTGTTACAGCACTGGCGATCAGTTTCAGCTGGATGTGGATTTATATCGTTTTTTTCGCACATTAATTTAAGGGCTAGTCCACACGAGGAGATTCAGGGAGATTTATCGCCTCGTCTTTTGAGCAACTATCTCCCTGAACTGCCTCAGCGTTTTTCCCCATAGGCTACAATGAAAAGTCGCCTGCGCTAATGCACACACAGCGATGCGTTTTCAATAGTTGCCCAAAGTTGCCTCAGTGAGGTAACTTTGGCATCGCTGCGTGTGCATTAAAAACGCATCGCCGCGTGTGCATTAGCGCAGGCAACTTTTCATTGTAGCCTATAGGGAAGAACGCTGAGGCAGTTCAGGGAGATAGTCGCTCAAAAGACGAGGCGATTAGTCGCCAGGCGACAAAATCTCCCCGAGTCTCCTCGTGTGGCCTTACCCTAAAGGTGCACTTTTCTGCCATGTATATCCAAGCACCGGTGACTGGTGAGACTTTTGAACTTACTCGTAAACAATTTGGTCTCCGCAGCAAAAGTAGATTTGTACCACCAACTACCTACTCAGCTGTAGAGACATATATTAAAAACACACAAAAAGATCTTGATTTGCTGCATCAGCAGGGGATTGATTCTCCTAGCATGATGTTGAATATTACTAAAGAAGAAAGAGAAGCTATACATAATTTAATGGAGGACACCAGGATCACGATCAAACCTTCTGATAAAGGGGGTGCGATCGTGGTCATGGATATAACACATTATGTTAATGAGATAAAAGGACGTTTGGCAGATGGAGAAGTACATAAGATATTGGATAAAGATCCTCTCCCTGACATTGCTAAGAAAATGTAACAGGTTTTAGCGAATATGGTAAATAACCAAGTCATTTCGGAGGAATTACAGACATATCTAACTGTAACTCACCCACGTACACCACTACTTATATACACTTCCCAAGATCCATAAGGATCCTGTCCAACCACCAGGTCGTCCAATTGTGTCGGGCATTGATTCTGTATTTTGCCCGATAGTGACAATGTTGGACAGGGTCCTAGGACCTTTGGTTAGAGATACCAAGTCCTATGTAAGGGACAGTGGACACTTTTTGGAAAGACTGGATAGTCTCATTGTACAGGAGTAACCATCCTATACATACGAAGGAAGCATACATACCAGTTAGTCAGTTCATGAGGTACAGAGGTTAGTGAGTAACCCAGAAATTAGAGAGAATCAAATACAACAAATGAAAACTAAATATAAGAAAAGAGGTTACCCGTCTAGGGACTTGGATCAGGCAGAAAAAAAGTTGCTATGTACATATACCATAGATACACTGATGTATTGCTACAATGTTATAAGTAATTGTTTGTTTATTCCATACAGTGTTAGCGGCAGAAGTCGTGTATTAGGCATATTGAAGGAACTAATGAGTCACTTCCTCTGTTGGACTATATAAACTTGTATGGACTGTGTAGATTTTAGACATCATTGCCCACATGGCTTGAAAAAGAGCCACACTTGGCTTGAACGTCGCTACAGAATGTGTGCTTGTATGGTGATGTATACATTTTTTACAATATAACTCTTTTGCATTAAGTTGTGAGTGCTGTCCGTTCTTGGATTCTAAATATTAAGGAAAAACCGGAAACCTCGCTTTGAACTTGCACCACACACAGAGGCTGAGCATGAGTGTTGTTGCTGAACTACAAGAAGATATATACGCACACACAAATATCAGAACATTACATGCTCACATTAAACGGTAAATGCTACACTGTGCTCTATTTAATCTACTTTGATACAATTATTTTTATTCATTTAGATTTAAATTAGATTTTATTTATTTAAAAAAATTTAAAAAAAAAAAGCAAAATAAGTTGCATGTCATTAATCTTACCTTTTTTTCTCGATCTGATCTTTCAAGAATCATCATGGCTTCAATAAAATTATTCATATAATCCATGTTGTTATCACCAACAGAGGGCACTAGATATTTAAAAGAATTGAATAAGTAAGAAATATCAACAGAAATTGAACATTAGACTGCATGTGTGGCTAGAAAATAATGTACCGGGGCCAGAACAGGTCCTTAATGACCTAAATGATAATAAAGCTAATATAATGATAATGATATTTGTATGAAGATGGTATAATACTGTAAACAAAATAAATTACAGAATTACAGTAAAAACTAAATACTCCATAATCTTTATGTATTTACCAGTCACCAATTTATTGGACAACATTGCAGAATATGTTACTAATAATACAGGTATGGGACAGATTATCTGAAAATTCATTATTCAGAAAATTCTACATTAAAGGCCATATCCCAACATCCACACTAAGCCTTTTTTCTCTGTTTTACCAGGTTTATCATCAGTCTCTGAGAAGCAGTAATCAATACTGTTCTTTTAATCAAAAGGGGCCCTAGACTACCTGATTGTACAGCAAACCCCTATATAAAAATATCTTCTGGCATTAATTACATTATACAGTATTAATTACATTATACAGTAGAATTGTAATACTTTCAGTGATTGCCAAAACATTTGGACCTATATGGACACAGAATCAAACATTTTTTTGCATCTTCAGGCAACTATAGTTAAGTTTCTTTTGTATTAACAGTAGAAAAGTTGTAGCACTGTAAAAAAAAAAAAAAAAAAAAAAAAAAAAGTATTTGTGCAGTTTGCGTTATTAAATTTAGAAGTAAGCTGTCATCTCATTCAATTGGTAGAAATGACATTCAGAGCTATGACAAATTATTTATGTAGTGACAGCTGGAAGCCATCATTATCATTCCACACACAACACTACTGGTGAAGGAGTTAAGCATGCAATGAGATCTTTTTGAATTTTTACACTCACCTCTGGGAACAGAAATATCCCCTGGCATCTGTCCGGAAAGGAGCTGAGAAAGCTGTTCCTTCAGCTTCTTCACCTCTGCTTGCAGCTGACTCACATTCCCCTGAGTGTCTTCATTAACAACAGCCTAAAGGTGTGAAAAGCAGCAAAAATGAAAATTAAATTTGAAATGTATATTGATGCTGCAATGGATGAATTTGGTTTAGCACTACAAACAATAGAGCACTCACCACTTTATTTTGAATAAGAAACCCCAAAATGTGACCATAATTTCCAAATATACATTACATTAAATTTACATTATATGCCTATACATTAAATGTCACATATCTTATAGCCTGCAATATACATGGAGTAAGAGAAAATACAACCTTTTAATAAGATTTAAAGGCATCCTCTTAATTTTATCTACTCGGTGATCCATGAGGGCATTCATTTCTACAAAGCATTTTCTGCTTACAATTATATATACACGGCCTTGCAAAAGTAATCACCCCCTTGGCTTTATACCTAATTTGTTACATTCCAATCTGTAATTTAAATGTTTCCTAATCTTATTTTATGTGATGGGTCTGCACAAAATAGTCTAAGTTGGTGAAGTGAAATGAGAAAAAAATATATAAAAAAAAAAAAATTAAACTTTTCAGGTCACCAAGGAAATTGCAAACCCAACACATACCATCATCCCAAGAACACCATCTCCATAGTGAAACCTGGTGGTGGCAGCATCATGCTGTGAGGTGTTTTTCAGCAGCAGGACTGGGAAACTGGTCCGAGTCCAGTTTCTTGAGCAAAACCTGTGTCAGTCTGCCTGTTATTTGAGACTGGGACAGAGGTCAACTTCCAGCAGGACAATGAGCAGAAGCACACTGCTAAAGCAACACTCGAGCATTTAAGGGGAAACATTTAAATGTGTTGGAATAACCTAGTCAAAGTCCAGACCTCAATCCAATTGAGAATTTGTGGTCAGAGTTGAAGATTGCTGTTCACAAGCGAAAACCATCCAACATGAAGGAGCTGGAGCAGTTTTGACTTGAGGAATGGGCAAAACTCCAAGTAGCACTATGTGTCAGGCACTTGACAAAGAACTGAAAGGTTTGAAACATGTTGTGCCTACAATAAACACTTTGAGCAGTTAATCTGCCTCCTTATACCCTGCAACTTTAACCTTCTATTGAAGATGTGTCAAGATCAGAGACTGATCCAAAGCGACTTGCAGCTGCAATTGCCGCAAAAGGTGGCTTTACATAGTACTGACTTTAGGGGGGGTGAACAGTTATACATGCTGAAGATTTCTGCTATTTTGTCCTATTTGTTGTTTGATTCACACTAAAAAAAAACAAAAAAAAAAACATCTTCAAAGTTGTAAGCATGTTCTGTAAATGAGATCAAACAATCCATTTTAATTCCAGGTTGTGAGGCAACAAAACATGATAAATGCCAAGGGAGGTGAAGACTTTTGCAAGGCACTGTAAGAAAGGCATCATGTATTGTGTGCCTTAGTGATAGCATTCTAGTTTGTTTTTTTTACATGATTATCCTGTTACAATAAGTTTGATTACAGCAAACCCAAATTAGGTAATTCTTAAGCAAAGCTTTAATTGCACAGCATAAAATTACCTTGTTTTTAATTAACTTTGCCCGCTGTGCAAACTGCAAGGTAGATAACGTTTCTCCAAAGCATTTCGATCCAGGATGAACATTTGCAATGATGAAGGTTTTTGCATTGCCTCCAAGGGAATCCTGTTAAGAATAAATTCATGTAAATGCAGAGCATAATCTCCAGGTTAAATTCCTTTGATACCAACTCTAGATATTATGTTGGATATTACCTGTAAAATGTATGCTTTCCATTGCAGGGCTGTGTAACTCCAAGCAGTGCAGGAGAAAAAATTGCAATACATTGGCTTGACATTTATGTAAATGTAAACCTATCTGTGGGATACACTGACACTATATAAGGATATATCACGTCTTCTGAATCCAAAAATTCTCAAGTACAGTGATTCACCTGAGCTTTTATCCAAGGTTCTGAGGAACACAAATATATATATATATATATATATATATATATATATATATATATATATATACACACACACACACATACACTATATTATATATATATATATATATATATATATATATATATATATATATGTCGTGCACCAGCCCAATGGTAGTATATGTAATTAAATGTCCTTGTGGTCTCATCTACTGTGGTAAAACTGTGAGACCACTTAAAGATAGGATTAACATGCATAGGGCTACCATTAGAGCGGCATTAAATCCTGATAGGAAAGTTGAATCCAACAAACAGGACATTGCCCAGCAACCGGTAGCCAAACATTGGCGGGAGGCAAAACACGACCCCTCACAGTTCAGGTGCATGCCTATTGACCACATACCTAATCCTCCCAGGGGTGGGGATGTAGAGAAATTATTGTTGAAACGTGAAGCCTTTTGGATTTACGAACTGGATTGCGTGACCCCTAAAGGATTAAATGGGCTCTTACAACTCAATTGTTTTTTGACATAGCTTTACAGTACTCCATGTGCAATGTCTTTCTCTGGAGTTCAAACTCAAAGTTCTGATCATTTTTTCAATTCAATTTGCAGAATAACAGCCTTGCGAATACCTTTATTCGGCTCTGTAAGTAAATGTAACCGTTTTCCTGTTCTGTATGCAAAAGGAAGTAATTTTAAACAGTTTTTGGATACAATGTCTGTAATTTGATACACTGTTTTCTTTTTATATACACGGAACGTTGTACAGTATTAACACTGACACCTGGTGGAGAAACCAAGGAATTGCACATCACCACTTCAAAGGCAAAGGAAAACAAAGAAAAAAAACTTTTAAAGCAACACTTCTGATTGGACTTATGACGTCATTTGGCGCCTAAACACACTGGAGGGGGGTGGGTATTTAAGGAACTCACCATTAACACACTATATCCTTGAAAAAGGTCCCCAGGTGGGACCGAAACATCGGATTATGATGTTATTTTCACAATAAATGAAAAGATTTTTCACCTGACATACAGTGTGTGCTGATCCTCGTTACAACATATATATATAGATATATATATATATCTATATATATACATGAATACGTTAATCACAATAAGTCACCCATTGCCATTACAAACAAACAGCAAATTGCATTTTTTATATTCATTCTCAACAAATCTGAGAAGTAGCAACTAGTGTGAAATAGCTGGGTAAACACTGACGTTTATTAACTTGATTGAATGTTGAAGATACACTTGTATAGAAATCAAGTCAGGTTTTAAAGGACAAGGAAAGGCAAAAAAATAAAATCCCATTTTTACTTTCTTTAATGAAAAAGAAACCTATTTCCAAAAAATTTGTACCGTTTTTATAAGAAACCTAACTGTATGCAGTGAAATTCCCCTTTCATTTACTGCTATGGATAGGAATTGTCAGACGGTCCCTAACTGCTGGGCAGGGAAACAATCAAAATTTGCCTTACTTCCCAGCCATGCAGAACTCAAGCAGCTTTGTTTTTTTTTCCCTGTAGAGCAGTTGGTGACTGTGTAGTAGAGATTTGTTTTGTATTTTATTTTGGCTTTACATCCCCTTTACTGTTTCCAACTCCAGCTGCAGGGACAAAGATCATGGAGCCAGATTTAAACATTTAAACTGGGATTCAATTTGGAGGATACTTTGCTGCAACCACTGGTTATGGAGAGTTGGAGAAAGTTTGTATTAAAGGACATGTAAACCCTAAAACTATTTTTAGGTAGGGCACATATTCCCCACACAAAAATGCATCATTGCCTCTGTATTGGGTCAAGTAGTATCTGTATCCCCTCCGTTAGCCTGCACTGTAGTGTTTTCCTGAATGCAAGATGTGCTTAAACCAAGTGGCCATTTTCTATAGGCTACATCATCATTTATATTTGCATATCCAGCCACGCCTGGCTCAGAATTTTTTTTTTTGGTAATGTAACTTTATTAGCAAGTATGTGTAATCCTACATGTAATCCCACTCATATACATAATCCCACTCACTCATGCATACTCACTCACGTATTATACATGAGTGAGTGGGATTATGACGTATTATACATGAGTGTGCAGGATTATGCGTGAGTGGGATTATGTATGAGTGAGCGGGATTATGCCGTATTATACATGAGTGAGTGGGAGTATGCATGAGTGAGTGGGATTATGCATGAGTGAGTGGGATTATGCATGAGTGAGTGGGATTATGCATGAGTGAGCGGGATTATGACGGAGTATACATGAGTGGGATTAGGCATGAGTGAGCAGGATTATGACGGATTATGCATGAGTGAGTGGGATTATGAATGAGTGAGTGGGATTATGCATGAGTGAGTGGGATCATACATCCTTACTGTTAACCTTTTAACAACCAGAGTAGCAGTTATCTAAAGATTTCAAAGAGGCCGTTCACCGATTATATTTTTATGGGGGGGGGGGGTTTACATGTCCTTCAAACATACAAAAACTATAAAATCCACATTAGATTACATGACAACACAGGACCCAGTGCAGTCTGTATATTCTGATTATTAATCAGTCTTGCTGTATTGGCTTCTGGCAGATATTATTTGACTCGTGCTCTTTTGATAACTTATGACGATCCCTAAGCAGCCCGGACCACACTGAGCATGTGCACAGTATTATCTTGCAAAGATGTTTAAAGGGATCCTGTCATCGGAAAACATGTTTTTTTCAAAAAGCATAAGTTAATAGTGCTACTCCAGCAGAATTCTGCACTGAAATCCATTTCTCAAAAGAGCAAACAGATTTTTTTAAATTCAATTTTGAAATCTGACATGGGGCTAGACATTTTGTCAATTTCCCAGCTACCCCTGGTCATTCCACTTGTGCCTGCACTTTAGGAGAGAAATGCTTTCTGGCAGGCTGCTGTTTTTCCTTCTCAATGTAACTGAATGTGTCTCAGTGGGACATGGGTTTTTACTATTGAGTGTTGTTCTTAGATCTACCAGGCAGCTGTTATCTTGTGTTAGGGAGCTGCTATCTGGTTACCTTCCCATTGTTCTTTTGTTTGGCTGCTGGGGGGGAAAGGGAGGGGGGTGATATCACTCCAACTTGCAGTACAGCAGTAAAGAGTGATTGAAGTTTATCAGAGCACAAGTCACATGACTTGGGGCAGCTGGGAAATTGACAATATGTCCAGCCCCATGTCAGATTTCAAAATTGAATATAAAAAAATCGGTTTGATCTTTTGAGAAATGGATTTCAGTGCAGAATTCTGCAGCACTATTAACTGATTCATTTTGAAAAAATGGTTTTTTTTTTCCCCCATGACAGTATCCCTTTAAATTCAATTCTAATTACTTTAAAATACATAGTTTGCAAGCACTCACTGACCACCCTTAGTGATTCCTATGTCCCTGGTGTAATTTAAGAGGAATGGCGCTCTGAGCGGAATGCAAGAACAGGACTCCATCTACGTCAGAAATTCGATTGCGATTCCTGCCTGGGCAGCCTTGAATCGCATTAGGAGAAATGTCTTGTTTCTGCGCATGCTTGAAATATGAACCTTTCCACCGTTCATACCATACAAAAGATGGCGGCGGCATTAGGTAAAACAGGATCTAAATCGGAGATAAGAATAACTACTTGAATTTACAAATTGGTGAGCTAAAAATATAGTGCTCACACACTACCAAAGTAGGACTATTCATTTGCCTTTCGTTCTCATTTAAGACCAGCTCCCAGTCAAAAATCATAAACTTTCACTAGCACTGTTGAAATGTTACAGCATGATAACAGCCGTAGTCTAAAACAATGGGGCATGAATCTTTTCAGTCACCCACTAAATGCAAGAGAATGCCCCAATGAGAATTTTTGGAAACCTTTGGAAGATTGATCAGTCCTGTGAGTGCCGTTCTTCTGCATTGCTTAGATGCACACACACACACACACACACATATATGTATATAGGATCCCTTATCCGGAAACCCGATATCCAGAAAGCTCCGAATTACGGAATGGCTGTCTCCCATAGACTCCATTTTATCCAAATAATCCAATTTTTTAAAAATGAAACAGTCGCTTGTACTTGATCCACACTAAGATATAATTAATCCTTATTGGAAGCAAAACCAGCCTATTGGATTTATTTAATGTTTAAATAAATTTCTAGTAGACTTAAGGCATGAAGACCCAAATTACAGAAAGATTCCTTATCCGGAAAACCCCAGGTCCCGATCATTCTGGAAAACAGGTCCCATACGTACGTGTGTGTGTGCTTGCGTATTTTTTTTTTTCTTACAAGCACAGATACATATATAGATCAATGCAGCATATATACATACTCTATATAAAAGAAAAAATAGGATCTTACCCGCAAGAGAAATGTAAGTTTGGAGTCTCTGTAGCAAATGTGCCTCTGCCTGCCATTTGCCACATCCACCAAGGCTGTTATAACCTGACCAAGGCAGCTTAGTGAACGGTTTATGCTTCCAGCCTCCTATAGTTGAAAAGATGATTTTACATTTTAAGTTGTTTATTTCTTTGACTTCAGCTTTAGTAGAAAGTAATTCTCCATCTAAATAAAACTTAGTATGAGCTGCATTTAGCTTTTACTAGTTTTAACCAAAGTATTTAAGTACTGTTACATTACAGGTATAGGATCACACATACAGAAATCCGATACCCTGAAAGCTTCAAATTAGACGAAGGCCAGATCTCTTAAAGCCCATTTAAGCAAAGCATCCTATTTTTCTATTATGACTACCTTTTTCTCTGTAGTAATAGAACGGTATCTTGCACTTGATTCTAATTAAGCTGCATAAACCCATATTGGTGGGCAAACAATTCTATTGGGTTTATTTAACCCATTATTTAAAAATGTATGGTGATACAAGTGACAGAATAACCCCTTTTCTGGCAAACCTCAAGCATTCCAGACATTAATGCCCAAACAATCTAGCTGTTCACTGACCTTTAGTCTGACTCCTTCAGTCTGGGTGTCCTTTTGTCTTTCTGACCCTGCTAAATCTACCAGGTTGAGCTGGGAGGATCTGATGTTAACTAGATCATTGGTCTTTTCCATGGATTCAATGGTGACAGTAAAAACAGCGTGAGATCTGGATGACTCTCTGTTCATTGAGGTAGAAGCCACACGCCTGTTCCGCCAACCCATGGACAGAACCTATTATAACAAAATGCTCATTAATAACAAGGTTCAATAATGTAGCCAGGCACGCAAGAACTGGTATGAGATGCTAATTTTGCTTCCTGATCCACCACTCTGGGCCTAAACGAAATGCAGACTACTAAACTGAGGGATCCTGAAGGACCCAACAGGCAGACATTTTAACATTTTTGGATTAATCGCACACAACATCCTTTGTTGTAGATTGTATTTTGAAAAGATTTTTGCTTAAAGGGGTTATTCACCTTTTATTATGCTACAGATTTTTTTTCTGAGACAGTTTGGAATCAGTCGTTATTTTTGTTAGTATTAAGCCTTTTGTTCAGCAGCTCTCCAGTTTGGAATTTCAGCATTGCAAATAATTTAACATGTATAACAAAATAAATAATGAAAGACAACTGAAAACTTACTATGAATAGGCCATTCTACAACATACTACAAAAGTTAACCTGAAGGTGAAAACCTTTTATAGTACCTCTGTATGGAATAAATTGCTTTGTATAGAATATAAGAATGTATATCTTACAGCGTTGCACTAGTTTGACATAAGAGGGTTAGGTTCATACATCTTAACTGTAGGTATGTCAGGTTTGACTGGGATGGTATATCGGTCTTGATAAAGTTAAGGTGATCCAACCAAAATATTGAGGTTTGCAGATCTCAGAAGGGTGTTTGCTCAGCAGTAACCTTTTGAAGCAAACAGCATTTAAACTACAAGTTATGCCAATTTCTCTAGGTATGCAAACCAACTATTTTTTGAGCCAGCACTTCATTCCGAGACAGTCAATTTGAGACTTAAATAGTAAATGCTTAAGTACTCACCAGTCCCTTTCCGTGAGTTTGCATGGCCTACCATGTAAATGAACTGTTGTTCCTAGATGTTAACTTAGACTTAAAGTTCATTTGGACAACTCAAAAAATAAGAAATTTGACAAACTGGCTTGTTGGTAAGGCGGTATAATATGATGATGCCATTTTGAAAACCACTGATATTTTTGAACCTATAACCTATACAATAAAACGTCTGAACAATTAAACAATACAACCGGTTCTATTTCCTATTCAATTTGTGCAGCATTGTTAAATTCAGCAGCCCAGGTCAACCTAATTTCCAACAAATGTACTTATATCTTATCTACATATTGAGAGGTGAAAGAAAAAAGCCTATTTTGCAATAAAGGTTTGATCTTTGTTTGGTGCGTAATGTGTTTGAGTCTCTTTCTTCCTGATTCTGTAGTAAATAGAAAAAAGTACCACAAATGAGATGCACAGTGATTCAAGATTGATTCAGACCAACTAAATGGATTGATTTTAGATTTGCTGCTGGATTTGCATATGGGACACATGAAAGAAGGAAACCGCCTGATACTTGTATTTATGATAATGCTGGTTTAAGAAATCCGCTTAGAAGAATAGAAGAACTAGGCAAGAAGCAAAACATGCCAAAACTCCCATGTTGGAAAGTACACATTTAAAGGGTGTATATATTAAAGGGGTTGTTCACCTTCAGTTGGTTTCAGACAGTTCACCAGAAAGAAAGACTTTTTCCAATTACCTTCTATTCCAGGGGTCAGCAACCTTTACTATCAAGAGCCGCAAAACATAACACAGCTTATAAACTTTTAAAAGTTTTAACAATTAACCTTTTTTTATTTTAACTGTTACAACAACAGAATACAACAAACAGAAGTGCAGTGTGTATGTGTAGGCCTACTTTGAAATAAATTAAACACTGAATAGCCCCTATTAATTGCTAGTGTTCTTATCTGTTTAATGTGACTTCTGTTTCTGAAGCTCCATGCTGGTCTTCCCTCTTGTCTTGAGTGTGCGACAGCGGTAAGGACCATGATGAATCATCTTGCTGCGGCTCGGTCTAGCCTGTCACTCCTGGGACGTCTATACAGCCCTCACACCTTCTGGCGGCGGGGAGAGCAGGCAGAAATACTCTAACCCACCCGCGTCCTGCAAAAGGTGCAGCAAGGTTTGGTAAAACCTGCCTGACCCGCAGGTATCAGGCTGGCCGGCACATCACAAGTTACTAATACTCCAGAGATGCTGCTGAGAAATGTATCAACTAAATGTTGCAAAATTGTAACCGTTAAGATTCGCACCTGGATTACTGAGCTGCCAGACTGAAACAGCAGGGACAGGAACATTAAAGGGGAACTCCACAAAAACATAACTTAAGCTTTTTGAAAAGTAAACATAATTTCAAGCAACTTTGCAATATACATCAATTAAAAAATATGCAGACTTTTCATGATTTTTAATGGTTCGGAACAGTTCCCTAAGCTGATCTGTCGGACTACTTTGCTGAGCTGCTTACTATTACTTTGTATCAGCAGCAATCTGTCCTTCAATCTGTCCTCCAAACCCCACAATTCCCAGCACACATGATTTCAATAAGGAACATAACATCACAGTGCAATGTATTGTGGGTTATGTAGTTCCTGCAAGCTGTCTGTAAACCGAGGAGAAGTTGTTACAATTTGTAACATCAATGTTTAGTCCCTCCTTCTCTACCAGGATTTCAAATGATGCAGAAAAAGTAGAACTGTTAAACAGCTAAATTTCAGCATAGAAAATGATATTTATTCATACTTTTTGAAGAAACAGCTAACTATAAAGGGTATATTAGGGGTTTATGTGTTATGTGGACCTCTATTTTTTGGTTTGGAAGCCGGAGTGCCTCTTAACCTCTAAACTTAGATTTTGGAAAAATGGGGGACAAAAAAAAAAAAAAAAGGAAAGCAATTGAAAAAAAGTATATTTTTGGTGAACAGTCTGAAAACAACTGATCTGAAAAGGTGTTTGGAAAGTGAACAAATAACATTACATATTGTTAATTTTGAAACAATTACCTGATATGCTTCAGCAGCAGAAGTTACCACCTGTTCAACAGCTCCTACAACAAACACTCCTTTTTTTATATGTTCTCTTAGGAACAGTCCTGCTGAAGCTGAATCCAATAGATCAAATATCTGTTCGTTGTAAATCTCAATAAAAGAACACTTACACAAAAAGCTTTTGCCTTCCCCAGCCTATAAAATAAACAAAAAAAAAATACGCAATATAATTTTTGACATACCACAATTAATAAAAAGTCAGATATTACAAAAATTTGAAGTAGATCAATGCCTTTAAGCTGTTCCCCTGGTTTTGGTGACCCTTAGTTGGGCCAGCTACATAGTCTGAGACCAACTGGTTTGATAATATTCAAATCAATTACCAAGTCATGTAAAAAAGCATTCCACTTGGTAGCTGTATAAGAGAGAATTTTGCTCTAGAATGGTAGCTAAGCTCATAGAAGTGATATATAATTTAACTAATAACATTTAACAAATATTAATAAAATAATGTGTTTGTGAGATGGCGCCAGTATAAAATGCTCTTATTGTTTCATATATAAACAGTACCTGGAGGAAAACAAATATATTAGTCAACCATGTGATGGACCAATAAGGAAATGGTTGTGTCAGCAGAGTTTTAATAAAGCTATGGCATTCTAGTCATCTGTCGAGGTGTAATAATCATTCTCAATAAACCTACTAAAGATTAAACACAGGGATAGAAATACAATGTCCTGACAAGGAAAGAATGGAGACTTTAAATAGTTACATACTTAAGTAAGGTTGAAATAAGACCAAAGTCCGTAAAGTTCAAACCCTCAAATGAACGCCAAAAGCTTGGATCAAGGTATGACTTTCAATAGATCGCTGCTCTGCTAACACATGAAATTCTGACCAGAATCAGGTAGTCTACAAAATGATCTTGCACCAGGTTCCCCCAGCCAGATAGTTTGAGTGTACAACTTACCTTTTCTTTTTCACGATTAATTAGGAAAAATAGGTACTCAAAACTCCGGGGAATAACTCCTCTGAGGTTGTGTGTGAAATTATAAGACTCCGAAGGCCCTGAGAAGAGAAAAAAAATACATTGATGGCTCCTGGTAATCTGGATATTCCAGAAAAATGAAAACACACATATTAAACATTAGAAATGCAAGTAACCAAATTCATAAAGAGTGCATTTACTGGAAAATTGGTTAAGCTGAAATATGAGGAGTGTTTTCTATATTGAATCCCTGAGGCTTAGATTGAAATTTTATGTGAGCAAAGACAGGAATGGAGCTGTGCTGCCTGCCAATACACAAACTGTTGTAGCAGAAAAAACAAAAATCCAATTTAAAAAAACTACTACTACTACTACTACTAATAATAATAATAATAATAATAATAATAATAATAATAATAATAATAATGCTATCATCTTACCCAGCATGGTGAATGTCTTCCCTGAGCCAGTCTGGCCACTGTAGCGAAAGAAAAATGAGAAGGAATCAGACTTTCGGCTAAGATAAATAATTGTTTTATACAAAGAAAAATATTAAAACAAAACTGAAAACATTTTTAACAAACTTTTTTGATCTGACTGGGCAATAAGTACTTTTACTAAAAAAAAACAAAAAGTAGTTGTAGGCAGGCTCTCACTTATGATGTAATCTATATAGCTTCTTCCTATTGGGAGACTACACTCCTGAAAGTGTTTAGTAATAGTAATCTTTGTGTTAATTGGTGTTTCTTCCTTTAAATAATCGGTGTTGTTATAAAAAAAAAAAAAATTAAGCCTATGATTAAGTATCTGTAGGAAATGCGTAAAGGCTACCCCCATGTTTACCAAATACACATATGTCTGGAAGACTGCTCTTTGAGTGCCTGCTCCAATACAATACAGGTTTGATCAGCTCCCTTAGCTCCCTTAGCTGAAGGTTCAGGGCAGTGCACCTGGACCTCTTCCATTACTTGGTGAGTTAGTATCATGAGACCTTGTCATGTCTCTAGCATACGCTTTTAACATATTTGGGATTTCCCTATTCATTTGCTCGGAGCTCCCTCCTCTGGATACTTGTTGTAAATGCAAAAGGTCACTTCCTATATCCATTTTACACCTCCATAATGCTTATGGCAGTATTCTGAACTAATTAGGCCACTGTACTGCCACCATGTGACCTAATGCAATGCCTTGTGGGAGCCAGGACTCCATTTTACACCATCCATGCTGCTGAGAAGACACAGTTTGCATCTCTCCTTATAATAGAATCGCTGGTAAGCTAAATAGTTGCACCAAGCACCTTTACAACTGCCAGCACCCCCCCAGAGACATTGCTGCATAGACATTTCATGCCAGCTAGCATTTTTGATGTTGCATGTATATGCATATATGTTCATTTGCATGTTTTTATAGTTCATTGCAAAGCTTACTCATTATATTTTCTGTTATTGTATTACAGTTTCACCTCTATTCCACTTGCTTATCCAGTAAAATCTACAGACTCCAAGCTTAGTCTCTATATTGGATTGTGGGGAGGTTTAGCTGCATGTCGAACTACAAACTGCCCCATGGTAATATGTAGCGAGGACAGAAAATACCTTATTTCTTATATTTTGAATCAGCTTTATCATTGATTGATTGCAGCATGCAAAACATATTGAGAATTTGAATATTTTATTCCATACAGTTTGCTTCTATATATATATATATATATATATATATATATGAAATTTGGAATGCAATGCACTTGATACTTTGCTTATCAAACAAGTGTCCCAGTATGGGGATATGACCATGCTAAGGTCCCGATATCCATGCACATACCAAAATATGTCTGTGCACTCAGACTGCAATATGGAAGGCAAAACCCTTTGACAGTTGTTGACAGTGTTGTATCTCCCACACATAGGGGCAAATTCACGAAGTTGCGCCAGGTGCAACTTCGCCAGGCGTAGTTTCGCCAGCGCTCCGCAAATTCACTAAAATCCGAAGTTGCGCACAGGGGTATCGTAAGGTTGCGAAGTTGCGCTAGCGTTGATTTGCTATGTAAAGCGAAGTTACGCTAGTGAAGGCTAATTTGCATACGGCACGAAATTCAAATTTCAATGGAGGAACACGTATCAGCACTACAAATGCCTAGAAAACCTTCAAATCAGCAAATAAAAATTTTATTTTGCCCTACACATGTGCCCACTGTCTAGGTAAGTTGTCATGAGTCAGGAAATGTAGGGGGGAAGGAGGGGAGCCCCAAAAAATGTTTCGATCTTTTTCAGCCTATCACCCATCATGTAGAAAACACGCCAGCGTTTTTTGGAACTTAGAAAAAAATTTGACTTTTTTTGAAACAATCCCTATCTACTCTATTGCGCTTCGCCAGGTCTGAGGTGGCGAAGGAAGTCTAGCGTAAAAGATAGCGTTCAGTACACTGCGCAAGTTAGTGAATTTGCGTAGTTACGTCGCTAGCGAAAATTCCCCTGGCGTAAGGGTGCGAAGTAACACTAGCGAAACTACGCCAGCGTTCGTTAGTGAATTTGCGCAGTAACGAAAATGACAAACGCTAGCGAATTAACGCTAGCCTTCGGCGCTTAGTGAATTTGCCCCATAGAGTGGGCAGTGTCATCCCATAGCTCCTGTGGGGGAAGCAATTTAATTAGGGGCAATAGGTGCAAAGGCAATAGAGCACTGGAAATATTTACTAGGGGCAAACAGATTTACCAAGCCAGAATGTTGCTATGCTACAGTATTCAGAGATGGCTGTAGCCTTGTTTTGTCACAAGAATAAAAATCATTATAGACATGTGGGAAAAAAACAAAAAACAAATTCACAGTTCGAAAAAATGAACATACACAGCAAAAGAGAAATAACTCACATGGTTTGCTCAATATACATACAGTTGCTATATTGAAACTTTAAAACTGTATCTTTAAGGGGCAGATTTATCAAGGGTCGAATGTCGAGTTTATGGGAGTTTCTAAAAAACCCCATCAATTCCTAATTCGAAAAAGAAAAAATGACCAATTAAAACTTTTTTAAAAAAATCAATTTTTTTTTAAAAATAGGTGAATAGGATCGAGCTGGCAATAGTTGAATTCATATTCTTAAAAGGACAGTACATGATAAATTTCAAAATTAATTTTTTTTTTAAAATTCATATCGAATTTGGGCTATTCCCTAGTCGAATTACACTAAAATAAACTCGAAATTCGAACTTAAAAATTAAAATTTTCAATTCGACCCTTGTTAAAGGAGAAGGAAAGGTAAATTACAAGTAAAGTTATATACATTGGCCAGAAAGTGGAGAGATACTTACAGGAATCGTTCCTCTATATGTTTTTCCCTGTTGCTGTAACCCAAGATCATATTGCAAATTTTTGCAAGGTGCATATAATAAAAAAGCCATCCCTCTTGCTATCCAAATTGGCTCTAATAGGGCTCGCACATGCGCAGTAGAAATTTTGCAAGCCCTGCGCATGCGTACCAGATTCCCCCATGCGACCGGTGATCAGGTCATGTGGTACAAGGCAACGTCATCGTTGCGCACTTCACAGAGGGAGACACAGGATGTGACGCGCACACGGCCAACATGGCAGCCGCAAAGTCAGCAGAGGGCTGAAACTTCAATGGCTTGGTGTCAGTGCGGGAGACTGAAATTGGGCAGCGCAAGTATAGCGGTTCAGGAGGGGTGCATCCGAGCAACAGTTACAGATACAGTGGTGTGCAAAACTATTTGCCCCCTTCCTGATTTCTTATTCTTTTGCATGTTTGTCATACAAAATGTTTCTGATCATCAAACACATTTAACCATTAGTCAAAGATAACACAAGTAAACACAAAATGCAGTTTTTAAATGAGGGTTTTTATTATTTAGGGAGAAAAGAAATCCAAATCTACATTTTCATGTGTGAAATAGTAATTGCCCCCTGAACCTAATAACTGGTTGGGCCACCCTTAGCAGCAATAACTGCAATCAAGCGTTTGCGATAACTTGCAACAAGTCTTTTACAGTGCTCTGGAGGAATTTTGGCCCACTCATCTTTGCAGAATTGTTGTAATTCAGCTTTATTTGAGGGTTTTCTAGCATGAACAGCCTTTTTAAGGTCATGCCACAACATCTCAATAGGATTCAGGTCAGGACTTTGACTAGGCCACTCCACAGTCTTCATTTTGTTTTTCTTCAGCCATTCAGAGGTGGATTTGCTGGTGTGTTTTGGGTCATTGTCCTGCTGCAGCACCCAAGATCGCTTCAGCTTAAGTTGACGAACAGATGGCCGGACATTCTCCTTCAGGATTTTTTGGTAGACAGTAGAATTCATGGTTCCATCTATCACAGCAAGTCTTCCAGGTCCTGAAGCAGCAAAACAACCCCAGACCATCACACTACCACCACCATATTTTACTGTTGGTATGATGTTCTTTTTCTGAAATGCTGTGTTACTTTTACGCCAGATGTAACGGGACGCGCACCTTCCAAAAAGTTCAACTTTTGTCTCGTCGGTCCACAAGGTATTTTCCCAAAAGTCTTGGCAATCATTGAGATGTTTTTTAGCAAAATTGAGACAAGCCTTAGGGGCATGTTTACTAACATTGGAGATAAATATCTGGAGAGATTTCTGGAGATGTTGCCCATAGCAACCAATCAGATCTTTGCTTTTGTTTTCTAACATGGCTGTGGCTGTTTAAATCTAATTGCTGATTGGTTGCCATGGGCAACATCTCCAGAAATCTCTCCAGATATTTATCTCCAATGTTAGTAAACATGCCCCTTAATGTTCTTTTTGCTTAAAAGTGGTTTGCGCCTTGGAAATCTGCCATGCAGGCCGTTTTTGCCCAGTCTCTTTCTTATGGTGGAGTCGTGAACACTGACCTTAATTGAGGCAAGTGAGGCCTGCAGTTCTTTAGATGTTGTCCTGGGGTCTTTTGTGGCCTCTCGGATGAGTTGTCTGCGCTCTTGGGGTAATTTTGGTCGGCCGGCCACTCCTGGGAAGGTTCACCACTGTTCCATGTTTTTGCCATTTGTGGATAATGGCTCTCACTGTGGTTCGTTGGAGTCCCAAAGCTTTAGAAACGGCTTTATAACCTTTGAAATTGAACTCAGGTGTGATAAACCACAGTTAAGTTATTTTTTAACAAGGGGGGCAATCACTTTTTCACACAGGCCCATGTAGATTTGGAGTTTTTTTTCTCCCTTAATAACGTAAACCTTCATTTAAAAACTGCATTTTGTGTTCAATTATGTTATCTTTGACTAATAGTTAACGGTTTTTGATGAGCAGAAACATTTAAGTGTGACAAACATGCAAAAGAATAAGAAATCAGGAAGGGGGCAAATAGTTTTGCACACCACTAGGTATTAAAAATTACCTTTCCTTCTCCTTTAAATCTACCCCTGTTGGTGGACAAAAACAGTTTGTTTTAATCCTTGGTTATATGTTATGGACTCTGTGTTATTTCCAGAGCACAGTTGGCTCTAAAGTACACAGGCAAAGCAGTGGGACACTTAGAGGTGGAAGGCGCTGGGGCGAATGTACATATGCAGAAGAGCTCTGCATTTTGTGAGCTTATATCCATTCTGTTGTTGCAAGAAAAAGGACTGATTTGAAATCCCTTAGTTGTCCAGAGAATCTGTGCACTGCCCACTATGGAAAGCAGAGACTGAGCCCCAGAATCCAGCATGGAACAAGGTAAAGAAGGGGGTAGAATGACTCTGCTAGTCTAATGTATGTATGTTTTTTTGGAGTTCAGATGGGAATGGACCATATTTACGTAAGCGCTGTTCTATTAGTCTATGTTTAAAAGGGGGGGGGGGGGGTATTTTTCCATTTAAAGCACTACTGCACTGCTACTCACCGCCAAAACTAAAAAAGGCTAAAACATTTTTTTAATTTTTACTAATCAGTGGTCTGGTGAGCTAATAATGAAGAGTAAATGACCAAAATATGTTTTAATGTAATATTTCTTTTAACTTACTAAGCAAAGATGGTGCCATTGTAACCATTCATGCAAGATTCAACAATATTTTTCGCCACACTTGAAAATACAGCTTCCTGGAATAGAAAAAAATATATAAATTTCGTGCTGTATTTAAATTTCACCAAGCCGCTAATAAAATAAAGAAAACAAAAATTACTAGAAATAAAACCCAGCCCTGTACAGAGTAAAGGGCAACATTTCTTCATAAGACAGAAATGCCAACAAAACAACAGCAATGGAGGCAATTGGCTTATTCATTCTTTATACCCAGGAGCACTGCCCGAGTCTTCACATAGCCTAGAGAGTACAGAGAGATATCAAATATTTGCCAGAATAGCTTTTTCCCAGTAGTTAAAAAAAATTCTAATGCAAATCTTGTGGCCCTAAAATGAACTATTAGGCTCAACTTAAAGGTGAACAGTCACATAAATGGTGTATAATAAAAGTACATTTTCAAATTAAACATGAAACCCAAATTCTTGCTTTTGATAAGACATCCATACCCAAGTATAAGTAAAGTTGTTTTTGTTTGACGATGATAATAAGATAGGATTTGGAATTAGGTTGACAGGTCCCCTGTATTTCTTAGATTGACAGGTGGCCATATGCAAGGAACTCCTCCAGATATCTGGTTGAAAATCAGCAAGATATGTGCTAGGCTGGTTTGAAAATTCTATTGGTTGAGAACAACATTGAGGCTATAGGATTCAATTGTTGGTCCCTGGTGCAACATCGGCTCATTTCGCAAATACATCCCATAAAATACATGGCAACAACTTCCCAGTGTATATGGTCAGTTTAACTCATAATTTAAACTCTTAGGAGGAATTTACTCCCCCTCTGCTTCCATGGCTGAACTCATGTTGAATAAACCACCAGGACCGCTATGTTATGAATATGGAAACATTTCAATTGAGTAATATAATTCATTGCACCTTTGTCAAGATAATTTACCTGGCAAGTAAGCAAGAAAAGAGGGAGGTTTGACACTGGGGTTTGATTTAAATTTCAGGATGGAAAGGGGCAGCTGAAAAGGCAGTAGTTCGATCCCCCAACTACAAACATCAAATGTTAATGTACCCTGTATCTTTAAGAATGAGTATATACAGTACATATATATTCTACATAACTACATTTATGAATATGTATATCCAGCACATTCATAAATGCAAACTCTAGCTACTATGCCTTTCCAAGTAACGAAACAAAAAAAAAAAAGAAAGAATGCTCTAAACTATTCCCAGGCTTCTATACGGGATATGATTACATACTGCACTATACTTTTGAGACTGAAATGCATTATATAATGGTACCATAAAGGAAATAAGCATTACCTGAGTTGTCTCCACATTTGCAACATGATCGAATGTAAACATTTTTGGCTCAGGTTTGGAATGGAGGCGGATTGTAGTGGAAGACAGAGCTGTGAGACACAAACCCTGTTCCCCATCTACTCCAGTCAGGGTTCCCTCCACCGGAGGGCGGATCCGGACAAAAACTTTAATAGCATCCCCTTCAGCACTGTAAAGAAGTATGCACAACTGTTATTTTGCACACTAATGAAAATAACGTGGGTAACAGTCTCACCCTGTGGCATATGTAAACGCAAATTTTATCCCTGGCCTTTGGCTATACTGTAACATATATACATAAATATTACATCTTCTATATGCAGACTTGATTTTAATGATTAAATAATTAAATATGGGGTACTGTCCCTGCTACTTTAAACCCTGCATGCTAAAAACAATACGGTTTCATCCAGTAATTAAAGATGCAACCTTGCATTTCTATTGTACTTCTCAAACTGGGATCATAAATTGATACCTGGTTGCCAAAATCAGTGACTTCGGAGTGTGCAAATTTTTTGTATCAAAAGGGGTGGTTAACCGTTAAGTTAACTTTTAGTATGTATAAAATGCCCAATTGTAAGAAACGTTTCAATTGGTCTTCATTATTTATTGTGTTAGGCTTCCCAGCTTTCAAGTAAGGAGCAGTGACCCCATCTAAAAACAAATGCTTCATAAGGCTTCAGATTTACTGTTTTTGCTACTTTTTATAAGTCACCTTTCTGTTCAGGGCCTCTCCTATATTTGTTCCAAATCATATTTATATTCAAATCAATGCTTGGTTGCTTGGGTAATTTCCACCTTAGCAACCAGATTTCTGAAATTGCAAACTGGAGAGCTGCTGAATTAAAATATATATAACTCAAAAACCACTTATAAAAAAATAGTCTCAGAATATCACACTCTACTTCATTCTAAAAGTTAATTTAAAGGTGAACAACCGCTTTAATAACGAGTATTAATAATTTGGTCCTGACTTAAAATTTATCCCTGAATTAATAATTGCAGAAGTCAGCTCTCCTCCAACCAGGACTTCATTTTTGCTTGTTTGCATGAAGGGCTGCGATTCACTATCCCCCTCCTACTGTGCTTCTGGCAGGGAACATTAGAAAATGCCCACCCTTCATTTGAAACACAGACTGGGACCATAGACGATCTATGTGGAACTCCAATAAAGGGTTCATTTAGTGATATGAAAACTATAATGAAACTGGATGAAGCCAGCACCATATATATTATTCATTAATGCCTGCATGCTTAGGAGGGGGGTTTTATTTGGCTATACGGCTCCTTGAATTAATGTATGTTGGAAAGATAATTATGACTTTGGGTTTATACTCCCTTTAAATAAATTAAGTTGTATTTAGAGAAAAGTACAGTAGCAAGCATACTGAAAACTAGGGATGCACAAATCCACTATTTTGGATTCGGCGAACCCCCAAATCCTTTTGCGAAATATTCGGCAGAATACCGAGCCGAATCATAATTTGTATATGGTGGGAAGGAGAAACCATTTTTTACTTCCTTGTTTTATGACAAAAATTCACACGATTTCCCTCCCCGGCCCTAATTTGCATATGCAAATTAGGATTCGGGTTGGGCCGGCCAGAAGGATTCGCCGAATCCTGCTGAAAAAGGCCAAATCCCGAACCGAATCCTGGATTCGGTGCATCCTTCCTGAAAACATTAAGCTGCATTAAATTTTGCTTAAAATCTGGCTATGGCTATTGAATGGAATTCCACTCTTATTATTACCTGGGCAAGCAGGGGAGAGGTGCAGTCACATCAGACGGATCACCTAGGAACAAAAAGATCTGTAGGTTAAAAAGGCTCAAATTTTCCATTTACAGAGCAAAAGTCAACACTGCTTAAATTGGATAAACACCGATTTTATACTGTAAAACTATTTAGTGCGCAAATCATTACATACACAACGTTTCATCAGGTGATTCAGCAGGGTGAAATGACAAAGCTCCAAGAAACATTGTTACACAGCACTGCTGCAGATGTCACAGTTACAGTCCAAAGATACAGATATGGGATCTGTTATCCAGAATGCGTGGGACCTCTGGGTTTTCCGGATAACGGACCTTTCCGTAATTTGCATCTTTGCACCTTTGGTCTATTGGAAAAACATGTAAACATTAAATAAACCCAATAGGCTGGTTTTGCCTCCAATAAGGATTAATCAAAATAGTTTCTAAAAATCTGGATTATTTGGATAAAACAGTCTATCGGTGAGAGCCTTTCTGTAATTCTGAACTTTCTGGATAACTGGTTTTCCAGATAACGGATCCGATACCTGTACTAAAGATCAGCACAATGCAAAATTTAATTTTTACGTATTCCCAATGGAAAAAAACAAATGAACACAAGCTTTTCTTGATTAGCAACATATTTACAAAAAAAATGTAACTAAGAAAAACACGATATTGCTAAATCTTGAATGTACTTACATCTGAAAAAAATTGCATAAAAAAACCTGACCAACTTTTGATAAATGGTCCCCATAGTGTAAAAAAAAAAAAAAAAAAAACGTTTTTGTAATTGCATTATACACCTTTGAAAATAGAAGGCACTTGCCTTTTAAAAGTTCTTTCTTTGCACTAAGAATTCTACGCAAGAGCTTGCTAGGACCAGCCAGCTCTTCCATTTTTGGCTGGATAGGATGTGAAACCTTGTGAGCTGCTGGTTAAAGGGGTGGTTCCCCTTTAAATTAACTTTAAGTATGTTATAAAATAGCCATTTCTAACCAACTTTTCAATTTGCATTTTTTTCCAGTTTTTAATTTATTTTCCACTTTCTTCTGACTCTTTCCAGCTCTCAAACAGGGGTTGGGGGGGGGGGTCATTGAACCCATCTAATAAACAAATGCTCTGTGAGGCTACAAATGTATAGTTATTAGGGATGCACCGAATCCAGGAGTCTGCCTTTTTCAGCAGGATTCAGATTCAGCCGAATCCTTCTGCCAGGCTGAACCGAATCCTAATTTGCATATGCAAACTAGGGGCGGAAAGAGAAATTGTGTGACTTTTTGTTACAAAACAAGGAAATAAAAAAAGTTTTCCCCTTCCCACCCCTAATTAGCATATGCAAATTAGGGATTGATTCTTTATCCCTAATATTTGCTTATCAAACAAGTGTCCCAGGATGGGGATAAGTTGATGCTAAGGTCCCAAAATCCATGCACATAACAAAACATGTCTATGCAAGCCAGTGCAATATGGAAGGCAAAACCCTTTGACAGTTGTTGACAGCATATGCAAATTAGGATTCGGGGGTTCGGCCAAATCCAAAATAGTGGATTCGGTGCATCCCTAATTGTTATTGCTAATTCTGTGTCTGAAAAGGACTGTACATAGTGTTGAATGAGCATGGTGCCATTACATCTTTGCAAATTTACCGATACTTCAAAGTAACCAATTGGCCAGATCTTTATGTTTAAGGGGGTTGTTCACCTTTACATTAACTTTTAGTATGATGCAAAAAAATGATATTCTGAGACATTTTACAGTTGGTTTTAACTTATTATTTGAGGTTTTTAAGCTATTTAGCTTTTTATTACCCTCCTGTCCCATTTCAGCATTCTGGTTGCTAGGGTCCAAGTTACCCTAGCAACCATGCATTGATATGAATACGTGACTGGAATATGAATAGGAGAGGGCCGGAATAGAATGAGGAGTAATAAGAAGTAGCAATAACTAAATTTGTAGCATTTGTTTTTAGATGGAGTCACTGACTCCCCCCATTTGAAAGCTGAAAACAGTCGGAAGAAAAAGGCAAATAAATAAAAAACTATAAAAAAAAAAATAAAAAAAATAAAAATAAAGAAGGCCAACTGATACGTTTCTGAAGCTGGCCATACATCAGACCGAGTCGTCAGCTTATTGGCCCGTGTGTGGGGCCCTCTGACGGGCTTCCTGGTTTGGGCAGGGTTAAAAATCCAATGGGATCGCGGCCACATCTGTTCATTGATGCGATTGACAGCCCGTGTTGGGTGCATTATGATGGCCACCTTTAGAATTAGCCATTCTATAACATACTAAACGTGCAGTGCCGGGCAATGCAGGCCGTGCTCCCCAGGCAACCCAGCCAGCCTCTTCTGCCTACCCCTAGTTTAAGCCATGTTTTAAAGTAATCTATATATTTCCTATGCATTTTTTCTCTCCATCATTTATTGTGGTGATGGAAACGCGTAGCATAATTGTGACATGCGTGCACTTTTTCCTTTAGTATGTAAAACATTCCCTTGGATATGTCAAGTCGTGACTTTGACAAGCTCTGTGCCGGTGATATCTGACAATGACATTCCTCTGAAGGAGGTTTCTCTGCGCAGGGAAAGCTCAGGCTTCTGAACAATAGTATTACATGGGACTGGGTTATACATAAAGCAGAAAAGGACTGTCCAACTCTATAACATCCATCTATTGTAGGAATAATACTCTTACTGCTCACGTCTCATTAGCACATGTAAAACATACACAGATTCCTTCACCAAGGATTATTACATAAACGAGCTGGAGGTCCTGTGATTGTTAAATTCATACCTTTGGTTCCAGGTGGCATCCTGCTTTAAGTTTACTTCAGCTGGAGCGTCACCAATTTAAATCCCGATTCTTACAGAAACACTTTCCCGTCAAAATGGCGGAACTTTCAAATTTGGCGCTCCAATATTAAGAGCCGCAACACAGAAAGTCCAGCGCCTGTCACAGGCCACGCCCACTGAAGGCCGAGCCATTTCTATCTCAGCCAATGTTCACATTACCTCAGGCGGCCATAATTGTTACTGGCTGTCGAACAAGACTCTCGGTTACCACATTAGATTGTCTGGAATTGTCTCTTTCGAGACCCCGTCGAATTCTCGTTGTTTTAGGAAGTTCTCAGAGGCAGCGTGCAGCATAGTGGGTATATGTGCGCTGAGGGTTTATTGTGATTGTTACTGTAAAACTCAGCGCCGGCCAATGCAGGTCCCGACCGTGCGCAAACGAGGACGCGCGTGCGCAATCGGGAACGCGCGTGTGCAAACGAGATTTGCCTTGGGCAAATGAGCGCGGACGGGTCTGTGTCAGCAGTGCTCCCCAGCGGCGGAAGAAAAAAATGAAAACTGCTTTTCTATCCTCATGCAACACTGTAGATGTTACTATAAACTCTAATGTGCTGTTATTATTAGACTTATTGTTAGGGTGTCTGCGAATAGGCAATTTGACACCTGGCTGGTATTTCACCGGCCTGGCCAGTACGAACGATGGCTGATTCCACTGTTACTAATAGAAAAAAAAGATAAATATATAAGAATGCTGGTATTTTTTTTCAGAAAAGGTGGTAACCCTACTGTTTGCCAACTTTGGCTAGCCACCCGGCATGATATTTTTTATACCGTTACAGTGCAACCCTTCTGAAATAAAAAAACAACAAAAGTGGTATAAAGGTGACATTGGCTAACTAATATAATCATAGCAAGCATTCAAGGCATTTTAGTTTCTTTTTCAAGCTGATTACACTGAAGCTGTGGTGTTCTCTGGTATATATACAACATTCAGTTCATAGGTCAAATGACCAACAAAAAGGAATATTAATCTATGTGTAAGGTGTAAAAGTCATTTACGATGGGATCTGCAAGAGATATAGTGAATAAAGTACCCCCTCTTGTAAAATATACGGTAAGGATATTATAAGTTACCGAGGAGTTTTATGACCATATAAAAACACAAGGCCGAGTGTTTTTATACAGGTCATGGAACTCCTCGGTAACTTATAATATCCTCATATTTTTCTACTGGGGGTACTTTATTTATTATAATACACAAGTTTCAGTGAGTCATGTGACAGAAATGACATCAGAACTCACCGTTTATAAGGATATAATTTACAGGATATTTATGGCTTTTGTGTATTATAAGCAGATAAGGTACAAGACAATGTGGGTCAAAGAGGCTGAGTATAAATTAGGGCTGAATTATCGGAGTGTAGAATCAAAGGAATTCCATATGATCTCTTAGTCTATATCCAGACATGTTGGTATTCCTGACATGGTGCAATCCTTAGTCCACATAATTAGCCATAAATCCAAGGCCCAGGTTTAGTCCATTCTTCAGAGAATTGAAAGTTTCCATCAATTTGTATTCCCACACTTTTCTTTCATTAACTGTTTTAAAATTGCCCTTAAGAACCAAAACTCTTAAATAGTTTACGGAGTGATGACGGCTAATGAAATGATTTCCTATTGGTGTGTCCAGTTTTTTTTTTTTAATATATATTTATTTTATTTAAGTAAAGAAACAAGTTGTGATTTACAGGAAGTGCTGTAACTGGACACCCCAGTCCGTAATGCTAGTACAAGTGCTAATAAACAGACATTCCTGAGCATAAAATGGAATCATAATAAGTACTTTCCAATGTTGCAAATAACATTGCCTGGCAATGTTAAGTGCTATGAGAAAAAAAAGTGGTTATAGTGAATCGGTGGTGTGTATTTCTCTGCAAATACTTTATGCCCAAATCTCTGATGAGGGACTTGTCAGATACTGATTGATTTGGTCAGCTAGAAGAACGCAATTTGGCAATGTTTTTTTGTGATTGATGAATGTGTATATCCCTTCTTGTGATTCAGTTATTGCCAGAGGACAAAACAGTTAGAATAGCCCAATTCAGATAGAGACTTATATGTAGAACTCATAGATGTCCGCAGAAGGGGGCAAGAGGGGGCACTTGCCCCACCCTGACTTTTTCAGCTAGTTCCAAGAAATTATTTGTAAATTTGATTCCCAA
Source organism: Xenopus petersii (assembly GCA_038501925.1). Classification (NCBI taxonomy): domain Eukaryota; kingdom Metazoa; phylum Chordata; class Amphibia; order Anura; family Pipidae; genus Xenopus; species Xenopus petersii. Next base: position 110,912,456 of record CM076682.1, on the reverse strand, counting down.
CAACATAAAACATTTTTTATACTTCCCACCCAAAAGCAAGCCTTAAACATGTTTTACTCACACATTGATATCAGAAGGGACGAAGGAGGATTTGATGGGAAACCTGCATTGTCAGTGATAAAGTTAATTGTAGCAATTGGATTGGCTAAGATAAGAACAAACAAGCAGTAGGGAGTGCTCATTGGCTGTTCCCATGTTAGTTGGAGAGCTAAGGATGGAGGAAGCGTGTCCCTGATAACTGAACTATGTAAAAAAACAGGGTTTCCACCGATGCTGAGTAGAGCAGAATAGCATTAAACAACAATAACAGTTGTAAATGTTGCGTAAGAGTGTATTAATTTATTACCAGATTATGTCATGAATAGATTAATCTATTGCCATGAATAGATTAATTTTCAGTTGGGTGCTAACCTATGTGATATTAGCTTACTTGCTCCCTCCTGGAAAGTTTTCTGTGGACACCCATGGAACTCAGGCAGAGATCTGGTGGCCTGGTCAGGAGAGTCACTCTACCTGTGGATGGCTTGCTCTACTGATATCAAATCCTAGTTAGTTTCATAAGATTCCATTGTAAGACACCCTTTAAATCCAAATGTCATTTTCATTGTGGACTAAATCTGTTGTAAATTAACTCCTCTGGGGTTGTTCCTGTTGAATGCTGTTCTAATCTTGAACCCTGGCAAGTTCTTTTTTGACCTTCGGACAGACAGGTTCTTGATGGAAGTACTGGTACTGAAAACACATAAAAAGCTGAAATGCAGCATATATGTTGTCAGCTAGGTTTGTTTGGTAACATTTCCAGTTCAGAAAGGTTGCACATCATGAGTAAGTGAATAGCATAGAATGTGAAAAGTCGGGTTTTTTTCCAAATTTCTTTAGTCCAGATTTGTTTCCACTAGGTATCCACCGAATCCAGGATTCGGTTCGCCTTTTTCAGCAGAATTCTGCCAAACAGAATCCTAATTTGCATACGCAAATTAGGGGTGGGGACGGAAATCACGTGACTTTTTATCACAAAACAAGGAAGTAAAAAAATGTTTTCCCCTTCCCTCCCCTAATTTACATATGCCTAAACTTCCTGTTGGCAGCGCTGCTAAATCCCTAGTTATATGGATATACAAAGTCATTTGAATGAAAGACCTTATTACATTATTACAAACCCGGCACCATGTATATATTTATAAAATGTAACTGTATCCCATTTTAAAGATATACACCAAATATATACTTGCTTTTTTCAATTAGATGACAAAAACATCAGTTTCCTGGTATCAGCCATTAGGGGATTCTATGTATGCCATGCTTTCATTAACCATTTCTATAAAGAGTTGACATCCTACTGCTGAAATTAACAACCGCTAAAAGAAATCTAAAGTCTTTGCCAACATAGGGTTCCTTCTGTACTAAGGATTATTATAAGGACTATTATGGACAGTATTTACAGGCACACATGGATTGGCATTATACCATGCCCATATCCCTGTCTAGGTTATTATGATAAAATTAAAAACACAAGAAGAGAATGTGATAGGTAATAAGGTGTTGTGACTAGCTGCCAGTGAGCCAGTAATACCTTTACAAAAACTTGTTGAAATAAAGTTATATATAATAAATATACATTCAGCTGTCCACAGAGAAAATGGAAAATGATATACAGTATCTACCATTTTAAGCAAAGACAATACACAAACATAAATTAGATAATTTTTCACATGTTTTATGTCCATTACTTGCAGAGTGAATTAGATTGATGACCGCTTATTTAAATGTATTGTTCTCTGAATTTAATTATACCCTGCAGAGACAACTTCCCGTACTTGCAGTGATGGGAGTGATAAAGAAGATGAACAGCCTCAGGTTGTAGTCCTACGGAAAGGTGACCTCTCTGCAGAGGAGGTTGTGATCATTAAACAGCAGATCAAAGGAAACACCAAAGGTCAGTGTTTGAGATGTTTATAGATACAAAATTATGATTGTATGTTTAGTGTTAAGAACATGATTCTCACTGATAGGAAAACAAGTAGTGCAAGACAGTTCTATGAACTTAGTTTTATTTGTAGTCATGTTCTTACATGTTACATTGTTTTTTCCTTTGTAGCTTGCATTTAGCTATAGTGACAAAATGTAAGCTTTCTTTTTATGGCTAATTGCTCTAGTTCTATAAATGAAGTGCAGCATTCCCCCTGAAATGTGAATCATAAGTGTATAAAAATATAGTAATACCTACCTCCCACTTCATACTCTCTGGATCCAAAACTTCAGAATTATGGACACACATTTTCAACATTATCAAATTCTTATACTCAACCACAGTTATTTGCCATAAAATAGAAAGCATGGAATAGGCAAGAAAGACAGAGTACAGTATACTTGTTGACACTCCTCTACCACCACTTTAAAGTCTGAATTTATGCATTCAGTCAAATTACATTTTCCTGGCATCCCGCAAGACTTGTCAAGTCAAGACTTGCTGCCTGATGGTGAAGCATGATTCATCACCTCATAGAACGCATTTTTACTTTACCAGAGTACAGTGGCTGCAACTTTTAAACAACTATAGCCTCTTGTGCCATTGTGCATCATGATATTCATCTTGGGTGTATGAAAAAGGGTTGTCAGAATCTTAAGGATATACTGTTAAGATTCAGTGTGCATCCTATGACAGACTTAACTACTGGTACGCAGTGGCTTAACTATAGATGAGCAGAAAGAATCCCAAGACACACAGGATAATTGCAAGCAAGCTGCCTTGCGTGTTTATTGCGAAATGCAACGTTTCGGTGTCACGCCCCTTTCTCAAGCGTGCCCCCGAAACTTTGCATTTCGCAATAAACACGCAAGGCAGCTTGCTTGCAATTATCCTGTGTGCCTTGGGATTCTTTCTACTGGACTGTTTGGGAGGCGGCCTATCCTCTACCTTCGTGCACCAGGTGTCGTTACTCTAATTTACTAAGGGTGTGCGAGAGCCATAGTGTAACTATAGATGAAACAGGCCCAGCGGCCGCGGGTGGTGGGGCGGTGAACAGGGGGGCCTGGACCACGGAATCTGCATCCTCTGTAGCAGGGGTTGTGGCCAGGGAGCTACGTGTCTGAAGATTCTATAGGTGGGGGGGTGCACACTCTTATTATGCTGCTGGTACATTTAAATGCGTGAATAGCTAGGATGTGCAAAATAAAAAAAACCCTACCATGTAACTTTTGGTTCTTTTCTGATATTTTTTCATATTGCCAGTTTTTGCATATATGCAAGGTATATGTCTTCTGTAAGCACTCCAGCCTAAATATGGTAAAAAAAAACCTAATTTATTGTATTACTTATACTATTTTAGTTGCAGAGCTTCAAATAAGTTATCTTTATGTTATGCAGATGAAGAAGCAGCACCCTCTGATGGTAAGATTTTATTTAAAAAGCCAGTGAAGCGCTTATCAGGTGACAATACTTCTGGTATAAATGCAAGTTCCACCAAGAAAAAGAAGCAGGAAGGAGTCATCAAATATAAAGACCAGCCAGAAAAAAGTTAGAAATATCAGCTTACTTTCATTTGATGATGATGATGATGAAGATAATGATGATTAGTTCTTTGTGTATCAGTAGGATGTGAAGTCACCACTATTGGCTGCATATGCACTGATGTTTGATGCAGATTGATTGGCATCCACCTGAACTATATTCTCCTGTTCAAACTTTAGTGCTATTGCCTAAGGATGCTATTGGTCTCCTTTCTATAAGCCTGCAGTCCAGTGTCCAAAAGGTGTGCCTGTGTGTGGCTAATTTACCTAGTATGTGAATTCTTTAACAACAGATGCAGCTTTACAGGACTGGTCTTCTTTATAGTTTTTAAATTATTTGCCTTCTCCTTCTAATTCTTTTCAGCTTTCAAATAGATGTCACTGATCCCATTTAAAAATGCTTTTTAAAGCTACAAATGTATTGTTATTGCTACTTTTTATTACTCATATTTCAATCCAGCCCCTCTCCTATTCATGTTTCAATCTCTCGTTCAAATCAGCTCATAGTTGTTAGGGTAATTTGGATCCTAACAACCAGATTGCTGAACCTTCAAAGTGGAGAGCTTCTGAATAAAAATCATTATGAACCATATATAATAAAAAATGAAAACCAACCGCAACTTGTCTTAGGATATAAAATTTTCTACTTCATACTAAAGGTTAATATAAAGGTGAACAACACCTTTAACTTAGCTTGTCAGTTGCTTTTGGTTACTAGACCTGGAGGAAAGGTTATAACACAACCCCTTAAATATTCTGGGGTTAGGTAACTCTTGTAGATTAAGTTTATTTGTGTGTATTGGTTGTTTTTGTGTGTTGTGTGTTCTTCTCCCTGTTAAATAAACTTCTTTTTATAACATTTGGGTAGAGCAACACTTTGTCGAGAATCAACAGACGAGGTTCAGCAACTGAGAGATCAGTCAGGAATAGCAAAATCCAAATCTTTACCAACAAGTGCAGAACACTTTTCAAGGAAGTATAGGCATAGGCCCTCTGAACTCGCTATGATAATTAGGGATGCACTGAATCCACTATTTTGGATTCAGCCGAACCCCCGAATCTTTTTGTTAAAGATTTTGTCCGAATACTGAACAGAATCCAAAACCTTATTTCCATATGCAAATTAGGGGTGGGAAGGGGAAAACATTTCTCACTTTGTTTTGTGACAAAAAGTCACACAATCTCCCTCCCCGCCCCCAATTTGCATATGCAAATTAGGATCTGGATTCGGTTCGGCTGGGTAGAAGGATTCGTCTGAATCCGAATCCTGCTGAAAAAGGCTGAATCCTAGCCGAATCCCAAACCGAATCCTGAATTCAGTGCATCCCTAGAATTAATTCACTGGCAGATAATGTGTTTTTGTAAGGCAGAGTGTTTCTGATGAGCTTATATGGCAGTTTTGTGTCCCCTTTAAAAATTATTTTATATAGATCTTTGACAATGTTCAAGCAGCTAATGTCTTAGCTTAGTACTCGCTAAGACATTCCAAAGAGAATGCTACAGATGGCTTTTATGGATAAAGTGTATTATTCTTAAAGGGATCCTGTTATCGGAAAACATGTTTTTTTCAAAACGCATCAGTTAATAGTGCTACTCCAGCAGAATTCTGCACTGAAATCCATTTCTCAAAAGAGCAAACAGATTTTTTTATATTCAATTTTGAAATCTGACATGGGGCTAGACATTTTGTCAATTTCCCAGCTGCCCCTGGTCATGTGACTTGTGCCTGCACTTTAGGAGAGAAATGCTTTCTGGCAGGCTGCTGTTTTTCCTTCTCAATGTAACTGAATGTGTCTCAATGAGACATGGGTTTTTACTATTGAGTGCTGTTCTTAGATCTACCAGGCAGCAGTTATCTTGTGTTACGGAGCTGCTATCTGGTTACCTTCCCATTGTTCTTTTGTTTGGCTGCTGGGGGGGATAAGGGAGGGGGTGATACCAATCCAACTTGCAGTACAGCAGTAAAGAGTGATTAAAGTTTATCAGAGCACAAGTCACATGACTTGGGGCAAATGGGAAATTGACAACATGTCTAGCCCCATGTCAGATTTCAAAATTGAATGTAAAAAAATCTGTTTGCTCTTTTGAGAAATGGATTTCAGTGCAGAATTCTGCTGGAGCAGCACTATTAACTGATTCATTTTGAAAAAAAATGTTTTTTTCCATGACAGTATCCCTTTAAAGGATAGTCCACCTTTGTGTTAACTGTTTGTATGTTTTAGAAAGCCTTATTTGTTAGCAACTCTTCATTTGGTCTTTTTATTCTTTTTAGGTTTTTAATAATTTATCTTACAGTTTACCTTTTTTGTTGTTTGGGGGGGGTCACTAACCATGTTAACCAAAAATATATTGCTCTGCAAGGTCTAAGGTCCAATTTTATAAATATGTTACTTTTTATTATTTAATCGTTCTATTCAATTCTTTTCCTACTCATATTCCTGTCTCACTTGAGCTGTTGCCTGGTTGCTAGGGTGAATTTGACCCTAGCAACAAGACAGCCGCTTAAAGGAATTGATCAGTGTAAAAATAAAAACTAGGTAAATAGATAGGCTGTATAAAATAAACAATGTTTCTAATATAGTTAGTTTGTCAAAAATGTAATTTATAAAGGCTGGAGTGACTGAATGTGTATGTATAATAGCCAGAACATTACTTCCTGCTTTTCAGCTCTCTTGTTTTACACTAACTGGTTATCCTGGTTACTAGGCAGTAACTAATCAGAGACTTGAGGGGGGCCACATGGGTCATATCTGTTGCTTTTGATTCTGAGCTGAATGCTGAGGATCAATTGCAAACTCACTGAACAGATGTGTACCATGTGGCCCCCCTTCAAGTCGCTGACTAACTCAGAGTTATAGAGCTGAAAAGCAGGAAGTAGTGTTCTGGCTATTATGTTAGATATCCAGTCACTCCAGCCTTTATACATTACATTTTTGGCTAACTAACTATATTAAAAACATTTTTTATTTTACGCAGCCTATCTATTTACACAGTTTTTATTTTCACACTGAACCGTTCCTTTAAAAAGCAAAACAAATAAGACCGGAATATCACGGTGTACATAATACTTAATATATAATCTACAGCTTTCATGGAATGGTGGATTTGTGCCTATTGATGTTCTGTGAAAAGTGCTGGACATCTAACATGCAAACAATAGGCTTCACAAAATTATATGGCACTTAAGCATTTCCACATTCTCAGAGGGCCTATGCCTTGCACTCAGTCATGTAGTATAGTAAGGATCCTCCAAATTGAGTTAATTCAGATTATAATGTATACAGATACCTCAAGCAATTTGCTCTGTGATAGACACATGAATATAATGTTTGTGACTCTTAGGAAACATACAAAACACCTATGGATGCAAAAAAAATAGAGAGAATAGATAATGTGGCTACTGCCCACTTAGTGCTTTATAAATGTGAGTTCATGACTGCAGTACTTTCCATAATGCTTCCTGAGCTTTGATGGGTTGGATGGAGGCAAAAAAAAACATTGACTTGCTGCCCAGTAACTTTTAGGGTCAGGGCACACAGCCAGATACAGGGAGATTAGTTGCCCGGCGACTAGGGTTGCCAGCTTTTCTGAAAAACTTTACCGGCCGGTGGGGGGGCGGGAACAAAGGGGGGCGGTATGTGACGCAAAAGGGTACAGAGTCCCATAGCGTGATGCAAAAGGGGGTGGAGCAACACACGCAATGGCCAGGAGGCTGGAAAAAAAGGTAAATTCTGAGTGAATTGGGGGCGGGCCAAGGGCTTTTTTTTCAAGGGTATTACAAATTACCAGCAACTACATTTCCAGTAAATTTGTAATACCGGCCCCGGCCTTGGCAAGTGTTTTACCGGGTGGCAACCCTACTGGCAACAAATCTCCTCTTTGGGGCAACTAATTTCCCCGAACTGCCTCCCATGCCTTCCCACCGGCTAAAATGTAAATCGCCGGCAGGATGTCACTCGGAACGATTCGTTTTCCGAAGTCACCAGAAGTTGCCTCGTGCGGAAACTTCGGGTGATTTAGGAAAACGAATCACTCTGAGGCAACTACAGACTCACCTTTACCCTGTGGCGTAAATGCAGGCAGATGTTTTCTCTGTGGATAATTCAAGCCTCAATGCGGTTTAGCTGCACAGTAATTACTGGCTTTACAGATAACAAAAACTGTGATAGATAGGAAAACAGCAGGGAGGTGGGCCATGGATTTTTCCATTACATGCTTGTCCTCTGATGACAAAGAGCTAACAAGAACCGGTTTTTGATTTTAAAATAGCAGCCTTTCCCCTCATTTAATGTATAGAAAATCCATACACTAATATTCTCCACTGTTTTTAACATCCGTGCTCCATTGTCTGATGCCATTTAACTGGCAAAACACAGCAATGTGTTAGAGATACAGAAAGAGATGAATCTCCCAAAATATTAGGCATGTCTAAACAAGCAGGCATTCCTTGCAAAAAAAAAAAAAAAAAAACATGTACAGCTAAAACAATCCAGCTATAGTAAACACAAAATATTAACGGTATGAAGACAAAAAAAAGTATGCTATAAAGAGAAAGCAAGCTTACATCTTAAAGGCACAGTAACACCAAAAAATAAGTGTTTTAAAGAATTCACTAACTGCATATAATCTACTGTTTCCCTGCACTGGTACATTGCTTCAGAAATGCTACTGTTGTGTGTATAAACAAGCTGTTGTGTAGCAATGGCGCCCGTGAAAATAGGGCTAAAGGTTAGCAGATAACAAATAAGCTCTGTAGATATACAGCAGCTCATTAATATGCTACTACTGTATAACTATAATAGTGTTTCTGAAACACATATCCGTTTTATCAGTGCACAGCAACTCTAAATTATATTGTAATTACTTTAAACCCCTTTCATTTAATGGTGTAACTGTCCATTTAAACATAATCATACCAACATTTTAGAGCAAAATGTATACATCTTAATAGTTATTGGGATCAGATTTCTAAAATGAAGTGATTAATTCTGTGCCCTGGATGTTAAAAGTAAAACCTAGAGCAAGGTATATACATCCTCGTCTACCATGTGTGTTGTCAATTGACAGGTACTAAACAGAATAAGGTTAAAGGCGTGAGAAAAATACTCAAAATCTACATGGAGGAGCCATATATATCTCAAGGGACTTCCTTGTCTACAGTTATTAATAATCATGTGTAGTTTAGGGTTGGTCATAAAGGGCTTCTAATAACCAGAAATTAGGCTTTTCAAAAATCATTTCACTGTATGAGAAAATGAGTGAACAAAAATCAAATTTTTGTGTATCTACTAATCAATGGTCTCTCCAACCAATTTTAAGATAGGTATCTATTTGGCCATTAGGTAAACCCTTCAGGAGAATGGAGCGTTGGCCCACGCCCAGTGGACATGGATAGGTATTCTGATCGGATTGTTGGACAGTTTCCAAATGTTTGGATCAGCCTATCCTGGCCCAACACATGGGGTCAAATAATGTATCTAGCTCTACTGGGACATTGCAATTACTTCCAGATGCCATAACCTGTAGTGACGACAACATTTATACTGATTTTATTTAAAGTATTACACAGTGGCATAACTAGATGTTACTGGGTCCCACAGCAAATTATTTTTCACCCCCCCCCCAATGTCTAGAGCAGTGATCCCCAGTCAACATGTTGCTCACCGACCCTTTGGATGTTGCTCTCAGTGGCCTCAAACCAGGTGCTTATTTTTTAATTCCTGGCTTGGAGACAAGTTTTAATTGCATAAAAGCCAGGTGTACTGCCAAGCAGAGTCTCCTGTATGCTGCCAATCCATAAAGGGGCTTAAAATATCCATTACTTTCTATGGATTTTGCTGTAGATCAGGTACTCAATAATATGTATAATATGTGGTATATGTTTTGTTTTATATACGTTTTTATTCATTTTTAGCATGCTTGGCAGGCAGTAAAAGTCATGACCTTCAGCCTTCTATTCTGGTACAAGGGAATCTGTAGAGCTCAAAAACCAGAACAGCTTTGTTGCTCAGTTGTTTGTTTCATTTTAAAAGACATATAAGTAATATTAGCAACTTAGATTTTAGCTCAACATACCTTATTCAGGGTTTGAAAGAATATAATTAGCAGGTGAAAATTTAACACACGCCGAGCAGACACAGGAGTGATTTATCCTGCAGGTGGCAGTAGTGGACTACTGGAAATTACATATATATATATATATATATATATATATTTGCCTGTTTTCTTTGGATCTAAAACAAGTTTCACACCAGAGCGTCACTGCAGCAGGAGGAATTTGATTGTCTATATTTGTTTATAAATGGATTATAGCTTATTTTCGTTTATGAAAGTTCTTATCATCTGCTATTCAAAGAAAATAATCATTGTAGAATATCGGCTTGGGCGCCGGCTCATATATTTCCAGTAAAAAATATCTTGCTATTCCATTTCCTCCTCCCATCCTCACTCTCTTTGTGACCTTTTATCTCAGCAGGAGGCCTGACAAGAAAGAAGCTTCTGGAACCTCAGTGTATTTTTCATTAGGTTTTTAAAGCTGTGAGATGCATGGCACATTATTTTTTCTTCCACATATCTGTACCAGCACCTGCTGCTTAGAGTTTATTTAATTTGAAATGCACAAAGCTCCGCAAATGTACCATATTTTAACTATTTTTTCTTCAGTCATCACTATAATAACTTTAGTAACATGTACTCTTCACTTTGCCTTCATTTATTTAATATCAGAGTACTATTTGGTTTTATAAGTAAGCAACACAGAAACCCTGAAAATGTTACAGTTTCTATATGTGAGATAGGAAAAATGTTCTGCCCCAAATTGGTCTTGTTTCATTTTAGAGCCATAAACCACAACTGCACGATCACATTAAGTAATTAACCATAGCAATTAGCTGACCATGGCATCACGTGTAGCGTATGGCAGGTTCATCTCGAGAGTGCTTTGCTCTTTATGCAGGGTACACCCTGGAATATATTGGTTCTCCGTACACTAATTTTGACAAAGAAATAGGTGTTTTTATTGTGTTATACTGAAGTTAATAACGGAAAGATTAGCACAACTCCAGTATTCTTCATTCCTAAAAACTTTATATCATCACCAAAAAAAATGATCACCAAAAAAATGGCAATTTACATCTATATATGCACTTTGAACATAGCACTTGTAAATGAGCACAACCCCCAGTGATGCATTATAAGGGTATTCTGGGTAGTCTCCATCAGGGGTGCCCAAAAGGTAGATCGGGATCTACCAGTAGGCCAGTCTACCAGTAGGCCTTTGGGTGGTGATCAATAGATCTCAAGACAATGTCAACAAACAGCTTGACTAAATCACCCTCCTGTTTCATTCTTTTCATTCAGATATTTATTATGTTAAGGTTAAATAAGAAATATTTATTTGTTAAATATAGCAATATAAAATGTCTCAAAAGTCAATATAATATTTAAGAAATATTTGCCATGGAACAGAATGCTAACAATGCTATTATATATGTAGATCATAATGGGACAACATCACTAAAAGTAGATCTCACATTAGTAAAGTATGGGCACTCCTGGTCTACATGATAGCTCTGGCTCTTTTAATTCAGTACCAACTGCCTACTCTTATCAATTGGATTCTGAAGAATATCAGCTAATGCATGGCTTCCTTAAATTAATTAGCAAACTCAGAAGGGCCTGTTTCCCTGAAGGTGTTTCTTGACATTGCGATCTGCGCTGGGTAATCTGATAAAGTCTGGGTTTTAGTCCGATAATCTGATAAAGCCGAGTTCGATAGAGTTTGAGTTTTTGGAGCATCAATCATACAATTTGAATTGACGCATACATTTGTTGCAATAATCTTTTTTCGCTCTGAATTTTTTCGAGAAGAATTATTGATAAATGAGTTAAATTTGTGGAGGTGAGTTAGGTCGCCTTTGTTTTAATAAAAAAATTCTATTAATTTGAGTTTTAGTAAATAACCCCCAGAGTGTTCTCCAAAAGCAGTGCCAAGAGAATATCATACTAGACTAGCAATTCCAGGAAAAACCCAAATGAAAGGAGAATGTTCCAGCCTAGGTGGCAGCGGTGGTGCAGTGGTATATTGCAACATAAGATAGAGGTGTGTGGCACCTTTGTTTTAATTGAGGAATGTTACATAAACTGGTAATATCCTGCTGGAAGGATGCCAAGTGGCTGGTGAAATGTATAAGCATGAAGCTGGCAGAATAAGAATGAACAAAAGCATCTGGAAAACATGAAACTAAAAGTAGCTTTGCTCTACAAAATAGCATCACAGAGCAACATATCCATTCATTTATTTCCTTCTTATGAACCGACTGGGTTCATTTGACTGAGAAGATGGATGGAACAGTGAAGCCTTAATAATTTTGTTTATATTCCTTAAAACCAATGGACATTTCTTTTTTAGATGTTGAAGCTCCAAAAATATATATAACCAGTTGACATAATTTTAGGACATAGAGCTCTTGAACAAGGGGTAAAACAGATTTTGTGCAGTCTAATTTGGATTATTATTTATATTAATATTATATTACTATTAATATAAATATTTTTAGACCGCCAACATATTGCCCAGCACTGTATGCCATTGATGTAGTTGCCTACAGACATTGGGAATTTTCTCCACCAGCATTTTTCCAGCAGCAGAAAAATAGTAACATGTGACAATCCTATGTTTGTGTATTAAGCTTAGCCTTGTAATAGAGGTATGAGAGCTAAGCAATTTATGGAGGAAGCGGGTCTGGCAATACAACTCCCAGCAACAGCCTCTGACTGTAGGATGCTGGGATATGAACATCAGCTGGAGCGTTGCATAGTGGACAGTACTGATATAGCTAACAAATAAGTTTTCTATAAGAGTTACTCTGATTATGGCAGGTGTCTTTGCCCTGAGGCTGAACAGTTACCCATAAATGAAGGAGGGCTGCTGTAGCTTTTTATGGGTTTGTGACCTGTCTATCCTGGTTTTAAAATAACGGAGCATATGACAGGGCTGGAATTATGAGTCAGACTAGGGCACAACAATGGAGGGTGCTGGGCAGGTATCTTTTAAATAGTCTTCTGCTCCAGTCTTGCCCCTGCTGCTCTCCCCTCTGTGGTCCCCCCCCCTTGTGATGTCACTGCACATGCGGGCACACACTTGCGTGCACACAGGGCTGACCCAGATCCGCCCCCACCTGCCTGACCTACCTGACAATTTCTCCCCGATAGAAGAAAATCAAAGGTACATGCTGGTTGGGGTGGGGTGGAGACGGGTTGTGGGCGGCTGATGAAGGAGGGCCTTGAAGTTGGCAGGGGGAGGGAGTCAGAGTCCAGGATAGGATGCATGCAGGCCCCTGATAAAGCAGCCCTTGTGGGCCTGGATCCCCCCAGTCTGACACTGCGCACGGGGGAGGGTGGCCAGTTGTCAGCTTTTCGGCCCCTAAATCCAAAGTCGCTGTAGCACACTGTTCATTTTAGTGAATGCAGAGTGATTTTATTGGCTCAATGTAGACTTCAAAAACTTGGCCAAGTTTTTCAAGCCTACAGTGAGCCAATGTTGCAGATTTTCCTGACCCTGAGCAAGGGGTCTTATATGCTGGCTAGCACCTGACACCAGAAAAGGTTAATTGAATATCAGGTGGAGCACTCTACTTCTGTGTAGCTTTTCAGCCCCTGGCATGTGACAAATTCTAATTCTTCTAGGCAATTAAAACAACCTGCTGTCAAACACCCCAACCTATTGCTGGCCTATATGTCAAGAGCATTGCTGCCGAGCTCTTGATTGCTGGTCAATTGGAAGTCCTGCAAGTGGCACTATAAGTTAGATTTTCAATAATGACTTACATATGTCCATTTAGTTTTCATCTCATTCTTGTCAATGTGAAGATATAGTATCCTGTACTCTACTTATATGTATTGTGCTGCACCTGCTTAACAAACATAGGGGCTAATTTTCCAATGATAGACCAATGAAATCTTTGCTCATTTTCTAATTTAATCAAAACCAATTTCTGATTGTATCCTACTTGTAGCTTCATTTGTACAGTTTACCTCACAATGTAATTTGAACTTTGGGGTTTATAGAAGAGCATATTATACATTGTACAGAGGGCAGAAGCCCATTGGGGTACAGGTAAATTAATCATTTTTAATATCTCCATGTCTCTCCATTAGTGAGTAGTGAATAATAACAGAAGCAGGATTGATAAGGCACATGAACAATTCTTTTGAGGGGTTTAGCATTTGGTATTGTTTCACTATGTATTTTTATAGCATTTATGTCACAGAGACATTTTAAAAAAAAACATTTCTCAGATTGAAGACCAGGGACCAATCATCAATGTAGCGGACACACCATTAGAAACAGCTTATTCCTACTTCTCAAATTGTACTTCATCCTACAGTATTTGCCTATGTCCATGCTTTTGTGGACTGTGAAGAGTATATGCATGTAAAGGTGGCTAATAAAAAGTTCAGTTCATGTCTCCTGTTGTTTAGCCACTTTAAAGCACTTACAAAAATGATGTTATGTGAATTTGACCATCATGATGCTTATCCCATGACTAAAGGTGGTGTGTATGGTGGGAAAAGAGCCGACCGATATCAGCAGAACACTTGGATATCCTTCGGCTCGTCCATCAGTCTAGACGGAAAACGAAAACATTGTCCATTGTTAAGTGCTGAATCGTCAGATACAGGTAGAATTCTATTGTACCTGTATATCTGACAATCCAGCCCTACACGTGTATATTGAAACACATGATTTTTCTTGGAAAGATCTTTTCCAAGAAAGGTCTTAATTTTTACATTTATGGCCACCTTAAGAGTAGAATCATTACATAGCAGGGATATCCGGTAGCATTAATTTGTCAGCACAAGCATTTTATATCGAACTTTCGTTAGCATTCATTTCTGTCTAATGGAACTTTGTTAGTGGTCCTTTTGAATAAGTTGGGTACATAAAGGTCGTATAGACATCTTTTTTAGAGATGTTGGTGCAAATGCCTGAAGTGGCCACTTATTATAAAAAATGTCCAAGGAAGCAAAATAAATTCAGAAGAGATCATCTAATTCCCTAGACATGAGCTCATCCTAAAACAAATGTGGCATGCCCCTCAAATTGGTTAAAAACATGAATACAGAAATTTTTAATAGTTAGAACTTTTGAAGTCAATTCCGCTTTAAAATATGAAAAAATGTGGTGAAGGAAACTCTGGCGAAAGAGGTAAAATTCACAATAGTGAAATTGCAGAGTAATGATCATTCGCCTGAGCGAAAATTCACTTGCGCTAATGATGGTCTCTTTCGCTAGCGAATTGTCCTCTACGCTTGTTAGTAAATTGGCTATGTGCCTGTGGATGGGATTTCTGGCGAATTTTATCTAACGACATCCACTTCGCCCTTTAGTAAATCTGCCCCTAAGTGCTTAGTGTTAAGGAGACAAAAGGATGGAAGTCCCTGCTCTGTAGAGCTTACAATCTAAATGGGAGCGTAACTTACAGACACAAATAGGGGAATATCAAGTGCTCTATGTACCTATATATAAAGTTTGTTCCTCAATTGCTCATTTACAATAGCCCTTGCTCTAAGTGCAGACAAGGCCGGATTTGATAACGCAAACTTTTTGTTCCCAGCACTCCTCAGGATGCAGCGATGAAAGCTCCCTCCTGTTCTTCTAGAACAGAGAAGCATTACTATTATTATTAGAAGAAATTGTGAATATACTGTACTGAACTCAGTTACCATTTACACTATGTAAATTTGTAGTTGATCATTTGTTTGATGCTTTTGCAAATCATCAAACACAATGTGAAATTAATTTGAACCATAGAACTTACATTCAGGTGAAGCAGTCTTAATTATTGTACTGGACACCCATAGACACAACTGAATAGCACCGTGCACCAAATTTACCATTAAAGTCTTCTCCATCCTTGAACATAAATGGACACATTGTGATGTCCAAGTGGACTTCTGTGCCATAAAATATGCAGACATGTTGGACATGTAAGAACAAAATCACCCCCTCTCAACCCCCATAATGTATTATTATTATTAATGATAATAATAATATCTTCAACCTAACCATAGTTTATTTTATCATTTATCTAATATAACATATTACATGGTGGTTTATAGAAATTGTTCATTATTCATGTTAGCCCATTTCCCAGCAGAAGGTCTAAGGTACCTATCACATTCAAACACTACACATCAGGGTCCGTTTAATCAGGAGCCATGTGTTTTGGAATTATCCATTGAACCAACACATATTTGAACCTACATGAGAATCAAACACATTTTGCCGGAACTTAAAAACTGACCTGGTTAAAGAGGGGATAATGCTGATAATCTGCTTCACCGTAGGGCATGGAGATAGGTTTTTCGTCTAATACTTAAGGACTTCTAGATCCATTAAGACTTGGTAATAAAAAAAAAACGATTTAAATGTTACTCTGTGTCACAACATTTTTCATCCTAAGGGTGTATACACAGTCATGGATGACATTTACTGACAATTCTCTCCATGTCAGTGGTAAAATGATTCTATTCTAAAAGGCATAGCAGTTTTCTCTTGCCTAATTGGGGGACACAGGCACCGTGGGGGATGAAGATCCTGCAGCTGGAGATGGACACTATGTTGCAAAATAAGACTCCTCCTCCTGCTCTGGGCTTCATCCCCTGCCTCCTCCTACAAACCTCAGTTTCTTTTAGTGTCCTCAGAAGGAGACGACACGCTTTTTTCTCTTGTGGCTGGAGCACTGATCAGGGCCCCAGGCCTAAGGTCACGCCACACACACAGGGGCCACTGATTCACTCAAGAGCCTCTCCAGCTGCATACTATCTGCCCTTTAGCCTTCCCGCTCTTCGGAGGTCTGCAGGCTGGCTCCTCACCCCCCTACGCTGCTTTCCCGCTCTACGGAGGTCTGCATCAGCGGTATACATCCACCCGGGTGTATAACTGTATAATAGCTCACATATATATATAGATATATATTTCACAACTGTGCATATATATATGTATATATTTATATGTGTGTCTCTTATTCCTAGGGGAAGTATTCCACAGGGCACAACTCAGCTGGCACCCTTCTATTGGTGAGTACTCTATTTTTATTTTACTCACTACACCCTCTCTGCTGTCTGCGCCCCTTTTTTGTAATGCTCCTCACTGGCGCTTTTGCCGTTTTTTCTGTTGGAACGCATGCGTTTCACCCACTCCCGCCCTTCTCTATCCCTCCCTCCATTCGAGTTGCGCGCCCCTTTTGCTAGTGGAACGCATTTGCGTTCCATCGCATCCTTCCGCTCGCTTCCGCTTCCGCCCAGCTCTTCCCGCCAGACGCGCCCTGCTACACGCCGAAGCTGCAGTCTACTACAGCTCTTCTCTGCAGGTACTGTTTTTTATATCACGGCGATCCTCAGCCACTGGTCCACCATATCACCGTCGCACTCTCTTACTGCTACACGCGCGCTTCCCTCCTGCGCTTCCGCTTCTGCCATTCCTGCTGGGCTCTAACTATACACAGGTGCTGTGGTGGCGCACTTGGTAAAAGAAGAGGGTCAAGTCCATATGCTTACACCCACATACTATGAGGATGATACCTATATCTATATCCTTGTGTATATATATATATATATATAATTATACATCTATAACACTCTATGCCTCTGAACAGGCTACGTGCTGCTTGGGAGGTTTTTTGCTTCTGTTGCTTATGCTATGGCTAATACTTCCAGAGTAGATGGACCCACTGGGCCCCCATTCTTACTTCTGATATTTTTCTCCACAGAACACAGTGCCTGGAGAATTCCCTCAGCCATACCTCTGTCTAACGGAGGCCGATTCCCCTGCCTCATATATCTATATATAAAAGATTTTTATTAAAAAAAAAAAAAAAAAAAAAAAGGTTTTACGGGATTTTCTGTGGGATTTTTTCCTATACTCCTACTGTTTCCCACGAAGGAGCAATATGGCTAACAAGGCAGAAGAGCCCAGGACCACTAAGTCCTCAGCTCAACCACACCCGCAGGTCTCTTTTTTAGCCTGCTCAAATTGTAAAACTAAATTTTCTTCAGCCTCGGCTGACTCATTGTGTGGGGCCTGCAGAAAATCCGATCTACCACCTTTACCTCAGGCTAGTACTTCGGACCCTGATATACTTAGGGCTCTCTCCCTCTCACTCGCAGGCATCCAACACCTGGCCCGCATACCCGAGACCTTAGACAGGGTTCTTGAGCACTTATCCCAACCTTCCCACTCTCAAAAACGATTAGGGAAGTCTAAGCGCCATGTCCCTTCTCCTCCGGACTCCCCTGGGGAGCTTCTTTCTCCATCTGACGAAGAGGGTCAAGTCCTATCAGCCGAGGACTCAGATCAGGACCACCCTGATCCCGACATTGACACTCCTAGAACGCAAGGGGAAGTGGAAGGCCTTATTCAAGCAGTTCTCAACACGCTTAACATTGAGGAAGCTCCTCCCCCACCCGAACCGACAAAGAACATCTTTAAGCGACACAAGAGGAGCTCATGCCTATTCCCTGCATATGATCAGCTCGACGAAATTATCAAGTCGCAATGGAAAAACCCTGATCACAGAGTGCAACTTTCCAAGAGATTCACCCAAACCTACCCTTTTCCTAAGGAATGCATCGATCTCTGGTCTTCACCTCCAGCGGTTGATCCTCCTGTCTCCAGATTGTCACGGAATACCACCATTCCTGTCGCCGACGCAGCAGCCTTCAAAGACCCTATAGACAAGCGCCTAGAGGGTTTCTGCAAATCCTCATTCACAGCTTCCGGCTCGGCCTTCCGACCCATCTTTGCTATCGCTTGGGTGGCTAAGGCCATGGAGGTCTGGGTGGAACAGGCGGCACAACTCATCGGATCCGAAGATCCAACCACTGACAACATCCTTTCCCAAATTGCTGACGCTACGACCTACATCGGAGACGCAGCACTCGACGCAGCACGGATGGTGGCCCAAGCTTCAGCCCACTCCGTAGCCGCTCGCAGATATTTGTGGCTAAAGTCGTGGTCCGCTGATCTAACGTCCAAACGCTCTCTAGTCAGCATTCCCTTTCAAGGCAAACTCCTCTTCGGAGCCGAATTGGATACGATAATTTCTCAGGCGACTGGAGGAAAGAGTACTCTACTCCCTCAAACCAGACCCAAGAGACTCCCCTTCAAGAGGAGGCCCTTTTTTCGACCCTTCCGACAAGGACAAAGGTCAAAAACGCAAGTCGATAAGTCCACTTCCAACTTTCGCTCACGTTTCCAGGGCAAACAAAGACAGCCCTGGTCTTCCTCCAAAACTGCCTCCAAGCCCTCTCAAGATAAACCCCACAACGCATGAAGGTGTGCCCCCTCCCGAAGGGATACCCTTAGGAGGCCGACTCAAATCCTTTCGAGAGGTTTGGCACAGCAAGATTCGGGATCAGTGGGTCCTTCGAGTGGTTTCACAAGGACTATTGATAGACTTCTCTCACACCCCTCCCCACAGATTCTTCATTTCCAGACTGCCGGCCAAGGCCTCCGACAGAACCAAATTCCTGTCTGTCATACACGACCTGGCAGCGGAGGGCACCATTCAACCCGTTCCGCAGCACTCCATGGGAAGAGGCTACTATTCCAACCTCTTCATGGTTCCCAAAAAAGACGGTTCACTCAGACCTGTCCTAGACCTGAAGGATCTCAACCCGTTCGTCAAACGGTGCCACTTCAAAATGGAATCAATTCCATCAGTCCTTGCCTCTATGGAAGAAAGCGAGTTCATGACTGTCATAGACATCAAGGACGCATACCTCCACATACCTATTCACCCAGCTCATCACAGCTTCCTCCGATTCTACGTGAACGGAAATCATTGGCAGTTCGTGGCTCTGCCATTCGGCCTATCGTCCGCTCCACTCACCTTTACGAAGGTCATGGCGGCAGCATTGGAGGAACTCCGACTACAGGGCATCACCGTCATCCCCTATTTGGACGACCTACTCGTCAAGGGACAGTCAGCAGCCTTGGCTCATCAACACACTTCTCAAGTTCTCCAGACCCTGACATCTCTGGGCTGGACGATCAACTTCACCAAATCGAACCTTCACCCGACTCAGTCCATACAGTATCTCGGCCTCATCCTGGACTCCAGGCAAGGGAGAGCATTTCTACCGCCGGACAAGGCTCGGACCCTCCAAACCCGGATCCGTTCTCTCATGGGTACCAACCGGGTTCCCCTCCGGTCAGCCATGCAGACGTTGGGCACGATGGTCGCATCCTTCCCGGCCATCCCGTTTGCACAATCCCACACCAGACTCCTTCAACACACCATCCTTCTGCACCAACGCAGGGATCGAGTCAACCTCGATCGCATGATCTCCATTCCAAGTCGGGTTCTCCTCTCCCTCCCTTGGTGGCTCCAACCACGTCGGGCGACGGAGGGAAAACCCTTCCCCCCACATCACTGGAAGATTCTCACCACGGATGCCAGTCTCAGGGGGTGGGGAGGAGTCACAGGCCAAACGACAGTCCAGGGTCTCTGGACCCCAATGGAACAGAGGCTACCTATCAACCTCCTAGAGCTCAGGGCGATACGCTACTCCCTGGAACACACAGCGATGGTACTCCGGGGTCACCCTGTGCGGATCCAGTCCGACAACGTGACGGCCGTTGCTTACATAAATCATCAAGGCGGCACCAGAAGCCTCGCGGCCCTCAGGGAAGCCCAGGCGATACTAGAATGGGCAGAGAGCAACGTCCCCGCCATCTCCGCAGTTCACATACCCGGTGTGGACAATTGGCTAGCGGACTACCTGAGCAGGGAAACCATCGATCACGGGGAATGGAGACTTCACCGAGACGTGTTCCAACTCATCGTGGCAAGATGGGGCCTGCCCGACATCGACCTCATGGCGTCCAGGACCAACAGGCAAGTCCCGGCCTTTGTCTCCAGGAGCCTCGACCCCCTGGCTCACGCGGCGGACGCCTTAGTGATTCCGTGGCGCTTCTCCAAGGCCTACATCTTCCCGCCGCTGGCTCTTCTACCAAAGGTGATCAAGAAGGTGAAAAGAGAAGGAACGCAGACCATCCTGGTGGCTCCCTACTGGCCCCGCAGGGCCTGGTTTGCCGATCTCGTCGCCATGGCAGCCGACGACCCCTTCCATCTCCCTCAACGGGCAGACCTCCTCACTCAGGGTCCGGTTGCCCACCCGAATTCTCATCTCTGGGCTTTAACGGCGTGGCTCTTGAGGCCTTGATTCTCCGAGATTCGGGAGCTCCTCCAGATGCGATTCCCACCATGCTGAGGGCTCGCAAACCTGTCTCCGCGAAGATCTACCACCGTGTCTGGAGGACCTTCATTTCATGGTGCGAGCACAGAAACCTTAACCCGCAGAAGGCAAGAGTCAAGGAGGTCCTCTCCTTTTTGCAGGATGGGCTTTCGAAAGGGTTGGCCATCAGCTCACTCAAGGTGCAGGTTTCGGCCTTGTCTATTCTCCTCCAGTGCAAATTGGCCCTTAATTCAAAAATCAAGACTTTTCTACAAGGAGCCACTCGCATCATCCCACCGTACCGTTGCCCCGTGCCCCCGTGGGACCTCAACTTGGTGCTCTCAGCATTGCAGGAGGAACCCTTTGAACCTCTTGACGAGCTTCCTCTGTCCACACTTACGGAGAAAGTGTTGTTCCTTTTGGCAATCACATCAGCTTGGAGAGTTTCTGAACTTGCAGCTCTGTCTTGCAAATCGCCATTCACAGTCGTTCACATGGACAAGGTTGTCCTTAGACCCACTCCGGACTTTTTACCTAAGGTGGTCTCCGAATTCCACCTGAACCAGGACATTGTGGTGCCTTCCTTGTGTCCGAATCCCAAAGGACCGATCGAGCACAAGCTCCACACTCTGGATGTTGTTCGAGCTGTTTCCTTCTATCTGAAAGCCACGGAGACAGTTCGCCGGACAGACGCACTGTTCATTCTCCCCGACGGCCCCAAACGGGGCACCAAGGCTGCCAAGACAACCTTAGCCAAGTGGATCCGTTCCATTATTTCCAGAGCATACACTGTCAAGGGGCGGACCCCTCCGCTAACGGTTAAGGCTCACTCTACTCGCTCTCTCAGCACTTCGTGGGCTTTCCGTCACCAAGCTTCGGCGGAACAGATCTGTAAAGCGGCCACGTGGGCATCTCTCCATACTTTCACTCGCTTCTACAGGCTCAACACGCATGCTTCAGCCGACGCTGCCTTTGGGAGGAAGGTGCTCAGCGCTGTGGTTAGCTAGGTAACTACTATGCAGTGTCCCACCCTTTTGGGAGCTTTGGGACGTCCCCACGGTGCCTGTGTCCCCCAATTAGGCAAGAGAAAGAGAGATTTTTGTACTTACCGTTAAATCTTTTTCTCTTGTCCTATATTGGGGGACACAGGCCTTCCCTCCCTATTCTGACACTGTTTTTTCACGGTCTCCGTGACGTTTTTTCCATTACGTCTGTTATTCAATTTTTCTAATGTTAGTTCAGAGGGTGTTCTTTTGGATTTCTCTTCTGTTTTGGGCTGTTTTGCTCCTTCTTCGGTTGAAACTGAGGTTTGTAGGAGGAGGCAGGGGATGAAGCCCAGAGCAGGAGGAGGAGTCTTATTTTGCAACATAGTGTCCATCTCCAGCTGCAGGATCTTCATCCCCCACGGTGCCTGTGTCCCCCAATATAGGACAAGAGAAAAAGATTTAACGGTAAGTACAAAAATCTCTCTATTTCTATGCAAATTGTGTCCCAAAGCCCTTTGTGGCTATCTCCCCAGCTAAAAATCTGCTTAATTCTATTTAAATAGTAGACCTAATAAAGCTGGATAAGAGGTTGCAGAGCACATTGTTTGTATTTTTGTATTTATTGATGGGTGTTATAGGCAGTCTTATTTTCCAACTTACATTTACACACAGTTGGAAGCATTTTGCAGTCTTTATATAACCTTCGCCAGTTTTCATTTAGCTACGTTTTAGCACAACTTATTTCTGCATTAGTTGTGTATTAGTGAAGTGCTGGCAGGCACAAAGTCAGGCATTCCTTATTCCTCATAATTACCTTGGGCCACAGCCTTCTTCTGCCCCACTTGGCAGAAGAAGGCTGTACTTTTTATATACTTGTGCAGGCCACACTTTTTACAACAATAAAATCTAACACTTGCTCTTCATGATGTCACAGCGGGGTAGGGCTGGCACAGGTATATAAATTGGGGAGCATGCCAGGTTAGGGTCAGGCGTGGGTGCAGGTCGAATTTTAGTTGAGACGCACATCACTATTGTCTACTACTACTACTTACAAATAAGGGATACATTTGTGTTTTTGCCGCAAAATATGTACTTTTGTCTCCAAATGTCCACACTATTTATATATATATATATATATATATATATATATATATATATATATATATATATATATATATATATATATATATTTAAGTTGTGGACAGCACTCCGTTTGGAAACAATACCTGGGTGCACGGTAAAGAAACATATATATATATACAAAGAAAGACCAGCAACACCAGGGTTTTGCAAAAAATTGAAAAAGTGTTATTGCATATGTATCCGACGTGACGTTTCGATCCCTATTGGGACCTTTCTCAACCTTGAGAAAGGTCCCAATAGGGATCGAAACGTCACGTCGAATACATATGCAATAACACTTTTTCAATTTTTTGCAAAACCCTGGTGTTGCTGGTCTTTCTTTGTATATATATATATATATATATATATATATATATATATATATATATATATATATATACGTTCCATATGATTATTGACTTGATATTTTGTACAGGAAATAAAATAATTAATATAATATGGTTAGTACTTAAGCATTATGTAACATCTAAGTTGAAGTGCAGGTGAAGGGCACAGTTATCGCCAATGTATTACCATTACCAAGTGCACACTCTCAAGAAATGCTCACCCACTGTGGCTCTTCCAAATTATTCTGCTATTTTATGCTGGCGTTTTGATGAGCCATAAAAAATAAAAATGCATATTTCTGGACAACTTGAGCTAAAACATATTATATACTGTCTTTTAGCTTACTGTAAAAAACACCTGGAGAAATAGAAGCATTGTGTGCACTTACCTATTCACAGCTTAACATTTATTGTGTCAGCAGTGAAAACAACACACTTTTTACAACAATAAAGGAGGTTACATAAAGAAAAAAATTAGCTCATAGCAAAATCTAACACTTGCTCTTAAGTCATTAATGTTGGACCTGAAAAAATGGATAACTGAATGAATGGAGATTGGATTTTTTTCTATTTAAAAAGACCATTGCTATTAATATTCTGTTATGTTTTCTTCTGTTAATTGCTAATACAAATTAGGATAATCAAAAGAAGCCTGAATCTAAATATGTAAGATATGAAGGAGAGCAATGAAACAGTAGAAGTTTGGGGGTCAGATGTCAATAGGAAATTGCTGCTATCATCTGTTGGCAAAATTATTGCAATAAGGGTGGAAGTAAGCATTATTGAATGAAAAAGTGTGCTGGCATAATACATATTGATGTAACAATAAAAACATCAGACCCAACAGTTGGCCTCTTGGGAGAGGCAGCTTTTTTAAACTCTATTGGGGGGGGTTTAATATGTTTTGCTAGCGCAAAAAACCTGTGCAAAGACGTTTGTGAACGTTAGCAACCATGTTTGCTTCCTTTTTGACTGATTAAAGACCTCAGCGACTTCATCGCAAAGTTTGTGAACAAATGGCTTTTGCAAACACTTGCAGCATATGTAATTAAATTTCGCAAGCTCAAAGTCTTTTTAGCAACAAAATATTGAAAAAAAAAATCCATAGCAGGTGTTTATGCTAAACCTTTGTAATGCAATATTCACCAGCAACTGATTTTAAACTGCAAACAGTGCTAAATATTTGCAAAGACACCATTTGAAATTACGCTTGCGACTTTAAATTACATCCCCCCATGTGCCATTTGCACTACATCTGCCTTTCTTTTTACCAAATGAACAGCCCATTTAGAATAATACTATCCTTTTCAAATTAGTATGCAAAACATCTGAATCCCTGGGAAGAAAACCAAGTGTCACTTCTAGAATTCCATTATCATAGAATTTAATTCAAGATTTTGTATCATATGTAAGTTAAGGAAACCGTTCCACTAAACAGCATATTTGGAGTCAGGAGACTTTTATTGTTGGACTTTCTATATTCATGGAATGCTCTTCAGGCTGAGTTACTTCGATTGAAACCATAATTTCAGGAGCGTTGTGACGCAATGGAGCATGACGTCATCGAGCCACGTTTTGGTGCCAAATTTTAAAAAAATAGAACACCAGAGACCCAGGTTCAATGCCCAAATATAGGTTCTACTTCTGAGGTGTGCTATAATTTCTGGCTCTTGACCTTCCTGATTTGATTCCTGATTACAACTGACAGCTGCCTGCCCTGACCTTTTGTAGTTGTGATCTGGTTACCAGCTACCCAGTATATGCTTTAAAACCTGGTGGGTAAACTTCAGCCCATATGGCATTCATGAAAATGGAAGTTTGATGAGTTCTTTCCTTTTCATTATTTTTCCAAACCTTCTCTTCCCATATGTGTTAAAGGGGTTGTTCATCTTCCAAACACTTTTTTTCAATTCAGTTGTTTTTAAACATAAAGACTTTTTTCAATTACTTTCCATTATTTATTTTTTTAATGTTTTTCCAAAATCTAAGCTTTAAGTTGATTGTTCCTGTCTCTGGTGTTTGAAACCCAGAGATTCTGCTCAGCAGGGACAAAGATAAGAAATATATCAACTAAATGTATCCATTTAGAACAGTTTACAGGGTTGGTGACCCCCCTTCTCAGAGCTGCTTCAGAAGGTGAACAGTGCCACTTTACACTTCAATATTAGAAAAACAGTCACACATAGAAAGTCATTGGAAAAAGTCGTTATCTCTGGTGATCTATCTGAAAACAACTAGTAGTTTGAAGGTGAACAACCCCTTTAAGTTGCATTGACAGTGCAAAAAAAAAGATGAGGAGTATCATTTAAATATTATATTACATAGTAACCATAACAAAGCATACACAGTCTTCATAATAAGAGAAATATGCCATTGTTTGCTAAATAGAAAATGAATAAAATTCAAGGGAATGCTTTCTATAGCACAGTATAAAGGAACAACATGCTCAAATCCATCAACAAAATATAAATGCCAAGTTAAAGTGGGATCTGATATTTAGCAAAGGTAGGAAGACAGAAATCCATCCACTGAAATTATCCCTGACCAGGAAAAATATTACAACCCCCTGAATAAATACAAAAGGCTGGCTTGCAATGTGATCTTGCAAGCTTCATTGAATTAAAGCTGCTTTTCACCTCATTGCGGATCAGGCCAGTAGAAGTATCACACTCTGTTTTCTTTCATCCTTATTGAAGGGGTCTCTATATGTTTTCATAGTAGGGGATTATCTTACCATGCATTTCTCTACCTCCTTTCCAATACTGAATAGCAGATCACATTTTAGCCTGTTCTTTACTATGCAGTTGTAGAGCTAGCATGTCAACTTTCTAACTTTTCAACTCTATATATAATGTTTCTTTACCTGTGCACTATTCTAAATCCAGCTGTTAGAATATTAAAATAAAATACATGGTATCACAAAGGTAATTTAAATTCTAAATATAGAATGAGCATGTGCTGTGACAT
Organism: Xenopus petersii; assembly: GCA_038501925.1. Classification (NCBI taxonomy): domain Eukaryota; kingdom Metazoa; phylum Chordata; class Amphibia; order Anura; family Pipidae; genus Xenopus; species Xenopus petersii. Next base: position 110,886,280 of record CM076682.1, on the reverse strand, counting down.
AATATAATGTTACCCAGCATATTGTGAAGATGTTAACTTTTATGTTGGCAAAACTCTGCCCAGGGTTAAATTGTGTGAATGGCTTTCAGTACTGTGGTTGTAATTGAGTGATTTAGCCTCATCTGCCTTTCCTATTAGGTTTGCATATGTTAATAGAAAATTGTCGAGTGTCGGCTCCAAGTTAAAAAAAACTGTGGTGCCGGGGCCCCCCATAAAAGTTAAAAAAAAAACATTGGTGGTCAGGGCCCCCCTACAAAAAAAAAAAGAAGTGGTGACCATGGCCCTCCTATAAGTTAAAATAAAAACATTGGCATCCAGGCCCCCAGAATTTTTTTTTTTTTTTAAAACATTGGCGCCAGGGCCCCCACATAAAAGTTTTTTAAAAATCATTAGTGGTCAGGGCCCCCATAAGTTAAAAAAAAACACTGGCACCAGGGCCCCCCATAGGTGGTCAGGGTTCCCCTACAAGATAAAAAATAAATTGGTGACCAGGGTTCCCCTATAAGTTAAAAAAAAACATTGGCGTCAGGGCTCCCCATAATTTTTTTTCTTTAGAACATTGACGCCAGGGCCCCTCAAGTTTTTTGAAAATCATTGGTGGTCAGGGCCTCCCATAAGTTAAAAGAAACATTGGTGCCAGGGCCCCCCTACAAGATAAAAAAAAATAATTGGTAACCAGGGCCCCCCTATAAGTTAAAAAATAATTGGCATCAGGGCCCCCATATAAGTTTTTTAAAAAAAACATTGGTGCCAGGGCCCCCCATAAAGTTTTTTAAAAAAATTGAAGCCAGCCCCCCCCTTACAAGTTAAAAGGAAACATTGGGGCCCCAGAGAATATTTTTTTAAAAAAAACATTGGTGGCAGGGGCCTATAAAGTATTAAAATAATACATTGGTTGCTAGGGGTTTAATAAAATTTTAAAAAAAACACATTGGTGTTCAGTAGAACTGAACTCATGGCTTCAGGACTTCAACTTCGGCTCCTTTTATGGCTTCGGGTCTTTTCTAGGTCCAGTAAAATACTGATGACAACAACAAAAAAATGTACCCTTATTTTATAACCTGAAGATTTTCACCAGGGCACATGGTGGAAAATGTGGTACAGATATGGGACCTGTTATCCAGAATGCTCAGGACCTGGGGTTTTCCGGATAACGGATCTTTCCGTAATTTGGAAAGTCTACTAGAAATTCATTGAAGCATTAAATAAACCCAATAGGCTGGGTTTGCTTCCAATAATTAATTATATCTTAGTTGGGATCAAGTAAAAGCTACTGGTTTATTATTACAGAGAAAAAGGAAACCATTTTTAAAAATTTGGATTATTTGGATAAAATGGAGTCTATAGGAGACAGCCATTCCGTAATTCGAAGCTTTCTGGATATCAGGTTTCCGGGTTAAGCGATCCTATACCTGTATACCAAAACTGCCTGTCCACTGAATATTATTTCCACTCTTTTAAAGTACATCATTTATAATACAAAGAACATTTTACACAATAAACAGAAGAATTTCCACTGCCAGGTATTGAAGATACTTCTTACCTTGCCCCCCCCATTTAAAAAGGGAGATTAGTTAATATATGAATTATGCTGGATGAATATGTTAACTATGATGGATTCCCTATTATATTTTTCCTGAAGCTGCTAAACCAGTCTGTATCTTTGAATGACAGTTCCTTGACAGTTCATAGATACATTCATACATTTATACATACTGTATGCATACATATGAACTTCAACTGAATATAATAGACCAGGTGGCGTTTTTTTTTTTTACACAACAGATAATAGGAGGCTGAGCAGAGTGGAGATGATAGCAAAAATGTTGCAGTAAAAGCTTCTGCTACATATAAAACATTTTTCTAGGCTCAAGAGATATGCCTGGTCACAAAAGGATTTAGGCTATTGGTGTTGCTTTCCCTTTAATCAAAATGTTCCTTTTTGGAAGATGGTAGGGCATCTAACTATATATACTGTATATATATATATATTTATATATGTATATCGAGGAAGAAGGGCTTCCGCACACACAGGACTTACAAATCAATTATTGGTGTTTATTCAAATACGGGGAGACCTGTATTAGGTCTCCCCGTATTTGAATAAACACAGATAATTGATTTGCAATTCATGTGTGTGCGGATGCCCTTCTTCCTTGCTACATCCCTGTTTATGGACTCTGCACCCAGGCATGGCAAACTTCATGAGACGTGAGTGCTGGTATTTTCTTTGATGTTATATATATATATACAAATAAACATTTATTCTGATGCCTGGTGATGAAGATCAGCTCTGTTTTTCAGATATGTAATATAGCATATAATTACTAGGTACTCTGTTTATGCTTTAAAACAATAAACAGTTACTGTCCTTTTATTTCATCTAGATGGTGTAAGTTACAACATTTATTTATAGACTACAGCTTTTAGCATGTTTTTATCCTAATTCCAAATACTAAGCAAATTCTAATTACGTCACATTACATACACATTTACAAGGAGTGTAAAATAATCAGTTTATTAAATATGTTTAATGGCTAGACAGATGGGCAAAGATTATTTTTGTTGTTGTTATAAAGTCAACATCATTGATTGATAAGACAGATGACATGTCTGGATCTAGGTGATTAATGTCTTCTTATTTAGCAGCTCTAAAGTATATTTACTAAGTTTGTGTATGACATTGTTACTGCCTGCATGTAGGAATAATATTGAGATAATCATATTTCATCAAGAATATGACAAGTGAATCCAAAACCTTAATTCGACACTTGTTTCGTTAAAAAGTTGACAAGTAACTAGAATCTTGTGCGATATGATTATCTCCAAAACCATACTGGTTTCACAAAATGCTGTTTCCAAGAAATATGGCTTCTGTGTTGAAGTAATCATACATATAATGACATGTTATCACTGGATAGATGCTCTAACATACTCACAATATGACTGCTGAGTTTGATCAAAGTGGCCTCCTGGCTTTTGTACAGGAGGATGGTGAGCACCTACATTGTCTGTAATAACAAGGCATTTGAGCTATATTGTGCTTTATATAAAGGTGACAGAATCTGTATGTGCACACAGTCACTAGAAGCAAAAAGGATAATTTTGCAATAATGCTGAGAATTTGGAGGGCATGCCATTGTTATAGTTGTAGCATGTAAGGCCATTGACTATAATAATAATAATAATTGAAATAACATTTATAAGAAGTTTATATTAACACCCATGATAAGTTTGTGAATCTCCCTCAAGATAAAAACCAATGATATACCCATGAATATAATTCTAAATGCTGATCTTTTGGGGTAATTTTGATAAACATTTAAAAATTGGTATGATTTCATTGTTTATAGACTTTTTTTTTTTTACCCCCAAGCTTTTATCTGGGATGGTTTTGCTTAATACTTCGTTTTTTTAATCTTACTTAACTATTCCTATTGTGATCACTCAGTTGGGGGCATTACCATGTGACTCCGTTCTTCTGTAATACAAATGACAACTCAGTGTGAGATATTGAACTGATTCATTCAGTGCCCCAAATGCATATAAATCCTGCATTTAAAGCATGCAGTTTATTGCAAAAATTTTTATTTTTCTGCTGTGCTCTGAAGCTCATTGTTTGGATAGGAGGCTATGATGCTGGCCGTTAGAGGTACAATTCTCACTATTTTCTACAGTCCACCTTCACTTTGGTACCTTAACTTTGTCAGTAGGTTAAATCTGGTTCCATTTATTTTTTAGACTTTTAATGTTATTGTCTCTTCTTGAACTATCATTTAAAGGTTTGGCTTTTGCTTTGCTGAGCTGTTGGTGCCAGCCCATAGACAAATGAGTCGCTTTTTAAATCTGCATGTTCAGATTCTAATTATAGTAACAAAGGGGTTGTTGGCAGTTCTTGTTTTATCTGTTTGCAGAAATGACTTTAAACTAAACATCTGGAGAGGGAAACAATATAATATTTGAAATCTATGCCAAACAATTATGCAAACTTTGCAACTTTAAAATGTCAGCAAAGCAGAAATATATTACTTTTGAAACTCGGACCGATTGTTTATTTTAGAAATGTTGTGCCTTGTTTTCCAAAAAAAAAAACAATCCAGAAACCCAAAAACAATATTCATAAGTCATATTCATTTGCATGTAATGAATTGTAGCTTTCTCATAAGCATTGATAACCTGAACCATTTAGGTGTATTAAAAGGTCTTCCATTAATTTATATTTGTTTTTTTGGGTATAATTAGTTTCTTCAACTAGAACTTGAATCTTAAGATTAAGACCTATTTGTAATTGTTCTGTTTTATTTTTATACAAAAGCAACAGAACAATAATAATTTCACAATTAGTATATTATAAGAAGCAGAGGTTTTTATTTTCACAGCCAATGGTCATTACATTTGTCTTATGGTATTTATATGTGTGTTTCTGTGTATATATGAAGACATTAAGGGGCACATTTACTTAGCTCGAGTGAAGGAATAGAATAAAAAATACTTCGAATTTCGAAGTATTTTTTTGGCTACTTCGACCATCAAATTGGCTACTTCGACCTTTGTCTGGGACTTCGAATCGAACGATTCAAATTAAAAATCGTTTGACTATTCGACCATTCGATAGTCGAAGTACTGTCTCTTTAAAAAAAACTTCGACCACCTACTTCGCCACCTAAAACCTACCGAGCATCAATGTTAGCCTATGGGGAAGGTCCCCATAGGCTTTCCTAGCATTTTGATCAAAGGAAAATCATTCGATCGATGGATTAAAATCCTTCGAATCGTTTGTTTCGAAGGATTTAATTGTTCAATTGAACGATTTTTCATACGATCATTTGAACGAACGAATATCGGTAAATCCTTCGACTTCGATATTCGAAGTCGAAGGATTTTACTTCTATGGTGGAATATCCAGGGTTAATTAACCCTGGATATTCGACCCGAAGTAAATGTGCCCCTAAAAGTTAGAGTTTGTATCCTGATCCGTTTAAGGTGTGTCATGTTTTATTGAATCTTTGGGTATAAAAATGTTAACTAATTTTGACAAATGTTATCACAACACTTTATTCTGACATAATAATGAAATAAGGGCAAACTAATTAGCACTTCATTTGAAAAACTGACCTTCAATTCACTGACGCCTCTAAAATATTCTTTAATGCCATTGTTAATTTAAATTTTGAGTACAAGTCGGATGGATCAATGTTTTCTAAGGATTTTATATATTTTTTTAACTATTATATATATTTTTAATGTACAAATTGGCTGTATTATGTTAGAATTTTATATGAAACTCATATTAAAACATAAACTATATTATTTAATGGACCTCAGATTTTTAACTTAATTTATATTTTTAAGCTTAACTATGGTTTTGGAATAATGGAATAATAAAGCATTTGTGCTATGTTATAGTGCATTAAATGACAGCATTTTATTTTTTTAAACTATTTGTTTATAAACTGTGTAATATAAGATACTAGTGATTCTGTTGTAGTGAAAGGAATTAATGCACTTTTGAATCCAGAAGAAGTTTTTATGCCCTGTTCAATGTCACAACTTCATGAGAACTGTATTTGGAAATGCGCATGATTTTTGCAATTTAGCATTGTAGACTGCTTAAATATTAGTAAATAATTTTTAAATTACAAAACTATTATTAAGCAGAGGGTGTTTGTTTAAAGGGCATTAAATAATTATTCGGTTTTATTAAAATAAAGTGCTTATTTTTAGTATTCCCTTTTTATGAACCTAAGATGTGAGCATTATAAATTAATTAATGAATGTAGCCTGTTTGCAGTAACATGGCAAGATATGCTGTAAAACACTGGCCCAAATTAATTGAGCAAGAGAATATGAAAAATAAATAAAGGCAATTGGGAAATAAATCAATTTTCATTTTAATACTGTATTACATATAGGAATTTATATAAAAATCACACCTATAATATAATTTGCTCTGCAGAAGAGGTAGTTCATGCAAGAATAATCTGAATAAAGCATATATTAATTCATTATTGGACACTTTTATACAATGGTATGTGGTAGACAATGTTCTAAAGCCAAAATGTATTTATAATTAAAGTTTATAGTCTTACGTTGATTTGTTAACTATAATAATATTGTTATTATTCAAATGAATGTTAAGGGATTTAAAGTGCATTCTCCATGCCCATTAAATCCCATAAAGTAACGTCAGACTTTGTGGACAATTCAACGCATAAATACAGCTTTTATCAACACCACAGATGGGTTGACAGTCTGACTTATCAATAGATAATGCATTCCTTCCCTAGTCATAATGTGTAAGCTCCATGTCCCATGCAATCACAATTGCTACTTGCTCGTTAAAGCAGTTTTGTTCCATTTGGGGAAAGTTCAATGTAGCAGCATATCTGTGTGCACAGCTTGAGAACTTAAAGAAAGTGTTATATATGTTGATTATGGGTCTATCAATTTAGATAAATCTATAATGATCACTAGTATTAACTCATTCAAATATTGATTCTGAATTGATCACATTTTACAGATTACATTGGAAAGCATTTTCACACTTCCAGTGAAGTCAACTGAATGAATTTCAGATGAAAATGATCGCTGCCCATAGTCTTCAATGGAATTTAACATCCCAGTGACAACAAATCCTAAAGGCTCAGAAAATAATAAATATAGATTTTGATGCATATTTATCAGATCAACCAACCTGGTACAGCAAAACTGATGGACTAGTTGGATTGATTCCATCATGTTTGAATTTCTGAGAATCTTGCAGGAAATCAAGAGGATTGTGTCCAATTTAAATGAATCTTATGTTTATGGGATTCATAGATTCCTTAAGATTAATCTACCCCAAAGATCCATATCAAGTCAAAACTTTGGGGCCCATTTACTTAGCTCGAGTGAAGGAATAGAGGAAAAAAAACTTCGAATTTCGAATGTTTTTTTTGGCTACTTCAACCACCGAATGGGCTATTTCGACCTTTGACTACCACTTCGACTTCGAATCGAACGATTCAAACTAAAAATCGTTCGACTATTCGACCACTCAATAGTCAAAGTACTGTCTCTTTAAAAAAAACTTTGACCCCCTAGTTCGCCACCTAAAAGCTACCGAAGTCAATGTTAGCCTATGGGGAAGGTCCCCATAGGCTTAGCTATCTTTTTTTGGTTGAACAAAATCGTTCTATGGATGGATTAGAATCCTTCGAATCGAACCATTCAAAGGATTTAATCGTTCCATCGAACGATTTTTCGTTCGAACGTTCGATCAAACATCGCTAAATTTAACTTCGACAGTCGAATATCGAGGGTTAATTAACCCTCGATATTCGAACATAAGTAAATTTGCCCCTTTGCGTTCGTTTTGCAATTAATAGGACACAATCATTGACATATTGACTGTATGTACCATCCTGGTAAAGGGATAAAGCCAATATAACAATGACATTCGTTTAAAAATTCTAGCATTTTATTGTATTACTGCTTATTGTGGTTGTGAGTTTGTAATTGTTTTAGTCCAGAGAATCTGAGAGCCTAAGGATTTTAGTACGCAGCCTCTATTTCACCCATAGCAAGACCAACATGTGCAACATTGTCTAGATAGGAATTACCTGCTGAGCTGCATAGGGCAATTTAATAATATGTGTAAACGTAAGTGTTAAAACTGACCCGACACAATAATGCTCTTGTTAGGTGGTCTAGTGGTGTTTTGTGATATATTTGTCCTTCTGTGTAACTGTCAATCATCTGTATATACTGAGAGCAAGCACATGCAGGACTCAAGATGTAGTGCAGTTAGGTTAATTATGAAGAATTATTTGCTCTTTTGGTAAGCAACTTACACTGATGATTTTTATTTTAACAAATAAGAATATTTTTCCACTTCTGACCTATAGTTCTTAGGGATTATATGTGAAATATTTTTTGGTTTTTATTTTCTATTCACATCTAGCTGCTTCTGTTTTTTTACAATGTATGATGAAGCATTGTAAATCAAAATATTCTTTATGTCTACCAAACCTCTCTCCTGTGGAACAGTTATATCAATAAATATTTGTAAGGATATCATGCACTGTATCTGATGCAGTATGAAGATTAATTGAAAATGTGGCTGAACCAAATGTTTTATGTTTTATTAACATTTGAACTGACGAATCTTGAGGCATTCCCAGCAGCTGTAATTTTATCATAGCTGTTAATACTTTGCTAAAAGTCCAGAAAATTACCTATTTATTTAAGCAGGTTGGCTTGTCAATTAACACTTTATGAATTCAATTATTTCCTGTGTGTTTTCCCACTCAGCACTGCGCGCTAACCTCTAGCATGTTGTTTAGTTGGAAAGAAGCAGAAAAAGTTAAAGCATTGTGTTAAAATTAACTTCATGTATAGAGGGACTTTCTGAATTAGTAAAAATCATCTTTTCGTGTTACTGTAAATCCTGTGGAATATGTTTTTTTCCTACAAGGATTCATAAAGAAGTCTTTAAGTTTAAAAAAAAAGGTAATTGGCATGCATCCTAAGTAACGAACACACACATTTATTTGTGCAAAGTGCTGAGATTGGTGTACTTCTTCACTGCATTAAAAATTCCAAACATCATTCTCTGCTACGGAATATGCTCCTTCAATGCCTAGTTTAATATTTTCATGATGCTATGCAATCTATAAATAAGAAACAGCGATATAAACGGCTGGGTTTGGGAACTTTTCCCAAAACCAATATTTTTTAGTATCATATTCACTGGCATGTAAGCCCGGATTCATTTCTGTGGTGTGTCACGCCAAAGGGTCCTATTGCCCGCTGGAGCACGTGCATGCATGTGCTGGAGCGCTGTCGTTTAGCACTTTTTAGAATGTGGCTTGGTGGCATACTGCCCCCACAGTCTTGCTGCCCTAGGCCCGTCCCTTTGTGGCCTCTCCACTAATCCGGGCCTGCTAGCATGTATTATGTCAATAACTGAAAAGAAAAATAGTAGTGGGATTCCCCAAAAATCAAAACAAAAATAAATAAAAATTAAAAATAATGTATTAGGATATCAAAAGAGGCACCCCTCTTTTCATGTCCTAATAAATTATTTGTATTTAGATTTTTTGGGGAATCCCACTACTATTTTCCTTTTCAGTTACTGATATGTATCCTTAGACTCAGTTGGACAGTGAGATTTCTCTCTCCTGACCTCACTTGACATATGAATTATTGAATATAATTCAGGTGGTGCTATTAACTGTACCTACATTGCACCAATAGTCTTTCAAGGATATGTATTTTATATGAAAAATGCAGCATTGTAATTCAATGTGCCAAGTACTAATCTGTAATTTCTTTCAAACTCTTGTGAAAACAACCCTGAATAAATATGTTCTAGATGTTCAGCAATGTGTAGATATGTATAATGGGGTGTGTCCTCAATTGCATCTACATTATAAAACAACAAAGAAAAATAGCAATTTTTTGGAATCTATCAATAATATTAATAATTTTTTTTTTATAAAGATACAAAATGCAGATTAAACAAATATTCTAAATATCACCTTTTGTACTGTGCTCCTTTCTGCAGCTAAGACTTGTTTAAGCAATGTACCATGTGTGGCAGAATGATGGTCGCAAATGAAGTCATACCAGATTGATGATAAAATCTCAAAATGTTTTGGGATTCTTTGCCAGCCTAACTTTTTAAAATTTTTTAAATGAAGCGTGCCTGTTTGGTTTAGTAATCGAAATGTAGAGGCTTTAAAACATAAACAATCAAATATGTTGTGTGTTGTTTAATACGTTATTTTAAATTGCCTTCACGGTAGCTTCTGTACTGTGAATGTCTTCATTATCTTGAATGGAGTGCCCAATTCAACAGATTAAACCAACAGAAATGTTTTGCGTGGTTAAACCTTTTATTTTGCTTTTACTTCTGTGTTCTGCATCACCTATTAGATCGGCGGCAGCCTGTTATAGCATAGAGGGGGTTAAAAACAACCATTGCTGCTTTGTCAAGCTGATCTTTTGCTTTTATTTTGCTTCCTCAGAATAGGCCCTCAATTATTGACTTCACATACAACTTTGATAAACCTGCCTAACTGAAGGTAAAATAATAAAGAAAAACAACTAATTAAAAAATATTTATTAAGATTTTTATTTTTATTGGGCTTTGACTCCTAAAAAAATAAAAAGGAAATAAAAGAGATAAATGTCTTGAGTATGAGAAAATTCACTTGGTACAGAAACGCTTCTGTGCATTTGTGTCTGTAATAAAGTAAAAATATTTTTAGTGTGGTGTATTTTAAAAATGAAAATATTATATAAACTAACTTTTTATTTTAGCCTCTGTATCCTTTAACTTGCTAATATCTTTTATTAAAGTCTCATGCTAGTATAAGAAAAACTTTAAATATCCAAGAGAATAAACAAGCCTCTACTGATTCTCTTTTAAGTAATCCCTATAACAAATATTTATTTGCAAAGCTTTTAAAACCTGAGTTTTTTTTCACACCGTCTTTGTGCTTTTAGACTTTCATTGTTCCCACCCTTTGTGATATCCTTTCTTTCATTCTTTGTGTCATTTCTTTGCAAGTAGTTATTTTTACTTTTTTTTCTAGGGCTTCTATCCCACTGTGTTTCGGCTGAGCACAAAGGGTAATCGCGCACCCATACTAAATGGGACTTATCTTCAGTATGGCTATTATCTGATGAGATTTTCCAGCTCATGCTAGTATAAGAAAAACTTTAAATATCCAAGAGAATAAACAAGCCTCTACTGATTCTCTTTTAAGTAATCCCTATAACAAATATTTATTTGCAAAGCTTTTAAAACCTGAGTTTTTTTTCACACCGTCTTTGTGCTTTTAGACTTTCATTGTTCCCACCCTTTGTGATATCCTTTCTTTCATTCTTTGTGTCATTTCTTTGCAAGTAGTTATTTTTACTTTTTTTTCTAGGGCTTCTATCCCACTGTGTTTCGGCTGAGCACAGAGGGTAATCGCGCACCCATACTAAATGGGACTTATCTTCAGTATGGCTATTATCTGATGAGATTTTCCAGCCAAGGATCATAGACAATAGCCAGGTGCAAGCCGTTCACACTTTGACTTATCAATTTAATCAGTATTGCAGGCCCTTTACACAACAGACTCACCAGCGTTCTACCTTACAATAGGATAAAGACATCTGTACTTTCAATTTTTATATTGATCTGGAAAATAAACGATCATTTCACTGATACTACAGAATATTTCTTTATTTAACATTTGTTCAGTATATATGTATTCATTAAACTGTTAATCATTATGAGTCATAAAGAGCATTTCTACACACACATACATTGTGTAACAATATGTGATTACATCAACATATCACAGACACCAAATAGGTACAGATCTATATTAAACTAAAATCATCTGCCAATTATATATATTATTTTTTTAATGGTGCATACTATTGTTCCTTAGTAAATAGGTACATATTATACATCACTGGGATTTCTTTCCCAGCTTTTTGATTTAACACATAAATATTTTAAGGCAGTTTATCTGGGAACTGGTCATTTTCAATGTAACTAAAAATAATATATTTTCTCTTTTCACATTTACAAAAATAAATCTGTCTGATGTTAATATCCCATATTAGTATCAGTACATAAACTGCAAATACGTGGGTTGGAGTGTTTGAAAAGGTAGGAAGCGGTTATGCTGAGTCTCTTTAAGCAGATATAATAAATATTGTTTTATTTTTAAATTTGTCTTACATGTGAATAGAATTTTAAAATTCTTCCTGAATAGGTTCTGAGAATAAGGGAATACTTCAAATCATACACACTACTACATATATAAATAATATCACATAATGATTTTTTCTTTTATATACTGCACATAATTTGAAAAAAGTAGAACTTAGTTTATGTTTAAACATTGGAGAAAAAGCTCCACAATTTGCTATTTTGTGGGCACCCTGCAGAGTGCGGGGAATCTAAAGAAATTAGGTGTAGGGATAAAACGCATTATTTCGGCATTTGGAGCCTGTGAAGATTGGCCTATGGATACGGACATGGTTTGTCACTCTTCATCTCCAGTCCTATAGGATAAAAGAAATGCCTACTTTTATTTTCTTCAGCAAATCAGTTGTAAATTCAAACTTGGGCAACTTGGGTAAGTGAGAGGTGAAATATACTACTGTGTTTTTTTGTTTACATGGGTGGTGGTTGCTAGTTCTTGCTTATTGTTTTAAGGAATTTAATAATGAGATTATTGTATTTTCTTCTTGCATTACAAACATCTATCTCTACTTTTTTCTGTTTGGGTTTCAACGTTAATTTTATGAATGCTTATTTTATAAGGAAGCGCACAGCTGTCATCGCATTTCTTCCGATGTTTGGCATGTTGTTAAATTATAAATTAAGGACATAGAAGAGGTATGTTATTTATTAACATTTCCACTGTTACAATGTTGAAGCATAGATGAGCTATTTTTCCACTTCCACTTCTGAAATTCATCCAGAATGAGCAATGCATTTCCAAAAAAATACAGACCAGGTATGGGCAACAGACAATGTCACAAAATCTTCATGTTTTACCAGTTACGAATCCTGAAGGTAATAAATTGTATGCTCGAAACAGGCCTGACCAGGTCATCAGTGTCTTTTTAGTTGGAAAGCAAAACAGATTTAAAAGAAGAGAAAGGGTTAAGGTTTGACAGTGATATCTCCAACACAGTTAATCCACATAAAGCTCTAGGATTTCTCAGTAGTCATCTCTGTGGTTTTCATTAGCATTTTCTTCTCCTTCTTTTGTGAAATCTTTTCTTCTTTCTCTTTACCCTTGCACGCTTGCAGAAATTAGCATATTATACCAGGACTAGAAGATGTAAGAAGCCGACCCCCTGCTGTTCAGTGGATTGTGCAATCTGCAGGCGGCATCAATTTTTTAGCAGCTTGCTCATTGCTCATTACAGTCAGAGCACCAAGTGTCTCTCAATCCAGGACTATTTCCCCTGGTTCTGCAGGCAAGCATATGGGCTTTGTATAGCTATATCAGTACTCTCAGAGCATAAATATGATTGAATGTACTTGTTTCTCAATTTATCTTTGTACCAGTATAGATTGTATAGAGCTTAGAGTTTGGTATCCAACTAATGGTTTCCAATTATATCTTGCAATTATGTCCTGCAAAGCTTCATTGTGGATAATTGACAGCAATTTCCAAGCCTTGCTCTTGGCATATTACTCTTTGGTCTCTTGTCTTCTGTTACAGAGTGGAGCTGAAGTAGATGTACCTAAATAACAATAAGCACAATGGGTTTTGCTGTCATTTAAAAATAAGAAAAAAATATATGTATTGTAGCACACAAAAATATTTAAATATTTAAATATTTAGTAGATTCCGTGGCTTCTATGGTAACAGGTTTTTTATAGGAAATTGCTCAGCTGATCTACTAGTTAATCTTGTTGAAAGGCTGCAAGGTTTGGAACAGTAATGTGTGTATAAATGTATACATTAGTGCACAGGACTGTATTCAGGGGCATAACTACAGAGGAAGCAGACCCTGCAGCTCAAGGGGGGCCCAGTAGGTATAAGGGCCCCATAAGACCCTCCTTCATATAGAAATGAAATGCATATTGGTAAAAAAAAAAGGTCAGCCTCTAGACATTTTGCAGGCCTGAAAAATAATTTGCTGTGGGGACCAGTGATATCTAGTTACACCACTGACTTTATTAACACTCTTAACATCATAGGTAGAAATGGATTTGGATTATTTTCAGTCTAGTCTTCTTTTATCTGCACCTTAAAGGACCAGAATCACTAGAAAATAAAGAATGTATACAAAAGGGCTCACTTATGAAGCAATTGAAGCAGTTGGGGTCATGCAAAGATGATTGCAGTTGTTGTTCTATTCATTAAAGGTACTTGCGTCCAAAGCCATGCCTTGCACTTTCACATAGTTGCACTTGGAGCATCTGGGTCCATCCTGCCTGCTCTTATGAATTGCACAGTGTACCTATTGATGCAGGGGAAGCGTTACCAAAACAGGTTGCATGTAAAAAGACTTGGACAAATGTTGAGTGCCATTGAGTGTCATTGAGTGCCGGAATGGATTACATCCCATCACAAAAGATTTTCAGGGCAATTGCAACCGCATCATTAATGCATTGCCCACAATTGCGCCAGACCCTTTGTTCTGAGAGTTTTATACATTAAGCTCAACTGTACTTATACTACCATGTGTTCTGGGGGCATTATGTGGAATTAGCACAGTATTTAGCCTGCCATTTTTTTAAAGTTATATATGAAACTGATGCTAAATGTATAATGAAAAGTTTTCTGGTATGAAATTGGCAGTGCATATATCCTCTATGTGTTCTGGGTATTATACCCTAGGATTTTATGAATAGCCCCAATAACAAGCCAAACACATAAATCACATACTATCTATGGTTAAGACAAGGTATGTATGCCAACTGAAATGAACAGCTTGGATTTTTAAATGGGTGGTCCACCTTTATGTTTACTTACTAATGTTATAGAATGGCTAATTCTAAGCACCTTTTCAACTGGCCTTCTTGTTTTTTTTTATAGTTTTTGAATTATTTGCCTTCTTCCTTGGACTTTTCAGCTTTCAAATGGCGTTCACTGACCCCCATCTAAAAAACAAATGCTCTGTAAGGCTACAAATGTATTGTTATTGCTACTTTTTGTTACTTATCTTTCTATTCAGGCACTCTCCTATTTGTGCTAGGGTAATTTGGACCCCTTGCTGAAATTGCAAACTGGAGAACTGCTGAATAAAATATCACTCTCTACATCATACTTAAAAATTTATTTAAAAGTGAACCACCCCTTTAAAGTTATTGTTCCATTACTTTGTTTATTGTTCTATTACATTCACTGCATTTGTAAGGTGCAGGACCACCATCAGAAATCGCAGGGCCCCATATGACAACATTTCCTGGGCCTTCCTCACCCCACAGGTCTGCCCCTCATCACACAGTAAAAAAACAAAAAAAATATGGGTGGCTAGGGTTCCCACATATTAATAAAATTAAAAAAATATTGGTGGTCAGGGCCCCCCCATAAAAAACATTTGTGGCCAGGGCCTCCCCATTATAAAATATTGGTGGCTAGGACCCCACATGAGAAAAAAAATTGGTGGCCAGGGCCCCCCCATAAATTTAAGAAAATTGGTGGCCAGGGCCCCTTAAATGTCCATGCCTTCCCGAAGTCAGCTGCTCACAGAAAGATGGGGGGCCCGGCTAATCAAGTAAGTGTGGCGTGGCCGGGCCCCCCTTACCCTCGGGCCCCCAACAACTCTCCCCCCTGTCCCCCCCTGATGGCGGCCCTGCTAAGGTGTATCTTGTATCATCTGTAACAACTGTTTATATAAACTGTAGACTAACCATCTAAAATTTGTTGTTTAGAGATTAAAAGTAAAGTAAAAAGTAATGTAAAACTGTGTACTGTCATAATCTCTATGTAGTATTGTTGCACAGGCTGAAAAATTCGTAGTTCACACCCAACCCTTACTTACCTGAAACCCCGGGCCGGTGCTCCTATCAGCAGAAAACTGCACCGGCCCAGGGGTTATACCAGCAAGCACCACGGAGCGCTTTTCTTCCCGCTTCTTCTTTCTTCAAATTTCCTGGGGCAGACCCATGTGCAGTTGAAAGAAATAGGCAACTTTTAATTCAAAGTTCGGCTTTTCGTTCTAATGCACATGCGCAGCCGAGCAAAGAAAGAAGAAGACAGAAGATGATCGCTCTGTGGTATAACTGTGGTGCTCACTGGTATAACCCCCGGGCCAGTGCAGTTTTCTGCTGATAGGAGCACTGGCCCAGGGTTTCAGGTAAGTCAATACAATCACTTGGGGGTGCCTAACATTTGCCACCCCCAAGTGCACGAAGACTTTCCTTCTCTTTTAAAATTACCATGCGTGGCTTTTTTGGCGCACAATGGTAACTTGTTCAGCGCTGCTGAACAAATTTTTGAAATTGTTGGACCTACAACTAATGATTAAATAAAGAAGCAGAGGTTTGAAAATCTTAAAAACCTTGATTTTGTACAACTTTATTTTTGCATCTATTGCTAGCTCAACTTTGTAAAATAATATAAACCGCGTGCATACCCTATGTCAGCCTCACTGGCTCATGAGGGCATGCCTTATAAAAACCTCTAGCTTTCACATTATATGGGGAGTCCTATGCTTACCCTCTGCCTATGGCAGGCAGCATATAAAGGGTTTCATTCCTAAGCCAACACAGCTGGCATAGTCAATTGCCCCAGGTATAAATGCTCTGTGCATGGGCCTTAATGAGGGCAATGTTAGAGCTCCAGCACTTGTGCATGTGGCAATGGTAAATAAGTAAAATATTGGCTTTTTATTACAGGTGTTGTTGGGTCTAAAAAATTACAAATATATTTGAGCTATTTGTACTGGCAGACAAAATTAATTGAGTAAATAATTACTTTATGAAAAGGAAGACGTTTGTTTCAATTTCTTGAGTGATTCTAAAATAACAAATATTTTATACCTGGTGTGCTATATGAGAGAGGAAAACATGCAGACATGGACCTAAAGTGCTGAACTCCGTGATTCTGAAAATATTCGACATAAGAAAAAAAAACCAGCAGAGGGTGCTTTAAGGACAGTTAAGCTTTGGATACAGGCTATGGCACACAAGTGCTTGTTAGATGCAACTTCATTATTTATTTGTCTTGCAGCAATGCTGATACAAGGTCACAGGGGCCATATATATATATATATATATATATATATATATATATATATATACATATAGTCAAATACAAGAGGTCCTCTGCACTCAACCCATTATCAATATATTTAAGACAGAGACATTTTGTACATACTGCTACTGAAAAATGCCTTACCCTTTAAACAAAACAGGGATTGTTTGTCCATATATTGCAATATATTTAAGCTGGCCAACTACGTCAAAGTCATCCCATATCTGCCCAGTCCTACGCTCAATTTTCATCTGATTCATTAAGAATTCTATTGCTTCATTATACATTTTACAAAGGGACTAGGTTTTACCTGCAACTTACTTGCTGCTTTCAAAGTAAACCCCCATACTTGGCTGCCCTTTTATTAGACACCAGTGGGATCACCTGACTATAGCTGGGAAGGGTGGGAGCTACAACATGGAGCTGGTCACTGCTCCTGTATAACTATAACAAACAAGAGAAAGTTGTGCTCACCACTATTTTTTAAAAACATTAGGCGGGGGTGCAATGAGGGTGTGACCACAAAATACATATAGTCAAATACAAGAGTCCTCTGCACTCAACCCATTATCAATATATTTAAGACAGAGACATTTTGTGCATACTGCTACTGAAAAATGCCTTACCCTTTAAACAAAACAGGGATTGTTTGTCCATATATTGCAATATATTTACTTACTTGCTGCTTTCCCAGCTATAGTCAGGTGATCCCACTGGTGTCTAATAAAAGGGCAGCCAAGTATGGGGGTTTACTTTGAAAGCAGCAAGTAAGTTGCAGGTAAAACCTAGTCCCTTTGTAAAATGTATAATGAAGCAATAGAATTCTTAATGAATCAGATAAAATTGAGCATAGGACTGGCCAGATATGGGATGACTTTGACGTAGTTGGCCAGCTTAAATATATTGCAATATATGGACAAACAATCCCTGTTTTGTTTAAAGGGTAAGGCATTTTTCAGTAGCAGTATGCACAAAATGTCTCTGTCTTAAATATATTGATAATGGGTTGAGTGCAGAGGACTCTTGTATTTGACTATATGTATTTTGTGGTCACACCCTCATTGCACCCCCGCCTAATGTTTTTAAAAAATAGTGGTGAGCACAACTTTCTCTTGTTTGTTATATATATATATATATATATATATATATATATATATATATATTGATCAGTAAAAAGTCAACCTGTCAAAGTGTTCATAGGACAGGAGCAATATATTTTTCTTATAACTGACACCTTTATAGACAAAATAACCCCATCATGGGTCCCTGGCATAGAAATCATAGGATCATTTTTTGTAAGGGGCATGAATGAAGATGGTATGTGAATTCTTCCTAATCCATACAAAATGATTAGCACATAGCCACGCCACCCAGATTTGCTGTGCTTTGCTTGTTATTGTTCCCTTCTTAATGAGACAGTGTTTGCCCCCTTCAGGGTTAAAACCTTATTAGGCAGGTACAGCATCTTTCACTTATAACAGTAAAATTAATTGACAGGTTGTCACCACCCTGACATGTATCTCCAGCTCTGCATAGCTTGATATCTCACATTTTGCACCAGCCTTCTTTGTTAAAAGGGATAATACACAGGAGATATGCAAGGGCATATACTAATACGTACAATCGCTAGGTACTTAAGAAGTATGATATCAAAGTATTTTAAATATAATGGAAAATTATCACACCATGCCTCTGTGTTACATCAGGGTGTAACTTAACAGGGAGTTGTCAGCTTTCGGCTTTATCGCAGAGGAAAGATATTTTTTTTTGGTAGATTTTGCAGGAAAATTTTCTGTACATTACAATCGTTTTCCTGTATCCCGTTTTCTGTTAAACTATATGCATATTTAGCAAAATATCTGCATGAACGAATAACTGTAAATGTGTTCAGCTTCTATTAGACTTATACTTATATGACACAACTAGTATTCCCACCCCATCACCCTACTGTAGAACAGCTGAGCAAGGGGTTGTTCTCGGAGTGAAAGTCCTAGATAATTGCTAGTGAGTAACCACATCAGAACTGTATTTAGGTCTGATGCTGCCCTAGGCATCGGACCTACATACACCCCCTACGTTGTGTGTGTGACGACACAAACATGGACGTCGTGGAAGTGATGTCACGCCAAACCAGCCCAGCCCGCTACCCCTCACCCCTTCAGCTCTTTCACCGGATTTCTAATGGGTAGGGACCTCTACCATTGACATCTATGTGACCTTGACAGGTTTTAGCTGGAGTATTTTCGGATTCAGGCTTTTTGCAGCGCCTGGGCATGATAAAACAAAAAAAATTCTAAATTTTACTGAAAAACTAATTTTTTTTGGGAAAACACAACTCAACCTTAAAATAAGTTGCCCACTTAATGTTTCTTAACTGTATGATGATAGGCTTTAATACCTATGTAGGGACACATAGGCTTACTAATGTACCTAGGCTTACTTATGTTGGGCAGATGCTCATGTATCTAGTTATAATTTACATATCTCAGTTATTGGCCAAGAGGTTTAATGACCACTTCCTGCCACACTTTAAAGGGATACTGTCATGGGAAAAAAAAATTCAGTTAATAGTGCTGCTCCAGCAGAATTCTGCACTGAAATCCATTTCTCAAAAGAGCAAACAGATTTTTTTATATTCAATTTTTAAATCTGACATGGGGCTAGACATAGTGTCAATTTTCCAGCTGCCTCAAGTCATGTGACTTGTGCTCTGATAAATTTCAATTACTCTTTACTGCTGTACTGCAAGTTGGAGTGATATCACCCCCCTCCCTTTTCCCCCCCAGCAGCCAAACAAAAGAACAATGAGAAGGTAACCAGATAACAGATCCCTAACACAAGATAACAGCTGCCTGGTAGATCTAAGAACAACACTCAATAGTAAAAACCCATGTCCCACTGAGACACATTCAGTTACATTGAGAAGGAAAAACAGCAGCCTGCCAGAAAGCATTTCTCTCCTAAAGTGCAGGCATAAGTCACATGACCAGGGACAGCTGGGAATTTGACAAAACGTCTAGCCCCATGTCAGATTTCAAAATTGAATTTAAAAAAATCTGTTTGCTCTATTGAGAAATGGATTTCCGTGCAGAATCCTGTCTGGATGTTCCCATTGAGCCTGGGTTAATTTAATGGAAGTTTAATTTAAGACTTTGGTTTTCTTATCAACTGATGAGATTCTAACTAACTCCAACCCTACACAAAGTGGAAAGAGCCCACCTAGAACAGGGTCCATAGGGATTTTTTTCCTGACAGACCCTAGCAGGCCAGTGGTATTCCCATTCATTTCTATGGGGTTTTTAAAGGCGTATTCATAAAAGGGTGAAATTTCACTTTCACCCATTGATAAATATGCCTTTCAAAATCCCATAGAAATGAATGGAGAGCTGCGGAATAGTGTGACAGTACTATGCAAGTTAGTTGGGTCAGCAAGTTATAAACAATGATATTCACATATTGTGATTGGAGTTAGTATACATACAATAGCTAGTGTCTGCACTAACAGAACAAACTATCCAGCAAATAATGTTTCTTTTTCTTAAACAAGATTAATGGACATATTTGTAGCCCTTTGCCTTCTTCTAATTCAACAACTAACACTTCGCACCATCAATGTGAAAAGGCCAGAATCTATTGACATATATAAAAGTAAGATCAAAGAATATACCTTACGGGCTTCAATAAGTTAGCTGATAGAATGCTAAATCAATATTTATTTTTCATTACCTCTGTGCTTTATGATTTTCATTCTGTTCTTGTTAAATTAAAAGAGGTACTGGTGATCTAATATTTCTGAGCTGTGTCTTTCAACATGAATCACATATAGGGGGTTATTTATCAAAGTCCAAATTTGTCTCAGTATTTTCTGCTATAAATTCCAATCAAACCCACTGGGGGTTTTTCTGCTTATTTATTATTATATTTTCCCGAAAATTTGCTTTGAAGGAAAAAATCAGATTTTCACAAATTTTTTGATTTTTCATCAGATTTTCACGATTTTCACAAATTTTTCACCCGAAAACTTCGGAGTATTGCACGAAATCCAGCGCACATCAAAAAAACATTGGGACTTTTCCCATTGACTTATATGCAACCTCGACAGGTCTGAGATGCCGGATTTTCAGATTCAGATTTTTTTTCCATCCTCGGGGGTTTAATAAATTTTGAAAAATGAGTGATTTTTTAAAAGTCGGATTTTATATAGAAAAATCACGGATTTTCCGTGATTTTTGCATTCAGAGTTTAGTAAATAACCCCCTTAGACATGTGCCATTGCCAGTCATGAATCCAGAAGCAACTCAAAACTTCCAGGGACATCCTAGTGATGATTGCTCACTACACTTGTTTCATTGGGATGGCAGACAAACATTTTGCAGAATGGTCCATTTCACCCAGTGCAGCTTCTGTTAACTGCTCAGTTCAAATCAAAGCTGGGTTTACCCACAGTATAATACAGGAAACATACCAGCCAGTCCAAAATAGAAAACTGGCTGCAGAAAATAAAACAAAAAGACAGAGCATAGGATTTCTTGGTTAGAAAAAACAGCAACTTTAAATTGGAGGTAAAATACTTCAAGACACCCACATATCGTTAACTAACAATACTTACTAAAGGGCCAATTATTGCATTATGTGCTATCCTGATATATATTGTGCTGATTATGGGTAATATTGTAGTTCCCTAGAGTCACTTCCAGAGGATATCCCATATAAAAAATATCATCTCATGGCATTTACCATTGAAATGTGTATGTAAATGGCAGTAGTTTACTAGGCAAGTAGTATACAATGAACCTGTATGGGGAAATACATACTGTTATGTATCACAAGTGACTAGCTATGATGAAGAACAAGGAAACACAGTAGTGCCATTGAAAATACACATACAGAATTACAATACTATAAGGTAGGCATAGTGTCTGGAATAGGGTCAGATTTTTGACATTTACTATGTAACCTCCTATTTACCAAGTAACCATTAATGGAATGTGATAAAAATACATTAGAAAGACTGGCATTTCTTCATGATACTAGTACATCCAATTGTGTAAGTATTAAAGAATATTATTCATTTTAAATAACCGCACTACAAAGGCTTTCCTTAGCCTATTTACCAAGCTGAGCAGATTTACTTTTTCAGTCTATGGCATACCTGTTTCAGTGCATCCCTCATTGAGTGCATTTGCTGTTTATTTCTGTAGTTTGCACCTGAATAAGAATGCCTAACCATCCCCCCAAGGCATTGGGCATTTGTTCATTGCTGACAATAAAATATTCTAAAGTGTCTCCCCATACCCTTTCAATTGGAGTGCACATCTTCATTTCTGATTGTTATATGCCACATGGTTGTGGGAAGCAGCTGCCTCTATCAATGGAGTACAGGGACATCAGAAACATTTGCAATTTCTGCCCCAATTTATTCACAGCCTCTCTTTCACAAAAGAAATTATTGATTTTGCTTCAATGGATAAAAATATGTCTTTAAGTACGTTAGCATCTGAAACATTATATACAGGTATAGTTTTTTTTGTAAGATGCTTTGGATCCTGATTAAATGTATTTACTTGACTCCATACAAGTCTACAATGTGTCTTTCATGCTCTTTCATTTAGCAGAGCCCCACCTGAGACCATGTATTTCTTGCTGCAGAAAGGCTTTCAGCAATAAGTTGAAAACCTACCACTCAATACCAAAAATCAATGGTTTAGCCCATAGTCATCAAGCATTGGGATAAAAAAAACTCTTAAGTAGAAGGACTTTGTCTCATCACTATCCATTCATGACATAGCAAATAAAAAACAAGCAACCATGAGGCAGCAACCAAATATTCTGTGTTTCCCTCTGTCCTTCATGGTCACAATAGAGAAATCTGCAATATATATATATATTTCTGTTGCGTTCCAACGTTTCGGTCCCTGTTGGGACCTTTCTCAAGGATGAGACGTTGGAATGCAACAGAAATAAAAATTGCTATTTTTACATATGGGAGTGCTGGTTCTTTACAGAATACAAATACATATATTTTAACCGCGCACCCCAGCTGGAGAAGCCATACTAGAGTGCATTGGAGTGCAGATACTCATTGGAACGTGATATATATATATATATATATATATATATATATATATATATATATATATATATATATATATATATATACTGTAGGTATATCTTATAAAAGATTCTCTTTTATCCAGAATGCTTGGGAACTGGGGTTTGTCGGATAAGGGATCTCTCTGTAGTATGGATCAGCATATTTCAAGTCTTCTAAAAATATTTTAAACACTTAATAAAACATATATAAATGTTTTGCCGCCAAATGTATGGTGGAAACAGGTTACGAAAAAAAAAATTTAAACACTTTTGCAGCACCCTGAAAAAACTAAAAGACGCCAGCGTTTTTTTGGACTTAGAAGTTTATCCACTGAAAATATATGATGTAAATAACTGAAGATTGAGGAAGTCCTATGCACTCCATTGTACTTCGCCTGGTCTGAGCTGGTGAAGACAAGTCTGGCAAAAGAGGTAACGTTCAGAAAAATCTGCATTTTAGTGACGTCAATTCCCCAGAGCAATAAGTCGCGTGGCGTTAGAGTGCGAATCACTGCTACTGTCTGTCTCCTACGCTAGCGAAGTGACACCTGCGCCCGGGAGATGTCCTTTCTGAAATTTGGAGCTTCTGGATAACGGGTTTGCGGATAACAGCTCCCATACCTGTACAGGGAAAAGGGAAGAAAATTAGAATGATTTGCTTATGATGGCCTTTATAGGAGATGGGCTTCCTTTTATTCTGATCTTTCTGGATTATGGGTTTCTGGATTACGGATCCCATACCTGTATATTGGCTTTAATGATTTAGTCCAGGGGTGCCCAAAAGGTAGATCGGGATCTACCAGTAGAACTTTGGCTGTTGATCAGTAGATCTATCACCCTCCTATTTCATGCTTTTCATTCAGATATTATTACGTTAAGGTTACATAAGAAGTAGTTTTTTTGTGAAATTTAGCAATACCGGTATATCTTTTCTCATAAATCAATATTTAAATAATATTTTCCTTGGAGCAGAATGCTAACAATGCTTTTATTGATGATTGTAGATCATAACAAAAAATCATGACTAAAATTAGACCTCGCATTAGTAAAGTATGGGTACTCCTGATTTAGTCCCTGGAAGTGTTATATTTTCTTCACAGAAAAACTTCAGAATTTATCACAAAAATAACTGTTTATATATCTGGCTGTACATATAGTTTTTTCTTGGGTGGTTCTTTCTGTATCGAGGGATGTTGATTCAAGCAGCTGAATGGATATGAATCTTCTACTGCCAGTTGGTTTTACAGCTACTGGAAATAAACAGTGAGTGCAGAGGAAGTTAATAACTCACGATTTATGGGTAGAATATTCTCAGATATTTACTATAATTCACATTGTACAGAGCATTAAGGAAAAGATGCGCAGATGTAACTGTGCTAAACCAGAGATCTGGGCAGATCCAGGAGAAAATAAAATATAACCATCATTTTATTTATTTCATCGCTCTAATCAATAAAGTCTATTTTGACATTTTAAATGTAAGCAAACTCGGATCCAGCTCTGCTCTAACACAGTTGCATTTTGCTCAGGAATATAAGTATATAAATGGGAATCTATGTGAAATAAAGATGATAGTTTCCTCAGCTTAGAATCATCATGCATGTGAGTATATTGTTAATGCAGGGGCAGAGATAAAAAAATGGAGAAATATATTTTTATTTTTAACGTGAAAATGTTTGATGATCTTGGTAGTTGTAATAATCAGAATTTGTGAGAGGAGAACATGGATATGAAAGTAACTAATCTATCCATCTCCTGTGGTGGAATTGGTCATAGCAGCAAGTAGGGGTCAGGCCAAACCAATCCACAGACGAGACAGGAGGCTAGTTGGCAGCAAAACATTTTAAGGCTCCTGCCTATGGTTTATTTTCACAACATACAAACGTAAAAAAGAAAACACAAGTTCCGTGCTAAATCAGCAAAGGATAAATCAAAGTCTCACCAGATTGGAGTTTTTAAAGAATACAAAACAAAAGTCCTCTCTGCAGTCACAGGGCAGTCTTTCTGAACTGAACTGACTCAGACTCCCCTTAAACAGTCTCACAAGTGGACTAATTGGCCAGATTACTTTCCAACCATGCTCCAGGCTCTTAGCCCTCAGATACTTAATTCCCACCGGGACACACCTCTTTGTCACACTCCCAAAATATAAATATATAATATAAGTAATATTAATTACCAACAGTGAACAGCAAACTTTGCAATTCATGACCCTTGACATTAGACATTAATAGAATCTGCATTACAACAGTTCCCAGCAGGACACTCCACAGACTCGAAGCTCCAGGAACCATTTGCCTTTCTTCAAATGAAAATTCCTCAAGTTTAAGAGTAATAGCAAACAGCTGAAAACTGCAAGACCGGGGTTCTTCACAGTGAGCACCATGGAGTGATTCTCTTCTGCTTCTTCTTGTGCACTAGAGTTAAAAGCTGAACAAAAAAGTCCGCTTTTTTTACTCTAGTGTGCATTTGTGGGCCCTGGGGTAGTGAAGAAACAAGAAGTAAAAGAAGAGGATCACTCCATGATGCTCGCTGAGAAGAACCTATGTTGGTCATGGGTGAACATTTCTCTCCTCCAGGAAGAATGACAAGTGCAAAGGAGGTCACTTTGTGGTTTTCTCTTATATGCTGTATGTATGCTGTAAATAGAGCAAAGGAAAAATTACTGTTTATCTGACATACAAACATAATCCAACCACAACCATATCTACCACTCCTCTTCCTAATTGTGTTATACTTACCAAATAATCTGGTTTATACATATTTTGCTTCTTTTTGTTCTAGAGATGTTAAACCTCCAGCCAGCAATGAAGTCACAAGCTTAAATTTGATATATTTTAAGGTAATTTAGGTGTTGCTCTTTCAAGTAGCAGAGTGTTTTACATTGTGCTGCCAATTGCTTGGCAATAGAGGGAGTAGATTATTCTTGGCCTGCTCACAGAATCCATAGTTCTGCTTCTAGCACCGCATTGATTTTCTTCCTCTCCACAACTGATAACCTAAGACAGAGAGGGAGAGAGAGAGAAGCGCTCAATCATAGAATGGAGGCTTTGAATGTGTTTATTGACTGCCCGCTCAGCAAGCAGAAGGTCTTTCCTTTCCATCTCTGTAATCTATTGAGCTAATTTACTAATCTCTAGAGCAAATGTCAACACACGATGAAATGGGATTTCACATGAGCAAAGAGTTTGCAAATAGATTGCTATAACTGCTATGTTAAATCATACACCATATCTATGATAAACAAAGCCTTGTCTTTATCTAAACAGTAAAATAACTGTGCCGCCTTATATGTACACTATACTGCTGCCATGGTTAATTTCATTCAAAACTATTTCTTTTGACTTTGTATAACATACTGTTTTCTATAATACCTGAAACTGGGAATAAATTTATTTCAGTATATAGATTTAAAGGACATCAAAGATGCAGGAACAAAAATGGATTTATTATACCATTCAATGGGATTGGGTTCTTTTGAATTGTTTTAATTACAGAATTGTATTTATGTTGATGTGTTCTATGTGTGCAGATGTCTGTACTGGACTAATTTAGACAAAATAGTAAATGACAGGTATTTCTAGCCTTATGTATGTGTCAATGTATTCCCTTTTTTGGGGGGTACTGCAGACAATATTTGAATTGGATCACAAAACCCTACCATGTAAAAGCAAGGTACTGTATTTTTAAATATAAATATCGTTTTTGCTAGTAATGTGGCAGAATGTTCAACAATAAAGTCTAAAGGGCATATGTATGAAAGGTTCACCACATACACAGCTAAAAATAATTCAGTGAATAAAGCACTGATGGTAAACTCTGTTTTAACCTGCTTATAAAAAAACACCCATTGAATTTGAAGTGACAAAAAAAGTCTTGCATGTAAAAATTGGTGCATGTCAAAAAATGTTGTTGCCTACTGACTTCAATGCATTTTGTGAAGTTTTTACTGTTTAAGCAGGTGAAGTGAAACAGGACAGATTCACTTATAACTACCCATTAGCAATCGCAAGCCACACAGGACCGCACCAAATGGCCCTTGCAAACCCATACCTAAACATTCACTTTTGACTTTAGACTACCTAGATCACCAGGCCTGGATTTGTGGCGAGGCCTAGGATGGCAAAATCCAGCCCTGTAGATCACCATTCTCATCTTGCCTACTGTTTCTCCAAACCTCACACATAACTACAGATATAACCACTTGAACTAGATGAGTGCAACCATATGCCTTAGTCGTTGCACCATGAGTTTAAAGAGGCTATACATAGTTGCCAGAACCCACAGATTGCCAGTCCAGGCCTGATACATAGTTACTCATAACCTGCAATCCTGTTTGGCCTTGACTGTTTGCTGCAGACGCATACATTGTCTAAATACAGAAACCCAAAACACCAGCATCTAGACTGGTGTAGTTACTACCCATTAGCAATCGCAAGCCACACAGGACCGCACCAAATGACCCTTGCAAACCCATACCTAAACATTCACTTTTGAACAAAATTAGACTACCTAGATCACCAGGCCTGGATTTGTGGCGAGGCCTAGGATGGCAAAATCCAGCCCTGTAGATCATCATTCTCATCTTGCCTACTGTTTCTTCAAACCTCACACATAACTACAGATATAACCACTTGAACTAGATGAGTGCAACTATATAACTACAGATATAACCACTTGAACTAGATGAGTGCAACCATATGCCTTAGTCATTGCACCATGAGTTTAAAGAGGCTATACATAGTTACTCATACCCTGCAATCTCCTGTTTGGCCTTGACTGTTTGTTGCAGATGCATACATTGTCTAAATACAGAAACCCAAAACACCAGCTTCTAGACTGGTGTCGTTCTATTGAGCAGGGCCCTCTTTGCCTCTTGTATCAGCTATTGGTTATGTATTTTGTATGTGTGTATGTATCTGATATATATGTCTGATGTATACACCCTTCCATTGTACTGCCCCGTGGAATACAGTTAGGTCCATAAATATTTAGACTTTTTTTCCTAATTTTGGTCCTGTACTTTACCACAATGAATTTTAATTAAAACTACTCAGATGCAGTTGAACTGCAGACTTTCAGCTTTAATTCAGTGGTATAAACAAATACAGATGGACAATGACCCAAAACATACAGCCAAAGCAACGCAGGAGTTTATTAAAGCAAAAAAGTGGTATATACTCGCGTATAAGCCGAGATTTTCAGCACCCAAAATGTGCTTGAAAATCCTACCTCGGCTTATACGCGGGTCAGCGCGGTGAGAGGCAGTAAGAGAGTAACCCTCCTCCGTCCCACCAACAAACCCACCCCAGTACCTGCTACTCTTCAGTCTCCCCTTACTCTCAACTACCGGTACTTCCTGTTTCTCTCAGCCGCGCCTGCGCACAAGCCGCAATTCCCTTCGGGCAGAGCTAAAACTACTCCTCCCGGCATGCCTTTCTCTGGCATACGGGAGATGTTACGTAACGAAGACGCAGATTGGAGGCGGAAGTCAGCGGTGCTGAGGTGCGAGGTGCGAGGTCTGGGGGAGGGAACGACCGGGAGCTGCGGTGAGCAAAACGATCGGTTTGGGACGGGACACTGCGGGCGTAGAGATTTGGAAGCGATTAGGTAAGGCGACTCAGTTAACTACAATTCCCACAATCCTCTGCTGTCAGTACAACGCTGGGGGTTGCAGTTAGAGGCTTCGAGTGGTTCAAAGAGCTCAGGGCAGAGCCTCTTTGTACTGGTAACATCACGCCTGCTATTAGCACCTGTATTTTATTTATATATGTGGCTCAGCTATTGAGTGGATCTGTTGGGATGTTTGTTCTCTTTGTTATGAGGTGGGTACGACTAGCTGCTGCCTGGCCAATCAAAGTGCGGAGGAATGAGGCCAATAGTCTCCAAAATACACTGGGGCCTTTGATATTCATGGAACAGGTTATTCATAAAAATTACATTTTTTTTTAAACTTGTGCTTGTTTTTATGAATTAATGTTTTAAGCATCATGGCTTGATTTTTAACATTAAACCGACTGTTAGATATTTCTGAGACTTTTCTGAGTTGTGTCTAGGCTTATACGCGAGTCAATACGTTTTTCTGGGTTTCATAGGTAAAATTAGGTACCTCGGCTTATACGCGGGTCGGCTTATACACGAGTATATACGGTACTCTTGAATGGCCAAGTCATTCACCTGAACTGAACCCAATTGAGCATGCAGTTCAAGACTTTGGACAGAAAGTCCCACAAACAAACAGCAACTGAAAGCTGCTGAAGTAAAAGCCTGGCTGAGCATTAAAAAAGAGGAAAGCCAGAATCTGGTGATGTCCATGAGTTCAAGACTTCAGGCTGTCATTGCCAGCAAAGGGATTTTCAACCATGTATTAGAAATTAACATTTTATTTTCAGTTTTTTAATTTTTAAAAGGCTTTAGTTCCTCACATTTTTATGCAATCATTTTGTTCAACCCACTGAATTAAATCTGAAAGTCTGCAGTTCAACTGCATCTGAGTTTTTTTATATAAAACTCATTGTGGTAATGTACAGAACCAATATTAGAATAAAGTTGTCTCTGTCCAAATATTTATGGACCTAACTGTTAGGGATGTAGCGAACGTCGGAAAAAAAGTTCGCAAACATATTCGCGAACTTGCGCAAAAATGCGAGCGGTTCGCGAACGGTTCGCGAACCCCATAGACTTCAATGGGAAGGCGAACTTTAACATCTAAAAAAGACATTTCTGGCCAGAAAAATGATTTTAAAGTTGTTTAAAGGGTGCAACGACCTGGACAGTGGCATGCCAGAGGGGGATCAAGGGCAAAAATTTATCTGAAAAATCTGCCTGTGTGTGCTTGGAAGAGATAGTGTAGGGGGAGAGCTGTTAGTGATTTCAGGGACAGATGATAGTAAGTTTGCTGGCTAGTAATCTGCTTGATACTGCTCTGTATTGGAACAAAAAAATAAATAAAAGCAGTCCTTACAAGGACTACTGTTATTGCAGCAGTCAGCAGATGAGATCAGAAGCAGGACAGCTGCCCACTGCAGCTACATACAGAGCACTGCAGTAGAAGGTAGATTACTAGCCAGCAAAGCTACCTAAGCTTAAATGTCCCTCAAACCCCTGCAGACTTCTGTCCCTCCAATAACAGAGCAGTATCAAAACGATTACTAGCCAGCAAACTTTCAACTGTCCCTGAAATCACTAACAGGCAGCAGCTCTCTCCCTACACTATCTCTTCAGCACACACAGGCAGAGTGAAAAAAACGCTGCAGGGCTTCGGTTTTTATAGGGAAGGGGAGTGGTCCAGGGGAGAGCTTCCTGATTGGCTGCCATGTACCTGCTGGTCTGGGGTGAGAGGGCAAAAAAAAGCGCCAACAATGGCGAACCCAAAATGGCGAACGTCGCGCGACGTTCGCGAACTTCCGGCGAGCGCGAACACCCGATGTTCGCGCGAACAAGTTCGCCGGCGAACAGTTCGCGCCATCTCTACTAACTGTATGTTGCCATATATAGTAGTAGTAATAATAATAATAATCATAATTCCCTTATTAAGAACCCGTATTAAGAAAAAAGTCACTTTTCACTTTTTTCAATTTTCATTAAAAGAATACCTATAAGATGACAAATATATTGGCTGTGTTTCAAAACCTAGAGAGGGAGCTTCAGCCTATAGTATATTCCACGATAATGAAAAATGTAAAGTTAAAGCATGTCTTCCTTTTAAATATATTCCCTATGATTGCAAAACCTTTATAGGATTATTTAGAATACCCAAAATGTGGACTTGCACTAATTTACATTGAGATAACAATTGCATCTCAGTCATAACATATCAAACATTTAAAGTGAGCCATTTCCTAGTACATTGTTTTTATAAATAGATATTGGCAAGATAGCAGAGATAATTGGGCATTCTGGGAATGGGTTAGGGTTTAGGTAGTACAGGTACTTGATTATGCATTGAAATGTTATATAAACTGAATTCCAGGTGGCATTTTCCTAATAACATAGAAACCCTTGTAGACATCAGAAACACAGCACAAGGATCTGTGTCAATATAATAAAAACAAACTGGGCTTATTATACATGGTGGATTTCTGGGCTCCACTTAGATCAGATAAGCTCATATTGCTGCTTCTACTTGTCTTATTCAAACAACTGACTTGCACACAGCAATCTACTTCAACTGGTTTCCTTTTCCTCTGGAAAATATTTTAGATTGAAATATATTTTTTTTCTACTTCAAATAAACCTGCGATTTAAAAAAACCCACAAATATTACCTTATTTATTAAAAAATCCAAATAAAAAAAACTCAAATTAATAAAAATGTAGAAGACAACTCAAAACCTCAAATTATCAAATAGTTTACATTTTGGCTAGGATAGCTCACAAGCTTTTAGATGCCAAAGTTTTGCATTCAAGTTTTTTTTCAGTTACTAAAAATTTGTGTTTTTCCAAAACATTATTCACAGTCACAATTTTTAGTGCATAAACATTTGACTTCTGTGAATGTTGATAAATAACCCCCTATGGGGTATATTTATCCAAGAGTGAAGTTAACAATCCCCACAGAGTGAAATTCCGCCACTCTCCATTTACTTCTATGGTATTTTGAAAAGCGTATTTATCAAAGGATGAACTTTCACTTTGACCCATTGATAAATACTCTTTTAAAAATCCCATAGAAATTAATTGAGAGTGGCAGAATTTCACTCTAAAGTAAATTACTGGCGGGATGGCACCCGGATCGCTTCGGCTTTCCAAAGTCACCCAATGTTTCCTTGTGAGGCAACTTCGGGCGACTTTGGAAAATGAAGCGTTCCGAGTGCCATCCCGACAGAGATTTACATTCTAGCCGACGGGAAGGCATTTAGTCACCTGAAGAAGAGGTGATTTATCGCTGGGCGACTAATCTCCCCCAGTAACCACCTCTGCCACCACCCTTAGGGTAAGGGCACACGCTGAGATTTAGGGAGATTTAGTCGCCCGGCCCCCCACGAGGAAACTTCAGGCGACTTCGGAAAGCGAAGATTTAGATTTTAGCCTGCGGAAAAGCTTTTTGGGGGGAGATTAGTCACCTGGAGAAGACGTCATTAGTTGCCGGCCAACTAAATCTCCCTGAATCTTCGCTTGTGTCTCTGCCCTTAAAGAGAAGGAAACCCAAATTTGCTAGCCAATAAATTGAGCATCCCACAGTGAATTAAAGGCCTACTTTTTCCCCAGGGCTGTTCATGTGAAAAAATGCAATGGACCGGGGAAACACCATATAAGCTGGTTTTGCCAGGCACCCTTGGGTAGACTTAGATTTGTGCAGGCATAATAACTTGGCGTTGCATTATTTCTTTACTGGATACACCTTGAATTAAAGCAGCACTATGTATTACAGCAGTGTAGAAATTATGTTTTTAAATTTCTGTTGCTCTCCAGGAAGGGTAATGCTACATGAGACTCTCTCACTTAGTTGGGCCCTCATAGGAAAAATAAGGGTCAAGGATCTCCAAGCTGAACTATAATTCTCACATGCACTTTCATCTTGAACAACTCTGTTTCTTAAACAGCAACAAACAACAAATTTACCGAAAAACAAAAATTAAAAAAAGTAAAGATATTTGACTTATGATAACGATAACTTATTCACTCTCACAAGGTATCGCCACAGGTGTTAAGGCACAGTGTATGGAATACCGTGGTGCATCAAATGAAATTTACTCTCTACATACTGATGCCCCTATTCTGTCATGTGTCAGCTGATAAATAAACCTTATGCTCTTTCTCTTTAGCGTAGCATATCAACCACACATACTTGCCTCCCTCTTGATCCTACATTTTTGTACTGTATAGCCATACTCACACTAACTAAAACCCTCAATCATGAGGTCCCTTTCCCTTACTTCCACTACCGTGTCTACCTAATTTAATTCACCTTCTTCCATCGGTTGGAGTCCAAAGGGAAATACTGTAATTATGGGATCCCTTCCCTTTTATAGACCTGGGTATACCCTGGGCCAATAGAAACACATCCCTTGGAATAGGTTACTATCCAGGTACTTCCCACAGTGTGGGAGGTTAGCTGTTTATATCCCTCAAAATAAATTATACATTTGTTTGCATTTATGTGTTTAAGGGAGTAGACGACCAAATGCTGGCAGATGAAGAAAGTTTTTAAACTATAGTATCTTTTAGGACAAACAAGTTTCTATGAAACTGATAAGTGCTTAACTCTTTTTTTTTTAATTTGTGAATCTCTATATTTTAAAGTTTTTTTCAAGATATGGAATTAGTCTGATTTCACCTGGACCAAGCAGCAAGTACCAAGAAAAGCACCCCATATATTATATTCCTTGCAGATGTAATTCTGTTAATTCTGTACAAAAGGATTCAGATGAAACATAAATGTGCTTTTTTTTAAATGTAATTCTATTGCTGTTGATTTTTTATTAGTGGCCTGTTATAATCTCAATAAATCACATCAATAGTGTATATTGAAACATGGCTTCTGAGGGGGTAGGACTTGGAGAGCAGTTAAGCATATTGGTTAGGATGAGAAGGGCTAAAAAGTGTCAAAGGGTCCTTCTCAAATGCAAGAGATGCACCAAGACCCTTCTTAAAACAGAAGGTATTCATGCCTCATGCTACACATATAGCACTGCCTTAAAGGAGAAGAAAAGTCTTTGCGCACTTGGGGTGCCAAATGTTAGGCAACCCCAAGTGATTGTATTGATTTACCTGAAACTCTGGGCCAGTGCTGCTATCAGCAGGAAACTGCACCAGCCCATGGTTATACCAGTGAGCACCATGGAGCGATCCTCTTTCGTCTTCCCCTTTCTTCAATCTGTGGTGCTCGCTGGAATAACCCCGGGCCGGTGCAGTTTTCTGCTGATAGGAGTACCGGCCCGGGGTTTCCATTAAATAAATACAATCACCCAAGTGCAAGATGACTTTCCTTCTCCTCTAAACCGAAAAAATGAGAGGTTTTAATCTTCACCTAAGCAATTGTAGACACATACATGCAAATGACTTCTTCTTACTTACTTATGTTCCTGGCCAACTATGCATCCAGAATCGCTGGTTTATTTGCATAGATACAGCCTATTAATATATTTAAACTTGTAGTCACCCTTGTTTTATTGACACATGATACACACATAGCACTGCATTAAGGTTGCCATACACAGGCAAAGTTGGCAGCTTATTGGCCAGTATATGGGGCCCTCCAGCGGGCTTCTGTGATAGCTATCTGGCCAAAAATCTGTCAGATGGGCAAGCTTTACAATTTCTGTTGGACCGAGGACTGCATCAGTTCGTAGATGTGGTCCGTGATCCTACCTCCTGCATTGCTGGCTTTGTGATCGAACTATTGGGCCTTAGGGCCCATGATCAGATCAGCTCGATATTGCCCACTCAAAGTGGTCATATCAGTGCCAGATCCGCTCGTTTGGAGAGGTTACCTCTCCAAATGAGCGGATCTGCCCATGTGTGATCCTACCTTTAGGCTGTATCTGTGCTATTAAACCAACAGTTCTTGATGCATGATTGGCCAGTTTACTGAGTTAAATTGCTTTTTACACAAGCCCTTAAACTCAGTAAATGACCCCTGCAGTCTAATTTTAGTGTTAATTATACAGAAGCTGCTTGGATACTCAAAAATTGCAAATTTAATTCCATTTGCATTGTTATTAATTACATTTATGGATTGTCCACCTGAAATCAATTTGAATTAGTGGCCTGGGGAAATAACACATTCTGAAGAATCCCCTATCCACTCTGCCTCCAGACCTACTTTTTTATTCATTCTTTTTATTTTCTTGGGATATACAACAAGCCAAAAGTATGATAGGAAAAGTAGTTCTTTAGCATCCTTTACTTTAACACAAAAGTGTTTCTCATCATTCTAAAAAGATATCAGTTCCTACCTCCAAAAGCCAAGGGGCATAATTTAAAAACAAAAACCCATTAAATCAGGCCTCCTAGCTCCATGCTCAATTTATTTTTAGCATGTTGGTCTGCCACTGTATGTCATCAAGCAAATGTTTGTCCCTTGTGAAACTTCACCTAAAAACAGTCATATACAGATAGAATTTCAGCAGAACTCTTTGCAAGCACATTAGCTTATATTTGAACCTACAATATACAAGCAGTAGCTATTTGTATGAAATGTGTATTACATTAGATTTATATGCAGGTGTCATTTGAACTGAGCACAGTCTGAAACCTAAGGGCTCTGCAGAGAGCATGTTTTTATAGGGAGAATTATAAAGAATTAGATGTTGATGGACCTTACCAGGCTGTTTGATGTCTCTTCTCAAATTGCCCGCAGTGAGCCAAATCTTTGCTTCCTCTAGATAATTGTATTTACAAATTATGGCTGAGCATTAAGTGCCTGGCTCTCAGAAAGTGTAGTCCTCTGATATTATGTGAAGCACACTGTTTGAAAGTGTACATAATATCAAGGCTCAGTCTGATTTTAATGTACTGAGAACATATGTAATGGCATTAAGTACATTTCTAAGTGTGTGCATGATATTACTTCGACATTATTTTTATGGATTACTGTTTGTGTCTGAGTATTCATTTTTGTTGCCAATTTGTGCCTGAAATCTCATAGATTAAAAAATACAAGACAAATGAACACCATTGTTGCCTTATTTTTATTATGCCCATCATCTTACAAGGGATATTTGATCCCTACTCCCTCTTTTTTATATGTTTCTTTATAAATGAAAAATATTTTTTTATGGATCTAACGGCACTCTTAGCATTGTGATTCTGTTTGCGTATCAACAGAGGCTGACAGTCTTGGGCACAGTGCTGACCTGCTGCTGCCTGAAATGAGATGAACCCGACAAATTCGATATGAATGAAGTATGAGAATAAAAAATGTATCGCTATACTCTGTCACCAGGTTTGATTCTTTAGTATACCAACAAAAGTTACAATTAAATACATTTGGGCAGATAGAATTCGGTTATCTACAGGATGCAAGATTTTGACTTTTAGCTTTAGACTTTTAATATAATTCTGCAATATATATGTTACTTGCTAAAGATGCCCTGAAATAGAGTATTCATGCATAATCCTTCTCCAAATACAAATATACACTAATAGTAGGTGCAATATTATTCAGTAATAGTCATGTGAATGCAATGTACATAGCAGAACATTTAGGAGCAGGATAAATATTAGCTTTGAAAGGCATAGCACATGGCAACTGAGGCTTGCAATATAATGAGACACATACAGGAAACTGGAGGCAGGAAACATTACCATGGAAACAGCTATTTCTACTAAATGCGTAATTCACCCAAACCTCAGGTACATTTTTTGCATGGCTGTGTCATTTTACATTGCCTGCATCAGTGCTGTTTTTTTATTTACTGTAATTCAGTAAAACACTCAAAGATGTACAATGAAATGCTTAGGTATGGCTGCTGCATCTCTCTGCTTAGGAATATCTTCATAAATATATTTAGATATACAAGACTACCCTATAACTGCTGCGTGAGATAAAAAGTATCAATAATTTCTACAGAAAACATTAGACTTTTCGTCAAAGAATATTTTTCTACAGCTTTAGCAAAGTTTCAGCATGAACAAGACCTGCATGTAACAAAGAAGGCTAATGGGTATGGCACATAAGCTGTTCTGACCTCAATAGCTTTTCGTAGGACAAGGAATGACAGTAAGAAAAAATGCAGATTGTATGGAGTGCTTCTTATTGCTGCTCATGGGAAAACATTAGTTAGCTTTACTATAAGTCTTCTTGAGAAGAGGTGCAATAATCAGTATTACCCAATGCAAATAATTGACTGAAGTTCACATTGTGTACAGCTCTCTTATTTATTGCTTTGGGATCCATGCAGGATGCATATACAACACTACCAAC
Source organism: Xenopus petersii (assembly GCA_038501925.1). Classification (NCBI taxonomy): domain Eukaryota; kingdom Metazoa; phylum Chordata; class Amphibia; order Anura; family Pipidae; genus Xenopus; species Xenopus petersii. The sequence continues at coordinate 110,849,606 of CM076682.1, read as the reverse complement.
TATTGGTTAGATCTGGTACGGAAAAAGGCTCTATCCCAGCTCACAGCCACTATCCTAAATGTACAGCCTTGAATACTGCCCCTTGGATATTGCTATCAGTGGCCCAAAGCAGGTGCTTATTTTTGAATTCCAGACTTGGAGGCAAGTTTTGGTTGCATAGAAACCAGGTGTACTGCCAAATAGACCTCCTATTGGTTGCCAGTCCACATAGGGGCAACCAAATCGCAGCCTTTATTTGGCACCTCCAGGAACTTTTCATGCTCGTGTTGCTCCCCAACTCTTTTTACATTAGAAAGTGGCTCACGGGTATAAAAGGTTGGGAACCTCAACTCTACAGACTTGAGTCCAGCAAACTGAATGCTAATGTGCACACATTTTAAACTTGTGTGTGCATTTTTAAAAACTGTGTGTGAAGGTCAGAATAAATGCAAAATTTTGTGCGCTGGCCTCATGGGAACGGTATGCTATAATACAGAAAATAACAAATATCAAATAATACACATGACACCATACCTTAGATGGAGAATGGCCGCAGCAGAATTTATTAGTAGATTTTTAAACATACCATGTAATTTCAAAATACATAAACTAGCCAGCCCAATTCCTTCATCGGGTAGCCTATCCCAAATAGTTCCGCCTTTTGATTCTTCTGGCCAGGAAACTACTTATATAACAAAATTAAATTTTTCCTCCAGCTGCGACAATATATATATATTTTTTTATTATAAGCTTCATTAACAACATATACTCAATATATTACACAACCGGGTGGGCAGGTAGGTACAAATCTGGACATCATGTTGATGATGCTCTTCCTTCACAGATCTTCGTCGACTGACAGGTAAGCTAGCCGCGAACCGGCTTTTATCCCCCTTCTTTTAGGTCACGTGATTGCTAACCACCAATCACCTTTCTTTTCTACCCAGCTGTCGCCCAGGACCTTCAATCAAGCCAGGGACTTCGCTGACTGCAATTTTCTACCTCAGGTAAGCATATAAAATTAACCTTTTCTTTTACAGCAACCTTCTCATGCCTGCTATTAAGTGTTTGGCACACTTAAGCCTACAAAACTTGTGTACGCACACACAAGCACACAGCATAGAGCTCTAGTATTTTAACAGCAACAGCCTTGTATTGGTAAACAATAAAATATTTTACAAAAAACACAAATGCAAGCACCGTGCACTGTACACCTTTTAACTAGTAATCATCAAGTTGTCATTTTTACCCAAACAACCAATGCCAGATAACAATAAAAGTAAACAGTGCTACCTTAAAAAGTGCACAGCCTGTGGTGAATTGGGTAAGATTGGGGGGCATGTTTACTAACATTGGAGATAAATATCTGGAGAGATTTCTGGAGATGTTGCCCATGGCAACCAATCAGCAATTAGATTTAAACAGCCACAGCCAAGTTAGAAAACAAAAGCAACAATCTGATTGGTTGCTATGGGCAACATCTCCAGAAATCTCTCCAGATATTTATCTCCAATGTTAGTAAACATGCCCCTGGGTTTTGACCAGGATGACTGAGAGAATAGAGCATGTAGACAGAAAGATGTACCAGGTAAGCAGCTGCCATGCCAAATAATTACTAAAGCTTACTTAACCAAAATACCGTCCGCGAGCTATAAAAAGCTATGCAACCATTCCCACCTTCAGTGCTGTCAGAGTACAAATGAAACACCTAATACTTGTAAGACACAGGGTTCCTTGACCTGATGCCGTTGCACCTGTGCATGTATCTCATACTCAATAACCTCTTTAGCATAAAGTCCCCCTATTTAAACAAATGTTTTACTACTGTATCTGTATAAGCTGACGTCTGTTTTGCTGCAGAACCTGCTAAAGCCCTACTTGCCACTGCCATTGACTATTTTTTGTCCCTATGCTTTGTTTACCCTTGCCTGTCCAGAGATCTTTTTTTTTACCCTTGCCACTCCACAAATTCTGCTAATTGTCTTTCTTTACACTTGAATTAGAATCTGAATTGGATGATTCATGTTTACTCTGTCCTTTGGCCTGAATACAGACTTTCCTGGTCCTGAACATTTGTGTTCCTTAGGTCCTTGACTTTCCCATCCATCTGATTGCCAGTATACTCTTGCTGCGGAGCTGTATCATAACTCTCAGAACAGCATGTCATCATTCCTTTACCATAGGCCATACTACATTTTCAATTAGTTTGATACAAGGAAGGCTGAGTAGAAATCTGATTGAATTTCCCATTGACTTGATAAGGTATCACGGCACAGCAAACCTAATGTAAAATCAAACTCCAGCCTCTGCTGCTGAAAATCCTTCACTCCATTGTTATCAGAAGTGCCACAATCCACATTGGTCCTATGTCATATACGTGATAAAACATCTGGAAATCTAGAAAACCATTATCAATATGTAACCATAATAACTGCACATTCATTGTCAAGATTCACTACACACATGCTACAAGGGCAATGGCATTTTATGTGCACCTTGAAGGGTTTAGGGTAGAGATTATACTCAGGTTATTATACCGGGGTGATATAATAAGGGAGCCCTAAGCAGTGAATATATTTGAAAGAGAAATTATATAAAAATAACAGAGAAGATAACTATTCTTCAAGTATTTTAAAATGAAAAATGGTTACTGTTGCTCACTCTCATGTAAAATAAGAATTCATTTTCCAAGAAAAATGCAACTACTCTTTAATGATTCATAATATGCTATTGCTAAGTTTGTGAATTGATTTCTTTAATTAGAGAGAATGTATCCAGAAAACTAAATATGATTTTGTAACATAAAGTAATCAATTTCACTTTACTGTTTCTATGTCATTCCCAGGGGACATTTGTCTCCTAACAGGCTAGAGGTATTCAATCAGCACATCATCTCTCACCACTTTAGCAATTTTGTTTTGCTTTATGATCCCCTAAACTAAGACCCTGTTTATTTTACTGCAACCTACAGTTTGGGGATGGGAAAATGAGGTGTAGATCATGGCATTTTATTTCTGATTTCTTGTGCAGGTGACTTACAATTATTTTTGGAAACACCCATACTCCAACTCACAGAGTGAAAGGATGAGTGAACTCAAATAAAAGCTGTTTCACAAATGTGTGGCAAACATTATACCTTATGCTTAATGGCTAGAGTTGGGGTGTAAAACAAGCATCAAAAAAGTTCCTGGGGGTGCCAAATAAGAGCTGTGATTGGTTATTTGGTAGCCCCTATGTGGACAGACAATCTAAAGGAGGTTCTGTTTGGCAATACAGCTGGTTTTATGCAAACTAAGCTCACCTCCAAGCCTGGAGTTAAAAAATAAGCACCTGCTTTGAGGCCACTGGGAGCCAAGGGGTTAGTGGGGAACATGTTGCTCATGGCTGGGGATCACTGCTTTAAGGTATTGCTGCATTTTTTTCAGTAAGCGCACTTAAAGGATCAGTATTGTGCTTTTATATGAACCTTTTAGGATCTTGGCAAGTTCCAAGGTCATTTGAGAACTTTTGCTACCCCGTGTAACGTTACAGCTGAGTCAAACTTTTCATCTTGCCTCATGGTTCATTCGTTTCGAAGGATTTAATCGTTCGATCGAAGGAATAATCCTTCGATCGTTCGATCGCAGGATTTGCGCTAAATCGTTCGACTTCGATATTCGAAGTCGAACGATTTTAGTTCCTAGTCGAATATCGAGGGTTAATTAACCCTCGATATTCGACCCATAGTGAATCGGGCCCCATGTGTAGAGATTTAACGCCATAGGGGCATAATAAACCTATGGGACCCGATGAGTGCCATGCTCTATTTTCTTCTACAATGAATATTCGCCAGCACCCTGGCAATTGATTTTTAGTGGTGTGAGCTACTTCCAGGACAGTGTGTGTGTATATATATGTATTTGTATATATATATATATATATATATATATATATATATATATATATATATATATATATATATATATACAAATACATACATATATATATATATATACAAATACATACATATATATATACAGTATATAATAGCCTTGGTTATGATGCTTGTTCATTATATCATCTGTGCTACCTCAGATAGGAAACAAACATCACTGCAAAGTAGGATCCATTTAATTTACTCTCTTTAGGGGACACTAATGTGGGGGGAACATACTGCATAGGGGTGGTAATTTTGCTATATCTCCCCACCTTTCATAACTGTGCACAAAATCGATGAATAGATCTAAACAATACATAAACTGAACCCTTTGAGTGCAACAGATTTTCAAGTGGCTTTGAGAGTTACCAGGCAACCAATGATCTGCATTGAATAGACAGTAACAGAATCTACAATTCCAGGTATGTGACGAATAAAATCACATGAAATTAAACATTGTTATTAGTTCATTTGCTACACAGCGATGGTTTACAAACATAGGCGATAAAAAAAAATTAAAGCAAGCATCTCACTGGTTGCTATTGGCAATCTTTACTAATTTTTGTAATTCAGTCCCACTGGGTAAAATAATACATGCAACCCCGCTGAGATACACATAGCTTTACATTACTGAGGAGAAACACAGGTAGGCAAATAACAGAGATAAATAAAATAAAGAGATTTTTTATTTCTGGTATTTCATTCTGGCTGAAAAGGCAATATATCAGTTTGGCTGCTTCATTGCACAAACTGCTATAATCTTCCTGTGTTTGTCGGTTACTTAAAAAAGGCATTTTCAAGTTCTATTTACCTTTGCTGGGTTACATTGATAACTCCTGTGCAAGACAGTGTGAAATAGGAAGCAAATTTCAAACCCTTTGGCAATAGCTGCAAGTAGCATGCAGGGAGCTGCCATTCTTCTGCACCATTCTGTAGGTAGCAATTCAACGCCTTGTTTATTTTATGTATAAATCTGAAACATATTTAGCTGCTTTAGTAGCGCTGTTGGGTTAGAAACACAACCTACACACCTTCTGTTCTATATCTACTGTGATGATGTGCTAAACACACACCCCTTTTATTACTGCTGCCTCTAAGCAAGTCTTATAGCTTATGTTCTACCCAAAATGAGTATTTTTGTTTTAATATATTCACCGCACATTTGATTCACATTGTCTCAGATGTTTGTTTGCCATCTGTTCCAGAGAAGTTTCTTTAGTGTAGATGTTGCCTATCAAATTTATAACCGATAAAATTCATATATGTACAGTATGGCTCAATATTTGGGGTCTATAGTGACTCATATTTAGGGGCAGATTTATCAAGGGTTGAATTTCGAAGTACAAAAAAACGTTCGAAATTCGACCGTCGAATTAAAAAACTTCAAATTCGAATATCAGTTCGAAGTTTTTTTCAACAAATTTGGCAATCCTGTGGTCGAATAAAAATCGTTCAATCAAACAATCCAACCAATTTTTAGCGACCGATCAAAGGATTTTTATTCAACCAAAAAAAACTTAGAAAAGTGCTCTGGAAGGTCCCCATAGGCTAACATTGCACTTCGGTAGCTTTAACTTGGCGAAGTATGAAGTCTAAGTTTTTTTTAAAGAGACAGTACTTCGATTATTGGTCGAAATATAGCCTATTCGATGGTCGAAGTACGCATGAAATTTACTTCGAAATTCGAACTTTTTGAAATTCGAACATTCACGCGAGCTTAGTAAATCTGCCCCTTACTGTAAGTCTGGTACCTTTTCTATGAAACAAATGCAGCCTTCTCTTATCTATCTTTTCTGTAATAACATGGCAACATATATTATAAACACAAAACCTTAATATTTACATGAGTATAAGGCAGGTGAAAATGAAACAATAAAAAAATAATTTTTACAATTTTGATGATGCTCACAAGTCCTGTTCTAATTTTATAACATAATGATCTGCTTAAATGTTGTTGGGATTTTCTGGATAAAAGATCTTTTTGTATATCTTTTTAAATAATTTAATTGGATCAAGTACAAGGTACTGTTTTATTATTACAATAAATAAATATTTTTTAATTATTCGGATAAAATGGAGTCTATGGCAGACAGCCATCCCATAATTTGGAGCTTTCTGGATAACAGAATAATAATTTTTTAATCTATGGTGCCTTTCAATGAAGTTATTAAAATGGACCAATGCACCGTTTATATTATATTATACTAATGCATCTTAATAGCAGTGTAAGAAATAAAATAATGTAAGAATAAAATATTTTCATGCTTACATTTACACCAACTATCAGCAGTGAAATAATATTAAGAACTATATCTTGTTAGATGTGGCAAGATGGAATGGGGCTCAAGAATAAATAACATGTAACTGCTGTAAGTCATCTTTGAGCAACATTGGTTGTACATCAGAATTTATAGATGCTACCCTCAAAGCAAATAAATTCCTTGGGTCTCATCATATTTAAAGTAAAGGTTAGAATACAGGCCAAAAGTGATTACTTCCAGTAAGGCGATGGTTTACTTTGGCAAGCAGTCCAACCTGAAGAACTGGGGATTGTTTCAAGTAATGCTCACAGCTTCTTTGATGTTCTCTGTTTCATATCCATTCTACCATGAATAGCCCAGCCAAATGGGAATGTTTCATTTTTCTGTTGACCTGATAAAACTGTCAGGTTATATTATATATTGTGGTCATTAAGTTGCTGATAGTGATTGGCGAATAAATTCGCCTGGCACAAATTCGTGGCAAACTTCCTCGTTTTGCTGCCATAGAATAAATTTGCAAAGAAAATTCGCCAATGTAAATTTCCGATTTTCACAATTTTTTCGTGAAAATGTCAGAATTTCACACTTTTTTCATGAAACTTTCTGATTTCACAATTTTTCCGTGAATTTTTTGCAGTTTCATGAAACGGGAGAAATTCGCCCATCACTAGTTGCTGATATGGAGTTTATTCAGCTGATAGAGATCTTATTGAACTGATAGGTTAATCCTATGAGTTATTGAGTTGATAGGATTAACTAAATGCTAACGCAGACCATAGCAGATCAGAAGAGGTGAACAACACCCTGATGGTCAATGCAAACAGGCGGTTAACCATTTCTATTCTTGCAAAAATCATGACTCCTGCTCAGAGGAGAATCTGATTACCAGATAATACTACAGTATATAATTAAAATCTAAAAAAGATCTGTTTTAATAGGGGGAAATTATTCAGAATGCCTACAAGAGAGTAAAATCAGTGCTGAGTTGATGGCCTTGATCACTTGAAGGAATACTGTCATGGAAAAACATGTTTTTTCCAAAACACATCAGTAATAATAGTTCTGCTCCAGCAGAATTATGCACTGAAATTGCTTTCTCAAAAGAGCAAACCAATTTTTTTATATTCAATTTTGAAATCTGACATGGGGCTAGACATTTTGTCAGTTTCCCAGCTGCCACAGTCATGTGACTTGTGCCTGCACTTTAGGATGGAATTACCTTCTGCCAGGCTGTTATTTCTCCTACTTAAAGGGATACTGTCATGGAAAAACATGTTTTTTACTAAATGTATCAGTTAATAGTGCTACTACAGCAGAATCCTGCATTAAAATCCATTTTTCAAAACAAGAAATGGATTTTTTTATATCTAATTTTAAAATTTGCTATGGGGCTAGACATTTTGACATTTCCCAGCTGCCCTCAGGTCATGTGACTTGTTCTCTGATAAACTTCAGTCACACTTTACTGCTGCACTGCAAGTTGGAGTGATGTCATTACCCCTCCCTCCTACAAGCTGCTGTAATGTAAATAGAGCCTTGTCTAGGCAGGAATCAAGATAAGCTCTCACTGACACCACTTCAGAAGGACTGAAATAAGATAGTCCTGTGATCACTGCCCCCACTTACGTTTCAAAAAAAATAAAAATAAAATAAATTATATATATATACACACACACACACAATTAATTTTTGGCATTTCTCAGGAGAAAGGAGGCAGTAAGTAGTTAATGTAAAAAGAAGTATTGCAGGCAGGAAAGGAGCAAGGTCTGTGTGAGGTGGATAGCAGAGGGAACTCACAGCTCCTTTACCTCATCTAGTAACCAGTAAAACAAACTAGGAAGGCAGCAAGGAGAGAAAGTCCCCCCCTCCAAAGGAATGCAGAGATCAAATTTACAGAATGGCAGGAGCTTTGGCAGAGAGGGGAGGGGGAGTGTACAACTAGATTCTCATGTCGTAGTGCGACCTGGCTTTTCATTACAGAGTGGCTGCCTCCAAGCACACAGGTAATGCTGTGCCTGCTGTTAGAGCAGCACAGGATGAATGTGTAATGAGCAGACATGGAAGCCCCCATGACAAAATACAAACTAAAATAACTTATGCATGGATTTGTGGATTAACATTTTATTTGCCAGACAGTGTTTATGGATGTGTGTTTTTTATAAAAATGCAAAAAAAAAAAAGTTTAAAATGACAACAGATTCCGTTTAATGTAACTGAATCCACCTCAGTGCGACTTGGCTTTTACTATTTAGTGCTGTTCTTAGATCTTCCAGGGAGCTTTTATCTTGTGTTAGGGAGCTGGCTATCTCGTTACCTTACCATTGTTCTGTTGTTAGGCTGCTGGGGGGGAGGGGGTGATATCACTCCAAATTGCAGTACAGCAGTAAAGAGTGATTTAAGTTTATCAGAGCACAAGTCACATGATTGGAGGCAGCTGAGAAATTGACAATATGTCTAGCCCCATGTCAGATTTCAAAATTGAATATGCTCTTTTGAAAAATGGATTTCAGTGCTGAATTCTGTGGAACAGCACTATTAACTGATGCGTTTTGAAAAAAACATGTTTTCTCATGACATTATCCCTTTAATGACAGCATGGTGCAGCTACAATTTTGCAACGACTTATACTTTTGAAGGAGAAAGTACCACCATATCCCTGGTCTGGGAAGGGTACTTGACTGCAATACTATGCACTTCAGCTACATGTAAAAACCTAAAGAAACGTACAGTAATTCTCCTTTAAAAAGCAATTACCCATATATATATATATCCTTTATTTATACATGCTGCATATAATTTATTTAAGTCCCTGATATATGTGTACAAATATGCTCTATTCACACACGTGCAAAAGTGTCAACAACAGCTTTTCAGCTTCATTACTATAATGAACAAAATTTCATGTAGAACTTTAGGCGAGGCATCTGCTTTTATCACTTCCCAGTCTGATTAGTTGGCAGCTGTGTGGGCATGCAATGCCAGCTTCCCAAAATGTTGCCAATGGCCATGAACCATAAACAGTACAAGAGTTGTTAGTTCCATATCATTACTTTTCACCTTGCTTACAGTTCTGAAGGATGCGTCTTCCACTGCTAGTATTTTGTTTTGATTACCAGATTACAGAATATAAATAGCTTTTGCTGTATTATTTTGTTAAAGTAGCCACCCTTCCCACAAAGAAAATAAGCAGAAAAAGAAAATACAACAGTATACTGCAGAAGGCCTCTAAACAAATGAAAAACACTCCAAGGCTTTTTCAAGAAAAGCCTGTAATATTAAAAACTATAAAACCTATACAAAATAAATTGTAACACAAAAGCTAATGACATTGTGAAATTTATTTCAATATATGTTACTTACCTTGAAGCTAGATTGGACTGAAGCCGAATCGGTGGGATGGGGGGATGGATACTAGATCTTGTGCACAGTTCTCATCTTATAATTTAGGCTGATTGTCATGTTGTTTGTGATATACTCAAAATCCCTGTGTTTGTCTGAAATTGTTTTATATTGTTACTTAGTGGTTAGGAAAAGTCCATATGTCCATCTCTGTTAGTCTGCTATTCAATCAAGCAAAACCTGTGTGACTTTTAACTAATAGGTATAAGGTTTTGCATTTATAATCTTTTTTTTTTTTTTTTAAAGAATGCCCTCCTAGACCAGTATTACAAATATAACCATACAGGTATATATGCAATAAAGGAACAAACACCAATATATAACTAAAGACACAAAGCCTCTGTGCAGTAACCCACAGCAATGAACAATGTCTGCTTAAAACAAGCGTCCAGTAAATGTTACCTGCTTATTGCTATTGGTGACTAGACCTGTAGCACCTTTCAATACATATCCTCATTAATATCAATAGTGTTCTGATTAATTTATCTATCAGTGTCTGACTGAAATCAACCTTAAAGGGATACTGTCATGGGGAAAAAAATGTTTTCAAAATGAATTCAGTGAATCAGTCATGGGGAAAAAAATGTTTTCAAAATGAATCAGTTAATGGTGCTGCCCCAGCAGAATTCTGCACTGAAATCCATTATATTCAATTTTGAAATCTGACATGGGGTTAGACATCTTGTCAGTTTCCCAGCTGCCCCTAGTCATGTGACTTGTGCCTGCATTTTAGGAGAGAATGCTTTCTGGCAGGCTGCTGTTTTTCCTTCTCAATGTAACTGAATGTGTCTCAGTGAGACATGGGTTTTTACTATTGAGTGCTGTTCTTAGATCTACCAGGCAGCTGTTATCTTGTGTTAGGGAGCTGCTATCTGGTTAACTTCCCATTGTTCTTTTTTTGGCTGCTGGGGGGGGAAGGGAGGGGGGTCATATCACTCTAACTTGCAGTACCGCAGTAAAGTGTGATTGAAGTTTATCAGAGCACAAGTCACATGACTTGGGGCAGCTGGGAAATTGACAATATGTCTAGCCCCATGTCAGATTTCAAAATTGAATATAAAAAATCAGTTTTCTCTTTTGAGAAATGGATTTAAGTGCAGAATTCTGCTGGAGCAGCACTATTAACTGATGCGTTTTGAAAAAAACATGTTTTCTCATGACATTATCCCTTTAATGACAGCATGGTGCAGCTACAATTTTGCAACGACTTATACTTTTGAAGGAGAAAGTACCACCATATCCCTGGTCTGGGAAGGGTACTTGACTGCAATACTATGCACTTCAGCTACATGTAAAAACCTAAAGAAACGTACAGCCATGACAGTATCCCTTTAATGCTTATATCCTTCTGGATAACAAGTCCTATACCTGTAGTAGATTTAAATAGTTTGCAATCATAAATAGTTGCATAAAATACATTGCAACTTTAGATTTGTTCATAACCTATATAAGATAGTTTTAGTGATGTGTATAAAGATAGTTTTAGTGCTATGTTGAAAGATAGGTATGGCGTATTTGGAGCAATTTGATGTTTTCCAAAATTTTTGGCTTTAATTGTTTATCACTTTAATCAGCAAGAAATTAGGAACCATTTTATGCACATGTATTTATTAATCAATATAACCTTGATCAGTTATGATTTTTTAAAAATGTATGTTAGTATATATACTTGAGTATAAGTATATATAAGTATATTATACTTGAGACAAATTATATGATCACCCATCAGTTTTATATAGGGATGCACCGAATCCACTATTTTGGATTTGCCCGAACCCCCGAATCCTTTGCAAAAGATTTGAATATCGAACCGGATCCTAATTTGCACATGCAAATTAGGTGTGGGAAGGGGAAAACTTTTTTTAGTTCCTTGTTTTGTGAAAAAATTCACCCGATTTCCCTCCCTGACCCCAATTTGCATATGCAAATTAGGATTCAGATTCGGTTCAGCCGGGCAGAAGGATTCATCCGAATCCTGCTGAAAAAGATCAAATCCTGGCCGAATCCCGAACCGAATCCTGGATTCGGTACATCTCTAGTTTTATATAAAAGTTGATTATCATAATGATAACTTAAGAAAGGGATTGATCAATTTCCTGGCCAAATAGATTTTACTGTTAGTGATTGCTTTGCATACATCTTCAGCAAGAGGGCTTCACATAATAAAGTTGCCACGCCACCATATCTACAGCATGTCAAGGTAAACCCTATATGGTGATGCTTTATATCACTGCAATAATCATAGACTTTTTATCTGGTGCATTTGTACACCCAATGCAGAGTTCTAAGCAGTTAGACTTCATCTAGTGGAGGGTTTGAGGAAGAGTTCTTGTAAACTAAATTTACAGAGAATGAATATAATAGCCACTTTGTTCCACAAACTTGCGTTAAAGGAAGAGAACTGAATAGTCAAGATTTATAGTACATTAAAGGTAAAAATATGTTAGACTTCCACATTTTATTCCTTTTATTATGAGATATACTACCCAACCTAATAAAATATGTATCATTATCTCAAAAAGATAGACTATTCTTCAACAAGATGTAATTTTCAAGATGTAATCCTGTCATCGCCAATGCATTTTATCAAAATGCAGAGAAGATTAAAATAAAGAACATTTCCTTAGGGCTGTTCATGAGTGTAATGATTGTTGAATCAACACACAAAAGTGCTAACATTTTTTAATGATAGAACCATCGCCCTGAGTGCAACGATTTAGCAATGTTTAGAATCTTACTACCAAATCAGTTTGTGAAACAAGGGTCAAAAACCAGAAGTGACATTACCCCACTCAGATTTGACATAGAAAGCAGGTGAAAGGCAAAGTCATCCCAGGTCTTTGACGTGGTTGGCCAGTTTATATTGAGATATATGGATGAACAATCCTGGTTTTGTTTAAAAGGGAGGGCATTTTTGGTAGCCTAATGTAAAAAATGTTTAGGGGCACATTAGCTCGAGTGAAGGATTATAAGGAAAAATACTTCAAATTATGAAGTATTTTTTTGGCTACTTCGACCATGGAATTGGCTACTTCGACCATAGGCTCTCCTAGCAATTTGTGATAGAAGGAAAATCGTTCGATCGATGGCTTAAAATCCTTCGAATCGTTCGATTCGAAGGATTTAATCGTTCTATCGATCAAACGAATTGCGGTAAATCCTTCGACTTCGATATTCGAAGTCGAAGGATTTAACTTCGATGGTTGAATATCGAGGGTTAATTAACCCTCGATATTCGACCCATAGTAAATGTGCCCCTTAATGTTCTATATTAATAATGGCTAAGTCCAGAAGATGTCTTGTCTGTATGAATTTCTGATCACAGTCCCATAATACAAAGGTTTAAAATATAGTGGTGAGCACAACTTTCCATTTCCTCAGGTACATGCATCCAGAGGTTCTGATGGTGGGGCAGGTATAAAATGCGAAATAAATGGCGGTTGTTTTTTTGCATCTTGCCCTGCCATCAGTAAATGAGTAGTGATAGGCGAATTTGTACCGTTTTGCTTCACCGAAAAATGAGCGAATTTCACGCAAAATGGTGAAAAATTAGCAAAGTGTGAATTTTTACGCCTGTGTAAATTTTGATGCCGGCGTTAAAGTCAATGGGCGTACGAATAATGTTGACGCGAGATGGTTTTGACGCCAAACAAAAAAATTTTTATTTGAAAAACCTTGAAACTTCCAAAGCAAACACACAGTTTTTACAAATACATTACAGGTATGGGACCTGTTATCCAGAATGCTCGGGACCTGGGATTTTCTGGATAAGGGACCGTAATTTGGATCTCCATACCTTAAGTCTTCTAAAAAATAATTTAAACCCAATAGGATGGTTTTGCTATCAATAAGGATGAATGATATATTAGTTGGGATTAAGTACAAGGTACTGTTGCAGTATCACAGAGAAAAAAGAAAATACTTTTTTAAAATGTTAATTATTTGTTTAAAAAGGAGGCTTTGGGAGATGGCCTTCATGTAAATTAGAACTTTCTGCATAATGGATCCCATACCTGTATTTTTAAGTGTATTTGACACCCTCATCTGTTAGGTGCTTTTGGTCCTTTAAACATCACCTTTTATTATTATTATTATTATTATTATTATTATTACGCTTGTTATTATTGTTATTGTTGTTTTGTTTCTGGAAATTCATATTCCCCTGTATTGACATCATACTTATAAAGAAGCCATTGTTGTCATGCTCTGACATCATACACAGGGGCGATCCTGGTCCCTCCGCCGCCTGAGGAAACAGCAGTTGCTGCTGCCCCCCTCCCCAGGAAATTCACTCTTAAAGTACCAGGAGCAGCATTTTTGCTGCCCCTGGTACCTATTGGGGCGCTGCCGCCTGAGGCGATAGCCTCAACTCGCCTCATTGGCGAAGCACCCCTGATCATACATTGTACCACTTTTTCAACACATTTTCTTGGCATTATAGTTAGGACACACACACACATATATAATAAATAAATCAAATGGGCTGCTTGAAAACTGAGAGCTCTGAAAAAAAGTTCAAGGCCATGAAGTTACTTTTACAAACAGAAAGATGTAAACAGATTTGAAGATGATATATTCCCTTATACACTGAAGGTTTTAAAGGATGATCCTACAGGATAAGTGAATTCCTGAGCTTGCTGATATGGTCCTGATGGGTGGGGGTGAAGCAACAAGGTTTAACAGTGAAAATATCACTTTGTCCTACAAACTGACAGCGAATGTGATGACTTTCTGGGAATGAAGCTTAGTGCTACGCAAGGTGTGCAGTTGATTTCATCGGCAACATAGGGTCATTAGAATGCAGAGTCTGTTATTATTCTTGCCTTTTTTAAAATATAAAGTGGAACTAGGCCTTTGCACATTGCAGTCCTCGAAAAGGTGCAGACAGGGCAAGATTTCAGAAAGCACAGATTGCATCTGAAGTTAAGATTTGCATACACACATTATCTTGAAAAATGTGTCTATCATAAACTTGTTCCTTAGGAGACTCACAAACTTATTTATCTATACACCAATAAAATACAAATGCAAATTGCTCTAGCTTATTGCATTTTTAGCAACAGCAAGACAGCTAATAGTTTTCAGATATTTGCATGCCAGTCATTTCCCCAAGCAAACAAACAAATAAACAAACTGATCCCCCTGTGTAGCTTCAAAGACTTTTCGTAAAATTCATAAAACCCTATCTCCGGACTTTATGTTCAATATTGGGATGGGAACGCAATATAAAAGTTTAAAGAAGAATATTTCCTATATATTTTAAATTATTTTTAATGTCAAAAGAATGTGCCCTGAACTGATTAGATGAATATTGAAATATATTGAAATGGTCATTTAGATGTAAACAGACTGCATTTCATTGATACCATAAACAGCTGGAGACGGTCCTTCAGTTTGCTAATCCTATTATATTATACATATATGATGTACAGTATGTGATTGATCCCATGTCAGAAAATAATTATGAAACTAATACTATACTTATGTCTTACTGTTTTGGTGCATTATTGCCTATTTGTAGTTAGTATAGTAGTTGTACTTACCATATTGTTTTGTTGGCACCATATTCATTTAAAATATTTAAAGTTGTACTGGTTAGCTGTGTTTTAAATAACACTGCTGAGTATTGCTTTGGCTCACTGCCGGTCACTTTACTAAAGGGAGCACTTTGCATAAATCTTGACCAATGGTTTACTTGCTGCCCTTCCAGCTTCAAGAACAGAAGCAGTTTATTGTAATCTCAGCAACAGAAATAAATATTGCTAAGCACCCACACTACCTATTGCTTCTGCCACTGACTTGTTGCTGTCTTAGCCTATCTTCTGGATTGATTGTTTGCTTAGTGCATGCCTTGACCACTGCCTGATTTCTGGATCTGCTTGAACTCTGCCTACCCTGACCTCAGACCTGATTCTGATTAGGTGTGCCTTTTACTTGGCTTGCTTGGTTGTGTTTCTCTCCCGTCACATAGCTCTGCTCTATACATGGTAGCTATTGTGTTTGTACTGAGGTGCACTCCATCAATTAATTCAAACCTGACAGTATAACATATCCAGACAAATGGAGTCTAAAGAAGTGTCAGCTCTTGGAAATCTTGCACAGCAGATTGCTGACCTAACTCAAGCGGTTCAAGATTTGCAAGATCAGGCCCGGATTTGTAAAAAGGCCATCTAGGCCCGGGCCTAGGATGGCAGGATTTTAGGGGGGGGCAGCATGCTGCCCAACCACACCCTTATTGGTTCAAAAACACTGGGGATGCGCTGGAGATACAATCATTTTTTAAATTTCCCATGTGCCAATCCCCTTGCTCCAGTCCAGATGATGAAAGGGTAGGGGACAGGGGTGACGAATGGCAGTGGGCCTAGGGGCGCCCACTATGTAAATCCGGCCTTGTGCAAGATGGCTACCAAGCTCTTGAGGGGTAGATAGATGCACCAACTGTTTCCAAATATTCTGCTGGGACGTCTCAACCTGAACCAAAGCTGGCATGTCCTGATATTTTTTTTTTAAAAAAACATACAACCTTTTGTTAACAGCTGCAAACTGACTTTTTTAAAACCTTGGCTTTGGTTTACCATGGAACATGGTAGTTAACCATCAAAAAACGTAAGCCTGACAGGTAGCCCTGTACCTATGGCATGTGTTAAATAAAGGACTCCTTGCAGTGTGCACCCGCTGGCATTCTCTAAATTCCAGGGACACATATGGGCCTGTATGCAGTAACTTAAGGGGAACAGGTAGGGGGTAGGAGGGGGAATTCCTACTTGTCTTCAGCCCTGTCAAAAAAATCAAAGAAGCCCACGTATAAATTTACAAAATTGGTGGCCAGCCCCCCCCGCACATGTTAAAAAAAAGAATTGGTGGTCAGGGACTCCTAGGAAAGGTTCATGGTCAAAAGCAGACAGAGGGGTCAGTTTACTAAAGTCCGGTAAATCTGACTTTAAGTTTCCGCATGTTATCGCTGAGAATATTTTTACGCCAGAATATTCGCAGCAACCAAGTTTACTAAACAGCGATGCGCTCAGAAGTCATTGCGATCACTTGCGGTAACTACGTTAAGGCACCAGCTTACGTTAGCGGTAATTTAAGCGAGTTGCGAATTTTGTGGTGAAAAATTAAGTTTTTGCGAATATTTATGCTATAAAATAGTCTTGTTTTATGGCAGTTATTATGGCAATTTTTACTGTGACATTTATGGCCAGAAATGCATCTTCAAAACTCATAAACTTTATTGACTGATGATTATACCATCCAACAACATTACCAGAGTAACACCAATCAAACATTTATGCATCATATAAACCCTTCTATGTACAAAGTAGTCAGGACAGCCTCCTGGCTTTTTCTTTCTTATGGTGCAGGTTTTCCAGTGGCCATTTTTCCACGGGTATACACTTTGCAGTTACAAGACGAAACAGCACCAAAAGGAAGGTGGTGCTGTTTCATCTTGTAACTGCATCATATAAACCCTTCTGCCCATAGAATCATATGAACAAGAATCATACCAGTCAATCTCTTTGCTTCATAGAAATGCACAGATTAATGTAGCCAATCACAATGAAACCAAAAAAGCGTAGAGGCTGACGTATCCTTGGACTGTGATGCCTGCTGCCAATAATACGCCTCTGAGCTGAAACTGCTGCTGTTGCAACAGATAGAAGCAGAAGCCAAAACATCTTGTCAGCAATAGCTACAGATCTGTCTCCTGTCAGCAAAGAATGATGGGTAAAAAAAAACAGTATTATGGGATATTTCCTGCCCCTTGAGAATTTTCTGGCGAAAAAAAATACTTTTACGCCACTACATAGGTGGCGGTAAAAGTTTGTGAATATTCTGGCGTTAATTTTGTCTTTTGCACATTTCGCTGTTTAGTAAACCATCGTTATTTTCAGCGAATGCGATAACTGGCGAACAATTATTCTTGCGCAAGAAAATTCGCAAATTTATATTGACCGCAGGTTAGTAAACTGGCGATAACATATTTGGCGAAAATTCTGTCTATATATTGTGCGAATATTTTTAACGCACTTTAGTAAACGGACCCCAGAGGCAGCAATCCGTCAGTAGAAACAAGGCTAGGCTTCAGGAATACACCTTGATAACCGGGCACAGATCTGAATCTGAAGCTTCCTTAAATAGCATCACATTTGGCGCACAAATTGTGTGTGCTGAGACGCCCGCACATCAGCATCTGTGTGCACATAGGAATTGCTGAGGCAATGCGCGCGCATGAAGCGCAAGAATGCGCTGGATAACAGTAAATAGCCTTACACTCATCATGAATACAGTGCATCCAATCTGGCGTTCCCCTGTGCGTGCGACTGGTGAGGCAGGTTTAAAAACATAAAAAACATGGTGGCTTGTGGCATTTATAAATGATCCCTATGATTCAATAATAAATCCATTTGTTCTAAAGTGAAGACATCCTAAAACTCCATAAATTTAAAAAAGTGATAAATTATTTTTCACCAGTTTTGCTGAACATGCAGATGATCAGAATTGTCTGTGTATTATAATATGCCTGCAGTTGTAATATGTCCTCAGAGTACCAAATGGAATCTGGGTTCATTCTTCTGTATATTTATAGATTTGTCATTTTTCTTTTCTTTGCTGAATTGAACCACCAAGTATATGAAAAATCCTTCCTTTAATCTTTGGATGTGATACAGTGTATTAAAGGACTACTTGTTTATTTATGAGATGTTATAGTGTGATGTTTTTATGAAATATAACTTTTATGTCCAAAAAATTTGCTTTTTAGAAGTTTCTTTTCCATTTAAACGAAACAATCAATAAAAGCAAAGTTTTACTATCATTTGGATTTGGCTGTGGATGTTCAGTCAATAACTCTGGGTTGATATATTTCATATTTGCGTAAAACACAGACATCACATTATAGAGGCATATATATATATATATATATATATATATATATAAACCTTTTGCCTGATGTAGATTGTAAAAATCTACAAGGCCAACTGTCAAGGTCAGGACTACAGTGGTCATGTATTTTACATTTCCAGGTTGCTGTTTCATCTATGCCACATGTCGGCAAATTGAAGATCAAAGGGCACCCAACAGGCAAGGGGTAAAAGCGACTTAATTATGTTTACTTTTATCTTAAAGAAAGTATGATGTCTCCATACAGCTCTACTCGTGTATTTCAAAATGTGTGAAGCCTAAAATAAAGATTCAAAAAAACTTTTCAGTGACAACCCTGTATTGTTCTGTGTTTTCGGTTGGAGAGAAGCAGACAAGAATGACAAGTAGTTCAAAAAAATGATGAGCTGGTAAGATCACCCCATCTACAAGATAGTGGAAGCTGATGCATCCATCTTCTTTAAGGCATCTTTAAAGCTCAGCTCTATCAACGAAGCAGATAAAGAAGTGTGGTGTCGTTTCAAATAATTTCACCTAGAGAAGACATACACTTATACAATGGCATTTATGTTAAATGCCATTGAACAGGACCTCACCATCTGTATGTATGAATGTACATCTTAAATAGTGGTTGGTAATATGTTATGAGATATAGTTTCATACAATAATATATTGCTAAAAAAAATACTGTGGATTCTCCTCTTTATTGAGCCTTTTCCACTCTTTTCATTCATACCTCCCCATGCTATAGTGAATCAAATATAAAGATATGGCCTGAGATTTTTAGATATAGAAGCCATCTAGGTAGACACAAAGTTTGCCTAGGTGCTGTAGCTCTCAGCAACAAATAAATGTTTGCCTTTAAACTCTTGACTAGTAAATGCTACAGCCTAACTGAAGAACCTTGACTTAGTATGATGTGACCTTTCTTACTGTCTGAATAGTAAATGAATATGAATATCCCAAAGAAAACAAGGTGCATTCAAGAACACTACCTAGAAGTATCCTTATTTTAACTGATATAAACATAGATTTTCAGTAAGACATTCAGATACCTAACCGATTCCTTCTCTTTGGGAAGAGGAAATACCAAGTAGGTAGAGATTATCTTTAATAAGTATAGAGACTCCAAAGTTTTTGGAAGAAATTTTCCTCAAAGAAAGAGCGAATGTGTCTCTGAGCTGCCTGATACTTCACTGCTCCTGTACTCTACTGTATCTATGTTACCAGCACTCCAGACCTCAACAAGATTATATCACTGACCAGCTGGCCGGTGTAGGGTTCTATCAATATCTTTATTAATTCATGTGGAGATTATGCCAAAGTGGTCTTCATATTAGCATTCAATAAGAACTGTAAACTCTCTTCTGCACGCAGGATTATGCTTCATGGTTATCTGTGATTTTTAACATTTGAGATGCGAACAATGAACATAATAATGCAGGTACAATAATTGCTTCTCTTTTTCTGAAAAATATATATTTTTCATGAATTACAGTTCGTGGTTATTGTCCAATGCCTTTGTTCACAACGGGATTGTAAAATATTCCAAAGGACAATTCTGTATTAATTCCCGGAACAAAACAATGAGCACTTTGATGTGCAATGCGTTGAAAGAGTTAGCAAATCCTTTATTAGTTCGAGCAAAGGTTTGATTTTTCATCTGAACTGTTCCAGTCTCAGTCTGTCGCTGCTTTATTAACTGTCAGTGTTTTCTTACATTTGTATTGCTCTGACCTTTTTAATATTCTGCATTTTTATTGGCTGATTATCCAGTAAAATATGTAAGCAAACATTAAGCAAATGGGATGACAATGCAGAAAAAAAATTTCATCCACATAAATAGATCAAAAGTTTAACTGGGAACATCACACGGCAGTTTCAATTTTAAAAACAACTGTTTCATTAAAAATATTAAAATTTAAAAAAAAAAATAATAAGTGAAGTGCATGTTTGTGGAAAGGAAAAGAAATGTTTACTGGTAGGCTTTCTTGAATTTCTTGAGTTTGAGTTGTTGCTTCATTTTTTTAAACCCCTAAAATAATGTATAATTGGCATGTGCTTTGTCATAATAGTGAGGCCATTTGGAAATATTTAATACAAAGTCATAAATGTTAAGGGATAATACTGTGGTTACACTCAGCTTCTTATAATGCTTAAAGCTTACCTGCTGATATTCAAGAAAAGCTGGGACCCCTCTGATGAGTTATATGGTGAGATAAAGAATTGGTACTCAATTAGCACAGTTCCTCCAACTTCCAAGCACTCTATAACTCCATAAGGGTCATTTAAGACCTCCAAAGCAGTGTGTACCAGGCAAAAAGCAGATGTAATGCACCAGGGGTTTTTGCACTTTACAAACTGCTTTTCTTTATTTCAGAATAGGTACAGCACTCTGTTTTGGAGCACAGAGAACTGCATCTGCCCTCGTGAATAGAGTGCTGCCTGCGAGGTGCCTCCTTTCTGCCCTCTACCCTCCCCCTAACTTGAGTGCCATTTAGATATGCAAGGTAGGGAGCAGCAGAGGCCACAGGCTGCAGTGGGTCTGTATTCTAACCATTTGCCCTGTGCTGGCCTATGACCCCTGAAGCTATGGTATGCACTAAAAAGATATACACAATATGGCAAAAATATCAGTCATTTACAAATCCCTCATTAATCCCCAAGTGGTGCATGAACGCACCTATGATTAAGTGCTGAACACACCAAACACATTAGGCAATTAACTGTATTTTTTTAATGAATTTTAAATAAAAGAGAGTTTTAAAAAAAGAATTTGGTGCAAGATCGTGCCCACTTTCTGGGGGAATTGCTACACTGTGCACCTTGCAGCAGATGAAAAACCCACATCCGGTGCACAAGTGTACACATGCCATCAATGGCGTAATTAGATATTACTGGGCCCCACTGCAAATTATCTTTCAGGCCCCCAAAATGTCTAGAGATTGACCTGTTTTACCAATATTTTTTGAAATTATATATGAATTATGGCCTCATGGGGCCCCTATACATCCTGGGCCCCCCTGCAGCCAAAGGGTCTGCTTCCCCTGTAGTTACGCCCCTGCATGCCATGCATGTAAGTGGACGGGTACCCTAGGCACCCAACTTACAGAGGTGACATCAGGTGCAAAGCTGTACATGATGTCACTTCCAGCACCCAGCACAGGGAGCCCTATACCCCCAATTAAAAATCCTCCCAGCTGGTGCCAGATTTATGCAGAAAGCCTCTTGCTGAGGGGTGGATTTTATAATTTTTCTTAAACAAATTTATTCAATTATATATAGCCGAGAGCCGCCCCCAAAAGCTGCGGCCCTAGGCACAGGCCCTCTCATTCCTATTAATAAATACAACCCTGCCTCCCGTCCCTCATGAATATAGCATTGCCAACCAAGTGTACCTTCCCTTTAAGACAATGCAAGTTGCATACAGCTGTGTTGATATTTTACATTATATATACCTTAGAGAAGTAAGTTGTGTGTCTGCATCCCAGCACATCAGAAACAGAGGCAAGCACATGGATAGGGTACCAGTTACATGTAGATTAATCTCTTTGTAGGTGAAAGCAGAGAGGACTTCCAGCTCTTTCTGTGCTTCCTCAATTCTCCAGTTGGAAATATTGTATCCGAATACTGCAGGGCTCTTTCAGCATTCCATCTGACACTGAAGTTAATTTGCACTTAACCTGATTATGACTACTTAGTAAGGGTGGATGGTTTCTTACAGGGCAGACCATTTAACTATGGCAGGAGCTGCCCCTACTTGTAGGGTGCTCAGTAAGAGAACAGCTAGACTAGGGCTATAAGAAGAAAAGTACCCACACCAGGCTTCCAAAGCCCCCCTGTGTTTGTATGCTGGCAAGAGAGAAGAGCAGTTACAATGGTGCAGAGACAAAACTCTCTTTTGATTTGGACTGTCTTCATACTGTACTAGAGCAACCAAATTCTGCAGAAATACTATAAATACTTTGCATCATAGCCTAAGGGGCAGATTCACTTAGGGTCGAATTTCGAAGTTAAAAATACTTCGAAATTCGACCCTCGAATTGAAATCCTTCGACTTCGAATATCGAAGTCGAAGGATTTAGCGCTAATCCTGCGATCGATCGATCGAAGGATTTGTCGTTCGATCGAACGATTAAATCCTTCGAATCGAACGATTCGAAGGATTTTAATCAAACGATCGAAGGAAAATCCTTCGATCAAAAAAAGGTTAGCAAGCCTATGGGGACCTTCCCCATAGGCTAACATTGACTTCGGTAGGTTTTATCTGCCGAAGTAGGGGGAAGTTTTTTTTAAAGGGCAAGTACTTCGACTATCGAATGGTCGAATAGTCGAACGATTTTTACTTCGAATCGTTCGAATCGAAGTCGAAGGTCGTAGTCGAAGGTCGAAGTAGCCCATTCGATGGTCGAAGTACCCAAAAAATACTTCGAAATTCGAAGTATTTTTCATTCGAACCCTTCACTTGAGCTGAGTGAATCGGCCCCTAAATGTGCACATTTCAATTTCACAATCATGTAACTATGTATTGTATTTTTCACAAATCATTCTTGCTTCCTTGGTCTAATGCATTGCATTTCCTTAAAATTCCACCTTGGAAGATGTTACATTAAGGGGCAGATTCACTTAGGGTCGGATTTCGAAGTTAAAAATACTTCGAAATTCGACCCTCGAATTGAAATCCTTCGACTTCGAATATCGAAGGATTTAGCGCAAATCCTGCGATCGAACGATCGAAGGATTTTACGTTCGATCGAACGATTAAATCCTTCGAATCGAACGATTCGAAGGATTTTAATCAAACGATCGAAGGAAAATCCTTCGATCAAAAAAAGGTTAGCAAGCCAACATTGACTTCGGTAGGTTTTATCTGCCGAAGTAGGGGGTCGAAGTTTTTTTTAAAGGGCAAGTACTTCGACTATCGAACGGTCGAATAGTCGAACGATTTTTCTTCGAATCGTTCGAATCGAAGTCGAAGGTCGTAGTCGAAGGTCGAAGTAGCCCATTCGATGGTCGAAGTACCCAAAAAATACTTCGAAATTCGAAGTATTTTTCATTCGAACCCTTCACTCGAGCTGAGTGAATCGGCCCCTAAGCGTTTCACTTTACAACCGAAAAGCTTTCATTTCAGTAAAACTGCAATAATGTAAACAGCTCTTGTATAATTTAAGTAGTTCTCATATTAAGGTAATTTATAAATTCCTCTCCAACAGATGCCAGATCAATACAGTCTTACTAGTTGTGTCTTTACTTATTCTTCTCTATCTTCCCTCCTACTTCCACTGGGCAATAAGGCACACCAGCTAGCACCCCAATTCCAGAATACAAGGCCCAAAATAAAGATTTGCAATACTCTTTAAGAAACCACCTACAGGGTTCTGAATTTTCTACTGTTTTAAATGTCACACCGATTAGGATGTTCCAGCATGTTCATGTATTTGTAAAACTGCATTTTTTTTTATTTAAAATAAAAAAAACTTTCATTTCAGGAACATTTTTACTTTAAGATTTAATTGACTCTTACATTTGCAGCGATCCATGAAAATTGTAATGCAAAAACAGTTACATTGTAGGCTACCCACAGTGACTTTATAGATTGTTTTCCTGAGGACATCTATAATTGGTTATCTCAAGATAAGGAGTTTGCTATTCATTTTCTTTTTCCTTTCCAGCATTACTCTAAGTAATGTTAGTCATTATCCATATTACATTTCTTAGAATGCTGCTTTATATTCATATTTTGCTTGGGAATGTTTGTATTAGTTTCTTAGCTTATACCTTGTGTTGGTTGAAGGCAATATGTATATACATAACCCATGTGCAATTTACATTAAATTAATTTCTAATGAATATAGGAGAGGGTCTATGATAGATTGTATTAAACTGCCATGTGGTTTCTTTGATAGCAAATCATTAAAGGGAGTATATGATTAAAAGGAACAAATCATTAAGGGACCACTGCACCTTCATTTTTTTTACATTTTAACTTTGTAATTGTGGAATGGAAATATTAAGAATTTAATGTATAGTTTATTTTCCTATTGCTTTTGTACTAGCTTTGATGTTTAAAGGGCAATTAGACTTTTTTTTGCACTTTGCACACTGCCTTCCTTGAATGCAGAACTGCTGTAATTCTCTGTGCTCCAATCACGGGTCTCCTATTAAATGTGTTGTCTCTTTAAAATTCCTGAACCACCGAAAAGCCGAAGTCGCGAACTGCCCAAGTCCTGAAGCCACAAGTTCAGTTCTGTTGAACACCAAAGTTTTTTTTTTTTTTTTTTAAAGCCCTAGCCACCAATGTATTAGTTTAATACTCTACAGGCCCCTGCCACCAATTTTTTTTTTAATACTCTCTGGGATCCCAATTATATTTTAGCTTGTAAGAGTGGCCCTGGCACCAACATTTTTTTCTTACCTTATGGGGGGCCCTGACCACCAATGATTTTTAAAAAAAATGTTTATGGGGGGCCCTGGCGCCATCGTTTTTTTTAACGTATAGGAGGGCCCTGACCATCAATGATTAGTTATGGAATGGCAAAAGTTGCAGGCCTACTCTGTGCCAGGAGGTAAGTACAGGGATGTCTTGAACCCCCTGATGCTGTGGTCTGCACCATAGTTACATAGTTAAATCGGGTTGAAAAATTAAAAAGTCCATCAAGTTCAACCCCTCCAAATGAAAACCCAGCATCCATACACACACCCCTCCCTACTCTCAAGTAAATTCTATATACCCATATCTATACTAACTATAGAGTTTAGTATCACAATAGCCTTTGATATTTTGTCTGTCCAAAAAATCATCCAAGCCATTCTTAAAAGGCATTAACTGAATCAGCCATCACAACATCACCCGGCAGTGCATTCCACAACCTCACTGTCCTGACTGTGAAGAACCCCCTACGTTGCTTCAATTGAAAGTTCTTTTCTTCTAGTCTGAAGGGGTGGCCTCTGGTACGGTGATCCACTTTATGGGTAAAAAGGTCCCCTGCTATCTGTCTATAATGTCCTCTAATGTACTTGTAAAGTGTAATCATGTCCCCTCGCAAGCGCCTTTTTTCCAGAGAAAACAACCCCAACCTTGACAGTCTACCCTCATAATTTAAGTCTTCCATCCCTCTAACCAATTTAGTTGAACGTCTCTGCACTCTCTCCAGCTCATTTATATCCCTCTTAAGGACTGGAGTCCAAAACTGCACTGCATACTCCATGTGAGGCCTCACCAGGGACCTATAAAGAGGTATAATTATGTTAATGCCCTTTTTTATGCAAGACAGAACTGTATTTGCTTTAGTAGCCACAGAATGACACTGCCCTGAATTAGGAAACTTATCTACAAAAACCTCTAGATCCTTCTCATTTAAGGAAACTCCCAAGACACTGCCATGTAGTGTATAACTTACATTTATATTATTTTTGCCAAAGTGCATAACCTTGCATTTGTCAACATTGAACCTCATTTTCCAGTTTGCTGCCCAGTTTTCCAATTTAGACAAATCACTCTGCAAAGTGGCAGCATCCTGCATGGAACCTATAGTTCTGCACAATTTAGTATCATCTGCCACAACAGAAACAGTACTTTCAATGCCCACCTCCAGGTCATTAATAATTTAAGTTGAAAAGCAAGGGACCTAGTACAGAGCCCTGTGGTACTCCACTAACAACACTGGTCCAATTAGAAAATGTTCCATTTACCACCACTCTTTGTAGTCTATCTTTTAGCCAGTTCTCTATCCAGGTACAAATACTATGTTCCAGGCCAAGATTCCTTAATTTAACCAGTAACCTTCTGCGTGGCACTGCATGCATAAGATTGTTCTATCTAGTATAAGGTGCAGACCACAGCCAGACCGTGGGTAGAAAAATTGGCAGAATGAGCACTAAGGGGCATGATCTAGTTTTTTTTTTGTTTCTTCCCCAGTGGCGGAACTACCGGGCAGCGGGGGTGCAATGGGGCCCACACCCCCTCAGGGCCCCCGGCTGCTTGCGCACTGCCGATTTCCAGCCACAGTGGCCGGTTTCGGGGCAGATAATCTGGTACGGAGGGGGACGGGGGCCCGGCTGCACATCCCGTCCCCCTCCAGTTACGTTACTGTGCTTCCATTTCCATAGTAGACCCCCTTAAGTCTTTCCTAAGCTATTATATCAAAGTGGCTGGGAACTCTATCCAAATAATAAATAAACTAATTAAATATTTTTAGTAACCTAATTCTAAGCTACTTAGCTGCTTAGGATTCTCTGTGCATGCCCAGTGAGCATTCTGTTCCATAGAAATGTCTGTACTCATGAGCAATGAGAATTCAGTGGCATCAAGACAGTTTTATGCGCTTGCATAGTAACATGGTCGGTGGCCCCAACAAGCCACAACCATAAATTTTTGATGGTGCACAAATTCACTTGGTGATCTGATCTTACCTACACTACAAAGATGCAGTGTTCCTTGTGATACTTGCTCACATTGTTCCCCACAAACTTTATGAATTTGCAGTCACCAGTGACAGGAGCAGTGACCAGCTCCATGTTGTAGCTCCCACCCTTCCCAGCTATAGTCAGGTGATCCCACTGTTGTCTAATAAAAGGGCAGCCAAGTTTGGGAGTTTTACTTTGAAAGCAGCTAGTAAGCTGCAGGTAAAACTTAGTCCCTTTGTAAAATGTATAATGAAGCAATAGAATTCTTAATGAATCAGATGAAAATTGAGCGTAGGACTAGCCAGATATGGGATGACTTTGACGTAGTTGGCTAGTTTAAATATATTGCAATATATGGACAAACAATCCCTGTTTTGTTTAAAGGGTAAGGCATTTTTCAGTAGCAGTATGCTCAAAATGTCTCTGTCTTAAATATATTGATAATGGGTTGAGTGCAGAGGACTCTTGTATTTGTCTATATGCCCACAAAGACAAATCTAAATATCAGAAAGTTGCCAAGCCCATCGTGTAGTTACAATTTTGCGTGGGCAAATATTTTGGTTAAAAAAAACAGCCCTTTCTTTATTATATATTTCTTTAATACTATCAGCCGAAACAAAGAAATTCTTAAAAATTAATATGAAAGTTTATTATCTGGTTATGTAATAGATGAATCTAAAGGGATCATGATCTGGCCAGTCTTACCTGGAATACCTGAAAAGGCATGTGGAACTGTATCTTAAAGCAGGCTGAACTATATTTCATCACAACTTAAAGTTGTTTAATATGATATACTATCCATGATATCTACTCTAAGCAGGTTATTTATCAAAGTCCGAATTTATCTCGTTATTTTCTGCTACAAACTCCGACCAAATCCGTTTTTTAAGCTTATTTATTATTAAATTTTGCCGAAAATTTGCTTTGCGGGAAAAATTCAGATTTTCACAATTTTTTCAGATTTTTCATCCAATTTTCAAATTTTTTTCTGATCTTTCACCCGAAAACTCATATTTTTGCCTGAAAATTTTGGGGTAATGCACGAAACCCCCTGCACATCAAAAAATCATTGGCACTTCTCCCACTGACTTATATGCAACCCTGACAGGTCTGAGATGCCGATTTTCTGATTCAGACTTTTCCATCCTCTGGGTTTAATAAATTCCGAAAAATTCAGGATTTTTTAAAAGTAAAAAAATCACATATTTTTCATGATTTTTGCATTGAGTTTAGTAAATAACCACTTAAGGTTCCTTACCTGTGTGACAGGTAAGTGTCAGGTGCCAGTTCCAGTAACATAGGAACATAATCCTAGGATAGCAAGATTAGGAGCCAATGATATAAATACATTGGAATGCAACACAAACCAGCAAAGCAATCACTTCATTTTGAATATAATGTAATTTCTCTTTCTCAAATGTTATATTTTTTGTCAATACAGTAGCAAACCCTGAGACAACGCTGGATGATTATTTTGGTTCTGGTCACATCTCATAATATATTGATCCATTAGGAGTAGTTTTAATCACCTACAGCAATTAATCAGCAGGTAGCATTTATTGGTCATTAAAAAAAGCAAACGTCTTATTGGTTACTATGGGTTGCTGTACTGGGCAAATGACTTTTATTACATATGGGGATGGGTTTTTGCATTTTGTTTTGCAAAGGATAAGCCCACCTTATTTAAAAGAAGTTTTAGGCAGCATTAATAACTCGGGTGATATAGACAATACAGAAAAAAGTATATAATTATATATTTTTAACATTTCCATTGGACAGTTAAATGAACAAATACATGCTCAAAATGTTCTTCTAACAGCATCTGACCATTAAAATGCTTATTTACTCAATAATGACTTAGTAGCCTTACATGGTATTTGCACAGTTAATGCCCATTTTTATTAATTCTACAACGAAAGTAGAATAGGTTTTCTGAAGGAAAGCACATACACATTAAATTGTTATGAGCATTGCAAGCACAACATTTCTAATTAAACAGTTAGTATAAAAATACTTGCTGGTGTGTTCCCCGCTGAGAAGGACTTAAGCAAAACAATCTCAGTTAATGAGTCTATACAACACAGAATGCCATCTGTTTGCATCAGCTTCCTTCAAATATCTTCAACTCCGCAGGAAAAAAATATTAGCTAATTCAGTCAAATATAGCTAACATCAAATAGATAAAAATGGATCTATTAACTTAAAAATAGGTCTAATGGTTTCTTAACAAAACAGCATGTATAATATTTAAACAGAAGTATACGTTAACATGAAAAAATACTCTATATCAAAAAATTTACCAGTTCTTTAGGCTTCCAAATTGTGTTCAAAATATTTAATGGCATTTAGGTTTTATTGAGGCTGCAGGGTGTGTATATGTCTATGTTTATGTTTAGCTCTTCAGGGTAGGGATCTCATTCTAACTTTGTATCTCAAATCCTAGCACTAAAGTATTTATTCTCACTATCTAATTTAAATAATGACACCCATTTTGTGTTTACACCTTGTAAAGCACTGAGTACATTTATGGTGAGTGCCCAAGGAAATGTGTAAAAAGGTGAGTTTTGCCTTTAATTTCTCCCCAATAGGAAATGAAAGCTGCAAGGCGAATTCTCGAGTTTTGCTGTCGGCGAAAATTCACTGGCGTCAAAATATATTTGACGCCGTTGACAATTCTTGGCGCCCATTGACTTTAATGAGAGTCAGAACTGTCGTCAGCGTCGGAATTGTCGCCAGCGTCGCAATTGTCGCCAGCGTCAAAATTCGAGTTTCGTTAATTTTTCTCTGAAACGGGAGAAATTCGCCCATCACTAAGTCACTGTCTACCATAGCTAATTTCCCCTAAAAATTACGTGTACAGGCTGCCAGCTTGTCACATGATAAATAAATAAATAAATACAATACAATTAGAACGCCATTTGAGGGGAACAAAACCCCTGGACATAAAGATGCCATCCTTGAATACCTAGCATTTGACTAATATGGTACGGGTTTGGGACCTTTTATCGAGAATGCTCAAGACCTGGGGTTTTCCAGATAAAGGATATTTATGTAATTTGGGTCTTCATACCTAAAGTCTACTAGAAAATCATGTAAACATTAAATAAACCCAATATGGCAGTTTTGCTTCCAATAAGGATTAATTATATCTTAGTTTGGATCAAGTACATGGAGTTGTTTTATTATTACAGAGAAAAAGGAAATCATTTTTTACATTTTGAATTATTTGATTAAAATGGAGTCTGTGGGAGATGGCCTTTCTATAATTTGGAGCTTTCTGGATAACAGATTTTCGGATAACAGATCCCATACGTGTAGTTTCCCTGTCCTGCCAGAAATGATTCTTTCACCATCATTTGCCATCCCATACTGCAGCAATTATTTCTCAGACAATGCTTATTACCAAGTGTGTTACCTAGGTCGTGTTAATAATATTATAAAAGTAAAAAGGGGTATAATCATCCACAGTCTTAGGGCAGAACTGCATGGAGGCTTTTGTTGGGGGGCATCAATAAGTCTCATCCTACAACTATGATGTAGCTGCATGTTGCATTTTCATCTCAACTATCTGATCCAATTACACATTAAGCTCTGGATTATATGGAACAGACTCAGATTTTATAGCATCCCACAAAATCTTGTTCTATTACATGCATTTCCAGGACGAGATTTTGTGTAAGTGTATCTGACCAGAATCTCTTTTGTAGCTCTGCCTTATCCAAAATGGAAAAGAAGCAGTTACCTGCTTCTAGATAAAGGCTGGATTCTTATTATAAGACCCCCCACAGGAATGGAATTTCTGGAAACTGCAAGTAACTGTTCATTTGTACAAAGACTTGTATATAGAGAGAGATGATGGCGAAAACTGAGCAGTCTCATCATTTCCAGCTGGACCCATGCAAATTTTGTTGGGTCTCTTTTACTAGGCCACTCGTTTCCAAATGCCAATGATAGTTGTAGGAGAAAGATTGTTCAAATGGAGGATTGTTCCTAGATCAGTTATGATATTTCAGCTTTGAAGATGAGTTTATAATGGCAATTTGACCAGTATTGTTTTTAATATTACATATATATAGCAACCAGCACTTTACAAATCAAGACGAGATATAACTGTGCAAAGTAAGCCAGTTTACATATATAGCATGCATGAGCTTAAAATCTAAGGAACTAAGACAGTAAGACTGACCATTGAGTGGTTATATCGATTGTATTTGTTAAGATAATAATGGTAAATGTATAGTGAAAAGTGGAAAGCCAGTAGTTGATTTGTGTGTGTATGTGAAGGTCCTAGCCTTGAATAAAAAGCTGGATTTTAAGTGATTGTTTGTGTAACAATACCTTGTGGTCTAGTGGTGCCTTGGGGATGCCCGTTGCTCTGCTCGCAAAGATGCCTGCGTTCTTCTTCCTAGTCATGCATACTCTCTTCATTTTGATGCGTGCATCCTTTTATTCGGCATGCTGTGTCTGAAATTCAAATATTTGGTGTGAAATTCAAATATTTCAAGGCTGTTTTTTCCTTGCCCAATGTAGGTCTATTCTAGATAGTTCCTGGGTTGATTTACTGATCCTTGACCCTTGCCTATCCTTGACCACTTCTGCGTGAACCGACCATTGCTTGTTTACTGATTACCCTTCTGGACTCTGATTATGTACTGTGCTGACCAATTGGTTTTGACCCCGGCCTGTTCCACAACAATGCTTACTCATTCCCCATTCCTCCTGTCACCCATTCTGGTTCCCTTGATTGCCCAGAACCCTCACCCTGGTTCTCTCACTTTAAGACCTGGTGGCATCTGAGTAGTGAAGGGCTCCTCCCGACCTGAAAGGTGACTGTTATAGGCAGAAGTGTGAGGTGTGACTAGAACCTTGGCATCTGTTCTGGGTTTTGGGATACCAAACATGACAGTTTGAAGGCATGTGGATTCTGGGAATGTCAAATGGAACAGTGGGTAGAGTTCCAGAGAGTGGAATCAAAACTAGAAGTTGTGGGAGAAGGAGATTGAAGGTTATGTCCAGTGGTGTACTTGGTAATTTCAGAGGTTATGTATGGTGGTTCAAAAATGTTTGTACTTTGTAAATAAGTACAAGCACCTTGAAGTAAATTCTCTATTTCAGGATGCCAGTGCAGGGACTGACAGAGAGGGAGAGCACACGTGGGCAAGGGGGGGGGGCTGTTACTTGGGTGCCTGCAGTCTAAATAGAGCTATCTAAGGCAGTGCTGACCAATTTCTGTGGTACTGAGGGCTGGAATATTTCTGGCCTACATGGCGGAGGGCCAATAATGGAAGCCAATCTTGGGCTGCCAGTTGAACAGCACTGCTCTAAGGGATTTTTGGCACACAGTCTACAGAATTTTACTATCTCCATGTAGACAGGGTCGGACTGGGGGACCTGGGCCCCCCTCTGCCCCCCCCCCCTGTGCAGTGCCGGAATGCCGCGTGTGTGCACATGCGAGAATTAAGAATAAGAACTAAGAATCTCGGATGTGGGTAATACACATGCAGGCCAAGTCCGACCCTACATGTAGACCAAGCCACATTTGTTATATGTCAGGAAACATGTGGACAGCACATGCTTTTTAGAACTACACATTTAACAAACAGGGCACCCCAAATAATTCAGTCTGCCTGTGAAAAAAGGCTGACTGTAATTGCCTGTGAATGTAAAATACTCATTAAAAAGTAAAGTAGAAAGAATAGAAAAATAAAAGGAAAAAAACATGGCTCTTCTCCCTGGTCACCAGTAATGAGTTTGTATTGATCAACCCAAAGTTTGATTCTGTCATCTAAGTCTATGACAGAATCCATTATCTAAGTATATTGATCAAAAAGCACTCAGAAGGAAAAGTGAAACAGCTCTCCTCTTTTTCTGTCTGGAACATCTCCAAACATATTTGTGACCAATTAAGTTTCCCACCAGGTATACAAAATTAGGATCATTATCAGCTTTGCCTTTGAATAAATTAAGGTGATATTGAATGTTAAGCAGTTATGCAACCGTTTCTTCTTTGCAGCATGCTTCAGTTAAAATTTGTGTTAAATAGGTTTAAAACACAGAGTAGTGCAGAAAATAACATAACTTTGGATAAAACATCAATAAGGCACAAACTGAGAGTCAAAGAGGGCACTGGATGTATTTTCAAGCTGCCGTGTATTTTACCATTTCCATAAAGAATTTCACAGGCTTCAATATCTCATTGAAAGGTTTCATTTGAGGTTATTCGATCTGAATTGCCAGCAGTGTCTACCGAGACTTTATTTTCAAGAAAGTGCTAATTAATCAAGGGATTCCAAAGCCAAATCTTACTAAGTAACATATTATTTGGAGCTGGCAATAACTGTCGGAGCCTAATTTAGAAATAATGTGATCTTGACTACAGTTAAAATCTGTATAATTAAGAATAAAGAAATAGAAATTTAAATCCAAAATGTTTTAATTTTTGTAGGGGAATAGCAGTTTTCCAGATTTAACTTGCAGTATCTTTTAAAACAAGTGCTGTAACTTGTACAGGTATTAATATTATTGTTATTTGTAACTAGGGATGCACCGAATCCCCGAATCCTTTGTAAAAGATGTAAATCGAATACCGAACTGAATCCGATCCCTAATTGCATATGCAAATTAGGGGTGGGAAGGAGAAATTTTTTTTACTTCATTGTTTTGTGACAAAAAGTCATGCGATTTCCCTCCCCACCCATAATTTGCATATGCAAATTAGGATTCGCTGTGGCCAGGCAGAAGGATTTGGCCGAATCCTGCTGAAAAAGGCCGAATCCCGAACCAAATCCCGGATTCGGTGCATCCCTATTTGTAAAACATACATATTCTAAAGCATTTCACAGAGAACAGAATTCTTTACTGCTTTGTAGTGATGAATAATGATGGGTGAATTTGTCCTGTTTCGCTTAGCGAAGAATTTGCAAATTTCCTGAGAAATTCGTGAAACAAATCTGGCGTCAATTCGCAGGCGTCAAAATCAATGATGGCGACAAATCCGACACAGTTCCAATGCGTGCCTATTTTATCCAATTGCATTAAAGTCAATGGGCATGCAGGAAAATGTGGCCGGCGTAGAATCTGACAGCGGCGTCAAAATTGTCGCGAGCAAATTTTCATGGAAATTTGGCGCAAATTGGCGCCTGGCGAATAAATTCGCCCATCACTAGCGATGAGGGAATTTTTTCACCATGCATGGATTTTTGGCAAAATTCCCCATTTCTCCACTGGCAGATTTTTTTGTGAAAGCAAGAAAAACGCCCATTCAAATGAAATCATTTGGAGTGAGAAAAAAACGTAAGAAAAAAACTCCTTTTGACTTGGAGTGAGAAAAAACACCTCTGACAACGCAATTGGAGTGAGGAAAAAAATCATCCATAGACTGCAATATATTTTCTACAAAAAAGTTGCTGCGACAGACAACTTGCCCCAACAAAAAAGTCACCCATAGACTTTAATGTTCTTTGCAAATCTTTTGCCGTTTTGAGAATTTTTCGTGGATTTTTCATCTTATCACTAGCGCCTAATCAGAGGGCTGCAGCATGATGACGTATACAGTTCCCCTGGAAGTGGATTAAGCAACTTGCACCAGAAAATGAGATTGGTATAGTTGAGCAGCTCCTTTGTTTTGCCCTTGTAGAGCTTACATTCTAATGCATAATGAAGATGCTGGTACATGGGTTATTTAAACTTTTATCTCATTAACTGGCCTGTGGGTTGCATAGTCACAGTCAGTTTGTTCATCCAATATAGCATTGTTTTGTTCAATTGAGTTGAAAGTCCAAAAAAGCTGAGCTGATACATCACACTATCACACTTTCACACTTGCCAATGCCTCATCGAATCAATTAACTAAGGCCTCAACAGATATTTTTAGTTACTGTAGTCACAAGCAGGGTCAGACTGGGATGGTGGGGCATCTCGAACAAAACTGGTGAGCTCCAGGAATCTAAGCCCACTGCCCCAGTAATCACGTCCGCAAGTACTGAGGTATGTGTTGTGTGATGGGTGTGGAGCTCATAACTGGGGTGGGGGCCCCCTTATGGCAGCCCTGGTGGGCCCCGGACACCCCTGTACGACACTAGTCATAAATTAGAATGTTGAAACTAAACTCTCAATATGCCATACATACTGAACTAGTCTCCCAGGACAGGGGCTATCTTCCATTGTAAATATGGCTTCTTTGGAAAATATGGAGAGCTCTGCAGGTAATGATTTCCACTGACAACATTCTGGAGCCCTGCACTTTCTGTGGTGACTCCCACAGAAATCTGCCTTCCATCAGGAGATTAGACAGTAAAGGCAAAGTGATCAAAAATGAAGGTAGCCAGGCAAGAATCAGAGCAGATAGCAGAATGCCTGCAAATCTATCTCTGTTAAGCACAATACAACACTCTGATCCAAAAACTGCTTTGAATATCAGTTACAGAAATTAGAATCCAATCTACTCTGTTAGTGAACTATTAATGAACTTTATAAGGATTTTTACTATTTCATTTCCATTGATGAATTTTGCTATTGTTAATGTTTTTATATAATTTGTAACGTCTAATGTGTACCTATTACTAATATAAATTCAGTAGGCTGGACAGCCACTGGTTTAATTTATGCCATTTATAAAACATTGGTGGACTTAAAGGTATAGCGACTGATTTGTTTTTAATGTACTAATCCAATTAAGTCGGAGTATTTTTACTACTACTAGGGCTCCTGGTAGTTCTCTAAATCTTAGAAATTGGAACACTAATAAGTTTGTTGAAAAGTTTCATCAAGTTCTACAGCAATAAAGTGAAGCACTTTTTGCCATTAATTATATGAATTACATCCCCCATAATATGCTATCTTTAAATAGTCTTTTCAACTCCCTAACTTCATGGTCAGCACTAGGAAATAATAAACAAAGATGCATTCAATACCCTACTGGCTTTGAAGCTTTGGTGGCAGAGGGTTAATGTATTCAGTGCTTGCATAGCCACATAATATACAGTCGTACGCTGTATCAAATAAGCAATTTAATATCATGGAGCCCAAAAAATAAATAAATCAGTGTCTTCTTCTAAGTGCCAGACCACATAGGATTAGCTGGCTTGAATAAAGAATACAGTGGTGAGTAGGTCAGAGGAAGGTCAGTGTGCAGACTTAGAAAAATGAATCTGTGTTTAGGTTTATTGCCCACAGTTAAGTCAGTCACCTGGATTTAGCGATCCCCATGCTCTTGTGTGCCCTCTTCACCGAATGATACTTCAGCTGCCCTTTAGCTTTCCTTTAGAAGTTCGCTTAGACAGAAATATGTTTGTTGAGAGCTGTGTTATGCTTGGCAGTTATCTAGACCCCAAGTCTTAGCAGAACCAATCATATAAATACTAAAGCTTGTGTGTTGAAAATGGCAAAATTTATGGGAGAATTGCTAAAAATTCCAGCAAAACTTACTTGACCTCTATTCATAAGCACACTTTGCTCGACTCTGCACAGAGTATCCATTCAGTCTGGCCTACAGTACACAACATCTGGGGCCGTCTCTAAAGTCTGGAAATCTTATACTCGAATGGAAGGCACTGATGTGCTTTATTGTCAAAATATTTATAAATAACACAACTATATGGGGAATTTCACAAAATGTATCAATGGACTACAATGGACTAACATCAAATTCAATATCTCAGTTATAGTTTTATGCAATACATCTGCTACAAAAGTGACATTTTTTAAATAATACCTTTGAGCTGTCCTGTTATTTTGAAGTATTTTCTAAGGAAAACGTTAGTCTTTGCCTTTCTAACATTAAAGAAAAGGAATGCGTATAGGAGATAGTGGAAGGATGAACTTGGAGAAAGGTTGAGGTAGCACCACAACAGGGCAAGAAAAAAGCGCCAAACTTTAAGAGCCGAAATTCTAGTTTGTAAACAGAAATTCTGTATTTGTAGTGGAGAGAGTGCTTTATGCACTAGCAATGCACCCCCTCCCTGGTCTGATGCTAAAAAGGTAAGCTTATTTTATTACATTAGCCTGAAAAATTAATCTTAAGTATAACTGTATTCAACAATACAGATATGAGATCTATTATACAGACTTCTTGGGGTTTCTGGATAAAGTTTCTTTCTGTAATGTGGAACCCCATGCCTTAAAGGGGTTGTTCACCTTTAAATGAACTTTTAGTGTGAGGCAGAGAGTGATATTCTGAGACAATTTGCAGTTGATTTATATTTTTTGTTATTTGTATTTTTTTTAAAGTTATTACAGATATAGGATCTGTTATCCGGAAACCCGTTATCCAGAAAGCTCTGAATTACAGAAAGGCCGTCTCCCATAGACCCCATTTTATCCAAATTATCCACATTATTAAAAATTAATTCTGTGCAATAATAAAACAGTAGCTTGTACTTGATCCCAATTAAGATATAATTAATCTTTATTGAAGCAAAACCAGCCAATTGGCTTCATTTAATCTTTACCTGATTTTCTAGTAGACGTAAACTCTGAAAATCCAAATTACGGAAAGATCTGCTATCCGGAAACCCCCCGGTCCAGAGCATTCTGGATAACAGTTCCCATACCTGTATTGCATTTTATTCAGTAGCTTTCCAGTTTTCAGCAATCTGGTTGGTTGGGTCAAAGTTACCTTAGCAACCATGACTGATCTGAATAAGAGACTGGAATATGAATCGGAGAAGGCCTGAATAGAAAGTACTAAAAAGCAGTATTGATACAGTTGTAGGCTTACAGAATATTTGTGGTCAGTGAGACCCACTTGAAAGCTGGAAAGAGCAAGAAGGCAAATTCAAAATCTATAAAAAAAATTAATGATAAAGACCAATTAAGAAGTTAATTCTATAAGATAAATATGAACCACCCCTTTAAGTCTGCTAAAAACACTTAAAAATAAAAACAAGCCAATTTGGACTGTTAGCCATCAGTATGGAAGTTTTCTAAATGTGATATTATCAACTACAAGGTATTGTTTTATTATAGAAAAAAATCAAGTCACTGAAGATATCTTTGAATACACAAGGCCGGATCTAAGGGTAAGTAGAAGAGACACATGCCTAGGGCACAATGGCTAAAAAATGACACCTGGGCCCTTGTTCCCCACCACCCACTTGTCGTTCTCCTATACTCAAGCTCGTTTAAGGTGGCCGACAGGGTTGCCTTGGGCCCCCGGCCCACTTGACATGCCATTCCCATATTTCAAACTTGTTTTTGGATTAAAAATGTATATAGAATATTTGATATCTTCCCCACTTCTGAACATTCCAATTTTAAAAAGTAAGACAATTTATAATTGTGCCAACACTCATTTATACCAACTCTGGCCAATCCAGCCTAATGCCTTCTCCTTTAGATG
This sequence comes from Xenopus petersii, assembly GCA_038501925.1. NCBI lineage: Eukaryota > Metazoa > Chordata > Amphibia > Anura > Pipidae > Xenopus > Xenopus petersii. The sequence continues at coordinate 110,811,427 of CM076682.1, read as the reverse complement.
TAATTTTGTAGGTATGTTGTATTATGATATATTATTATTGTATTATTATATTATAAAATCTATCTGCCTGCCTTGACCCGGCCTGCTCTGACTATGAATCATGCCTTATACAGCGACCTTCTGCCCAAAGACTTATGACGTGCCCCTCTGCTTGTCTAGAACCCCCTCGCCTTGCACCTCTCGTTTTAAGACCTGGCGGCATCCGAGTAGCTGAGGGCTCCTCCTGAAGCCAAAGGCGGCTGCTACAGGCGGAAGACCGAGCCGAGACCAGGGTGCTTGGAATCAGTTCTGGATTTTGGGTGCCGACCGTGACATTATAACGGGCCATCGATAAAGAAGGTCACGCCGCTGCTCCCTCCACCACTGAAGTGCTGCTCATTACCCTGTTGCAGCGCTTCGAGAGTCAGGGGCAAAGACAAGAACACCTGATGCAAGGTTCCCATGACCTGTCAAGTAGATAGGACGCTACTGAACAGATGCTAGTGGGTCCTTCCGCAGTGTTGGGTAAATTTCACGAGCCCAAAATCTCCTTCCCTGATAAATTCAGTGGGGATAGGACCAAATTTTATGTCTTTCAGGAGGCATGTACATTATACCTAAGTTTTTTCCCTCACTCCTTTGCTACTGGAGAGGATTAAGTGAGGTTTATAATGACCCTATTACAGGGCGACCCTCAAATATGGGCGCTAAGGTTATCCCCTCTGACCTTGCCCGCTTTTCCCTTGAATTTTTCTTTAACTGTATGGCAATGCTTTACGATGACCCAGATCATGCTTCAGCCGATACCGCGATTCGTAAACTACACCAGGGAAAAAGGGCCGTAGAAGAGTACTGCACTGGTGGTCAGTGGAGACCGGTTGGAACGACATGGATCTTCGTAGCCAATTCCAGTTAGGGCTTTCCGAAGCTGTAAGAGACAGCCTAGTAAACTACCCTCTATCAGCTACCTTGGATGAACTAATGACTTTAGCCATCCAAGTTGATAGAAGACAAAAGGAGAGAAGGGTGGAAAAGGGTACTTTTTCCCCTACTAAGTATACTAGTGTTAAGCCTTCTAACCCCTCAGTGCCTCTGCCTCAGGAGGAACCCATGCAATTGGGTACTATTCATTTATCTCCTGAGGAAAAGGCCTGCAGGTGGTCTCAGGGTCTGTGTATTTATTGTGGGGATATGGGTCATTTTCTTAACCAGTGTCCTAAGAGGCCGGGAAGCTTCAAAAACCTAAATGGAGGAAGGGAGCTCCATTTGGGCCGAGAAGTTTCCTCTCCCCAAATTGTTGACCCAACCTCTGTTCATCTTGAATTACCAGATATGTTTTTGTTGTCTGAATTATTTAATGTTTCTGTGTTGAAGACAGCCATACAGGTCCCTCAGCAATCCTGTCCTTTCCCAGTATTGGCTGAGTCAAGCCAAATTGGATGCCAGGGTGGACCACTCTAGGAGACAGTTCTATCCTAGGTCTCCTGGTAAGCTTGAGGGTCTAGTGGCCCCTCCTAGAGGGGGATAATGTAATAAAACCTGCTTACCCTGGTGGTCTAGTGGTGTGCCCCTGGCATGCGGGGGCGCACGCCGTGTCTCTGGCAGGGACGCCTGCCGCATGTGTCCAGTCTGTTCCTGTGCCGGCTTCCCTTAGGGCATGCACGCGTTCATTATTTAAAGGCGCATGCGTGCTGGCGTGTGACATCAGCGCACAGTGGCGCGAAATTTAAAAGTGTTTCAAGGCACAGTTTGGATTTTCTCATGGCCCATTATAGGATTTGTTTCCTGGTGCTTTGAGCTTGTTCTGATCCTAATCCTGATTCTGTATCTGATTCCTGTGTTTGACCTGCCTGGCTTTTTGACTACCCTGACTTCTGAATCCTGACCCTTGCCTGAATACCGATTACCTCTTCTGCTAATTCGTTCTGATTTATCACCCAGTTTGACCTTTGCCTGCCTGACTACACTTATACTCTGCCTGCCTCGACCCAGGCCTGTTCTGACTACGAATCTGTCTCACGCCTTGTACAGCGACCTTCTTCCCAAAGACTTTTGCTATCCGGTCGTGCCCCTCTGCTTGTCCAGAACCCCTCGCCTTGCACCTGGCGGCATCCGAGTAGCTGAGGGCTCCTCCTGAAGCCAAAGGCGGCTGCTACAGGCAGAAGCATGAGCTGAGACCAGGGTGCTTGGAATCGGTTCTGGATTTTGGGTGCCGACCATAACATATGGTGTATGCAGTTTGGGGGTAAAATGTGAGAATTCACATTTATTTATTCTACTGAAGACATTTCCAACAAGCTCAGTTGCTGCATATTTTAGGAATCTATCATCAGGTGTGCCAAAGCAGATACGGTGCAAACACTGTGTCAATTTATGCATCTTCCCATTTTTAATTTAGAGTTTTATAACATAGCTATACCACCGAGAATTATCCCCCAGTCTGTACAATAGCATCTGCTAAATGGACAAAGAAAGTTACAGCATGCTTCCCAAACTGAAACTTATATGTATATTTTATGTCACATTTAGTTCTTCTCCATTTGAAAAGGTTCCGAGTGAAAATTTCCTTTCCTACATCTGCTTATGTGCTGAATCATTCTAACCTTGCTGGATGAATGCAGGAGCAGTTTTAGTAAATAAAATTATATGTGTAGTTGAGTCAAAGATAAAACCAACTTTGTTTCGGAAATTACTTGGGTTATTTCCATTCCCCCAAGTGCTGAAAAATACTATAATAAAATCTTTCCAAACAGATTTTTTTTCATAGAGATAAATCTTGGGAGAACATTTTGGTTTCAGAATTTCAAATTATTAATTCAATAAATATTGCTGAGGCTCAAAGGAACTTTCTATACTTAAAACTGGCTTCCCTGAATTATTTACTTTATGGAAGAAATGTATTGTACTGTTTATTACATTTAAATAACATCATTCATGACATTGTCTGTATGATTCTAGTGGTGTTTTTGCTGTTTTGTAGCTATAATTCAATGAGAAGGTATAACTCTACACTAATGAAAGGGGCCAAGACATGCTGTATATGAAATATTACATAGATAATATCCAAAAATATCAGAACAAGGTAGTTTACCATAAAACTAACTTATAGTATGCTGTTAAAAGCAGAATTCTTGATGCTTTTAGTTCTGTAGCTCCCAGGCTTGAAATTTAAATCTTTTATGTGGTGCCTTCAATCTTGCCTTGCTGCATGTAGCAAATATGAAAACATAAAATCCATAGTGCTGGCAATTAGTTCCTATGGTCAGTGGTATAACTACTGGAGGGAGCAGCAGGTGTAAACCTGGCCGCCCCTTGTAGGGCCCACTAGAGACACTGAATGCACTACAAGAAAAAAGTGAGTGGGTGTGCGGCACATTTCCCAGCAGAGGGGCCAGACTTGGGGTGGGGGGAGCCAGGTGCAAGTTTTACACCAGGGACCATGGTCCCTTAGTTACATCGCTGCCTATGGTTTAATTACCCTTGTAACCAAGCAGCAGTTTTTAAGTTATAATGAAAGATGGAGGAGCATCTGAAAGGAATGAATGTTTTACTGCACATACAGTACACAAGCCAAAGCCCAAGTGCAGATGACTTCAAGGTTAGTATCCGACCATGCAGCACTTTGATTTGGTTTTTATATAGGCCGGAGCAGATTTCTCTAAAAGGTCACTGGCCTGGGGAAAATGTAGCCTTCAATCAGTCCTTAGTTGGTGTAACTGGCCTGCAAAAGTACCACTTCTCTTTCACCTCCCACAGTGGGCTTTACCCACTGAAAGAGTGCCAAAACATATCCCAGATAATTTCAGCAACCTAGGCCAGCAATCACATACCCGGCCTGCCACCCCCTCCCCTCGTATGCACAAAAATGCATGCGCACTTAACGCGCACAAGATAGAACTGATAGGGCACACCACACAAGTTAATTTACAGGGAGAAGCAGGAGCTACACCGAAGACAGACGATTTAAAAACTAGCAGACCCAAGTTCAGCTCCTAATTAATGTGACAAGAGGGTGAAATGCCGCCATTAAAAGTTTTGCTGCCCTAGGTTCTGGCCTTTGTGGCCTTACCACAAATCCCAGCCTGGGCTGGATGTCAACGCAGAAAAAGACAATCTGAAGAAAGAGAACTGAGTAGCGATGATTCTTATTTAACAGCAACCTTCATGTATCATGTGTCAGGCACAAAGCAACGCGTCTTGCATTGTGGCTTAATTATACTTCTGTTCGCGAGCATAAACAAGCGTGCAACACATACCAGCATCAATACAAGCCAACTGCACCTGATGATTTATGCCACAATAAAGCTGAAATTGTCTGAAAAAACTGCATTGTGAGTAAAAACATGGCAATTTGAGTCCAGAATTTCACTTTGCCACTCATTTGCATACGTAAAGTCTGACTTCTTTTATTGGATTAGACCAGGTGAGCAGGACAGGATTGAACAGGTTTGTAAAGGAAGATAATTATGGGCCACTCATCTAGCATTATCTAAATTGTTTTGAAACAGGATTTGCTTCAAATATAATACATTGTAGAGAGGGAGCAAAAACTCAAAGTTATGTGGTTGGAACCAGCAAACAATTCTGGATCAAAATTGTTTTCTTTTGCTTCTTCCTTGATAACAAACATCTCAGTTTTCAAAATGAAATTTCAAATCTTGTTTGATGAAATTTCAAATCTTGTTTGATTGGTTACTTAACTGAAAGGCAACATAACTACTGAGACTTTAATATAGGATGTCCCATGGTTTGATGATTCACAAGGAAAGTGTCATGATAAAAACAATTGTTACTTTATTTGCATTTATATATCCAGGAAGATGAAGAACCCCCTTGTCCAAAGAAGGAGAATAACAATTATGTGATTCATTGTGAGTCACAGGGTGATTGCTCTTAGGAAGATTCTCTTCTTTTGGTCTCATGACAAACCACAGCTGGTCAGCATCCAGTAACCTCAGAGAAGCCTCTCCCATGTTTTCATTCCCGCCTACCTTAGAATGCAAAGCAACATTTACTTTGGCTCTAGCGTTTTTAAGGAATATTTCACATGCTAATTTTTATTTCATGTATGACTGTGGCCCAGGATTACCCAAGATGGCAGAATCAGACCACCATTCCAAAACTAGGTCAAGAAGAGCTGGAGCTATAACACATCAGTTATAGGTTAAATGACCCATATCATTATTATTATTTATGATAGTAAAATGAACTACTTCCATTTGAAACAATAAATGTTTTTATTTTATAGTCATGTAGAGGTATCTTTGTGAGTTAAGCTGGTCATACATTAAAAGATCTGATCGTTTGGCAATATAAGGGGTACAGGCCAGCAGGGCTACATCAATAAGCTCTTGTGGTCATCACCTCAATTAAACCTGTCCAATTGGTAGCTTGAATGTGCCCATGTTTGGGACCTTAAGAGCAAAAGCCATAGTATTCTATGTAGTTTATCACCTGCTAGGTAAGCAATGAATGGCTTCCCCATTAGCTATACTGTAGCCTATCTATATAAACTATATATATAGCATATACAATATAACTAAATTAAGGTATTCTCAAGGTGTAGAGTAAGTGAAATTTTTCTTTTCTTAGCAATAAATAGCATGGATATTCGAATAGCATGACTTAATAAAACCTGCATTTCCTGAATCATTTGAACATCTGGGCTGTGCATACACATGCAGTAAGATAATCATTGGAGGGTAACTCAAGTTATCAGTGCAGAGCAGGAGCTGCAGATTTATAGAATGTTGCATTTAATTTTACACCAAAAAAGGTTACATTTGGCATACAATTGAATACATATTTAAAAAAGCAATGCTACACTTTGCCTTTGGAGTACATTTTTAATATGATTGTTATTTCTAAAAGTATCTACCTGTACGACACGACTGCACTGGAATATATACAGAAAGTATATACTTTAAAGGACTTAAAGCACAATCCCTTGAAGTGTATGGGAAGAAAGCAGAGCAAGTCTAGCAAACCTGCACGGCTAGTGGTTACTGGTTTCTACTCAAATCTAATAAATTCATGTGGCTTTAGAGGTTGTTTTTTTCAGACATGGCTTTGCAACCCATTCTATGTTTTTTTTAATACGAATGCTTTTTTATGGCCCTGGACTGTCTAAAGAAGCATCAATGCAAATGCTACTGCAACTATCTAATGCTGTATGTTTGTACCTGCAACCCTAGCTGCTGATGTTCCAATTTTGTTAAAAGCCCCAGGAGAACTAAGAGAGACCGGTTAAATTGCTTGAAGACAAAAGTGAAAATCTGTTAATGTTATGAGACTGACAACTTATTCACATAATAAATGTGATTAACTGTTAGAGATGGCGCGAACTGTTCGCCGGCGAACTTGTTCGCGCGAACATCGGGTGTTCGCGCTCGCCGGAAGTTCGCGAACGTCGCGCGACGTTCGCCATTTTGGGTTCGCCATTGTTGGCGCTTTTTTTTGCCCTCTCACCCCAGACCAGCAGGTACATGGCAGCCAATCAGGAAGCTCTCCCCTGGACCACTCCCCTTCCCTATAAAAACCGAAGCCCTGCAGCGTTTTTTCACTCTGCCTGTGTGTGCTGAAGAGATAGTGTAGGGAGAGAGCTGCTGCCTGTTAGTGATTTCAGGGACAGTTGAAAGTTTGCTGGCTAGTAATCGTGTTGATACTGCTCTGTTATTGGAGGGACAGAAGTCTGCAGGGGTTTGAGGGACATTTAAGCTTAGGTAGCTTTGCTGGCTAGTAATCTACCTTCTACTGCAGTGCTCTGTATGTAGCTGCAGTGGGCAGCTGTCCTGCTTCTGATCTCATCTGCTGACTGCTGCAATAACAGTAGTCCTTGTAAGGACTGCTTTTATTTATTTTTTTGTTGTTTTACTACTACTACTACTACTACTACTACTATAAGAGCCCAGTGCTATTAGTCTAGCAGTGTTGGGGAGTGGGACTGGTGTGCTAATCTGCTGCTCCTAGTAGTTCAGCAGCACCAACTGTAATTTTTTTTTTTTAATATTCATTTTTTTTTTATTTTACTTTTTTTTATTTTACTACCGCTGTAGTAGTGTATAAGTTGACCTTTTAGGCATTATTTGCCCTGTAGGCATTTTTTGCCCAGTGTGTTATTCAACCAACTGCCATCTAGCTGTGTGACCTTGTTCACATTCTGTCTAAATATCCATAATATTACCGTCTCCAGAAAAAACACCGGAGTGACTTTTTTCAAGCAGCCATAATAAATTTTACGTAATCCGTATCCATCGCTGTAGTAGTGTATAAGTTGACCTTTTAGGCATTATTTGCCCTGTAGGCATTTTTTGCCCAGTGTGTTATTCAACCAACTGCCATCTAGCTGTGTGACCTTGTTCACATTCTGTCTAAATATCCATAATATTACCGTCTCCAGAAAAAACACCGGAGTGACTTTTTTCAAGCAGCCATAATATATTTTACGTAATCCGTATCCATCGCTGTAGTAGTGTATAAGTTGACCTTTTAGGCATTATTTGCCCTGTAGGCATTTTTTGCCCAGTGTGTTATTCAACCAACTGCCATCTAGCTGTGTGACCTTGTTCACATTCTGTCTAAATATCCATAATATTACCGTCTCCAGAAAAAACACCGGAGTGACTTTTTTCAAGCAGCCATAATAAATTTTACGTAATCCGTATCCATCGCTGTAGTAGTGTATAAGTTGACCTTTTAGGCATTAATTGCCCTGTAGGCATTTTTTGCCCAGTGTGTTATTCAACCAACTGCCATCTAGCTGTGTGACCTTGTTCACATTCTGTCTAAATATCCATAATATTACCGTCTCCAGAAAAAACACCGGAGTGACTTTTTTCAAGCAGCCATAATATATTTTACGTAATCCGTATCCACCGCTGTAGTAGTGTATACGTTGATCTTGTGGGCATTATTTGCACAGTGTTTTCTTCAAACCGCCATCTAGCTGTGTGAGCTTGTTCACATTTTGTCTAAATATTGATAATATTATCGTCTCTAGAAAAACCACTTGAATTACTTTTTTTCAAGCAGCATTCTTATATTTTACGTAATCCGTATCCACCGCTGTGTATACGTTGACCTTGTAGGCATTATTTGCACAGTGTTTTCTTCAAACCGCCATCTAGCTGTGTGAGCTTGTTCACATTTTGTCTAAATATTGATAATATTATCGTCTCTAGAAAAACCACTTGAGTTACTTTTTTTCAAGCAGCATTCTTATATTTTACGTAATCCGTATCCACCGCTGTGTATACGTTGACCTTGTAGGCATTATTTGCACACTGTTTTCTTCAAACTGCCATCTAGCTGTGTGTATTATCGTTTCCAGAAAAACCAACTGAGTTTTTGTTGTTGTTGTTTTTTTAAAAATAATGCCAGGCAAAGGCAGGCCGCCACGCAGAGGCCGTGCTAGGGGCCGTGCTGCTATGCAATCCTGTGGCCCTAGCAAATTGCCCAGTTTTAAAAAGCCAATGACCCTGAACTCCCAAAATGCTGAAGAGGTAGTTGACTGGCTTACACAGCACACCCCATCCTCTACCGTTTCTAACTTTACCACAACATCCTCCTCATCCTCCACTGCTATGGCCACCCCACGTAACACTTCCTCCACCACCGGTGCCCCTTCTTCACTGGAGTCAGAGGAGTTATTTTCCCATGAGTTTCTTGAACTGAGTAATGCGCAACCATTATTGGCAGAAGAAGATGAAGGAGATGAGGACGTTACACCAGATTTAATTCTGGCAGAGAACACGACAGAGATGGACATAATGATGAGTGATGAGGAGGAGGTCCCCGCTGCTGCTTCCTTCTGTGATGTGTCAGAAGAAATTGATGCATCTGAGGAGAATGATGATGAGGAGATTGATGTTTTGTGGGTGCCTAGTAGAAGAGAGCAAGAGGAGGGTAGTTCAGATGGAGAGACGGAGAGTCAGAGAGGCAGTAGGAGAATAAGACTTAGAAGAAGCAGGGAGGACAGCCTGCAGGGATCAGTAGGGCAACAACATGTATCGGCACCTGTGTTCAGCCGGCCAACGCACCCGCCATTGCCGCCAATGCCGCCAACTTCTACTGTTACCGCCAGATCGCACACTTCCAAAAAGTCAGCAGTGTGGGATTTTTTTAATGTGTGTGCCTCTGACAAAAGCATTGTAATTTGCAATGAGTGCAGTCAGAAACTGAGCCTTGGTAAGCCCAACAGCCACATAGGTACAACTTCTATGCGAAGGCACATGAGCGGCAAGCACAAAGCACTTTGGGAGCAACACCTCAAAGGCAACAGGCAAACTAAAAGCCACACTCCTTCTGGTCCAGCATCTTACTGCTCTACCTCTGCTCTCCTTGACCCATCTGAACCACCCTCCACTCCGCCTTCCACCTTGACCACCTGTTCCCATTCCCAGTCATCTGCCACCAGCCAAGTTTCTGTGAAGGCCATGTTTGAGCGTAAGAAGCCAATGTCTGACTGTCACCCCCTTGCCCAGCGTCTGACAGCTGGCTTGTCTGCACTCTTAGCCCGCCAGCTTTTACCATACCAGCTGGTGGACTCTGAGGCCTTCCGCAAATTTGTAGCAATTGGGACACCGCAGTGGAAGGTACCCAGCCGCAATTTTTTTTCTAAAAAGGGAATACCACACCTGTACCAACATGTGTAGAGCCAAGTTACCGCATCTCTGTCACTTAGTGTTGGGCCAAAGGTCCATATGACTACTGACGCATGGTCCTCCAAGCATGGTCAGGGCAGGTATGTCACCTACACTGCCCACTGGGTGAACTTGGTAATGGCTGGGAATGGGAAGCAGGGAATGGGTAGCTCAACAACAACAACAACAGTGGAGTTGGTGTCACCGCCACGGATTGCACGCGGTTCTGCCACCACCTCTACTCCTCCATCGCTCTCTACCTCGTCTTCTTCCTCTTCTTCTTCTTACTCTGCTGCTGGGTCCTCCTTCTCCTCCTCCACACCTGTGCACCCCCAGCTCCCCCTAGGCTATTCGACGTGCCAGGTACGCCGTTGTCACGCTGTCTTGGGGATGACGTGCCTGGAAAGCAAAAACCATACCGGATCTGTACTCCTGTCATCTCTGCAGTCACAGGCCGATCGGTGGCTGACCCCACACCAACTGCAGATCGGAAAAGTGGTGTGTGACAATGGAAGCAATCTGTTGGCAGCGTTGAGACTGGGAAATTTAACACATGTGCCCTGCATGGCACATGTGTTAAATTTAATAGTCCAACGTTTTGTCTCCAAGTACCCAGGATTCCAGGACGTTCTCACCCAGTCCAGAAAGGTGTCGGCCCATTTCAGACGTTCCTACACAGCCATGGCACGCCTTGCTGACATTCAGCAGCGCTACAACATGCCAGTCAGGCGTTTGATTTCTGACAGCCAGACTCGCTGGAATTCAACGCTCCTTATGTTGGAACGTCTGCTGCAACAACAAAGGGCCGTCAACGAGTACCTTTTTGAACTGGGTGGTAGGACTGGATCTGCAGAGCTGGGGATTTTTTTCCCCCGTTACTGGGTGCTTATGCGCGATGCCTGCAGGCTCATGCGACCTTTTGAAGAGGTGACAAATATGGTCAGTTGCACCGAAGGCACCATCAGCGACCTAATACCCTTCGCTTTCTTCCTGGAGCGTGCCGTGCGACGAGTGACAGATGAGGCTGTAGACCAGCGTGACGAGGAGCTGGAAGCGCACGATTTATGGTCGGAATCACCAGAACGAACCCAGGCACCTGCTGCAACGCAGGGAGAGGTGCCAGAAGTGGAGTCAGAGGAGGAAGGTGGCTTTGTGGAGGAGGAGGACCAACAGGAGCAGGCTTCCCAGGGGGCTAGTGGTGACCTTTTGGGGACCCCTGGTCTTGTACGTGGCTGGGGGGAGGAGACCGTGGATGATGCAGTCCTTGATAATGAGGAAGCAGAGATGGATAGCTCTGCATCCAACCTTGTGAGAATGGGGTCTTTCATGCTGTCATGCCTGTTGAAGGACCCCCGTATCAAGAGGCTTAAGGAGAAGGACCTGTACTGGGTCGCAACGCTACTAGACCCTCGGTACAAGCATAAAGTGTCAGAAATGTTACCAACATACCACAAGTCCGAAAAGATGCGGCATTTACAAACCAGCCTGCAAAACATGTTGTACAATGCTTTTAAGGGTGATGTCACTTCAGGAACTCATCAACATTCCAGGGGCAGAGGTGCCAGTAATCCTGCCACGAGCACACCTGCAAGGACAAAGCCCTTTGGCCGGTCTGTAACGTCAGACATGCAAATGTTTTTCTGTCCAAGGCAGCGCCACAACCCTTCTGGATCCACCCTCAAAGAACGCCTCGACCGGCAGGTAGCGGACTACCTGGCATTAACTGCAGATATCGACACTCTGAGGAGCGATGAACCCCTGGACTACTGGGTGCGCAGGCTTGATCTGTGGCCAGAGCTGTCACAATTTGCCATGAACCTCTTGTCTTGCCCAGCCTCAAGTGTGCTCTCAGAAAGGACCTTCAGTGCAGCAGGAGGGATTGTAACTGAGAAGAGAACTCGCCTAGGTCACAAAAGTGTCGATTACCTGACCTTTATTAAAATGAATGAGGGGTGGATCTCGGAGGGTTACTGCACGCCGGAAGACTTGTTCTGACTTCTATGCAGCTGTCCTTCTCTTCAAGCCTCATGACTCCACACACAGCTGTCCTTTAGCGTCCTCCTCCCTCCGCCACCGTTACAAACTAGGGTGCAAACCCTACTGGTTTAATTTTTTCTGGCCTCTGTGCTTCAGTGGCTGCAACCAAAAAAACTGGGCAAACAATGTCTACAAGGTCAACGTATGGCGAAAAATGACTATTTTCAGCATTTATATGGCATATTTTTTCTGGCAACTGTGCTTCAGTGGCTGCGTCCAAAAAAATGCATATTTTCTGCATTTATATGGCATAATTTTTCTGGCCTCTGTGCTTCAGTGGCTGCAACCAAAAAAATTTATATTTTCAGCATTTATATGGCATAATTTTTCTGTCAACTGTGCTTCAGTGGCTGCGACCAAAAAAATGCATATTTTCTGCATTTATATGGCATAATTTTTCTGGCCTCTGTGCTTCAGTGGCTGCAACCAAAAAAATTTATATTTTCAGCATTTATATGGCATAATTTTTCTGGCAACTGTGCTTCAGTGGCTGCGACCAAAAAAATGACTATTTTCAGCATTTATATGGCATATTTTTTCTGGCCTCTGTGCTTCAGTGGCTGCGGCCAAAAAAACTGGGCAAACAATGCCTACAAGGTCAACGTCGACCTTGTAGGCATTGTTTGCCCAGTTTTTTTGGCCGCAGCCACTGAAGCACAGAGGCCAGAAAAAATATGCCATATAAATGCTGAAAATAGTCATTTTTTGCCATACGTTGACTCAACGTATATGGCAAAAAATGACTATTTTCAGCATTTATATGGCATATTTTTCTGGCAACTGTGCTTCAGTGGCTGCGACCAAAAAAACTGGGCAAACAATGCCTACAAGGTCAACGTATGGCAAAAAATGACTATTTTCAGCATTTATATGGCATATTTTTTCTGGCAACTGTGCTTCAGTGGCTGCGTCCAAAAAAACTGGGCAAACAATGTCTACAAGGTCAACGTATGGCGAAAAATTACTATTTTCAGCATTTATATGGCATATTTTTTCTGGCAACTGTGCTTCAGTGGCTGCGTCCAAAAAAAACTGGGCAAACAATGTCTACAAGGTCAACGTATGGCGAAAAATGACTATTTTCAGCATTTATATGGCATATTTTTTCTGGCAACTGTGCTTCAGTGGCTGCGTCCAAAAAAACTGGGCAAACAATGTCTACAAGGTCAACGTATGGCGAAAAATGACTATTTTCAGCATTTATATGGCATATTTTTTCTGGCAACTGTGCTTCAGTGGCTGCGTCCAAAAAAACTGGGCAAACAATGCCTACAAGGTCAACGTATGGCAGTTGTTTAAAGAGAACAGTAGATTACTAGCCAGCAAAGCTACCTAAGCTAAAATGTCCCTCAAATCCCTGCAGACTTCTGTCCCTCCAATACAGAGCAGTATCAAGCAGATTACTAGCCAGCAAACTTACTATCATCTGTCCCTGAAATCACTAACAGCTCTCCCCCTACACTATCTCTTCCAAGCACACACAGGCAGATTTTTCAGATACATTTTTGCCCTTGATCCCCCTCTGGCATGCCACTGTCCAGGTCGTTGCACCCTTTAAACAACTTTAAAATCATTTTTCTGGCCAGAAATGTCTTTTTTAGATGTTAAAGTTCGCCTTCCCATTGAAGTCTATGGGGTTCGCGAACCGTTCGCGAACCGCTCGCATTTTTGCGCAAGTTCGCGAATATGTTCGCGAACTTTTTTTCCGACGTTCGCTACATCCCTATTAACTGTACCATCATGACTAAAGAGCATAGAGTTACACACTGAGCTCTTATATAATGCTGGAACTGCTGGCTGCTTTGACTAGTGTGCTTTTATAGTCATGTTTTGCACTGCACAACATATTTTTTTCCCGGGAAGGCATTTATTACTGCAGATTTACTGTAGATTTATCAAAGTAAAATTAGAGCTCACCACAGAAAAACAACATTCACCATTTGATACACACCCTTCTAAAAATCTCATAGGAACGAACAGAATTTTTTTTTTCTGTGGCTGCTAAACCTGTCCTGAAGTCCACCAGCTGCCCCAAGGCTTTGAATTGAGGAGCACAGCATGTAGACCAGTTATGGTGAGAAGAGGTGAAGTGACATGACAATGTCTGGACCAAAAGGGATGGCTTGAACCAAAGGATTCAGTAAAGGGATCAAAATTATCTGAATTAAAGAATCACATCTTAAGTAAGTCCTCAGTAAATTCTCTACCATGTTTTAATGCTTGCTATACAAAATGGTTTTAGAGGATAACTTTCTATTGAAGGCTTAAAAGAGAAGGAAATTTAAAATCAGTGGGTGGTGTCAAATGTTGTAATCACTTACCTGGTACCCTGGGTCAGTGCTCCTGTTAGCAGAAAAATGCACCAGCCCATGCCTGGGGTAATAAAAGAAAGAAGTGGAAGGAGAAGATGGCAACGTTGAACTAATACAGAGGTCCCCCGGGTCAGTGCAATTTTCAGTTAGTCTGGGGTATTTGGTAAGCTATTATAATCATTGGGGGATGCCTAACATTTGGCACCTGTACAGAGAACATGTACATTAAAATGAGAGCACTTCATATCTTCATATTGTACCAGTGCGGAAAATTTAAAACAAAATCTCCCTTAAATCCTGCAAAACACACTACACAGGGACTTTATATACAGTAAATAAGCTATAACTTATGGGAACACTGTATATTCATGGTGTGCTTAAATCAGTCACTTTTGAATTTGGTACAAAGACAATATATAGTAATATAGATATTATATATGTAGGGATGTGTAAAATAGCCACCCCTAGTATTTTGTGCAGGCAGTCCCTCAATGTTATGGACACCTATTTGGGTCCTAAAATACAGTTGGGAGGGGTACTGTTTGCTCTTTCTGCTCTGAAGCCATGCTTTCAGTGTCCATTTTGTGCTGGCTCTAGCCTGAGCTAACAGGCTGAGTCTGAGTGGAACCTGATTGTCTTAGGATTAGTCAGGATAGGCTACTCACCATTATAGGTCACTCTAGGAGTGACAGATAGACAGGTTATTTAGCTGAGCAGCTCAAGGCTCCGACGAGTAGAGTCAGAGGGATTAAGATATCGGGTACTAATAGCCCAGAAGTAGGGACTAAGTGTATAGGAACAGGGTAGATAGATTCCCCTCAGGTTCCACTTAGGGAAAGGCTGAAAGCTGGTTGTACCTTTATTGCTGCTGAGCATGTCCTCTTGCCTGTGGGGACTAATATTGACCAAAAGGTGCTGTGAGTATTGCTTATTCAATGTGATACCAAATTCTGCCATGCTCTATTGTATACTTCACTGAGGATTGTGTATGTTCCATAAATCAGTTCATGTTTAAGTTATAAGAACCACTGGCGCTCAATTATTAAACCCTGAATTCAGTTACGGCTGCACTACACTCTACCTCCACACCGTTGCGAGGGCTCACTCCCTAAGATTACAGGTCTCATCCGGGCACATTTATTGGGAGTGGAGCTCAATAGTGGTGTACAATACACACAATTTACTATAGCGCTACATATATATTTATTGTATAGTAATATATAGAAGTTTTCAAGCAGATCCATTAGCACTACCAAAATGCCTAGTGGAATGTTTTTCCTTGCTAAATGCCCTATTTTCCCTTATAAATGCAACTCTATTTTTATGCCTTTTTCCTAGAACTGGAAAGAGCAGGAAGGGGAATTGCAGACTGCATAAACCGAATGAATGCAAAATTATTTATTGATTAGACTGCATGCTGACTTCCTACACATTGATATTTGCATGCATCTTATTTAGTATTTTGCCATGTGCAGTATCTTGAAAATCATACTGCATAGTGACTTTTATCCCTTCCGTGTACCTTCCTGCATCCTTAATCTAGAGATAAACTAGGAAACCACCTGCACCACTGAATGAAATTAAAATTTCATGTTATCCTTTCCCTCTGTTGGCTAGAAGAGTACTTTCCTATATCAACTTGCTACCACTCCTTAGGAAATACAATCTTTAGTCTGAGATACTTTATCTACCCAAGTAGATAGCCAGTCGTCTATCAGGTTCACCCCCTCCAAATGAAACTCAGCATCCATACACACATTCACACGACCCCACCATACACTCACATATGTATTAATGGTTCCAAACATGTTATCCGTTATCCTCTTAGCCGGATATGGTTCTGACACAGGAGTGGTGGGCCCTTTCAAATACTGCTTGACCCCGGCAGCCAAAAACAATTGCTCTGTGAGGCTTCAGTTATATTGTTATTGTTACCTTTTATTATTTATCTTTCTATTCAGGCCTTCTCCAATTCATATTCCAGTCTCTCATTCAAACTACGCTGCCTGGTTGCTAGGGTAAGATGAACACTAGAAAACAGATAGCTGCTAAAATTTCAAACCAGAGAGCTGCTGAGCAAATAGCTAAATAATTTACAAAAAATTAAGACCAATTGCAAATTGTCTCAGCATAGCATTCTCTGCATCATACTGAGATACTGGGATCTGAGGACAGGTATGAAAGGCAATAAGTGTGCCTTAACAGTAATTTAACACAATAGTTCTACACCAACAAGCAAGTCATTAAATATTCTGTGAAAAAGAATAGTGAAGCTTTCCTACAATCCCAATAGCACATATACTGCGGTAAAATCAATCCCAGCATTGATTCAGTCCTGCCATGGAGAATGATGTAGCCAAATGAGAAGTACTGGTGTCTCTTGCTTTATTTATTGATATTCAATGCTGTGTATGTTGTTTCCTGCATTGCTGGGTATATTTTAAAGGAAAGGCAATTACTATGAGCAATAATAATGCCCACAGGATATGTTAGCCAGAATATTTACAGTTATTACTTACAATACCTGATGTCATCAACGATTTCAAATCTTAGATCTGTTCATAATACTCTATTGTAATATTATAATGCTGGGCAGAACTTATAGGAAAACAAATATACAACTCCCTGATTGGTGGTCCTATTTAAATAATAATTAGAACATTTAGAATATTCCAAGCTAAACTGATATTAGATTAAAGGAAAGAAAGAAATAGGGAGGGAATGAGAGCTAGCAACTAATTAAAACAAAGCATATAAATGATGAAGGCTTATTAGGAAAATGCTTTAAAATAATATTACTAGGCTATGATAGATCCTTAGACACAAACTGCAGTGAAACTACAAGTAAAATACATAGAACTAATGTATCTTACATATTCTCTATGATTTGTATTTTGATTTAAAGGGAGGCTTCATCTTCAGGTAAGGAAAGGGTTTTTTTCAATAATGTAGTGAATATCTTGCAATCTCTTGTGCTGACTGCAGTTGGTAGAGTAGCTGCAGAAAATGGTTGGACAAATGTTTTTTTTTAGCAAATCAAGGTTATTGTGCTGTAGAGAGGTAGATCTAAGTTAAAGGAATAGTAACATCCAAAAATAAAAATGAAATGTTTTACAAATATAATGCAATGTTGCTGTGCACTGGTAAAACTGCTGTGTTTGCTTCAGAAACACTACTATTGTTCATATAAATAAGCTGCTGTGTAGCAATGGGGGCAGCCATTCAAAGGAGAAAAGGTTTAGGTTAAACAGCAGATAGCAGATAAGCTCTGCAGAACATAATGGTGTTATCTGTTATCCACTATTTAACCTGTGCCATATAGACTTTTTCCATTTTCACCATTGCTACACAGCAGCTTGTTTATATGAACTATATGAGTTGTGTTTCTGAATCAACTGGATCAGTTTTACCAGTGCAGGGCAACAGTACATAAGTATTTTCATTACTTTAAAACACTTTGATTTTTTGGTGTTACTGGTCCTTTAAATAACATCAAAGGATTTTTCAGAGACTGACCACATGTATGAGGAGGCCTTTAGTGCTCTACCCTTAACCGTCAGCTTGGGGGAGCGGACATTACCATATTAATTTGAAGAGCAGGCACTCAAAGAGCAGTCTGGGCAGATTTGTTAAAAAAGGGTATTTATTAAAGTACAAATAAAGATTTCAGTCTTATGAGTTTTGTGTTATCACAATTAAGTGTTGTGGTAACAGAACCTGTACTTAAGTTTTGTGATAACATGAAATGCGTAAGTCTGTAATCTTTATTTGTACTTTAATACATACCTGTTTTTAACAAATCAGCCTGGAGGAATGCTCTTTGAGTGCCTGCTCTACAAACAAACACGTAGATCTTAAGATGGCCATAGACGTGCAGATTTACCTTCCTATCGGACGAACGATCTTTCTGTGCCATCTCCCGACCTGCCACTAACCATTCAGATCAAGTAAAGCAGTAAAAAAAACAGACCAGTTATGTCCAACAAAGCTGGTGACAGTCTTCCACTGATATTGTCAGATCGGCAATACATGCAGAGATATTATCGGTAGCTGACAGAAATTTTCCAACCTGTCCGATCGTCTGAACAGCCGATCGACATGGCACGAAAAATGTCGGAACACTCTACACACGGCCGAAAAATCGTATGAAACGGAGATTCGTATGATCAAATCTTTGCGTCTATGGCCAGCTTAAGTCAACCCATTTAAAGCAGACAGGGTAAAGAGTTGTTCACACTTGACCCATACCAAGACCTCCAGCAGCCATCTTGGACTCTGGATATGTAGGCAACAGCTAAGGCTCAACTCCATGGCCTATGTAGATGTTACAGGGCCCCACAGCAAATTTGGTATATGGCCCCAAAGCATTCTCAAATGAAACCATTCTACCAGTATTACTGTGATATTGCTCATTAATTAGAGCTTTACTGAGCCCTTTACACTCCTGGGCTCCCCCGCTACCTCTGTAGTTAGACCTAGGGTTGCCACCTTTTCTTGAAAAAAATACCGGCCTTCCTATATTTTTACGTAGTACCCCTTTTAATATGATTGGGATCGAGCTTAATATTTACTGGCCAGTCCGGTAAAATACCTGGTAGGTGGCAACCCTAGTTACACCCCTGTCTGAAATGTAACATAAAAGAAAACACTTTTATTCACAAGCTGCTTAAACATAGACTTCCTTGTTTACTGTTTATATAAACTTCTGTTGCATATATTTAATTGGTGCATAGGTAATTTGTTCAGTCACCATTCTACATAGCCAAAGGACTCTAGTGGGGATCGTGGCAAAGCATTATATTGTGAACCAGGTTTCACACTCCCTCTACACAGCAATGAGGAAGGTTGCCATGTCTGCCTGAGTGCCAGTAAATAAACCAAGGCTTATTTCTAACCTGAGCAGTGGAATGTTACTGACAGAATTAACACTGTGTAATAACGGATTTGAAAATCTGTAAACACATTCTGCCTTCTATCGAATCCTGCTATTGCTAAAATGCTAGGAGAATGTCATTGCTGCAAAGCCTCCAGATATAAATGAAATCAGCCCACTTATAAGGGCAGAGACAAACGCTCAGATTCAGGGTGATTTAATCACCCGGCAATAAATCACCATTCTTCAGGGCGACTAATCTCCCGGAACTGCCTCCCAACGGTGATTTACATTCTAGCCAGCCGGAAGGCAGTTCGGGGAGATTAGTTGCCCTGAAGAAGAGGAGATTTGTCGCTGGGTGACTAATCTCCCCGTATCTGAGCGTGTGTCTCTGCCCTAAGCTCCTCTGAATGTGTCTATGGTAAGAATATTCAGATAAGAGATAGAGTTCATTTATGAATACTGGCCAAATTTGTACCTGGGTAGTAACCAATCATTGTTTTGCTTTTTTTCAGCCTGCAAGTAAACAATTACATTTAATTGGTTACCATAGTCTACTACCTAGGTACAAATCTGCCCAGTATTAATAAATAAGACTCATTGTTACTTAAGCAAGATTATAATCTCTCAAGCAAGACTACCATTTTTTAATCAGGTTTTTAGTATACATACTTTTTAGATATGAAAAAATAAATCTGAAGTGGTAGTGGTCCTTTAAAGGAACAATAACATCAAAACAAATAGTGTTTTTAAGTCATAAATAAATAATGTAGTGTTGCCTTGCACTGGTAAAACTGGGGTGTTTGCTTCAGAAAGACTATTACAGTTTATAAACAAGCTATTGTGTAGCCATGGGGGCAGCCATTTAAACACAAGACACATAGTAAATAATAGATAAGTTGTGTAGAATCCCCTTGTATACTATAGAGTGTATCTGTTATCTGCTGTGTATCCTGTGCCTTTTCTTCTTTTTCAGCTTTGAATGGCTGCCCCCATGGCTACACAAGAGCTTGTTTATATGAACTAAAGTTGTTTTTCTGAAGCAAAAACAGAACTTTTACAAGTGCATGGCAACAGTATATTATATTTGAATTACTTAAAAACACTTTCATTTTTTGGTGTTACTGTTCCTTTAAGATGCAAATGCCAGTGCAGGGATGACAGCTGCAGGATGCTTAGTATTGTATATGCCATAAGAATATAAAGCTCCTAAATCCTGAAACAACACCTTCTATAAAGCAAAGTCAGTTTAATTACGTGTGGAATGTAGATGGTGAGGAGGCAGCAGCACAGTAGGGAGATTTAAAGCAGCAGAAGCACTGATTTACTGCCTGATTGCTAATTGTCGGGGGAAAAAGTGACTCTTGCATTGCTTCAGATGGGCAAGTATTCATCTTGTCCAAACTAGAAAGTTAGATAACATTAAAAAAAGAGGACACATAAACCTATTCATGTCATATAAAATAAAGGTTTATCCTAGCTCAAATAAACCTGTTTTATACAACCTTATACAAAATCTCTATTTTATCATCATCATTTTATCATCATCATTTATTTATATAGCACCGACAAGATAGCAGTGCTTTGTCCATTTTATGAGCCAGTATAAGGCATTGATTGATCTGTATGGCACGGAAACGCTGTTGCACATGGCTGCACAAATGCTTTAAATATTTATCATGTAATATTCTTTATATGTAAATAAGTTAGTTTTCATTAATTATGTGTAGTCAATGCACTTAATATTTTCTCACTGAGTAAAATATCACCTATGCAGTCTACTGGCCATCAGTACTCTGTCGTAGTCCATAACTCTTCAGTTAGACTATAGTAAATTTTAAATATTTCATGTCAAAGGGCACCTAAAACTGTTTTGCCCATCAGCGATCTGGGTTAATAGAGCCTACAAAGGTTGGGGGAAGCAATAGCTTTTTCTTAAAAAATAGGCCCCACCAGCGATAGGCCCATCGCTGTGGGTAGCCATGTTGGGGCGGTACTACAACTCACTCATTATGCACATGCATGTGACATCAGCTTGTGAGACGCATCTACCCTGCCTACGTTAGATACATGTGCATATAGGGTTGCCACCTTTCTTCTAAATTAGCTCCAGGTGGGGTGTGAGCCGGGTGACGTTATGGGGCGGGTGACGTTATGGGGCGGGTGACATTGGGGGCAGAACTGTTGATGTCATGGCCGGGGCGGGTGACGTCAGAAGCTGGGCTGATGACCCAGTGATTGCCATGCCTTTGACTGCAATGTCCTGTATGGATTTCCTAGTTTTGAAATCTGGACAGGCAGTTTTCATATGATGGCAGAGCAGGATACAAAGTGTAAAAAATAAGCACAAGCTACCATATTTTTCACACTTTGCATCCTGTTCCACCATCAACAACAATGGTTGCAGGTCCTTGCCCTTTAGAATGGAGCTCAAGAACCTGTATAGCCCCCATAAATACAGTACTGCTTGCTTTTGGCAGAGGCTCTAGCACTTATGTCCCTGGTCATTGTAATTACCCTATTGTTTCTTTGTATAGAAGATGGTGTGTTTTGTACAAATGATCATGTGATCTTATGTGCAATACCCGCACATTAACACTGTGAATATACAGTATATCTAAAAATACTTTTGTTAACACTGATAAGGTTTAATTCCCCTATATCACTTTTAAATACACATACATTTATAAAGCACTAAACATTTATTACGATTACTATTTCTTTATACTGAGCTTTCGGCAAAAGCGCTTTAAACAAATTGAAAATCAATGGCTTCGGAAAAAAGCAAACAGAAAAATCGCAGTGCAGGCAGAATAAAACATACAAATAAATATTGGAAAAATCATAAACGTTAGAGCTGTTTGAGGACCTATAAAAGAGAGGGGAGGAAGATATAAGGTGTTTGGATTTCAGATTTGACAGTCTAAACTTGTGAACGTGTCAATACAAATTCACAAACTGCAAAATGTAGTGCCTATATAAAGCAAATAAAAGTCTTAAAACAATTTGCTCAGACATGGAAGAGCATGTAGCAACATTCATTTGTAACATTCTTAGTTACAAATGAACAAACTTCTTTTTTCATGTTTTTAAGATTTTTAGTATATTAAAGGGGTTATTCACTTTTGAGATAACTTTTAGTATGATGTAGAGAGGGATATTCTGACACAATTTGCAATTTGTTTTAATTTTTTATTATTGAAGGTTTTTGAGTTATTTAGCTTTTTATTCAACAGCTCTTCAATTTGGATTTTAAGCTATCTGGTAACTAGGTCCCAAATTACCCTAGCAACCATGCATTGATTTGAACAAGAGACTGAAATATGAATAGGAGAGAGTCTGAAAAGAAGGATCAGTAATAAAAAGTAGCAATACATTTGTAGCCTTTGTTTGAAAACTGCAAAGAATTAAAAGAAAAAGGAAAATAACTATAAAACTATAAAAAAATTAATAATATAACACCATGTACCAAATCTATGTTCTTAGTACGATCCGTGTACAAATTATCTGTATTTCTTTATTCTTTCATCTATAATCTTTTTCCTTTTCCTTCTACATATGAGTATAATGTTCAGGATGTAATTTTTCCTCATTGTGTTAATCGTGCTTATTCAACGATTTGCAAAGCTTTTGTGTGTCACTGAGCATGTAGATCTTGGCTTTGTTTGTATTCTTACTATATCTAAGCACAATAAACCTGCAAATTGAAAAAATAAATAAATAAATAATGAAAACCAATTGAAAAGTTTCTTAGAATTGGTCGTTCTATAACATAAAAAAAGTTACTTTAAAGGTGAACCAACCTTTTAAAAAAGCTCAGAAAAGCTGTAAAGTAATACAAAGTCCTACAGTCTGCAATGGAAACTCTAAAAGTAGTAATTTTGCTGTAAAATTCTGTTTGCTACAGAGGTCATCCTATGGAAGTATTGTGGCTTCCACAGCAGTTTCATATTATCAATTTCTACAGTTTACTGTTTTGATCAGAGGGTGAATTCAGACATGTGCCATTGGGTGTTAGAATTCAGTGGCAGCACTGATCATAACATCCATCATTAACCCTAGGAAATAACATTATTTCGTTAAAATAGCTTTTTCATAATGTATCTAGCAGATAATCATTGCCTTACTTAAAGGAAAACTATACCCCCATAATGAATAATAAAACAACATATTGTTTATATCATATTCAATGGAATATTAAAGAATCTTACCAAACAGTAAATATTTCTGTATTGCATGGTATTCATTTTATAGGACACATAAATCTCACAGGTAACCCAGTCCATTTATTGTCTTAAAATGTATTCAGCAGAAGATCCCCAGCATAAGTAGTACTATGCAGCTGAAACAAAAGCAACAGCCTAGTTCCCTATCACAGGACAATAATACCATTTTGTTTATGTGCTCTCAATAAAAATTAACTAAGAATCAGTAGTGTGAAAATGAATAGTAAATCAGACATTCTATTTATTTAAATATTTTCAATGCTTTCTCACTTAAGCAAAATAACAAGGCATAGTATATTTGTCCCATGGTTTTATCTTTTTGTATATGCTACAAGCACTTATGGACTTGTTCCAGCTAGTGTGAAACCTTGGGCACAGACCTTCATTTTCCTGCTCCATTATTTGCTTTTAGCGGCTTGTACGCTAATCGGGGAAAGGTGAGATCAGTTTTTTATTCGTGAAAAAGATAGGAATGACGGAATCTAACATACAGTATGGATGCACCGAATCCAGGATACGGTTTGTTATTCGGCCAGGATACAGGCTTTTTCAGGCTTTTTCAGCAGGATTGAGATTCGGACGAATCCGTGTGCCTGGCCAAGCCAAATCCGAATCCTAATTTGCATATGTAAATTAGGGGCAGGTAGGGAAAACATGTGACTTTTTGTCCCGAAAGTAGAATTTTTTCAACTTTTTCCTTTCCTGGCCCTAATTCGCCCAAATCCCAAATAGTGGATATGGTGCATCCCTAAACTTAACCCAGATAATATAGGTATAGGTTCCATTATCTGGAAATCTGTTATCCAGATTTCCAGATATACAGGGAATTACAGGGAAAGCCATCTCAAAATTGCTTTACATTATTTTTTTCTCTGTAATAATAAAACAGTACCTTGTACTTGATCCCAACTAGGATATGATGAATCCTTATTGGAGGCAAAACAGTCCTGTTGGGTTTATTTAACGTTTAATTGGTTTTTTTGATTGATCTTTCTGTAGAATTACAAAAAGATCCCTTATCTGGCAAGCCCAGGTCATATACCTGTATATGGAATGTGTGTGGAGTAGTAGTAACTTTATACACTGTGCATTTATGAACGGAAAAACAATATTAATAAAAAATTAAATTATAATTATCTCTACAGGGTCAACTTTATACATGATGTCTTGCTGCTTAATTCTTGTTTAATTGTAATCTAGCAACACAAACACAAGCCTCTCTTCACCCCCCACCTAGGGTTGCCACCTTTTTAAAAAAAAATGTACCGGCCAGTGATGGGGGCGGTAACACTGTGTCGTAAAAAGGGGCGGGCCACAGGTAAATGGGCGGGCTGTGACATATATGTGATATATTGCTAAATTTATCAGAGACTTCCATTTTTATCAGTAATTTGGAATTAGAATATTTTTTATGGTGTCCATATATGAGAAAATAAAAAAAAACTACCAAAACATATGTGTGTCGAATTCCTTTTTTATGAGAAGTGCTGAATGTTATAAAGGAAAAGGGTAATATGAAATCAGTATAGACTCCTCGCTATTTTTCCCTTGAAGTTTTTAATAAAAAGCCTAAGTCTGAAAGGTCATAATAGTGGGAAAGATACAACATTCTGATATCTGAATCATGACTTTCATTCAAAACTCCTGCAAACTTTGGTCTCAGGTGATATCCCAATTTCTGCAGTCAAAATGTTCTCAGCGATTCCACACGTACATCAAGTGCTGTTAAGGAACTACTCTGATGGGCCCAAAGCATGAGTAATTTATATATTTAAAGTATGAACTGAAGTCTGAAGATGACATCAATAAACTGAAGTAAGCCCTTAATGCATATTTATTGCCTCCATTGATTATTCAGGAATAGAGATATCTGTGCAGTTCTAGCCTCATTGTGAAAATGAGATTAAATAGTAGCATCTCTGCAGTCTTATTATCATTTATTACAAGGTTACAGGCTTTCATAAGAGCACCTTAAAGGAGACGTAAACCCCCATACTGTTAAAAGCACCCATTTGCCACCCTCCACGCATAAGAAAAGTGACCCAGGTGGAAATACTGACCTATACATGCAGAGTAGCGCAGCGGGCTCATGGACGCCATGTTTGATAGCCTCGGTATCTTCCTAATCCTCTTCTTTCTATTTAAGGAGCTTTCCGGCTCCAACTGCACATGTGTCAAAAACATAAGTGTCGGTACTCATATCATGAAGAATCCGAAGTGACCGGACATGGCGCCCCTGAGCTCTGCTGCACTACTCTGAAAATTTAGATCAGAGTGGCTGGTTGGCCTTTATTCTTGTTGAACACTATGCAGGAGGGGGGGCAGTGGAGGGTGGCGAATGGGGGCTTTTAGCAGTAGGGAAGTTTACTTTAAGTTACTTATATATTGGATTTGCTGAAATATAAAGTTACTTTTTAAGAAAACCAATAAAAGAGACTTAACAAATCTTACAGTAGGTATACCACAAACATTATTATCTTTACCCCGTTATACAGGGTAAATGTATATAATATAGATAACCAACTGAAGTATTTATTCTGGAAATTACATTTCTGATCAATTTTTGATAGGTGAGATAAAAGTGTATTGTGTCGGAAAATGCCACAAAAATATTACTACAGTATATGTGTCAATGGAAACATAAACATTGCAGGGGCATTTTACCTTATTTCTTTTACTGCTGCTTCTTGGGATGATGATCATGCAACATACAGACATGCACAATGCAAAAAATTACTGAAGACAACTAAATGTGCTTGTCATGCTCAGGGACCCAGGCAAACAATATAATTTGCACAAGACTTCATATATAATACAGCGTATTGCCTTATCAGGCTTTGTAACATCACATCATCGTCAGCACATGCACAGTTGGCGCAATCTGCTGTTCCAAAGCTGCGCATGTGCTGAAAGCCATGGAAATTGCAGAATCTTCCATAAGAATACCCGAAGATTACCGAAGAGAAGAAGATGGCGTGAACTCCAATGCACTGAATCTGCTTCGAGGGTTAAGTAAAGAGTTAGGGGCATTTACCGAGGGTAACACCTAGGCTGGGAGGAGCAGGGAGAGGGATCTATGTAGGGTAGGGGGTAGGGGATTTTAATATAAAGGGCTTGGTTCTCCTTAAGACAAAGGGATAGAATCATCAAATTACTTCCTTACTGGCCATAGAAAAGAAAAATTTACTTTTTCTTTGCTGATTTTTCTTTTCTAACTTTGACATCTGCATATAACATTTTTAAAACATTTATCACTTGTTTACAA
Organism: Xenopus petersii; assembly: GCA_038501925.1. Lineage (NCBI taxonomy): Eukaryota > Metazoa > Chordata > Amphibia > Anura > Pipidae > Xenopus > Xenopus petersii. The sequence continues at coordinate 110,785,094 of CM076682.1, read as the reverse complement.
TTGTTTTCGTTCTTTCACCTCATGCAGAAATCTTGTTCTAATCCCTGGTTAGAACAAATCATAAGAATGAAGCACAGTTTGGGGCAACCATCATAAAAAAGAAGAATAAGAATAATTAATACAAAGAAAGGTAGAACAATAACTTTACCCCAAAGAGTGTGTGTTATTCTCAGGACACCCTTCTACTCCATTTCAAACTACTAAAAAACAAGATAATACTGTATGTACCCCCCTCTGAGCCCACTTGAGTTGGTATGTAAATTTGTTATGTGGATTTTATATACAAACTGAAAGAATTGTATTGTAAAATCTTATTTTTTTAACAGCGTGTGTATAGACATACCCCTGTGTTTATATCATAATGATCTGTGCTAAAAATTGTATAAGCATTAAGTAAAATACTTAGCAACATATGGGGTAGTTAAAAGGGAAATATGCTCTCTGAATATTATATGAGTAGCACCATAAAATTCATATAGTTAAATAATTTGAGAATGTGATCTGTGCTTCATCACAGCTGAGTTAGCACAGCACTGCAGGCTCCTAGGCACTTCTGCCTGTGTGAATTATTATAATTCTATTAGAATTCTAACAAATGTATCTATTTACCTATCTATTTATCTGTCTGTCTATCAGCTATACTTTCTAGTCTATCTATTGTGTTTCTTAGCTAAACTAGGGCAATGTTTGGTATGGTTTACAGTGAAAGGGGATATAGATTTCCATTAAATCATTCCTAGTTTTCCACCTTGTTCTCCAAAGTAGATAGAAGAGAATGCTCCAGTGATAAGCATCTCTATCAGAGCTAAATCAGTTATCTTACTGTTATCTAACTTACTCCATATGTAATAAAAGACACACAGTTTGCCAGATGCATTATCCTATAGCAACCAATAAGATGTTTGCTTTAAAACTGGTGACCAAGAAATGGTACTTGCTGTAGGCGATAAGAACTGTAGAAAACTTTGCACCTTATATTACTTAAATACCTTAGCGGTTACTGTTAAGTGCACAGCAAAATGTAAAATGTAACCCCGTGAAAAAATAAGCCTGATGCTTGAGAAACATCTCCCACTAAGCCATTACCACTCCATGGGGCAAATTCACTAACCTCCGGAAATTTGCCAGCGACGGCTTTGCTCACATTACCACACTTCGCCAGGACAACGCTAATTCACTAAATGAGAAGTTGCACGGTGAAGTTTCGCTAGCGTTAATTTGGCAAGCAAAGCGAAGTTGCGCTAGCGTTGGCTAATTTGCATACAGCGGAAAGTTGAATCTCAATGGATGTACAGTATGTGTTGCAGCAAGTACATTACACTATACAAGCCCGGGAAACCTTAATAAAAGAAAATAGAGTTGTTATATTGCCCTACACATGAGCCCAGTGTATAGTTTATGTGCCATGTGTTAGGAGATGTAGGGGGGAAGCCGGGTACCTTAAAAAAATGACGATCTTTTGCAGCCTATTACCCTGAAAAACTTGAAAAGTCGCCAGCGTTTTTTGGCACTTAGAAAAATGTTCAATTGTTTGAGGAACTCCTATCTACTTCACCTGGTCCGAGGTGGCAAAGGCAAGTCTGGCGCATGAGATAACGTTCATTAAAATCCAGAGTGAAAAATGCCAGAGTGAAAATTCGCCTGGCGTTAGAGTGCGAAGTAGCAATACAGTCATCTATCTCTTTGGCTAGCGAATTTATGCCAGTGCCTGTTAGTAAATCAGTCCCGAAATGATGTCACGCTGGCGAGTCACTTTGCCCTCTAGTAAATTTGCCCCCATGACATATTAGTGGGAGTCATTTGTAAACACTGGGCAAATTTGCACCTGGGCAGTAACAAACAGCAACCAATCAGATGACTGCTGTCACTGTTCAGCCTACAACTGATTGAAAATGCTAATCACTAGTGATTGCATTTTAGTCAATGGGTGTCAAAATGATTTTAACACGCAACAATTTTGACACAAGCATCAATTTTTATAATGCATTAAAGTCGATGAGCGTCCAAATAATTGCAACGCTCAACAATTTGTATGTGCGTGGCTATTCTGACATGCAACATTTTTTTGTTTTGTCTCTGCAGATTTTTGCCACAGTTTCGTTAATTTATTCACTGGTGCCAAAACGAGTAAATTCACTGCGAATTTGTGCCTGGTGAATTTATTCACCCATCACTACTAATCACTGATTGCTATGGGTTACTGCCCAAGTGCAAATTTGCTAAGTGTTTAAAACTGAGCCCCCACTGTTCTCACCAACTGCTCTTATATGATCCCCTCATTGTCAGTATAATGCCAGCATAATTTTGCCATGCCCCCAGCATTATTTTATTGTTTGTATTTCATACCTCCCAACATTTGAAAACTAGAAAGATGGACAAAAAGCTCTGCCACAAGAAGTGTGGCGCAAATTTTTGACCATGCCCATTTTGTGGCCACACACCCTAAATACCATGTCCAGTTTACAAAATTTGGCAGGTTATGGAAAGTTTGAAGACATTTCCAGTTTTTCTAATGAAAGTAAATTGCCCTTTAAAGGAGTGCAATTTGTGTCAGAATATCACTCTCTACATCATACTAAAAGTTAATCTAAAGGTGTTTTTATTGTGCTCCTGTTTAGCGATGAGCGACATTTTTGCCAAGTTTCACTGCGACAATGATGCCCATAGACTCGAATAGGTAAAAAAAAATTATCACACGTCAAAAATGTTGTCGCCCATAAACTTCAATGCATTTTGGTGAATTTTTGCAGTTTTCGAAAATTTTTGGCGAGGCGAAATGGGTCAGATTTGCCCATCACTACATCATCTGAGCATGTTAAAGGGATCCTGTCATCAGAAAACATGTTTTTTTCAAAACGCATCAGTTAATAGTGCTACTCCACCAGAATTCTGCACTGAACTCTATTTCTCAAAAGAGCAAACAGATTTTTTTTATATTCAATTTTGAAATCTGACATGGGGCTAGACATTTTGTCAATTTCCCAGCTGCCCCTGGTCATGTGACTTGTGCCTGCACTTTAGGAGAAAAATACTTTCTGGCAGGCTCCTGTTTTTCCTTCTCAATGTAACTGAATGTGTCTCAGTGAGACATGGGTTTTTACTATTGAGTGTTGTTCTTAGATCTACCAGGCAGCTGTTATCTTGTTTTAGGGAGCTATCTGGTTACCTTCCCATTGTTCTTTTTTTTGGCTGCTGGGGGGAAAAGGGAGGGGGGTGATTTCACTCCAACTTGCACTACAGCAGTAAAGAGTGATTGAAGTTTATCAGAGCTCAAGTCACATGACTTGGGGCAGCTGGGAAATTGGCAATATGTCTAGCCCCATGTCAGATTTCAAAACTGAATATAAAAAAATCAGTTTGCTCTTTTGAGAAATGGATTTCAGTGCAGAATTCTGCTGGAACAGCACTATTAACTGATTCATTTTGAAAAAAAAATTTTTTCCCATGACAGTATCCCTTTAACAGTATAATATATGCAGCCACCTCATGGTACCTCTACATAAATTCTTGCCCCGGCTACTAGGCTTTAGTCCTACACAGATGCCTCTCATGCTTTATCCATTTATACATGCTATTGTCCACAGTATTTAATTGTACTTTGCTATGCCATGTTATGCTGTATAGTATATGTGTAAAGCTTTGTTTTTTCTCTGTTTCCCCATTTCACACCTTCCCCTTTGTTAATAAAAATGAAGCTCACTAATCTGGTCTCAGTGCATTGGTGAAGGAAGGAGTTTAGCTGTATGACAAGCTGCACACTATCTCAGGGTAACAGATAGTTAGGGCAGAACAAATTCACTGACTGTTGTGTGTCCAGGAGTATGGGGGACACAGAAAGTGTCAGTTTTGCCAATGTCCCTTTTACAAAATTTGTCAAGATGTAGGAAATTGCCTTATTTTATGGGTTTCAAGGTCATTAAAGCAACTTTAAAAGCCTTAAGCTGACCACAGACGCAAAGATCCGATCGTACGAATCAATGTACGATCGGAGTTTCCCATCTCCCGACCTTCCACTAAACATTCAGATCAAAGTCTTACCATTCCGACCAAATAAAGTAGTAAAAAGAGATATTACCCGCAGCCGACAGAAATTTTCTAACCTGTACGATCGACCAAACAACTGATCTCCGCCGGACGAAAAATGTCGGGACTCTCCACACACGTTTCAAAAATCGTACGAATCCTCGATTCGTATGATGAGATCTTTGCGTCTATGACCAGCTTTAGGGGCATATTTATCAAGGGTCAAATTTGAAAAACGTAGAAATTCAAAAAGACCAACTAAAATGAAGTCAAAGTTTTCTTTTTGGCCCAATAGCTCTGTTTTCATTCGAATAGGTCCATATTTGGCCGAATTCGAATCATTCAAATCGAATTAATAGCGCAAAATCCATTTGAAGTTTTTCCAAAAAAAACCTTTGATTTTTCAAAGTCCACTAATTGACACCAAATAAGTTCAAGGAGGTCCCCCATAGCAATTTGGTGGGGTTTAGATGGCGAATTTCTCGAAGTAGAATTTTTAAAGAGACAGCACATGATAAATTTCGATATATGAGTTTTCTAATTTTTTTTCAAATTCTAATTGAATTTCGACTATTCCCTAGTCGAAGTACACAAAAAATAGCTTGAAATTCGAGCTATTTCCACAGTGGACTCTGGATTCTCACTAGAGGATACTTTTACTTTAAATAGTTCACTGGCCCTGAAAAGTTGAAGATATGCTTTATTGAGCAGTATTACTTTATGGATTACACATTGATGTTGCTAAACTAAAGCTCGAGGCGTGCTTTAAACCTTGATTATAGGCATGAGTATACTGGGAATGAAAATTGTTTTCCAGCAGCACTGCTGTGGATGTTCAACATTCATTTTAATTAGAAGGTCTGATATTACAGCCCTCGGTGCTATACTGAGGATATGCAGTAGCTGTCTTCTTCTAATAAATTCACTTATTTCTTAATAGCCCTTACACAGCAGCTTTCTCTCCACTCCCTTCAGAATGTCTCCTAACTGCTGAATCTGCTGAACCTAAAATGTTGAACTGTATGCAAAATCTGCTGTCTGTTTACGATAATACATCTACAGTGGCAATTATGACACTGCCTGGAGTTCTAGCCATCATGGAGTAAGTCTGGTTTAAATGAGACAGTAATAGGTGCTTCTTTATAAATAATGAAGCAAAGTAACAAGTTGTCACTAACTGAGGATCTAGAGGATACTTGGCTGTTTGGGACTATTTTGCTGAACTACATTCCCTGCTTGATATTTTATGATTTATTTTTCATAGAACACATTTTCAGCTCTTCCTGCAGAAAACGAACAATTTGGAATCACGTATTTTGTGACCAATTAAAACGAAAGCTATTATTGTTATCGGGAAAACAAAGAAGCGTTTTACAAGCAAACTGCGTGACTTCCTCATATCTGATTGAATTTACATGATGACAAAAAACCTTGGCTGGGGTTTCTAAAAAATACATGGGAAGCAGACTTGTAATGATGTACAGTATGTGCTAGTTCATGGGAAATTAACAGCTTCTTGTTTCTTAAAAGCCTCTAAAGGAGAATGATGTCCTTTAGTTCATGAATTAATAGGCCAGCGTTTTAAAATGCTGGGCTTAATTATACATCTAGTTTCCACATTTGTCTTAATGTTCATGGAGTTCTGTGTGACGTAGATGAACATAAATGTCTTTAAAAAACAAGTCTTTTCAGTGATCCATTTGTAACTAGAGATTAGGATGCACATTATAGGTCATAATAAGTACTCTAATTCTATTCCTGATTTTCCCTATGGGCTTCAAGAGATACATTTTTCCAAATTAAACTGCATTAGGCACAGAAAAAAAACATGTGCAACATATTGCAGCTTTTACTTCATTCAATTCATTAAGAGGACTGAATTATACATGGGCAGGGAATATTCTACAGACAGGAGCTGACTGAATGCAGGACATAGGAAAGGAATGTGATAGGGTAACAGTATCAGTTCTTTTCTACAGGTTGGAATATATATACAAGGACATTTGTGGTCAAACAACTACTTGAAGAATATAATGAACAATCAATGAAAAATCACATACCGGTAATGTATTCATTAATATCAATATTATAGTTTATTGAGGGAAACCCTATACAATATAGCCTTAGTCTGCATGATGAACCTTTTTTTGGGATACTTATACCAAAAGTTTCTAGATTAATTATAGCAGAAATTTCAGAGCACAGCATATAAATCTGATACTGAGGTGCCTCGGCAGCCAATACTGTCTTCCATGGTCTTGAATATTTTTATAGTTTTGTAATTATTTTTCTTCTGAATCTTTCCAGCTTTCAAATGGGGGTCACTGACCCCATCTAAAAAACAAATGCTCTGTAAGGCTACAAATGTATCGTTATTGGTACTTTTTAATTACTCATATTTGTATTTAGTCCTCCACTCTTCATATTCAAGTCTCTTTTTCAAATCAGTGAATGGTTTCTATGGTTTCTAGCAAGCAGATTGCAGAAAATGCAAACTGGAAAGCTGCTCAATAAAAAGCCAAAGAACTCAAACCACAAATAATAAAAAAATGAAAACCAATTCACATCATACTAAAAGTTAATTTGAAGGTGAACAACCCTTGTAAGGCTGGTGGCAGATGTGGCGATTCCAGGGAGATTAGTCACTCAGCGACAAATCTCTTCTTCGGGCGACTAATCTCCCTGAAATGCCTTCTTGCCGGCTAGAATGTAAATCGCCAGTGGGATGGCCTTTGATCGCTTCGGCTTTCCGAATTCGTCCAAAGAAGAAGAGATTTGTCGCTGGGCAACTAATCTCCCCGAATCGGACCGTGTGCTCACCACCCAAAGAAACAAAATTGGAAGCCATTTCCCCACTAACACTGGATATCTGCTTAATACAATAAATCAACAGCTATACATCATGACACCACATTGTCAGACAAGCATGCATGGTGGTATCCTATAATAGTTGCTTAGCTCAATGTGCACAGCAGAAATCTTTAAGGCAATCAAAGGGGTTAAACGCCAAGCAGTGAGGGAGTAATTTATAAAGTAATTCTTTGGGAATATGGGAAGGAACATCTCTTTAAAATGATATTAAGATTTACAAAGCAATTGAAGCAGCGTCTGACAAAAGCCATCTGTTGTTAAGCATGTGCTGTGTTGCCGCAGATGAGAAGAGATGCTTTACATTGCCTCATAAAAGTGTAAAACCCACTAGTCAGTAAGACTAGGATTTGCTGGAATTTTCACACTGGCAAACACCTCTGCAAATTCAGTGATAATTTAATCAGTATTTCATGCATAGAGAGAGAGATAGAAAAAGCACATTGCACCCTCTCATGCTGATTCAGACTGAACACGCTGCCTTCAATCCGCCTGCCTGCTACCTCCCAAACACTTCCTCCAGACAGCTATTTTTGGAACATGTGTTGGAATATTTTGGTAGCAGATTCAAAGCATATCAGCTGTTGGGAAGAGGCAAATGAACCCAAACAACCCTAAAAGCAACATCTAGTGAGACAGAAGAGCATTGATTGTACACATGGGAACACAAAGAAATCTGTCTTCATGTCTCCTTGGAAATGAATCCAAGAGCATCGATCAGATTACAGTCTCAAACAAGGCTGCGGTTTTTAACAGTTTCAGCGATAAAATTAAAAAGTAACAGACAGGCAATTGTAGATCAAAATATAATAGAGGTATTGAAATGTCGATCAGAATTATGCTCTCATAACTGAAATGCTTATGGGTCTTTGGAGTAGAGACTGCATCCAGTAATGTCTATTTTATATGAGGAGTACAAGAAAAATAATCCTGAATCAGTATTTATAGGTAATATTTACAGGTATATCTGTCTTCAATGAACCACATTGAATTTCTGTATGAGTTTTCTTTTTCTCCTATCCCCCATACTACTTTCCATTCTCAGCAGGTCCCTTTGGTCAGAGAAGTTAAGGACTATCTGCTAACTGGAAGACATCCCTGGTTTGGCTGGGGAGGTTGTGGTTATGTTGTCAATGTCAGTATATCAGTAGTAAGTATCATTATAATGAGCAGAACCCTCTTTACATCTTGTGTTAGTCAGTACTTATAGTCAGTGGGGGTCTTTTATAAAGTTTGGGCAGTGAATATTTATTCGCGCTATGAACCCTAAAATATTGCACTACTGTGTCCGTCATTCTGTTTTTTGCAAATTCGCATTCAGAATACATTTGTGAGGCTGTTGTGCCTGAAAATATCGTTGACAGTAACTTAAATTCGCAAACTGTTTTGCAAATATTTTCTCTGCCTCCAAAGTTGCGGCATAATTCAAATGCAGAGGGTGCACATAATGTTCGCAATTTGCGATTTCTGCCATATTTAAAAAGCTCTTCTAAGCATTTGCAGCGTGAAAAAAAAAATCGCAATTTTGTTTGCACACGGCTTTATAAATGTAACCATTTGCAGGGCAAATATATTCACTGTGCAAAAGAATCTGCTGTGTGCGAGGTTTATGAATGAGCTCTAGTATGTAATCTATATGTTTGCTGTAGATGTATTATAGCTGTTCTAAACAATAAGGATAATATGTATGGGAGGGTATGTAACCTATGCCACATATCTCCTTGAGAACCAGTCTGTTTTTCTGGTCCCAAGCAACAATCCAGTCTAATTCTCCAGAACCCCCTGTGGAGAACTGTTTTATTATAGGAAACATGTGTGTGTGTGATTTCTAATTTCACTATATTTTCTTACAAAAACAGGTCTTGTTGTGGGATCTCTACCCTTTTTGCACTTTACTTGTAGAGTGTCCTGTATGATAGCTTTAACATTCCCTTGCTAGCTGTGCCAATGTCTTTTTCTCATAGCCTATGTAACCCATACTATACACCATCTGATGAACTGGTCCTTTGGGATCGATTTAATTATGCTTAGGGTATGGGAATGCAACATATTGTGTCTATAGGTTGGCTGTATGTATGTGATGCCTATAGAAATCTGACCATTATCAATAGGCAGTTTTAAATTAAGGAAATGTATTGTGGTTCCTCCTATTTCATAGGTAAACATTATAGCTGGGTGTTTTAAAGTTGCTTCCCTTATCATTTCCTTGAATTTTTCCGCTGATCCATGGTAGTTAACCAACACATTTTCCAGTGTCCACATATGACTCAATAAAGCAGTTAAACCAATGTTGGATAGAAAGTCTGACCAAGGGTATATACTTGAGTATAAGCCGAGTTTTTCAGCATCCAAAATGTGCTGAAAAAGTCTACCTCGGCTTATACTCGGGTCAGCGGCAGTAGCTGAGATTGCAGTCACTTTTAATCATTCCTATACCAACAGTTCACTTGGGGAGAGACTGCAATATCCCACAATGCCTTCTGTTGGTTATAAAATGAAAGAATAACAGTGCGCCCTCTGTTGGTTATATGAAAGAATAACAGTGACTGCAATATCACACAGCGCCCTCTGTTGGTTATATGAAAGAATAACAGTGACTGCAATACCACACAGCACCCTCTGTTGGTTATATGAAAGAATAACAGTGTGCCCTCTGTTGGTTATATGAAAGAATAACAGTGCACCCTCTGTTGGTTATATGAAAGAATAACAGTGACTGCAGTATCACACAGCGCCATCTGTTGGTTATATTAAAGAATAACAGTGACTGCAATATCACACAGCACCCTCTGTTGGTTATATGAAAGAATAACAGTGTGCCCTCTGTTGGTTATATGAAAGAATAACAGTGACTGCAATATCACACAGCACCCTCTGTTGGTTATATGAAAGAATAACAGTGACTGCAATATCACACAGCGCCATCTGTTGGTTATATGAAAGAATAACAGTGACTGCAATATCACACTGCCCTCTGTTGGTTATATGAAAGAATAACAGTGCGCCCTCTGTTGGTTATATGAAAGATTAACAGTGACTGCAATATCACACATCGCCCTCTGTTGGTTATATGAAAGAATAACAGTGACTGCGATATCACACAGCGCCCTCTGTTGGTTATATGAAAGAATAACAGTGACTGCAATATTACACAGCGCCCTCTGTTGGTTATATTAAAGAATAACAGTGACTGCAATATCACACAGCGCCCTCTGTTGGTTATATGAAGGATTAACAGTGATGGCAATATCACACAGCGCCCTCTGTTGGTTATACGAAAGATTAACAGTGATGGCAATATCACACAGCATCCTCTGCACATGACAGTGGGACAATGCACACAGTAATCCGTTTCTCAATTCTCTGTCACCATCAACTTTGCAAAGAAGTCCGGTTGATCGCTGGGGGGGTCGCTTTGGCAGAATGTGCGCTGCTGGGAGACAGGGCTTTACTTCAACCTTATTGGACTGAAGTATTTGATGTATGTTCTGCCATTATAGGAGAACAAGTTATAAAAAATGCCCCAGCCATACTATTATTCCATAAAGTTGAACCAGAAAACTTTACAAAAAAGGTCTATTACTGCAACTCCATAGAGCAGCCAAAGCACAAATCCCAATGCTATGGAGAAAGAAAATAATCCTAAACAAGGAAAGATGGTTTCAGATTATAAACGATATTTGTTTAATGGAACAACTCACAGCCTATATAAATAAGAAATATAGGACTAATATAGCTACCTCGCTACCATGGAGAGAATACATAGCTTATAATACCTTACAAAACAAATAGGCAAATCAGTAAAGGTTCTTAATCACAACTACCATATTGTTCATTATCAGTATTAAAGATATAGAAATACTTACCCAGTTTAAAGAAGACCTCTTCTGCACCTAAACGGTAAACAATGGTATTCCCTAGTCGAAGTACACAAAAATAGCTTGAAATTCAAATTTTGTTACTTTCCAATTTTCAATTCGACCCTTGATAAATCTGCCCCTTCGTTGTTACTTAATGATGTTGCAGATTGAAGACTGCCAAATTCTAAATGTTTACTTAACTATATTGTACACTGTAAATTTGATGTATTTCGTCTATGTCTTGTATAATAAAAAGAATACAAAAAAAATGACTTTGTAGTTAAGGTGTTTTTAGCTCTACAATAGCATTGCATTGTGTCAAATGATAAATCAATAATTTAATATGACCTAGTAAATCTAGTGATACCATGCTATACTTATTTGACCAGAGATGGCTATTGATTGTTCTAAAGCCTGCAAATCCATTGCCCTTTGTGTACTAAACTCTGTTTGTGCTGATACAATTAATTTTGTGGTCAGGAAATCATTGTATAGTCACAACATACAATACATTAAAGACAGATTTAGAAAATGTGTTTCGTATTACAAATGGTAACCAAAGCATACATATCATGGGAGAAAAGTGTTACGTAAGCCACCCATTATGACTATTTCTTCAGATAAGTTTTAGCACTTTTTATCAACCCTGCAAAATGTAATGATAAACCCAGAGGTCTAATTATATCAAGTGTTCCAATATTTTTTTCCAATATAGGTTATTGTTTGCAAATCATCAGGAGATCTAAAACTCGGTTATGGTATTGTACAGCTGTAATTAGAAATCTTTCTCATTTGACTTGTATTTATTAATTCATGTTAACCAAGTTCAATACAATATTTTAAGCTGAACCAAAGTGTTTATTTTATTTCCCTTGACAAAAAAACGATTAGTATTTTGAGTAGCAAGCTCGATAATATAATTTTTTCAAGTGAACTTCAAAAATCATTTCTGGCCATAGCAAATATGTTTTGTTTTGTGTGTAGTGCTGCCGGCTTTTTTTTTCAGTGACACTTAAGAATAATGAGCTGTGTTGGGTTTTTGGCAAAACGTCCGTGGACTGCATAAACCGAGAGAATCTTTTTTCCTGAACAATGAGAAATGCAACTTTTATTTTTGTTATTTGACCTTTAAAGAACTTTCGGTACTACTACAGAGACTCCAGAAGGCTAAAAGCAATAGAGTAAAATGCATATATTTAAAATGCTATTTAGCTTTACACTGTGGGCTCTATTTATCAAGGTCTGAAAAAAAATTATTTGTTTGGGCATGCTTAACCTTGGCAAGTTTTTCTGTTTTCAGAAATAACTATTATTGAAGGAAAAATACGGTCACTTTCTGAGTAAAAGAAAAAAATTTGGATGGGGAGGGAAAAAAAAAGCATCATATACTGTAAGCTTGCATCACTTTGTTTTGGTATGGTTTAGAGATCTGTGTGGATCTGTGTGGCAGTGTAGACCTGCACCCAACCCGTAGACCTGCAACCACCATTTACTGTATTTACATGCTTTCGTATGTTACCCAATATAGGGATGCACCGAATCCAAGATTCGGTTCGGGATTCGGCCAGGATTCGGCTTTTTTCAGCAGGATTCGGATTCGGCCGAATCCTTCTGCCCGGCCGAACCGAATCCGAATTCCAATTTGCATATGCAAATTAGGGGCAGGGAGGGGAATTGCGTGACTTTTTGTCAGAAAACAAGGAAGTAAAAAATGTTTTCCCCTTCCCACCCCTAATTTGCATATGCAAATTAGGGTTCGGTTCGGTATTCGGCCGAATCCTTCGTGAAGGATTCGGGGTTCGGCCGAATCCAAAAAAGTGGATTCGGTGCATCCCTAACCCAATATAACCCGCAGCTGTTTTATCCACAACTCAACCTGCCACCCACTGGCCACCAAGACAGCATTCAAGTGCATGTGGAGGTAAAAAATGGAGCAACCTGCAACTCACAAACTTCTTTCTGCAACATGATGTACCAGGGATACTTTTACTGTAGAATGGTGGAAGTTAACTGTTTAGCTCATCATTACAGGGAGACTCTTTAGCAGTACACTTTGATGGTAATTGAATAATTGATACAAATGTATTGCAGATAAAGTCAGGAATAGACTTTATGCACAGTTATTGATACAGACGTGGATCCATCCATCACGAATAAAAAAATTTGGTGAAACAGCACCAGAGAACCACAGCATGTTGACTTCTTCTCCTGCTTGTCTGCATCTTCTGACTCAAGGACCCTCATAGCTCACATAAGTGTCCAGCCCAGGTAGAAGCACATATCAAAGGGGCGTCACCTTTTGGGAGAAGGACCTACCTAGTCAATGGCCCTCTATAGCAAGTGGCTCTATAGCAAGTGCTGCTGCTCCTACTGTATCTCTCACCAACTAAGGTGAGCTCAATAGAATCTGTCCCAATACTAGCTGACCTATCAAAATGATGTAAAATTGTAAGACTCTCACTTGAGCACTTATCTGAAGTACTGATCCTAGGGCCCTTGGTTTCATCAGTTCTCCCTGTCATCAGTTTTGGCTTGGGTCAACTACTTACTCCCTTATATAGACTTTTTTAGGCATTCACACTCCATCCTGCTTCCAGGACCTTCTAAAGGATATTCCCTACTTCACACTGTCTCTAGGGTTTGGTAGTAACAATTACAACTGTTATAAAATACATTCGTTGAATTATCCACCCCTTACATACTTATCTGTGCAAATTGTGCCTGCAACCAGCAAAATAGCCCCATTTTTGCAGGTACACAAATCAATGCAGGACTCTCGTATGGGGAGATAATAATTAGTAGTCTTTAGAATGGAGCTACCAGCTATGGACTCTGGAATTACACCTGCAGGTGTAACTACACTGCCACTATATCCAGTACAGTAAATGTTTCTTTAAAGTATTATGACAAGTTAATGCTAAAAAATACTGAATGCCTTCAGCTATAATTATACTATACAAAGCCAAGAAGTGAGTGACAAGTATACAAGGGGGAAGGAGGAAACTCAATGGAGGATCATCTTGAATTAGTTGAGCTACTGGCCCTGGAGGACTTGGAAAATTATGATTTACTGTTCAGCTTTAACAATCCATCTCTTGATGCTGGAAAATACCTAAAAACATCTGGGCGGAACAACAATGCTACGGAAGGTATATAACCTTTTAAATTCTGACCTCAAGCAGTTTTTTAAAGGCAATCATATCATATTATTAGTCTAGAGTGGAAGGATAATAATGCTGAGTCGGGCAGTTTTATTGATGTGAGGAACCTTTGCAAAAATTCTTAGCAACATTTTTTTTATTATTACTTTTCACTGAATGTCCCATCTAGAGGTAGAAAGAGAGTGTCCCCTTTACATAAATGAGAGGTGAGCTAATTAGGTGAAAGGCTCAATTTTTGCTTTCATCTACTTTAGGGAGGAAGACAGTAAATATAAAGCAGTCAGAGAGACAGAGAAAGAAATGAAAATCCGCAAATTTTTGTCACGAAAGTGCAAAATTTCAACATGTATGTTATCCATAAAACAAAAAAACAGGGTGGTTTGATTCCTGTTTTTGGTGTCTTTTTTAGATATTAAAGGAAAACTATACTCCCAAAATAAATACTTGAGCAACAGATTTTATATCAAATTAAGTGGCATATTAAAGAATCTTATCAAACTGGTATTTGTAAGTAAATATTGCTCTTTTACATCTCTTGCCTTGAACCACCATTTCATGATGGTCTGTGTGCTGCCTCAGAGATCACCTGACCAGAAATACTACAAATCTAACTGTAACAGGAAGAAGTGTGGAAGCAAAAGCACCATCTGTCTGTTAATTGGTTCATGTGACCTAACATGTACGGTTTGTTTAGTGTGCACCGTGAATCATACAATGCCAGCGGGCTGCCCTTATTTTTTAAAATGGCAGTTTTCTATTTATGATTACCAAATGGCATATACTATTTAAAAAGGATATTATTATGAAAATGGTTTATTTACATGAAGCAGGGTTCTACACATGAGCTGTTTTATGCAATATCTTTTTATAGAGACCTACATTGTTTGAGGGGTATAGTTTCCTTTAAACCAACTTCTTCATTTGTAGGCATATGTCCTCTTGATAATGAAATAGTTACTTTTCAGATATCAAGCTTTAGGCAGAGAAGTCCTAATTTAAGCCTGACTAGAGCCATAAATTAGTATTTTAAAGGGGTTGTTCACCTTCCAATTTTTCTTTTCAGCTGGTTTCAGATAGTTAATGTAACTGAACTGAAAAAAGTGTAGAAGGTTAGAAACTCCTTTAATAATTATTATTTTAATAAATATCTATCACATCCGTACAATATTTAAGAATGCCCATCAAACCTATAATTTGGTAGTAGCGCCAGTGGCTGTAGCGAATTCTAAAACTTTAAATAGCAAATTAGAGAACTACAGACTAAAGAAACTTGTTTTCTCTCATACCTTTTGCAAATTATGTTTGATAATGGAGAGATCAGTATAGTACAATTATCCCTAGAGGTGCAGATGCCAGTTAGAGTCTTCTAGAGTTGCTTTTGGGCTTTGGAGGGTTCACCACCATCTTGGTTTGATTTGTAGGCAAACGTCTCCTAGCATTGATACTACTACTACTATGTGCTCTATGCTGACCAATTATTTGTTGTTAGGGTAAATGATTCCAGGTATGATGTGATATCAATATGATGTTATTGAAGGGGTTGTATGTGTTGTTCACATGTTATTCACAGTCCCAGACACAGAGCTTACTAATATCACATCTTTGGACATGTAGCTGTAGGCTAAATTAAATAGAGTTATCAGAAAACAACAAAAAAAAAACAAAGAGCAATTTGGACATAATAATACCACTGCCTACAAATTCTAAAATGTAATTTAAGCTTGGCTTCCCCTTTAAATCTCACTGCATGAACCATTTCCCAATAGTATGATAGAAGTCCAGCTGTACGAATAAGCTGCAGCAATAATCAGCATATAAAATAGCTACTAAGTGGAATATCCAGAAGTCACTCGAGGCAGGCTTCACTGCTCTTAGAAACAGATGATTAAAGGAGGCATCTTATCTGCTCACAAATGTTTCCCTACCTGCTAGACTAACCTCCAACCTCACTGCCATTTGCCAGGTGCTTAACAGACAGGCAAGAAAATGTATTAAAGTAGGTGATTAAAAAGTGTTATGAAGCGATGCACAAAATTAAACATTTCTTCTGGAGCTTTCAGAAGTATCCTCCCGAGGAAGCAAATTGTGATGTAAACTTAATAAACATTGAACAGTGAAAAATCTAAGTAATTTCACAAACTAACCCTTGTCAGACTTAGGTCTTTCTAAGCGAGTGGGCAAAAAATATGTAATATCCGCATCACCTAATTTTTTGTTTAAATCAATCTTTGTTCTAAATCCTGGAAACTGCTGCAAATGTGCTTATCCTAGTAATGTATTGACAATTCCACTGATGTTTCATTTATTTTATTTTTCGTATATATATCATATGCTACCCCATGTTTGATCCACGCCAGATAGATAATTAGATTACCAGTACACAGATAACAATAATAATGGATTCCTGCTAACATAACAGTCATAGTGGGTGACGGGAGGGGTTGTATACTGGTAATTAAATTTTATCATCAACCTTGCAAGGACCAAATATGGAGTAGATTCAGTTTCCCTGTTTGTCCTATTTATCTTAATAAATAAGCACCATAGATTTTTTTATGATTAAAATAATAGGTTAAGGGAGCTAGCACGCGGACAGATTCAGCTTCGATTTCCGTAGTCGTCCGAAGTTTCCTCGTGAGGCAACATTGGGCGACTTCAGAAATGAAAGCGCTGCGTGTGCATTGGCACTGGCGTTTTCTCATCATAGCAGGGGGAAGGCAGTTCGGGGAGATTGTCGCCCCGCAGAAGAGGCGATTAGTTGCCAGGCGACTAAATCTCCTCAAATCTGCTGTGTGCTAGCTCCTTAAAGGTTCAGAAAAAGCCATATTTGTTGCACTCAAGTTGAACAAAGGGGTTTACTGTCAATTTAAATTGATAAGCAGTGTATGCAATTGTCTCAAGAAAGTTTGCCACAGTTTTCCTTAAAAGCTGAAATAAACCTCTAATTATGTTATAATACTCTTTCAATGTGGGAAATAGTCAGTGAGGCAAAGTCTGATGTCATAGGCAACTGCAAATTATCGACAACTTTTTATCATCAGGAACAACACCCTACTTTTGCTCTTGAACCATACAGATATATATATAATAACAGTACCATAATTATTCCAGTAAATAAATATTATAAATAGTATTTTGGTAAGCATATATATTCACTGGCATAAATAGTAGATCTGATATATACTGAAGCACATCATTAAAGAGTGCAGCCCATTGCCCTAAGTGCATAATCCAAAATTTGCTCAGCAAAGCAATTGTAAGAAGTTAGGAGATGATTTTGGGGAAACACTGATATCTTGGTTTTGGGGAAACACTGATATTGGTTGCTAATGTTCCCATCATAAATAATTACCCACTGTAATGAAAGGCTGAAACTTGACAACAGTGACAAGGATGGCATTGCAACAAGCCAATCCTATTATTGAGGCATGATTAATGAAAATTACTTACTTAAACTTACTTACAGAGAGATAGATGCACATTCATACAGTATGGGGCAAATTTACTGAAGGGCGAAGTGACTAACGCTGGTGAAAATTCGCCAGCATGACGTCATTTCTGTACTTCGCTGATTTACTGATGGGCACTGGTGTAACTTCACTAGCATAACTTCGCTAGCGAAGAGATTGACGCAGGCGCTCATTCGCACTCAATCGCCAGGCAAAGTTACACTCTGGCGAAGGGAAGTAACTGCGTAAATTCACTAAGATGCGGATTTTAATGAACGTTACCTCTAATTAATTTGATTATCAATTATCACACAATCATATCACTTATCACACATCCCAATAAACAAATAACACCTAAATCAATGCGTGCATATGTGAACGTATGTGCAGGTGATGCATATTTTCACCGCCCATAACTACATGTTATATATTATATCTATTATGTTTATATCATGTTTTATATTATATCTATTATATCCTCGCTATGTGATTACTACTATCCTGGATATCTCTGTGGTTGTACCAAAACTTAATGTGCGTTGGCCCCTGTCAGTTTTGTTGTATAACAACTACCTAATCTATTAATTCTAATTAGTGTACTCCCACTATTGACACTTATATAATGATTACAACATATTAAACAGTGAAAAACAGTAAAAAACGACAAATCCCTCCCCACCGAGCTTGCAAAAAGTCTATCAAGTTTAAAAGTCACTCCCCATATATTGTCACATATAAAATACAGTGTAAACCCCATGTCCCATCCGAGCCTCTCTCTAGGTCCACCTGTCATCCCCATCAACGACGTACGTCAATATCCTCCCTCCGGTAAACACTCACTGCCTCCGCCCAAGAACACCTCCGACAGAATAGAGGAACAATCACAACATCCTTCCTGGCCACTGTCCTCATCGTCAACCACAACCCAAGCGGAGGGCAAGCATATGACAAGGCGGTATTAAGTGATAGGAATGACTTACTTAAAACATATAAAGACAATAACATTTTGAGGAATGAACGAGGGACACAAAAAATAAAAAGAATGAGGTTTATTTCAACTTATAACCTTGAGGCAAGAAAAACACAACATATAATTAACAGACACGTGCAGGTATTGAAGTCGGACCCGTTACTCTCTCAATTGGATTTGGGGAGACCACAATTCACGTATAGACGAGGCTATAATTTGAGGGATAACCTATCACCAAGTATGTTACCTGAAAGAATGAATGAGAATAGAAATTGGTTACATACAGTAGGAACATATATGGGTGGTGCCAATATTTGTAAATGCTGCAAATTCATAAAAGTATCTAAGGAAATATGCAGTACAAGTAATGGCAAGATACATAAGAATGAAACATACGCTAACTGTCGAACTACGAATGTTATATATCTTGCCACATATCGATGTGGAAAGCAGTATGTGGGCAAGACCAAAAGGAGACTTAAGGATAGAGTTCTTGAACATCTAGCCTGCGTAAATAGGAAGGATATTTCATCAGCCATCGCAGCACATATATTAGATGAACATGGAGCTAATGAAAATTTTGTCTCTTTCCAGGTTATAGAGAATGTGAGAATGGGGAAGAGAAAAGGAGATTTTGATAAAGTGTTGTCCAAAAGGGGAATCAAATGGATGTCTACACTGGAAACAGTTATACCACAAGGTTTAAATAAGGAGTGGGACATCAAATATTATATAGATTAAGGAAACTTATTACCACAATAAACAATAAAAATAAATAATAAACAAATTATATAGTCTGGAGAAAGAAATACATATGCGCTTGTGAATAAATTTACAATAAGTTTATAAAATTACATCAAAAATAACCAGTAATGATTTTACTGATCAATAACCAATAGGTTAATCATTATACCCCACAAACCTAGATACATCTTAGTAGAAGTATTATACTTACGTGTTGAAAAAGTACATCTTTGGGACAACTTGACAATATGTACATAATGTATACAGAGTAATATGCTTAGTTCTTTTAATAGTAACATTATGAGGATGATATTATCACTTTTACAGAATTAATGTAACTTTTAATTAATTAATTGTCACTGTTAATAAATTTTATACATAATAATTACGAGCTATAACTTTTACTCTTATTCCCTTAACACTTATGAAGTGTATATATATATATAGGGTGACTTTATACTTTTTTTTCTACTGCACATATTTTAAAGTTAAATGAATTTGCACAGCACGATATATACCAATCAATTAATTGATTAATATGCAACACGTGTGTCCAAAACTATTTATTTGAATTTTGACGTCACTTTTACTGAACTCTGAGGAAGTGCCCAGTGTTTGGGGCACGAAACGCGTTAGTTCTTCGCACTCCCACTTTTGCTGTACCACTATGTATGTTTAAATAAAGCCGTTTATTGATATTATTCCTACCGCCTCCCGTGGATATGTCTACCTGCGCTGCCAGCGGATATTTGGTTGGATGCATTGGAGTACTCGGTTGAGAGTTACCGAGATCCCGCGATAGCTGCGGTGGACGAGGGAGAGAGGAAGTTTTACCACTGCTTTCTCTTTTAATTAATTTAATTAATTACTTGGTCATCAGAATATATATACTGTTTATATATATATATATATATAATTATCCCAAAAGTGCCCGCACTCAAACTTCAAATTGCCAGAGGTGCACGATCAATGGTTGTGATATATATTGACGAAGGATCAGCACACTCTGTATTTTGTGAAAGTATGCTCTTTTATCGATACAGCATCTTATCCAACGTTTTTAAAGGATCCTTGAAACTGAGACTTCAGTGGCCAGTGGGAAACAGGAACAGTAACACCAAAAAACTAAAGTGTTTTAAAGTAATAAAAACATCATGTACTGTTGCCCTGCACTGGTAAGACTGATCTGTTTGCTTCAGAAACACTACTATAGTTCACATAAACAAGCTGCTGGTTAGCAACGGCAGAACTTGAAAAAAGGCTATATGACACAGGTTAAATAGTGAATAACAGATAACAACATTATGTCCTACAGAGCTGCTGTGTAACCTGAGCCTTTTCTCCTATGAATGGTTGCCCCCACTGCTACGCAGCAGCTTATTTATATAAACTATAGTAGTGTTTTTGAAGCAAACACAGCAGTTTTACCAGTGCAGGGCAACACTGCATTATATTTTTATTACTTTAAAACACTTTAATCTTTTGATGTTACATTTCCTTTAATACAGACTTACTGCAGCAGTCTTCCACCTTATTTCTCAATTTCTTTGTTAAGTTCCCTGTCTAGGCTGAATGAATTCCCCTATGACATATGTATACTGCGAGATTAAAGAAGAAACATTTAAAATTAAAATTGTGTTTGCAATATAAACAAATATATGCACTAAAATATAATTGTGAAACAATTTACCATTCCTTTTTTACAAATTTGATTGTCTTGTGTGACACATTATTTCCCCCCTCTATTTTAGTATGCATATGTGCTTACTTCTACAATTTATATTCAGGAGTATGCAGAGTCTCTTTTAAGTTACTCTTGGAGCAAAATGTCACTGTCAATTCTGAAGCTTCTTAATTGTTCATTGAGATGAAAACATGTTGACGTGCGGGCAGGCAATTGGTAAAACTGGCACTTGCTATAGACAGAGAATGGCGATATTGATTGGGTCATTGAAGCTGAATTGTCTTGCTTTGTCAAAATGTCAAAATAATAGCTTCGGTAGGCACTGAATCTTAATCTTAATGAAATTGTCTCTTGCCATTCTTGCCATCCTGCCAGGAGATGTATATCGAGTAAATGTAAAAATTATGATTTTCATAAATAGTAATGCTGTTATAACTATTAAACTGATTCATGGTGCCTAATTATTTCCTTCTCTGTGCATATATAGTGCTATCTCTCTGCCTATCTATCATCTATCATTCTATGGGGCAAATTCACTAAGCGCTGAAGTGCCGAACGCTAGCGTTAATTCACTAGCGTTGGGCATTTTCGTTACTTCGCAAATTCACTAATGAACGCTGGCGTAGATTCGCTAGTGTTACTTCTCACCCTTACGCCTGGCGAATTTTTGCTATGGATGTAACTACGCAAATTCACTAACGCGTGCAGTGTACTGAACGCTACCTTTTACGCTAGACTTCCTTCGCCACCTCAGACCAGGCGAAGCGCAATAGAGTAGATAGGGATTGCTTCAAAAAAAGTCAAAATTTTTTCTAAGTCCCAAAAAACGCTGGCGTGTTTGCTACATTATGGGTGATAGGCTGAAAAAGATCGAAAAATCTTTCCCCCCTACATTTCCTGACTCATGGCAACTTACCTATACAGTGGGCACGTGTAGGGCAAAACAAAATTTTTATTTGATGTTTTGAAGGTTTTCTAGCCATTTGTAGTGCTGATACGTGTTCCTCCATTGAAATTTGAATTTGGCGCCGTATGCAAATTAGCCTTCGCTAGCGTAACTTCGCTTCACTTAGCGAATCAACGCTAGCGCAACTTCGCAATCTTACGCTACCCCTGTGGGCAACTTCGGATTTTAGTGAATTTGCGGACCGCTGGTGAAACTACGCCTGGCGAAGTGCGGCGAAGCGCGGCCTGGCACAACTACGAATGTTAGTGAATTTGCCCCTATCTGTCTGTCTATCTATCTATCTGTCTATCTACCTATAAGTCTATCAATCTGTCCATCAATCAATATATTTATGATGTCTATCAATCTATCGGTTTATCATTTATCTATACATAAATCTATCTATCTATGAAACAATATATCTATCATCTGTCTATCTACCTAGCATTCTATCTATCTATTGGTCTGTCTGTCTGTCTATCTATCTATCTATCTATCTATCTATCTATCTATCTATCTAATCTATCATGTTTCTATACATCAATCTATCATCTATCTATCAATCTCTCTATAAATCAATCTATCTTATGTATTTCTATCATTCTATCTATCTATCATCTATCTATCTATCTATCTATCTATCTATCTATCTATCTATCTATCTATCTATCTATCTATCTATCTATCTATCAATCTTTCTATCATCTATCTGTCTGTATATATATCTATCTATGATGATGCTTTCAACTGTTGGCTTCTTGCCAGGCAATTTTTATTGGCTGTCCTAAATATATTGAAAAATTAAAAAAAAATTAAAAAACCTAACTTGTAGCCCAACTGGCTGCTAACTACAACTGCTACTAACATAACATATAATAGGGTACATTGTGGCTTCTTACCAGTCTTTAGCTGTTTTTGTTTCTGTTAGATGTCTTAAAGGAGAAGGAAAGGCTAAAATTAAGTAAGCTTTATCAGAAAGGTCTATAAATACACCAGTAAACCTTCAAAGTAATGCTGCTTTGAGTCCTCTGTCAAAAGAAACACAGCATTTCTTTCCTTCTATTGTATACACATGGGCTTCTGTATCAGACTTCCTGTTTTCAGCTTAAACCTCCAGGGCATAGCCTAGAGCATGCTCAGTTTGTTCCTCTCCCCCTCCCTCCTCCCATCCCTGCTGTAATCTGAGCTAAGAGCTGTTAGTGAGCAGGGAGAGACTCGGGCAGGAAGTGATGTCACGCCAAGCTTATATGGCAGCTTCTATCCTTAACAAACAGAGACAGTGTCTAGAGCTGTTTACTCAGGTATGGTAAAGCATTCTGTAAAATAAATATAGCATTCTATCTTGAGCTATTATTGCTAATCTGTTGGCAATAAACTGTCTTGGAGCTTTACTTCTCCTTTAAAAAATCTACAGTATTATTTAAATTTGCTTTTAATGGGGTAGAATTTACTGTGCATGTGCATCACTGAACCCTTACAGAAAGTTCTGGGGCTTCTGAAACATTATATTGTATTATGTTCATTCTATTTTGTGTCACATAGCACCACATTCCTAAGAGCAAGGACATCTTGAATCTCATGGACCCAGGTGCAAAATGTGGTGCATGGCCTTCTTCCTTTTGTCTTATATCATGTACATGCTTTTACCTACATTATGGGCTTCATGTGGAGAAAAATAATTTCTCATACAAAGTCATTATATTATAAACAAACTATTCAACCGAATCTAATATTGTATGCTCCTGTTTATTCAAATTGAGTAATACTTTGCAATGCCATTTTACAGATGGGACCATATGTGCATAATTATCTTTGCTGGATGACATTAGTAAGGGGGGAATATATTCTGGCTCATTCATGTTGCAATAATTTGCTTTAAGATAATTGTGAATTGTTTGTTTATACCTGGAAACAAACAACTCATTTGACCTTGCATGACTCCATAGTGTGTACGAAGATCCTGAACTACCTGTGTAGGCTTGTGCATATTTACTTCAAGGAAACACTTATGCTTCAGCCAATCAGGCCTGATTCGTGGTCTATGGATAAACTGAGGTGGAGAATCAACCCCTACACAAAGCCAGGATGCAGGCACAGTGATCAGACACAATGAGCAACTTGGAATAGGACTTGGAACTCTTGATTGAGCATGCGCTATATGGGACTCTTTCTCTAATGTGGGCCCTTGCTGTAGGGTTAACCACACATCCTCTGTCCAAAAGCAAATTCCTGTCTTAGACTTCACACAGAACAGGTTTCTTAATAACTCGAGTTCCAGTGGTTCCAATCACAAATAGATATTTCTTGCTTTGCTGGATCTCATACAATCTCTTTGGTCGTAATTCATTGAAGGTATGATACTCACTCATACTTGATGATTTTAACACAAGAACAGTATTGGCAACACCTAGAGGTGGAATTCACCTAAAATTGAACTAGTCCCCAGTTCTAGGATGTTCACAGTGGTGCTTTATTTCAGGACTCTCCTATCCCTGAGCCTATTCCCTATTCTGGGAGTTGACACTGCAGGGTACCAACCCTCCTCTTCTCCTTATTGGAGCCTCTGGCTGCTCTACTAACTACCCTGAATGAGCTCCTCAAATGAGCTATTACAGATCTTTTCTCACACTGCTTCCTCACACTGACTTCTCTACTGAGCCCTACCTCCACCTCAGTCTCTACTGCACGAACCACACTCTCCGGCAAGTGGAGTCCAGAAAGACAAAACAGATTGTGACTCTGGCTCTTTTTAAAGACTACAAACACCTGTCAGCCCTGACCAATAACGGAACTGTCAGGGATACAAATTATCTTAGAAAGACAAGCAGTTTCCCCTCCCAACTCTGAAACAGGCGCAGTCCTTGGCTGGCTTAACCCTTATGGGGTCTGCCAAAAGGAAAGGTAAGCAAAACCTTTCCCTCCTACATGGTCTTTGTATTTGTTCTTCATTAACATCCTTTCTTAGATTCATTTATTAGTTGCACACAGTAGGCTTTTCTGTTGCTAGATTTCCCTCTCATATATTCAGCACTCAATTTACTAAGCAGGTTATCTATTTGTCTGGCCAACACTGGATGTGTACAAAGGGTTCTGACATCAAACAGAAGTTAACTAAGGAATGTGAGTACAGGTATGGGACCTGTTATCCAGAATGCTCGGGACCTGGGGTTTTCCGGATAATGGATCTTTCCGTATTTTGGGTCTTCGTGCCTTATTTCTGCTAGAAATTCATTTAAACATTAAATAAACCCAATAGGCTGGTTTTGCTTCCAATAAGGATTAATTATATCTTAGTTGGGATCAAGTACAAGCTACTTTTTATTATTACAGTAATTCGGAGCTTTCTGGATATCGGGTTTCCGGATAAGGGATCCTATACCTGTATTACTTTATTTCCTCTGTACAAATAACTACCAAGATGCATAACCTGATCATCCACAGAATACACTCATTCATGCGGGTACACTTGCAGGACAATTCTAGTCAGTGCCCAGATACTGCATGCAAACATTATCATATATTCTGTATTTCTTGGGGGGAATGAACAGAAAAATTTAAGCTTACAAGAATATATGCATTTTGTGTAGTAGATGTAATGCATCTAGTGATATTTTTCAGTTAAAGTGGACCTGTCACCTACACATAAAAAACTGCATAATGAAAGTCCTTTCCAAATTAAATATGGAACCCCAAAAAAAGTTTTCATTAAAACATCCATAACTGTTATAAAGGTGTTTAAATATCTAAACTGTCAATCAAATATTACCTGCCCCGCCTCTATGCCCGTGGCATAGAGGAGGGGCAGTCAATTACTTTCACTTTCCATTCGGCACTTCCTACATGTCACTGCTCTCCTCATATTCCCCCTTCCCTCCTCAGGCTCTATAATTGTGTACGGCACTGCACATGGACATTAGGTCCCTCATTCTGGTTCATACACAAGATTTTGGGGTGATACACAATTTCCCTTAATAACCGTGTCCACAAAATGGCTGCTGCCTGCTTGCTGTGATTGGGTAATTCCAAGACAGAAGGAAACAAAATTTAAATAATAAATACAGTGTAAGTAAAGTTTATTTTGCTCAACTAACATGATAGAAAAGAATTTGAAATTATTTCTTAGGGTGACAGGTCCCCTTTAATAAGTATACTTTTCTTTTCACCTCATTTTATTTGAAAAACCTGTACAATTTTCTATGGCAGGTATGACTTTGTATTTTACCCACTATATTTGTAGTTCTATTGGGAACACAGTACTGCTGCTGCAATACTATGGCATCAACTAGCGCCAAAGATTAGGTGAGGGATGTGTAATAAAAATATAATGCAGTGTTGCCCTGCACTAGTAAAACTGCTGTGTTTGCTTCAGAAACATTACTATTGTTTATATAAATAAGCTGCTGTGTAGCCATGGGGGCAGCCATTCAAAGGAGAAAAGGCTCAAGTTACACAGCAGATAGCAGATAAGCTCTGTCTGTCTAATGGTGTTATCTGTTATCCATTATCTATCCTGTGCCATTTAGCCGTTTTTCAATTTCCGCCATTGCTACACAGCAGCTTGTTTATATGAACTATAGTAGTGTTTCTGAAGCAAACACATCCGTTTTACCAGTGCAGGGCAACACTACATTATATTTTCATTACTTTAAAACACTTTCAGTTTTTGGTGTTACTGTTCCTTTAAAGATGACCCCTGCTTTCTTCTAAAGTTTAAATCCTGATATATTTTCCTTGCAGCATGGGAGAATATAACAAATGAAAACCTCCCTTGTAGACTTGCTGCTGCTTACCAACTTGTTACATTAAAGTGGAGTAAAGATTAGTGATGGGCGAATAAATTCAGCAGGTGCGAATTAGGGGCGAATTTTTGTGTTTCACCGCCAGTGACTTGCAGTGAAAATTCACTGGCGTCGGAAAAATTTTGGACGCGCATCGGAAGAGTCGAACGCATCAGAACTGCCGCACTTCAACATTATTCGGATGCCCATTGACTTTAAGGCAGGCATCAAAATTTATGTGAATTTTTTGGCGAAGCGAAATGGGACAAATTTGCCCATCACTAGTAAAGATACCTACACACTAAGCAAGATGTCTTTACAATTTTGTTCTCCATGTGCACTCCAAAGTTGACCATGTGGAGCAATTTTAGTACAGTCAGTGGTTTCTCTCTAATAATCCAATTATATGATGCCTTACATTAGTAATCAACCGATAATAACCAACCAATCCTTCCTCATAAACTCTCCCCAGGCTAAACAACCAGACTGGCACAACTGAGTTTTATATTGAATGAGCAAATTGAATACATAAACAAATTCTAATGTAACCCACAAAGTGCTGTAGTTTATTTGCATGGGATTCTAAAAGGCTAATATTTAAGGGAATTGCATTTACCTAGGTTAGAAACGTCTCAAATGATATCAAACCAGAAGAAATTCAGCCCAATATCTGGTTTTAAAATGAGTCACCAATGTGTTTTAATAAGATTTGACAGGCAATAAATTTATGTTAGAAATGCAACATAGTTTCCTGCTTTGGCTCATTACTAAAATTTAACCACTTTAGAAACAGAGTTAGTCTTTAAATGCAACACAAAGTTTTTCAGTGTATTCTACCCAAACATTATATAAAGAGATAATGACTACAACAGGTGTGGAATCCCTTATCCAGAAACCTGTTATCCAGAAAGCTCTGAATTACGGGAAGACCATCTTCCATTAAGGAAATGTTTTTTTTCCAAAATGATTATGATTATGTCTTTATCTTGGTCATATGATCATAATGTGTTTTTTTCTTTATTTACTTTGTACAGAAGTAATAGTTGGTGGCTTTCACGGAAGGTGATATTAATAGAGTTAGCTTCTAAACAGCAGTAACTAATTTCACACATATAAAATGTTTCGCAGTGGAGCTAAATATTGAGTCACAAAACAAAGCTGTATAATTACATGATTATATGCTGTACAGAATGTTGGCAAAGCAAAGCGAAAGCACAGAGGGGGCACATGTAGTGCAAAGCAGAACTATTATACTGCAAATTCTAAAACACATGCATTATTGTCATATGAGTAATAATGTTTATAAAGATTGTAGATTACTTACAAAGGTGGTAATAAGTATAGGACATGTGTAAGCAGATCATAGGCAGGAGACAACAACAATTAAGAGGCATGTAAACATATGATTTGATGTTATCACTCTTTAACAAATTAAATATTTATCTAAATCGATGAATTACAGGAACAATGTGCTGCATAGTTTATAAACTCTTTGGGGGCAGGGACCTCATTCTAAGGGTGTACTAAAACTCCAAGTATTTATTTATTTATACCCACTGTTTATCATAACTATACTCCTGTTTATGATTTCCCCATTGTATACCTTTGTGGTGCTTTATAAATAGATACAAAACACAAACATAAAAATGTAATCTATGAACAAAAAGCTCACAAATGAGACCTACAGGTATTTTCTTATTTGCAGGACTCAGAGGATTGTGGAACCTTATTTGAACAATGGAGAAGACAAAAGCACAGTGTTAAACTGGCCCACCAGGATACCAGGAAAACTCTTGCTGGTCGCAGGTGTGTGGGCCCTCCAGCTTCTAACTGTTTGGCCTGTTTCATGGTGAGTGACAATAATCTTTATGAAAGCCAGAGGAGAAGGAAAGATTATTGTATCTAAAGAAAAGAGACTAGGAAAAGAAAGAGTTTGACATAAGAAAGGAGGGAAAAGAGTTGATCTATGGTCCTTTGTTTTCTGGTGGGCCTTTGGCATCCCATTTCAATACTGCAAGAGCTTAACTTGACTTTATTGTGATGGTTTACAAATAAAAGTTGAGGAGTACATACACGTAGCTGTACTTCTGTACTTCTATACCGCTTGAGTCTGTGGTTAAAGGATTCAACTTTTTTGGACTTTATTTTTGTTTGTTTTGTTTGGTCCTTGGCCCTGCTCTGTGCCTTCATTCTGAATTAGTCATTTGCTCTCTATCAACACCTCTGCCTTTACTTTGATTTTGTTACCCACCTAAGCCTCATGTCCTATGCATAAGTCCTGGAAGTCACTAAACAACGGGGACAATTCATTTTTAAATAAACATAGCAGAGTGCCTAACTGAATATTGAAAAAAGGTTGCTCACTAATATACATAAGGATTTGAGGAAACAATAACATTCTGTGGTTTACTAGGATACACAATTACATCATAACATTTTTATAATGTATCTCCATTGGTTGCCTTGAGGTGAGTGTTTTTGGTGCTTAGACAATATTATTATTTGCCACTATTAGTTGCAAAGTAAAGTACAGAGGAAGAAGGGCATAGAGTTGTTTCAAAGGCACCTTTACTGAATTACATGTTCAAGGAAACATATTGTCCTGGTATTGCACTAGATGCATGTTGCACATGAGGATATGCATTATATGGTCAAAAGTATGTGCAAGCCACATCTCATTCCAAAACCAAGTGTATTAGTATGAAGTATGTCTTTTGAGGCTAATCTTTACCCGTTATTCTTCAGGGAAAGCATTCTGTTGAAAGTTGGAATATTACTAGTGGATTTTCTTCCATTCAATGATGAGGTTTATCCCTGATTTGGGGATGAGGCCTGGCTCACACTGTCATTCCTATTTATCCTACAGGAGTTCAGTTCAAGGCTTTCTGTAGACCAGTCAAGTTCTTCAATTTTGATCTCAGCAACCCCATTCTAAAGGGATCTTAATTGGAACACATCTTTTATTATACTGCAGTAATGGTCTTACCCAAACTGCCGATACAAATAAGGATGCATGGAATCATCAAGACTCTCATTGCAATGTAGTGGCACTTGTATTGTCAATGATGGATAAAGGAGAAGGAAAGTCCTATTTTACTGAGGGGTGCCAAAAGTTAGGCACCCCAAGTGATTGCATTTACTAACCTGACACCCCAGGTTGGTGCTCCTATCAGCAGAAATCTGCATTGGGCTGGGGTTATTCCAGCTAGCACCATGGAGTCAGCGCTGGATTTCACTTCTCGGCGCCCCTAGGCTGCGCGGTCCAACCAGGCGGCCGCGCGGTCCTAGTGCCCGCCTTCCTAGCGCGCCGGCGAAAAACCGCCGGCGCAGCTGGTGCAGTTGAACAGCGGCTGGGCGGCATGCCGCCCCTATTTCTTTGCCGCCCTAGGCCCGGGCCTATGCGGCCTTGCCGCAAATCCGGGCCTGCATGGAGTGATTGTCTTAAGGGTTCTTCTTTCTTTTGCACAGTACAGCAATTTGGTAGATCGAAAAGCCGAACTTTAACTTTAATGAAAAAGTCAGCTGTCTGCGCATGCATCTGCCCCAGGAAATGTGAAGCCATAAGAGGATTGCTCTATCCTAATGTCTGGGCAACAAAACTAACTCGGTATCTACATAATATTTAGTGTTATTATAACTCCACCATGCAAGGTTTAGATTTGTTTTAGTTGTATGTTGCTTTTGTTAGCTTATACAGTAGATCTAGTTACTAAACTTTATTGTATGGGTCAAGGGACTCATTACAAGTCATTTATTATTTTTATGTTTTCAAAATGTTATCATGCCTTTGTGTTGTAAACAGCAGGATGTATGCATGCAGTTAAATAGCTTAATCACACTCAATTTGCGCTGTGATAAGTAAATCTTGCTTGTTTTTGGAAAACTCAATAAAAATGTTGAAAAGAGGATTGCTCTGTGGTGATCGCTGGAATAACCCCAGGCATGTGCGGTTTTATCCTGATAGGTGAGCTCTAGGCCATCCTCATAGGGAGAGGAGGTCTCCTACCTCAGCACCAACTACACTATCCTTCAAGTGGGGTCCAATGAGATTGTACACATGTTGACTCTTCCTTTTAAAGACTAGGGACCACGACACCCGTGGTCAACTACAGAACTGCCAGGGAAAATGTTACCTTGAAAGATCAGCTCAATCCTCCCAATTTTGAACAGTTCCATCTGGGCTGTATAAGCCCTTGTGAGGACTAATTAAAGGTGAGCAAAGCCTTTACCCTCCCACACTTAAAAGGTCATTAATCTAACAGACATTCCATGCTTCATTTTTCTACTCATGGCAGACACCTTAGAATGAACAGTATTTTATGATTGCATAATGGACCCTAATCTTTCAAAAAGAAACAAGGTGTGTTGTATATAACATCAGACAACTAAAATCACTTTATTATTTACCCTTAACACTGTTTGCCAGAATATAAAATCAGCAGGTGCCTAATCTCTCTCCTACCCTCTTAAAATCAGTGCCTCGGTACATCAGGAGCCTCTACTGGTGCTGCCATTATCAAAAAGGCACAATTCTTTCCTGCTCTACTTGTTACACGCACTGTCTTTGTAATGAATAATGTGCTGGCGTTCAAAAATATATTATTGGCATAATATATTATTTTATAAAGATAATAAATGTACTTGTTTGTTTGATGATTTAATGTGAGCAACAATTTTTCAAATGTTATAAAGCTTTTAATGCACAGAACATAAGGCTTCTTCATATGTGTTTTTCTGCTTACTGCAGCCTGTTTTCTCTTCAGATCAGTTCTTCAGTACAAATGGTATATTTGATCAAATATTCAAGTCTAGTACAAAATGATTCCATACAGTAATCTCTTTTGTTTGCAAATGAACCTTTTCTATGGAGACTGCAGTGATTAGTGTGAGATAAGTGATGCCATTTGTTAAAGTGACATTTTCTCTCTGTAATATCTGCCTAATAATGATGGTATCGTGACTGCCATTTGTTCTATTTTAGTTGTCTGGATTCTTCCAATTAGACTTCTATGGAGTCTCATTTTTGCCCTCACCTTAGTTGTGCATCATTCACAGATAAACGGAACTCGTTGCTTAATTATTTAAAGTTCTTCATTTTATATTTAGACCATATTTTTACACTATTTTTTAGTCTGTGTTTGATTGTGCCAAAATGAATTCAGATTCATCCCAAAGAACTCAGCTGCAAACACAGTGCTCTCTAGAAGGGAGCAAAGGCAATAATGTCAGCAGCTCTTTTCCCTCTACGCTTATTATGTTCTGAAAATAGCAAAACAGCTGCAATTATTGCCTAGCATTGCTTTATAACTGGCTTTCTTAAAATTATTATACACTTTCTGTCATATACTATATTTTGTGTGGCACAGACATATGCACTTAGGAAGGGAGCTGAGGGTAGATCCACATTATTCTATTAATAATCAAAAAATGCAAAACAGCAGAAAAAACTTAGTGACACAAAGCAGGTAACTGTTCTGGCTTCACACCCAGTCTATTACCGAGTAGCCGTCAAGCTGTATATTAAGTCCAATACATTCCCTAGTTTGTAGCATTGATTCAGAGTGGTACTATTTAGCATTTTTTCATTATTATAAGATAACACTGGGCCAGGCAGTGGTAGCACCTTGCACCCAATGCTACAGGAAGGTCCCCCCCTAAAGCACTGTACCTTGTACTGCTTGAAGCAGTAATGCAGCACACAGGGAGAGTTTAGGCTGCTGCTGTAAGCAGGCAGAAAATATTGGCAGGCATAATGTCTATGACTATGGCAAAACACTTCCTAAAGCACATGGAAGGATGACAAACACAACTCAGCTCAGATACACTAAGGTTTTATTATTAATAACTTCTTTAATGAGGATATTTGGGACCAATTATCCAGAATACTTGGGACTTGGTGTTTTCCAGATAAGAGATTCTGTAATTTAAAGCACCACACATTAATGGGCCAGTTTATTGACATTCAATATTTTTTTCACATTTCAAACTTTTTAGAGCTGAAACTCGATTGTAAATGTGTGCCATCAAAAAGCTCACGTAGAAGTCAAAGGAAGCTGACCTCAGTACATTTTAAAATATTTATTTACTTCAAGGTTTTAGAATTTTTCGAAGTGTTTTAATTTCCAAGTACACAAAAATTTGGAGTAAACAAAATTTTCGTATTCTCATTCAGATATCTAAGACAATAATTGAAATAAGTAATATATTTCGTCATGTGTAAAAAAAAAAAAGATGTGGATGTAGACAAAGCAACACTATTTAAAGTCAGAAGTAAATAAATTGCCAGCGGGTCCCTTCACTTTGCTCCAGGACGACCCTAGAGCAAACAAGAGGTGATGCAGGAACACTGGTCACGCCCATCGACGCCTCCCCTCTCCGCCCCTGTATGTTCAAGAATACTATAAAAATGCCTGTTTGCACCTTTGTCCACACCGTATCAAGTTGCAATTCTATTTATCTATTATCTAATTATCTATCATCTCTATCTCACAATCTATCTATCTATCTATCTATCTATCTATCTATCTATCATCTATCATCTATCTATCTATCATATCTATCTATCTATCTATCTATCTATCTATCTATCTATCTATCTATCTATCTATCTATCTATCTATCTGTCTATCTATATCTATCTATCATCTATCTCTATTAATCTATCTTTCAATCTTTAGTCTAGGGGCCCACAGTACTCAGAGTCCCATGGGGCTTTTCTAGTTATTGTTTTTATTTAAGAAAAAAAAATCTGTGCTGCAGGCCTGCACCCCCATGTATGACCAGTGCCTGCCTGCTATCATATATCTCTATCTATCGATCTATCTATCGATCGATCTATCTATCTATCTATCTATCTATCTATCTATCTATCTATCTATCTCTCTCTCTAGCTCATTATATCTATCTCTATCTCAGGGTCGTCCTGGAGCAAAGTGAAGGGACCCGCTGGCAATTTATTTACTTCTGACTTTAAATAGTGTTGCTTTGTCTACATCCACATCTTTTTTTTTACACATGACGATGATGATAGATAGATAGATAGATAGATAGATAGATAGATATGGTGAGATAGAGATATATAGATAAATAGATTGATAGATAGATGATAGATAGATAGATAGATAGATAGATAGATAGATAGATAGATAGATAGATAGATAGATAGATATGGTGAGATAGAGATATATAGATAAATAGATTGATAGATAGATGATAGATAGATAGATAGTTAGATAGATAGATAGATAGATAGATAGATAGATAGATAGATAGATAGATAGATAGATGATAGATAGATAGATAGATAGATAGATATGATAGATAGATAGATAGATGATAGATAGATAGATAGATAGATAGATAGATAGATAGATATGGTGAGATCTCACCATATCTATCTATCTATCTATCTATCTATCTATCATCTATCATCTATCTATCTATCTATCTATCTATCTATCTATCTATCTATCTATCTATCATCTATCTCTATTAATCTATCTTACAATCTTTAGTCTAGGGGCCCACAGTACTCAGAGTCCCATGGGGCTTTTCTAGTTATTGTTTTTATTTAAGAAAAAAAAATCTGTGCTGCAGGCCTGCACCCCCATGTATGACCAGTGCCTGCCTGCTATCATATATCTCTATCTATCTATCTATCTATCTATCTATCTATCTATCTATCTATCTATCTATCTATCTATCTATCATCTATCTATCTATCTATCTATCTATCTATCTATCTATCTATCTATCTATCTATCTATCTCTCTCTCTAGCTCATTATATCTATCTCTATCTCTATCTCAGGGTCGTCCTGGAGCAAAGTGAAGGGACCCGCTGGCAATTTATTTACTTCTGACTTTAAATAGTGTTGCTTTGTCTACATCCACATCTTTTTTTTTACACATGACGATGATGATAGATAGATAGATAGATGATAGATAGATAGATAGATAGATAGATAGTTAGATAGATAGATAGATAGATAGATAGATAGATAGATATGGTGAGATAGAGATATATAGATAAATAGATTGATAGATAGATAGATGATAGATAGATAGATAGATAGATAGATAGATAGATAGATAGATATGATAGATAGATAGATAGATAGATAGATAGATAGATAGATAGATAGATAGATAGATAGATAGATAGATAGATAGATAGATAGATAGATAGATAGATAGATATGGTGAGATAGAGATATATAGATAAATAGATTGATAGATAGATAGATGATAGATAGATAGATAGATAGATGATAGATAGATAGATAGATAGATAGATAGATAAATAGATAGATAGATAGATAGATAGATAGATAGATAGATAGATAGATAGATAGATAGATAGATAGATAGATATGGTGAGATAGAGATATATAGATAAATAGATTGATAGATAGATAGATGATAGATAGATAGATAGATAGATAGATAGATAGATAGATCTCACCATATCTATCTATCTATCTATCTATCATCTGTCATCTATCTATCTATCTATCTATCTATCTATATCTATCTATCATCTATCTCTATTAATCTATCTTTCAATCTTTAGTCTAGGGGCCCACAGTACTCAGAGTCCCATGGGGCTTTTCTAGTTATTGTTTTTATTTAAGAAAAAAAAATCTGTGCTGCAGGCCTGCACCCCCATGTATGACCAGTGCCTGCTTGCTGATTGATTTTTCAATTATTTATTGTCTTTATTTTCTTTTAAAAAAGTATTTAACTGTGCTGTGGGCTTTCAGCTGCTCCAGGACTGGTCTGGTTCCCTGCTTCCCCCAGTGTACAGCCAGTACCTGCTTTCTAGGGAGAGGATTAGGCAAAGCAGCAAAGCTGGTCCCTGTACTTAGTGTGTGCCCGAGCTCTATAAAGCCATCAACTTTGGCATGCTCCAGTGACGTTACTGATGTGCACTTATTCCACACTAAGTACAGGCACTTATCCACCTTGCTGCTTTGCCTAATCTTCCCCTAGCCAGCCAGAAAGCATGTACATGGGGGTAGAGCACAATACCCGACCAGGTCCAGCAGCAGCTATAGGCCTGCTGCTGCAACACAGTAAGAAAAAAAGAATAATTGGAATATCCATGGCAGGAAGCAGGTACACGGGGGGGGGGGCGGGGGGGGCAACACAGTACCTGACCTAGGCCCACAGCTCAGAAAAAAATTATAGAAGAAAAAACAAATAGTAATTAAAAAACAAAGCTAGATGGTCCCATGCCCCTGTGTCTCCAGGTACACTGTGCATCTGTGACTGGCTCAGCATTGCGGCTAAGGGTCCTTTGGAAAGTGTAACCTAAGGGCCTCACATCTCATTAATCCACCACTGTCTCATATATAACATATATAACATATGTAACAGCAAAACAAAAAAAAGCAAGGAAACAGGTCCTTTTTTGTGCATGCATGTAGTGCACTTGCTAAAGTTGTGTTGTGCATATATAACTTTGTATAAGTGAATGAGCGTTTGTTTGTATGTGCAAAAATGTGAATAAGTCTGTAAAATTAAAAAAAAGAAAAGCTTGCAAAATGTGTGTTTGAAATATATTAACCATTATAAAAGTATGGTTTGATCTGCCTATTGGGTGTCTTGTGTGTGTATTTTCTGGGACTAAGACTGTATTAAAGCAGTGGTTCACTTTTAAAGGGGAACTCCACAAAAAAACACTTAAGCTTTTTGAAAAGTAAACATAATTTCAAGCAACTTGCAATATACATCAATTAAAAAATATTCAGACTTTTTATGATTTTTAATGGTTTGGAACAGTTCCCTAAGCCTAGTCCCCTGCTCTCCTGCTGATCTTTCTGACTACTTTGCTGAGCTGGCTGAATTCCCTGCACATGTGATTTCAAAAGGAACAGAACATCCCAGTGTAAGTAGGGATTTGATCCAAAAAATTTTTGACGCCCGTCTTTTTTTTTGACGCACAACGCCATACAAGTCTATGGCAAAACAAGGTGAAAAAATTTGCCAATCTCTTATTGTAAGCTGTGGAGACTACAATTTGTAACATCAGTGTTTTAGTCTCTCCTTCCCTGCCAGGATTTCAAATGATGCAGAAAGGGAAGAACTGTTAAATAGCTGGATTTCAGCACAGAAAATAGTATTTTTTCATACTTTTTAAAGAAACAGGTAACAGTGATGGGTATATAAGGGGCGTCTGTGTTATGTGAGCCTCTTTATCAAATTTTAGTTTGGAAGCCCCTTTAACTTCTCCTCACGAGGAAACTTCGGACGACTTCGGAAAACGAAGCGTCGCGAGTGCCATCCCGCTGGTGACTTTTGCTGGGGAACACTGTATCCTCTTTTAGCTGAATACCTGGTAAGTGGTATAAATGGCCATGATGCCCTAATATATTTAAAATCTCATGAAAAGATAAAAATATTGAAGGTCTCTTACTTGCACATCTGTACTCTTCAGCTCCATCTCTCACATTGACACAACTCACTGATACCAGATATTGTTTATCTAGAGCAAGCATTATGACATTAATGGTCACATGATCACGTATTGAGTAAGCCAGTTGGACAAGGAATAGGCTATCTAAGTTTTTCTATTGACTATAATAGTTTTTAGAGTGCTGAAAAGATGGTACGTGCAGAACTACTCATTTACAGTAGATCACTGCAGTTAGGAGGATAATCTGATGCATTTAACCTTCTATAAAGCCTGTTTAGCTGCTCTACACATTTGCACTCTTTAGCTTCATCTCTCACACACAACTCACAGATTCCAGATATTGTTTACATGGAGCGTTATGACTAGTGATGGGCGAATTTGTCCTGTTTCGCTTAGCCGAACTTTTGTAGTGATTTTCGCCGACCCTATACCTCCTCGTACTAATCCGGAGTAACTGTAAGCAGGCACTTCAAAAAGCTATGGGACAATACAGTGATTATCACAGTTTTTTCATATGGTTTTTCACAGAGCAACCTGTGCTGAAACTTGCTTGCCGCATACAATTTCCCCATTGACTTTAATGGATGTAGTCAAATCTGGCGTTCGGACGGTGTACACATCTTGATAAATTTGCCATTTACACAGCTTTTTACACTGTTTTTGTAGAGATTGTACACAGCATAATAAATAGGCTGCTGAAGCTGTTACAGTTGGCATATACATGAAAATACAGAAGGCACATGTAATTTTTTGCCATAAGCAAAAAATCTCTTAAAGGAAAACTATACACCCAAAATGAATACTTAAGCAACAGATAGTTTATATCAAATTGAATGACATATTAAAGAATCTTACCAAACTGGAATATATATTTACATAAATATTGCCCTTTTACATCTCTTGCCTTGAACCACCATTTCGTGACTCTATCTGTGCTGCCTCAGAGATCACCTGACCAGAAATACTACAACACTAACTGTAACAGGAAGAAGTGAGGAAGCAAAAGGCAGAACTCTGTCTGTTAATTGGCTCATGTGACCTTACATGTGGTTTGTATGTGTGCACAGTGAATCTTACGATCTCAGGGGGCGGCCCTTATTTTTTAAAATGGCAATTTTCTATTTATGATTACCCAATGGCACATACTACTTAAAAAGTATATTATTATGATAATGGTTCATTTACATGAAGCAGGGTTTTACACATGAGCTGTTTTACTCGGTATCTTTTAATAGAGACCTACATTGTTTGGGGGATATAGTTTTCCTTTAAGAGAGATTGATTTTAAAATTAGTATTTAATGTGAAAGGATATATGAGAAAACTTGATGAGGTTTACAGTACCTGAGCACAGATCTAGTTAAGAAAATTGTCCAATTTTTTACCGACT
The DNA here is from genome assembly GCA_038501925.1 of Xenopus petersii. Lineage (NCBI taxonomy): Eukaryota > Metazoa > Chordata > Amphibia > Anura > Pipidae > Xenopus > Xenopus petersii. Next base: position 110,746,806 of record CM076682.1, on the reverse strand, counting down.
TGATACTTGTACAAGATTTAGGGCAACCTTTTGCTATTTCAGTGTCTATGTATATTAGTGCAACCACCTTGGACAGACATATGTATTCTGAATGGCAGAATTATTCTGGAGAAACCAAGTTTCTGTTAGGGCAACACGTTTAAATGATTTTGAACATCCAGATCATGGATTCATTTAAAGATGGGATTTTGAGAATGGCACAAAAATAGGAGGATAAACAGAAGGATATGTTTAAAAAGTAATAAGGTTACAATTGGTAACCTTAGGAGGGAAAGGACCAGAGACTAGTGTGTGTGGGAGGTAACTCTTATGGGTTCTGCTGCACTTTTCAATCACACTTTACTCAGTTGTTGATGAACTACACATCCCATCATAGTTTAACATAACAAGATTTAGGCTTGCTGGGAAAAGTAGATAAGCATTATGGTTGTTTCTAAAAGCAATATTGCTCAATAAAATTTTTCACAAGTTTTTCAGAGCCCGTGGCTGAATTCAAATCTAATACGCAACCTATGAGAACCCCACGTAATCTCAATACATGTGGCTCTATGTTCTTTGTTCTTGCAGCTGAAGTTGGAAGCTTTAATCATAGTTTTCCTAGCACTAAACAAGTACGTCCCATGTCAACTTCTATAAAGTTGCGAACTAGCGGCTGCAGTGGGACAGCTTATGGTTGGGTTTAGACACTCTTAAATAAGTTGTTTCTATTGAAACAAAGCACATAGACTACAAAGAGCAGTAATATGCCATATGTTTTATTAATTAGTGGTAGCCTTATATAACCCTAACTTAAAAGTTACTGATTTGAATTTAATAATTTCTTTAAACTCCAATTAGTGATCTTAGTCTAAACTAGTTTAATGTCAAGCCTCCCTTTAAAAATGAAAGATTTAAAAAGATCAATTTTCTTAAATGTCTTATTTTAGGTTCCTAGTAGGGATGGGTGAATTTGACCTGTTTCGTTTCGCCAAAAATTCGCCGCTGGCGAAATGTCGCCGACGCCCATTAAAGTCTATGGGCGTGGAAAAAATGTTGTTGTCTGTTTTTTTTGACGCACAATGCCATACAAGTCTATGGGTGTCATTTTTGAGGCCATACCTAGTTCCTAGCTCATAATACATGCTGACATCTTAAGCAAGTGTAAATAGTATGATTATTCTAAATCTCCATGCTATTTTTGCTCTTTGATTTATTAAGGTGTTTTTAAGCTTCATTGTTAGAAATAAACCATATTACTGGGAACACCAGTAATGCTTGTCCACTACTGTTTTAAAGAGGATCAGTGTTTCTTGTATTTTGCTAGGGAGAAGAACATTTCAGTGAGTGCCATATTTTCAGTGAGAACATGGATTTAAGCAAATGTATCTTCATAAGAATGCTAAATGGGCCCTAACAACAAAATAGATTTTTGTGCAAAACATTTTCACAATATGCCTGTATTTTATACCAAACACTAATAGTAATACAGGTATAAGACCTATTATTCAGAATGCTTAGGACTTTAATTTTTCATAGTTCAATTTTAATTTACCCACCTTTGTGAATCACCCCCAAAGCCACTATTTTAACCAGTAATATTACAGAGCTCAACTATGAACAGGGCCGGAACTAGGGGTAGGCAGAGTAGGCACATACCTTCTCTGACACCTACCCCATGTCCGGTCGCCTCTCTCCAAAAGCTTCTTCTATTTGGCCGTAGCTGTGCTTCCACGCATGCGCGCTAACATCAATTGGCGCATACACGAGCGAATGGCAAAAGGCACATACGTGCGCAAGAGCGTCGGTTCGCGCATGTGCACAAAAGTGGGAGTTTGCGCATGTGCACTGCCAGGAAGTGCCAGTTTACGCAAGCGTGTGGCTAGCAGGTGCCGGACCGGCCAGGTTGCCTAGGGCGTCTGGCTGGGATGGCCCGGCCCTGACTATGAATGACTAGAATGAGACAGTGTCGGACTGGGACACCAGGGGCCCACCCAAAAATCTTGGCCAGGGGCCCACCAATTAATCTTAGACCAGGGCCCCACTCTCAGTACTATTTTTCTTCCTCTGCTCACTTAACCTCTATTCTCCTAGTCTCTTTTCTTTACATACTATACTCTATTTTCCATCTATTTAGCCTCTTTGTTCTCATAGAAATAGAGAATGGCCAAATGTTTAGCAGCATGAGGGCCCACAGACACCTGGGCCCACCGGGACTTTTCCTGGTATCCCGGTGGGCCAGTCCGACACTGGAATGAGATGACAAATATCAAGTGGAATTCCCTAGTGAGTTCTTCCACTTTACATTACAGTGGAGAAACTATAAAATTACTCAATTTACTGCATATACAACGTACATACTATTATGGATAGTGTAATAATTTCACCACCATTTGTACCATGAAAAAACATTGACCATCTTATTCTTTTGAACTTGATATGTTATAAGGATGTAGTTATAAGATTAATATTTTTACAGATATTACAAGAAAAGCACTTATTAAAGATCACTAATTTGTACCTTAATCCACTTCTCCATCCCACATAAAATCAAGATGCCTACTACTATTTTGACTCAGTTTGCAAAGCAATATTTCACTTAATAATTTAATCATGGTCTAATGTAGTTGGATGCATTCAGGGTCGGGCTGGGGGGCCCCCACTGCGACGTGCATGTAGGGGAGGTTGCAGTGGGAGGAAAACCTATGCAGGGTGTGAATCTCTGCCGGCGGGGCCCACTGGGTTTTCTCTCGGTGTCCCACTGGCCCAGTCCGCCCCTGGATGCATTACAACTGAAACAGTCAAATATCATCTCCATCATAGGTCATTTAAAGATTTTAGCTTAAGACAATGTTCAAGCTATCAATTGTGTAAAATACATTCAAAATGCATGGAAAGAAACTTTGAAATACTTGTACTGATTATTAAAAAAGCAGCTGTAAAGTAATTAGTAAAAACTATGTTTTTAAGAACCTAAGGCCTATATAGTACTACGTATATGTTTGATTCACTGTAAGTAGAGAGTATATATATTGAAAGGTAAAAAAAATTACAGGGACCTGTTATCCAGAATGCTCGGACCTGGGTTTTTCCGGATAATGGATCTTTCCTTAATTTGGATCTTTATACCAGTTTACTAGAAAGTCATGTAAACATGAAATAAACCCAATAACCTGGTTTTGCTTCCAATAAGGATTCATTAAATCTTAGTTTGGATCAAGTACAAGGTACTGTTTTATTATTACAGTGAAAATGGAAATACTTTTCAAATATTTGTATTATTTGGATAAAACAGAGTCTATAAGAGACAACCTTTAATTGAATTATTTAGACAGGGGATTATTGTACTTAAATATGTTTTTATATGGCCTTAGGAGTGCACCCACAACCCCCCTTTTTTGTACTGTTTTATTATTACAGAGAAAAAGGAAATCATTTTTAAAAAATTGGATTATTTGATTATAATGGAGTCTATGGGAGATGACGTTTCCATAATTCAGAGCTTTCTGGATAAGGGGTTTCCGGATAACAGATCCCATACCTGTACAATCAGAGTTTAATGACTTAATCTAATTTTTTTCTGAAAGCAAATCCGACCAAACACAACAATTTGAACTCATTTATTCAGTAATTTTTCTCAAAAAAAACCGGAGCGACAAAATGTCATGACAAAATCATGCGTCAATTAATCAGATAAAAGTTGCCTTAAAGGAGAACCACACCTTTAAGGGCTAAACTAATGATTTTGTAGGATGGTGTTGAATCAACAGATCACATCCTACAAGTTGGATGTAGTCACATCGGTTAAAATATAATGGGACTGATACAAAAACTGCCGAATGTCTGATGTGAATGCACAATGCCTCTTCTTTGGCAAGATAAAACCTGATGGTGACATACCCACTTTTTTTCCATTGAAATACATTGAATAAATGACTTTATCTGATCTAACTTTACATTCTAGCTGTAAGGGGGTCAGATTTTGTACAAATCTTGTGCTGTTGTGTGGCATTGCATGGTGTTGGATGGCAACATCAGATAAAATCTGACCCACAAAATCTGATCGAAATCTCCATGGTAGTTGTACTCCAAAGTGGATCTTGAGACTATAATTCAGCCACACTTAATTAACACTTAATTGTTGCCAACACGCTGATTAATATGTTAAAAAAAATACCCCAAGAATCACATCTGATTTGTGTAAATCTTCTTCCCTAAGTTAGAACTGGAAGCTGTAATCTTTTTAGTGTCACAGATTGTACAGTCTAAATACTGAGAATAAAGAGAAGTGCCACCAATTGTAGAATCCACAAAAGTTTTTCTTTTTGGGAACTTGAATTAATTAAAAACAAATCAGCTTCAAAATGCCAATTCTTCTTCTTTTGAAAGGTATTTCACATTATTAAAGGGGAGCTATCTTGAAAATAAAAATTTTATATAAGCTCCATTTCACAGAAATAATAAACTTTCTAAATAGAGTTGGTTAAAAATTTTGCACCATCTATGTAATAATCAAGTTACTTTTCAGTATCTCACTCTTAGCAACCTTTCACTTTTTATTAGGGATGTACCGAATCCAGGATTCATCCTTTTTCAGCAGGATTCAGATTTGGCCGAATCCTTCTGCCTGGCTGAACCAATCCGAATTTTAATTTGCATATGCAAATTATGGGTGGGGAGGGAAATTGCATGACTTTCTGTCAGAAAACAAAGAAGTAAAAAATGTTTTCATCTTCCCACCCCTAATATGCATATGCAAATTAAGATTCTATTTGGTATTCAGCCGAATCTTTTGCGAAGGATTCAAAATAGTGGATTTGGTGCATCCCTACTTTTTATTTTTTTTTTTTTCATTTGAACATTTTATTGATTTTGAAAGAATAATAGGTTAAACAGTCATAATACTGAAAACACGGTACAAATAAATGTATCAGAGTGTCTCTTCATCTGCCACAATTATACATTGGTATGCATACAGTCATTGACATAGATATGATTCGGTAATGTGCACGTTGACAACATAATGTGCTACAGTTTAGCTCTTTTGTCAAATCAGTAGGGGAGAAGGGTAGGTATAGGAAGAAAAAGAGAGAAGGGTTAGGATACAAGTTGTTTCACAGGTTCCATAATGAATACTATAAAGAAAAAAAGTTTGTTTGTTATATTGGGCTCTCCACGGGAGGTTATTGGGTCTCTGCTGTGTGTTTTCCAAATAATGGGTCCACGGAAGCCAGTCCAGCTCTCCTTCATAGGTCTGCTCCAGTAGGTGGTCTCTGATTGACTCCATTGCTCTGATCCAGTTCACTTTTGTGATTAACATCTGTTGTCCTGGTATTTGTCGTTTTTTCCAGTGTGCTGCTAAGAGTGACCTCGCTGCTGTGAGAATGTGAGTGGCTAGTTTGCGGGACTGCTTTGAATGAATGGCTCATATTTTCATGCCTAACAAAAATGAGTGAGGAGTTGGTTGTATAGTACATTGTAGGACCTCGGAGAGCAGGGTTGCTACTGTCTTCCAGAATGTTTGGGCTACTGTACAGGTCCACCACATGTGTATGAAGGAACCCCTTTCCCCACAGCCTCTAAAGCAGGATGTGAGATTTGGATCGCCACTGATACGAGAGGGAGTATAGTACCATCTGAAAATAATTTTGTATGCCCTTTCGCAAGAGACTGTGTGGGTGTTTGCCTCCTCATACAAAGTTAGATATAGTTTTCTGTAAAGATGTGGCCATTTTCTCAGGGAAGTGAATTGGCAGTGTTCTAAATAAGTATAAAAGACGCGGTAATAGCGTCATTTTGACCGCTGCTACTCTGCCAAACCATGAGAGATGGTATGTATGCCAGGTGGCTAAATCTTTTTTGAGCTTATCTATTAGTGGTGGGTAGGGATGTAGCGAACGTCGGAAAAAAAGTTCGCGAACATATTCGCGAACTTGCGCAAAAATGCGAGCGGTTCGCGAACGGTTCGCGAACCCCATAGACTTCAATGGGAAGGCGAACTTTAACATCTAAAAAAGACATTTCTGGCCAGAAAAATGATTTTAAAGTTGTTTAAAGGGTGCAACGACCTGGACAGTGGCATGCCAGAGGGGGATCAAGGGCAAAAATGTATCTGAAAAATCTGCCTGTGTGTGCTTGGAAGAGATAGTGTAGGGGGAGAGCTGTTAGTGATTTCAGGGACAGATGATAGTAAGTTTGCTGGCTAGTAATCTGCTTGATACTGCTCTGTATTGGAACAAAAAAATAAATAAAAGCAGTCCTTACAAGGACTACTGTTATTGCAGCAGTCAGCAGATGAGATCAGAAGCAGGACAGCTGCCCACTGCAGCTACATACAGAGCACTGCAGTAGAAGGTAGATTACTAGCCAGCAAAGCTACCTAAGCTTAAATGTCCCTCAAACCCCTGCAGACTTCTGTCCCTCCAATAACAGAGCAGTATCAACACGATTACTAGCCAGCAAACTTTCAACTGTCCCTGAAATCACTAACAGGCAGCAGCTCTCTCCCTACACTATCTCTTCAGCACACACAGGCAGAGTGAAAAAACGCTGCAGGGCTTCGGTTTTTATAGGGAAGGGGAGTGGTCCAGGGGAGAGCTTCCTGATTGGCTGCCATGTACCTGCTGGTCTGGGGTGAGAGGGCAAAAAAAAGCGCCAACAATGGCGAACCCAAAATGGCGAACGTCGCACGACGTTCGCGAACTTCCGGCGAGCGTGAACACACGATGTTCGCGCGAATAAGTTCGCCGGCGAACAGTTCGCGCCATCTCTAGTGGTGGGTAGTTGACTGTGTATAATCTATCATATGTAGGGGTGAGATAGATTCCCAGGTATGCTAGGGAGTTAGTTTCCCATTTATAATCAAAATTAAGTTGCATTAATTTTAGTTCCGAGTCAGACATTTTCAAAGGGAGGGCATGAGATTTTGTTGGATTAATCTTGTAGCCTGAGATGTTTTGAAATCATTCTAGTAGTTGCAGGAGGTTAGGTAGTGAAGATTGGGGTGATGTTAAGGTCAATAAGATATCATCAGCAAAGAGGTTGATTTTGTATTCCTTATCCCCTAGTTGAAAGCCTTTAATGTTAGGATTGTGTCTGATAGCATGGGCTAAAGGTTCTAGTGATAAAGAGAATAATAATGGGGACATTGGGCACCCTTGACGTGTACCCCCCTTAATTTCGATGAGGTCAGATTGGAGGCCCATGATAGAGACACTAGCCGAGGGTGCTGTATAGAGTTGTTTAATTCCCTGGAGGAATGGTTTAGGAAGATTAACCTTATCTAGAACTGCAAACACGTATCTCCAATCTAATCTATCGAATGCTTTTTGTGCATCCAAGGAGACTAGAAGGGAGGATGTGGTTGTTCTTGGCGCTAAATGGACTAAGTTTATTGCTTTATGAATACTGTCTGCTGCTTGACGGCCTGGTACAAATCCAACTTGGTTGGGGTGGATTAGAGTGGGTAGTACTGTGTTTAATCTGTGTGCTAGTATTTTGGCAAACAATTTGATGTCTGTGTTGATCAGTGAAATGGGTCTATAACTGTCACAGTTGTAAGGATCCTTCCCTGATTTTAATATCATTACAATGGAGGCAGAGCATATGTTGAGTAGGGGGATGTCCCTCCATGAATGATTGGAATAATCCATCTGGGCCTGGAGCTTTTCCTGGTTTAGAGTCTTTAATGACCTGTTCTATTTCTGCTTTGCATCCCTACTTTTTATGCTGCCTTCATGCAAATGTCTATGTCAGAATTTTATTGACAGGCACTATCATTGTGGTAGCTCCAGTGTTCCCCTGCATAAATAGGTGGACCTTCCAATGATTTTCATAATGAGCAAACTTTCAGTGCAACTATGCAAGACTATGCAGTTTTGGATGCAAGTAGCTGCAGCTGTGGAGGTAAACAAGTCCTATTTTTTGTACAACTCCAACAATACATATTGATCTGTATTGGCTAGTAGGGCTCATTTCCAATGTCTTTTAGAGCTATGGGTCTGCAATCCTGATTTTTGATTAAAGTACGGTTCTCCATGTTTGGGTCCTAAAGGTTGCAATTTCATCCCCACTTGGTGCTTGAGCAAAACTGGTAAATGAGCCCTACAGTTATTTGCTTTACTTTGTGCAGCTTTCAACACAAACGTTTCAAACAGCACTCTTCAGACAGAAATTGTAGTAATATTTGTAGCTAGGAATCGTCTTCTCTTGGTGGATTCTTAATGATTGTAATACAGGTTGAACTCCAGTTATTTTCAGTTATTTTAAGATGATTAAATGCATTTAACGGTTATTATTGTCTCTTCCATGTTTGCATAGGTACCGCAGCTTTTTACAGTATGAAGTGCAATTGATATCTATGCAATTGATAACTGTGCAATTTCCATGCTTTAAAATTAAAATTAGATCGAAATTTTTTTTACATCTGTCATGTTTTCATATTGTACTGCAAGAAGAAGGAACACTAAATTTGTTTCTTGTGACTCAAATAATTTTTATGATGTTCTTCATGTTTGTAGTCCAATAACATTTTTAGCATTTTGGTCACAAGCTTCTTGATGCACTATCTCTGGGAAACAGCTCTGCTTTCCTTATATGTTGACCTATATATTTGTAGTGGAAAATATAAAAGAATGGAAGTCATGGGAATTCCTCTCTCTCTTAATTGATTAGTCAAACTGCTTATAAGGGCAGTGTCAGACAGGGAGAATTCTTACACTGAAACTGAAGCTAATAATGTAGATTTAAAAAAGCACCCCTCTGTTTTCTTGATGTTTTCTTTGTCTGACCCAAGCAATGGGCATTCAAGTAATAGGAGGGTCATGTCTGGATTAATAGTTGAGCGACAAAATGCGCACAACTACCTTGTCTTACATTGTCCTAAGAAGGCTTACTTTTCAAACTAAAACTTATTACATTCTATTCAACAAAAGTATCAAATATCCTCACATATTTTACAACCACAAGTTAACCTATAAAATTTTTACCTACTAAACCCAAAGTACCATTAATGGAACCAATGGACATGAAGGCTCCCAGCAGTACTTTTAACCAATTTAAGTCCAGACAGATTTGGAAACTGACATGGGGTATGTTGTCCATAACTATTAACTTGTTAGAGAAAAACCCAACATCTACTCCTAATGAAAAACCTACTTCATCGTATCAACATTTTAGTTTTCTAAACTGCTAGGCAAACAGTGCAACTCCACATGCTTAAGCTTTCTATCATTGCATTTGGAACTGCCTAATATTTTAATATTAAGCATTTCAGGACCAATGTTTGCACAGAAAAGTATGGGAAAAGTATAATAAATGATTCAAAGTATGCTCCAGGCCTAGGAACACAGGGAAAACATCCATGATTACAATTAACCTATGTGTTGATGGAAACACGTTTTGACTTAGAGCAGACTTTGCACATGTAATTTCTTTGCCGTATGGTAGACAAGTTTAGTTATGTGCCTTGGTAAAATAATATACTGGTTATAACGAGGTCTGTTTATTAATCAGTCCCTAGGTCATATAAATATTTGAGCATGGCCCCCCCAGCAGCTGCAGGGTCTGCTTCCTCTATAGTTACGCCTCTGAACATGGATATTTATCGAGGATGTCTTGGGATGCCCTTCTGATACAACTCACATTCCACACTTGTTTGTGTGTTCGTGATAGTTGTAGGGCAGTTACATGTGAATAGCAGAAGATTTTCAAAAGCTTAATATCTGCCCCCTCTCTCATCTTATGCAGCCTAAAAGTTAATTAGACAATCTGTAGCAGTCTGCTCTACCTGCAGATAAGAAATAAACTTGTGACCAATTAGATGCAGCTATTGGTAGTCTAAAAGGTGCTACTGTGCAGAGGCTTTCCCACTTGCCCCTCTTAAAGGGGACCCGTCACCCAAAAACATAATTTCAAATCCTATTTCACCATGTTTGTCAAGCAAAATGAACTTTAATTACATTGTTAAATTAATTTGAATCAAGTTTTCCTTCCGTCTGGGAATTAATAATTATAACAAGCAGGCAGAAGCCATTTTGTGGACATTGTTATTAATATAAGCCTTGCATCATCTCAGAATCTTGTTTGTGCACCAGAATGGGGGACCTGATGTCCATCCCCATGCCCTGGCTACACAATTAAATGGTGAAAAAGTTTTTATTTTTGCATTTTAAATTGTAAACTGTTGTTGTAAATAAAGAAGAGAAGCGAGAAAGGAACGGTTTGGAGTGGAGAGAGGAAGGGAAATGAATCAACAGTAAATATGTCACAGCAGAGATTTTTTAATGATTTTAGAACAGCTATGCATGCTTTAATAAAAAAATTATTTGGGTTTTATATTTATTTTGAAAAGGAAATTTATTATACATCTTTTGGTCATCATCTGGGTGACAGGTCCACTATAAGCTTATTGTATTTTTACATTGTTTAAACAACGAATCAAATAGATGTAGGGACCTATAGGATTTGCTATGCTCCTATAGCTTTAAATCCCTACCCTTTCTCATTTTTCCCTAGTTACTCTGTATCTAGTTAGTTATTTGCATAACCAGTGTTATTGGCCAAGAAGTGTAATGACCACTTCCTACCACACTTCAATATAGTGCTGGGAAAGGGGTGGATCTTCCTCTTTGGCTGCTGGTGTCCTTACTTACTGGTTGTGCTCATTGAGCCTTGGTACACCAAGGCCAAGTAAAGCCATTACCCTAAAGCGACAGCACCTTTAGTGTTTAAGTCAGGAACCAGGAACCCCGTGGACGAGGTTATGCTAGAACAGGATAGTTCTGTTATAGACTCTATAGGAGAGTAAGATACATATTTTTATGCACAGTCACCTGAGTGTTGTAGTTTAACTACACTTTTATGGGAAACTTCCACTTAGCGAAGGCCCTGATCCGGATGTGTGAGTCGCAATGTAACCCATGCTCATATCACTAGCTGGACATTAAATATTTGTGGACTGGATAGCCAAGATTAGCGTTACATAGAATTAGATTAGATTCATGGAATATTTGTGCCCAAAGCCATAGGGATCATTTAATACCGGGGCAGTGTGTGTGCAAGTGCTCTAAGGGGGGCAAGAGAACTTCCTTTTGTGCTCATTTGCGAAGAACTAGCACCCATCTGCCTGCAGATTGCAATCTTTCTTGCTCTATTTATGCTGCGTTCTGGTTCACAAATGAGGTTGATTTTTTTGTAACATAATGGAGGGCTTATACTATATACATAGGAAAAGTGTAGGTAGACAATATACAGTAGCACACAAACATGTTTTGCAATAAATGAGGAAAATTATCTTCCTCGGGTAGCAGTAAATAGAAATATTGTTTCTCTGGTTGATTTATAAAGCGCTCCATAGTTTTATATTCTACACTGTGAGTGATTATTGCAACTTTTTCTGTAAAATGTAATATTTTCCTTAAAACCTTACCCTCATTCATAAAATAATATTTAAGTTGAGGCTGGAATGTTAAAAATTAATATAGTATGAGGCTGAAACATAGAGGGATTCTGAAGGGCGTCCAAATAATTTTGACTCGCGATCATTTTTATGTTCGCAACAATTTTGACTCAACAAATGTTTTTTTTTTGCTGCAAATTTTCACAGCAGTTTTGCAAGTTTATTCACGGGCAGGGAATGCGCAAATTGTCAGCGAATCCATGCTTGGTGAATGTATTCGCCCATCACTACTTATGACATAACTGACCAATACATTATTTTTTTAAAACAAGTATTTGTAATAGATATCTGTGGGGCCAATTTATAAACACTGGGCAAATTTGCACCTGGACATTTTCCCATGGCAACCAATCAGATATGTGCAGCTGGCTGAAAAAAGGTAATCACTGGTTGTTATGCAACTGCCCAGGTCCTAATTTGCCCAGTATATTTAAATTAACCCATACAATGTCCTAGCAGAAATACCACTCTTACCTGAAACTGCAAAGGCAAAGACTAATTTGAAAAGATTGAAGCCACCCTGATTTTTGCTGTTCTGTTTTTATAATCAGAAATGAAAAAGCTTAATTTGCATCTCTGCAAGAAAGTATTAACAACTTGAATCTTAATTACATCAACATACTGTAAATTTTATTATCCCAGGAAGAACACAGTAAAGTATATTAATGTGTGTGCTTTAAAGATTAGCGACAGCAAGTGAAAACACCATGAAATGGTAATTTTCCAGAAATCTGCTAAACGCACATGCACTGTATAAGTCAAATAAATTATACCAGGTTTATTCCATTAAATTTTTTTTTCAATTTATTTGTGAATATTTTTTTAATTGATGGGGATAGAATGTACTGATTATTTTTATTTGCAAGTGGTTAAATAAAGAGATTTTCATATGTTTTACATATTTTGTAAATCTTATTATATATTTTTTTAATTTAATATTTCTACTACTCCATAACAAATTTGTAATTTAATCAGATACAGCAACTTGTATAAGTGCTCTTTTAGTGTGTAAGTGTATGTGTTTTATGTTTGCAATATTGTCCATGAGAAATAATGATGAGCACATATTGCTGTTCAGTCAAGTTGATATCCTTACACAAAGCTATCACATAAAACATGTACATTGAATAATGTACATTTTAAGTCAACGTAAGACCACATTGACCTAAAAAGTTGTAAAACAGCTTTATTAGCTTTTGTCTACATTTCTGCATATTTATTGGTTTACCCTGAATTTTTAAGACTATTGTGCATGGTTCTTTTTAAAATGATCTTCCCCTTCTGAGTCGCTGGCGTTGTCAGATGGAGACCCTGTCTGAAGGGTCGAGTAATGACTATGCAGCACATTTGCCATTCATATAAATGGGAACAAATGCAAGTGGGGAAAGATATCCTGACTACTGTGTTTGGTACCACTTTTACAATTATCCTCTATAGCTTTCAGTTTGTAGATAATATAGTTCCAAGTAAACAGTTTTTGTTGCATTGATTGTTAGGGTGTGTCATCAAGTCCAGGGGTGACGCTCCATTTTAAATAAAACTGTCATCATGTACAGTATCAGACATTCCCAAAAGTTCTTTAGGGCCCAGACACACATGCGGTTTTACAGTGTGGAAACTTGTTGAGGTTTTTAAAAAAAGCCGACCGCTTCGTAAATACACTAAGCCGTTAGCTTAGGAAATGGCAGACTAGGTTAGAGTATTTACGTGGCAGTCAGGTTTTTTAAAACCGTGCCGCGTTTCCGTGCCAAAAACCGTAAGTGTGTCCATGCCCTTAAAATGTAACCTGCGACTGCTCCGGCCCCCAAAGTTGCGCCGTGTGCCTCATCAAGCTCCGAATCATCCTAGAGGGAAATTTTTATTGCAGGTTTGCCGTAAAGAAATACTTTTGGCTGACAACACTTATATAAGAAACCAGTGATAAAAAAAAAATGATCCCTGTTAGTTTCTTGCTAATCAATTAACAGACTATTAGGAACATAAGTGGAGTATGAGGAGGATTATATGTGAGCCAAAGCAGAACCCACAACACTGTTTTAGAACCTAGTGAGGCTTTCTATGAAAATATAACTATAAATGTATTTAGTATTTAGTAAGGGTTAAACAATTGCCTGAGTCCCTCAACAAAATTGATTTGCTGATTAGCTCCATGTATTTTCACTTCATTTTTTGTAACTTGTCTTAATAATTATTTGAATTCACAATTTATTCATTTATTAAAATGTATTACAAGTACTAGAAATATGTTTATCATTATGTTAACCTATTTTGGATTTGACATCTACATTTGTTCACTGAGTAATCTTTCTACCAATCTACGTCTCAAGTCAGTGCATATTGTGACAATATTTTTCTGTTTTTCCACATTTTTAATTGGTTTCAGTGGGTTTTACTGTATCTCTTACATTATAATTTACTACTTACTGACAAAATGGAATTATGCTGTGAGATTTAGAATTGAATGTAAAATTTGTGTCCTGGTCATTTTAATTGTAAACAATACATAGTTATGTTTTGAGGGTTATCTACTTGCACACAGATATCCAGCCTGAGAAATGAAAATAAAATAAAGTTTTCTTTCTTCTTCACTAATTCATATGATTAACTTCTAATAGCAATTCGTAATTATCAGAATTAATATTTAAAATTGGCAGAGACACAAAGGCTCAATTATGAACTTCAGGGCAAGATTCAAGGTAGAAACTGTGATGTATTTTTCTCAAAGGACTCTGCTCTGCTAAATAACCATAGGTAGTTGTGCTCAAAAATGGAGTGCAAAGACCTGCATCTTCTTTATTATTAATACTGAGAGTAGGTAGCCTTTGAATGGATTGGTTCAAAAGCTATGAACTAATATGGTATAAATGATCTTAGTATTGTTTGAACCTGTATCTCTGCTGAAGTTTACAGGTCGTGTTTCATATGTGTATACAGTATATATAACATTATAATATGATGTTGATATGGTCAGGTGCTTGTGTCCGGTGCAAGTTGGCTAAATATCCAGTACAAGGGTAAACATGCAGTGCTTTTTGGTGCAAGGGAGCTCTGTATGTAATGTGTGCCAAACAATAGCTATTTTAAACAGAACAAACATGAAAAAGTGATATAATAATAATAATAATAATAATATAATGGTAAAGAAAATGTACTTGCTGTAGAATTTAATATGAATGTAAATAGTGTTTGCTATCCTGTTATATTTCATATTATTCTGTGACCTGGCCATTTGGGACATCTATCTGTATGAATGACTGATCAACACTCTCCATGTTATCTGAATTATTGGTGGTCAGCTGGAAATGTATTAGAAACATATTGATATGTTACTGTAAGGGGGTTATTTACTAAACTCCGAATACCCGAAATCCGAAAAATTCGTGATTTTTTGTGTTGTAATAATAGGCTTTTAAAAAAATCACATATTTTTCGGAATTTATTAAACCCCGAGGGCTACAAAGCCCAAATATAAAAACATGGCATCTCAAACCTTTCGAGGTTGCATAAAAGTCAATGGGAACAGTCCTATTGATTTTTGGTTGTGTCGGGGGTTTCAGGCAATTCCACTATGTTTTCTGAGCTTTGTGGTGAAACTCCGAAAAAAATTCTTAGTTTTCGGGGGGAAATTCCCAAATAAATCGTGAAAATCTGAGCTTTTCCCGCAAAGGTCATTTTCGGGAAAATGTAATAATAAATAAGCGCTAAATACCCGAGCGGCTTAGATATTGAGATAAATGCGGACCTTGATAAATAACCCCCCAAGTGTTATTCAACCCTACAAGCACAGTGATAATATTATTTATGTCACAATTATCCTTAGAGAATCTAAAATAGCAGAGTTAGAATTTGATACCTCTCTTGTCAATCTCTAGTGACCTTGGTCAAGTAATTTTATCTCCCATTGCATTCGGCACCTTTCTGTATATTTTAAGATCAGCAAAATACTATCTAGTCTGCCGTGCAGACAGCAGTTATGAGTAGAAAAAGTTAGTAAAACAATATACAGTTTCCTGCTAATGCAGAGTACTTCTTTTAATATATCAACTTTTAAGACAATCTCATACATTATTTATTACTCAAATCATTTAAAAATGCTATATATATTGGAGATGCACCAAATCCAAATTTTTTTAGTGAAATGATTTCTAAACCCAAATTACAATATTCAAATTTAATTCAAAGAATGCAGATTACAGCGTTCTATTAGGCATCTTGTTTTTATCTTACATGTAGAGAACACTGCAAATTTTTAATTCTCAATAATACTCTCAAGTCAAACATGAGGAGGGAGACATACTGCTGTTTAATTGTTCAGTGCTGTGTTTAATGCTTCCAGCTAGACTTGCACGAGCACAGAACATGAAGACAGATTCACAGATATAAGTTGCATTTCTTATTGGATGATTATTTTAAATACAGGTATGGGACCTGTTATGCAGAATGCTTGGGACCTGGGATTTTCCGGATAACGGATCTTTCTGTAATTTGAATCTTCATATCTTAAGTCTATTAGAAAATAATTTAGGCATTAAATAAACCCAATACGCTGGTTTTGCCTCCAATAATGATTAAGTGTATCTTAGTTGGTATCAAGTACAAGCTACTGTTTTATTATTACAGAGATAAAGGAAATTATTTTAAAAAAATTGGATTATTTGATTATAATGGAGTCTATGGGAGATGACCTTTCTGTAATTTGGAGGTTTCTGAATAATAGGTTTCTGGATAACGGATCCCATACCTGTATAATATAACTCTGGACTACAGATTTCATATGTTGGACTTAACTGGAATTTGTAGTTCACCAAAATGAAACAACAATGTTTAGATTCCCTTTAAGTTAATCTGTATACAATAACCATTTTTATCATACTGCTTGTAAGTCTTATTATTAAATGTTCTATGGGGTGCTCTTACAACAGAAAGATACCATGGCAATTCTCTGCTCTGACAAAATCCTGGTCAAACTCAAGATAACAATCTTGTGTATTATCAACTGTTTGTAAGGCAACTGGAGGGGTGTAGTATTGTTTTATAATCTTCAGTCAGCTGTATGAACTGCACTCAGAAAAGTATTAGTTGCAAGACAATCCCCTTGTATGTGGAAACTGACAGGTAAATTGTAAGTTACCCTCTGCCACAAATATGTTAGTATTATTTATTGTTTTGTCCATCCCCAGGATATCATTTGGACTTGTTCATATCTGGCCCTTTGGGTATTATAACTACTTTACTTTACTTTATTTGTTATGGTCTTTTTTATTTTAGTATTGATACTTTTTTTTACTAACCAGCAGTTATGGGTGAATTGGGCCGTTTCGCTTCACCGAAAAATTTGCAAATTTCCCGCAAAATTTTGATGCCGTCGTCCGTTTTTTGAAGCAAGCCCTATCTACTCTATTGCACTTCACCTGGTCTGAGGTGGCGAAGGCAAGTCTGGCGCAAGAGGTAACGTTCAGTAAAATGCGCACGTTAGTGAATTAGCGTAATTATGCCCTTCGTCATAGCGCAAGTTCGCCTGCCGTAAGGGTGCGAAGTAGCACTAGAGTAGGTCGAACAAGGGTAGGTAGAATTTACGCCAGTGCCCATTAGTAAATTGGCGAAGTAATGAAATTACTTCACACTGACAAATTTTCGCTATCATTAGCCACATCGCCCTTTAGTAAATTTGCCCCTAAGAGTGAACCTGAACAATAGAAGCCATCTCTTTAGTTACAGTATATGTCAATCTTGATTTGCCTTTTACCTCATAGCAATTAGACTTCACCTTACAGATCCACTTTTAATACAACACCAAACCCTAATTTTTGCAGTTGCATGAAAGAGTGACTCTAGTCTGAACTGCTATTTTTGCACTCTTTGGGGCACATATACTTACAACCTAAAACAAATGTGGCCTTAGCTTGAAATGTTAGAAAAGTGCAAATAAGATATTTCTAACAGTTACAACTTGTAAACCTAATCCCACTTCAAATATAAAAAAAACGCCAGTGTTTTGACTTTTGCTTATGACTTTTTTGGAATACAGGATATGATATCACTGACATAATAATGTTGAGGATGGAGCTTCATTGTATTAATTCGCCAGTCAGTACCAGGTGAAATATTTTAGTGTAAAGGATAACCAATTGAAATATTCACACTTTGATATATCACCGCATTTACGATCGTTCACCTAGTCTCCATCTCCAGCATAAAAATATTATAACGGGTTGAAGCATGTGGTGAGCTGTCGTTGAGAAACATGAAGACTGTATAGGTGTAAGGTGACCATACACTGGCCAATACTCTTCACTCTTCAAACTTCACTCTTTGATAAATATACCCTATCGTGTCTGATCAACCAACCTGTTGGTAGGACAGAGGGATAAAAAGTAGTGTATACAACCACATTTCTATTGTTCAAGCTGACAACCCGAATGATCAGAACAGTAGGAAGTAAAAAGAATTCACATCTCACGATGACTATATCTGCTGATGCTCCATATACTGGTCAACATGGTGCCTTGTCCAATCAATGAAGCAACTAATATCAATGTTGTGTGGGATCATCTGCACAACATAAACTAAGTGAAATTTACACAAAACCTCATTTTGAGCAATTCTTTTAAATATGTAAGGTCAACTTTAAAGCAAAGTGATGAAACTTTTCAGTGCCACAGCCAGCAGCCCAATGAAATCAAATAGATCTTCAAATGAAAATACAGTCTACTCTTCAGATTTTAATCTCTCTGTTCTTTGTTTATATGATCATAATTGAATTCCTAAACAAGCTATTTCTAGCAATGATCATCTAAACCACACTGTCTACCCTCCTGGTGTCTGCTTGTAAAGTCTGAGTGTAATACTGCATAATAAGATCTTTATGTAAAATATGAGCAAGATTACTATTGTAATGCTGGATCTTAGA
Source organism: Xenopus petersii (assembly GCA_038501925.1). Taxonomy (NCBI): domain Eukaryota; kingdom Metazoa; phylum Chordata; class Amphibia; order Anura; family Pipidae; genus Xenopus; species Xenopus petersii. Next base: position 110,728,462 of record CM076682.1, on the reverse strand, counting down.
TTATCACTGAAGAATCCTCTTGCTTGTGTCATTAAGGTTAAGCACTCGAAGGCAAATAATTAAAAACTATAAGAAAGAAAAAATGAAGGCCAGTTGAAAAGTTTCTTAGGATTAGCCATTCTATAATATTCTACAAGGTGAACCAGCCTTTAATTCTGGTGTGCTGTATCAATACCCCACAGTGAAAGGGGTATCTCTCTTAGTAACATTTAATCCAATACCCAACAGATGCTGGATGGTCATCTTCAGTTTCTACATATTTGTTTATGGAATTGCTAGTAAGTAAACAAAAAAAAGAAAGAAAATTATACTTCTGGTACCAAATTTAAGAAAAAAAATATTTCCCCTCATCCTTAGTATAGTCCTGTGAGAATCAGGTGACCAGGCTGTTTGAGACTCCCCTTGAATATAAATTGGATGTGGTGCTGACTACATCTCCATTGAAATTTGCTTAAAAAAACACGATTCTGTATTTAAGCCATAAATTGATGCATAAACATTGCTGCCATATCTCCTATCACTGCTGGAAGTTAATTGAGTTACAGCTGAATATATAATGCCCTTAAACACTATACAGAATCAAGTAATAAGCCAATGGTTATTCTATAGCATACGCCATTATTAAACTTGAATCTTGGCTTCCCACCGAGCTTATTATATGCTTAATTAAAGTGAATGCAATTATTTTTATCACTGGCACTGGTTGAATATGATAAGGAAGCATAACTCTGCTACAGGACAAAAAAAAACACTGCAGATGGGGATTTTCCCTGAAATGTAGATTATCATCACACTGTGGTCAAAAAACATCAAATTATGTCTTAATTTACCTTTTTAGTTCAAAGGACAGAAAGGAGCATTTTAGAAAATGACTGCACTTTGCTAGATGAATATTTTGTGCAGAATATGCTGGGAAATTGTAAGTATTATGGATAGTGGTATCAAGGGGCACATTTACTTAGCTCGAGTGAAGGAATAGAATAAAAAAAACTTCAAATGTTATTTTTGGCTACTTTGACCATCGAATTGGCTACTTCGACCTTCGACTACGACTTAGAATCGAACGATTCAAACTAAAAATCGTTCGACTATTCGACCATTCGATAGTCGAAGTACTGTCTCTTTAAAAAAAACTTCAACCCTGTACTTCACCACCTAAAACCTACTGAACCTCAATGTTAGCCTATGGGGAAGGTACCCATAGGCTTTCTAAGCTTTTTTTGGTCGAAGAAAAATCGTTCGATATTCGAAGTCGAATATCAAGGGTTAATTAACCCTCGATATCCGACCCTAGGTATATCTGCCCCTTAGTGTATCTTGCTCAGTAAGGGAAGCGATATCCTGAATAGTGATGGGCGAATTTGGGGAAAACGGCGCCAGCGTCTCGAATTTTCGTGGCTGTGTCATGAATTTATTCGAAGGTGTGAATCGCGGGAATTCGCTACGAATTCGCACCTGGCGAATAAATTCGCCCATCACTAATCCTGAACCTAATGGAATGGACAATAATGTGGCTTTTCAAACTGCACTAGGATTTCATACATACAGTACATCCTATTTAAACCCAATATTGGCACTTTGTGTATATCTCAAATAAGAAAGCAAAATTACACTAGATTTTTGTTTTAGTTTTATTTTTCCTTTACAGCTTTGGCTGCTAGTCATCTCTTTTGTGGTTGTTTCTACTAACACAGCTTAGAATCTGAAAAGAGGTTGGAAGTAAAAAAATCTTTTTTATTTTTAACTATGACCATGCAATCCATGTGTTATGTGTTTTTAAGATATGTCATTTTTAAATAATCAGAGCCCCAGATCTCCAATGCTGGCAGCCCTCATGATAATGGGGTAATAATGCCATTCTGGAATTCAAAATCTGATTATTAATGGGTTAGTAATATTAGTATACAAAACAAATTGATTTTCAGTATTTATATTACAGGTTATCCAGAATTCTTAGGACCTGGGGTTTTCCAAATAAGGGATCTTTCTGTAATTTGGATCTCCATAACTTAAGTCTACTAAAAAATCATTTAAACATTAATTGAACCAAATCTTCACACTAGTACAGTCTACTAGAAAATCATTAAACATTAAATAAACCCAATATGCTGGTTTTGCTTCAAATAAGGATTCATTATATCTTAGTTTGGATCAATTACAAGGTACTGTTTTATTATTGCAGAGAAAATGGAAATACTTTTCAAATATTTATATTATTTGGATAAAACAGTCTATAATTCGGAGCTTTCTGGATAATAGGTTTCCGGATAACTAATCCCATACTAGTCAATTGTGGGTCTCCTATTCATTATGCAGATTGTCATTCCAAGCACTGCCTAGTTGCTATAATTAGGGATGTCGCGGACTGTTCGCCTGCGAACTTGTTCGCACGAACATCGACTGTTCGCGTTCGCCAAATGTTCGCGAACGTCGCGCGACGTTCGCCAATTTGGGTTCGCCTTAGCTGGCGCTTTTTTTTGCCATTTCTCCCCCAGACCAGCAGATACATGGCAGCCAATCAGGAAGCTCTCCCTCCTGGACCACCCCCACACCCCTTGGACCACTCCCCTTCCATATATAAACTGAAGCCCTGCAGCGTTTTTTCATTCTGCCTGTGTGTGCTTGGAAGAGCTAGTGTAGGGAGAGAGCTGTTAGTGATTTGAGGGACAGTTGATAGTAGCTTTGCTGGCTAGTAATCTACTTGATACTGCTCTGTATTGTAGGGACAGAACTCTGCAGGGATTTGAGGGACATTTTAGGTTAGGTAGCTTTGCTGGCTAGTAATCTACCTTCTACTGCAGTGCTCTGTATGTAGCTGCTGTGGGCACTGATCTCTTCTGATCTCATCTGCTGACTGCTGTAATAACCCAATAGTCCTTGTAAGGACTGCTTTTATTTTCTTTTTTGTTTTTTTACTTTGCTACTATAAGAGCCCAGTGCTATTAGTCTAGCTGTGTTGGGGAGTGGGACTGGTGTGCTACTGTGCTGCTCCTAGTAGTTCAGCACCAACCAGAGTAATTTTTTTTTTAATATACATATATATTTTTTTTTTATTTTACTTATCTTACTGTTCTTTAACGTGTCCAGTGCTGTTTGCTGTGCTTTATAGTAGTGCACCAATAGTAGTGCACTTGCAGGCATTATTTGCCCAGTGTGTTCTTCAAACAACTGCCACCTAGCTGTGTGAGCTTGTTCACATTCTGTCTAAATATCAATAATAATACCGTCTCCAGAAACACCACCCGAGTGACGTTGTTCAAGCAGCAATAATATATTCCGTATCCACTGCTGTAGTGTATACGTTGACCTTGCAGGCATTGTTTCAATTTGTTTGCCCAGTGTGTTCTTCATTTTCAAACAACTGCCACCTAGCTGTGTGAGCTTGTTCACATGTCTAAATATCAATAATAATACCGTCTCCAGAAACACCACCTGAGTGACGTTGTTCAAGCAGCAATAATATATTCCGTATTCCACTGCTGTAGTGTATACGTTGACCTTGTAGGCATTGTTGTTTGCCCAGTGTGTTCTTCAAACAACTGCCACCTAGCTGTGTGAGCTTTTTCACATTCTGTCTAAATATCAATAATAATACCGTCTCCAGAAACACCACCTGAGTGACGTTGTTCAAGCAGCAATAATATATTCCATATCCACTACTGTATACGTTGCCCTTGCAGGCATTGTTTGCCCAGTCTTTAACCAAGTGCCACCTAGCTGTGTGAGCTTTTTCACATTCCGTGTCCAGAAACATCACCTGAGTGACGTAGTGTGATTTCTGCCCTTTACAGCACAAAACGCAGCGCTGTGTCAACAATGTATTTTTCAGATACATTTTTGCCCTTGATCCCCCTCTGGCATGCCACTGTCTAGGTCGTTGCACCCTTTAAACAACTTTAAAATCATTTTTCTGGCCAGAAATGTCTTTTCTAGCTTTTAAAATTCGCCTTCCCATTGAAGTCTATGGGGTTCGCGATGTTCGCATTTTTGACGCAAGTTCGCGAATATGTTCGCGAACATTTTTTCCGACTTTCGCTACATCCCTAGCTATAATTAATTACAATAACAACTAAGCAGCAGTTTAAATTCCAAACTACACAACAACACAAAATATGCAGTTCTAGAATCACAACACAAAATAGATTAAAAATAAACACAAAATGTCATTGTGTTAAAATTCCTTGTTTAGAACAATCTAAGGCACTTCTTTTTTAATTACCAGTGCAAGCAGAATGAGATTTAATTTGCTCTGTTCATACCCTCCTCCCTAAGCTTGACAATGGAAAGTGTACAAACCTTCATTGTAGAACAGAACATCTAAACAGCATTTCTGAGGTTCACCAATAATCTGATAACCTTCATTGATGGATGTTATAGGTCAGCCTGGCGGTTTCTGACTAATTAACATTGCTGGGATAGCAATAGAGTTTGATCAGCCAAGTTGCTCATTAGAGAGCAATGATACAGTTCAGATGAAAATTGGCTTTTGTGGTCACTTTTACTCAATTATGAGAGTGAATGTCTAGACTGGGAAACAATGTAACTTACTGCATTTCAGCCTCCACAATATTTCATATGAAAAGTAAATATCTCTTGTCATATTTGATGACTTAGCGGATTTCCTATGGAAAATGCATGCCAGGAAAGTGTTATGTGTCTGGTTATGACATGGGTGTATAATATAATCTGCATCCTATATTTAGTCTGAGAGCTAGCTGTATGGATATATTTGTAAAAAATGTCTCTGCATTTTGCATTCAAAAGCCTGGTTACATTTTGGAAAGTTAACATGGCGTTTGAGAATACATGGGAAATAACAGCAACAGCTGGTAATAATAAAGGATTTAATTGGATTACCTAACAGATCACGTTTTATTGCATAGGGATATAGTGTGATCACAAAGGTATTTTGGTAGAACATTAGTAATAACCATTCAGTTGTCTTTGTTGTGAAAGAATACAGAATACAGTTATTAAATATGGTTTATATTCAGAGTTTGAAAGCAATTACTGACTAGGATTAATTAGTTTGTTCTTCTACCATTTAAAATATATTTTACTTTAAGGGGCAGATCAAGGTCAAGTTGTGTTTTTTGAGGGTAGTTTCAGTAAAAACTAAACATTTTTATTGTTAAAAAAATTTAAATTTTCAAGATTTAATATTCCCCCAAAGCTGCAGATAGCTTGAATCCGAAAAAACACAGCTAAAACTTGTCGAGGTCAAGTAGAAGTCAATGGCAGAGGTCCCTTGAACCATTTGCATTGTGCAGAGTTACAAATTATCTTCAGGTTGCTAAAGCCAAAGATCACTTCTCCATCCTTGTCCTCCTTGACCTATCATCTGCATTTGATGGATGACCACTCTCTCCTGATGCAGATTCTGTATTCGCTTGGCATAGGTAATGGTCGTAACCAGGCTGTATCTTGGCTTTCTTCTTACCTTTCTAACTGTTCGTTCACTGTGTCCTATGCTAACAAAACCTCATCTCCAGTTCCATTTAATGTAGGGGTGCCACAAGGCTCTGTACTTGGCCCGTTGTTGTACTCGCTGTACACAGTCCTTGGGAGATCTCATTCTCTCATTTGGCTTTAATTATCATCTGTATGCTGATGATACCCAAATATATTCATCCACCCCTACATTAACAGATAAAACCGAGGCTCAAATCTCTAACATTTACTTAGTGAAGGAATAGAAGAAAAAATACTTTGAATTTCGAATGATTTTTTTGGCTACTTCGACCATCGAATTGGCTACTTCGACCTTCGACTACGACTTTGAATCGAACGATTCAAACTAAAAATCGTTTGACTATTCGACCATTCGATAGTCAAAGTACTGTCTCTTTAAAACAAACTTCGACTAACTACTTCACCACATAAGACCTACCGAACATCAATGTTAGCCTACGGGGGAGGCCCCATAGGCTTTCTAACAATTTTCTGATCGAAGTAAAATCCTTCGATCGATGGATTAAAATCCTTCGAAGCATTCGATTCGAAGGATTTAATCATTCGATCGAACGATTTTTCCTGCGATTGTTTGATCGTAGGAAATGCGGTATATCCTTCGACTTCAATATTTGAAGTCGAAGGATTTTACTTCGCCTGGTCGAATATCGAGGGTTAATTAACCCTCGATATTCGACCCTATGTAAATGTGCCCCCTAGCGGGGGTGCAATGAGGTTGTAACCACAAAATTCACAGACAAATACAAGAGATCCTCTACACTCAACCCATTATCAATATATTAAGGACATTGAAACATTTTGTGCCTTAAAGGAGAAGGAAAGCTATGGAGGCATTTTATTGCCAAAAGATTAGCTGCAATAGTGCACGCTAGAATGCTATATTTATTCTGTAGAATGTTTTACCATACCTGAGTAAAAAGCTCTAGAAACTCTCTGTTTGTTTAGGATAGGAGCTGCAGTATTAACATGGTGTGACATCACTTCCTGCCTGAGTCTCTCCCTGCTTTGGGCTCAGATTACAGTAGAGAAGGGAGGGGGGTGGGGAAGAGAAGCAAACTGAGCATGCTCTTGCCCAGGGCAATGAGGTTTAAGCTGAAGGCAGGAAGTCTGATACAGAAGCCCATGTGTACACAATAGAAGGAAAGAAATGTGGTGTTTCTTTTGACAGGGGACTCAGAGCAGCACTACTTTGGGGGGTTTACTGGTATATTTAGATGGACCTTTCTGATAAGGCTTAATTAATTTTAACCTTTCCTTCTCCTTTAAGCTACTAAAAATGTCTTCCCCTTTAAACAAAACAGGTATTGTTTGTCCATATATTGCAATATATTGAAGATGGCCAACTGCGTCAAAGTCATCCCATATCTGGCCAGTCCTACACTCAACTTTCATCTGATTCATTAAGAATTCTATTGCTTCATTATACATTTGACAAAGGGACTAAGTTTTCATCATAAGCGGGCTATAACAAGCAACAGTAATGCTCATGTAATGAGCAGCAGAACCACCAGCAGCAGCAAAGTCTCTATTATTATTAATAATATTAATATTAACAAGACAGATTTATAAAGTGCCAGAATTTTCTGCAGTACTGTAACATTGGTGGGTGTATACATTGAACATAGAGATTACATAAAATTGATAGATAAAAAAGTAAAAAGGGCCCTGTTCTTATAATAATGGCAACATCGGTGGCACAGATATAAATTCTAAATTGGCCTATTCTTAGCAGTTTTTTATTTGGTCTTAAATTCTGTTTTGTGTTTTAATTGTTGTCACTGGGGGTTATTTCTAAAGTCCGCATAGTGCATATTTATTCGCAAATGGTTGTATCGCCTGTGTTTTTTCCTGAACGCTGAAATATTGCACTGTTGGTCCCGTCTTTCTGTTTTTTGCAAATTCGCATTGTGCAAGAATATTCGCAAACGGCTCACAAATGAGATATGTATTTGTGACTGTGTGAGGTCCTTGTGTGCAAAAATAGTATTGACACTAATTTAAATACACAATTTGCGAAAACTGTTTTAGGAATATTTTCTTCGCCACCAAAGTTCTGGCGCAACTCAAATGCAGAGTGTGTGCATAAATATATACAATTTGTGATTATACCATATTTGCATATAGTTTATAAATGAGCCCCATTGACCTTCTTAACCACAAATTTGATTCTGCCTAATAGTATATTTTATTTGCTGTTTTTTAGTTTCCTCTAGATTGTGCTGATTATTCATCTCTTTACTATGGATTCCAAACTCCTGCCTGGTTACTACAGTAAGTGGGATCATACCAACCAGATAGATAGAAATTCTAGACTGAAGAACCACAGAACAAAAGGAAAAAAAACATTTTTAAAACAAAATTTAAAAAAAGGAAGACAATTTGCAAATTGCCATTGTCTACATCATACTGACAGCTCAATTAAAGTGAAGTACCCCTTTGAGAACTCTTTACAGTAAAAGGAAAAGTATGGGAAGCATAATCTTTAAAACATTTATTCCTTGTTAATAAATAACAAAGTGCAAAACAGGCCCTTGGTGCTTGTTCAGAGAACTCTTCTCTCTAGAGATTGTCTGAGCTCTGCACCTCACACCATATACAGCCCTATCATTACCAACTGCCATAGGGCCAGTAGTAAGTACAGGGCCCTGTTGTAGCCTGCACCCTAAGTGCTCCCTAACTTGTGCATCTAATTAATTTGCAAAAAGGGGGCAGGAAGTCAGTAAAAGTGGGATGCCACCCTGATGAACACAGTCAGCAATGTATTCATGGGTCAACCTGAAATTAAACAGACTTTACAATTCTGCTATACACTTTTTCGTTCCTCAGTTGCTATCATCATAGACTGTGCTAACAAACTATCCTTATGATCACAAGGAACATACATTATATGGCAAAAAGTATTTAGTTACCTGCCTATCCTACATCTCATTCCCAAATCATTCCCAGAGCATTATTGATATGAAGTTAGCGCTACCTTTTCTGCTGTACCAACTTCTACTCTGCTGGGAATTCCATAAGTTTTTTGGAACTTTGCTGGTGAGATTTACTTCCATTTTTGTCACAAGAACATCAGTGAGGTTGGACACAGATGTTTGGGGTTTAGGCTGTCTGTGTTTTATTTCAACCCACAGGGTGCAAGGACGTGCACCTGGGTCCCCCCACCAGCCCCCCCTCTAAAGAATCACGTGGCAGCGCGCTCCTGGCACACATCTACCCTGCCCTGCCATAACACATAGACGCTGCAGCAGACCTCAAGAGGGTGTACTTGCCTGCAGGAATTAGCAGAATGTTTTTGTACACTGTAGTCTCAAGACTTGCTTTCAATGGAACCAGGGACTCTAGCCCAAATCATGGAAAACAACCTCTGATCAATATAACTACACCACCAAATGTTGCCAAACATAGACGGTTCCATCTGTGTCATCGGACCACCAGATGAAATGTCAAAAGATGTATTTCTACTGCCAATAGCGGTGGCCTTTGCACATTACACATTGTGGTGTACATCTTAGACAAAATATTAGTTGGGGGACCAGTCCGACTCCCAGGCATACAGTCAGTCTACTCCATGTTATTTTTTCATGGGATTCTTTCACTTTCAGTACATTTCCATAAATTTTGGTGCTACCAACATACCCACTAACATGCCAGTCTCTGCATTTATTTCCCAATTACACAATACTGCTCTTAACTTTACTTCCATTGAACAACATATATATTATATATTGTTTCAGAGTTCAGCTAAAAGAGACACAGGGTCCTCTGCATGTCCTGTCACTACTGATGTGAAGTGGGTGCCCTTTTATATGTCACTTTCAATGTTTTTGTACAGTACCGCAGCTTGCTTCGGCTTTTTAGATATATAAGATCAATAAATTATTCAATGCGGTGCACCTGTTCGCCATTGATTTTATTTCCTTTAGTCTTAAATTATCCTTTATTTTGTAGCTAATTCGTCCGCATGGAACGTAAAAAGGAACAATGAGTGATTTTAAATATGCCATCTTAAATCTACTGAAATAATGGAGTTGCTGGCTTTCATAGAGCGCATAGTTTGGTGAATCAATATTTCTTAGTATATCAGAATAATGATCCCACAGAGTCTATAAGTAACATGGGAGAAACAAAGATGCCATCATTATTGAATGTTAAAAGTCATTTTATCTTCAATTATTTTATAATCCTGCCATCGGGAAAAAAAAACTGCTTCTGTGAAATACTGTTTTATATACATACGCTAACTCACACACACTCTCACACTTTAACTTATTGAAAGGGCCAACAACTATGCACATTGTAGCTGACAGATTTGTGTTGAATATTTCATACAACATCCAGCTTGTGTATTCTTATACAAATATGATGAGCTACTGATCTTTCCTAAACGTAATACAGTCAGGCTTTCCTTTTTAGAAGGAGGTAATATAACTTTCTCTCACTATATCTGTCACACACACATTATGGCATGGTTTTCTCAATTAGCAAGTTATTTTTATGTCTGTGTGTATGTGTAGTCTGGCTACCTGGGTAGTGCAGACTCTAAGTACCCCTCCCCCTAGAAGGAAAAAAATATTTCCACAAAAGAGTGGACACAGCACCAATACAGTGTACAAAACAGCAATAAAGGGTCCCCTGGCAACCAGCCTAAATCGGCTGGTCTGGGGCCATGTCTAGCAGACCAATGGAAAAGTAGTTATTTGCATAAGGACAGGCATCAGCTCACTTCATTGGTTCTCATAAAAAATGGGTTGAGCAAAGTAATGAGGAAGCCTTTGGCAGACTTTTCACAGCACCAGTGCCTCAGGGACATCCAGGAAAAAAGCTTGACCTACCCTCCCACCCAAGTGTTTATTAATTTATTTTTGTTTAATGTTCCACCTTTATTAACAGTATTTTCATGCTTGCTGATTTATAGCAGCAATTAGAATATTATGTAAGTTCAGTACGGTTTTAAAAAGTTTAAATAAAGCGGTGGCCTTTTTCTTCCCCAATTAATCTGTTGTATCTAATCATTATGGGGAAGAGGGGCCAGTTGACAGCGTTACTTATGGCATTTGGTCCTTGGTGGCCATGTGCAAAAACAGCATCCAGTTTAAAATTTTTCCAATGTGCCTGCTCAGCCTGAAGATTACAGACTTCTGTGATACGACGTGGATGCCTGTACCAGCTATGTGTGAGTCCTTGTTGAGTTTCTGCCTGAGGGAGGGTGTTGGTAGGCTCCAGTGGTTGTCCCTTGTATGAGGACAGGTTTTGCTTTATAGCCTGCTACATGACAGCTACTGCCTCTATCCAAAGGAAAGGTATTTGGCATAGGTAGTGCTACCTGGGGTAATATAAAGAGCTCTTTGTCCACCCAGAGTGGAGTGATGGACTGTATTCTGGGTAAAGACTGTGCCAGGAGTTGGGAATTTTACATTTCTTCAGTTATATAAAGTTCTATTTGTTTGCTGCAATGTGTATGTATTATTATTGTTCCTAGTGGGGCTACATGTAGGTGCATTCCTGGATCCCAATAAGTGGAGGCACTAGGTCAAAATTCCCAGAGTTCCCATTATCTTACACCTCTTCCTCATTTGAAAATGAGACCTCTACTCCCTGTGTTTTCTTAATCTTTTTGGGTCACAAACACAAAGAAAAGCCATCCATTTTCATGTACAATCTCACCCTGACAAGTAGAGCAAGCGCCACCCACTGGAAACTTCCTTTGCAAATCTGCAGCAAACCACATTTTAAAAAGCTATATACAACTGAAAACAATTAAAAGATACATACTGATTGTTTTTTATGGGTAACTAGACCTATAGCAAACATTGTGCTACGCAATATGTTGGCGCTATATAAATACATGTTAATAATTGTATTAATTGTTACATTAACCCCTTACACCTGGCCTTTAAACTTCACATACATCACATGTTAGGACATCACTGTTGCTGCTTAACATTTTGCACACACATTGGTCATATTCAATTGATCATTATGTGGTGATGATTGATTGCTAAATACTAATCCTAGCTCCTCTCCAAGGGCCCACTAGTATGGAATCTTAAAACATACCACACAGGTGAATATTTTAGTTGGCACTTAAAGAGAAAGTATGCTAAATTATAATGTATTTCAATAACTGTTGAAAGCCCCCCCATCACAGATTTTGGTACCAACCACTAGGATTGGACCTAATTGCTTCTCCTTGAGTACAAAACAATCCTGCAATTATATTTTAGGTGCATTTGGCAATTAATAGGCTTTGAATTATCCATGTGTTATGGACAAGAAAACTAAATCCAACTATAAGCATTATGTAACCCTATGGTTATATATTTAGAGTTTCAAGTAATTCAAGTAGAGTAATCTAAGCTTATTCTGTCAAAAAGGCAACCCAGCTGTAAATATTCCACTTCTAAGGGAGATAAACACTAGAGCTCCTAATAGCTTTTGTATGGAGCCCAGTGGCAGAATTCTTCTTATATACTGAATTTGTCTTGTAGCCTCCTGAACTTCAAAAATGGAGATAATGTTCTTTTCTGAAGGGCACTATAAACAAACAGAGATAAGAAAATCTATGAGGGCATTTATATTTGTCACTATCCCCTTCGACAAAGTCCCAAGGATCCAGTGTACGAGGATAAAAGCTTCCATGTGATGCATATAAATTAAAAAATGAAATATTGCAGCAACATTAACTCTTGATTGTTTGGTAGGGCTTCTCTAGTAATAAAAACTCTTTTTCAAAAACAGCCAGCAGCTAAGGAAATGTGCAATGACTTCCCAGATATGAAATCCATCACTTGTTCATTAGTACATGTACGGCAGACAGGGGTAAAAAGAAGTGGTGGTCCATTATTTTTATATAGACAAATACAAGAGTCCTCTGCACTCAACCCATTAACAATATATTTAAGACAGAGACATTTTGTGCAAACTGCTACTGAAAAATGCCTTACCCTTTAAACAAAACAGGGATTGTTTGTCCATACATTGCAATATATTTAAGCTGGCCAACTACGTCAAAGTCATCCCATATCTGACAAGTCCATATGATTAATTTTCATCTGATTCATTAAGAATTCTATTGCTTCATTATACATTTTACAAAGGGACTAAGTTTTACCTGCAACTTACTAGCTGCTTTCAAAGTAAAACTCCCAAACTTGGCTGCCCTTTTATTAGAAAACCAGTGGGATCACCTGACTTTAGCTGGGAAGGGTGGGAGCTAAAACATGGAGCTGGTCACTGCTCCTGTATAACTATAACAAACAAGGGAAAGTTGTGCTCACCACTAATTTTTAAAAACCATTAGGTTGGGGTGAGGCTGTGACCACAAAATACATATAGACAAATACAAGAGTCCTCTGCACTCAACCCATTATTAATATATTTAAGACAGAGACGTTTTGTACATACTGCTACGGGAAAATTCCTTACCCTTTAAACAAAACAGGGATTGCTTGTCAATATATTGTAATATATTTAAGCTGGCCAACTACGTCAAAGTCATCCCTTATCTGGCCAGTCCTACGCTTAATTTTCCCTTGTTTGTTACCATTATTTTTATACTCACAGAATAATATTGTTCTACCTATTGTTCATAAAGATTAATGGATTGATGCTTTATAGACATTTTATAGTTTTACAAATGGAGCTGTCTTACATAATGTTAAAAAAAAATTGGCATGGATCTATAAACAAGATTTTTAGTTTTTTATTCATCATTCTGAGGAAGAATGAGATAAAGGATGTTTGTTTCCAAAATGGACAGGCAAGTCAATGATGCATCATAAACTGGAAGTTTAATCCAAAAATACGTTAGTGTGGAAAATATAGAAGCAAAAGGTTTGGCACAAATGATATGGGTTTCATTACTGTCACTTTATAGCTCTTAAACGTCAGAGACTCAAGCACAGTACTTGAGATCACCTCTACCTTATGTCTACAGTCCTTATGCTGTCTACAGCATTATCTTTCTACAGCACATTAACTGAGAAACCATAGCACTTCTTTCACTGGCTCAACTTCCCAGGCTTTATCCTCAATATAGCCCAGGATCTGGACCAGGGCCAGAACTAAGGGTAGGCAGAAGAGGAAATTGCCTTAGGTGCAAAGCTCAGGGGGCGCCAGGCACATACCTTCTCTGCTGCCTTCCCCTATTCTGGCCCCCTGTCTCCATTCTCCTCACTGCTGCTGTTCACTGTAGTGAGAGAGACTGTGCGTATCTGTTCTCTCGTGGCCGTGCCCCTATTTGCTCATGCACTGGATTAAGGATTCAGTTGAGGATTCAACTAAGATTTGGCCTTTTTCAGCAGAACTCAGATTCAGTTGAATTCAAGTGTCTTGCTGAACCAAAAGTGAATACTAAAAAACACATGATTTTTCTTCACACAAACAAGGAACTCAAACATTTTTAACCGCAGATGGAGCCCATGGTTCTGGTTCCCCCTTTTTCTCCTTAATTTACATGTGCAAATTAGGGTTTGGTATTCCGACAAATCGTTCACAAAAGATCTGGGATTCAGCCGAATCCTAAAACAGTTGTGCATCCCTAAACTAGGTTTTCATGTGTCTCTATTCAAGAGAAATTCATAAAGTTCAAGGTAGGTCCCTCTACTTTTTAGTATAAGACAGGGACAGATATACTAAGGTTTGAATGGTAAATTTGAATTCAAATTTTCAAATTTTTTTTTGGTCAAAACTCACAAATTTGAATTTAAAACCACCAACTCGCATTAGAATGTGAGATTTATCACACCTGGACCCTGGAAACAGTTCTAATTTGACTATTTGCCATCTAAAGGTCCGTTGAACCATTTGAAGATGTTAATTGCCTTCCTGAAGTTTGTCGGGTTTTTTTGGAGGAAAACTCAATTTTAATTTGATTCTAGTTTAATTAAAATTTTCAGGTTGCTCCTATTTGATACAATATTAGACGTTCACGTTTTTTCATAAATAACCTCCCATTCAAGTTGTGAGTAAAAAATTCACATAACTTCGAAATTCGACCTTTGATAAATCTGCCACTAAGTAAAGATGCATAGCTTGCTCCACCTTTACACAATTACACAATGGGGGTGAATTTGGCAAAACCAATACTAAAGATAAGTAAGTTTCATCACTTGGTGAACATGTCAAAATATGTTTATGTTTAAAAAAGAGAATGACAGGATTATGCAAATAGTTTCACAAGAGTTCAATACATTTATAAAAATGTTTATAAGAGAAAAGCTAACAAAAGAGTCATGATGGCGTTACAGATATGGGATCTGTTATGCAGAAACATGTTATTCAGACAGCTTGGAATTACAGAAAGGCTTCTTCCTAAAGACTCCATTTTATCAAAATAATCAAAATGTTTAAAAACTATTTCCTTGTTCTCTGTAATATTAAAACAGTACCTTGTACTTGATCCCATATAAGATATAATTAATCCTTATTGGAAACAAAACCAGTTTATTGGGTTTATTTATTATTAATGTTTACATGATCTTTCAGTAGCTTTAAGGTATGAAGATTTGTATTCCGGAAAACCCCAGATCCCAAGCTTTCTGGATAACAGGTCCTATACTGGTAATAATAATAGAAGCATTACTCTGTCTTCCCAAAAGTAAAATGGATTAGTGGCACCAGAGAGAAGACTAAAATATAGACCTCATTTATTAAATTTTATAGGACAGGCCTAATGCAACAGTATGTGCTCAGCAACCCTATTTGATTCTAAACATTATAAGAATTTTAAGATATCTCCCAGGAAAACTGTGTCTTGAAGATTCCATTGTTAAAACGTATATTTCTAAAAACGTAAGGATTGCTAAGTGTTTGTTTATGTCTATTCAGGACAACATTGTTGGTTTGTAGGAACAGGAACAAATGCAGCTATAATGTATCGAGGGTACATTAAAAAAAACCCATATCTTATAACTTATATCTTGCATAAAAATAGAAATATTTTTAGCAGTCAGCATTGAAGACTTAAACACAGCTTCATTAAACGGGCTGTAATTGCACCACTGCATTGATGCCCAATTTCCTCCACTTTTAACATAGATTTTAAAAAGAACCACCTCTGGCATTTGCCAAATTGGAATCAATTTGTAATTCCCAAAGAAATTCTGCTAGACTCCATTTTTGTATGTGAAGCCTCGGGTAATCCATAGGAGGAAATGAACCACAAAGTCCTCTTTCCCTTTAGCCAAACTTACTCCACTTAAATGGAAAGTTAAAAAAAAGGAAACATTTCACTTGTGTAAAGCTGATTTCTGCTGCTTAATCTTCCAGAAAAGCGCATGACATTTTTCTTATATCGCTATCTGGGCTCAGAAGTATAACCCAAAGCCACCTTCTGCTTTATTATCGGTTGTCTTTCTTGCTTTCTCCATCAACAGCTCTGAGTGATTAACTGTGTGAGAAGGTCTACGCTTCAGTTTCTTCATTACCTTTACCCTGAAACTAATATTTTGCTATAGCGATACAGCAATTCTCTCACTATCCTGCTTCCCGCAACATAATTGTAAAATAGCAGGGAAATGCTTTTTATATATGGCAGTAAAATTACATTACCTATAAAGTTATATATTTAAAAAATATGGAGATACCGTGCCCTTGAGGAATGCAAGAGCTTAAACAAAGAACACTTGACTGTGCAACTTTAAAATGAACAATTGCTTAGATAGAATAAAGCATACAAAGGTCGCATTTTGGCACCTTTTAGAATGTATGTACACAGCAGATTAACAGAACTGTAAATAATTTCTAGGAGTACCGGATATTTAGCATATATTTCATGGTCATTTGACAAGAAATTAATTTAAAAATAATTTAATCACTGGGGGTTAAGGAAACCAAAAAAGAAAGGTTTAACTATAACCACATTGGCACTCTATAGATGCATAAAGGCACAGCATGCTGCTACTCTACAAATATTCTAAGATGGTTTTGATCACGACTTTGGTTTGAATAATATCCCATAAGAGATTTATCAAACTTTCAACTTTCTGGAAAATCAAAGCAGGTACAGAATAATCTAAGGCTAGCTGTACACTGGGCTGTGACTTTGCATTTTCGTCCAGAATCTGCTCTAAGTCTGTACCCTGGCCAACGCTATGCTATGCTGTCTATAGTCTAAAAACAGATGCAAGATAATCATACCCTATCTGCTGTTTTCTGTGTGTTTTTTTGACTTTTGTTTTGGAATTGTCCCTTACCACATTTTTGCATGGAACCTGTACATAGTTTTAGCAAAATGATTGTCTAGCCAGGCAAAGTGTGCAGTTACAGGGATGTTATCCGACCCCACAACCTAACTAAGGAACAACAGATTTCAGAACAGCATCATCCTAACTTTTTAGAAGACTAGCAAAAGACCATTCAAACCATGCTATTCTGTTGACTTGATTTGATCTCTTCATTTAATAAAATTACTAACTCATATTTAAATAGTGTCTGTCTTTTGTAGTGCAAAGCTCAGGCCCATTTTTTAGGAAGGCCACAAAGGCCCCGGTTTCTAGGGGTGGGATTCTATTCAGGCCCCATATACACTGGAGACTAGGCAAGAGATTCATATAGCAAAATCTCTAGTGAACCACTACTGTTGGTTGGGACAGCAGCCAGGAGGGTTGGTGAAAGACCAGGGATGGGAGCTTCCAACAAAGGGGTGGGGGGTGTCCCACCATCAAATTGGACTTCCTATAGCACCTTGTAAAAAAATATTTGCAACATATAACAGTGTGTAAAAAGCAGAGATGTCCGTAGTTACAGTTAATAATACAGGTAATTTCCTATCCGTGTAACCCAACTTTGTGCTTATCTGATTATTGCATCATATTCCTATCTGTGTTTTCTTATTAGTTTATGCAGAAACAAAGTAGAGAGCAGAAGGTGATACCATTTTCAATAGCAGTTTAGTAATACGTTTTCCAGGTTAATGGATCTTTCCATAATTAGGATATTCTTCTAGAAAATCATGTAAGCATTAAATAAACCCAATAGGCTGGTTTTGTCTCCAATAAGGAAATTAATTCTATCAAAGTTTGAATCATAGTTATATTATATCATAGTTTGAATTAGGTGCAAGGTATTGTTTTATTATTACAGAGAAATCTTTTTTAGAAATCTGTATTATTCGGATAGAATGGAGTCTATGGGAGACAGCCTTTCCGTAATTTGTAGCTTTTTGGATAAGGGTTTCAAGATAAAAGATCCGATACCTTTATATACTATAAAAAGTCTGCTTAGCCACTATATTTTGTTTGTCTAGTCAAAGCAAATGGTTAAAAGAAACCAAGCAGGTAAGACCATATATAAATATGAAACTTTTATGATACCAAAGTATGGTGTTGCCATAAATATAATTTCTGGTTGGGAACTGCAATCTGGTACCATCTGTTATTCATTTCTGTCTTGTGCTCATAATTCCACTTTATTTGATTGCCTTGCTCCTATTGGATAGAACTCTGTTAGTCAAAACACAGAAAGATATGGCACACGGTAATACCACTATAGGGAATATCATGCCATATCACTGACTTAGCCTCTAGCAGTTTGTTTGGATGAGAGGCTGAGCAGGAATGATGTCTGCTTGCTTATCTGGAATGTATGAAGAACATTGCTTCTATCATTTCACATTGATAATAATTCCATGAGTCTGTATAGTTGAAACGCTTAGATTATATTTATAAACCGTCTCACTTTGAAGGTAGTGAGAATCTCAAATGGTATGTCATGCCTGGATTGAAATCATTATTCAGAAAATTCCACACTTTACATTATTGTATTGAAATAGAATCTAGTTTCATTGCTTTTTACTGAATAAGCGCTATGGTTTTATCTGTATTGGCCATGTATTGATTTGCGGTTCCAGAGTTTCTAAAGCAAAAATGTAAGAGGCCGGTTAAGGCTATTTGCTGCATACTAAAAATACATTCTAGCTTTAACTTTTTTTAAATGCTCTTCTTTTATGTAATTGTAATTAGAACACTCAAATGTTCTTCATTATTTGTAACGTAGGTTGTTTTCTGTGCAGCTGTGTCCTCTGGCACTTACATAAAGGAGCCCTATTTTAAGTCAAGAGGATACTTATTGTTTTTCCGTTACTCATCCATGAGCTGATAACGTCATGGAGTGTGATTAGAAACACTTTTGTCTAGATACATAGAACGATTTTAACTGAGAGTTCTAGTAAAATGTATATATATATACTATACAATTGAGAACAGCACTCCTTGTCCTGTGTTTAAAGAAAGTAATGCAATAATGATATTATTTATAAATATAAGAACAACAGTTACATCATTTATATAGTTTTCACACAAAACCATAAAACCATAAATGTAGTCCCCATGGCTTTAGTAATATGCATATTAAATTAAGGAGAAGTTCCCTATTTATTCACTAAAAAGTGGCAGAGATGCAATGACAACAAACCTTAACTGAGATGAAGTGTGACCAACTTGTTGAAAATGTGTGCCTTATAGTGGAGCTGGGAAATACAATCCCCAATATAGTATGGGAACTGTTATCCAGAATGCTCGTGACCTGGGTTTTTACAGATAATGGATCTTTCCATAATTTGGTTCTTCATACCGTAATACTATAAAATCATGTAAACATTAAATAAACCCCCAATGCTGACAACCCCAATATGCTTCTGCATGCACTAATATTAGGGTCATTAGAGTCTTTACTCCACTGTCCTTTGCGTAAATTGAAGGATTCAGACCCATTGCCTCCTGTCCTTCAGACACCATATCGGGCCTGGCAAATCGCCCTGCGGCTGTGCAATATCTCCCCATTCCTGATTTTGCAATACACCCCTCTTTGGGGCAACTCACATCTCACACACTTCCGCAATCTCCCTGACTTTATTTACTGGACCAGGTTACACATTAAAACCTTGGGTGACCTGCTGGAGCATGGTGCCTTTCCATCTCTTCTCCGGCTGCAGGAGAGGCTGTTGGGTATTCCTATAGATAAGTTTAGGTATCTGCAACTGAAACATGCATTTAATGCTCAATTTAGGGGATATAACCCAATGATGCATAAATTTGATATTGGGACTACACTTCGTCAGGCATCCTCCCTGAAGATGGTGTCTTCCCTATATAGGAATCTGCAGGAGGCAAAGGCTCTCCCTTCCAACTGGCACATGGCAGATGGCAGGAGGCACTACCTGCAATCTCTGAGGATGTATGGGAAGAAGCTACTGATAATGCCTATAACTTTTTGGTTTCCACAAGGGACAGATTGATCAACTTTAAAATTTTACACTTCTATTACTACTCCCCTGCAAGATTACATAGGGTTTTCCCTAACAAATCCTCAGCCTGTCCACGATGCCATCAACTTTCTGCGAACTTCATTCACATGATTTGGAAATGCCCGATAATTCTACGGTTTTGGAGGGATGTGGTGAGATGCCTCAGTGATTATTTAGACCTACCACAGGTGCTGTCCCCTGAGGCGTGCTTATTGGGTGCTGTAGCCGAGCTAGTTCCCCGTAGTCACACCAGAATTATGTATAGAACCATACTATTTTATGCAAGAAAGGTCATTGTTATGCATTGGATCCAACCCCAACCCCCTACACTTAAACAGTGGTCTAATCTGATTAATTATATGCTTCCATTAATAAAACTGACCTACGAAGCCAGAGGGCTTCCCGATAAGTTTGATAAGGTTTGGGGTCGGTGGGTGGATGTCTTTCCCATATCACCAATTGAGTGAGGTTTCCCAGGACTTTGTTCTGTGTACTGATATAGTTCCACTATCAGTGAGAGGTTGCTAGGATATGTTATATGTATATTTGTGTAATTGTAATGCTGCACTGATTTGATGTATAGCCAAGTGTTAAATAAAAACTTTTAAAAAAAAACATTAAATAAACCCAATTGGTTGCTTGTGCTTTAAATAAGGATTAATCATATCTTAGTTTGGATATAGATATAGATATAATTCCTTGGGTATAGCTTGCTTACCTCCATGTTTGGGAATGGACATATATGAGCTATTCTTGTCAAGTGCAACCAGAGTTGCATTACCTGTAATCATTTTTGTAATAAGCATGCTATGTATCTTTATACATGCTATGTATCTTTATATAATCCACCTTTACTACAAATGACATAAGTACCTTGTCTTGACTGACAAAGGTGAGAGAACTGATTCATTACTTGCAACAATGAAGCAAACTGATGCCCACCATTGCTGTGCTCTGCACCTAGCGCTGAATTTCTAGTCCAACACAAGGTGCAGAATGCAACCAGACCCCAGATGGAAGTGTTTTTATGGGAGAACTTAGGGGTACACTTTTGCACCCCCTTGAAATTGTCAGGGAGCCGGGATGCTCCCACCAGGGAGGATGTCAGGATCAAGGAGGAAGCCCTCCAGGGAGTCAAGGTTGCGGTGTCCAAAAGGGGTAAACCAGAAGATTAATCAGAGTCCAGGCAAGGGTTCAAGGGCAGGCAGAATAATCAGCAAAGTCCAAAGTCCAGGCAAGAGATCGGCAACAAACAGGAACAAGATTAGTCTCAAAATAGCAGGAAACCCAGGAAACACACAGAAACGAATCCTATACTTGGGCGCCATTCTGGCGTCTTGGTAGGGCTTTTATATTTGAATTTGGCGCCATAGTGACGTCATCTGTGTCCTTGCGCCGACGTCGACACGCTGATGTCATCGCGCTAGCGCCGCTACCCACGTGGCGGCCATGGGCGCCGCCATTTTGGGAGCGACGCCGGTAGGGGAGGACGCGCCGCCGGGAGCTCCTGGAACTGCTCCGGGCGGCGATCGTGACAGAAATCTAGCCCTTGCGTTCATGGTCATATTAAAGGACCCCCTCTACTATTGTGAAACCTTATGGATTTATAATGATATCTTTATTAGATTGATGTACATGGCATGTAATCATTACATCTGAACTCATTCTCTAAAACTGGCAAACTGGTGTATTAAAATATTGGTTTACCTGAAATTTATTTGTAGCAGTAGTCATTTAACTGTAGTCTTGACAGCAATAATAAGCAATGGTATCCGCCTTCCTGTCTTGCATGCCTGGTTAAGATAATGGTACATTTAACAATGAATTTATGATATGCCTAATCAGCTTTGTTTGATTTCTTTGGTCACGCAGTGATGCCGATATATTTTCCTTTTCACAGTACAAGAGAGGGGCTGGTGAAGGTCAGTCACTGCCAGTTAGAAATTCTTTTGATAGATGTTCCAGGTTCTAGTACATGACTCTCAGCATTTAACGTTGGTTTTTATTTTTGTGCATCATGTATAAATGTATCAGTAAATGTTACATAGTTACATATTTACATAGTTAAATTGGGTTGAAAAAAGACATAGTCCATCAAGTTCAACCTCTCCAAATGAA
Organism: Xenopus petersii; assembly: GCA_038501925.1. Classification (NCBI taxonomy): domain Eukaryota; kingdom Metazoa; phylum Chordata; class Amphibia; order Anura; family Pipidae; genus Xenopus; species Xenopus petersii. Next base: position 110,706,627 of record CM076682.1, on the reverse strand, counting down.
AACCCAGCATCCATACACACACCCCTCCATACCTTCACATAAATTCTATATACCCATACCTATACTAACTATAGAGCTTAGTATCACAATAGCCTTTGATATTATGTCTGTCCAAAAAAATCATCCAAGCCATTCTTAAAGGCATTAACAGAACCAGCCATCACAACATCACCCGGCAGTGCATTCCACAACCTCACTGTCCTGACTGTGAAGAACCCCCTACGTTGCTTCAAATGAAAGTTCTTTTCTTCTAGTCTAAAGGGGTGGCCTCTGGTACGGTGATCCACTTTATGGGTAAAAAGGTCCCCTGCTATTTGTCTATAATGTCCTCTAATGTACTTGTAAAGTGTAATCATGTCCCCTCGCAAGCGCCTTTTTTCCAGAGAAAACCTATAGAATACTTTACCACTGATCTATTGACCTTTGTGTTTAAGTGTATAATTTGCATAGTTGCTTTTTCTTTGTTGATCTAAACAACAACCCTGCTTTTGGCTAATTAACTCTGCATTGAACCATACCCCGGTCTTATATGAAGAATGTACTTGAATCCATTAAAAATCACAGTTGGCATTTGTTACACTTTAAAGGGCACCCAAAAAATTATTCCAAATTCTATTTTATCTTGTTATTCAAGCAAAATTAACTTTAATTACACATATCAATTATTTGAATCTTGTTTTCTTCGATCTGGGAACTGGGATAGCAAGGAGGCAGGAGCCATTTTGTGGACAATATTATTAAGACAAGCCTTGCATCTTGTTTGTACACCAGAGTGGGGGACCTGATGTCCATCCCCATGCCCTGGCTACACAACTAAATGATTAAGAGAAGTGGGGAATGTGGGGAGAGCGATGATATATAGTAAGTGCTGAATGCAAAGTGAAAGTAATTGTTTCTCCAGCCTAAGGCATAGAGGAGGAGCTGAGAATATTTGATTGACAGCTGAGATTTTTAAATGAGTTTACAATAGCTATGAATGCTTTAATAAAAAAAAGAATTTGAATTTCATGTTTCATTTGAAAAGAACTTTTATTATACAGCTTTTTATGCCTGGGTGACAGGTCCCCTTTAAATGGTATGTGGAGCTTTCAACTACATCCATTCTCTGCCTTTTACTAAGGTCATGCCAAAGACAAACTCATGAGCTTCAGCTTGTAAGGGTCAGTGTAAGCAAAGCTCCCTTATCTAAAATAGCCATGAGAACATTGCTGTTTATCTCACCCCTACTACAGCTATATAAAGCTTACTGGAACGGAATCATTTGTTGGTTGTCTCTATAAATAGAAATTAACTGTTGCAGGCAAAGGTCAGAATTCAACTGTCGACAGTTGTGTAAACAGTTCAAAGCTGGGTCACATGTAAAGGTTTCCACTTATAAGCGAGGATCCCAGCTAATTATAAATGGGGAAGGAACACTTTAAGACTCATTCCATAGTGGGGTGGTTGTCAGCTGAACTGAGGGTGGTCGACTGCCAGAAATTCTACAAGTGCTTGATCAGATGAGATCATGTGCATTCCGTCATTAATAAAGCAGCGGAGGTAGGACCTGGGATATGAGGCGGGAATCTCCGGCTCATTGCCAATCACTATTGGCCTTATGACTAAATCATGTTGTGTTCCACATCACATGGCAGAGGGATACAGAATGTGACAAGCATGGAATGAGAATCTACCAGGCATCATTTTTACATTTCACTTTTTTTTCATTTTTATTTTTTCCAAGCCATATTCCTCAATTTCTTAATTCTAGCTAGCTCAGCCAACCCCTTGCCATTTTAATGTATAAAGTCTTTCTATTCTGGAAGCTGTTTATAGTGCAGGAAGCAGCAGAACTGATTCTGTATAGATATCCATTTTGTTTATATGTATATACTGTATATATAAATTAACCTGCATATATGATAAAAGAAACAGCTCTGGATATAAATATTTTAAGCATTACAAAACTGAGTTTTTGTTTCTTCTTTCCCTCTTCTTTTCCCCTTCTTCTTTTGCTACTGTATTTACATTGTAGGTGCTGCACAACCAGACAACCAGATCCCCCAAAACAACAATTTAAGTGTTAATTACTATACTGTAGCATTCTCTTATGAGCTAACAAAGAGTTTTCTGTTTCAGGGAGCTTATATGGCTAGCAGCTCTTGCAGCTCTAATTTTAATATTTTAGAAAGTTAATATTTCTTGTTTATGGTGGGGACGTGAAAAATATTTGTAATGGCTGTTTTCTTTAGACTATCTGAAAACAACTGAACTGAAAAAAGTGCTGGAAGGTGCACAACTCCTTTAAAATACCCAATTTTCTATTGTTTTACAAGTGAATATTTTGCGAAGGAATTGGTTGAAATGCAATTTCTCCCATGTTAGGTCATTTGTATGTGATTTAAACCTACTGATCAGCAGCAGCATAATAAAAAAATATAATTTTATTATAGTTTGAGAACATGTATCAGATGTAGACACCAGTTATTATTTGTGAAAAAATGCTTTTAATGCATTCTAACACTTTTCTTGTTTTACCCGGACCCTATAAATGATTGGACACAAGCACACCCCTCTGCTATTACTGACTAGTATATTACATTAAATAGTGAAAATATATGAATCTAAGATCATTAGATCTTGTGACTTGCCTCCCAGAACACTTTGCTACATGTTGTTAAACTTTTTCAGATGCAACTTTGTCTGAGCTATTTCTTGGAGGCTGAATCAAAATGTAATTAGAGTTTCAGTATAACACCTTAAATAATCTTAATTTAGTTCAGCCCCTCTGGTTGCTGGTGTTATATACAGTATGAGCTTGTCATGCACTTATGCCATGGTATCTGCTTACCATTAACTGGACTTTCAAATGTTCCTAGCTGAAACAATTTATTTTATCCAGCCTGATAAAATATTTGTATGGGTCCCAACCAGATATCATTTGGGATAGTAATCATTTAACCACAATTAGCAACTTGTGTATTTCTGAGACACATGTTTTTATTTTAGCTTTAAAAACCTCTATTTTATCTTAAAACACAGATAATATAAAGGAGAACTAAACCCTAAAAAGAAATATGTCTAAAAATGCCATTTTTTATATACTTAATTTATTGCACCAACCTAAAGTTTCAGCTTGTCAATAGCAGCAATGATCCAGGATTTCAAACTTGTCACAGGGGGTCACCATCTTGGACAGTGTCTGCAACACGCACATGCTCAGTGGGCTCTGAGCAGCTGTTGAGAAGCTAAGCTTAGGGGTCGTCTCAGATTATCAAGCAGAAAATGAGGTTGGCCTGAAATATAAACTGATGCTACAGGGCTGACTATTAAATTCTAGTTTCTGTGCTGCCATGTAGTAATTATCTGTATTAATTACTAATCAGCCTTACATTGTAACATTTCTATTCTATGTGTACTGTATATTGTGAGTGGGTGCCTAAGCTCAGTAAGTGGAAGCAGCACAGAACATGTGCAGTGAATCAGCAAAAAAGAAGATGGGGAGCTACTGGGACATCTTTGGAGACACAGATCTTTACTGCTAAAGGGCTGTGGTTGCCTTGGGCTGGTACAGAAGCATAAAGCATAATGTACAACATTTCTAGCTAATTCTTAAGTTAAGCTTTAGTTCTTCTTTAAGTTAAGACACCACTAAATTCACCCATTATGATCATTTAAACAGTATTTCCTTTCCCAGACCATACTCTGCTTCAGTGGGTGATGGACCAGAGGTTAATAAATATATTTTTTATCATCTCATAGTACTTTTCCTTTAGTAACAGGATACAGAGATCACAATACAAATTCAGGTTTATTCTGGGCCGTAGGGAAAAATCCTGGTCCTCATGGGCCCCTGCTGGGCCAGACCTGCTCCCCGGCTGCCCCATAAAAAACAGTTGTTGCATCTGTGCGGCATCTTACACACATACGCACGATGGGGCATGAGTTTGGAGACCCAGGGGCTGCCAGGAGGGCCATTCATTTTGCAGCCCAGGTGGGCCCTCAAGGCTCCAGTCCGACCCTGGACTTATTCCCTCTTTTTCTTAGTCAGTGTGGATACAAATGGCATTATTTCCTATGCTGCCAGAAATGCCATTTGCAGGTAGTTTATTAGCTTCAGGTTAACAGTGTGTGTTGGTCAGCATGCAGAGGAGCAATAAATGTTACAGAAAGGTGTGTTACGGTAATTCTAGGGCTTTCTTGCATTCATGCCAATGTACTATGTTATTTGTGTGCATTTCATGAAAGAGAGAGGAACCACTGTATAGGTGCAAACGTTACAAAGAGCATATAGAGGTGCAAGTATGTTTGTGAATATCAAAAAAATAGAAATCATTTATTTACCCTGTATATCTGCATCTTGCATGTGTTTCAGTCACAACTGTCTGGTTTATTCCCCTTTTCAATATATTATCCCTTGAGTTCCACAGAGCTGAAAGCATGCATGAGTGTGTAATGAATTGTATTTCTTTATTGCATTATGACTGGAATAATAAAACTGAATGTATTTTGCTATCATGGTCACAGTAAGAAACTATTAATAAACTATTTATAAGCTGACTCTGAGCAGGAGCCTTTAAACTGTTCTGATTTTATCAACAAAGGGAATCTTAAAATTCTGTGGGCAAGGGAAGTTTGCAATAAAAACATTTTCCAAACGAGAAAATAAATCCAGGGTTTTATTTTATTTAGGCAAGTGGATAGACTCAATTCCTCACTAGGATTAGGGCTTAGAAGGTTATTAACTCAGTAATGCAGAGAGTACACGATTATTATTTTAGAATTTTGTAACAGTATCAAAAAAAAATCAAAAACAAAAAAAACTCCCAAATAATGTTGGCCTGTGGCAGAAATACACAGCAATTGATTAGTTGCCTTTTGTCAAGCAACCTTCAAGTTCTTCAAATATGTGCAGAAACCCCCAAGTACTTTAGAGATTTACATTCAAGTAAAAGTGAAACTTATTGTATTTTTTTTAACAGTTTTTCTATGCACTTTTACATTTTTCATGGTTCAGGATTTGCAGTCCATCTTAAGGGCCTGAAAGTGAGAATCAAGGGCAAAGCCTGTGAAATCGATAAGAAGAAAAGCATTGTACTTTGGGAAAGAGTGGAACTGTATGTGTGCCACTGGCAACTTATTAGGGAAGATGAAATTTTGTATACTGACAATTACCCACAATCCACAGGTGGGGAACAGAGGACAACATCTTCGGGAATAGTACTTTTCAGTTCTATAAAGGAATAGAAAGACATTTATGCAGCCATAATTTGGCTCTCCGTACCTTAAGCCTACTAATAAATCATTTGAACATTAAATAAACCCAATAGGCTGGTTTTGCTTCTAATAAGGATGAATTATATATTATTTGGGATGAAATACAAGGTACTGTTTTATTATTACAGAGAAAAAGGAAAAACTTGAATTATTTGATTAAAATGGAGTCTATGGAGATGGCCTTACCATAATTTGAAGCTTTTAGGATAACTGGTTTCCAGATAACAATCCAATACTTGTAAGGGCTCTTACACACGGAATTTTTTGCTGCAATCCCCTGGGTTCTGCTTTCTTCTGTTCAGCCGCAGAGGAGCGCAACAGTAAACGCACTCAATTATTGACGCATGTAAGCACTGAACGCAGGTGGAATGCAACATGCTGTGTCCCACCTGCAGCCCCCTTGACAATAATTCAGTGTGTTTACTCCCAGTGGCTACTCACCGGCAGGCCCTGGTATAGGATGAGCACCTGGGCCCCCCTGCCGGGTCCTCCCCCCTATGAATTGCGTGTACTGTACAATCTCCCCCTGCCCAACCACCCACAATATACATTATCGTGGCTCCGGTGGGCCCCAAGAGGGTGCGGACCCAGGTGCCATCGCACCCCTTGCACCCCTGGTAGTTACGCCACTGTTTACTCCTGCACTCCCCTGCGGCTGAACGGAAGAAAGCAGAATGCAGGGGAGCGCAGCAAGAAACGCCGTGTGTAAGAGGCAAGGTGAGTACATGCCTCAGCTCCCCAGAAGTTACCAGGGGCGGCAAAAAGCAGTTTCTGGTAACTTTCTGGCACAGAGAGCAATATTTCGCACCCTGCGCTAGCAATACGCCCCCCACCACCACCGGAGCCCCGTCGGTGATCTTAAGGTAAGCGCGACGGGTGGGTGGGGGGCGGAATAGATGCCTGAAACGCACCTGTGTAAGAGCCCTAAAAGTAAAAACTGTTACAAAATGCTCTAAGAGAAATTACCCTTTACAGAGAGTGTTATGAAGCAGTAGTTAGTAGTTAACTCTGTTTACAATGCTGATCTCATTTCCACCCATAATAACATATATTGTAATCCAGTATATAATACAGGGGTCATTAATTTACATCTTACACAACATGTGAGGTGCAAATACCATGTTTTTACCCAAGATGTATAATTTTTTTCTTAGAATTTCAGTGTTGTTGCAGATGTAGCCGACACATGAAAATTAACGCAGTTGTGTTTGCTCTTCATTTTCTAAGTTAGAGTCCTTTCTGATGTTTATGAGAGGGACTTATGTGGTAACCCTAAAGCCACCTCCTGGCTCAAAGGTGGAAGTCGAACTATGGAGTGGCACGTCGCTCTGCTACAGGCCAAATCAAATTTCGATTGTATCGAGGAATCTCTAAAAGTTTGTGGTTTTCTCTTATTTTAAAAAAAGCTTTAAAATTTGAGACTTATGAAGTGTAAAACCCACTCAAACCTCTAATACAACACATTGCCAGGTAAAAGTTGTAGAGATCCGATTGAATAGCTCTAAATCAATTCAGACTTTTATAGGTTTTCATATTTTTTTTGCTAGGAATTGTCTGAAAAGGTATTTATATTTATATTTTTTAGTGCATCTTTCAGCATAATGTTTTTATTTGGATTTTTTAATAAACTTAATGGCATTAGTAGATTTAGGGGGTTATTTATCAAGTTCTGAATTTATCCCAATATCGGCTGTTACAAACTCCGATCTAACCCGCTCGGGTTTTTAATGTTATTTATTATTACATTTTCCCGAAAATTTGCTTTGCGGGAAAAGCTCAGATTTTCATGATTTTTTCGTGAAAGTTTTCACCCGAAAGCTCCGAAAAAAATTTCCGATTTCGGGGAATTTCGGGTATTCGGAGCTTAGTAAATAACCCCCTTAGAGTTTGTGAGTTTAGTCGTAGTTTCAAAAACCTGTAAAACCACTAAAATCCATCCTTTGATAAATAGATCCCCATGCTTATGGTTTTCCTACTTTATTCAATCCACCAATCCATTTCAGCAGCTTTTCTTATCTGTTTTTAAATGTGAAACAATCTTTTATATGTTCTGCAAACATGGAAACTATCATGCATGTCACATTTGTCACCACTGAAATAATAGGAAATAGCATTATTCTTGTCTAATCTTTTTACGGTAACCAGCTTAGAGACTTGCATTGATATCTAGAAAAGGTGAGAATGATCTGAGTTATTGATATGCTGCTCTTCATCTTCACACTTCATTTACAGTCTTTAGCTGATTTACATAGCTCACTTCTTCTGCAAAAACGTTTTTAGCACCACTTCGCACTGTTAACATACTGTTAGCTATAAATGCACAAGTAAGGAATTTGTCTTGAATAGTTTCGGAAAGCCTTAGTTCTTTCCACTCACATATATATATACTGTGTATAAACAGGTGCCTGAAATCATTTTAGTAATTAATTCTGTGCAATTTTGTAGATTTTAAAAACAGTTTTTCCACTATTTTGTTCCTAACAGTACCCCAGCCAGTGGCCAGTGTTGGCTCTGCACTGCTGTTTGGAGAACCCATTTATTTGTAATACCAAAAGGGGCCCTGAGTAAAACACTGTTTACCTTCATAGTGTAATAGTACCTGGGGGACGGCAGGGATGCCTGCTCCCTCGCGTGCGGAGACAGGCCCAGATTTGTGGCAGGCCTGTCCCTTTTTTATGGTTCCCAGTCCCTTTTTTGTTTGTCCCACCATAATGTCACGTTCGGTATCCTAAACCCAAAACAGACACCAAGGTTCTGGTCATGGCTTAATGGTGAATTTTGGTAGGACTGAATCACATACATCTCATTTACTAAAATAGGTTCAAATTTGCAGCAGTGCAGTGATCCATAGAGAACAATAAAACTCTTTTCTTCATTATTCTAACAGTACTCTACTGTTCAAACATAATTGCTGATTGGTTGATTGGGGTTACTGCGCTAAATGAGCTCTATGAAATAAAATTTTGTGGAGCATGGCTTCTATATACTTTTTTTCTTCTTCAAACAGCTGCATTCACTTTGGTTTTACAGCAAAATCTCCAAGCACATCAAGACTATTTACATACAATACATCACATTTATATGCAAGAATGTTACCGTACATTATGTTAAAATATATAGTTAATATTCAGTGGATTTGTGCTATTCTGAATAGTCGTTTCTATAATATTTGAAGGGGTATTTTAATCTTTTTTATTACTTCTTGGATCACAGTTTGACTATGAAAAAAAGAGTGCGCTGGCATTCTATAAATAAATAATAATAGCAGTAAGAATGTACTAATAAAAATGTCACCATGCATGATAAGTTGACTGCATTACATAAAGCAATTGAAAGATGATTAATGGTTTTATTTTACATTTTAACAGGCATTACATATGGAATAGTGGGTGTTCAATGAGGCCAAAGGCCTGAAAGAAATTGATGAGAGTATCTAACATGTGGCATGTCAGCGGTTTCTGAGCTTCAGATCCCAGCAGCCTAATTGTTGATCCCATTGTAATGCCAGAATGCCAACTTTGATGTGTAATGCCCCATTGTTGGTGACCAGTAAACTGTTATACAGCAAGATAGCTGATACAGAACAGGTTAAAGGAGAAGCAAAACCTAAAGTTAAAAAAACCCAACCCTACATAGACCCCTCCCTCCTCCCCCCCCAGCCTAGCTGCTACCCCTGACAAATGCCCCTAAGTCTTTACTCACCCCTCTGTGCAGATTCTGTCCAGCGGAGTTCACGGGCGCCATCTTCAGACGCTTCAGTAATCTTTGGGTCTTCTCCCAGTGCTTCGTCAATTTCCGTGAGTTTCAGGGCATTCGCAGTTGTCGCGAAACAGAAAATTGCTCCAACTGTGCTTGCGCCGATACAGCAATTACCGGACAGAAGAAGATGGTACAAGTTAGGGGCATTTGTCCAGGGTAGCAGCTAGGCTGGGGGGGAGGAGCAGGGCCAGATTTACATAGTGGGCGCCCCTAGGCCCACTGCCATTCATCGCCTCTGTCCCCTCCCCTTTATGCATGCAAATTTTTATCAACGGGGCCGGAGCAATGGCCAATTATTTAAAAAATAATTGCATCTCCTGTGCATCCCCACTGTTTTTTGACCAAAGTGGGTGTGGTTGGGCAGCATGCCGCCCCCTAAAATCCTGCCGGCTAGGCCCGGGCCTTGGTGGCCTTTCCACAAATCCAGGCCTGGGGAGGAGGGTTCCCTGTAGGGTAGGGTTTTTTTCTCCTTTTGCTTCTCCTTTAAAGAGATAACAGGTGCATTATTTGCCTGGACATCGGCCCAAAATTCCTTGCTGATTTACTAATAAGGATGTACAAGGATGGGTTTCTGCACACTTTCATAGGGCAGGGCCGTCCTACTGGAAGCCCACTGGCTGGATGTGGCCCTACAAAGGATTTTTATGGCCCCCAGACTGCTCAAAGGCTCCATAGACTTCACTGTATGACATTCTTATTTTCATGTAATCCTGTCTGTGAACCTGCAATATGAGAAATAATTGCCTCACTACATGTAATAAGTTGTATAGCATTGCCATAGGGAAAGCAAACAGCAACATGATTTCCAGCACTCCTTAGTGAGTCTGGCCTAGAAATTCTCTGTACTTTAGAAAATGGTGTGTTTTATTGTATCTATATAAAAAAGTGTCAGTATCCCATTAATGTGTTCAACGCTTGCAGGAAAGTGCTTATTCTCTTCACTGTCAGTCCATACTGATGGATTTAAGCGCTTACACTGCAGTTTTTTTGTCTCCAGAACAGGTTTGTCAGTAGGAAATTTTCCTTACCAGCTAGGTAGTCCAAACTACGCAAGCAACCATGCATTGATATGAATAAAAGACTGGAATATTGTCACGATCGCCACCCGGAGCAGTTCCAGGAGCTCAGGGCAGCGCATCTGTTCCTTCCAGCATCGCTCCCAAAATCGCGGTGCCCATGGCCGCCACGTGGGTAGCGGTGCCGGCGCAAACACGCCAGCGCGTCGGCGTAAGGATGCCAATGACATCACTATGGTGCCAAATTCAAACTTAAAAGCGCAACCAAGATGCCAGAATGGCGCCCAAGTATAGTATTCATTTACTGTGTGTATCCTGGGTTCCCTGTGAACAGTTATTAGACTGTATCTTGTTCCTGATTGTTGCCTGACCCCTTGCCTGGACTTTGGATTTTGCTTATTATCTGCCTGCCCTTGAACTCTTGCCTGGACTCTGATAATCCGTTTGATTAACCCATTGGACACCGCGACTTTTTATCCCTCAGAGGGCTTCCTCCTTAATCCTGACAACCTCCCTGGTGGGAGCTCCCGGCTCCCTGACAAATGTGAATAGGATGGGCTGACTAGAAAGATGAGTCATAAAAAGTGTCAATAACAATACATTTGTAGCCTTACAGAGCATTTGTTTTTTTAGAAGGAGTCAGCAACGCCCCCCCCCATTTGACAGATGACAAGAAACAGAAAGCAAATAATTAAAAAAAAAATTAAGAAAAATGCTGAACACGTGCTAAAACTTAAAGGGATACTGTCATCGGAAAACATGTTTTTTTCAAAACAAATCAGTTACTAGTGCTACTCCAGCACAATTCTGCACTGAAATCCATTTCTCAAAAGAGCAAACAGATTTATTTATATTCAATTTTGAAATCTGACATGGGGCTAGACCTATTGTCAATTTCCCAGCTGCCCCCAGTCATGTGACTTGTGCCTGCACTTTAGGAGAGAAATGCTTTCTGGCAGGCTGCTGTTTTTCTTCCTCAATGTAACTGAATGTGTCTCAGTGGGATATGGGTTTTTACTATTGAGTGCTGTTCTTAGATCTACCATGCCGCTGTTATCTTGTGTTAGGGAGCTGCTATCTGGTTACCTTCCCATTGTTCTTTTGTTTGGCTGCTGGGGGGGAAAAAGGGAGGGGGATGATATCACTCTAACTTGCAGTACAGCAGCAAAGAGTGATTAAAGTTTATCAGAGCACAAGTCACATGACTTGGGACAGCTGGGAAATTGACAATAGGTCTAGCCCCATGTCAGATTTCAAAATTGAATATAAAATAATCTGTTTGCTCTTTTGATAAATGGATTTCAGTGCAAAATTCTGCTGGAGCAGCACTATTAACTGATTCATTTTGAAAAAAAATGTTTTTCCCATGACAGTATCCCTTTAACTTAAAGGTCAACCACCCCTTGTCCTAGCATGTTGGACTACAGCTCTCAGCTTGTTTGAAACCTTAAAAAATGTTTGTTGGAAGCTGTAGTTCAGTAACAATACACTGCTATGGAAAGTTTCCCAATGAAGCCAGGAAGCATACTGAGAGTATTTCATGGAAGGTGTCCTGTGATACAGCTATTGTTTTTGTTTGGGTGAGACCTATCAGTTCCTCAGTTTACCTGTCTTCCAACAATTTGTTTTAGGGCTGCCAGACCTCTACATGGTTCCAGCAGACTGTGACCAGTGCTGCAGCCACACAGATAGACAGAGACCTTGGAAACAACTGTGGGAGGCTTGTTGGGTGGAAGGTAAAATGCAAAACATTTACTTACTTACTTACCTCCCACCTGCATGAATATTTCTCTTCTCGGTTTACTGGTTTTACTGCAGTGCAAGCATTACGTTTACTGATGTGGAATTCATTCATCTCTAGAATGCGGGGCTAAGTGAAATGTTTCATCCTGCGATATTAAGCTAGAACACAAATGCCTTTCTGCTGTGCCATTTGTAAAATAGAATGTACAAAATGGGGGTGTGGAAGCACTCTAAAGGCTAAGTAATAGTATATTTAAGTATAATGGAAGTGCTAGTTTTAATGCACATTCCCTAGTCCCCTGTCTCAAAAGTAAGTTTACAAAACAGGGGTTTTTAGTTACAAAGTTATGATCATAAAGTTGAAAAGCCACCATACCACGTCAAGGTAAACCCCACATGGCGGTCCCTAACTTGTCTGCCTTTCGGCCATAGTATAAAAAGTCTTACTTCTCTGCATAGTAGCATTATCCGTGAATCAGTGTATGTTGAACCTTGGTTTCAGTGTAAAGGATCTATCCTCCCACGTCAGTATGTGGCTTTTAAGGGAGAGGAATTGTCCAAACCAACGCCCATTTTTAAAAGTATAGGGCCCCATTCGTTTAAGGGGGGTATGGGGTGCTATTAAAAACCACATGAAGCTCAGCCACAGCTTCCGGCAACAATACAATATACAAAATAGGGGTGTGGAAGCACGCTAAAGGCTTTGTGTTTGTAAAATAGAAACATAAAATATTGTTTTCTCAAAACTCTTGTTAAAGGGATGGTTCACTTTTAAGTTAACTTTCAGTACGTTATAGAATGGACAAGTCTAAGCAACTTTTCAATTAATCTTCATTATTTATTTTTTATAGTTTTTTTGATTATTTGGTAATTTCTTCTGCCTCTTTCCAGCTTTCAGATGGGGGTCACTGACCCCTTCTAAAAACAAAAGCTCTGTAAGGCTACACATGTATTGTCGCTGCTACTTTTTATTACTCATCTTTCTATTCAGCCCCTCTCCTATTCATATTCCAGTCTCTTATTCAAATCAATGCATAGACAGATTGCTGAAATTGCAAAATGGAGAGCTGTTGAATAAAAATCTAAATAACCCAAAAACCACAAACAATAAAAAGATTAAAACCAATTGCAAACTGGCAGCTGGAGTAATACAGAATTATTCTTTAGACTGAAAGGGTTCAGAGGAATTTCCCAGTGATACCTGATACTGATAATAATGGACAAAACCACCATGGGCAGTGGACCCTGCAGCTAAATAAGTTTAGGACCCCCAAAATGTCATAAAATAACATTGCAAACATACACTGTTTTATTAAGGGCCCACTAGACGTCTGCATTTCTGGGCCCCAAGCAGCCAGAGGGTCAACTTATATTAATGTTACACCCCTGGAAAAAGGAATCAATATATACGCTTTTGCAGGGCACCACAAACATACTTTACAGATGCAAGAGGATTATCCAATGCGAATCATTCTTACTAGTACTGTGTCAGTCATTTTGTTTGAATGTTAGAAACTGACATCAAGGGGCAACCTTTGCTTGGCAAAATTACTATAATTACTTTAATCTCATTTCGAAAGTCAAAGGTAGTGTTGATTAAGTGTTGAAGGCTAGAAAGTTTTATTTCTGAAACATATGAAACAAAGACAAGAAAACCAAGTGTATAAAGAGCAGGCAGGGTTTTAATTCTTCTAAAATGATGCAGTGTCCCTTTATCTCTATAGTTTCTGGGCTACAGAGCCCATCATGATTTTAGTCCATTAAGAAAACTATAGCAGTTTTATCTCACCTTTAAGAATATAAACAGACACATCTTTTAAATACACTTAAAATCACTATAAAACCAATGAACATTTTTAATTATGTATATTGGAAAGTTTCTGAAAACCCCATTTTTGATCATCTCATTCAAGTTTGGGAAGCCTACTTTGGCGACCTTGTGGGTCAGTTTGGGAAAGGTTTGCATACCCTTTAAAGGCTTCTTGATTAGCGGATCCAGCATACTCATCATATTGTGCAGGGAGCTCTAATCCAGGAACATTGATAATTAATTCTTATAGCACAGGGGTCCCAACCTTTTTTCACCCATGAGCCACATTCAAATATAAAAAGTTGGGGAGCAACACAAGCATAAAAAAAGTTCCTGGGGTGCCAAATAAAAGCTGCGATTGGCAATTTGGTAGCTCTGTGGGGATTGGCAGTATACAGGAGGCTCAGAAATCTGCTTTCCTGGCCACTCCATATCAGCATTACAAACGGGGGGAGTCTCCCATCCCCGCCCCCAGACCAGAATGCCTCTCGCTCCCGAAAACCTTTTTTCTTTCTGTCCTTGCTCTGTTTCAGACCTTTAGGGTCCTCTCCTGGTTTTGGCTTTATATTCCCTAAGCATTTTAGCTTCCACAGGTGAATTACCTTCCTCGACTTTGTGTAATGTTTGGGTATAAGGCTTTTTTTATGCAACAAAAACTTCCCTCCAAGCCAGGAATTGAAAAATAAACTCCTGCTTTGAGGCCACAGAGAGCAACATCCAAGGGGATGGGGAGCAACATGAGCTTATGAGCCACTTGTTAAGGGCCATTATTTTAGCAAGATTATTCAATAAAATATTTCCAGGCTTGCAAAGACCATAAACTCACTTATGCAAGAAGGATCGCCCAATAAGAATCCTGCATGCAATTTGGCTCAGAGTATTGACTCCTAAGCAATTACTAAGTGATTAGTAGTTTATCAAGAAGACATTAAGCTCCCCTAAAACAATTCCAGTTGGCATTTCTTGTTTTGTTTTAAACATGCCAAAATAGTCCCCAAAAGATAGGCTGTTGAGAAGTTTGGTCATTAGCAGTGGCCTTGACCGTTTATAGAGCAAGCACACTTAAAGTTAATTTCCTTAATGGTCTCTCCACAGGGAAGAAGGACAGCTTTATAAATCGACCATGCAGTAATTTCCCTCTTTCACATCATAGCCAACAGGATAGTCGATTGCACATATTAACAGATAGCCAATCAATGCAATAGCTGCGGCTGAATCTGCTCTGTCAGCAGTAAAACTGTCTGATTGTCATCTTTCTGAGTACACAGACTGCATATTATTTATTGCCTGCTACCAATTGCTCAGCCATTCTTTAGTGCTGAATACACATTTCAGTCCTCACAAGAGAAATTATCTGAGAACAGAATTTGCAAGGTTAAACTCTGTCACCTCTCCCCACGTTTGTTTAAACCAAGTAGAATTACAGCATGTACCTTCACCACTTTGGCTCCCTGACAAGTGTCACCATTTTATGACTGACTATTTTATATGTTGCTCCTCTCGCCTTGAAGGTAAAATGACCTTGGTTATTAGAACATGGAGATATATATGGGGCCCATTAGAATCAACACTGTTCCATCCCATTTAGCCTGCACTGAAACGATGAGGCACTGAACGCTGAGAAATGAAAATAGATTGCATTTATTTATATTTATTGACCTGGATGAACTTTCAGAAAATCATTAACCAATCAGACTATCCCCCTCCGTTCTCTATCACCTCCTGTTGATGGGACGTTAAAGAAATATACTGAGATTGTACTATGACACACGGAATGTCATTGGCAGCTTTGAGACATTTATGCAGCCTATTAGTGCAGTTCAGGAGATGGTAATCTTTTGAAAACCGCTGCTGCATTTCGCTTTCTGATAAGCAATGAGTGAAATTCTCAAATTACAAATTATAATACAAAATACTACATATTCATAGCGCCATCTGTTCTTTATTGGTATGCAACTGGAAGAAAAATATATCACAGCAATTTACAAGCTCTCAGAAAAGGAAAAAAAAAAAAGACTTGCAGTCTAAACTAGGCCATCCTAAATTGCTGCCAATTAGTATATCTGCATCAGCCACAATTACCTGTTAGAAAATGTTGTATATTATAAAGCCATCTAGATCTTCCTCTGCATAATTTGAAGCACTGTTGTATAGAGCCATTTATTCATTTTGCAAAGCTGAAATGAGCTCCAACATTGTGCTAGTAATAAGATAAAATTAGTCCACATCTCAAATTAAACGGCTTCTAAAGACCAATAATATGATTAATAGCCAATTTATGTCAGCCAATATGTTTGTTTTTTTTTTAAATCCAAATTAAAAATAATGATAAAAATGTTGACTTTGTTTGTGGTGTTGTTCATTATACTTACAGACAAGGTATGACTACAGAGCTGGCAATGGCACACATGCTGCTTTGTCTGAAAATACTTTCCCCTCTGTATGCATTCAAAGGAGTAACAAATTGCCAGGTGTGTCAAAAGGAATTTTAAAAATCCAGCAATGGATTATTATTTTCTTAATTCCATTGGGTTTGTTGATATCTCTGTGACCAAATGTGACAAAACTTGTCAGGAATCATTCTCTCATCCAGGAGGATGTCTAAGAGTACTTTTTATTTGGAGAAAAAACAATCAAGCACCAGCATGTAATGTCCCTTATTATCTCAGGCCCCACATGCACTGTTATTCCATATTACCATATCTTATATCTTTCTGTAAATTGGAACACCATACCTTAAGGAGCAAATTTACTTACCTTGAAGTTGCGCCAGCTTTGGCTTCGCCGCACTTCTCCGCAATTCGCCAGGAGTAAATTCGTCAGGGCTGTGCAAAGTCACAAAGATCTAAAGTTGTGCACAAGTTAACGATCATTTGTGAAGTTGCGCTATGATGTTACGATCAGCAGTTCGAAGTTACGCTAGCGTTTGGAAATTTGCATACTGCGTGCAGTTAAAGTACAACAATAGTCGTATATGCAGCAGAAAACACATTACACAACACAAGGCCAGAGAACCTTAATGAATATATTCTAATGCCATACACATGTGCCCACAGTATAGTTTAGGTGCCATATGATATCAAATATGTAGGGGGGAAGGAGGGTACCTTAAAAAAAAATTCGATCTTTTTCAGCCTATCACCCTATAAAAAGGAAAATACGCCAGCGTTTTTTTGGGACATAGAACCATCCCTATCTACTCTATTGCACTTCGCCTGGTCTGAGGTGGCGAAGTAAAGTCTGGTGCAAGAGGTAACATTCACGAAAATCCGCAAGTTAGTGAATTAGCGTAGTTACGTCCCTTCGCCTGGCGTAAGGGTGCGAAGTAGCGCTAGAGTAGGTCCACTTCGCTAGTGAATTTACGCCAGCACCGGTTAGTAAATCAACGAAGTGGCAAAATGACGTCACGCTGGCAATTTATGCAAGCGTTAGCCACTTCGCCCTTTAGTAAATTTGCCCCTAAGCCTGCTATGTTCTTGTGGTAACATGGGTGTGGTTTAAAGTGGGTGAGGTTTAAAAACAGGGAGTGGTCAACACTGGCTTCCATTATCAGCCCTCCACTATGTAGGCCTGAAAAATTTCGTCCCTCTGTACCACATAAGTTGGACAGCACTGATCTAAATAATCCTTACCTTTTCCAGGTGGCATGTTTACAAGCTGGAATTGGAAATAATTTGTATGGCTTTGCCCCTGGTTTAAAAAACGAAAAATATTGGGAATCAGTCTCCTTTACAGCAAAAAAATGTTTTGCAACATCTACAAATTTTCCAGTTGACACTGGGTAACTCAACTTGTTACTTGATTGGCTTGTGGTGTGTAAAGCAAGGCATGAAGCTGAGCCTCCAATAGAATTCCCCCCATTGCGCCCCCTGGCTCTTGCAAATGATTCATCTCAAACTGACGTCTCCAGTTAGGAGATTCCCTATACTACATCGATCATCTTCCTATTATATTAGACGGGGTGATTACTCTGCTTTTGGCTTGGTAATTTTATACTTAATTTTGTACTTAATGGATACAGTACTAATCACATTAAAAAACAGGGAGATAACTGTAAGCCGAGCATGCATTCTCTAACTGTAAGATCCTTTACGTTATCTGAATTCAGCATCAAACACCTAAACAGCACTATGTCCACCCTCAAAAGATTGATTACAATGAAATGTCAGCAAGATAAAATTGCAATGTATTCTGCCAACATCAGATAACAGCAATATGGCTGACATTACATTAGTAAGCAGGATTTTTTTTAAGTGAATCCTCTTGTAATTCAGTTTGTGCTGCTTATTTTAAAATTCTATGGGGTGCAACAGGAGCGTTTTCTGGAGGGTTAACACCTTTAAGATACATGACAATTCTTACGTCTAATAGAAAATCATGTAAACGTTAAATTAACCCAATAAGCTAATTTTTCTTGCATTAAGGATTAATTATATGTTAGTTGGGATCAAGTACAAGGTACTGTTTTATTATTACAGAGAAAAAGGAAATAATTTTTTAAAATTTGGATTTCATTATAATGGAGTCTATGGGAGACAAACAGTAATTCTGAGTCCCCGTATATCAATGCCTGAAAAATATATTGTCAAAAACTAGCATGTCCCTTCCTGTTTACCCTGTCTTATTAACCAGGAGAAGACACTGATGTCAGGGAGACAGGCATATACCATATGTACAATAATGAAGGACCAAACAAAAAGTGTTAAAATAATGTTAAAAAATACCATATTTCCCTTGCCTCCAGATGGCGGACTGACTTATAGACTTTATTTTTGCAGGAATGTTCTGTTCAGTTTTATTCACTGACTCACCTGGGAACTAGATTCTATTCGCTCAGTGACTGGTCTGAGAGTGATGACATTATTTGGTGTATTGCACTGTGCTTACTATCACTTTTGATATGTGTTCAAGATGAGATGTGTCTGAGCACACCTTGAACTGACAGCCAATGGGAAACCTACGCTGGATAAAGATCAGGAGCATGATACATGCATTATAAATACAGTAGTAGCCCGTGTTAAAGGGAAATGTTGCCAGTCGATTTGTATATTGTTTTTCCTCTGTGCTTTTTAACTATTGAACTTTTCATTCTGTAGCTCTCCTGCTTGGTATTGAAATAATAATCTGATCTTTAGGGCCCCACTTACCCTAGCAACGGGCAATGGTTTGAATGTCAGACTGGATGATGAATAGAAGACAGTCTGAATACAAATACTAATAATATTAATAAGAATATAACACACAAAAGCTATGAATATCTTGTAAATGATATCTTTATAAACGGTGAGTTCACATGACTCACTAAAATTTGTGTATTATAATAAATAAAGTACCCCCAGTTGCAAAATATGAAGGATATTAGAAAACTCCTCTGTAACTTATAATATCCTTATATTTTACAAGAGGGTGTACTTTATTCACTATATAAACATGATAAAATATTGATAATACTTACATATTAAAATAAAACATTTAATATATCTTGCAACGTTGAAGTCTGTTAAGCTGGCCATAGACGCAAAGATCCGATCGTACAATCGGACTTTCCCATCTCCCGACCTGCCACTAACCATTCCGATCAAATAAAGTAGTAAAAGAGCAGATCAGCCGATGTTCTGCCCCTGACAGCAATCATACGAAAGTTATTTCCGACAAAAGCTAGTGACAGTCTCCCTCTGAAAATCGTATGATCGCCAATACATGCAGAGATATTATCGGCAGCCGACAGAAATCTTTTAACCTGTCCGATCGACCAAACGACCGATCTCCACACACGGTCCAAAAATCATAAGAATCCTCGATTCATATTATCAGATCTTTGTGTCTGTGGCCAGCTTTAGGCACAGATACGGTAGTTTTATCTCATTTGTCTATCACCTATATTAGGAAAAAGATCAATGGGTGTTCAGTCTAATTCCCATATTCACAATTATGGTAACTTAGGTTCCCCTGAAAATAATTCCATTCACTAGAATAATGTTGCCCTCCAGAACACAAAACGTATGTGTTTGTATTGAACATTACACCATAACCTCACTAGGTATATAAATGCTGGTTTGATTTATTTGCATCTCATATTACTTCTTCTGTCGTCTCTGCTTGCTCTGATCCTCACAATATGTCTATTGCAATTTTCTAGCACATGATCTTTTTTCTATCATTATAAAGGTTGAACATTACCCACTAGGGACAGAATATAGTTCTCACAGAAAAAGATGATGAATACACTGTGAAAGATTTTGCATTTAACAAATACACTGTAGGCAGGAAGTACTGTAGAATTAAAACGTGTCAAATATAATGTTTAGCCAGATGACTAGGTGAAGGTTGATAAAACTGCTTTGAAACAATACCATCAGCTTTTCTTGTGACATTGAAAGTTCTCTACAAACCTTCATGCAGACAACAAAATCTGCATTCAGCATAGGAGCACATTTATCAAAAGCACAAACTGTCCTTGCATGGACAAAGTCATAACAAATTAGCTCCTTTAATGCCTTGCCTGTTTACAAGGGCTAAATAAATGTCCGTATTTGATAAAAGGCAAATTTATGTATGTACATTTCAGGGTATTAACTACAGGTACCGTGTTTTTTTATATCCCAGTAAATCAATGCACAAATATATAAAATATGAGATGATTGTAGATTTATATATCTATATCTTTATTAAAGGGGACGTCCACTTTCCATAGCAGTGTTGATACATCCAAATGTGGCAGGACTGCATTTGCTAGAGTTTTCATAATATCAAAGGTAACTCTGAGAACATATCAGAGATGGACACTTCAAGCAATATAGCTTGACAAAACTTCTTTATAGGGGTAGGTGCAGGGGGGTGCTCCAATGAGGAACCTTTCCTTATTTGTGTACATACAGCCCCCTGTTCTTTATTCATGCAATCAACGATCAGGACAGAAAATACATTTATTTCATCCCTAAACCTTATCATCACTATACCTGTTATAATATTGAATATTGGCAAGCAGAAAGTACAGCAATTTTCACTGGAAAAACCTTTTACATAACCAGGAAATCATTTTGCATCAGTTTGGTATACCTTTTTGCAGAGATAGGAAGCACAAGTTGGAGACTTTTCTTTCAATACTTTTATTAGCATTTTACAAAACAGAGACACAGGTAGCCATATGCAATCAGAGAAAAAGAGAAACAGTACAATGAAGTAAAAGTCATATGTACATAAACAAAATCAGGGTGAGGCGATCAAGTACCTGCAACAAGCATAGATCAACATAGGAAAAACAGAAATTGGAGACAGTCGGTACTGTTATCCGTCATATCCCATGCTATGACTAATCCTGTGTAATGTATACCATATGTTAAAACAGAGAAAACAGTACAATAAAAAAAAAAAAAAAAAAAGAAAGTATATAGTAAAGAAAAAGACAACCTAAACTCTAGCCCCATCGAAACATACACTTAATTATGAGAAAATCCCCAATTGACAATGCTTAAATGCTAAGTAGTGCTACATAACCATCAGTCCCATATCTATATTCCAGCCATGGCGTCCATGCTAACACAAACTTACTATGCGAGTCTAAAAGAATACTAGTCAATTTCTCTTGCGACATTATCCAGTCTATTTTTTGTTTAGTTATGTCAATAGATATTTGTTTAGTCTTCCAAGCTCCCGCTATAGTTTTCTTAGCTGCAGTCATAATCGCAGTAAACAATTGGAATTGAACCTTTGAAAGTACCTCAGGTTGTTTACCTAAGAGAGCAGTTACTGGATATTTCGGGATCACCACCTGGAATATAGAATGTAACATGGTGAAGATACGAATCCAAAACCTTTGGACGGATGGACACTCCCACCAGATGTGGAACATGGAACCCACCTGCCCACAACCTCTAAAACAAGCCGGATCCGCTGTAGGAGCAAATTTGGCAATACGAGCTGGGACCAAATACCATCTAAGTAAAACTTTGTAATTGACCTCCAATAAAGAAACATTTTTGGAAGATTTCATAGTGTTGATCCAAATTGATTGCCAGTCCTCCCTATCTATTTGACACTGGAAGTCCTTCTGCCAGGAGCCAGTGTACACTAAGTGGGAAGGGTCAACATCTTCGTAGAAATTGGTATATAACAGTGAGATCACTTTCTTTGCGTGGGGGTGCTTCAGACACCAATGTTCAAAGAAGGTAGGTGACTTACTCGCCAACGGACACTGGTCCCACTGGGAGTGAGCAAAGTGCAATAATTGTCTCATGCGGAAATGCTCTGCCAGCGGAACCGAATACTTATGTATAAGGTCCTGGGGGGTATAAGGTTTAGTTGAGGTATATAAGTGCCCCAAGTTTTGTATATTAGCTAGAGACCACCATGTAAAGACCGAATTCTGTACCCCAGGGTTAAACAAAGGGTTACCCCATAATGGCATAGCAGGGGAATGAGGTGCTTGTAACTTAAATTTTTTACTAACAGAATCCCACAATTTCAACGTATGACGTAGACAGACACTCCCTGCAGGTGGACGAAATTTAGGAGGACACCAAATCAAAGCGGCCGGGGAATATGGAGCAGAATAAGCCTCTTCTAGAGAAACCCAAAGGGGGGTATCGGTTGTGGAATGAAATGCTAGAATCTGGGAAACTTGGGCCGCTTTATAATAAAATAACCAGTTAGGGAGACCAAGTCCCCCTCGATTCCTAGGGCACATCAGTATCGACTGGCGAACTCTGGATGGCTTCTGGGCCCAAACAAATCTGAGAATTTTAGCGTTAAAACGGGATAAATCATCTAAAGGGATTGGCACAGGAAGCGTCCGGAAAAAGTACAAAATTTTTGGTAAAATTGTCATCTTTATCGAATGGATTCTGCCTATCCACGAAATATGATGATGTTTCCATTTATTAAGTAAAGCGAACAAAGTTTTAAATAATGGGAGGTAATTATATTTATACAATGTATCATGCGTAGCTGTCAATTTAACTCCTAAAATCGAAATAAAGTGGGGATGCCAAGTGAATTCAAAGTTAAGCTGCAATAATTTAACCGCTTCAGGGGACAGATTAACATTCAGTGCTTCAGTCTTATTATGATTGATTTGGAGACCCGATATAGCTCCAAAGACCTCTAACTGTCTAAACAGGTTTGGGACGGAGGTGAGAGGGTTAGAGATCACCAGAGTTAAGTCGTCTGCAAATAAGCTAACCTTGTGCTGAATACCAGCTACCTCCACACCTTTTATATCAGCATCAGCCCGAATCGCTGCAGCCAACGGCTCAATAGCCAAGTTGAACAGGATTGGGGAGAGGGGGCATCTCTGGCACGTTCCCCGGTATATTGGAAAGACAGTTGAAGGAAATCCCATAATATTGACTATCGCAGATGGATTGTGATATAAGGACTTGACCCAAGTCATAAAATTCCCCCCGAAACCCCATCTCCCCAGTGAATAATACAAATAGTCCCAATGGAGGGAGTCGAAAGCCTTACGAATATCCAATTTCAGCAGCATCGTTTTAACTCCAGATAATTTAGCATGATGAGCCAACAAGATAAGGCGTCTAATTGCATCAGCTGCCTGACGACCAGGGACGAAGCCCACTTGATCCCTATGGACTATCTGGGGGAGAAAAGAGTTAATTCTAACGGCCAAAATTTTCCCCAAAAGTTTAACGTCTGTGTTTAAGACCGAAATAGGCCGGTAGTTTTTGCAATCTGACGAATCTGAATCAGGCTTAGGGACAGCAGAAATTTTAGCTTTCAACGTTTCTTTTTGGAATTCCCCTCCTACTTTAAGCTCATTCAACATGGTAGTTAAATGAGGACCTAACTCATTGAGGAATTTTTTATAGTAGACATTGGGGAGGCCATCAAGTCCTGGAGCTTTACAAGTGTCTAATTGTTTTACAGCCTGTTGGACTTCCTCCAACGTAATATCATCTTCCATGTACTGGACCTGATCGGGAGTCAAAGATGGAATAGTAAATCCCCTAAAGAATTTGTCATATGTCTCCACAGACACCCGACCAGGTTCAGAATACAATCTCCGGTAAAAATTTGCAAATTCAGTAGCTATCTTACTCGGATTACCCGTCAAGGAACCCTGAGAGGACCTAATCCTATGAATCTGGGGAGGGGTAATACGCTCATTCAACTTACGGGCTAGCATCTTACCCGGTTTGTCAATACAACAATACATTTTATTTTTAGCCCATCTCAATTTTTTTTCAGCATTGGTTGTCATCAGTAAATCCAAATCCTTCTGAAGCTGTCTAATTTGCCTAGAGAAGTCTAACAAAGGGGAGTCGGTCTGCTGGGAGATCAATTTATCTAATTCCCGTTGTAAAGATTTTAGTTTGGATTCTCTATCTCGCTTTCGTCTAGAACCTAGCTGGATAAATTTACCCCGGATGACTGGTTTATGAGCTTCCCATAACAGCACACGTGAGGAAACTGAACGCTCATTCTCAACAAAGAACGCACCTAAAGAGTCCCGGATGGTAGAGACTACTTCAGGAATACTCAACAAAGATTCGTTAAGTCTCCAAAACCTAGATATTGGTCTCTCCATAATACTAGACAAAGTAATCAGAACCGGACAATGATCAGACCACCCAATATTCAACATTTTGGCGGAACGAATAGATGGAACCAGGGTGGAGGAGAGAAAAATGTGATCAATTCTGGTGGACACTTTGTGTGGAGCAGAATAGTGGGAAAATTGGAGAACCTCCGGGTTACGTTCTCTCCATGCATCAATCAAATTATGGACATTTAACAGGGATCTAAATGCTATTGGCTCTTTATGATACGTAGAACTGTCCGACTCCTGAACTCTAATAATCATTGAACGGTTCCTGGGCTTGGTCCCAAATCAAGTTAGAATCTCCACACAAAATCAATTGCCCTTTCTGCAGTTCCTGACATTTATGAAACAAGTTGTCTAGAAAATCCAACTGGTGGGTATTCGGAGCATAATAAGATACAATAGTAAGCGAGGAATCAGTAATTAAGGCCAAGGCAATTATATAGCGGCCCTCTGGGTCAACATAAGTTTTCTCAATAGTAACAGCTAGGCTAGAGTGGAAAGCGATAGCAACACCCTTGGATTTCGTTTGACTGGTAGCCAGGAGCACCCTTGGGTAACGTTTATGGAAGTATTTAGGGTAGGAGGAGTGGGAAAAATGGGTCTCCTGCAAGCATAAAATATCCACATGCAGTGAGGCGAAATATGTAAAGGCTTTGGTCCGTTTAACTGGCGAATTTAACCCCTGGGCATTAACACTAAGAATTTTAGTAGTCATGATGGGACTTAATAATGAGCATTAGGTGAATAACCATATGGCTGGAAGACTCAGTGGGGACATAAATCAGAGGGACTGTCACAGGTAAAACATGCAGCATGTAATCACATGGTAAGATAGCATTCAGTGGGACCCAGAGTAGACTGTCAATAAGATCAATAAACATATAAAAACAAATAAACCAACATTTTACAAAAAAACAAAAATTTCCATAATATAAGGAGGATAAAAGAAACCAAATCAGAAAGTCTCCTGGCCTGCCTGGGAAACTTCTCATGGTTCACTCCCAGTGAGGGGGAAGCAAAGGCCAGCCGGCACTTACTGGTATAATATACAAACAGTGATCCAAAGTGCGGAAACACCGCAAAAAACACCTGGCACGGTGAAACAAGAAAAACTGCAAATTGTAGACATCTTGAAGTAGTGCAGGCGTACACCACAAGTTAAGACCTCACGACGAGCCCGCAATTCTTGAGATCTGGACTTCACTTCAGAGTGTCTGGCAATAGGGCCTGGATTAACTCTGTAATGGACTGCGGAAGATCAGTAATAGTCTCTGGTAGACCTCGAATCCGTACATTATTGCGCCGTGATCTATTATCAGAATCCTCAATCTTTTCCTGCATCTCCAGGACCTCCGATTGTAGTGAGACAATATCTTGCTCATGAGAGTCTACAACTGTGATTAGGTCATCAACCTTAGACTCGACATCAGAAGTACGCTGGCCTAATTCTGCTACCTGCTTTGTGAGGTCTGAGGAAATTTTAGCTGCAGTGGCGTCAAGCTCCTGCTGTAATAAAAGCTTAAATTTACCCAACAGTACCTCATCAGATGTCCGAGCTGTGTCCTCGCCCTCCTGGGCTAATGGAGGTTGACTGTCGAATAGGCTAGATTGCGAAGCCATTGGGGAGGTCTGTTGAGCAGTAGCAGCAGGAGTAGGCCGTAATAGAAAGTCCGACACCGGCCGTGACGCAGCAGGTGAAGATTGAGCTTTAGCCCCTTTGCGCCTGGATCGTCGGGACCGCTGACTTGCCTATAATAGATCGAAGTCGAGAGGTAAAAGAGAGTCGTCAGAAGCTGTTGCGGCTCGGTTATAACGCCACCGGATGCTGAAAAGTGCCGAGCTGGTGCGGAGCTGCCTCAAGGTGCGGCCATCTTGGACAGCGCGCGCATGCGCCCCCCAAGTTGGAGACTTTTATGCAAGGATTATATCTCCTTTAATGCAGCTGGTTTAAATAGAGAGGTCTGTAGAAAATACAATCTTAGATATTAAATACCATCAACCCAGAGTTATGTGGGATAACATTCAGATATTTTCCTAAGGAAATATCATTCTTGCCTTTTTCTATATGACCTGTTCTAATCCTTTGTGGGTAAACACCTATTACATCAGTCTGAATAGACAAAATATTAAAGGAGAACTAAACCCTAAAAAGTAATAAGGCTAAACATGCCATAATTAATATACTGAACTTATTGCACCAGCCTAAAGTTTCAGCTTCTCAATAGCAGCAATGATCCAGGATTTCAAACTTGTCACAGGGGGCCACGATCTTGAAAAGGGTCTGTGACACTCACATGCTCAGTGGGCTCTGAGCAGCTGTTAAGAAATTAAGATTAGGGATCATCACAAATTACCAAGCAGAAAATGAGGATTGCCGGTAATATAAGATGATGGTACAAGGCTGATTATTAAATTCTGCCATGTAGTAATTATCTATATTAATTACTAATCAGCCTTATATTGTGACATTTCTATTCTATGTGTACTGTATATTGTGAGTGGGTCGCTAAGCTCAGTAAGTGACAGCAGCACAGAGCATGTGCAGTGAATCAGCAGAAAAGAAGATGGGGGGTTACTGGGGCATCTTTGGAGACACAGATCTTTACTGCTAAAAGGCTATGGTCCCATTGGGCTGGTACAGAAGCCCAAATGTACAACATTTCTAGCTTACCTCCTTAGTTAAGCTTTAGTTCTCCTTTAATGGTCAAATACTGCACACCGTTAAATGAAACATGAACTTTCCAAAAATTGTTGCCCCCACCTAAATGTTGCTAGACTATAGCTCCCAACTAGAATTATCATCTGGGCAGTATTTTACTGGCCTGGCTAGTAAAAACTATTCTTGATACCGATATTAATTTTTAGGCAGACCTACTCCCAACATACTACAACATACTATAAGGGGTTAACACGGTGGTTCACCTTTAAGTTAACTTTTAGTGTTTGAAAAAATAGTTAATTCAAAAAAATTTTCATTTGGCCTTAATTTTTGTTTCATTTTTGGATCATTTGCTTTCTTCTTCTGACCATAAGGCTACACATTTAAAAACCACAGAAAAATTCAACCAAGTGCAATTTGTCTCAGAATATCACTCTCTACATCATACTTAAGCTTAATTTAAAGGTGAAAAATTCCTTTAAAGCATGCATTGCTGTAGCCAGGTAAATGCTGTATGGATTGTTCATTGATTTTACCAGGTCACCATCTTGGATTTTGTTAAGTGTGTCAGTGACACTGCACATACTCAGTGTGCTCTAGGCAGCTTTTGAGAAGCTAAGCGTATGGGTTGTCAAAAATGATCAAGCTGAAAATAGGTTTGTCTGTTACAGAAGCTGATGCTACATGGCTGCTTAAGAAATTGTTATACTTAATGCACTGAACTCTGAGTATTTATTCAATCTAAATGGGAATTAACTGATAATTAGCGATGTATTGACTTATATTCTATATGTACTGCATATTGTGAGTAGGCCCCTATGCTCAGGTAAGTGACAGCAGTATATGCTGGGAATCAGCAGAAAAGAAGATGGGGAGCTACATCCTCATATGCTCAGATCTTCACTACTAAAGGTCCTAGAAAACAAAGCCCAAACCTTAATGTATAATATTTCTAGTCGACTTTTTCTGAAGCTTTAATTTTTTGTATAGGCTGATAGCAGATGGAACATTTTGCTCCCAGTTCTAAATCTACTCAGGGGCCGGAGATAAACAGTTGGAAAATCCCTTTGTATAGAGGTTACTCTAAATCTTCACCAGTACAACATTTGAATCATGCAAAAATGTAGAAGGCAATATGGCACGATTATGCAATCCAAATATTTTACCAGTAGAGCTTCGGATAGATTAAATACAAAGGTATTTTCCAGCATTTTGTTCCTTGCACTGGAGGAGATTAAGCATTGGCAACAAAATGTCCTATCTGCCATTACCCTTAGGGTAAGGTCACACTGAGCATTTGTGTTCTAAAATGAAAAATCGCCGGCGCTAAGCACCGGCGATTTTTAATTCTAGCCAGTGCAAGAGTGAGGGGAGGCGTTCGGGGAGATTGGTCGCCATAAAGACGAGGCGATTAGTCGCCAGGCGACTAAAACTCCCCAAAACGCCCAGTGTGACCTTACTCTTAAGGCAAAGGCAAAGTTGCTGTTATACTGGCCACAAAAACTGACAGTCTCAGAAACGCCTCTTGAACCTGCCCTTAAAAATGCAGATGAGCTGAATGAGGCCTGCTTCAGACAGATTTATTTAAAGCAAATAATTACTCATCTGCCATGAGGTGACCTCTTGCACACGAACAATGATAAAGTAATTTGGAAGATATCAAGTATATTTCTTTTCTGCTTAAAGAAAATCATATTAGCCTCAATACAGAATATAGAATATTAAGTGTTACATTTGCATAAGCTGAGCTGATCATCCCTACCATATCTTTAATGCTAAAAGGACCTTACAGTAAACGCATGATATTTTAATAAGACTTGTCTTCTTAAAAGGTAATTTAGGGTATATTGTTCTGCTTGGATTACAAGGTTAATTGGCATTGGCTCAGAGTGCTGAATCCTGAAAAGTTAAGGGTTCTTAATCATGGAAAATAACAAAGTAGAGATTTAGAAACTACCCTCTCAGAAATCCACCTCTAAGCATTTGCTCAACTGTGATAGACACCATGGCATCAGAATAGGAAATCATTAACCTCTGTAAGAATTCTTTCCTATCAGGGGTATTTTGTTATATTTTTATTAGCATAGGTATTAGTTCATATTTCAAGTGGAGAAAAGTAGCAAAGTAATTTGACCATGAAAATGGCACCACACTAATTCCTTTTTCTCATTGTGATAGATGAGGGCATCACCTTTGATTGCAACCTAGCTGTGAACAATTTAGATTTCTTTCATAGGAGAAATGCATTTGCAATTACACAAATGGCGTAATCCTAACATTAGCATTCTTTCCATTCTCAATGTCAGGGAAGGACAGAGCATAAGTCAATACGTCAAGCCACGGAGCAGTAACTAAATTGACACACTACATGCTGGGCTACTATTAGCTTGTTGGGAACTTTATTGTCCTTTCACGCTTTGCTATCAAATAAGCTCTTTCACCAACAACGCAATTATCAAAAAAAGAAAAGGTAAATCATTTCCAGAACAATATACATTTTTGTCTGTTACTTGATGAAGGTTTTATAGCTGGAAGAATAATGCATGTTTACTCTTTCTGTAGGAAGTTGCTTTTAATAAATAATTCATACTAATGTGTCAGCAAGTAATAACACTGCACAATATAGTGGCAGAAGAGAGAAAAACACACACAGAGATATGTGCCTAGTTATGCAATGAAATTATATACATATTCACCAAAATATGCAAAGGTCAAAAAGACAGTTATAAAGCAAAGTCATTAGGGGTGGATTAAGTAGACCTTAGGCTTTGTGGCCTCCTTCCCACCAATACTGCCTAGCCTTACAGTTCTGACCAGTATAACATGAAGCTGATACTATGAATGTCATAAATTTTATACTCTCCTACTGTAGCGCTGTATTCCATTGACAGGGTTATGGAATGATAGATGGCAGCCACAGGTATGAACACAGAGCTGTTATGTGGAATGCAGGCACAAGGAAGGGCTAAGACAATGAGTTATCGCAGTCCAGGTATAGGATCTGTTATCCAGAATGCTGAGGACCTGGGGTTTTCCAGGATAATAGACCTCTCACGAAATTTGGATCTTCATACCTTTAGTCTACTAGAAAATCATGTAAACATTAAATAACCAAATAGGCTGGTTTTGCTTCCAATAAGGATTAATTATATTTTAGTTTGGATCAAGTATAAGATGATACTATCAGTGAACATTTTATGTACAGACTACTACCATTTTGCACATTATAATGATAGTGTAGTCCAAATGTGATATACAATTAGAAACATGGCTGCTGGTATCTCCATTATATTATACAACGAGAACAGTGGGAAAGGCATATTATTAAGTGAGCATATTATTAGCATATTATTTAGTGAGAGCAATGGGTAAAGGGATCCCTAGCACATTATTGATCCAAGAAAATATACAGTCAAAGCAATAGGTAATAGCATCCAAGTCAGCATCGGACTGGAGGGCCCGAGGCCCACTGGGGCTTCTGCCACAGGGACCCCCACCCCCGCGCTGAGCCCTCTGACCCAGCTGCAAGCCCCTTTCTGGCCCCCCTGCAAACCTGTCCTCTACGTGCGGCTACAATTAGGGTTGTGGGGGAGATCAGGGGACAGTCTGGGCCCATGCATGCAGCAGACAGGTGCAGGTTTGGGTCACGGGGCCCACCGGGTTTTTAACCCTATGTTCCACCGACCCAGCCTGACCCTGTCCAAAGTACATGATAAACTAAAGACAATAGGTAATAGAATAGCCTCAACACAATGTATAGTGACAAGTAATAGCACTGAGTGAGCAATGGATAACAGAATAGCATCTAGTACATAATGAAGTTACAGGTAATAAGAATGAAAGCAATGGATAATGACAAATGGAATTTGTTGAGAATTACAGACTGGCACAAAACAGACCTCAGTCAAAAAAAATTTTTTGACTGGGTCTGTATTGTGCCAGCCTACAATTCTTAACAAGGTCCAATGATTACCCTTTTAACTGAAGGTCTGGGCATGTACAACTGGACCCAGCATTTCATGTGGTGAGTCTACCAAATCATTTGGAACTGATTATTTTTGTTTTACAAATGGAATAGCATACCCAGCATATAACAAAGTAAAATAAATAAACGTTATCTCCAGTATGTTATACAGTGAGCATTATGGGTAACAGCATCACCATCATATTATACAATGAGAGCAGTGGTTCCTGCAAGAAAAATACACAGTTTGTGTCACTGACAACTTAATAACACTAAACTGTGGCCATTGGCATTCCAAACACATTTTAAATGATGAGGCACTGGCACTCCATGAACTTTATATAGCAAGTAGCAATGGGTCTATGGCACTACAAGAAGTATGTACAGTGAGAGGCAGTGGTAACTGACACTGAATAACATTATTTACATTGAACTGCAATGTTCCACAGAAAGAGTGATAGTAGGTCCTAAAACCCCAATATATATATTTATATACACAGCAAGAATCAGTGGACCTTCACACTCCAAAAAAGCATATACAGTGAGAAGCAGTGGTGTCTGCAACTCCTGACAACCCCATCCCACAAAAATAACCAAGTGATTTTTCCTCTATGTCACATAGACATGGAGATGTTTTGGCCAGTTTTGGGCCCTTAAAGCAATGAGCGTTGAATGGTAGACAAGATTGTAGTAAAATGTGTTATACAAAGTTGTG
The DNA here is from genome assembly GCA_038501925.1 of Xenopus petersii. Classification (NCBI taxonomy): domain Eukaryota; kingdom Metazoa; phylum Chordata; class Amphibia; order Anura; family Pipidae; genus Xenopus; species Xenopus petersii. The sequence continues at coordinate 110,675,141 of CM076682.1, read as the reverse complement.
TTATACAAAAATGTGTTGTACAAAGTTGTATTATACGAAAATGTGTTATACAAAGTTAAAATTACAATAGCTTACTGTCTCATAAAGAATGAGGCATAGTTCCAGTAATTATTCTGTACACTGTACATACAATCTTCTGAACACGGTCCATGCCATTATTTATTAGGGAACCCCTCCATCTTTCACATGACTTTATCTACAGGCAATCTTGTTACCAGTGATGCCTTAATGCTAACTGCAGGCAGACACTCACATTTCTGAGTTTGTCAGTTGGAGTTAGGGTGTAGGAGAGTGTGGATGTGCAGGAAATAGACATACATGGGGTTATTTACTAAATCTCAAATTTATCTATGAGGCTTTTTGGGGCAAAAATGAATTGTTTATGGATACCCTTATGCTGAAAAGCCTGAATCGGAGTAGTTATATTATTGTGGCTATTTTTTTTACTTATGTTTCTATTCAGCCGTCTACTATCAAACATATAGCAGTGTAAACGCCTTAAGAATGCTCTAACAATCTTCCTTATTTCCATCTAGGATGGGACCTGGCCAAGAGAGCAGCATCGTGTCATGGCACTGAAACAAAAAATGTTGGTTTCGGCAAAGAGAGCTGCAGTGTGTTGGTCTCCCCCAGAAAAGAGAGCTGCAGTGTGTTGGTCTCCCCCAGAAAAGAGAGCTGCAGTGTGTTGGACTCCCCCAGAAAAGAGAGCTGCAGTGTGTTGGTCTCCCCCAGAAAAGAGAGCTGCAATGTGTTGGTCTCCCCCAGCAAAAAGAGCTGCAGTGTGTTGGTCTCCCCCAGAAAAGAGAGCTGCAGTGTGTTGATTCTGGCAAGAGTTGCATTGTGTCATTGGCAATGAGAGATGCAGTGTGTCAGATCCTGAAGAACACAGAAGAAGAAACCTTCAAAACAACATTTTAACACCCTTAAGGGGTAATTCACTTTCCAAACAACGTTTTTCTTTCTGTTTCCTTGAGTTTTGGAAGAATGTCATGATCTGAAGATAAGATTAGTTGTAAAGTTAGATTTTCATACATTTTTCTACTGATTCTTCTATTCAGTCCCTCTAGTGTTCCCCTTCCTTACTAGCAAACATATATCCAACAGGGGTAGCTTGTTGATCCAGTGCAACCTTCCAACTGCCGTTAAGGCCTATTGCACATTTGCTGTTTTCACCACCATGGTGCACTCAATGAAGAAGCATCACTGGGGTTTAAATGCCATGTGTGTCATAGCCCTTAGGAGTTAAGAAGGAATTATTTCCCCTCCAAATTGCAAATTGACAAGGGTTTTTCTCCTTCCTCTGGATTAACAGAGATAAATGTATTTCATTCGGGCGTGCCTTGCATTTAGGCATCCCCCAGTAAAATATTATTACCAGCAAATGGAAAACAAAAAACACAGGAAAGTATGGTTTCTGCATATCAGAAGATATCGGTGAAATATATGTGCAGAGGCCTATTTATAAGTAGCTTGTACTTGATGGTAACTAAGCTGCAGAGTCCATATTGGTGGCAAAACAATCCTATTGGGTTTATTTAGTATTGAAATAGTTTTTAGTAGAATTGGGGGGTTATTTAAGTCCGAATTTATCTCAATATTTTCAACTCTGATGTAATTATTACATTTTCCTGAAAATTAGTTTTGTGGTAAACATATCACATTTTCATGATTTTTTTAACCGATTTTCAAGATTTTTTTTTGGAATTTTCAACCGAAAATGTCGAGGTATTGCACGAAACCCAGCGCACATCAAAAAATCATTGGGACTTCTCCCATTGACTTATATGCAACCTTGACAGGTCTGAGATGCTGGATTTTCAGATTCGGACTTTTCCATCCTCGGGGTTTAATAAATTCAGAAAAATTTGTGATTTTTTAAAGTCTGATTTTATAAAAAGAAAAAGACAAATTTTTCATGATTTTTGCATTCAGAGTTTAGTAAATAACCCCTTTAGGGTTTGGTGATCCAAATTACAGAAAAATATTTTAACCAGAAAACCCCAGGTCTCAAACAAAAAATGGAAACCCACAGAAAATTGTCTTAAAGTGTTTGTGTACATCATACTAATGGGGTTATTTATTAAAGGTCGAGTTATATTTTCTGAAAAATTCAAGATTTTCAAGATTTATTATGCCCCGTAACTGCTAAAAGCCCAAATCCGAAAATATTCCAACTAAAACCTGTAAAACTTGCCATACTCTCTGTTTAGCAAATTGGTGATGTGGTGATTCTAATTTTGAAATTCTCCCTAAATCTGCTTGCTGGCAACCACTCTATCTTTATTTTTAGTTACTTTGAAAAAAGTAGGATTTGCTGTAATTTATATCAATGCATAGTATAAAATGTTTATTTATAGCACCAATCCCTCAACCTGTTTTTAAGACTCAACCTTCAAAGCAATTTGCAGCCACATAATCATAATATTTGTAGCTGGTCAACCACAAAAATTAACTCATCTCTAGTCAAGATGCAACTGCTTTAACTGCTAATCCTAGTGAGTTTTAAAGCAATCAACTAAATTTGATACTAGTCTGTACCAAATTGCCCTTTCTTACTTTGAAACCCTGGATTATGGTATTAATGGTTGCTTCCGCTAACATGTTCCTTAAAGTTACATAGTTACATAGTTGAATTGGGTTGAAAAAACACAAAGTCCATTAAGTTCAACCCCTCCAAATGAAAACCCAGCATCCATACACACACCCCTCCATACTTTAACATAAATTATATATACCCATATCTATACTAACTATAGTAGAGTTTAGAGTTTAGTATCACAATAGCCTTTGATATTGTGTTTGTCCAAAAATTCATCCAAGCTATTCTTAGGCATTAACTGAATCAGCCATCACAACATCACTCGGCAGTGCATTCCACAACCTCACTGTCCTGACTGTTAAGAACCACCTACGTTGCTTCAAATCTATAGTTCTGCGCAATTTAGTATCATCTGCAAAAATAGAAACAGTACTTTCAATGCCCACCTCCAGGTCATTAATAAACAAGTTGAAAAGCAAGGGACCTAGTACAGAGCCCTATGGTACTCCACTAACAACACTGGTCCAATTAGAAAATGTTCCATTTACCACCACTCTTTGTAGTCTATCTTTTAGCCAGTTCTCTATCCAGGTACAAATACTATGTTCCAGGCCAACATTTCTTAATTTAACCAGTAACCTTTTGTGTGGCCCTGTATCAAATGCTTTAGCAAAGTCTACGTAAATCACATCCACTGCCATCCCAGAATCGAGGTCCCTACTTACCTTCTCATAAAAAGAAATTAAGTTAGTCTGGCAAGATCTATTACGTATAAAACCATGCTGGCACACACTCATAGTATTATGATTTGCTATAAAGTCCAGTATCTTATCCTTTATTAACCCTTCGAAAAGCTTTCCTACCAGTGACGTCAGACTAACTGGCCCATAGTTTTGAGGCTGAGAACGGGATCCTTTTTTGAATAGAGGCACCACATTAGCAATTCGCCAGTCTATCGGCACTATGCCAGACCTCAATGAATCCTGAAAAATTAAGTACAGAGGTTTGGCAATCATAGAGCTAAGCACCCTGGGATGAATACCATCTGGCCCCGGACCTTTGTTAATCTTAACATGTTCTAGTCTCTTTTGAATTTCCTCATGTGTGAACCATGCATCATAAGTTGTATTACTAGAATTTTGGACTATTAAGAAGGAAACCTTCATTAACTGGTTCCTCATTTGTGTAGACAGATGAAAAATATAAGTTCAGAATCTGTGCTTTTATTTTGTTTTCATCAACCAGCTGACCCCCTCTGATACTAAAGGTCCCATCCCTTACTGCTTAATTTTTTTACTATTAACATATTTAAAAAAATAAGTTTGGATTTTTTAACTGGTTGCTGCAATATCCTTTTCCATATCAATTTTAGCTTGCCTTATAGCCTCTTTGCATGATTTATTGGCCTCCTTGTACCTTATAAATGATTCGGCTGTCCCAGCTAACTTGAAAGCCTTAAAAGCACGCCTTTTCTTACCCACCTCAATACCAACGCTTCTATTGAACCAAAAAGGTTTTGCTTTGCAATGACGTTCCTTGCTTACAAGGGGAATATACTGACAAGTATATTTATTAAGCAGCATTTCATTTTTGTTCTGTGTTTAACCCTGTGAAAAGCATTTCCCACTTAATATGTTGCAGAGATGCCCTTATACTGTCAATGTTTGCACGTCTGACAAGCAGTGTTTTAGTTAAGCCTTTATAGTATTGCTTCTGCAACAGAATCTCAAAGGAGACCATGTTATGATGACTATTCCTGAAATGCTCACCCACCCAAATATTAGAGATGAGTTCAGTATTATTAGTTATTACAAGGTCCAAAGGTGAGTTCTTCCTAGTAGGTTCTTGAACGAACTTGAATAAAAAGTTGTCATTCAGCATATTTACAAACCTACTAGCTTTTTCTGTCTTGGCAACCCCATTACCCCAGTCAATGTCTGGATAATTGAAGTCACCCATAGCAACAACTTGACCCAGCTGTGAAGCCACTTGTATCTGCAAGAGTAGCTGGGCTTCATACTCAACACTTATACGAGGTGGTTTATAGCATACACCAATAATAATTCTCTTTGTAACCTTTTGCCCAATCCAAATCTCTACCCAGAGGGATTCTACACCCTCATTTTTTGCACAGTAAAAAATCCGTTTCCACACCAGAGGCCAGAGTTGTATGTTCTAGATCTTAAATGCCCTATGCTTAGGAGTATGCATTACTTGCCACTATGCAGCAAGAAAGAGAATCCTAGTGAGTTTTAAAAGCTTACAACTAAATTTGATACTAGTCTGTACCAAATTGTCCATTCTTACTTTGAAACCCTGGATTATGTTATTAATGGTTGCTTCCGCTAACATGTTCCTTAAAGTGTTTTACACAGTAAAAAATCCTTTTCCACACCAGAGGCCACAGTTGTATGTTCTAGATCTTAAACGCCCTATGCATAGGAGTATACATTACTTTCCACTATGCAGCAAGAAAGAGAACAAATGACAAATATCTTCCATACTTTGCACCAGCTCATGAGTCTCAAACAATGTCATCATTACAACTGCGACTATAATTGGTTTTTAAAACAACCAATCGAGAAGGAATTGGATTTAAACATGCCGTTTGTTAGTGCAGCACAAAATTTATAATAAACATGTTTAAAGCCAATAGAGGTGTTACATACATTCTATTTATCATGGGGGTGAGGAATCAATGTGACGCTTAGCATTACTTCCAAGTGATAATGATTTCTTTAGGTAAAGGAGGACAACCTTTGATCAGAATACCCTCTTTTCTGATTAAATGTATTGCCTGTCAACACAGCACCCAATTTATATATTTCCGTGTAAATTATTATTTTTGCTGTGATTTATATGCATAGCCTGCCATGGGCTTGTTAGAAAAGTCATTATCTCTGGGATGGAGTGTCACATTTTATTTGAAATAGGTAACATTCCCCAATGGCATTCTGCCACCAGATAGAGAGAAAATATGATTCTTGGTTATGTAAATATATTAAGGAGAATGTTTAAGCTACTAAGCGACTTTTCCATGTTTCAGCGCAATATCTTTTTAGGCTGTTTATTTTGTTTTAGGTTTGGATTCTGACTTAGATTTACATGAATTATACTGTTTCTTTTACTAGCACTTATTTTCAGTAAATATTATGTATATTGGTTTAAAACTGAAATATTTTTCAAAGTTGATGGAAGAAGATATGCGTCCAGTACCCGTCCTTCCCAACATTTTTTCTGTCAATCTTCATGCCACTGTAATGACAGCTTGTGTAAAATATTAATACAATAAAATCACAATAAATGTAAAAATTCTTTTGACTAGTGCCATATACAGAATAGAAAACTTCACATTATAACAATGATATAGGATATTGTACGCTCCTCTATAAAAATTAAAACAAAGTCAACACATAATTCAATGTTATTCAGGCACATTCTAGGAAAAATATTTGCAAGTAATATAATATGTTACCACAAATGCAAAGTTGGTCATGCAATGAAATGCACAAAGTTTGCCAGTCTCTTAAACCTTAGCAGCCAATCAGATGTTACAGCTCTGCAAAATTAGCAAGCACTACATAAATAGATGTTAATAATAATAATAATAATAATGTTTGTTTTTAAAAAGCTGAATAATAAATGCTATAAAGGAAGGTGTTAGTTTTAGTACATTAACACCTTTTTATGCTTAAGATTGCCAGTGCATTCAATGTATGTAGCCTTTTTTATAAGCATACTTTTATATATCAGTATATAGCGTCTGAGCAATCTTGATAAATATTTAAAAGTACTTCTTGTGTACTGACTTTTTGGTCATTTTAAAGAGGCATTAAATCTCCTCGTTCAACATAAGTACAGAGCGCCCTTTTTGCATATTGTTTTAATCATAACAAATAAAAAGCTGTTGTTATTCCTTAAAAACTGCAGCAACTCCATCTTTGGTTCATGCAAGGTAGTAAAAATAATAATATGTCACTAAGTATATTTGAGGGATGGAATATATTAAAACAATGATGCTATGCAAAGTCATGGCCAAACCTATCCCTTGGAAGGTCACATGCTGCCTATAGAGTTCCAACCGGGCAGCCCTTATTATAAGAAAAATTTTAATAAACTCTGTTCAGTCAAACTTTAGTTAACACTTGTTAATGTCAGTGAAAAGTAAATAAATGCACATGTTGTGTTTTGTTTTTTTATTTTAGCTGTCAGCTAATAAAAATTCCGAAGGTACCCGCACTCTGTCCACTTGTATATTCTTGTAGGTGCTTGGTCAATAACATATTTATTTGAAAGTTCAAGATGGACCACCAAACCAATTTCTTCAATCACCAATATTTGATTGCAACATCACTGTGCATCCAACGGCCCACATTAGGGCCTTTATCATCCTGAACTTTTGTATATATATATATATATATATATATATATATATATATATATATATATATATATATATATATATAGTTAGTAGTGTATATGAATAGCAGTGTGGGCACCCAGGTATTACCTTCGTTAATGGTGTGCACCATTGAGTTCCGTATATATATATATATATATATATATATATATTTTGCCACAGTACCAGCACTCCAGACGAAGATAATTCCAGTGGTGCAAGATCAATAGTAGTATATATGTTGCAAAGAGGATCAGCACACACTATATGTCAGGTGAAGAATCTTTTCATTTATTGTGAAATAACATCAAAATCCGACGTTTCGGTCCCACCTGGGGACCTTTTTCAAGGAAGGTCCCCAGGTGGGACCGAAACGTCGGATTTTGATGTTATTTCACAATAAATGAAAAGATTCTTCACCTGACATATAGTGTGTGCTTATCCTCTTTGCAACATATATATATATATATATATATACATATTCCATAGTACCCGCACTCAGACCAATAAAACCAGTGGTGCACGGTCAATAATGTTGATATATATAGAGATGAAGGATCAGCACTCACTGTCACACGGTGGAGAAAGTTGTTTTATTTCATGCAAAATACATCTTTAGCCAAAAAGATGGACAATGATGTATTTCGCATGAAATAAAACACCTTTCTTCACCATATGACAGTGAGTGCTGATCCTTCATCTATATATATTTATATATATATATATATATATATATATATATATAAATACAGTTAGGAGCACTCACGGGTATAGTGATAAAGAGATGTCTTTTATTGGAGTGTTACAAACTACCCCACATCAACGCGTTTCGGTTCTCTCAGAACCGTCGTTCTGAGAGAACCGAAACGCGTTGATGTGGGGTAGTTTGTAACACTCCAATAAAAGACATTTCTTTATCACTATACCCGTGAGTGCTTCTAACTGTATTTATTTGTTTCCCTCTGAGGAGCACCCGGGATTCGATCAACTGAGGGTGAGTGCCGGAAAATCGTATGACTATATATATATATATACATATATATACAAATATATATATATATATAAATATATAAATATATATATATATATATATATATATATATATATATATATATATATATATATACAATTCTAACCAGCCGCACTCGAATCCGTTCTTCTTTGGATAAATTCTGGTGTAGGGTCAAAAGTATAGACAAATCTGTGCAAAAACTCGCACTCCACTTCTGTGATTAATTAAAATGATTTTATTTTGTGCATAGCATACATCAAAAAATTTGGCCCACATTAGAGCCTTTTTTAGTATAATATGCACAAATTAAAATCAATTTAATTAATCACAGGAGTGCGGGTCTTTGAACAGATTTGTATATATATATATATATATATATATATATATATATATATATATATATATATATATATATATATATATATATATATATATATAACCTGTGTTATGATGAGCCAAAATGTAAATCACTTTATAGCAGAGGTTTGCAGTCTTGGGTTTTAACCACCCTTTGTGATGAAATATTTGATCAAGGTTTCCATTTAGTTGGAACAAGGTCAAAAACACATGAGCATAAAAGACATGCTACTCTGTTTTGTGGATAACTTAACCAGAGATAACTACACGTACATGAGAACGGAAACATGTGAAAGCCTTGAAGTAGCCTACATACAAGATCAATTGAACGACACTTGAAAACCTCGAACATTGACTGCAACTTACTAAGTTTTCATAGCCCTTTTTTCAGTACTTCAGCTATACTCACCTCTTAGTAAAGCCAGGCAGATTGCATTCTTTTAGATATTTTATTGCTTTCACATGAATTGTTAGCAGGAATAAATGAAACTGATTTAAGCTTTGCACATTACAAATTTGTTTTACTTTTCGAGAAAAACATTTGAAACTCTAAACAAGCCTATACTGGTATATTAACAGCAACACTGGAGAAAATATGCAGATATTTTTCTGAATTCTTTGAGAACACATGGCCCACAATTTTGGGAAGCCATAAGCTGTTGGAAAGCCCAATTTGACCTGATTCTGCACAGTAAATTACTGAAGGCTCAGTGATCCAAGTGGAGCCACAAACAACTGTTCAAACTCCCACACACCATCATTTCTTTTTCTTGCCAAATCTGAATGATATGAATGGTTAAGAAGGAAAAGATTATTATAAATTAAACCATGGAAAATTAGAGAGTGGGGAAAGAGGTAAATAAAATGTGGGTTAAACCATTCCATCTCAAGATGTTATAAATAAGTTAAAGAATAGATTATTTGTCAAGAATAGTGCCTGAGCCTGGGAAACTCTTTCTCGTTCTATCCCATCAGCTACACAGAGATATGACCTGAAATTTCTGGCCCAGCACAATACTGTGTATTTAGGAATTTGGGTTTCTGAAATGTAGCACAGGGAGGAGAAGGCAGCAGTCATGCTGAAAAATTGACAGAATTAAATATTTGATCCTCGGGATGATATACGTCAGTATTGCTTTAAGGTGCATTTTAGCATGAATGTTTATTCATGGTCCAGTATATTGCTGTGTCTATAGCTAATGGATTTGTAAATTAAATGCACATATGGTAATATGCCTAGGGTTTGGAGGGTCAGAATGTTCATTCATTTTACTGCAGTTGTTCATAAAAGTGAAGATTCCAGCATAAAGCTGTGTATCTGAAATGTGCTCGCTATAGTAGCTCACAAGAGAACACATACCTCTTAACGCTCGCATATTCCGTATAAGCCATGCTATGCTGACCCTGCCATAAAGCTCCCAGTTCCAGGCTTATCTAAGTTGACATCTTTGACAACAGCTCACATGCGTTTTACATCTGTGCGTGTCCTAAGCCAACGTGAGGAACTGTGAAGACTAAGAACTTATTTTTTATTATTATTTTAATTATTTATAAAGCAGCAATATATTTTCTATTCCTGTACAGTTAACTGCTACTCATTAGAGCTTACAATCAAAAGCACTGCAGTGTGATGTAGGGTTGCCACCTTTCAGTTTGTGGAACTCCAGGCAGGGGGCAGGTAGTGACATCATGGGTGTGGAGTAGTAATATCACAGGGGAGGAACGGTTGATGTCTGGCATAGAACAATGATGTCAGGTAGTGGGACTATGACACAGCAATTGGTGAATTGCTCAATCAAGGAGAGCCCTTAGTGTGATGACTTACAAGCAGTCTGCATATTTTTACAAGAGTGCACAGTATTCAACGCTGTAGTAATCAGCTCATGCTCTTTGGTACTGGGACTAAAATACAAATGCAGATAAGCACAAGTGCACACGCACAAAGAGTACACATTTTTGCAGCTGCACAAGACTTTTCCTTACAAAAGCACAAATGCTTCTAGAAAAGTCAAATCAGCACTCTACACACTCCTCTTTTTTTATTGTTTCTTATTTGAATTGCCCAAAACTATTTTATAAACAGTGATGATGTTCTTTTATCTTTTGGAAGTAAATAATTCCCCGATATCACTTGCATACAGAAAACAATTTACATTTCCAATATACCACTCATTTTCATAACATACAACCAGAGAGAAATCCAGCTCCTCTGCGAGAGCTGGCAATACGGTATAAATACCTGGCTCTTTTTTCTTACTGATTAGCACAGAGTGGAACATGAATGTAATAGCAGACCCTCTGGCAAAGGCTAAGCAATATCTTGGTCCCCATGACTCCTACAGAGGCCTTCTGAACTAATCATGGGGTCAAAAGGGGCCCAGAACAATTAACCTTTTGGGACCCAAACATTTCTGATGGCAACCTTTGTAACAGGCCTGATATTGAAGAAGCTTGATATAGTGTCCTAGTACTACATACATGGTCCAATCCATAATAGCTGGATATAACACTGCCACTTCCAGCAAATTGCTGGCCCTAGATTTTCCCCTTTAGTGAGTTTATTTGAGTTGTCATCAAGTTTTTTGATCTTTTAATCCATTTTCTTAGAAGCTGCTGTACAATTCACGAAAGGAAGTGAACCAGGAAGTAAACAACAAACGCAGATGAGAATAACGAACAGCGACAACAAAACCATGAGTAGGACTGTGCGGATAGCAAGTAACACACTCGCGACCAGAAGGATCCTATAAGTACTTACCATACAGGGGCTCTTTCTTTGTGTCACGGTTACGCAACAATTGTCTCTTTATTCCATTTTGTTTTGGAGGGGAACGGAGAGGTGTGGACGGTGGAGTTTTGAGACCAATACCGGGAAACACTACAAAACAAAAGATACATCTAAACTGATGAGAGACACATAATCCAGTGGAGGGCACAGGATCTCATTTAACAGGCCTGGCATTGAAGAAGTTTTACATAGAGTCCTAGTACCATATACATGGTACCAATCCATAATAGCTGGATATAACACTGCCCAAGAAATAAGTGTAAAAGCAGTTAATGAGCCCATTTATCTGACAAAAAGTTACTCAGTATTGAAAATTCCAGCAAATTGCTGGCCCTAGAGTTTCCTTTTAAGTGTGTATATTTGATATTAGCTGTCTATAAATAAATGACGATGATAATATTTCTGTGGAGCCTTTGTCTCTCTCATTGAAAAAAACGAACATGTATTAATTTCACTGTAACCTTAGGGTAGGCATTAAACATGGAGACTTTTCTTCAGTTGCAGGATGAATGGTTTCGGACTGGCTTAATCAAGTAAGAGTTAGTTCCCCTCTGGGGGTATGTTTATTAAACACAGTAATTATCTCCATATTGCTTTTTTACAGCTTTATTAACGTTCCTGCATCCAATATGAAGATGAAAAATTATTTTTGCAAACTTGAAAAACCTGTATTAATGTACTGTCTTATTAAGAGTTTCTGATTTCATATTATACCACACACACATATATATATATATATATATATATACAAATATATAATATAATTATACATTATATTATTTATAATTGTGTAAATTATTAAAATATATATATATATATATATATATATATATATATATATATATATATATATATATATATATATATATATATAGATATAGATATATACAGATATATATAGATATATGTAAGAAATATGTAGAAATAATTTCTAGAATATATAGAAATCCATTTCTTATGCAGAGCAAACAAGTATCTAATAAAAAGTACTAATTTTGCCAAGCAGCAGTAATTAAAACAGGTGACCAGTAAATAGTTCCTGCTGATTGGTTGCAATTGGATTCTGCTCCTGTGCACATTTAGTGCCTTTTATTACATAACCCCCACTTTAAAATAAGACATCACATGATTTATTCAAGTTCAGTGATTTGACACCACAGTGGTCAAAATTCAATGTGTCACATAGCCCTAAAGGTACATGGCAATATGTCAGCCTGAGCAGAAAATGATTCTACATATGTCAAGTAAATCTAACATTTAACTCACATAAGTCAATCATTATGCATCATGGTTCAGTTTTTGTACCTTTACTTATATGAAGTTAAATCAAACAGGGGAAAAGTCTGCCAACTTCAGAGGATCTTCACCTCGGGGCAGGTATAGTAACCTTATGCATATTGGTATCATTTCAGTCTGAATTTTCTTTCCAGGCTTGAGTTCTCTTAACATCTCCCTAACAAAATACCCATCAAATATCACTGAGAACAGTATTCCTATATTGTTCTGTTCTTAAACCATCATGTTTGGGTAATTACACCACAACTGAACTTAATTAATCTTTACCGTCCATCTTTCACAGCATCAATAAGATCTCTTTAATTTTTTAACACTGTGAAAAGCAGAACACTTGGCCTTTTTATTTCCCTGCATTTGGTTTAAAGAAGATTTACAACTTAACGACAATTGATTTTTTCATCTTGTTTTGCACTCAGTGCAGAAGACAAAGATTCAGCATCATTGATTAAGGATGTTCTGGTTTCGATAAGACTTGATGTCCAGCCCTAAGTAAAATTGGACAGTGAAGCATTAATCAGTTTTGTATAATTAAACACAGGGAGGCGGTGTACTAAGAGGTTTAATCCCAAATTTGTCTGAAACCCTCACAGAACAGGGTAACAAAAAACACACTGCATCCTTTATACATAGCCAGCAGTTAATTGTATCCTTCCTTTAGTACTTTATATTCTGTGATTAAGAGTTTTTTTTTGTTTTTTTTTAAATAAATGTATTATAGACAAACTTTTTGTTTACATTTTTATTCATAATGTAGAATATTTTGGTGCAGTTGCACATACAGATGAATGGAAGATTACAAAGAAGAGGTAGGAGATGGAGCTAGGCAATTCTGCTTTAGATAGTAGTGACCTAAGCAAAGAATTTAGTATTGCAGAGCCTCTAGTATGGTTGGTTTCAAGCTTTTTTGCAAGTCCCATTTAGAGTCCATCATCTCCCCAACATAGCTTGTAAAAAAGGTTAAATTAATGGCACACCCTGGTATTTTCAATGCCTACTTAGGACAGACACATTGTTCATTCAGGCCAATGAGCCGGGTTACCTTTCCAATGCTTTTTCAAACTCAAAGAGGACCAGGACCATGTTTAAAAAACTTCTGCTCTAGCAGTTTGAAAAACAGATGTAATAGTACCACTCTAGCCCTGATTGTGCAGGGTCCCTATGCTTGTAATTCTCTATATGGTGGTGCAAGAATATTTGTTAACCAGTGAGTCTTCTATTTTCCATTGTGTATTAAAATAATAATACTGAGCATTAAACACTTTAGCAGCTGGTGTTTCTATTCAGTATAACAATATTTAATTATATACAGTAGTTCTAGTAGTAGTTTATTCTCATCAATAACACTGGTATGCTCCACTCAAAGAGGTTCAGTTTGAGTTCCATAATCTGGTCTGGGCCCTTTTTTTCTATCACAAGGTTATAGTTATAAGAAAACACCCCTTTTTCCAGGGTTATTCACTGTTCAATATGCACTCAGCATCTTACTACCACTACTGCCAAAGTTGAGAGCCAGGGGGTAAAATGTTCTATTCTGCTGCCTAATCTAGCCAATGTATAACCCCCTCCAAATCACTGGTCCAAATGAGTTCTTATTTGTAGTCCACCCTCCTCATGGTGATGTGTCTGGGGTTTAACAGGGACAAAAATACCAAAGTTAGAAGGAGAGTAGTACCCACTCTTCTTAAAGGGATACTGTCATGGGAAAACAAAAATGTTTTCAAAATGATTCAATTAATAGTGCTGCTCCAGCAGAATTCTGCACTGAAATCCATTTCTCAAAAGAGCAAACAGATTTTTTTATATTCAATTTTGAAATCTGACATGGGGCTAGACATATTGTCAATTTCCCAGCTGCCCCTGCTCATGTGACTTGTGCTCTGATAAACTTCAATCACTCTTTACTGCTGTACTGCAAGTTAGAGTGATATCACCCCCTCCCCTTTTCCTCCCAGCAGCGTAACAAAAGAACAATGGGAAGGTAACCAGATAACAGCTCCCTAACACAAGATAACAGCTCCCTGGTAGATCTAAGAACAACACTCAATAGTAAAAACCCATGTCCCACTGAGACACATTCAGTTACATTGAGAAGGAAAAACAGCAGCCTGCCAGAAATCATTTCTCTCTTAAAGTGCAGGCACAAGGCACAAGGCAGCTGGGAAATTGACAAAATGTCTAGCCCCATGTCAGATTTCAAAATTGAATATAAAAAATCTGTTTGCTCTTTTGAGAAATGGATTTCAGTGCAGAATTATGCTGGAGTAGCACTATTAACTGATGTGTTTTGAAAAAAACATGTTTTCCGATGACAGGATCCCTTTAAAATAAGATATTGTTCTCCCAGGTTTGCATCTTTTTGATCACCAAGGTGATCAAAATAGGATTCAAAAGTACTGAATCCACCTACAGAAGCTACTGGGAAGTGATGCCACATTTTGAAAAAGCCATGGTTCATGAAATGCTTCAATAGAAGTCTAGGGGGCCGATTCACGAAGGGTCGAATTTCGAAGTTAAAAATACTTCGAAATTCGACCCTCGAATTGAAATCCTTCGACTTCGAATATCGAAGTCGAAGGATTTAGCGCTAATCCTGCGATCGAACGATCGAAGGATTTTTCGTTCGATCGAACGATTAAATCCTTCGAATCGAACGATCCGAAAGATTTTAATCAAACGATCGAAGGAAAATCCTTCGATCAAAAAAAGGTTAGCAAGCCTATGGGGACCTTCCCCATAGGCTAACATTGACTTCGGTAGGTTTTATCTGCCGAAGTAGGGGGTCGAAGTTTTTTTTAAAGGGCAAGTACTTCGACTATCGAATGGTCGAATAGTCGAACGATTTTTACTTCGAATCGTCCGATTTCGTTCGACTTCGATCGAATTCGAACGAATTTAACCAATTCGATGGTCGAAGTACCCAAAAAAAACTTCGAAATTCGAAGTTTTTTTCATTCGAACCCTTCACTCGAGCTGAGTGAATCGGCCCCTAGGAGTGTATATAGTTTCTTTTCCTTTGCCTCATTTCTAAGTCTCCTCTGGAAGAACACAAAAAATCCCATAACATGATCCATTTCTGGAGGTGTCGGCATTTTATCATTGCCAGAGTTTTACCACCCAAAATGGCAGGGCTGAGCTACCATAGTTTGGTTTAACAGATACCAACACTTTTTACAACTTTTTCTGACTGTAGAAAAAAAAGCATAATACTTCCAGAAATGTAATTGTAAAACTTTGTGTTTGTGATGTATCATATATCTCAAAGAGAATAAGAAAATTGCTGCTAGGTGTCAGATGACTGACAAAGTACTGCATAAATCAATCTTCTGCTACTCTATGCCAAGCTCTCTGCTGACACTCTGACAAATTGACCTCCTGGTTTGTACTGTCTGCAGCGAGGAACTACTGTAAATAAGGCTGATGGGATTTTCTGAGATGTTGAAAATTTAATGCAATCTTATTGATGACTGAAGTATCATTGGAGCTTATGAAAGGCTCTGCACTTGTTTTTCTTTTTCTTTTTGTACTTCTGCTAAAATTAAGGAATGGCAAGAAAGCAGCTAAAGCACTGTACTTAAAATACTTTCAGTTTAAATGTTTGAAAATGCTTATATTTTCCCCTATTAATAAATATACATACATTTTAAAAATGATTTTCCTTGTCTCTGTACTAATAAAAAAATAGGCTTGCTTGTCTCTCCCACATCTGAAAGTAAGTAAACGTTTGGGATCCATTATCCAGAAACCCCTTATCCAGAAAGCTTGGAATTACAAGATGGTCATATCCTGTAGACTCCATTTTAATCAAATAATTCAAAATTTTAAAAATGATTTCCTTTTTCGGTGTAATAATAAAACAGTATCTTGTACTTGATCAGAACTAAGATATAATTAATCCCTATTGGAGGCAAGATAATATTGTGCTTAATTAATGCTTAAATGATTTTTAGCAAACTGAAGACATGGAGATCCAAATTACAGACCCATTATCCAGAAAACCCCAAGCATTCTCGATACCAGGTCCCATACCTGCATATAACTCCTTCCCAACTAAGCTGAATTTAGGAGCATGGGAATAATAAAGCTTTTGATATTGAATGAATAATAATTAGAGAATATAAAAGTTGTAGCTCTCTTATTAAACAACTGAGAAAAGTAGAAAAAGGATACATAAGCAGAAAAAGCTTATACAGTCTTTCTGCTAGCTTGATAAAATCAGTCTAAGATCAGTCTTCCCATTTTTAGAAATACATTCTGAATAAAAAAAATACTAATTTCTGTACAGGTATAGGATTTGTTATCTGGAAACCCCTTATCCAGAAAGCTCCAAATAATGGAAAGGCTGTCTCCCATAGACTCCATTATAAGGAAATAATGTACAGTTTTAAAAATGATTTTCCTTTTTCTCTGTAATAATAAAACAGTAGCTTGTACTTGATCCAAACTGAGATATAACTTCTTATTGGAGGCAAAAAAAAAATCAAATTGGGTTTATTTCATGTTTAACGATTGTTTAGAAGACCTAATGAAGGGAGATCCAAATTACAGAAAGACCCCCTTATCTGGAAAACCCCAGGTCTCGAATATTCTGTATAACAGGTTCCAAACCTGTATAACATAGCAACGAGTTCTTTATTTCACCCTTAAAAAAACTGAAATACAGAAAGTTAAGATAAGGCAAATCTGTGAAATTTTCCATTACCCTTTTAAATGTAACAGCCCTGCACAAGCATTATATGCACAGAGGTTTCCTTTTACTCCCGAGTGTTTCCATCATTGAAGTCCACAGCAAACCTTATCCACCAATAAATGATACATTTTTAAAAGGACTGTTCTGGTATACCAGTCACTTTATTTGTGCCCCACTTTGCACATATTCTCATCATTGTGCCTAAAAACCTTCTAGACACGCCATCTGGAACAACTAATCAGTCCTTCAAGTAGTTGGCGCCCATTTAATTTCTCAGAATCACGAGATTTGTTACATGGACAGAGTTTGCCCTGAATAACCTCTGTTGTGAAGTGTTTAATCAATCTAATCACCCACACAAATGATTATATAGGCAGAAGTGAAAGGACTACATTAATCAATCAGCAGTGGGATTATAAAGTGCAAACATATTACAAAACAGTAGTTAGCCACTTACCTTCTGCTTCAATATAGTCCAGAATAGACTTCTTGGCTAGTGATTCGCGAATTTCACGAAACGGCGAAAAATTCGCGAAACGGCAACGGCGTCTCGTTTTTTACGCCGTCGTCCATTTTTCGTAAAAAAAAAATTTTTTTGACGCTGGCGAATTTTCGTGGGCGTTTCGCGAATTTATTCACTGGCGGCGAATTGCGCAAATTCGCAGCAAATTCGCGCCTGGCGAATAAATTCGCCCATCACTATTCTTGGCCACCTAAAGATTTCCTTAACTAAATCCACCTGCTAGATGACGACTACATGATAGATCAGTATAACAAACAGACTTTTCAGGCAGCCAACACAATAATAGTCTATAGGCAAAACCCAGAGTGTACTGTCTTTGTACACAATCCACAGTTTTGTCTCTTGCACAGTCTATAATAATGCTTAATTATTAGTGATGGGCGAATAAATTCTGCATGCGGCGATAAAATTTGGGAAAACTGCAGCGAAAATTCGCCGGCATAAAAACATTTCTGACGTGCGTCGTAAAAGTTTATTGCGTCAAAACCGTCGCACGTTAACATTATTAAGCCGCCCATTGACTTTAATTCCGGCATCAAGGTTGACGTGGGTGTCAAAATTCGAGTTTCGCTAATTTTTCAGGATGAAAAACTGGACAAATTCGCCCATCACTATTAATTACCCATTTGGTTTATAACTACCTTATAACAGAACAGATGGTGAACTGTTCACATAAGGTAGGGACCTGTCTTTTGCTTCCTACTAAAATGCAGGTTGTTCTTGTGGTTTGGACTTCTAGCCAGTTCTAGTTTGGAAACAATAGACATTCTAGCACAGTTTCAGTTTACTTGGAGATACTGAAACTTGCATAGAAATATAGAATACAAGAGTGACGTTTGATTGAACGGAGATATGTTGTTGATGATGACTCCTAAGAATTGTGGCTCAAGGACAGAGACATGGAAGGAAACAGAAGATACACAACTATCAATGTGTAATAAATACTGGTGACCTAATTATCAGATATGTTAATGGAGGAACAAAGCTCTAAACATCAGATGGAGCTTAAAGTTTTATGTTGAGATAGCATGTCTATAAAATAGTAGGGAGGTAGTTATAGTTTAATAATATATATTTGTATAAATATTAATAAATAAAGTGCAATTCACACACTCTGATTCATGAGAAATCAAGAAAAAAGAGTCTCAGCTCATCAAAGAATAAATGAAGGCCATAAATAGATCTGTTCATATTAATTCCACTTCCTTGTAATCAGATGAATGGTTATGATAAATATGTAAATGGAGAATCGTTGATAAAGATGAATTTCAAATGAAAAATTTAGTCAATAAAATGAAATCTATAGAATGAAAGATATTCTCTTGATTTATTGCACATGTTATATCAATATCATATCTTGATAGATCAGACCCTATGCGTGGTTTTGTAACCTTTTGTGAATGGAACCCCTTTTAAGATAACTGTACATCAGGCTTGGGATCACTGCCATTTCTGCTTGGCACATGAGTCTGGTAGTAAATTACGTAAAACAAAATGACTTCTTGTTCTGCAAATACCTCTCATTTAAAAATGCCAGAAATGCAATAGAAGAAATAAATGGGAACACTGTCTTTCTTTAAAAAACAGATAATGAGCTCTTTCAATCCTTTGTCTGTCTAGTTCATGTATAACACATATCCAAATTCTGCCAGTTAAATTCTTGGGTAGTTAGAGATGGCAATATAAATGACCTGCAGAAAGCACAGAGGACAGGTCACATATTTAAAAACTGAACCACTACTTCAAAAATATCTACGCAAGTCACTAGGGCTAGTTTTTATCTTGCAACTTAAAAGGAAGCCTGTCGTCTAGATCATATTTTATGGAAAGTCAGCTAATCATGAAGAGCTGATTATTAAGATTCCCTTTGCATTCTCTTTCTGGGAACAAGACTTTATTTGAACTAAGAAACCTGGCTTGGGATCCATTGTCAGCCAAGTTCTTTTGACCTTAGTCATGTCACATTATATTCTTGTTCTTCATGCCTCAACAATTAGACTGTGAAGATTGTCGGGGAGACAATTTTCCACACTGCTATATTTCAGTGAGTTTCTTCTCTCAGTATCCAACTTGCTCCTCAATAAAACTCTCTAATGCAAAAAAAAACTACAGATGGAGAAAAAAAAATCTGTGTTCATATATATTTAATGGTAACATAAATGTTAAAGACTCTGCTAACCAGCCTCTAAACTGTAACAGACTGAGGGGCCCATTTATTAAACATTGATTTTTTTTCTAATCAAGGTTTTTAGGGGGAAAACTTAAATTTTTCATGGAAAAATAAAAACTTGATTTTTTAGAGATTTATCATACCCCAAAGCTGCTAAAAATCCCAATCCGAAAATCTCAAACCTGTCGAGGTCATGTAGAAGTCAATGGCAGATGTCCCTGAAGTTGTTTCTTGACATTGTGTGCTGAATAATCAAAAAAAGTCTGGGTTTTTGTCCAATCATCCAAAAAAGTAGAATTTTTGCTGCAAAAACTCGATAAAGTCGAGTTTTCGGAGCGACAATCGTATCATACAAATCGATGCTCGATTTTATCGCAACGTTTTTTTTTTCTGAAAAATTGATAAATGAGTTCAATTTGTGGAAGGGAGTTTGGTCGACTTTGTTTTCATAAAAAAACTGAGATTAATTAGAGTTTTAGTAAATCGGCCAGTCAGTATGGGCATTGTGCAAGTTTTACATCCTCAAAACAGGTCCATTTGTTCTCATTAAAAACACTTTTATTAAAGGGGGCCTGTCACCCAGACATAAGAGACTCTATATTAAAAGTATTTTTCAAATTAAGCATAAAACCCAAATTATGTTTTTTATTGACACATCCACACCCATTATTAAAGGGATCATGTCATCGGAAAACATGGTTTTTTCAAAACGCATCAGTTAATAGTGCTACTCCAGCAGAATTCTGCACTGAAATACATTTTTCAAAAGCGCAAACAGATTTTTTTCAATATTCAATTTTGAAATCTGACATGGGGCTAGACATTTTGTCAATTTCCCAGCTGCCCCTGGTCATGTGACTTGTGCCTGCACTTTAGGAGAGAAATGCTTTCTGGCAGGCTGCTGTTTTTCCTTCTCAATGTAACTGAATGTGTCTCAGTGGGACATGGGTTTTTACTATTGAGTGTTGTTCTTAGATCTACCAGGCAGCTGTTATCTTGTGTTAGGGAGCTGCTATCTGGTTACCTTTCCATTGTTCTTTTGTTTGGCTGCTGTGGGCAAAAAGGAAGGGGTGATATCACTCTAACTTGCAGTATAGCAGTAAAGAGTGATTGAAGTTTATCAGAGCACAAGTCACATGACTTGGGGCAGCTGGGAAATATTGAAAAAATTGAATATAAAAAAATCTGTTTGCTCTTTTGAGAAATGGATTTTAATGCAGAATTCTGCTG
Organism: Xenopus petersii; assembly: GCA_038501925.1. Classification (NCBI taxonomy): domain Eukaryota; kingdom Metazoa; phylum Chordata; class Amphibia; order Anura; family Pipidae; genus Xenopus; species Xenopus petersii. The sequence continues at coordinate 110,654,140 of CM076682.1, read as the reverse complement.
GAGCAGCACTATTAACTGATTCATTTTGAAAAAAAATGTTTTTCCCATGACAGTATCCCTTTAAGGTATTTAAAAATCTCAGCTGTCAAACACATATTTCCTGCCCCACCTCTAGGCTTTCACTTTCCATTCAGCATCTCCTAGATGCCCTCCTCACATCCCCCTCCCTCCTCACTGTCTATAATTGTTTAACCAGTGGATTCTGGCACATAAAAAGATTGCCTTAATAACAAAATGGCACCTGCCTGCTTGCTTTGATTGTGTAATTTAAAGACTAAAGGATACCGGATTTAAATAATTTATATAGAGTAAGGAAAGTTCATTTTGCTTGACTAACACAAAAGAAAAGATTTTGGATTTCTTTTTTAGGGTGACAGTTCCCCTTTAATGTTATTAAAATTAACTTTTGGCTAGTGCTCATATATTTTCTGATTCACCAAAACAAAATACAGCATATTATTTTCACTGTGTGTAGACAAAAAGTCATTAAAATGAAAAACTTTCCATTTAGAAGATACAACGGAGCAGCACTTGAATTCCACAGCTAACTCATATTTGCTGCTACTGATAACAGCAGAGTAACAGTAAATATTTGTATTCCACAAGATAACAGCATTACAACGTAAAATATTTGGAATCCATCAGGCAACTTGAACTATTTGTAAATTCACGTGACAGCTAAAGATTTATTCTGGTTATAAGACACTGGTTGGCAGCAGGCCATTTCTATTTGCAGTCTCCTGGCCAAACAGATAAATATTTTATAATTCATAGGTACTTTGAATTCTATTGGCAGTGATATTTCAAAATAATTGACTCATTATGAATAGGTGTCAAAAGCCATAGACTAGGGAGTACCACTACTCTGCACTTACAGTACAACAGTCCCGCTTAGCTTCTAATATATAAATACATTAATAAAGTGTACATTGAATTTGGATGCCTTTATCAATTGATGTCATTTTACACTGGATTTCTTGGAACAGAAATGTAAGATGGAATGCAGGGGGAAAGAGTAGATGGCAGCTCGTCATATGGTTGTACACCACACACAGTATGCTATGTGATGTCATCAGTAAAGATGACCTGACCATTTTTTGGACCTTAAAGGGATACTGTCATGGGAAAACATGTTTTTTTCAAAACACATCAATTAATAGTGCTGCTCCAGCAGACTTCTGCACTGAAATCCAATTCTCAAAAGAGCAAACAGATTTTTTTACATTCAATTTTGAAATCTGACATGGGGCTAGACATATTGTCCATTTCCCAGCTGCCCCAGTCATATGACTTGTGCCTGCACTTTAGGATGGAACTACTATCTTGTGTTAGGGAGCTGCTATCTCGTTAACTTCCTATTGTTCTTTTGTTCTTCTGCAAAGTGGCAGCATCCTGCATGGAACCTATAGTTCTGCACAATTTAGTATCATCTGCAAAAACAGAAACAGTACTTTCAATGCCGACCTCCAGGTCATTAATAAATAAGCTGAAAAGCAAGGGACCTAGTACAGAGCCGGTACTCCACTAACAACACTGGTCCAATTAGAAAATGTTCCATTTACCACTAATGTTTGTAGTCTTTTTAATTTGTCTGGAAAACCTGGCAGCAAACTGGAAAATGAGGTTCAATGTTGATAAATGCAAGGTTATGCAAAAATAATATAAATGCAAGTTATATACTAAATGGCTGTGTGTTGGGAGTTTCCTTAATTAAGAAGGATCTAGGGGTTTTTGTAGACAACAAGTTGTCTAATTCTGGGCAGTGCCATTCTGTGGCTACTAAAGCAAATAAAGTTCTGTCTTGCATAAAAAAGGGCATTAACTCAACGGATGAAAACATAATTATGCCTCTTTATAGGTCCCTGGTAAGGCCTCATCTGGAGTATGCAGTGCAGTTTTGGACTCCAGTCCTTAAGAGGGATATAAATGAGCTGGAGAGAGTGCAGAGACGTGCAACTAAATTGGTTAGAGGGACGGAAGACTTAAATTATGAGGGTAGACTGTCAAGGTTGGGGTTGTTTTCTCTGGAAAAAAATACGCTTGCAAGGGGACATGATTACACTTTACAAGTACATTAGTGGACATTATAGACCAATAGCAGGGGACCTTTTTACCCATAAAGTGGATCACCGTACCAGAGGCCACCCCTTTAGACTAGAAGAGAAGAACTTTCATTTGAAGCAACGTAGGGGGTGTGAGGTTGTGGCATGCACTGCCGGGTGATCTTGTGATGGCTGATTCAGTTAATGCCTTTAAGAATGGCTTGGATTCTTTTTTGGACAGACATGATATCAAAGGCTACTGTGATACTAAGCTCTATAGTTAGTATAGATATGGGTATATAGAATTTATGTGAAAGTATGGAGGGGTGTGTGTATGGATGCTGGGTTTTCATTTGGAGGGGTTGAACTTGATGGACTTTGTCTTTTTTTTTAACCCAATTTAACTATGTAACTATGTTAGGCTGCTGGGGGGAGGGGTGATATCACTCCAACTTGCAGTACAGCAGAAAAGAGTGACTAAAGTTTATCACAAAGTAGTTCCATCCTAAAGTGCAGGCACAAGTCACATGACTGGGGGCAGCTGGGAAACTGACAATATGTCTAGCCCCATGTCAGATTTCAAAATTTAATATAAAAAAATCTGTTTGCTCTTTTGAAAAATGGATTTCAGTGCAGAATTCTGCTGAAGCAGCACTATTGACTGATGCGTTTTGAAAAAAACATGTTTTCCCATGACAGCATTCCTTTAAACACTGTAACAAAGTAACTAAAAATAATGGCTACCCTGCCTTTAGAAACAAAACTTTTCTACACTGAGACGGGTAAATAACAGAGCCAAGCCCAACTCTAACTCAATATTTTACTTAACCCAAATTTTTACATTTTTACAAGTGATATCCCTAAACTTTAATAGAATGTTTTCAAAAGTTACACACTACAGGGTGCACTCATCATAATCTAGAATAAATGGGACGCAATAAGTGAATGGTCCTTTTGTAATAATCGCCAAATTCTCAAGTGTGTTTTTATAAAACGAACAATTTTATGTATTTTTGGATTAAACAGCAGGGAACCAATAACAGTGGGGAAGCAGAGGTTGAGAAGTGGTACTTGTAAAACGTTTATCTCACCACAACCAGCTAAAAATGCTTCTAAAGCATTATGGAAACAGTTTCAATTTGTGGTCATAATGTGGTTTTGTTTGAAGCCAATAACTAAACCTGCATAATGATTATTGTAGATGTGTTAGTAAAATAAACATAAGATGCAGTTTCCAGTTTTACCATTACACAGTTTTTAAAATCACTTATCTTCATTTGCCTAATAAATAGGGATGTAGTGAACTGTTCGCCGGCGAACTAGTTCGCGCGAACTTCGACTGTTCGCGTCCGCCGCAAGTTCGCGAACGTCGCGCGACGTTCGCCAATAGGCGTTCGCGTCAAAATCGTTCGACCATTCGACCATTCGATTGCTAAAATCGAACGATTTTCGTTCGAATCGAACGATCGAAGCCATTGGATTGAATGAAATCATTCGATCCAATGGCTTTGATCGTTCGATTCGAACGGAAATCGTTCGATCGAACGATTAAAATCCTTCGATCGTTCGAATCGAACGATTTTCGGATGTTCGAAGTTCGCGAACTGTTTTTTTTGCCGGTGTTCGCGAACGGCGTTCGCGAACACATTGTCGGCGGTTCGCTACATCCCTACTAATAAACCTTTTCAACATCATTTTGTGTCTGCTACCCTAAGGGGGTTATTTACTAAATGTTCTAAAACTTTTTTCTGGTTGGGCTTTTTTGAGGCTAAAAATCAAATTTTTCGTGGAAAAAAACTAATATGTTTGAGATTTATTATACCCCCGATGCTGCGAAAAGCCAGAATTCAAAAACTCGTCATTTCAAACCTGTTGAGGTCATGTATAAATCAATTGCATATGTCCCTATCCCAATTTGAAGATATTGTGGTCAGCGCTGGGTTTAGCCAGATAATCCGAAAATCTGAAAAATTTGTACGATTCGAGTTTTCGCTCGATTTTATCTAGTTATTTTAGTGATAAATCTTTCTTTATTCAGTGTTCAGTTTTGATAGCTCTTCTGGAATTAGCAGCAAGAATCTGGAGAAATAATCCAATGATTCCAATAATGAATTAGGTTCTACTGACAATCCACACAGTGCTTTAGCTTTGCCACACAAGGGGCTACACAGACCAGATGAACAGCATTTAATGAGAACGCTTCTCTGTATTAAAAGAGACTGGGCAACTACACATGGATTGTTCATTACACACTAGCTACTCACTAGATAACTACTGAGCTGAAGAAATGTCCCTCTACCTGCCCGTATTTGCATGCATTTGCTGACTCATATATGCAGTCCAAAAATCTGGGCAACAACTAATTCCAAACACCACCCTTACACACTACCCCTGTACTAACTTGTCTTCTGATCTGTTAGTTATGAAAGAATAAGCAGTCATATGGCCAAATAGTAAAGCTGGAAGGAGGGAGAGTAGCCAGAGGGAAACTGAAATACTTGAGAGTTGGAGCCTGCTGACTTTCTGCTTGTTTTCTAATGTGTGGAAGTGTGGGTGGGGGATCCTTATTTATATAATATATTTATAGAGACAATGTCAAAGACACAATGTTTTGGCAGCCCTTTAAAGGTTTTTCTCCACCAAAGTGAAATAAAGTATAATGATTTTATTTGCATTAATCCCTATTTGTAAAGATGTGTTTCTTCCTTTCTTTATCCTTGTACTGTGGCCAGGTCCAGACTGGCAATCTCTGGATTCTGGCAAATGCCAGAGGGGCTGCTGTAAGATGCCATAGACAGTCACTATTTATTAGGCATGTGGGAGTTGTTTGGGCCTCTGTGTACTTGAAATGCCTATTTTGAATCCCAGTCCAGACCTGGCTGTGGTTGCCAAGTTCACTGCCACAAGGATATACTATAGATAATGAATCAGAGTGTGTCTGGACCATAGCTGGCTTAATAGTTACTGACCATATCTGTATTTTGCCATAAACTGATTATATTCACTCACTAATGCTTTCTCATTAATTAAAATGACTCCTATTATCAAGTTAAAAAGGATTTATTACACATGTTCAGTTTATTTACATACATGGCACATATGCACTTTTCTTCTGGGTCATGTTGTAAAGCAAAATAGGGTTAAATCCCCAGTCAAGTTTTCCACTCTGGGATTTTACAAAATGAAAAATATACTGCAAATCAAATCTATCCATCTTTATAGCACATTGCTGTTAGGATATCAGAGAAATGAATTCAGCAGTTGGCATCGTAACAATCCAATCTAATTGCAAATACAATGAATGCTACTTTGAGGCATTAATGTTATGTTCAGTCTTTCACTGTTACCCTTTTAACGATTGATTTTACTATGAAACCTGCCCTCACCTGCAGATGCTGACCGCTACAATATATATGCCAGGATTTTGTTCTAGAATGTAAGTGGAACTGTTCTCAGCAATGATTGGTGACCTTTAATTTCACATTCCTCTTGTTTGTCTATTCTATGTACACCCGTTACTTATCCATGAAAGGCATTACATTTCTAAATTAATTGTAAGAAGCTATTTAGCATTCAAGCTGGTGCAATACAGCCTGTCCTTTCCATTTCAAATGTGACATACTACACAGAAACAAAATGCTAATGTTAATAAACGAAGGAGAAAATTATATTTTAACTGATGCAGATATTTAGCATTCCTTGTTTTGTTTTGTTTTTAAATTTTTGCTTTTCACCATTTATGGTTTTGTTGTTAAGGTCCTACTTACTCTAGCAACAAGGCAACAATTTGAATAGCAGGCCAGAAGTATCCCTGGAAATGGTCTGACAAAGTCATACTGTATATGTAGGAACTATTTAAATAGACCCCAGGGGTCACTGGTAGAGCGCAAAGGACACTAAGGGGCGCTATCACCACTTGTGCTCCTGAGAAAGCTGCACTCTACATATTGCACTGATTGATAGCTCTTCCCTCTGATTTGGGATAAGGGGTATAAGCTGGGATAGGGTCACTTACTTTCCCCCTGGCCCTTACCAATACAGCAAACACAGTTTGTTGTAGATTGCAAAGACCTGCTCCAATACAGGAATGGCTTCCTTAAATTCTTTTATCACTGTGATTTTTGCACTGTAGACGCCCCCTACACATTTCAGTATTCTGAATTAATTGATTTGGGTTTGACATGATAAACACTGTGGGTGACTTATGGCAAGTTACTGGGCAGCACAATGACACATTTAATATAATCAATAATTAGCAAGCATCTTCAACAAAGTTTGGAAAAATTGGGACATAATACAGGAGTTGGCAACAATCTAAATAGCATGCTCTAGAGTCTGGAGGTAAAGGAGTATATAGCTTGCACCCAGGTCATAAAAGTCTGTCTTCTGTCTCACTGCTAGAGGTGACATACTGTATACCATAATGCTAGAAATGTAAGGTATATACAGTATGAACACACCATGCCTGAGGGGAACGAAGGGGTAAATGCCACGAGGACTAGTATCTGAGCCCTAACTACGTTCAACAATTGTATCTTTAGCTATGAATCGTGGCAAGGAAGAAGAATCTCTGCATATGCCACTTTCAGAAACAGTGTTGATGTAATGTGCCCAAATGGTTTGCACTGTTATATTTGTTTATTTTGAATTGTATTTTTATATCATTCTATTCATACTGCACAACATTTTGATGAAACTGATGATATTACATATGCTAATGTGTAACTTCTGATTACCTGATCTGACTTTTATTTTCTGGGGTTTTTTTCTCATAAAAAAATACAAAATCTCAATTAAAAGAAAGTTATAAAAAATAATAAATAATTAGCAAGAATAATTTGGGGCTGGTCAGTGGTTCATCCATTAAGTGGTTCATTTAAGGATTTAATACATGTGATACCAAGGGAGTAATTTATTGTATTAAATTCTCCTGCAGGTTGGCTTATATTGGTCATACCAGATGAATGATGAAAATTAGGTGAAAGAGGGACAGGAGTTAAAGACCAAGTTACATCAAAGACAGTGCTATTGGATGTTATTGCAGACAGTAAGTCCAAGTGGACTAAATGAAGAATTTAATTTGTCCTTTAACAAATCAATTTTTAACTGGCTGTTATCAGTATGGACACGTACAATTATTTTTTATTTATGGCCATTTTGGACTTTTTGGTTTTTTTTAGTACCAACTTTATATGGAGTAATGATGTCATTTCTGATTTTTTTTGTTAATATAAATGTGTGGATTTTTGCCTATGGTAGATTTTGGACAATGAGGGGTTAAGCCTTTTTGTGGGAGTACAGGTTGTAAACCAGCATGTTATTAAATGTATCTATCTCTATGTCTGTATAGCTGATGAAGGCCTCCCCCCCTGAAACACTATACACGATGAAATAATTGCAGGGGAGATTGCAAAGTCTTATGTGCCAGTCAGTTTGCTTGCTTGTGCTGTTAGTGGGGTGCCGATCCCCCCAGACTGTACCAGCAGCTGACTGTACCAGCTAAGGAGCCTGTGTATGCAGTTGCATACTAGTACATGTTATATTTATTAGCATATAGTCTCACTGTGCTGGCACTTTAGTTTCATATTCAACCAGGACGTTTCTTAATATAATATATATGAGTTGTTCTCACCTTGTTTGATATGCTTACTCCCAAAATATTCTGTTATTTTAATTTGCCTTTTCATTAAACTGATCCTTGCATGTGTACCAGGGGTAAAAACATTACATTGTAAGCAAAACTGGGACAGATATTAAAAGGTTAAAACATTTTGTTAACATGTTTCCTAATAAACAAATAAAGGAATGTACTGTATTGGCTCTGTCAAAATATTTTTCAAAACATCATTGTTTAATGAGATGTAACAATCAGTATTAATTACATACTTCAAATGGTGACGCGGATCGTTAAATGTATTGATCAGATGTGCTTGGAGAGATTCAATTAAAAATCAAGGATTAAATGAAAAATTACAAATTCAATTCAATTAAAAATCAAGGATTAAATTAAAAAACATCGGCGCTAATCACACGCGGCAGTTCATTTTCCTAAGTCGGGCGACTTTGGAAAACAAATCGCCGCGTTGGATTAGCGCCGTCGTTTTTTTCATTTTTGTCGGCGCAGAGTCAGGGAAGGCGTTTGGGGAGATTGGTCCAGGCAAAAACTAATCGATTAGTCGCCAGGCGACCAAATCTCCCCAAAACACTCTGTGTGGCCTGACCCTTAAGCTGGCCATAGATGTTGAGATTTTTAAAAGATCAGATCCTGATCGTGAGACCACGATCTTCTCAGAATGATCGTACGATCGTACAAATTTACCATCAACTAAAAAGACCAATTTGCCAGGAAAACAAAGGGGAGCTGCCTGCTTGGCCCTGCAAACATAGATACATTGCACTGGGACCGACAAAGATTTTTTGACCTGGCCGATCAATTTCCCGACAGATGTCGGACGAAAAATCGTAAGATGTGCGATCGTTCGAATACCACTAACCGCACGATAATTTCCAAGGATTGGTCGGGCTTCCCTAAAATCGGTCGTTCGGCAAGAAGAATCATCGCGTCTATGGGGAGCTTTATAAGGTTTTTAAAGCCACAAAGATATGTCTTTGCCAAGTGATTAGCCAAAAATTGACTAAAGGGGCTGATTGCAAAGTGCAAAAATAGGTGTATTCCACCACTTGCACTTTGCTACCTGTGCACAAGTGTTGCAGGTTTCTGTGTTCAGTTCACCCCATGCAGACAGTAATATCTGCATGTGGCAGCACTATATTCATGAAGGGTAGATGGGGGCAGTTGGGTGATTCCCTACTGCCCCTAACTTGTATATCATTGAAAAATCAAAAGTGGTAAGCACATTTTCCATGAACCAGCATATAACTATGCTGATATTTTTGGCCCAGTTCACATCATTTGTATTAAGTTAATTGGAAAAGGGTTTTTTTGCTATTCAAGTAACTTTTACCAAAAGGGATAAGCAGGGTCAGACTGGGCCTGCAGGCCGAATACAAACAAAACAGCAGTTTGTCTGTCATGATCATGTTTAATTAGTGATATCCTGTGCTATCCTCATGCAGATTGACTGTGTGCAAGTTGAACCTCTCTATCCCTGTATTGTTTAGAGCCAATAGTATATGGTTGTTTTGGGGAATATGTTACCTTTTGCTCTTCCATTGCTTTTCCTGAGAAATCCCCCGACAGCTCTATATATATACTGTATAATTAACAGCTTCCCTGGATTCTCCTGATTATCTGTGGCACTAAATGTGTCTTTTGTTATTTCCCTGAGCTCATCACAGACTCCTAAACTACAGTTCCTCTCCTATATTTCTCACTGTTGAGAATAAATGAAACATAAGCAGAACATGCAAAAGGTAGAAAAGAGTTGATTTTTTTTTGCTCCAGAAAAGACAAAGGACTCTGTAATGCCGGTATCCCGACAGGCCACTCCAACATTGGAGTCAAATACTGGCAAGTCAAAAACTGCATAGTGGTCTCCCTCTTTTAGATAATAACAAGATGACTGATGCAGTTCTCGTAGCAGTGATGCCCCTGGAAAATCATTTTGTACATGTAGTTAAGGTTGAAATGTCTACTGTGGTGTGCTAAAAGCACAATAATATCTGCAGCACTTACATAAGGCTGTCTTTGCGCCTCTGTGTGTGTTTGCAAGAAAATAAACCTAATAAAACTGGAAAAGTACAGAGATGCAATCCAGCATTATTATTGGCACAGATAATGTTATATTGCCCATTATAAATACAGGCTTTCCATACCGTACATTCTTCACATTAACAGGGCCATTTTTTAAGGCACCGAGTAAAAATTCTTTCCATTGTTTGAAACAAGATGTATGCTTCATTTAACTGCAAAAAATGGCAGCTTTTGTCAGAGCTACATTTGCAGGTGTGATTTCCTGAACTGCAGTAGAGTATTGCTTCGAGTATTAAATGAGCTTGTCTCCTGAGAAGAGGGTCATTTTTAGTTTTACTGGCTGTTGAGTTTTCCTTGAGAATGTATTATGAGTTAAGCTGGGGAAAGAAATGGAATTTAGGAAACGCTAAATATCATGGTCTATATCAGAATGTCTACCGTTGTATAACATATCTGATCATGCACCCATTCCTTCTTTTTTTTTTTATTAATAATTTTTGCAATTTTACATAAATTTCTTATAGGAACGGTAGAGAAAGAGAAAGGTGGAAGAAGAGAGAGAGGAGTACTGCCATTGATCCTTTCTGAAGTAAGTCTTATTCTAGGTTATACATTTAATCCAAGTTTTGTTACCAATAATATTTATACTTAGTTTGTGCCTTTTCTTATGCTTGCACCCCTTATAAATTGAGCTGGTATTGAGTGAATATTCGTTCATATATTTGAATGAGTTCTGATTTCTTTTTGTGTCGTAGTATGCTTTTTTTAAAATTTTTTGCCAGTAAACTCCTGCCTGCCAGCAGAATTTGCATAGTTACTCGTCTACAGTTTCTATTGCTTAGGTTAATATCCAAGCAAAGCGAATGCAGGTTGAAGAGTAGTATGTATGTCTGTGGCCTCTCCTGTGAGGTGATTAACACAGTCCCATTATTTTATTGCAATTGGGCATGTCCACCAAATGTGTAACATCGTGCCCACCTCCTGCTGGCATCTCCAGCAGAGATTCAATGAGTTGGGGAAGCCTTGTATATCTTTTCAGGTGTCATATACCATCTGTACATACACTTGATGTTAGTTTGTGGTGGTTTAGCGCTTTAGAGTATTTTGATATTTGCATAAAGAAGCGATACCATAAGTCCGTAAGTATTTGTAGGTCTTCTTGCCATCTTTCCTTTGCTACAAATGGTTTTCTTGTGTTGTTCTGTAGTAGAAAATTGTAAATAATCGCTGTACCTTTTTTTTCCCTGTAGGTGCCAAACACTTAAGTTTGTATCTGGTTGGCTGGTGCGCCCCCATCCATTGATTCGTTTGGAGGTAGTGTTGTACTCTCAGGTATGTATAGAGCTGGGCGCCTGGTAGATCGTATTTCTTTTGTAGGTTGAGGAAGGTTTTTACTCCTTCCTGGCTGTATAGATCTCCTGTTCTAGTGATCCACAGGCATCTCCTCAACTTTAGGTCTTGTATCGCCTCCTCCAGGAGGTAGTAGGGGGTTCAATAGAATGGTTAGGTTGTGATTTGTTCTGGCTGTGTACCAGGTCAGTAATGTTGCTTTAATTGATAAGGGCATTTGCTCCATTTGCGTTTGATGATGTTTCCCCATGGTCCATATATGTGATATTCCTGAATGTCCAAATTGGGCCTTGTATATCCATTTTTCCATGTCGACCCACTTCTTAACTCCTGGGGCTAGGTTCAAGTCCGCCATTTGGTCTAAGACAGTAGCCTTGTAGTACAGTTGTATGTTTGGGCATGCCAGTACGGCTTTCTGCTTTGGTGCCTGCATAATATCCCATGCGACTCTCGGCTTCTTATGGTTCCATATGAATGTTAGCATTAGTTTTTGAATTTGTCGAAAGAAGGAGTTATATGGAATGGGTAAAGCTCTAAACATATGAGGTTTTCCATGTTTGTAGAGTCTCTTGGGTCTCCTTGAGTGTGGCAGCATAGTTCTGGTTTTCCAGTCCAGGATATATTCCTTTTTTAGCCTACTAATGTCCAATACTGGCATACAGATCGGCATTGCTTGCATTTGGTAATATTAAGTTTGTAATATGACAGGTAGCCAAATTTTCCGACCAGTTCAAACATTTCCTGTAAGGCAACGTCAGGATTAATTATTGTCAGTGCAATATCATTGGCAAACAATAGTATTTTATGTTCTTGGGGGCCTATTGTGATACCTCTAATCTGTTGTGAGCTCCTCATAGCAGAGGCTAGTGGTTCTTTGCTCAGAATGTAGATGAGTGGTGAGAACGGGCACCCTTGCCTAGTCCCATTCGTTAGAGAAAAGGGGTTTGATAGGAACCCATTCACATTCACTTGTGCAGTCGGTTTGGAATAGAGGGACATAATAGCTGTTATTAGTGGTATAGGAAATTTGAACGCCTCTAGGGTCAGTTTTAAATATGACCAATTAACCCGGTTGAACACATTTTCGGCATCCAATGCCAATACCATGGATGGTATGTCGCATAGATGAAACGCGTTGGCTAGCAGTGACGTCATCAGGGTGAGACCAAGAACGCGTGTCCTACAAACAACGCCAGGCAATTAACATCCACAGTAGAACGCAGAATTGGGGAACCCTCAGACGGACTGAATATATGCTTAATTTAAACACACATATGTGAGTGCAACTTGTATTTTATTTCCTATTTCCTAGTTTTTACATGATTTTAGCATATCCTTTTTAGAAACTGAAAGATGTCCTGGATTTGAAGAGCAACTATACTTTACGCTAGTGGTATAATTAAACGTTTGTAAGTACCCATTACCTACACACAGGAGGTGGTCATGCATACCGTTAAAATATCACAGTTAAAGGGTAACTAAACCCCTCGGTGGAAGTAATCAAACCACACTATATAGTAAATGCACAAAGAGGTGTAAACTTTATTATAAAATACTACACTATATTTTATGTCTTTTTTTGGTGTCTACCCCTGAGCTTGCAGCGCTGGTATCTCTTCGTATGAATGAAAGATTTTTTCTCGTAAGATATGGGACTAGTAGTGTAGCAAAGGTTTCATAGTACCTATTAGTATATCCATCTGGAGCCGGGGCTTTGTTTTTGGGCATATTTTTTTAACACAGTTCTAACTTCCTCAGTTGTTATTGGGCTTTTTAAGGTAGAAATAGCTGTTGTTGGTGGACCTGGTAGTTGTAAGTGCTCTAGGAACGTTTGTGTCACCTCTGTAGGACTAGTAATAGAAGAGTTATCTTCCAAGTTATACAGGTCACTGTAAAATTGGGCAAATGTGTAAACTATATCTTTCGGATTGATTTTTACCTCTTGAGTAGCCATTTCCCCTATTCTGTGTTCTAAAGTTTGTTGCACTAGTTGTTTTTTAAGAATATTCCCCATGGCATAGTTTATACTCTTGAGTTTGGTGAGCTGATTCTGGCATCAACTCAAGATGAGAAGATTTACTTCTTTTAGCCTGTTTAGCTGGTCTAGTGTACAACCCCCTTAACTTTTGTTGTTACTATTTTGTTACAGTTCATTATGGAGGGGACTTATCTGTGCGCTGGTTATCTAATTACCTCCCTCGAAAGGACCAAACATGGAGTAGCTTCAGTTTCCCTGTGTAATCTAATTACATCCCTTGAAAAGAGGCAAACATGGAGTAGCTTTAGTTTCCCCATGTGCCCTGTTTAGCTCAATGAACAAACCCTATTCACTGAACTCATTTTAAACAAGGGGACATACCATCCCTTTCATCCCTTACATTTGTAAGTGCAACTCCAAGTTGTAACTAATGTTTAAAGTCTGAACACTTTTATAAAGCTCTGTGTGCAGGGCCGGATTTACATAGCGGGCGCCCCTAGGCCCACTGCCGTTTGCCCCCCCTGTCCCCTACCTTTTATTCATGCAAATTTTCATGGAGATTGTATCTCCTGCACATCCCCAGTGTTTTTGAACCAATGTGGGTGTGGTTGGCCAGCATGCCGCCCCCCTAAAATCCTGCCACCCTAGGCCCGGGCCTAGGTGGCCTTCCCACAAATCCGGGCCTGTCTGTGTGACAAGAAAAAAATAATTCCAAGCTAAGATTCAAGACAATTAAATCAATACAGGACAGCACATATGCATTAAAATAAGCAATTAGCAAGGGCCGCCAGGGCAATCAAGTTAATTATTGTGGTCATGCATTTGACCTCATTATAATCTGAAGATAACCTAATAACCATTTTATTTACCTTATGTTTGGGTGTTATGGGAAATTAAAATACAAAAATACTTAACCCACCTATTTCTATTTTCTGATCAAGTGGTGGAAAGGGCAATACCAAAATGGAGTGCAAAAGCCTGTACTTTCCCATGGACACAGCACTTGGCAGCCTGGAAAAATGGGTCTGTTTTGCACCTGCTGCCAGTACTGAACCTGGTACCTTGCACCAGCCACCAGCATGATTTTGCACCCCTTAGTGTTGCTGCACTTACATTCAGTTCATTAACAAATGTCCCTTTATATCTCATTCTTGATGCAAGCTTCCAATCACAATTGCAAGAACTCAGGGTTGGAAGAAGTCTGTGCTCTGCTCTCATTCAGGCTTCCATCATCAGTTATAGCTTACGTTGCTACACAGAAACAAGTGCTACCTGTTCTCTGTACTTTGCTGCAATTATACTGTAATCACATTGTTTCAGGAGTCAGATCCAGGAGTACAGAGAATATAAAAAAAAATCAAGACAGGCACTGGCTTTCAAAGACAATTTCATTTACAAATAACTGTAAAACCTTTATTTTTACTGAATTTATATATATATATATATATATATATATATATATATATATATATATATATATATATATATATATATACTATAATATACTATGTTACCTGTGTAATGTACACACTTGATTTTATCTGAATTTTCACATGAAGGGGTAGCTCACTTCCAAGTTAAATTTTAGTTTGTTACAGAATTACCTATTCTTAGCAATCTTAAAAATTGGCCTTCATTCTTTTATTTTTTATATTTTCTGAATTATTTGCCTTCATCTTCCATAGTTAAATTGGGTTGAAAAAAGACAAAGTCCATCAAGTTCAACCCCTCCCCTTCTTTTCAGATTTCCCCTCCGCTTCTTTTCAGATTTCAAATGGGCAGCCAAAACAGTTTTGCTCTGTGCAGCTAGAATTCTATTGTTGTTGCAACTTTTTTATCTTTCCATTCAGTCTCTTTAGTATTCATATTCCAGTCTCTTGTTTGAGGGACTGTCTGGTTACTAGGCTATATTGGACCCTAGCAACCAGATAGAGGGTTCTGCTTCCTCTACAACCTCAAGAAATCCCTTCCTCCCCAGCCTTTTTCTTACCTGCTTTGTGCACACGGTGGGGAACAGGGACACGGGCAGGTGGGAGGTGCAGGGAGGGCTCTGCAGGTGCGATCTGGGCCCCTCTAAAGATTTATTTTGGAGTGGGGGGGGCAGTTACACTGCTTTTTCAGTTCAATATACCTTTAGGGCATTTTCTACAAAGAATCTTCCTACTTAACAGGGAGATTCATAGCACTGTTCAAAATCAGATCAAGAGAATGCAGAGAAAGGATATGGTGCGTTGAACTAGAACCAGCAACGACCATCTGTGTGCATTGCTCAGCAGGTAGGAGTGCACAACGATATTTCAATCTGCAGCTGTAATGGCTGCATATGGTACAACTAACACATTCACAGAGGCTTAATGGGTGTGGAAACACATCATTACACACTTAAGGCACTGGACCGTTTTCAGCATGCTGCTCACATTGGTTGGGTAATTAGGCTATTTAATTCCTATCATGCTTTTTAATTCTAAATTTATGAGCATAATTAATATATGAACATATTGGCCCTGCCAGTTGTGAGATTAAGAGGTATTGTTGAATCTTTAATTGTCAGAGCCGCACATTATTCAAAGCAAGGCAAGTTCCTTTGCATTTTGCTGTGTCAGTCCATTAACTCTATGGGATGACCCCATTCACTCTCAAAGGAGCTATATGAGATAAACACAAGGTTAAAATCCATTAAATGTCACATTCAAGCGCTTTGTTTACTGCCCAGGGTCTCTGCCCTCAGTGTGATATGTTTAAGGGAAGTTGTTTGGTTAACTAGAGTGGGGATTTATACATAAAATGTAGAATAGAAAATCATTTTGTCACATGGCATCTACTCAAAAATATGTGATACTAATTAAGAGAATGTAAGGAGAACAGAGCTCTGAGTTTCCCTTCTGCGGTAAACATTCATATCTAGACGACATGGGTGAAATTACAGTACAATTTTTAAGCAATTTAGTAGCAGAGCTAGTAATGCATTTTTATTGCGGGGGGGGGGGACTTCTTAGCCTTATCATACTCCTAAAAGTACATGACAAAACCTGTTTCAAAACTCACTCTTTTATGTGGAGTTCCATAAAACAGTCAATTAATCTGCTATATAAAGCTGCTAGCTGGACCACACTTGCTTGTTATATAAAACCGCCATCAATGTAGTTAAATGAATTAAGGTAATGAGTGTTTCTTTGTTATTTGGGATACTATAACTATTATAAAATGTAGAATAGAAAATCATTTTGTCACATGGCATCTACCCAAATATATGTGATACTAATTAAGAGAATGTAAGGAGAACAAAGCTCTTAGTTTCCCTTCTACAGGAATTGTTTATATCTAGGTGACATGGGTGAAGTTGTACTAGGTCAAATACAAGAGTGACCTGGTTCTCTACATCAACACAGCATACAGCATTTTTGAAATCATTGCTCAGCTCTCAAAAACACTGCAATCTCAAGTGAAATGGAAAGGTTCCAGTCTAGCAAGCATAAATGGTTACAAATCTTGATGAAATTGCAGTGCAATTTTTAAGCAATTTAGTAGCTGAGCTAGTAATGCATTTTTATTGCCAAGAAGGAAAAAAACTTCTTAGCCTTATCCTACTCCTAAAAGTACATGACAAAACCTGTTTCAAAACTCACTCTTTTATGTGGAGTCCCATAAATCAGTCAATTAATCTGCTATATAAAGCTGCTAGCTGGACCACACTTGCTTGTATATAAAACCGCCATCAGTGTAGTTAAATGAATGCCTTTAAGGTAATGAGTGTTCTCCCAGCAGCCATGCACCATTGCTCCTCTATCACTCACGGGCACTAATTGGACATGGTGTAAAATGGAAGGGGTATTTATTAAATATCCTCAAAAGGCCATTTGAGGATTTTCAATATTTTCATTATCTGTTGACATTAGAGAATACTTCTGACAAAGCCAGTTCTGTTTTACAAAATCGGATGCATGATGAATAGTTTTGCTCATTTCTAGAGCAGTCTCAAGGATGAGCTTGGTTTTGGCAGATGTCACAAAAACTGTGGTGTCTGAATGCAAAATGTGATATGATTGGAGGAGGAATATGGTCTGGTTTAGGGCAGGGTCCCCTGTGTGAGGTGTTGTGACATTATTCTGTTTAAACACAAAATGTAGAACTATACTGCACCATGTTGTAGTACAGGTATGGGATTCATTATCCGGAAACCTGTTATCCAGAAAGCTCTGAATTACAAGAAGGCCATCTCCCATAGAATCTATTTTAATCAAATCATTCAGATTTTAAAAAATTATTTCCTTTTTCCCTGTAATAATAAAACAGTACCTTGTACTTGATCCTAACTAGAATATAATTAATCCTTATTAAAGGCAAAACAATCTCATTTTGTTTCTTTAAAGTTAAAATTAATTAAGTAGATCCAAATTATGAAAATATCCCTTATCTGGAAACTCCAGGTTCCAAGTGTAGGGATGTGAAAATCTTAGACACCCTTACACTTTACAGACAGGCACATCCTTAGTAATATGGACACCTCAGTGGGTCCTTATGGGGACCTTGTGCTTATGTAACCCCTGTAGTTCACACAGTGTACACCAGATGGCACTGTGCCAGAGTATAAAAGGTTTAGGGAATGGGTAGTGTCGACCCTAGGCGCCTTGGCCCTAGTAATTAGACAGCTATACTCAATTATAGATCACTCTAGGAGTGATAGAGAGTTTATTTAGTTGAGCAGCTCAAGGCTCCGCCGAGGAGATTAGGTATTAAGATCCCAGGGTATTACTGACCCGGAGTAAGGAACCAAGTGTTGAGATAGGGATGGTAGGAATTCCCCTAGTCTGCCACTGGAAGATATCCTGAAAACTGGGCAATACCCATCACATGCTGTCAACTTACTCTCTGCTGTATATTCCCTAGCCTGTGGGGATTCAGCCTATATGTGCTGTGAGTATATGCTTCCTTTATGCTGCTGTGTATGTTCTATGCTTTATTGTGGATCAATGTGCTGAATGATCTATGTGCTATTGTTCAATAAATACAGTTCTATGTTCAACCGTTAAAGAACTACTGGCACCCATCATTGTGCTGTGAGAAATAAATAAAATCCAAAGGTTCTGCAGTTCACTCCCTTTGCCGGTAAAAGATCTGTTCTCCCTCAGATCAACCACAATGTAAAAACCTTTCCTTCATATGAAGATATACCAGCGCTGCAAGCTTAGGGATAGACACCAAGAAAACACAAAAATAAAATATAGTGTAGTATTTTCAAATAAGATTTGCACCTCTTTGTGCAACTGCTATATGGTGTGGTTTGACGTCTTCCACCAAGGGATTCAAGTGCCCTTTACCCGTGACTTTTTAGTGATATACGTGGCCACCTCCTGTGTAAGGTAATGGGTACTTACAAACGTTTAGTTTTGCCACTAGCATATAATATGATTCTTTGTCCCAATCCTGGTTATCTTTAGGTCTCTAAAAAGATATGCTAAAATCGTGTAAAAACTTCTTTAATATAGTGAAAGAATAAAAATACAGGTTGCACTCACATATGTGTGCTTAGAATAAGCATAAATACAGTCCGTCTTGGGGTTCTCCAGTCCTGTGTTCCACTCTGGATGTTTAATTGCCTGGCGTTGTTGGTAGGACACGCGCTCCTGGTCTCCCCCTGATGACGTCACTGCTCAGCCGACGCGTTTCATCTATGCGACTTCCTCAAGGCTTCCAACTTCCTACTGCGCAAGTGCGCCTTTTGTGGACGGGTCCTAGCCATGGATGTGCATGCGCACCTCTCCCCTCTCCTGGAACGCACGCGTCTCCATGGCAACCCGCCGCTTCGGTATAACACGAGATTAGCATAAAATTTGGGGGACTTTTCTTCCTATTTGTTTTCCTTAAAATATAACATAAAATATTGTGAGGAGAGACATCTCAGATACAATTAGAATACATTAAAATGTATTAGAATAAGTGAACCTCTCTGGTACGACATATTAACAGTACTTAGTTCTACGGTTGCCATGGAAACAGCGTGTTTAGCGTTTCTGTTTCTAGGTTGCATGGACATCCATGGCTTATCTTGGAGATTTATATACATACAAATATAGCATATTCAGACTTCATTTAAAGGAACCATTGGTCAGCATTTTAAATTAATCACATTCCACCTTTAAGTAAAAACTCCCTCCCAGATCTGCTATAAAATCAGACCAAGCTAACCGTGAGTAGCTTTCGATATCTACAATTTGGGGACTGCTTACCCACTTCTCTCTTTTGCAATCACTTGGCATAACCTTAGATCATTATAGTTATCTCTGCCTTTATTATTGGAATCTGTATATGGCATTGTCTGCTTATATTATTTTTCTTTTCATTTTTTTTTTTTTTTTTTTTTTTTTTTGTTGTTTGTTGCTATTCTGTTACAAACTACTTTACATGCTTTTTGAAAACTAATAAAAAAAACATTTGGAAAAAAAAAAAATCAGACCAAGAAGTGGTATGTATAGTATATAAGTTGATGATTACTCCTATAGAAATGCTCTTAAATTTATATCTATATTGAGGCCTTTGGGTATGGATGTTTCTAACAAATGTATCCATTTACTTTAAAGTTTTTTTCACTAAATCTCCTCCTCTCCATTTATTTTTTACTTTTTCTAGGCCCCAATATATTAGACCTGTAGGGTTCATTTTGTGGTACTCTTTAAAGTGTTTAGAGACGCTGTGGTTATCCTTTCCCTTTTTTATATTATTTATATGTTCTCGAATACGCTCTCTTAGTGTACGATTTGTTTTGCCTACATATTGAAGGCCACAAGGGCATTGTAAGCAATACACAACATTTGTAGTTGTGCAATTTATGTTATCCTTAATTTTAAATTCTCTTTCATTTACATTTGATTTGAATATTTTTTTTCTTTTTCCCATATTGGCAAGCTTTACAAGCTTTTGCCCATCATTGTGCTATCGCACCCAATTACACTACACCCTGCCTCCACCACGTTGCGAGGGCTTGCCCCTGAGAAAGAGAGCTCATCTGTGGTCTCAGCCCATAAAGGAAAGTAGCTAAAACTGCCCTAGCACAAGTCAGTTTACTATAGTGCTACACAAGCATTCTGGATAACTGGTCCCATACCTGTATTAAATCACACTTAGTTATATTTAGACTCAAAATGTGCCAGATTCAATGAGGAGAAAAAAACATCTTATAATTCAACCAAAATCCACAATGGACAATTCGGCCAAAATCCACAATGGACCTTTGTTGAGTTTACATAGGATAAACTATAAAATAACCTTTTCTCATTAAGTTAAATCTGTCCCAATATTGGAAATCAGTATTTTTTTTTTTTAGTTTTTCCTAGGACAAACGCAAAGTCCCAGATGAATATTAATTTTTGTCTGAATTCAAGTAAAAGGGCTGCTGTATAATTACCCAATAAAATCAGCTATTCTATTATTTTATCTACCATTGGCCTGTTCACATCTTATTCCTGGAAAAGGGTTTTTTTTTTTTTTTTTTGAAGGAAGGCTAATATGCAAGATGTTTTTAGGCTAGAACTCCAGGATAATTGCAGGCTTTGGAAAAGTGTGCCACAACACATGATTTACCAAGGCAAACAAAAATGTGAGTCTGCATTGATAAATAGCATGAAACTTGCAGTTGCATATGCATCACTATAAGTGGGAATTATGTTAGCTCTGGTGCAGTGGTGTATTTAATGTAATAAATTGTGTTACATTAGGTGCAAGTCAGTTGCTTGAGCATAGGGAGTTACAATTGTAGGTCCGCCTTGCTTAATACTACTGCACCTCATATAACAAGGTGGACTAAACCAGGTAAGCACAAGCACTGTAGTTTATGGTATTTTTACAGGCATGGTCGGCCTGGGCCAGCAGGACTCCAGGAAAAAACCCAGTGGGCCTCAGAGACCCATGCCTGAACCTGCCGCAAGTATTTAGGAGGAGTAGGGGGAAGTGCAAGGTACAGTCAGGTGAGTGGTGCATTGTGGGCAGGTGGTGCATTGGTCAGCGCATTTTGTTTGGTGTATTGGGTAGGTGGGAGGACATGCACGGGACAGTTTTTCATGGGAGTGGGAGGAGCGGGCCCTTCTGACTGGGCCCCAGTGACCCCCGTACTCCCAATTGGACCCTGTTTACATATACAACTACAATGTCTGTGCTTCCCTAAGCTGCATGTGCCTAGTGCTCATACGTGTGCCAGTCTTGGCATCAGGAGAAGGGTAAAGATGGGCAATATTAAGGTAAGATTGGGGATGATTAGGTGATCATAATTTTGTTGTTCTGTGCTGGAAAAAACCGTAACAGCAGCCTTGTGCATTAATAAAATCATGATGAGAAAACATCCTCTGGGGCTTTAGTTGCCCTTTAAAACCTAGCACATTGCAAAACATGTAGGGCATTACTTATGTGATCTATATTTCTCCAATTGTAGACTCGTTTATTTTTCAGGCAACAGCATGGCTGGCCTGTGTGTTTCTCTTTCTTCATTTCCGCGAAACAATAAAGAGAACCCTTTTTCTGTAAGAGTAAATTAGTTTTGCTCCTATGAGGAAATGAGATTTGTATAAGTGCTTTGTCTCATACATGCCCACAGAGTATCTAGCACACAGGAGCAGTAAAACAATCTGTCAGATTATCCTGCCTTAATAAACACCAGACCCTTCCATTTGTGGATAACTCCCCAGCTGATATTTTTTCTTTTTCATTCCCTTGTTTCCTTTTGTTTTCCTTATACTGTGTTCATTTCTTACTTCAGGCATCTGTATGAGCACCACAAACACAGCTGGGGTCAGCCAGGCCATGGAACAAGCAGGCTAAGAAAATCCAGCAAGAAGTTGCATTACAGCTGAGAGCAAAATGGAAGCGTAGTCTATTTTTGGATCTGTCCCTGCAAGGTGGATATTTGAGCCAGATGTCTCAGAAAGCTGCTGTGCCACTGATACAGCTTCAGTAATTTACTGGGTAGAGTTTATTCTTTCAGTGTATGACTTCACACTGTGTATACAGATGGCCATTAAATGGGCAATGATTCCTTTTTTTAAAAGATGATAGGAAGTGACATTTTTAAAAATATTTTATTAATGTCAAGTACCACAACATGCACTCAGCTAGATGCACAAACATAATACTGTAACAGTGCTTACATTAAATGAATGTGTTACACTAGGAATAGCCCATTACTGCCCCATTACTACCCTGCTACTACGCTATTACTGGCATTCCTTTGGCGCTCGAAAACAAAGTGTTTTTACAAATGCATAAATATGTAATTTAATGTGCATTATTATCCACACTACAGGGTTACAGAAAACTTACTCCCAAAAATGTAGTTTTCCATGAGAACTGGGAAGGTTTCCATTCGGTGTCCTGGTGCACAAATATTACACCATAATACTGAAGGTTACAAATGCAAAAAGGATGAGAACAGTAGGCAACTGCAAATAAATAATGGGGTGGAATAAATAGGAACATTCTATAGAGACTTTAGCTCAGCATTTGGATACCCTGGCTGTAATTGCCTTTACAACAATATAGCCAGACATACAGAAGCTAGGAATCATTACTTCTGCTGGCAGAGATAACTCCCTGATTTACAAATCCATCCTCTCATTAATCAGTTGTATAGGATTTTTTGATGCATACTTATCAAAAGGTGAAAATAGAGCCTTACCGCCTGTTCTTTTATTGCTACCAAAATATAAGAATTCTTAAATGGGATCTAACCCATCCCAGCAGCCCCAGATTCTCTAAGTTATATTGACCAAAAAGTTAATGAAAGATACAAGAGAATTTACCAGTGAGAATGCAACTTTTATGTTGCTCAACAAGCGATTCCAGTATGCTTTAAACCTTATGCTGGGATTTTTAGTCCAGCAACAATCAGGCCCATATGTGTAGCAAGGCCACAAAGGCAGCACAAATAATGGGGAGGCATGCTGCACAGTTGCATGGGGGGAACTCTGGGGTCTAGGAGCACAGGTACTTCCTGACCCTTCCAGATCTGATCTTGCTTGTGATCCTGAGCAGGACCGCCATCAGAAATCGCAGGGCCCCGTACGACAAAATTCCCTGGGCCCCCTGGGCTGCGCCCACCGCAAGCCCCACCTACAGGTCCGCCCTCCCCACCACACAGTAAAAAAAAACAAAAAAAATATTGGTGGCTAGGGTTTCCACATGTTAATAAAAAATAAAAAGATATTGGTGGTCAGGGCCCCCATAAAAAAACATTTGTGGCCAGGGCCCCCCAATTAAAAAATATTGGTGGCTAGGACCCCACATGAGTAAAAAAAATTGGTGGCCAGGCCGCCCCCCATTATAAGAAAATTGGTGGCCAGGGCCCCTTAAACGTCCATGCCTTCCCGAAGTCAGGGGCCCGGCTAATCAAGTAAGTGTGGCCGGGGGCCCCCTTACCCTCGGGTCCCCTACAACTCTCCCCCCTGTACCCCCTGATGGCTGCCTTGATCCTGAGGGAAGGGGGGAGAACACCTGCACTCACGTCCTGTCCCCCTCTGCGTGTGCGAGATCCTGAGGGAGGTACAGGTGTGGGTAGGCACGTGCATGTGCGGGCTTTGAATAATGCCACATATGTGAATATGTTAAATGACTTACTTGTGTAGCATTCATCATCAATATTTCTATTTAATACTGATTGGACCTTGTGACATTCAACTGAAAACACCTAAATCAAAATAATCCCTGGCATTTCAACTATACAGAGGCCCAAGCAGCCCCCCACCAGTACACTCAATAGTGACTGTCTAAGGCATCTTACAGCAGCCACTCTGGCATTTGTTAGAATCCACAGATTGCCAGTACAGACCTGGGTTCCAGGGTTTCCTGTGTCAATAAGTGCAGCAATTCTTGATTTGGAATGGAAAGCAGGAAGGACTGAGAGGCCCGAGTGTAATTATATGTATGTGCAAAGAGAGCATATAATTTAAAAAGGACAAAAATATAGACAATATAAAATAACATAAGAAATTTAGATGAGACCCGCAACCTGACCCGCGACCTGCAGATCCGCATCTATACCCGAACCTGGAAATCCTACCCTCATTCCGCAGGGTATCTGTTTTTTTATGGCAGGTAACCCGCCGGTACCCGACCCGCTGCAGGACTCTACCCTAAAGCTAGCCATAGATGCAAAGATCCAATCATTCAAATTGTTGACAGACCGGACTTCCCCATTTCCCGACCTGCCACTAACCATTCCGATCAAATAAAGTAGTAAAAGAACAGATCAGCCAATGTTCTGAACCTGACAGCAATCGTATGAAAATTATATCCAACCAAAGCTAGTGACAGTCTCCCACTGAAAATCGTCTGATCAGCAATACATGCAGAGAAATTATCGGCAGCCAACAGAAATCTTTTAACTTGTCTGATCGACCAAACGACCGATCTCCGTGGGACGAAAAATGTTGGGACTCTCCACACACGGTCCGAAAATCATACGAATCGAGGATTCGTACAATCGGATATTTGCGTCTATGGCCAGCTTAAGGTGTAAATGGGAGCCATTAAAGATAAAACCAAACTTTATAGATAAGAACCTGCCATTTCTAATCTGGTGCTTCCATTCTCCAGGGTGGGAGTCACCAAAGCAGCTCCAGAACAGAAACTGGGAGACTGCACAGGGGATAGAGATTCTACCACATTCAAACTAAAGCAGAAGAAGCTGTCCCAATGGCAGTTTTAAAAGTTTTTATTACATTAAAGAAAAAGGTGTTGCACCTTTAGAAATAACCAACATAGTTTCACTTCAGTCATCTTGGAAATTAAATTCTAATATTCTGAAAACCTTTGTTTTGTTTAATTTCAAAATTGTTACCCTGTAAATTAAAAACAATACAAGAAAATAAATGGTATTATTTCAAAAGCATCAATCATTGGCCCAGGGTATCAAATGCTTAGAGCAGCCAAATTTGGGCCAAGATGCTCTGGTCTTGCAACCTCCCACAGTAACTAGATGGTTTGTCTTATCATGAATGGCCACAGAAAAAAATTATTTAAAAAAAAAAAAAGGCTGGATTGAAAAATTGACAGTCAGAAATCTTAGTTAAATTCTGTGCCAAAAACAAATGCTAGCTGTTATGAGTATGAGTCAGTCTGATTGATTCCTATAGAATTGAAATGGGGTTTGACTCATTTTCATATTTTGTCATATTTGAGTATAACTGGTGGATTTTAAACAAACATTGTATTATTATTAGGAGACAGTACAGGGGTTATGCTAATGAAATAATAAAAGTACATTGTGAGTATAAAACATGTTGTAATTATTATTTAAATACTATATTTATAACTTGTCTTACCACGCAGCTTGTAGCCGCATTAGGCTATCATCTAATAATCAAAATGTTGGTAGAGCAACATTTAGAAACTTGACTGCCTCATATTTTGCATGCTGATAATTTGCCTCCACAATATTTTACTGGTAACTAAATCAGAGCTGAGGGGGTTTAAAAGATATATCTAATTAGCAACCCACTTAATACATTCCTCAAGGCTGAGTAGTTATTATCTGAAGCCAGCATTCCTACCACTCAACACGACAAAAGAAGTTCATGATGTTCTTTATGCTCAAGTGACAGAGTTTTCTCCTGTAGCAAAAATTTTGCCCGCTGGTACCGTGGAATTAGTTAAGTGACACCAGGTACCTTATTCACTTATATTGTACTCATCTTTTCAATTGCGAGTCCTCCCATATTATTATACTGAAAGAGTCTCTATACCTTGAGTTTATTTTTTGGATTTGTGTAATGTACACAGTAAGCCTCTCTCTTTGTGCAGTTATCTTTTGGCATGGCACTAGATTGCATATTGTTCAAAAAAGGTCAAGTTGCTTATTTCCTGGCCTGACAGTGATATGCTTTGCACTAAATGTTGCATGGCTGGAATTAGGGGTAGGTAGAAGAGGCACAGGCATAGGGTGAAAAACTGTGGGGAGCTGGGCACATACTGTACCTCCTCTGTCTGCCTATCCCTAGTGCAGGGTCCTGGAGGATTGCAGGCCTCCTTCCTCCTTCCACCCACTTCCTGACTTCAAAAATTCTCTTGCAAGCTCAAGTGTGCATGTGTGCGCACACTCACTATTGGAGGGGTGGGGTGCACTCAGCAGCAGTCTTGGGTGTAACTTTTGCTTGGCCCACCTACACTTGCACCTAGCCCTTTATAAATGGACTTCACTCAAACTGATCTTCAGGATAGGCCCTGCAACAAGAATTCTGAGCTCACCCCTGGGAGAGCCAACCCTGAATTTTGATAAAAAAGGGTGTCTTATGGGTTTTGGTACTTGACACAATGTAACTGGGACCCCTAAAATTATGAAAAAGTACCATGCATGAATGTTTGGAATTTTCAAAATATAATATGTGCTTACTGGTGCTATTTAAATAAACATGCATATCCAAATGGAAAGACTAGAAAAACAATAGATCTGCTTGGTGCAGCAGCCTGACAGCAGGGTATACGACACCGACATCTGTACTGTAAAATAATGGTTCTAATCACATATAGCAAATATAGATTTACTGGTCACCTGT
Source organism: Xenopus petersii (assembly GCA_038501925.1). Classification (NCBI taxonomy): domain Eukaryota; kingdom Metazoa; phylum Chordata; class Amphibia; order Anura; family Pipidae; genus Xenopus; species Xenopus petersii. The sequence continues at coordinate 110,627,581 of CM076682.1, read as the reverse complement.
TTTGTAGCAAACATCATATTGACCAATATGGGTTACTGTACCCATGTGCCTTTTATTACATTTTGAGGTTAGATTCCTTTACACCAGAAAGCATAGTACTTTGGTTCATCCACTAGTGTGGAAGCTCAGTCTCTGATGCTTGCTCTAGCCCTAATTGAAACAGAGGTGCTTGCAGTCTGTAACAAAGGACATACAGCCCTAACTGCTGTCTCCCACATGTCTGTCTATTTACTTGTTCCCTCACTTGTCTCCTGCTTTACTCTGTCTATAGATTCTCCATCACTCTGCCTGTCTCTAGAGTCTCATCAACTCACATCATACCAGTGATCAACACCATTCTTCCTCATTCTTCCACTCTCTGTGTCCACATATTAGAATTAATATTGTTGGGAAATCAGTTGAGACTTTGGTACTGGAATGGGCATTGCACAGATACATCATAGATCTTCAGTAGCTAAATGCACCAGTAGCAATAGGAATATTCTTATTTAATGCTGCCAAGATGCTGCTTTGTCATCAGGCCATCTCAAACATTATATCTAATTTTACAATGCATCGACTTCTAATACAGGTATGAGACCTGTTATCCAGAATGCTCAAGACCTGGGGTCTTCCAGATAATGAATCTTTCCATTATTTGGATCTTCATACCTTAAGTCTACTAGAAAATCATGTAAACATTAAATAAACTCAATAGGCTGGTTTTGCTTCCAATTAGGATGCATTATATTTTAGTTAGGATCAAGTACAAGGTACAGTTTTATTATTCCAGAGAAAAAGGAAAACATTTTTAAAAATTTGTATAAAATGGAGTCTAGATGGCCTTCCCGTATTTCTGAACTTTCTGGATAATGGATCCTATACCTGTATACTATAATCTAAAAACAACATCCTGTTTCAATCCCTTATATTTCCAGATTCTCTCTCTTCCATCATTTCACCTGGAACTCTGCACACAATTTGGGTTCTGAATGTTATACAGTATCTTACTGTAGTATTTGATATACCCAGTGTCACTGCAGTTCTCTCTGCTCAAATACCAGCATTGTCCCACCGATTATGTTTGGGTGAATTGAGCTCTAATGTAAATCTCACATCCTGCATGATCACAGGCTTCACAGACGGGTGTAGTACACTCTCTAGGTCCATTTGTGCAGACACCTGCCATGTGCAGCCATAAGTATTAGGGTGAATTAAGGTGAGATTATATTTTAGAGCCTAGTTTAGCTTTGCATCTCTTTGATGAAGGCCTATAGTTATGTTTAACTCTTTCATGTGTGGCACAACTCAAATAAAAAAATCTTCACTAAAGAAGATCGGAGCTATAATGAATGTCACTGACATGCCGCACTGATCTCCTGTAATTCAGCACAAGATATTGTTAGACTTTGCTATATTTTTCACTAGTGTCCATTAGGGAAAATGAAAATGTACCCTGTGCTTTCTACAATACTGAAGCTCTATTTTCTATAAACCATATACATATAGTTCAGCTGGTTACTTCTTGGTTCAGTAGTATAATAGCACAGGTATGGGACCTGTTATCCGGATACCCGTTGTCCAGAAAGCTCTCCCATGGATTCCATTTTACCCAAATATTTAACATTTTTATAAAAATCTTTACTTTATCTCTGTAATAATAAAACAGCACCATGTGCTTGATCTAAACAAAGATATAATTAATCCTTACTGGAAACAAAACAAGCATATTGGGTTTATTTATTGTTTATATGATTTTCTAGTAGACGTAAAGGGATGGGTCACCTTTAAAGGAAAACTATACCCCCAAAATGAATACTTAAGCAACAGATAGTTTATATCAAATTGAATGACATATTAAAGAATCTTACCAAACTGGAATATATATTTACATAAATATTGCCCTTTTACATCTCTTGCCTTGAACCACCATTTTGTGACTCTATCTGTGCTGCCTCAGAGATCACCTGACCAGAAATACTACAACACTAACTGTAACAGGAAGAAGTGAGGAAGCAAAAGGCAGAACTCTGTCTGTTAATTGGCTCATGTGACCTTACATGTGGTTTGTATGTGTACACAGTGAATCTTACGATCCCAGGGGGCGGCCCTTATTTTTTAAAATGGCAATTTTCTATTTATGATTACCCAATGGCACATACTACTAAAAAAGTATATTATTATGATAATGGTTCATGTACATGAAGCAGGGTTTTACACATGAGCTGTTTTAATAATCTTTTAATAGAGAGCTACATTGTTTGGGGGGTATAGTTTTCCTTTAAGTTAACGTTTAGTATGTTATAGAATGGTTAATTCTAAGCAACTTTTCAACTGGTCTTCATTTTTTCTTTTTTATAGTTTTTGAATTTTCTGCTTCTTCTTTTGACTCTTTCCAGCTTTCAAATGACCCCATCTAAAAACAAATGCTCTGTAAGGCTACAAATTTATTGTTATTGATACTTTTTATTACTCATCTTTCTCACCAGGCCCTCTCCTATCCATATGCCAGTGTTATTCAAATTAATGCATGGTGGCTAGGTAAATATAGACCCTAGCTACCAAATTGCTGAAATGCAAACTAGAGAGCTTTTACATAAAAAGCTAAATAATTCAAAAACCACAAATAACAAAAAAAACAATTGCAAATTGTCTCAGAATATCACTCTCTACATCATATTAAAATTTAATTTACATGTGAACAATCCCTTTAAGCTATGAAGATCCGTTATCCTGAAAACCCCAGGTCCCGATCATTCTGGATTAAACGTCCCATAACTGTATATGTTTCTAGTATTAGTACAAGTTATATAATACTGTGACCTTGCCAAGCTAAAGCAGGATACACACTGGTCATTAAAAATCAAAATAACATCAAAATATAAAAACAATTCAAATTAACATGGCAGATATTTTAATACCTTAGGGTAGAGGCACACAATGTTATTTGGGGGAGATTAGTCGCCTGGCGACAAAGCGTCTCCCCGCAATGCTTTCCCGCCGGTTAGAATCTAAATCTCATGAGTAAACTTCAGGCGACTTCAGAAAACGAAGCGTTCCAAGTGCCATCCAGCCGGCGATTTAGATTCTAGCTGGTTGGAGATTAGTTGCCCGAAGAAGAGGCACTTTGTCATTGGGCGACTAAATCTCCCTGAATCTTAGCGTGTGCCCTTACCCTTATAGGTAAAATTGTTTCTTTCAGTTACTTTTTTTGTTGTTGAGTTTCTCAGTTGTCTAAACAAAGCCCCACCCAGTCAGCCATGTTGTATCTGTTGGCTAAACAAAGTCCCACCCAGCCTGTTTTGTTAAATGAAGCCCTAGATCATTCATATTCATGGCCTGCCCCTACAACCCCTCCAGGCAAAGGTACAGCTGTATTAAATAAAAATAAAGAAATCCTTCTTTCCATTAATACTGCAGAATTTTCAAAAGCCTCTAGGGATCGTTCATTTCTGTTGTTTCAGGTCTTTGTACAGAAAAACACAGAGCCTGCCTGCACGGTATAGTAAGAAATATGGATTGGCTCCAGCTCCGCAGAGAGGCAATAATACTGCCATGGTTTTGGCAAGTCATCACCTGGGGTTTTTCACTGTATTTAAACTGGCACAACATCCCTAAGACTGCATCATTATCTCTCTCTGGTGATCTTGATTCCATTGACATCTCTAGTGTCCCAAGCTTATGTTGTTGACATGGACAGATAAATGAATACGACATACGGCACATTTTATTATGTGTCTGCAGTAACGAGATATAATTGCTATCAAACAAACCAGAGTAGTAAAATCAGGAAATCTTTTATTTGGCTGCAGTAGAACAAAAGGAAACACTTGACAACAAAGAAGCTGTAATTTGTCCTAGCTAACAACATTAATTGTGTGTGCGCCCCTGGTGAGATTGATTGCCGTATCAATAAAGGGGATTGGCCTTGTGTCCCTGCTGATAGATATAAAGCCTCAGTAAATAAGGCACCTCTGAGAAAATAACAGAAGGAGATAACAGCGCCAGACACATCTGTGAAAGATGGAGGGAGATGAAAATTAGCTCAGGAGAAAATAATAAACACCCCTTAAACAGTCTCTGCTTTGATTAGCAAATGAAATATTTCATGTACATTTACCTAGCATGTAGCATTTATGATTTGCAGATTGTTTTCTCTTCATTTTTTTGCAGCTCTGGCTGGGTTAATGATCTTAGCTATTGGTTGCAGGCTTTGTACTCAAAACAATATGCAAATGTGCTGTTGTTTTCTTTAAACAAAACAAGGGAAGCAGCAAGGATTTACAGTGCAGAAGATTGTACATGGAGGGGCCTTACTGCAACATCCTTAGTAATTTGCCCTGACTGAGCTCCCTTGTATTTGCTTTAATGTAATGTTTTTTTACATTACCCTGGAGGTACTACAAAAATACAAAGAAAGAGTCAGACAATCAGAGAAACAGATGATAGAGGCAATGCTAACAGATAATTTTAAACCCTTTCCAGCTTGATTTAAATGAAAATCTATACTGCAATTTGTAGCATGGCAATGTTTTCTCATATTCTTATATTTTCTCTAACTGGATCATTTGGCATATCAAACCTGCACTAGCTCATGTACAAGTAGGCATCTGAAGGTGAGACTATTGATTGCAGATTACTTGCAACTTGGTTTTGGTGAAATAAGCACTCTATAATAAGTGGCCAAACTTTGAAAATATTGCTGTACCATTTTAATATTTTTGACAAATATGGCCTGCTATGAGGCTGTACGTGGGGCTAAAATGTTTGGCTTTCCAGACCAAACTCAGTTTAGCTTTAAACTAATTTGTATTCGCTTTTTACTGATCAAAATTGATCAACCAGTGATTTCAATGGAAACAGCAGGGCTCATTTACAATTGGGAAGGCGTGTGCAGGCACATTTGCCATTCTTTTGTACTTAGCACACTGTCTGTGTTAAATTTCTGCTGGTCTTATTGTTCTATTTTGGAGAGCAGAGATCTGCAGTGATCCCCATGCACAGTATTCATGAGGGGCAGAAGGGGGGGACACCTTTCCACTCCTAGTATATGACCCCTTATATGTGGTTAGTAAGCACCATACCTAGACTGCGCTACTTAAACTGCAACCTGCCCATGCTCTTGGCTGCATGCACTCTCGGCTGCCCGCTGCGCTCCCTCCCACTGGCTATCCTCCTCTTCGTGATGTGGCTAGAGAAAGGAGATTTCTTTTTAAAGCTATAGAGGAAGCAGAAAGCAGGGGGCTGTCTGAACCCCCCTGTTCCTTGCCCCCCCCCCTGAGACTGTGGGGTCTGCTTCCTCTATATTGTGCTGGTATATCAGTCTGCAAAAACTACTGAGCCTTTCTCTGCATTTATCACCCAATTACTCCCTGCACATGTGAATCAGAATTAATGTGGTGTGATAGAGCTGAATGTTTAGCAGTCTATCAAACTCTTAACACTTGTGTTTTAATGCCACTTTTCCTCTTTGACCATATTTTGCGATGTTATATCTAGGGATGCACTGAATATCTCTCAGTGAAGGTTTTAAAGAAGAAGAAGTCTATATAAATTAGGGGTTCCAAAAGTTAGGCACCCCATGTCATTGAGGTAAATTCACTAAAGGGCAAATTTTCACCTGCGATGGCTTCGCTACCACTAAGTCACTAAAATGCGAAGTTGCCGCTCTGCAGCTGAACGCTGCTGAAGTTTCGCTAGAATAAATTCTTCAGCATAAGCATTTCATAGCAAACTTTTGCTAGCGTTTGTTTCTGCCTAGTGAAACTTCGTTAGTACTCTTACGCTTAGGTCAATTGGAATAGGGCAGGTAAATATAGCTCATATATATTATTGGTGATGTTGGTGCAAATGCTTGAAGTGGCCACTTATTGTTAAAATGTTCAAGGAAGCAGAATAAAGACAAAAGAGATCCTCTGTTGTCCTAGACATTAGCTTACCCTAAAACAAATGTGGCTTGCCCCTCAAATGGTTTAAAAAAAAATGTTTGTCACAACTTTTAAATACAATCCCGTTTTTTTAAAATTGTTATAACTTTTCAGCATACAGGATATGATGTCGCTGACATAAGATTGAGGAGGATGTAGCTTTGTCTTATCAGTTTCCCAGGTCTAAGCTGGCAACAGAAACTCTGGTGAAAGCGTTAACATAATGGAAAATTTGCACTTTCATGAATTTACGGAGTAACGATCGTTCGCCTTAGTGAAAATTCATTAGCTATATATTCTTTCTCTAGTGAATTGTCCTCTACGCCTGTTAGTAAATTGGTGATGTCCCTGTGGATTGAATTTCTGGCAAGTTTTCACTAGTGATGGCCACTTCAACCTTTAGTGAATTTGCCGCATTTTATTTGTTTATGGGATACCACAGGCCAGTGCTCCTTTCAGCAGAAAGATACGTCTCCCCGGGGCTCTTGCAGCATGTACCACAGAGCGATCCTCTATTTCAGCTTCTTTCTTCAAATAGCTTGCTTTTATGTTAACGTTCAGCTTTTCACACATGCTGAAAGAACCCTGGGCCAGGGCAGTTTACTGCTGATAGGAGCACTGGCTCCGGGGATATCAGGTAAGTAAGTATAATCACTGGGGGGTGCCTATATTTTGGTGCCCCCCCAAGACTTTCCTTTTCCTTTAAGGCCACTGACCTCTGTAATAGGATGAATATTTACCAAGTGCCAGACAGATGACCCCTGACACGGATTTCTTTTATTTTTTCTAGGGAGAAATAATACATTAAATAGAGACGGGCATTTACTCATGACGTTCCCAGATCTTCAGGGGTTGCGTTATCAAAAGCTCCATTTTATGGCTTTATTTACATGAGCATTTTAGGCCAAATCAGATGTTAAAAATATTACTTTATTGAAATAAGATTTTTAAATATTTTTAAATATTTGCTGTTAGAGAAATTCCGAGGTAGTTTACATAACTGATTTTATTGATCTGTTTTTTCTGGGTGTCATTTAATATTTAACATGAAAATTCAGTTCAGTTAAGCCAGGGACTGAATGGGCCTAGCAACTTAATTTTGCTTTCAGATTTGGTCACTGCAAGCTAGCACGCAGAAAAACTAAAACTCCAACTGTCCTGCATTGCTGGATCAATTAAAATGCTTGTGTAACAAAATCTTAATCCTACACTTTTGTATTCCAAGATGCGTGGTAAACTAACAATATTGCCCCCTGACCTTACATTTTTCAACAAGGCCCACACTTCTGTAACAATACCATTCTGTGTGCCTCAAACCATTCTGACTGAAACCCAAAACCCAGAATATTCCCTATGCATAAATTCAGCAAAAAATTCCCTAAAGCAGAAACCATGTTAAACCTGCATTTCTCTCCAATAAAAAAGATGAAAGTCTGCAAGAATGCTTCTTTTTATATGCATGCTAGATATTGTTTAGTGACAGCAGAGATCCTCCTGTAACTGACAACAAGAGACAATCAATCACATTTGAAAGGATTAATTAAATGTCTCATATTGTTTCACTAGTTCACTGTGGTGTACAAAGTACACACTTTCCTAGCAGGAGTTTTCAGTAATTTTCATGTAATGTCATGCTGGGCACTAGGAGATACTGGAGATCAATTACATTCAAGTGCAATGAGCAAAGTGCAATTTCAAACACATTTTTTCCCATAATGCAGCATTTTCCCCCAGAATTCAAGTATCATCACAGTCATAAGGGGGAAATGCCCTTGGAACACTTGCGCAGAAGAACATCTGTTGTCATTTAAAATGTTTGGCATGTGAGTGATGTCTGTGCCGATTGTTCAGATGCAAATGTGTGGTGCCTATGGTTACCTGGTTAGGAGGCATCAAAAGATGTTCCTTGCACTTCTGCATAGTAGCACATGGCGCTGTTCAGCCTGTCCCGTCCCCTGTCTCAAATAGATCATAGGGCTCATTTAAGCTGGCCATAGACATGCAGATATATCCTTATGTCTGACAAACGATTGTCAAGACCTACCACTAAACATTCAGATTAATTAAAGTAGTAAAAAGAACAAATCAGACAATGTTCTGGCCATTAATTGACAGAAAACAAATGAACAAAAGTTATCTCAAACAAATAGTAGTGGCACCCATTGATATCATCAGATAAGCAATACAAGCAGAGATATTATTGTTAGCTGACAGAAATCTTCTAACCTGTCCGATCGACTAAACGACCGATTGCCATGGCACGAAAACTATTGGGATGATCCGCAAACAGTTCAAAAATCGCCTGAAACTAATATTCGTACAACTTTATCTTTGCGACTATGGTCAGCTTTACATACGCAAGTTCAGTTGCGATCCCTGCAATTTTCTCGTAGCCAATTGAACATAAAACTACTTTCATTAAAGATACTTGCATCAAAATGCACTCCTTGCACTTCACTTTAAATGCTCAGAGTTGCTCATTCCTTCCTGCCATCTTTTTTTAATCTAGCGCGGCTGAGCCTAATCGTGCACCAGTGTCAATCACACACAATAAATTGGAAATGACAGCAGATTAAACCTGATTTGTGGCAAGATGTGCACAGTTGCATTCATTTTGGAGAATCTGACACCAGTGCACCAGACGCAGTGCAATCACATGGTGCACATCATCCCCTTGCAAATTGATGCTGGAATTCTAGGGGGGGGGACATTGCATTGTGGCAAAAAGCTTTGGTGATTGAGCTGGACACTGCACTGCTCAATGTACTTTCAGATATAAATGAGCCCTCACATGTGTCTATTGAGACAGGGGAACCCTAGAGATGCTGTGACCTGCAAATCCAGCAGTAGCACCAGCGTTTCCAGAGCGCCCTGCAATGCAGTGCAATTGGGAATCAGTGAGCTTTCCAATTTTCTAATAACATCCGACACCTGGCGATCTCAATTACACTGAAATTATGGCAAAACCCCTGCATTGTGGGTAAAAAACAATCCTATTTGTGAATAGTGATCATTCTTATTTGAGGCTGAAGGGGTTGAGAATATCCAACATTTCTGAACACCTATCTAAATTTAAAAACACCAAAGGCAAGCTCTGAGGTTAGTATATTATTTAACATGGGTTAAATGTGTCCTTCCTTATCTGTCCAAGGAAGCTGAATATATTGGTGGAATGTGTTGTAGGAGAGACTATGCTAAAATAAAGGTTGATAAGGTGTTCTGTGTTGGTTAATTTCTAACATGTCACTATACATAGTACACAAACTGAGTGTAATGCAAAATATGTATGATGGTACAGTGGAGGCTGGTGGAGCACACAAGAGCAATATCTGTGCTGATACCTTTGATGCACAAGGAGAGGTCCTGACAATGGGAGGTGTATGTTATTATAATGCAATATTGGTTGGTGTCTGATGGCTAAAGATTATAACACAGTGGTGTAACTAGATGTTGCTGGGCCCCACAGCAAATTAATTTTAGGGCCCCCAACATATCCAGTGTTTGTCCTGTTTTACCAATATATGTTCAAATTGCTCATCAATGAGAGCCTCATGGGGCCCCCTGTACCTCCTGGGCCCCCCTGCAGCCGCAGGGTCTGCTTCCTCTGTAGTTACGCCCCTGTTATAACACCTCCCTATTCTGTGTGCACTATTGCCCTCCACAGTCCTGTTCACCAATACATAATTGCTCTGCTTTCCTTAATGGTTTGTATAGTTGATTTTCTGTTTCAAAATAACATTTTATCCCAGTATAGATAATTTAATTTCAAACGCCCCTCAGAAATAGATTCAGCAATTGTACTATGGAGCACACAGGCGGTTGTGGAAAAATCAAGTCTTCTTTATTGAAAAAATGGTTTTAAAATCATCAGAGCAGTATACATGTGGATATGACATCCCCCACACTTGACGCGTTTCGTGGCATCTCGCCACTTCCTCAGAAGCATAGGGAAACCCACCCCCCAACACCGTTAATAAAACCACAAGACCCAACCCCTAAAAACATTAAGCCAATCAGGTCATTAATTATATAATAATGATTGACATTCTTGATCAGAAAACACAGATCTCTCTGTTTATGCCACCTACTGGTCAGGTCAAGCTAATCTGGGAAATAGAACTTTGTCACAATTTATATCAACAATGTTGCAAAAAGCTTATAAAAAACTTATAGAAATGTAACACTTAAATAACAACATACTATGAGTAGTCAAATGATGTAAAGTATCCTGTTCTGTCACAGACTAGTATAAGATTCGTGACGTGGGGATGAATATAGAAAAACACCAAAAAGCAAAAAACTAAATATTAATCAATATTATATATATTAAAATAATGAAAAATAAAGAAAAATAATGATAAATATATTATACATAATCAATACCACAAATCATATAGAAACAAAACTAAATATTAGGAAGTACATCAATTACAAAAGCAAGAAAGCTCCCATTCTCTATTAAGCCCCCCAAAAGGCTCGGTAGTTTTTAGATAAAAAATCCAATAGGCTTCCAGCCTCAATAATTTCTGATCCAAATCACCTTTTCTTATATTTCTGGGGGGTCTATCTATAAAGATCAGAAATTATAGACCCCCCAGAAATATAAGAAAAGGTGATTTGGATCAGAAATTATTGAGGCTGGAAGCCTATTGGATTTTTTATCTAAAAACTACCGAGCCTTTTGGGGGGCTTAATAGAGAATGGGAGCTTTCTTGCTTTTGTAATTGATGTACTTCCTAATATTTAGTTTTGTTTCTATATGATTTGTGGTATTGATTATGTATAATATATTTATCATTATTTTTCTTTATTTTTCATTATTTTAATATATATAATATTGATTAATATTTAGTTTTTTGCTTTTTGGTGTTTTTCTATATTCATCCCCACGTCACGAATCTTATACTAGTCTGTGACAGAACAGGATACTTTACATCATTTGACTACTCATAGTATGTTGTTATTTAAGTGTTACATTTCTATAAGTTTTTTATAAGCTTTTTGCAACATTGTTGATATAAATTGTGACAAAGTTCTTTTTCCCAGATTAGCTTGACCTGACCAGTAGGTGGCATAAACAGAGAGATCTGTGTTTTCTGATCAAGAATGTCGATCATTATTATATAATTAATGACCTGATTGGCTTAATGTTTTTAGGGGTTGGGTCTTGTGGTTTTATTAACGGTGTTGGGGGGTGGGTTTCCCTATGCTTCTGAGGAAGTGGCGAGATGCCACGAAACGCGTCAAGTGTGGGGGATGTCATATCCACATGTATACTGCTCTGATGATTTTAAAACCATTTTTTCAATAAAGAAGACTTGATTTTTCCACAACCGCCTGTGTGCTCCATAGTACAATTGCTGAATCTGTATTTATTCGTCTGGATCCGGGGACGCTTACTATGTTGTAGCACGGTGGATTAGTACCCGTGGATCTAAGAGGGTGAGTGCACGCAACTTGTTAAGCCCCTCAGAAATCAATTCGGTATGCTGTGATCTTTCTACCATCACATCCATTATGAGATATATTGATAATGAATATGTATTGCTTTTTACCCAGTCTCATTTATTGAGTTATTCTTGAGTAATTGGCTCAACGGATTTTACATACTGGTTATAGTGAATAGATTTATATCGTATTAGATGTTTTAGCTTTTTTTTAGAGTTGATTGAGCACTGTTTATATTTTTACTGATGGGGTTCAACAGTAAATTAGACCTGCAGTTCTGTTTTTGATTTACTATTTACTTTGGCTTTTTGAATAAACTATCTTCATAGCCCATATTGCTCTATGAAAAGCCAACTTTAAACTTGTCTGAAAGTACAAGATAAAAAATAGGCCTCCTTTATCATTTCCTTGGTCTAGTACATAATCCATTTAAATCTGTGCTATTACATCTCTAAAGAACTCTATTTTGAATGTCATAATGGCAGCAAACTGAGTTTCAGATCTGAGTTAGTGTCTGTTGCACCTGGAAATGTTTTGATTTTGCTTTCCCTTCTTCATCATATAAATGATAGAAAGCCAATTAGAGCTCTGCTTATACTGCCAAGAGACTCTCTATATATTGCTTATGAATTATTTTAGCCCCAAAGGACCATAACTAGATGCTCCCAACAGCTCAGATACTGTGGTTTGCAAGGAAACCAACATAGGGATGATTTTTTTGAGCAGCGGTCAGGCCTTGAGAATAAAATTCCTTTATCATAGGGATGAAACATACTCACAGGCAGCTTTATGAAAAGATAGTAAAAAATTACACATATTGGGAAAGCATGCAGCAGCCAATGAGTTTCCCAATCAATGTAGGGAGGGAAGCAGTTGTCATTATATAAATATCAGATCAGTGATAAACTATAAGGGAGAGAAGACATTTTTTTGTATGCATTGGTTGCCTAATGCAGGTTTCTAAGGCTAATGGCACACTGTTTTTTTCCTATATATTTATATAGGCATATGGCAGAGAAACGCCAATCTGTTGCCTCCTGCACCCTATAAGTATGTGAACTGACAGGCAAGGGACCAGCCCCTTTTGGTGCAGAAATGCATAATTTAGTGTTTATGTGTCAAACCCAACTGAGAAAACAATCTGTGTGCCATTAGCCTAATGATTACAGTTGACTGATATATGAGTGTTTTATGCTGGAATTATGTTATGATGTAGACAAATTCCAGAGCTACAGAGATAGGAAACGTAGAATCTAATGAAACCCTTAAACCAGATTACCATGATATATTCATATTTTAATGCTTACACAGTCACAAACAGATATTTTATCATTGGGTAGTTTATGTACAAACAGTTCATACCTGTAAGTGTAGTCTGTTTAAGCATGCAGAATCATACATAATTATTATTTAAGGCTAAACACAAAAGTTAATTAAAGCCTCACTGAACATAGAGCAGGCCTGAGCTTTTGACACTTAATAAACATTTAATACCTACTATTATACATAAAATAAAATATGGGGGTTAAACCTTTTTTATAATATTAAAATAACGAATAAATTCTATTGAGAAATCAGTGGTGTTGGGCTGTATAATACTTATGGGCTTATGGAATTTAGGGCAGGTACAATACTTGCAATGGATACATTAAGACATTGAATAAATGCTTAAAAAAGAAACCATCCCAGAAGAAAAGATGTGAATAAAATATCAGCTTGCAGTTGGCAGGCATGTCTCAGAGTTGCGCAGGTACTGTGCCAGAATTTAAATAACCGCTTCTTGGTAACACGCCATTAGTGACAGAAAGAGGATTAAATGAACTTTCTAATGTAAAAAAGGAGTATTGAAGAATTAATTGGATGTGAAACAGAGGTTTTATCTGGTGCACAATTTACTGATCAGTTAACTAATTTGGAAGTCAAACCAGACACACGCAACTTAGATTATTCTAAAGGATATTATTTGTTTAAAATAATACCTTCAGTTTTATGATTTCATTGGTAATTTAGTCCAATATAATTAGAAAATCTAATTCCATCCTGCATGCTCTTACAAAATGGTACTTACACCCAACTGGAAGCTTGTACTGATGTCTCTGTAATTTGGTCTTCCTCCTCTAGAGGTTCCTGTTGTACATTTATCAAGGGGAGATGCCCAAACAAAATGTGTATATTCATTGCCTCTATGTCTATATGAAGGAGGTTAAAGTGCTATGGACCAAACACAGTACACAGTCATCTACATTTGTGCCAGATTCTTAAAGTAATAGCTGTACAGCAAAGTCTTTTTCAGGAGACATGTAACATTTGGTTCCAATATTTTTTATGGGGTTTAGCCCATCGAGTTTCATTAGGCCAACTGACTGAAGATGAATTTCGATAGGGTTAAGGTTACCACTTAACCACAAACGTCGTAATAGTGATGATAGCCATATATGCATAGAAATACTAGATATACATGTAGTATATTTATCTCAGGTGCAGGGTATCTATTTTCCAAAATCCATGTTTCTTTCAGTCCTTCCCAGTGGCATTTTGTTTTCCACAAGGTTTTTAGAAAACAAAATGGCTTAAAACTGATGATAAATCAAAAAGGTCTGCATATTTGGCAACCTGGTCAGATGATGAGCCAACGCATACTGCCAAATGGGATGTAAATTGTACTCTCAATAACAAGCGCAACTCTTTATGCTACTGTATCTTATGACCTTCAAAGGGACTTCACTGAAACTAGTTCTCCTTCCTCTAAATCAAATAACTGCATAAATCTATGTGCTGGTTGTTTTTGTCATTATTTTCTAAAATGAGACAGAGGTGGTCTTTATATGAGTCCCACTGAGAAGAATAGATAATAGCAGTCTGTTTCTTTGATTGATTGATTTATGTATATTGAATTGCATGGTCAAATACAGGTTTCTCAGATAGATTACAGATAGTATATTGGCTTTAATCTGTTTCTGGAGAACATTATTATTCTCTCTCACAGGGTAATCACCTTTTAATATCTCCTGTTATAAATAGACTTGTGTCTAGTACAGTGAACAGAGTCAGGTATAACTTTTCTATGGGAACTATACTGCAAAAGAATTCTGTCTGTACTGAGACGTACACTATAACATTGTCCTAAAATGGTCCTTGGTAATTTTATGTTCTCACGCATTTTTCCCACATACAAAGGGAGCATTCAGTGTACTTTAAGATGCATATATGCTGAAGATAGGACTCGAAGGGCAAACTTTATGAAACATTCAAATTCCTCTGAAGAGAAAGATAATGACTATATAGGGATTACATGCAGTACATGCAATACATTAAGGGGCAGATTTATCAATGGTCGAAGTGAATTTTCAAATGAAAAAAAAAAATCAAATTTTCGATCCGAATTTGAAAAAAAATGTGAAAATTTGAATATCGAAATTTATCATGTACTGTCTCTTTAAAAATTCGACTTTGACCATTCGCCATCTAAAACTTGCCGAATTGCTGTTTTAGCCTATGGGGGACTTCCTAGAACCTATTTGGAGTCAACCTTTTGTTTTGTGGGGGGAAAACTTTGAATTGAATTGATCGAATGCATTATTCCTTCGATTAATACGATTCGAATTCTGCCGAATACGGACCTATTTGATTGAAAACAGACCTATTCGACCAAAAAAAAAAACTTTGACTTAATTTCGGTTGGTCTTTTTGAATTTGAGTTTTTTCGATTCGAAATTCGACCCTTGATAAATATGCCCCTAATTGTCAGAATTAAGGAACATTGGACACATCCTTTAAATTCTTACTGGTCCCATTTACTTTCACTTCCGATGATAATAACATTGTCTCAGTTTCAGTTACATGATTAGTCCAGTTTGGATAAAAATATTTTTCAATTTTTTTTTTCTCTTTTCATTTTCTGGCAAAGAATCTAATACCAATGCAATTGTGAACAGCTACTGCTTTTGGTATTGAATTCAGCAGCAACTTTTGCTTGGCAAAATTACCCTGTAGTTTAATGTTGCAATAGAAGATTAAGGTTGCCATGTACCAGTCTTCCATGGCTCTCCAACATACTTGTGTTAATACATTCATGATGGTAGGCAAATTAAAACATGTATGCTGTTTGTGCATCTCTATCTGGGTATTGTGATCCTGATTAATTCTGGTTGCAATAATTGTATGTTCTTTACTATAAATGTTATTTTGGCGGTCCTGTGTTTGCCTTGTAAATGCTTCGAAACTTTTGTTACCTTCCAGTACAGTGAGGTCCCCATCCATTTTTACCCATGAGCAACACTCAAATGTGAAAAGAGTTGGGGAGCAACAAAAGCATGAAAAAATGTTCCTGAGTAGTGCAAATAAGTGTTTAAGTGGTTATTTGGTAGCTCCTATATGAACTGTCAGCCTACAGGAGACTATGGCAGTACACCTGTTGTTTTATGCAATTAAAACTTGGAATTCAAAAATAAGCACCTGCTTTGAGGCCACTTGAATCAACATCCAAGGGTTTGGTGAGCAACACGTGCCACTGGTTGGGGGTCACTGCAATACAGCATGCACTGACATCAGACATGTGTCTGATATTCTGTTACTAAAAAAAGATACCCACTGGCCTATCATGTTCTTTCATTTGCGGGACGCGTAACACAGACAGCAGATTTAAAATGTAAACTAATACAAATAACTGCCTTTGTTGGTGCATCAACAAATAGATCACTGTTATACAAGGATGTAAGCAAATTTTACTTCCACTTTAAATAAAAAATACACAGGGCAAAATCAGACAATTTTGTATATGTTGTTCAATTTAGTACTTGCTTTACTGCATGTTCAAGTTGCATCTAAACGCCAATGCACCAGTTTTGCCCATGATAATGAATTATGCGCAAGCTGCAAAGTAAGTACAGAGGGCTCACAGATGCAACAGAGAAATGGAATTAGAAAACATTCTCCTTATTTGTATGCAAAACAGCATGAATCTTGAGAAGGAATCCAAGTTTTGCGTCTGAGTGGCATTTTTAAAAAAACTAACTGGGAAATCCATATAGCTTGCCAGAATGTCACGGTCGGCACCCAACACCAGAACAAACACCAGGCACCCTGGTCTCGGCTCATGCTTCACCAGTAGTGTGACCGCCTTTGGGCCTCGGGAGGAGCCCTCGGCTTACTTGGATGCCACCTGGACTTAAACGAGAGGTGCAAGATGAGGGTTCTGGATAGGCAGAGGGGCACGACAGTAAAGCAAAGTCTTTTGGACAGAAGATCGTAGTACAAGGCGTTTAGGCAAAAGAGTAGTCAGAACAGGCCGGGTCGAGGCAGGCAGAGAATAAACGTTATCAGGCAGGCAAGGGTCAAACCAGGAAGTCAATCAGAGGAGGTAGTCGGTAATCAGGCAAGGGTCAGAATCCAGAAGTCAGAATAGTCAAAATAGCCAGGCAGGGGTCAAAACAGGAATCAGACAGGTTCAGAAGGATTCAGACAATAGCACAAGGCTCAGGAGCACCAGGAATACAATCCTATCACGGGCAATGACAACTGTGGGAATGCCCCTTTAATACTTTTGAATTTGGAGCCTCTCCGCGCTGACGTCATTACGTCAGCGCGCATGCGCCTTTAAATCAGACGTGTGCATGCGTGCGCGCACTAGGGAGCTGGCACAGGAGAAACAACGTGGCGAGACGGGCGACCCCGTCGAGGGGGCGGCAGGCGTCCCTGCCGTCCCCCCACTAGACCACCAGGACGAGGTATTTTTATTACACAGAAGTTCTATACTTCTCCCTATTTATTAACAGTTTCCTCACAATCAGGAAAGTGTTATTTAAAATAACACATTCATTTTTCAAGGGTATTATTGTGGGGAGCTACCTTGTTTTTTTTCAATGGTTGATGGTCTTTGGCTTTTTAGGATTCCATGAAAAAGCTTTTTTCCTAAGATTCATACTGATTCATACTAAAAGGCTATAAAAGGCAATGAGAACCCGTCAGAGAACAAATTAGATACAGATTGTTGACTCTTGCTTTGTGGAGACAATGCTTGCAGTCTAGGCCTAGGGTATAGGGAGAATGTCAAAACGCTCTATGTTGTTGGTAGAGCACCCCTGAAGGTCAAATCGTGTAAGCTATTGCCCTAAGTCAATGGGATGATTTAAGAAGCAAGTGAATAACATCACTCACTGTTGCAGTCTTTATATAGCATTTTCCAAGTGGCTTCTGCAATTTGTGCAAGAATTTTACACAAAATACAATACACATCTTAACAAATATATGTATATATGCTGTTCAGGCAGTGATGTATGGAGTTTGATCACCATTTTTCTACACAGCTTTATATATACCATACGTATAGTCCCCAAGAGCAGGCCATGGTGCCCTCCAGCAAAGATGTTTTTGTGATGCACTTGTGATATGTGCACACTTGTGGGTCACCTGCAATACTCCATGCACCCCCATATTTAATCCTTCTGAGCCTGCTGTTCCCCTGGGCTGCCCACAATTTTGTACACCCTATACTTACACTACTGCCCAAGAATATCTATGAATCCAAACATAGTATGATATAAACATTAATTTTTTAACATAACAATTAACATACTGTAATTAAATATCCGGGTCTGATCAGTATAAAAGAACACTCAGGGGTTACAAACTTATAACCAGCAAGTACAAAATGGCTGAATCTCACACATTCAAACAATGGCTGCCAATATTTTTTATATAAGATAGATAAATTATTAGATAATTTACCACTAGCCATTTGCAAATCCCATGTCCAACAAAATGCCTGTACTTTTTGAAAAAAATTAAGTTTATGTTAAATGATCTATGCTATATTTTTTTCTTTTTTACCTTATACTTCAACAAATGTCTCCCACTCTAGCCATACCCTGAATCATAAACCTTGCAAGCTGTATAAATAGTATTAAAACTATAGTCTATTCTATATACAATACTGTATAGCATTTGTTGTGGCCCAAATAGTAAATAAACTCATGGCAACAGAAAAAGTGATCCTTGACTGAGATTTATAAAACAGTGCTATCAGTAAAATATTTTCAGTCAATCTCCAAAGGTCAGGAGTGATTACTAATGGAATCCATAATCTAAAAATAGCTGGCATAACCATTTATATTCGCATTTTCCACTTTATCAGTTCACTTTTTGACAATGTGACAATGAGAAACTATTGCTGCTGTGGCAAAATACATGGCTCTTCAGTCTCTAAATATTCAGTCATTTTGGTCTGAACTAGGATTAGAAGTAGGATCACTTCCATGCAAATAAAGAGGATTACCACCATGCAAATAAAGAGCAACAGATTACAGATCACTTCTGTAAGGCCACACTGGGCGTTTTGGGGAGATTTGGTTGCCTGGCGACTAATCGCCTCGTCTTTGCGGTGACCAATCTCTTCAATCTCCCCAAAAGCTTTCCCTCACTCTGCACCGGCTAAAATGAAAAACCGCTGACGCTAATCACATGTCGCGGTTCGTTTTCCGAAGTTGCCTCACGAGGAAACTTTGGGCGATTTCAGAAAACAAATCGCCGTGTGTGATTAGCGCCGGCTTTTTTTTTTTTTTCATTTTAGCCGGCACAGAGTGAGGGAAGGCGTTTGGGGAGATTGGTCACCGCAAAGACAAGGCAATTAATCGCAAGGCGACCAAAGCTCCCCAAAACGCCCAGTGTGGCCTAAAGCAATAAAGTGTTTTTAATCACTGGTAAATGATCTTCTGCTAAACTCAGATCAGATACTCTTATTTGGCTGAGGTAGATGGAAGGCGTTTTACCTAGATTTTTGTTTCTCTATTCCTCAGTCTCTGTAATGTCCTTTTATTGATTTCTTAAACTCACATAACCCTGGTATTGCTCCTGGTTCTTCCAAATTATCTTTCTCTCGTTACCCTTCCCTGTCAGACTCCTAGGGGTTGATTTACTATAACTCGAATTAAACTCAGGTTTTTGTGAAAACAAAGTGGACCAGACCAGTGTCAGACTGGCCCACCGGGATACCAGGAAAACTCCTGGTGGGCCAAGGTGTCAGTGGGCCCTCCTGCTATTCTGCTATTGACTGCTACATGACCTTTTGAGATTGCTTATTTTTGGATTTGGATTTTAAGCAGCTTTGGGGTATTATAAATTTCAAAAAAATCGAGTTTTTATTTTGCCACGAAAAATTAGAGTTTTTCCCGCTAAAAAATAGCCACTTGGGCTATTCCTGTTTCTTGTTAGTGCTTGGGATGTTAGTGGTTCCCTTTACTCATGTATCCACAGCCTAGGACAGGCAAAGGTAAGTACTACTCTACAAGGCAAAGCTGAATAAAAAGCCAACAATGAGCTTAACCACCAAGAGATTTAAAGGAACGCTATCTTCTTTGGTTGTTTCAGTGACAATGTTTCCTTAAACTTTTACCTATTTTACAGATCTTTTAACAAAACTGATAGTTTATAAATGTGCATATTTTTAAGAGGCTCTGCATTCTGACACTAGGTGGAGCATGAAGTAAAACACAAATTAAATCCCTCCTTGGAAAATGCCATTCCTCAAAGGTACAGACATAAATGAAAGATCCAGGGGTGGCTTGCTTAGTCAGTAGCGTTGCTTTAAGCAAGAACAGATCTCTCTTAGGCTTATAGCACACAACACTAGTGAAGAAAAATGCAGATTCCACTCCCCATCTCCCTGTATCCAGGTATCACTATTAACACAATAGTGCATTTCTTGCCCAAATTTTCTCTGTGTGCACATTGACAGGTAGATACCAGGGGGCAAAGTGATTAACGCGTTACTGCCTGGAGGGACTTCGCCCATTTACTAACGGGAGCAGGTGTCACTTCACTAGCGAAGGAAATAGACACTAGCGGTAATTTGCACTCTGGCGAATAGACATTACTCCACAAATTCACTAAAATGCGGATTTTACTGAATGTTACCTCTTTCGCCAGACTTGTCTTTGCCAGCTTAAAACAAGGGAAGTGCGATGGAGTGCATAGACCTTCCTCAATCTTCAGTTATTTACATCATATTTTGTTAGTGGAAAAACTTCTAAGTTCCAAAAATGCTGGTGTCTTTTACTTTTTTCAGGGTATAGGCTGCAAAAGCGTTTTCTAACATATGGAATATTATTTTACAATGGGCTCATGTGTAGGGCATTAAAACAACTCTATTGACTTTGTTAAGGTTCCCTGGACAAGTCTAGTTATTAGTGTCAATGTAACGTATTAGATGCAACATGTAACAGAAAGAGGTCCATTCAACTTTAAATTTCCTGCCGTATGCAAATTAGCCTGAGAGCAAGACCTCTAATGAATTTGCTCTAGGCAGAATTGAACGATAGTGCATTTTCACTTTGATTTGTTTGCATTGCTCAAGTTACTTGCAAAAATTCACCAGCGTCCATCGGGCAGGAACAAACTTTGCTTTTCAGTAAATTAGCGTTGTCCCAGCAAATTTTTGCCTGGCGAAGTGTTGCGATAGGTGCAAAGCCGTCGCTGGCGAATTTTCATTGTTTAGTAAATTTACCCCCAGCCCTGTCAATGTGCATACATACAGGAAGGGGTGGAGGCAAATCAGCTTTTTTTTGAAGAAATCCCAATATCAGTCATAAACTAAAACATTTTTTGAAAAAGTCACATCACTTGTATGTATAATGATGTATAATGATTTTGTTCCAACCTTTTATGTTTCTCCTGCTACTGCATCCAGTTCTGGTTTAAAACTTATATATATGCATGAATGTGACAATGTTTACCAGTATTATTTTTTCACTTGGTTCAATATAGGATGTCTATCATGTTGTTTCTAGGGTTGCCATGTTTTAGAAATAAATTTAACAGTCAAGGTAGGCTGGGTAGGCAGTCCAATGATGTTGGGGGGGTAATGATGTAAATAGGGTGTGACTTAAAGTGCATTCCGGACCATCTCACTAGAAAGGAGGTAAGATTGAGCCAAACTTGGGGTGCATCCGTCTCAAGTGGGCAGACCCGGGGACAGAACAAGAGGTTGTTACAAATATACCAACAAGTATATTGACAGTAAATGTGTAGGGCCTGTCCCAGCCTCCTGCAATGCTCACCCCCCAGTGCATGCATTTCCTGCTTCAGAAGGGGTCCGGGGGGGGGGCATCGCTAGTGCAGAGAGCCTAATTGCACTCTCTTGCAATAGAACAGCCAAATTTCCAGTTTAAAAACTGGAAATATGGCACTTAAAGTTAAAGGAGTGGCTTTTTGCCACCCCTGGTAACTTGTTCGGCACTGCTGCCTGAGGCGAGTTTTTAAAATAGTCTGATAGGTGCAACACCCCTGGCCTTGGCTAGTGTTTCACTGCCATCATCAAGGACACAAACATTCATTTCGTTTTGATGATGCAATCACACACGTGCAATAATAGATTGTTAAACAACAAAGCATGTCATTCATATCGATTAATAGATTTCATCACTTATGACTGAAATGTTCCAACTAGTTTGTTTAATTTCCAGATTACTCTTAAAAGATTGATTGTAAAATATACAATTGTTTGTCCACCATTAAATCTACGGTAATTAACAATTCAGAACTCTAAAGCTAGCCATAGATGTAAAGATCTTTAAAAGATCTTTTCGTTTCCGTGCGACCACGATTATCTTGAAACAATCGTTTAAATGTACGATTTGTCCTTCAATTAAAAAGACCATTTCAGGCGACATTCAGGCCCGGACTGGCAATCTGTGGGTTCTGGCAAATGCCAGAGGGGCTGCTGTATGTTTCCATAGAAAGTTACCATATAGTGGGCTGGTCGGGGGCTGTTTGGGCTGGTAGGGGGCTGTGTACTTGGAATGGCAGGGCCTATTTTGACTCCCAGTCCAGGCCTGGCGACATTGCTAGGAAAACTGAGAGTAGCTTCTTGCTTGGCCCTGCAACCATAGATAGACTGCACTGGGGCCAATACATTTTTTTAACCTGGCCGATCAATTTTCTGACAGATGTTGCCACTATCACCACTTCACCAAATTTGCATCACAATTTGTGTACCATGGTGCGAGATGAAACACGCCCCAATGGTACTGTCAAAAATCACATGACGAGCTGGAAAGATAAAGAAGGCAAATGATTTAAAAAATGATAATAAATAAAGAGGACCGATTGAAATGTTTCGTAGAATTTTCATGCTATAATATACTAAAAGTGAATTTTAAATTCAAAGATGAAAACACTGTTTTATTACTTGGGGGGTAAACCAGCAATCCTAATGAAGCAAGACTAAATACAGTTAAGTAAGAAAGGAAAATAGCAAAGAAGACATACAAAAACATAAACATAACACTTACCTCAGCAAATATTTACTAGAAGGCCAGGGAATTATACAGTCTGCTTTAAACTGCAGTCAGCAAATGGAGATTCTTGGGAAAATGTATTGCAGAGGCACCAACAGGGTCAAGGGTACAGTTTCTTAAGGAAAACACATTGGCCTATAAAGCTACTTTTAATGGTTTGATCGAAAACGCTTTGGCACTGTTTTCTAGAAGATATTACTAAACATACATTCTGTAGAGGCAGGGCCAAATAAACAAATCAGCAAAAAGAGCATATGGTCAGGACCAACCAGGATAAGGGGCCCACCATCAACCACTTCACCAGCAATAACTTTTAAATTAAGTATACCCCACACATGGGAGACTTATCAGTTTAATCAGATGGAAGAGTATTGCCATATTAGCAATTTTACTTTATTTTGTACAACCTCTCTATTTTAGGTTAACTTTTTATTTACAAAAAACATATTCTAAAGCCTTAAACGTATTCGTCTGCGACTGCAGACCAGGAAAAGTTGGAAAATACTATGCATACATAACACAGAATGTACAGATTCAATTAAATGCAATTTAATTTTTTATTTATGTATTTGCTAATTTCTGCACCACAAACATATACTTGTATTGTGGCAAGGGGCCCATTACTACTACTAATAATACAGTAATATTAACAGCAAAAGAACTCAAAAGAGAAAGGATTCTGATTCTGGAAGGGACTTAAGCTGTTATATTTAATTAAATTATTTATTTTCAATAAGGCAGCCCTTTTATACTTTTTTGTGTGCTTAAAGTATGGTAAAGGCAGTCCTGCCACAAATTTTTCGGGAGGGGGTCGGCTGAGAGCTACCAATGGGCATACCAGTGCCTTAAATAAGCGCTGTCTAGAGGCTAGAGTGGCAAGTGTCTACAATGAAAGGCAGGTTTAGATTCTTAGCTTAGTGAGAGGGGCATTATACAACTGTAGCACATAGCTTTTTTGTCTAATACTGTAGTCAGGCCCTGACTGGAAAATGCCAGAAGGGTTGCTGTAAGATGCCATAGACACAGTGGCGTAACCAGGTCCGGACTGAGAATTAAAATAGGCCCTGGCATTTCAGCTACACAGAGGCCCAATCAGCCCACACAGAGGCCCAAACAGCTCCCACCAGCCCACTAAATACTGACTTTCTATGGCACCTTACAGCAGCCCCTCTGGCATTTGCCAGAACCCACAGATTGTAAACGGAGGACCCAGACTGCGGGGTCTGCTTCCTCTATAGCCAAAAAGACCCCCCCCTTCCCCAGTCACTCTCTTACCTGCGTCAGGGAAGCAGATTGCGTAGGCATGGGGCGGATTGTGGACGGAGTCTGGGCTGGCATGCACAAAGTCAGGGCGGGGTCTGGGTATGAAGTAGGTGGAGACTGGAAGTGGGCGGGAGGATGAGGAATGGAGTTTGATTGGCCCCTCTGAAGATTTTTTTGCAGGGGTGCACTCTAGTTACGCCACTACAAAGACAGTCATTATTAAGTGGCCTGGTGGGGGGGCTGTTTGGGCCCATACATACTTGAAAATGCCAGGGCTTATTTCGAACCAAGCAAATATGGGGTGCCGTTTGTCCCAAATACATTCTGTATACAAAACTATCCCTAATACACAGAATGAATGTCTCTCATGTTATATAAGTATTTGTGACCATACACAGAGAAAAAAAATATACAAAAGACTTATTTCTATTAAAGAATGAAAACAAAATCTGGTTAGTGCACAAAAGGATGTCATTATATCACAAACTCCATTCTGTACAGTTTAACAATCAATCTGTCTCACAAATGTATAACCTCCATGTAACGGACGCACTTATGTGCAAAGTTACTTACAGAATGAATTATGTAAAAACAAAGTTGGACATAATATATAATAGTGTAACTAACTAGTGCATGTCAAGCTAGATTTGATTGACAAAATAGATATCTGTGATAGAAAGCAAGATTTTATAGTACAGGATTCATTCTTTCCACAAAATGACAGTTTTGTTTCACAAAACAGATAAAATAACCATTCTGTGAAGCAACACTGTCAGTCACATTCCTGAACCAATAAGAACAAAGCTTATTGCCATATACAAACAAGATGAGAAGTGGCCAGCTCTGCTCCACATGGCTAAGGCAAAGTATCTGGCCTGCTATAGAGGGTGCCCTCTAATGTCCCCTGTGCTGCATAGTAATAAACATGAACAAACCTTTCCTAAAAGAGCTACTGTTAAACACTACAGGTTCATAAATGGAAGTTTTTACAAATGGCTGAGAAATATAATGCTGCACTTATAATGATTGTAGAGAAAGAAAAGTATGCAAAACTTATATAACTATGATAATTTTAGGTGATATGGCTATTCTTATTGTAGTAACCTGCTTGTGTGGCCATTTTGGTTAAGGACATTCCTGCTGTTTTGCCATTATCTTATGACTCACTCCTGTTCCTCTTCCTGTCTAAGCTGAGAGCAATAATGGGACAGGCTACACCCACCTGCCATCTTCTATTAAATGTACCAGAAGTTACTGTGCATATCTGGCTGCTTTGCCTGACTCTCAGAGTCAGTTATAAGTTTTGTATATGATAGTTAAACTCCAATGTCTCCTCCTAGCTGTAATCTTGCACCAATTAGCTTGTAGTAGTCTCTTAATAATCTGCTTAGCTATAGTTCAACTACTACATAATAGCTTTAGCCAGAGACTTGGGACTAGGGTTGCCTTCCGGCCGGTATTTTACCGGCCTAGCCGGTAAAATACCTGCCAAGGCCGGGGCTGGTATTACAAATTTACCGGCAATGTAGCGAAACAGCAGGAATGCACTTAACCAAAATGGCCACACAAGCAGGTTACTTCAATAAGAATAGCCATATCACCTAAAATGATCATATTTATATACATTTTGCATACTTTTCTTTCTCTACAATCATTATATGTGCAGCATTATATTTCTCAGCCATTTGTAAAAACTTCCATTTATGAACCTGTAGTGTTTAACAGCAGCTCTTTTAGGAAAGGTTTGTTCATGTTTATTACTATGCAGCACAGGGGACATTAGAGGGCGCCCTCTATAGCAGGCCAGATACTTTGCCTTAGCCATGTGAAGCAGAGCTGGCCACTTCTCAACTTGTTTGTATATGGCAATAAGCTTTGTTCTTATTGATTCAGGAATGTGAATGACAGTGTTGCTTCACAGAATGGTTATTTTATCTGTTTTGTGAAACAAAACTGTCCTTTTGTGGAAAGAATGAATCCTGTACTATAAAATCTTGCTTTCTGTCACAGATATCTATTTTGTCAATCAAATCTAGCTTGACAAGCAGATTGACAGATTGCTTGTTAAACTGTACAGAATGGAGTTTGTGATATAATGACATCCTTTTGTGCACTAACCAGATTTTGTTTTCATTATTTAATAGAAATAAGTCTTTTGTATATTTTTTTTCTCTGTGTATGGTCACAAATACTTATATAACATGAGAGACATTCATTCTGTGTATTAGGGATAGTTTTGTATACAGAATGTATTTGGGACAAACGGC
Organism: Xenopus petersii; assembly: GCA_038501925.1. Lineage (NCBI taxonomy): Eukaryota > Metazoa > Chordata > Amphibia > Anura > Pipidae > Xenopus > Xenopus petersii. The sequence goes on along the minus strand of CM076682.1, from coordinate 110,601,406 downwards.
ACCCCATAAGCAAATGCCCTAAGTTTGCATTGTTACTGATGGGTAACCTGTGTAAATACCAAATTATTACAATACAGTTTACCCAGAGGCATTGTGGAACCTTGTGCTTTTTGCTGTCCATAGTGTGGCATTAAATACACGGCCAAAAATCCAAGTGAGCTGCAGAATGCCAAAATGTGTTCCTTCTCATTAAGCTGATGCTCCATACAGTTTGCTGTGCAAAAGAATTGCATGCTGGCAAATTCCTTCTACTATGCTGGGGAAAACATTCCTGCAGCAAACCCAGTAAAACAGTATTAACATCATATTGATGCATGATACTGATGCCTGACAACCAAAGTGGACCTTTTGGCCACAAACAGAAACAAAGTAATTATTTTTCTTTATATCAATTAATCACAAAACATTATTATTGAGTGTGGCTTTATATTCCTTGCCCATCAAAGGAGCTGGTAATGGCAGTGTGACAAGAAGGAATGTGCAGAAGCAGCTGAAATTGCTTTAACTATTTTCAATCACGGGCATGCACAGCTGTAATGGCACAGGTGCAATGCTCTAAGATTACGGCTTAGAACATTTGGTTATTCCAAACATATCCAGTTGTACTATAAGCCACAAGTCTTTTCTCATTCAGACAAACACAATTACATTGCTACAAAATATAAAAGCCCTTTGAAATATGAGCAAATGCCTCTTCTTAAACAGTACTTAGCTTTACTGTTAGCCCCAAGGCATTGCATTTTCTTACTTAAAGTGCTGTACCTATAGCAACAAGGGATACATGAATAATATAGTATATTTATAAACAGGTTTAGCATTAGTTTAATCCTTATATAAATAGTTGTAAAAACAAAAGGCCAATGATTATTTTGTATAGCAAAACAAAAGTTGGAGTGTGTGGGAGCGGAGTCGGTGTGGGGTTGAATATTTAATCCCCAATGTAGTTCATGCTGTGCTATATAAACGTTCAGCACTGGATAGTGATTATAAATAATGTGCATCCAATGGCCATCAAAGTCTCACTGCCTTAGTGATGTACCAATCGCTACACAATCATGTTCATCCGACCATGCTGTGGCAGGCTGCTGTTTGAATAAGAAAATGTACTGACCGTGGCTATCCCACACCAGATACTCAACGCTCAATGCTCACATCCGGACACCAAATCCACTTGCTCCACTGTTGCACATCGTCCTCAGGAGAATGGAGAGAGGGATTCCAATGGTCCCCCTGCTGCGCTGTACCTCGAGAGCTGTTTCGCCACTAACTTCGGCTTTGTCAAGAGACCGGCAAACCGGTCATTTTATGGGTAATGTCACGTGACTCCAATGATCGTGTTCACTACAACACTTCTGCGCTTGGCCTTATGTGCCACCAATAGCCATGCGATAGCATTAGTAACTTTATATACAGTTTGTAGCAACCTTTCAACAAAGGAAGATGAGTTAGTGTATCATGTATTTGTGAAGAAAATAGACTGTGTTGTACCCAGTTCTCCTCACCAAAGGTGCAGGAAGAAACAAGATTAGTATTGACTTTTAATACCAATGATAAGGAGATTCGCTCCCTAGTCTATAAACATTGGAACATACTATCAAAGGATCCCATTGTAGGCCAATTGGTGCCTTCCCGTCCCGTTTTGCTACAGGAGGAACATCAGTATTGGTGATTCATATACTCATAGTCATTTCCAACAACAATCAAGAGCGACATGCTGTAAAACACTGGGCAGTTACAAGTGTGGTGCTTGTGAACAGTGCCAATATATTAAAGTGTCTACAAATTTTGGGAATAGAAATGTCAGTTACGATATGTACCATTATATCTGTTGCACCACCGCACACGTAATTTACCTATTCACTTGCCACTGTGGCAGTAAATACATTGGCAAAACTAAAAGACCCTTTAGAAGATGTATATATGAGCATATGCGTGATATAAGAAACTGCAATTTGTTATCAGCTATTGCTAAACACATTTTTTGTATACATAATGGACATTATAAAGGTTGTTACTTCCAAGGCATTGACCACCTTCATGGGGATGTAAGGGGTGGCGATCTGGACAACAAATTACTACAATTAGAAACGACCTGGATCTTTAGACTTAATACCTACAAATCTGAATTTGGACTTAATGGCAATTTCAATTTCCAGACTTTTATAAATAAATGAGGATACTGGGCGGCTGCTAATAGTCCAGTATATGGTAAATTCATTAAGTGTTGTCGTCCCATTATCTCCATCTCATTACACTATATCTGTGGACTGTTGTCCAGATTTTGATATATTTATTCCATGGTTATATTATAGTTTTTCCATTTTCTCCCCTTTTTTTGTTCTCTTTCTCCTTTTCTCAGTTTTTTTTTCCAGTTTTTTTCAGTTCTTTTTAGCTTTATTTGGATGTGACCTATTAAGGTGACTTGGTGTCACCAGTATATTGAACCAACTTTCTACAAAATATTTGTGAGTTTGGTGTATTAAATTGGGCATATATATATATATATATATATATATATATATATATATATATATATATATATATATATATATATATATATATATATGTAAAATAGAAGATTTTTGTATCAAGCAATCATGGCCTGTTTGATAAATTGTAATCTTATCACCATGCCATAGTGGTTATATAAACATAGTGAACAATTAATGTAGAAATTGCTACAACACAGTCTATTTTCTTCACAAATACATGTTAAACTAACTCATCTTCCTTTGTTGAAAGGTTGCTACAAACTGTATATAAAGTTACTAATGCTATCGCATGGCTATTGGTGGCACATAAGGCTAAGCGAAGAAGTGTTCTAGTGAACATGATCATTGGAGTCATGTGACATTACCTATAAAATGACGTCATTTCCGGGGTGCCGGTCTCTTGACAAAGCCGAAGTTAGTGGCGAAACAGCTCTCGAGGTACAGCACAGCACGGGGACCATTGGAATCCCTCTCCCCATTCTCCTGAGGACGATGTGCAACAGTGGAGCAAGTGGATTTGGTGTCCGGATGAGAGCATTGAGCGTTGAGTATCCGGTGTGGGATAGCCACGGTCAGTACATTTTCTTATTCAAACAGCAGCCTGCCACAGCATGGTCGGATGAACATGATTGTGTAGCGATTGGTACATCACTAAGGCAGTGAGACTTTGATGGCCATTGGATGCACATTACTGATAATCACTATCCAGTGCTGAACGTTTATATAGCACAGCATGAACAACATTGGGGATTAAATATTCAACCCCAACCGACTCCGCTCCCGCACACCACAAGGCATATTATTGATTAACCCTGTGGGACCAACTACCCCTCTTGCCACAGAATTAAGCACCTTATTGGCGACACATATCACTGTGGATATCTCCACATTTAGATGTCAGATGTGACGGCACATCATTATCCTCCTCACATGAACATCCATTCATGGATTTACCTAGATTGATGCATTGTGTACCGCCCAAAAATTTGTTATAATTGGGAATAATTTGGCGGTTTTCTACCAACAGCGTGCACCCTTTATTCAATTGTATTCAATAGTGAGAATCAATTGGGGTATTGGGATCCCTACCCCCCAAGCAGCGCTGCTTATTTTAAATGGTTTTAGTATATCTGGCATGGTGAAAATAAATATTGCTTTTTAATTCAATTACTTTTGTATGGCCATTGGTCATCTAATATTGCTTGAATTGCATTTGGAGGTTAAGTCCCATATTGGTGTGGGTATATATGGCAATTTAAAGTAAGTGTGGGCACCTCCATTAATGCTGGCTAGAAATTAGCTGCTGTATCGAATTTTATATGCACCTTGCCTGGGTTGAATCGGTATATGAGAGTGCCAATTATGTTTCAACAACACAAACTTCAGAATAACATATAGAACAGAACCCTTATTTTATTTAGTGCAAAAAAAAAAAGTTTTCATTTTGTTATTGTCCATATCTGATCCCAGTCCTCTTCAGCTCTCCAGGGCCAGGGCCCAGAGCAACATTTCAGTACTTGCTATATCGTTACCTTTAGGCTACTGCTTATCCAGCTGTAACCTTGCTAAACTTTGTTCACAGGAGCCCTATTATGAAACATATAACATTTGGTGCTTCTGTAGTCAAGATATAAAGCCAATAGGACAACTTGTAACATATCCTAGCATTATATTGAGATAAAGAATAAAAAAATAGTCCAAAAAAAAAAGTTTGTTTTTTTTTCAAGCAAACTTTTAAAAGATTTTGTGAGAAAAAAAATGAAATACCAAGCAAAACAGTAATACAGCACTTTATAGCTACCTTAACTAGACCAGCCAGAAGAACACGTTTAATGAGTCGAGAGATAATGTTTTAATTGCATCTGGACATTTTATTCAGTTGCCATAGAAACAACAAGAATGCCCAAAGTAAAGGACTGAGTTAATCACATTAACATTGAAAAATAGCAGGAGCAAGAACATTGCATGCACAATTGGATAATACATTTCATCAACTTGGAAATCAGCAAATTCATTATATTATTTGGCATTTTACCTTTTCGTTGCTGAATATTCAGTTTTAAGCCCACATAATTTAGGACTCTGGAGACTGTGGGTACACACCAATGCCAGCCTGGGTGACCAGTCACAGGGGGAGGCAACAGGAATTCAGCTTCTGTTCATCTTACCAGGCAATATATTGAATGTGGGTCTTTAGCCAGTGTCGTAGCCCTCACTAACCTGTAGAAGTGATTTGTAACATTAGTGTCCCGTTAGTTCTATGTCCACTGTATCTTGACATCACTGCTTTGTGTTGTAGCGTTCATCTACACAAGTGATTCTTTTAATTTGTGAGGGAATAGAGATTCCCCAACAAAGTTTGAGTATTTCAAAGGTGGGTTGAAGAACCTATTACAAAAAAAACAAGATTGGTTGCTTTGCGTTATTGCACTTGGGCAACCTGATATAGAAGGGTAACCCAAGAAATTGAGGATAATGATGTTAATTTTGTTTCTTCTGTTACAGTAAAGACACAGAGCATGTGCCCATTGGATCACAACATTCACACAAAAGAAGCCAACCTTATAATTGAACTCTGTATAAATCAGGAACTAATTGTTATCACCCTCCTATTAACAAGCTTCTATAGGGTGCACTTCCACCCTTGGTCACTCCTGTGTCACCACACACACCCACACAATATGCAGGAAAATAATATAATGATAATCAACTGTAACATCCTTAAGGGACCTGGCCTTTCACAAGTAAGCTTCCCGATTCCATGACAACCCCATAGATCAGTAACACAGCACAAAGGATTCAAATGCAATATAGAGCACAATCTCCACATAATGTATACGTATCATTTGGCAATGAAAAGAGGCAGGCCTTAATCTCCCACTGCAACCATTTCATATACTTAAATTGTATGTATGTAATTAATTTTGCTTCATTTACTATTTTTATCTTAACAGCTCTACTAAACCCCCCAATAGATGTATTCTATAGTAGCACTAATGCAGTTTAAGTGCATCATCCCCAGAAAAAAACAAGGACTAAATTATTTATAACATATTTTCTACCATAGAACAAGGGTTGTACTTTTTGATAAAAGGTTTGGGACTACAATTCAAAGAAGAAGAACTGAAGTTTAACTCAAAGGGCATCTACCATCTCCCCTGTTCATCTCTTCTTCAATAGAAGTTAGCCTAGGGCTACAATGTGTATCTCAGGTATGATTCAAATGTCTTTATCTTAAAGGTAAGTCCTAGAGTAATATGGATAGGTCCCATTTTGTTTGTTTGTTTGGTTTGAAAAGTATAGCTTTTCAATTCTTGCTTTATTGCCTCTAATATCCCTTGCTATGGGAGGGTATAAATACTAAGTAGATGTCCAGATTGAAAAGTTGGCCTTTGCCAATTCTAGATGAAAATTTGCACAGACGTAATTAAAAATGACTTCATGGGGCACATTTACTAAGCTCGAGTGAAGGATTCGAGGTAAAAAAACTTTCTAAGTATTTTTTTGGGTACTTCGACCATCGAATAGGCTACTACGACCTTCGACTACGACTTTGACTCGAACGATTCTAAAAACGAAACTAAAAATCGTTCGACTATTTGATAGTCGAAGTACTGTCCCTTTAAAAAAAACTTAGACTACATACTTCAGCTGTTTAAACCTGTCGAGGTACAATGTTAGCCTACGGCGACCTTCCCCATCACTTTTCTAAGGTTTTTTTGATTGAAGGAAAATCGTTTGATTGATTATAATCCTTCGAATCGTTCATTTTTCCTTCGATCGTTCGATCGTAGGATTTGCGGTAAATCCTTCTAATTCGATATTTGAATTTGTAGGATTTTACTTCAAGGGTCGAATTCGAGGGTTGATTAACCCTCAATATTCAACCCTTAGTAAATGTGCCCCCATGTGTTACAAAATTAATTGTCTCCAGTTATTTATCAATGCCCTTTGCAAGACCTCATTACTGTTTCTAAAGGTGGCCATACATGGATAGATCCGCTCGTTTGGCGATGTCGCCAAACGAGCGGATCTCCCTCCGATATGCCCACCTTGAGGTGGGCAATATCGGGCAGATCCGATCGTGGGCCCTAGGGCCCACGATCGGATCCTAGCATTCACAAACGGGCTGTCGGATCGCGGGACCGCATCAACGAACAGATGCGGCCGCGATCCGACGGGATTTTTAAACCCATCCGATCGAGATCTGGCCGACTTTCGGCCAGATCTCGATCGGGGAAGCCCGTCGGGGGCCCCCATACACGGGCCAATAAGCTGCCGACACGGTCTGTCGGCAGCTTTTATTGGCCCGTGTATGCCCACCTTTAGATAGATGTACCCAGTATATTCATGATTCCACATTTAATCACTCACTTCTTTAACTATTTGTTTTACATGTATGTTGACTTAATTTTATATACTAAGGACTGGAACCTTGGGGTTCTAACATTGATTTGTTAATAAGATGTAAATGAACATGTCTAAGTTATGAATAAAACCATTACATATTATTAAAACTAAGATTTGCTGTTCCTTTTATTGCTCAATGATGTATCTTTATGTACACAAAACTTTTTTTAGGGTGGTGGCAGAGAAGGCTAATGGGGGAGATTAGTCGCCCATTGACAAATCGCCTTTTCTTCGGGCACTAATCTCCCCTATATGCCTTCTGGCAGCTAGAATGTAAATCGCCAAAGTTTTCCGAAGTTTTCCGAAGTCATACAAGTATTCGTACGATATTCAGACTGTGTGTGTCCCGACATTTTTCGTCCGGCGGAGATCGGTCGTTTGGTCGTTTGGACAGGTTAGAAAATTTCTGTCGGCTACGGGTAATATCTCTGCATGTATTGCCTATCGTATGATTTTCAGAGGGAGACTGTCACTAACTTTGTCAGACATAACTATCGTACGATTGCTATCAGGGGCAGAACATCGGCTGATCTGTTCTTACTACTTCTGAATGGTAAGACTTTGATCTTTATGGTTAGTGGCAGGTCGGGAGATGGGAAAGTCGGATCTTTGCGTCTGTGGCCAGCTTTAGTGTCTAACACCAGACTATACCGGACTACTGAACCTACTCCATGTTTGGTCATTGCAAGGTAAATAAATAAATCGACCATGCACAGATAATCTCATAATGGACTCCTGATAACAAAACAGTCATAACAAAGAGAGAAGGGGGGGAGTTGTATAATAACTGGTATTCTAAGCATGTACCTTGCAAGAACCAAGCATGAAGTAGCTTCATTTTCCCCGATGGCCCTGCTTAGCTCAAGAAATAACAAGTGATGTCAAACAAGGACAAATACATTGTAACCCTATGCTCACAATTAATTTAATACAATGCATCTGTCACAAGCTGTACTTCTGTTTAGAACTATATTTCCCCCTGTGCTGAATCACTAGAATATTAAAAAATAGATCCAACTACTTTTTGCATAGTAAAAAAAATGACATTAGAAGATTTCATTCAAGTTTTCAAAAGCATTACAAAGTTTTAACGTTATTTAAAGTAAAAGGTAATTGCTATTAACTGCACATTTTCTGGAATTCTGGCTCTGACTCCTGGAACAATGTTGCCAGTTGTTTAAAGATAAACACACACAGCTTTCAATTGCAATTACATAAATTTAAACCCATTAAAATATTTAATGAATGTATACTGTTCAAAGTTTCTTAGAATTATATAATTATATTTTCTTTCATTACACAAAAAAAAACAACATTTTTGGGTGGAGGAGTTCTTTACAGTTCTAATGCTTTAGTTTCCAATTATTATGATCCTTTCTTGCATTAAAGGATTACTACCACTCCCATTTGTAAATGTTTCTTATTCATTTTTATGCATTTCCAACAATCAAGATAATGTCTCATTACAAAAGAAGTGCATTTTCTCCATTGGGCAAGTTATGAATTTCTGCTGCTTCTGTTTTAAAGCACTGCTCCAGAAACAATGTGCACCTAATGGGTCAATGATCACAATTAAAATGTAAGTTTTACTAAAGATTTACACATATGCAGTACAAAACACAAGCAATACAGTTGCATGGATTGTATGATAACCACATCTTCATTTTTAATTACAGTTTTAAACTAATGTGAGTCACGGTGCAAGCAATGAGATTATGTTTTCCTACTCCATCTTTAGTGGACATTAACTTGAAAAACCTAGTCCTAACACATTTTACTAGAGAGTAAAGGATTGTGATTAAGGGCAATCAATTGGAAAGTAATTACTGAGAATATCTCAACAAAAGTAGCCACAATAGTGCTTTATTTACTGAATGCACAAGTAAGAAAAGCCTGTCCTCCAGGTCAGATTCACTTTGATTTATGGAAGCCACTGAGCTCTGATCAAAGTTCACCAGCAGATTATTACAAATGATTCACACTAATGCAATATAGTCAAGCAATTAGTAAGAAGACTAAATACTAAAAACCCTGCTTCCTCCTATCTGTCTAGATATCATTCCAGATCCCCATAAAAAGGCAAATAATCATGCAAAATACATACATTTTTGACTGTCACAAAGGCATCTTTGATAATATTATTTGTGACTAAAATATTTACAAGTGAATTATAAGAATACTGAAGGCATGGGCAAAAAGTGAGAATAAACAGCTTTGCCATTGTTGTACATTTCAATGCCTCCCCCTTTCCTCAACGAATAAAGCAGCAACACGCTTTAAAATTGCAGACTATTTCATGATCCCCAATCATCATTCCTTGGTATTGATTTACTCCTTAAGTGTTCATTTTTGCAAAACAATTGTTATGAATATCTAGGTATATAACTGCAATTTTTGAGCACTCGGCTCAACATATTCCTTTAAAAGTAAATGAATAAAAATGAACTGCACTCATCTAATCATGCTGAGCGTGTGGCTTACCAAGCCAAACAAGTATCCTTAGGATTAAATAACCTATGTGCAAGTCAAGACACATTACTGGTGAGAAAATAGTCAGCCAGTAGGTTAAAGCAGTAGCCAATCAGTGCTAGGAATTGTAGAAGAAGTGAACAAAGAACAGTATGATCTAAATATATCCAGAGATTTTATCTGAACCCATGTGCATTATGATCAAGCCCTGAGTGTTCCTAAGGTACATGTGTAAATCCAGATGTCCATCATAGCACGTGTCCCTGTTTTAAGTGGAAACACTGGCATTGCCCAAAGGAGGGATGAGTGGCAACATGACTGATTATACTAAATTCTAAAGCTAATTAACATGGAGCTGAGGCCCAGAGGACCTCATTATAGAATGAAAGCTAAAAATTGCATTCTATACAGACAATCAGATAATGTTTTTAAAATATTGGCATTATTTCCAGAAAATTCACACAAACTCTGCATTTTTAATAAGGTAAAGGTGTATTGCATGAAAGGCTACAGTAAATCCTGACACTTTTACTTCATTCTGTCAACATTTCCAGTATTTTTGGATCTATTCACAGAAGTGTACTAAAGTCAAATGCATAAAATGAAAACAAATTCCTGGTACCTTTTCTATCTAGTAGCCTCTGCCTTCTGTGGCATCTTTCTGGCTCTGCTGCTTTAATTTCAGTCCTTCCTGATGGGCTGCCATTAAACAAAATGCTAAATTGCACTGCCTAAGTAATAAAGTTTTCTATGGCGTGAGGAGTCTTTACAGCATTCTCCAGAAACGGTTACCACTCAAACAAAATAATACCAATATAAGATGAAGGCATTTATGTAGCAAGATGAGGGGATTATAGAGGGCCACATGGGAGGTGATTATAATTCATGCCTTCTGCATTTTCCTGCAAGTGTTTGATATGTCGATGATCTCCATACTTCTATATGTAAAGCAATATCCTGCAGGCGACATATGATTGCATATGTCATAGCCCTTTAGTCTTGAGTCAGCTAGGTTGCAACATTGTTTCAGGAGACAGACCCAGAAGAGCAGAATAGTCATATAGACATATATTGCTTTAATAGCAACTACATTTACAAACAACTTTAAAATCACAGAAATCGTAATGTATATTGGAAAGTTTATATAATGAATGCAAAAAATGTTTTTTGGGTGGAGGAGCACTTTAAGACAAAGTCACATTCCCATCTATAATCCTGGTCATTCATTGGTTCTGCTGTTCTGCTGCATCTTTTTTTACACCTCGGGACCTTGGAGAAACAAAGGATTTTAATTTTAACACACTAAAACTTGTGTATTATAAATAATAAGGTACCCATACACTGTATCAGAAGTCAACTGAAGTCCCATGAGCTGCATAAATGGTCATAGAACTCCTCAGTGATTCCTAATATTCTTATATTTTACATTAGGGGGTACATTATTCCCTATATACTTTACATTTAAAAAGAAGTTGCAAATAAACACCAAAGAAATTTCTTTTATAGAGGTGCCATGAAGTGTGAAGTGTGTATTCAGAGACAGTTCAGAACATGTTTGGACCTCTGCAATAATTACTAAATGAACTTTGTTTGATGTTCACTGTTCAACATTGCTCAGCTTGTCTTTGTGTGCGTATTTTGTTGTTGTAAAACAGTTGTTTTAACGCCCTCTAATTTAATACTTAAGCATACAAGGGTGTCTTTCAGCAGACTAAAAACCCATTTGTTACTGTAATTCTTTGAAATACCATGCAGACAAATATTGTAACGCAGTATAGATTTCTCACACTGACTGAAAGATACTGTATATAGACAAACACTGTATACGTTAAAGGATTACAAAGATTTGGATTTTAGTATTTGCAACACTTATATCTTTTGACCCTTCAACATCAAAGAGGCATATATTGTATTTTGTCTTCTTAATACAAGGGATGAAAAATACATTGCCTAGACTATGTTCATGGTCACCAAAATCGTTGTGCAGTCAGTAAGGCTTATCCAAATCGGCTAAAAACGGCAGGTTTACTGTTCATTAGACAAACTGAGGAAATAAAGAAAAGATTGCGATATTAGCAAACAATAACATCAGGCAAAGATGGCGCCTGCAGAATTTGTGAAAGCTTAAAAAAAAAAAAGAACGAAAATGGAACAGCGCAGTCTTGTGGGGGTGTCAGCGTTAGTGGGGAGGGAGATGTGTAAAATCTTGCAGGTTTTTTGTGAAATAATAAGGTGGATGAAAAAAGCATACAAAGAGTCGATTTCTTCATTGTCTGTAAAATATAAACACAGATGAATTCTGTCTTTGGTTTGTTCATGCTTTTCACTCTGCACAGCAGGGACGCTCTTAAGAAGTTGTCTGTGCGAAATTTCACTAAACAGAATGCATGGACCTCGCATGATGTGATTATAATCACACGCTGATCATTCCTTTTGGCTTCATTTTTGCTTCTGACATAATGTTAAACTTCATATAATGCGTACACCAAAAAAAACGCTCATTTTGTCTACATACATTGCCACAACATCTCTGGTTATCACATAGCGCGTCTGCATGGGACTTGTTTATATAAATTAGAACCTGGTTTACTTGATGTCATTTTGGTAACTGCTGTTAGAATATAAGCGTTTTGGAGCTTACAAAACCTTGCCAGCTGTCTGGTATCTGTTCAATAGCTCACCATGATGCCGGCAAACAAGGAGATCAAATATTATCGATTTCATGGCACTGGGTGTGCTAAGGCTTAAGAATGATGATTTAACTGTTTCTTTATTAATACAGTGACTTAGGGGATAAAAATAATGTTTCCGATTTGTCTTTCTATCTCGCCAATATTTCTATTGTTTTGAAGATTTCCTATGAAGGCGGGAGCTTGTTATTATAATTTCCCCTGTTCTGATGAATTTTAGATTTTTGCCGCAGTGTGCATCTGCAGTCCCATAATCCTTTGCTGTGATGATCCATACTAGGAATAGAGCACGCCTCTTACCTCTTCGTGAATAAGAAATGTGAAGCCATTTTGAAATATGTATAGGGCTGTGGCAGTCTTTATCTACATAAGAGAGTAGAAATGGCAGGGGAGGAAAGCACACTGGATTTCATGCACGTCAACTTGATAATTAACTAGAAATGAGTAATACACGTTAACATTATCAGGCGCTGAACAATACTTGAAAGTCTGAATTTCATACGTGACTTTTCACATTCAAGAAACAGAATTTAGTGCACCATATAACAGACATTATTACTAATGGTATTAGTCTACATCTGTATATACATACAGGTATGGGACCTGTTATCCAGAACATGGACCTGAGATTTTCCCGATAAGGGATCTTTCAGTAATTTAGATATCCAATCCCTGTAGTCTGCTAAAAAATGTAAATATTGATTAAACCCAATAGGACTGTTTTGCCTCCAATAAGGATTAATTTTATCATGGTTGGAATCAAGAGTTTTATTATTATATTAACATATGAACAATCACAGGATACAAAATTATCATTGTATATTCCGTGTTTGTATGTAGCAGTTTTTCTGCTAACTGTAACTACTGATCCATTTCTTTAGTGTACAGGTCTATTGGAGTAGAGGTTATTTATTATCTCCAGAGGATGTTGAACGATAAAAGCAATATATTCTGTAATTAAACCAAAAACCTAAATCATTAAACTGTTTTTTTTAATGTTTCTAAAAACTGTTTTGGCCAAAATCTTATATTAACTAAAGTTTTTGCTGAGTGGTGTTTAGATGATTAAAACCCTCAATTTTACCGTTCCCGACAAAGGAATCTGTACTTAATCATGGTTTACTAACAATTGCTTTACCAGGTGACACCACTGTAGTCAATCAGTGCTTCAGTACCTTGTAATTTGTCTGACAGCTGACTGCAAGAGACACACGCATTTGTCCCTTTCATTGTGTGACTTTTTTTGTTCTCTACAGGCCAAAAATTCTTGAAAATGACTAGTGCATTTTTATAACTGAAAATGCCGGTTAACGTTTGTTTATGGAGGGTTTGCCATACATTTTTAAAATGTCTGCAAAATTTGAGCTTTATAAATACATACTAGTAATGAAATGAATAAATATTATAGAGACTTGGATACAGAAATATTGTATATACCTTTGGGCACTACATAAAAGCAAGAATTAAAATAAGTCACAGAGAGGCAATCAAAATGTCCAGTATGACTTATCATAAGCTAGGAAGAAATCATCTGCAATCGTAGGCTTCTGATATTTAGGATTAACCTTATTTGACTGAACATGTTGAAGTACATTCAAATATGCCTGGTTTATATGAATAATGATCCACATGCATCTAAAATGCTAGACACTTGTGATTATACATTGCTTGCAGCACCTTTCCCTATACAATCTGTCTGTGGGGAAGGATGGAATGTTGTAATGCAGAAAGATAAGCATTAAATTATAACAAAAATAAGTCAGCCTCACAGTCAGTCAGCTTGTTGGTTGTATAGACCGTTAAGTACATCAACCAGATGGCTTTTGGAGAAAGACAAAGTAAAAAAGTCCACCCTCCTAAAACCTGACATAGAATAACAAAGACCATTTGTAATGTGTCCACCTGAAATCTGAAAGTTTGACACAATTTATCTTGAAACTGTGAAACTATGTTTATGTAAGTCTAGTATAGGTCAATCTAAAATTTTTGATTATTGATCTTTATGTAAGATCAATTTACGTAGAAACTGCAGCAGAAAAATCTAAATGTGATCACTTGTGTTGGCTAAGACATGGGAAGAAATTATATTTAACTTCATTTAGGACAATTGGAAAGTATATGAATAATGGCAGCTGAGACGGAAGGCCTAAAAAAAGAATAGTATAAAAACACTGGCAGATTTGAAAATCCCATTGTGTTGGATCACATCAGCGGTCACCATAGGCCCCTACTGTGACCCAATAGGGGCTTGATGTTTTGGATCATCCCAATTTGTCCCAGCATCTTGGTGACCAAATCGTGTTAATATCCACTCATTTGGCAACCTTGATAAATAAGCAGATCTTAAAGTGCTTGGCTTTTTTTTGCTTCTTTTGCAAGCCTTGCTTCATCCTTTTAGAATTATACATTAACACGCTGATATTATTATTTTGTTAAATAAAGCGTGAAGCTATATTCTAGGGGAATTTAGGGCTTGATGACAAAAATGCTTGTCCATTATCTGCACATAAAGCCACCAGAACATTCATCCATTCATTAAGGCTACTTACACATGATAATGCACAAACTAAGGAGCTAATAATAAGGCTGTGAGCTGATATGAACAAGAGAATCTGGTACCTGCCAAATATGAATAATCCTTGTAGTCATAAACAGACATGGTTGCCAGTGGTCATACTGTACTATCTTAAGTTGCTTAAGTGAAAAAAAAGGGATGAGTATAAAGCTAAAACTGTATATTTTTTTTTAAACTTCTCTTTATTTCTCAAGGTATATCTCCATATAAAATAAAGGCATATATCGTACAGTACAATCGTATTGTCTCATCACAAAATGTCGTGAGATACAGCATTATCACATGTACAATCAATACCTGAGAATACAGTACAACTATTAACTAGGTCAACTAGGCCATTCAGAGCAACCAGGTCACCAGGTATGTCCGTTTATTACATATTATGGTCAAATCGGCTTAAAATTACTCGACCCTCCAGAGTCATGAGGTAGCCCTTGGGGCCGGATGTCGCAAAGACTGCTAGACCGACCATATTTTATCGAACTTCGAGGAATTGTGTTCGTTCCTGGCTGCCATCAACTCCATACTAGCCCTGTAATCAACTGCCACCAAAACTTGTTGAAAATCGAGCAGACCAGCAGTTTTCCAGTTCTTAGCAATCAAAAGTGTTGTCGCATTAAAAATATGGAACAAAAACTTCTTCTGAAATTTAGTGATTGCATCTGGCAGGTTCAGCAATAAGGCAGCATCCGGTGTGTGTGGGACCCCAAACTGTAGACCAACATTTATCAGGGTGAAAACGTCATTCCATAGGTCAACTACCAAAGGACAGGACCACCACAAGTGCACTAATGTCCCATGGTACCCACAACCCCTCCAACACAAAGGGGAATACCTCTCCGACATTTTATTTAATTTTACTGGTGTAAGGTGCCATCTATAAAGCAGTTTTTTATAAGCTTCAATATGGTTAGTACACCTAGTAGCACCAACGAGGGTTAGATGAATTTCCTGCCATCGGTCAGGTGAAAGTGCTATATTGAGTTCTTGTTCCCATTTAACGATATGGGGATGCTTATGGTCTGGTGGCAGAGTAAGTAGAAACTTGTAGCAGTCCGAAAGAACTCCTTTAGCCTGACCTCCAATTTTACATAGATATTCAACCCTGGACCTCTGACGTAAGGTTTTATATGATGGTGAGGTTCTGCTCAAAAAATGCGTGAGTCTGAGATAATTGTAATAGTCCTTCTGACACAGTTGGTATTTGGTCTGAAGTTCTGCAAATTGTCGGTAGACATTTATCAAGTATAAATCAGAAACTGTCTGTATGCCTTTTTGTACCCAAGCTTGCAAATCTAGATCCTGCACCAAAAATTTCACATTCAGCAAAGGCATATTCGGTGAGGGAAATTTCCCCAGATCCCTGTTAGTGTGTAGGGAATCCCACTGAAGAATAATGAACTTGGTGGAGGGCAATAAACATAGGTTCTTAGGTCTGTACTTAACAGGCAACCATAATAAATGGGAAACGGTTAAGTTAGATAGGGTACCATTCTCAATGTCCAGCCATCGTTTATTACCAGGGGGACTATGCATTCTCACTGCAGTCTCTAAGAGGGAAGCCCTATAATATTGCAGCAGGTTGGGTAAACCCACGCCGCCATTTCTCGAGGGTTGTTGCAAGACTTTGGCTGAGACACGGGGTCTCCTGCCCCCCCATACAAACGAAGTCAATTGTGCCTGTAAGGACGTTAGAAATTTTCGGGGAAGCTGAATTTGAATGGTTCTGAAATAGTACAGTATTCTGGGTAAAACATTCATTTTAGTAGCTATAATCCTACCCACCCAAGATGTATAAAGGGTCTTCCATCCCTGATAATCAGCCAGTAACGTTTGTTGTAAAGGGACAAAATTCAACTTAAAAAAGTGGTCAGGGTCTTTGGGGAGTTTTATACCCAAATATGTAAGAGAGTGAGGCTTCCATTCAAAGAAAAAGTTACCATGTAGGCATGCTAATTGTCGGTCCGGGATGTTAATTGCTAGCGCCTGTGTTTTGCTCGAGTTGATTTTATACCAAGATGCTTTGTAAAAGGCATCTAATTCCTTTAGTAAATTAGGGATAGCTATGTGTGAGTTGGACAGTGACAAAATGATATCATCAGCGAAGAGGCTTATCACTTGAGGGCCTATGTTAGTGGGGATGCCGGAGATATCCCGATTCAACCGAATTTTGCATGCCAGGGGTTCCACAAGCAGCGCAAAAATCAAAGGGGAGATGGGGCACCCCTGCCTAGTGCCATTGCTGATGGGGAAAGCGTCAGACAGGATCCCAGATGCGCAGACTCTTGCAGTAGGGGAGGTGTACAACACTGAAATTGCTTTAAGAAATGTGGGGCCTAAGTTGAACTTGCACAATGTGGCGTCCATATAGCCCCAATGAATCCTGTCAAACGCCTTCTCCGCATCTAAAGACAACAGGACCAATGGTATAATATTTTGCTTGATAATGTATAACAGATTATGGAGTTTCCTAGTATTATCTGCTGCTTGGCGTCCCTGTATAAAGCCCACCTGATCTGTATGAATGAGGGAGGGTAATATGTTGTTAAGTCGCAGTGCTAGTATCTTGGAATAGAGTTTTAAGTCGGAGTTGAGCAGCGAAATAGGCCTATAATTTTTGTAGAAATCCGGCGACTTGCCAGGTTTGGGTATCGTTGAAATGTGTGCCAGTAAGAATTCAGGGTTAATTTGTCCTGTATCAATTATATTTCTAAAAAGAGTCAGTAAATGAGGGGCGAGTAGATCTTTGTATGCCCTATAATAAGCGTTCGTGCAGCCATCTGGCCCCGGTGCCTTTCCAATTTTTAGGATCTTAATTGCTTGGAAAACTTCTGAGATAGAAATTGGGGCATTAAGTTCCTCCTTTTGTTCTAGCGTGGGCTGCGGCAAATTACAAGAGTTTAAGTAACTTTCTATGCAATCCTGTGATGGTTGTACTTCTGCTGAATTTGTGGATAAGTTATAGAGGGAGGTATAATACTGTGCAAAATGGTCAGCTATACCTTTGGGGTCAGTGATTTTGACATTGTGGTCCATTATATGGCCTATTCTGGAATGGGCTTGTTTGACTTTAAGTTGGGTAGCCAGGAGTCTAGTTGCTTTGTTACTGTTGGTATAATAAAATTGCTTGAGTAATTTCAATCTATATTCAGTTTTATACAGTAGTAGACTACTGAGTTCCCTTTTATGGTTTTGGATTTCGGAGTAGAGTGCAGTGGTAGGGTTGGAGTGATATGCAATCGTCGCTGACTGTATTTTCTGTTCTAAATCAATTCTCTTAATATCCCTTTGTTTACGTAACCTAGCTAGTATGCAGTTTAAAGGTATCCTGGATAGGGTCTAAGACTATGTTAATGTCCCCTGCCACAATACATCTCCCTGCCTTATGTTCCAACAGGCTTGTGAGCGTTTTCGAAAGAAACTGTAACTGGTTGTCATTGGAAGCATACAGGTTAATAAGAGTGTAAATCTGATTGTTTAAAGAGCAAATAAGCATAAGATATCTACCCAGGGGGTCAGCAAATAGCTGAAGTTTTTGGAAGGCCAGTTTTGAACTCAATAGAATAGAGACTCCTTTCGTTTTTGAAGTGGAGTATGCATGAAAATTGTGTGGGTATTTCCTGTTGTAAAAATTAGGATGATTGGACTGTTTAAAGTGAGTTTCTTGATAAAATATCACATCTGCTTTAGCTTTGTAAGCTTCATTCAGGGCCAAATTTCGTTTCTGTGGGGTATTTAAGCACCTGGCATTAAGTGAGTAAAACTTAACCATCGGATTGATCAGCTATTTGCTGAGCCCCATAAACATGCATATGCATACATTTGACATTGAGAATGAACATTCGGACAGTGACCTGGTGACCATGTAACTGAAATAGAAAATGAAAGCAAACAGCGCTGAACTGTAGCAAAACAAGGTAGGAGGAAAAGTAATAATAGGAATAACATTGTAGGTATGCAAGATGGTTACCAATGTCGGACAGGAAAAAGGGTGACATAGTTACCATCCTGTGGCACAGAAAAAGGTGAAATCTTGGCTGTGCCAAAATCTCGTCTGCAGGTGATCAGCTTGTAGACTAGTGGGGGGGGGGGAGAAGATAAGAAAAAAAAGGGGGAAGAGAAAGAAAAAGGGGGAAAAAGTGAACACTCCGTTTCTCGAGCCATTGCTTGGAAAAAGGAGGGTAGAGGTATATCTTCCGTTACAGTTCTGCAATCAGGCTGTGTGCCATTCTGTAGACAGCTTCTTAGTGGAGGATGCTTGTGAGGACATGTTCTTGGGAGACGGCGGTCTAGTCGGGCCTAGGTTCCAACGCTGCGTAGCTTTAATGGCCTCATCCGGCGTGGAGAGAGTGATCGGCGATCCATTCTTGAGGACAATTATCTTCACCGGAAAACCCCAACGATAAGGGACTTTGTTTTCCCTGAGTATAGTAGTCGCTTCAGCAAACGCCTTTCTTTTCATCAAAGTGGCTTGCGATAAGTCCGCATAAACTTGGATATCTGAATACTTGGCCAGCCAGTTATCTTTTTTACGTGCCGCTTGTAAGAGTTTTTCTTTGACCTTGAAAAAGTGAAGCTTAGTGAGCACATCTCTGGGGGCCGCCTCCGGAGCCGACCTGGGTTTAGGGACCCTATGGATCCTGTCGATGGTAAGCTCTATGGCAGGTGTATTTGGCAAAATCGCCTCCATTAGGCCCATAAGATAAGCTTCCAAGTCCTGCGGCAAAACGGATTCTGGAATACCTCGGAGTTTTAGGTTATTCCTCCGTGATCTGTCCTCTAGATCGGCTACTTTGGTAGAGAGGCGATCCACTTCTTTCCCCAAACTCACTTGCGTGTCAGCCACAAACAGCGCTGAACTGTAGCAAAACAAGGTAGGAGGAAAAGTAATAATAGGAATAACATTGTAGGTATGCAAGATGGTTACCAATGTCGGACAGGAAAAAGGGTGACATAGTTACCATCCTGTGGCACAGAAAAAGGTGAAATCTTGGCTGTGCCGAAATCTCGTCTGCAGGCGATCAGCTTGTAGACTAGTGGGGGGGGAGAAGATAAGAAAAAAAGGGGGGAAGAGAAAGAAAAGGGGGGAAAAGTGAACACTCCGTTTCTCGAGCCATTGCTTGGAAAAAGGAGGGTAGAGGTATATCTTCCGTTACAGTTCTGCAATCAGGCTGTGTGCCATTCTGTAGACAGCTTCTTAGTGGAGGATGCTTGTGAGGACATGTTCTTGGGAGACGGCGGTCTAGTCGGGCCTAGGTTCCAACGCTGCGTAGCTTTAATGGCCTCATCCGGCGTGGAGAGAGTGATCGGCGATCCATTCTTGAGGACAATTATCTTCACCGGAAAACCCCAACGATAAGGGACTTTGTTTTCCCTGAGTATAGTAGTCGCTTCAGCAAACGCCTTTCTTTTCATCAAAGTGGCTTGCGATAAGTCCGCATAAACTTGGATATCTGAATACTTGGCCGGCCAGTTATCTTTTTTACGTGCCGCTTGTAAGAGTTTTTCTTTGACCTTGAAAAAGTGAAGCTTAGTGAGTACATCTCTGGGGGCCGCCTCCGGAGCCGACCTGGGTTTAGGGACCCTATGGATCCTGTCGATGGTAAGCTCTATGGCAGGTGTATTTGGCAAAATCGCCTCCATTAGGCCCATAAGATAAGCTTCCAAGTCCTGCGGCAAAACGGATTCTGGAACACCTCGGAGTTTTAGGTTATTCCTCCGTGATCTGTCCTCTAGATCGGCTACTTTGGTAGAGAGGCGATCTACTTCTTTCCCCAAACTCACTTGCGTGTCAGCCAGGTCATTGTGGGCCTCGGTGTACTCCGCCATTTTATTTCCATGTGCGCAGTGCGTTCCCCCAGGTCCTGTATTTTTTTCCGTATGTCCCGGGAAAGCTGTTTAATATCGGCTTGCAGTGTTTTCTGAAGGTCGATCAGCATAGACTTCATTTCGTCTGCTGGAGTGCCCTCTTCAGATCGAGTCAACACGCCGTCACCGTCCTCGAGTAGGTTATCAGGAATGGCGTCATGCTGTGCCTGCGCGGCCTGTGATTGCGAGGAAAAGTACGCAGAGACTTGTTGCGGAGCTTTCTTGGGGTTCTGCTTGGGCGCCATGATCCAGGCTAAGAGCTGTGGTATAGCAATGCAGAATAGTGCGGAGTCTTTGCTGTGCTGTAGCGTTTAGGCGGCTCGAGTATACGGAGCTACTGCTTCAAGCGTCCATCTTGTGCGGCGGTTAACTCCGCCCCCCAAAACTGTATATTTTTCATTAACATTTTAGATGTACTAAGTGAAAATTTTTGCCAGATACATAGCTTTATAAAGTTGTTCATATGATGACTAGTGATGACTTTAAAAATGCAAAAATCTGCTTCTGTTGATTGTTGACCTTATTTTACATCTATAGTTCTAAACTAAAAGTACATATACTCCTATACTCCTTAGTTTAGGATTAATGACCTGCTACCCCCCTCTTTTCCTCTGACATGGGAAACCAGACAGAGTTGTCCCCATCATCACTACTGTTTGCCATTGCTATTGAGCCAGTGGCTCTCTATCTAAATCAGGCCCTTACTATAATGGGATTTATATATGGCCCCCTGGAGGACAAACTGCCTATTTTACTGTTCCGGGTGACTATCAGGATTCACTACCTGCAGCACTTGGAGCTCTCTGAAGTTTCAGTCCGGAGTTACAGTATTCCGGACTTAAAATAAACAAAGATAAGTCAATTAAAATCCCTCTAGACAGACCCTGTATTGAACCAGCCATCTGCAACATAAGGGCTTAAATTGGTCACTAAATTTAAAAATATGGCTGATCTATCTACCTTCTTATATTATGCCCATTATAGGCTAATTTAGGAATGCAGCTTCAGTCTAGTCAAAACTTCCTCTTACATTGTGTGGGGAGAGAGGATCTGTTTAAGATTATATATTTGCCCAATTTATTACACAGCTCTCCACTCTGGTTCCCCAAGGCTATATTTTAAAAGGTGGAATCTATTTTCATCCCCTTTCTATGTCCTTGCTTCTCTTGCTCTCCCAGATTTATATTACTCTTTCCCAGCAAATGAAATTCATCATGTTCATAGCTGGTCTCACATTGATGAGGCAGACAATACCGCCTGACTTATTAACAATTATGGTCGCAAATTTCACTGCCATTCGCAAAAATTGCAATTGTGTTGTCTACAAAATAGGGAATTTAAAATCAAGATCTCCCACCTAAAAACTGCAGAAATGCCATAGAATCAATGGAAATTGTATATTCAGCATTCAAGCAAGTTGATATTCCCTTTCCCCAAGATATTTGCACCAGTTGTGATTTTAAATGGGTGGTTCACCTTTAAGTAAGTAACTTTTAATATGTTATAGAATGGCCAGTTCTAAGCAACTTTTCACCTGGTCTTCATGTTTTAGTCTTTATAGTTTTTGAATTATTTACATTCTTCTCCTGACTTTTTCCAACTTTCAAATGGGGGTCACTGACAGCATCTAAAAACAAATGCTATGCAAGGCTACAAATGTGTTGTTATTGCTACTTTTTATTAATCATCTTTCTATTCAGGGCCTCTGCTATTTATATTCCAGTCTCTTATTCAAATAAGTGCATGGTTGCTAGGGTAGTTCAGAACCTAGCAACCAGATTGCTGAATTTGCAAAATGGAGAGCTGCTGAAGGTAAAGCTAAATAACTCAAAAAACACAAATAATAAAAAATAGAAAGCAATTGCAAATTGTCTCAGAATATCTCTCTCTCTCTCTCTCTCTCTCTCTCTCTCTCTGTATCATACTAAAAGTTGACTCAGAGGTGAACAACCTCTTTAAGCTTGCTTTTTACAGTGTGATTTTTGTTTCCTGTGATAGCACACTCTTTTTAAAAAAATTGTGCAGTCCTTTTCAAGTGAAACAGGTAAGATATTCATCATTGCCATTTCAGAAAAACACCAGTGAGTATACAAATGTGCCT
The DNA here is from genome assembly GCA_038501925.1 of Xenopus petersii. Lineage (NCBI taxonomy): Eukaryota > Metazoa > Chordata > Amphibia > Anura > Pipidae > Xenopus > Xenopus petersii. Next base: position 110,578,801 of record CM076682.1, on the reverse strand, counting down.
TGACAAAGGATTAAACCATAAGTTATTTCCCTAATACAAAGAGCTTACAGCACGAGACCTAAAGGTACAGCAGCCCTACAACTGTGGAAATTCACTGTATAAATTATCCCCAGAGCTTCCAGCTTGTCTGATGCCTGAAGCATTGCACATATTCAGTGTGTTCTGGGTTGCTGACTGAGGTTAAGCTAGGCTACTTGCAGCAAATGTTGTACAGTCAAGAAAAACATGATTAAATATAAAGTTTTACCCCACTAAGTAAAGATTCAATGGTTCATAAATATGGGTTTGAGGTTAGGTAATACAAGAAGCTTAGTGGTTCAACTTGAACACATTTGTATTATATGTATATAAAACCCATGGTGCAGCGTTAAAATCTGATGCAGTCTGCAGTAGTTTATATGAATCCATTCAGGGAACATCTGATTGAAAAACTGTGTCCACTTCAGCATGTAGATTTTATTTTGATTTTAAAGGGTCAGAATTTCCAGATAATACATTTAAATTGACATAACCATCCAAAAAGTAAACCCCCTTATAATAAGGCTCCTTTAGAAATGTAGCCCATAGTGCAAACTTTTTTTCAGATTTTATTTTCAGATAAATAGCCATGCAGCTTTTTTCTCAGAATGCCAGTGTCAGTGGTGCCGTAAGTTGCATTCAGCACAACTGAGTTATACACCAACAGGCATGCTAATAAGTGTGCCCTTTTTTGTGAAGAGTCTTACTATCTACCACTGCACAATTATTGTAAAAAGGGAAATAACATGTTTATAGTGTAGATACATTTCACATTTTTTAAAGGGTTAGAAAGAATGAGCAAAGCATAACCTCCCCTGAGTACAAAGGGAGCTCGGACATTCTGGCTTATTTTTCTTTAAGTTGTGTTTGACAAGCCTGAAACCATCAGGATGATGTGAAACCTTTTGAGAACTGTGGGTTTTCTAGCTTGTGGAATATTAGGGGTATTTGCTACAGAGCACATTGTGGTGCATCAGCAATACCAGCCACAATATATTGGCTTTCTATTTTCAGATGCTCTTTCCATGCCTTAATTTAATGTTGCAATAATGATTTAAGGGTTTGAAAACCAGGCTTTTAACAGTATCCAGAAGTGGATAGTGCAATTGCAGAGAGGTTATTGGCCTTTGATTTGCATTTGCCTCAGATGAGTCACAAATTAATATTTATCCTTCAATAACGTTGATGATTTTGGAAAATGTTGTATGGCATTCCCTTCCTGCATCATCATGAATACACACTGAATGGTTCTGCCTCAAATATTTGTAGGAAAACATTCCGCTGGTGGAAACTGGGTGGAGAGAAATGTTTATGAATTTGGAGGTCTCCCAAACAGCTAGTGAAACATAAAGGATCATTCATGCATTATTCTTGGGTGGCCAAGCACATAAAATGTAACTTTTTCTTGAAATTAAGAATAATGCATTATTTTAAACTTCCTCTCATCGTGTATATTTTAATTTATTTTAGTTACAAAAGTAAGAAAAATATGTTTCTTATATGCGCATTAGTTTTCCTCTAGCCTTCTATTCACTAACCCTATGAGGAAGGAGCATATTTTTAACAGTAATATAGTAAACTTCCAATTTAGAGGAGAACTAAACCCTAACAATGAATAAGGTTAAAAATGCCATATTTTATATTCTGAATTTATTGCACCAGAGTGGAGTTTCAGCTTCTCAATAGCAGCAATGATCCAGGATTTCAAACTTGTCACAGGGGATCACCATCTTGGAAAATGTCTGCGACACTCACAAGTTATATATTAGGAGTCGTCTCAAATGATCAAGCAGTAAATGAGGTTTGTCTGTAATATAAGCTGATGCTACAAGGCTGATTAATAAATGCAATTATTTCTGTGCTATTATGTAATAATTATCTACAGTAATTATTAATCAGCCTTATATTGTGACAAGTATAGTCTATTGTCCGATTCACTAACTCCGAGTGAAGGATTCGAAGTTAAAAAACTTCGAATTTCAAAGTTTTTTTTGGGCTACTTCGACTATCGAATGGACTACTTCGACCTTCGACTACGACTTTGAATCGAAGGATTCGAACTAAAAATCGTTCGACTATTCGACCATTCGATAGTCGAACTACTGTCTCTTTAAAAAAAACTTCGACCCCCTAATTCGCCATCTAAAAACTACCGAAGTCAATCTTAGCCTATGGGGAAGGTCCCCATAGGCTTGGCTAACTTTTTTTGATCGAAGGATATTCCTTTGATCGTTGGATTAAAATCCTTTGAATCGTTCGATTCAAAGGATTTAATCGTTCGATCGAAGGAATTATCGAACTATCTGCGATAAATCCTTCGACTTCGATGCTGAAGGATTTTAATTCCTAGTCGAATATCGAGGGTTAATTAACCCTCGATATTCGACCCTCGGTGAATCGGCCCCTATGTGTACTGTATTTTGTGAGTGGGTCCCTAAGCTCAGTAAGTGACAGCAGCACAGAGCATATGCAGTGAATCAGCAGAAAAGAAGATGGATGGCTACTGGGGAATTTTACTGCTAAAGGGCTGTGGTTTCCTTGGGTTGGAATAGAAACCAAAAACATAATGTACAACATTTCTAACATTTTTGTATTTAATTTTGAAATCTGACATGGGTCTAGACATATTCTCAGTTTCCTAGGTGCCCTCAGTCATGTGACTTGTGCTCTGATAAACTTCAGTCTCTCTTTACTGCTGTACTGCAAGTTGGAGTGATATCAGCCCCCTCCCTCCCCCAACCCAGCAGCCTAACAACAGAACAATGAGAAAATGACAAGATAACAGATCCCTGGTAGATATGAGAATAGCACTCAATAGTAAAAATCCAAGTCCCACTGCAACTCCTTCAGTTGCATTGAGTAGGAGACCAGCAGTTCCATTGTGAAGTGCTGGCTCTTTCTGAAAGCACATGACCAGGCAAAACTACTGGAGGTGGCTGCCTACACGCCAATATTACAACGCTAGAGTCTATCTCGTTCGCTAGCGAAGTTATACCAGCGACCATTAGTAAATTGGCGAAGTACTGAAATGACGTCACGCTGACGAGTAAATTTGCCCTATATGTTTAATTTAATTTTTTGCAGAAGTATAGAGATCCAAATTACGGAAAGACCCCTGGTCGTGAGCATTCTGGATAATAGGTCCCATACCTGTATAATTATTATTGTGATTATTTTTAGGATATTCACTCACTGGTATCCTTGTACCAAGAATTTACAGGTATGGGATCTGTTATCCACAAACCCGCTATCCAGAAAGTTATGAATTAAGGAAAGGCCATCTCCCTTAGACTCAATTTTATCCAAATATTCCAAATTTTTGTAAATGATTACCGTACCTTTTTCTCTGCATTAATAAAACAGTACCTTGTACTTGGTCCAAACTAAGATATAATTAATCCTTATTGGAAGCAAAACCAGTCTATTGGGTTTATTTAATGTTTGCATTAGGGATGCACCGAATCCAGGATTCGGTTCGGGATTCGGCCAGGATTCGGCCTTTTTCAGCAGGATTCGGATTCGGCCGAATCCTTCTGCCCGGCCGAACCGAATCTGAATCCTAATTTGCATATGCAAATTAGGTGCAGGGAGGGCAATCGCATGACTTTTTCTCACAAAACAAGGAAGTAAAAAATGTTTTCCCCTTCCAACCCCTAATTTGCATATGCAAATTAGGGTTCGGATTCGGTTCGGTATTCGGCCGAATCTTTCACGAAGGATTCGGGGGTTCGGCCGAATCCAAAATAGAGGATTCGGTGCATCCCTAGTTTGCATGATTTTCTAGTAGATTTAAGGTGTGAAGATCCAAATTATGGAAAGATCTGTTATCCGGAAAATCCCAGATCCCAAGCATTCTGGATAACAGGTCCCATACCTGTACATTATCTTGGTGGATCTCCACTATAGATATGCTTTTAGTAGCCAAGGCATATAGGTTGATTAAAATGATGCAACCAAAATAAGAATTTAATAAGAATGTGTTGTACCAGTGTGTTTGAACACAGGTCAAATTATTTGTTAAATAAGTTTCACCATCTGTAATGTAACGTATTCATACATCAGACATGCTTAGAAAAAAAACTAGTATAAAATTTTTTAAAAACCATATACTTGAAACCCACTAGTAACCATTACCGACAAAGCTAAAACATGACCTTTAATCATGTTGTATGTCTAACATCCAGGGCAGGAACAAGGTATAGACAGAAGATGCACATGCCCAGGGTGCAACAGTGGGCACCTAGACCACAACAGTGAGGGTCACTAGGCACATACCTCTTCTGTACCCCTAGTCCCTCTTCACTTGTGTGGTGGGCTGGTCGGCCAGGTTGCCTAGGGCACTCAGCCAGCTTGGTCTGCTACGAAAAAAAGCAGTGTAAACATCATACAAACTAGTCATTTGCTGGTACACTACCCCATTAGAAAAACAAAAGTATATGCCTAACCATCCCCCTACATGTTTCAGAAGCTGTACAGATAGAGGTACCTACACCCACTCTTGGTGGATATGCCCGATTGTGGCAAAACTCAGGACAGAAAGATTCCAATTAGCATCTCAGACACTCAATATACAACTGGAACCAGATCCAGAAATGGCCCTACTATTTCTTCCCTCTATGAAACTCACTAAACTTTAGAATGAGCTATTTTCACACATATTAGCAACAACCAGATGGACAATAGTCTTAAATTGGTTATCACCAACTCTGTCTCTGACCCAAGTGAAATCTAGAGTGGACTACATACATTCAATGTCCTATCTTTCAGCACTATTAACAGATACTATAGAGGTCTACAAACAAACTTGGGATCCCTGGGAAAGCTTCAAAAGACCCAATGGTCCCCACACTGAACAGTTCAACTACGCACAGCTGACCGAGGCACTTTTCCCCATAAGGAGATGCCTTAACCTTTTCACTAAAAACAAAATACATAGAAAACCATTAGTTATACTATACTTTAGTGCATTTCAATTTTACGAACTTCAAACAAATTGGCTTGAATCAAGCTATATACAGATGTTACAAGCTATGTTAATACAATTTGTAGGTTGAAATTTCCTGATACATTCCCCCTTTCTTTCTTTTTCCTGTTTATTGTTTTGTTTTTATCTCCTACTTTAAAGAATGTTGTATATGAAAATATATAAATAAAGATATATATAAAAGAAAAGCTACTGGCTGTTGCAAATGACAATGGGGTCTTTTACTGTAGATCTCATAATGTACAATTCCCCCTTCCAGCTATTTATTCCTAGAAACTTCCATAGGTGGAGGAGTCTGAGAGAGTTATAATTTTATTATAGTTTTGGGGGCCATAACAGACTACAAATGTTAGGGGGTAAACACTCCAAAAGGTGACTGAGGAGTACAGGGAGTATATAAGGACAAAGTTATTTGTTGTTAAATTCCAAACTTATGGCATGTAGACGTGAGTTGAGTCCCCGTTTTTTGGATCTATGAGGCACAAATCACAGTAAAAGGAACTGGAACATTAGTGGTGTCGATGGCATTACCGGGCCTACTCAAAAACAAATGTCACACCAATACAGTCAAACATTACTAATAATGTAAAATAAAGTAAAATATCAGGACACGAAGGTATTGGATGCTGATATAAAGGTGCAAAGCTATAGGCAGCATGCTTTTATATGGCTAATTCCAAGGTGAATACACAAGTTGGTGTAAGTCATTTGACACAAGTGACATCACCAGTCTTTAAAATCCAAGCAGAGCAACCAAAGCATTTTAAAATATAAAATTACATGTGAACTATGTACAAACCTTAAATATTATTTTTAAAACTCAAATTATGATAGTAAGCTTTAAAGGGCAGAACATTGCCTCATTATTTGTTTTTTTTTTTTTACTTCTTGCTATCTGTTTTTTATCCCCAATTCCAACTGCAGTGAAGATTTATAAGTAAATGCTAATAATATTCATGGGTAATGTTCCTAGGGGAAAATCTTTAGTACAGGTGCCACAGCTATTCACCTTAAGTACATCACTGGGAATCTACGCTAACTGAAAAGCTGACATAGTAAGAATGGAATTCCCACCTAAACCTTCAGAGTGCGACAAATCCTTCTTGTGATACTGTTCCCTGTGCAGACTCATGTTTGTATTCCAAATTGCAGTAAAGTGACAATAAAGGAGCAGCACACCTGCTCTCCAGTAAATTGAGTACTGGCTCTGAGTCAGCCAGCCAGAGGGAGTCTGCCGGAACAGCTTTAATGTGTGGCAGTTTCACCATTCCTCCAATGAGTCACTTGCAAAAACTGTACACACTAACCAGCTGACTTTTGCTACTTCATATATAAGGGGGGGGGGGTGAAACCAGTCACTAAAGTATGCAGACCTAGCAATTCTCAGTAACATTTGGTGTATAAGACTTAATTGTAACAGTTGGCATGCAACAAATGTAACACCAGGCAGAGTTGTCCAACCTGTAAAGCTCGAACATCCTTATATCTCTGCTCTGCTACTTAAGGGTCAGTCCACACGAGTAGATTCAGGGAGATTAGTCGCCCCATCGACAAATCGCCTCTTATTCGGGCAACAATCTCCCCGATCTGCCTTCCCCCTGCCCTCCGCCGGCTAAAATGAAAATCGACTGCGGCAATTCACACGCGGCACTTCATTTTCCGAAGTCGCCCGAAGTTTCCTCGTAAGACAACTTCGGCAGTTCAGGGAGATTGTTGCCCCAAAAAAGAGGCGATTTGTTGCTGGGGCGACTAATCTCCCCCGAATCTGCTCGTGTGGCCTGACCCTAATACTTGAATATGAACACGTTTTGCCCTTTATAATGGAATGTTAATATTTTGCTTAATAAATGCTTTATTTTGTCTAAAGATGATTTATTGACGATTGCTGAGAGGTTCCCTACACTTGAACACCCAGTACAAACTGTCATTTGCATGCAAATGATTAGGCCAGGGTCACTTCAATTTCACACACACCATTTTTTTTTTTAATACCAATGATGTGCTTTGACGCACCTGTTCAACATTCTAAAATTCCTGTACTCTGTGGATGGACTAGGCCAGCCAAAGCATGAGTAAAAAGGACAGTGGCCATATTCTTACTACCTGATTATGTTCCAGGCTCTGTGCTACACTGCAATGGCTGTGTTATTTAGTGCTTAAAGGGATTCTGTCAAGATTTTTATGATGTCATTTTTATTTCTAAATTACACTGTTTACACTGCAAATAATTCACTCTATCATATGAAATTTCATTCCTGAACCAACAAGTATATATATTTTTAAGTTGTAATATTGGTATTTAATCAGCCATCTCAGGTCATTTTGCCTGGTCATGTGCTTTCAGAAAGAGCCAGCACTTTAGGATGGAACTGCTTTCTGGCAGGCTGTTGTGTCTCCTACTCAATGTAACTGATGTGCGGCAATGGGACCTGGATTTTACTATTAAGTGCTGTTCTTAGATCTACCAGGCAGCTGTTTTCTTGTGTTCGGGAGATGCTATCTGTTCCCTTCCCATTGTTCTTTTGTTAGGCTGCTGCTGGGGAAAGGGGGGGGGGCGATTTCACTCCAACTTGCAGTACAGCAGTAAAGAGTGACTAAAGTTTATCAGAGCACAAGTCATATGACTGGGTGCAGCTGGGAAACTGACAATATGTCTAGCCCCATGTCAGAGTTCACAATTAAATACAGCATAAAAAAATCTGTTTGTTCTTTTGAGAAACGGATTTCATTGCAGATTTCTTCTGGAGCAGTATTATTAATTGATGCGTTTTGAAAAAAACATTTTTTCCCATGACAGTATCCCTTTAATATACTAAGCTTTTGTGTGAGTGTGACTCTTGTGACACAACCCCCAAACAGGAGCAAGGTATACAAATCAACCTTAGACCAGCCATTAATAACATGGGCCAAGAAACTGAACAACACTGGATGAATAATTCTGATCCACAAACCATTTGCATGCAAAGTGGAGGAGGTGGGGGGAGTAAATGTACATAATGGCATTACCCCCCCCACTAAGTGGCTGTCTATTTTCCCTACCCACATTTGTAATGTTTGTCTTTACTGTATTAGTGTGCTACAGTTTTTATTTCAGAAAACAACTACTTTCATTGTTGATTCTTTGTACAGTATATTTTTTAAATAAAATGTAACTTTCATATTGCCCTGTTTATCTGACTAAGTTTTCGAGTCCAATGATTTTATAAATCACTTACTGAATATACTCCTTCCTTTAAGATGATTCAACTTCAGTACAGTCTTTCTTTGAAAGTGGCATATGATTTAACCAAAAAAAAGTCAATTATATGTATCTGCTCTTGGTAACATGGGATACCTTTTCTACAATCCCAGCAATTGGCAACATGAAAGAGAGAAAGCCAGAAAGAAAGCATCTGGTAAGGATTTCACAGTCATAAAATAATATTATTGTGCAAAGCTGTTACTATTATATGGCACTATTATATGGCACTTTTATTTTAAGTTAATGGCAAGTGGCATGGAAGTTTTTAGGTGTGTCTACTATGGTGGTTGGTGGACTCATGTACTGACAGTAAGTGCAAAAGACAGACAGGTTCTCGCTTACCCCACATGAATCCTGCACTGCCTAAAATTCCATAGACTTTTTAAATGACTCCTCTACTGATTTTAGCATTGCCTATTTTAATACAAACACATTCTCTATACAATTTAACACAAAGTCAGTTGATTTACATAAAAACAGTGTTAGTCCAAAACAGTGTAAGTCCAATGTCCTAGTTCCGTGACCCTGAACTTCCAGGTCTTAATGATAATGCTATTTGAACAACAGGCCTGGAGCTGTGGCTCTTTCTGACCCATTGTTAATTCAGTACTGCTGAAAAAGTCCCTATTGTGATATGACTGTTGATCCAACAGCCAAACAATAAGATCAGCAAATTCACCCCACCGCCTGTATAGCCAAAGGTGGTAAAGATCATGCTAGACAAGATGATCTTTGTGTATATTGCCAGCTTTCTATCACTGATAAAGTATATTTTGTATACATATTGTATAATGTAATTACTCCTTTCACTGCAGCCTGCGGTACATTAAAAATGTTTTTGACACCTTTTTTTTTATGCCTCTGGGTTATGCACATAAGGCTTATTCATAAAGCTAAATTTTGAACATGACATGTTATTGTAGGTAAAAATCATATAGCCTATGCACTTTTTGTATTGCTCTCTTAAACTAATTCTGAACAACACAGAGTAGGTTATATTGTGTGCAGTTATTCTATGACTCACTCACTGAATCATGGAACTCTGTACACCCACACCCTATATTTTGGGCCATTTTTGCAGCATACATAGGTAAAATCCCCAATGGCAAACGCTGTTTCCAAAAAAAGAGCAGGGAGATTTTCTTTTTTGAGAAAACAGCAATAATTGTGAGTTCCTTCAAAAAATAATAAAAATGCTCAATGTTTATTAGGAAGAGGCCTAACGCTTTTGTGCCTGTTGGGACACTTCCTCATAGGCTCTATGAGTAAGTGCCCCCAACAGGCATGAAACGCGTTAGGCCTCTTCCTAATAAGCATTTTGTATTTTTATTATTTTTTGATTTATTTTTTGGTGGAACTCACAATCATTGCTGTTTTGTCATGTGCATCTGGGGTGAACTGTGAGTATGTGCTCCTTTTTACATTACTTCCCCTTTGTTTAACTATTGGATTTATGTCCACTGCGGTAGTGCTTATATTGGCTTTATGCACTAATTCTTTTTTGTAGGTTTTCTTTTTTTATGAATTTCAATAATGGGTATTTTCTGTACAAATATGGGAAATATTAAGCAAAACCTCAGTAATTTTTGCAAGGCTGCATCCCAGATCATATTTACTAATGTATAAAAGAAAGAAACACCTGGTAGGTATTCCTTATCCCCTAAACAAGAAAATAGCCCTGAGGGCTGAAACTAGCAAGTAGAATGTAAACCTTTCTTTGTTGGGGAATCTGTATTGTGCATTCCATTAAGTGACCTGTCAGTCAGGGTGGTGATTATATGACTCACTCCTTTCCTATCTACTTTTTTTGTCCCTTCTGCTAGCTACTTCCAGTCAAGCCAACCCCTCTATTGTGATATTCCAGCAGTTAAGAGGGGGAGAATCTCAGGTTCACTGATGCAGCTAAACATGCTGTCTGTAACTTGCTTTGACTATTTCAGTTGCAAAGTCAATATAAAAGGTATTGAAAAAATGTCTGTATACATTCTCATCAGTCTTAAGAATATTAATTACATTTATTTTAAATAACATAAGATCTTGCGACGTTTGTATGTTATTGGTTGTAAAGTTTTGAATCAAATGTATTACTTATGCCAAGGTCATTGATAGCATTAAAAATATATAGCCCCTAAAGACCTATTCTATTCCACCTGTATATATTATACAACATACTATACATGCTGCTTTGACCCTTTCTATGCCAATCCCATTACTGCACATCACAGAATGTATTCTTTATACTTTTTTGAGCTTGCTGTATGTGCTGATTTCACAGCTTGTGCATATACACACATACTAAAACTACTATACATACTGATTTGATCCTTTCTGTGCCTACCCCATTACTGCACATCCCAGAATATACTGTATATATATTTTTTTTAGACCAAAAGGCGCTGAGAGTGTCTTTGGGCTCACACTTCGCCGAACCTAGGGTGAGCTCCATGGTCCACGAAAGCACAGATGGGGTTCAAGGGTCTTCAGTCTCTCCTTCGCCTCACAGTTAGGGAGAGTGCTTTTAACTTTTGGTTCCACCGAATCTTCCCACAGGGCACCATCCCTGGCCTGAGGCAGAGCCCAAAAGGACTCTATGTGCATCCAAAACCTGTGAAAAAAAGATACACATATAAAAAGTGCTTTAAAAATAAGTGCATATAATAAGTTCTAAAAGGTGGCCAGAGATAAAAATTTTCTCGCTGGCCAAAAAGCTGAAGCTTATAATAAAAGCAAAATAAAGCTTAAATTGCATTGTGCTGTGTGCTAGACCCAATTGTGAGTCTGGCACCCTCCATAGGGGGCCAGAGGATCAAGTCTCACCAGAAGAGGCTTTGACACCCCTCCTGATAAGAACAGATACTACACTTGATCTTAGCCAGAAAATATTCTTTATACTCTTGAGCTTGCTGTATGTGCTAAATTCACATATGCTAAAACTGCATACATAGAGGTGTTTCTGTATAGTTTGGTGTGAGATGTGTTTTTCCCATCTACAGTAAAAAAAGGTGCACACATTTACCTTTTATTCCAGCGCTGAGCAGTATTTGCCCTGCTGCAAAGTTTTGTACCTAACAGAATACATATCCTTCATGTTTCTCTACCAGCGGCAAAATAGAGTAGTAGGCATTGTAACTGGGCTAAAAAACAAACAAAATGTAAATGTGCATGCAGTCTTAGCTGGAATGATGGTCAGCAGAATTAAGCTGCTCTTACATAGCCATGTTCCTATTTAGGTATTTCCACATAGGGATAATATGTGTGCCATTTCCCTGCTGTTTTTAGTCATTAGTTAACATCTGGTATCTCTCCATATTACAGACATGGCTGCAGGATTTGAAATGGCATCATTGTCTCCATAGTAACAATCTTACTAGCACTCATACTGAAAAACACAACTATCAGATTATATATTATATTTATTGCAGTTTTGTGATGACTATTAGCATTAAATACTATTAGCAATAATGATAGGTAGAGGGGAACTAGGTAACCTAGGGAACTAGGTTGCTTTGCTAATTAGCGAGGCAGAAGTCACCTCTTTGTCAAAAGGCAAAAAGCGCCCAGCCTCATATTGTGAAGCTAGGGGCTTTTAAGTATATCATTGGCATGGCATGCACATATACACCCGATCATTTAACAAAATGGTCTTTCCATGTCTATATTAAAAAAACAAATCAGGAAGATACTGTATATAGAACCTAAAACAAGTGACATATAGGGTAATGATCCCACAATTAGCATGAAATTCATGTAAAAAACTAGCAGATCTTGCTCAATCGGTGCCTATAAACAGATATATGGGTTATCACAAAAACACTGAGTTCGCAAACTGATAAAATGCTATTTAATTTCTGTCCCTTTTATTGCAGCAGCCAACTGTTATTTATTGCTCGATAAAAATGTGAAAAATCATTTGCTTTCAGAATGGAAATCATGTGGTGCTGCTCCAAAGACAATTTCCTATGTTTCTGACTGATTTATTGCAAAACTCCATAATTAAAATATCAAGAATAATCAGTGGGGACCTCTGATTAAGGAATGTGCCATGACAACAATAGTACAAAACAAAGTTAAATTGTTCTCTTGTTAAAAAAACAAGACAGTACCCCTACTTTCTAGACATTCTTTCTGGCAAAACCACTTCACTGAATATGGAATCATTCCGTTCCTAAGCTCTTTACAAAGCTTTTAAAGGACCATTAACGTCAAAAAGTTCTTAAGTTCTTCTTAAAAGATAGAATGATGGCTAGGGTTATCAGTTTTTTCCAACAAGGATCTGGACAGGGGGCTTGCAAATTGTCTCAGCGGTGGAACGATGACATTTAGGGGGCTGATTGATAATGTCAGTGGGCAGTGCTGTGTCAGGCAAGGATCAAACAAACAGCCTGTGTAAAAGCTTACACCTATTCTGCTTGTGTTTCTGCTTTTGCACCAGGACTTTTTTCTTTTTTACTTGAAATGTAATTAAATTGAACTAACATAACATTCAACACAGGTCAGTAAGTCCATGCTAAGTGGGGGTGCTGCCTGTGGAACTTATTGATTTTTCAAAGCCAATGGGTTTTTAGATGTTTTTGAAAGTCCGCCATATTGTGCAGTACTGCAGGCTAGTTAGTATTTTCATATTGTTTAAGCATTTGTTTAAGTTGCTGGATATTTGCCCTTAGGGACCTGGAAGGCAGTTTATCACTGCAAGATGATGTAGCCCGCTCGCACAACCCTGGCCTTCATCAGTTCAGCGCCTGGTGCACGGTGTCGGAGGGATCGGCACCCCCCTCAGCAAACTATCCAAGAAGACACTGGCACACAAAGGCAAGTAGCAGCAGGGTTATACCCTTGCGTGTTTATTCTGCAAACGTGCAACGTTTCGGGGTCAGACCCCCTTTGTCATGCTTGACAAAGGGGTCTGACCCCGAAACGTTGCACGTTTGCAGAATAAACACGCAAGGGTATAACCCTGCTGCTACTTGCCTTTGTGTGCCAGTGTCTTCTTGGATAGGCTGTTTATCACCCCAGCCCCTATTTTTGTGCATTTGCCTGTAATAGGTAACAATGAATTCATGCTGTATTTTGAGGTTCACAACTTGGTTCATAACAAGGTTTCAGTCATATGAAGAGATTGCTATTTCAACCAGGAAACTATAAGAATGTCTAGTCTACCCTAAATGCCACCCTGACAGATCTAAAACCTGAGTTTCCAGGAGTATCAAGAAATCATACCTAAACTGTCCAAAACGTATGTTAAAGGGCTGTGGATAAAGGCAGATAATAAAATTTGTAGCGTGTGGCAGGAAAGGTTCAGCCAAAACAGAAGACTAGTACACGATCATAGGAACCGCTCATACATAAAAGAGCATTAGTGCTGGCTTCAAGTAGCTAAAAAAGAAAAAGACAGTAGAAACTTGAGGTATGGGGGCAGAAGCACAAATCATTTGATTTTTACATTTACAGCAATGTATAACCTACTGAATTGCTTGAGCAAACACAACCAAACAGAGAAAGTGTAGCCTGTGCAGAATGCAATAGTCAACAGACGGTTAAGCAGTTCCAGTGACCACATAGGATTTTGTACACAAAGCAGAAGCTGGTAGTTCTGGCAGAAAAACCATGTCCTCTCAAACGCATGTGTCGAATTAAAAGCAGCACTGTCTTCTCTCCTTCCTGTATACAGTAACAAAGCAGGAAGTTGTTGCAGCCAGATGTCTGGAGTAAGATAGTTTTGTCATAGGGTGGAAAGGGATCGGCAGTATTTACAACGTAGAACTTTGCTGCACACAGAAACTGACCTCTGCTCTATTTTGCAAAGCATAATTTACAATCATCTATTAACTGACTAAGACTTTAAAACATCTCATATTGAAAAGTAAATCAGCATTTTGCCATACTTATTATAGGCTAAGTTTTAGATCTTTTTGAAACAAATAGATGTAGTGTGTTTGAGTGCTAAATATTTAAATAACCTACAATACTCAATGCAGTGTATTGCTCTGAACAATTTAGATAACTACACTGTTTTACCACTACTAATGTATATGACTACTGTTTTACCATTGTGTACATTAAGTTACTTTTTTTATTAACATCCGCATGTTAAAATCTCAAAGAATTTGTTGTTTTTTTCACTAGAAACCCAATTTTTCGAGATTTATTATAACCTGATGCTGCAAAAGGCCTGAATCTGGAAATCCGCCCTCTCAGACCTGTTGAGGTCCTGTTTAAGTCAATGGGAGAGGCACCTATCTCAATTTGAAGTTTTCGTGGTCTGTGCTGAGTTTAGCCTGAGCAATTCTGGAAAAAAGCAAGAAACATTCTCGATTTTATCGAGTTTTTCTGAAATAGGATTAAATCAAGTGTTTTTTTTTTTTTTTTTTTGTAACTTGCACTTTATTGATTTTCAAAAGAAAACAAAAAGAAAAGGAAGTACATACATTTCCAAAAATGCCCGACAGTCAGGGTAAGTGACAATGGCATAGTATTAGCAAATGTTGATTACATGAAATACACATCCGCGAAAAGAGAAATCATAGATAGCAAACAAGGGAGGGGAAAGGTTAACAAAAAATAAGAGCCAACCCTACTCGATACCTTCAAGTGTATAAGGCGAAATTAGCTCAGGGAACCAGTCCCTTGCACATGAAAAAAAGATACAAGGAATCATCAGTCATCGTAAGAGTGAGCATCTGCAGTCGTTAGGAAGTAGTTCCAATTACCCCAGACTTTATCATATAAATGTAAGGTGTTACTTATTCGGGAGGTCATTTCCTCAAATTTCTTATTACTATCAAGCCGTGAGATGACCTCCCGAAGAGTAGGAAGGGCAGGGGACTTCCATTTGGAGGTGATTGCCAACCGTGCCACCGTCGACACCTGATTAACCCACCTTTGACCAGCGTTGCCTATACCAGTGACAGGGAGGGCCAATAACAAGTGGGGCATCTCAATATCCAGAGGTTTTTTAAAAACCTTCAGTATCAGCTGAATAATATCCTTCCAAAAAGTGCTAGTTTCGGACAATCCCACAAAACATGAAACAGAGTGCCTTTGTGTAGGCAGCCCCTCCAGCATAAAGGACTACATTGAGCAAACATTTTAGAGAGGTGGTCTGGGGTAAGATACCACTTCATCATCGTTTTATAGATACTCTCTTTTTGCTGGGTGCACACCGTCATTTTCCGTGCATTCTCCCACATCTTCCCCCATTGGGAGGGGGACCATTCCTTCCCCCATGCTTTTTCCCAGTATTGCATATAAGAGTGCTTAGGGAATGGCTCGCCTGGAATGGTATTAAGCAGACTATATAATTGAGAAATCAGCCCCTTGCAAGGGAAACCGCCACTCAATATTCTCTCAAATGGAGTCAGCTATATCTGGGGGTGATGCCCAAACAAAGATGTAATATAATGTTTGATCTGGAGATATTCCAGCATTTTCCCCATGTTCCAATTACATTTTCTAAACAATTCGTCATAAGTATACAACTGCTTCCTCAGCGGGTTAACAAAGTCATGTATCTTATTAAATGCATGGGCTGCCCAATCCAATTGATATGATGGCCCTTGGCCAGGTTGGAAGTCCGGGTTAGCAGAAAGCAACAGCAGGGCAGAAGGGCATTTGCTAATCCGATATTTCTTTAGGCAACGGTTCCAAACCGAGAGGGTGAAAGGAATAGGCTTCGGGGCCAATGCAGATAACTGGACTCTAGGGTGGTTTGTTAAGATCAGGTTACTGATATGGTAGGGGAGGGTCCATGTGGCTTCCAATCGAGCCCACTTAGTAGATGCCTGAGGTTGTAACCAGGCCAGGGTTTGGCGTAGATGTGAGGCCTCATAGTATTTGCTTACGTCTGGTACCGCAAGGCCCCCCTGATGCCGCCCGCTAAGAGCACTGAACGCGGCAGTCTGGGTTTCGTCGTTCCCCATATGAATTTAAGTAACAATTTCTGAATATGGTCTAAGTGAGTGACAGGGAGGTGGACTGGTAAAGTTTCAAACAAGTATAAAAGTTTAGGGAGCACTGTCATTTTGACAGCGGCTATGCGCCCAAACCAAGAGATACTATGAGACCCCCAATCCAGCATATCTGTCCGAATCCGGTCTACCAGGGGCACGAAATTTGCTCTATACAACTGGCGATAATGTGGTGTCAATTTAACACCTAAGTAGTTTATGTGTGATGTCTGCCACTTATAACGGAAAGTTTCCTGGAGTGCCCTTTTAGTCTGTTCACCAACGTGAAACATGAGAGCCTCCGATTTAGCCCAGTTGATTTTGTATCCTGCTACTAAACTATATTCCTGCAATGTGCGGTGGAGATTAGGCAAGGAGACGGGAGGATTACTGAGAGTGAGCAGGACATCATCAGCGAAAAGCGATATCTTATATGTGTCAGACCCCACTGAAATTCCTGCAATGTCTGGATGGTCCCTTATTTTGGCAGCTAACGGTTCTATGCTGAGGGCATATAGCAGGGGAGAAAGTGGGCAGCCCTGCCGTGTACCATTCCTGATATGGATAGGTATGCCGGCATCGCCATTTAATTTCAGATAGGCAGAGGGGGTCGTATACAATGACCTGATAGCCTGGAGGTATGGTCCGCAAAAGCCCATATGTTGAAGTAGCCTAGTCATATACATCCAATCCAGCCTGTCAAAGGCTTTCTCCGCATCCAGGCTTAAAATAACAGACGGAGTGCCCCCTGCTTGCCGTCCCATCACAAAACCCACTTGATCGGAATCTATCAGTCTGGGCAAGAGTGGGGCTAGGCGCTGCGCCAGTATTTTAGTAAATATTTTCAAGTCACAATTTAAAAGCGCTATGAGCCTATAGCTTCCGCACTGTGTTAGATCCTTGCCCTCCTTGGGGAGCACCCTTATGCATGAGGAGAGCATAGAGGTAGGAATGGGTTCTTTACCCTGCAGAAAAGTGTTAAAGAGCTCAGCTAGAATAGGGGCAAGAGTATCTCGAAAGACCTTGTAATATGTATTAGTGAAGCCGTCAGGCCCAGGAGATTTGTGAAGAGGGATAGCTTTGAGAACATCAAGAACCTCATCCCCTGTAATCTCCTTGTTTAATAGCTCTAGATCTTCTTCGGTCAGTGTGGGTAAGCGGCATCCCTCCAAAAACTGATTGAGATATTGCGATTTGGGATCAGTGGCTTGGGAGGATGGCGGAAATAGATTATATAGTGTAGAGTAATAGGAGTGGAAGGCTTGCGAAATTTGAGTGGGGTTATGGGTAACCTCCCCGTTGCTGGGACAGATCGTTAAGATTTGGGATTGCCTGGCGCGCCTTTTTAACTGGTTAGCTAGTAAAGTGTGGGCTTTGTTACCCATTTGATAATACTTTCGCTTAGACCAAAGTAGTGTTGTTTCTGCATCAGACACGGCAAGTTGTTTCAAAGAGGTGCGCAAATCGCAAATTTCTTGCGTCAGAGCCGGGTTGGGATTATGGTGTACTGCAGACTCTAATCTATATAGTTTGGATTCCAATTTGTGAATTTGCTGTCTTCTAGTAAGTTTCCTAGCAGTAGTAATTGAGATAAGGTGTCCCCTAATGACGGCCTTATGGGCTTCCCAAGTTAGGGCTGTGGACTGAATAGACCCCCAATTCTGCACAAAATACTCTTTCAGATGATTCTCAATGACCTCCTTGTTTTTTTATTTTTAATAAGCTAAAATCGGGCATGGGAGTTTGCTGGGGTTTTTTTTAAATAAATTGAAATTTTATATGAATAAATTCAGATTTTAGCAAATAACCCCCTTACTGTTGTAAACATACTAATGGGCAGATTTATCAAGGGTCAGAGTGAAAATTCTAATTTCAAATTTTTAATTTTCTCATGGCCAAAACTGTCAAATTTGACTAGGGAATTGTTAAAGTTAAATTTGAGTTTTTTTAAAAAAAAAATCGTATTTGATTTTCAAGATTTGTCATACTCTGGCCCTTTAAGAACTCAAATTCAACTATTCGCCACCTAAAACCTGACGAACTGCTATTTTAAGCTGGCCATACACGGGCCGATAAAAGCTGCCGACAGACCGAGTCGGCAGCTTATTGGCCCGTGTATGGGGGCTCCCGACGGGCTTCCCCGATCGAGATCTGGTAGAAAATTGGCCAGATCTCGATCGGATGGGATTAAAAATCCCGTCGGATCGCGGCCGCATCTGTTCGTTAATTCGGTCCCGCGATCCGACCGCCCGTTTGCGAACGCTAGGATCCGATCGTTGGGCCCTAGGGCCCACGATCGGATCAGCCCGATATTGCCCACCTCAAGGTGGGCATATCGGAGGGAGATCCGCTTGTTTGGCGACATCGCCAAACGAGAGGATCTATCCATGTATGGCCACCTTTAGTCAATGGGAGACTTCCTGGGATCAATTTGGAGTTGTTTGCTGCCTTCGTGACATTCTAGTTTTTTCAGAGAAAAACAACTTGAATCAAGTTTTTAAATTTGAATCGAGTTTTCGGGGTTGATTTTTTTAAAAAATATTTTGATTGGTCAAATTTTGAGTTTCATAGTTAGTTACATAGTTAAATCGGGTTGAAAAAAGACAAAGTCCATCAAGTCCAACCCCTCCAAATGAAAACCCAGCATCCATACACACACCCCTCCCTAATTCCACACAAATTCTATATACCCATACCTATACTAACTATAGAGTTTAGTATCACAATAGCCTTTGATATTCTGTCTGTCCAAAAAATCATCTAAGCAATTCTTAAAGGCATTAACTGAATCAGCCATCACAACCTCACTGTCCTGACTGTGAAGAACCCCCTACGTTGCTTCAAATGAAAGTTCTTTTCTTCTAGTCTGAAGGGGTGGCCTCTGGTACGGTGATCCACTTTATGGGTAACAAGGTCCCCTGCTATTTGTCTATAATGTCCTCTAATGTACTTGTAAAGTGTAATCATGTCCCCTCGCAAGCGCCTTTTTTCTACAGAAAACAACCCCAACCTTGACAGTCTACCCTCATAATTTAAGTATTCCATCCCTCTAAACAATTTAGTTGCACATCTCTGCACTCTCTCTGGCTCATTTATATCTCTCTTAAGGACTGGAGTCCAAAACTGCACTGCACAATTCAGATGAGGCCTTACCAGGGACCTATAAAGAGGCATAATTATGTTTTCATCCCTTGAGTTAATGCCATTTTTTATGCAAGACAGAACTTTATTTGCTTTAGTAGCCACAGAATGACACTGCCCAGAATTAGACAACTTATTATCTACAAAGACCCCTAGATCCTTCTCATTTAAGGAAACTCCCAACACACTGCCATTTAGTGTATAACTTGCATTTATATTATTTTTGCCAAAGTGCATAACCTTGCATTTATCAACATTGAACCTCATTTTCCAGTTTGCTGCCCAGTTTTCCAACTTAGACAAATCACTCTGCAAATTTGCAGCATACTGCATGGAACCTATAGTTCTGTACAATTTAGTATCATCTCCAAAAATAGAAACAGTACTTTCAATGCTCACCTCCAGATCATAAATAACAAGTTGAAAAGCAAGGGACCTAGTACAGAGCCCTGTGGTACTCCACTAACAACACTGGTCCAATTAGAAAATGTTCAATTTACCAACTCTTTGTAGTCTATCTTTTAGCCAGTTCTCTATCCAGGTACAAATACTATGTTCCAGGCCAACATTATTTAATTTAACCAGTAACCTTTTGTGTGGCACTGTATCAAATGCTTTAGCAAAGTCTAAGTAAATCACATCCACTGCCATCCCAAAATTGAGGTCCCTAGTTACCTTCTTATAAAAAGAAATTAAGTTATTCTGGCAAGATCTATTACGCAAAAAACCATTCCAGTATCTTATCCTTTAATAACCCTTCAAAAAGCTTTCCTACTACTGACGTCAGACTAACTGGCCTATAATTTTGAGGCTGAGAACAGGATCCTTTTTTGAATAGAGGCACCACATTCGCAATTTGCCAGTCCCTCGGCACTATGGCAGACCTCAATGAATCCTGAAAAATTAAGTAAAGAGGTTTGGAGTTTTATAAAAGACTCCCATGAATTTGAAATTCAACCCTTGATAAATCTGCCCCTAAGAATCCCACAGTAGCTATGTATTCAGTGAATGCTTTCATGCAGTCTAATATTGAATAGCACAGTAGCTATGATCATGTGCAGGTTTACATGTATGCATGTCAGTAATACTCACTGAATTCAACAATTGCACATCATGAGGCCCATTTATTAAACCTTGATTTTTTTTGGTTGAGATTTTCAGGGGGAAAACGCAAAAATTTTTGTAGAAAAATAAAAACTCATATTTTTAGAGATTCATCATAACCAAAGCTGTTGAAAATCTCAATCTGAAATAATTCCATCTCAAACCTGTCAAGGTCATATAGAAGTCAATGGCAGATGTCCCTGAAGTTGTTTCTTGACATCGTGATCTGTGTTGGATAATCTGATAAAGTCTAGGATTTTGTTTGATAACCCGAAGGAAAAAAAAAAAAAAAAAAGAGTTTTAGCAGCGATAATTTAATAATATTGAGTTTTTGGAGTGTCAATCAAATGATCCGAATTGACGCTCGATTTTATCCTAACGTTTTGTTGCTCCATTTTTTTCAGAAAAATTTGTGACAAATGAGTTTAATTCGTGGAAGGGAGTTTGGTCAACTTTGATTTTATAAAAAAACTGAGATTAATTTGAGTTTTAGTAAATCAGTCCCTATATGTTTTATACTTGGCTTTTATAATTCTGTGAATTGATCAATAACCGAAATTAAATTAAACTAAAATGAATAGTACAGTTTCTCTTGTTTTTTACTGCCTGCTTTTATAGCATCAACTAGCTTATATATGCCAGGTGACTGCTCTTGACAAATGTGCATTAAGACCTATGGTGCAGTGGGTTCAGTGTTTTTGAGTGATGGCCAGTCTGTCTGCTTAAGGCAGTGTGTTTACCATATATCTCTGTGGGAAGCAGTGACAGGCAGAGAGGGTTGTTTTGACTGCTGCTCTTTTCTGCCTAAACACATTGGAAACTAAAGACTGTGAAAAATGAAATATGCAGGAAGTACTCTCTTAAAGACTTCTGATATGTACATTTTTTTTTAACTTAGTCTTAAGGTATTTGAAAAAGGTGTTTTTGCCAGCTCCTGTAGTGATCATCAGAGCAGCTTAGGGGTTAATCACCCATGCAGGAGGCCTCTCCATTCTGAAATGTAGTGCATTGAGACTTAATAGGGCACTGGTACAGTATCCAAGTTCAAATCATACTGTTCATGTACGAGGACCAGTTGGATGAGGACTTCATTTTATCCATAGACTTCATTTTATCCAAAAAAATCCACAGTTTAAAAAATGATTTCCTTTTTCTCTATAATAATAAAACAGTACAAATTTATCAAATGGCTTGACAAAGGGCCTGTGTAGCCCGAAACATTGCCTAAGGCATTTTATATAAAGTTTTTCACCTTTTCCAATAATACCGGAGTGCTGCTGTTTTCGTTGGATACAAATAAAACAGTACCTTTTACTTGATCCAAAGTAAGATATAATTATTCCTTATTGAAAGCAAAACCAGCCTATTGGGTTTATTAAATGTTTACATGATTTTCTAGTAGACTTAAGGTATGAAAATTACGAAAAGATCAGTTATCCAGAAAACCCCACATCCCGAGCATGCTGGATAACAGGTCCTATGCTAATGAACTCCTTACCAATGGGATTTCATAATCTGTATGATTTATATTGGTCTGGGTTGGCTGAATAGGCAGTTTTTATCAGCCCGTGTATGATCAGATTTAGGGTGATCCCATGCACCAGTTTAAAAACTTACTTTGCAACGGTGCTCAAGGTAGCACATCTGCATTTTTTTAATGAAACTTTAGCTACCCATTAAATTATATCAACATACCTTTCTATAACCCTCTTTACAGCACTAATAAAAATATTTTGATATATATCTGAAGGGTCAATGCCGTGAGTGCTTTCACTGGACTTATATATATATGTTATATATATATATATATATATATATATATATATATATATATATATATATATATAACAAACAAGGGAAAGTTGTGCTCACCACTATTTTTTAAAACCATTAGGCGGGGGTGCAATGAGGCAAGAGTCCTCTGCACTCAACCCATTTTTAGTAGCAGTATGCACAAAATGTCACTGTCTTAAATATATTGATAATGGGTTGAGTGCAGAGGACTCTTGTGTTTGACTATATATATATATATATATATATATATATATATATATATATATATATATATATATATATATATATATATATATATTGCTTTAAATACAGAACCCAAAACTAACCAAACTAACATGGGAACACAGTGGGAAGGATTTAACAAGACAGTAGTACATTTTAAAGGGAACATATACCCTGTTTTGACACTGGCTCATTTAATTAGGCATATGTAAAAAAAAGTGCACAAACACTACCTGAACTTTCAAAAATAATTATACATACATATATTTTTTTTTTTTATTAATTTATCCCCTCTCTAAGCATGTTCAGTTATGACATTGTGTGACTTCAAGTCTCTGCATTTCAGATCATTTGTGCACTAATAATTAGGGAAATCCCAGAATCTATCACTTCACAATAGAACATGGTGAGAGATGGGGTTGAATTACACTTTCAGCCTAAAGTGCATGGGGAACTTGTCCAAAAGAGCACAGAGACATACTATGAAACTGTACACACAAGCAATCTTGAATTATTTTTCTTTATTTCACACACATGGTTCTTCTTGTTTTAATTAGGGATGCACCAAATCCACTATTTTGGATTCGGCCGAACCCCCGAATCCTTCGCAAAGGATTTGGCCGAATACCGAACCGAACCCTAATTTGCATATGCAAATTAGGGGTGGGAAGGGGAAACATTTTTTTACTTCCTTGTTTTGTGACAAAAAGTCACACGATTTCCCTCTCCACCCCTAATTTGCATATGCAAATTAGGATTCGGTTCGGCCAGGCACAAGGATTCGGCCGAATCCGAATCCTGCTGAAAAAGGCCGAATCCTGGCCGAATCCCGAACCGAATCCTGGATTCGGTGCATCCCTAGTTTTAATAAAAAAATAAATCTGTGGCAGCTGTCCAAAAAGATGATTTTTTTTTTCTTTAAGATAAGTCATTTTCTTAGCAGTCACTTTTAAATCAAAGAAGCATACATATTGTTTATACGCACACTCCAAACACAAGTTAACCACATTAAAAGTACAAATATTATGTGTTCCATAAGTGTTACATAGGTCTAATTTTTTTCTCTGATGTTGGTATATACACAGCCTAACGGCTCTTACATATGAGTGTTTACTCATGTTCCCATGCTTTTATATGCATTCCACCACAAGGGAACTCATGAGTTAGTGATACCATTTCTTTCCACTTAGTGCTCAACATGGAACCACTGAATGCAGGTGGAACACAACTTTCTTCATTCAGCAATTACTTTGCAGTGAATCTAGCTATTGGAAAGACTAGCCTCTGTTAATTCAAACATTCCATCTCAGTGGAACAGTCACTAATGGGGAGAACATGAAAAAACGCTTGAGTGTAAGAGCCCTAAGGAGTGCTTACTAGGATACTGAAGCTTTTTTAAAAAAATCATCAGTCCACGAGTAAAGCTGAAGATGAAAAAAAATGTATGTGGTGCTCTATTTAGTACTTGCACCACTTGTAGAATTATGTATATATAACCAAATATTTCCAAAATACACTTACAAGTCTTAGCCACGTGCAATCAGTGAAGTCTCAATAAAACTTTACAAATGATTGCACATTGCGGGGACTGGTTGAATGCCATTAGGAAAAGTCTGGTTATATCTTTTCTAGAAAAAAATGAACACTGCTCTTCAGGAAAATGTGACCACAATGGGGCTGTTGGAAATAAACTGGCAGCTTGGACTGGCAATAGGATATAATCCTTTTATGGGTGTAGACTGTTGTCAGACTTCACCTCATATTATGCAACCATCACCTACTTATTTTAGGTGCCCATTCCGAAGACCAATTCATTTTTGCTTTTTTAATGCTATAAATAACCAAAATATAATATTACACATTCCCAATAAACTATAGAATGGATTGCATTCAAGTACATAAGTTAGCAAAATATGGGTGCATGGATGGGGTACAGGCATGGCATTTTATATACAGGTATCGGACCGCTTATCCAGAATGTTCGGGACCTGGTTCTTTACAGATAATTGATCTTTCTGTAATTTGGATCTTTCTAGATTAACTACTAAAAAATCATGTAAACATGAAATAAACCCAATAGACTGGTTTTGCTTCCAATAAGAATCAATTATATCTTAGTTTGGAGCAAGTACAAGGCACTGTTTTATTATTAGAGAAAAAGGAAGTATTTAAAAAATTGGATTATTTGAATATAATGGAGTCTATGGGAGACAGCCTTTCCGTAATTTGGAGCTTTCTGGATAATGGGTTTCCAGATCCCATACTGGTACTAGTAAGCTGTTTAATACAGGGTCAGTTATTAAAATAAAGTACATCATTCAGAGATTGCCCAGCCTACAACTCTCCTGTTGTTGTTCAAATACAACTAATAGAATTACACTGGGCTATAAAAAGAAAGGTGGAAGCTGCAGTCATTCTCACTTGTAAGGCTGCAAGTCGCACACCCCTGAGAAATATACTGCAAATATATCAGAATCGTTCAGACGGTGCAGTTGGTCCTTGCTACGTTTATCTCTTTTCTGCCCAGTGTTGCCCTGTGGTTTTAGAGGGGGCAGGGCAAATTCCCTCTCTGTTTTACGCTCTGTTACTAACAGAGCTGTGTTGCAGCATTTCAGTCGTGCCAGACTCGTGTTTCAGTTCAGACGAAAGGGTTAATACTTCCCCCCGCCTTTCTTTGTCTCCAACTCTGCCCTCATCGGTCTCCACATTCCAAGCCAAGGGGGGAAAAAGTACCCCGGCCGCATTACCCACGGCGGATCATTCCGCCGCAAAACCCTCCAATCCGCACAATGAGCAGGAATGGATCTCTTCTCCACCCAAATTGTTCGGTCGCTTGTTAAACCTGACATTGTAAAACTTTTCACTGCAATATTCCAGAACGACCCTGTGTCCTGATTATCTGTGACAACTGGCGCTTCACCGCCATCATCAAAATACTCTTCCCTGCATACACAAACCATCAATAAAGGGGTGGTGAACTGCGGCTTTATGTTCACTAGACACATATATCCGCCAAATCCTTGCGACCGTATACGTGCAAGTCGCACGACATAATATAGATAGTATTACAATAAACACTTTTAGTTTTTCCGCAGTTCCTTGAACAACAGTTTAGGTAGGGCACTCGCTTTTATGAAGAACTATTTCTTTCTAAATCACTCCGCCCACATCCCGGTTACGAGACGTGTTTCGTACTGTGCGCTGAAGCTCGCGGAAGGATATCCACACACGTATGTTATGCGACCCGTATAAAATAAAGGTGTGCGGCGCCATTTTAAGCCTGTATGTCGCGTTTCTAGGGAAGGGGAGTGGTGTGCATTTGTTCATGGCTTGCATCTGAAAGGGGTCACAAATAAAAGCGGGGAAAAGTAAATCAACGCTCTTGCCGCCTTACCCCGTCCGCCTTTAGGTGGGACATCATTCGGGAGCTGCAATATCTGGAGGCGGTGTAGGAGACGGCCAGTACCGGGCGAAACACGGTGACGGCCGGAACCGGGGGACATCGAGCCGACGGTAAGATGCCGCAGTCGACCTCGTTTTTTTTTCCTGCGTCCTTGTTGCAATCTGATTGTTACTAAAGCCATCAGATGAATTGGCACTCCTGGGAGCAACAGCTGGGGAGCCACAGGATTTATCTTAACGTGCTGCTCTGTGTATTGAACTTGTAGTGGTGCATCGCGGATTAGAGCACGTTGTGGTTTAGTGTGTGCGGGCGGGGAGTTCCAATCTTATGAAGGGAACGATTGTGCGGCCGCCTGGTCTGCTGGGGTAACGTGGTTCCGAGTTGTGGAATAGGGACTGGGGCGGAAGTTGTTTGTGTGGGTCCGGCTTTAATAATGTCCCCTAACTGTTCTGCACAATATCGTCCTGTGCTTAATGCTCGTATTATACTGTGTCTAAGCATTGCCCTTCTCATCTGTTCCTATTGTTTGTCTACTGCCCACTCGCTCCTTTTTTCCCTCGAACTTTTTTGTTCCTAACTAATATTTGCCTTGGACTTGTGCTTGCCTAATTCTTCCGCCATTTTCATGTATACATAGTGGAAATCCATATGTCCTGTGTTCGAGCAGCCAGTATGGGAATGTGTACACTGTATTTACTGCTTCTCTGATGGAGCAGTGAAATATGACACTCCTGAAACTTTTTTTTTTTTTCTTTCTCCACTCCCTGTCTTGGCCTAGGGTGAGGCTCAGTCAATCCACTAGATTCATCCCCTTCCGCTTATAATCAGTGTTTTGTTGCAGCAGAGGACTCTATTGCTCCATGTTATTCAACTCTATCCACTATGAGAACTTCTCTTGTACAATAAATCCCAATGGAAAGCTTGTACATGTTAAATGGTTTGATTTAAATGTAAGCATAGCTGTAATATTGTGCTATAAAGTTAAGCAAACTCTTATAATGTAAGAAGCCAATGGCGGAGGAAGTGCTCAATGTTGCAGTTTCCTACTAGTGGCTAATGCCAGAAAGCAGCAGCGCTGGTGCATTTGTGTTGTTATACAAATAATTTTTTAGCCCAAAAGGTGGTGGTTTGGCAATTCTATGTTAGTGGGAGGCGCCTTTTGTGGCACAAACATCTGGCCATGTTCCTTAAGTTTGTGTGTAGTATGAGCTGATGTGGGTTTAGTTACGATTACTTTCAAGGGTGGTTGTGAATGTTTATTTTTCCCATTCTTCCCCCTCCCCCATAAGTGTGCAGACATTGAATAGCTTAGACTAGTAAGGAATGTGATCTTTGGGAGGAGATGTTCTCCTATGCGAGAACACAGGACTTTTGTGTCTTGGCTACTAGCGGGCAATCCAGGCACATCTCTAACTGAATTTATATTTATTTTCCCACATTTTAAACCACAGCTTTCTATTGAAAGGTGACAAAGGAAATTGGGCAGTTGCAGCTTCTATTCCATGTTTTAGCTAAAGCTGAAAAAGTAGCATACATGGAGTAGTGTTGGGAGTTTTACCCACCATTACTGCCTGTGTGTATCGTAATGCCAGCATATGCAGCAGGCAAATGATTGCATAAAACCTATTCATTCTTTATTTTAATGCTCGTATAGTATAGACCCCATGTATGTTAGAGCAAGTATTGCTAACTAGCCTATTTAAAAGTCAGAAATGGTGGTCTCTTGTGCATTTCCTCAAATTAAGCAAAGCCAGAATGTGGTAGGCAGGATATTCAGCTGGTGGGTTGGTTTTTGCTTTGGGAAGAACTTCCATGAGCCTACAACTGTTACATAAACATGCCATTGTGCATTGGGAAGTGGCCCATTAAACGTGGAGACTGCTGAGCTCAACTACAAGTATCATCAGTCATGCCTTGTGTTCCAGTGGCTCCTGGGTTTACTTCAGTCTGCAAGGAGTGTTGTATCTTCTCCCTGTAAAGTGTATTTCTCTGGTAATTTCCTCCCATCTCCAATACAGGCCGATTAATTGTCTCCTGACCAGAGAGGCTGTATGGTATCTTCTATAGACGGTCAAGCTTTACTTGCAGGCACTTTGGATGTGTATGGTCTCCAAATAACTGGAATATGTTGGCCCTCTCTAAAGCAAGTGGTTTGTAGTGAACTGGCAAGAACAGAGACTTCATTGTTAACTGTGGGAGCAGAATTACCAGGTGTTGGGAAAGCCTTATGAAACGGTGCTTGCCTTGGCAGTGTCCTTGTAAATAGCCAATACAAGTGAGCACAAAAAGTACATTTCTATACGAAGTCATACCTACATTAATGCACTAACTCA
Source organism: Xenopus petersii (assembly GCA_038501925.1). Taxonomy (NCBI): domain Eukaryota; kingdom Metazoa; phylum Chordata; class Amphibia; order Anura; family Pipidae; genus Xenopus; species Xenopus petersii. The sequence goes on along the minus strand of CM076682.1, from coordinate 110,550,618 downwards.
ACTTATTATTTTTTTAACTAAAGCTAAGCTGCTAGTACCTTGTTGGGCAGATTAAAAAGTTCAAATGAAACATTGTGGTGTGTACTTAGCCATAGTTTCTAAGCAAGTTGCTTGAATTTGTCTTTTGGCCCAACTCATGGAAGAAACTAGCCTTTGAAGTGTTTACAGGCAAATTCATTCCATGTGTGTTTGGGAGGAGCGAGGGGGGGTCTTTGGTTTGTAGATTTGTGTTACTGTCTCAGTGGCATAATACTTTACTGTTTAACTCCTTTGTATTTCAGAAAAGGACTTGTGTGGGCAGGTATGAAACTCCTTTACTTGCTCCTGGGAATGTATGCCTGGTTGTTTACTTTAACTTGAAACTGAGATTAAACACGCAATAGCTCCTAATACCCTCGTTTTTTTGTTTAATTTTTTTTAAATGCTGCCGATTTATTTGGCAGCCTTAACTCTTCCCTGACTAGAAGGACTTGCCTGTGGGGTTTAAACATGCATTAATTGGTCTTGACTACAGTCACACAGCAATCCATTGCAGACAGTATATGCTACTATGCTATAAAATTACTTAAAGTATGATTTAATACAGTAAGATCTGCTTGTTTGGAGAGACTAGCAAACTACTGAATTTTCACCTACTTTGGTTACACGGTTGTGGCCCAAACCAAGATTGTTTTGTGCCAATAGTTGGATCACACTGGGGCCTATGCAAACATGTCTCCAAGCAGCCCCATAATGGTTCAAGAAGCAACTGTCCTGGTCAAAAAGACTGCTTTGTTGGTAGGCGATGGCTCCCTATATAATAAACGGCCTCTTGCATCTTTTTTTTTTTTTTTTTTTTTTCCCCCCACAGCTTCTGTGAATGTATTTGAGCTTAAAGGGATAATGTCATGGGGAGAATTTTTTTTTCAAAATGAATGTGAATAGTGCTGCTCCAGCAGAATTCTGCACTGAAATCCATTTCTCAAAAGAGCAAACAGATTTTTTTTATATTCAATTTTAAAATCTGACATTGGGCTAGACATTTTGTCAATTTCCCAGTGCACTGGATTTCAGTGCAGAATTATGCTGGAGCAGCACTATTTACTAATTCATTTTGAAAAATGACAGTATCCCTTTAAGCCTGTGGGAACCTCTGTGCATTTCAGGTAGCATGGCAATCACTTTCCGGTTACACTAGTACACTGCTACCCAGTATTATTTTACCTGTGAGCCACATTCAAATGTAAAAAAAGCACCTGCTTTGAGGCCACTGGGAGTAACATCTTGCTTGCCACTGGTTGTGGTAGCTGTAGTGCATGTTTTTAGATTGCATTTTCAGGCAACATAAGTGCGAATTATATATTTTGTACTGGAGCTAGAGGGTGAACCTACAACATACCCCTGTATTGGTTTTGGCTTTTTACTTAATCTACTGCATATGTGACAACAGTGGGAAGACTATTGCAGTACAGAATTAGGCTGATAAGAAAATCAAAAATAGTTTGTTTTTTTGTAGTTGTGCCATAGACTATGTTGCTCATTACCATCTAAAGTAGGCATATTTTGCACTTTTAGGGGCATGTTTACTAACATTGGAGATAAATATCTGGAGAGATTTCTAGAGATGTTGCCCATAGCAACCAATCAGATCTTTGCTTTTGTTTTCTAACTTGGCTGTGGCTGTTTAAACCTAATTGCTGATTGGTTGCCATGGACAACATCTCCAGAAATCTCTCCAGATATTTATCTCCAATGTTGGTAAACATGCCCCTTAGTCTCTTCTCACTGTTTTCTATTGTCTGTGCCACCAACATGTCTATTGTCTCAACCCCCACTGGGTTTTGTTGGAACCGAATAATCTTCTAATTGTCTCTTGCTTTGTTTTGTCACTATTGTCCTTTTTATCTGTTTGCATTAAGAATATCATTGTGGCCAAGCTGTATGCAGTGACCGCCCCACCAAACATTTTCCTTCAAATACAAGCTGACCACTCACTACCTTAAGAGTTTGTATTAATCAGCTGTTTTGGTAAATGGTGCTTCAACTGTCCAGCAGTTTTTGAAGGTCCTTCTTCTGATGGCATACTCCATGGACGTGCACCAAGCCATTTAGTAGTTGCAGGGTGTGCCCGTATCAAGATAACTGCAACATTTACATATGAATTGGGGTATTTGTGTATATAAAGACATTATGTTAAATAGTGACCATGTAGTGCAGATGTCCAACAAAGGGAACCCAGTAACTTGCTCAGCCAAGATTAATTTACATCTTGTGAATTAGAAGAAGGTGCCAGATGTTAATCAAATTTGAAAATCTCATTTGGCCCTGGACCCGTTTGGATGAAGACTGCATTGCTGATTAGTCCTCAACCTGTCTGCATCAGGGGCAAGGAATCCAGTATTGGCCACATTAGCTTGGGCATATCTGGGGGGATCTTTTGGTAACCTCTCCAAATGATGACTGCATGGCTGTTGGCAGACTTCTCCAGAGTAATTTGATGTCTGAAACAGTTGCATAATTGTGTGGCTGTTCTCTCTGTATGATCTGTTTAGCAGCCTTTCTGCAGTGTATTTATATGTCTGTGCAAACTGAATACATTGCTCTTCTGCTAGGGCTTTATGGGGCAATGCATTATCAAAGAGCACATCCCGTTTGCTGGTCACACACGGAAAAGCACAACAGTCACTTGCCATCTGTCTTTTAATGGAAAATATATTATTTTATTATACAGGCACTCTTGGCCCGGGGGTTGCTGGTTAGGTTTTTTTGGGTAGAGCAGCAGTGGTAGCAGTCACCTTTACTTTCCACGTAATGTAAGCGCTGGCAATGACAACTCTGGGCACTTTTGAAATGTTGCAGTGGGGAAAGTAATGGCTTTCTTGAAAGTAATGACACATGACCTGGACCCATTCAAGCCAACCACAACATGCAAAACTTTTTTTGGATATCTATGTGAAAAAGCTGCCAATGTTAAATAGTTACATAGTTAAATTGGGTTGAAAAGACAGTCCTTCAAGTTCAATCCCTCCAAATGAAAACCCAGCATCCATACACACCCTCCCTACTTTCACATAAATTTATATACCTATACTAACTATAGAGTTTGCTCACTGCAGCAACAAAATTGGGCTTGACCTGTAATTTGTCTCCTCTATTGGTGCTATTTTATACATTGGCTTGATTGATTTTATTGAACTGATCAAATGTAACTCCCCACTTATGTAATCCAGTTTTTAGTTGTTTGAAATGGGCTGAAGCCTCAGCAGTTAAAAATGTTACACTGCTATGGGATCCATTACCCCGAAAATTTTGAGAAACTCTATACGGAAGTGAGGATAGTGGTCTTCAACCAAAATGTCATTGGGGCACAAGCAGTTGGCTTTGCTTGTTATGTATGAGAGTTGATGGGGCCTATACACTGCTTGTGTTAAAAAGCAGGTATACTGCCCCTTTAAATTATCTTGAGCAGATACCATTATACAAAACAAAGGTGTTTATGATCTTTGAACTGTGGAGTGTCAATGACCTTTTTCGTACCATGGTGATCGGTTGTTCAGTTAAAAGATTTATATTGGCTAATAAGATCTCTGCATGTATTGCCTATCTGATATCATGGGGAGTGTCGCTATTTGTCTGACATCATTTTCATACAATTGCTCGGTTAATGGCCATTGTGTGTTTTGTTCTTTGCTACTTTATATTTTGCGTTAAGTTGCAGACTATCACTCCTCTGACAGGCTACAATCTGCATTTCTATGGGCTGCTTTAGCCTATTCCTTTTTACCAAGATATTGCTTGTATATAGTGCAGTGTACGGCATTCTCTCATATAAACTGAAAACCATTGAATATGCTTGTGCAGTCTTTTCCATAAGCTTTAAACTGCTTAATGAATGTGATTAACTTGCTCAACTGGATGTGCTGCCTAACTTGTCAGATACCTATAAACACACTGGATACTGGCTAGTGCACCCCTCAACTAGTCTTTGTAATTAACCTGAGCAGTACAGCTACTGAAGCCTCTGAAACTCGGGACCACAAGAAATTTGTTCTCATTTCTGCATTTGTTATATTGCTTCCAAAATGTACAGGTGTGGTGGTGTATATATGGGTTATGATCTATAAGCTCAAAGGGCAAGTGCTAATAAGTGACGTGTAGTCTCTGTAAGGTGTTGTATAAATGTTGGTGCTGTGAAAGAATATGCTCTTGTCATTGGGGCTTTCTCAAGTTCTTTTAATGTGGAAATGGGTATAGCCATGCATGTCCCTAATACAGGTATGGGACCTGTTATCTGCAAAAAACCCAGGTCCCAAGCATTGTGGATACATAATTTGGGTCTTCAGATCTGGTTTACTAGAAAATTGTATAAAAATTAAACTTGATAGGCTGGTTTTGCTTCCAATAAGTATTCATTATATCTTAGTTTGGATCAAGTACAAGATACTGTTTATTATTATTGTTATTATTGTTATTGTTATTATTATTGTTATTAATAATATGGAGAGAAATAAAAATACATTTTTAAAATGTGATTTAGTTTAAAGTCTATGGTAGAGTTCCACTCTGTAATTTGGGGCTTTCTTGATAACTTGGTTTGGCATTTGTGAGTGTTTGCCTTGGGCATGATTGGTGCAGTTTGACCTATTTTTTTTTTTTTATTTTTTCTAAGCTTGTCAGGAACACGTGTGCCATAAGACTGGTATTGAGCAGTGTTTTTACCAGGAAGATGCATATGCTGGAAGTTTAAGAATTTAAACAAAACCATTATCCTTTAAAGCTACCTTAAGCCTTTACATGTTTTTCACAGTTCTATTGTAATGTAGTAATGGAAGGAAGAAGTTAGATTAGGAAATGCAGCAAATCGTTCGATCACCTTTCGAGCTTGCATGTACTGTTAGAAATTGACCTCAGAGCTAGAAGAGAAGCAGCGCTCAGAAGTGTTCTGAATAACTCATTATCTGCATAGTTGTAAAATAAGTGGGGACTCCTATGGAAATGCTTGGTACATATGAAAAGAAAAGCATGTGTCTTCATTCTGCTGATGTGGGAAATTACTACTTTTGTTTTACATAACTATCCTTTTCTTTCATTTCAGGCTTGTAATCCGCAACCTGGTTCTTTGGAAACGGTTGAAAAATGGCAACTCAAGGTAAAATCACTGTTTTTTTTACAATGTTTTGTATAGTACATGTAAATCTGAGGTTGTTTTTAGCCAGTGACTAGTGTCAATTCTTAGATTCCCATTAAGTGGTATAGTGCAAATGTTACACTTGAAATGGCCATAACAGTTGACCAGATCCCTCCCCACTGAATGGTCTTAACTAATGGTTCTCTGGGCTGTCACTCATGCAGCCATGGATCTGTAAAGATTCATATCTTTGTGCCATATCAGACTGTTTTCGTTTCTGTGGTGAAGGGAAAGCTAAGCAAATACAAGTGTTTTGATGTAATGCAACTTTGCAGAACAGCCTACTCTGCATTGTTTTGTTTTTTATTAAATTATGCACAATCCGCACTGTGATGTTCTCATTGATTATGGCATAAGAGCTGTACTTGTCTATTGTAACACTGCAAAGAAAATGGTACATTTGGGTTTTTTTGTGATTTGACACAAAATTTTAAAACTTTCTGTAGCAGATCTAATGGAGCTGGACATGGCCATGGAGCCAGACCGAAAGGCAGCAGTGAGCCACTGGCAGCAACAGTCTTACCTGGATTCTGGGATTCATTCTGGAGCAACCACCACAGCACCATCTTTGAGTGGCAAAGGAAACCCAGAGGATGAAGATGTGGATACCAACCAAGTTTTGTATGAGTGGGAGCAGGGCTTCTCTCAGTCCTTCACTCAAGATCAAGTGGCTGGTAAGAGCTGGGCCGTAAGTTTTTATGTTTAGGTTGGTAGACTGTAAATGGAACCCTAATATTTGGGCTTTTGTTTCAAAAAGATATTGATGGCCAGTACGCCATGACAAGAGCCCAGCGAGTTCGTGCTGCAATGTTTCCAGAAACCCTTGATGAAGGCATGCAGATTCCATCCACACAATTTGACTCTGCACACCCAACAAATGTGCAACGTTTAGCAGAGCCTTCTCAGATGCTCAAACACGCTGTGGTCAACTTGATCAATTACCAGGACGATGCTGAATTGGCCACTCGAGCAATCCCCGAGCTGACGAAACTGCTTAATGACGAGGACCAGGTATGAAGGAAGGCTTAATGACGCAGAGTTTCCTGTTGGAAGTACCCTATAAAGGGAAAGGGTTACATTTAGACAGCTGTTAAAACACTTAAAATATTCTGGTTGCCAGTGACTTTGGTTAAGATGAGAAGTTTTACTCTTTCTATTAACACAATTCTTATGACATTCAGTCCCCTAGATTTATTGATTCTGATAGAATGCCAAATTGAAATGCCAAATAGTAATTTCTTTAGCTAACGTTAACAAATGTTCCCGATTTGTTAATTAGTAGCCTTTACATTTTCTTGTCAGAAACATTGTGTGGTTTGTTGTAGGTTTTAGCCTTCCTTGCAGTACTTGACTGACACAACAACTCTGAAAATAAATGGAATTTATTTGTGATTGATTTGGAACTGTTTATTTTCTTAGGTTGTAGTTAACAAGGCTGCTGTAATGGTTCACCAGCTGTCAAAGAAGGAAGCCTCACGCCATGCAATAATGCGCTCACCACAGATGGTGTCTGCTATAGTTCGTACAATGCAGAACACAAATGATGTAGAGACTGCACGATGCACTGCGGGAACACTTCACAACCTTTCTCACCATCGTGAAGGCTTGTTGGCCATATTTAAATCTGGAGGCATTCCTGCTCTAGTTAAAATGCTTGGGTATGTAATGATCTGTATTCTGAATGTCACTAGAAATGGAGGACTGCAGTTTTAATATCCTGGTGAAGTGAATGCCTTTCACTTTGCTGTCATAAATTGGCTGCTCTATTGACACTTATGTGCCACCCATGGAAGTATTGCACCACCAGCCCAGTGGTTGGATGCCTTTGGCTAGTTTGTAATCAAAGCTGGGTATGGCTTAGCGGGGCTTAGTTGAAAATAGTGCAGTCCTTAACTAGTGATGCAAACATGTATAAAAGTAATGTCAGCATCTCAGTGTTGACTTTTTTTTTTTCTTTTCTTTCTCATTTACAGCTCACCAGTTGACTCTGTACTATTTTATGCCATCACAACACTGCACAATCTACTTCTCCATCAAGAAGGAGCAAAAATGGCTGTACGTCTGGCTGGTGGCTTGCAGAAAATGGTTGCCCTTCTCAATAAAACTAATGTCAAGTTTTTGGCAATAACAACAGACTGTCTTCAAATATTGGCCTATGGAAATCAAGAAAGCAAGGTTTGTAAATTGTGTTGTGGACCAACTCTAGATATCATTTGAAAGCTGGCGATTCGGAAGAAAAAGGCAAATTCAAAAACTATAAAGAGAAAATGAAAAACAATTTCAGTATGTTAAAGAGGCTAAATTACTAAGTAACCTTTTAAGTCAATTTAAAGGTGAGCCCCCTTTAAAGGGGTGGTTCAGCTTTAAGGTAACTTATGTTCTAGAATGGCCAATTCTAAGCAACTTTTCAATTGGTTTTCATTATTTTTTAGTTAATTGCCTTTTCCTTCTAACTCTCTAAAGCTTTCAAATTATTTCACTGACCCCTTCAAAAAAAGCAAATGCTCTGTAAGGCTAAACATTGTTGTTGCTACTTTTTATTACTCATTTTTCTATTCAGGCCTCTCCTATACATATTCCAGTCTTATTCAAATCAGTGCATGGTTGCTAGGGTAATTGGGACCCATGCTAACAGATTGCTTAAAATAAACCACGCTCACATTATCTGAAAGGTGTTAACACCCCTTTAAGACTGCACAATATTGTCCCATCATAAGCTTATTTTTGTGCCTACAGGAGAATGCATTCAAATGATTGCTAGGCATTTTTCATTTTGCAGAATATAACTTTTTTTTTTTCTGTTTTTGCCTTAGTTGATAATTCTTGCAAGTGGGGGACCACAAGCGTTGGTAAATATCATGAGGACTTACAGTTATGAAAAACTTCTGTGGACCACAAGTCGGGTGCTTAAGGTGCTATCCGTGTGCTCTAGCAACAAGCCTGCTATAGTTGAAGCTGGTAAGTTAACTTTTTATTAATTTGATCTTCACTGCATCCTGTAATCTCTGCCACAACATCTATGCTGCCGCTATAGGTTTGAATTAGAAATCTACAACTCAACTCTTGTTTTCTTCAGCGCAGTTTACAATCTGCAGCCATGTATTGGTTCTAAAGTATCTACAGACCGTGTTTTAGAGTATTCATTTTCTTCTTCTATTTGGCTTTCTAGGTGGAATGCAAGCTTTAGGACTCCATCTCACAGACTCAAGCCAACGTTTGGTTCAGAATTGTCTTTGGACACTAAGAAACCTTTCAGATGCAGCAACTAAACAGGTAGGTAATGTTTTTATTTAACACTTGTGTTTAAAAGTTTAGTGCCATGTTACTTAAGGTCTGTTTAATTTTAGGAGGGAATGGAAGGTCTTCTTGGAACCCTGGTTCAGCTTCTTGGATCAGATGACATTAATGTTGTAACTTGTGCAGCTGGTATATTGTCCAACCTCACCTGCAACAACTACAAAAACAAAATGATGGTTTGTCAAGTTGGAGGCATTGAAGCACTTGTTCGCACAGTTCTACGTGCTGGGGATAGAGAAGACATTACTGAACCTGCAATTTGTGCTCTGCGTCACCTTACCAGCAGGCACCAGGAAGCAGAGATGGCTCAAAATGCAGTACGTCTCCATTATGGACTTCCAGTGGTGGTGAAACTCTTGCACCCGCCTTCACACTGGCCTTTGATAAAGGTAAGTGACTAGGTCTGTGTATGCACAACACTATAGGGTGCCCATCCCTCTAGCTCACTCGTAAAAGTTCAATCTTGTATGTTAGGTAGTTTAAGTGGACTGACTTTGGACTCAATCCGTACTGCATATACTGTAGTGTGGTGCTCACTGTCCCAAGTCACAGATGCTTCTCTTGGCCTACACTTTGATTCTTAGGATAATGTGTGCAAGTTATGTTGGTACTAGGGATGCACCGAATCCAATTTTTTGGATTCGGCCGAAGGGGAAAACATTTTTTACTTGTTTTCTGACAAAAAGTCATGCACTTTCCCTCCCTGCCCCTAATTTGCATATGCAAATTCGGGTTCGGCTGGGCAGAAGGATTCGGCCGAATCCTGCATTCGGTGCATCCCTAGTTGGTAGTGATGTTTCTGAAGCAACTTGCCTGTGGTGCTATTTGGTTATTGTATATTGGCAAGAATGTCTGACATCAGGCATCCGTCAAGACTTTAACTAATGGATTTGTATTTTAAGAATTGCCCCTAAAGTAGGGCTACAAAATAACTAGAAAATCCAGGGTCATTGTCTAGAAAATCTAGCTAGAAGGGCTGCATAGCCCAGTAGTGCTCATGATATAATATTGTACTTGCAATAACCCATTTGGGGAAATGTATTGCTTTGTACAGTATTCACAGGAATGTCGTGATTAAGCTCAGTGATTTGTAATACTGCAACTGTTAAAGCCCAAAATAGCTTAGTCTTGAACATTAGGCCTGAATGAACAAGAAATGTCTTTAAAGCATTAACCCCCATTACCCGCTCAAATGTTTATGCCAGGACTTTCTGTAACAGTAGCCATTTAAGGGATAGCTTCATTCCAAATATTTTTCACTTCTATTTCCTAATTTACCTGAGTCTCTAGTTGCCTTTGTTTTTTGGCAGTTTTTTAATGTTGCCACTTTAGATGACTTAAAACTTTATTTGTGCTCAGCAGGGCTGAACGTAATAAATGTATCAACTATTAGTCATTATTTCTGATATCTGATCTGAAAACTGAACTGTAGAAAATGTTTGGAAGTTGAACTTGTTTTTTGTCTCCCATGTGCCAAGTAATCTTGTTTACACCATCTCACCTGATTTATTTTATTTTTTACCTTTGTTTTTAGGCTACTGTTGGCTTGATCCGCAATCTTGCCCTTTGTCCAGCCAATCATGCTCCACTGCGTGAACAGGGTGCCATTCCCCGACTTGTTCAGTTGCTTGTTCGTGCACACCAGGACACACAGAGGCGCACTTCAATGGGTGGAACACAACAGCAGTTTGTGGTACGACATAATTCTGTGAAAGCTTGGCCTTACTTTATAAGAGTTCTGCTTACCATTGTTCCTCACCAGTTCTACTTTCTATTTCCAGGAGGGTGTCCGCATGGAGGAGATTGTTGAAGGCTGCACAGGTGCTCTTCACATTTTGGCTCGTGACATCCACAACCGAATTGTAATCAGAGGTCTTAACACCATTCCATTATTTGTGCAGGTAAGTATTTCTGATTGAGCCTGTTCACGTCAAAATGAGGATTTATTACAGGTATGGGACCGGTTATCCAGACCTGCAGTTTCAGTCATTTGGATCTTCATACTCAATTTTATCAAATACAGTAGGCTAGTTTTGCTTCCAATAAGGATTAATTATCTTGGTTTATATCAAGTACATGTTACTGTTGGAGAAAAGTCCTTTTTAAAAATTTTGATAAAATGGAGTCTATGGGAGACTACCTTTCTGTAATTCGGCGCTTTCTGGATAACTGGTTTCCAGATAACTAATTCCATAGCTGTAGTATATTTAAAGGGGAACTTTGGGGGAATGTATCTACTTGGTATTTCTCCTCGGTGCATGGCATTACTAATTGCAGTGCCACTAGTTCTCTAATATTTTGCTCACATTGCACAATGTGTCCCACTAAGTGATAAAACTTCTCTTGTAGTTGCTGTACTCTCCTATTGAAAATATCCAAAGAGTGGCAGCAGGTGTGCTGTGTGAGCTGGCGCAAGACAAAGAGGCAGCTGAAGCTATTGAAGCTGAAGGTGCAACTGCTCCTCTTACTGAGCTGCTTCACTCTAGAAATGAAGGTGTTGGTAAGTTTCAGAAGTTCACTACCATTAAGAATCTTTGCTTTTAATAATCTGTCAGTTTGTCAAATGTTTAACCAGTCTTGAGAGAAATCTGTGCTGTGACTTCTCTCAATCCCAACAAAGGCTGCAAAAAAGTGCCTTAGGACAGGAGATAAAATACCTCAACGGTCTGTAATGGAGTGACTGATGGCACCTTAACATTGAATCCTAGTTCAAGCTACTCGTATAGGGTCCAAAGTTATACGGAAAGTATAGTCTGCTATAGAAAATTACCATCTGATTAATCCAATTGGATCATGCAGAATTAACTGGAGTTCTCGCTTAGATATTTGTTGCAGAGCCCCTGGGGATTTAACAAGAGATGTAACAAATCTTGCCTTTGATTTTCTAGCAACTTATGCAGCTGCTGTTCTGTTCCGTATGTCTGAGGACAAACCCCAGGACTACAAGAAGCGTCTGTCAGTTGAGTTGACCAGCTCTCTCTTCCGGACCGAGCCAATGCCATGGAATGAGGTCAGAACCAACAACTTTATGTACATATTAAGCTTTAATAGAATTCAGAGGACTTCCATGGTAAATGGGGCTTACACTTTAGCCAATGCATGTCTTTGTCGGACTTTCGTTTAGCTCTTACTCTACCACCCAAAGCTGCAACACTACTTTAAAATCAGTGATGCTGCATCTAGCTTAGATAACTTGTCATAAAGCCTCTTGCTGCAAGGACACAAACGGGTATATTAACATTGGCTACAAAGAAACTAAGGGATGTACTAAACATTGGAGATGACGTCACCAGCGACGCTGCCCACAGCAACCAATCGGATCTTAGATTTGGTCAACTACAAATCACTTGTTATGCTGCCCACAGCAACCAATCCACAATTTGTTTTCTAATAAATATACACCTACATTTGTAGGAGACTGCAATACTGTTCCTTTTGCTTGTCCATAGTGTGTAAATAAAAAAAAAAAAAATTACTTTTTCAGGCTGCTGACCTTGGTCTTGATATTGGTGCCCAAGGCGAGCCTCTTGGCTACAGACAGGATGGTAAGTTGTGATTTTGTATTAATTGACACAAGTGTTATCGTTGACTACAGACAGCTGCCATTTTTGTTTGGATGTTTGTTGACCGCATAGTCTTGGCTCCCTCAACAATTTAGTTTTAGAAAAAGCTGCTTAACATAAATCCCTAGTCAAATGTTGCTTCAATATAAAGTAGTCATGAGGTTTTAGTTTGTGAGGTGCTACCTGTAAGGTCTTTAGAGCAGATTTTCTTTGAATGTGATAGTCACAACTCTTATTAATGTGTGTGTGTGTAATGCTAGTCGCACTTGTTCTGAATGCTTTCTATTTCTGATCTAGATTCAAGCTACCGATCTTTCCATGCTCCTGGCTATGGTCAGGATGCAATGGGTATGGACTCCATGATGGATCATGACATGGGAGGTCACCACCCAGGGGCAGACTATCCAGTTGATGGACTTCCTGATTTGAGTCATGCCCAAGATCTTATGGATGGACTTCCTCCAGGTGATAGCAACCAACTGGCCTGGTTTGACACTGACTTGTAAATATCTACTTTTTTGGTAAGTCTTTGTGAGCAAACCTTGTATTTTGTGTTGTGCATTGTACACAACTTGTCAGACCCTCACACCCCAACAACTGTCTTCAATACTCTCACTCCAAATGCCTCCTGTGGCCCAAACACCCTACACTTTCTTTTGAGATTGTGGCATATTGTGCAATTCCTAATGTTCTTTCTCATAGTAGTTAGCACTTGGTTTACTGCAAAATGGCTTTTACACAGTGACAAGCTATTTTACAGATTTTCTCCAATCGACATGTTATTGTAAAACCCCTTGGTTATTTCCTACTACTTTGTGGATTAGAGAATTAATATATTATACTTACATTATTCTTTATAAGCTAATTTATTTTTCTTCTCTCCTTAGTTATTGTCCAGATGAATCTGCATTGTGATTGGCCTGTAGTTTGCTGAGAGGGCAGGAGGGGGGCTGGTAAATCTCAGAAAGTGCCTGACACACTAACCAAGCTGAGTTTCCTATGGGAACAACGGAAGAAAACTTTGTTCTGGTCCTTTATTTGGTTGGAGGAACAAAACCAATGGATTTTGGAAGTGACCCACATCAAGAATGCACAAGAATAGTTTTGCAAGCTGGAACTGATCAGAAACACTAGCCTTGCTTATTTTAATTTTTTTTTTTTATAATCTTCCTATTTTTTATCTGTATGGTACCAACCTCGCTTGCTTTCTTTAGTATCCAGATTGCTTTTCCTTTCTAAGGTAACCCAAGTCTCTGTAGCTTTCAGTTAGTGCATAATGCTAAGGCAGTTTTCTCATTTTTAAGGATCAAGTGTAGAACACTAAATCATAATCACTTATTGTATCCTGAAGTGGAACATTGTGTAGCTTTTTTTTTTTTTTTTTTGTATAAAAATAGAAATGGTCCAAATAGTTTTTCTTTTTAATATGCTCAGTCTGATCATTTTTTGATCAAAGCTTTTATCTGGAATGTCTGGGAAGGGGCCAGTAAGAATCTCGACTTATTTGGAACCTGTAATGGACATTTTACCAGTTGCCTTTTATCCCAAAGTTATTGTACTGAAGCCACAGATGCTTAATGAAAATCACATAGTATAGCTCCGAAGAATTAAAGTGGACTTTTAATGCATTCTGTGTCATGTTCTTTTAAAAAGTCCACATGGAATGGGTTTCTGTCTTATGGAGCGAACTTCAATGTTTGTAAATGTCATGAACAAAGTAAACTTATTTTTAAACTTGAATGTGTGTTAAATGGAGTGTCTCAAAGGAGTGTTCATCCAGTCTCACTTTTTTTGGTTTGGGCTTTTACTACTGGCCAATGTATTTGTTCATTCCCAGATAAATCAGATCTGTGTAAGGTTAATGTAGCTAAAGGTTCCTTTCTCGGTAATTGCTCCATCACATGGCAACTGAAACACCTCCTGCATGTGACTGTTCCCACACAGATCATTGGGGATCTTGAGTAACTGGCTGAGCTGCAGTGTAAGGCAAGTATTGGGGTTGTCACTCAGCTGGGGATACTTATTGGCATCAATGGCAGCCTACCTTGTGCATAACATCTAAGTACTCTGTGCAAGCCATTTACATCAGGAACTAGTCACGTTTTTTTTTTTTCCTTAAAGACCAACTGAAGCCTTTTATGTGAGGAATTGTCCTCCTCATCATCATACTGACATCTGCTATTAAATATATAAATGTAACCCTTCCATACACCTGTCGTACATCACTCCTGTTCTCTAAAGCAGCAAGAGCATTCACCAATAACTGCTGCTTAACCTACACCACATTTTACCCATGAGCCATATTCAGATTTAAAAAGTTTTTTAGAGCAACACCAGCATGATTAACTTTCCTGGGCTCTGATTGGCTGTTTGATAGACCTCCAAGCCAGAAACTGAAAAATAAGAGCCTGCTTTGAGGCCACTTGGAACAAAATCCAAGAGGTTGGTGAGAAACATGTGCTACTGGTTGGGGATCACTGACCTACACCGTAACTTTGATTCTAGTGTGTAAATGAGACCAAACTTGGAAGGGTGGGACATGTCCAGCGTTGAAAAACAAACCTTTGTTTTCATATATCAATCTGAAAAAAACAAGCTGGAACAACACCAGCATGAAAAGTTCCTGGGCATGTCAGATATGGACATGCAACTGACTTGCTGCTTTCAAGGTTAAACCTCCAAAACATGGTTGCCCATTTTATTGGCTGCCATTGGGCTCACCAGACTATAGCTGAAAGGGTGGGAGCTACAACATGGAGCTGGCCCTTGTTTGCTATGTGGTAAGAGACCGTAGGAAGGAGCTTCTTATCCCAAAGAGCTTACAGTCTAAGCGAGTGGCAAACACATACAGGAACAAATTGAAGGGCAAAAGTGCTTTGGCCCATGAGTGAGTGTTGGAATTACAGGTAACGAGCAGTGAAATAGAAAGGTTAAAGGCAAGAGGTGGATGTCTGGTGTAAAAAAGGTGGTTCTAAAGGGGGCAGATGAGACTATCCAGAATGTACAGGGAGATAAGTGAAGAAATCTAGTGAGGAGCAGGCGAGTCAATGACTGAATTAACAGATTTCCTATGATATCATTTGCTTAATGGGCAGCAATGCTAAAGAGATCACCTGGGGCTTAGCAGGTTGCCTCTGAAGGCATAGATGCAAAGATTTTTCTTTGGTCAACCTATATTAGTGCAAACCAACCAATCCGTCAAATTATCGTGAGGTTGGTGGGAATCAAATGATTGTGCATCAAACTATTTTGTCAATCTGTCAGAAAATTGATCAGCCAGGTAAAAATTTCATCTGTCAGTGAAATGTATCTATTGTCCAATTGTTTGCAGGGCCAAGTTGGCAGCTCCCCTCTGTTTTCTTGGCTTCAACTAGACAACATCTCCTGAAATGGTCTTTTTAGTTGATGGACAAATTGTATGTTTAAACGGTCGTTTCAAGATAAACTTGGTCTAAAGATAATGAAAATCTTTGATATCTTTAAATGTATGGTCAGCTTAAGGCAGTAATCCCCAAGTGGCTCTCGGGCAACATGTTACTCATCAACCCCTTGGATTTTGTTAGGAGTCTCCGTGACCTGCATGTGCTCAGTGGGTTCTGAGAAGATAAACTTAGGGGTCACCACAAATCAAGCATTAAAAGAAGGTTGTCAGTCATATTAACTGATGCTACAAGGCTGATTATTAAATTCTGATGCTAATTGTGCTGGTTAGTGAGCTGCCATGTACCAATAATTATTAATCTGCATTATATTGTGACAGCTCAATTCTATGTGTACTGTATTTTGAGTCAGTCTAAACTCAGTAACAGCAGCGCAGAGCATGTGCAGTAAATCAGCAGAAAAGAAGATTGGAGCTACTGGGGCATCTTTAGAGACGCATCTTTACTGCTGAAGGGGTTTAGTTGCCATGGGCTTTTAAGTGTGAAGATCTTTGGGTAAAGCAAGATTGTCCATATGGAAGAAGTACATCCCCCATGGTTATACACCGCCTATTTATTATAGACAGGGCTGTAACTGAACTCTTTCACTTTGCCTCTAAATGTAGAGAAAAGACCGTTTATTTGCAATGGTGTCTACAATATTATTGCATGTTTCTTTGCACTTTCCTCACACTTTTTCCTCTTCCCATGTCTGATGAGCTGCTCAGAAATCCCAATGCAATCATCTGCATAAAAGCTGTACAGTAGGATCTGTCACATAAGATTTGCTTGTGTTTATTATTATGGATGGGCAATTTGCCTCGGAAATGACGCCCAAGGATATAAGAAGTCACAGAGGAGTTCCATGATCATATAAAAGCACGAGGCCGAAGGCACTCCGAGGTTACTTCTAACATCCTCATATTTTACAACAGGGGGTACTTTATTTATTGTAATACACAAGTTTTAGTGAGTCATGTGACAATGACATCAGAACTCACAGTTTATAACTTCTGACATCAGAACTCACCGTATATAAGGATATAATTTACAAGATATTCATGGCTTTTGTGTATTATATAGTGAATAAAGTAACTTCTAATATCCTTATATTTTACAATAAGTCACCGAGGAGTTCCATGACCATATAAAACACGAGGCTGACGGCTGAGTGCTTTTATACAGGTATGCAACTCCTAGGTGACTTCTAATATCCTCATAATTTGCAACTGGGGGTACTTTATTTATTATAATACACAAGTTTCAGTGACTCATGTGAGAGAAATGACATCACTAAGCTCTGATTATAACTGATGACATCACTAAGCACCATTTATAAGGATATCATTTACAGGATATTCATGGCTATTGTGTATTATATGTGGAATATAGATCATTTCAAGAATTTGTTGACAAATGAAACAAGCTCCAAAATGCTTTCACTGTGTATGCAGGAGTCACAACTCTGGTTATTGCACTTTGCCAACTGACTACTAGTCCCTGACTGGAAGTCAAAATAGGCCCTGGCATTTCAAGTACACAGAGGCCCAACCAGACCCTCACCAGCCCACTCCACAGTGACAGTCTATGGCATCTTACAGCAGCCCCTCACAGATTGCCAGTCCAGGCCTGAGTCCCAGTGCTCTCCAGGTGCCATTTTAGGATGATGGATGGCAGTTGATATGAGCATGTCGATATTATTATTAACATTTATTTATATAGCGCCAGTATATATCGCAGCGCTGTAAAGTAAATGTGTTTACATACATCACATGGAGTTACATACATCACAACCGATATCGGTACAAGAGATGAGAATGGGAGAAAGTCCAGAGGAGGGGTGCAGCCCTTGCAAAGTCTTGAATGCGAGCATGTGAGAAGGTAATGAGAGAAGAGCAGAGTAGCAAGTCAGTAGAGGAGCGTAGTAAGCAATTGGGTGAGTATATAGAGATGAGATCACAGATGTAGGGTGGGGCAAAGTTATGAAGTGCTTTGATTGTCAGGGTCATTCCTTGAATTTTATTCTAAAAGGTAGCGGAAGCCATTGGCAGAGTGGCATGGCAGAGGAGGAGCGGTTGCTGAGGTGTATGAGCCTCGCAGCAGTGGTCATTATGGACTGGAGAGGTGACAGTCTCTGGAGGGGAAGGCCAATTATAAGAGAGTTATAGTAGTCTAGACGTGATATGACGAGAGAGTGAATAAGAATTTTGATGGCATCTTGGGTGATAAATGATCTAATTTTGGATATGGAAGTGACATGATTTAACAAGTGGATTGGGTATGAGGAGTGAAGGACAGGGCAGAATCTAGGATAACCCCAAGGCACCGGGCCTGGGGAGAGGGGGGTGCTAGTGGAATTGTTAGCTATGATGGATACTTCCGAGATGTTAATGGTGTTAGTTGGAGGAAAGAGAACCGTTTCTGTTCCAGAGGTTTAATTTAAGGTAGCGTTGCGACATCCAAGTAGAGATAGCGGACAGGCAGGAGGAGACGCGAGTTAGGAGTTCAGGGTTGAGATCAAGAGAGGAGACATAGATCTGAGTATTGTCAGCATAGAGGTGGTAGTGGAAAGCATACGAGTTGATTTGATTGCCGAAGGAGGAAGTATAGAGGGAGAATAGTAATGGTCCCAGGACAGAGCCTTGAGGAACCCCAACAGAAAAAGGTAGGGGAGAAGATACTACTCCATTGTAGGAGACACTGAAGGAACGATTAATGAGGTAAGAAGAGAACCAGGACAGGGCTGTGTCGCGAAGGCCAAGTGAATGGAGGGACTGGAGAAGAAGAGGATGGTCTACAGTGTCAAATGCAGCTTAGAGATCAAGCAGTATTAGTAGTGAGAAGTGATTGTTGGCTTTAGTGGTTAAAAGGTCATTAGTTAGTCGAGTCAGGGCAGTTTCTGTGGAGTGTTGTGGCTTAAAACCAGATTGTAGGGGGTCCAGCAGGTTATTGTCAGAGAGGAATGAAGTTAGTCGGTTGTAGACTAGGCGCTCAAGTAGTTTAGAGATGAAAGGTAGCAAAGAGATAGGTCGGAGGTTGTCAAAATTGGAGGGATCAAGAGAGGGTTTTTTTCAGAATGGGGGTGACAAGAGCATGTTTTAGATGAGAAGGAAAGGTATTACCATTCAATACTTCTCCACACATTCAATTCTATTCAGTCATGTCAGGTGTGCCTCGCATTATATTGGTTGCATGCAATGTGCAGGAATGCATTGTTGTGCTTGATCTGCATACAGAACAACAAGACCCAGAGGATTTGCTCAAATTAAACTTTATTAATTTATACAGTTTTAATATAAACACATAAAGGGTGGTGGCAGACAAGGCTACTGAGGCAGATTAGTCTCCTCTAAATGTCTTCCCGCCGGCTAGAATGTAAATCGGATCGCTTAATTTTTCCAAAGTCACCCCATGAGGAAGCGGACGAGAGCCAATTTATCACAGGGTGACTAATCTCACCCAGTAGCTTTGTCTGCCACCACCCTAAAACAACTGCCATTCATGTAAATGTTGTACCGAAAAAGAGAATCCACACTATGTACATCGAGTGAGAAGATTTAGTGGTTTGGCTGAAGCCTCTGTCAGTTTTCAACCGTGCGGAGAATTTCCAGAGCCAGGGACGCCACAGCCACATCAGCATTCAAACTGCAGGAGAGAAGAACAAGTATTAGGACCCCCATCACATCTTGGACTGACCCAATTTAATCTTGTCAATGTTAAAGCAGAAGTTAAGGTAAAATCATATGAGGGCGTTGGCTTGTTAGGCACCTCCTTGTGACTCCCCTCTCTTGTGACACTAGTTGATTACTGGTTACCCCAGGATGGCTCCTCCCCTTCTTCCCAATAGAGACCAGTCTGGGGTACTTTTTGCAGAGCACAGTGCCCAGATTAAGCAACTAGAACCAATAGGGGGTTCCTAACAACCTAAGGGGCAGATTTATTAAGGCTTGAGTTGTTTTTAAAAAAAAGAACTTGAATTTTTCAAAATGTATTATACCTCCGAGCTGGAAATAGCTCAAATCCGAAAATACTCCAGCTAGAACCTGTTAAGGTCATGTACAAGTCAATGACAGAGTTTCCTTGAACCATTTGAAGATGTTAATAGCCTTCATGATGTTTAGTTTTTTTTCTGTGGAATTCGCTCGAGAACTCGAATAATTTGCGCAATTCTAGTTTTTTTTTCTCTGAAAACGAGATAAATTTGAGTATTCAAGTTTTTCACCCTGACTACACTGATTCAAGTTTTTTCATAAATTAGAAACCATTTGAGTTTATTTGAGGTCTAAAAAAGCTCAAGTTCTAAAATTCTACCTCCTTAATGTAAGATGCACAGAGCAAGTGTCCGACTTCTTCTCATATAGCTTTATAATAAATTGACAATTATATACCATGTCTTTCACCAGCATCTCGTGAGTCAAAATTCCAAGCCAATGCAAAACAATGTGTACAGAAATGTTCTACATGGAACAGATGGAGGAGGCGTCTTTCAACTGTACGGGATTTCTTAAATCTCCTCGGATATTTGTGCTATGTTGGGATTCAAGGCATCTGTTACCCTCGAGTCATTGTACCTATGATCTCTCTCTCTATACTAGTATTTCATTTGGTATTTGATCTCTTTTGTTGTTACAGTCGGAGGAGCCTTAGGGCAGCAATACACCCAACTTGCACATTATCTGACCAATCGGCTGTGGACCAAACACCCTGATACTCCGGGATACTTATGCTGTAAGAGGTGATGTACAAGCCAGGACTCCTTTCTATAATTCTATACTGTTTATGAGTCTAGAATGCATTTGTAATATTTTCTTAAGCCAGCGACATAGGGAAATGGCACTTTTAAGTCTAATGCCAGGCATAGTGGATCTGGTCTGCAGACAAACTCATGCAGAGAATCAGCTCCTACTCTTCTTGATGTGCCAGTACCTGGATTGGCCCAGGGGCAGGTACATGCAGAGGATTTCAAAGCCAAAAAACGTGAGAGTTTGCATTTGTTAAAATGCCTGCACCCGGGCTGAAGTGATGTATCCAGATACAGGCACATCAAGAAGTGTAGGAGCAAATCCTCAGCATTCGTTTGTCCACAGGCCAAATCTTCTATGTCTGACATTGGCCTGATAGATTTTATCTTTCTATGAGAAATGAATTTAGAATTGATAGGTGATGCAAACATCAGATAGATAAGAGACAGACAGACAGAGAAACTGTGGGTGCTACTGCGGGGGGCTGTGCATTTGTAGTAGTTGGAGCTTGCAACTGGGGTGGGGACCCACAGGCGGAACCCTGGTGGGGCCAAAACACCCCAGTCCAACACTGGACAGATAGATGATAGATATTTAGACAGACAGATGATAGATAGATCGATAGATAAATAGAGATAGATAAATAGACAGACAGACAGACAGACAGACAGAGAGAGAGAGAGAGAGAGAGAGAGAGAGAGAGAGAGAAAGAGAGAGAGAGAGAAAGAGAGAGAGAGAGAGAGAGAGAGAGAGAGAGAGAGAGAGAGAGAGAGAGAGAGAGAGAGAGAGAGAGAGAGATAGATAGATAGATAGATAGATAGATAGATAGATAGATAGATAGATAGATAGATAGATAGATAGATAGATACAGACAGAGAGAGAGAGAGAGAGAGAGAGAGAGAGAGAGAGAGAGAGAGAGATAGATAGATAGATAGATAGATAGATAGATAGATAGATAGACAGACAGACAGACAGACAGACAGACAGACAGAGAGAGAGAGAGAGAGAGAGAGAGAGATAGATAGATAGATAGATAGATAGATAGATAGATAGATAGATAGAGACAGACAGACAGACAGACAGACAGATATATAGATAGACAGACAGATAGATGATAGATACAGATAGATAAATAGATAGATGATAGACAGATTATTATTAACATATTTATAGAGCACCAAACATATTGTGCATTGCTGGATGATAGATATATAGACAGACAGATGGATAGATAGACAGATACAGGGTCAGACGGGTCCCTTGCTGCCAGGTCCCTCCGCCGAGCCGCACCCCTCCCTGCCGAACACGCGTGTGCGTGCACCTTGTATTTGCCACGACCTACGGCAAGAAGACTACTGCAGGGAACAGGACTGGGCCTGCGGGGCCCACAAGAGCCGGGGAACCATCTGATTTTTTCCAGGTGCCCCACCAGCCCAGTCTGATCCTGGACAGATATATGGACAGACAGACTTATAGACTGTTTGTTATTCATTGTAACTAGAGTGCAGAGCCTGGGGTCTGATGCTCCTCTCTTGGAAGTGACGCACTACGAGAGAGAGTTGGGAGAATTTCAGTTGAATAATACCTTTTATTTGAGCAAATAAAAATCACTGCTCAGGCATTATTATATAGACTGTAGGCTTTATGCAGCCATCAGAATTTAATTTCCCTGCTTGTACATCACTTGCTGAACATAATAGTTTCTCTATAATATTCTCTTCTCTGGGCAAAATGTGAGCACTCAAGACCCAATAGAAATATACACTTTTTATTGCAGATTTTTTTACCTTATCATAATAAAACTAAATTTGATTAGCGACACAGAAAAGGTCATGCCATCTGGATTGGATCATAAAAAGAGGGTAAAGGTTTACAGTTGGAAAAGGGCATATGGAAATAGAAATCTGTCAGGCAGCGGGAGTCGGAATGTATCCTCAGGTAACCTTTCCCAAAATCTGCAAAACGTACAATGGCCTTATCTTTCATTTTCTCAACTGTTATACCAATGGGGGACCCAATTTAATAATACAGGTATGGGACCAGAATCCTCAGAACCTGGGGTTTTGTGGAAAGGCCACCAAGGCCCGGGCCTAGGGTGGCAGAATTTTAGGGGGCGGCATGCTGCCCAACCACACCCACATTGGTTTAGAAACATTGGGGATGCCCAGGAGATACGATAGTTTTTTAAAATTTCTTAGGCATCAATCCCCTTTGTTCCGGTCCCGATGACGAAAATTTGCCAGAATAGGGGAGGGGATGGGGGCTATGAATGGCAGTGGGCCTAGGGGCACCCGCTAATGTAAACTTAATTTTGAAATCTGACTTGGGGTTAGACAAATTTTCATTTTCCCAGCTGCCCCCAGTCACGTGACATGTGCTCTGATAAACTTCAGTCACTCTTTACAGCTGTACTGCAAGTTGGAGTGATATCCCTCCCCCAGCAGCCTCACAACAGAACTATGGGAATGTAAACAGATAGCAGCTCCCTAACATAACATAACAGCTGCCTGGTAGGTATAAGAACAGCACTCAATAGGAAAATCCAGGTCCCACTGCAACACATTCAGTTACATTGAGTAGGGGAAACAACAGCCTGCCAGAAAGCAGTTCCATCCTAAAGTGCTGGCTCTTTCTGAAAGCACATGACCAGGCAAAATGACCTGAGATGGCTGCCTATACACCAATATTACTATAAAGTAACATAGTAAGTAAGGTTGAAAAAAAGACACACGTCCATCAAGTTCAGCCTTTTAGTTTTTTAATCTGCCTAACTGCCAGTTGATCCAGGTATATACTATTACCTAAAAAACATACACTTGTTGGTTCAGGAATGACATTTTCTATTATAGAGTGAATTATTTGCAGTGTAAACAGTGTAATTTAGAAATAAAAACTACACCAAAAAAATCATGACAGAATCCCTTTCAGTCTACTAGAAAATCATGTAAACATTAAATAAACGAAATAGTCTGGTTTTGCTTCCAAAAATGATTAATTATATCTTAGTTTGGATCAAGTACAAGTTACCATTTTATTATTACAGATAAAAAGGAAAAGCATGCCCACCCTGGCCCAGCTCTGTATAGAGGGTATGGGTTTTTATTAGCAAGGGGGTTTAGTTCTACTTTAATCTACTCTACTCTTCTACTCTAGTTTAACTGGACCAAGTAGGATTTTGCATGTATTTTGTATGTAGTTGCTAGTTTGCAGCTGGTTTGTAGTGACAAAATGAATGTGATATTAAGTACAGGTACGGGATCCGTTATCCTGAAATCAGTTATAGACTCCATGTTATCCCAATAATCCACATTTTTTAAAATTATGTATTTTTCTCTGTAATAATAAAACAATACATTGTACTTCATCCCAACTAAGATATAATTAATCCTTATTGGAGGCAAAACCAGCCTATTGGGTTTGTTTAATGTTTACATGATTTTCTAGTAGACTTCAGGTATACAATCCAAATTATGGAAAGATGTTATCTAGAAAACTCCGGGTTCTGAGCATTCTGGAAAACAGGTCCCATACCATTTTTTTTTACAGTCTAGTTATTCAGTGAGAGGAAATGAAAGAGACATTGGCAATGCCAGGCCTTATTATAGCAGAGTCCCTCCACCTCTCCCAGTGATTGGAGGAGTGCAACTAAATCTCTCTTTCTGCCCTTGCACATACATTAATAATGATCACATGGGTTGATTGCTTTAAATTGTTCCTCTCTTTCCCAACAGAAACATCTGAAGCTCGGCCCA
Organism: Xenopus petersii; assembly: GCA_038501925.1. Taxonomy (NCBI): domain Eukaryota; kingdom Metazoa; phylum Chordata; class Amphibia; order Anura; family Pipidae; genus Xenopus; species Xenopus petersii. The sequence continues at coordinate 110,526,678 of CM076682.1, read as the reverse complement.
TGCATGAGCAAAGTAATGCCCTGGGCTGGACATGCTGAGAGTCAGGCTGCGGGTGGCAAGTTTAGCAGCGGTTGAACAGTGACAATGTTGCCAGTATGTTGGTGCAAGGTCGGCCCTCTCCATCATTAGATAATTAGAGAACAAAGAGAGTGCTGGCATTTGGAGTCATTTCACTTCACTTTTATCTGTCTGAGAGCGGCAAACTTATTTTCTCACTATTATACCTATTGTGCCACATGTTTTTATGTGCCAGCACTTAACAAAGGGCCATTATGTGAGTCAAACGGGAAGCAAATGAAGAAAAATAAATAGACTGAGTAACACCGCCGACTCCCACACTAAAATCCTGATCAAAGGGGACCTCTGTGAGGGTGAAGCTCAGAGGGGGAGATATGAGTGAAGGGGCGGATGGAAGAGAAAGGAGAGGGGTAATATGAGAAGCTTGTAGTACACTGGGGGATGGGAAATAACACATCAGACTTGTTGGGAGGGGAAGGGAAACGTTTTGAAGATATAGTCCGTCACATGAGCAAAGTAAGGCAATAGCAGCTCCTTTGTTCTTCTTAAGTAGGAATCCCACATATCCACCCATGTATTGCACAGTGCAGACTCAGTGATCTATATATACTGTATATAATACACAAAAGCCATGAATATCTTGTAAATGATATCCTTATATACAGTGAGTACTGATGTCATCAGTTATAAATAGGGTTGCCACCTGGCCGGTATTTTACCGGCCTGGCCGGTAAAAATGATGCTTGATGCCAATGTTATTAATAGGAAAGAAGGGGCGAGAATATAGGAAGGCCGGTATTTTTTTCCAGAAAAGGTGGCAACCCTAGTTATAAGCAGTGAGTAGTGATGTAATTTGTGTCACATGACTCACTGAAACATGTGTATTATAATAAATAAAGTACCGCCTGTTGCAAAATATGAGGATCTTAGAAGTCACTTCGGAGTTCCTTCGGCCTCGTCCTTTTATATGGTCATGAAACTCGTCTGTAACTTATAATTTACAAGAGGGGGTACTTTATTCACTATATATATATATATATATATATATATATATATATATATATATATATATATATATATATATATGTAACAATCATGCTTGGTGTCAATGTTAAAATGTGACAGCCCTAGACAAGAGTGGGCCTCTTAGTGTTTTTAGAATACTGGGAACTGTAGTGCAATACACTGAAGAATGCTGGGAACTGTAGTGCAATACACTAGAGATTTGTTTGGGTGACTTTTCTTACCTGGGATCTTGAGTTAGCCTCTTTATTGCTTGGATGAGAAAATCCCCATCGGCCTTCATACTTTCTAAATGTTTCTCATTTGATGTTATCTAGAAAGGAAAAGGAGGCAATGAGCCATTACAGAGAGATTGACTGTCACAAGAAATAAATAACTTTATGTTGCTGATCTTCCCAGTTTTGCTATAATAACCAGATGAGCAACACTCTGCAATTGTACTGGGTAACTTTTGCTCTACAGCCGGCCACACACGGGCTGGTCACACTGAGACGACAGCTGATCTTCCCAAGTCCTTCCCAACTGCTTGCCAATATCAGCTACATATCTATGGGGCAGTCATGAATGTAGTCCTCTCCCGACAGGCAAATCCCCCCCATGTAAGGACTGTGTACTAGCATCCAAGCAACAGCCAAAGGCTGGGCAGCTGCCGGGAATTATATTTCAATAACATCCGGGAGGTGTATGTTGCCATGTCTGCATTATGACACAGTTATAAATTGTATTTATAGAGATCAACCATGATTGCAGCACATTACAACTGCCAAGGCTGGGGTAGCTGTAAGAAATAGTGCTTTAAATCCACAGGATGGAAACTGGGGTGCTATATCCTAAGGGAAATCTCTTTGTTCTAAATCCATCAAAATCCAGTCTATTTTTCTTTCATCTAGCTACTGAGATAATGTTTTATGACTGTGCTCCCACGACCTAACATTTGTTCTTACTGCAAACAGTACACACATGACCCCTGACTGAGAGCACAAACAACTGGTGTTAGGAAAGCAAAATTGTTAGGCTGAGCTGTATGTGATTTAGGCATTATAATAAAACTCTTTTAGCGAGATTCTGCAGCGGCGGGCCTATGTGCTTCCCAAGCTCCTCCCTAACACAGTATTAGTGACGGGAGACACAGGTCTACACTACGAAACTGATCACAGAGGCATGTAGCTATTTACACAATGCAGTGTGCAAAGAAAAAAACAGGCAGTTGCTCTGATAAGTGACACCATGCTTTTCAGTGCAAATGGGACGGAAGGCATTAGACTGTTTTCTCCACCGGTGGACAAAATGCACCCTGTGCCACTAGTTTAGAGGCTCGCTGATGGCAGGCCCGGATTTGTGGGGAGGCCACCAAGACCCGGGTCTAGGGTGGCAGAATTTCAGGGGGCGGCATGCTGCCCAACCACACCCACATTGGTTCAAAAATACTGGGGATGCGCATAAGATACAATCATTTTTTACATTTCCTGTGCGCCAATCCCCATTGCTCAGGTCCCAATGATGAAAATGTGCACGAATAAAGGGGAAGGGACAGGGGCGACGAATGGCAGTGGGTCTAGGGGCACCCGCTATGTAAATCCGGCCCTGACTGAAGGAGGACACCTTTGAGGCAATTTTCAGTTGTATACTTAATGCTTTACAGTCACATAATACATTTATGTTGAAAAAAAACCAAAATAGTCCATCAACCCCCACCCCAAAAGGATTGCCACTGCCCAAGGATTGACATTTATGGAATCATATTTAATTTTTAGTAAGAATTCTTTCTAACACAAAACAACATAAAAATAGTAATTCTGATCTTTGGGGCTAAAAATAAAACCTATTAAATGAATGAAGTGAATGATTGCAGGCACTGTGGTGCAGGCCAATAGCATTGTGCATTTGCTTTGGGCCACTGGCTTGAACGAGTGTTTCAGAGTGAAAGTGGGAAGAACGTCCATGTTCCAAATAGAGGGATTGGCAGATGGAAGGACAGATCAACTGTAATTCAATAGGGTCTCAGGATGGTCTGAATCTCCTGAAGGCACCAGAAAATATCAGAATTTTTGGAAGTATGGTTGAAATTGTTTAGAGAGAGAGAGAGAAAGAGAGAGACCACAGGCCTCTTCTGCAGTGACATATTTGCCCTGTGATGAATCATTTATTCCAATACTTACTGTATATCATGTTCATACTTTCTGCCTTCCAGGATAAAAGAAACAATAAGTGTTTAGGGAAGCATTTTTCTGGGTAATACTTTGTCTTTAAATTCCCTTTTCTAATAGATATATATTTACCTAACACCATCTGTTCCTGTCATGAAAATAGCAGCGCTTTAAATGTATTGCTGCACAGTGGGCCTTCTGTGCGCCTGAACAAACATTCAGCTGTTCTTGATAGTTTTTTCTGAAAATCTGCAATGCACCAGTGAGACTAACCTGATCCTCTTGTTAGCTGCCCTCTATAATATCTTGGCTCGGTTCCTTAGCCTTTTGGGAAGTACACAGGCAATGTAGCTAAAGGTTGAACAGGCTGCTTGTATAGGGAACTCTGCTCGGAATGTGGTACTTCCTTGCACTGAGGGACTTGTTGCCATTATTTGGATGTAAATGACTCAGTGGTCACTGATTGATGCTGCGTCTGATGGCGGATCTTGCAGTGAATCATAGGGTTTAATCACAAGTGAGTGCCAAATTGGGCTTTTCATCTCCCTTGATGTCTGTTCCTGCTATCTCACCTTAGAAACAGTGGCAGAAATGTTATGTTTGCACACATATCTGAAATGCTATTTGTTAGCATAATGCTCACAAATGTTTGGGTTAAGTATTGGCTTGTAAAGCTAAAACATAATTGCAAATGAAAATGCTCAAGCTCACTTATTCCTACTATGCTATGCTAATACAAAACTGGATAATATACATAGTACCACTGTAATTATTAGGCATCATTTAAGGGATTTGTCATGATTTTTATGGTGTAGTTTTTATTTCTAAATTACAGTTTACAGTGTATTTTTTTTTTTAGTTGTAATATTGGTGTGTAGGCAGCCACTTCAGGTCATTTTGCCTGGTCATGTGCTTTCAGAAAGAGCCAGCACTTTAAGATGGAACTGCTTTCTGGCAGGCTGTTGTTTCTCCTACTCAATGTAACTGAATGTGTCTCAGTGGGACTTGGCTTTTACTATTGAGTGCTGTTCTTATATCTACCAGGCAGCTGTTATCTTGTGTTAAGCTCCCCATAGACGTGACGATTCTTCTTGCCGAATGACCGATTTTAGGGAAGCCCGACCAATCCTTCGAAATTATCGTGCGGTTAGTGGGATTCGAACGATCGTACATCTTACGATTTTTTGCCCGACATCTGTTTTTTAGTTGATGGTAAATTCGTACGATCGTGGTCTCACGATGACGATCTGTTCTTTGAAAAATCTCAACATCTATGGCCAGTTTAAGGGAGCTGCTATCTGGTTACTTTCCCATTGTTCTGTTGTTTGGCTGCTGGGGGGGGGGGTAGGATATCACTCCAACTTGCAGGACAGCAGTAAAGAGTGAATGAAGTTTATCAGAGCACAAGTCACATGACTGGGGGGCAGCTGGGAAACTAACAATATGCCTAGCCCAATGGCAGATTTCACAATTAAATATAAAAAAAAAAAATCTGTTTGCTCTTTTGCCAATGGATTCCAGTGTAGAATTCTGCTGGAGCAGCACTATTAACAGATGCGTTTAAAAAAAAAAAAAAAAACATTCCCATGACAGTATCCCTTTAAAGATGGCCATACAAGGCACACCCATTCATTTGGTGGAGTCACCGTACATACTGGCCCAAATTGGGCTTTTCCAGGCATTTGCCCTAGGGCAGATTCTGAAAATCAGCATTTTAAATCAGCTCGCTAGCTTAAGAGTCACCAAAGATCGCTGTATAGGGAACATAGCTCTGAGGTTACTTACTAATATCATTATAAGTTCCTTACTTTACCTTTATGATACTTTATCAGCAGCAACAGAAGGTAAAACTAATTTTCAGCTTAAAAAAAAAAAACACATTTTACGCGATTCATTATACCGACCCTTGAATCCAAAAATACTCCATCTAAAACCTGTTGAGGTCACGTAGAAGTCAGTGGCAGAGGCTCCTTGAACCGTTTGAAGAAGTAAATTGCTTCCATGATATTCAAGTTTTTTTCAGAGGGTTTTGCCTGAAAACTCGAAAAATTTGAGCGATTCCATTTTCCCCCCCAAAAACTCGATTAATTCGAGTTTGCAGGTTTCGCACCTTGACCTCACAGAATCTGTTTTTTTTCCATTCAAGTTTTTTATTAAATAAGACATGATTCTAGTTGCGAGTTCATTTAAGTTCATTTGAGGAATAGCATTTGACCTTTGAAAAGTAAACGCCTAAATATTACAGTTCCCACAATGCACTGTAAGATTTCTACTCATTAAAGGGTAGCAATTGCAATAATAAGAGTCAGTTCTTCCTTTTGCTCCTGTCTGACAAATCCCCCCTCCCCCCGTTTCAGCTCAATACTGCCTGCCCTACCGCTAATTGACCAAAGATCAGCCAGGTATTTATCACTGTACAAGCAGTAGCATATATCCCAGTACAATAACTCTCCTGCCACTAATAAGCTAATATTATGTTACATGATTTATTCCCAGACTTACCTTGCTGTGCTTACCCTGCAGCTTTTCTTTATTCCAAATGTGGCAAATAGTCCCTGAGGGGACAGGGATCCCCAATATCAGCTAACACAAACCTTCCTGTTACTCAGCCTCTGGAATTTCCCTGCAACTCATGCCAGAAAGACTGGAGGAGATCATGTGCAATGTTCAGGAAGATATATTTCAATATCTCACACTTGCTAATGTGTAAAGCGCTACCCTTCCTCCCTGAGTTATATAAAATCAAAGCCATGGTATAAATATCTGCCTATTATAAGCAGAAAGAATAGAGATTCTCTGCTTCTTGCAACTGTAACCCACATTAGACAATACTATTGCTGACTGTGCCTCTATCTTTTCTGTATACGTTTATAACACACACACTCCACATAAATACATATACACTAACAAGCACATGTATGTACATTTAAACACACACATATACATAAATATATATATATATTTTTTTTTTTTATTTTTTTTTTCCCCAAAGGGGTATTTGATACTTGATACTACAGAATAATAATAATATATATATACACACAGTATATATATATATATATATATATATATATATATATATATATATATATATATATATTTTTTTTTTTTTTTTTTACATTTTTTTTTTCCCCAAAGGGGTATTTGATACTACAGAATAATAATAAAATTATCAAGTTTTTAAGGGAGTGCTGGTCTGAAGATTATTGACTTTTTTGAATGTTGACTTTTTTTTTTTGTTTCCATAGTTCCTAGGATGTTGGCATTTATAAGGGTGCTTTTGTAAGGTGATGTGGCTTTAAAGCTGGCCATAGATGCAAAGATCCGAACAAATCAACGTACGATCGGACTTTCCCATCTCCCGACCCGCCACTAACCATTCAGATCAAAGTCTTACCAGTCAGATTAGTTAAAGAACAGATCAGCAATGTTCTGCCCCTGACAGCAATCGTACGATATCTATGTCCAACCAAAGCTAGTGACAGTCTCCCACTGAAAATAGTACGATCGGCAATACACGCAGAGATATTATCGGCAGCCGACAGAAATTTTCTAACCTGTCTGATCGACCAAACTACCGATCTCCGCCGGACTAGAAATGTCGGGACTCTCCACTCACGGTCCGAAAATCGTACCAATCCATGAATCGTACGATCGGATCTTTTCGTCTAGGGCCAGCATAAGGCCAAAGACACATACAGGGTTGGCTCTATTGCTCTCAGCCTGTGTTTTTATTTGCAGGCCGACAGTAGTGGAACTCCATTGATCTGCATTGAAAAAAGTACAGCTTCCATATGAGCACAGGTAGAGAATGGCCCGAAAAAACCTAAAAGCAGACTCAGTCAAACTCCTTGCCTGTATATGGAACCATTGCTTTGGCCTAGGGTTATCAGATAATGATCTTTTCCAGCCCAGTCCCCACTAATTAAAGCAACTGTCAAATACTTTTCAGAATGACATATCCTGTAACAAATAAACCAGACAATGGGATTCTAGAACACACTGACAGACTGTTGATAGACTGAAAGGGCTATTTAAAAAAAAAAAAACAAAAAAAAAAAAACATCCTAGTGGGAGAATTCCTAAGGTTGGCAAACCCCTTAGATCAAAAAAATATTGTCTTCACCAAAATTGTTTATACTAGATCCTCGTACAAATCTGTCAAAATAGCCAGGATCCTTCCTCTAGTCAACTGGGGTTCCATTCTCAGGAACCCTTCTATAAAGTTTTAGAAAAGATAATGACTGTACATCCATTCAATCTCTTGGATTTTTGTTTTAAATTGAGATTTGCTCTTGGGAGAGAAAGACAGTTTCCTGGAAGAGATTTGTATTTTGCTTATGAATTAATATATACATTTATTTAATTATTTTTTGCCTCAGAGGGGAAAAAATTCCTTCCTGACTCCAAAATGGCAATCGGACTAGTCCCTGGATCAACTTGTACTATGAGCTCTTCCATAACCCTGTATTCCCTCACTTGCTAAAAAGCCATCCAACCCCTTCTTAAAGCTATCTAATGTATCAGCCTGTATAACTGATTCAGAGAGAGAATTCCACATCTTCACAGCTCTCACTGTAAAAAACCCCTTCCGAATATTTAGGGGGGTGGCATGAGCAGATTGGGCAGCAGAAATATGCCGGCAAAAATAACAGCCCACGTGCTGTAACTTGAGGTTCTATAGTGGATTTAAATCCCTAAAACAACAATCATGGTCTCAGCTATAACCTGCTTCAACCTTTATATCCCTATATTTGTAAACTGTAGGAGGGTATCTTTGTATTGAAAGCAAGGTGTATGTTATATTGAGGTTCCTTTAAACACAGGGTTTTAATAAATAATTGAGTCGAGCTCCTGATGTCTCTAATATTCATTTGTAAGGTTTGTTTGGATACAACATGTTTTGCTGCCATACATAAAGGTTGCCTTTGTTACAACATACAATTATATCTCAGTTTAATTGCGAGTTTGCTGAATTTTAATAGAAATTACTTGTCTTTATGAAGCTAATAAAAGAACCTCTTTCTTTTATGCTGTTCTAATATGAATTGAGGCGACATAAAGAATGGCATAATTGATATGTAAATGTGGTTAATTTCGAAAGTGCAACATCTCCATCCAGGTAATAAAATGTTCTCCTTGTGTAGGAGAGAAATGGGAAACAAATGAGTGAGCAGAGTGTGTACAACAAAGGGAAAGCACAGTGCAGACTGGCAGGAGATACAGAACACACAGAGAGAATAATAATGATGATAAAGGTAATGTTGGGTTCATACTTTCTATTCCCAGTCTGTTCACCCCCAACTGATATCATTTATATAAAGATTACTTCATCCTAAGAAATAATCCCAATGTGGGTGTGGTTGGGAAACATGCCACCCCCTAAAATCCTGCTGCCCTAGGTCCGGGCCTTGGTGGCCTTTCCACAAATCCGGCCCAGAGATGCTGCTGAGAAATGTATCAACTAATGTAGCAAACTGAATTACTGAGCTGTCAGACTCAAACACCAGAGACACGAACATTCAACTTTAAACTAAATTTTGAAAAAAACTATTTATAAAAAAAGTAGAGTAATTGAAAAAAGTATTTATTTCTGGCGAACAATCTGAAAACAATTGAACTTAAAAAATGTGTGGAAGGTGAACAACCCCTTTAAAGGTGAACCAATTGGACACCAATTTTTTTTTACCGTTTGGACCAAATTTTTTTAATGGGGGCTCTGACCTTGACCCTGATTTTTTTTTAATTAACATATGGGGGCCCTAGCCACCAATGTTTTTTTTTATCACTGTGGGGTGGGCAGACCGTGGGTGGGGCTTGTGGCGGGTCTGCTTGGCCCAGGGGGCCCAGGAGATTTTGTCGTATGGGGCCCCCTGTGATTTCTGATGGCGGCCCTGCCTTTAAAGATGAACAACCCCATGAAGGACGATACAGTTGGGTACTATATGTGCAGCAGTACACAACACACATACAACCTGTACCAACTGATTTGGAAAAGAGTCAAAGCATAATGACTCTGATGCAGCCTAGTGCTGAACAGCTGGAATTTGCCTTGTAGAGACTATTCCAAGGAAAATCAATCCTGTTTCTGAGTCACAAATTGTCTATCACTGGCTGCCACAGTATCCTGCACTCTTTCAGTCTGTAACTGGAATACTCTTGCTGTTAGTCTGGTCCTTGCGTGTATGTGAACTGATAGAAACAAGCCTTCTTTTCCTGCCAGCTCCTACAAACAGGCCCAGACAAGGGCGACAGACTGCAAACAAAGCCAGACCTACAATAGTCTGTATTCCAGGTGTTTCTTGGCGTACTTCATTATCCACGCTAAGTTTATCATTAAGGATTAAAAAAAAAAAAAAAAACAAGCTTTTGTGCTCATAAGATCTCCATAAAAACGAGTATGAACAAGCTGATAACTAAAACATAGCACGAGCTTCAAAGCTAACACTATGACTGCTTCTTAAGTTATTTCTTTTTTCCCATTAGTGTGTTTCGTCTACAGAATCTCAATGCTTTCGTGTTCCTCTGGATTTTGGTGTGCAGAGGTCGTACCCAATGACTCACACAGGTTAAAGGGATACTGTCATGGGAAAAAAATGTTTTTTTTTTTTCAAAACGCATCAATAAATAGAGCTGCTCCAGCAGAATTCAGCACTGAAATCAGTTTCTCAAAAGAGCAAACAGATTTTTTTATATTTAATTTTGAAATCTGACATGGGGCTAGACATATGGTCATTTTTCCAGCTGCCCCCAGTCATGTGACATGTGCTCTGAAAAACTTCAGTCACTTTGTACTGCTGTTCTGCAGGTTGGCGTGATTTCACCCTCTCCCTTTCCCCAGCGGCCAAACAACAGAACAATGGGAAGGTAACCAGATAGCAGCTCCCTAACACAAGATTACAACTGTCTGGTAGATATAAGAACAACACTCAATAGTAAAATCCAGGTCCCACTGCAACCAGTTACATTGAGTAGGAGAAACAACAGCCTGCCAGAAAGCAGTTCCATCCTAAAGTGCTGGCTCTTTCTGAAAGCACATGGCCAGGCAAAATGACCTGAGATGGCCGCCTAAAAAAATATTACAACTAAAAACAATATACTTGCTGGTTCAGGAATAAAATGTTATATTGTAGAGGGAATTATTTGCAGTGTAAACAGTGTAATTTAGAAATAAAAAATACATCATAAAAATCATGACAGAATCCCTTTAAGAAAATACAACACTTGTAGTGAAAAGGCCCAGACTGATATTTTTCGAAAGCCAATGTGTGCTAAACAAGGATGAGCAAATAATTCAGGTATGATACTGTGTAGCTTATCAGAACCAAAAGGAAAGCCTAAAGAATACTTTCCAGTCACAGACAAAGATGTTCAGAAGGCGCCAGGTATCATCTATTCTTGTTTATGTAAGGAAGAGAGAAATCATGTAAGAGTATGACACCTTTATGCTATTGCTACATTACATAGAGCATCTCATGTCAGGGCTGCAGTTGCTATTTAACATAAACAAATTAAACCGATTAAATATAATTAACTTTGTACATTCTTCGTGTTCTTTCTCTGTTTCTATGCAAGTGCAGACAGCAATGTTCTTGCATTGTTTAAATAAGCTTGAGTCATAATTGGACTCTACTTTCCTATTTAGAGTGATTAAGAATAATTGTGTTAATGATGGCAACCATTAAAGTATTATGTCTATGAAAGGCATATAATGGAAGTTAGTAGCTGCTGCTTTTAGTTGTGCAAAAGAAAAACAACATGCTGCTCATGGTGTACATTATATATGTGATATGCACATCAATCACAATTGATCTAATATGCAGTGAATAATTAAAATGTTGTTACAGGTATGGGATCTTTTAACCCGAAACACCATCTCCACAAAGCCCCAAATGTTATTCTGAACTCATGACTGCTAGCAAATCCTTAGAAAGGTCACCATACACTAGTTTTTGTACCATATTTGTTCAGTTGCCCCCAATCTATCAGTTATATCTATTTCCACCCAATATGCTTTGTTTGGGTTCTTCTTGACTTTTCCAAAAGTCAAATACTCTCCAATTAATAAGGAGAAACAGGATAAGCCACACTGTTTAGTGTTCTGCACTGGGCACAATAGTTTATATAGCCCAACTGATTCACTTCTAGATGGACGTGTCTCCATTGGGTATATAGGGAATCACTTTCTGCAAGCTCTGCTGCTCAAAAGCATCATAGTAAAGCACTTCTATGTTCATTATAGCACTTACATGTTCACTATATTGTGCACATACAGGGATCAGCATATTTAGAAATTGTGTATATATTGACACTACTGGAAACTAGGGATGCACCGAATGCAGGATTCGGTTCGGGATTCAGCCTTTTTCAGCAGGATTCGGATTCGGCCGAATCCTTCTGCCAGGCCGAACCGAATCCGAACCCTAATTTGCATATGCAAATTAGGGGCTAGGGAGAGAAATCGCGTGACTTTTGTCAGAAAACAAGGAAGTAAAAAATGTTTCCCCCTTCCCACCCCTAATTTGCATATGCAAATTAGGGTTCGGATTCGGTTCGGTATTCGGCCGAATCTTTCGCAAAGGATTCGGGGGTTCGGCCTAATCCAAAATAGTGGAATCGGTGCATCCCTACTGGAAACACTGCATCACAGTAATGCACTCCTCATTGTACATGTGCCAATTATATAGTGACGGGCGAATCTGTTCCGTTGCACTTTGCCAAACAATTTGTGAAACGGGAAAAATTTGCAAGGAACATTAAAGCCAATGGGTGTTTTTCACAGTGACCTTGTCCATTCCAGCAACTTTTGTTTTTACGGCAACTTTTTCAGTGTACGATACATTGGAGTCTAAGGTGTTTTTTTCCCACTGTGAAACCTGGCAGAAAATTTCACCCATTAGTGTCCCAATATATGAAGGGAGCACATAACCTAGCACACTTAATGGGTCCCAGAATATCTATGTGCATTATGGTGTATACCTATAACTCTGTGTGTAGGTACTTGCAGAAGTGATTAGGCACACTTGATGCAATACAAATGCTTCTGGAGGCAATGCAATAATTGTTCATACTTCTAGATGGGTTTTTTCCCATCTAGAAGTAGCAGCTTTTAATGTGCCTAAATATTGGACAAACAGTGGAAAAGCTATGAGAGCCAAACAAGAGACAAAGTTACCCAGCAAGTCTCTACCTGATGCCCCCAGTTATCTGGAGTGTTCTTGCTCCTGATATAAGTCTTTGCCCCTGAGCCCCACAGATCAGAGGGACTAAGTCAAGTTGTTACCACTGCCTACCGTTTAGTTTTTATGCCCAAGGATCAGTTTACAAATACATTTTATACAAAATAACTCTGTCTCAGGCTATTAGTGTAACCTTCACTGGTATTCAAGGACTCGGTTCCTACTCAAAGGCAAACTATGTTTTTTTGTTATATTGTTTACATTATTTCCTCTGGCTCTTCAGCAGATTATGCCTTTTTTATTCACTCAACGGTTAATAATTAATGAAGGAACATTGTGCTCGTCTTTCATTTAAACATCATTTTAGAAGCAGGAACAGTGTGTCCACAAAATTGCCAAATACTCCCCAATAAGGAAAAGTTAAACGTAGCCCTGTAGAACCACGCTGAAGGAAATACTTCTAATGATGGGTGGGGATCCTCCTCAGCATCTCATTATTAGTGCTAATAATGCATTGTAAAGGAGTCAGGCTTATTATATATATAGCACATAAAACCCACCAGTCTCCTCTATCTCTGTGAAAGACTGTAATTAGCCTTTTGTGCCATAATGGAATTAGCGCTTCAACAGTACAATAAACTGAAAGTAATAAAGCTCTGGGTGGGTGGATATTATGAACAACAAATCCTGTGCATCGGATATTGTAGTTATGTTATAGGATGGCATATGGGGCTGTATATTGTTTTTTCCCAGCATGCATTCTTTCTGTATTTGCACTGACACAGTATTGGCCTGTGTACAGATACACAAAGCAGATATAGGTACAGGTTTGGGATACATTAACCAGAAATCCATTATCCAAATAATCCAAATGATTTTCTTTTTCTTCGTAATAATAAAACAGTACCTGTACTTGATCCAAACTAAATGTGGCCATACACTAGAAGATCTGCTCGTTTGGTGAGGTTGCCAAATGAGCGGATCTTTCCCCCGATATGCCCACCAAGGACAGGGAGATAGGCTAATTAAAAACGATCGGATTACAACGATGACAATGGGCGCCGACAAGATAAGGACCACATCAACTAGCCAATACGGTCTTCAAGCGCAAGGGTGAATCAAACCTGCCCGATCAATATCTGGCCGATTCTTAAAGGACCAATAACATACATTTTTCTCAAAAAGAAAATTCATTAGTATATAACGAAAAAAAGACCACAAAGACAAATTAAACTTTAAAATTGCTAAGTCTTTATTAAAAAATAACTTACCGACTCCACTTGCACTCCTCTTCAGAAAAAGCGATTCAGCGATCCATCATGCGACGCTCTATGTCTCCTCCCTGCCTTCCTTATAGGAGTTAGCCAGGGAGGAGAAATTGAGCGGTGCATGATGGATCGTTGCCCTGTCACCTTTTCTGAAGAGCAGCGCTGGCGGAGTTTCGGCAAGTTATTTCTTAATAAAGACTTAGCGATTTGTCTTTGTGTTTTTTTTTCATTGTATACGAACACATTTTTTTTTTTTAAAAAAATTTGATGTTACTGGTCGTTTAAGGACCAATATCGGCAGCTTAAATGTGCCCCTGTATGGCCACCATAAGATATAATGAATCCTTATTGGAAGCAAAAATAGCCTATTGGGTTTATTTAATGTTTAAATTATTTTCTAGTAGACTTTAGACATATATTTCGATCTGTTTTCCCAAGCATTCTGGATAACAGGTCCTATATCCATTCCACAGGTCAACACAGTGCCTGTCAGTGCAGATAGAGGAATTAATGGTTGTGATACGGAGAGAACTCAGTGAAAAAGAAGCTGAGTTGCAGCCCCGTTTGCCATTAACCTTCCTGTGAAAAGGATAGTTTAAAGGGTAATATGGGTACATTGTTCACTCAAAGTACAGCACTGGTTCCCTCTTGCACTTCACATAGACAGAACAAATGCAGGGTGACTTACAATGATGCTTTTATACATCTTTAACACGTTTACAAGCAAAGAGGGGCCTGAACAAATGTTCAGCTGTAAAGTGGGGGTGGGGGATAGAACTTCAAAAGTTCAAAAGCAACTGTGTGTAGTCTGAATGCAGAGTGGAGCTTAAAGGGATACTGTCATGGGAAAACATGTTTTTTTCAAAATGCATCAGTTAATAGTACTACTCCAGCAGAATTCTGCACTGAAATCCATTTTTCAAAATAGTAAACAGATTTTGTTATATTCAATTGTGAAATCTGACATGGGGCTAGACTTATTGTCAATTTCCCAGCTGCCCCCAGTCATGTGACTTGTGCTCTGATAAACTTCAATCACTCTTTACTGCTGTACTGCAAGTTGGAGTGATATCACCCCCCCCCAGCAGCCTAACAACAGAACAATGGGAAGGTAACAAGATAGCAGCTACCTAACACAAGATAACAGCTCCCTGGAAGATCTAAGAACAGCATTTAATAGTAAAAGCCAAGTCCCACTGAGACTGATTCAGTTACATAAAGTAGGAGAAATAACAGACTGCCAGAAAGTAGTTCCATCCTAAAGTGCAGGCACAAGTCACATGACTAGGGCAGCTGGGAAACTGACAAAATGTCTAGCCCCATGTCAGATTTCGAAATTTAATATAACAAAATCTGTTTACTCTTTTGAGAAATGGATTTCAGTGCAGAATTCTACTGGAGCAGCACTATTAACTGATGCATTTTGGAAAAAACATGTTTTTCCATTACAATATCCCTTTAACCCTGATACATAAGGATACTGGCACACAATGAGATTGATCTACCATGGTAAATCTGTACTTCTAAGTGTGACATGTCTCCTGAAAATGCTGTCCCATTGCTTAAACATCGGATTGCTGTAAAGTACATTAAAGGGGTGGTTCACCTTTAAGCTAACTTTTAGTATGTTACAGAATTGCTATTTCTAAGCAAATTTTCAATTGGTCTTTTTTTATAGTTAATTTGAAATATTTGCCTTCTTCTGACTCTTTCCAGCATTCAAATGGGGGATCACTGACCCCATCTAAAAACAAATGCTCTGTAAGGCTACACATGTATTGTTATTGTTTATTTTTATCATTCATCTTTCTGTTGAGTCCTCTCGTATTCATATTCCAGTCTCTTATTCAAATGAGTGCATGGTTGCTAGGTTAATTTGGACCCTAGCAACCAGACAGCTGAAATTGCAAACTAGGGAGCTGCTGAATAAAAAGCTAAATAACTCAAAAACCACAAAAATGTAAATATGAAAATAAAATGCAAATGATTTCAGAATAGCACACTCTACATCATACTAAAAGTTAACTGAAAGGAGAACAACCCCTTTAATTGCACAAAACTGCCATCTTTCGAATTTCCCATGATTGCACTGTATTACCACAATTAATGTGTTTCACTTGCAACAAGGCTAGGCAATTGGAAAACATTCTCAGGAGATTTGTCATGATTTACCATGGGTGACAAATCTCCTCGGATGCCAGTACCTGAAAAATGAATTAGAGGATTATAAATGGAAAACAAAACAAACCTCTCAACAAAATGGTTTTTTTTTAACAAAAAGCCCAATTGAAGCCAATTTTTGGATGATCATAAAAAAAAAGATAACTGGAACTAATTATACATTTACAACAATAAACTAAATAATGTGTTGCTCTATAGGTTCCAATACAAAATGGATTCAGTAATTACCCATATGTGACCACTGGCCTGCCAATTATTTTGGGTTTAAGAATAAATTTGTTTAACAGTGTATGTAAAGGGCAATAAAAACCTTTTTATTAGGGTTTGTTCACCTTTGAGATAACTTTTAGTATGATGTAGAGATATACTGAGATAATTTGCAATTGGTTTTAATTTTTAATTATTGAAGGTTTTTGAGTTATTTTGCTTTTTTATTCAGCAGCTCTTCAATTTGCATTTTAAGCAATCTGGTAACTAGGGCCCAAATTACCCTAGCAACCATGAACTGATTTGAATTAGAGACTGGAATATGAATAGGAGAGAGTCTGAATAGAAGGATCAGCAATAAAAAGTGGCAATAACAATACATTTGTAGCCTTACAGAGCATTTGTTTTTTAGAAGGGGACAGTGACGCCCATTTGAAAGCTGCAAAGAATCCGAAGAAAAAGACAAATAACTATAAAACTATAAAAAATAAACAATGAAAACCCAATTGAATTGGTTATTCTATAACATACTAAAAGTTACTTAAATAACATTTGGATTATTTGGTTATATATTTTGCTTGTTCTAATTCTACATTAACCTCAGTAGGTTTTCTTAGATATATACAACAGGAAAATGAAGGTGTAGTGGCCCTTTAAAGCAAACTGATAGCAATATGGTTTCACACACACAGTGGAGGAGCATAACAAATGGAAACGGCCGCGTGTTGGCTGGATACCATCTGCTTCTCCTAATGGATGTACACACAGTATGATTGATATTCGAGTCAGCAATGAATGATGTTACAGTAGGCAATAAGCAGCTTTCAAATATGATTCTCACCAGCTGTCAGTGCCAGGAAAACAATTTAGATCATATTCAACAACAGAAAACTAAAGGGGTCATTTACATAGACCTAAGGGGCGCTGAAGCTCTGGGGTCTGGCTTCTCTCTGCAGCTTGTGACGGGTTTTTGCAGGCACTAAGTAAAGGACTCCAGCAGCAACCAAGTTAGGGGACACCTACATACTCCACACACAGAGGTAGATTTGCTAAAGGGTGAAGTGGCCGTCGCTAATGGAAATCCGCAGGAAATCGCATCTGCGGGCACACCAATTTACTAACAGGCGTAGATGACAATTCGCTAGCAAAATAGACTGTACCTAGTGTAGTTTCTTGTCCTATTGTCGGTCGAATTATTTTTTTTTCAATTCTATTTATTGAAATGTATCAGAAAAGGGTGTACATACAGCGGCATGATAAGAGTAAATATACATTTCTCATTTTACAAATCCTTATCAATATGTTTGTACAACTGTTAACAATAAAACTTGACAGAGCATTCCACCTTTATGGCCTGTTATGCATTTACATTACCAACGGTCTGTGGTCAACCTATATCATGTCTCAATTTATACGATGTGCATTACATTCGTGGTTTCTAAGGGTTAACCATATCGCCAGTAGAAAGAGCTTTTAAAAAGGAACCTCAGGGGGTATCATTGACAGGAGGTAATAATACACCTTCACATCGAACGATTTGATACATTAGGCCAGTCCACTAGGTGGGAACCTACTCATGTGTCCTCATCTAAATCTAACCATATCCCCCACACCTTTTGAAACATCCCAGGACAGTTTATTTTCATGTACTTAAATTTATATAGAGGGATTGTTTTTCTAACAAGGTTTACCCAATACAAGGCAGTTGGGCCAGATGCGTTTTTCCATTTGAGAGCTATCGCATTTTTTGCATACATTAATAGCACAGAAAGGAGGGTGCACTCAGCTCTTTTTACCGTTACCTCTTCAACCCTGTTCAATAGAACTATAATAGGATCCAGGGGGATTCTAAGCTCCGTTCTTTCCTGAATGGTCTGTACCACCTGTTGCCAAAATCGCTGTATTACAGGACAGGACCACACCATATGAAAATAGTTTGCCACCATAGCCAAGCAATGAGGGCAATCCTGTGACAAAGTAGGATTCATTATATGCAATCTTTGTGGGGTAAGATAGAGGTTTACGCAGATCTGGATTACGTACATAGACCTCCATTCTCCTGGGAGTGATATCTAACCGTCCTTCAGGAAATTGAGAATTCACTGCATGTCTCACTTGAAAAAATCTAAAGAGCATCCAGTTTGGGAACTCAAATTTTTTTTTTCTTTTTCATTTCTTGCCCACAGCTGAGGGTCTGGGATGCTTTCAAGATGCCTTAATTTAGGATTGCACCAGAGTTGGGTGTATTTCAAACAA
The DNA here is from genome assembly GCA_038501925.1 of Xenopus petersii. NCBI lineage: Eukaryota > Metazoa > Chordata > Amphibia > Anura > Pipidae > Xenopus > Xenopus petersii. Next base: position 110,508,399 of record CM076682.1, on the reverse strand, counting down.
CTTGTAGGGAGGTATGGGTGAGAAATTAAGTGCTACTTGTCACGCTCCCACTCTAGCCTTCATGTTGGTGAGTTTTTTTTACCCCTATAGAGGACATTTTTGAGTCCCTCGAATGAGCCCATTACTTGTGCCTCCAACAATGTGCTAGCATTTTGTGGGGAGGCAGAAGCCCAGCGCCACGCATTTACCAATTGGGCTGCCAAGTAATACATGAATAGATTGGGAGCAGCCAATCCCCCTTTTGTGACTGGGAGTTGAAGAGTCGCCAACGCAATTCGTGGTTGGGATTTGTTCCAAAACATTGAAATTTCAAGACTTCTAAAGGATCGGAACACTTCCTTGGTTTTTGTTAACGGAGATTGTCTGAAGACGTAAGTTAACTTTGGGAGTTTAATCATTTTGAAGAGATTCTGCCGTATAAGGACAATGGCAGGGATGACCATGCCTCAACTTTAGATTCAATGTATTTTAACACCGGGGAAAGGTTTAAGTCTACAAATTTCTTGAGGTCCCTATGTATCCAAATCCCAAGGTATTTAAATGACTCAGCCCATGAAAGGCCATGCACATTAGTAGACACATCAAGGCCCTGAGGATCAACCGCAAAAAGGATGGATTTATGCCAGTTTATCTTCAGGCCAGAGTAATCTGTATGAATGTTAATAATGCCCAGTGCCGCCCCTAGTGCTTGTCCTGGGTTGGTTAGGTATAGCAAAGTGTCATCAGTGTACATGGACACCTTTTCCGTGATCCCTCCCAGCTTCATCCCCATCACCGCAGTACTATCTCTGATGCGACAGGCCATGGGTTCCATAGTTAGGGAAAAGATCAAAGGGGATAGAGGGCAGCCCTGACGAGTCCCTCTCAGAATAGGAAAGGATTGCAAGATTGTGTAGTTGGTTCTGACTCTAGCCCCTGGGTTGTTGTATAATGCCAGGACCAATTTGATAAAGGTAGATGGAATACCCACTCGCCTCATTGTGGACGACAGATATGTACACTCTACCGAGTCGACGGCTTTTTCATTATCGAGTGAGGCAATAACCCTCTCCCCCGGGTTGTCATGCGTGATAGCCAAGTTAGTGTAAAGGCGTCTAATATTTGTGTCTGTAGACCTTCCTGGCATAAAGCCCGTCTGATCTGGTCTGATGAGAATTTATTAAGGATATCATTCTATATGCCAAGCAGTCATGTGCTGCCTTTCCAGGTTTCAGAATTAGGACTATCAGAGTTGCTTGAATAGAGTGTGGTAAGGAAGAGCCCGATAAGACCACATTAAAAAGTTTGGTAAGAGAGGGAGCCACTTGCTCTTTATATATTTTATACCAGTCCATAGGTATTCCATCTAACCCTGGAGTTTTGCTCGCTGGAAAGGATATAATTGCCTCCTTTACCTCATCTGTCGTTATGTCTAAGCCTAATGGTTGGGAGTATTCTTCCTCTAATACCAGAATATCTGCTGTCCCTTCTGAATTTTGGAGCTGTAAAGTTCAGCATAAAATGATTGGAAGGCATCATTAATTTTTGTTGGTTCAGAGGTATATTCGGTAGGGGACACTTTAACCACAGGTATATGAGACGGGGCCTGTTCATTTCTGAATAGATATGACAGCAGCTTCCCATTCTTATCTCCATGTTCAAATATACTTGCTTGCTGATATGGAAGATGCTTTTTCGTTAATTCAATCTGGGCTAGGTTTAACGCATTTTGTGCCTCCAACCATACATGTTGTGCTGGCTCTGTGGGGTTTGCAACATACTCAGCTTCTAGCTCCTGTACCTTTTTTGTTAAAGCCAGTATTTCAGCACCAACTGTTACATTGATGGTCTTAATATTACTGATATATTCCCCTCTGATGTGAGCCTTAAGGGCATCCCAAACCATGTCTATAGATGCAGAATCCTGATTTATAGTGAGATATGAAGTAATACTGTTCCTGATTGGTTCTATTAAGTCCGAGTGGTTAACCCAGTATGGACTTAGTATCCATAATCTATCGCTGAGGTCCATAGATCCCATAATAGTAAAAGCTATAGGGGAATAATAACTAGGTATGCATTGGGTTGCCACCTTTTCTGGAAAAAAATACCAGCCTTCCTATACATTTATTTTTTTTCCATATAAATAACATTGGGATCAACCATCATTTTTACCAGCCAGGCAGGTAAAATAACGGCCAGGTGGCAACCCTAGGTATGCACCGAATCCAGGATTTGGTCTTTTCAGCAGAGTTTGAATTCAGCTGAATCCAAGTGCCTGGCTGAACCGAATTCTTAAAATCACATGACTTTTCATCAAACAAACAAGGAAACTTGTAAATCCCATGTGGTTCTATTTAACCCTTCCTTACCCAAATATGAATGTGCAAATGACGGTTTGAATTTGGATCAGGATTTGGCCAAATCCCAAAACAGCAGATCTCGTGCATCCCTAATAATAACTCCAGAACAAACGGCAGAGCCAATTTAATGTATAACACCGCCACCATGTGTGCTGCAGGAAATTCATTGTTGTTGGTTTCCTTCCGTAAAGGGATTCTGTCATGATTTTATGGTGTAGTTTGTATTTGTAAATTACACTGTTTACACTGCAAATAATTCACTCTACCATATTAAATTGAATTCCTGAACCAATAAGTGTATTTTTTAGTTGTAATATTGGTGTGTAGGCAGCCATCTCAGGTCATTTTACCTGGTCATGTGCTTTCAGAAAGAGCCAGTGCTGCACTATGGAAATCCTTTCGGACAGGCTGTTGTTTCTCCTACTCAATGTAACTGAAGGTGTCGCAGTGGGACCTGGATTTTTACTATTGAGTGCTGTTCTTATATCTACCAGGCGGCGGTTATCTTGTGTTAGGGAGCTGCTATCTGGTTACCTTCCCATTGTTCTGCAGATGGGCTGCTGGGGTGAAAGGAGGGGGTGATATTACTAAAAAGTACAGCAGTAAAGAGTGACTGAAGTTTATCAGAGTCACATGACTGGAGGCGCCTGGGAAACGGACAATATGTCTAGCCCCATGTCAGATTTCAAAATTAAATATAAAATGATCAGTTTGCTCTTTTGAAATACAGACTTCAGTGCAGAAGTCTACTGCAGCAGCACTATAAACTGATGTGTTTTGAAAAAAACATGTTTTCCCATGACAGTATCCCTAGCAGTCATTAAAATCCTCCCGTGCCAATATAGCAATGTTGTACATACCTGTAAATGTTAAGGGAGACTCACACTAAATATTGAGGGGGAAACCACTGCAGCAGTGTCGCCAAGATACATAAGCTGAAGTGTGATGCAGTGGTAGCATTTCATATTGCCCGGTGTTTAAAAAAAATCAGGCTTGTTGATTTAGCTGCTGTTAATCTCCTTTGAACATTTTTGTATTTTTATTCCTGACGTTTGTGATTAAATCGAGCTTTCACACCAGCAGCTGCTAAGTAACAAAAGCCGCGGCACACAATACGAGAAGCAGTTATGTAATAAGCAAGAGCAGAAACAGACAACTGGGTAGCGCAGTAGAATGAATGCAATCATATTGTCAAAGCCCTTGTTGTATTGTAAACTGGAGAGCGGCTGTTTCACAAATGCCAACCCAACCGCAGCACAAGAACATGATTACAAAAGCACTTATAATTTATGAGATCTGTACCTAGATCAGATTTGGTTTTCACATGCAAATATTAACCAACAGCAAACACAGAGAAACCGACACAGGAATAATAATCCAACCTTGCCTTTCAAAGCTTAAATTCAGAATGTTTTTCAGCTTCACAGAAATAATCTGATGCCACTGAACCAAAATCTCCCAATAACCAAGTGCAACTTGCAAGACTTTTTATGTACTAGGAATACAGCTTATACAAAGGCACAAAATAAAAACTGGTATGGGACCTCTTACACAGAATGCTCAGGACCTGGGGTTTTCCAGATAATGGATCTTTCCATAATATCTACTAAAAAATAATTTAAACGTTAAATAATCCCAATAGGATTGCTTTGCCTCCAAAAACGATTAAGGGGGTGGTACACCTTTCAGTTGACTTTTTGTATGTTATAGAATAGCTAATTCTAAGGAACTTTTCAACTGGACTTCATTGTTTATTTTTTAATTGTTTTTAAATGATTTGCCTTTTTCTCTTTCCAGCTTTCAAATGGGGGTTAGTGACACCATCTAAAAACACATGCTCTGTAAAGCTACAAATGTATTGTTATTGCTACTTTTTATTACTCTTCCTTTTATTCAGGTCCTCTCCTATTTATATTCTGGTCTCTTGTTCAAATCGGGGCATGGTTGCTGTGGTAAATTGGACCCTAGCAACCAGACTGCTTGAATAGTAATTTGTAGAGCTGTTCAGATTACCCCCGATATAGCCATGCCCGTTAGTGGCATATCGGGGAAATATCGGCTCATTTGGTGATGTCGCCAAACGTGCGGATCTTTTCATCAATGGCCACCTTAAGGCTAGGGCCTTCACTGGCCTCCTCTATTTTCTGCTGAATTGGCTTTGGTGCAAACAGACTCAGAGGGTTTTGGAAAAGAGATGGAAGTCTCTGCATTTTAAGCCGAAATCCGCAGGTCTGTTTTTCATGCAGGCTGTGCAAAATCATAAAAAAAATATAATATAGTTAGTTAGCCAAAAATTTAATGTATAAAGGCTGTAGTGACTGGATGTCTAACATAACAGATAACTGCTTTTCAGCGACTTTAAGGAGAGCTACATGAGACATAACTGTTCAGTGAGTTTGCATTTGATCCTTAGCATTCAGCTCAGATTCAAAAACAACAGCTATGACCCATGTGTCCCCACCTCAAGTCTCTGATTGGTTACAGACTGCTAATTAATAAGAGAGTTGAAAAGCAGGAAGTTGGCTTCTGGCTATTATGTTAGATATCCATTTACTCCAGTAATTGAAAACATTATTTTGCACAGCCTATTTATTTACTAATTTATTGTTTCTTACATTGAACATTTCCTTTAATGCAGAACATGTTGCCCTTGATATTTCCACTCAATGTATTATAGCACCATTGAATTGTCAGTACTGGAATGTTAGTTGGAAGCAACTCTTGTAAAGGGAAAGATACCATTAATGGTGGTATTACAAATAAAATAAGGACTCTGTGTCTGGTGTACTGGCCTAGAGGACTGTGGGAACTATGAATTATTAATAAGGTCTAAAGAAAACTGCACAAATCTAGCAAATTCATATAGAAACCATTTTAGTAACTAAAACTAGATAATAAATATAATTAATTCTCTCTCAATCTTATGAACGATCTATACCAGTAATGTAAGTTTGTGCCCCCCTGCCCCCCCTACACAGTACTAGATGTAAAATCAGGGGGTCCTTATGGTACCAAACGGGCCTTGGGCAAGAATGTGGCTTAGGGGGTGCAGAACAGGGATTGCAGCTCTAGAAGACAAGGGTCAAGGCTCTTCCCTCTGGCTGTTTACTCCCATGAGGCCACAGAGTATGCTCCCTGCAAGTTAGGATACTAGAGAAAGCATTATTTTAGCCTCTTGTTTTACATTGGCACATGCAGTATTAGTTTGTCTGCAGGTATTTACTTCTGCCTCAATAATAACGTACTAATTTATGTTATGTTCCGTGTCCCTTTCCATCACAAATGCAGTAGGAAAGGGCTCCAAGTGGAACAAATCATTGCTGTGCTAGTTTAGTGACAATGACAAACTTCTGTTTATTAATAATAAATGATTTAGCAAATGAGAAAGCCAACTTACAGAGTAGGAATACATCCAGCATTATTAAAAGTTGCTTGGGAAGCCATACATTATTAATAAAGTATAAACCCTTATGATTACAAAGGCACAAAATTGTGCCTGCCTCTACTAGGTAATATGTGCGAACATCATCACTATCCTTGGCTGATAAATATTATTGTTGATTGGCACTTTAAAACTGATTTGCATAATCCACACTCTCTAACTTCCATTTTATACATGGCCAGATCTTTCTTTTTGTTACACCATGTTTTTATGATCCAAAAAAACAAAATTCACTTTCATGTGTCCTTGAATTTACCCTTTTGCAGAATTGTGTAAAACTAAGGTTCTGCTATAGCTGAACTCCCATATTCTTGCATTTCCATTCATTCCAACACATACATAGGAAATGCATTTTCCAATTATGGGGTATATTTACTAGTGTAAAAAGTCAAATTTGTCAAATTATTCTTAAAAAATTATAATCCACAATGACAATTTAAGGATGCAACAAACTGTGTAGTAAATTTACATTTGCAAACATGCCAAGTGTTACTGCAAAACCTTTAAATGGTAAAAGCCCCAAACCCCTAGTTTAACAAGAGCTCCCATACTGTTTCCCCACTATTTTATACCAAAATTAATTTTGCCTGGTATAGGCTTTATAAGTTTATAAAGACATAGGTGCAACATTAGCATCTCATTATCAATCTCATATCCTCCATTCTAATATTATCCATATTTGCCATTGCTGTATGGTGTTAAGGGGGTTGTTCACCTTAACCTGAACTTTTAGCATGATGTAAGTTTGATATTCTGAGACCATTTGAAATTGTTTCTTATTTTTTTGTGGTTTTTGATTTATATAGCTTTTTATGCAGAAACTTGCCAGTTTGAAATTTCAGCAATCTGGTTGCTTGGGTCCAAATTACCCTAGAGACCATGCAGTGATTTGAATAAGAGACTGGAATATGAATAGGAGAAGGCATGAATAGAAAGATGAGTAATAGTAGCAATAACAATAAATGCCTAAAAGAGCATTTGTTTTTTAGATAGGTTCAGTGACCCCCCATTGGAAAGCCATTTTATAACATGCTAAAAGTGAATTTAAAGATGAAACACCCCTTTCAGTTGCCAGTGTTATTACACTTTACCATTGTATGGTGTATCGTGAAAAGAATTACCAGCCCATTCAGGGTGGTACTAATTCCAGGTTTCCCTAGCATCAATACAACAAAATACACCTACCATAGATGCTAGAGATAACCTTCAACTTGAAGATCTTGTCTTTATCTTTTATGCCCACATACTGTATGAAAAATGTGTATGTGAATGCCCATGCACTAACACACGATGCCCCAAATAAGTATAGATTGTGTTACATATACAAATGGTTGCAAGTTTTGCACCCATGTTGTAATGTAGCATGCTCCTAGTGGCACTTGCTGGAGTTCTGGGGATAAATGTTGGGACTATGGGAAAACATAGTATGCAAATTATGCTTTTTTTTTTTGCATTTGACATTGGTAAATAAGGCCAGGAAAGCCAAAGCTCTGATATTGATAAAAATCATAACAAATTTACCATCCAGTATTGCACTGGTAAGTATGTGTTATTTACATTCAGGAATCTTACAGAATTGTAGGAAACAGGCTAAAAACTCCTTTCCTCTTCCTACTCAGGAGATCACTGTAATTGTCACACTGCCCTGTTAGTTACTTCAGATCCTGCCATGCAGTCTACAGTTGAATAATTCATTATTTTCTACACTTCTTTGTTTCCTTTAGGGTCAGGGCACACAGGCAGATTCAGGGAGATTAGTCGCCGGGTGACAAATCTCCTCTTCTTCGGAGTGACTAATCTCCCCCAACTGCCTCCCCTGCCGGCTAGGATTCACATGCAGATTGTAAGAGATTAGTCGCCCGAAGAAGAGGAGATCTGTCGCTGGGCGAATAATCTCCCTGAATCTGCCTGTGTGCCCTGACCCTTAGGGAATCCAGTTGGCTAATGAAGGACATTATATATGCAACATTTTCTTTTTGGCAAGAATTATTATATAGGTTATGCTTGGAGCAATATGTGTGCTTATCTCTATATCCCCCTACCTCCTGAAGACAGGCCTAGCCCCTCTTCAGACAAGTACAGAGGCCTACAAGGGTCGGCACGTAGGCATGTTAACCCTTCACCTCCAAGGGATAGTATGATGCAAATCAGGGTTGCTGGCGACAAAATATAAAATACTGCTTGCTAACTTGTTAAGATGGGAAGCTTCCCCTCAGACAAGTGTCTAAAGGTGGCCATATACATTACAGTTATGGTCTTTCCTGCAACCATTGGCCGATCGAGGAGGCAACCGATATCCAAAGCTTTTGCCGATATTAGTCGCCTTGTCTCCCACCATATACGCACCTAACATCGTACAAAGTTCATTTTGTACACTTAGCGCAAAGTCTCACAGCTCTTTGCCTTAATCCGCTGAGTGTGTTTGCGAGGGAGATTACACATGGATTATGGACGCGAATTAAGAAGGAGAATATCGATCGGAAGGCAGCTAATATCTGTGTATGGGGATATTAAATGATGCTGGGTCAGTTTCCTTCTTTTGTTTCATGATGGAAAGCTTGTCTATTTGTAAGGGAATAGGAAAGATAAAGCCATTATCATGTCATGGTTGCATAAACAAGGATGGTGAAGTATCACAAACAGAGTATCTAATTGGATGCCAAGAAAATGTGTTCAGTTGAGTAAATATGGCACTGAGTAACTATTTTAAGAAAGAAAGAGATATAAACTGGAACAGTGACCCATTTAGGGCAGAGACACATGGTCAGATTCGGGGTTATTAGTCGCCCGGCGACAAATCTCCTCTTCTTCGGGAAACTAATCTCCCCGAATCTGACCGTGTGTCTCTGCCCATAAGGGTAATTCAAGACGTCCATAAATTTCTCCCTCCGGCTTCCCCACACCTTAACTATCAACGGGTGTCAGTCAATAGCTTCAGAACAGATGAAAAGTAGTCTCCAATGAGTATATGATCATTCTGCCTATTCTATATATATCTAGTTTCCCGTTCTTTATGTTTTTAAAGATAAAGGGATTAACCTCACCCCTTCTACTGCATACATTTAACGGATGAATCCACAATTTAAACTTTGGAGGCCCTCCTGCTGTTTGATTGTACTATGTTTGCCGGCCAAAACTGTACCATAATCTCTATGTTAGATAAAAGCAGGTGGGCTGACATTGCACCAGCAGGTGGGATTCTCAGTAAAGACTCATTTTGCATCTGTAATAAATCTGCCTGCCTTGGAGAGATAGGAAGTACAAAAGCATTGTTCTATGGAAGGTTTGTGTCTACTTTAAGCTTGGACTACAAAAGGCTGCAATTTATATTGCAATGCAGAGCCAATCTAAGGAGCGTGTATAGGAAAGAATAATAATAATAACAACAAGAAGGATACATTAGAATAGAAAGGTAATGATAAAAAAAACTCTTTGGTGTTGTTTACTGGTGTGTTTGGAAAGTGGACACTTGCATAAGAAAAAGCATCTGAATTGCCAAATATAGCTGGTGTAGATCAGCAGGACTTTAGAAATCTTAATGTATAGTCCAAAGTTAGATTGACCAGCTCCAATGGTGTGAGTGGGTTTTTCTTTAATTTCTCTTTATTTCAAGAACAGTAGGGATATGTCATAGTCATAGTCCATGTCATATTACAAAAGTGCTATGAACAATGATAAGTTAGTACAGGTATGGGACCTGTTATCCATAATGCTTGGGATCAGGGGGTTTCCTGATAATGGCTATTTCCATAATTTGGAGCTTCATACCTTAAGTTTACTAGAAAATCATGTAAACATTAAATCAAATCAATAGGCTGGTTTTGCTTCCAATAAGGATTAATTATATCTTAGTTTTGATCAAGTAAACTGTACGGTTATTATATATGTATTACAGAGAAAAAGGAAATATGTTTTAACATTTTGGCAGACGACCTTTCTGTAATTGGGAAGAGTTTGGGCGTTCCATAACACTGTTCCTTAGTATACCCGGGTTGTCAGAATAAAAAATACAATGTACATTTTAACAAGTACAGTAGGGACCAGGTTATAGTCCATGTAATATTATAAAAGCACTATGACCTCACTATGACTTCACAGTTGGTAAATGTAAGAGTTTGGGGGTTCCTTTACACTGTTCTACAGTATACCTGGGGTTAACGAAATAAAGAAAAGTATGAAGTATAAGCATACAAAAGAACAATGGAGACTGACGAAAAGAAGAGAGAAAAGGAAGGACCTAATACAGATATATTTTTCAATAAACATGGTAGAATTGAGGAAGCAAATACAGCATTATTACCAGTGCAGGTTAAAAATATATTACAATTAAAAGCATGCATTAAAGGAGGTTACTGCTCCTTTAACCCACGGCCAGCTCAAATTGCTGCAGAATTTTTAAAATATTTAAATGCTAAACCAAATAAGAATAAATTCACTGTGATGACTAAATGAATCGTAGACATGATACTAAAGAATTAAAAGGTGACACGTCTAACATTTGTTTCATTTAAAGGGCATTCACATAAAAAAGGAAGTCACAAGGGAAAACAAAATGTGATTGTTCTGTCAAGGGCAACGGTTTCTCAAAAAATCCAATCAGGCCAAGTCAATCATGTTAAATGAAAGTGATAATTAACTTGATAACCAATGCACTCTGAATAAAAAGTGACCTACAATGGGGTTATGCAGTCACGTGGGTTTCAAACTTTTCCCTTTACCATGACAGATAATAAATAGCTTATTTTAAACATCTGCTCCTTAATAACAGGGGACTCACGCCATGAAACAGTAATGGACTTTCAATCCCCCGAGGAGTGCTCGAAACAAAACAGAGGCGAGAAATATGTGTTAAATGGCTCTTTTAGAAGTTCTCTGTTAGTATGTCAAATGGGTCTCTGCACAATTTCTTTTTCATATGTGCATATAATATGCCTAGATAAATACATGGACAAGTTACTGCTCAAAACCCACCCAAATTTTGGATGGGAAATTACTGTTAATAGTTTTAGTTTTAGATTGTGTTTGATACTTTTTACAATCACTTAGGGGCACATTTACTAAGGGTCGAATATCGAGGGTTAATTAACCCTTGATATTCGACCATCGAAGAAAAAACCTTCGACTTCGAATATCGAAATCGAAGGATTTACCGCATTTACTTCGATCGAACGATAGAAGGAAAAAACGTTCAATCGAAAGATTATTTAGTAAATCCTTCACTCAAGCTTAGTAAATGTGCCCCTTAATATTCTTAGCACTGGATAAAGAATACTGCAATGCCAGATAAGAAGTTCCATGAAGGGCGACACTGTAACAAGAAAAGGTAAATGTGCTATGCTTCAGCTGCTTTAAGCTCTCTTTCATTACAGCCAATCAAAAAGCACAGAACAGTTATTCCCAAACTGTGAGGCTGCACCAGCATAGAATAATAGCTCCTTGTATATGTACATCTTAAACATTTGTCTGCTGTCTGTACTAGCTATACTAATTATGAACGAGTCAGGTCGACAAAAAGTCAACCTGCAACCTAACCTGCCTGTTCCCAATCCACACCCCACCCTAACCCGCCCGGCACTTATATTTATAGACCTGTGCCCGACCTCCCATCTTTGAATTCACAAAAGTGGATGGGACAGGGCAGGCATGTGCCCAACGCTGCTGGATAAAGAAGCCAGCATAGGAAGGTCGTGGGCAGGGAGAACAAAAGGAAGAGCTCAAACCAAACCCACCTGTAACCTGCAGACTGTGTGCAGGCTCACGGGTCCAGCTGGTTTGAGGCCGGCCCACACATAACTAATACAAATGTAATGTTGCCAACTTATTCTTTTTGCATTCTACTGACATCGAAAAGAAAAGGTAATTTTACATATTCTAATACAGCCATGGGATCTATTATCCAGAATTCTTGGAACTTTTATTTTGGATCATTATACCGTAAGTCTGATAAAAAAAAAATTCAGACAAGAAATAAAGTCAATAGGATTGTTTTGCTAGGAATATGGATCCATGCAGCTACTTACCATCAAGTACAAGGTACTACAGGTTAGGGATCTGGAATGCTTGGGCCTGGGGCTTCAAGAAGCACCTTGTATTAAGCCTAGTATAAAATCAATAATAATCAATCCCTTTACGCTAATGCCCACAAATTTGGTCCTTATCTGATGGGACTTTAACTTGTACCACTGATATTTGGCATGTCTGGAATAGGCAACATGGCAGCTTTTATCAGGCTGTGTATCACCACCTCTAGAAAGGAGTAGGATTTACGAAAACAATAATAGATAAATCATGACCCATAACTTGCTCCTAAATTGGTGTTCAGGTAAGAAAAGACTAAAAATACTATTTCATATCTTATAGTAATTCCTGCTGTGGCCTATCTGACTGTGATTTGCACAAAATCAGCCTGCGCATAATGCACCTGCTCCAGGAAAAGACTTTTATTTCTAGCTCCGCAGCATGACAGGTTTTCACACATTAAGACACCACAGTGTAAAATGATAGGCCTCGGTGCTCATTTTCCTGAAAGCATCTTTACTTTTTGCTACATCTCAAAGCCTCCAGTCCATTAGGGAGAATGAAAGAAGATTGTATTAGCACTGGTCTGTTCCCAGGGACTATAAAATAACGTATCTGTAGCTGAAACATATATAAAATTCAGAAAGTAAAGGGAATAAATGCTTTCAACTGTGACATTTCGGGTTTTTTTTATTCCTGGATCTGTTTTTAACACTGATAAAGTAAATCATTTAAATAAACTATTGCTGGAAGTCGAAAGCTCCATCTTCCCACACTGAACTGTTACAATAATGCATTCACTGGGTATACTTTTTTAAAGATATTTTAAAGCAATGGCACCTATAGCAAGCAATTCCAGGTGTATAGTTGCTTATCGGGTTTATAAAACTTAGTTGTTATTCAGAATTGGAAAGCCATTGTAAATGTAGCTGTATTATACATAATTGCAACTAACTTTACATTTATTTTCCATATTGCTATGTCATTTCGTTTCAAATTGTTCAGCACACCAGCTCATTTTTATAACATTCATTCCCAATCATGTGCAATGTTGCAACATGTCAATGCCCACATTTAAGATGAACTATCACATCACAGAAATAATATTGTACCTTCTCATTTGGGTACCATAAATAGGACTGCTCAAGCTTGCCATACAAAGGCTGATATAAGTTTCTGACCCATCGACTTCTTACAAAGTTGGCATCTTATTTGCCTGTGTATAGAGTCAAATGATTACCTTCCTGCATGGCATAGATATTGATCAGGAAAACTGGAAATTCCCAACAGGACAAATTTGCATTGGGTCATGGATACAGTGCTCCATGGGCAACATTGCCAATGACGGTATATTCTAATGTTTTACACAGCATGATAAATAGGCCCCTAGTGTATTGTGTTGCCCATCTCAAGCATATTAAACAATAATAGAAATTAGTATTAGCAATACTATCCTATTATACAAAGAGAGTATTGGGTTGTGCACCCATAAACACATTAAATCAAAAGTGTGTGGGTACTGATACAACTACATTATATACAGTAGGAAGCAGTGATTGCACCCTAGGCCCATTATATACAGTGACATATTACATAGGAACTTAGGTTGAAAAAAAAAAAAAGATGCTTCAAGTGTTAGTTGATTCAAAGGATGAAGTGGGTACAACAAATCATTTATATACAGGGATAGGCAGTGGGCACCGACCCCACAGAACAGTGGGTACTCATATGCTAGGCACAATTTACAGAAGCATAACTAGAGGGGGGCGGGCCCTGGTGCAGGACGCGCAGCCGGGCCCCCGCCCCCCTCCGTACACCCGGAAACTGTCCGGGAATGTGCGCTGCACAGCTTGTTGTTTTTATAGTTGGTAATGCAGGCGTAATTATAAGGGTGCAAACTGCCAGGGGAACAGGAGACCTGTGGATTTCACATTAAAGAGAATGGTTAATGCTGCTACAAGTGGGGCAGAAACATGCTTAGGATCAATTAAGGCATTCTCTGTAGCACTAAGAGTTTTGGGGGGAGTGTGGGGAATTACCTCCTGGGTGAGCAGCCTGCTGTATAAATCTTATAGGAATTCTATCCACTCTTCCAGCACTCCCTAAAATTCCTTCTCCCCACTGCTGAAGTCCTCAAGGTTAAAAACCCAGTACAGTCTCTCTGGATTGAGATTACAGTAGAACCCCCATTTTACATAGCCTGATTTTAAGTTTTCCCTCATTTTACATTGTTGTTTTGTGGTCCCACATATATATTATGCATAATACATTTCCCTGATTTTACATTTTCCTGGATTTTACACCATTTTATTCTGGTCCCCTTAAAAACGTAAAATGGGGGTTCTACTGTATCTCGAGGGAGGTTCAAAGTTCCCCCTCTAGCCAATTGGATTTCAGCTATATCAGGACGTATAGTGCCAGATGTAGTGAATCTCAGCCTGTGGAGAAATAAAGGCAGAGAATCACTTCTCAATTCTCACTTCTTGCCTGCAACTGGATACTTTGCCTCGATTTGGCGGATTTTGGTTGCCGAAACTGAGAGTTTGTATTTCAGCACCTAAATCCGCCACGTCTTTCTGCACCAAAGCCAAGGAAATGTATCCGGGTGCAGGCATATCAAACAGTGAAGGAGCAGTGGATTCTTTGTCTGTGAATCCTATCTGATACAAGCCTAAATTCTGAGTAGAAAATCAGCAGAGTGGATGTTTGCAATCAAGTTAGAATATCTTACAGTTTCAAGACACTCATCAGTAAGCATCAGTAAGCAGAGTTTTTTTAACCTAATTTTTTTGTTTTTAATGTGGCAGATAAGTTTGTGAAGGCATAGCCTCCCCTAGCCTTAATAAAAATATTTTTTTGTAGTGCAAGTGCTTCATTTTGTACCCATTCAAGTTCCAGCACCTGCCCATTGTGAATGAGCTCTTCTGTATGAAATGCACTGGATTACCAATGATTATACAGAATACATAATTTCAGCCCTTGCATTGCAAAAAAGATAAGCTATTTATTTAGCAGGCTGCATGAGCCAACGTTAATGTGACAATATGAAGAGGTAGCCTATTACCATAAAAGTTTTTTTTTTGTTGTGGCTTGTGTTGAGATTTGGCAGACAGGTTAGATACATATAATAAGAGGGTAAAGACTGAAATACAGTAATTCTGTCACCACCATACATAGTACAACAATAATTAGAAAGCAAAGTTCAAATCTGAAATTGCTTCTGTCATATTATCAGTAACATTCTACTGTTTATACTGAAACCATAGGTAACACAATACCTTTGCTGGGATAATACAGATCTTCAAGGAATATTGGCTAGCTAGACATATCATGCACTTCAAAGCCAAGGTAGCTCACCTGGCTGTTTTATTTGTGCTCAGTTAATGTCACATTTTGCACATCTTTCTGCAGGTATAAGTTTCCATTTCCAGGCGCTCACATTATTCTTTTGATGAGGGTATCAATCTTACCACGCTGTCTCAAAGATAAAGATGTGGCATCATCAACAGGAAATTGGATATTTCTTCAATTATTCTGTGCTCCAGAACACTGCAGGGCTTTTAGGTTACAGTTATTATCTTGGGGAACACTTGACCTCAAGAGGCTGCTGCACAAGCTTCGATTGGCAGAACAGTGGCAAAAAAGAACAGCAAAGCCATTTGAACAGTCTCTGTTGTTTACTTTTTTAGAGGGTTTATATAAAAATATATATAATATAATATAAATAAAATCAGGGTTGTAAATAAAAAATAAAACATAGCTTTCCATGTATATGATGCATAAAAAACTGAATCTAGGTCAGAAGTAGATTGATTTAAAGAGGTTTAAGGAGCCTCCATATATAAATATATACTATATATAGGTAAGACTGATTAGAGACAATATAGCAATATAATACACAAAAGCCATGAATATCCTGTAAATGATATCCTTATAAACGGTGAGTTCTTCTGATGTCATCAGTTATAAACAGTGAGTTCTGATGTCATTTCTGTCACATGACTCACTAAAACTTGTGTATTATAATAAAGTACCCCCAGTTGCAAAATATGAGGATATGAGAAGTTACCTCGGAGTTTCTTGACCTTTACATGGTCATGAAACTCTTCGGTAACTTATAATATTCTTATAATTTACAACAGGGGGTACTTTATTCACTATATACACCCATCCTATCACTTTCCTTAGGTACTGATATATTTTTCATGATCCTTCCACGGCAAACACGTTAATAAATCAATAAGTAAATAAATAAGGTAAAATGGTAAAAATGTGTTGGTCCTTATCAATGTAACACTTTGTGCAATTGGATCTTTGACTTTCTGTCAGAGAGGCCTCAGTCTGTTCGTATCGGCAACAAGGTTTCCAGCACCATCAGATTGAGCACAGGAGCTCCTCAAGGATGTGTTCTCAGCCTGTTGTTGTACACATTGCTGACACATGACTGCATAGCGAGACACAGCTCGAACCACATCATCAAGTTCGCCGATGACACAACTGTGGTGGGGCTCATCAACCACAACGACGAGTCGGCGTACAGAGATGAGGTTCAGCAGCTGGCAGTCTGGTGCAGTGAGAACAACCTGTCACTGAATGTAGATAAAACGAAAGCGATGATCGTCGACTTCAGGAGAACGCTCCCTGTTCACACACCACTCAACATCAACGGCTCCACAGTAGAGACAGTAAAGAACACCAAATTCCTGGGAGTCCACATCTCTGATGACCTCACCTGGACCACCAACACCGCCACCATTACCAAAAAGGCTCAGCAGCGTCTTCACTTCCTAAGACAACTGAAACGGGGCAGCCTTCCGCCTCCAACCCTCACAGTGTTCTACAGGGGCACAATAGAGAGCGTCCTGACGAGCTGCATCTCCATCTGGTACAGTAGTGCCAGCTCTGCTGACCGGAAAAGTCTAGAGCGGACTGTCAGAGCAGCTGGCAACATCATTGGAGTGGCTCTTCCATCACTGCAGGACATCTTCCACAAGCGTTGTGTAAGAAAGGCCTCCTGCATTGCACTGGACTCCACACACCCCTCACATGGACTGTTCACGCTGCTCCCATCCGGCAGACGCTTTCGCAGTATTAAAGCCCGAACAACCAGGCTGCGTGAAAGCTTTTTTCCACGAGCGATCAGACTCCTCAACTCACTGCCTGCCCTCCCACTACATTCCAGACACACCTCAACTGTGAACTTAACTTTGTGAACCGTTAATTTATTTGCACAGTTCTAAAGGTTTACACATGTATATACCCAATTTCTGCCAATATATTGCACATTTCATTTTTACATATTTATTGTGTATTTTTAAGTGCCTTTTTGTGATATGTACTAGCTGGAGCCACGTCGTCTCGTCTCACTGTATATTTGTAGACTGCTGAGATGACAATAAAGTTTACTTTGACTTTGATGTCACTTAAGTCACATGGTTCTTTATAAGTACAGGTATAGGACATATTATCTTGAATGTATGAGGTTTCCTGAATAAGGGAGCTTTCTGTTATTTGGATCACCGTACCTTAAAGGGGTTGTTCACCTTACAAACACTTTTGCCGCAAATTCGCACCTGGCGAATAAATTTGCCCATCACTAGTTACAATTTGCTACATTAGTTGATACATTTCTCAGCAGCATTTGTGGAATATTAGCAACTATTGTATCAATTCTAACAACTGCCTGTAATGAAACTCAGTAGTGATGTGCGGGTCGAGAATTTCTCAACCCGCACTCGACCCTAGCCCGTCCCTTCCAATCCGCACCCGGCCCGCTGCTGCTCCTCTATTTATAGACCCGCACCCGCCGTGCAGTGACGTAACAAAAGGGGCGGGAAAGGTGCAAGTCTCCTTTTTTGTGTAGGAGTCAGCCCGAACCCGCCCGACCAATGAATTTTGGGCCTGGCCCGCACATCACTAAAACTCAGGGATTCTGCTCGGCAGGGACACAGATATCAACTAATATATCAATTTAGAACAGTTTACAGAGTCGACGACCCCCCCCACCCGCTGCTTTAGAAGATGAAAAATTACACTTTACACTTCAATATCATAAAAACGGTCACACATAGAAAATAGAAAGTAAATGGAAAAAGTCTTTATTTCTGGTAAACTATCTGAAACCAACTGAACTGAAAAAAAGTGTTGAAAGGTGAACAACCCCTTTAAGTCTGCTAGAAATCTCAACTTTAAATAAACCCAATAGAGTTGTTTTGCCACCAATATTACCGTATATACTCGAGTATAAGCCGACCCGAGTATAAGCCGAGGTACCTAATTTTACCTAAGAAAACTGGGAAAACTTATTGACTCTAGTATTAGCCTAGACACAACTACAGCCCTGTCTCCCAGCAGCACACATTCTGTCAAAGCGATCAACCGGACTTCTTTGCAAAGTTGATGGTGACAGAGAATTGCCAAACGGATTACTGTGTGCATTGTCCCACTGTCCCACTACCATGTGCAGAGGGTGCTGTGTTATTGCCATCACTGTTAATCTTTCGTATAACCAACAGAGGGCGCTGTGTGATATTGCCATCACTGTTAATCCTTCATATAACCAACAGAGGGCACTGTATGATATTGCAGTCACTGTTATTCTTTCATATAACCAACAGATGGCGCTGTGTGATATTGCAGTCACTGTTATTCTTTCATTTAACCAACAGAGGGCGCACTGTTATGCTTTCATATAACCAACAGAGGGCATTGTGGGATATTGCAGTCTCTCCCCAAGTGAACTGTTGGTATAGGAATGATTAAAAGTGACTGCAATCTCAGCTACTGCCCGCTGACCCGAGTATAAGCCGAGGTAGACTTTTTTAGCACATTTTGGATGCTGAAAAACTCGGCTTATACTCGAGTATATACAGTAATTCATGTAAATTAGTTGCCATCAAGTATAATCTATTATTACAGAGAATATGGAAATATTTTCTTTTTTTAAAAAATTGCATTATTTGCTTAAAATGATAATTCAGAGCTTTCTGAATACTGTGAATGGAATGGAATGTAAAATGTGGTTGAAAAGTTCCTTTGCGTTTGGTGCCCTGTACAAGGCAATCCGCCTCCCTTTAGCTTCTGTACATTAAACAAACTGGAAACTTGAATATTCTTGTATTTGAAAGTACAAGTAAGGGTTTTGTTATCTGGAAACCCGTTATACAGACAGTTTTGAATTATAGGAAGGCCAGGTAAGGGTTTTGGTATCTGGAAACCCGTTATGCAGACAGCTTTGAATTATAGGAAGGCCATCTCCCATAGATTCCATTTTCATTAAATAGTTAAAATTTTAAAAATGACTATTTTTTTGTATTAATAAAAGAGTACCTTGTAATTGTAAACTTGTAAACTAAGATATAATGAATCATTTTTGGAGGCAAGACAATCCTACTGGATCTAATTATATTTAAATATTTAGTAGACAGGTCATGGAGGTCCAAATTACGGAAAGGCTCCTTATCCCGAAAACCCAAGGTTCCATCTGCAACATTATATTATAATATTATTTAAAGCACATATTATTTAGAGGACATTTGAATATTACTCAGACATTATAACCAACATTCCTTCTAAGCTATATTAAAAATGAAATAAATAAAAATAAATTTAAAGTTAGGCAGCAAAAATTTTACTTTTTTAAAACAAAAATGGGGAAAATTAGATTTCTTAAAAACTGCAATTGTGGCAAAACATGAAAATGAATAAATCTTCCCTATAATTTATAACTTATTCAGACCCACAACACCTCTGCCTACACAAAAGTCTTTTTATTTTTACTACACACACAGGATTATATGTGTGCACAAATATGATTACAAGAATACTTCTAGCCAGAATAAGGGTCATAAGTCATATTGTTCAATAGAGTACATAGATCAAAAGACATGAGCAGGTAAATCATGCGCTTTTAGAGGTCAGACAAGGTAAAAGTCATAATGCTACGGGGACTTATCAGTCTTCCTGTGTTTGATGTGGAACACTAAGGGAATGTGATACTGGGGGTGGTTTCTGTTGATTCACCTGTCATTCACCTGTCATACTGAGGATACCTAGGCAATCATTTTTAGTACTCACTGCAGTGGCTTTTCACAGCCTTAAATATTGCAGGCACTTGGATTTTTGATGGTTAAATTCTACAAATATACCTTCAGAATGAAATGACAAAAAAAGGAATATCTGATGAGATTATACACTGAGCTGCTTTTATAAAATAAAAATACGACTATTTTTCTGTACAGAGCATCCAGCACACAATTTATCAGATAATGAACAGTACCAATAGAGCTGAGAAAAATATATTCCACTTACTGTATCTCCAGGAGTGAATCTGCCATGTTAACATAAAAACACAAGCCACAGGCAATGGAACAGAACATTAACATGGTGATTTTATTTGCCATGAGTTTATGATGTAGTTTACTGGACACATTACGTTCTTACAGTCTGTTTTAAGACTATTATAAATTTGAAATATGCAGATGAATGTTTAGTTGAATTTCTTTTCTTCGGAGACACTCACAGCACTTTAAACTGTCCGGGGGAATTACCCCATTAAAAAAGTTCAGGTGAGTTATATAGTCTGCTTTAAAGTAAGCATGCATTCAGTCATGTGCCCTATAAGGGGAGATGTATACAGCAGTTTTGGCAAATCATATATAGGGGACACATCCACATCCTTCAGACACATCCTTCTCCTGTTTTTCGGTCTGTGACCTCATCCAGCCCAGTTACAGGCTGGAAAGCAATCTGATTAGCTGGGTACCCCAGTGCATCATTGGGTGAGAGGGAGTGCCTGACTTTGGAGCCATTTGTACAGGGTCTCCAACAGAGCTTAACAGGGGTTGTATGCTGAAACATCCAGCTAGACCAAGTTTGTGACTGTCCAGTGTAGAGAAGCTGCTGCAACTCTGGAAGTACAGAGAGAGCTCATCCTGTTCCCTGCCAAGCTGCTAAGACTCAGGAGGTGAAAGGTGCCACTGGTGAGATTGATCCTGCTGCAGAGCTCCCTGTAATCTTCAATGTGACTGCCTCTGAGAGCACCCCAGCGAGTGAGCCACCCAAGGGAGGATACTGGCAAGGATACAAAGTGGGCCCCAATTTCAGGACAGGTCTTGTGCATTTACCTGCTACATGGGAGTGGCTGCTAAGTTCCAAAGGAAGAGGTACTTTTGGAAAAGGTAGCGCTACCTGGGGTATAAGAGCTCTGGGGAAGGAACATTCTATTTGAACTGAACTGTGTGGTTATTAACCCCTTCCAGAGGATTGGGACTTTGATAATAAAAAGTACTGTGTTGGAGAAACAGTCAGGTACCTAATAGTGATGATATTTAGGTTCCACGTGTCCCCAGGGCAGGAGTGCATTGTGTATTAGATTGCCCAAGTTCTTTCACTACTGTTTTATATAAAGTTTATATCTATTTCATTTGCAACTGTGTGTTTTATTTTTCCTAGTGGAACCCCCCTGAGGTGTACTCCTCAGTGTTCCATAGGTGGAAGCACTGCGCTGTAAATCCTAGTTCCCAGTACTTTTCATACGCAAAAAAGACTCATGGCCCCTGGATTGCCATGGGTTAAATGCTATTTAAAGAGACAGTAATCAAATTAGGGTTACATATGATTTAGTTAAAACCTCAAAAAGTCCTAAGGGGGTAATAAACTATTCCCTATGAGCCCAGCATAGTTGCAGTTGTCAGAAGAAGATGGTAGCAGTGTCAAGAGCATGGAAGCAGAAGGAATGTATGTTGATGGGAGTTTTCAGGCAACTGCAGTAAAAGACCCCAACATTCCTTTTTGTACTTACATAGGGAAGTGTTATCAAATGTGCTTGAAAGGGAAACTCAATGCTTGCAATTTACTTAATGTTATTACCCATTTATTCTTGGATACAAATATAAAATATCATAAATGCGAATGTCATGTATTTTCTTAACAGCTTGATTACACATATCGATAGAACTAGCCAAGCATATGGAATGTAGCTACCCCAAAATATAAATACAGGTATGGGATCCGTTATCTGGAAACCCATTACCCAGAAAGCTTCGAATTAGGAAAAGGCTGTCTCCCATAGACTGCATTTCATCCAAATAATCCACGTTTTTAAAAATGATTTCCTTTTTCTCTGTAATAATAAAACAGTACTTGTACTTGATCCAAACTAATATATAATTACTCTTTATTGGAAACAAAACCATCCTATTGGGTTTATTTAATATTTACTTGATTTTCTAGTATACCGAAGGTATGAAGATCCATACAGCCTCATACGTGGCATACTAGTTATGAACACAAATATCACCCATAGATAACAAAGACATTATTGGAGCACAAAAATAGCTAATATCATTAAATAATACACTTCAAATGCATCCAATAGGATAAAAATATCCAGATCCATTTAGACCACGGTTCTCAAAAATCTATTCTTCCCCCCAAACACATACACTTTCCTTCCTCCCATGGAATATTTAGTTCCCTTCCTGTGATCCTTTATGAATGCCCTTGTTATACAGTGTAAATGTTACATGGCTCTAGAGATCATTATTTCTCTTATTTATTATTTGTATTGGTTTGTATCATAAAGTACATAGGCCCGATTGTAATGCAAGACACAGAATGCTTGGATATGGTTTACATTTGTTTGTTTTTTTGTGATTCTCCAATTACAATAATGTGCTTCATCGCAGGAAGGATTTTAAACTCCAACCATTACTTCTAACATATAAAATAGCTTGCATTGCCTTTCACTTACCAGCCTTTTAATGACCCTTAGTAGTAGTTTTTGCTGTGTAGGCTCTCTCTTTGATAGCAGAACTTGAGCAAAGCTTTCCATATTATCTGGGGACATACTGTCCTGGTTGTCTCCTCCATATAATTGGACCATCAGTTTCAAGCATTGGGATGTGTTTTCATATATATCAAGATCTTCAGATGGAAGCTAAAAGAAAAGAAGGCATTCCTTAATCCTTATTTTAGGAGCACATTGTCAAATATTTAGCACAGTTCAATAACAGATAGAAGTCTATCGGCACATAAGGTGAATTGTTGTGGACTAGGGCATAACTACACAGGAAGCAGACCCTGCGGCTGCAGGGGGGCCAAAGAGGTATAAGGGCCCGATGAGGCCCTAATTCTTATACAACGGTCAACCTCTGGACATTGTGGGGGCCTGAAAAAGGTGTGGGCCCAATAATATCTTTTTATGCCACTGTAGTAGACTTTTACTAAATCTGTTTCACACACAGTCTTTATAAACGTTTTTGTACAGTTGTATACTGTATACATTTGAAATCCTTATCCTAACCTAATTTTTTTGGTTGCAAACAATACATTCATGTTCTGAGCCATTGATAAATTTGCCCAGCTCTAAAGCTCTAAGCCAGATTGGCTCATTTGTCAAGGTTGCCAAACAAACAGATCTGGGCACTGATTTGGCCATCTACATGGAGCACCTAATGAGGCTGATCTGTTTATTGGCCCTGGGAATCAGATCATACACTGGGGACTACAGAGGCCTGCTGGCAGGGCAGCCATCAGGGGGGACAGGGGGGAGAGTTGTAGGGGGCCCGAGGGTAATGGGGGCCCGGCCATGACACACTTACTTGAATAGCTGCGCCCCCCCATCTTTCTGAGAGCTGCTGACGTTTGAGGGGCCCTGGCCACCAATTTTCTTATAATGAGGGGGGGGGCAGCCCAGGGGGCCCAGGAAATTTTGTCGTATGGGGCCCTGCGATTTCTGATGGCGGCCCTGCGATTTCTGATGGCGGCCCTGCCTGCTGGACAAGTACCACATCAATGTGGTGATGCACTCTTCATCTGACGGGATTTTTAGGGCCCTATACAAAGGATAATAAACTGCTGCAGACTCGTTCTGGAGACTGGAGGAACCAACAATTATGACTTTGTAGTTGTCAAGTTTATAGTAGAAATATCGGTTTGAAGATGCACACCTACAAAACATAGGGCAGGGGGGTGCCATGGATGTCACTGCCTGCAGATATGGAGTGCTTTCTCTTCTGGTGTTTATCTTCTGGCAAAGAAAACACTAAGGGGGCCAACCCAAATCCATCCTCACCCAAGCCAAGCAGGACCCAGGCTGGCCACAATGATTTTTAAATCCATCTTTGATGTCACGATGGTATCAACAGAGGGGGAAAGGCTTTAACAACTCAACTACAAGAGCTCCTACATGGGTTAACTATGTACAGTTATTTGCAGAATGTAAAACCATAGAGAACAGACAACATCCGCTATAGGACAGACTACAAAGCTCAACAGGTTTACTACATATAATACATGATTTAAACTTTTATCTAGAACTTTCTCTAATGAATATATGTGGTTTGATTTTTTTCTGAAAAATTAAGTAATGCATATCAATTGTTAATTCATGTTCATTCAGCATGCAAATGAATGTAGTTTGCATTTATTTACTGCATAAAAATAATTACAAATTCTACACATTACAAGTGCCTATGCACTGCATTTATTTTTTTTTAGATACAATTGTATATAAACAAACAAAATAAAAGGGCCATTATTACCAATACCAGTGACATTGTGTCAGTCTCTGTCTGCAGCAGAGAATTTGCCTGCTGTGCTGATACGCTCTGCCAGCTTTGGTAAATCCACAAAAATAGCAAAGATACCGCACATTTGAAGACGTGGATAGAGAAAGTCACACAGTGCACCAACAAGAGAAATGATTTTGCTGCTACAGCAACTGCTCAGCGTGTCCACACGTTTGCAAGCTGTCAGTTTGTCATTATTTCTAAAATATCATTTCACAAGTGAAATGGCAAAAATACAAATGGAAAAAAATGCTATTTGTTTTATGAATGACTGCAGCACATGGTTGCTTTTAGCATTATTAAAAGAAGCTTTTTCTTTCTACGTCTGATGCCTAACATTACAGTACTGCATATAAAGCATATTGCACTGATTTACAACCCTCCCTTTGAAACTTTCTCTTTGTCTGCCTAGTAATAATCTTAAAATAGCAATCAAAGGGTAAGAAGAAATACTACATTTGGGCAAGATTAACAACTACCAGTAAATTATAATGAGTAGGCAATCCATTCAGTAATGACTAATACATTTGCTAATTAATTTAGTACGAGTACTATTCACAGCAGTACTAACAGTATTGCTTATTTACAGTGTTTTGGGCATGTGACTTATGCTCTCTATAATACAATTAGGCAAATCTGATGATAAGAAATGTTTTCTTGCTTTGCAAATGTCTTGCTTGGCTGTGTCATTTTATAAATAACATTTCTAATACCTAATACTATCGTAGCTGTAACAATGCAGTTTTATTTGCAAAACTGGGAAACCTGTAGCCATTTCGTATTGGTGGATTAAAGGGCTCAAATTATCAGCCCTAACCAGCATGTTTTTACCTCAAATGCAGTGTATTTATCCTTGGATTCCACTGTGATAGCTGATGAGCACAAAACAGAGTGTGCCACAACTTGTGCGAAATCTACGAAACAGGCCGAAATCCTCTGGAAGCAGTGTTGCAGGTTTTACATTACGTATGTGTGAATATCATCACCAGTGGTATAGAGATGCCGAGTGTGCAGGAGCAACACAAAGTATTACCTCTTCTAGGCAGGTGTTAATTTGCTTCTGCAGGACTGATAATCTGTGTGCAGTTAATCAACATAGGCCGACCCTTTGGAATTATGCTAGGCACAAGCTGCAAGAAGCATGCATAGGAGCAGGTGCCTATACACAGGTGTTCTGACTGCGATTGCATCATAATGCTTGTTATTCACTACTCATCACTTCACTCTGACATCAAAGGAGAAGATGCACGACCTATGTTTAGCAACCAAAAATGGGCAGTGGCACATTCCATACCCTTAGTTAGGGGTCTGGGACTACTGGTTCCTGTGTGTTGTGAATTTGGGAACCCCTAGTCGTTTGTCCATGCTATATCCCCAACCAGGGATATGAGAACAGAAGTATACACCATGTTTGAATATAATTAAAGAGCATTTTATTCTCAACCGAGGCTTCATGTATACAATGAAAGGCTCTCCTGATGCACATAGCTGTGTGATGTTCCCATGCCCCACATATGTGCTGAACAAGAGGCAAAAACAAGCAGCAGTAGATAACTGTATTCAAATGTAGGGTAATGCGGTGCCCATGGATATCTTGAAAGACACTTATGCAATAACTTACAGTCCCAGTCTAGTTAACCAAGTTTTACTTGTCGTTACTTGATTGGAAAGACTTTTGCCCATGTTACAATAAATTTCTGACATCCAAATTAGGGTTTTTTTTGGTTAGTATGCATGCAGGTTTTACTAAGTTTATAGTTTCAGTCTTAGTTAATCCATTGTTGCGCCAGGTTGACTATTACAACTCCCACTGTCATCTTCTATAAGCTTTCCATGGTTTTGCCTGATGCCAATGGAGTGGGGTCAGTAATGAAATACTCTGGCCATTGCAGTGGAACAACCTCCTAACATCATTGCTAGTACAGTTTTAACAAAAATAATACAACTACAAAGCACTTGAGAAACAGACTGACCAGTTTATGACAGAAAAAGTCAAGGTGGCTGTTTACTTTGAAGGAATTGTTCAGCGTAAAAATAAAAAATGGGTAAATAGAGAGGCTGTACAACATAAGAAAAATGTATCTTATATAGTTAGTTAGCCAAAAATGTAATGTATAAAGGCTGGAGTGACTGGATGTCTAACATAATAGCCAGAACACTACTTCCTGCTTTTCAGCTCTCTTGGTTTCCACTGATTGGTTACCAGGTAATAACCAATCAGTGACTTGAGGGGAGGTCACATGAGTCATAACTGTTGCTTTTGAATCTGAGCTGAATGAGGAGGATCAATTGCAAACTTGCTGAACAGATATGTCCCATGTGGCCCCCCTTCAAGTCGCTGACTAACTCAGAGTTAGAGAGCTGAAAAGTGAAAAAAAGTGGTGATCTGGCTATTACGTTAGACATCCAGTCACTCCAGCCTTTATATATTAAATTTTTGGCTATGTTAGAAACATTTTTTATTTTTCACCGCTTTTATTTTTTCACTGAACTGTTCCTTTAAGCTGTGATTAGACTTAAGCACCACTGCTAATATGCAGCTATGGCTGTGGCATCATACAGTGCCTGCTGATTATATTAAATAACTCCTAGACTCTACACACAGACAATATACCAACTATGCTACTATATGCAACTATGAGGTATGCCCTGCGTGCAGCACAAGAAGCAAGTAAATTTGAAATAATTATGCTTTTTAATGGGCTCCCCTGAAAACGGATATACGGACACAAACGGACATAGACTGTATAAACTGAGTTGTCCAGGTTTCACATCCAACAACTTTCAGTCTGTGTTTATAAAGTTATAGAGATACACCAAATTTAATCACCAAATTTAATATTTTGAGATCTTTACTAGTTAGTCAAACCAAATCACAATCCTAAATGTCATATGACTGCTGGGTTGTATCTTTATTGTAAAGAAACATTCCAATGATGATCCACATCAGAACTGTGCATGCATGTTTTAATAGATGTTAGCATGATGCATTTTTTGAATTTTCTTAAAGGGATCCTGTCATCGGAAAACATGTTTTTTTCAAAACGCATCAGTTAATAGTGCTACTCCAGCAGAATTCTGCACTGAAATCCACTTCTCAAAAGAGCAATTTTTGCTCTTATATTCAATTTTGAAATCTGACATGGGGCTCGACATTTTGTCAATTTCCCAGCTGCCCCTGGTCATGTGACTTGTGCCTGCACTTTAGGAGAGAAATGCTTTCTGGCAGGCTGCTGTTTTTCCTTCTCAATGTAAGTGAATGTGTCTCAGTGAGACATGGGTTTTTACTATTGAGTGCTGTTCTTAGATCTACCAGGCAGCTGTTATCTTGTGTTAGGGAGCTGCTATCTGGTTACCTTCCCATTGTTCTTTTGTTTGGCTGCTGGGAGGGAAAGGGAGGGGGTGATATCACTCCAACTTGCAGTACAGCAGTAAAGAGTGATTGAAGTTTATCAGAGCACAAGTCACATGACTTGGGGCAGCTGGGAAATTGACAATATGTCTAGCCCCATGTCAGATTTCAAAATTGAATATAAAAAAAATCTGTTTGCTCTTTTGAGAAATGGATTTCAGTGCAGAATTCTGCTGGAGCAGCACTATTAACTGATTCATTTTGAAAAAAAAAAATTTTTCCCATGACAGTATCCCTTTAAACTGTAACATGCAAATGAGGTTTTAATTTTCTATTCAGCCAAATTTTGAGCGAAGGATTAGGTACTTGCTTTAAGGCATCCCCAATTAATTCCTAGAAATGTACATTTTCTTTCAAATCCAAGAAGTGAAAAGTTCTTCCATCAGAAGGTATATGCTGTCTATGTGACGCCAGCAAAGGAGTTGTAGTGTTAACACTGGTGTAACAAATAATGCTAGTGATATTCAAGTCACTATTCATGCAATGAAAACCACTATTAGAGTGGCATGAGCTCTTTGAAGCAGAAGTGACATTTTTTATCCTGTCATGGTTTTTAGGCCATTCTAATTTTAGAGTAACAATGAAACAGCCTGGAATATCCCCAGGGCACACTTGGTGCAGCACATTAATGAGGTTACACAAAATGCATGTTTAATAGAAAATGACATCTGTGTTGGTCAGGCCTGTAATACTGCCGCATTCCAGAGAAGGGAGTTCAGAAACAGATTTGATAAGGAGGCTATGGGGAACGGGCTTAACTGTTACAATATCATTAGTTATTTATACCCTCAGTGTTCTGGGCATAACAATTTAATAGGGAAAATTTCCTATACAGAGCACACATGCACACAGAGAATGAATGTGCCGGAATGTTGGCAGGAAGGTTAATGAGGTGAATGTTATCGCTTGTCATTGAGGCCCGGGAAAGCATGCAACAAAGGCCCATTTCTGTCAAAGTTTCTTGAAAGGTTGTAGTGTTAGGGCTTTAATTGATGATATGAGAAATGTTCTTGCACGAGTCATCTTAACATTTTGGTGTCCAGAATCTTTGCATTCATGTTATTATAAAAGGGCCGGTAAAGGGATAGGAAAACTTTGGCTAAGGCCCTATATTATGTCAAAATGTAGCAGGGATGCATAGTTTTAATCAGGGCAATGCACTGGTTAATAATGCTCCCATGCAGCACTGGGACGGGCCGTATTTACCCTACCGGCATTCAAGGGCATGTGTCTAGGGAGACAGCTTTAAGGGGGGAGACCTTGGGTGCTTTTATAGCAAAGAAAAGTTTTTCATTAAAAAGGAAAAATGTCTCCTAAGGTGGCCATAGACACACAGATCCTATCGTACGAATCGAGGATTCGTAACATTTTCAGATCATGTGTGTCGTATGCCGACATCTTTCGTCGGCGGACATCGGTCGTTTGGTCGATCGGTCAGGGTTGATTTTGACCCGACCGATCCCGCCGGAGTCCATTGCGCGTCGTAATCGGATCGTTCGGCCATACGGCTTACCCCCAATATAGCCATGCTCGTTAATGGCATATCGGGGAAAGATCCGCTCGTTTGACGATGTTGCCAAATGAGCAGATCTTTGCATCTATGGCCACCCCTATTGCTGCTAGTTATTTTCCTTTGAAATCTGGCAGCTGCAGGATGGGGGGATACTTTGTGCAGCACAGTGGATGGAAGTAACATCACTTCTGCCAACGTCATCACGCATGTACAGATTGGCACACAGAGTTCCAATGCAGTCCTAGGCATCGGACCTCTGTATAGTTCTGGTGCTGGTTTATAGAAATGGAGTGTTGGAAAATACTGAAATGATGGCAGGGTAAAAAAAGAGAAAAATCCCTCGACTGGTACCAAATTCTGGGGAAAAACTTCAGAGATTTTATACGTCAGGGAGTTTCTGATATAGTGGTGCCTACTATCACACACAACAAAAACATACATGCAGGTTAATGGTTTCTGAAAAAGCAGCCCACAATATGTTTAAATGCTATGAGGGAACTTGAACTGTAAGCTGCACTGGGGCAGGGACTGAATGATGTATTTGTAGTGTAAAGTGCTACAGAATATGCACTCTATAAAGAAAGTAGAATGATAATTACCCCTGTCTCCTCCCTTTAACTTGTGTAAGATATTCCCAATAGCTCCGGTATTAGTGTTTTCAAGCCACTCATGTCGTTGAATAATGCAAACTTTCTTTTTCCAAAAATAATTAAAAAGCAGTAAAGGCAGTTATGACCCTTATTCATTAAACTTGGTGCAACCTTCTAAATTGGAAACATAAGCTTTGACAAAGTATCCATTTAATGGAACTTCAGTGGTAATAAAGCAAGTCAAATGAAAGAAGATCAGTGTAATAGCTTACCATTAACTAAGAACACTAAAGTTCAGAGCTGTCAAGTTGTATAGTACAAAGAAAAAGACTTCTGCTCAGCAGAGTAAGAAAATTCACAGTACCAAATTATAAATGGATGGTTCAGAATGTACAAAAACTGTGTTCCATTTTCATTTTGTGTACAAATGCAATCTCTTAATTCTGTATAGATATGTAAAACCCTATGCAAAACAATCTGGCAGAAATGTGCAGTTTAAGCAGTTGTGAATAATGAATAATCTCTGATAAGTGCTGTGGAATATAGTGGTGCTATAAAAAGAGTTATACAGGTATAGGATCCAATATCCGGAAAATTGTTATCCTTGTTATCCAGAAGGATCCAAATGATGGAAAGGCCATCTTGTTTTATCCTAATACACATGTTTAAAAATTATTTCCTTTTTCTCTGCAATAATAAAACAGTACCTTGTACTTGATACAAACTAAAATATAATTAATCTTTACTGGAAACAAAACCAACCTATTGGATTTATATCATTATTATATTTATATATTGTTTTTAGTAGACTTAAGATATAAAGATCCAAATTACAGAAGATCTGTTATCTGGAAACCCCAGGTCCTGAGCATTTTGGACCATGGGTCCCATACCTGTAGCAGTAGTTTAACTTCAATAATGCATTTCTTGATCATTATTTCTGTAAAATACATCAGAGTTAAAATGCAACAAGGTCTTACCAGCTGAATAAGCAGGCTAATTAAGTCTGTCAGGGGTTGGTTGACAAGTAGAAGGTCCTCTGCAGTCTGGGTGTCCCCTCCTTGGCCCGACCTTTGAGCCTTTTTTTCAAAAAGAGACAGGAATAACAGATTTCAATTGTTAAAATACATTGAAAAATGAACCATAATTAAATTGTAAAAGTGCTTCCACAATCATGTTATCAATATTTTCTGTCTCTTGTATAATTCTCCTGGTAATATAATAGTTTTTGGTGCAAAATGGTTGATAAAAGCATTCAAAAATACTGTTAAAATAATTTTGAACTATAATCAGATGACTGGAGTCAGTTATGGCTGTAATCACATCCCTTTCCCCTTCATTCTTTTCTTCTGTATCCCTTCAATTTAATAAAAAGAAAACCTGTTATAAAAATAAATCTTTACTTCCTTGGGGCTTTAAGACAATTTTATTTGTAATCCTGCCATACTCCAATCCTGAAGTTATACTACTATTGGGCTTCTATAGAAAGTGGCCTTAGCAAACAGTTCTGACTGTGAGACTAGTTTTGTATTACAGGTATGGGATACGTTATCCAGAAACCTGTTATCCGGAAAGCTAAAAAAAAAAGTATTCTCCCATAGAATCCATTTTATCCAAATCTCATTTTTTTAGAATGATATCCCTTTTCTCTGTAATATATACAGGCCCGGACTGGCAATCTGTGGGTTCTGGCAAATGCCAGAGGGGCTGCTGTATGATGCCATAGAAAGTCACTATTTAGTGGCCTGGTTGAGGGCTGTTTGGGCCTCTATGTAATTAAAATGGCAGGGCCTATTTTGACTCCCAGTCCAGACCTGCTTGATACAAACTAAGATATAATTAATCCTTATTGGAAGCAAAACCAGCTTATTGGGTTTATTTAGGGGCAGATTTATCAAGGGTCGAATTTCGAAGTACAAAAAACTTCGAAATTCGACCATCAAATGAAAAAACATTGAATTCGAAATTTTTTCAACAAATTTGGCAATCCTGCGGTCGAATAAAAATCGTTCGATTTTTATCGATCGATCAAAGGATTTTTATTCGACCAAAAAAATGAAGTCGAAGTTTTTTTTTAAAGAGACAGTACTTCGATTATCAAATGGTCAATTAGTCGAACGATTTTTACTTTGAATCGTTCAAATCGCAGTCGAATATAGCCTATTCAATGGTCGAAGTACCCAAAAATTTACTTCAAAATTCAAACTTTTTTAAATTCGAACCATCACTCGAGCTTAGTAAATCTGCCCCTTAATGTTTACGTGATTTTCTAGAAGACTTAAGGTATGAAGATACAAATTACAGAAAGATCAGTTTGCTGAAAACTCCAGGTCCTGAGCATTCTGGATAACAAGTGGAAAGAGCAGTGGAAATTGCCAAAATAAAGAGCGACAAAGAAGAAAATTGAGCAAAAAAAAAACAAAAATGAAGAAACAACTTGCAATCTTTTGCCTTTCAATAAACTGCTAGATAAACAACAAAGCTCTTATTTTTAGACTGTATTACTGGCAACATGCATATTCTTGCATACTTTTCAGTTTGATTGGCAATTTAAAAAAAAAAAAAAACTATTTAAGGAAACGATTCACAGATCTCTTGCAACACAGATGTCTGAAGTTTAACACATAAAAAGAATAGATAATCAGTGTTGTCCTGGTGCCTGACGAAAAAGCACTCAGTGCCCACATGCAGGCTTTTGTTACACATCTGCCTACAATGCTTATAGGTGGGCCACATACAAAACAACTCAAATTTGGTTTTTAAACAAAGGACGTGATGAAGTGCTTGAAAACCTTTCATGGCTTGTTCTGTCAGTGCACCTGAACAAGCAAAAAGCTTCATGGTTATTGAATCATTTCTAATTTGAGAGATAATGTGAAATGTTACATATAAAATTCACATTAGCGCAGCACTAATTAAACTGTGTCCTAGGTTTGTGTTAATCACTTAAATCAGTTCAAAACACCAGTATATGGAATGTGTTGCAGGCTCAAAGGAGCTAATACTCATGGCTTCATGACACATTCCTGGCTGCTACAGTAACATATGAATGGTGATTGTCTCCCAGTGTATAGTAAATTAACTCCATAGGGTTTTTAATGTGAATATTGGATATAATATTTGAAATGAACTCACCAAAATTAGAAATATCTGAATAACCATGAAGGTCTTGGAGCAATTCATTGTGGCCAGTTAAATTTACCAAAGGACATGTTATTTTCTTTTCAGCCAATAATAACGATAATTGATGCCATTGTTACCGATATCAAATAAACATAAAAGAAAGGCCACATTTTTCCAGTAAATATGGCAGCCCTTTTGCGTGTATGATCTTCATGAATTGAACACAGTTATCTCATGACAAATGTGGGCACTGATTTTCTAACTATTCACCTTAAAAGGGCAGTACTGTTCAACACGAGTTCAGTGAATAGGGCCTGTGCTGAACATACTTCTTACCTAATGCTTTAATCACAATAAAATGTATGTTTTTTTTTGTGGCCTCCTTAGTGGGGATAATACAGTAGAGGAGGCTTTTAGCAAATGTTATACACAGGAAAAATGGACCAAATGTAATCTGTATGTGCACTTGACATAGCAGTTGAATAAGCAGTGATCTCCCAAAACACTGTGCAACTGGTCCACCAACCCTGCAACCAGAAACAACTAGATTTGCTATTAAAAATGTTTTTATAATCAGACCTACTTCTGTATATTTTCTAGCTTGCCATTAAACCTAGGGTAACTGGCACCATGGCAATCAAATAGTTTCAATCAGAAACTGGAGAGCCGCAGAACAAAAAAGAGTTACAGTATTAAATTTGTATTTAAATATACATATAATTAGGGATACACCGAATGTTGGATTAGGCTGAACCCCAAATCCTTTGTGAAAGATTTGCCGAATACCGAACCCGAATCCTAATTTGCATATGCAAATTAGGGGTGGGAACGGGAAAACATTTTTTACTTCCTTGTTTTGTGACAAAAGATCATGTGATCTCCCTCCCGCCCCTAATTTGCATAGGCAAATTAGGATTCGGTTCGGCTGGGCAGAAGGATTTGGCCGAATCCGAATCCTGCTGAAAAAGGCCGAATACCGAACCGAATCCTGGATTCGGTGCATCCCTACATATAATACATATACAAGATCTGTGACAGTAAAGGAAGAGTGCTAGGAAGCTAGGCCCTTTGTAAGTATTTCATGTAGATTCAGTATTACTGTATTTCTTTCTTTTATCAGTATACATATAACACTTCTTATGGGGTAGAGACATATGGAAGAATAAAAGGGTGGAAATAAGAAACAAGTGCACCCCAAACGAAAAAAAGAATCTGCCCTGATGCCCCTAATAAGAACCATTGCTAAACTAGGACTACATAGGGGGTTATTTGCCACGTTCATTGTCCCCAAAGTTTTCAGCACCATAAAAGATATTAGATAGATATTAGATTAGCTATTACCTTTAATATACTGTAATATGGCACTTTTAGCATTATTATGTATGACACAGTTCTTCATTAAAACCTTGTCAATTTATACCTACAGTAACTTATATTTTTTTGCCTATACATTCAGTTACGTGAAAAGTCTTCAAGCACTTATTTTCAGCACTAAAATAAAATTTTCCTTTAGGCTAAATTATAACATTCAGTGTATTTTTACTAATCATCACATACAATTAAGAGACATGACTGATACTTTACAGTGTATCATTTCTAGCAATTCTCATACTTATTTGGATCTCATATTTCCACACCTTTGCTTAATTATACAGGAATAGGATCTATTATCTAAAATTCTTGGGACCTGGGGATAAGGAGTCTTTCTGTAATCTGGATCACCATATCTTAAGTCTGCCACCAATATGAATTTGACTTTATTGGAGCCAATATGAATGGGCTCTATTGGAGATAGCCCTACTGTAATTTGGTGCTTTCTGAATAACGGTTTCATTATACAGTGGTGCCACCCCCCCGCAAAAAAATCTTCAGGGGGCCTAGCGCCCACCCTTACACACCCAATCATGTCCCCCACTCCCTGCGGCTGGGGAGGGAGGATTTCTATAGAACTATAGAGGAAGCTGACTTACTTCACTGTAAGGATGCCATACCTGTATTGATCCAGTTTGGATACACTTTTAACATATTGTTGTTAACCCTAATTAGTTTTTTAAACTAGTTTTTAATTGAAGGCAGTAAATGTCTCCACCTACTATTCTACTAGACTAGAATGCATAGTAAGCATAGGCACAGGCTAAAACTTTTCATGCTTCTGTTGCTCCCCAACTTTTTTTACATTTGAATGTGGCTCATGGTAAAAAAAAGTTAGGGATACGTGTTCTAGAAGGAGAACGGATCGCTTTGTTACATTTACATTTCATTTTGCCTGAATAGTACACATCCACATCTAGGTGGACCACATTCCTTCCCAAATAGTGTGTGTGTTCCTCAGTAACAAAGTATGATAATAATATTAAGAAAAGCTTTCCTGCAGCTAGAAGCATTTGGGTATTATAAGGTGGTGCAAACGTATTGCTCATTATTACATTAAATTGATAAAGCTAAATGACATCACATGGAAGCATGTATCTGTTTTTATGGCCAGACCAGCAATATTAGTTCTTCTGCTGGCAATAAAAGTGATTAAGTGAGTCAATAAACTCCAAATAAATTGGCACCATTTTTTTGGGATACTGCAGTCACTGCAGTATAGTTCATAACATTATTAGAGTTGCAATTACCTGAATAAATGTAATACAGGCTACATATTGAAAACAGAAAAGCTTACGGTAGATTTGCTTTTCGCTGCATATTTAAGTGTAATTTATAGGTATACTCTCGGTGTTCCTAAAACATTGGAATCTATAAAAGCAAAGTACAAAACAAAAACTACACAGAGCATGCAAAATGAGTGTAGTATTTTGTAGAAATTATATATAAAGGAATGACATCTATAAATAAATGCTTGAAATAAACCTCATGATATTTGAAAGCTTTATATTTTTAGAAATGGCATGGGTCACCAGGCTTGACACAATACAGCAGAAATCTTACATTGTACACATTAGCCTCTAATATTTAATATTCTAATATATGGAAGCAAGCCTGAAGATTTCCCAAAAGAGATCAAGATCAGAACAACTTTATTCACACAGGGGTATATATTTTTAGAAGTTCTAAATCATTCCAGAAAGCAGCACTTTGGCGCAAAGTTAAAAAAAAAAAAAAAACTGCTGTTTTTGCCCATAAGCAAAACAATCTTTTCATCACTAATACAGGACATAAGCATTTGCACCTGGGTGTGATTAGTGAGCTGGTATATGTATATGCACATCATGCAAGGACTGGCATGTGGAAGGGAAATAGGGGACCCTTGATAGGGAGCTGCTGGTGGCATCTTCAACTGACTAGATCTTTACTGATAAGCAGCCTACACATAAGTTGTAGCACTTCAAGATTCTTAGTAGAGCTTTAATTCTCATTTAAGCTGCTCCATTTAACTGACCAATATCATGGTTAGATAATAGTGCTTGGGATACCTAGTTATGATGTTAAATACTTTTTGAAGAATAATTTCTGTTTTGGACTCCCTGTCTCCAAGCGTCAGATTGTCAGTCCCTAGAAAACCTGAATGCAAATATATTATTGACCCATTAAACTATGATCACTCACACATTAACCGCCAGTGAGGAAAACTGGCCTTTTCTGTGTATGGTGATCCAAATTACAAAATTATCGCTTGTCCAGAAAATCCATAGTACCTGTATGAATCATTCTGGACAATAGATCACATGCATAAACCTATACCTAATCCTATGCATTTAGCTTCGTAAAATTTCTTTTGTAGTCTGTTCCTAGTTTAGCAACCTGCTAGAGACCTGCCTGTCTAGTACCTTACAGGTAAATACAGCATACTTATTAAAAAAGAAAGCCCTTAATTTAATAAACCACTAGGTTTTGGGGATGGTGAAGCTGTGTATAATTTGGTGTTTAATAAGTAGTTGAGGAGCAACCACATACAGCCAAAAACTATATTTATTTTGAAACTCTTAAAAGAACTTATTTTCACAATTAATATTTCCTACCCATTCAGCCCCCCATTCATAAAGTCTAAGAAGAAAACCAATAATGAAGGTGTTACACCATAGGGGCTGTTTTGTATGAATACTTTACCTGCATAACTAGCCGCACAACATCAGTTGTGTATTTTAGCACGCAGTGCAAGATGTCAAGTAACAAAACTAGCTGGGCATTAGCAGCTTTGAGTCGGCTTTTATCATCTACATCAAGGTACAAAGCTGCAGTCTCTACAATCATATTCGAGATATGGTGAACGAGTCCTGTGTAAACAAATAATAAAAATGACATTTTCAGATAAACACTTATAAATCAGTCATATGCACATCAAAATGTTTGCTTTTGGGCAGGATTATCAAAAACCATACCAAGACAAGGCACTAGCCTAGGAAAATATACATTTGTTTTTACCAGATGAAGCAGCACAACACAATTGTAATAACACAACTGTAAAGTCACAGAAACCTGGAACAATATAAATTATATTGTGGAACTCTCAGCTGAAGCATAATCTAAACCCCTGGATAACAGTTCCAATATGAGTAGTGCAAAATGACTGATCCCTCAGTAAGATATGAGAATAAGATTCATGTACCAATACAAATAACCTAATAATAGAAGTTAAAAGCAGAAGCTATAATATAGAATTATGTTGATTGTAAAATAGTTGTCAGTAATGATATTTTCTACCATATGATGTCATTTGTATCATTCTGATAAACAGCGGGCTCCATTATTCCTTTCTTTAATTTACAGTATTTATTCTGGTCCCCAGTGGGGCACAATGTCAGTTTGCTTCCACCACATCTGTCCAAGACTGCTCAAACTGCTGTCTTACAAGGAGCAGTGGGTAAGGTGAAGTTAGCATTGATGTCTGCAGGAAAGACATAATAAAATAGGGTCATCTGTGGGCATAAGCTCATACTCCTAGATCATGACAGAAGGGTAGCTTTGTATAAACATAGTATTCATTTATAGAGACAGTATTAATTTACTTTTGTGGTGTTTCCTTATTTTGGTAGATAGTAATATCCCAGGCAAAGGGGAAGAATGCTAAAGTTGTACAAGCACTATGCTGGGTTCAGGTAAGTGGCTTCTTCCCAACAGGTAACACAGTGATATAGCAACACTACATGTGATGAGCTTTCTGTCTGGTGAAGCCTTCTGTGTAGAAAATTAACTCCGGGGCCACCGCAATCTTTCATCACTGCACTGAATAATAGTGTAGGGAGTGCCTTCAATATAAAACAGTTCAAAATATATATAAGATATTTCCCATTTCTCGAACCAGTGTGAGTAACGTTCCTTTTTTAACCAACCTGTCTTTTTCATAGCCATAATCTATAGAAGAGCTGAAATAATGGCCTAGGACACATGGAAGTTGAGAGGAAAACTCTGTGCAAATGAGTTGTGCTGCCAAACACAAGGCATGTTCAGCAGCTTTTCTTTCCCTACAGTCGCCTTTGATGTTTTCACGATTTTTATATGATATATAATGATAAGCTCTATCTGTGCTGTCTTATTCCATCAAATACTGCTTTTGGATGAAAAGATTTTGATTCACTGAAGAGTGATATTATTTGTGCATCTGGAGCATGCACCATACTGCCTAATCACATGGAATTTTGAAAACTTTCATTAAACAAACAGTAAGAGGGTTATTTATTAAAACTCAAATTTATCTCATCCTTTTATTAAACAAAGCTCGAGCAAACTCTCATCCACAATTTAATCTTATTTATCAATAAAGTAACTAGAAAAAGCTGGCTTGGGAAAAGATCCAATAAAATCGAGATAAAACTTGAATTGTACAAATTTTTCGGATTTGAGGCCCAAATCACTCGATTTTTTTGGGTTATCGCTTAAAAACCCAAATTTTTATGGATTATCGGACAAAACCCAGCACAGATTATCAATATCTTTTGAGAAAGTACACCCCACGAAGACAGCCACGAAACGCGTCAAGCCTATGGCTTTCTGATGTTTCAATAATTCTGTGCGATTTTAATGGTTAAATAAAATTTTGGACTTTTATTAGAAACTTCTCTCCTTTATCCTGTGGTGCTCCGTGTTTTGTATGCAATCTGGACTATAAAGCTTTCCGGGGGAACTTTTTTCACGTGATGCACACTGAGATATACACCATTGTGCTCGCAGGTAATTCATTTTGTGATTTGTTTCAGATTATCAATAGCTTCATATTTAAAATGGGACATCTGCCATTGACTTCTACGTGACCTTGGCAGGTTTGAGATGGCAGATTTTTGGATTCGGACTTTTAGCAGCTTTGGGGTATAATAAATCACCAAAAACTTCATGTTTTTTCCCTCTAAAAAATCGAGTTTTTGTCCAAAAAACATCAAAAAGTAAAATATTAAATAACCCCCTAAACATCTTTGCAAGTTTTTGAAAAAGTTACCTTCTTCTTTGCATGTTGAAAATAGAACTGCAAAATATAGGTACAGGTATGGGCCCTATTATCCAGAATGCTCTGGACCTGGGGTTTTCCGGATAATGGATCATTCTGATCATTTGGATCTTCATACCTTAAGTCTACTAGAAAATCATGTAAACATTAAATAAATCCAATAGGCTTCCAATAAGGATTAATCATATCTTGATTTGATCAAGCACAATGTACTGTTTTATTATTACAGAGAAAAAATAATTCATTTTTGAAAATGTGTATTATGTAATTAATGAAGTCTATGGGAGATAGCCTTTCCGTAAGTCAGAGCTTTCTGGATAAAGGATCCAATACCTGTAGTTCATTCTACCCAGTGTGACCCCCATCTGACATAAAAGGCTCTGTTATGATTGCTGAAAGAAAACTTTTACTGTATTTAAATGATCTTGAACTGCATTTTCAACATCACCCATTATTCTGTTATAATAAACAGTAAATGTTTTAAGGTCTTCCTCCTTATCCATAATGAAGCTATACACAATTGCATATTAATAACTATAAGGAACATGGCAGTATAATAATCAATATTCTGTAGCATCTGCATTAAGACAGCTTAATTAATTGCTTATACATAATTCCATTCATAGTTGCACAGCAGCCCACACAATTGGCTTAGTGAGGGACTGTAATTATAGTGGTCTTTATTAGGCATGAAATACAGTATTATAGGTAATTGAAATTAATAACAGCGCATCCTTGTTTCTCATACAGTCAATCATTACATTTAATAAAACAGATGGTGGCTATTCTTGTAAGGTCATTTTAGAAATACTTGAACTGATCACTCACATCGATCCAATATTATGTAATGTGAATCACTGACCCCATATATTAGCAGATAAGATTTTCAAACAGGCCTGATTCCGGAACGGACTAATATCCATAGAACCTGAATTTTGATCTTGATTGACAAGTAGCCAAACACATGCCAAAAATTATTTGAAAAACATTCTTTGCATGATTTACCCAAGCTAAAGAATCAGATCATATGAGGGATAATCCACTAGGAGAAAGGACCACATCAGTGCACCAATGCAGGGCTCACCCTACTTGATTTTCAAATCTAGCTGATCAATATGTGGCTGGTTTTCAGTCAGATATTGATTGGGTAGGCCAATTAGTGGACACCAGCTCTAGAGCTTTTTAAAAGGATTTTAGGCCTGTGCATGTGCAATTTTACTTTATGCCTAAAGAACAAGAATCCACATTAATAAGATGTTGGTAAAATGGGGCCTGCCGTACACTGCTGGATATGGATGATACAATTGTCTTTACATTAAAAAAGATGTATCAAGTGATGTACAATTGCTTCATGGTTGGATGGTGAAGATTGTGGTTGGAAGGACAATAACAAGGTTGAATGTTGTTTCATTTAGTAATGGACTCTATTCCAAGCTAAAGCTTCTGCTTCACTCCACATACAGTTTCCATTGTTCAGTTAGAACATTGCAGTTGTAATGTGTGTTTCCTGTTAAATTCATGTGGCGTGGGGTTCTTTTATCTCATGTATGCTTAAACAGAATTTGGATATTTTCCATTCTAGCAAGTGCAGACTTGAAACTTCTAATTACATTAATAAACATAGATACCCTATAGATAGACATAGATATACCTATAACTGTATTGGCACTGAACCTTGGATTTATACACTGTTTTCACATCAGAATTTTGAACTACACTTATAAATATGCAGAATTTGCTTATGGTGTACTATGGGTTTAATGCGCCACATGGTGAATGTCAGTGCATTTTTACATTGCTTTATAAATATACACCTACAGTACGGGGCCCATTTACTAACAATTGAATTTCGTTTTTTTTCCAATAAAAAAATCTCTAAAACCACGAAAACGTCTATTACAAAACCACGCCAGGTATAAGTTGTCGACGTCCTATACACGTCAATGGGAGCTGCACTGATCCTACATTTGAAATGACTGATTAAACAGGGTTGTTGTCTTCTCTTACTGAGAATTAAATGCACACACATGCTTATGTAAGTGCTAGAAACCGCAATGCATTGCTTACACATCAGGAAGAATACTGTACCAACACATTTTTATTGCCATTTCCATAATATACTTATGCCATGCTGCATTCACTGTTCCATGGCAGGTGTTACATCTACTGCATTTCCAATCTGTAATGACTTTCACTGTCATTTCACCTCATACGCACTTAGCTGCCTCTTCAAAACTATTCTGCTGTATCTCTTTCTTAATTCAATTTCAATTCTCTACCACCCAAATATATTGTCACAGGAAATTGCTGTTCTGAGTTGCTCAGACTTTTCACAAAACTGTCTAATAGTATTTGTTTCCTATAAACACTTAAGTGCATTTCTATACTCTTCTAATAGAATATATAGGAAAGCACTGCTGGGATACCTAAAACACACACAAAAGAAATCATACTGTACAGCACATTGCCCAGAACTAGGACCTTTTTATTTATTGTAATATCTTGATCGTTATGTTTGTAAATCCAGCTTTGAATATAATTCATATGAAAGCTTCACTGAAAACCTTTTTTACAGTATAGAGTGTATCTTATGTATTTCACACATATTTTATAATAACAGTGTTGCTCTTTAAATATATAGCTCATTATGGAATTTTAAAACTTATGGCGTATGGCTTTTTTCCCCACAATGCAGCATTTTTCCCCAGAATTCCAGCTGCAAGGAGTTATTGTGCCTGATGTGTCCAAATAAACAGACCACACTAAAACATCGCCATAAATCTGACACAATTCCGTCAGGTTGACCATTTTCAGTTAAGGTTGCCACCAGGCCAGTGAATTTTTGTAGTACCCCACAAATCCCTCCCTACCCTCTTGTTGCTAGATCTCTTTCTCCTAAGGAAAAGCCCACAAATGATCTGCCCCTTTATCCCACCCACCCCAACATTTCTGCTGCCTAGCTGCCTTTTTTCAATCGATTATATTCAGAAAGTTTCTAATTTCAGGGAAAGCTTAGATTAAATTTTCATTTTCGTGATAGTTCTCCTTTAAACAAATCTGCAGTGCCTCTAGTGGAGACAGAAGTATATACTAGGCCTGTGTGCCAAGGAATTAACCTGGCTAAATGGAGCATGGAAAGCCTCTACCAGTATCACTTCTATTTTCAGTAGTTGTTTAGTTTTACTATTATTCATTTTTAGACAATCTGTGGCATTTCCATCGCAGATCCATAACCCCCATGCTCTTACATGTTTGTGGTGGAGACAAGATCCTTTAAACAGAAGTAAAGTTAAAAGAAACATAATGCACTTGTTGCTTTCATGCAGTGTCTTGTGTGCACATTTCTGAGGTTAAATATTCAGTGGGAAAAGCAGGTGTTAATTTTAGAGCCCCCTTGCCACTTTGGACCCTGTACTCTGCACTTATGTATAATCCCTTAGAGCAGACTGAACCAGACTGAACCAGCTTGCATGCCAAATGTTCAAGTACGCATAATTTTGCATCCAGTTTAATACTTTGCACTTGCATTCATAAATGAGAAAATGTAACATTATTAATATACCCTTAGTCTGAAAAAACACCATATGGACAACTTTTCTGGACATTTTTACCCTTTTAACGTGTTTGAGTGCAACTAAATGCAGGAGCGAACGAATTCCATTTTTTTTGCCTGAATACTCCCACATCTCCCTGTTATTTCACTGTGTGTGTGTATTTTTAGCAAAACATGCTATATTTTACTCAATTTATGTCCATTTATATTAGAGAAAATGATCCTGAGTGTCAAAAATCACACATATCAATGCAACAATGCATTGTCATCCTTAAATTTGGCGCATCCCTATTGTTCTGGGCATGTAACATTACAGTCGTCTCTCTTTATGGGACCAGGGTGATATATAATTTAGAAAATCAATATGGTAAACTCCTTATTTAAAAATTTAAAGGCCCTAATCACTTGTTTAACCCTCTCAGTGTTCCTGCCAGCATTTTGAGGTATGTCAGATGTATAAAAGTCACCTGTAAAAAAATATATTACTATTATAAAGTACTCTGTATGTTTTTTCTTTCAATGCCTTATACTTGTTACTGATGTTTTATTTGAATAAATATATTT
This sequence comes from Xenopus petersii, assembly GCA_038501925.1. NCBI lineage: Eukaryota > Metazoa > Chordata > Amphibia > Anura > Pipidae > Xenopus > Xenopus petersii. The sequence continues at coordinate 110,464,885 of CM076682.1, read as the reverse complement.
TTTTATATATTAAGCTGTACATTACAGTGTATTATGCATTCTATATTTACATTTTCCACCTATTTCGCTACATACATTTACTAAAAAACGTATACATTTGTGTTTTAGGTGCTTTCACAATGGTGTCTGTCATTGCCAATTTGGGAAATATAATAAAAGCTTAAAAATCTTTATACCAAGTCTTGTAACACATTGCAACCAATGAGCAAAAAGCATTTGCTGAAGAAAGGAGAAATTAGATTAAGAATTATTAAGATGTTTCTGTGTATATTATAATGTTATAGTACTAAAGATTTCTTTGTAATGCTTGTGTAAAATATCGATGTCATTATGTTTCAACTTGAGGCCCAAGAGGCCAATAATTCAGCTCCTTCTTTTCTGTAATCATAGCAGCCTTGCTTTATGGTTCAGTAACTTTCTGACAGTTAGCAGCTATACCGACTTGTCTCTTCAGAAAGAACTATTTGTAGTCTTGTAATTACATTAGCAGGCAGAGATCAGAACTCTATACAATTTAGCAATGAGAAAAATAATTTGAATGTATGCTGGGCAACTAAATTGACACAGCATGAAGCAGTTTAGCAGCAATCAATTTGAGCAGTGCAAAATAACAGTTAAAGGAATTGTTCAGTGTAAAAATAAAAACTGTGTAAATAAATAGGCTGTGCAAAATAAAAAATGTTTCTAATATAGTTAGTTAGCCAAAAATGTAATGTATAAAGGCTGGAGTGACTGGATGTGTAATATAACAGCTACAACACTACTTCCTGCTTTTCAGGTCTCTTGGTTTATTCTGACTGGTTACCCTTGTTACCAGGCAGTGACCAATCAGAGACTTGAGGGGGGGGGGGCACATGGGTCATATCTGTTGCTTTTGAATCTGAGCTGAATGCTGAGGGTCAATTACAAACTCACTGAACAGAAATGTACCATGTGGCCCCCCTTCAAGTCGCTGACTAGCTCAGAGTTATAGGACTGAAAAGCAGGAAGTTGGATTCTGGCTGTTTTATTAGACATCTGTTCACTCCAGCCTTTATGTATTACATTTTTGGCTAACTAACTATATTAGAAACATTTTTTATTTTGCACAGCCGAACTATTTACACAGTTTTTATTTTCACACTGAACTGTTCCTTTAATGTATTACTATTTCCCCTTCATAAGCCCCACTATTGCCTATAGCAGGGCTGTTCAACTGGAGGTCCATGGGCCTGATGTAGCCCTCCAAAGGATTTTCATGTCTATGCTAGTGCTCCATAACCTTCATTGTATGACACCATCATTCAATATATTCTGGTCCTTGAACACTCTGTATGCGAATTGATCAGCGCACTACATATAAGAAGTTTGACAGCACTGGCCTATTGTGTCATCCAGTGTAATTGTGTCATGTCTGATAACTGTTTCTGATTGATTTGTTTTGACTGATTGCTACTTTATGATTTATTGATCAGCATTTTGTTTAAATGTTGTCATTTCATTGGAATACATATATGCAGCGTGGGGGTCCTGAGTTTAATTTCAATTGTGTGGTTAGGTTGAGTATACAGCATTTCTCAGATTATGGATAGCACTTAGCCTAGTGCTGTTGGAATAATAGATTGAGGTGCTATGAGGCCATCATGGGCTCATAATTGAACTTGTAGAGTATGACAAGTCAGTAACATGGCTGTATGCCTGCACTCACACCTTGATAGTGATAAGAAATGCATAATTCTATTTTACTTCATTTTTGCAGAAAATAAGATCTACTATGAATATATATTAAAGAACTGCATCCAGAATACTGCCAGTAAGTAAGCAGATTGATAAAGATGCAATACTGTAATAGACAGTATTTTTTACTTGATGGTAACCCAGCAACGTATACTGGTGTCAAAACAATCCTGTTGAGTTTATTTAACATTTAAATGTTAAGGCAGACTTATGGTATGGTGATCCAAATTACAGAAAGATCCTTAATCTGGAAAACCCCATGTCGCATGCATTCGGGATAATAGATTCTATTAATATATTCATAGTTTATGATGCATTTTAATCTAGACTAATAACTCTTTAAAACAAGGCTTAATCTGTTATTTAATTATGGTTTCCATTGAGATGGTATTTGACTGGATTAGCTGGTAAATCACCAGCTAGGGCCAGAGACAGTATTACAAATTTAAAATAAATCCCTCCCTTTCCTTTAACAAACAGGCCCGCCTCTGCTCCATTTATACCCTTGCTCACCCATTTCTCCATCCCATATGCCCATTTATTCCATTCCATCACCACTCCTCCCCAAAGTGCTGTCATTATTGCCCCCTGACCCAAAGGCTAGTGTAATGCAGGCCAAAAGATGGCAACTCTATCTGTAATTTTTTCTGATCTTTTGATAAGCTGTGTGCCCAAACACTGAGCAACAACAAATGCTCCAGTGCACCAGTGTTGTTGAACATTACATTCAATCAGATCATTGCTTTAATATTCTAACTGGTAGTAGGTTGTAAAACTAGTTGCTTGTTGTGCCAGTAAATGAGCACAATTATCTTTTGTGTGCACTTTTGTTAAACTGTGTATGAAGTCCTGACCTTGTGTGTGCTTGCTACAATTTGTTGTTTGCTGGTATCATGATTAGAAGGAACACTGGATAAAATACTAAATAATAATATCAATTCTACATTAATCATGTTACTTATACAAATACAAATAAACATAATACTTGGTTGTAAACAAGTAAAAAGCTCCCACTGCTATTATTGTTCCCAAAATGTCATGCAATCCAAACTGGGCCAATCAGTGCTTTTAATCATGCACTCTCAAATTCTGAGAGGGTGAAAGCTTCTAGTTCCAAGTGAAGTGGAATTTTTGGATTAATCTAATATGCCCATTGCTCTCAAAAGGAACTGCAGAAAATATATTGCTCATTTTCTGGCAGTTTTCAGTAGGGAAAAAAATGTCCTTCCAGTACACCTGGACATAAAAAGGACACGTTTGCTCACATCATTGGGATCTGGCTAACAAAAGTTTCCAATAACAGATAAAACAAAGAAAGATCAGTCAGTATAAAACATCAAACAGCTGGCAGGGAAAATGTGCTAAGCAGTGAATCCTTGTAATAAACATTTATCAATCCCTTATCCATAAAAACATTTTATGTGTAGATGCTTTTATCTGGTTATTTACTTCCAGTGTTCAGAGACTTTTGTAGTACAGCCAAAGGGAAGTGTGTGGGTGTGGCGTGTTTAATTAGTTACAGATTAAAACCACTTCATTCATAATTTCAATAGGTTTAACAAAGGGCAGGCTATGCATATATATTAATATACAAGGTTTGTTCCAGCTAGTGAGTATGCATAAACTTTACTGTTTTTGGCCTGTCCTATAGTGATATAAGGCACGGAGTTCTACATTTGACAAGTATAGGGAATATTGTTTTGAAAAACTGAAATGAGAATTCCACATTTTAGCATATATAGCACTTTTCACAGTTAGCACATGTCTGGATCCATTATCCAGAAACCTGTCAAAATCAGAAAGCTCTGAGTTATGGGCCTTCTTCCATAGAATGCATTTCAATAAAATAATTGAAATATTTAATAATGATTCTATTTTTCAATGTAATAATAATAATAATTAATCCTTAGTGGAGGCAAAACAATCCTATAGGGTTTCATTTATTTAAATATTAATTATTATTTTAAAATTTTCCTTAGTAGACTTGAGGTATGAATTATAAAAATACTCCTTATCCAGAAACCCCCAACAACACAACACAGCAAAATGTAAAAGGGCTAGTTAACCTATACTTTATTTCTTATACTGTAGTTTTGCAATTAATTGCCTTCCTCTTCTGCCTCTTTCCAGCTCTAAAATTAATGTCTCTGACCTCAGTAGCAAACAAAACTACTGCTCTGTGAGGCTAAAATTGTATTGTTACTTTTTAATACATATCTTTTTATTCGGGCCCTCTCCATATCATCTTACAGACTTTCATTCAAATTATTGCCCCTTTGCTAGGGTAAATTGGACCTGGCAACCAGATACTGGCACTGAAATAAAGATGTGGAAGATATGGTTTATGCAAATTGATATAAAGATAAGATTTCTATAATTTAGTTTTTCAAAGCACAATTTTTTGAATGTACAGTATGATGACATTAAAGGAACTTTTTTGAATGTACAGTATGATGACATTAAAGGAACTGTTCATTATAAAAATAAAAACTGGGTAAAAAGAACAGCTGTGCAAAATAAAAAATATGTTTCTAATATAGTTAATTAGCCAAAAATGTAATGTATAAAGGCTGGAAAGACTGGATGTCTAACATAATAGCCAGAACACTCTTGGTTTCCACTGGGACATAACCAAGGGCGCTCCACCTATGAGGCGAGTTGAGCCACTCGCCTCAGGCGGCAGCGCCCCCCTGTTTGCCAGGGGCAGCAACAATGGCTCTCCTATTAACTGAGAGCCAGATTTCCGCTTTTCAACCCGGAAATTCGGCTCTTTTAGTGCAGAGAGCGCAATCGCGTTCTCTGCACTAGCGACGTGGACCACCCCCGACCCCTCTGGTGCAATGTGGATCGCCCTCGACCTCCAAGGGCACTGAAGAGGTGAATGCCGTGGAGAGGGGTGGGGAAGGTCGCCTCAGGCGGCAAAATTACCAGGATCGCCTCTGGTCATAATTATTTGCTTTTGAATCTGATCTGGATGCTGAGGATCAATTGCAAACTCACTGAACAGTTATCTTCCATGTGGCCCCCCCTTCAAGTCACTGTGTTCTGTTACACATCCAGCCACTACAGCCTTTGTAGATTACATTTTTGGCTAACTAAATAGAAGTAGAACATTTTTTTTATTTTGAACAGCCTGTCCATTTCCCCAGTTTTTATTTTATACTGAACAATTTAGGGATGCACCACTTTTTTGGATTCGGCCGAACACCCGAATCCTTCACGAAAGATTCGGCCGAATACCGAACCGAACCCTAATTTGCATATGCAAATTAGGGGTGGGAAGGGGAAAACATTTTTTACTTCCTTGTTTTCTGACAAAAAGTCACGCAATTTCCCTTCAGCCCCTGATTTGCATATGCAAATTAGGATTCGGATTCGGTTCGGCCAGGCAGAAGGATTCGGCCGAATCCGAATCTTGCTGAAAAAGGCAGAATCCTGGCCGAATCCCGAACCGAATCCTGGATTCGGTGCATCCCTAGAACAATTCCTTTAACGTCATCATACCGTACATTCATCAAATCTGGGAAATTTGTGCTCACCACTAATTTTTAAAACCATTAGGCTGGGGTGCAATGAGGCTGTGACCACAAAATACATATAGACAAATACAGAGTCCTCTGCACTCAACCCATTATCAATATATTTAAGACAGAGGCATTTGTGCATACTGCTACTGAAAAATGCCTTACCCTTTAAACAAAACAGGGATTGTTTGTCCATATATTGCAATATATTTAAGCTGGCCAACTACGTCAACGTCATCCCATATGTCTTAAATATATTGATAATGGGTTGAATGCAGAGGACTCTTGTATTTGTGTGTTCGAACAAATGTGTTTTGAAAAGCTGAATTATCTATTTACCCAGTTTTTATTTTTACACTGAACTGTTTCTTTGAATGCCATGTATAGATTTATGTTATTACAACGGATAATCATTATTATATTATGCAATCCAGAGACAACAAAAATAAAGGGCACATGTGAATTGTCATACCTTAACACTAATCTATGCAAGCAGAATTGATTGACACACCCTTTCGATGGTAAGTTTTGTGGGGCCCGAAGATCCCATATTTATGCTTTAACCCTTGTCTGTTAATTTACTGTAAAACACCCGCTTTTTATAAAATAATCTACACCGCAGCAAAACTTGCTGACACTATATAAATAAATGATGGTGATAATGAAGTAATAGCTGCCTTGCTTTTGGCAACCAGTAAAAAACTCCATTATCAATTAGTGGCCTTTTCCGTGAGGAGCCTTAGTGCTAACCACTGTTACAAATATTGGCTTACAGGTCCCATGAATGTATTCTCTGTCTTTTCAAACTTTTGAAAATAAATCATTGGCCAGATAAATATAATAATATACAGGTATAGGATCCGTTATGTGGTAATCATGAAATATTTTTAAAATGATTTCCCTTTTCCTTGTAGTAATGAAACAGTAGCTTGTACTAAGATATAATTAATCCTTGTTGGAAGCAAAACAATCCCACTGGGTTTATTTTATGTTTAAATGATTTTTTAGGAGACGTAAGGGAGAATCAAATTACGGAAAAGATCCCTTATCCAGAAAACCCCAGATACTGAGCATTCTGGATAACAGGTCCCATACCTGTGGCAGATGTGGTTGAAAAGACAAGAATCCATCCAGGGCACAAAGGTGCTCAACTACCTGCCTACTCCTAGTCTCTCATCATTGTGTGTGCACAGTAAAAAGGCAGAATGCCACCGACCTAGGTTGCCCTGACTCCATGGCTCCATACAGGAGACACAGAAGAAGGCAAAATTTTTTTAAAAATATCACCATTTGAAGCGTCTCCAATTTATTTACGAGGGCAAACAAATCCTTCCTGACTATAAGAAAGCAATTGCATCAGTCCGTGAATCATCCAGGTTCATTTCAGTATTTTCTCACTTTCTAAAAAGCATCCAATGAATCTGACCAACACATAATTATTCCCTAAACACATAGTACTCTGCTGTAGATTGTGATGTTGCACAGTATACACCTGCCAAATGTGTTCCCTGTCACATAAAGAATAAAGTCCCATGCACTGTGGAAAACACTTTTCAGCACCGCCCACTTAAAAATAAATGGAAACCACAGTTAAAATAGAATGTGTATCAGTATGGAGATATTCTGAATACTCACATCCACGGTGAACTCCATTTGTGACTGGGTACTACAGATACATATGTAGCACCTGACAGTGATGAATTAGAAGAAGGAAGAAAAGGAGCTCTGGAAAGAAATATACCATGACAGATGTGAAAAAGCCAGCACATCTATTTTCTCTCTGGATTAGTGTAATTAGGACTACTTAAAGCTGAATAAATATGTGTTTATTTTTTCCAATTATTACTGGCTTGGTTTGTACTTTTAGCCCTGCCTGGGAAGCCATTTTCTCACTGCAGACCCTGTCACATGGCTCCTTTATTTTTTATTATTCAATTGAAAATAAGGATGAACATACTTCAGCCAATAAAATCTGCCTTATCAGCTCCTCCTGAGTCGTTAACTTATTGATGTGGATCCCACTGGAGCCTAGTTGTAGAGAGTGCCTCTGATTGCTTTTATACGGAGTATATCATTATGTGCTGCTAAAACTGTTCATGACTGCACTTCTGGATAAGTATGGGGCTATGTATCATTTGGGTAACACTTAAACTGGGCATTCACGGCAAGAGCCACTCATTTGGCAATGTCACTCTCGGCCACCTGGTCAAAAATCTGATCTTAATAGGGACCTACAGAGACTCATTGGCAGACCACTATATATATATATATATATATATATATATATATATATATATATATATATATATATATAATGTTTAGATAGGGACCCGCACTCCAATGTTTCCGTGAAAAAAGGTTTTTATTTTAACTTGTGCATCCAAAGTTTCGGCCCATGTTTGGGCCTTTATCAAGGATAAACGACACAACGACTTCAAGACTGGATTAGAGTGCGAGCGTTTCATTGATATATATATATATATATATATATATATATATATATATATATATATATATATATATATATATATATATATATATATATATATATATATCTCACGTTCCAATGAGTATACGCACTCCAATGCACTCTAATAAAGTTTCTTCAGCTGGGGTGCACGGTTAAAATGTATATATTCAAATTCTGCGAAGAACCAGCACTCCCATATATAAAAAGTAGTTTTTTATTTCTGTTGCATTCCAACGTTTCGGTCCCTATTGAGAAAGGTCCCAATAGGGCCCGAAACGTTGGAATGCAACAGAAATAAAAAACTACTTTTTATATATGGGAGTGCTGGTTCTTCGCAGAATTTGTATATATATATATATATATATATATATATATATATATATATATTTATTTAATGTTTTGTGCTCCAGCCCTTAAAGAGGTGGTTAATTTTAAAGGCAACTTTTAGTATGTTAAAAATGTCCAATTCTTAGCAACTTTGCAATTGGTTTTCATGATTTATATTATATAATTTGTTTACACTTTCCAGCTGACCCCCAGCTAAAAAACAAAAGCACTGTAAGGCTACAAATGTATTGTTACGGCTACTTTTTATTCCACATCTTTCTATTCTGACCCGCTCCTATTCAATTTCAAGTCTCTTATTCAGATTTCAAATCAATATATGGTTGCTAAGGTAATTTGCACCCTAGAAACCAGACAGCTGAAATTGCAAACCAGAGAGCTGCCCATGAAGAGTAGTCCATGAAAGCACTCACGGCAGCAAAAGTTAAGTGTAAATATCTAAAAACATCATGAATGGAAATCTGTATACCAGAATAATATGTTACCTTTCGAACCAACATAGTTAATCGAAATTAATCAATATATGTAGCTTTAAGCATGTTCAATCAGTTCATCTTATTATTATTAAATCTGCATTGCTCATAAAAAACCTTCTATAGACTGTTTATACTCCAAAGTCATTAGTCCTTTGTGATCAACGTTACCAGTATCACTCAATTATAAGTAGCATAACATTTCATTAAGCCCTCTAAATCAATTAATTGAGAATACCGCTAAAAGTGTAATAAATTATGAAACATTTTTAAGTCCTGTGGGTGTGGTATTTTCAATTAATTGATTGTTCCATTAATACTTGCACCCAGGCAATTAATTACCTTTTTCGTGAGTGCCGGTATGACGCTGCAGTATATATACACATATACTGTATATAGGACACCAGCCTAAAGGTGATCAGTAACTGATGCACAGCCACAGTGATTTGCAAGAACTGCACATACTACCACCTTTGCATTTATAGCAAAATGACACATATGGGAAAGAATTTCAAGAATATCATTCTACTTTAAGGTTTGCTTTCATGGGCCTTAGCCCATAGAGAGGCATTCAGTTCTCACCTTGGCCATAACCAATTCACAATACAGTACTAAATGATCTGGGGTTTCAACCAGTAAAATAGTTTGATGTCAAAATTATTTCAAATGATTATGCAACCCTTTAATTAAAGTTACCTTGCTAGCACAGATTAATTTTATATCTTAGCAGAACGTTTTTTTTTAAGTATCTGAGCAGCAGTGCTTTTATAGTCTCCTCTGTGAATCTGCATTCAATGTTAAATCATGTATTTGCACCCAGTTAAATTAAAGTGCAAGATTAATTAAACAAATATTGAACTAAAACTAAAATGAATCATTGGATATATCTGTAGTAGTGACAAAGAAGGAACAGAAATTTCTGGGCATGATATTCCTATTCCCTCTCTGCCAACGTTTTGCAACTACTGAAAATATATATATATATATATATATATATATATATATATATATATATATATATATATATATATAATCCACAGGATTTGCTGGATTTGCTGGTTTTATATATATATATATATATATATATATATATATATATATATATAATTTTTTTTTCAGGAATAGCGACACTCACGGGACTCCTCTGAAGCTTAACAAAGTGATACTTTATTGGAGACTCAATGTTTCGATCCCCCACAGGGATCTTCGTCAGGAGAATACAGAACAAACAACCAGAGACCACATGGTCCCACAGAATTTTGTGGGACCATGTGGTCTCTGGTTGTTTGTTCTGTAGGTGGTCTCTGGTTGTTTGTTCTGTATTCTCCTGACGAAGATCCCTGTGGGGGATCGAAACATTGAGTCTCCAATAAAGTATCACATTTGTTAAGCTTCAGAGGAGTCCCGTGAGTGTCGCTATTCCTGCAGATATACCATTACATGTTTGCTGGCACCCGGGCATTTACACAGGAAACGGAGTGCACCTTTGGGACTTGTTTATATATATATATATATATATATATATATATATATATATATATATATTTACAGTTTGAAAAAGCCCCGTCAAGGCAGTGTCCATGTGTCAGTCCTATCCTAAGTGAAAAAAATAAAATGTTACCTTTGGGGGAGACAGACCATACCTGCTTTTCTCTTTATTTAGCATGATCTCTTCCAAAAACACCATTAGGCGGGGTTGGGAGAGCGAGCATTTAAGGAGAGAGCCACCTCCCCCCAAAGGTAACACTTTATTTTTTTCACTTAGAATAGGACTGACGCATGTACACTGCCTTGAAGGGGCGTTTCGGCACCATCACTGGGGCCGTCTTCACTCTACACCTAGGACTGGAATTATATATATACAACAAGAGGCAAGTATTATATATGTATATATATATATATATATATATATATATATATATATATATATATATATATATATATATAAATAAAATAAGAAGGAAGTATTAACATTATTTAAACTACAATATCAGTTGATAGTGACAAACTATTCGCTTTATGCACTTACTGTGAATGGTTATAGCTAGGAAGTTTCAAACTGCAGTTTTACAGCTATCATCATGCATCATTTTGAATGTCTACGGGGACATTAGCACTGTAACTGACATGAAAAATACTATATAAATATAATAAGGGTAACTTGATAAAAGCTGTCACTTTCTATATATCATTACACATTTTGTCTTACTGAAGTTCCACTATGAATACGTATAGTCTCTAGTCAGGATATTTAAAACAGTCTAGCAGTTTATTATTTTTTTGAGGGAGGTTCCAGCTGAAAAACTATTCTTTCTACCCTTATTGCACAGCATAAATGCCTAGAAGAAGTGATATATATAATATATAATATTTGATAATAGATGCTCTGAGCAAAGAGCATGGTAAGTAACTTTTGAATGGAAGTAAATATACCATAATATGGAATATACAAAGTCCACACTAGGGTACTGCCTTGTAATTTCATCATTGTGAATGTATGTAAAGGTCAGAAAAAACATCAGGGGGGTTAACTGTAAACGCAAACTACTTCAGGCACAAATACATAACTCGTTTCAGTGCCACTCCTTGCTGGTTAATCATTTAGATAAGATAGGAAGTATAATGTCTACAAAATATACACATAATATTGCTAACAAATGTAAAAAAAAAAAATCCTTTACAAACACTTAAAATGTAAAAAAAAATGTTTAGAAAAAATGCCAGATGACATATTCTACATACCGCCACTCAGTCCTTCTTACCTTCTGTTCCAAATTAGGTGCTCCTGGGCCTATTGACAAAAGGACAATCCTGGAGCTACTGCAAGCTTCTGACCAGATAGCAACCAGATAGCAACTCCAGGATTTCCTTTGCGTCAATAGGCATAGCACACTTGCACCAAAAGAATCAGGCACAGACATCACCTGCTAGGCAAACAACGGAAATTAAGCCATGATTCATGACAAAGGAAACCTGCAGTTGCATCCATTTTGGCGATTCAGGCACAACTGTAATAGGCACCGCACAATTGCTTCAAGAAAATCACCCATTTGTGTTTACAATGATGCTGGAATTCAGGGGGAAAGCAGTTTGTGAAAAAAAAACATGGTAATTGCGACCTTTTACTTCAATGTTGTACCAAACAGACTGCATGAACTGTGCTGTCTGTTCTATTTACAAATTCAAAACTGTAAGTTTACACTTGAAACTTTTTTATTCCATTATCATTACAAATTCCTAACCTACTGCACTGCTTAGATACAGTGATTTTTCAATCAACTGGGTTGTATTATATATACCTCAATCTTTTTGCAGTATATATATGTTTTTCAAAATGATTGTGCTATATGTGTATATGTGTGCATGTGTGGAGGCAGAACCTTTCCTTGTTAAAGGGAAGGGAACCTAGCTCCCATATCCCTACAGCTAAGGCAGGATCAGATTAGTTTCCAGTGAATATGGTGCTCCTCTTGATCAGCTTCAGGGAGCAAGACTCTGAAAATGGTAGACAACATAATGGCAAATTGGCAATGTAATTCTCCTACCGCACACCTGTAGTTCACCAATCCTGCAGTTGGTGGTGCGATCCTTCTGTTGACCCGGCTGGGTCCCTTAGCAACCAATGTGTATAAGAAACGGATCTGCACACACACTGATTAATGCAGTCAGGGAATATCCCCTTTTATTCAGCCACCAGGGCATATTCCCCGACTGCATTAATCAGTGTGTGTGCGGATCTGTTTCTTATACACATTAGACAACATAATGGTGCAGTTCTGTCTTTTAAAATCACATATGGGGAACATACAGGTCAGAAGCGGGGCTGTACAGGTTCCCCTTTAACATTTAGTTGAAACTGACGAAGGCATACAGCTGACCCAACAAGGAAATCTAATTATTCCCTTGAGGAAACAGTAATTAAGATTACATTCATTCAATGCTTACAGAGAGCTCCAGCAATCAAAATGCTCTCAACCATTATCAGCAATTTTATATTATACCATAAGGCAAGCTCAATACATATGGAACACCAAAATACACCTATATATATATATATATATATATATATATATATATATATATATACATACACATATAGATATAGATAGAGAGAGAGAAAGTAGCAATTTCAAATCTCTGCAAATTATCTTTATATTCGTGTGTAGGTTTTAAAGTGACCCATTTTTCATAATGTTACATAAGAGGTCCTGGGAACCTCTGATTGCTACTGGATGAAAGACAGTTATGACAGATGTAAACTCTTACCATGTTCATAAAGAAGCTTCATGTTTGTGTCTTTTTTGGCAACCATGTTGTATAGTACCTGAATCCCACTCTGGATCACATTACCGATTACATTGTCTTGATGTTCCTGTAATAGACAAAAGCGCACAATGACAAGCGAGCACTTTCTGCCTTTGTCAAAATGTTTAATTCGTGATTACTGCTACAGAGAGCTTTACAGTCATGTTTAGCTTGGTTGCAGTATGATTGGACATCATGCATCCCCGCTGCCATATATATTAGAAGCCTGTCTTGTTCATAACAGCGCTTTCAGAAACATTTTCTACCCGAAGATGATAAATGAGCCGTTTATGGTGCTGCCACCAGCGGATCTAATTATTTCTGTTGCAGGTTATAAGAGAGATTTATGTATAGAGTCAAAAATGACAATATTTTTTATTCGTGTCTTAAGACCACAAAGCGAATGCAATAAAACATTATGTGTTAAAGGTAATCATCATAGATAGATGTTTTTTCTTGGTATGATGAATGACAAATTCAGAGCTCCTTTTGACAGTGCCATTGATTTGTCAAATAAGACAAATGCATAGTTGAATTCCTGTATTTCTGTAACTTTGCATTTTACATCATTCCTTGTAATTATATTGTGTTAAAAAAACTGAAATGTAGGCATGGTATTTCAGTACTTACAGGAAACTACAATTCGACAGACAAGTTATATGAAGGTATAAATTCATAGTCAGTATGTATCAAGTATTTACTCGATACGCAAAATGTATTGTGTGCTTGAACACCTTGCTGCCCTCTTTTCATAATGATCAGACAATCCTAGTTGCTTGTCCAGTAGAGAAACAATTTAAAATCATAACCACCTACCTAGCTGAATCAGCCTTCAGTCAACCCAAAAACCGAAAAGAAATTAAATTTTAAGGAACTTAAAATTTTACATTAATTCCAAATGTTCACCTTTGAGGGGTTGTTCGCCTTTGTCAACTTTAAGTATGCTGTAGAGAGTGATATTCTGACATAATTTGCAATTGGTTTTCATTTTGTTTGCATTCGTGGTTCGGAGTTATTTAGCTTTTTATTCGGCAGCTCTCCAGTTTGCAATTTCAGCAATCCAGTTTCTAGGGTCCCAATTACCCTAGCAACCATGCATTGGTTTGAAAGAGAGACTGGAATAATAATAAGAGAGGGCCTGAATGCATAATAAAAATGGCCAATAACAATACATTTGTAGCCTTACAGAGCTTGTATTTTTAGTATATTTGATAGCTACAAAGAGTTAGAAGAAGAAGGCAAATAAATCAAAAACTATAAAAAAATAAGTAATAAAAACCAAGTGAACATTTGCTTAGAATTGGCCATTCTATAACATACTAAAAGTTAACTTAAAGATGAACCTTTACAATCACAGGGAGAGTTAGATCACCATATTATTGTTTCAACAGATATCTATCTGGCCTGTAATATAGATGAGGGTAAAGCAAAAGAACAACTACCTGTTTAGTAGATGCAAAGCCAGTCCCACCCTCTGAAAACTTACTTTGAATTACCACTCGATAGACAGAGCAAGAAAAACCTGTGTGTAGCTCACCTTGGAATTCTCTATTGCTTTCTGTCTGTATCAGTGCTATCTGCTCTCCAGCATAATTACTTTTCAGGCATATTCATTGCTCACATAGCTGGATATTATTCTCCTTTTGCATTAAGTTGGACAAAGGAAGTAAATAGCTGTTTCTCACAGGACTCACAGAACAATATGGGGCAGATTGTGTAGTGCCTAACATTAGCGAAAACTTGCCAGCGTAACATCATTTTGTTACTTCGCTGTCGGTCGCTGTCGTAACTTCGCTAGCGAAGGATATAGTCTCTAGTGGTAATTTGATCTCTTATGCCTGGCGAAGTTGCGCTTTGGCAAATGGACGTAACTATGCAGATTCACTAAGATGCGGATTTTACTAAACATTACTTGTTGCGTCAGACTTGCCTTTGCCACCTTAGACCAGGCGAAGTGCAATAGAGTAGATAGGAGTTCCTAAAAAATAGTTTAAAAATTTTCTAAGTCGGAAAAAACCCTGGCGACTTTACATTTTTCAGGGTTATAGACTGCAAAAGATCGTAAATTTTTTCTGGAGTACCCGGCTTCCCCCCTACATTTCCTAACGTATGGCACATAAACTATACACTGGGATCATGTGTAGGGCAATATAACACCTCTATTTTATTTTATTAAGGTTTCCCGGGCTTGTGTCGCCTAATGTATTGGCTGCAACATATACGTCCATTGAACTTTAACTTCCCGCCGTATGCAAATTAGGCAACGCTAGCGCAACTTAGCTTCGCTTGCTGCAGTAACGCTAGCACTACTTCGCCAGCATTCGGCGCCCTAGATGCAACTTCGGATTTTAGTGAATTAGCGTTTTCCTGGCCAAACTACGCCTGGCGAAGTGTTGTGATGTGAGCGAAGCTGTCGTTGGTGAATTTTCGGAGGTTAGTGACTTTGCCTCTAAGAGTTAAGGACATGAAAACAGGAAATGCAGAGGTGAGCTACATGTAGTTTTTCATCTTGCCTCTTGTGAGCAAACAGAATAATATGAGAGAGGAATAGGAGCCTTCTAACACATGGGGGCCCTTAGTCCTCATAAGGCACGGAAGTGTGGCTGAAATCAAAAATCTACAAGCAGCTTGTGACCTATACATTGCAGCTCAAGTGACAGGTGTCATAGCGATTGATAGATTGGTACAGGGTCAGGTCCAAGTTAATGTCTAAATGCTGGTACATAACACACTTCCCATATATAAGCAAGGTATTCAGTTAAGATGCTGTCACTTCATTACCGGGATGAGAATGTAGTAGAGATGTCATGGTTTCCTACTCATCCACCCCCTTTTTCAGTATTAATTTATATTGCCTGCCAGATCGGAATAGGGCCGAATGCGGGTCGAATTTTAGTCGACTGGCACATAACTATTATCAATACCGTTGCTTATTCACCTTCACTTTAATTATATGATCTCTTCATACATTATTCTATAACCAGTGCCAATGCTTTCTAATATCTGGTAGTGGTTACAAACCAGTGCAAAAGATTGTGTAGAATAAGCATTTTAAAAGGCAACCATGACTGAAAATGAGCAGCTTAATTTAGGAACTACTACTGTTGTAAGCATCTGATTCCACTACCGAATTGTACAGTTATTTAAATGTACCTTTATGTTGGCATTTATCTGTATAATATTGTATGTTTGACATGACTGGATTTTTGGAAATGTTTTATAATATAATATTGACTAATGTATACAACATATACTACTTTGATATCAAGAAATCACAAAAATCATCAGTGACAGAGGCAATTGGCCTAGGTGCCATACCTACAATATGTGGCCATTTGTTTACAGTACAGGTATGGGAACAAATATTCAGGATGTATGAGTATAGCGGAGCTCACCATTAGCCGTGCAGTCTCTCCATGTGGATCGCAGCTCTCGCGGGACCCGGCCACTTCCGTCCAGTATACCTATATTGAGATGAAACCCGCTATGCGGCGCTGATCCAAGTATCATGGAGAATAGCTTTTTGAAAAATGTGGCTTTATTCAAAAACACAGTGCGAGGTACATGGCAGTGGTTATGTGCAGAAACGAACGCGTTTCGTGCCCGTGTGGCACTTCCTCAGGGTTCAATGTTACACACGTGACTTGGATTAAATAGATTAAGTGATGCGTGTCAATTAAAACATTTGCATATCAATTAAAAAATATGTATATATACATTCATTCAGTTCATCAGTCCCTTGTGATAAATAAATAAATAATTAATACTTGGGGGCCGATTCACTTAGGGTCGAATTTCGAAGTTAAAAATACTTCGAAATTCGACCCTCGAATTGAAATCCTTCGACTTCGATATTCGAAGTCGAAGGATTTAGCGCTAATCGTTCGATCGAACGATCGAAGGATTTTTCGTTCGATCGAACGATTAAATCCTTCGAATCGAACGATTCGAAGGATTTTAATCAAACGATCGAAGGAAAATCCTTCGATCAAAAAAAGGTTAGCAAGCCTATGGGGACCTTCCCCATAGGCTAACATTGACTTCGGTAGGTTTTATCTGCCGAAGTAGGGGGTCGAAGTTTTTTTTAAAGGGCAAGTACTTCGACTATCGAATGGTCGAATGATTTTTACTTCGAATCGTTCGATTTCGTTCGACTTCGATCGAATTCGAACGAATTTAACCAATTCGATGGTCGAAGTACCCAAAAAAAACTTCGAAATTCGAATTTTTTTACATTCGAACCCTTCACTCGAGCTGAGTGAATCGGCCCCCAAGTGTCTCAAAAGATATCATGTTACTTATTAATAGTGTTGAATCATAAATTCATTGTGACATATATATGTGCATGTGCATAAATACTTAATAATTTTTTCCAATATATTAAACCAATTGATTTTTGTATATTCATTCCAATCTAATAAAACTTACTTTAAAAAACACAACATCAATTTATAAAAATATATTCTTTGTTTCCAATATATGCTTAATAATATATTTATATATAAAAAAAGGGACTGCTCTGGCTGATGACTCAATGATTTGCGTAGACACAATAATCCGATCGGACACGAAACGCGTTAGTTTCTGCACATACCCACTGCCATGTACCTCGCACTGTGTTTTTGAATAAAGCCACATTTTTCAAAAAGCGATTCTCCATGATACTTGGATCAGCGCCGTATAGCGGGTTTCATTTCAATACAGGTATGGGACCTGTTATCCAGAATACTCGGGACCTGGGGTTTACAGGATAACAGGTATTTCCATAATTTGGATCTTGACACCTTAAGACTACTAGAAAATCTTGTAAACATTAAAGGGCACCTGTTGGGTAAAAATGTTATCCCCGACCAAAGGTGCGGGCTAATAGAGCCTCCATTCCGGTTGGGGATAACAGTAGTTTTTTTTTTTTTTTTTTAAAATGCCCCCTACCAGTGCTACACTACTATAACTACTGTTATCCCCAACCGGAATGCGTGCTTTATTAGCCCACACCTTTGGTTGGGGATAACATTTTTACCAAACAGGTGTCCTTTAAATGAAGCCAATAGGCTGGTTTTGCTTCCAATAAGGATTAAGTATATCTTAGTTTGGATCAAGTACAAGCTACTGTTTTATTATTACAGAGAAAAAGGAAATAATTCTTTAAAATTTGATTATAATGGAGTCTATGGGAGACAACATTTGCGTAATTTGGAACTTTCTGGATAATTGGTTTACAGATAACAGAGCCAATGCCTGTACTGAGTTCACCAAGGTATCTGGTCCTTGTTTTGCTATAGAAAAGAATTGTGATATCATTTATATTTCCAGAGGCAATAAAACATTGAAGCATGTCTTGTTCAACGTTATTATTTAATCTTGGAAAATGTTTTTTTCCCAGAACTAATAAAAACACATTCTCCAGTAAATGGCTGCCACAATTACAAAGTCTACTATACGAACCAACTGATAGTTAGGTACAAAATATTTCTAGGTTTAGCAAGAAAGTATTAGATTAATCAAAAAGCAAATTGGATCTTCCTTTTGGGTGAGGTGGCACAAATCAGTTCTTGGGCACTTAATGAACAGTATGCTTGACAGTCTTAATACAAAATAGCAAACACCAACTGAGATAATTAGAACTGAGCCAGCAAAATTCTGGAGTTTGGCAACATAGATGAAACAACTTCATTAAAATGCACAGCTTTTGCAAATGAAAGGCACGGAAGCACTGGACCCTGAAAAATCAGCCTTCTCAAAACTAATTGCTTCAGTGTTTAAGCAGGACAGCAATGAAACACCAATAGCACAGCACAGAAACACGACTGAAGAGTGAAATTCGATTGTTTTGAAAGAGAGAGAACACATTCTGTAAATGCTTTTATATTTAGTGTTTTTAAAGTATCCGTTAGTCTTTCCATTTTGCTAATGTTAACTGTACAGCAGCTCTGTACAAAGCATGTCTATGTAAATAGGAGGCATATATGGAAATGTGCACTCCCAAGATCTCCCCAAGCACTCCCCAAGCACTCATTTTGATGATCAAGACACTTCAAGGTGTGAACAAGGAGGCTTCAGGCCCTGGAATTAATTAAAATTTAACATCCATTGGAGAATAAAATACTCACCTTTTTCATCTCTAGGCAACAGATTCCCCAAAAATCAGTCCCTTAAATATCTTCCTATCAAATGTATCTCTCATACAAGAACCTCTACAAGAGTCTGACTCAAGTTATACTCTGCATATGAATATGTTCTAGCCATGATATCCATCATATGTATCTATACTAACACTGGAAACCTGGAATCTCCCTTAAATTTGTACGTTTTTTACTTCAAGCCATCAACTGTAATCAGTAAAAATGTCATCATGCAGCAGGTCAATGATTCAATGATCCAAATCGTACTTTAAGCTATGCAAAACCTATTTGAGGAAGACACAGAAAGAGTAGTGTATTTGATGGACTGCTGACACAATCACTAGACTTTATCTTTGTAGAAATCTTGTGGTCAGAGCTTCACAGTCAGAGGAAAATATATCTCAAGCCAGTTGCACCTTTGTCAAGATCTAGTAATGGTCATGAGTTGACATTTTTCCTTTAATATTGCCTACTGAAAATTAGACTGCCAAGAGTCTGCAAAACTAAAATCGCTGTAACTGGAGATTATAATGTACAGCTTGATTAATAGAACAATTAAAATGTTAAAACTTAATCTTATATAATTAACAATAATTTGAAATCCATTTCATGCTACTTAAGTGAATAAATGCTTCTAGCAAGGTTCTAGCAAAACACATTTCTGTGTGATTCCAAACTTTTGAATACTAGTATATTATAGTAAAGTACAGGTATGGGACCTGCTATCCAGAATGCTTGGGACCTGGGGTTTTCAAGATAATGGATCTTATTGTAATTTGGATCTCCATAACTTAAGTCTACTAAAAAATAATTTAAACGTTAATTGAACCAAATCTTCATACTAGTACGGTCTATTAAAGAGAAAAAGAAAATCATTTATAAAAATGTTGATTAACTGGATAAAATGGAGTCTATGGGAGATGGCCTGTACCGTAATTCCTAGCTTTCTGACAAACGGGTTATACAAAATCATATACATATGGTATTAGATGCCTTATGTCTTTTAAATAGGTTTGGTTCAAGCTAGGGGTTCAGCTCAGAAGAGT
The DNA here is from genome assembly GCA_038501925.1 of Xenopus petersii. NCBI lineage: Eukaryota > Metazoa > Chordata > Amphibia > Anura > Pipidae > Xenopus > Xenopus petersii. The sequence continues at coordinate 110,444,884 of CM076682.1, read as the reverse complement.
TGATGACAAAAGAAACACTTTTTTGGTTTTCAAACACCAAAAGGTACAAACATGTATTCTAAACTGAATTATTCTACTTAATGCTGCTATACTAAGCAACATCACTCATTACTCAGATTTTCTACCTCTCACTGTTTAAGATATATAATTCCTGATTATCAAAGGGAAAAAACGAATTTAACATTTTTATTTATCTGCACTCTTTGATACTGAAAATCAAAAGAACAAGGACAAATGTCACTAAGTTCTGCTTGCTGAACACTTTACATGAAAGTAACAAACGAGTGTCAAAAAAGATTAGTATTTCCACAGTTGAAACGACAAATCTTTTGAACATATAAGTATTTTTGTACAAGGAAGGTACAGGAAGACCCCCTAAACTATCACGAATGTCTAAAGCTATCTTGTCAGACATCTGCACTATATTAATCGAAGGGTGAAAATAGAACTGTGGTATTTTCCAAAATTATTTGCATCTCTTGCTCTACTACTTACAAAACTACTGTAATTAAATATGTAATTTTGCCAGGGGTGCCCACACTTTTCCATCCAACTGTATAATAGATATTAATGGTAGCAATGTTCAGTTAGACTGTAGTGAGCTGCAACATTAGCATTATTGAGTATGACTATATTTCTGCCATAAATCAGGAGGATGAGGTTGATCCTACTGTATCCACTTAGTATTACACACAAGCACACATTGGTAGTGTACATAACGATTTACATATATCAACTACAAAAAGGTTAATACAGATTCCTGCAGTGGGTCTGGTATCTACAAAGGTATTCTGGGACTCGGTTGGAATATCCTTCATGTCCCAACTGTGCGGATGGTCCGCAGGTACCCTTTAAATACAGGTGGGTGAGTTGTAGGCAGCCATTTGAGCAAAACAAAAAGTAAAATATACTTTACTTTGTACTTGCGGTTTATGTGACACATCAGGGGTGGGTGTAACTTGATAGGGAAAGGAATGTGGGTTTAAAGATGCAGGTTGGGATGGGGATAATCAGGTACAGGTTGGAAATGGGTCTGCCAAAACAGATCCACAAAGGTCTTTAATACAGAATATAAATTAGGATTTTACCAGGTTATGTCTGTTTAACTAAAGGAAGTGCCTTGGGGATGGTTTAAAGATTGCATTTCATAAGCAACTACAATGTCAGGTACATACAGTTACTTGAAAAAAAAGGCCACTTTAAATGATAACACTGTACTGTAAATCGCAGCTAACACCACAAGGACATTTTTATTGCTGACAGAGAAGCCTGTAACAGAGATAACTTTCAAGCACATTAACGATTGCCCTGTGCTTTGAGACAGCCGATAGTAGTTTTAAATGCTGAATTGCTAAGATGATCGCTTCTTACAATAGCTATATATTTAAAAACTAAATGATGTTAACACAGGCTTTGTGTTTTTTTTTTCAAACAGTAAAGAGATTACAATTTATGCAGCAAATTCTATTGTGACATATTGCTATTGGAATACTTTACTTACTAATAGTGGTACACATTTCCTCCAGTACAGTAACCCATAGCAACTTGCCATTTGTGTTCATTATTGAACTACACTAGAACAATTAAACTGTAGCTATATTCAATTAAACTCATTATATAATTTTGTAATTTTGCGATTTCACACAAAATATGTTGTGTGTGCTATCATAGGGACTTGGGAGTTGCCAACACACACACACACACATATATATATATATATATATATATATATATATATATATATATATATATATATATATATATTCATATGAAATTAGTTTTGCCTTGCAGCTTTCTTCCCAACATACGGACAATGGTCAAATGCAAAAAATATTCCTGTGGATTTGTAGTTTGTTTGTTTTATAATTCACAAATTTTTAGGTTCTCCCAAAAGCAAATAACTAATTATTGTAGAAGATTATCGAAACTAAAATTTGACATATACAAAGGTTGCTTTCCAAGGTAAATTTTGGGATTGCCAATTGATTTAGTTCACTCAGTATAAATGAGGAGAGCAGACAAATTAAAAAAAGTTAGTTAAAGGGGACCTTTCACCCACACCGGATAGTCTGTATAATAAAAGTCCTTTTAAAATGAATCATTAAACCCAATTTTTTAAATTAAAATAACCACATTGGTTATAAACTCGCTTAAATCTCTCAACTGTCAATCATTATATATTGCCTTAGGCATAGAGGTGGGGCAGGCAATTAATTTCACTTTCTATTCCGTAATTCCTAGCTGTCACTGCACTCCTCACATTCCCTCTCCCCCATTTTGGTGCACAAAAAACATTTTGGCATGATCTAGCTTGCCTTAGTAACAGTTTCCATAAAATGGTGCCTGCCTGTTTTACGAGATTGTAAATTCCAACACTAAAAGAAACAAGATTTAAATAATTTCTATAGAGTAAGTGACGTTTGTTCTTGACTAACATCAAAAACAGGATTCGGAATAATTTTTTAGGGTGACAGGTCCCCTTTAAGTCTTATGACCATTTACACATGAAAAGAGCAGCTCCATGGTTGTGTGTTTAACATTGCCAGAGTCACTGTTGAATTACAGTCAGGACACTACCTACAAGGAGTTTATATGTTCACCCTATGTCCTTGTGGATTTTCTCCCACATTCCAAAAACAAACAAAAATTAATTGGCTGCTGATAAACTTGACCACAGTGTGTTATTGTGATAGTGACCTTAAATTGTAAATGTGAATGGTGTATAATGACTGTACAGCACTGTAGTGTATGTCAGCATTATCTAAATAAAGACTAAGGGGGTTATTAATCAAAATCCAAATTTTTCTGATACATTTTATTTAAAAAAGTCTGAGCAAACTAGAATTCATGATTTTACATTATTTATTATTAAAAAAGCATGATTTAATCGAATTTGGCTAAAACTCTATAAAATTGTGAAAAAAAAACTAATTGTATGATTTGTCAGATTTTTTTTTAGGGCTTCGGATTTTTTTGCCAGAAAAAGTCAGATTTTCAGGCTAATTCAAGCGCTGATCACATAAACTTCCAAATAGCATAGGGACTTCTCCCATTGATGTATATACAACCTTGGTAGGTCTGAAAAGAAGGATTTTTGGATTCGACTTTTTCCATCCCCAGGGTATTATACATTTTTTCCCACAAAAAAAATCTGTTTTTATAATAAAAAAACTTGAATATCAGTAACTGCACTTCTGATGAATTTTAAAAGTTCACAAAAAGTCAACCACTGTCTTATTAATATAAGAACTGAAAGCAGGCTATGAAATTTTCCATTCTGGAGAGCAAAAAAGTGCATCTAGGGGGTGACCCATAGAATTATCATTTACTAATAACAATTTTACAGTTTCTGCTCCTTTAATTTTATAGCAATGTTTTAATATTTGTTTACAAAATACAACCAATTTTGCACAAATTTGCATGTACGGGTATTTATCATACTTTTGCACATGCGTTGGACTACATATTATTTACATTACAGTAATACTTAGCAATTCCATTTAACATATCTCCCCTTTTTATAAGTAAAAATGTATAGATACTATTACCAAGAGAAGACCAACTAGAGCAAAAACAGTACATTCAAATAAACATGAAAAGCATAAATAGAAATGTAATACTTTTCTAGCTCACTTCTATGGATTTAAGCTAGCAAACTTCACTGACGAGGAGCATGAATAGTGTATCAGTGTGCTTAATGCACCCATAATGACTGGAATAGGTAGAAAATTAAATATAATCATGTGCTATTAAGTACACTCTGACTCAATTTCTACAACAGTAAATTGTTTCCTACAATTTGCCTGGTGTCTCCTGACATAACATACAGCAGGAGCCTCTATCTATAGAAAATAAGCCTCAGATTTCACAATGATGCCCCCTGAGATTAATAGGTGGACACAGGTCATCTGCATCCGGCCAATCATCCTACAGCCTAAATAATTATTTCAAAATGATGGAAATTGAGTTCCTATATTTGTATCTCAGATCTTTAAGGTCTAATTAGAATTTCACTCACAAGTTACACTGTCTGATATGGAGATGCTATTCACCCTGTCTGCATCCTGTGTTCTATGGTCTTAATAAGAAGGGCAGCAGGCATAATCTCCAATCCATTCCCCGGAGAGCTTTGCATTAAATGGACTGCATTAGGCTTCCATTCTCTGCACCACTTTATTTGTGCTGTTGAAAGAGAGGGAATCTTATTCAGGCCTTCAGTGCTTTTCCGGGCTCTGTTATCGATCAAAACTGCAAGGCTTTTTGCTTTTAGCAATATGCTGCTATCCTATCCAGATGCGAACAGGGAAGCCAACGTGCCATGAATGTAAACACTGTATTGGAGGAAAGACTGTTGCAGTACAGGAGTAGTAATGACTGAGACCATTCCAAAAACACATGTACGTTTCTCAATATAGGAGATGCTGTAATTGCTGGCTATAAGAACAGATATATTATTGGGCACAGACTTAAACTGCAGTTGCTCATCCCTATGACACCCTTCCAGCAGACCCTGAGTATAAGTGATTTTTAGTGATTCCAGGTGTGGGTTTTATCGCAGGTACCACATGGTGAAATGCCATTGGTTAAGCAAAATCATAGGATGTGCCAAGTACATATGGCATGTGCAGGGGATACTGCAAATTAACAGAATAAAAGAACAGTTGAAAAAGCATAGAAAATAATATGAGAACATGGAGTTTTGTCAAGATTTCAAATTTATAATATACAAGTATGGAATCCGTTATCAAAGGCATCTCCCATAGACTCCCATAAAAGTATTTCCCTTTTTTTGTGATAATAAAACAGTACCCTGTATTAGATCCATACTACGGTATTATTAATCCTTACTGAATGTAAAACAAGCCTATTAGGTTTAATTAATGTTTAAATGATTTTCTAGTAGACAAATGATAGAAAGATCCGTTATCTGAAAAACCCCAGGTCCCATACCTGTATATACTAAATCTTATTCATATTATTTGTTATTATACTAAATTATAAGAAAAATAAAAGATTTATGGTCTGGAAGATTTTGCTATGATATAAATTATCCATCCATTGACAGAATGACAGAGGCTACAGCAATAGCAAATTGTTCTTTTGTTCTTAAAAAAAATAAGAGTTGTAATATTTTCTAAACTTTCAATGATCAGCAGAGATATGAATTTTAATCTAATGGAACATCAAAGTCAGATGGTTATTTTTAGATGCATTGATTGTACCCATCATGAATAATGCAGTGGTTAAGGTTTTCATGTTAAAATTATGCATATGGCATGCTTTTCATTAAACTACTTAGTATTCTACTTTTTAGCTGTTATTTATCAACACTAGTGTCTAAATAATTAACACTTTACAATTACTACAATGGATAAAATACAGAAAAGATTTTCCTCCAGTTCATTTAAACCCCATAGAGGACTTAAATGTAATAATGGAGCACAATTATTTAAATTGTAATGTATATAATAAACAATTTTTTATTTATTCCTGTATGGCCGGGTCACACATTAATTTGCATAGAAAATATACGTTTAGTGCAGCCATGCATTACTTAGCTACATAGGAATGATTTTGGTGGCATAACACTGCATAATTATTATTATTAGTTATAAGCAAGGAGAATTTGTCCAAAAATACCTACATGAAAATGATAATCCATCATATGAGAAATCATTTCTCTCTGCACAATCAAAACCAAAGATTTACACTTCTTATCAAATATGACTGTGATCTGTTCATACTCACATTCTGGCCTTCATAATGGTTATATTTACAAATTTATGCTTGGCTAAGACCTGAAACAAAAACAACGTTTTTCCAGAAATAGAAAAGAAAGTCTATTTTCAGGCTTAGAGCTGGACATCTATATAATTGTATGTTGAGTGGTCTGGGAAAGCTGACTGGGTGGTGAGGGTTTATGGAGACACTAAATTACGGTACAAGTACAAGGGTTGATGCTAACAAAGCATAAATCAAATACGAAATGCATATTTAGGTCAATTACTTAGAAACCAAAAAAGCTGCTATTAAATATCTACATTTAAAAAACAAACAATGCTGGGGATAACAGACATTTTGAAAAGGCTATGAAAAATGCAGTACATTGATATTGAAATGTAAACGGTTAAGGTAGTCTTAAATGAATAGCAGACCTTATCTTTTATACACTACTCCAATTCAATTATGTTAGTTTAAATGTTTTTAAATATTCTTTAAGTTTCTTTTCAAATAGGTCACTCTAATTTGTTTATAGTACACGAAACCTTTGAGGAATGGCACCACATTAAATTGGGACAGATGAAATATTAGATGGAAAATCTGAGATTTTGTAAAAAAACAGAAACCGTTAATAAGCATTTTACATCAAAAAGAGAGAATTACATTTTTTTTCTCAATATATCTTTAAAGGAATTAGCTATCAAAGCAAAGTCACACATACGATATAAGCTTTGAAGTACTGCATTTCAAAAGGCAATAATCTAAAAACATGTTATATGTCAGAGTTACATATTTTCTAATAAATATTTAAGGAAAAAATTAAATGAAACAAAGGTTATTCTGGTGTGATGGTACCTCAGATGTTCGGGCTGATCGGTTTATATGTCAGTATCATACTAAATTTCCTAATAATCCTAGGGGTCTGGTGTTCCCCTCTAGGGGGACGCCCGCCGCCACCTCCTCTCTTGCCCCCTTCCAGGTTTGATGTGCGCTTAGCTTGTGCGCATCTTTTATTCTCTGGATTTTTACATAGAAACATTTTAAAAGTCATATCTGTCCTCCAGAAAATGTGTAAAAAGCTAATTTTATCCTACAAATATGGCAGAAAAAAACTTTTTAAAGAATATTAAACAGATGGCACAAATGGCATACTCCAAGAGCTTACCCTCACACTAGACGGCATTAAAGATTTATCTCTTTTTAACAAAACATATGTGTCAATTTACATAAGATTTCAGTTTTGAATAGGCTTTTTATTAAATATACCTGGGATATCATTAGATATACCTGGGTTTATTATCCACCAGAAAATCCCTTATTAGTTTACTTTTTTTCATTATAATAAAATTAGGAGTAACAATTTGAAGCTAGAGGTAGAGTTTACAACTTATTGCAGGTATCAGATCTATTATATAGAATGCTTTAAGTCCTGGCTTTTTCAGTAATTTGGATCCCCATACTTTTAATCTAGTGGATGGATATGCAGCAAAATTCCGCATTTCCAGGCCCGGATTTGTGGCGAGGCCACATAGACCCGAGCCTAGGGCGGCAAAAATGTAGGGGCGGCATGCCGCCCAGCCGCAACCCTGCCCCCACTGTGCTCCCGTAATTTAAATTGCGATCAATGTCGCTTCACGCAGCCGGCGCTAGGACCATGTAGTACCGGCAGCGGCAGGGGGGGCGTGCACAACAGAAGAAGTCGGCGCTTGGACAATGCGGCCTTGGGGCGCCGCGATTTGAAATCCGGCCCTGCGCATTTCACCATCTGCAAATGTTTTCACAAAACTGTGGCAAAGAATTACAGCGGAAAAATTTGCAGTGACAAAAATGTTGCTTTTGACTTTAATGCATTTGGACAAAAAAGTCACCATTAGTAAAAAGTCCATTAAAGAAAGATGTATTGAGTGGAAAAATTAAGCCTGAATATTAAAAATGCCCCAAATTAACCATAAGTGTAGTATGTGGCTTGTTTAATTACAGGTATAGAATCTGTTATCCGTAAATCCATTATCCAGAAGGCTGGCTCCAAATTACGGAAAGATGGTCTCCCATAGACTAAATTTTATCCAAATAATCCAAATTTTTAAAACTGATTTGCTTTTTTCTCTGTAATAATAAAACAGTACCTTGTACTTGATCCCAACTAATTTTGGACAATTAGTTGCTGAGTGAAAAGAGGAAACCATTTGCTGTTGTTAGAACTATTTTTTTTAAGAGAATTATTTTTTAAAAAGATTATATTTTAACACATAGGGGCACATTTACTATTGGTCGAATATCGAGGGTTAATTAACCCTTGATATTCGACCGTCGGCGTAAAATCCTTCGACTTCGAATATCGAAGTCGAAGGATTTACCGCATTTCGTTCGATCGAACGATTTGAAGGATTTTAATTCATCAATCAAACGATTTTCCTTCGATCAAAAAAAGCTAGGAAAGCTTATGGAGACCTTCCCCATAGGCTAACATTGGTGCTCGGTAGGTTTTAGGTGGCAAAGTAGGTGCTCAAAGTTTTTTTTAAAGAGACAGTACTTCGACTATCGAATGGTCGAATAGTCGAACGATTTTTACTTCGAATCGTTCGATTCAAAGTCGTAGTCGAAGGTCGAAGTAGCCAATTCGATGGTTGAAGTATCCAAAAAAAACCTTTGAAATTCAAAGTATTTTCTAATCCTTCACTTGAGCATAGTAAATGTGCCCCTTACTGTTCGTACCATTGCAATGTACCCTTCACTGTTTTTATTATTTGTAGTTAAATTTTCAAACAAAAAGCCAGACTCTCAAAATATAATCGTAATAGAGTAGATGAAATAAAATATTGTACAAAACAATATAAATCTCAGGTTCCCATCTCACATACACATAAATACATAATAGCATGCACTGCAACAAAATACAGTTTACAAATGATGACTTTAAGAACAGAATAGTTCAGAGCTACTAATCATTAACTTCAGAAACTTTAGTGGCAAAATCTTTCATCTTTTATAGAATATTTTATGCACACAATAATCGGAATTCAGTTACCTTGAAGGGCTTTCTTCTACAAACAACATTTTTATATTATATATAAATTGTATTTTTTCTTGACTTTTTTTCACATGTAAAAGGAGATTAAATTAAGCAGAAGAATAGTTTTTCTTTCCTAGCACATTCTGCTGTACAAATGAGTACAATAAAGAAGATGCAGCTTCAACCAAACAATATTTAGAAACACACAACCACAATTTCCACTGAAACAACTAATCATATAATGCCATGTGATAAAACAAGACAGTACAATAGGCTTCTATATGCCGAAAATGTTTAAAATGACTGCTAAGACATAAAAAGAATACAAATATTTATAGTCACTTCATTTTGCTCTACATATTCAGTAAAATAGCTTTCACAGTTTGGGTTGGTTAACCATAAAAGACATCTGCTTCTAAATCCGGCAATAATTTTTTTTTATTTTAAATGCCCCATGAGTCTGCATGATATGTGACTATATGCCTTAATGGAGAAAAAAAGCTACCAAGGAAGTTTACTGCCAACAGAGTAGCCACAATAGTGCAAGCAAAAAAGCTATATTTATTATGCATAATGCTTTACCACAACTGAGTAAACAGCTCTAGAAGCTGTTTGTTTAGATAGCAACTGCCATATTACATTGGTGTGACATAACTTCCTGTCTAAGTCTCTCCCTACTTGTTCATAGCTCTGGGATCAGATTACAGCAGGGAGGGGAGGAGGGAGAAGGGAGTGGAGCAAACTGAGCATGCTCAAGCCCGAGCCCTGAAGGTTTAAACTGAAAGAAGGAAGTCTGATACAGAAGCCTGTGTGTACACAATAGAAGGAAAGAAATGCAGTGTTTCTTTTGACAGAGGACTCAGAGAAGCATCCTTTGAGGATTCACTGGTGTATTTATATATTTTTTTTCTGATAAAGCTTACTTAGTTTTAACATTTCCATCTCCTTTAAAATATTCCTATTCAGTTTCTCGGCATGATTTCAATAATGTGGGTTTTTTCCTGTCCATTGGCCACTCATATTGTGAATCATTCCCTTTGTTATGTTATCTGTCCACTCTGGGACCTCTGGAATGCCTTCCACATTTGCACACGCCAGCTCTATTTCTACATACTGACCAATTTATATGAATTTGTAGCACACGTCTTGTGTTGTATAGCCATACTTCAAAAAAATATAGATGATGCTATAGATGCTATAGATGCTATAGATGAAGAATTAAACAGCAAGATTGCTCAATGCATGAGCCCTAGTTTACAACCCCAGGCACCTTTCCTAACCAAACATCAAATGTTAGGAGCAACAAGAGATTAACACATGGTATATCAATCTCTACTCAATGCAGCAAACATTGTTTAAAACTCAGTATATGCCCTTTCCACTCCAACATGATAAAATACTATCTTTATTCAACCTGCTATAAATTTTAATGATGACAGAACTTTTTTTTTAGTAAAATCATTCCTTAGGTTACATATGATGGAGTGAAACCAGTGTTGTACAATGCTATAACAACGTTTAACCTCTGGAATACTTTTATGCGCGGCATACTTAGTAATGCTGCCAGCACTAGGTGCTCTCGGAATATCTCTTTTCGAAACATATCAAAATCTGTGGTGTCACAGCCTTGGGGCAGACAACTCACTATGATCTCAGTGAACACAGCTTTGATACTGGATAATTTACAGCACTGAACTAATTTGCGAGGAAATATAAGATTATTTTATGTAGGGGAAATATATAATGTGTGATCTGGATGAAATTGTCTACAGTATTAATGAGCTATAATTGTATAGCACTTTTCTATAGCAGGAAATAAGAAGAAGCTCTTACCAAAATGACCTGGAAGAGAACCGGTACAAGCTTGTTTTCTTCAATTAACCTGTAAAACATTAACAAAAATGGATTTTTATATAAAAAAAGTTTTTAATTCTAAACTATATAAACATAAGCAAAATAAAATATATGAAAATGAAAGTTGGGAGTGTGAAATGTCTCTCATACAGCATGTCTTAAATATACAGAGAGTAGGTTCTGTAGTGAATAAAGTACCACCTCTAGTAAAATATAAGGATATTATAAGTCACTGAGGAGTTCCAAGACCATATAAAAGCAAGAGGCTGAGGCAGAAGGATTTGGTTCGGCCTGGTGGAAAGATTCGGCCGAATTCAGCTGAAAAAGGCAGAATCCTGGCCAAATCCCGAACCAAATCTGGATTTGGTGCATCCCTACTATAAGGTAGTCGTTGGGCTACTTTGATTTTGTTAATTATCACCCAATAATTACATTATTTATATCACAATTCATAGACATTACAGCCATTTTTATTATACAGTATCTATCTTTGTTTACACTTGAAAATCTAAAACGTGAACGAATATTACCGACCTGAAAACTCGAATCGAGTTTTTTCTCCGAAATGACAAAATTGCATCAGTTTGTATTGTGACAAAAAAAAAAATGCACCCAGCCAGAGAAATAATCCACTGGCCAACAATTCTAAAAAAGTATGAAATAAAAAAAAACATGAGCCTTAAACAGGCAGTATATCCCCATGCTCAACTTAAGTTCAATGATGAACATACTTTGCCTACTTCTTGCTACGCCAAGCTACTTTATGTTTAGTCCTTGTGAGGTAGCTAACAGCTTCCTCCCTTAACCCATTGTTGTGACGGTTTTGTAAATAGAAGACCATTATGCAGGGAGATTATCTATGCACTGGGAATATAATTATCTTAATCTCAAGAACCAAACATGAAGTAACTTTTTCCTCTTTGCCCTGTTTAGCTCAATACATAACAAAAAGTATGTTCAGCACAAGTCCTAAATATTGCACACAACATGGGGATATACTGTCCCTTTAAATTAACAAACTGCCATATTACAAAAAAGCACAATCTTTGTGAATTGTATATTTTCAACCTGTTTTCATTCCCATAGTTAAAAAAATTTGTGTTCAAACTCAAAAGAGTAACTCTTTAACTTTTACTCTGGTTGGCTGCTTCATAATTAATTTGTCTTTCCCATGCCATGATTAACTTGAACAACTACCAAGTCACCTTAATCTGCCGCTTTTAAAAACAGACCTTTACTTTTTAAATTAGCAAACAGAGATGCAGCAGCTCACAAAGATAACACAGAAGATTAGAAGAGCTGCGTGTTGTACAGTGATTAATGAGAGAGCTCTGCAAGCTTCTGTAAATGAGTCATTTGTTTTTAAAGAATACTGTAGATTCAAGCTCCTTATTATTCCCATACGCACCTGAGCTTGAATTTTTATGTTAATGACAGTCTTTTAGAAAGATATAAAAATTAATTCATTTTTCCTTTCATGTAGAAGGACTTAACCACACTGACTGTTACCACTTTTCAGCCAAAATAAGATTGTCCTGAGGAAGCTATATCTATCAAAACATTATCAAAACATAAAAGGAGTTGGGGAGCAACACAAGCATGAAAAATGTTCTGGGGGTGCCAAATAAAGGCTGTGATTGGCCATATAGTAGCCCCTATGTGGATTGTCAACCTAAATTGAGGCTCTGTTTGGCAGTACACCTGGTTTTTACACAACCAAACCTTGCTCCCAAGCCAGGAATTCAAAAATAATCACCTACTTTGAGGCCACTGGGAGCAACATCCAAGAGGTTGCAGAGCAACATGTTGCTCACGAGCTACTGGTTGGGGATCACTGCATTATGGCATATAATGAAATGTTTTAGCGTTTCCACTTTTCCAGAAAGCAATCAAATACAAGCCCATTGCAAAAACATTATTAAAAGCAACCCTTCACCCAAAAAAATATTTAAAATCCTATCTTATCACATTAGTCAAGCAAAATGAACTTTAATCACACTATATAAATTATTTGTATCTTGTTTCCTTCAGTCTGGAAATTAATAATTATAGCAAGCAGGCAGGAGACATTTTGTGGACACTGTGATTATGGCAAACCTTGCATAATCTCAAAATCTTGTTTGTGCACAAGAATTGGGGACCCAATGTCCATCCCCATGCACTGGCTACACAATTAAATGGTGAAGAGAATGGGGGAATGTGGGGAGTGCAGTGACATCTAGGAGGTGCTGAATGGAAAGTGAAAGTAATTGTCTGCCCCGCTTCTATGCCTAAGGCATAGAGGAGTGGCAGACAATATTTGATTGACAGCTGAGATGTTTAAATGAGTTTACAACAGCTATGAATGCTTTACTAAAAAACAGAAATTGGATTTCATGTTTAATTTGAAAAGGAATTTTATTATACAGATTTTTGTGTCTGGGTGACAGGTCCACTTAAAACATACTTTCAAATAAATTGTTGTTCATCCTTGAGTAGACTTGGCAATGGATGTGCAATAAAATTAAAGTTTTTCTTTAAGACTGGTCTCTTATTAACGATAGCAAGCCCGCTTACATGCATATAGAGGTCAGTTGTATTACTGTATGGTCCCATAGAGAAAATAACATTGTAATAGCTAATGTAGCAGGAATAAACACATTTATTGAAAATATACTGGATTGGTTTTGATACTCTCAAGCTACATTTGATATTCATTTGAATAATTGAATAATTAATTCAGAATAATTCAACTGTCAATTTGCATAAATTAATGGTCTCATACTATATTCATTATATACCTGTCTGCTCTGAGGAGGGCAAAATAGTTCTATATCTGGAAATAAAGTGTTTAGTATATAAAAAATATTATCCAGATTTAAGTAAGGGCGTTTCTGTCATGAGGTTAGGTGAGCACCTTGCCTCAGACGGCAGCTTCCCAGAAGTTACCAGGGGCGGGTAAAAGCTGGTAACTTTAAGAGCCGAATTTCCGGCTTTTAAACCGAAAGTTCTGCTTTTCTAGCGCAGAGAGTGAAATCTCTCTGCGCTAACAAACCCCCCCCCCTGGACCCCCATCAGCAATTTAAAGGTAAGGGCGACGGGCATTTCAGGGGTGGAAAAAGATGAGCAGAGAGCCAAAACCTGGAATATATTGGGTCCTTTGCCTGATGTTCTGGGTCCAAATAAATAATACATAGGAAAATGTAAATTATGATGTAAGTTGAAGGAATTTACACACTGGGGGTCGTAAAAAGTAACCCATAACAACCAAAATTACTGTTTAGGGGCAAATGTGCCCTGTGTTCATAAATGACCCCCACTGATTATGCAGCTACTCAGATTTTTAAATTGCCCCAGGGTTTTAAATACAAAGTGGGCAGATTTATCAAAGGTCAAAGTGAATTTTCGAAAGAAAAAAACTTTGAATTTCGAAGTAATTTTTGGGTACTTCGACCATCGAATAGTCCAACTTAGATTCAAGTTTAAAGACCTTCGAAATTCGAATATCGAAATTTATCATGTACTGTCTCTTTAAAATTTCGACTTCAGCCATTCGCCACCTAAAAGCTGTTTTAGCCTATGGGGGGTCTGTGTAGATCAATCCAAATTACCTTGGTGCACAGTGATAGAGGTAACCGGCAACCTCAAATGCTTGACAAAGGGGCTTGCCCCGAAATGTTGCACTTCCGGTAATAAAATTTTGCAAGGTTTTCACCTGCATTCACATCTTGTGTGCCAGTGTGCCTTTTCTTAGCCTATGGGGGACCTCCTAGAACCTATATGGAGGCAATTGGTGGAGTTTGAGAGATCGAATTTTTTTTGGGGAAAAACTTCAAATCGAAGTAGATCGAAGGCGATATTCGAAGTAGGCGGAATACCGACCACTTTGACCCCCAAAAGCCTTCGACCTCTATTCGGTTGGTCTTTTTTGAATTCGAAGTTCAAAGTTTTTTTAACTTCAAACTTCGACCCTCGATAAATATGCCCCAAACTGTCTGTACTGTGAAAAGTTCCACTCCTAAATCCTAAATCCATCTCAAAATGAGTTCATAATTTGATCAGCAGTTCTAGTAGGATATAGAGCGGACCACGGTGGGAGCTGAATAACATTGGAAATGCCATGAAATATATTTTGTTTGTTGCAGTACCACTTCCTTACCACTGCCAAATTCCTTTAAAGTTGCACATAACAAACAGAAAACTGAAATTAGATTGTAAGCTCCATGGGACTTGGACCCTCCTTCCACTTGTCTCTTAAAAGAGAACATGTCACTCAGAAATACAGATCTGTATAATAAAAGCCAATTTTTTAAATTAAAACATCCATACCTGTAATAAAAAGGTACGTAAAAATAAAAAAAAATTCAACCAGATTTTGACAATTACTTTCACTTTCCATTCTGTACTTCCTAGATGCCACTCTTCCCCCCTCCCTTCTCACCTTCTAATTATGTAGCCAGCGCAATGGGCATGTTCATCAAGTCCCCTTGGGGGACTCAAAGCTTGCCTCAAGGCAGGCACCCCGTCAGCTAAAATACCTCCCCATGTGCACTCGAAGGAAGAGTAACAAAGGGGAAGGGCAGGGGAGGGAGGTGGGAGTGACGGAGGGAGGGGAGAGTGATAGAGGGGTGAGGAGAGGAGGGATGCAAGGGCAGCAGGGGAGCGAACCACACGGACTAGGAGAAGACAGAAGACTTTTGAACAGGTACCTGCCCAGTATCCCCATATCTTTGCGTCCAAGGCAGGTGACTCTTCTGCTTACATCTAGTTCTGGCCCTGGCTTGCCTAACATTGTTCACAAAATGGCAGCTGTCTGCTTGCTGTACTTTTGAATTACTGAACTGAAGGAAACAAGATCTGAATAATTTATATAGTGTAAATACAGTTTATTTTGCTTGGCAAACACAATAGTAATGGACTTGGAAGGGGGCGACAGGTCGTCTTTAACAATTATCACTTAATCTTTATTATTGTTATGACCCGTTTGCTCTATCAATCAATTGTGCTTTCAGCACTGTGTACACAAGTAGCACTATATAAATAAAATTGCATATACATAAATGAAATGGAATAGCTATGAAAGAAATCTCTCTTTCTGATTATCTAGCAGAGCATGTCACATATTCACACAGACATTTTTTATAAAATCACCATGCATTTTGTTGAATAATCTGCTCAAGGACACTAGTAATAATGTGAGGATGTTAGTGAGGGAATATAGAAATGGGAAACATTTAAGACAGTCACACAAGTCTGGTTTTAGTTACAGCAATTTCATTCAGAGAAATAGCAACATGTCTGCCCTTAAGTTAATAAAAAATATGTGCATATTTGAAAAAGCATTTGACTTTTATATCTAGTATGCTCGGGACCTGGGGCTTTCCGGATAACTGATCTTTATGTAATTTGGATCTCCATACCATAAGTCTACTAGACAATCATGTAAACATTAAATAAACCCAATTTATTGCTTTGCTTCTTATGAGGATAAATTATTATTATCTTAGTTTGGATGAAGTACAAGGTTCTGTTTTATAAAATGATTTCCTTTTCCTCTGTAATAATTATGGAGTCTATATGAGATGGCCTTTCCCTAATTCGGAGCTTTCGTGATAATGAGTTTCCAGATAATGAATCCCCTTCCTGTACTTTTCTCTGTGCTTGAGTAGAGAAAACCTACCACACCTTCAACAACAGTTGAATCCTTTTCTGACCTTAGTTTAAAATCTCACTTCATTGTATGTTATGAGCCCCACATGTGCATGTAGAGTAAGCACCACAGACAATCGTCTACTAACATCTTGAATTCTATCAAAAAATGTAAGTGAGAGAGAAAAGAAATATAGGATCAGCTATCCTAATCAAGGAAGATCTGATCTTTTTCATTAAAAAATGGAAATTTGTAAAAATATGATTTCCCTTTTCTCTAAAATAATAAAACAGTACCTTGTTACTAAGATCTAATTAATCCCTACTGCAGGCAAAACAATCCTATAGGGTTTAATTAATGCTTAGTAGAAATATACCTTATTCGGAAAACACCAGGTCTCAAGCATTCTGGATAACAGGTCCCACACTTTGTGCTACTTTCAATTGAAATTACTATCATTATTAAAAAAGTTGCTGCGTTTTCTCTTTGGTTTCTACCAACATTCTAATGCTCATATTACCACTTAGAGCCCTTTTACAAAATATATGAAACTTTGGCAAGAAATGGTAATTTTATAATCATTTCAGGTGAATTAAGGATCGTTTTAGAAATAGTTTGCGGCATTTCTCTACCTATATATTATTTTACCTGCCAATCTCTGGCCCCCCATGTCACCTTTCATTCATAACAACGGTACCTACTTGCTAAGTGAGGGGAAGATATTTTACATGTTATATTAATCAATAAAGGGCAAGTCAACCCTAACATAAAATTTTGCCTCATGCAAGAAAACATAATTCTCGGCAACTTTGCAAGTACAAGTACATACATTACAAATACATACATTACACATTTTCTATTTATATATGTATTGCTATTGAAAGCAATGTTTGCCCCTTTCTGTTCTCTGCCCTGATAGCTCAGACTGTTGAAACAATGTAAGACAAGGCAGCTGATTAACAGACCTGTCTTGCTGGGGAACTAAGATGTCTGCAACATTGTTTAAAAACAACCAGGAGTTAAGCAAATGCTGCTTTCAATAGCAATTGTTTTTAAAAACAACTTTGCATGCACTGAAAATGTTTAATAAATGTTTATTAGACAGTTGCTTAGAATTATGTTTTAATGTATGAGACAAATTTTTATTTTGGGGTTGACTCACCATTTCACTTTACTGTATTTTTACAATGAAATGTATCTAAATAGTGTCATTAATCATGCAGTTCTTAGATAATAAGTATGTCAGTTTGGAAAATAAATGTTATCACAATATCGCATGCAAATGGAAAAAATGCATTGCTTCAATGGCAAAATATTTTGCAGCAATGCAGTATCTGAAACGAAATAAATAACTGTAATATTCTTACCTGATAAAATCTGAACTGTATTCAGTTAAGGGCACCAAGAGTTTTAATGCATATGCTGGAATTGGATCTGATTCCAAAAGGATTTGGTCATACCTTGAAAGAGAAAATGCACCATTCAAAAACAATGTAATAATGTAAGTTGAGTAGAAGTGACTTTTAGAAGGACTTTCTAATGCTTACAATACTTACTTTAAAGTAACAAAAAAGCTAAAATTATTTGCTTATGGAAATTCTGTAGAGGACATTTTTTCATATACAGTAGAACCCCCATTTTTTCAGGGGACCAGAATACAATGGTGTAAAATCAGGGAAAATATAAAATTAGGGAAATTTATAATACATACTATAGGTGGGATCACAAAAAACAATGTAAAATGAGGGAAAACAAAATTAGTGGATGTAAAATCGAGGTTTTACTGGAAATAAACACTCTCATTTTATTTATTCCCATCATCAGGGTTGTGTCCAATCCACAACTGCAACACAGATCTATTGTTTGGCATACTGGGGGAACTGGGGCCTGAATCTAAATACTGGGATTAAACCCAGAAGAACCAAATTATAGATTCAGTGTACACCTAGGGGCACATTTACTTAGCTCGAGTGAAGGATTAGAATGAAAAATACTTCGCATTTCGACAATCAAATTGGCTACTTCGACCTTCGACTACGACTTTGAATCGAACGAATCAAACTAAAAATCGTTCGACTATTCGACCATTCGATAGTCGAAGTACTGTCTCTTTAAAAAAAACTTAGACCACCTACTTCGCCACCTAAAACCTACCGAGCACCAATGTTAGCCTATGGGGAAGGTCCCCATAGGCTTTCTAAGTAATTTCTGATCGAAGGAAAATCGTTCGATCGATGGATTAAAATCCTTCTAATCGATCGATTCAAAGGATTTAATTGTTTTTTGCTTCGATCGAACGAAATGCGGAAAATCCTTTGACTTCGATATTCTAAGTTGAAGGATTTTACTTCGATGGTCGAATATCGAGGGTTAATTAACACTCGATATTCGACCAATAGTAAATGTGCCCTCTAATATTTAAAATATAATACAATTTTAAAAAAATTAAACATATCATCGCCATCTAATTGTATCGGTTTTATGAATTCCAGTGACTATGTTGGGATATGTTTCTACTAACGCTGCACTAACCAGATTTCTCTGTGTTTGAGAGTTATGTCTTTTCAATTCAAGAGAGTATTTATTTATTTAAAGCTACTGTATAGTATACATGTCTTATAGATTTAGCTTGGGTCTATGACTGAACTGTATAGAACACTTACCACTGGGTTAAGTGCCTTAAATTGACCCTGCATAGACGTAAATTAGGAAATAGGGGTTCGTCTCTAGTTTTCATGGAGGATTATGTATAGAAGACACAGTAGGGCTGGTATGTATGTATGTCTGTATGTATGTCTGGAAGTGCAAATTTGAATACGTAACCCACAATGAAGAAATTTCCCTAGAATTTTGGCATCACTGTGGTGACAAAGGGTCTATTCTCTTGATACAATTGTGCTACTTCTACCACAATAGTGTCCAATTCACCAAAAATATTGCAATTGAGGGCACACTGGTGTAGTTTCTGGTGTTGAAATGTTTGCCTTATTCTTTCGGTGCAACTAAATTGCAGCGACGCAGGGTGTTGTGTGGGAACCCTGGAGCTACCACTTTGTCCAATGGTGGTGGAGGCTCCAGGTTTCCCCAGCATCAATAGGTATTTCAGCGTTTCATTCTGAATACAAAGCAGGAAGGACTGAGCCACACTGAAAACAACTACCGTATATGGAAGTGTAAGGAGCAGGTTTTGGTTCAAATACCTTTAATGAAAGTAGTTTTACACACACCTGACTGTAGAGAAATTGCAGGGATTGCAATTGAGTCCAGGTAAGAATCCTCTAAATAATTATTTTTCCTATTATATTATAGTTTCTAAATCCTTAATATAGCTTTTCTGTAGCTTTCTTTAAGTTAACGTTAAGTGATCCTAACACTGACAGATGTTTCTCTCCTATAATTGAATCACTTTTAAGATAGACGGTCAGCGGTCGACCATATTACGGTATGCATTAAGCAGCCAGTATTTTCTTTGCATTAAACATCAAAGCTAAATGCACATGCATTTTCTTGTCCTTATGCGTTGCTCTGCATATAAGTGGAATTTTCATTATAACAAATATTACTTTCTAAATGGAAGTGCCACAGATGGCAACTTGTAAAAACAATTGTATAAGGATCTGATTAGTAAAACAAATGGTGTTCCAAATAACTTTGACACTGAGGAATCAGGAGACTTCACAGATTTATGATAACACAGATTTGAGAATCCAACATACTCTGCTGGAAAAAGGGGAGGTAGAAGCAGTTTTCAGCAGGGTAACAAAGTGCTGCTACTTTGTAGGAGGATTTTTCCCCCCCTAGCTGTTTAATACTGTAGTCACGCTTGACCAGTAGGCATATGCTTAGGGGGTTATTTCTGAAAATCCAAATGTTTCAGATTTTTTAAAATAAAAAAGTCCAACCAAACTAGAATTGCACTATTTGAACTTATTTATTATTAAAAAAGCACAATTTAATTGTTTTAGGGGAAAACTCTAAAAAATCGAGTAAAAACCACAAATCATTCGTTTTTTTTTCGGAGGTTTTTCCAGAATCGTACAGTTTCTTCTGTCTTTTTTCGGATTTTTGCCCAAAACAGTCGAATTTTCAGGCTAATTCCAGCACAGACCACAGAAACTTCCAAATAGGATAGGGACCTCTCCCATTGACTTATATATAACCGTGGCAGGTCTGAGATGGCTGATTTTCAGAATCTGGTTTCTTGCATCCTCAGGGTATACTAAGTCTAAAAAAATTCTAGGTTTTTTTTTCCACTAAAAATTCAGATTTTATAGTAAAACAAACTTTAATAACTAACCCCCTTAATCTCTTGAAAGTGCCAGCTGGTTGAAATACAACTGAAGCTGGCCATGCATATGACTGATTTTATAAGGCAATTGCTGGGTCGAGAAAACTTGGTCACTATGCTAGTGTATCCTTGCCATCCTCCCATCAAAATACTGTACAATATATTTAATTTATAGGTGACAGCAACTCAAAGGAGATGAATCATTATACCAACACAAGTACAACATTTCTTTTGTGATATTCCAAAAACCAATTGCCTGGAATAGTCCTTTTTTTTTTTTTTTCCAAATAACCATATGTTTGGGGATACTGCAGGCCAAATTCTTATCCTGACTCACTCCAATGTTCCAAAACTACTGAGACTCATAAATTTAAAATAGATCTTTAAATGAGTTTAAGCTAAGAACACTACAGGGAAGTGGTTTGTGGTAAGAAAATCAATGAAATTTATGAAAAGTGAAGGATGGCAAGCTTATAGAAAAACAGTTATGGGGGTCCGTTATCTGGAAACCCATTATCCAGAAACCCACTATTTATTATTAAAAAAGCACAATTTAATCGTCTCAGTGAAAAACTCTATAAAATTGAGTAAAAACCACGAATCATACGTTTTTTTCCGGAGATTTTTCCTGAATCGTACAGTTTCTTTTGCCTTTTTTCGGGTTTCTGCCCAAAACAGTCAAATTTTCTGGCTAATTCCAGCACAGAAACTTTCAAATAGGATAGGGACATCTCCCACTGACTTATATATAACCGATATAACCCATCTCCCATAGACTCCATATTAAACAAATAAATACAATTTTGAACCATGATTTCCTCTGTAGTAATAAATACTTGGTTACACCAGCCTGAGTACAGGGGTTGAGCATGTATGCCCCATGCTATTTCAAGTCAAGTAAACCACCTACAGAAAATATAGTAATATCCTAACAATGAAAACAAGGAAAAAACTTATTAATGAGGGGCTACCATCTACTGTTACATCAATAAGCCAAAGCTAGTTTTCATCTGCTATTCTATTTTTAGAAATCTGAATAATGACACTTTAATTTGAAATGTATGTGGTCCTAATGATTATGCCACCAAATTTAAATATATAATTTTGACATATATATATATATATATATATATTATATATATATATATATTCATATGATGCAACATGAAGAATGCGTGCAGCAGCTTTGAATAGAACCTGTTTAAAGTAAGTAGGTTCTACTGGGACGAAGATTTCTGTAGAGCGGTGGAATATCTTAGTGCTGTATATAAATAAACAATAATCATAACTTCTAGTTGTAATATATTTGGCAACATGCAGTTGCTAGTTCATAATTTTCCCCAACCAGCTTCAATTTTAGTCCAAAAACTTACTTTGGAAGTAATGCATCTCTGACCAAACACAGAAAAGTGCTATTTGACTGAAGGCTCTTCTCTCTCCCTTCACCCACATCTTCATGATTTACAAGCAGTGATGTGGTTTCTGCAAGCAGCCGCAAGCTGAAGAGTCTCCATTCCGCTTAAGAAGACAAAGTGCCAAGAATGTTACCATACACCAGTATAATTGAAACAAAATGTTAAGTAAGAGAAAGATGCACTTGATGTGGTCATGCTTACCATTTTGGCTGCATACCAGGGAGACTAAAGGTGGGAGGATGCAGTCCAAAACCTAAAAGAGAGCAAGCAAAAAATCTGTAATGAATTACAGCAAGAGCAGAAATAGATCTCAGTTGTACCGCAAACTAGAGGTTTAATAAACACTCTCTAATCAAACATATGGGTGGAAAGTAAAGACAGAGATACAGCCATTTGTATAGATAACAGCTACATTACTTTCCTGCATTCATCTATACAGCAATATAAAATTAAAATGTAATGTACATAAATCATGTCAAAAGAGCAGGAATTAAATCAATGCTTCATCTCCTCCTCCAAAACCAAACTATTCTTTACTGGAAGAAATTTCTGTGCTTGGAAGAATCATTTAATCTGCTCATATGTTTCCCTTACATATACTGTAGAATTGTAAATAAATAACTAAAACCAAAGTTGCTAGTTGGTGTTCTCCATAGGGTTTTCTGTAGTTTGGATCACTATACATTGTTTTTTCCGCAGTTTGGATACCTTAATGTACATAAAAAACATTAACTTAACTCAATAGGATTGCTTTTTGCCACCAACATTGATTCATGCAGCTTAGTTACATCATGTACAGCTACTGTTTCATTATTACAGACTAAATAGAAATTAGGCTTTTAAAATTAAAATTATTGCATATATGGGAGATGGCCTTGCTGTAATTTGGCATTTTCTGTATATCGGTCACCTTATAAAATATCCAAGACTTGTACAAGAAGATATATAACCAGACTATTTTACAAATCCGAACCTATGCAATCTGTTTGCTTAAAAGGTACAATATGGGAGATGGCCTTGCAGTAACTTGGCATTTTCTGGATATCGGGTTTCCTTTTAAAAGATCCCATACCTATACAAGAGGCTATTTTACAAAAAAAACTATTTAACAAACTTGCACCTAAGCAATATGTTTATGGCAGTTTGACAGGAACTTTGTCACCTGCTTGCCTGAATTGTGCAGTGTGCCATAGTCATTTATACATTGTTTTTGGTTATAATGGCCTTTAAGTCATGAATGGGTGCGGAAAATCTCCCCTACAGAAAGACATAAAAAAGTGTGGGAAGCAATGAGGCAGAATATCTAAAAGAAACTGGGCAAAGGTTAGGATAATTTCTAATATGCCATTCTAAGATGAAAAAGGACAAAAGGCACAGGTTATATAGCAGATAACAGATACGCTCTGTAGAATAAAATGAAACTATTCTGAACTTATCTGTTATCTACTGTGTATCCTGTGCTTGAATGGTTGCCACCATGGCTACACAGCAGCTTGTTTATATAAACTATAGCAGAGTTTCTGAAACAAACACAACAGTACATTATATTGTCATTTCTTTAAAACAATTACATTTTTTGGTATTACTGTTCCTTTAACATGCACACTGCTTGGTGCATTGTGCCTATGTGCATGAAGCCCTAATGTGTTTCATTTCAGGTCAGGCACATGTGTGTTGCTTGCTTCAGGCACTATAAATACAGCAAGTTTAGATTTCAGAGCCATGCTAAATCAGCACCAATAACTCAACTAACATATTCCTTTAGCACTGCATGAACACCCCCACTATTATAATATTATAAGCACTAATCTTTCTGCAAGAGTAATATTTGCCTAATGTCCAATTAATTATTTTTCTCTACTAACGCGAGAATTTATTTTAATCATATGAATAATAATATGGACTTGATGCAAGCTGAAAAATTCCTAGGTTATTTTTATCCTCTTGTCTTGCAGCATCACAAAATGATTTGCTAAACCATATACAGTTTCTGAACAAAATACGCTAAAAATAGAAAAAAACAATCATAATGTGTCTAATTTACCTTGCCCTGTATTTTATACTGTTATGCATTTCTTGCTTTACAGAATGCATGCCAGTGTCTCTTTAATTACAGATGCAAAAGGATGTTCTCCACCTAGACCATTATCTGTAGTACATTATTAGCACTGGCAAGGACATGTGTCACAGTCAAACTCAGCATGAGATGCCTATTTAAGACAACTAGGGGCTAACAAATATGAATTTTCTGTGTCCTCTAAATGGACAATGACACTAATAAAAAAGTATCTGAATATCATTTCCTTGAAATGACACATTTTGAGAAAAAGTATTTTACAAAATAACAGCAAGACTATAAACTCATATAAGAATAATAACATCAGTTCACAATCAACAAATCTACTGTATATGGCACTGCAAAGTAGCATAAGTTACCATAGTATAAATCCAGAGTTGCTAGTTTTACTGTTTTCAAGTAAATTGAAGGTTAAAATCTTGGCACTGAAAGTGTCAGTATCCCTTTAAGAGAAAAGCTGCAGCTATAGCTTTAAATTTATACAGTATATTTATATAGATAGGGTATATTGCAACCTAATACAGTACTGTGAAACAGTATAAACATTTTTACATTACAATATATAAAATATATCTCAGCCACATTTAAATTAACATTTTTTTCTGTAACAGCTTAGTTTGAATTCTTAAGTAATTAGGGTTTAAAATGTATAGTAATATAATTCCAGCATCTGTATGAATGCCCAATAGGAAAGACAAATAATTGTTAGCAGCTAAATATATCCTAACCTCCTTGACCCAGCTGAAAAAAAAAACCTTCAAGCTAGGAAAAAGATCTTCCCATTATCATATTCTGTATTGATCTGAAATACTGAGAATTACTTTCTTAACTTCTCACAGGGCATTATGGTCTATGGGGTGCTAGTCATCTCTATTCATAAATTCAAGGCATTTTACAAGAGTTCAATTAAAGAGTGTCCCTGATGCCTCAAGAGTGTAAGTATAAATATGTAAACAGAGTAGCTACCATAGAGTAGCAGTTTCCAAAGAACGATCCAAGCTGCAAGCAGAATAATTAGTAGGTTATACACTCCTATTGTGCATAAATGATTAGTTGCTTCATTGCAAGGAAATCAACATGAGTTGGGGAGAAAAGGCTCCAAGGATACTCTGAACTACAACAAATTAACGTTAAACCCCATTAATAGCATCCTGCTAAGAATCTTTCTGCTAACTTAAAAAAAAAATGGTTCTGGGGGCGGAGCCTGACGCCATGCTGTGAGGACGCATTTGCCGAGTGCTCCCTTGCCACAGCCGCTAAAATTAGATCTAGGATAATATTTGATCTTCACCTCACATAACAACTTTCTCTACCAGCTTCTTAGGACTACGCCAGGAATGACTTCTCAACGTTCGCGCTCTCAAAAAGACCCTGGAAACTTTTTTAAGCTAAGCGCCAAGCAGCGGATCAACCGAAAAACCAAGATGGCGCAGCTTCTCCCGACACGAAGGATACTACAGGGAGTACTGCGTATTTGACGAAGTCAATGCTGGACAAAAGTCTGGACTCACTATTGCAGAGAATAACTTCTACATTTCAATCGGAGCTTCGCTCAGCTATTACCGACATTAAGGCGGATTTGGCGACTATGGGCTCACGGGTGGACCTACTCGAAACTAAGCACGACGACATGGTCACGGCACATGATCGCATGGCGGCCCGAGTCTCCACACTGGAAAGGTCTGTACTATCCCTTACTAATCACACAGAGGATCTGGAAAACAGATCTAGGCGTAATAACATTCGTCTACGCAATATCTCTGAGACGCACACAGACCTCTCCAAGTTATTTGAACTGCTTTTTGCCAAACTGCTGCCTGAGTATGCACCCGACTTACTACTACTGGATAGAGTACATAGGGCCTTGCGGCCTAAACCTCCAGATACAGATCCACCCAGAGACGTTATTGCCCGGCTGCATTACTTTGAAACGAAAGAAGATCTATTGCGCTCAGCCAGAACTAATGAGGCGATAGAAATCGATGGAACACCTATACTTATCTTCCCAGACCTGGCCCCTACAACCCTGGTGAAACGTAGGGAACTGAAGCCTGTTACATCGTGTCTTACACAGGCGGGTCTGAAATATAGATGGGGGTTCCCATTCCGCTTAACAACTTTCCAGAATGGAGTGTCATATTCCTTAACGGACCCTACTGATGGAGAATCCTTTCTCAAAAGGCTAGGTCTCGTCACCTCAGATTCGCTTCGCAAACAAAGCCCTACGAAACCGTCGACAGTGCAACCTATATGGGAAAAGAAAGCTACAAAGAAAACTTCCAAACAGCTGAAGATGTCCCCGCCAACTACTCCCAGATCCACCAGTTCCATCTCTACTACTCCGTGATGGCGTTCTCCTGCAATAGGATGAATCGCAATGAATCCTATTTGGGGTCTCACTTCTCTTGCCCTACTACGCGATTTTTTTACATCCAGCGGTTGAGTGGTTTGGAGATCGGCGATGCTTCTATCGGCAGTGTGGGTTATGCATTCCTCACCCCCCAAGGATCATCGGTTCTACGAGCCCTACCTGGTACAGGTAATGATCCTCCTGGGACTTGTGACTCTCCCAGGCTTGGACTTTAATGGTTATAATGTTGGTTACAGTTTCTTTTTATTTGGTTTTTATTTTTACTTTTTGTTTTTTTTTTCTTTTTTTCATTTTTTGGCGATATACCTGGACTTGAGAACCGGGCAATGCAACCATGCTTGTTTTGGCAATGCTCCCGACACAAGACTTGTGGAATCCTTTGGCCCACTTTACCATGATAAGAACACTGTTATCCTTACTTTTGAGATTTTACCTAACTATAGTGGGAAAAAATTACCTCACACGGTTCGTATCAAGATCTCTGATTTTTGGTTTGGCTATTCTAGGCTTAGATCATGCCTACCTCATGTTATTCTAATCCTGAATGACTCAAAATTAATATTTCCGTTGAATGTTTACAGTTGCAATCTTTTTTATAACCAAAATTTTCAAAGGTTCTATGTCTTGATACAATGTTACAATTTGTTATATGAGGCTCTAATACAGTGTGCCCTTGGATTGCCATCACTCTTGCTCCTTAAAGATAATGATGTTTTGAAATGGACCCATTTTCAAAACAATAATTATTCTCTACGTATCTACAAAAAATGGATATGAAAATTGTTACACATAACGTTAAAGGGTTGAATACCCCAATTAAACGTAAGATGGCAGGCCAATATTATGCTAGAATTGCGGCTGATGTGGTGGCCCTTCAGGAGACACACTGGGCCTCTCCTGGTCCTAAACCTTATTTACACAGGTACTACTCACAGATTTACGCTACCTCGTACGCTACTAAAGCAAGAGGGGTGGCAATTGCCTTTCGCAATCATATACATTTCACCTCTGAAAAATCAATCTTAGACCCAGAAAGTCGATATATCCTCCTAATTGGCAGCATCGGTGGAACTTCAGTTACATTTTTGAATTTATATGCCCCTTCAGTTGGGACCAGGCAATTTTATATAGAAGTATTTAAGTTATTACAGATGCATATGACGGGTCTTGTGTTTGTTATGGGGGATTTTAATCTCGTAATGAATCCCAACCTAGATAGGTCATCAGGAGCTAATAGTAATTCAATGGCAGCCCCCAAATACCTTAAAAAACTGTTGCAAGAGTGTACTTTAATTGACTCCTGGCGCTCGTTAAATCCCCAATCAAGAGATTACACATTTTACTCCCCTGTGCATAACTCGTATTCTAGGATTGACCACATATTTGCTACCCAACTCACTTTACAACAAATTTCATGTTCCAATATACTTCCCATATCATGGTCGGACCATGCACCTGTGTCAATAGTGTGTTCCCTTTCTCAAAACCCTCGTACAAGACATGCCTGGCGCTTGAATGAGTCCCTCTTAACGGACTCCTCATTAACAACTGCAATTACTGACGACTTGCAGGATTACTGGGAACACAATATTGATGAGGACCTATCCATGGGGACGATATGGGCGGCTCACAAGGTGGTTATACGGGGTTCGTTCATAAAACTTGCAACCCAAAAAAAAAAAAGGATTTATTGAACAAACTGATTCACTAGAGAAACAGATTTTGGGTCTAGAATCTGAGCATAAATCATCCCCAACCACCACTAATTTAACCGGGTTAACTAATGCACGTCTGCAATTGAAAACTTTGTTACAAGAAAAAGCTGAAAAAGCCTATCGTTGGTCTCAACAAAATTTATTTTCATTAAAAGACAAACCTAACCGATACTTAGCTAATAAGTTGAAGTTGGAACACGGTTACAAGCCAATCACTACTATCATAAACTCCTCAGGCGAACACCTCAATAAGCCAGCAGATATTTTGGCTGAATTCCATAAGTTCTACGAAAGTTTGTATGCTGCCCCAGTTATTTCTCCACCTCATGTACGGGATCAACTCCTAGACCAAATTAAGCTACCCTCCCTATCCCCCTCTGAAAAAGAAGCCCTTAATAGCCCTATTACACATGAGGAAGTTAAACAAGCGATCAGCACTTTAAAAAACAAATCTAGCCCAGGCCCTGATGGCTTTCCTGCCAGTTACTATAAAAAGTTCCAGGAGTTCCTTATTCCACATCTCACAGTGCTATTTAATGATATGTTGGCTGGCCACTCCATACCCCCAGATATGTTGAGAGCAAACCTTTCATTACTTCCGAAACCTAATTCAGATCTGACCAAAATTCAAAACTATAGACCCATATCAGTATTGAATGTGGATGTAAAACTGTTTTCTAAAATCCTTAGCCTTCGACTGAATAAATACATGCCAAGGTTGATACACCCAGATCAGTCTGGATTTATACTTGGTAGACAGACCACTGACGCTATAAGAAGGTTGATTAATATAATCCATGACACCAATATTACCAAGTCACCACTTCTAATATTAATGATTGATATCTATAAAGCATTTGACTCGGTCTCATGGCCTTATCTTTTCAATGTACTCTCAAAATTTAATATCACTGGACCTTTCTTAGAAGGATTACGAGTTCTGTATGATTCTCCTACAGCTTCCATTAAAATGTTTAATATACCTTCTCCAAGCTTCTCGATTCTCAGGGGAACGAGGCAAGGATGCCCGCTTTCCCCACTTCTATTCGCGCTTGCGATAGAACCCCTTGCTTGGCTGATTCGAGAAGATCCCAATATAAAAGGTTATAGCAAAGCCAATAAAACGTATAAATTAGGGTTATATGCAGATGACCTGTGTCTCACATTACTTAATCCCCTGACCAGTCTTCCTAATTTGTTTCGAGTACTAGACAAATTTCATCAAGTTTCGGGCTTGAAAGTCAACTTAAATAAAACTGAAGCACTACCAATACATACTCCCTCACACCAAGTTAAACTGTTACAGTTGAATTTTCCCTTTCAATGGAAGCAACACTCAGTGAAATATTTAGGAGTCCAAATAACAAAAAATTACACTACGTTATACCAAGCTAACCTCCCACCAATGATCCATCACTTACGAACTAAATTAATTGAATGGAATTCGTTTATGCTCTCTTGGCTAGGTCGTATTGCTGCTATACGCATGGTAATTTTACCGAAATTACTATATTTATTTCGTGCCCTTCCTGTCCCAATACTACACAACGATATAGATAAACTACAAAGGGCGACATTAAAGTTCCTTTGGCATAATAAGCGTCATCGGATTAACAAGTCAATATTATATCGTTCTCTAGAACAAGGAGGCCTTAAGGTACCCAATTTTCTTAATTACTATAAAGCCGATACCTAAAACCTAATACAATCCCATGGGTTGACTTTGAGAATTCTACTATAACTCCGATTGCAACTGCATCGTTATTATGGTTGACCAATCCTAAAATTAATCATTATCATATAGAGAATCCTATCATTCGCTTACATTTACGAATATGGGCCACAGTAAGAAAAAAGATATTAATGCATGAAACTCATAGTAATAGACAACCTATCTTAAACAACCCTGATTTTTTCCCTGGGCTTAGGGGGTCATCTTTTGATTGGTGGAGAAATAATAATTTTAATATTCTGAAAGATTTGCTCACCCCTCGAGGTTTTATTTCAAAAAATCTACTACAGGAATCCTATGCTATTCCTGATACAGAACTGTTCAGATATAACCAAATTTTACACTTTTATACTCAGCAAGCTAATCTGAAACCCACTACAACAAGTTCACTATTTGAGAATAGATGCAGATATCCTGAACAGACGTCTCACGCAATATCCCAATTATACGCACAAATTAATGGAGCAAACATAGATGAGACTCCAAGTTATACCCAAAAATGGGAGAGTGAACTTAATGTTATCATATCACCTGCTAAATGGGGACGAATTTTTGACTCAATACGTCATCTTTCACCGAATGTTAGCATAAGGGAATCTGCATACAAGGTTGTCATGAGATGGTATGTAACTCCTATCCAAAAACAAAAATACCAATCCTCAGTTTCAGATAAATGCTTTAGAAACTGTCAAGAAAGAGGGACATATTTGCATTCTTGGTGGTCTTGCCCTGTAGTCAAACACCTGTGGTCTGAAACTTTTCAAATGGCATCACAAATCTTTAATATGCAAATTCAACCAGATTTTGATAATGCATTGTTTTGCTTACCCTCTAAGAAACTAGATAAACTACAAAATAAGCTATTGTCACAGTTATTAGCAGCAACAAGATGGAATATAGCCTTGAACTGGCTGACTACTACACTCCAAATGACACCAGTGAAAAACCGAATTGATCATATATACTCATTGACGTATCTTGCAGCATTGGTTTCGGATGCTAGGGAAACCCACAAAATAATATGGGAACCTTGGGAGATCTATAAAAAGAATAATTCCAACTAAGATATCTGATTCTGGTCTTTTTAATTGAACAATGGACCCCATTGGGATAACTTTTGGAAACGAAAGTCTTTTCATGTAAATGGAGAATGCTTAAACTCAATGTTATACATTTCAAATGATAACAGTTAGCTTGACTGCAGTTATGCTTACAAATGCCTACCCCCTTTTTTTTTTTTTTTTTTTTTTTTTTTTTTCTTTATTATTTTACTTACCTTCTGTATAATTTGATTAGTGATAATATGCTATATGTTATATGAACGTCATTTCACATGTTCAGTTTGAAAAATGGAAAATAAAGAGATTATAAAAAAAAAAAAAATGGTTCTGCAATTTACTAGTCACCGTTATAAAAAATATAAAATGAAAATGACAGCATGCTACAATAGTCTGTTTCTATTGTTGGGTAGCACTGGCCTGTCTTTTTACATCTCATGGTCCCTGATTCCAGTTTTATCCTCTTCTGCCTGGTCCAGCAACAATGTGAAATGACCAAGTGGGGCAACGGTTTCTAAAATATAATCAACTTCCCATGATCCAGTTTCATTGCATCTAGATGCTTGTCTATAGACCAAACCACCTGATGCAATTGTCTAACTTTTTACCTAGGGCCATTGCAACATGGCCCTTGCGCTAAAGAGGCGCAAGCAGAATGTTTAATTGATGTTTAAGTCCTTTTTCCAGCTCACTTGGTGGGATGGAGTTACTGTACATTGTGGTTGATATTCTGCAGTTGTTTATATAGTAGTGAAAGGGGTCTCTTGAGCTTCGTTTGAGAAGTGATTAAGCTTTCCCACCAAGTATTTTGTGTATTGCCTTCTGTCAGTTTTCAGCTATCGATATAGTGGTGCAATTGGTTGATCCCTTGGGTCTTTTATCAGGGTGGGTCTATTGTGATATACACTCTTATATACACATCTTTCAAACACTCTTTTGTCAAGGCTTGGGTAGAAGTCCATATTATGTAATAAAGGTTGGAGAGCAAATGGGCGGTATGCTAGTTTGTGTTTTTCATAGCTATTTTGCCATACTTAGTAGCGTAGATAATCGGGTGCTTTAATATATTTGTTGGCAGATTTGTTTTCCGTGTCCAGAGCAGGTTTATTAGTGGCACTTGGCTTTCAGTTTCTTCTACATCTATCCACCTTTTTGTTTTTTATTGCAGGTTCCACTGAAGGATACGGCAGAGGTGAATTTCTTTGTAGTAGAGGTAGGTATCTGGTAGGGAAAGCACCCGTATACTGGAGTTTTTGTTGGACCATATGAAATTTGAAAAGGTGGTTTGCAACCTTCCAAACAAAGTTTTGTGCATGTTTATTGGTAAGGAGAATATAGAGAATTTTGGGAATCACCATTTGCTTGGATTCTTCCTAGCCATGACAAGCTGAATTTTGTCCAATTGTTTAATGAAGTCAAGTTGCTTGTTAAAAGTGGCTCAAAATTATCTTTATATAGTTTGGACAGGTTGCTGGAAATATTTAATCCCAGATTTATTAGTCCATTTGAACGGGGAACGTTGAGGCTAGTTGTTCAATGTGTGAATTAGAGAGATTTATGTTGAGTACCACTGATTTACTAAAGTTAATGTTGAAGTTGGACAAATGAATTGTATAAGCGATAGGGGGCATCCCTGTCTGGTGCTGTTATGGATTTTGATCAGTGAAGACAGTACCCCATTAGTTCTGACCCTGGCTGTTGGCGTGTCATATAATGCCATGATTTTAGCTATAAATGTTTCGCCAAATCCATATCCATTTAAGGTGAATTTGAGGAAGTCCCATGAGATCAGATCAAAGGCTTTCTCTGCAGCAGATACTAGATTTAGCATAGTGAATAAGGGATATAACTTTGCTTGTATTCTTTTTGCCTTCTCTTTTGGGCACAAATCCAAATTGTTCTGGGTGAATCAATTTTGGTATTAGTTTTCTCAACCTATTAGCTATTAATTTGCCGTTTATATGAAATCCACATTTATAAATGAGATACAGTTAGTCCCATAAATCTTGGGACAGAAACAACTTGTTTCTAATTTTGGCTCTGTACATTACCACAATGAATTTTAAATAAAACAACTCAGATGCAATTGACCTGCAGACTTTCAGCTTTAATTCAGTGGGTTGAACAAAAAGATTGCATAAAAATGTGTGCAACTAAAGCCTTTTTAAACACAATCACTTTATTTCAGGGGCTCAAAAGCAATTGGACAAATTAAAAAACTGAAAATAAAATGTTCATTTCTAATATTTGGTTGAAAACCAATTGCTGGCAATGACAGCCTGAAGTCTTGAACTCATGGACATCACCAGATTCTGGGTTTCCTCCTTTTTAATGCTCTGCCAGACCTTTACTGCAGTGGCTTTCAGTTGCTGTTTGTTTGTGGGCCTTTCTGTCAGAAGTTTAGTCTTCAACAAGTGAAATGCATGCTCAATTGGGTTCAGATCAGATGACTGACTTGGTCATTCAAGAATATTCCATTTCTTTGCTTTAATAAACTTCTGGGTTGTTTTGGCTGTATGTTTTGGGTCATTGTCCATCTATATTATGAAACGCCTCCCAATCAATTTGACTGCATTTAGCTGGATTGAGCAAACCGTATGGGGCAAATTCACGAAGATCTGAAGTTGTGCTGGCGACAGCTTCGCCACACTCCGCTGCACTTCGCTAGGTGAAGTTTCGACAGCGCTACCCAAAGTCACTAAAATGCGAAGTTGCGCTAGCGTTAATTCGTAAAGCGAAATTATGCTAGCGATGCCTAATTTGCATATGGCGCCAAGTTAAAGTACAATGGACGTATATGTAGCACGAAATACATTACACTACACAAGCTGGGAAAGCTTCATAAAATAAAATAGAGTTGTTATTTTGCCCTATACATGTGCCCACTGTATTGTTTAGGTTCTTTCTTTCTCAAGATGTACCAAACTGTGGATTTTGCCACTACTAATATTGTAGCAATTTCTCAGATGGGTTTTTTCTGTTTTTGCAGCTTAAGGCTGGATTGTTTCACCTGCATGGAGAGCTCCTTTGACCGCATGTTGTCTGTTCAAGGCAAAATCTTACACAAGCACCCTCCCTCAAATAAACTCCAGGGCTTTTATCTGCTTCATTGATAATGAAATAATGAAGGCTTTGCCCACACCTGCCCATGAAATGGCCTTTGAGTCAACAGTCCAATTGCTTTTAACCCCTGAAATGAAGTGATGTGTTAAAAAAGCCTTTAGTTCCTCACATTTTTATGCAATCTTTTTGTTCAACCCACTGAATTAAAGCTGAAAGTCTTCAGTTCAACTGCATCTGAGTTGCTTTATTTAAAATTCATTGTGGTTAAGTACAGAGCCAAAATTAGAAAAAATTTGTCTCTGTTCAAAGATTTATGGACCGTAGGTCTGTAGTTGCCATAGCAGAGTGGGTCTCTATTTGGTTTTGGGATGATGGTGATGTGGGCCTCTTGTGCTTGTTTAGGTATAGTTCTGCTACTTCCTATTGCATTAAGGTATGTCAGTGGGGGTGTGCCGATAGTTTCAGTAAAGGCTGCTCAATATCCATCTGGACCTGAACTTTTGTTGTTTGGGAAAGAGTTAATGGTGAGGTGTAGTTCCTTTTCTGTGAAGAGTGATTCCAGCCTTACATCTTCCACGGTTATTGTCGTCAATTTGGCTTTAGCTTTGACTTTCTTGGCGAGGTAATGCATTTTTAAAGCCAATATACAGACATTGAACCTTCAAGTAGAATTTCAGTTCAACATTATTTGGACTTTAAGCTTCAGGGAGCCAAAATGCTATACTAGTACAGCAGTGCCATAAAACAGAATGCTCCAACACTTTCATTCTTTACTTTTGGGTTCAAGTGGGACACAGGCTCTGTGTCCTACAACCACCTCTGAAAACAAGCAGAATGCTTTATAACCTTAATTAACATATAACCTTAAAACAGGCCAATGCTTGTATATATTCCAAGTGTAAATAATCTCTTGGATCTTTAGTTCCCATTTAAAAAAAAGAAAACTTACTGGAAACCAGAAACATGCCTTTAATAACTTTTGCATTTCAGTGGATAACAAAGCCTGAAATGAAGGTGGTGAATGAAGAAGTACAGTACAATTGGAGAATCCTTTAAAATGTAAATAATTGCAGTCATCTGTGCCAGACTGTAGACTCAAAATACTGTATGTGACACTGAAATAATATAAAAGAAATTCTGGTAATCTAAAGAACTTCAGTTCTGATCCTAATGGTTGTATGGAAGTTGAATAGGAATATGGCCAACTACTATGAAAAAAAAGTGCCAATACTTACTGGGGAGTGGTGAAGTATCAGCAAGGCTGGATGCTGTGTTATTGCTTCAAACACTGACAGAGCTGTCCTGATTAGTTCATCAGATGCAGCTTGACCTGGTCACAAAAAGAAAAAAAAATTAAAACTCCCAGTCACTCAATTAACATTTGTTCCAGAAATTCTTTCATATTTGGTTCTGTCCCCGGATGCACTTACCGACTGCTCCTTCCAAATTAGTCTCACCAGTGTCTACAGATCTAAATTGGTCCTGCAAAACAAGCACACACATTTATTGATATATAGTCTATAGAAGTATCTATGGTTGCTGAAAGCTCATTCAAAAACAGAATAAACAGTGCCTTCACATTGACAAATTATTGTGCAAATGATGGGGCATTTGCTTTATTTGGAAAACACTCTTGGGAATGGGAGCTATATTCAGCAAGAAGACCCATACAAATAGTTTCATTTTTTTAAACTGATCAGAATTATGTTCCTCCCACACTAAAAAAGCAAAGCATGACTTGACTTGTTGGATTTCTAATATTCACTACCTATGTTAATGTCACACATGGCAATTAGGGTCTACTGTATATACAGACTTTCCAATGATTTGTAATTCTTCATCATATACTATACAAATTCATGTGAGAGAGCTTACAGTCAAAAATACAAACCACTAAAGTGATTTACCTTATATGTTAGGTGCCAAAGATAGGCTCTTTACATGGCTAGTATCTCCTTACATTGTTTTGTCTTTTCAACTTTTCTCTGGAAATGTCTTGGTGAAAATGAGCTGAAATTGTTTCAGATTGTCATTTCAGTATGATCAAAGCCATGACAGCATGATTATCATTGGAAAAATCCAATGTAAGTTAAGATCACAATATAAAATACACAGTAAAACAATATATTAGAGTAAAACAGTATATCATGATATTGTTTTACCCTGTGTATTTTGTATTGCAATGTTAACTTATTGATTTTGATTGAATTTGGTTGACCTTTTGCCTATTTAAGACTTCATGTTATAATTTATACATTGTACATGTAATTTAAGTAATGGAACCCCATTAAATATATATGTAATAGAGTTCACATTGATGGCTGATGCATAGCCCTGTGATTGGTCCTGTGTACTGATGGATGAAGCTTATTGTCCTTTATACAAATGTTTGATGTTAGGGTGTAACACTGCCTATGACTGCCTAAGTACCGGAGGGTACAAAACGTGTAAGAGTCTGTATATGTGTATTTTAACATTAAGCATTGAACACATTTTACCTATTTTTATAAAGAAATGTTGAGTTACAGGGTATTTCTGATAATTTAAGTTCAAGCATGGGTTCTAGACAACGTTTTAGAAGTACACACAATCTTAAAAATACACAGCAGAATGACATTCCCACAGGCAATTGAACAAGGGCTGGGATGAAGAGCAGGAACCTAAACTCAAACGGATGTGATTTTCAAATCTGCACACAAGGGGGGAGATGTCATCAGTACATTTTTTAAGCTAATATACAGATATTTTATCTTATTCTGTAAACTCTGTCAGTCTCCTTGTGTAGTCTTTGAAGAATAAGTATATAATCAACAAAATCCATTTAAATATGAAGAAATGTAAAATTGTAATATATTACTATGGCTTTTAAGACACATTTTAACTTGCTGTGTCTACATATTCATTTGATATTTATAAAGTTTGAATTATGAGTAAAACATATATTTAAATTCCTTTTTTCACCCTCCTACACTAGGGAATGTTAATGTAGGATTTTTGAATTATGAGTAAAACATATATTTAAATTCCTTTTTTCACCCTCCTACACTAAGGAATGTAAGTGAATAAATGGTTGCAAAATATTTCATTTCAATCCATGCCTGTTGATATAATGGAATTATCCAGAAACACTGTTATTTAAGGCATTTTGCATTTTTAACTTGTCTGCCCTTATTTTCTTAAAGATAAAAATGTGTTGTGAACTACAACCTTATGTTATTCTGTTACAAACTAATAGATAACTCAAACAAATAGAACACAGTGATCATGGATATTAATTCTTCATTTCTGACTCTACTTTGGAACATTGTCATTGTTTTATTTGGAATCCTCCAATCTCAGATGTCAGCCTACATTATATATATATATATATATATATATATATATATATAAATATATATGCACCCAGGCATATATACAGCTTTTTTCGTGAGTGCTGGCATTCCTTGGATTTTGTTTTGATATTTTAATGCCGTGCACCCATGTATTTATATTTTCTTCTGCTCAAATGACTATTATACATTGAAATACCATTGGTGAGGGAAACAATAACGGATATTACAACAGCGGAGACATCCCCGATTGGTCTACGATTGACGATAGCTGAGGCAGTTGGAACTCCTACCGACGATATTTCCAATTTGTTATTCTACCTTTGGACTTCTAATACCCATTCTGCAACTCACCTGTTGAAGGGTTGCCAAATTGCAATGGAGGGTCAGTCCTGACACGTTCTACATCAGCCACACATGAAGTTTAACGCTATGAGTGACAAGTGATGTTAACCTTACCTACTGACAAAGTATTGCCACCTCTGAAGTGGCGCTGAAATGTGTAGCCGGCACCTAAAATAACCACCATCCATGAATTACCGCACATGATGTAACACGGATTAATGCAAAGTTGATCGTTTGAGAGAAGGTGGTGATGGTTGAACGCAGACCATGCTGCTGACAAGGGCAGAAGTGAGCGGTGCGTGAAGGTGGACGCAGAGTGATTCTGCAAACTGGTGAGCCCATGAAACTGCCCAATATGTCCTAAGAAAGAGGACTTTAAAATTCAGACATGTGAAACCCTTACTCCAGGAACGTCGACACTGTGGCTTATATTTGGCCCATGAGCACAGACCTGATGTCTCGGGTGGATGAGAGCATGGACTGCCGGTACTGCTGACCGTGAGCAACCATTGATTTGGGAGCCAAGTGGGACCCTACACTGCTTACAGGAATGCCGACTACTCCAGGGACGCCGACACTATGGCTTATATTTGGCCCATGAGCACAGACCTGATGTCTCGGGCAGATAAGTGCATGGACTGCCGGTAAAGCTGACCTTGAGTAATCGTTGATTTGGAAACCAAGATGGGACCCTATACTGCCTTGCACTTTGCGGTAGTGAATATTTACCTATGGAGATTGTCAGGGATTATGTGAGACCTTTGGACGTAAGTAAGTTAAAATAAAAGATCCATGTACTCTATTTACATATGAACGTTTTAGGATTGGCAGATGGACGTCATTTTTGGTTATGTAATTGGCAGATGGAGACTAATTGACGGACAAATATGAAGATGTCCACACCCATATATGGTGTTGTATTAATTTCATTTTTATATTTTTTATATTTTCTTTCCACATTTTTTACGATTCTGGACTTAGAACATTTTTTTGCATTTTTTTTATTTTTATACATTTTTTGCATTTTTTAAACCCAAGGGGTTTTGAGTGGGTAGTCTCACAATGGACAAGGCTAGGAATCTGGGGTCAATAAGATTTTTCTGATTTGGGTATGTTTAACAAAACTTATTGCACAAGTTGTGCTCACATGGGGTTATTGTATAGGTACTATAATTTATAGCACTAATCAAAAATTTTGTTTAACATGAGTATAAGACGCCTATTACCACCGGGATGCAGGTTTACGTATAATTGTTTACACATACTGGGGGTTGATGAATGAACATATGCATTTGCCAATTAATTAATCAACACATAACTGGGATAAATGATCGTAGCAAATATGTGTGGGAGCAGTACCTATAGGCCCTGCGGTACACAATAAAAATAAAAATATACAAAAAATGTAAAAACAAATATAAGAATAAATAAATATATAGAAATAGTGGATCACGGAGTTGTAAGATTAGATGGATAGTGCCATAAAATACAACCAGGTTTGGAAACATGAATAATGGTAGAGTATTAAGCATGGTGTCAGTGTAGTTGGTAAACAGTGATATTGTAGTTATTCACAAGGACGTAGGTGTAACACTGCATTCTATGATCGGGAGATGTATACTGAGGGCCAATTTAGAACATCTTCTCAACTTTTAGCATATGAGTAACACGGCCACAGGGGCTTTTTGGTAATGTGTGTCTATGTATGGAAATGTTACAATGTTGCCATAAGAATAATGTGTGATTTTGTATGGGGAAAGTTATAATGTTGCCATAATGACTAATGTGTTACATATTGCTCTGTTTTTATCTTTACTTGCTATTGTGATACTTCTTGGTACAAAGTATTTAGATGTGCATATGGGTAAGTTTTTAAATTTTATGGATTATTCACTACAACTTCAGTGGGATGTTTACATGAGTCGCTGGTTTTATGACGAATTTTGCACGTCATCACTGCTGTTTTTCCCGCCAGTATGTGTATTTTAGCCAATTTCACTGTTTGTAGGGTGCTTTGAGAAAGGCCCTAGGGGGGCTGAAACGTTAGTCCATACCTTTATAATAAATTATTATTTATTACTTTTAAGGCCTGAGAGTGCTGATCTTCTCTTTTGTATTGTAAGTATTTTCTGATCAAGCACCCAGGCATATATACAGCTTTTTTCGTGAGTGCTGGCATTCCTTAGATTTTATATAAATAAATATATATATATATATATATATATATATATATATATATATATATATAGATAGATAGATTCCTGTGAATTAGAGAGAAAGATGGCAGGTTTCTCATGTCTCCAAGGTACAACTGACAGTTACTTATATTTCTAAAGATAACTACAATATCCCTATCACAGGGTGTCTGTTACGAAAAAGAACACATTTATGTTAAACAAAGAACAGTAAGCCTAAAAGGGCTATCTTTTAATTGCATGTAGATAATCATTGTCCGATGATGTCTGTTTATTTGGTCTTAATACTGTATGAACACATTTTTACTTGTGGTACATCTGGGGTATCTGCTGTGAGCCATAACACTTAGTGATATATACTTCCATTAGTAATTAACTGATGTATAATTGTGATAAGAATGGTTACCTTTGTTTTTGTATATAATTTATGTATCAAATAAAGTACCTCCTGCTGTAAATTATAATATATATTGCATTTTTTAATCATTACTGCATTCTGCCTAGTCCTTGTCCTGCTTCATAGGTTTCCAAACCTATTTCCAAGCATCACCATGGGGATATGCATATTGATAGTTTTTCACTTATGGGAACATTGGGAAAATGTTTGAAGGAATGTTGAAGTTACATTCCCTTAACCAGAAACCAATTATGCAGAAACCTCTGAATTACAGGGGACCCATCTCGTATAAAGTTTCTCTCTGTCATCAAAACAGTATTTTGTACTCAATTCTAAGCTGCTTGAATCCATATTTGTGGCAGCACAGTGCTATGTTTTATTTTGCAGTGTGACACATGACCGTGTTGGTGCCCTGTTTCATCTATGACTGGCTTTAAAAACAATGCCTCCAGTTGATGAAGGTACAATATTTTAGTTCAAATCTATCACTGTAGGGATATTGAGACTGAGAGATTGCCTTACTAATTAATTTCTATCCCAAGGAGATGGGATGGGTTACTAAGCCACATAAAGAAATGCAGCCCATTCTTTTTAATTAATCTGTACTCACTCTGCCAAAGTAAAGAGCCAATTTGATGCATTCCATCTGCATTTGGAATTTCCCTGCAGCAGAGTGAGTACAGACTTACTGAAAAGAATAGTTGCATTAATTCCTGCATTACCCTGCAGTGAAACACATTAAAAATCAACCACAGGGAGACACAAAATGCATGTCATTTAAAGGAACAGTTCAGTGTAAAAATAAAAATTGGGTAAACAGATGTGCATATGTCCATATGGCACCCCCTCAAGTCACTGATTGGTTAATGACTGGTAACCAAACTGAGTGATGCAAAGCAGGAAGTTGGGTTCTGGCTATTAAACAGTAGTTGTGGTGGGCGGAAAAACTTTAACTGGAGAGGTTGTCGGTAGGGATGGGCGAATTTGACCCGTTTCGCTTCGCCAAAAATTTGCCGCCGTCGAAATGGCGCAGACGCCCATTAAAGTCTATGGGCGTCAAAAAATTTTGTCGCGCGGCGAAACTGTTAACGCGCACCTTTTTTTTTTGACGCACGCCGCCATACAAGTCTATGGGCGTCATTTTTTCGGCGAAAAAATTCGCCCATCCCTAGTTGTCGGCACACCTGGTGCAGTAAGGGCTAATAAAAATACAGTATGTAAGCATGAATCTTTTTAACCCGGGGTGGTAATGGTTTTGTTCCTCGTTTGCCTATTTGTAATGTAATGTATAAGGGGATGATATTATGTAGTTAACATGAACTGTTATATCAAACTTTCAACCAGTTGGTTTCTAACTAAAAGAAAAATACCATGGTGGTAAAAATGTAATTCCTGATCCCTTCTCTTTAGCAATGGTATACGAGAGTATACCTCAAATACATATGACAAACAAGGCTCACAGAAAATATGGATTTGGTTAGTAAACATATTAAGTGAACATGATTATTGAATATAAAAGAAGTAGGTCACTGAAAGAGCTAATTTATTTATTACAGTGATCTTATAGCAAAATATATGGCGAGGAGAGTAACAAACCCCTTAGAAAAAGTTATACACTACTCAACTGCTATTCCTTGTAATAAGGAATTACTACGCTAACTTTGTTAAAAAATGTAGGAGTAACATTTTTAAAGGTACTGGGAGTTATCTATATATGAAGTAGCTCTGACACCATGTAAATGTTCTTCAAAAGCCTTGAGGTTCATCACACATGTTGTCTTACTATTGATAGTACATGATGCCTTCTTTGTGTACAGGTATGGGACCTGTTATCTAGAATAAATTAACCCAATAGGCTGGTTTTGCTTCCAATGAGGATTAATTATATCTTAGCTTGGATCAATTACAAGGTACTGTTTTATTATTACAGGAGATTTTTAAAGATTTAGATAAAATGGAGTCTATTGGAAACCGCTTTTCTGGATAACGGATGCCATACCTGTATTAGCCTCTAAACTGCTGTAATAACACTTTGTTTTGGTTGAGTCATCATTTTCATAGAGAGGCGATAAATCTTTATATTCACACTGATAATGTTTATGGCTTTATCTTTAAAAAAAAGCAATACTTAAAGAACTTAAGATGAAACACTTCACACCTAGGGTTTCCAATTATAAAAAAAATATATATATTATTATTTCTTCACTAACATTAACTTGACTTAGATGAAGTGGGAGCACTGGAGAAAAGATTTCGGTCTGCTTAGTTAGTTAGGGCGAAAAGAATAATGAGCTCTGTATAATTAGTTTATTATACTGACAAAACATGTAAAGATTTATGCGGCTTTATGCTGCAGGAAAAAAAATGATTTAAATGGAATAACTTATTTAATTAAACATGCTGGGCGAATGAAAGTAAAAGGTTTTTGCTGAGGGTAAATTTAAAAAAACTTGCATAAGTTATATATAAAAAGTTATATTTATAAGTGACATAAATATTTTATAAAACTCTTCCATGACACTCCCCAAGCTCTCCAATGCAGGCCAAGCTTAATTAAAGATGCAAGAGGATTCTACAAAAAAAGGTCATCCCACCAATACCATGCCAGAATTAAAGTGGTCATCTAACATATGGAAATTACTGTGCAATTTTGCTTGTCTGTATTACATTGCAAAGGGCAAAATTAAGGACATAGTTCTTTTTTGGGTGTTTGTTGCTAGAATAAAAAAATGTGTTTAATGTCTCTAGTGAGAAAATGAACTGTGCATGAAACAGCAATCCAAGAAAGATTCTCACTTGAGAGTTGTCTTGCAACAAGTGGGCTTCTGGCCCTGAAGATCTGAATAAGCTTTATTAGAAAAGGAGTGCTTTCAAAAAGGATTACTGGTTTTGTTTGATTACAACCCCAAACATCCTAGATAATATGGTGGAAGTGTAGCCCAGCAACATCAGGATAACCCATGATTGAGCAACATGGTAACTGAAGGCATGGCCGCCATCGGGGGGGGGGGACATGTGTCACAGGCCCGGGCATGAAGGGGGGCCCGGCAGTGCTGCACTTCTGAAAGAGATGGGCCCCTCTTGTGAGCACCAAAGATTTGCGGCCAGCCGAAAATGCTGAAGTGCCGAAAAGCAGAACAGCCGACCTCCCAAATCGGAGAAAAGACCCGAAGCCACTAAAATAGCCGAAGCCCTGAAGCGGTGAAAAGACCCGAAGTCACGAAAACAGCCGGAATTGAAGTGCTGAAGCAGAGAAAAGACCGAAAGTCACGAAAACAGCCGAAATTGAAGTCATGAAGCGACGAAAAGATCCGAAGTCATGAAAACAGCCGAATTTGAAGTCCTGAACCGGCGAAAAGACCCAAAGTCACGAAAGGAGGCGAAGTTGAAGTCCTGAAGCCATAAGTTCATTTCTACTGAACACCAATTTGTGTTTTTTTTAATCCCCTGGCCACCAATGTATTATTTTAATATTC
Source organism: Xenopus petersii (assembly GCA_038501925.1). Taxonomy (NCBI): domain Eukaryota; kingdom Metazoa; phylum Chordata; class Amphibia; order Anura; family Pipidae; genus Xenopus; species Xenopus petersii. Next base: position 110,401,206 of record CM076682.1, on the reverse strand, counting down.
TATAGGACCCTGCCACCAAACATATTTTTTGGGGCCCCAATTTTTTTTCTTGTAAGGGGGGCCCTGGCACCAATGCTTTTTAAACAAAACTTTTATGGGGGGCCTTGGCGCCAATGTTTTTTTTTTTAAAACTTATAAGGGGGCCCTGACCATCAATAGCTTTTTATAACTTGTGTGTGTGGGGGGTTACTTTTTTAGCACTGATGTCTGTGTGGTCTTTTTACTGTGATGTGGAGTGGGCGGGTCTGGGGCGGGGCTTGGGTGAGCGAAAATGTTGTTGTATGGGGCCTCGTGATTTCTAATGGCGACCCTAACTGAAGGTTAACCATGTTCTGTTAAATAGGCGGTGAACTATATCTGCAGTGATTAATCAAGCAGCCAGGGTCCATGTAACAATTAGAACACTATATAAGCAGCTCATTGCAGATTGCTCACAAGTAACATTTGCATTCTAGGAACAGAAGAGCAGTGACTGCTCAGAGAACTAGTTTCTTTGTTCTTGTCATAAATGCAAAGCACAGGGATATATTACAAAAGGGCATCCCAGGCTCTGTCAGTGAATCGCAGTCACAAAAACTATTCATGCAGGGATCTGGATTTACCATAGAAAATATGTGTCAAATAGCATTAAACTAAACACGCAGAAAGGGAACATATACAGCCTCTAAACATTTTCACTGGAGACAGCCCTTTCATTTGTTTGTGACATTGCCAGAGTCAGAACAAGAATATATACTGCTATGAACACAGTTGCCTGTTATTGTCAAGTCTGCACATTGTTTATATCAAACCTGATACAAGTCAAGGAGTTTTAATTTAAAGACAGGATGCATGACTAACTAGGAAGCAGTGTTCCCCTAACAAGCCCTAAACTACAGAGAAGTATGCTAGGCTTGTGTACATCCATATGCGTCAAGTATTGGCACTCTGAGCTGCTCTAAAGATACGAATGCCAGAATGCAGGAAAATGTCACTTTGCTCCACATGAAATTTAGGTGCAGTTTTAAAAAATATATTTTTCATAGTGTAACAAGCAGCTGTAGCATACTGGTGCTACTTATGTATACGAGACATAATGCAACTTATGCTGTTAAGTATAAAAAGAATCTAAATACAAATCTATAACACTAAACCAGTGTTCAGGGCAGTTCTATACACAATTAATTGATGGTTATGGCTTGATGCATGCCTGCCTTCTATTATACAGGTATGGGGTTCATTATCTGGAAACCCATTATCCAGAAAGCTCCAAATTACGGAATGTCTCCAATCAACTCCATTTTATTCAAATTCTTAAAAATGATTACCTTTTTCTCTGTAATAATAAAACAGTACCTTGTACTTGATCCAAAATAAGAGCACTGGGTTTATTTAAATTTTAAGTGATTTTTCTAGTAGACTTAAGGCATGAAGATACAAATTACAGACAGATCCATTATCCAGAAAACCCCAGGTCCCAAGCATTCTGGATATCAGGCCCCATACATGTATATTATCAATCACTGTGCAATTTATTTATACTACTGCCTGGATACATTGTAAGCTCTCATGGCTAGGGCCCTCTCACTTTATGTATCTTTTTATTGCAGGTTTTTAGTAGTTGGTTTGCTTGATAGTTACATTAAGGGGCACATTTACTTAGCTTGAGTGAAGGATTAGAATGAAAAATACTTAAAATTTCGAAGTATTTTTTTGGCTACTTCGACCATCGATTCGGCTATTTCAACCTTCGACTTACGACTTTGAATCGAACGATTTGAACTAAAAATCGTTTGACTATTTGACCATTCGATAGTCGAAGTACTGTCTTTTTAAAAAAAACTTCGACCAACTTCTTCGCCATCTAAAACTTACCTTTTTTTTGAGGAAAGAAGGATCACTGAAATACATCATTCAATCTCAAAATAAATGACAAGAGAAAGAAACAAATACTAGGATATGTTTCATTGTATATTTGAAATGCTTATGAGCAAAATCCAAAGTACCGATGTTGCCATCCAGGAATACTTGCAGGAATATGGTATGAATTATTGTAAAAAATTGGTAGAGGATTACAGCAAATGGGGTGGCAGTGAAAATATTAGGAGATATTCTTAACAATACATTCAAATGAACAGATAATGATTCTACTTGTGCATAAAACAAAGAGGTATTATGTATTTTACAAATATATATGTTTGTGGCTTGTGTGCATGGGAAGATATATGATACAAAATGTATTTTTATATGCAAAGCAATACATACATAATGTTGAAGATATTAAATTTGCATGCAGGTTTCAGAGTATAATTACAATTTTAATAAGATTTTGCTCATATCCTATGGGCATGATAAATAAGCAGCTCACTACACTGAAAAAGTTGATACCAATGTAATGTAAAAGTACTTTTTAGCAATCTAAGGGTGTTTCACTTTCCCTGAGCCAAACATATTTACTGCAATATATTGCTTATAAGCCTACAAAAAAAAGTTGTGAACAAAACATTGTGAACAAAGTTACTTACTAGTAAATTACCAAAGTTGTAGAGAAACTCTTCTGTTAATACCTGGGACCGAAATGCCTTTAAACATAAAAGTAAAATTCATGTTAACATAAATTAGTCATAGGAATACAGCAGGGCAAAAGAATGGGGCAGTTACACCAACAAAAAAACATATCCACAGCATTCCTGGGTGCAAACCTTCTCCTTTGTACTTTGTTCATTGCTGCACTTGTGCATATACTTGTGTAAGGCAAAACACACAATTACGAACCATATATAAACACATACACACGCTTACAGTGAAGATGTTCACATTTCGCTATCGGATTTATAAAGATTCTGAAAGTGTATTAAAGGGGTGGTTCACCTTTAAGTCAACTTTTAGTATGTTACAGAACAGCCAATTTTAGGCAACATTTTTAAGTGGTCTTCATTATTATTATTTTTATATAGTTTTAGAAATATTTGCCTTTTACTTCTGACTCTTTCCAGCTTTCAAATGGGGGGCACTGACCCCATCTAAAAAAACAAATTCTCTGTAAGGCTATAACAGTATTGTTATTGCTACTTTGTTTTACTCATTTTTCTATTCATGCTCTTTTCCTATTCATATTCTAGTCTCTTATTCAAATAAATGCATGGTTGCTAGGGTAATGTGGACCCTTGCAATCAGACTGCTGAAATGGCAATCTGGAGAGCTGCTGAATAAAAAGATAAATAATTTAAAAACTACAAATAATAAAATATTAAAATCAATTGCAAATTGTCTCAGAATATCTCTCTTTATATCATATTAAAAGTTAACTCAAAGGTGCATATCCCCTTTAAGGCCCTTTTATAGGATGTGAACTTCTCTACTGCGAGTAGATTTCAGCAACTGGACTGCACCCAGGCATTTATAATTTCTGGTAAACCTTACTAGTCACTTTCAGCCTTTCCTTTCAAAAAAAAAACTTACTCAAGGGACTCAGAGTCATATATATATATATACCAACATAAATCCAGCACTCAATAGGACTTTGGTTTATAGAAGAAATTCAAACCTTATTCAGCCTTTTAGCTCTATGAATTTGAAGGCCTTACCAGCCTCTTTTTAGCTTTAAAAAGTGAATTGGGAACAACTGTTGGATTTGTGTGTGTGTGTATATATATATATATATATATATATATATATATATATATATTATCAACTTTCCCTTGTTTGTTATAGTATATATATATATATATAATAATCTGGAAGCCGGCACTGCACGTGAAAAAGGTCAAAGTTGCCTGGGTGCAAAAAAGCCCAAACATAAAATAGAATAATAGAGAAGCTCGCACTCACAGGACTTGAAAGGTCAAAAAGGTGTTTATTTAGAACAAAAATCGACTGACGTTTCGGCTTGAGTACAAGCCGAAACGTCAGTCGATTTTTGTTTTAAATAAACACCTTTTTGACCTTTCAAGTCCTGTGAGTGCGAGCTTCTCTATTATTCTATATATATATATATATATATATATATATGTCACATCACCGCCTACACATTTCTGAGACAGATTTCTTTTTCTTTCTATCATCCACATTTACACTTAGCCTGCTTTCAAATATACCTATTTTTATTATCTTGTCAAATGTCCCGTATCAAACAATCAAATGTCCTGTAGCTTTATTCTTCCACCTCTATTCCTATCCTAATATATTTTCATATATTCCCATTTCTTTCCCTTATTATTCATACATACAGTAGCTTCAGAGCTTCATCTGTAGTTGCAACAACCCTTTAAAAAGCCTATAGTTATGCACATGGGTTGTTGAAAACAGGACAAAGAGGAAAACAGGCAAAGGGAAAAATAATAATAAAGACCAATCTAAAAACAACTGGACTTGCTGTCCAGTTGTTTTTAGATTGACCTATACTAGATATACTATGACCTGGATGAATGAAAATCTTCATAGTCAATAATAAAGACCTTACTGTTTGTGTGAGGCACAACTGTGAACCACAATTTATCCCTAAATATAAAAGGGAAATAAAATGTACCTGAGATGTAACAAGGTGGAGAACTATGGTCATATTCGGAATGCACATTTTCAAATGTTTAGTTTGAGTGGCAGATGGATGCTTTCTCCCAGACACACTCGATAAGGCATTAATAATTTCTCCTGTAAAAAAACAGTTAGATGAGACAGCCATTGTACTAAGCAACATTACTTACTGTAGCTTCTACTTTAAACAGAATAAGAAAAACTAACATTACATATGTGATATGAGAATAATTATACAATATTAGTATAAGAGTACAAAGGACCAGTACCTTTTGGATATAGTTATTATCATCACATATCTATAAAGAGCCAACATATTCCACAGCGCTGTACAATTAAATGGGTATATACATCGAAAATACAGATTACCTGCAAAAATGCAACCAATACAAGAGGTAGAGAGCTTACGATTCAACAGGAGGAGGAGGAGTATGTGAAACAAGGTGTGGGGATGGGTAAGTTCAGGAATCAGCAAGGTGAGAGATGTGAGCACTACATTTAGCAGGTGGTAAATACAATGCAGTATATAATAATATAATATTAGTCTAGTTGAGGGTAAGCACATTTAAGAAATGTGTTTTAACAGAACATTTGAATATTGTATTATTATTATATCATCTTGATTAAAGCTATTTAATTAAAAAACGTTTATAACATATTCAGCTCACTTATGTCCGTAAGTGCAGTAATTAAGGAGCAATTTGAAGCATAATCGCCATTTCCCCAAACCCACAATGCAGTGTTTTTCAAAGAATATCAGCACCATTGTGGGTGCAACAGGGTGAATAGTTTGTCCCAACTGTCGTGTGCCTACCGAAAGTGTGGGTGATTCACCAAAAACAGCACAATTGACTGTGCACTTCATTGCAACTTAGGAGCAAATGCTCCAAATATTCTCCAATATGTGTGTGCCCTATTCTTTCAGCACAACTCAACTGTGGTGAATGACACAGGGCACTGAGGTAACCCTGGAGCTACCATTTGCTCTGGAGGTTGCGGGTAGTAAATTCATTTTACATTATGGTTAAACAAACATGACTTGATATATTTCATGCCACCATAGGACGCTTAATCAAAGGCTAAGTCAATGAAATACTGACATCAGAAAATAACCTTTTTTATTATCTATCATAACATTGTCTTTGAATGCTATTTATAATTTTGCCATAAAAGTATTTGCCTGATGCTTTTACATTAACTTTCTTACTACCCTGTTCCTCTATGAGGGGGCTGCCATATGTGTGCAGTAGTAGTCCATTAGCATTAGAAATGTAAAATGTCCCCAACACATACACATTGCAATATAAGGCAAAAACGATGCCGTATAAGGCAAACACTAATTATAATATTAAAGATATTTAGAAATACATTCAATTCAAATGTAATACTTTTTGTCTTCTCGAACACACAACTCTGTTGAGTCACTCTGGCAGCAATAAGTAAAAGGCAGATAACAGGGGATGTTTCCAGTAGCTGTCAAATCACATCCTCTTACCAAGAATTCCAGGCAGCACTCCCACAATGTGATAGATGAGAAGGTTAAGACATCCGGACAGATATTCATTCATACTTTGCTGTTCTTTTCCTGGTGTGGCTTTTCGACTGTCTCTTTCTATGTACATAACCAGCCTGAAAACAAATATATGCAAACAATTATCAATTCTGATTCCATATAATACTCTAGAGTTAGCTATGCCCCATAACATTCTATGATATTCTATGCACTGGTTATAAGCTACTAAGGTGGCTACTGAACTTTCTTCTTATGATAGCAGATCCTGAACATTTGCCATATTGTTCCTAATTCATTACTTGCTTACAACGAAATCCCTATATGTAGGGGTTCTTTATACCAGATACACACTAAAGCTGAAATAGTATAAAATATGTATTGATACAATGATCAAATAATGCTATAGACTTGGGAGTTGAGTTTTTACAAAAATGCAAATGTATATATTTTTTCCCCCTCATTGAGCACGTCATCAAACACTTTTCAAAGGAAGTATATCATTATTATCAACAGTGTTTAGTGTTGAGGTTATTTTATGAAGATTATAAAGTTTTATTAATTTAAATGAATACAATTTCTTTTTGATGGCCTTAGTGAAGATAAGGCAAAAGACTTCAAAAGAAGCAGAAAGAGATAAGCAATGGTCAGCTAAAGTGGAGCAACTGTACAACACTATTATTGTGCCAAATTAATAAATCTCTAACATAATAATGGCCAGACTCAAAGTGTGTGCCTTTGCTCATGATTCTAATGTAAATACATATTTACAGTAGCTTCAATTTAGAAAACCTATTTATTATATCAGATTCGTGCAAAGCTGAAGAAGTACTTTTCTTTAGCAAATTAAATATTTACCAAATGTAAAACCTTTACTACCAGCAGTCATCCATTCTTAGAAACTTTTAGATTTACTGTATTTATTGAACTTTTGTCTGACTGTGGTAATTGTCAGATAGTAGGTTTGTTTCATAAGATGCCTGCCTATTGTAATAGTAATTTAATGTATGTTAGAAGCTACAAGGAGTTCTACAACCATAAAAGTAGGGATTCACTATTTTGAGATTCAACAGAATCCCGATTCTTTCATGAAGGCTTAGTCCAAATGGCAACGGAATCTGCATGGAAGGGTTAACTTAAACTGGGTATGGGAAAAAGTTCTGTTTTTGTGTGACAAAAAGTCTTTTGATTTTAAAGATTCTGCAAAACCCTGGCTCAATCTCGAACTGATTCCTGGATTTGGTGCATCCCTACAAAAAAAGGTACAAGACTAAAACCCTATTGTTTTACACAAAAAAAATATATATTTTTTTTAAATAAATCAAGTTTGACTACAGAGAGACTATTTTCCATCCCCCTTTGACATAGGTATTTATTTACCTTGCTTGACAGCAAAGAAGCAACATATCTTTGTTGTTCAATAACACCTGTAAGATAAACAGGAACGTTTTTGCTCTAACTCCTGTTGATGGGCTTTCCAATAGCCGGACTATCTTCGTAACGAATTCCTGAAATGCATGAGAGAATATAGCTAAATAAAATAATTTGCATTGGAATCAATAAGATAATTCCTAACAAAAGAACAACATAATGGGGATCTTGAAAGCTTTCAAAAGTTGTCAAGGAATAGATGCTCCATTAATTGATGTCCATGTAAAATGTAAGTTACAGATCAATGAGAACAACTTACCTATGGGTAATGGCACACAGGGCAGGCTTCAATTCCTATGGGCAGCAAAATACTGAAAATTGCCCCATGTGCCATAGTCCTCAAGCTTTAGCTCATGAAAAGTCAACTGAAGCTTGTAGGAAAAGTCAGCATTAAATGAAAAAATACATTTTTCTTCTTGAATTTAATCTGATCCAATGCTATGCTTAGTTAAGCAGATTGCAATAAAAATAAAACTAACAGGCTTTCCCCTATGCAGTGCTGTACTGAAATAAAGAATATCCTATGTGTGAATACAAGATGACGCATCTGTTGTGACAAACCTAAAAGATATGCTTGCCATTTTTTATTCATACATAATTTGGTCTCTTATCATAAATAAAAAAGTGAGCAATTTATGTTTTACTTCATCATCTTCATTCACTAAGGGGGTTATTTAAATTCGTATCGTAGGACTGATGCTCTGAAAATGACTTTTTTGAATTTTTGCTGTGAAAACTTGGATTATCGGACAAACCAGCACAGAACACAATGTCAATAAACAACTGCAGGAACATCTGCCATTGACGTCTACATGACTGTGACAGGTTTAAGATGGAGTTTTTCGGATTTGGATTTTAAGCAGCTTTGGGTTATGAAAAATCTCAAAAAATGTAAGTTATTTTTCCATGAAAAAAAGTGTTTTCCTCCTAAAAAAGCAACATAAGCATGAAAAAAAGATCCTGGGGGCAAAAAAAGGTCTGTGATTAGCCCCTATGTGGACTGGCAGTCTTCCCCAGGCTCTGATTGGCAGTATGTTTTATGTTTTTTAAGGGGTTGGTGATCAACTGGCTGGGGATCACTGATTTAGGGAGTAAAGGGGCTAAACTAAGAAATATCTACAGAAGCCAAGATGATATTGGTTGTGGCGAAGATATACAATAAACTGTGAGGCATGTAAAGGAGTATTCATGATGAATGGTGCATAGTAAAAAAGAGAGAAGCCCTGTGACATGTAGATAATGAAGGGCTGGCGTAGATTAGTAAAACAGTGATACATGTAGAGGATTGCTGGTAATGATGTATGGGAAGTAGAATTTTGAAATAAGGAACACAGATGTAAAGATATTATAAAACAGGTAGGGATGTAGATAAACAATTAAAAAACAGGTAATTAAAGGGGAAATTGCAATAATGACTTGTATAAATGGCATGGAAATAACTCTGGCAAGTACAAAATTATTACATATGGTAATAGATAGAAATGATCCTAATTAAAACAATGTTTGGCCATCTTCTTATTCATCACTATTTAATATCATTTGCAGATTTGCTTTGCAAACACTTGTATTTTGTTAAAAATGAATTCTAAGTGTTGATACATGTGTACCATAAACAGCTTTAACATGAAATTTCTATCCTTCATGTCATTGGTGAAATAGGGCAAATGTCAATATTGCTGGCCTTTTCATGTAAATGTTATTTCATTCAGTGAATTGCCCAGTACATTATTTATTACATTTTAAACAGAGGCATTTATTCAAATTTAAAAACACTGTTACACATCTCAATTAATTTTCTGTCTGTTCTTAAATCAGATTGCATTCTTCATTAATATTCTAATGAACTGCAATGAAGTGAAGATCAAGTAAATGAGACAAGTCTGCTGCATAACATTAGAAGTTAACCCCAGTCAGGCCCGTAAGATTTAAATGAGCCAGAAAGGCTGAAATTGTTATTATTTTAGTAGTTTTTAGCATGAATGTACAGTGAACTGTAACTGAAGATACATTGCATATGCTGGAGCATTATATTTATAATCCTACATACAAAATCCATATAGGCAGTGCCTTAAATCAAACAAAAAATGCTTTAAAGCAGGAATGTTATCCAGTTTGCTATACAATGCCTTGTTAATGTCTCCTTCTATAAAACATCTGATGTTTTATAGAGTTAATGATTTGACAAATACTGCCGAATCATTAACAAGGTCATTACATCAGGGATCTTAAAAATCCATTGAATAAAATGAATCTGCTATATAAGTACTAAAAAGCCTGTTTTGTATTCTAGGGTGTGCCCGTTCTATATAAAAATTCAAGAAAAGGGCTTCAAATGTCCCTGTTCAGAACAGAGGAATGCTTATGACATTTTAACATTTTATGGAATCTATCATTTTATGGCAGTTATGAGCAAACTTAGGAAGTTGGTAAGGTGGTGTATATGCCACTACAATTCAGTGCTCAATTGGTTCTAATTGGCCCTGCTGCTTCTTGAAGAGGGAATTCAACAACACAAGATAGCTACAGGTAAGATGAAAATGGCTGTAGCCAGCCTGTATGAGGCAAAGGCAATAACAGGAATGCAGTATAAGGTACCAAATAAGCAAGACAACAATGAGCACTAGAGCTTATATTAAAGGGGTTGTGCACCTTTGAGTTGATGTAGAGAGTGATATTCTGAGACTATTTGCAGCTGGTATTCATTTTTTATTATTTGTGTTTTTTAGCATTTAGCATTTTTTTCAGCATCTCTCCAGTTGGCAGTTTCAGTAATCTTTGTGTTAGGGTCTAAATTACCCTAGCAACCATGCACTGTTTTGAATAAGAGACTGGAATATAAATAGGAGAGGGCCTGAATATAAAGAAAAGTAATAAAAAGTAGCAATAACAATACAGTTGTAGCCTTACAGAGCATTTGTTTGAAAAAAAAAAAGAAAAGTTGCTAAGAATTATGCATTCGTTAATCAGGGGCGTAACTACAGGGGGAGCAGGGGGTGCAACTGGGCCAGGGCCGCACCCCGCAGGGCCCCCTGGAAGATCGCGCGCTGCCATCGACAGAGAAAAATCACTCAGACGAGGATGGAGGCGGGCCCGGCTGCATGGCCCGCACCAGGACCCGCCCCCACCAAGTACCATTACTGTCGATAATATATATATATACACACATACATATATATATATATATATATACATATATATATATATATATATATATATATATATATATATACTAAAAGTTAACAAAGGGGAACTCCACAAAAACATAACTTTACTGATGTTGGAAGGAAAATATGATGTGATTGGTGTGGCTGAAACATGGCTGATTGAGTCGCATGACTGGGCAGTAAATATCAGTGGCTATACTTTGTTTCGGAGGGACAGAGGCAATAGAAAAGGAGGAGGGGTATGTCTGTATGTTAGGCAGGATTTAAAAGCTCATATAAAGGAGGAGGTTATGTTAGAAAATGAGGGGGCAGAAGTCGTATGGGTGGAGTTCTTCACCAATTGTAAAGAATCCAGCAAATTAATCGTAGGCGTATGCTATAGACCCCCTAATGTAAGTGAGGAGGAAGAGACAAAGCTCCTAATGCAAATAGAAAAGGCTGCTAGTTTAGGTAAAGTAATGTTAATGGGGGATTTTAATTACTGAGATATTGACTGGAGCAACGGTACTGCTAGATCAGTTAATGGGAACAAGTTTATAAACTTATTGCACGACAATTTTTTAGCACAGGTTGTTGAGGAGCCTACCAGAAAAAATGCTGTTCTTGATTTAGTGAGCTCAAATGACCCAGAACGTATAGCAAATGTGCAAATCATCAAACCCCTGGGTAATAGTGACCATAATGTTATATCTTTTAATGTCTGGTGCAAAAAACAAAAATATACTGGGGCAACAAAAACCATGAATTTTGGAAAAGCTAATTTTAGTGCCTTGAGGGCTGCCCTACAGAGCATTGATTGGGGCATTAGGTTTTCAGCTAAAAACACAGAACAGAAATGGTTGTCCTTTAAAATGATATTAAATCATTACTGTTCTCAATTTATTCCCTTAAAGGGCAACTAAAGTCTAAAATAGAATAATGTTAGAAATGCTGTATTATGTATACTAAATATAAACATGAACTTACTGCACCAGCAGCCTAATAAGACAAATGCTTTATGCTTTCAAAGTTGGCGCAGGGGGCTGTCATCTTGTAACTTTGTTAGACATTTCTGCAATATCAAGACTCGCACATGCTCAGTGTGGTCTGGGCTTCAGTTGGGAGGTTAAGCTTAGGGATCGTCATAAATTATCAAAACAGCACAAGTCAAATAATATCTGCCATAGAAGCCAATACAGCAAGACTGATTAATAATCATAATATAGTGACTGCACTGCGTCTCTGGATACAAATCTCTACAGGGAATCCAACAATGCTGCTTGAGTTCTGGGAAGTAAGGTGGGGGGGCTCCCCCTGCCATTTGAAAGTATGATCGTTTACCTGCACAGCAGTTGGGGACCATCTGACAATTCCTATCCACAGCAGTAAAAGAAGGGGGAATTGCTCTGCATACAGTCAGGTTTATGATAAAATCTGTAGACATCTTTTAATTAAAGTATATTGGAGATAGATTTCTTTTTCATTAAAGAAAGTAAAAATGGGATTTTATATTTTTGCCTTTACATGCCCTTTAAGGACTAAACGTAGAAGCTCTAAGAATCATCCCGTGTGGCTTAATACAGAAGTAAAGAAGTTCATGGGAAAGAAGAGAAAGGCATTTAAAAACTACAAATCTGTAGGGACAGAAGCTGCATTTAATGAATATAAACACTGTAATAAATGTTGACTATGAAGATTTTCATTCATCCAGGTCATAGTATATCTAGTATAGGTCAATCTAAAAACAACTGGACTTGCTGAGTAATCAATGAAGACGTTTCACTACTCATCCAAGCAGCTTCTTCAGTTCAACTGATTGGTGTGGGAAGTTCTCGGCATATAAACTCTTCCACTAATCCATTTACAATGGCACATTGTAATTCTTCAAAGAGGTGACATCTGAAGAAACTCACAGAGGTGTTGATTCTGTGTAGTTGTGATAGGATTATCCAATGTGTCATGCAACTCCTAGATACAGGTGTTACTTGTGAGAGTTGCATGAATGGATGTGTGAAGTGTTCTGAATCCGCCGGGGTACAGATGTTAGAACAGCATTGTATGTAGCAGACAGGTGGTGTCGAAGGCCCCCACCTCTGTTCAGAGATGGTCTCTCCACCTTGACATGAATCGCCTCTTTCACGCCTCGTTCAAACCAGCGGTCTTCTTTATCCAAGATTTGGACCTTGCTGTCTTCAAAGGAGTGTGCCTTGTCTTTTAATACATACAATGCTGTTCTAACATCTGTTATTTCTGGTGATCTATCTGAAAACAACTAGTTGTTTGAAGGTGAACAACCCCTTTAACTGTCATTAAGGCAAACTTTAGATCATGCCAAAATATTGTTAATGCTCCAGAATGGGGTGTCTAATGCCCATGCCCATGCACTGGCTACACAATTAGATTTTGAAACGGGTGGGGGAATGAGAGGCATGCACAGACATCGAGAAAATGCAGGATGGCAAGTTAAAGTAATTGCCTGCCCCCTCTATGCCTAAGGAGAGGAAGGAAATATACGATTGACATCTTAACAGTCTAAATGAGTTTATAAGGTATGGATATTTTTATTAAAAAAATAATTTGGGTTACATTTTTCATTTTAAAAGGACTTTATTATACAGATTTTTATGTCTAGGTGACAGGTCCCCTTTAAAGCCAGTCTACAGTTACGCTCTATATATAAATTCAGCCCCAATTTAATCTGGTAGGTAAGTAGGAAACATGTTGCAGTCCTTTATAGTCTTTAGTATTGCCTATTCATGTAACTTTCTTTCACTGCTCTTTTTACAATAACTTCTGTTTTTGATTCTACCTCTTCGGAATGATTTGTGATGTACTCCAGATAAATGTTATACAGACACAAAATACCTATCACGTGAGGCCCCAGTGGATTTTGTGGTGTTATGGTAAACGTACTACCTTCCAGCTCAGGATATTCTTAGTAATATTGTGTTTTGTCCTGGGAGATATGGTGCCCTTCCAAATATATTTTTTGCACATAAGTATAAGTTTTAATAAATACAGAACAGGTATCAAAATGATATAGTAGATATATATATATATATATATATATATATATATATATATATACTCCCCCGAAATCCCAGCACTCACGACAGATGTATATTCAGGGCCTGGGTGCATGCCACGTAATACTGCATACAATCCTCCTCCAAAGAAGCCGCACAACTCAGGACTTATAAAGAAATGGTGAATTTATTAAATCACACTAACGTTTCGGCTGTCACACCAGCCTTTGTCAAAGCACTTTGACAAAGGCTGGTGTGACAGCCGAAACGTTAGTATATATATATATATATATATATATATATATATATATATATATATATAGATATATATATATATATATATAAATATAGATATATATATATATATATAAATATAGATATATATATATATATATATATATATATATAAATATATATATATATATATATATATAAATATAGATATATATATATATATAAATATATATATATATATATATATATATAGATATATATATAAATATATATATATATATATATATATATATATATAGATAGATAGATAGATAGATAGATAGATAGATAGATAGATAGATAGATATAGCTAGAATGGTAACACAGCGATTTGCATAAATGTATTTTTTTCCATTTCACTAAATATAATCAATTATAATAGCTCGTGCCCTGTGTGATCTTTTCATCTTGGCTTATTGTAAAAAAAAACGCCTGAAACACTGTGGTATACATTATATAGTGAGCTGTCAAAACCTCCCACATTTTCCAGAACTCTCACAAAGCTCCAAATGAAGGCAATGCCATCTCCCAAATCATTTTTGAAATGTTCTTTTTTTCTGTAATAATAAAACAGTACCTTACACTTGATCAAAACTAAGCTATAATTCATCCTTACTAGAGGCAAAACTAGAGTTTAATATACCGGTATTGAAATGATTTTTAGTAGACAGGGAGGCCCATTTTTTTTCAAAAGTCACATTTCAAATTCATGTGAATTTTTTTCTTTTTGATTATACTCACAATTCCACTAGGAGGTTATTTAAGAAAAAAATGTCGAATAATGATCGAATAGTTGCGACCCCAAAATTTGTACAAATCGTGTTGTTCTCCGAAAAAAACCCTTGAATGTTAGGAACGCTATTAACATCTCCAAATGGCTCAACTGACCTTTGCCATTGACTTGTACATGAATTCGGCAGGTTTTAGGTGGCGAATATTCAAATTAGGACTGTTTCCATGGTCGAGGTTTGATAAATCTCTAATTTACATTCGAATAAAGGGATTAAAATTAGAATGTGTGAATTTTGAAACTTGAAAAATCTAAGTTACTATTTGACCCTTGATAAATATGCCCCTTAAAAGAGAAGGAAACACTTTTGCAAAAAAAACCTGTACCCCTCACCCCAGGTAGACCCCCCCCCTCCCGGGGAAATGCCCCATACTTAGCCCTCGGCACAGATTCTTCCAGCAAGGTTCCACGCGTCCATCTTCCGCGTCCTCTGTGAACTGACTGAGGGATCGGTATTTCTACGCATGCACAGTTGGAGCAGTTTGCGACAACTGCGCACGCGTGGAATTACATGGAAATCTCCCAGTCAGCTTACCTTGGACGCGGTAGATAGGTGCATGGAACTCCGCTGGAAGAATCTGCACAGAGAGGTAAGTATGGAGTATGGGGCATTTCCCAGGGTGGGTAGTTAGTCTAGGGGGAGCAGGGATTTTCTGCAAAAGGGGTTCCTTCTCCTTTAAGTTATGGCAATCAAAATTACAGGACGACCTCTAATACAGAAAACCCCAGGTCCGGAGCATTCTGGATAACAGGTCCCATAACTGTAAACCACACTTGTAAGTGTCATATGAAGCTCATACTTGTTCCCATATTAGCTGTGCACAGTGGGAAGTCTGCTGGGGTGGCAATTAATGATGTGCGGGTCAGATACCCGTAGGACCAGGTCGATCGGGTTCTGGCCGAACCCGCACCCCCCTTTGCCACCTTCAAATATGTGAGCCAGCCCAATACTCGCAGGACCCGGGTCAGTCGGGTCCAGGCCAACCCCGCACCCCCCTTTGCCAGCTTCAACTGCCGGCATCTGACTTCGACTTCGGTGAGTGCCTGCTCACCTCGTCCCTTTTGTGACGTTGGCGGCAGGGTAACGCTAGTCTATAAAGGGAAGCCGGAAGTCTGGCACAGGCCAGCGTGAGTGGAGGGAGGGCATTTGCGGGTCGGTAAAACCTGACCCTCCCATCACTAGTGGCAATGGCCACTTACTACTACTGAGACTTACTACTACTGAAACATTTGTCACCTGACAAGAGAAGACATTTTATGAAATATTTAAGAAAAATGTAGTAAAGCACTGTAGTGCAATATTGGGTTATACAAATTGACACAGGAGCAGCTGCCTTAGTCAGGGAATTTTGTATTCAAGCACTAACCAAGAAAGTCAGAGAGTTAAAAGCACATGTAGCGAATGACCTTTTAGGAACATGCTTTTATTAACGTTTTACCTGCTTTTTTTTTTTTTTACAAATTTAAAAAAAAAATTGTGCCATAGAGCATTAAAGGGCAAGGCATTACATCCTATTCTCATTTTTATATCAGAACGACATATTTTATTATGTTCCATTAAAGGCTGACATAGCCTTAAGATACAATTTGCCATTTTCCGCTTCTTAGAGAAACATCAAAACCTCGCCAGTATGTGTTCTGAAAACAACCCACAAAATTTATGTTGTTCCTGACTGTTTGGATTTTATTGTGTAAGGTAACAGTTCTTGAGATTAAGAAGAAAAATGAGACTAGTACAAAAGGCCGTGTGATCAGTTTAATCCATATTACTGCTTTACTAACAAGAAAGATAACATTGGAAAGAAAAGATGACTTTCAGAGAAGATAAATGTATTTTTTATTAAAAGTCAACCCAACCATCTTTAAAAACTAGTATCAGGAAATCACCTCTAATAACTCTTATTTCTACTATTGAAATTTACTGCACGCTGAAGCCAAAAACCACTAAAACTTCCATCACCCCATTAAAAGGATAAGTGACATTTTAGCCCTTCTCATTAGGGTTGAACAAGGTCAGTCACTGTAAAGCACTTTTGGACCTAAGTAGGTTTAAAAATGACACAGTGAAAGATGAAAGAACACTATAAGCATCTAGTGAAGCCTAAATCTAACAGTACAGTGAAACATAATAGAATAGTTTACAAAAAAACATGCTTAGTTAGCATTGAATTTACACATTATTGCATTTATAAATCTATTAATTTAGTGCTATTTTTCTCTCCATTGCAACACACAGCTCTTGATAATGTTAGTATGATTGTTGTGTAGGTAGAGGCACATACACAAACATCAATGCTTAACTTATTCAGCCTAAATTAATACTTTGTAGTAGCTGAGGGGGGAGGAAACACATCCTTTGTATCAATGACAGGCTGAAATTGAGCAGTAGTCTTATATAGGGTACCCACCTGTCCTGATTTCACTCAGCCCGGTTTTTAGAAGGGCTGTTCAGGTGAAAAAGTGCCTGTCCGGATTAGGAAATCTGGACAGGACATTTAAGTGAATGACATGGCCTTTAATGAAACTCAGGGATTCTGCTCAGCAGGGATAAAATTAAGAAATATATCAATTTAAAACAGTTTAGAGGGTCGGTTACCCCCCCACCCGAGCTGCTTTAGAAGGTGAAAAATTAAACTTTATACATCAATATTAGAAAACACACTTAGAAAATAGCAAAGTAATTGGAAAAAGTCTTTATTTCTGGTGAACTATCTGAAACCAAGTGAACTGGAAAAAGTGTTGGAATGTGTATATATATATATATATATATATATATATATATATATATATATACACATACACACACACACATAAAAATGTATAGATAGGTCAGTATAAGTTAAATTGGTTAAATTGGTTAAATTGGAGGGGTTGAACTTGGTGGACTTTTCGACTTTTTTCGAACCAAATTAACTACGTAACTAGATTCTGAAATGATGATGTTGGAAAAACTGAAGAAAGCTTGCTATCAGATACAGCAATATTATTTGCACTATAATTGTAATAAATTAGAAGATAAACATTTAAATTCCAATTATTTTTCTAAAAGCAGCCTTAGGGTGATTTACCATCTATACAACCCACACTGGCCATTAATACCTTTTCCTGAGTAAGCCTTGGAAGATGAATTCCAGATGACAGCAATGTGGAAAACATGGTCAGCATGTACTGTTGAACTTTGGCTATAGCTGTCACTAAGGAGTTTATCACAGATGCAAGGCCCACTTTCTCAATGACACTTTGAAAGGCAGCAGGTGAGTGTCGGGTAATTCTACACAAAGCCTGTAATAGCAAAGAAAATAACAATTATACTGAGCCTTTTTCAGCATGATTCGGATTTGGGTGAAACCAAGTGCCTGGCCGAACTGAATCCAAAAAAATCACGACTTTTTGTCACACAAACAAGAACCTAATGTTGTTCTCTTTCCCCTTATTTTCCCTAGTTTACAAATGCAAATCAGGGTTCGGCTTTGGTTTGGTAATCGGTCAAATCTTTATACATTTTTTACATAGCTAAAAAGACATACCTGCGCTATGGTATATGCTTGGAAAAAAATAATCTAGCCGTTATACACAGCAGTTTTTTATTTCAGATTTGTTAGAAAGAACCAAAAACGTATGTTACAATTTTAGAAACATTGCACCAAAGTATAGGATATATACAATTTTAGAAACATTGCACCAAAGTATAGGATATATACAGAAGTATTTATTGTTGGAGCAATAATTTACATACATATTTGTTATGACCTGGCTTTTGCCATATTATTTCAATAATCAGAACCATCAGTGGAGAGAATAACAAGGGACAAATCGATATATTTTTAATGAATGTATATTGGAAAGTTAAAGGAGAAGGTAAGTTATTTTCCACTTGGGGGTATCAAAGGTTAGGCACTCCCAAGTGATTGTATATACTTACCTGACACTCTGGGCCAGTGCTCCTATCGGCAGAAAACTGCACCGGCCCGGGGTTATTCCAGCAAGCACCACGAAACAATCATCTTCCAGCTTCTTTTTTTTTTTTTCATACACAGTAGAACGAAATAGCTGGCTTTTTCGTTAAAGTTCTGCTTTTCGTTCTACTGTCCATGCACAGCCGTGAGAAGAAAAAAGAAGGTGCTCGCTGGAATAACCCCAAGCTGGGGCAGTTTTCTGCTGATTGGAGCACCGGTCTGTGGTGTCAGGTAAGTAAATACAATCACTTGGGGGTGCCTAACATTTGGCACGTGGAAAATTACTTTCCTTCTCTTTTAATGACTTACATTTTTTTCATTTAAAGTGCTTGTTTTTGTTGTGGTCATTTGATATTGTTGTAGATTGTAGAGTTTTTAGTCAGCAGATCCCCAAATCTTCACAGATCGAGCAAAATCTATCAATCCATAACAGTGGCCCATACTACTATTTGTACTACTAAGCTTTTTTGTTGAA
Source organism: Xenopus petersii (assembly GCA_038501925.1). NCBI lineage: Eukaryota > Metazoa > Chordata > Amphibia > Anura > Pipidae > Xenopus > Xenopus petersii. Next base: position 110,382,090 of record CM076682.1, on the reverse strand, counting down.
TGTGAAACATGGGAGACACATCATCCAAACTGAACTGCTTAAACTGCATGATAGCAAAAAAACAAGGCTAGGTGAAATAGAATATCCCTAAAGGTATAGTTTTAAAAGGCAATAAAGATCCTCTCTTCTCATACTCAACTTAGACATACTTACATAAACAACATGCTTTCTTCCATCTTATTTAAAGTTTTTTTTTTAAGTAAGGATTGTAAATTGATACACTATGTATATTCATACCGAGATAGCACTGATCCTCAGGGAATCAACTGTGGAATGGGTAAAGAGAGACCAAAGTGAGGGCCCAATATCTCCAGTGATGAACCCTTGGACCTGAGATGCTTTTGTTGTGCAGACATTTTCAATAACTTTTGAAGTCATATGATGTATGATAGGCTCCTCCTGGAAAATTAGAAAAATACACAGAAAATGTAGATTACCAAGGATGCATAAGGGACATGTATTTACTGCTTTAGAAGCAGTAGCTCGATTGCAGTCCTAAAATATGTGATGAAACTTGCAGATTTAAACCAAATTCAGTTTGACATGGCAACTTCTTATTAGTAAGGATGCAGTTTGTACAAAAAAGTAGGGATCCCACTTAAAGAGGCAGTATATCCTGCAGTTCAATAAATAGGGCATATGCTGAACAAATAGTTCTTACCTAATGTTTTAATCATGAAAAATCTATGTTTTGTGTTATTTCTTGAGCTCTACAGGATAAACATGTAAAATAAAGCTATTCCATGTTTGGTTCTTTGGAAAATTAGATTGCCAGTGCACAGATAATCCCCTACATAATGGCCTGCTGCTAGTACTGTCACATCAATGGGTGAAGAAAACAGATTGGTAGAAGGTTGTATACTGATTGTCTATTTCGCAAATACCAAATACAGAGTGTTTTCCATGTCAGCTAATAAACCTGAACACTGAATCATTGCCTGTACCCAGCACTGCATACATGAGGGATGGGACAATGCTATTACAGGGGCTTCTGGCACAAACATAGCAGAAGTTAGAGATTCTGTCATGATTTCTATGGTGTAGCTTTTATTTCTAAATTACACTGTTTACACTGCAAATAATTCACTTTACAATATAAAATGTCATTCCTGAACAAGCAAGTGTATTTTTTTTTAGTTGTAATATTGGTGTGTAGGCAGCCATCTCAGGTCATTTTGACTGGTCATGTGCTTTCGGGATGAGCCAGCACTTTAGAATGGAAGATCTGGCAGGCTGTTGTTTCTCCTACTCAATGTAACTGAATGTGTCGCAATGGGACATGGATTTTACTACTGAGTGCTGTTCTTATATCTACCAGGGGGCTGTTATCTTGTGTTAGGGAGCTGCTATCTGGTTACCTTCCCATTGTTCGTAATGTAACTGAATGTAACTGAATGTGTTGCAATGGGACATGGATTTTACTACTGAGTGCTGTTCTTATATCTACCAGGGGGCTGTTATCTTGTGTTAGGGAGCTGCTATCTGGTTACCTTCCCATTGTTCGGTTGTTAGGCTGCTGGGGGGAAAAGGAGGGGTGATATCACTCCAAATTGCAGTACAGCAGTAAAGAGTGACTGAAGTTTATCAGAGCACAAGTTCTGCCAGCTGGGAAACTGACAATATGTCTAGCCCCATGTCAGATTTCAAAATTAAATATAAAAAAATCTGTTTGCTCTTTTGAGAAACAGATTTCAGTGCAGAATTCTGCTGGAGCAGCACTATTAGCTGATGCGTTTTGAAAGAAACATTTTTTCCCACAACAGTATCCCTTTAAACAGAGGACCCCTTAGCCAGTGTCACCATCAGTAATTGTGGGGCTGCATACAACTTAGTTAGCAACCCCCCCTCGGGTCCCAATTATTAGCCCCACCAGTCACCTCTTCCCCCTTATGGGGCCTCAACAAAACAAATACCCTGAGCATACATGACCATGCCCTAACCAAAACGTATCCTTTAAAATTACACAGAGTATCCCTTAGATTTTTCTAGCAGCTGTGAAACGGTCTACAGTAGTTCTGATAGAGAGTAATGCGTGCTTTCACATCTAAAACTTGATACCATCTGGTTTCTCAGTTCATAAAGAAAATACCATAAAAATGCAAGAGCTTTGAGATGATGAATGAAAGACTAACAGTTGTAAAGGAAAGTTCAAGAAGAATGGATGCAACCAGCTAAAATGAATAATAATGCAACTTCAGGAATGGGATTCATATTGAGAATTCTTGGGACCTGGGGCTTTCCAGATATTCACAATTTGGATCTTTATACCTTAAATATAATAGAGAATAATTTAAAAATTAAATAAACGCAATAGGCTGGTGCTTCCAAGGATTAATTATATCTTAGTTTTGATCAAGTACAAGGCACTTTTTTTTATTACTACAGAGAAATATAATTTGGATTATTTGAATAAAATGGAGTCTATGGGAGATGGCTATTCTGTAATTTGAAGCTTTCTGAATAACTGATCCCATACCTGTATCTCCTTCTTTAAGAAACTGTTTTGACCTACATGAATATGGAACAGCATTATTTCATTCCAAAAGCAATTTATTAAAATAGCAAAAACAACAAAGACAGTAATTTAATATTTGTGGAAGGTATTTAAAATATACTTTATGCTGTTGTATACATGTTGTTACTGTATATATGAAAAAAGCCACAGTGGAAGTCATGCAAGATCCCTGTAAGAGATAGTGAAGGATGCTATTTTATTATGCCAGGCCACAATTTCAAACCAGACATTGATACCCTTGTGATTTTGGTTATTTATTTTAATTACATGTCTTAAACTGAATAAAGCAATAGGTTTTTCCTGCAGGACTAAAACTACAATTTCTGCTTTCCAAAGATCCAAATAGCACAGCGAATGCATTAAAAAAACAAGACAAAGCACATGTCTAATTTACACTACAATAGTAATCACAAGGGTGCAGGTTTTAAGGCTTTAAAAACAAACTGGAACAATACAAGGTCAGCAAGCTCAAGACACTGTCCAAGGCTAAACCATTATAACTTATTAAGTATAAAAAAAATACTATTTTGAATAAAGAAGTCTAAATGCCTAGCTATTTAATAATACAGTAACTGGATAGGTTCATATCACATTAACCCATACCCACAGGCATGCAATATGGAAACATATTCAGAAAAAACAACAATACATTTCGATAACATGGAAGACAATTCTAATAAATGATGAAAAATAAATGTTGGATTTTAAAATGCATGCCTTTGTGATCTGGGAATGGATTGTACAATTACCATTTTCATTTAAACTTCAATAATTTTTAATTAGCAGCCAGGATTCTTAGAAATATGCATCATCTGTGTAATTTAATGAAGAAAATGGATATATAATAAAAACATTTTTATTATTTTAAAAGTGCATAGCTCAGACATTTGTTTTAGCTCCTTAACCAATTGCAAACACGAGTCCCAAGTAATTTACAAATCTTTAAGCTCCACAGTTGACACCAGTTAGATGACAATATTGTCACTAATTATGTTAATTATGGTAATTACTTGTGTTGTGTCATAAGGTGATGCACTCACTGATCTGTATGCTTGACAAAGGGGTCTTACCCCGAAATGTTACACTTCCACAATAAACTTTGCAAAGGGTTGTCACCACTTACACGTGCCTTGTGTACCAGTGTTTCCCTTAAAGGACATGTAAACCCTGCTCCACAAAAATTTAATCAATGAACAGCCTCTTTGAATACTTTAATGACTGCCACTCGGGTTGTTAAAAGATTATCAGTAAGGCTCCAGCATCTCTTTTATAACTTAAAAAACTTCTCTTCCTCTAACCCACTCAGCCCCCTCCCTCAGGAATTTAGTGTGGCTGTTTATTTATGAGCATGCTCAGTTCTTCTTGGCTCAGATTACTAAACACACCCTCCAGTCTAGCAGCCAGTGAAGAGATAGCATTGCTGGTTCTCATAGAAACTCTGCTGTAGCTGTTTGATACTATTTTTTTCTCCTAACCACCTTTCCTGAGCTTAGCTTAACCATTACAGTGCTCAACCCCAGCAGAATTTTTTATCAAAGTATGTTGCGCCTGTGTGAACCTGCATTCTGCATTGTATGAAAGTTACATCATACATATCCCATTTGCAGATGTCAATGTTACCGATGATGTCAGATGGAAAATGGCCGCCGGGTGAAAGCTGCGATTTGTTTTAGGTAAATGTGATGGTGCTGGCAAATGGAGGTGATATATGCAGTACAAATTATGTGCCTTGGGTGGGGAAGATATGCCCAACTTATATACATGGTAGGAAAATGTAGGCTTTACATGTCCTTTAACTAATGGGAGGTTGCCAATCCCTGCTTAACTGTGCACCGGGCATTCATTTGCTGGAGAGCCAGGATGTGGAACTACATTCTATAGAAGAGCATGTATACTAAGGGGTAAGTGACAGTGTAGGATTTGCAGGGACGATGCCTTGATTTACTTGTAATACGGTCTGTTCTCTCTAGACAAAAAATTCTATCCAGATCAAGCAGATCTAGAGAGAAAACTCTATACTAAATTAACTCATTGGATAGAAGAGGGTCAGCAAGGCAATGCATGAAGACCGATATAATTTTTAAAAGGCTAATTCTCCAGTAACAATCAACGTCTCCCTACACATCAGAAATTCACACAGTTTGCATTGTCAAAGGAAACTGGTGAGGACAGGTCAAGTAGGACTGGCAATAACAAGACATGGAGCACACCCTAGAGAAAACTCTGACAATAATAGGTGACAGAATTCTATAAAGCAAAAAATAGCTTTCATGGAGTGGGTCCCTGGACGCCAGATAAGTAGGGAATAAGTGCAGCACTAGACTATGAATCACATTATATAAAGACCGAACTGGAGTATTGTAGCTGATGTTAAGGAGTTTATTTCGGTGTGTGTATAGCAATTAAGATACCATGTTTGCTGAAGACCAACAGGTGACAAAGCCGAATGAACGATCAATTTATTTTGTTGTGTTAGTGTTTTATCTGACCTTCACATATATTTTGCCATATCATGACTATTAATATAGAGGGATTCCCCGGGTTTCAAAACATCCGACTTACATACAACTCACACTTACAAACAGAGGCTATTACAGTCACATACTGTCATTTGCTTGGCCTTTATTAGCATTTAGCTTTAATAAACCCCTTGCCCCAACCCTCTCTGGCATGTGTTATCTACTGCGGAGCACCGAAAGGTAAAAATAAATATGCACAGAAAGATAAATATAAATACTATGTTAAGCCAAACAGCTGTCTAAGTTGCATTTAATAGGTAAATATACCTGTTCCAACTTACATACAAATTCAACTTAAGAAAAACCTACAGATTCTCTCTCATACATAACCTTGGGATTGCCTATATAAGCAATTACATTTAATTCTTCAAGTCATTATAAATTATTTAGCAAAAAAAATGTGGTTTGATCCATGCAGAGCTCTCCATTAGGGCCATATTAGGGCTACTAATTTTAAGATGGGTAGGCACAAAAAAAGATATGCTTGACAGTCACCAAAAAAGAAGATTTTTGTCTAATTGGCAAATAATTCAGGACTTCAAAAACATTTTGCAAAGACCAACTACAAAGTTGCACAGGACATTCCTGAAGGTCCAAAACAAAGTAATAATGTCTCAAGAAGGTGTTTGCTATAAATTACTACTATCTTTTATAGATCTATAGCATATAACAAGAGAACTAAGGAAAGAATTTTCTGTACATTCATGATGCAACAATTGATGTACTCTTTGGCATCTACTAGTAAGTTATGCTTCAATACAGAACATGGAAACCATAAAAAGACTATTTTCTAATTTATGGCTGTATTTCTCCCTAATCAATTCAAATTTACAGTCACTAGTAAAGCCTGGGATGTCCTCAGTAAATAATCTTCTTGTTTTGGCAGTGCAAGCTTTTCAAATGAACACATGCCAGCACTTTTACAGATGGTAGTTGAAACATCTTTATGTTTAAAATACTACCAACATTTTCAATCTTGTTAGATGTACAACTACACTATATACTAATGCTGTCAAATATTAAACTCACAGGTCTTTAGGGATCCTGCAAAACTTCAGGGGTTTTTTCAAACTACGGCAGAAATAAAACAAATAGCACAGCAATCTTTTTGCCATGCATAAAAGTAACTGAAAAAGTGCACAGTAAGGTAACACATGTACTGCAAACAAAAATCTAACTATGTGATTGTGGATTTTATCTCTACATAAGACATATAATAAGATTTTCCACTAGAATGATCAATTATAGGCTACATAGGATTATGAAAAGAATCATCGTACATGTTATTTTACATGTTGCTAGTTAGAAAGAGGAATTCAATTCAAATATGTTATTTTTTTAATTGAGCTAAATGCATTTAACGTAATTTCTGAACGTAATTGTATTTTATTTGAATTACCCTTGCATTATGTTATTGTAGTTTATTAGGATTAGTGGATTTAATAGCTATTAACGATTGAGAAGTGATTTCTACACTTGGGGGCAGATTCATTAAGGGTCGAATTTCGAAGTTAAAAATACTTCGAAATTCGACCCTCGAATTGAAATCCTTCGACTTCGAATATCGAAGTCGAAGGATTTAGCGCTAAACATTCGATCGAACGATCGAAGGATTTTTCGTTCGATCGAACGATTCGAACGATTTTAATCAAACGATCGAAGGAAAATCCTTCGATCAAAAAAAGCTTAGCAAGCCTATGGGGACCTTCCCCATAGGCTAACATTGACTTTGGTAGGTTTTATCTGCCGAACTAGGGGGTCGAAGTTTTTTTTAAAGGGTAAGTACTTCGACTATCGAATGGTCGAATAGTCGAACGATTTTTACTTCGAATCGTTCGATTTCGTTCAACTTCGATCGAATTCGAACGAATTTAACCAATTCGATGGTCGAAGTACCCAAAAAAAACTTCGAAATTCGAAGTTTTTTTCATTCAAATTCTTCACTCGAAGTTAGTGAATCTGCCCATTGGTATAACAGGTGCTATTACATGAAAAAGTTTTGAGTTTTTAACATAATTCATACCAAATAAAATAAACCAAAAACATTCTGCATTGACTGCTTGTTGTACCACAAGTGTGCTACCTAAAAAAACGTTTTCAACATAATAAATAATGCTAGCTATATAGTTCTATATTACCACCATAAAGCAGACCCATCACCAGAATCAGAATTTCAACTCTTAGGGGCAGATCTATCAATATGTAAAATTAGAGCTCACCACAGAAAGATTCACCCATTTTCTATTCATTCCTATGGGATTTTGAGACGCGTTGGGTGAAAGTTCAACATTTGATAAATATAATATTTTAATAATACACATTTTGATAAATCTGCCCCTTAGTAATCTTTGTTCTCTGCTACTTTGCATGTCTAGATCATAACTTTGTAAAATGAGGGGGAGGTGAAAGAAAATGAGGGCTTACACAAAGAGATGCTTGATAAGGAAACATGCCTTCTGTATCACAGTGCAACTGGGCAAATACATTCAAAGCATGGAAAAAATAAAAAAGTTATGAGAGCGATTCGATTCTTCATTAGCTTCCACTGCACATTTTATTTCTGAAAAATACTACTTGTGTCTGTTACTAAATGAAGTACAAATGGAAAGCTGTCATGCAGCAATGTTACATTTCCATTATTGCACAATAGGTCAGAGAAAAGTAGCAGACACCTTGGCAAAAATGTTGAATTGCATGCACATGAGAAGGGACTTTTAATCATTGGTTTACCTAAAGTTTACGCTTCATTTCCTGTAACTATCCAAAAGTGAATGGGATAGTACCAAAGGATATTCTAGACCAGATCTCCAATCAGTGGCTCATGAGCAACTGCGCTCTCCAAGCCATTGGCTGTTACTCCCAGTTGCCTTAAAGCAGGTGCATATTTTTAAATTCCTAGCTTGAAGGCAAGTTTTAGTTGAATGAAAAAAAACATCCCAAACAGAGACTTCTGTAGGCTGCCAGTCCACATTGGGGCTACCAGTAACCAATCACAGCCCATATTTTGTACCCCCAGGAACCCTTAGCATGCTTATGTTGCTCTCCAAATTTTTTACATTTAATGTGGCTCACAGGTAAAAAAGGTTGGGGACCCCTGTTCCAGACAGATAATTTTCCCTACATGCTTGTATATAAAGTCAGATAGTAGATATTGTTCCCCAGCTTGTACCATGTATCATCCTAGATTAAACATCATTCTCACCAAGTAAATCTTGTTCCTACAACATAAAGTGAGTTTGAAAAGTTGGTAACGGTATGGGATCCGATCCGTTATCCGTTATCCAGAAAGCTCCAAATTACAGCATGATTGTAAACTCCATTTTATCAAAATAAACCTAATTTTTAAAAACAATTTCCTTTTCCTCTGTAATAATAAAATAGTAACTTGTACTTGATTCAAATTAAGATATAATTGATCCGTATTGGAAGTAAAACCAGTCTATTGGTTTTATTTAATGTTAAAATGGCTTTCTAGCGGACTGAAGATCCAAATTAAAGCAAGATCCATTATCAGGAAAACCCCAGGTCCCAAGCATTCTGGATAACAGGTCCCATACCTGTACATTTCTTTGTTTACCTAAAACCCACCATTTTCTACAAATTATCGAGCCATTCTGTAGTACCAATACTCTCCCTTTACTAGCATGTGGAATTAATAGTATTTTTTAAAAATACTTTGCTTGTGATGGATTGTACATTAAAATACCCAATCCTTACTTCCTATGGTAACAAATGTTTGCCTACCTGTGCATTGATATCAACACCATCCCATAATGAAGGAAGAGTTCAAATGTTATGTAAGTTTTTGCTGAGGAGAAGATGCTCTAAAATGCTTTGAAATGAAGGGGCAGTAAACCTCACAACTGTCTATTCATTCCTAAGGGATTTTTAGAATCATATTTATCAAATGGTGAACTATAACTTTCACCCAATAACAAATATGCTTTTAAAAATGCCATAGAAATGATTAGAAAGTGGGTGATCGCTAAACTCACACTTTGATAAATCAAAATAAACCCAAGGGGCCGATTCACTAACTTCGAGTGAAGGATTTGAAGTAAAAAAACTTCGAATTTTGAAGTGTTTTTTTGGCTACTTCGACCATCGAATGGGCTACTTCGACTTTGAATCGAAGGATTCAAACTAAAAAGCGTTCGACTATTCGATAGTTGAAGTACTGTCTCTTTAAGAAAAAACTTCGACCCCCTAGTTCGCCATCTAAAACCTACCAAACTCAATGTTAGCCTATGGGGAAGGTCCCCATAGGCTTGCCTAAGTTTTTTTGATCGAAGGATAATCCTTCGATCGTTGGATTAAAATCCTTCGAATCGTTCGATTGAAGGATTATTCCTTAGATTGAACGATCGAACTATTTGCGCTAAAATCCTTCGACTTCGATATTCGAAGTGGAAGGATTTTAATTCCCAGTCGAATATCGAGGGTTAATTAACCCTCGATATTCGACCCTTGGTGAATCGGCCCCTAAGTGTTAACAGGGTTGTTCACTAGAGAGTGATATTCTGAGACAATTTTCAATTGATTTTCATTGGTTTTATTATTTGTGGTTTTATAGTTATTTTGCTTTTCATTCAGTATCTCTCCAGGTGGCAGTTTCTGCAATCTGGTTGCTAGGGTTCAAATTACCCTAGTAACCATGCACTGATTTGAATAACAGACAGGAATATGAATAGGAGTCTGCATTGAAAGATGAGTAATATAAAGTAGCAATAACTGTACATTTGTAGCCTTACAGAGCATTTGTTTTTGTTGTAGATGGGAGTAAGTGAGTTAGAAGACAATATTCAAAAATCAAAACAAAAATTGAAGACCAATTGAAAAGTTGCCTAGAATTAGCCATTCTATAATATACTAAAAGTTAACTTAAAGGTGAAATAGCCCCAACTCTACCTTAATGATGAATATGTGGAACCCTGTAAATAATAATGCTTATGAACCTGGTTTCAATAAAAAAGTTTTGGTTAAAAATATAAGGTGAAATAGCCTTTAACCACCTTTCTTCTGGAATTTTCGGAACTACTCAGATAGTAAGTTAGTAACGTAGCAAGTTAGGTTGAAAAAACATACACACCCATCAAGTTCAACCTTTTAAGTCTATATTTAACCTGCCTGCTAGTTGATCCAGAGGAAGGCATAAATATAACATTTGAAGCCTCTCCAATTTGTCTCAGGTGGAGAACTACTGACGGACAACTGTAATATAATGGTGAGCATCATCAATTATAAAATGTTAAGAATTACTTTATTACTAAAACTTTAGTTTTATTAGAGCTTTTTGAAACCACGATTAAACACTATTTCTCTAAAATCACAATTGCCATAAAAGCTATCAAAATATCTGAATATAAAACATTAATATTCATAAAACCTATACAAATTAGAGTTCTCAGACAAGTAAAAGCTAAAAAATACGCGAAAACCTCTAAAAGTCTGAATGGTTAAAAAAAAAAAAAAAAAAAAAAAAAAGTCCAAAAAAGGACCTTCTATGGGACCTTAACTGCTTTTACATTTTTTGTGGTTTTTAAACTTAATAAATCAATTTTTTTTGAGTTTTACAGTAATAAAGAATCACGTTTTTTGAAAAAACATTTTGTGGGGGAAAGAATATATGAATGTTAGTAAATAGGTCCTTACTGTCAGTTTCCACAAAATCTAAAATTGTGTGTGCTCTGTTAATTGCCAAAATGTAATACAAGAAACGACTCAGCATACTTTGGTTTACAATAAATATAGATAAAAACAATTGAAAATGTTAGTCCGTTTAGGTCCTATTTCTTGCTGATCTCTTTGCAGTCTCTCCACTGCTCAAAGGATATCCAAATAAAAAAAAGGGGAGAATCAGCGCCTGTGGCAACAGAAGTTTGGAACTAGTTTGGTGTAGCATGTTCAATTATGACGGCATCGCCCAGTGCTTGCAAAGGGTGCTTACTTTACACCTTTATAAAGACACACCGATAGTTAAATCAAAGTTTGTGTTGGTGAATACTATTTCTCTATGCCTGGTGTCCAGCAAACACCTCCACCAAATGATCAAAGTGCCTACTTACAAACCAATGGTTTGGTACAGCATAATATTGTGATGGTATAATAATAATATATGATGGCATACACCCCTGGGATCTAAGAGAGCTTAGTTCAGTTTTAGACCAGCCCGTATTTCTGATTTTCTCAGATTTACTTTCATCTGGTATGGTGCCTATGGATTGGAGAAAATCTCATGTTATTATTATAGGCCAGTAAGTTTGACATCTGTGGTGGGCAAATTATTTGAAGGCTAGTTAAGGGATCACATTCAAAATTTTGTCCTAGTAAATGGCATTATGAGTAGCAATCAGCATGGCTTTATGAAGGATAGGTCATGTCAGACAAATTTGATTGCTTTTTATGATAAGGTAAGTAAGATGCTGAACAGTGGGGGGGGGGGCAGTAGATGTGATCTATTTAGATTTTGCTATAGCGTTTGATACTGTGCCCCACAAATGACTGCTTTCTAAACTAAGGTCTGTTGGGCTTAATGAAGTCGTTTGCACATGGATAGGAAACTGGCTACAGGATCGGGTACAGAGGGTGGTTGTCAATGGTACATTCTCTACTTGGAGTAAGGTTCTTAGTGGGGTCCCTCAGGGCTCGGTATTGGGTCCACTTTTATTTAACATATTCATTAATGACTTAGGGGAGGGTATTGTAAATAATGTATCAGTGTTTGCAGATGACACAAAACTATCCAGCCCAATTAATTCCATCCAGCATGTGGCATCCCTGCAACACGATCTTGACAAACTGGCAATCTGGGCAGCTAAGTGGCAAATGAGATTCAATGTTGATAAATGTAAAGTCATGCACCTGGGATGTAAAAATATCCAAGCCACTTATACCCTTAATGGGACTGCACTAGGCAAATCCATTATGGAAAAGGACCTTGCAGTCCTTGTAGATGATAAACTTGGCTGTAGCAAGCAATGGCAATATAGTTGTATTAAAAGGGGCATAGAGTCACGGAAGGCGGGGTCATTCTTCCACTGTATAGAGCACTTGTAAGAACCTCATCTTGTGGCGTTTCTTTTCAGCCCTATAGCTCCTTCTCCCTCGGCTAACGTGTTTCGATGGGCTTAAGCCTGCAGGACCACCCCATGGAACAATCGAGCGCCCGATATTGGACTTTATACGACTGATTGTGCGAACATAATGTAAGTGCAATTTGTTTTTAATTAATGAATATTTTAAATAAAACAGTATTATACTATTGGGATTCTCGTTTCCATGCTGGAGTAAGAAAATAGGCGTGCAGTTGGTGGGAGACCTATGTGAGGATTCACAATATTATGCTGTACCAAGCCATAGGTTTGTAAGTAGGCACTTTGGCCATTTGGTGGAGGTGTTTGCTGGACACCAAGCATAGAGAAATAGTATTCACCAAACACGATTGTAAAACTTTGATTTAACTATCGGTGTGTCTTTATAAAGGTGTAAAGTAAGCACCCTTTGCAAGCACTGGGTGATGCCGTCATAATTGAACATACTATCCCATACTAGTTCCAAACTTCTGTTGCTACAGGCGCGGATTCTCCCCTTTTTATTTGGATATCCTTTGAGCAGTGGAGAGACTGCAAAGAGATCGGCAAGAAATAGTGTGTCTTTATAAATGCGTAAAATAGCACCCTTACATTAACCTTTGCAAGCACTGGGTGATGCAGTCATAATTGAATATACTACACCACATTAGCTCCAAATTTCTGTTGCCACAGGTGCTGATTCTCCCCTTTTTTATTTGGATATACTTTGGTTTATCAGTAATCTTCAATGTGGCATCATAAAATTGTATAGCTATTTTTTTTTTGTTTTAATAAGAAGACAAAATGGTATTCTCCAATGTAACGTTTTCAAAATCCCATTGATCTGCTAATAAAATCTAAAATAAAAATCCATTAGGCCTCACTGCTTTATCTTAGATACTGCCATTATGGCTAGCATGTAAAATATTATATAGGGTGGGATGCTGACAGACTCAGTGTGTTCACCTCCTGACTTCTGCACTGTGTTAAGTAGCATCATCTGGATTTGTGTGGCAGAATGCTGTTGCCTCCTGCTATTTAAAGGCTATTTATGAACATTTTTCAGAGGTTTCATGTCAGACAGTGACAGCTAAATACATGTTCATTTCACAACCTTGGATACTGTCCAGGAAAAGGAAAATGTGTTCCAAGAGGTTGTGAAAGGTTTCGGTTGTGCTCTTTTTTTCTATTAGGCTTTTGAAACATTATTTTATTGATCTGCAAAATATCATCATGTCATGAATGCAATGTTTATTATGAGTTTTCGTACCCAAGCAATAAATTGTTTTTCGCCGTGGGCTTTGTCAAAAGAAGCAGCAATGTCAAATAGGCATTTAGAGATGTCTGGTACTACTGTTTTGATGTTGATTAGAATTTCTTATACATGACTGCAGCTGAAATAATGAAACATTTTGCCTTTATACAAATTTATTTTGACAAACAATGTATTAAAAGCCAATGCAATGTATGTTGATCTTTCTACACTTTTGCAGTGTTTAAGGCCTCAAAAGGGAATCTAAATCTAAATTCTAAACTCACTTTACAACCTCTGGAACAGTTGGGCTTGGTTGTAGCTTATCAGTAGCTTTGCATGGTAATATTTAGCTACTGTATACGTGTTTTTCTGACAACAATTAAAGCTGTTAATTATAAGTGTTAAAACAATGTCAGTTCATCACTCTGTGTCTAAGTTTTCTGGAAACTATTTAAATTCTACAATGATAGTTGCTTGACAAGAAACTGTACTGCTGCAGGCTACTGTTCTTGGATAATGCCAGAGGGGCTATTACAGTGGAGAATTTTTAGAAAGGACAATAAAGAATTCTTACCTCTTCCCGAAGGCACCTCATTAGCACAGTGTAAGCAGCCAGGGGAATGTTCCAGCTTTCTCTGGAGTGCTCCCTTTTTTCCTCCTGTAATCAAGTGCAAAGAGCAGCATTGATCCTTACAGTGCAAACCACTAAGACCCTACCTGACAGCAAATGGAAGAAAAATATATTAACTACCACAATGTGTTCTAACGGGAATACAGTTGAAAATGTTTTCAGCATACCAGATATAAACTAAATCTAACGTTTAAAGAGTTGTCAGCTGTTTATATAGATGGAGTTCAGGATATTGCAATCAACCCTGAGTAGCAATGTGAGGTCCGTGGAACAGCAATAATTAGAAGTATGCTCAATTCTTACAATGAATGCCAGAAAATGAATTGTAGCACAAAGCAGATTGCAGTATTCCTTCCATTATAAGTTCATGAATTCAAGACATTGCTAGTTCAATTTTTAGATGTTTGATAACTCATTTTCACAATTATGTTAGATTTTTTTTCCCTTGTGAAACTTTGGCATGTACAGGAATAGATACAGCATATTATTATATGTTAGTCAGAGTTGGCTAAGACATATAGTGCACATATACCATTAGTTCTCATCTGAGGTGAACTTACCACTGGTACCAGGCATGTTGGAAGCTCCACCCTTAAGCTGGCCATAGACAAAAGACATATAGTCATACGAAGAGAAGATTTGTATGATTTTCAGAGCATAGCTAATGATAATATCTCTCAATCTATTGCTTATCTGATGATATCCATGGGTGACTGTCACTAATATATGTCAGACATAACTTTCGTGCAATTGCTCTCTGTCAGTTAAGGGCCAGAACATCTTCTGATTTGTAGCGGTTTGTGGTCCATTCTAACGAAGGATTGTCCATCGATCGTGGGAACAAAATCTGCACATCTATGGCCAGCTTTAGCTACAAAGATGTCTGTAAAGGGGCCATGACAGCCCGTAGCATCAGTACAGACAACTGGGAGGCAATAAGGGGAGGACAGTGAAAATTTTCTTTGGGGTACATACAACTGGGAGGCAATCAGTAGAGGACAGTGAAAATTTTCTTTGGGGAGGCTAAAAGTAGAAGGCTTTCCATTAGACAACTTATAATTATTTATGAATATATAGCAAATAATCTATTTTTCTGTGGATAAGCCTCCCTAAGTCTTAATAAGTCTCCACTTATGGAAGCCATGGCGCATGACCAAGATTATGTGGGCATTGCCAATCCAGGACTGTATTATACAGGTATGGGACCTGTTATCCAGAGTGCTAGGGACCTGGGTTTTTTATAGATAATGGATCTCTCTGTAATTTGGAACTTCATATATTAAGTCTACTAGAAAATCATTTAAACATTAAAAAAAACCCAATAGGCTGGTTTTGCTTCCAATAAGGATTTATTATATCTTAGTTGGGATCAAGTACATAAATAGAGTCTATGAAAGAGACGCCCATTATGTAATTCAGAGCTTTCTGGATAATGGGTTTCCAGATAACGGATCCCATACCTGTACAAACAACTCAAGATAGATTCGGGGGGGAGAGGAACACTTATTAAAGGGGAACTATCATGGAAATAAAAATGTAATATTAGCTTCAGCATACTGAAATAATGTTTTAAATACAATCAATTAAAAATTCTGTACCATTTCTGAAATAATTCCTCTTTCAGCATCTGTTTCTCCTCATTCTGTCTTCATTCAAGAGTTGGGTGTCAGATGAATGATCTAATATATCGTATAGGGGTGCTCCTTTTGCATAGAAGATGTATTTAGAGCTCACTCTATTAAAATCACCAGAAAACCTGTCTCTCTACATACAGAATTTATGCAGATAGCAGTTAATTTGTTCGAATATCGAAGTCAAAGGATTTACCGCAAATACTTAGATCGAACGATCGAAGGAAAAATCGTTCAATCGAACGATTCAATCCTTCGAATCGAACGTTTCAAAGGATTTTAATCCATCGATCGAAGGATTTTAATCCATCGATCGAAGGATTTTCGTTCAATCAAAAAAAGCATAGGTTTAAAGTGCCAAAGTAGGTAGTCGAAGTTTTTTTTTAAAGAGACAGTACTTTGTCTATCGAATGGTCGAATAGTCGAACGATTTTTAGTTCGATTCGAAGACGTAGTCGAAGGTCGAAGTAGCCTATTCGATGGTCGAAGTAGCCAAAAAAAAACTTCGAAATACTTCTTCTCAAGCTTAGTAAATGTGCCCCTTGGTGTCTAGTTATTAACCGCACTTCTAGGAAGACCATAGAAAAATACCCTTTACTTACTTGTGCAGCAACTGCATAAATCAGTTCTCCAAGTGTTGGCAGGATCAATTGTTTCAACTTGCTGTTCCTGAAATTGTCTCTCACCATCTCAGTAAGCAAGGACATAGCCTGCAGAATGTTACAGATATACATAAACAAATAGCATAGTCACATGAACACAAGTTTAAATAGAACTAACATTTCAAGAAGCCATTTACTAATTTTTTCTGTCTTCACCTTAAAGGGGATGTAAAGGCAAAAATATAAAATCCCATTTTTACTTTCTTTAATGAGAAATAAATCTATCTCCAATATACTTTAATTAAATGTCTACTGTTTTTATAATAAACCTGACTGTATGCAGTGATATTCCCCCTTCTTTTACTGCTGTGGATAGGAATTGTCAGACGGTCCCCAACTGCTGTGCAGGTAAACGATCATACTTTTAAATGGCACCCCACCTTACTTCCAAGAACTTGAGCAGCATTGTTGGATTTCTGTAGAGATTTGTATCCAGAGACTCAGTGCAGTCTTTATATTGTGATTAATCATCAGTCTTGCTGTATTGACTTCTATGGCAGATATTATTTGACTTGTGCTGTTTTGATAATTTATGACCATCCCTAAGCTTAACCTCACAACTGAAGCCCAGACCACACTGAGCATGTGCGAGTCTTGATATTGCAGAAATGTCTAACAAAGTTACAAGATGACAGCCCCCTGCGCCAACTTTGAAAGCATAAATGATTTGTCTTATTAGGCTGCTGGTGCAGTAAGTTCATGTTTATATTTAGTATACAAAATACAGCATTTCTAACATTATTCTATTTTAGACTTTAGTTGCCCTTTAAAGACAGAGCTATATCTAAGGGTAGGTGGCACAGCCCCTGGCCGTGGGTAAAGTTTTATATAGCACCTATCATTGAAATAAAAGCTATTCCAGCAACTTTGTCTCAGCTTCAAAGAGAGCAAGTCTAAAGGTGGCCATAGACGCAAAGATAATATTGTACGAAACGAATTTTCGTCCGATATTTGTTGCGTGTATGGTGGAAAAAGAGCCGACCGATATCGGCAGAAGACTTGGATATCGGTCGGCTCGTCGATCGGGCTGGACGGAAAATTTTGATCGGGTGCCTTTGAAGGGACCCAAACATCGCCCATTGTTAGTGCTGAATCGTCAGATACAGGTAGAATTCTATTGTTTCTTCCCGTATATCTACCTGTATATCTGACGATTCAGCTCTACATGTGTGTATTGAAACAAACGATCTTTCTTGGAAAGATCTTTTCCAAGAAAGATCTTAATAGTTACGTCTATGGCCACCTTTAGAGAAAGGCAACACCGAGTTAGGGTAGTTATTTTGGTGTGCCAGTCCATTTCGGTGTGCCAGTGAGCATCTGTCTATAATACTGTGAATGAATACTTGTGTTACAGCACAGATTAACGTCCATGACATATTTAATTAAGACATTCTTAATACATCAACCACTTAGGCAAGTGTCACAGGTATCAGCATTGTCTCTTATGATGCTCTTCACATAATCATCTGTCAGAGTAGCAGGTAATCAGGGATGCAGACTGCGGCTAAAATCCTTCCAACTATTTTTGGTTCTTGCTTGATATGGAGAGGCAGCATCAGTATTTCAGTGATTTTGTTATTTTAAATCACACTAAAAAGACCAATTTCAGAGAGTTTTTACACTGTGAGTTTAGCATTTTAGAGAAGATATTGAAAAAGTTACTCTACTTTCTGCGAGATGGCTCTGGTGCAAGACTCTACTTCACAGGGGTTATTAGCATTTCTATTTTCCATGAAGAAGCAATGCAAAGCAGCTAGTTGTTGTAGGTTACCCAGTGTGCCATGTATACGATGCCTTGGCTGACAGTTCGTTTTGGTTGTTCTGTAAAAGTTGCTGTTGTCCAGATATGTTCTATGTGTGTCACTGACAAGACACTGGACAAAGCTAAAGCAACAGCACTCCAAATTCATTAAGAGTTTCAGTATATTATTTTGTATTTTATATTTGTTATATATTTGTTAAGAACGGTGTTTCCTAAACTGCGGAACTGGTCTCCCTCCGGGGAGGGCTGGGAGCAATAGCATGGGGGCTTAGTCTGAAGGCCAGTTAGGGTAAGATTAGGGGAGAATGACTATTTGGTCCTAAAGCGTATAAATCGGGATAGTGGTGACCCGATCGGGGAATGTTGCACTCCTACAATGGCTTGGACTTGCAATGCGTTTGGATATCCTATAACTCTGAACTATTTGGTCCTCTATCTACTCCTGGAAGCCCAGCTTGAATGTCAATTAGCATGTGATTTGGGGTGGAAACATATATTATGTCCTTTATTTTTCTACCAATATCTATAACCTAGTTGTGAGTTAATGGGGCCATGATCAAGTGTTTAAAGACGTTGTTCACCATAAAATTAACTTTTATTATGATGTAGAGAGTGATATTCTGAGACAATCTGCAATAGGTTTTCATTTTTTATTATTTGTGGTCTTTGAGTTGTTTAGCTTTTAGTTCAGCAGCCCTCCAGTTTGCAGTTTCTCATATCAGGTTGCTTGCGTCCAAACAACTCTAGCAACCATGCATTGATTTGAATAAAAGACTGGAATATGAATAGGAAGGGGCCTGACTAGAAAAATTAGTAATAAAAAGAGGCAACAATATATTTGTAGCCTTTCAGAGTATTTGTTTTTTTTAGATGGGGTCAGTGACCACCGTTTGAAAGAGAGTCAGAAGAAGGCAAATAATTCAAAAACAATAAAAAAGAAATAACAGAGGAAAATTGAAAACTTGATTAGAATTAGTCATTCTATAACATACTCAAAGTTAACTTTAAGGTCAACCACCCCTTAATTTGCTAGTGGGGCTTAAATGGAAAAATTTCAATAAAAAATGGTTTAGAAAGAAATGCCTTAATATGTGGAAAAAAGGACACATACATAATATAAATGCTGCCCACCTACAAAAGTCTACAATTATTTGTTCATGTAATATATTTAGACCTATACAAGGCTTTTTATAAATGCTATCAACAGATTTGCATTAAATCAGGAACAAGGATTCAAAATATTTGATACCCAGCTTAATTACAGTCTAAGAAGAAGTCACCAGAGAAATACTTTGCTTTCATTAAATTGTCCACTAAAAGTAAATTGCCAGCACAACTAAATGGATTGAAATGTCCTCTGACACCAACAACCTTGCTGCTTTTATATTTCATATGCTTTTAATTACAGCAAAGCATTCCAAAGGTTAATAATATAATATCCCAATCTGAATGATCCCGACATCTGCATGGTCTTGTTTACATTTGGGATATACACAATGAAGTGCTGCAGTAATGGATTTTAAACAATCTTACATAATTGTTTCTGCAAATCCACCTGGCTATTTATTGTGGTGAGATCAGGCAAGCAAGAAAACTCATGCAATATTCAAGGCTGCAGCATCTGAGTAAATAGCTCTAAATATTTAAAATGTCTCCTGAGAAATATTTTATAAGAGAGTATGTGCTGTAGAACTATTGTTCAAGTATTCAGTCAGTAAGCAACATATGATAGAATTTACCATACAGTTCTGCATCTGATACAGCCTATGAAGTGCCAATGCACAGGCAGAGAACAGTAAAGATGCGTTAGGGGATTTACACTGCCCAGATGGAGACAAAATGCCATATTATTTGACTAACCCCTTCTCTAGAATATTAATAATTTTCTATAAAATACCGAGTGCTCTTTTGTTACAGGTACAGCAACTGGGGATGCCTGGGAAATTTGAGGTTACATCATTTTATATATATATATATATATATATATATAACACGATATTGCAAATAATACAAATAATACCCGCACTCCTTCACATCTCACTCTGCCGGGTGCTTGGTCAAAAATTGAGTATATATAATTGCAGAGAGGACCCGCACTCCGTTTTCCAAAAAGTTCAATGATTTATTTTAAAACTTACAGTGTCTCTAACGTTTCGGCCCTCTTTGGGGCCTTTATCAAGGATGATGCACTCTCGACCCTCACATTTAAAATGCCCGGGTGCAGGTCAATGGTATACATACATTCAGTCAAAATAAATAATTTTTACTGAATGTATATATATGTGTATATATATATATATATATATATATATATATATATATATATATATATATATATACTACTGTATCCAGAAGTGTTTTCATTGCTTAAATACCAACTCTATTATGGTAGGGTTCCTTCTAGACTTGTGAGTATTATATAGGCTTTGCATCATAACATAAAAACAATGTTGTGTCATGCTCACCATATATACATTTTAGCACAAATATAACTACAATTGTTATGGTAAAAGCCTTGAGCTTACAGCAGGGCTCAGTAACCTTGCATTTTACAAGGGTGCCATATCCAGAATAACAATTGCAAACAAGGAAGAAATTTCAAATACTTAGCACAAAAATATTGCCTGTGAAAGTTAGTGGCACCACTATAGAATGTAGCCCTGCAAGAGTGCTATTTTCTACACAAATAGCTAGATCCACCTGTTTCACCTGCCAGTGAAAGAAAACACATGATTTGGAAATCTGGTCAGTATATGGCAACAGTACCGGAGGTCGGGAGAAGCAATCTAATTTTCTTTAGGGTGCTTGTTAATTATTGGAAATTGGAAAGATTTCGGTAGTGACAGTTACCATCCAAATGTTATTGAAAGTTTTAACATATTAAAATTCTCTCAGCACTTATACAACCTTACCAAATATTTGAAGAACATAAAACCTACTAAATGGTTGGTGGCACTCATGATGAGATAATTTATTCATTTTTCATCATATACAAAAAGCAGGGTACTAAATAATTTATTTGTATTAGCAAAGCACAAAAACGCAACATGTTTCGGTACGGATACAACTGAACCTTCGTCAGTACATGCAAAAAAAAAAAAAAAAAAGTAAATGCAGGCATTTTTGCATGTTCCCCTGACAAAGGTCCTGTTTTATGGGTATTAAAACACGTTGGGTTTTTATGCTTTGCTAATACAAATAAATTGTAATTTTCTAACGAGTGCCCTGCTTTTTGTACATGTTGATTTGCCTGGAGGCGTTTAGTTAGCCCTCTGTAGTCAGCACCCACTCCTATGGTTATTTTTCTCTTTTGGTCTGACACCATAACATTAGTGCTTTTTTTATTCATATTTCATAACCAGAAAAGTTAACATCACTGCTAAAGAGCCACAAACCACAACAAGGAACAGCAGTTTCTAGGCCTTCATTTATATGATCACAAAGGAATATGGAGCAGATGGCGAAAATATGAAATACTAGCTATAATTCTAAGCAATGTAAATGAAAATGTTCCAAAGCTTGTACTACAGCACTGACATAAGGACAACCACTAATTAGGAAAGGAAACAGGCAGCTAAATTAAATAGTATGGACTCTGGCTACTTATTTTATTCATGCAGCTTATTTTGTGTAGACCAGTTTGCCAGTCAAAAGCAATTTCTGATCATAAAATTATTTATTTTTAACTACAGCTATGGGAACTTTTATCCAGAATGCTTGGGACCTGGGTTTTTTTGGATACTGGATCTTTCCATAATTTAGATCCTTATACCTTAAGTCTGTAAGAAAATGATTTAAACATTAAAAAACCCAATAGGCTGGTTTTGTTTCCAAACAGGATTCATTATTCCTTAGTTGGGATCAAGTAAAATGGATTGTTTTATTATTACAGAGAAAAAGGAAATCATTTTTAAAAATTTGGATTATTTGGATAAAATGGAGTTTATGGGAGACGCACATTCCTTAATTCTGAGCTTTCTGGATAACAGGTCCCATACCTGTATTATGGAACATTAATATTAGGACAATTGGGTTTCTAAATGCCCTGTGAAATACTAAAGAAACCAGTATGCCAGACAGTGGCGTAACTAGATATTACTGGGCCCCACAGCAAATTATTTTTCAGGCCCCCAAAATGTTTAGAGGTTGACTTGTTTCTCCAATATTTATTGAAATTGTACATGAATTAGGGCCTTATGGGGCCCCTATACCTCCTGGGCCCCCCTACAGCCGCAGGGTCTGCTTCCTCTATAGTTACGCCCCTGATGCCAGTATAACACAAACAAATCACAACAGATTTGCATCGCATAGTACTATTGCATTCAGTACTAGCTGCCAGCTCTGTACTGGCCGCCCTATGTCTAGAACATTCTGTACAACTTGGAATACCGCCACTAATCACTTTAAATCCTATGTCTTTATACCCAAAGACAACCACTGCCATATTTGACCCAATACAAACAGTTTAGTATAAAAACACTGCACTATGCTCCAGGGATATTATAAAAGTAGATTGTCTACTTTAATAAAATGCTGGTGAAATAATCGATAGGTGTGTATATATCTTATTCAGAATTAATCAGGAAAAGAGTATTGTGTATATACTTCTGGTTGAAAAATTGATTCTGCACGTGCTGATCAAGTAATAATGTCATTGTATATTATTCATCGGCTGCATGCCGTATTGGTATGGCCATTTATTTTTAATCAGTTTCACAAAGGTTCTCTACAATAATAACAGAACTCAACAATACTGTACTAATGCTACACTTGGATTATACTATATTTACCATGTACAAACTGCTTACAAATAATATTTTATTATAATACAGGTATTAGATTTATTTTATTCAGTTGGTGTCTATGGGACATACTGTAGGACATAGGGTTTCTGGATAAAGGAAACCTGTAATTATGCATTTTGCCCTTCATATTTACAATATAAATATAAAATAAACAGCATACTATACATTTTGGACATGAGTCCGCCCTATAAACCCCAGTTAACCATGCACCAAGTCAAAATTAGATTCTTAATCGTGTCTCTTTAGTTTCAGGCACTGAATGAATGATTGGAATGGAAAACCCCTGGTCCCGAGCATTCTGGATAACAGGTCCCATACCTGCACAAAAATCAGTTCCTCTAATGAGAGAGGGACCTTAATAAATTCTTCTCCCTACAGAGGGGATAAAATTACATTAATATATATATATATATATATATATATATATATATATATATAAACCTTACCTTATGGGCAGGGGCGGATTAATGCCTAGGGGCCCATGGGTTTTAAAAAATTCACCAGGTCTGGGTCCGGGTACAGGCCCCCCCTCCAGGCTTGCTGCCTGGGACTGGGAGACAATTCAGGCAGCAAGGCACTGAAGGCAGGCAGGTGTGTGTCACAGTGTCGTCTCTCTCTGCATGTGTGCAAGTGTAACCAATCTCTAAGCCAGCCTGGGCTGTCTATCTTTGTTGGAAGGCTGATGTCACTGGTGTGCGCTGACTCGCGGCTTAAAAGAGTTGAGCGCAGTGCTCTCTCGCACACACGCAGTCACCGGTCAGACAAAGTCGAATTCGTCGTCACCACCACTCTTGCCAATTTGCCTTATTGCCTATTATTTTATTAGATGCTTGCTTATTACAGCACAGGGTTGTCTCAAACATAGTGCCAGGCAGCTAGCTAGAAAGCAAGGCACGGGGGAGTGGGGCCATGGGGCCAGCCAGTGCGGTAGCAGTAGGCAGCACCCCCGGTCCTGTAGCAGTCAGTCTCACCAAGGTAGAAGGAACCAATGCACACCCTTCACCAGATCAGCCCGGTGCACAATCCCAAAGGATCCAGCAGCCTCACGTATGTATAGAACAGAGAAGGATCGGCAAACAGGCATTCAAATTGCAGTGTTACCTGCTCGTTTATTGTCCGCACAATAAACGAGCAGGTAACACTGCAATTTGAATGCCTGTGTGCCGATCCTTCTCTGTCCTGTAGCAGTCAGGTGACTCTGGGGGGTCGGCCAGCAGCAGGGAGGGTGCAGGGGGCACCCAGCTGGGCCCACTAACAGCTGTAGAGGCAGAACCAGCCTGTGCCTGAAACAGTCTGTCTGTGAAATAATTTTTGCTGTCAGGCTGCCTGCACTGCAGCCAAAGAAAATTTGCAGAAAAATTTTGTAGCCTGCAGACAGTGAAATAATTTCTGCAGACACAGTGAAATAATTTTTGTAGCTTGCAGACAGTGAAATAATTTCTGCAGACAGTAAAATAATGTTTGTAGCCTGCAGACAAAGTCGAATTTGTCGTCACCACCACTCTTGCATAAAACAGCTCATATGTAAAACCCTGTTTCATGTAAATAAACCATTTTCATAATAATATACTTTTCTAATAGTATGTGCCATTGGGTAATCATAAATAGAAAATTGCCATTTTAAAAAAGAAGGGCCGCCCCCTGGGATCGTACGATTCACTGTGCACACAAACATACCAACAAACCATACTTGTTAGGTCACATGAACCAATTAACAGACAGAGTTCTGTATTTTGCTACCACACTTCTTCCTGTTACAGTTAGGGGCAGATTTACTAAGGGTCGAATTTCGAAGTTGAAAAAAACTTCTAAATTCGACCCTCGAATTGAAATCCTTCGACTTCGAATATCAAAGTAGAAGGATTTTTAGCGTATTCGATCAATCGAACAATCTAATAGAAATTAGCGAACGATTAAATAGTTTGATTGAAACGATTTTTAGCGATCGATCAAAGGATTTCTGTTCAATCAAACAAACCTTAGAAAAGTGCTGTAGAAAGTCCCCATAGCCTAACATTGCACTTCGGTAGCTTTAATAAGTCAAAGATTTTTTTTTTTAAGAGACAGTACTTAGATTATCGAATGGTCAAATATTCGAACAATTTTTACTTTGAATCAAAGTTGAAGTAAATTCGAAGTCGTAGTATCCTATTCAATGGTCGAAGTATTCAAAAAATTACTTCGAAATTCGAACTTTTTTAACTTAGAAAATGCACTCGAGCTTAGTAAATCTGCCCCTTAGAGTTGTAGTATTTCTGGTCAGGTGATCTCTGATGCAGCACACAGACCATCACGAAATGGTGGTTCAAGGCAAGAGTCAAGGCAAGAGTGAGTTTATTGTAATTTCATCCATATATGTTTGTACAGTACACAGTGAAATGAAACAACGTTCCTCTAGGACCATCGTGCTTTACAGAGATGTAAAAGGGCAAGATTTACTTAAATATATATACCAGTTTAGTAAGATTCATAACAAGCAACAGATAGGTTACATCATATTAAGTGGCATAAGTATTCATTTTGGGGGTACAGTTTTCCTTTAAGACAATCACAATCGTCCATTTAAAAAATCCAGCAATGCTGAGACGCTACTGGAACTTTTACATTCTTTTTCATGTGCTAATCTTATAAATTCTTGGTATAAACTGCACACTATTAAAAGCTTGCTACTGTTTGTAATGTGCATTGGAATTTAGATATGGGTTCTTATTACCATAAAAACTACCACTACCAAATGACTACTTACAGTATTAAGTATTTTCTTTTTAATAAAAGACTTTTAAGGGGTTATACTGTATATCTAAGGTCTATTTTAGAGCTTTGTGAGCTTTTATAGATCTTGAATAAGCTCGAATGAACTAACAAATCGAATGGTTTCTAATTTAAGAAAAAAACTCTAATGTAAAAAACTCAAATCAGTGAATTTAACAACCCGAAAACTCAAATTGATCAAGTTT
This sequence comes from Xenopus petersii, assembly GCA_038501925.1. Classification (NCBI taxonomy): domain Eukaryota; kingdom Metazoa; phylum Chordata; class Amphibia; order Anura; family Pipidae; genus Xenopus; species Xenopus petersii. The sequence continues at coordinate 110,356,283 of CM076682.1, read as the reverse complement.
TCGGTAAAAAAAAACTTGAATCTATTGAGTTATCAAAAGAAACCCACCCATCATGAACGCTATAAACATTTTCAAATGGTTCCTCTGCCATTGACTTCTACATATATTTGACAGGTTGGTGTATTTTCAGATTTTAGCTATCTCCATCTTCAGGGTATAATTAACTAATTATAAAAAATTTTAGTTAAAAAAAAAAAAAAAGCCTTATTTTTTTAATCTGAAAAATAAAATAAAACTAAAAATACCCTAGAAAGCTCGGATTTTTGTGGAAAAAAACAATTTGACCTTTGATAAATAACCCCCTTTAGAGCTCAGCATTTTCAATGTATAAAAAAGCAAGAGCTTTAAAGCAATGACTGTAGAAAGGTTAACGGGTTGTTCACTTTTAAATTAGCTTTTAGTATGATGAAGAGAGAGATTCTGATACAAAATGTTTTACATTTTTTCTGTTTGTGGCTTTTGAGTTATTTAGCTTTTTATTCAGCAGCTCTCCAGTTTGAAATTTTAGCAATCTGGTCCCCATTTGAAAGCTGGAGTCAGAAGAAAAAGGCAAATGATTCAAAAACTAACCAACCAAAAGACCAACTGAAAAGTTGCTTAGCATTGGCCATTCTTTAACATACTAAAAGTTACCTTAAAGGTGTACCAACCCTTTTAAAAAATGCAGTTTCTGGCCTGGAGCAGTGAATTGTGTTGAAAAATATTTGCAGCACATTTTTAAACTGATACACAGATGAAGGGTAGGTTGTAGTTGTATAGCAAGCTTTCCACATCCCAATCTCATAACCAATAAATAACCAAACCATCAAACTCTGTGTTTATATATCATTTATAAACTGCATCCACTACAATCCCAACAAGTATGTAGCTGTCACTTACTTGGCCTAATTTAAAAGGCAACCAAAAAGTTTAAAATGAGCATAAGCTGAATCACAACGTGTAGAGCTATTGTTTGCTTACCATTGCATGCAGGCTCTATGAAACACAAACATACTGTATGGCCTCTGCTATTTTAACCAAGAAATGGAGTTGGAAGCTCTTTCCTAGGTCAGAAATCACACACACAAAATATTTGGTACAGGTATGGGACCGGTTATCCAAAATGCTCTGGACCTGGGGTTTACTGGAACACGGATCTTTCAGTAATTTGGATCCTACTAGGAAATCATTTAAAAATTAAATAAACACAATAGGCTGGTTTTGCTTCCTATATGGATTAATTATATCTTAGTTTTGATCAAGTACAAGGTACTGTTTTTTTCTCTGTATTATTACAGAGAAAAAGGAAATCATTTAAAAAAAATGGGTTATTTAGATATATTAATTTTCGTAATTCTGAGCTTTCTGGATAAGGGGTTTCCGGATAACAAATCCCATAACTGTACCCAGTCTAATAATGGCACCCACTATGCACTAGGGCCATTATACATATTCATCTTTACAGCCCACGAGCACAGCAGCATAATCAAAGGTGTCAAGTGTGAACAAAATGATCTATTTGACAAATGGCACAGAAACTGGAGACCTCTATATTTATATTATATATATTTAATGTAATTCTAAACAAGTTAGTAGACAATCATTGATAAGGGCAATGTATTATGAGCTATGAGGATCTGCTTGTTTGAAACATAAAATAAAAATAAGCAACCAGCCATGTTCATTGTTACCATAATCTATTTGTTGATAGTTGTTAGTAATCAACAACAAAAAAAACCCAGAGCATCAATAATATTTTAGCTACAGCAAATTACTTTATGTAAAAAAGCTGCAGGATATTAAATTACTATGTACAAGGAAAAAAGCAACATATTTCCACAAGCGCAAATGATTTTGTTACAAATTACTGTGCCAGAAACATATCTAAGGATGTGGATTGAATCTCTATAAACTATGGGCTTCTGCAGTCAATATTTCCCTCCCCTTCAATGTATTGAACAGATAATCTACTCAAAGGTCAGAACTTCTAAGGAAAATTGAGCCATCTCTAGGCATTGCACAGAGAGTAGGTTAAGTGATGTGAATGATGTAGATTTATTACTTCCACATAAAAAAGTAATACATGCAGAAAAACTACATGAAGGAAAAGGGGATCTAGCAAGCAATTCATGATGATTCCTGCTGCAGAGAAAAAGTAGAACAAATGATAATGCACAAAAAGGGGGGGAAACTATTAAAAATATGAAAACAAAAATCCTTTTCACATCCTTTTCAGCACTGCTTAAGAGACCTTGGTTGATCAATGTTCAAATCACCAATAACCACTTTCCTAAATAAATAAATTAAAATAACTAGGTCAGCAATGAAACATTGGGATTTGAAGAAGAAACAGGGCCGACCAGCACTCAAGCGGATCCACAGGACCAATAAAGATTAGTTAAAAAATATCTTTTATTTGTAAGTTAAAAATGTATATGTGCATATCCATCTGCCCTTCGTGTTTTGCTCCCATCTAGGGCGCTTAGTCAGCCCACGTAGGGCAGATGGAGATGCAAATATACATTTTTAACTTGTACAAATAAAAGATATTTTTTAACTAATCGTTATTGGTCCTGTGGATCGGTTTAGGTGCCGGTCGGCCCTGTTTCTTCTTCAAATCCTGTGCGGGTACCGCTCCCTAAAGCTGGGGGTCTGGGGCTGGTGCACCTGGACCACATTTGCTATTAGGTGAGTCATTTACAATATATTCTGGGGCAACATGTTTTTCTGAATCAGCAATGAAACATCGCCATAACTGGGGGCAGCTGGGAAACTGACAATATGTCTAGCCCCATGTCAGATTTCAAAATTAAATATAAAAAAATCTGTTTGCTCTTTTGAGAAATGGATTTCAGTGCAAAATTCTGCTGGAGCAGTATTATTAACTGCTGTGTTTTGATAAAAAAGTTTCCCATGACAGTATTACTTTAAAGGTGAACCAACCCTTCATTGTATGCCTAGTCAATAACCGGTGTAGAATACAGGGATCATTTGTCATCTTTGATGCAAAAAAACGGCTTGCATGGTGTGTATAACTCATGAGAAGTCAACTGAATACAATATTAAATTAAGCCAAGCAAATGTAATTGAGGTTTATTTTGGGCATTTTGGAACCAGATGTTTGGGTTACCGAAAAAAGCTTACTGCCAAAATGTGTGTACAGTAGCCATTACTTTTTATACTTGAATAAAATAATTTGCTTATTCTCATGTAAACAGTACACAGCTTTTTTGGACAAACCCCAGAAGACCTGTCTTGCCTGTATGAACAGGACACGATCAGGATCCACTATCCCACAACACAAAGGACAATCAAATTGTCCTTTATGTGAATGATTTAATACACAAGTATTAAGTGCTGGGAAATGTCTGTGGCCACAAAAATTAATCATTAAAACTCACTTAAGCGAACTGTGGGTGCACAGACAAATACGCATTTATGTTCCTTTAGTCAACTATGCATCAAGAACTATTCGTTTAAGAGCATAAGTACAGACTCAAATTTATATATTCATACAATCTAATGAAATTGTCTCAGAACATATCAGTGCTAGATTCTGCAACATGGACTACGGTTCAGAAGAGTAACGGCATTCGTATTCATGATGTTGTTATCTATGTATCCTAAAATATACAGTAGATACGATGCTCTACAATCCCATACCTCCCAACTTTCCCGTTTTGAGCGGGACAGTCCCGCTTTTGACAGCTCAACCCACTGTCATGGATTTATACTGATAAATCCCGAGATGCTATTTGATCTGCTGCACTGAACAGCCAGAAACAGATACTTAATTGGGTTTTGGCAGACAGCCCAGAATAAATACTTGACATACTTTTGTATGATAAAATAAGAATGAAGACTCAAAGCTTAAAGGGCAATTCACCTTCATTTGCAAAACTGTAATAACATAAAAACCACAGAAATGTGTTCAAACTTTCATAACCTGGCAAATTATGTAAAATGAACATGGTAACAAGGGGGTGTGGCCACAAAAATAAGCGTGGCTCAATCATTTTTTATTCCTCTGTTTCCTAAATGTTGGGAGGTATGCAATCCAAGTTTTGAAGGAGAAGGAAATGTCCAATCTAAGAGGGTGCCAAATGTCGCTTGCTTGCAATACACCGGGCTGGTGCAGTTTTTTTGAGCACCGGCCCGGAGTATCAGGTAATTCATTACAATCCTTGGGGGTGCTCCAACTTTAGTACCCACCATGGATTATACCTTTCCTTCTCCTTTAAGGCAATTTCCAGTATAATAAGGGGGTTTATGCCGCAGTAGTCAGTGCATCGGCTATAGAAATCAGCTATATCTTTAGATACTCTTTGCTTAATCAAAGGACCACTGACTTTCGTATGTGTGATGTTTATGCTGTACAATCTAAGTTTTAAAGCAATTTTCAAAAATTTCATAAAAACTACCACATCTAGCAGAATATTGGAATTGTATTTTAAAAGCTGTGGTCTTCTAGGGTCAGCTGGATGTTTGTGGTGTGGTGATTCCTGCAGTAGTGCTGTGGCATGTTGATCTATACAAATCAGGACTATCCATAGGACAAATCCAGTTATGCATTATCCAGAAAGCACCGAATTCCGAAAAGGCTGTCTCCCATAAAGTCCTTTATAATCAAATAATCCTGATTTTTAAAATTGATTTCGTTTTTCTCTGTAATAATAAAGCAGTACCGTGTACTTGATCCAACTAGTTAATCCTTATTAGAAGCAGAACCAGACTATTGGGTTTATTTAGGGGAGATTTATCAAGGGTCAATGTGAAAACTCTAATTTTGAATTAGAATTTCGAAAATCTAATTTTTGAGTTTGTTTTGTTGAATTCGACTAGGGAATCGTTAAAATTTGATTCGAGTTTTTTAAAAAAAAAAAGACTATTTGACTATTCGCCACCTGAATTTCTGTTTTAGCCTACGGGGACATCCTGTGATCAATTTGGATTTGTTAGTAGCCTTCATGAAAATCCATTTTTTTTTCAGAGAAAAAACTGGAATCGAATTCGATTCTAATTATCGGGTTGATCCCATTCACCCGAGTTTGAAAAAGTCAAATTTTTTGATAAATTTTGATTTGTCGTTTAATATTTGTATTTCGAGTTCATGGGAGTTCATACAAAAACCCTTGACAAATCTGCCCCTTAATATTTACATGATTTTCTAGTAGTCTTAAGGTATGAAGATCCAAATTCTGGACAACCCCAGGTCCCGAGCATTTAAGATAACAGGTCCCATACCTGTACTGGAACATTCAAGAGATATAGGGCTTTCCATATTGGTTGTTTATGATATATTTCACTCTATTATGACAATATGTAATATGTAAGAGTAATTGATCTTGAAGTCAAATTACACAAATCCTACGGCAGATTTCGAATTTGTCCTGAAAATATTATATAGATTAGTAGGTAAACTAAAAAATCCTCAAGGAAATGCCCCTAAAGCAGAACAGCACAACATTTTTCTGAAAACCCACTACCATGTTAACACAAAGTGTGAAAATAAACTAGCAACATGTTACACATGATAAACAAAAATGCTTGCATTATTAATAAAACCTTATCTTTCTGATGACAACCCTGAGCTGTTGAAATACTGTACAGAAACAAGTCCTTGGATGAAGAAAGGCTATAAATGCATTCCAACACACTGAGAGCTCTACTGCCCAAAGGGGTTCTAACACACACACCTACACCTGCTAAAGGTGGTGTTAATAATCCATGAAAAATGATTTTTAGCAGTGTCAGGCAATATGCAATAACCACAAATGGAGAGAATGTTGTCAAAAGAACAAAACTGCTGTTGGACTTGGAGACAATACTATTGGGTTTTAAGATTGCAAATTAGTGAAGCAAAATTGTTTTTCCACTTCTTATTTCAGCTTAGATACTGCGCCATTTCTTTATAGATAGGATTTACCCTCATGGGTATAACATTGCCACAGGCTAATAAAGTCGATAGGAAAAAAAAAAAAAAGGAGGTAAAGAAAAGTTCATACTAAAAAGGACATTCATATTAATTATCAGCAGACTGTCGAAGCATAACATCTGTCATGCAAGTTCTTCTGCCTCTTACCAACCCTCTTATTCCCAATGCTATAATTAGTGCAGATTATTGTCCCTCAGTGTCTAGTAGGTGCATTTAAATTGTAACATAAGTAGACTTTTCTCGCAAGCTGTCTAACAGTGCAATAGGAATAACAGATATATGTACATTCAAAGACAGGGGATGTACGCTTTCCTATCAAAATAGTATGTTAATAAGAGTAAATGTATAATGTACCAACCATGTTCAAAATAAGAAAAAATATCCAGAGGTCTGACAAGTCAAATTCAACTTTTCTAGATAACAATGTAAAATCATACATGCATTTCAAAAATGTATGCCTAATGAAGGCAATTGATAGTACATCTGTATCATTAAGGGCAATTTGTTATAAAGGGTTATTCAGCAGTCAATGGTCTAATGTTATCAGGTCCTTCTGCAAAATACCAGAAAGACAAATATTAAGAAATAATTGGCAATAAGAACTATTGTAGAAAACTGTGCTTATGGGCAACTTTTCCATGAAAGAAAGCTACATTACATCCTGATATAATATATATGTAGTTTTATCACTTTACTTTATATTATCTATTTATCCATAACACCCTCTACAGCCATATGCATGATATTTGATCAAGTAAAGATCAAATAGAACAGTTAGGGCATTTAATCTACAGGTAGTATGATACCCACATGTAAAGAGTGGCCTTCTCTCCAAATTATGGCTTGGGTGTAATCTTAAAGGGGAACTATCTCGGAAATTAACATTTAATATAAGCTTCATCATACTGGAATAAGAAACTTTGTATATACAATCAAATAAATATTATGCATTGTTTCTGAAATAATCAAGTTTATCTTCACTCTTCCTCTCTCAGAATCTGTTTCTCTTCATTCTGTCTTCATGCAGTAGTTGGGTGTCAGATATCATTGACAGTTAGATCCAATATCTCTTATAGTTGGGGCGTCCTTTCCTAGTAGATGTATTAGAGCTCATTCAAATAACTGATTCCAGTACAAACAAACTAACAAAATAACTGCCATTTGCACAAATTCTGCATGTAGAGAGACAGAAATTCTGGTAATTTTTAAAAAGTGAGCTCTCATACATCTGCTAGAAAAGGAAGCCCCCCCATAAGATATATTGGATCTAACTGTTAATGATTATCTGACACCCAACTTCTGCATGAAGATAGAATGAAGAGAAACAGATGCCGAAAGAGGAAAAGTGAAGATGTGCCATTATACAGCCCAGAGGTGTCCAAGAGGACACTTTGGGGCAAATTCACTAACCTATGAAAATTCGCCAGCGACGGCTTCACTCACAATTGTAGGTATGGTGTTTTTGAGCTGTTGCCAGTGGTTTGCTCGATATTGATTGACAAATCTTAAACTTCTTAATCATTAGCCATGGTCCTTTCAGGACACATTTAATGTTTGTTTTGACATGTGCCTAGCAGCATCTCTAGTATTTCGATGTTAATGAGTTCTGGCTTTAATGTGGCCATGAGGCATCGGAAAGTTCAAATGTTCACATACAGAATTTTTCTGGTTCCTATCAATTCCCCAACCTATTGTAGTGTGGAACCTATTTCTGTCTTTATAACACAGCAGCATTTGTTCATATTTTTTAATTAAAAGTAGAACACGATAAGTTTGGTGACCACACAGATAACAATTGTTAAGGGTTCACCTCAGTTTTCACCTCCCCTGAGCTAGTGATCATTGTGTGTGGGATCAATAAATGACCTTTGCACTTCCAAAACAAGAAAAATGTTTAGCACACAAAAAATGTAATTTTTAAAGTGAAAAACTGTTGCCTAGTTTAGTCTGGATAAAGACACAAAATCAGTAATACATCATAAACTAACAGCAAGATTGTACAGAGTTTATGCAGTATTTAGCTTATTTTCCCCATCCTTCCTCTGCTTTTTTATATTTATTGTATAAGTGATTGGAAGTACTTATGGTACATTTAGTACCACAAGTGCAGTGTGCAAATTACCTTGTTTTTACCCATTAATCCAATGTAATTGCAACCGTACAGTAACTCCCACTGCATCAAATGAAACACAGTTATGCATGCTTGTTGTAGCATATTAAACACTGCATCACTCCCAGCACTCTGCACAGCGCCGTATTTGTTTGCCGGCCGCCCCTAGGCCGTGCGGTCCGACCAGGCGACCGCGTGGTCCTATCGCCCACCTACACTTCCCCTCCCAAAAGTGCCGGCGCTGCTGGTGTAATTGAATGGGGACGCACACGTCCCCATAATGCAGCTGGGCGGCATGCCGCCCCTATTTTTTGCTGCCCTAGGCCCGGGCCTATACGGCCTTGCCACAAATCCGGGTCTGACTCTGCATCAAATTTATGTTTGCGTGTGATCATTTGGGTGAAATTCTGTTGCATCTATTGATGCAGCTTCTTGTTCAGGGTGACAACAGCTCAAAGTTCCCTTGCATCAACAGGCATATTTGCACATGACTCCCAGGATGGACTCAACAGTGCTTGGTGGAAGTAAATAGAAGTGTAAAGGACATGTTTGCACGTGAGCACCATATTTGTACAGTAAAGTGTGGTTTGATAATTTAGGGACTTTTGACTCATTTGCTTTTCTACCATTATGGTATACCTTTTTCTAACCTTCAAGCTGCACTGTACTTTGTGCAAACTTTTATGCACCGGAGTACTATATAGTGTACTTTATCATGTGGCTATTGTAGCTAGTGGAAGGTGGATTGGCTTTAGATTTTAAGGGGGAGGATTTTCTATTTTTTTTCCATAAAAAGTTGGTGTTGTTATCAGCATAATAAATTGTTCACTTAGGGGCAGATTTATCAAGGGTCGAATTTAGAGTTCATGGGAGTTTGTAAAAACTCCCATAAACTCCCACGAACGTGAAATTTGAATAAAAAAATACCAATCGAAATTTATCAAAAAAAAAAAATAGAATTTTTGAATGGGATAAACCCGAAAACTCGAATCAAATTGAATTAGATTTAAGGCTGCAAACAACTCCAAGTTGATCCCAAGAGGTCACCCATAGGCTAAAACAGCAGTTCGGCAGGTTTAAGGTGGCGAATAGTCGAATTCGAATTGTTAAAGGGCCAGTACATGATACATTTCTACATTCGATTTTTTTTTTTTTTTTAAAAAAAACGCTAATCAAATTTTAACTATTCCCTAGTCGAATTTCACTTAAAAAAAACGGGTCATTTCAGAGTTTCTTCTATTGCTCTTATTTATATTATATATTTCAGGTGCACCAGGCTTCTTGTCAGTAGTGTTTTCAAATACACATTTCTTTCCTCAATATTTTAGTTCTGTGTATAGCCAGCTTGAAGGAAAAGTCCTGTCAATAACTTTTAGTATGATGTAGAGTGATATTTTAAGACAATTTGCACTCAGTTTTAATTTTTTATTATTTGCTTTTGTTTTAATTAGCTTTTTATTCAGCAGCTCTTCCGTTTGCAAGTTCAACAATCTAGGTTCCAAATGACCCTAGCAACCATGCATTGATTTGAATAAGAGACTAGAGAATAAATAGGAGAGGCCTGAATAGAAAGGTGAGTAATAAAAAGTAGCAATTCTGATACATTTTAAGCCATTGTTTTTTGGATGGGGTCAGTGACCCCCATTTGAAAGCTGGAAATAGTCAGAAGAAGTAAATAATTAAAAATTAAAAAAAAAATTGTATTAAAATACAAAATAAATAATGAAGACAAATTAAAAAGTTGCTTAGAATTGGCCATTCTATACTAAAAGTTACCTTTTGTTTTGGGAAATGTCCTTCAGTGTAAAAGAAATGTTGACTCACATTGAATTGAATATAATAAAAAATGATTTACAATCAAGTGGGCCATTCATAGTTTGCTTGGACAGTTTTACTTCTATGGCAGAACTTGGCCATATATTGTTTTTAACTCACCACCATTGTCTAAAGACTATATTATAAAATTGTAGCATCACAATAATGATACAGTAGTACTGTAATTTGCAAGATGGAGAGAACTTTAAGTACTTAAAGTACAAAAGTGCTTAAACTTTATTTTTAAAAAAACTCTACTGTATTTAACTCAAGACATTGTTTTAGGCAGATATGTATTGTAAATTCAATGCTCTACTGGGGGGAATATGGCAGATAAACATCATTTATCTTTTTACCTTTTATTTATAAAGTCCCAAAATATTTTGCAGTGTTGTGCATTGGGGGAATAAAATGCTTGCAATACAGGAACACAAAGACACAAATACAGTGAAAGCTTTGCACTCTGCAGTAGAATAAATTTACACATGCATACAATATTCCTAGTAATGGCAAAATAAATGTTTTGTAAATGAGTCCATTATAGAAGTCTGAACTCCTAGGAAAAATAAAGGTACTCTTGCCAGCATCTTAAATTCAAATCAATCATTATCAAAAATAGACAATCTAATAAAGAACATTGTATGAATACAGGCATGGGATATTTTCCAGAACTCTTGGGATCTGAGAATAATAACTACTGGGTGCCTGACATTTAGCACCCAACAGTAAATATGCCTTTCTTTTTGGTCAGAGACAAGCACCTTCTATGTATGGTATGTGAATGTGCCAACAGAACAAAGGCTTATATGCTCCTGTCCTTCCTCCTGAGTCAACCAACAATCTACCTACCAGGGCCCCTCTGCCTCATGTATTGGTTATAGGTTGCATTTTTGTATGTAACCTGTATGTTCAATCTTACAGTGCTGGTTTGCACTTTAGAAATGTGTTGATAATAACAAAATAAATAGAAGGAAAAAGAATGCAAAACCTCAACCTTCTTTATGTCTCCATCAATCATTTCATCTGACTCCCATACAAAGGGACCCACTGCACTGCAGAAAAGGACGTGAGGTGGGTGCCAAAATGACGTCACCAAATAGCGCCGCCCACTTCTGCACGCCCTGTCCTTCTCAGTGGATGCAGCTTGCTTGGGGAAAGAGGAGAGTGCTGGCAGCACCCCACAAAGATCAGGCTTGGCCCTGCACCAGAAGTCTGTCAAAAGGGGGAGGGAACTTAAAGGAAAACTATACCCCTCAAACAATGCAGGTCTCTATAAAGATATATTACATAAAACAGCTCATTAAAACCCTGCTTCATGTAAATAAACCATTTTCATAATAATATACTTTTTTATTAGTATCTGCCACTGGATAATCATAAATAGAAAACTGCCATTTTAAAAAATAAGGGCCGCCCCCTGGGATCATATGATTCATGGTGCACACAAACATACCAAATAAACAATACATGTTAGGTCACATGAGCCAATTAACAAACAGAGTTCTGTCTTTTCCACACTTCTTCCTGTTACAGTTAGAGCTGAAGTATTTCTGGTCAGGTGATCTCTGAGGCAGCACACAGACCATCATGAAATGGTGAAGTTTTTGAGCTAATAAATGCTCAATGAAAAGTACTCCTTTGTGCAGACCAGTTACTGTATGTACCTTTAACACCCCTGGATCCCCTGCAAATGTGGGGTCCAGCACTCATTCAAACCCCCCTATTTCTATATCCCCGTCATTGCCTGCAGGCAGCAAGCAAGCAGAAGGTGCTTTAAAGTTTTAACTGGCTGTGGAGAGTGGAAACCACCCTTGCCCTCCACGCCCTCCACGCCCCCCCCCCCCCGAGACGGTGGGGTCTGCACCTAGGCACAAGGACAATTTGAATTTCACAGATGATTGGCAACATATGAGACCACCATTTGCAGAGAAATATATTGAAAAAAAGTTTTAGTTAATAGAATCTAAAAAAGGCACCTTAAAAGAGCAGTAAGGCATTTATACAGCAATTTTCAGATTTGTGTAAAAGAGTGGTAAATATGTTGGAAGCTTAACAATCTCAATATCTACAACACTAACACTTTTGAAAAATGGATTTCAATGCAGGATTCTGCTGTAGTAGCACTATTAACTGATGCATTTTGTAAAAAATATGTTTTCCCGCGACAGCATCCCTTTAAGGATAATGTTAAAAAAGGTGGTTTTGATTCTTGCTTGTCATGGACAAACTCAGCAAACAATAACCCCACCCCACTCAAAATGTAATCTTCCCATGTCGGCAAACAGAAAATGCTCTGCCTTAAGGGACACTGAGGCCCATTTACAAACACGGGGCATATTTGTAAATGGGCAGTAGAACATGCCAACCAATCAGTGATTATCTTTTTTCAGCCAGCTGCAGGTGGAGCAGTGAAAGTAATCCGATTGGTTGCAATGGGTTACTGCCCAGGTGCAAATTTGCCCGATGTTTATGATAAGGATTCCTACTGCCTTAGGGCTCTTACTCACTGGCGTTCTGACCTGCGCTCCCCTGCGTTCCGTTTTTTGGCATTCAGACGAAGGGGAGCGCAGGAATAGACGCATGTCATTATTTCAAATGGCGCTGTACTCACTCAGACGCGTGTAGGCGCCGAACGCAGGTTGAGACGCAACATGCTGCATTTTTCCTGCGTTCGGCACCTACACTCGTCTGAGTGAGTACAGCCACATTTGAAATAATGACATGCGTCTATTCCTGCGCTCCCCTGCGGCTGAACGCCAAAAAACGGAACGCAGGGGAGAGCAGGTCAGAACGCCAGTGAGTAAGAGCCCTTACATTTAAGAAAATGTTTCCATGTCAGAGCAGCATAATACAAGCCAATTCTAAGTCTGGCTTAACTAGAATATTATATAAAGGGGATTATTTATCAAAGGTTGAGTTGTGTTTTCCATGAAAAATCCGAGTTTTTTCGCTGTTATTTTTTGGTCAAAAATTGATTTTTCAGGTTAAAAGAAAATTTGAATTTTTCAAGATTCATTATACCCAGACCCTGGAAATAGCTTGAATCTGAAAATACACTATACATCTAAACTTGTTGACTACATGTAGAAGTCAATGGCAGAGGTCCCTTGAAATATTTAAATATGTTAATAGCATTCAGTGGGTTTTGTCAAAAACTTGATCTGTTCGAGTTTTCCTCCAAACTCACTGATTTGAGTTTTTTTCCATTTACATTTTTTCTTTAGAAACCATTTAAGTCACTATTTTTTGTCACTAGAAACCATTTCAGTTGTGCATTCATTCAGGGTTTAAAAAAAAGCTCACATAGCTCTTAAAATTAGACCTTTGATAAATAACCCCCAAAGTGTTAATCAATAATTATAAACAATGGAAGTAAACATACATGCCCCTGAAATGTCAAAAGTTTAAGCAAATTTAATTTACACTAATACCTTTTTTCCACTGGGTATTCTTTATGAACTCAAGCTAGAATGTCACACCATTCATGAATTTCATTTCATGGTCCCTGAACATCACCTAATATTGTCCAACAAACACAGCCCTTACATTTTAGATTTCATAAAGACTACAAATGACTTTCCCTTGGAAACATTAATCCTTCCAATTTTAGTCTATAAATAATCACAGTCATGACAAAGGCATGTTAAACTCTAAACAATCAGCAAAGATATTTTTAACAGTAAAAACAGCTCTGATTTAAAGAAGCATACACATAACAGGACAGCCTATCATTATGGGTAATTCAAGTAAAGCTTTCAAAATAGCTTTATTGTAAAATACAGTATTTTCAGCATTAAAAAAGTAAAAAAAATCCTGTCCATGTCTTCTCACAAATTATATTTTTTTTTGGGGGGGGGGGTTGTTTATACAGTCAATAAAATGCCTGTTCTTGTAAATACATATAGACAAATACAAGAGTCCTCTGCACTCAACCCATTATCAATATATTTAAGACAGAGACATTTTGTGCATACTGCTACTGGAAAATGCCTTACCCTTTAAACAATATATTGCAATATATGGACAAACAATCCGTGTTTTGTTTAAAGGGTAAGGCATTTTTCAGTAGCAGTATGCACAAAATGTCTCTGTCTTAAATATATTGATATTTAAGATATTAAATATATTGATAATGGTTGAGTGCACAGGACTCTTGTATTTGTCTATATGTATTTTTGTGGTCACAGCCTCATTGCACCCCAGCCTAATGTTTTTAAAAATTAGTGGTGAGCACAACTTTCCCTTGTTTGTTAGGGGCATACGTGCAATGTTTCAAGCCTCTCGCCTCTTTCTCAAGCATCATTACCTAGTGACATAATATCTTATGTAAAGGAAATTGATACACCCACCAGGTATATAGAATATAACATGGTTTATTCTAATACTTGGTTAATGCAGATGGAGTGGACGACAGACTCCTGCAACTCCAAAAGAGGGAGACGTTATAGACACTACATCCCATGGTTCTTAATATGATCTATATACCTTCATTTAGATAAGCATGTGAAGTATGTGATGTTTAGTCTGAACCCTGTATTAGCCAAGTATTAGAATGAACCCTGTTATATTATATTCTATATACCTGGTAGGTGTTTCGATTGCCTTTACATAGGATATGATGTCACAAGGTAATGATGCTTTAGGAAAGAGGCAGGAGCCTTGAAAAGTTGCGTCTATATCTCCAATATACTTTGATTAAAAAATGTGTGCTATTTTCTTTTATAAGAAACCTGACTGTATGCAGTGAGATTCCCCCTTCCTTTTACTTGCTCTGATAGGAAACTTCAGACAGTCCCTTATTGCTCTGCAGGGAAACAATCATACTTTCAAACAGCAGGGGGGGCCCACCTTACTGCCGAGAACTCGAGCAGCTTTCTTTGTTTCCCTGTAGAACAGTCAGCGACTGTGTATAGATTCATATCCACAGACTCAGTGCAGTCTGCATATTCTGATTATTAATCAGCTACTATGGCAGATATTATTTGACTTGTGCTGTTTTGAAAATGTATGACAATCCCTAAGCTTAACTTCCCAACAGCAGCCCAAACCACACTGAGCATGTGCATGGTCTTGGAAAGATGTATAATAAAATGACAAGATGATGACCCCCTGCGGCCATCTTTGAAAGCATAAATCATTTGTTTAATTAAGCTTCTGGTGCATTAAGTTCATGTTTATTTTTAGAATACAGCATTTCTAGCATTATTCTATTTTAGACTTGAGTCCCCCTTTAAGTAAAGCCCTTGCTTTGTTTAACACAAAAAAGGCGCCTGGACTTTTTTGTTTATTACACAATTTGTCCATGGATGTGTACTAAATTGAAGACTGGTATAGTGTTGCACTCTAGTTTGTACAGATATATGTGTGAATATGCACAGCTCGGGGCTTATTCAAAACTTTCTGGAAACTAAGGGGCCAATTTATTAACGTTTATATTTTTTTCACAATGTGAACTTTTCAAAGCTAAAACTCTTGCATTTCATGAATGCTTTTAAAACACACACGTTTTCGATATTTAAATGTAAAGAAAAGGAATGAAAAACTCATGTGCAAAACAGTTATCCAATCAGATCGTTTTTTTTAGATATTTTATTATAAAATCTCCATATAATTAGGGTTGCCAGCTTTTGTGGTTGGACAGAAGACAGGCTGTGACATAGGGGATGGAATATTAATGTACTGTATAAGCTTCTCCTGCTGATGCCAGGGGATGGGTAAGTGATATCAGAAAAGACAAGCCCGTGATTGACCGAATGGACTATGAATCAGCTTGTCAAGTGTCCAGTTTTTCGGACTTCTGAAATCCAGACAAGTAGTTTTGAACTGGAAGGCCCATGTAAAAACTGGACAGACTGAAACAAATCCAGAAACCATAATTCTTGGTTTGTTTACAAGGCAATAACATGTCACACGTGTATTGTTTTCTTAATTTACAATTGTTCATTATAATCACCCATTCAGAGCTTAGTATATGCAACTTTGGGCTTTAAATCTCAAATCAAAAAATGTTGCAGCTGGAGGAAAAGAACCTGAATCAAGCTGTGCAGCCTGTCATTTGTTTTAATTTGTGTGTAATAATCTGTCAGTCATTAAAACAAATGACAGTTTGCATGGCCAGGTTCAGGCCTTTCTCTCTGCTGAAAAACACCAGCAGAGAGTACACCAAAAAGGTCTTCGGCCATAGCAGCTTTTTATTTTAAAGCTGAAGGATATTTGACAGCATGTTAACAGCACCGTAATCATAAGGAGGCTACAGAAAGCCATATTCTACATACCGTTAAATGAATTTCTAGTAGACTTAAGGCATGAAGATTCAAATTACGGAAAGATCCGTTATCCGGAAAACCCCAGGTCCCGAGCGTTCTGGATAACAGGTCCCATACCTGTACTGTTTAATTACTAAAGAGTAATTGAAAATGATTTTTAAAAATATGGATTATTTGGATAAAAAAAATGGAGTGTGGGAGATGGCCTTCCCATAATTCGGAGCTTTCTGGATAACGGGTTTCTGGATAACAGATCCCATACCTGTATTGGTAAATTTGGAATTTAGGAGAATTACTTTTAGACTGTGTTAAAGGGGTGCTTCACCGTTAAGATAACTTTTAGGGGCCGATTCACTAACTTCGAGTGAAGGATTCGAAGGTAAAAAACTTCGAATTTCGAAGGTTTTTTTTGGGCTACTTCGACCATCGAATGGGCTACTTCGACCTTCGACTACGACTTCGAATCAAACTATTCGAAGTAAAAATCGTTCGACTATTCGACCATTCAATAGTCGAAGTACTGTTTCTTTAAAAAAAACTTCGACCCCCTAGTTCGCCATCTAAAAGCTTCCCGAAGTCAATGTTAGCATATGGGGAAGGTCCCCATAGGCTTGCTAACTTTTTTTGATCAAAGGATATTCCTTCGATCGTTGGATTTAAATCCTTTGAATCGTTCGATTCGAAGGATTTAATCCTTCGATCGAACTATCTGCGCTAAATCCTTCGACTTTCGAAGTCGAAGGATTTTAATTCCTAGTCAAATATCGAGGGTTAATTAACCCTCGATATTGGCCCCTTAGTATGTTGTAGAATGGCCCATTCTAAACAACTTTTCAATTGGTTTTCATTATTTATTTTTTGTAGTTTTTTATTTATTTGCCTATTTCTTCTGATTCTTTGCAGCTTTCAAACGGCATCACTGACCCCCTTCTAAAAAGTGAATGCTCAGTGAGGCTACACATGTATTGCTATTGCTAATTTTTATTACTCATATTTCATTTCAGGCCTCTCCTATTCATATTCCAGTCTCTTGTTCAAATCAATGCATGGTTGCTAGGGTAATTTGGACCCTAGCTAACAGATTGCTTAAAATGCAAATTGAACAGCTACTGAATAAAAAGTTAAATAACTCAAAAACCTTAAATAATAATAAATGAAAACCAATTGCAAATAGTCTCAGAATATCACTCAATACATCATACTAAAAGTTATCTCAAAGGTGATCCTAATTACTAATCATTTTCAAAGGGGTAAATAAATCATTTATGGATTCATTAAAAAAGGGTGTTTTGCAAAGCCTTTCTTTGTGACTATAGCAAGAATATATTCATGTTGGGAAAAAATTTGATTTTGATCACGCTGTTAGGAATGCCTCCTTTCTTTAGTCACTGTGTCATTATGCTAGCTATGTATAGAAGATCCCATTCTTGCATTTACTGGTAACAGATTGCTGATATTTATTATGAAGAGCACAGTTTCAATATGTCACACTACACTGTGTAAGGCAGAAGTTTTCAGACTTGGAGCAATGGAGTTTAGCATTTGTGCAGCAGGGGTAGTAGATTCTGGTGTACAAATGGTGTTAGATTTAAAAAATAATTATTTTTTGTCAACTGACTTTGTCCCATTGACTTCCATGGGTTATGCCAGGTCTGAAGTGGTATAATTGATACTATCTGGAATTAAAAATGACACACATAATGGTTTTTATTATTTACAACATTTTTGAGAGGTAAACAAATTTACACTCACCTTGTAATTTTGTTGAGTTAAAAAACAATTCACATAATTTCGAAATACAACCTTTGATAAATCAGGGCAGAGAATAGAAAGGGACACTGCTTTCAATAGTAATACATATAGAAATAATGTAAAAACCATAGAAAATGTATAATTAATATATAATGCAAAGTTGCTTAGAATTATGTTTTTTTTTTATTAGGCAAAACTTTTCCTCCAAACCTTTTTGCTTTCAAAAGATCTCTTAAAACACACTTATTTAGAGAAGCCTTCCATCACTCACTCTACCAAATGAGAAGAAAACGCCAAATAAAAAGGAGAGGCCTGAATAGAAAGATTAGTAATAAAAAGTAGCCTTACAGAGCATTTGTTTTTAGATGGGGGTCAGTAACTCCCCTTTGAATGCTGAAAAGAGTCAGAAGAAAAAGGCAAATCATGCAAAAACTTTAAAGAATTAAAAAGAAAACAAAGACCAATTGAAAAGTTGCTTAGAATTGGCCATTTTATAACAAACAAAACGTTGACGTAAATGTGACCACCCATTTAAGGGCACATAAAAACCAATCTCTCCAAACCAAACAGATGCTGAATAAAGACAAACCTATCACCTTCAAACTGTTTAATTTCTATTTGATCCAGAGGAAGGTGAAAGGTGAATCAGAGGAATAATTAAAATACCTCAAAAAAAATTTAAAGGGTCTTCTCATTGTTCTAATCTTTTTTTTTTTTTTTTTTTAAAGTCCTTGCTCTTTCACCAGTACCATTGTATCTGCTCAAGTCAGACATTGATACAACCCTCTTCCCTGGATGCATCACACCGGACTTGGGTGTTGTGCAAAGACCCAACTAGCAAGACCAAAATGGCTGGAGAGACTGCGTAGCTGGTGCGTCATCCTCTTCGGACTAAGCAAATAGTGTAGGTGCAGGAGGAGAAAAAAAAGGTACACCAAAATATTTAATTTGATTTTAGATAAAAAAAATAACATAAAGAGCTATTAGTGTTAAAAAACGGCCGTGATAAATAGCCAAATTGTATTCAGCTTTTCTGCTGCATCCTGTAGTATGAAAACCTAACACAAAAAAGACTTTTGCTGGCTGCAGAGATTTATTTGACTCTCAATACAAACACTTGTCAAAATCTTAGACTTCCAGCACAACCCTTGATACTTCTCGTCATAGCAGTGTAACGATAGCAATGAAAACCTGGTTGCTTTTATTTGAAAGACGACCTTCACAATCACAAGTGAATTCTCTGCAGTGCTGACGATCATTGTAATTAGCAAAATCAGCAAAGATAACATTTTCGACTTTAATTTCATCTCATTATTACAACCATTCCGGCTGAATCAGAGACCAGCTCCCTATACATGTATATTTTGCTAAACACATTTAATTTTACAGTATTGTTCCTAGTTGTACAAATGGTTATAAGTCAAACCAAATACTACAGTCATGATCCACCATTTCCTAAAATGATATCCAAATGACCTTCCTACTGCACAGCTTTAACCAAACACCAATTTCAGGTTGTTAATATTTTCATAGTTTTCCATTTAATGCATACTGCTAAATGATTAATTTTAATGTTCCTTCAGTAAATTAAATTAACTGGGAATGTTAAGAACTAACAAATTAACTGCAGCTGTGATTTTTGTAGAGATATCAAGCGTATTAACATTCGGAGCCTTACTCAGAAATGCAGGTACATAAATGTATGAAAAACACAAAATGGAGACAGCTGAAGTTCTGTAATTAGGATTTCTCCAAATTAAAGGCTTACTAAATCTGATTTTAAGATACCATAGTGCCATCTACGGTCATGTTGTGGTATTACATGTAGGGAGTATAGCTAGTCTATGACCTTTATTTTAGAGCCTAACGGTAAACTGAACTTCTGCCAATTTACTGTGCAGCTGAACATAAAAATGGACGAAGGCTTTTACCTTAATCTCACTCGATAAATATGGGAGAACTGTCATTAACAGAACTTTAAGTATAATCATGCCACACACCTTGATATGTGTTTGTAGCATGTTCCTAAGATCAACAGATTTTCAGTTCGCAGCCGCCAGTCCTGAGTTGCATGTCTGGGGTTAATATGCCGATTATCAATTTTTGTAGCAATTAGTCTGGCACCTCTGAGGTTAATATGCTGATTTTCCACTTTAAGTAGTATTATAATGGCATGTCTGGGGTTAATATGCAGATTTTCCCATTGTATTTAATCAATTGATGGTAGTTTTAGTCACTTGATGGTAACTAAGCTACATGATGTATAGGGGCAAATTCACTAAAGTACGAAGCGCCTAACGCTAGTGCAAAATCGCCAGCGTGACGTTACTTTGCCGATTTACTAACGGGTGCTGGCGTAAATTCGCTAGCGAAGTGTACCTACTCTAGCACTACTGCACCCTTACGCCAGGCGAAGTTGCACTATGACGAAGGGACGTAACTACGCTAATTCACTAACTTGCGCCTTTTACTGAACATTACCTCTTGCGCCAGACTTGCCTTCGCCCCCTCAGACCAGGCGAAGCGTAATAGAGTAGATAGGGATTGCTTCAAAAAAAGTTGAAATTTTTTCTAAGTCCCAAAAAACGCTGGCGTCTTTTCCTTTTTTAAAGGTGATAGTCTGAAAAAGATTGTACATTTTTTTGGGGTACCCTCCTTCCCCCCTACATTTCCTAACATATGGCACCTAAACTATACAGTGGGCACATGTATAGGGCAAAATAACAACTCTATTTTATTTTATGAAGCTTTCCCAGGCTTGTGTAGTGTAATGTATTTGCTGCTACATATACGTCCATTGTACTTTAACTTGGTGCCATATGCAAATTAGGCATCGCTAGTGTAACTGCGCTTTCCTTGAAGCGCAACTTCACTACCTTGCGCCTCCCTGAGCGCAACTTCGGATTTTAGTGAATTAGCGGCGCCCTGGCGAAGTGTGGCGAAGCCTGCGCTAGCGCAACTCCGCAGGTTAGTGAATTTGCGCCATAGTGTTTAAATTAGTAGACCTAAGGTATGGTAATCCAAATTACAGAACAATCATTTATCCTTTATAGTATACTGTATATGCCATATACGTTGATGATCCTACACTTATTGGACATCAAACATATCTGAAAATGCTGTTTATTCATATTTAAAATGTTTTATCTTTTTACCCAAAAAACCTGTGGGAGATAAGAAGCTTCAAAATGATTGATGGGATTTACAAAAAAAATGTATGAAAACCACTACCTAGAATAAACATTTTGAGTTTTGTAGTTTCTAGCATAGAATGTTTTTGTGTACAAATATTTAGAAACTGAAAATAAACAGAATTCACAAACATTAATTACTGCCTACATTTATTACATATATAATTTATAATTCATATGATGCAAACAACTGGCACCAAAATACAGCAAAAATTAGAAGAGCGCTTATTGCTAGGGATTTAGGGAGTTGCTCTGTGGAGCCATTTACTGTTTTTCTATGTGTATTTCAGCCTATGCCCCTACCCCACCCAAATGCAAAAAGCAGCTTTAACATCAGGATAGAGTAAAAAGGGAGAACACCCTAAATCTAAAGTAATGCTGAGCTGGAAAACTGGAATATACAGTATTACACAATACTAGATATACAATAATAACTAAAACATTATATAAACTATGGTTTAAAATATGATGATAATGGAACATTTCCTTAAACCCCCCATTGGCAGTCAATGTCCAGCTATACAGTGCTGCGAAATATGTTGGGGCTATATAAATACGTGTTAATAATAATAATATTCATTGTGTAAGAATGTTACGGATTACCCAAAATGTAACCCAAGAAAATTGACCATGAACCAGAAAAAAGCTCATATTGAAATCCGTATGCTACACAATTGTGCAAATGTTTTGGGGATTGGCTGTGCAGCACACCTGAGCAGACAAAAAGGGAATGATTTGTTCTGCAGAGAGAGCAGGGAAAAATATATACCCCGATGAAACTAAAGTTAATCCACTGAACTTGTTGAATAAGGTGGCTGTGATAAACCAGATTTATTAACAAGGGCATATCCTAATTCTTCAAGGCTGCAAACAAGAGTCAAAAGACTCAGGGGTATATGTATCAAAGAGTGAAGTTTCACTTTCACTCTAGCAGATTGCGGTTATCTCTACTAGGTATGCACCGAATCCAGGATTCGGTTCAGGATTCGGACAGGATTCGGCCTTTTTCAGTAGGATTCGGTTCGATTTTTGTCAGAAAACAAGGAAGTAAAAAATGTTTTCCCCTTCCCATCCCCTTCGTTTCGGTATTCGGCCGAATCCTTCGTGAAGGATTCAGGGGTTCGGCCGAATCCAAAAAAGTGGATTCGGTGCATCCCTAATCTCTACCTTCACTCTTTGATAAATATACCCTTAGGGGCAGATTTACTAAGGGTCGAATTTCGACCCTCGAATTGAAATCCCTAGACTTCGAATATCGAAGTCTAAGGATTTTTACCGTATTCGATCAATCAAACAGAAATCGTTTGAATCGAACGATTTTTAGCGATCGATCAAAAGATTTTTATTCGACCAAAAAAAAAGTAGAAAAGTGCTCTGGAAGGTCCCCATAGGCTAACATTGCACTTCGGTAGCTTTAATTTGAAGAAGTATGAAGTCAATTACTTTGATTATCAAATGGTCGAATAGTCAAACGTTTTTTACTTCGAGACGTTCGAATCGAAGTCGAATGGTCGAATATAGCCTATTCGATGGTCAAAGTACCCTATAATATACTTAGAAATTCGAACCATCACTCAAGCTTATTAAATCTGCCCCTTAGTCTTTTTGGTATAAAAGACTAATATTTCCCTGCAATCTACCAGAACAAAAGAGAAAGGGTTGTAGCCAATTGCTCCCTGTCTTGGCATCCTATGCTGAGAGCAGAGCTCATAATTCAGTTCCTTCACTTGTTTGGACACTTGTATGAGTAAGAAAGCAGAAAAAAGCATAGCTAGTTATTTGGTAATAACTAGATATTTGGTAAAGTGCTGGAGTTTAACAGAGGAAGAATTGTTAGGAGAAAATAGTTGTGGATAAAGCAGGAAGAGCAAGAGCAAGAAGGAGAGGCAAAGGAAGAGCAAGTTACACTGGGATACAGAAAAACAATGATAACACAGCAAGGAGTATCTAAACAGGAAAGACAGTAAAGCATCGTCAGAATAAAGAGAATAAGAAAAAACTGTATTGGGAAGGAGAAAGGACAAGCAATCAGCAGTGAGTGTAAAAAGAATCAGTGAGCGCCTGATATTATAAGAGGAGAGGGAGAATGAAAACAGCAAAACAAAATCAAACCGTGGCATTAGTGGGTGAAGGGATAAACTCAAGTACTCCCAACCCTATAAAATTTTACCACCAATATTACTTCCAAGCCGATAAATACATCTGCTTACCTCAATAACAGGTACACTTTCATTTAGTTGTGTTGCATGTGCAGCCAGCAGTCCTAAGACCCTTAATAATTTAGCACGTCTGTGTTGAATAACAAAATTGAGTATTAGAAAAATTACCAAAATACTTCATTAATTTATTTGATTTTAGCAAAACCAGTATACGAAATAAGAGTAAAATGTACATAAAAAAAAAAAAAGAGAATGGATGTTTGCAAACCCTATATTTAAAGAGGTTGTTCAACTTTAAATGAACTTCTATTGTGATGTAGAGAATGATATTCTGAGACAATTTGCAGCTGGTTTTCATTTTTTATTCCTGGTGGTTTTTGAGTTATTTTGCTTTTTATTCAACAGCTCTCCAGTTTGCAATATTGGCAATCCGGTTGTTAGGGTCCAAATTACCCTAGCAACCATACATTGATTTAAATATGAGACTGGAATATAAATAGGAGAGGCCCTGGATAGAAAGTTAATAAATAATAGCAATAACAATATGTCTGTAGCCTTACAGAAAATTTGCTTTAAATGGAATGGAAGGTGGAAAGAGTCAGAAGGAAAAAGGCAAATTTAAAAAAAAAAAACTATAAAAATAAATAATAAAGACCAACTGAAAATTTCTCTGGAATCAGCCATTCTATAGAATACTAAAAGTTATCGTGCAAACACATCATATTCTCTTCAGCTGTCACATCAAGGTGTTTGTAATATTTAACTCTACATGAATCATGTTAAAAAATTTCAGGTATTACTTACACATCCCAGTTTGGTGCTCCTCGCAGGTGCTGTATCAGCAGAGGGAACTTGAAACCAAACAAAAAAGTATAATGTAAGAACAAGATTTACACATCAAGGTAAGAACAAAGAATACAGGTATGGGATCTGTTACCCGGAAACTCATTACCCAGAAGCTCAAAATTATAAGATATAAATGATCCTTATTGATGGCATAACCATCCTACTGAGACTTAAGTGATGGAGTTCAAAATTACATAAAGACCACTTATGTGGAAACCCCCAGATCCTGATAATTCTGGATAATAGGTCCCATACCTGTACACTTAAAGCCTGTGCAATCCCCATATCTTTATTAATTCTTGTTGTATATACAAACTTTGATTTTTATACCATCAATCCACAACCACATGTCTTCAGACAAGAAAAATAGGTTGTGTTTTTTGCATGTGCCTCCTGCTTTTTATTTCTAATAGAGGTTTAAGAAAGGTATCTCACACACAGCATTTTATACCTATAAATTTATATCTATATATTCTCAGTTACGTGAACACGTTTGCAAAGGCTGTGATTGTTCTGAAGTAACACTAGATGGCATTGTACCAACAACTTTTAAAAATGTTAGGCATAGTATAAAAAGCCCACTGACTTATGAAATCATTGTTCTGCATTTGCTATTCAAGCATGGCATTTTAAACATGTGAAACAAGAGTGTTCTGTCCCTATTTGGATACTACTGTTCTAACTATGCAGTCACATTTCACGCTTAACTGTCATGCCAAGTTGCAGCATACAGCAACATTAACAGGAAGCATTCATCTGTCTAAACTTTAATCAAGGTAAGAGATAGAGAATTCTGCTGTACTAATCCATAAAAAAGTCTGAACAATTATTCTTACATTCTACATTCCTACATTTTGCATGGGACAAAATATAAAGTGAGCAAAGTACCCCCTCTTGTAAAATATAAGGATATTATAAGTTACCGAGGAGTTTCATGACCATATAAAAACACGAGGCCGAAGGTCATGGATGGTATCTTCTAATATCCTCATATTTTACAACTGGGGGTATTTATTATAATACACAAGTTTCAGTGAGTCACGTGACAGAAATGACATCAGAACACACCGTTTATAAGGATATAATTTACAAGATATTCATGGCTTTTGTGTAATATATATATATATATATATATATATATATATATATATATATATATATATATATATATATATATATATATATATATATATATAAAAACACGTTCTTGCTATATAGAAATATATATGGCACATACTTTAGCAACTACACATCACTTCCAGCAGATGTCACGGAGATGCTTTCAAATTCAGTTTCATACACCCATACATTTCTCCTTAATTAATACTATTTTCCTTAAAGGGGTGGTTCATCTTTAAGGTAACTTTTTTTATGCTATAGAATGACCAACTCTCAGCAACTTTTCAATTGGTTTTCATTAATTATTTTTTATAGTTTTTGAATTATTTACATTTTTCTTCTGAATCTTTGCAGCTTTCAAATGGGAGTCGCTGACCCCTTCTAAAAATGACAAATGTTCTGAAAGTCTACAAATGTATTGTTATTGCTACTTTTTATTACTCGTCTTTCTATTCATATTCCAGTCTCTTATTGAAATCAGTGCAGTTGTTAGGGCAATTTGGACCCTAGCTACCAGATTGCTTAAAATGCAAATTGAAGAGCTGGATGAATAAAAAGCTAAATAACTCAAAAACCACAAATAATAAAAAATGAAAACCAATTGCAAATTGTCTCAGAATATCAGCATACTACCGCATACTACAGCATAGTAAAAGTTATCTCAAAGGTGAACAACACCCTTTAATTCAGTTGTCCCTGACACGCACAAAAGAAATTCATGTTCCCCTTGGATTATAATACATACAGTATAGGTTTTTAAATGGTGTGCCAAAATGTTCAACAGAGCTGCACAAAAACAAACAGTATGACAGACAGAAACAAAACAATTACAAATGAATGGGGAGCAAAGGAGAGATTGGTTTTGATATGACAAGGGGATTTTAGTGACTCTTGCTTTCCTTTAAAGGGTTAGTTTACCTTTTACTTACCCTTTTAATTTGATATACACATTCATAGTAGAAGACAATTTTCAATTGTTTATTGTTGTTTATGGCTTTTGAATTATTTAGCTTTTTGTTCAGTAGTGTGAAATTTCAGCTGCTCAATACTTCTTGGTATAGGAACAGATACTCCAATGCAGAAACTATGCTGCAGCATTTATACTGTGCTGCAGCATTTATTCAACACCTGTGTTGAATAAATGCTGCAGCACAGTTTCTGCATTGGAGTATCTGTTCCTATACCAAGAAGTATTGAGACTATACACTTTAGTAAGGACATAAAGTTGGGGACAGGATACTAAAGTTTCTCTGGCGCAAGCT
Source organism: Xenopus petersii (assembly GCA_038501925.1). NCBI lineage: Eukaryota > Metazoa > Chordata > Amphibia > Anura > Pipidae > Xenopus > Xenopus petersii. The sequence continues at coordinate 110,329,849 of CM076682.1, read as the reverse complement.
GAGCCCTCATACTAAGTTAACATTGAAATTTCAGCTGCTATCTGGTCACTAGGGTCCAGCTCACCTTAGTAACCAGGGGTGGTTTGAATGAGAAATTGGAATTTGAATAGGAGATGGTGAGAATATAATGATAAATAAATAAAAATAACATTCACAATGAAATTGTAGCACTAGTTTTTTGGCTGCTGGGGTGACTGACCCCAAATGACACCTAGAAAGGTGTAGTAGAAGAAGACAAATAATTCAGAAATTATAAAAAAAATAAAAAAAATGACCAATTAAAATGTTGCTAATAATAGGGCATTCTATAACATACTAAAATTACTTTAAAGGTGAATTTCACCTTGTAGTTTAAGAATGCCTTGAGGGACAGGAAGAGTTGAAGTGGAGTACAGATGAGCACCAAAGTCTATCAGTCAACACAAGCCCCATAAGACGCTGCATGACAATGGTCCCCCAGGTTTGCTGCTCTGCTACGGAACTTAGTTAGGGGGTTTTATCTCATTGACCCTTTAAAGGGATAAAGCACAATTTTTTCTTCAGAAAAAAAAAACTTATTTTATTCTGGATTTATTAAACCCCAAGGATGTAAAAAGTCTGAATAAAAAAGTGATCCAACCCAGACCTACTGAGTTCATGTAGAAGTAAATAGGAGAAGTCCCAGAGATATCATGATCTGCGCTGGGTTTCGTGCAACAATCCAAAAGTTTTCAGCATCAAATCCAAAAAAAGTCACAGTATTTGGAATTTTTCGTGATTTTTTTCCCTGAACAAGAAATTTGCGGGAAAATGTATTGATAAATAAGGGGGAAAAACCTGTGTGGATTTGGTCAGAGTACCTTTCACAAAAAAATGAGAGATTTATATTATAGATAAATAACCCCCCTAATATAAAAAAAAACTGTTGTTGCAAATTTGCTGCCATGTTCATACAGTAATATTCACCATACAAAAACATTTCAATAGCCACTTCAACTTACGGTAGTTATAAAGTTAAATAGTGCATGGTATAGGGGAAAACAAATGCAGACTTTTTGGTACAGGTATCTCTCAGGCTATGAGCAAACACTGCCTTGAAAATTATTGCATGCATTGCATTGAAAGTACTATTACTGGGATTTTTGACAGGTCACACTCCCTTTGATCGCAGTTCATGTCCCGCTTGTGTGCTATGCCTTACCCACCGCTAGGTGCAAGGAGTTAGTAACACAAAGACGTTAGGATAACAAATCAGGAAGGAAAAGATGGGGTGGTCAAGGTAGAAGAAGGCATTTTTGTGCAGTTACACTGGATTCCCATTTGTAAACAATTTTTTTAGGAGGTGATCACCATTCTTTCAGATAAAAAGGTATTTTCAGGCACTTTGTTTTCAGTTAGAAAACAAATTTCCCTAGGGCAACACCCCCCCCCTTCCGTCATTGCTCTAAACTGTTACAGTTTGTTACAAATTGATACTGTACATTTCTTAGCAGGTCCATAGTCAGTCCCTACTGACCATACTCTTAACTTAAAGTCTTCATAGCATCTGATGTATGAAATGGTAACAGCTGCTCTGTAATAAATTTTAAACCTTAATAGAAGCAGTAAATGCATCAAATTTTAACTATTTAGAGTGTTAACAACAAACTTACTGATATGCCACTGCAAAACACATGGGAGAGGGGACAAAACCAAAATGTAAATGATAAAAATACATTTAAAATATAATTAAAAAATAGTATAGTCACATTTATTTTATTAGTATTCAATTTTAAAGCATGAAGATATTTTAGGGTAAAGTATTTGATAAACCCCATCCATGCCAACATTGTAGAGTATTCATTACGGGCATTAAATATTTTTATATAATTTTTTGGGTTCTATTTTATTCAAAGGAAAAATGTACATTGAACATTGATTATACACATGCAAAGGATTTTTCTCAAATGAAACATTTTCAGGTTACTTTAGAGACTAGCTATAAGCCTGGCACTCTATGAACAGGTTATGGTTTAGTTTGGTTTTGTAATAACAAAAACATCTCCATTTTAGTGGAAAAAAATTCTGTTAAAATGCTAATTAAAAAAATATGCCAACTATTGCAAATTTTTTTCTACATGTATTTGACTGGATTTACATACAAACTATTTCATAGTAACATGTACAGTAATTATATTTCCAAGCCATTAAACAAAAAACATCAAGAGCACAAAGTGCATATTTTGTTGAGTCGAAAGAAAAGGGTAGATACCCCCTTTAAAAACAAAAAGCCTCCACTATTAAAACAAATTAAAATACAAGTGAGTTTCTAAAGCAGATTACTTACAACCTGTGAGTTAATCAGCCTGGTAGAAATGTCTTTATTGCTGACAACACTGCACAAATAGCTGAGTAAATTGAGCTTCACTCTTGGCCCTGCCTTCTCTGCAGAGTCCATAAGAGAGCAGATTTGTGTAAGGAAGTTATCCCAGTCTTGGTCTTTAAGTAACACAAGTTTTTCAGCTGCAAAACAAAATATTCATATTCACATTAACCTTAAACAGGATACTGAAAAGTAGTGCAATGTTATATATTGACTGTGAAGTGTGAATGCAGAGATGCGGAACAAGCCATATCCATTAAAGTGCCACAAAATAGATTTGCAACAACCAGAGTATACAACTTCAGAGACATGAAAATAAAATGGTCTTGGTGCGTGCTCATTTTGCTTGGTGCAAAGGCCCAGGTCTCTAGATCAGTGATCCCAACCAGCGGCTCACAAGCAACAGGTGTTTACCAACCCCTTGACTTGCTCCCAGTGGTCTCAAAGCTGGTGCTTATTTTTCAATTACTGGCTTTGGTTGCATAAAACCAGATGTACAGAGTCTCTTGTAGGCTGCCAGTACTAGGGATGCACCGAATCCAGGATTCGGTTCGGGATTCGGCCTTTTTTTCCAGCAGGATTCGGATTCGGTTGAATCCTTCTGCCCAGACGAACCGAATCCGAATCCTAATTTGCATATGCAAATTAGGGGCGGGAGGGAAATTGCATGACTTTTTGTCAGAAAACAAGAAAGTAAAAAATGTTTTCCCCTTCCCACCCCTAATTTGCATATGCAAATTAGGGTTCGGATTCGGTTCGGTATGCGCCCAAATCTTTCACGAAGGATTCAGGGGTTCGGCGAATCCAAAAAAGTGGATTCGGTGCATCCCTAGCCAGTACACATAGGGGCTACCAAAAAAACAGCCTTTATTTGGCACCACCCAACTTTATACATGCTTGTGTTGTTTCCCAACATTTTTTACAATTGAATGTGGCTCAAGAGTAAAAAAAAGGTAAGGGACCCCTGTGTTTTATGGACACAGACAGCACTGGGATAAGGGACACTTCCTAGTCCAGCTAATTAAGTCAATAGGCCAGTGCTGGAGTTTTTGCCCTAGTTACCTCCATTTGGGTGACAACGTCAAATACTGTCTAGTGGGTTGCCCTGGTCCAACAGGAAGTGATAACGACTGCAGCTCCCACAAGCAACCCCTTGGACATACTGACTGGGTACAACGGATAGCAGGCTTTAAAACTTTCTAAATGTGCTGCACCCGAATGAACATAAATTATAGCATCATCCCTGTTTAGTCCAGTCAGTCGAGTTTGTTTAAACATTTTGAACAGCACTGTGTAAACAAGTACTACAGCTTTAGGGGGCAAATTCACTAAGATGCGAAGTTGCGCACAGGGGTAGCGTAAGGTTGCCAAGTTGCACTAGCGTTGATTCGCTATGTAAAGCGAAGTTACGCTAGCGAAGGCTAATTTGCATACGGCGCGAAATTCAAATTTCAATGGAGGAACACGAATCAGCACTACAAATGCCTAGAAAACCTTCAAATCAGCAAATAAAAATTTTATTTTGCCCTACACATGTGCCCACTGTCTAGGTAAGTTGCCATGAGTCAGGAAATGTTGGGGGGGAAGGAGGGGAGCCCCAAAAATATTTTCGATCTTTTTCAGTCTATCACCCATCATGTAGAAAACACGCCAGCGTTTTTTGGGACTTTTCAGCCTATCACCCATCATGTAGAAAACATGCCAGCGTTTTTTGGGACTGGAAAAAAATTAGCCTTTTTTTTTTTAAACAATCCCTATCTACTCTATTGCGCTTCGCCAGGTCTGAGGTGGCGAAGGAAGTCTAGCGTAAAAGGTAGCGTTCAGTACACTGCACAAGTTAGTGAATTTGCGTAGTTACGTCGCTAGCGAAAATTCGCCTGGCATAAGGATGCGAAGTAACACTAGCGAAACTACGCAAGCGTTCGTTAGTGAATTTGCGCAGTAACGAAAATGCCAAACGCTAGTGAATTAACGCTAGCGTTCGGCGCTTAGTGAATTTGCCCCTAAGTCTTTTGCCTAACAAAACACTGACCTTGATTTTAAAGCAACTATCTGATGAACAACCTGGCTGCATTTCATTTTCACACAAAACAAGAAAATAAGATATTTCAGTCTAGGATCAGAGGTGTGGTAGGTACTATCCTGATGCCCATGACTAATTCTTATTAACTAAATCTAATACAACATCACAGTATACTTATGACTACTAGTGTAAAATGTGTAAAAAGACATTATGTATAAAAATGCTGATTTAGGTATAGGCAGAGTTTACCTGAAAGTGCAGGCAAGCCTAGGGTTTTTATATCAAATCGCAATGGTAAAGGTTTCATAATCTGAAAAGAAAACCATTCCAACTCAATTAACAGATTAAAATCAATCAGAATTCACATTGTTTAATAGCAACCTGCAAATGGAAATATAGTAATTATATAAAAATGCGGTTTCAAAACATAATTCTATTCTGATGTTTATTTCTTTTCTTTATGTTGGGGTGAGTTTACTACTGGTACTGCAGTTTCCTTCCAGACTATGGGAACATACAGGTAGGTTAAAGATTATTGATGGAACTGACCCTGAATTCTGTGTGTATATGGCAAATCAGTGAAATCCAATGAAGCAGAAACTGATCATTTTTGCAAAGTGAACATGCAGGCAGTATACACATAATCTTAATTAAGCTTGTTAATTTCGGTCTTTTAATGGGATGTTCATTTCTAGAGTTCAACACATTCTGCATGTACAACATGAGGAAAACTTAATAAACTCTGTAAATAAGATAAGACATCATGGAAAACTTGACACAGTGCAATTTGATGGTATGGAATATATTCTAAAAATCTGCATATTGCCCCTTTATGGGAAATGTAAAATATATATGTCATGTTTTTCTTGTACCTTTGGGTTATCTATAACAGGAGTCACAATGAGATCAGCATCAATAAATAGAAGGTCTTTTAATTTACTCTGTAGGTCTTGTGGAGAAGAACAAACCTCTTCACTCTGAAATTAAAAAAAATTTGCTTAAGTAGCACATGTAAAAGAATTTTCACTATACATCCTGTGTACATAAAAGTATAGTGTTTACACAAAACTGTTTAAACATTTTCTTTAAATAATTATAAACTGACACATAAATCATTTATGCTGTTTCCACTATTCTGTTATGACTACTCAGCATAACTTGTAGTAGTGATAGTGATTTTAGGGAAAGGCCAGTAGAAGCTAACCTTGGATTAATCATTTTTGAGATTCAGAATCAAACAGGACCACAAATGTGGATTATTAAATATCAAGGAAAAGCAAAAAATTACATTTAGAGGTGTACATTATTGAGACATAGTTGCAGCCACAGAAGGCAGAAACAACAAGGTTGAAATAATTTGGACACGGGTTTATACAGTTATGCAAGACAATGTGGCAAATTAGCAGTGTGGTGTCACTATACTAATAGCAAAGAAAGCTACTACACTTTAATGCTGTAATGTGTAAACATGCAAATCTAAAGATAGTATTAACAATTATGGTTCAGGTATACGTAAACAAGTAAACTAATTATCAAACATATATGTAGTTTACTGCATATACGCATGCTTGTTACAGTAAATACAAAAGTGCTCCTACCTTGACCATTTCTGTATTGTACTGCACATTAATAACATCTGTTGGATTTTTCTCCATTGCAGAGGTGATTCCGGGCCTTAGGGTACTACAGGAGCTACAGTATAAGAAAATGTTATTATCATATTCACATAGCAATTGCAATTAATCTTTCATGCTTGATAACTTTTAAGGATCAGTAACACCCAAAAATGTTTTAAAGTAATTAACATATAATATAATGTTAGCATGCACTGGGAAAAGCTGTGTTTACACAGTAATGTGTCCTGATTTTGGAAATGTGGTAAATGTCACTGTTTGATTTATATTTTAATAATTTTACTTGTTTTCTTTGAATCTTTTATTTTTAAATATGTGACGGTAACCATTTCAACACAAGTGGAAACTGTATAACAGAAAACCGTGACAACTTTTGAATGTTTTAATAAAAACAACATTTTACAAAAAAAATAAAAAGCTGTAGGTTTGCTTCAGAAAGACTACTATAGTTTATATAAATAAGCTGCTGTGTAGCCAGGAGGGCAGCCATTCAAGCAGGAAAAAAGGAGAAAATGCACAGGTTACAAAGAACATAACAGATAAGCCCTGTCCAATAGAGATACAGGATCAAATCTGTGAAGTCGCTCATGGTTCAGCTCAAACAAACTGTCAGTGGCAAATAAGGGATACAGTACCTAAATGTTTTGCAGATGTCTTGTGGATAATAAACTAAACTGTAGCTAGCAATGCCAGATAGCAGCATGAAGGCCCATCAAGGTATTGTCCTGTACTAAAAGCATATTGATTCACTAGAGGAAAGGGTCATACTCCCTCATTTCAAAGCAAATACCCATCTAGAATACGTGGTGCAGTTTTGGTCTCTTAACCTTAGAAAGGATATTAATGATATAGAGAACTTCCAAGGAAGAGCAACCAATAATAAAGGGTATGGAAGTTATAAGAAAATATTTGCTAAGTTGGGGTTGTCTAAGCTGGAGCAGAGATGCTTAAGGGGGATATGATTACATCACATAAATAGACAAGGAAACCACATAGACTCTGAATCTTTATTCACCACTAGATTCTTCTACAGAACACAAGAGACTGAGAAGTTTAGATAGGACCCCCTAGATTTCTCCAGTACTCTGTCCACAGCATACTAAAAGTTTTATTCAAGGTGATCATTCAATTTAAGCTCCTTATAATACAGTTTTCATATAACTCCTTTATATGATTGATTTTTTCATGCATTACCTCAGAAGAAAGATACTCTCATTTGATTCCTCATTCATTGCACTTTTAGGCCTTAAATCTGCTGGATTTTCTATAATGGAAGCAAGCAAAAAGAAATGTGTGATCAAAAGCAAAAATGAGATAGTTCAGTAGGTTTACAAATAAAAAATAATGTGATCCATTCAATGAAAATTCCCTTTTTACATTTTTTAGGGACCAAATATTTGCTGGACACAGAAGACAGACAGTGATTTACAAAAAACTGCTGATCAAGCAAACAGTTGATTTAATAGTATGATTCTAACAACTAAACAGCACATGTAGCTTCTCACCAATTTTAAATGATTTCTGAAAACTGCTAGATGTCCTTTCTGAAGATGTGCTGTTCTCGGACACTTCCATTGAATCACTTTTCAAAAGAGATTCATTCTTAACCCTGGCAAAGAACAAAGTCCACATAATAGGATTATAATTAAATAATTTACGGCCTTGTTGAAGAAGTGTTATCTTATTTAATGTACCATTACAATGTTTATTACTTTATACTGAAGAACAAAAGAACAAGTAAAACAATGAAAAAGCAGGGACCTTACCTTTGACTGGAGACATTTGGGAAAGCTATGTCAATATCAGTGAATGCATCTCTCCAAAATGGATGCCGCAGTAATTCAGACCAAGTAATTCTGTGGGAGAATATTTATCATTAATAATAATAATAATAATCTCAAGCAAATAAAATAGTTGCTTCTACCATACGCTTTTTGCTTATTAAAAAGTGCAAATATATATATATATATATATATATATATATATATATATATATATATACACATATACACATACATACATACATACATACATACATACATATACACACACACACATATACATACATACACACACTATGTGGGCAAAACCTGCACCACATTAAAGGAAAGGATTTGGAATCACCACTCATCATTCATCAGCACTGAAAGAAGGTAAAACCCTACAACCAGTGGCCAAGTATTTTCTACTGAAAGGACATACATTGCCTACATTTAGATGTATGGCAATTGACCATCAACCCCCTCTGGCAAGAGGGGGGCAATAGGGATCAAGCACTCCTAAGAAGAGAATCCAGATGGATCCATAGACTGGACACTGGGACCCCCCCGTGGACTGAATAAAACTTTGCCATTGGGCTGCTTTATTTAATAGTCGTTATTGATTGATTATGGCATTTTGCTCTTGGATGTATATAACCTTTATTGTGACAATGTGGTACTTTATTGCTGTTTACATACCTGCAAGTGTGTCTGCTGGATACAATATGTGACATATGTTATGTAGATACATTGTTTTTAACTGTACTTCTCTTCCAGACCACTGACTCTACATACACACAGGGCAGCATGAGTACCCTTTCAGCACTATAGCAAATCTCTAACACGATATACCCTGTTAATATTGGGCTTTTTTGTCATATAGCTCCGCCCCTGTCCTGCTATGTGGATTGGGACATGAGGTGGTACGGTTGTTAACTAACAAAAAATGGGCGGATACCGCTCCACAGTGATCAAGGGACACTAAGTGGTGAAGTGTGCCGGCCAGCGGTTTGACCGCAGACCGACCACGATACTACGTTGTCCTGCACTCTAAGTTGTGACTCGCCACAGGCGCTGCTATGTGCTCAGTGCTTGGTTACAGGTAGGCGTGCCCATGACGCATTATGCTGACTGTCCCACTGCTGTCCGTGGCTCTATGGACATTACTCCATCGCTACAGGACCCTGGACGAAGCACAGTATACGCCCACTTCTCGTATCATGTTTTAAATAAGTGGTTTTGCTAGCTGCAAGCATGGCAGATAGGGGTGTTCGAGAGTAGGTCTGATGTCTCCTGCATTTAATATTTTACATGCCTTTTCATGGATCTCACTATGTATATTGGTTGGTAGGCAACAGTGTTTAGCACCAAATTGACGCTTTAAAACGTCTCCCTGTACACTCTACCGGTTCTTCCCTGATGAAAGTTCCATTAAGTAACTGAAACGTCGGATATAATAAACCTACCTCTGCTTGACTGATATCTACGTTGTAAATTCCTTTGAGTGCTGTAATACTGCATATATATATATATATATATATATATATATATATATATATATATATATATATATATATATTTTATTTTTTTTTGTTTTTCATCACAAAAGATGAACCACAAGGTGAACCACCACAAATAATGGTTAGCGCATAATTGTCACCAAAAAAATCAGTTAACCCTTGTTGCAAACATCATTTAACTAAATTAGACACTCTTACGCCAGGCTTTAATACCATCAACAACTTCACATACCGTTTTTGGGGATCCTTCTGAAGCAGGCTATTGAGTAATGCAAGGAAGTCTGTTGATGGCTTGGAGCCTGCTGGCCCTATAATTATAGCACAGAAGGTTAATGACAAATGTACCTTATCTAAATTAGACAAAATGTAAAATAATACAATCAACAAAGATCTTTCCTTACAGCACTGTAAAAATATTTCTGTATACTTATTTTGTAGTAATGGCATTGTTGATATACATGTATATGGTTGTAACATAAAGTTTCCCAAGAAGCTTAGGCTATGAAAGACATCACATCATGAAAGACAATATGCTCTAATACATCATTCATTCATACAAAATATGGAAACCTCAAAAATACTGCAAGTAATTATAAAAGAAAAAAAAAATTATTAGGACATGTTAAAAAGGTCACACACATTTCATACCAATGAGTGAGTCCTCCATCATATACGGAACGCGTTAGGACTAATGTCCTAATATATCTTTTTTAATAGAGAATAGCCTGATTAAATATGTTAAACTGATGTGGCTTATATCAATCACAATTCATAGACTTTCATATAATAAAACAACCATAGATACTTTCTAACTTTCTGTGTATTTAGCCTACCTTGGGGAAGGTGGAAATCTTCACTTGTGATCTTCTCCAGTAATTCAGAAAAGCTTTCTGAGAAGAATGGAGGTCGACCTGTAAACACAGATTTTTCTTGAAAGTCTTTTTACAAAACACATGCATATAAGCTGATATTCTACAGTCTACAGTTATCAATGGAGAGAAAAAGTATCACTCATACTTTGTAACTGTACTAGATTTTCACAATAGGCACAGACTAGGAGAAAACTTGAGCCTTCAGATATAGCACAGACAACGGAGTTGCAACATAATCTTAACTGTCACCCTGGTAATAATAAATAACAAATCTGAAGAGTTAAAGGCTTCCTTCACTAAAAACAGTTTTTGCATGAAAGAAGCAACATTCCAATATACAATCATTAAAAAAAAGTTTAAATTATTTATCCTCCTCTCATCCAAAAGGGCACAGGTCCCTCCCCTGTTGAAGTCATTAGCATGGCTTCCTATAAAACAAAGAATAACTCCTCCTCATAACCTTCAAAGCCCTTCATTCCTCTGTACCTAACTACATCTCATCTCTTGTTTCTCTATATGTTCTTGGCCGAAAACTCTGCTCCTCTCAGAGCAACCGCTTGGTTGCACCCCCCACTACTAATTCGTATCAAACCCTTCTTTCTTGCGACTCCTTATATTTGGAATGCCATTCCTGAATCTCTGCGGAGACAATCTTTCTTCAGTGTTTTTAAAACTAAACTCAAAGACTACCTCTGGGAGCACCTGGATAACACCTGAACTGGGAACTGACACTTATATATCATTGTAACAAACTGTAACCTACAGCACCTTAATACCCCTCCGAATTGTGTCTGTATGTTACCCTCCCATGTAGACTGTAAGCCCAACGGGGTAGGGTCTTCTAGCCTTTTGTTTTTTTAACACGGAGCACTTAATCTGTATTGTAATTATATTTATGTGAATTGTATTTCTAATAATGCACCAATTGTAACTTTTTACTTCAATGACCCCTTGTTTGTCACTAATTTATTGTTTTGCTGTACAGTTCTTTGCCCTCAAGGAGCGCTATACAAATAAAAATATACATACATACATGATTTTAACAATTTAACAACAGTTAGTTGTCCACTAGATTCTTTAATTAACTGGCATGCAACATTGTGGCTCATTTATCAACACTGGGCAAATTTGCCCATGGGCTGTTAACTATAGTAACCAATCAGTGATTAGCTTTTTAAAGTCAGCTGGAAGAAGAACAATGAATGCAGCAATCTGATTGGTTGCCATGGGTTACAGCCCATGGGCAAATGTGCCCAGTGTTGATAAATGACCCCCACTGTTTGAGGAATCAGAGCCAGAAGTGCAGAGAATAAAAAGGCAACAGGTACTACTTTAAATAGCAAATACTTCCAAAAATTTAAACTTTTAATTAATGTATATTGGAAATTTCCTCATAATTACAATTTTTTTTCACTGTGTTTTTGGTGGAGTAGCTCTTTAAAGATTTAGGGGTAAATTCACTAAAGTGCAAAGCGGCTAACGCTAGCGCAAATTCTACGAAACCCTACATTTCGTAACATATGGCACCTAAACTATACGGTGGGCACATGTATAGGACAAAATAACAACTCTATTTTATTTTATTAAGTTTTCCCAGGCTTGTGTAGTGTAATGTATTTTGCTGCTACATATACGTCCATTGTACTTTAACTTGGCGCATATGCAAATTAGGCATCGATAAGTAACTTAGTTTTGCTTGATGAATTAACGATAGCACAACTTCGCTACCTTTCACCTCCCTGAGTGCAACTTCGGATTTTAGTGAATTAGCGGCGCCCTGGCGAAGTGAGGCGAAGCCTGCGCTAGCTCAACTCCCCAGGTTAGTGAGTTTGCCTCTAAAGCTTTATTGAAAGATACCAATAGCGTGCTAATACTATGTTCCTGTGGCTGGACCACCCCATCAAACCAAATGTCTTTTGCAGGTGCATCGCTACAAACTACTCAGGAAACGCTCTTCATTTATTGGTTAAAATCTAAAAGTATTTTTTTTAGTACAACCAAAAAATTTAAAAAGAGAGCAGGGATAGAATTAAACAAACACAATGTAAAAATACACTAACCTGAAAACATTTCGTACAAAATACAGCCCAAGGACCAGATATCACTAGCAATAGAAAGATCTGCTCCTTTTATCACTTCTGGTGCAGCATAAACAGGAGAACCTGCAAAAAAATGTTAATAAATTAATATGGCCTTTAAAAACATGCTAGATGTTCTCATGGAAGTAATACATTTCAATTAAGGCACTAAACAAGTTTAAAATAAATGGCATCAAAACTTTAACCTTTTTTCATGACAACCTGAATTTTCATCTTCTGTGTAATTTTACTTCTGATATAGGACTCTAAATAAAGACATTACAGAAATATGAAAATTGCTTTTTCATATTTTTCATTAAACATTCTATATGCATAAAAATTCAATTGATTTGGAATATTCTGTCTTGTCGAAGTACAGGTATGCTTTAACATTTGAAAGGCACCAAATATGCAAAGGTTTATGCATATATGTTAAAACATTGGCCCCAGTATTTATGAAAACAAACACATTTTGATGAATTAGATAAATATTTATACTTTAAAGCATTTTATTGTGGAAATAGAAGATACCTCTTAAACTGTATACTTTAACATTTACATTCTGTTACTTTACCAGTGCTTAAAATATAGACACGTAGTTAGCTATTCATCTTTTTTTTCTTTTATAAAAAATATAAAATCACAGGAGACAGGTGACATGCTTCAGTCTACTACAACACCTTTTCTTCTGTTTCTTTGTTTCTTGCGAGGTGTAGATTCTCCATGCTCTGCGGTGTTCTCTTCTAACCCAATCATAGCGAAGAATTCTTCAAGATTTTCCCCATCAGCTTTCGACAAACTGAAGTTTGTTAATTTTAAGGTACCAGGCCCATCAAGAAGAATCTTTATGGAATTACATAAAAAATAAAAATGTTAACGTTTTTAAAAAGTAGGTGAGGCATTGATTATCAGAATCAATTAAAGTGCTTTTAAGTTCTAAATGATCAGTAACCACTTGTGTTATATTTCAATTCAATAATATTGGTAATACAAAGTCGCCAGCAAAAAAAATGTTTTGCTTAATATATTTTTTCTTTATAAACTATTAAAAAATTATATGCAAATGTAAAGCTTTTGAACAGTCTTATTACAGACATTCTTCATGTTTGAAAAAAACTATGATTGTGAATTTTGCACGGATTATACATACGGTATATACATATGTATTTATTTTGCAACTGGATGGTACCCAAACCACACCTTATAACCTCAATAAAAATGTAAAAAATTGTTTCAGCCACTAGGTGGGACATGCAGCACATGCCAACAGCTGAAAAATGTCAAAAATCAATGTAAAATACCCATGCTGCAAAGTCTTAAGACATTATGAAAAACAGCCCTCTTAGTATTCTACAATACTTTAAAGCAAAGTGCCTCCATAGGTTTCTTAGGTTTGAATCAGACCTAAGCAGTAGCTACTAATGTCCTGGTGGGATACAGCCCTATGATGAGCACATTTTCCCTTCAGGTTATATTTATGCTGAACGTAGTGCCCATTTAAAACCAAAGGTGGCCATACACGGGCCGATAAAAGCTGCCGACAGACCGTGTCGGCAGCTTATTGGCCCGTGTATGGGACCCCCCGACGGGCTTCACCGATCGAGATCTGCCCGAAAGTCGGCCAGATCTCGATCGGATGGGACAGAAAATCCCGTCGGATCACGGGCGCATCTATTCGTTGATGCAGTCCCGCGATCCGACCGCCCGTTAAGGCCTCGTTAGGATCCGATCGTTGGGCCCTAGGGCCCACGATCGAATCGGCCCGATATTGCCCACCTCAAGGTGGGCATATCGGAGGGAGATCCGATCGTTTGGCGACATTGCCAAACGAGCGGATCTCTCAGTGTATGGCCACCTTTAGTTTTTGCCTTTCTAGCAATATCAGCTGTAGATTTCATGTAAATTCCCATTTTGGGACAACTCCAACGCCAATACATTCTCCTTACAAACAGGAAGCAGCTGCTATAAAATAAGGATGTTTTGAACAACATGAAACGCCATGAAAGCACCACGGCAGTGAAAACAATAGTCTCAGAGCCCCTGTGTTTGATGCAGTGGACACTTAGTTATTTTTCATAATTCTATAAACATGTACAATATATATTGAAGATAAAAGAATAGGAGAGAGAAATACATTTTTGCTTATAATAAATGTGAAAATTGATTTTAAATACAAGATATTTTTTCACAAGTAAAATAGAACATATTTGCATTTCTACAGTGAATCAGAAATATCAGGGTAAGGTGTGTTTTCCACAGACTACAGTAACATTATCACCATTCCCTAGTGGCCACATTAAATTTTATATTTTGGAATGTGCATAGGCATTCTCCATAATCATATGGCAACTATGGTGATGTATCTATTTAGAAAATTATAAAACATGTGCTTTACCTTTCGAGGGGTAAGATCACAAAAAAGAATGCCAAGCTTGTGTATGTAGTGCAGTCCAGAAACTATACCAATAGCAAATTCTCTCACGGTTTCTTCTGGCAGGTGGTCATCTTGAGCAATAACTGTTTCTAGTGAACCTCCTACAAAAGAATTTATTTCAAACTCATTTCCAAAGCAGAATAGAGAAAATTTTACATTTGAGGTTTTCACACTACTTTATTCTTTTGTATTGTATCATTACAAAAGTCTTGGGCGCAAATTCACTAAGATGCGAAGCGCCGAACGCTAGCGTCAATTCGCTAGCGTTTGGCATTTTCGGTACTTCGCAAATTCACTAACGAACGCTGGCATAAATTCGCTAGTTTTACTTCGCACCCTTACGCCAGGCGAATTTTCGCTAGCGACGTAACTACGCAAATTCACTAACTTGTGCAGTGTACTGAACGCTACCTTTTACGCTAGACTTCCTTCGCCACCTCAGACCTGGCGAAGTGCAATAGAGTAGATAGGGATTGTTTCAAAAAAAAGTCAAAAATTTTTCTAAGTCCCAAAAAACGCTGGCGTGTTTTCTACATGATGGGTGATAGGCTGATACAGATCGAAAACATTTTTGGGGCTCCCCTCCTTCCCCCCTACATTTCTTGACTCATGGCAACTTACCTAGACACTGGGCACATGTGTAGGGCAAAATAAAATTTTTATTTGCTGATTTGAAGGTTTTCTAGGCATTTGAAGTGGTGATACGTGTTCCTCCATTGAAATTTGAATTTCGCGCCATATGCAAATGAACCATCGCTAGCGAAACTTCGCTTCGCTTGGCGAATTAACGCTAGCGCAACTTTGAATACTTACGCTACCCCTGTGCGCAACTTCGGATTTTAGTGAATTTGCGGAGCACTGGCGAAAATACGCCTGGCGAAGTGTGGCGAAGTTGCGCCTGGCGCAACTTCGCATCTTAGTGAATTTGGGCCTTGGTCTCGGATTCATTCTACTGGAGCCAAAATTCTCCTCCACTCATTCAAAAGGGTACAGACCCCTGCCTCCTTATCACGGCTTCTGATTAAACAAAGAATAACTTACAAACTCCTCCTCATAACCTTCAAAGGCTTTCATTCCTCTGCACCTTACTTCTTCTCTTCTTTTGAGTCTTCATACATTTCTGGACAACTCCACCACTCCACTCAGAGAAACTGCCTAGTCACCCCCACCACTACTACTGCTGTTTCCCACATTAAAACTTTCTGTCTTGCTGCTCCTTATATTTGGAATGTCACCCCTGAATTCCTCTGCATAGAATCAGTATTTTCACAACTGAACTCAAAGACTACCTTTTGGAATACTCACATTAACATCTGAACTGGAACTACAGTATATTGCAGTGTCAACAACTGCAACATTCAGCAGTTCATATGCTCCTACATGTGTCTGTAAGTTACCCTTCCATTTAGATTGTAAGCTCTATGGGTCAGGGACATCCATCCTTGATTACTTGGTATTTATCTGTATTTATTATTGTGCTTTGTATTTATTTGTAACTATTACTATAGGACCTCCTTTTTGTTCTAATAGTTTATTATAGTTTATCTCACAGTACATTTTTTGGGAGAGGACAGTGTACACGAGTTTGGCAGCGATCCATGCATACTACATGACCACATATTACAATCAACATCATCCTACAACTAATTTTCCAAGGCAGGTGTCAAGGCGTCAATTTAGACCCCTCCCTTACTTTCTCAGCCACATCTTTCTCAGGAAACTTGGAAAAAAAAATTTCTGCCTCAGTCCCTTTACTTTAAAAATGGTCAAGTGGCAAATTAATTACAAAATTCTTATTGTGTCCGTCAGACTCGTATTCCTCTGCTACAGAGGCAAAAGACAGGATCAGACAACTCCAAGAATCTAAGATGGATTAATGCACCATAGGACTTCAGCAGTAGAAGACACCTATGAATAGGAGAGGGTCTGAATAGAAAGAGGAGTGATAGAAAGTAGCATTAACAATATATCTGTAGTTTTACATAACATTTGTTTTTAGATGGGGTCAGTGACCCCCACTTGAAACTGGAAAGAATCAGAAGAAGAAGGCAAATCATTAAAAATAGAGAAATTTAATTACTTACCGTAATTTCTATTTCCAAGTCACCTACCATGGCAGCACTCACCAACATGAGTATTCCCCGCCCCTCAGGTCACTGGACAGGAAAGGGTTAACTCCCAACCCTATAACATCCGCTCTGCACCGCCCCCACCTTGTCTATGTTTCTTAGCTTCAGAAGGGAGGGAAGTTGGTGAGTGCTGCCATGGTAGGTGACTTGGAAATAGAAATTACGGTAAGTAATTAAATTTCTCTATTTCCCAAGCCACCCATGGCAGCATATCACCAACATGAGAATTTCCAAAGCCAAAAAGAAGGGAGGGACAACAACTGATGCTTAACATTTATTATGAATGCAATACAGCTTGCAAAACTTTTCTCCCAAATTTAGCCTCTTGGGAAAGAAAAACATTTAACTTATAATGCTTTATAAATGTATGCAAGGAGGACCATCTTGCAGCCTTGCAGATTACGTCTGGCGGCGCTCTGGCTTCCGCCGCCCAGGAAGCAGCCAATGCTCGAGTAGAATGAGCCTTCAAGTCTCTAGGTACCTCTCTGCCTGTTTTGTGATAGGCGAACACTATGCATTCAACGATCCATCGACTGATAGTTGCTTTAGACGGGGCACAACCTCTTCTAGGACCCCTCGGAATGACAAACAAACAGTCTTTCTGACTTCCTCCACGCCTGTGTACGGGTCAGATAATGAGATATTATTCGAACTAGGTCCAACGTATGCCACTGTTGTTCACGCACTGTTTTGGGATCTGGACAAAAGGAGGGTAAAGTTATCTCCAAATTCATATGAAATTGTGATACAACCTTCGGAAGAAATTCAAATGCTGGTCTCAAGACCACTATCAGGGAACACCACCGTATCAGGTTCCTTCGCTGAAAGAGAATGAATTTCCCCTACTCTGCAGGCTGAAGTGATCGCCACCAGAAATAAAGCTTTCAGAGTAACATGCCAATCTGAAGCCTTTTCCAATGGTTCAAAAGGAGCTGCCATCAAAACCTTTAGGACTAAAGGCAAATCCCATGGAGGTATCCCTAGTCGTCTTACTGGACACACTCTTTTAAGTGCGTTAAACAGGCGAATGACCAACGGATCCTCAGCCCATGGTTTTTCAGTTAATGCCGACAGTGCCGAAACTTGTCCTCTAAGGGCTATTCCACACGGGGAGATAGCGACGCGTTTGCGGTCGCGGCGACAAAGCGCCGCGACAGTCGCCGCGACCGGCGCAGGCGACAGTTTTGTATGGGCACCTATGTAAAAACGCCTGGCGAGGCATTTTCAGGCGACTGTTGAAAAGCGCATCGCCTCGTGTGGTTAGCACAGGCGTTTTTACATAGGCGCCCATACAAAACTGTCGCCTGCGCCGGTCGCGGCGACTGTCGCGGCGCTTTGTCGCCGCGACCGCAAACGCGTCGCTATCTCCCCGTGTGGACTAGCCCTTAAAGTGCTGACACTAAGCCTTCTCTGGTACCCAGCAAAGAGAAACTGCACCAATTCTGACGCCCCAGGACATCTGGGATCAAATCCTTTATCTTCCGCAAATTTGACAAAGCAAGACCAGACACGATAGTATTGACTTGACGTAGAGTGCTTTCTAGATTTCAACAGCAAATCTATCAGATCTTTGTTGAGGCCCAAACCGGATAACCTCTGCCTTTCAACTTCCACGCCCTCAGAGACAGGTGGAACACCTCCTGAAATGGAACTGGGCCCTGACTCAGCAGATCTCTCATAACTGGAAGTTTCATTGGAGGCTCCACTGACATCTGTCTTAGAAGTGGAAACCAGGGACGCCTGGGCCAGAATGGGACTATAGCAATCACCTGTGTCTCCTCTTGGTCTATTTTCTTCAATACCCTCCAAATTAATGGAAAGGGTGGAAAGACATACCCGAACATCCCTCTCCAGTTCTGATCTAGGGCATCTACCCCACTGGACATTCGGGACGGGTACCTTGAAAAGAACCTCTTGCACTTGTGGTTGTGATCCGAGGCCATGAGGTCTATCTCTGGATTGCCAAATTTCTTGGTAATGGTCTGGAACACAGCGGGATTCAGGGACCACTCTCCTGGCTCCAAGGAATTTCTGCTTAGGAAATCCGCCTGCACATTCATTTTGCCTGGTACAAAAAAGGCTACTAAACCTCTTAGGTTTGATTCTGCCCATGACATGATAGTTGACAGCTCTTGTATCAACCGCGCACTCTTGGTGCCTCCTTGTCTGTGTACATATGCCACCGCCGTGGCATTGTCTGAATGGATTTTCACCCACCTGTGTGTTATCCTCTCCGAGAAGGCCAATAGAGCCATCCTTATTGCCCTCAACTCCAATACATTGGAAGGAAGATGAGAGACTTCCCACTGCCCTTGAGCTGACAGATCGTCTAACATGGCTCCCCAGCCTGTTTGAGAGGCGTCTGTTGTAATCGTGACGTAGTCTGGTTCTGTCAACGGCATTCCTCTGGTTAGATTTCTCGGGATCAACCACCAGTCTAGGCTCGCCATCACCTGACTTGGAATATGAATATGAATATCTCTTCAGATTTATGGGATTGGTCGACCCTGAACCCAGAAAAAATATTTGAAGGGGTCTCATGTGCCATCTTGCCCAACGTACCATCTGAATGGTGGAGGAAAATAGGCCCAGAATTGACATGCAATCCTTGACTGACACTCTGGTGAGCTGTTGAAAGGATCTCACTCGGTCCATGATGTATGAGACCTTCTGTTCTGGAAGAGACACTGTCCCTTGAAGAGTGTCCAAGCTGGCTCCTAAGAAAATTATCTTCTGAGTTGGCACCAGATGACTCTTCTGCCAGTTTATCACCCAGCCGAAAAGTTGCAGAATTCCAATCGCTTTGTCTCTGTTTTTTACAGCCTCTTCTTCTGAGTTGGACACCAGAAGTATATCGTCCAGATAATGGAAGGCTGGGACCCCCTTCACTCTCAGGAAAGCTATTACTGTTACTAAGACCTTTGAAAAAGTCCTTGGAGACGTGGACAGGCCAAATGGAAGGCAAGTGAACTGCACGTGTTGTTCCTGAAACACAAACCGCAGGTATTTTCTGTGTGGACCGTACACTGGAACATGGAAGTACGCGTCTTTGAGATCCAGATTTACCAACCATGCTCGAGGCGGAATTGCTGCAATTATGGATGTCAGGGACTCCATCTTGAATTTTCTGCAACGTATAAATTGATTTAGTGGACGAAGATCCTGAACCGGTCTGAAGGCCCCTGAGGATTTTTTTACTAGAAAGAGTTTGGAGTAAAACCCTCTCCTTTGTTGCTCCCGGGGTACTGGTTCTACAGCACCGGTTTCTAGCAACTGATCCATATATTCTTGGACTATTTCCTTTGCACCTTGAACCTTCGGCACCAAAGAAACTCGATACACATCGTATCTTGGGATCCTGGAGAATTCGAGATGGTAACCTTCCCTTATAATCTCTAAAACCCAACGATCCCGAATATTCTCGGCCCAAACCTCCTTGAAGAGTGCTAGACGCGCTCCTACTGCACAGGTTCGAGCCGGCCTGATCTCATTGTGTTCTGTGTGAGGAGGAGCCGAACCCAGTTGCCTTTTTTGCCGGTTGTCGTGGCTCCCCTCTAGCAGATCTCCATGGAGACTGTCTGCCTTGAGACCTCCCAGGTCTGTACTGCCTTGAGTTACGAAAATTCCTATTCTTAGGTGATTCAGCTCTTGGCCCATGACGTCTGAATTTCCTCTCCTGTGGAAGAAAAACACTTTTTCCACCAGACACCTTTTTAATAATTGAATCCAGACTTTCACCAAACAATCTGTCTCCTTCAAAAGGCAACTGACACAAATTGGCTTTAGAGGCAGTGTCTGCTGACCAGGACTTCAGCCATAGTGCTCTCCTTGATGCTACTGAAAGAGCCATTGACCTCGCTGCCAACCTGACTAAATCGATGGAAGCTTCTGCCATGAAATCAGTAGCTATTTTTAGATCAGACAACATCTCTCGCAAGACTGATCTTTTGACATTTGAAGAAATGGCATCTTCTAGATTGTTTACCCAGATCTTCATCGCCCTAGAGGTTGAAGTTAGTGCAACTGCAGGCCTGCAAGATGCCCCGGCAGAGACAAACGCTTTCTTCAGATCCAATTCCATCCGCTTTTCCATCGGATCTCTAAACGCACCCGCATCGTCAACCGGAAGGGTAGTTTTCCGAGCCAATCGAACCACTGCCGCATCAACTTTAGGTGGATTATCCCACAACTTTGCATTAGGCTCATCCACAGGGTATTTCTTTGCAAATTTACCTTGAATAACTACCCTCTTTTCCGTCCTCTTCCACTCTGAGCTAATTAGCTCCTTAATTGAGCCATGAACCGGAAAGGTAGAGGAACGCTTTTTCATAGACGGAAACAACTTGTCTGCAGAAGAACTCTTTGGTGTCTCTTCAGTTAAGCTTAATGACTTCCTAACTGCCTTCACCAGACCCTCTACTGTCGAGGCATCAAAGGCAGACTCCTCCTCAGAGAAAATTTCACCTTCTTCTGATAAATCCGACTGATCATCCGCCGGATCATAATATTCATCTTCTGAAATGTCCGAAAGGGACTCATACAGCATTTCCCGAGACCTCTTAGGCCTCCTGCTTGAAGAGGATGCTTCCTGCACCCCCTGCACCACTGCTTGCTTAATTAGGGACACTAAGGCATCCAATTGGGGTGCTGTAGAAGTTTGAGGCTCAGTCGTTAAGGGTTGTTCTGCCACCGACTGCTTTCTTGCTTGTTGACTTTCCACCTTCTGTGCTTCAGTAGAGGCAGAGAGGCTAAATAGGAAAGAAACAAGCACCATTAGCCTCTACTCTCTCCCCAACAATAACTCCGTTATCATTCGCTTACCTAGAAACTTTTGGCTGCACTCCTCTCCCAGAGCCAGACTGATCCATCTTGTCTGTAACCTATGAGACAGGCAATAGTAAGCACCTTTGCGTCCAAAAATTGAGAATTTATGTTCCTCCATGCTCACCAACACACCACGCTTCACTTCCAATTCCGTCGCGCGTCATGACGTCAGACGCCGGCGCACGCGTCCGTCGCTCCAGAAATAACGCGCGACCGGAAATGACGCGCGACCAAAATGACGCGCGACCGGAAATGACGCGTACATCCGGCCGGTGGAACGCAAGAATGCCTGGCTCTGGGAGGAAAATGACGTACTTCCTGCGTCTGTTAGAAGCGGTTTTCAGAGGATCCGCACTTCGCCACCAAACAACACGGCCAGTATTTAACTGTGGGCCTGATTGGTGGAATGTGACCCAGCCATTGGTCCTTCTCCACCGCGATCCCCTCCGGGGAGCATATGGGAGGCATCAGGGCAGAGAGAGAGCAGAGAGACCCTGGAAGCGGTAAGCTACACACGTGACCTGGACAAGAAAAAGACAAGGTGGGGGCGGTGCAGAGCGGATGTTATAGGGTTGGGAGTTAACCCTTTCCTGTCCAGTGACCTGAGGGGCGGGGAATACTGTTGGTGATATGCTGCCATGGGTGGCTTGGGAAATTTGTTTTTTGGAAGTTGCTTAGAATTAGCCATATTATAGCATACTAAAAGTGAACTTAATGGGGTGGTTCACATTAAGTTAACTTTTAGTATGTTATAGAATGGCTTATTCTAAGCATCTGTTCAATTAGTCTTCATTATTAATTTATTTATTTATTATTTCCGGCCTTCAAATCCCATCTAAAAACAAATGCTCTGTAAAACTACAAATGTATTGTTATTGCTACTTTTCATTACACAACTTTCTATTCAGGCCCTCTCCTCTTCATATTCCTCTTATTCAAATCAGTGCATGGTTGCTAAGGTAATTTGGAACCTAGCAACCAGATTGCAGAAATCGCAAACTGGAGAGCCTCTGAATAAAAAGCTAAATAACTAAAAAAGCAAAAATTGTCTCAGAATTTCACTCTATATCATGCTAAAAATTAACTCAAAGGCGAACAACCCCTTTAAAGTTCTCAGAATACCACT
This sequence comes from Xenopus petersii, assembly GCA_038501925.1. Lineage (NCBI taxonomy): Eukaryota > Metazoa > Chordata > Amphibia > Anura > Pipidae > Xenopus > Xenopus petersii. Next base: position 110,307,108 of record CM076682.1, on the reverse strand, counting down.
CTCTACATCAAACTAAATGTTAATTTAAAGGTAAAAACCCTTTAAAATAGCAGACAGCTTTCTCACCTGTGCACAGCTCAACAATCAGCCACTCATGGTTACTGGTCTCATACCATTCATGATAAGTCACCACATTCTTATGTCTGATGTTGTGCGTCAGACGTACCTGAATAAATATATCAACAGAAATGCAGTATGTATACAGCTGATTTAGTCACCCAGTGCACAAGTTGAAAATATTATAAATGTATAGGCTTAAAAAAGCAAGGTAAGCATAATGTGGTGAAGAAAAACTGAAAATATCAAAAAGGCATATTTCAGATATTACAGTTGCATACCATATCTGCCTTTTCAAAGGTTTCAGTTAATTTATCTAGTGTTTGTCTAAACCAGAGGTGCCCAAAAGATAAGGATCTTCCACTAGCTGCTGAGCTGGTGAATTATAGATCAGAATATATAGATATAGAACAGCATATCAAAAATATTCTGTCAGATCCACTTTCTGGTTACTATCCATATTAAGATTTTTACAATAGCTTGTGAAATAACGTATTGTTATTTTCCCTAAACAAAAAACAGTGTAATGCAATGCAGCTTCTTTTTGCATGACATAGCAACATTTTAAGTGATAGACATTGATGCAATAACATTACTAAAACTAGCCCCAACATTGGTAAAGTCTGAGAACCCTTAATGCAGCGTCCTTAAACAGGTATGGGACCTGTTATCCAGGATGCTCGGGACCTGGTGTTTCCGTTTGGATCCTAATACCATTAGTCTACTAGAAAATCATGTAAATATTAAATAAGGATTAATTATATCTAAGTTGGATCAAGTACAATGTACTGTTTTATTCATACAGAGAAAAAGGAAATCATTTTTAAAAATGTGGATTATTTGGATACAAATGGAATCTAAGGGAGATAGCCTTCCTTAATGCAGAGCTTTCTGGATAACAGATCCCATACCTGTACTATATATTAGAGTTTCCCTTTATTATCTTTTCCATAGCTAAGGAAGCTGCAATTATTAAATCTGTAAAGTAACTGCACCTAACTAAATTGTCTTAAAAAAGCAGTATGCATGTAAGTATGCAAGCAGTACTACAAACTGTGCTGAATCCAACAAACTTACCCAGTTTGTTATTTCTGGTCTTTTACTTTTATCAACGCGAAGTATAGCGACAAAGTTAATAGTGCCTTTTCTTCTGCCCTTGTAAACAACAGACTTGCTTCCTTTACCAACTTCTTCGTACAAGATGTAATTCTCCATCTTTTCAAATATTACAGGTTAGTGCCTGGAAAACAAAATAAGCCAAGCCAAGAAAAAAGTTGCAAATATTGAAATAAAAAATCTACAAACCCAGTAAACTGACATGACGTCGACACAGTACAACGCAACACTCAGCTTATGCCGCCTCTCATTTAAAAATGCTCATCTTGCAGGCTTCCCTAAGTGTCTAACATGAATCCAGAAGAAGTAATGCAAAGCAAATGTGCAAATTGGATGGCACTATGGAGAGTTCACTTGTGCCATTAGCTCCTTCTGGAACAAAGAGAAGCGCTTGTCTGCACAAGATAGGCCTGTATGTTACATAACAGTTCTGCACTTTATACGGAGGCCATATGCCAGTCCTATTCTGGAGGTGCAATGCTTATGCGCCTGACATTATTGAGCCCAACTGAGGAGGAGTCAGGTGCACTGTGGCCAAAAAACATGGAGCTTGCACAAGTTATTTGTATTTTGCCCTAGAACTGTACCATGTCCAGTATCCCACACCAATCAGATTTCTTTGAAACAGATATTCATTAAATGTTAATTGCTCTTGTTTTGTAATGAGTTACTCAAACTGGTACAAACTTTTATTACTTTACTATCTTAAACTGTAAACTAAACAGGTAGAAAATGCAAAGTATCTGTAGCTATGCACAGTTATTGTATTGTATGGTATTGGGAACAATGGCTTTTCTCAAACAACGAAAAGCAAAAATGCCAATATGACCTACTGCTGTATAGTATATACAGTAACTTTCATGAATGTCATATATCATGTCCATACATATTATATATTAATGAGGGAATGTAATAATTTTTCATTAGCGCAAAAAATATTCACAAAGACCCATGGGTGTCCACAGAAAATTTTTCGGGGTAGGGCAAGTAGCCAAAAGCATCAAAAGCAAAATGTCTACAAGTATTTTCATGGCAAAGACACAAATCTAGGAATGGAATTGTTAATACTTATGAAAAAGACAACTATTGATCAGCTAAAGTTTTAAGTAGCCTGATTGTGAAAAAAAAATATGGTGCAGAGGAAATAATATAAAAGTCATAACTCTAAGCCAATGTGGCCATCTTTATCCACTTTACAAGCAAATCATGCCTTGGGCACACACATATTAGCAGGTGAATCACTGCATCAGATGCAATGGACAGTAACTGTAGTTTTTCTAAATTACACACTTGCATTGACTCTCACACTTGCACGAACAGTCTCAAACTAATGAGAAACAACTGATCTGCTGCAATTCACTCACTTTTGCCCTTCATTGACAGGCACAGTGTTGGCCTGGGTGCATACATACAGAGCAGATTTTGCATTGAAAACATGCATTTGTGCTGAAAACCATTCTGTGTATATTTACCCAGGCTGAAACAGTGCCCTCTCATTGCAGAGACATAAGTAAGTGGGTTGAAGCCAATAAACATAATGTGTGGCACTAGCATGAGATGGATACAAATGTTAAATAAAAAAACCTGCATTATTTGGAGAAGACATTCATTTTTTCCTTTACACACTAATGGTGCTGGGACAGACAGAGGGTGATGTTTTGGTTTGGGAGGTTTAATTACAGCTATAAACTCAATTAGTTGTTTCATAGTCAAATGGAACTTCATGCAAGCACATCCAGTGCAGTGTCATCTGATACGTAATGCCCCAGAATAGAGTTTCAGTGCCAATGTTCTATAAATTGTCTCCATATGGTAATAGGGCCAGCTCTGTGTATAATTGACTTAATACCTCACAGTGTAAACATAGTCTCAATTCAATAAAGATTATTTTTTATTAAAAAAAACAGAAAACACAGCAGCCAATAACAATGGTGCCAGTTCCATTAATAATGCCTCTAGAAGTCAAGGCTGGATAGATACACAGTGCCAGTTGTAAAGCTGATAGATCACAGGGGAAAATAAATAGGGTATGGGTCCTGCCAGCAGTGTACATGGTCTTTACTCAATCAAGTGCACAAACACACTCATACACACCCACATATTTAGGCTTATAAAGGCACTGCAACAAAAGCAGATGTAACAGGCACAGCACAAGTAGAGAAATTGTGACAAAACTTAGCAAACACACACAATAATACACAATTCATTAGGCAGCAGCACAAAGAGATCTGGGTCAGGTCCAAACACACAAATGCAGAATCAGATGTACTAAGTAAAACACACACATGTACATGGCAGACACACACATATGTATCCAATTTTTAATATGAATTTGAATAAATAACTTATTTTTACTACTGAAAAGCTTTGGGACATATATATTTTGATATAAATTGTTTTGCACATAGAAACACACATACACAAGATATTAGAACTAGATTAGGACAAATCTGGAGCTTTCACTGACAGTAAACTTTAGTGCTATTAACTTATTCCAAGCCTGCTGCTGCCTGCACAAACTGCTTATCTTCCCCTCAGTCTAAGGCTAAGGCCACACTAGGCGATAGCGACGCGATTTGACTCGCGGCGACTTTTCGCCGCGACTTTTAAGCCACAATCGCTGGGGAAACTTTTGCGCTGGCGTCTATGGGGAATCGCGAAGGCAATTTCGAGCAACAGTAGAAAAAAGATCGCCGCGTGTGTTTTTACGCTGGCGATTTTTCGCGATTCCCCATAGACGCCAGCGCAAAAGTTTCCCCAGCGATTGCGGCTTAAAAGTCGCGGCGAAAAGTCGCCGCGAGTCAAATCGCGGCGCTATCGCCTAGTGTGGCCTTAGCCTAAGTCCAGGTACAGCTGCACAGGGATTGGCTATGATGCAGAGTGAATCCTTCCAGTCTACCCAATCGTGTACAGCTACACAGTGATTGGCTATGATGCAGAGTGAATCCTTCTAGTCTACCCAATCGTGTACAGCTACACAGTGATTGTGCAAGTGCAAGATAAAGAGCCGTGCTAGGCTCGAAACATTGTATTTGCTGCCCTGCGACGGAGAATAAAGGCATGTTTTAACTTAATTTTGGAGTGCTGCCCATTTCGATTGGTGATAAGCGTTTTCCAGTGGGGAAGGACACTGTGGGAGGTGCACCCGAACAAACAAGAAATTGAACCAAGTGTGTGCCTCTCAAATTCTACTTGAACCATTATTCCAGTACTAAAATGTTCTTGTTATTGGTTCAGTCTGATGTAGATTTGCTTTTGGGATTACCTATAATCTTCTGGCTGAATGTCCCAATTTACTTAAATATACTGACATTCTCCTTTTGTACTGTGTATAATCCTAATATAAAGCAGCTGGTCCAGAATCATACAACATTCCAGCAAATCAGCTTTAACACAGATCCTTGTGTCCACTGCAAGTTACTGTATAACGTTACAGCCAGACTTCATTCAGCAACACAGATAATGTACTTGGTGCATAAAGAAACAGATTTAACAATCACCAAAGGTCTATGCGCTGATTTGCAGGTAAAAGACCCCTATCTCATATGTGAGAGAGGATTTAAACTAAGCAAATATGTACTCAGGCGGCAGCTCCCCAATAGTTACCAGGGCAGTAGAAATGCCGTTCCTGTTAACTTTAAAGGGGTTGTTCACCTTCAAACACCTAGTTGTTTTCAGATAGTATACCAGTAATAAGCATTTGTGTGACGCTTCTTCTAATATTGAATGTAAAGTATCATTTTTCACCTTCTAAAACAGCTCTGGGAGGGGGTCGTCAACCCTGTAAACTGTTCTGAATTGAAACATTTAGTTGATCCATTTCTTATCTTTGTCCCCGCTGAGCAGAATCTCTGGGTTTCATTACAGGCAGCTGTTACAATTGATACAATAGTTGCTAATACTGCAGAGATGCTGCTGAAAAATGCATCAACTAAATGTTGCAAAATTGTAACAGTTTTACCAGTGCAGGGCAACACTGCATTCTATTTTTATTTCTTTAAAACAATAAAAGATTTTGTTACTGTTCCTTTAAAGAATGCAGCATAAGAGTTAGAAATAGAAAGGAATGAACAGATACAGCTTTAAATTACACTTTCAAATAATTTTGAATGACATTTGCTTTAATTAGACTAAAAATGTTTTTGGGTAAAAAGTCTCGCTTTATGCGGACGACATGCTAATATATCTAGCAGACTCAGGGGACTCTCTACACAACCTGCTTAAGACAGTTGACATATTTGGGGGGCACTCTGGCTTACGAGTCAACTGGGATAAATCCGTCATCCTCCCTATTGATGAGCCCTCCCCTGTCCATCCTCACAATCCCCTCCCGTTACAAAAAGTTGGTACCTTTAAATATCTGGGAATTCAAATTCGCACAAAGATCAGTGATTACATCACAGATAACCTGACCCCACTGGTCCATGAGTATCGAAGATCGACAAACACCTGGGCGACACTCCCACTCTCTTTGGTCGGCAGAGTCAACTTAATAAAGATGATCTACTTGCCTAAATTTTTATATAGGTTTCATAACTCTCCCGTATATATTCCACAAGTGTGGTTTAAGCAACTAGATTCGATCACTACTGCTTTCCTGTGGGCAGGGCGACATCCCCGTATTAGCCTTGCGACCCTGCAACTCCCAACCACTAAAGGAGGCTTAGCTCTACCCAACTTTAAGCTATACTACCATGCCTCTCAGCTAGTGTATGCCCACTGGTGGCTGACCCAGGACCTAAATAATCAGGCTCTCCTAGTGGAAGCTGCTAGTGCCTCGTCGATAGAGGCTCTGGCTAATCACCTTTACAGGGGTGAGCGGTCCAATTTTCCTTTCATCCCCTCAATGATCCCCGTCGTAAGAATTTTTGGCCTATACCTGAAGAGATTCTACCCACAATCGAACACCTGGTCCCCAGGCACTCCCCTCTGGGGAAACAGGAATCTCCCTCACCTCTACAATTTCCCCCAGGCCGAGATCTGGGCAGTCAGAGGAGTCAAGTACTTAGCCCAAGTAATAGAGAGAGGCCAGCTTAAAACCTTTCAAGCACTGCAAACAGCGCATCAGCTACCTCCTCATATGCAATTTCGATTCATTCAGTTGAGACATGCCCTCTCTGCACAATTCCCCTCCATGCCTCTAGATACTTCGCAGAGTCAGCTAGAGCTCTACCTCAGACGGCCTTCCCTACTAAAGCCTGTTTCTCTGATTTACTCGATCCTGAGTAGCCTATGTAAAGCGCACTTAGATACACTCCGCCTCAAATGGTCAACAGATATACCTGAACTAGAGGAAGAGGCCTGGGAAGAGATACTAGATCAGGTCCCTGACCTCACCATCTCTAGTAGAGATAGATGGATCCAGCTAAAATTCATTCACAGATCGTATCTGACCCCCCAAAGATTGGCAAAAATATACCCAGGTTCCCCAGACACCTGCTACAAATGTGGGACAGAGGTAGGCACCCTCATGCACGTGTTCTGGACCTGCCCCGCTATACAAAGGTACTGGAGACAGATCCTTCAGTTCATAGAAAATAATTTTGCCCTCCCCAATATTAGATCCCCGGAGTTATGCCTTCTGGGTTCTATGGGCCCCTTAGTTCTAAACTCATATCAGAAGCTGTTTTACTTGCAGCTGTTATTCTATGCGAAAAAGGCCATCCTCTTGTCATGGAAAGCCACCAGCCCACCCACACTATCCCAATGGAAAAACATCGTAAATGGAGTATTACCACTTCAGAAAACGGTATACCTCGCCAGAGGCTGCCCTGACAAGTTTCACGCTGTCTGGGGCCCTTGGATAGACCTACCCCAGTCTGCTGCTCCTGTTTAGGCTCAAGTATGGGTTATGCTTTAAGCTAGAGAGAGTTAATGGCAGAGGTGCTCTGAGACATTTTATCTGTGTTATTCACTGTATCGATGCTTGCATAATGACCTGGAAAGATTGACGCGGTGGCACCAGCTCCTCACTCTGTTTGTATAATGTATAGACGGTAGACTGTATTAGTTACAATGTATTTTTCTTTATTTTCTTTTGTTTAATGGGTGTTTAATCTTTGTTTTCTGAAAATGCAAAAATAAAAACTTTAAAAAAAAAAAAAAAAAAATGTTTTTGGGTGAATAACGCCTTTAAGGATTTAGTCTACTCTCTACTGTAAATATATATGAGCATTGTGCATTGGGGTCTGAGAAGTAAATACTACAGATTACTGGAAAAAATTTTAAAAAATTAAGTATTACTAAGATTCTGGAAGTACCTTTGGATGTAGTGAGACCTGGATTAGACCTGGATTTTCTAACAGATACACCTAGATACTGTCATACATAGGCTGATTTAAAGGGCAGATTTCATAAAGCACGCATTCTGGTTGGGGGGAAACAATACTATTTTATCCAGTAAACGCCTGCAGCGAGAAAGAGCTCCTGGTGCGGTTGGCCATTTTTGGACTCTAAGAATGTGAATAATGAGGAGAGTCTCAGCTTGCTCATCATGAACCTGAAGCTACCTTCATGTTTTAGCTGAATTAGGAGAAACCCTTCCGTGTAGGAACAAATTTCCTATGATAGGTGCCCTTTAAGCTACAGATCTGGCCCCTTCAGTCTACAGCTTGCCGTATTCGGTCAGATTTATTCCTTGTGCAACAAATTTTCGGATATTGATCATTTGTTTCAGTGCAGCAATTTAAAACTAACCATTCAGATTTAAATTACAGGATTGTAGGAAAAATAACAAATCAGACAATGTTCTGGCCATTAATTGACAGACAGCAATTGTATGAAAGTTATGTTATGGAAATAGTGGTGACAGTCACCCATGGATATTGCAATACATGCAGAGATATTATCGTTAGCGGACAGAACTTTTCAAACACGTCGGATCGACTAAATGGCCAATCAACTTAGTGTGAAAGATTATTTGGAGCCAACACATGGTCTGAAAATCATACGACTATATCTGAGCTATCAAGCCATGTATGGGCCCAGTGGTGTGACTAGATATTACTAGGCCCAACAGCAAATTATATTTCAGGCCCCAAAAAGATCGAAAGGTTGACCTGTTTAACCAATATTTATTGAAATTTTATATAAATGGGGGCCTCTCTTGGGCCCCCTGCAGCCGCAGGGTCTGCTTCCTCTATAGTTTAGCTCCTGTATAGGCCCCTTGGGAAGGTTATGCCGGAAATTAACCCGATAGTGACAGATCAGTTGGGTTTGAAAATCCAGTCAAATGATCTGATTATTGACCCATCAGACCATCCAGAATTGGGTAAGGCCAATTGGTTTGGCGCAGTTGTAAGAGTTTTAAAGGAGAAACAAACCCTTAATAAAAAAAACCCTACCCTTTATAGACCCCCTCCCTCCTCCCAGTCTAGCTGCTACCCCAAGCAAATGCCCCTAAGTCTTTATTTACCCCTCCGTGCAGAATCTGTCCAGCGGAGTTCACGGGCGCCATCTTCAGCCATTTCGGTAATCTTCGGAATGAGACCAGCAATTTTCGCGATTTTCGGCGCATGCGCAGTTGTTGCAACACAGAAAATTGCTAAAACAGTGCATGCACCACTTCTGCGGTCTCATTCCGAAGATTAACGAAGAGAAGAAGATGGCTTCCATGAACTCCGCTGGACAGAATCTGTAAGTAAAGACTAAAGGTCGCCATAGACGCACAGATAATATCGTACGAAACAAATTTTCATACGATATTCGGCCAGTTTATGGTGGGAAAAGAGCCGACCGATATCGGCAGAAGACTTAAGGTGGTCATAGACGCAAAGATCCTATCGTACGAATCGAGGATTCGTACGATTTTCGGACCGTGTGTGGAGAGTCCTGGCATTTTTCGCCCGGCGGAGATCAGTCGTTTGGTCGATCAAACAGGTTTGATTTTGTCCCGACCAATCCCGCTGGAGCCCACTGCGCGATCATCGTAATCGGATTATGTGGCCATAGGGCGAACATTTACCCCCGATATAGCCATGCCCGTTAGTGGCATATCGGGGAAAGATCGGCTTGTTTGGCGATGTCGCCAAACGAGCAGATCTTTTCATCTATGGCCACCTTTAAATATAGATCGGCTACTCGATCGGGCTGGGCGGAAAATTTGGATTGGGTGCGTTTGAAGGCACCCAAACATCGACCATTTTTAGTGCTGAATCATCAGATACAGGTAGAATTCTATTGTTTCCACTGTACCTGTATATTTGACGATTCAGCTCTACACATGTGTACTGAAACAAACATTCTTTCTTGGAAAGATTTTTTCCAGGAAAGATCGTAATTGTTAGATCTATGGTCACCTTTAGGGGCATTTGCCGGGGGGGGTTATTAAGGGTTTGTTTCTCTTTAAGCAGGCGAGGTACTGTTACAGATTTATTGTGGGCTTCAGAGTCCTATCACCAGCAAATGTATGGACCCTGGGTAGTTCTGTCAGTCACAACACCACTTTGCCCCTGCCCACAGTATCACAACCCGTGTCAAACTGCAGTGATGATGTGATTTATATAGGAAGTATGATTTAAAGGAGAAAGTTGGAGTTAGAGGCATAACTACACAGGAAGTAGACCCTGCAGCTGCACGGGGGTCCAAGAGTTATAGGGGCCCTAATTCATATACAATTTCAATAAATATTGATAAAACAAGTCAACCTCTAGACATTTTGGGGGCCTGAAAAATAATTTGCTGTGGGGACCAGTAATATCCAGTTACACCACTGGTTGGAGTGTTTGCTTTTAAGGCCTCTCTCTTAAACTGTATGACAAAGGCGGGAAGTATAGTTTCTCTTTATTAGTAAATGACACAGATCTGTGTGTGTGGCATGGGGCCAAGGAGGTAAAGTAACTCACCTGCAGCAATGGGCCCAGTCATCAAGTGAAGGAACAGAGGTTGCAACGTAATGTCGCAGCTTTCCAGTTAGGAAGAGACCGCGGCGCTGCTAGTCTGTCTGAAGTCGCAATCCCAGCTACACAACATGCAGCAATCTACAACAAGAAAGAAAACTTAAACCCGGTCCCTGTTACAGACGATGGACATGTAGAAGGGAAAACTACAAAGAAAACAGATGTCTAACAACAACCGTAATTCTGCATCAAAGCACGTACACGTGTGCGCTAAAGTAATGAAGACATTGTGCCAAGCTTTACCTGCTTGGATTTGCTCCCCTCTTCTATCAAACTGTTTGGTTTAATCCGTTTTACTCTGTTGTTGAGGAGGCGGCCAGGGGCGCTGGATTGGGCAGAGGAAGCTCAGGTTGCCACGGTAACAGTACGACGCGAGGAAGACCGAGGGTTGCCCGGTCACCAAAGAGGCGTGCATTTGAGTTCCAAATTCCCTCGCCCCGCCTTCTCCCCTCCCGCGGCCTATGGTGTTCAGGGGGGGTGACGTCAGCTTTCCTGCAAGCATGTCAGTGTGATGAGGCGAGGAGCCAGCGTTTGGAACGTAGGGAAGCGCTGTTTTTTACTCATATTCGGCAACACCCCTTCCCTTCCGCTGAATAAGACAGCTGTATCTATTTCATGAGAACAGGGGGATCCTTTCTTCCCCCCGCCTTTTATCCAGTGGAGCAGCCTAAGGCGAGGGGCGGAGGGAAAAATTCGCCGGCCGGTGCAACAGCTGAATCCGCACAATCCCGCTAGAGCCTTGAATGGAAACTGAGAGGAGTCCGCCGCACCCTGCAATTCTCTAAAGGATCTGTGCCTGTCACTGTTGCTTGTCCACTTTCCCCTTTAATTTCATTATTCACTTTCTTTTTAAGTCGGCAGCTGTGAATCGGGCTCTAGAACCCAAACTTGGCTTTATTGTGTGACAGTGAGATTGGGGGCAGTGTTGCGTATAACGCGCCTTCTTTGCACTAAAGCAGCAGACTAGCAGCACTCACTTGCAATATAAGTCTGTATGAGCAGGATAATACTCCTCCAGCACAGAAACACTGCCAAAGGGAAACCACTACCTTCCACTATCCCACAGATCCTCAGCAATTGGTGAGTTGCACACTTACTCTCTGGCTCCATCTTAATGACAGTCTGCTTCATCTGGCTTTGCCTTCTGCTACTCCTGTAAGACCTGTTTTGTGCTACATGATGCCAATGATTACTGATGTGTTTTCAGGAGATTTGGTTGCATTGTACCTTCTTCCAGCATTCTCCAGGGCTATCCAGTGATGGTTTGCTGGGAATTGTAGTTCAATAACAGCTGAGGGGGCAAATCACATCCTGATATAGTGTGAGACAAGCAGAAACCTAAACCAGGGATGGTGGCTAACTTACACTTCTATAGATAATTACCTTTTTCATTACTTATTTAATTCTGTGATAGGTGTAATTAAACTGCTTCTAATCTATATGCTTTGCATGAATTGATTCTCATGATCAGATTTATGACTCTTAAGTAAGGGCCCAGAACTGATTTCTGATGCTCCAATCCTGCATTTGCCTGGAAATATGACTGCAGCAGTGCATTGGAGTGCTCATTGAAACCAAACGAAAGGTCTTCCTTTTGCAAAAAAAAAAAATGGCTAATGGCCATATGCCATCCTGCTGTCTATGTGATGCTCATAGCGTGAACAGTTATGTAAACCAGTTATGGGCAGTTACTTGGAAAAGCTAGTATTGCAGTATTCTGTGACATGTATAAAAGCTGGCTGACATGGTGCCTTGCAATAGCCAGACATATTTTTATCATGCAATAAATAAAATTGCATAGAAATCTGTTGTTCATAAGCCCCTAGCCCACTTCCTCCTTCCGTATTCTGTCAAGATCAGTTTTTACAGCGTTATTGTGATTATTCTGACAGCAGGGTTTTACATAAACAAACTGTCTAGCAGAAATGACGTAGTGGATTACTGCTATAGGTTATATACACTCTCTGCCCCCCCCCCCGAGTAAATGGTTGTTCTCCTAAGTGTCACCGCTCCACTACATCAGGATGGAATCTTCAAGGTCATTGAGAGGGAAGACGTTTAGAGAATGACACCATTTTAGTGAAAAATTCATGCTGCATTTGGTTGTGAGGGCTGATATATCTCAAGGAAAAGGAGCATCTTTCTGTAAAATGCACACGTGCATATTTTATTATGTCCGGCAGACCAATCCCCTGACCTACAACTAACCATTAAGATTAAATATAGTAGTAACCAGACTATGTTCCGGCTATTAATTGACAGATCGCAATCGTACGGAAATTATATACGACACATAGTAGTGACAGATACCCATTGATATTGTCAGATAGGCAATACATGCGGAGATCTTATTAGCTGTCAGAAATCTTCTAACCGACTAAATGATGATCGTCATGGTACGAAAAATGTCTGGACGATCCACACACAGTCCAAAAATCTTTCGAAACCTTTGTTTCTCACAACTTTATCTTTGCGCCCATGGCCATCTTAATCCCGATATGCAGTGGAGCTCGCCATGTGATACCCATTAAAGGAACAGGGTATAGGAAATGTAAATCTATATTATGGTAGGTTGAACATGGTATATTTACCACCAGGGTGACTATATTTTCAAAGTTTTATGTTTTTATTTCTTGTTGGTATGTCACTTTCTATCTAAATGCAAATTATGGAACTCCAAGGTAAACTGATATGGAATAGAGAAGATTTCAGTAACTGGAAGCCTGAAGTTTGGGTATTCTTGGCACCAAAGTGAATTCACTTCTTTTATAATATAGCCCTACTAATAGTAATAGTGTTTAGTAAATACTATTAGTAAATAATTTCATTATATAGCTATTCCTGCCCCTAAAATACCCGTTTAATCTCTTGTTGACTTTTGGATCTTGCAACAACTTCTTTGGAGTGGGGGGGGGAGATGTATTCAAATTAGAGCTCACAATTTTGCTTCAATCCAAGAATATTAAGGCAAAATTATTATATCAATTGAATGTGGGGAAAAGTCCATGATGAGCTTTTGTTCTTCTGCATAACTCTATTGTGAATTTGCCCTTGATGTCAGCAACTGATGTCAATATGTGTGCTTTAGTAGTTATAGCACAGTGGCATATGATGCCTTATTAGAAGATTTTAGTGGGGCATTTTCTATTAAAATGATGACGTATGTGGAGCTATGTGGCTTGGAGGGCCACATTTGGCCCGAGGGCTTCTGTTGGAGATCCATGTTATACGATATGTGTGCCATCTTTATACAGTTAAGTAAAGTGAACACAGCAGCTTTGCCAGTGCAGTATGTAAAGAATGCCTATGATAAGGCCCACTTGTTTCTAAAATAGCTGGCATATTTGCAGGATAGAATTATTAGTGGATTGGAATGTGTAGAATGGTACATTATATGACAATAAGTATCCGGACACCCATTCTTAAATTGTATGCCCTCAATTGGAACAACAAAATATATTTAACAGGTTTTATATGTATTTTTTGCCCATTTAAAGCAAACCTTAAAGGGATACTGTCATGGGAAAATGAATCAGTTAATAGTGCTGCTCCAGCAGAATTTTGCACTGAAATCCATTTCTCAAAAGAGCAAACAGATTTTTTTTATATATTCAATTTTGAAATCTGACATGGGGCTAGACATTTTGTCAATTTCCCACCTGCCCCAAGTCATGTGACTTGTGCTCTGATAAACTTCAATCACTCTTTACTGCTGTACTGCAAGTTGGAGTGATATCACCCCCCTCCCTTTCCCCCCCAGCAGCCGAACAAAAGAACAATGGGAAGGTAACCAGATAACAGCTCCCTAACACAAGATAACAGCTGCCTGGTAGATCTAAGAACAACACTCAATAGTAAAAACCCATGTCCCACTGAGACACATTGTTACATTGAGAAGGAAAAACAGCAGCCTGCCAGAAAGCATTTCTCTCCTAAAGTGCAGGCACAAGTCACATGACCAGGGGCAGCTGGAAAATTGACAAAATGTCTAGCCCCATGTCAGATTTCAAAATTGAATATAAGAAAATCTGTTTGCTCTTTTGAGAAATTGATTTCAATGCAGAATTCTGCTGGAGTAGCACTATTAACTGATGTGTTTTGAAAAAAACATGTTTTCCCATGACAGTATCTCTTTAATGCCACAGCATACAATGACTCTTCCTTTTCAGCACAATAATGTCACTGTGCACAAAAGGAGTTCCATATAGAATTGGTTTGCTGAGATGAGAGTAAGGAGTTTCTGACCTCAACCCAAGGGAATATCTGTGGCATGAATTGGAATGCCCACTGTAAGCCATGGCTGAATCCCACCAACAACGTTTCAATGCTTATTGGATATTCTTTCAACTTTGGTAGAGACAAAAAGTAAAGCAAAACGATGAACATTTTCATGTTGAAAACTTCAGCATGCAGTGTTGGATAAGCAGACGTTCTGTCACTTTTGGCCATTTAATATATGTTGGGCTTGATGGAATCCACAAAGGACTTTAAAATGTACAAATGTGGATTATAAATAATTTATTGGTCACAGTGTTGTTATTGTGCTGTAAAGTATTGGGTTTTGTGGGAATCAAGTATAGTAACATTTCCAGTTTTGTGTTTGCCTTATAGGTAGATTAACACATTTATTGTTATTTGACATTTCATAATAATGACTCTTAAATGAGAGGAGTTTGTACATATGAACTGACCTTTGGTCAGGCGAATATGTGCCCCCAGGTTGCAGGTCTCTGAACTCAGTGCCAGATCAAAAATTAGGTGCTCAGTTGAGAGCAGCAACAAAAGGTGCAAGTTAGCCCTGTCCTTCTTGCTTGCCTTAGAGCAGACAGTAAGGTTAGGGAACCAATGCACACTATGCCTACTATTATACCCTAACTTGTGTGTGTAAATGATGTGCAAGTTAGGAGCAGAAAGGGAGCAGGTGGAGCAACGCCTATGTGCCACCCCCAAACCCACCCCTCTTAGATTGATCCGCAGGTTACTGCTCTCCTTTTCAGAATGCAGAGACCTGCAGCAAGTTACACAATGAACGATGCAACCTACAAACGCAAAACATGGCCACAATCAGCACACTGCGTCCTGCATTATAAATGTGGCCAATTATCATTTTCTTTTTTGAATGAAAGGTATGGTACTACTAGGATCTGTGATTTTTAAAAATAGGGTTCTTTGATGTTACTCTTGAAAATTTAAGTTTTAGTACTCATTGAAGACTCGTTACTCTTATTGCTAGAATATAACTTTGCCAATATTTACCAATTAATGTTTTTGTCGAAATGCTGGGTATTGTGGGTTAGCAGCAGATTGAGTTCCAGAGTTTGTGTATTCCTGCTTCAGATGCAGGCTGAGAAAAATACCATACAACAATCATAGCACTGAGGGCAAATATAAAGCCCATTCTATAGGTCGGCCTTCATAAGCACACAAGGGGGGGTTCAGATAACATGTATGTAGTTATTATGTACAATGTACACTTTTGCAAACTTCACTGAAATCAACACGTTTCAGGTGGCCGCAAGTAATGCTCTGTTGTACAACACATGATTGTAATAATTCATGAAAAAGAGCATGCGCTTATAGGGAATGCTATGTCAGACTCTCTTGTAAATTGCATACTGCAAATTCTTTGCTGGTCCTCTGTAGCTGTAGCACCTGCTGCATTAGACAAATGTGAGCTTATAAAATAAACATTAACACTATAAATTACTCACTTGTTGTTTTTTTTTGTTAGGCCTCTTTATTATTTAACTTTTCAGTTCTTTGTATCTGTCTATCTTTTCACCATACATGGAGTAATTATGTATTATGGTATATGTGGTAATACATTTTATTTCAAAATGGTTTCTTTTTTGTAAGATTCCAGTTTAAGAAATACTGTTCTGCCTAAATCAGTGATTGATGAGGACATAGATCAAGTATTTAGGCCAGGGCTGCATTTTATTTCCAAAACAGCTGAATCAGGGTCTTATGCAAATTTAGAAGATTCCACACCTACGTTTAAGTGCAAGTTTGTAGTATTACATATGGTAGATATGGAACTAGGGATTTGCAGCCTGCTTGAAACAGGCAGGTTGGGGCTGTGAAACCCACGTTCTTTGTGAGTCATAAGTAGGCCCAACTCTGGCCTTGTCCCATCCCAATTGTGGGAAGATGAAATTTCCTTTAACCCCTGTATAAATATCACAATGTACAGCAGCATGTTACATATGTAATTATTTAAAAAAAAATACGATGTGTATAACACTCTGTTGTGTGTCAGTTCATTTGTATGCAGTTTATTGATACAAGTGATGCAAAATATGTCTACTATGTTAAGGATTTTAACATTTATCAGCCAACGTCTGAAACATGCATTATGCGTTGTAGTTTAATGTGACAGTCCTTCAAAAAAGCTCTGTGCTGAAGATATACTTTGATAAGTTTGGCAGGATGAAAAAGCAGTTTGGTTTTAGTAGACTGGGTATTATCCAAGGCAGTGTTTGCTTTTCATCTGAGAAGGATCTGGGTGTATTGATTTTCAGGAGGTTCATTGTTTAGAATGGTCCACGTGACAAAGGCTTTGGTCTTTCTCTCTTTTTGGCAGGAATGTGACATCCTGCTTAGCTAATTTAAGGCCTTGTATATGAATCGCTGGGAAAGTTTAATTTAAACTTAGAAGTAATAGGTGAACTTGCAAGTCTTTTAATGTTTAACCATTTGAGTTATTCAGAAAGCTCTGAAGACTCCATTTTAATCAAATAATTCTAATTGTTTTTGAAATAATTTTCTCTGTAAAAATAAAACCTTGTGCTTGATACCAACTAATTTATAATTGCTCCTTATTAGAGGCAAAACAATCCTATAGGATTCAAATAATGTGTATTATTTTCTAGTCGACTTAAGGTATGGGGATGCAAATTACAGAAAGAACCCTTATCTGGAAGGCCCCTGGCCCGAAGCATTATGGATAACAGGTCCTATACCTGTACTGGTGCTGTAGATTGTACATTTCCAGTCACTTTGTTTACATGGCAGTCTGTGTCATGGAGAGCAGCACTGCAATAGTTAAATGGTCCCTTTCACCTTCATAAACTTCATATACTATTTATTATGTATACACTTAATAGGTTAATGGAAAAATCTTGTAACCTTGAAGTGCTGGTGCTACTTCAATCTGTGTATCAGCTTCCTTCAGAGTTTGTGTGAATTTGTGATTCCACACTGCATTTTAGTTACCACACAAAATGTCAGATTGTTTCCTTTGAGGCAGCCCAAATCAGCAACTGCAGTAATAGGTTTTGCATCAACTTCTATTTCAGCTGAGGGCTATATGGAGATATTCTAAATAAGCTATCAACTCCTTACAGTTTACACAGTAAGACACAATACTTGCATTATGCTGAATGAAGGTGCTATAGTGTAAGAAAATTATGTCATATGTAGAAGATTATAGACCAATAAAAAGTTGGTATTCACTAAAGTGTCATACATGGTCAGTTTGATTTATTTCATTGTGGTATCAACTCTAATTTGGTGTGTTTCTGTTTCCATAATTTGTTCCTAAAACAACAGCATCTTTTCAAACCAATGTTTGGAATTTATTATTTTGTGGGGTGAGGTTATGATGAATGCATGTGTCTGTACAGAGTGCATCCTGCCTTATAATTTGCCAAAAAATGACTGACCCATGAATTTTTCATTTAATATAACTGTATAGCATCTCATATAGGTGCAATACTTATCTTATTATTAGGGCTCTGCATTCTTATGTGCCTGTAAGAGCATGTGTTTATGCTGTCCATTACCCATGTTTTTATTCTAATTTAATAAATATATACATCTCAGTATTCTCTTCTTCTTTATCATGTAAAAATCGTCTTAAATTTGAATACAGAAATGTTTTATTTGGAACCTAATTTAAAAAATGGTCAGATTACCGTAACACTGTTGGTTATAGAAGTTTCAACAGGGCAATGTTGCTCACTTTTGTGTAAATGACCTATCAAAAAGTCAAGTGGATTATGCTGCTCAGTATAAGAAGTTTACTTGTTGTAAAGAAGATTGGTATTGCTAATTCCTTAGTACAATTATACTGTTACTTATCTGTTGTACCAGAGAGTAGAAGTCTTTGCTCTTTATAGCCTGATCCAACTAGTACAAGTGATATTTATTCTTAGTAGGGCTTTTGAGAAGGGATGCACTGAATCCACTATTTTAGGATTCGGCAAAAGATTTGGCCGAGCGGAATCCAAACCCTAATTTGCATGTGTAATTTAGGGAAAACGAGGGAGAAGAGAACCACATAGTTTTAGCTTTTGCCTTATCTCGGTTTTTAAGTAGGAAAGCTTCAGAGACTGCTACAAGTGCTCAAACAAGCCAGTAAAGAAGATTTTCCTGTATATTCAGCATCAGCAATGCAGTGTTTAGATAAGTAAACATTTATATAATTATTAAATCTAGCAAAAATAGCCAGAAACCAAGTTATTACAATTATTGTGTTTAGCATAGCCATAAGGAACATGTAAAATACCTCAGAGTGAGATAAACATCCCATTTAACCGAATTTGCCATTTATTAGGGAAAGCTAGCAGTCTAATGCAAACTCACTGTGTATTTTCTCTTTCTATTCTGTGTCCTTCAATAGTTAAACACTGTAGTATGTGCTATGAAGTTTATACCTTAACCATTATATGTCAGTGAAATTTATTAATCACAGACGCTATCTTGGCTGAACAGTTTCAAAGCTCTGCTATGTCTGGGGTGGATCACAAGAGATACAAGCTCAGAGCTTTGTAAAAGCAAAAGTCTATGTTTAACTCACAGCAATGATTTGCATATAGGTAATTAGTGTATTTTAAAGTGACTTTGACTAGCCGAACAGCTTAGAGTGTGTTATTAATATTAATAGTCAAGGCTGTATCTCTGTAATATTCCTGTTGACCAGTTATTCCTCTACTTGCCAGTCTAGAGTGTGGGATAAAAGTTTAACTCTGAAATGTAAAATAAAGCTCAAATGTTCTAATGAAATAAAAGGTTTAACAATACATATTTTGTCCAGAGGTAAGAATATTAATTTATACAGTATTTTAAAAATGCATGAGGTGAAACTGGCACTAGTGGTAAAGAAGTCCTCGTACTGTAGATATTGTAGTACTACAACTCATAAAGGAAGCATGATGTTATCTTTTTTTACACTGCCACGGGCCACTGGCCAAAATTTAGGTTGCAAAAAGATAGCAGAAAAAAAATGAAGACAAAGGGCACAATCATGTCCACTAAAACACTATTGAGAAACATACTTGTGTCTGTATAGTTGTGCTAAAATACCTGCTTATATAAAGGTGCAAAGTACAAGGTTTACCAATGCAACGCAGCCCTGGAATTAGCACCTGCATTGAGGAGGTCTAGACATGCAACTATAAGTGTAATGCAGGAGTTTGGTGCTTTGTATCCTGTAATGCAGGAGTGCCCATGCTATTCTAATAGAAGGTCTACTTTTAGTGATGTTGTCCCATTATTATCTTCATCCATAAAATCGTTACTAGCATTCTGTTCCATGGAAAATATAACTTAAATATTGATTTATGAGAAAATGTATATTGTTATATTTAAACATGTATTCTTATGTAACATATCTGAATGAAAAGCATGGAACAGGAGGGAGATTTAGACAATCTGTTTGTTGACCGTGTCTTGAGATCTACTGATCACCAGCCAAAGGTCTACTGGTAGATCCCGATCTACCTTTTGGACACCCCTGGTGTAATGAATCGTACATTATGCAGTTTGCACCCACATTGTATGCAGCAACACAACTTGCATGAGGTGTGAACTTTACTTTCATTCATTTGTTAGATCCCTGCAGTTTTACAGGTACGGAAGCCATACTCCATTTTATCCAAATAATCCAATTTTTTAAAAATGATTTCCTTTTTTTCTCTAATACTAAAACATTACCTTGTACTTGATCCCAACTAAGATATAATTAATCTTCATTAGAAGCCAAATCAGTCTATTGAGTTTATTTAATGTTTACATCATTTTCTATAGTCTTAAGGTATGAAGATCCAAATTAAGGAAAGATCAGTTATCCAGAAAACCCCAGCTCCAGAGAATTCTGGATAACCGGTCCCATACCTGTACCTGATTCTAAGAAAAGCAAATAA
Source organism: Xenopus petersii (assembly GCA_038501925.1). NCBI lineage: Eukaryota > Metazoa > Chordata > Amphibia > Anura > Pipidae > Xenopus > Xenopus petersii. The sequence continues at coordinate 110,286,893 of CM076682.1, read as the reverse complement.
CACTGTATTATAAGTAAAAATGTACAACTTGTATCTGGTTTTACAAATTGCACAGTAAATGAGTATTATTAAATGAGCCCTAAGGTACCTTATATTGTACAATGAGTTACATAAAAAAAAAAAAAAAATTGGTTAAGTAAATAAACTGTAGAAATTGTTGTTTAAATTACTTTGACAATAGTCTTTATTATTTACAGTGTGTAAATTACTGAGCCTAGAAAATCCTTTTTTATGGCTATAAAATCATGGACAGATTTTAGTGGTGTGTGGGTCCAGCTTTTTAGGACCTGCACCGACCTGGTTTGGCTCCTCCATTTAAAGACCTAAGTCTGCCCCACCCCACAGTGATGTTACAATCGGGGTGGGGCAGGCACAAATCTGTAAATGGAGGAGCCGGAAGCTGTCAGTGTAAGGTCACTAACGGAGAGAGCAGAAGGAATTTCGCAACACGAAGATTTGATGTGGTAACCGCAAGTCCCACACGTTTTGGGCCGGCCCACATATCACTAATAGATTTCACCTGTTCATGTGACTGATTCCAGATTGGGCAGTTTACAGTGCACCGACAAATAGCATGGTTGAGTTGTTTCCAGTATTAATAAATGTTTAGTTGAAGATGAGCACCTTTATAAGGGTTGGTTCACTTTTAAGTTAACATTTATTATGTTAGATAATGACTGGTTCTAAGCAACTTTTCAATAGCACTTTATTTTTTATTTTTTATAGTTTTTGAATTATTTGTTGTCTTCTTCTGAGTCTCAAATGGGGGAGAGGGGTCACATTAAAAACAACTGCTCTTTAAGGCTACAATGTATTGTTATTGCTACTCTTTATTTCTCATCTTTCTATTCAGGCCCTCTCCTATTCATATTCCATTCTCTTAATCAAATCAATGCAAGGTGCCTAGGCTAATTCGGACCCTAGCCACCAGAATGCTGCATTTCCAAAGCTGTGGAGCTGCTGAATAAAAAAAAACCCCACAAATAATAAGCCCATGGCAAATTATCTCACAATATCACTCTACATCAGGGGTCCCCAACCTTTTTCAAAACTTACCTTCAAGCCTGAAATTCAAAAATTAGCACATGCTTTGAGGCCACCAGGAGCAACATTCATGGCGTTGGTGAGTAACATGTTGCTCCTGAGCCACTGGTTATTGATCACAGCTCTACATTATATGCAAAGTTAATTTAAAGGTGGACAACGCCCATAAATTCTTTGGGGGGAATTCACAAAAGTGTCGGGAACGAAAAAATGTCTTTAAAATGTCGTAGAAAGTGTTGTAGCAACAGCCAACAAATTCACAGAGCATTTCTCCGCCAATTTTCCAACATGTACAACACTTTTGAATTAGTGTTGTTAAAAGTGGGCGTGGCTTTTTCAGCGCCACTTTTCCCGACATTTTTATGAATTACTCGTAAACTCATTTGTTTTTACCGACAATTTTTCAGACACTTTAGGCTCTCCAAAATGAAAATGTCAGTCAAATTGTCTTTTAAAAAGTCTTGGTAAATGTCATTTGTACGATGAAAAGATATACGACATTTTAGAAAATTGACAGACTTACGAGACATTCAGAGATGGTAACATCTGCCTTTGTGAATTTGCCGTTCGTACGACATTTTACAAATTTGTCGACCGACACTTCTGGGTGACTTATTTTACCGACACTCTTGTGAATTCCCCCCTTTATGTCCCAAACTATACATATTTTTTTAAAAAAATATTAAGACTACAGTATGGGTACATGTTTATTCCAAACTGATTCCCTTTAATGGCATTATTTTTCCAGTTTTACATATTAGTGCATGTTATGAATAAAAGGAAAATTCTTGTCATTGTCTCAAAATCCTTTGAGACAAGTAAGCATTAAGACTTTTTTATAGACTAAAATTAACAGCCAACTTAATTTTACTGTATGTGCAAACTGGGTGTGGTACCTGCACCAGATGGAACAAAATCGGAGAAAGAATTACTGGCTTTGTTCGGTGCAGGTACCATATCCCGCCTGTGGTATACATGTTACTAATATACAATATCAGATTTGGTTACAGCATTTATTCTTCTGAGATTAGAATACATACAGGGCCATGGGAAAAGCACTGGGCAATGCAGGTTACAAATACACCAATAAGGTAACTCCCTAGCTGAAGTCATTTACCTCATACTATTCTTTCAGTATCAAATGGAAAAAACAACAAGGTATCTTTGTAGTATGATGTAGACAGCAGAGTTCTATAACATATTTAATTTGTCTTTACTTTTTGTGTTCAAATGAAGTATTTTTTTGACAGCACTTCATATTGAAACAGACATTTTGTTGCTAGTGATAATTTACCCTGCTGAAGTCAGTGACCCCCAATAAACATAGAATGTTGCACTGCAGGATGGAGAAAGGCAAAATGAAAAACCTAAGTATTCACAAAAAATAACAGTGAAAACATTTGCATAGAATGGATCCATCAATAACATGCTAACGTTTACAATTGTAACATGTAATTGAAAGAAAACCCCTGGTCCCGAGCAGTCTGGATAACGGGTCCCATACCTGTATATTCTTCTTTAAATAGCATTTTATTTTTTTTTATTTATTTACTTTTTTGGGGTTTGGTAAATATGTAAATCTAGATAAATGTGTAAAGCTTAATCTTTCTTCTTTTAACACAGATTGTACATGCATGAACTTGATGCTGTTTCCCAACCTCTTTCTTTTCATCTCTTCATCATAATAATGTTTAATACGAGTTAGCAATTATAATAATAATAATAATAATAATAATAATAATACCATACATATCACCTTGCTTTAGTTCCAGGGACATTCTGAGCAACACAGGGGTTGGAGGGGTTGAACTTGATGGACTTTGTCTTTTTTCAACCCAATTTAACTATGTAACTATGTAACTATGTAACACAAGTATCCATCTGTCTTTAAAGGAAAACTATACCCCCCAAATGAATACTTAAGCAACAGATAGTTTATATCAAATTGAATGACATATTAAAGAATCTAACCAAACTGGAATATATATTTACATAAATATTGCCCTTTTACATCTCTTGCCTTGAACCACCATTTTGTGGCTCTATGTGTGCTGCCTCAAAGATCACCTGACCAGAAATACTACAACACTAACTGTAACAGGAAGAAGTGAGGAAGCAAAAGGCAGAACTCTGTCTGTTAATTGGCTCATGTGACCTTACATGTGGTTTGTATGTGTGCACAGTGAATCTTACGATCTCAGGGGGGCGGCCCTTATTTTCTAAAATGGCAATTTTCTATTTATGATTACCCAATGGCACATACTACTAAAAAAGTATATTATTATGATAATGGTTCATTTACATGAAGCAGAGTTTTACACATGAGCTGTTTTACTCAGTATCTTTTAATAGAGAGCTACATTGTTTGGGGGGTATAGTTTTCCTTTAAAGGGAAACTGTCATGGGAAAAAAAAAATCTCAAAACGAATCAGTTAATAGTGCTGTTCCAGAAGAATTCTGCACTGAAATCCATTTTTCAAAAGAGCAAAGAGATTTTTTATATTCAATTTTGAAATCTGACATGGGGCTAGACATATTGTCAATTTCCCAGCTGCCCCAATTCATGTGACTTGTGCTCTGATAAACTTCAATCACTCTTTACTGCTGTACTGCAAGTTAGAGTGATATAACCCCTCCCTTCCCCCCCCCCAGCAGCCTAACAACAGAACAATGGGAAGGTAACCAGATAGCAGCTCCCTAACACAAGATAACAGCTGCCTCGTAGATCTAAGAACAGCACTCAATAGTAAAAACCCATGTCCCACTGAGACACATTCAGTTACATTGAGAAGGAAAAACAGCAGCCTGCCAGAAAGCATTTCTCTCCTAAAGTGCAGACACAAGTCACATGACCAGGGGCAGCTGGGAAATTGACAAAATGTCTAGCCCCATGACAGATTTCAAAATTGAATATAAAAAAATCTGTTTGCTCTTTTGAGAAATGGATTTCCGTGCAGAATTCTGCTGGAGTAGCACTATTAACTGATGCGTTTTGAAAAAAACATGTTTTCCGATGACAGGATCCCTTTAATCTGAGACACCCCATCCCCACTTTTCTGGAGCTCCTTAGTAAATGTAGGTTCTCAGTTTGGGAACCTCTACCCTAGGATGAAACAAAGATCTATAGCTTAAATGTTTCCTCTGAACAATTTCACACAAACCATCATGGAGGTAATCATATCGACATCCCAGAAAGTTTTCTCCCCAAACACTGTCCTCACTGGATCCTTCTCCACAGTTGATGAGTCTGCTACCTCTATAGAAACTCCACTACAAGCAATTTTAATCTCCTGTAAGTTTAGAAGCCCCACTTTATTTCATCACTCACTTCAGTGGTATGACAGTTAATTCAATTCAATTCAGTTGCCTCTACTGCGTGGGTCTGGAGTGAATGATAAATTGAATCTTGTTTTGTTACCCACCACAGAAATACTAAAAGCTCTGATGCCCACAGTCACTGCTTATGCCATAAGAAATAATGTACACCTATTATAACATTTAATAATATCGAAACTGACAAAGGAATTCTAAGACACCAGGATATTTTTCACAACTTATGGAATGTGACAGCTAATATTTTACAACATGGCGTAGTTTATTTTTTTCACAAAACACCAGTTTCAACAAATCTTGTCTCACCAGTGTTTATTATTCACATATTTGCAAAGAATAAAATAGGATGGTTTATACATCAAGTGGCCTGCTCCTAAAGCTGGCCATAGATGCAAAGATCCGATCGTACGAATCATCATACGATCGGACTTTCCCATCTCCCGACCCACCACTAACCATTCAGATCAAAGTCTTACCAGTCAGATTAGTTAAAGAACAGATCAGCAATGTTCTGCCCCTGACAGCAATCGTATGATATCTATGTCCAACCAAAGCTAGTGACAGTCTCCCACTGAAAATCGTACGATCGGCAATACACGCAGAGATATTATCGGCAGCCGACAGAAATTTTCTAACCTGTCCGATCGACCAAAAGACCGATCTCCGCCGGACGAAAAATGTCGGGACTCTCCACACATGGTCCGAAAATCGTACGAATCCTCGATTATCTTTGCGTCTATGGCCAGCTTTAGAGCTTAAAGGGTTACTGTACTGTACATATTGTCAATTTCCCAGCTGCCCCGGGTCATGTGACTTGTGCTCTGATAAACTTCAATCACTCTTTACTGCTGTACTGCAAGTTGGAGTGATATCACCCCCTCCCTTTCCCCCCCAGCAGCCAAACAAAAGAACAATGGGAAGGTAACCAGATAACAACTCCTTAACACAAGGTAACAGCTGCCTGGTAGATCTAACAACAGCACTCAATAGTAAAAACCCATGTTCCACTGAGACACATCCAGTTACAGGAAAAACAACAGCCTGCCAGAAAGCATTTCTCTCCTAAAGTGCAGTTGGTTTCCATTTTTATTAAAGGTGTTTGTAGTTTTTGAGTTATATAGCTTTTTATTCATAAACTGTTCGGTTTGAAATCTCAATAATCTGGTTGCTAGGGTCCAAATTACCCCAGCAACCATAGTTTGATTTTGATAAAAGACCGGAATATGATTAGGAGAGGACCTGAATAGAAAAAGGAGTTATAAAAAGCAGCACTTACAAAACATTTGGTGCTTTACAAAGCATTTGTTTTTAGATGGGGTCAGTGACCCCCATTTGAAAGCCAGAAAGGGTCAGAAGGCGGCAAATGATTGGGGAAAAAAAAACCCGATAAATAATGATAAAATGTTGCTTAGAATTGGCTTACTATAACATACCATCCCTTTCACATGCATATAAAGTAGATCTAACCCCTTTATATTTTTTACAATATTTTAATCCGTGAAATCTGCTATTTTCAGAATGACCCTTCAACAGCTGTTTTACCCTAAGCGTATTTTTGGTATTCAGCAGTTACAGGACTTTGTGGCTCTTTAGTGCACACAAGTGTTGCTGAGCTTTGCTATGGTGGCTATTCGATAACTTTACATAATGGTTGGGCTCCAGTTTCTGTATAACTTCAGCTGCTGATGTCTAGAGATTGGAAACAAAGCCAAAAGCCCTCGTGGTTCAGTGATGAGATCATCAGACAGTGATTTCCAGTTAACCTCAGATATTTATATTCTAAGCCCCTCTGTGCTGTGCTTCCCTAAGATACTCATGAGTAAATGGAACATTTTCCTGTGAAACCATATTTCCCATGTTATGCATGTTTTCTAATTTGTAACGCTGGTTACTGAGAATGTTTTCTGTAAACTTTAACCAAATTATGCAGAATGGTTTTATATTGCTAAAAATAATGTTATTGTTATGCTGAACTTTGCTAAGTCATTACTTAGTAGGTATTCCTATTCATAATGCTGATATAAAGCTAGAATGTTCTTCTCAAACACCATTCTGCAGTATGGGGATCTTAGGTTAAAATGTTTACAAACATTTTCTTTACAAACTTGTACAGAACTACAGAAGCCATTATCAGCTCTGAAAAACAGCTATTCCGTTTCCCATAGTGTCCTATTTAAACAATTAATTTGTTTTGCACGTTTTTTCCTTTTTCTGTGTAAGTGTACTCTCCAGGCTCTATTTGCCTGGTGCATTGCCCAGCACTTTGCCCTGCCACCCAGCTTCCCGTACTGTACTAAATTTTTTCATTTGTAAGTCGGTAGGACTACTAATTTTTTTTGCCGACATGCACAGTCCTATACTGGCATCCCTGAAAACTGCTTTAAAGGGGTTGTTCACCTTTAAGGTAACTTTTGGTATGATATAGAAAGTGATATTCTGTTTTAATGTTTTATTATTTGTGGTTTTTGAGTTATTTAAAGGAAAATTATACCCCCAAAATGAACACTTAAGCAACCAATAGTATAAATCATATTAAGTGGCATATTAGAGAATCCTACCAAACTGGTATATATATTCAAGTAAATATTGTCCTTTTACATCTCTTGCCTTGAGCCACCATTTTGTGATGGTCTCTGTGCTACCTCAGAGATCACCTGACCAGAAATACTACAACTCTAACTGTAACAGGAAGAAGTGTTGAAGCAAAAGACAGAACTCTGTCTGTTAATTGGCTCATGTGACCTAACAAGTATGGTGTTTTGGTATGTTTGTGTGCACAGTGAATCATACGATCCCAGTGGGCGGCCATTATTTTTTAAAATGGCAATTTTCTTTTTATGATTGCCCAATGGCACATACTACTAGAAAAGTATATTATTATGAAAATGGTTTATTTGCATGAAGCAGGGTTTTACATATGAGCTGTTTTATGCAATATCTTTTTATAGAGACCTATATTGTTTGGTGGGTATAGTTTTCCTTTAACTTTTTATTCATCAGTTTGTAATTTCAGCAATCTGGTTACTAGGGTCCAATTTACCCTAGAAACCATGCTCTAATTTAAATAAGAGACTGGAATATGAATAGGAGAGGGTCTGACTAGAAAAATGAGTAATAAAAAGTAGCAATAACAAAACATTTGTAACTTTAGAGATCATTTACAGTGACCCCAATTTGAAAGCTGGAAATAGTAGGAAGGAGAAGGTAAATATTTCAAAAACTATAAAAATAAATAATGAAGACCAACTGAAAAGTTTCTTAGAATTGGCAATTCTATAACAAGCTAAAAGTTAACTTAAAGGTGAACCACCCCTTTAATAAGGTGGATGCAGTGGGAGAGGCACAAGATTGGATTTTTTTTCTGCTGACCCACCACTTTTTTTTATTTCTGGGGAGAACACTGTGGGGGTCAACAATGGGCAAATTTGCCCATGGGCAGTAACCCATGGCAACCAATCAAATTGCTACATTCATTGTTTTACTTGCAGCTGGCTTTAAAAAGTTAATCCCTGATAGGTTGCTATAGGTAACTGCCCATGGACAAATTTGCCCAGTGTTAATAAATGAGCCCCAGTGTGTATAGAAAGGTTCCTCCACACAAAAATACATTTCTTGGATAGCAATAAAGAATAATTCTAAATAACTTTCCAAAATAGAAGAATTTATCATTTTCAACCATTAATTAACATAATTTGTAATTGCAGTTCAAAGCAGTGCGTTTTTAACATCTTTTTATACTTTTCTGGGCCTAACAGTTGAAATACTGTAAGCTGGCTTGTAACATTGCTTCAGGAGTCCAAATATAAACAACCAGGCAGATGTTGCTTCCGATAGCACTTAATTTACAAATCACTTTTATTACACATTTTCAGTGGTTATCTTCATACTAGAAAGTTACTTGGCTTAGCATTAGATGCTAATGCATCATACATTATGCAAGAATAGTTTTTGGGGGGAGGATGCCCTTGATGTTAACGAAGTTAGCATAAGGTCTTGTTAATGGCAATAAAGACTGAGTTCTATTTTAAGGAAACCCCCAGCTTTCTGAATAATATATTCCATACCTATTATTACTGTCATCTAGAAACATTTTTTTTTTTAACAATAACTACAATTTTTTTTTTAGATTACTTAATTTTATACCCTAGTAGGGCTCATTTATCAACACTGGGCAAATTTGCCCATTGGCAGCAACCCATAGCAACCAGTGTTTGGCTTTTTTCAGGCAGCTGCAGGTAGAACAATGAATGCAACAATCTGATTAGTTGCTAAGGGTAAATGCCCATGGGCAAATTTGCCCAGTGTTGATAAATGAGCCCCAGTATGTTAAGTTTATGTGGCATTAATACACTGTAGCAATTTTATGTTATTAGCCCATTGGTAAATTCTTTACGACCATCCTGCAAAACACTTTGTCGGAGTTAGTACTGGCTTGGCTGGATTCGATAAAATGTCAATAGGAGCCTTTCTGTCTGGCAAGCATCAGGCTAGCTGGCTCTGTTAATTATGTAGTAAAATATGTGTGGCCTCCTTTTTAGTCCAAGACCAGTGGGCAAAACCATTGTACACAATAAAGCACTGACTCCTCTGAATAGTCCATTCATGATCTCTGCAGATTTCTAACTCAATGAGAAGCAACAAGTGGGTTTGTAATTTGAACAGGGTACAAGCATTGTATACATTATCCTCATATCAAATCAAGCTGCTTTCTTGCTGTGAAAATCAGTGAACCTATTAAATATATCAAGCTGCTAGCAGAACAAATGACTATACTGTCCAGATTGCAGCTTCTACAATAGGCAAGAGGTTTGATGTGTTGTTTGATATTGCTCATGCCAGTTAATATACTGGCATGTACCTCTTTCATACCACCAAATATTAAAAAAAATAAATAGTACTAATGAAATAAACTAAAAATGAAGATAGGTTGTGTATGTGACTGATAGAGAGGCTTTTTGCATGCCCCCCATAGTGTAACATTAATGCTGCAAAGCTTGAAGGGGTTGTTCACCTTCCAAACACTTTTTTCAATTCTGTTGTTTTTAGATTGTCCCCCATAAATAAAGACTTTTTTCAATTACTTTCCATTAAATAATTTTTATGTTTTTTCCAAAATCTAAGTTTAAAGTTGAATGTTCGTGTCTCTGGTATTTGAGTCTGGCAGCTCAGTAATTCAGGTGCAGATTCTGAACTGTTACAATTTTGCAACATTGAGTTGATACATTTCTCAGCAGCATCTTTGGAGTATTAGCAACTATTTTATCAATTCTAACAGCTGCCTGTAATGAAACCCAGAGATTCTGCTCAGCAGGGACAAAGATAAGAAATGTAGCAACTAAATGTATCCATTTAGAACAGTTTAGGGTGAGGCCACACGAGGAGATTCGGGGAGATTTTGTCGTCTGGCGACTAATCGCCTCGTCTTTCGCGCGACTATCTCCCCAAACTGCCTCGGCATTTTTCCCCATAGGCTAGAATGAAAAGTCGCCTGCGCTAATGCACACGCGGCGATGCGTACTTTGGGCGACTATTGAAAACGCATCGCCGCGTGTGCATTAGCGCAGGCGACTTTTCATTCTAGCCTATGGAGAAAACCGCAGAGGCAGTTCAGGGAGATAGTCGCGCAAAAGACGAGGCGATTAGTCACCAGGTGACAAAATCTCCCCGAATCTCCTCGTGTGGCCTTACCCTTACGGGATCGGCGACCCCCCCTCCCAAAACTGCTTCAGAAGGAGAGAAATTAGAATTTACACTTCAATATTAGAAAAACAGTCACACATAGAAAATAGAAAGTCATTGGAAAAAGTCGTTATTTCTGGTGATCTATCTGAAACCAACTGGTTGTTTTAAGATAGATCAGAAGCAATAACAGCTTTTCCCAATTACTTTCCATTTTCTATGTGTCTCAGTTTTTCTAATATTGAAGTATAACTTTCCGGCCCTGTAAACTGTTCTGAATTGATACATTTAGTTGAAACATTTCTTATCTTTGTCCCTGCTGAATAGAATCTCTATATTTCATTACAGGCAGCAGTTAGAATTGCCACAATAGTTGCTAATATTCCAGAGATGCTGCTGAGAAATGAATCAACTAAATGTTGCAAAATTATAACAGTTTAAAGTCTGCGCCTGAATTACTGAGCTGCCAGACTGAAACACCAGAGACAGGCACTTCAAACTTAGATTTAAAAAAAAAAAAAAAACAGTAAAAAATAAGTTATTTAATGTAATTTAAAAAAATCTGTATTTCTGGGGAACAATCTGAAAAAAGTGTTTGTACAACCCCTTTAAGGGTAGGACTACATGAACGATTTTGGCGAGATCCGACATGCTGCGACAAAACGCCTGTGACAAAACACATTTGACGGAAATAAGTTATGTGAATGCATTGTCGCATGGTGTGGCAGCGTTGATCCGCCGCAACACAACTGTCGGATGCAGACACCATGCGACAATGCATTCACTTACCTTATTTCTGTTGCAGGCGTTTTGTTGCAGTGCATCGGATCGCGCCGAAATCGTTCATGTAGTCCTAACCTAATGTTTACATGAATTTCTAGTAGACTGAAGGTATGAAGATCCAAATTACTGAAAGATACATTATCAGGAAAAACCCCAAGCATTCTAGATAAAATGTCATGTGCCTGTACTGTCATGTGAGCTTTTTAGTGTATAAAAAGGTTTGGGTCACAGAATAATATGTTTGCATAGCATTTGTGCTAGAAGAACCGTTTGACTGAATTCAAAAGGAAAACTATCACTAAAATGAAAATTTAATATAAGCTTCATCATACCGAAGTAAGAAAATGTCTAAATACAATCAATTAACAATTCTGCACTGTTTCTGAATCAGGTTTATATTCAATATCCCTCTCTGAGCATCTGTTTCTCTTCATTCTTTCTTCATGCAGCAGTTGGATGTCAGATGAATTATACTGCTTATAGGCAGCTGAATTTCTTAGCAGAGGTATTAGAGCTTACTTAAATAACTGATTCTAGAACAAACAAAATCTAACAAAATAACTGACTTTTGCACAAATCCTGCATGTAGAGAGAGACAAGATTTCTAGTGACTTTAATATATTGAGCTCTAATACATCTTCTTGGCAAAAGGAGCCCCCCGTATAAGATATATTGGATCATTCATCTGAGACCCAACTCCTGAATGAAGACAGAATGAGGAGAAACAGATGCTGAGAGAGGAATAGTGAAGATAAACTTGATTATTCAGAAACAGTACAGATTTTTTGTTTGATTGTATTTAGAAAGTCTCTTATTTCTGATTGCTGAAGCTTACATTAAATTTTCATTTTCGCAGTAGTTCCCCTTTAATAGAAAAGTTATGTACACTGTAGAATAATTATTCCTTTAATATCAGAACCAGAGTCTGTACACATGTAAAAGGTCTCTAAACCTAATGATGAAAGGGTGTGTTCTAGGATTTAGATTAGCTAGAAGGTGACCATCAGGATAAAGATGAAGTATAAATTTTAAAAAAAAAAACCTTTTAAGTGTGTTCATAGACCATGCAGGTAAATTGTATAAAGCTGTAAGAATCCCCTGTGCTGAAAGCATAAATCACCATTAACATTTTAGTGTTTAGAACTGCTTTAAAGTGTATTGAATTTAACTAATATTTGTCTCCCCAGGGCTGTTTTAAATGCAATTGTATGTGACCACTCTGACCATTAGTGGCTTGCTGATATTAGTAGTTTCTGTGTTCTAGTTTGCAGAGGTCACCCTGTGCATTTTTTCCATATCCAGTGACATTGTAGAAATAATTGACAGTGTTCAGCCAGCTGTGTGTTCTACTCCCATATTCCCAAATACAGCATGTTTCATGAGCTCAAGTAGGGGTCCACAACAACATGGACATCAGAATTGGGGAGGGGCCTGTTCCTTACTGACACGCCACAGCAGTTTGTGAGTAACAAGCCACCCCTGGTAGTTGTACAAGCCAAAATGCTGGTTTTGGAAGAGGAAAGTCACACTTCCATTCTCTCTGATAGTGCTACAGCCCCCTCTTGGTGTGCAGAAAAGGGTAAACATGGTGGGGAAGGGGATATTGGGAAGGCCACCACAACACCACATTTTACCTTTATAAATATGCAACAAAAAATGTTACACATTTTTTCATAACATTTGATGTAACCACGTGGTATATAAACACTTAAATAACAACAAATATTCATGTCTCAGAGGTAGGGAATAGCTATTTTAAAGACTTATTAGTGACAAAGTAGAGTGAGCATTCTTGGGGTTCTGTAATAAAAGACACCAAGTTTGCCCAGGTGCAGTAAAAGCAAACATCTAATTGGTTGCTAGGGGTTACTGCTCTGGGGGAAACTTAGTGCATTTTATTCCATATGCAAGGCTTATGTGCTTCTTGTGTAAGTAAGAAACATGTATGTCTTGTCTTTTTTTTTTTTTAATCTATGTAAATTAATTAACTTAAGTTTTTTGAGATTGGCTTGGTGTGTTTGCTTAATGTTATTCCACAGGGACATTCTTCAAGCTTTAAGTGCCTAGGTAAAACTTTAACTAATGGGACTGACATGCCACTTAATATAGCACAAGCTAAATTTTTCCCTGGACTCGAGTAACTAAACTTATACCTTATACTAAAGGCTGGACTTGCCCTGTTCCATATGTTGCATTAAGCAGAGAAATAATCTCAATTCAGAAGCTAATTTATGTTTTGCATATAAGATCCGTTATCTGGAATGCGGAGACCTGAAGTTTTCTATATCTCTGTAGTATAGAGCACCATACAGACAAAAAAAGCAAAAAAACTGTAACATCCTCAACTAAGCAACAAGGTTCATTCTTACAAAAAAAAAAGAGTCCATCAAAATGAAGGACTGTTTGAATAGAACATAAGAAATGACATTCACATTTAAGTCAAGTGTATTGTGAATGCACAGAGCCCCCAAGCTAATTAAAGCTGCTGTTGCTTTACTGCCATGTCGGTATATGCGGATATTTGTTCTATGATTTAAGGCAAAGGTTTTCAAACTTCTTGGGTTTAGAAGATATATATCAGCTAATAACAAGATTATAGGTGTAAACATGGTTTGACACACCGCTATTTTAAAAGTCTCCTTAAATTTGAAAGGAATCAAAGACAATAAATAAGCATTCACCCTCGATTTCATTCTCACTGACTTCCAGAATTGTTCGCTAGGGTAATTATGTTCTAATCAGATTCGGATTGCATTCGAAGCCTAAGAGTTGCAGAACAAAAGAATTGTAAAAGTTTAAAAATTGCAAAAAAAGGATAAATGCGTACCGTATCTCCCGTATCTCCATTTTGTATTACATAACATCAAAATTGTATCTGCGCTACTATTGAAATCATGCATGGTTTGCCATAAAATATCTAGAATGACCAACCAACACTGACGGAATGCAGGGAAAGCGATCTGCATACAAAGAGATGGGGGTAAACATAGTGCTGAAAAGGCGCATACGTGGGATTCTTCCTTGGATGGAGTTGCTATGAGAGAGACTTGTATAAAATCTTATTTATATATAAATAGAAACATAAGTTAATGAAATACTGAAATAAAGTTGTCAGTATTTCATTAATTTATGTTTCTATTTATAATGTCATATATATATATATATATATATATATATATATATATATATATATATATATATATTTATATATATATATATATATATATATATATATATATATATATTTTATATATATTATATATATATGTGTGTATATATATATATATATATATATATATATATATATATATATATATATATATATATATTATCCTGGTTCATATTACTATTCTATTATAATATATTGCATTGTATTATTATTAGAGAGTATTGATTAGATATGTCTCTAAATATGTATACTGGGATCCATGCTATTGTGACTACGGTGATTTTAACTAGATTGATCTATATCATCTGGTGTTTTTAACTGATGAATCAATATGTATAAATATGCTGTCAGCAGGGGGGCGCTTTTGGCTTCTGATGAAGTGTAGTCACGAAACGCGTAGAGCCATGCACTCCCCTGCCCTGTACATTTGGACTTTGTGATTTTAACTAAGATAAAGGATAAGATTTTATACAAGTCTCTCTCATAGCAACTCCATCCAAGGAAGAATCCCACATATGCGCCTTTTCAGGACTATGTTTGCCTTATCCATGTGACCAGAGTGGAACGTTTTGGATAGAGCGTTCACCCAGTCCCATGTACGGATCTCGTCTGTGTGCATTTCCAAAGAGATGGGGGTGTATGCACTGAGCATAAAGATGTCATACAAAAATTACCAGTAATCAAAACAAGAGGTTAAAAGGGCCCTGCCCAAAAATTGTGTTGGTTTCTTTGGTCTGCCAAGTAGGTTTCACTTAAAGTAAATGCATTTGAAGATGACATTTAAGACTAGACATAAAGAAGCAGCAGCCATTTTGTAGGCACTGTTATTAAGGCAAGCTTTGCATCGTACCAAAATCCTATTTATGTGCCAGAATGGGGGGCTTGATATCCATGCTTTGGCTACACAATTAGATGGTGAGAAGGGAGGGGGGAATGTGAGGAGTGCAGTGATATATTGGAAATGCAGAATTGCAAGTGAAAGTAATTGCCTGCCTTGCCTCTATGCAGATTTTTATGTCTGGGTGACAGGTCCCCTTTAATTACATATCCCTATTGGACTATAATCAAAATCCCATTTCACATATTTTTAACATAGCTTCAGATAAATGTTATTAAACTGATTTGTTTTATACAGCATTTTTTCCTAATACAGCTTTTCAAAAATCCCTAAGCACCAGACTTTTTTTTCTTTTTTTTTTTTGGGTTCAAGTGTCAGCCCAGTTAGCTGAAAACAGGAACAGGATGGTAGATGAAAACATGCTTGTAGGTGCCATATTTACTGAACTTTCTCCCCATCTGCTGCCCCCCTGGAGTGGCCAATCCCCTGCTTTGGAAAAACTGCTTTACAACAAACCCTGTATGCAGCATTTAATAAATTATATTATATCGTTACCTAAATCCATCTTTGATTAAATATATGAACATTTTTCAGTTTATGGCCCTTCTCAACTCGTGGTCAGGGCCATCCTTAGCTTTTACAGATTCATTATAAATTTAGGAAGACATTGGTTTATCAGATATTCATCCATGGTTCCAAAGATATCTAGCTCAGCAACAATGTTCCCTAATTCCTTCTTTGCTATGTGCGCCATAAAAATTATTTTGTGCACAGATTTTACACTTGTGTGCATAGTTTTTAAAAGAATTAAGCATTAATACAAAAGTTTATGTTTTCAGACAAAATTATTAGTGTGTGCCACAATTTGTTGTGTGCGTTGGCCTCAAAATGTGTGTGCTCAGCAAATATTTTTTTTTTTTATCCACAGTCTCACCCTAAGACAGGCATTCAACAGAAATCTCCACCCAAGGGCAAAGGCACACTAGTGTACTGCACACTTCTCTACTTCTGGGGAATATTTATGAGTTTATTGCAATAAAATCAGCAATTCCTGTATCAACAGGCTAGTGTGCCTTGCCCTTATCCTCCAGGCTGAGCTCCATTGCCACAGTTTCAAACCTTCTACCTATCTACCTTTAGAACTGGTGAGTTTGTTAGCATAGAGTCAGTTTGTGGGGTTCAGTAGCTCATAGCTTTATTTTAATTGGCCTGGCCCTGTTTGAACATTGAAAGCAAATTTCCGTGTACTTATACTTGGGCAGGTTTGCACCATGCCTCTGCACAACCTGGTGTGCATTTGTTTCTCAAATACATCATGCACATTCATTTAAGGGGTTATTTAGCTAAAGTGGAATTTTAGAGTCTTGTGAGCTATTTTAGCATTCGAATGGATTTACAACTCGAATAGTTTCTAATTTAAGAAAAAACTTGTATGTAAAAAACTCGAATCAGTGAATTCTGGGTTAACAACCCGAAAACTTAAATTGATCGAGTTTTCGTCGAAACCCTAGGAAAAAAATTCAACATCATGAAGGCTCTTACCACCTTCATATAGTTCAATGGACCTCTGCCATTGATTTCTACATAACCTCGACAGGCTTTAGATGGTGTCTTTTTGGATTCAAGCTATTTCCTGCTTTGTAATATAATAAATCTCAAAAAATTCAAGTTTTTTTTTAACCCGAAACTTTTAGTTTTTACTAAAAAATATCCTTAAAAAACTCTAATTTTTAGTGAAAAAAACCCCAACCTTTGATAAATAACCCCCTTAATCTTTCAACCAATCTGTCGAAAAGGTCTGCATGATTGTTCTTGAACTCGGAGACAATATGCAAATGCAAGTGTTTTTTCCCTATGCACATTTCCTGTCTATACTACAGGTATGGGACCTGTTATCAAGAATGCTCATGACCTGGGGCTTTCCGGATAACGGATCTTTCTGTAATTTGGATCTTCATATCATAACTCTACTAGAAAATCGTGTTAATGTTAAATAAACTCAATAGGCTCGTTTTGCTTCTAATAAGGATAAATTATATCTTAGGATCAAGTACAATGTACTGTTTTATTATTACAGAGAAAAGTGAATAACATATTTAAACATTTGGATTATTTGGATAAAATGGAGTCTATGGGAGAAGACCATTCTGAATTCAGAGCTTTCTGGATGACGGGTTTCCAGATAATGGATCCCAGACCTGTACTGGTATCTAGGATCAATGACTCTTTCAGTCAGACTGTGGTTGGATGGCAGACATGCAAAAAAAACATGTAGCCTCACAGTCAATCAGCCTGTAGGTTTCCAGAGACCATGGGTCTATCAACCGATCACACTTTAAAGACTCACTAATTCATGAATGTAAAATGAAAGAAAATCCTTATTTATCTTACTAAACATCCAAGAATTGTTTAAAGTTCATATTAAAGGAGAAGAAAAGGTTAAAACTAAGTAAGCCTTATCAGAAAGTTCCACCTAAATATACCAGTAAACCCTCAGTAGTGCTGCTCTGAATCCTCAAATCCTGAATGTCAAAAGAAACACTGCATTTCTTATCTTCTATTGTGTACACCTGGGCTACTTATGTGTGTTGCCAGGTTCTATACATAGTGGACGCATACCTCCCAA
Source organism: Xenopus petersii (assembly GCA_038501925.1). Classification (NCBI taxonomy): domain Eukaryota; kingdom Metazoa; phylum Chordata; class Amphibia; order Anura; family Pipidae; genus Xenopus; species Xenopus petersii. The sequence goes on along the minus strand of CM076682.1, from coordinate 110,269,421 downwards.
CTGTCCCTTTTTCGGAGGGACAGTCCCTCTTTTGACAGCTCAACCCGCAGTCCCTCATTTGTACTGGAAAGTCCCTCTTTTCTCTGCACTGAACAGCCAGAAAAAGAAACAAAGTTTCTCATATAATTGGCTTTTAGCAGAGAGCCCAGAACAGCTAACAGGTGCAAATAAGATACTTTGTAACAATTTTGAGACACAAAAACACAGTTTAGATAAGGAGAAATATTTTCAAACTTTCATAACCTGCCAAATTTTGTAAAACAAACATGGTAATTAGGGTGTGTGGCCACAGAAAGGGGTGTGGTAAAAAAAATTGCTGCGCTACATTCGGAAAATTTTTTTTGTCCCTCTTTTTACTTTCAAAATTTTGGGAGGTATGGTGGACGTGCTAATGCCAAGTACACCATTTGGTGCAGGGTCGGACTGGACATGGGGGGCCCACCCGGTTATTAACCTCCGGGGCCCTGCATGCGTGCCCGAAAGTCTGTGTGCACTCCGGCGCGAACGCCGACGCATGGCACACATGCATCAATTCGTATACACATATGCCGCATTTAATTTTATTTGGGGGGAGATAGGGGGAGGTAGGCCAGTCCGATGCTGATTTGGTGTATTTTCTAGTACAAAATCAAATTAAAAGTAAAATTTGCACAGCCTACATTCTTGCTTCCTGCACATCTGACAATTTTATCTGCATGGGTGGACAGACATTTTAAACATTTTTTAAGCCATTGCTAGTTGTTTTGTTTGTATAGTTACTTTGTACAGTGCAGTAGCTGAATATAAGCATAGCTCTCAACACTGACTGATAGAATTGTTTCCTGGTAATAATGCAGTGTCTAATGGCAGATTGTGTCACTTTAAATGTCAGTGGAAATTTCAGCAAGTATGGCATATTCTGATATAAGTTGGAGAATAAAATCAAAGCAGCATATAGTAGTTAAAATTGTGCACCTAATGAGCATGTTGAAATACATTCAGAAATACTTATTCTCTTCTGAGCATTTCATTTCAAAGGACATGTGAAAGGAAGGGAATCCCATAGCAATTATGTATTTAAAATGACGTCACCTATTTTCCTACACCAAACCAACTCTGAATATCTTAAAACAGGAATGTTACAGACAAATTTCCATAAGGGTCTCTTTAAAGCAGGGGTCACCAACTTTACCAATTAAAAAAAGTTGGAGAGCAACAAAAGCATGGGGAAAGTTCTTGGAGGTGACAAAAATGTGCTGTACTTTGCTATTTGGTAGCCCCTACATAGCTTGGGAGCCCACAGGAGGCTCTACTTGGCAGTACATCTGGTTTTATAAAACAAAAACTTGCCTCCAAGACTGGAATTCAAAAATAAGCAACTGCTTTGAGGCCACTGGAAGCAACATCCAAGGGCCTGGAGAGCAACATGGTGCTCACAAGCTACTGGTTGAGAATCACTGCTTTAAAGGAACAGTAACACCAAAAAATAAAAGTGTTTGCTTAAGAAACATTACTATAGTTTATATAAACAAGCTGCTGTGTAGCCATGGGGGCAGCCATTCAAGCACAGGATACACAGTAGATAACAGATACGTTCTAAAGGATCCCATTGTATACTATAGATCTTATATATTATCTTCCATTTATCCTGTGCATTTTCTACTTTTTCAGTTTAAATGGCTGCCCTCATGGCCACACCACAGCTTAAAAAAATTAAAACCAAATTATCTCATAATATTCTCTACATCATACTAAATGTTAACTCAAAGGTTAACAACCCCTTTAACACAGCCACCTCAATGAGACAATTTGCTTTTCAAAAGTCTCCGCACACAACTCTTAAGTACTTTTTGTGAGCCTCATGCTACCTAATTCTGTTCAATCCAGAAAATAACAAACATAATAGGTGCACACCAGGAACCTTTTTAAAAAGATAAAACTCCTACTTTGTTTAATTCATATTAAAATAACAGGCCAATGTTTCAGTCTTATCCTTAGGCTTTTTTTTTAAAGCAGGGTCTTGAGTTTTAGCATGGTACAATAATTTTGGGAAACAATTACTGACCCATCCTGTGTAATTCATATACGTATATAATTCACTTTTATTTTTTATCTTCTGTCTTTTGCATCATAAGGCCAAATATAATATATTTAAATGTTTCTCATTCTCTGTTTAAAGAAACATTTTGTATAAATTGTTTGTGCGATCTGTCTATTTTAACTCTGAATTATGCTAGTCTCGTTTTATGCTGTACTGCCACTACTGATATGGTGCAGCTTTTGCCCTAATGTGAATTCAAGAAATAAAAGGACTTTGATCAGTACATCAAAGTTTAAGGGTTGTGCAACTGAAGAAGCTTTGACTTTGCTGAAAACTTTTCAGTGGTGACCCTTGCCTTGAATGTGAAAAGTGTAGGTGATTGTTTTATTTATCGTTATAGCAATTATAATCTGCAAATGAACAATAGTTTATTTTATAATCTTAGTTGCCTGGAACAAAAAATTGAGTTGGAGAGGGGTGTTGAGGCATTCACTGCAGAATCACAGGTAGGTGGGAGTGTGATGCAATACAGAGAGAGATTTAATTTATCATTGCTTTTGGGTACCCCATGTCAATTACCTTAAACATATATCAACTCAGAAGCATTTTTCCTCTACATGTGCTTTTAGCATAAATATATCATTTAATATTAAAAGACTGGCAAAAGGCAAACAGATTTTACTGTCTGAGATTAGAGATATTCATTTGCCGTAGGGTACTTCTGTCTCAGGCATTATTAAAGGAACTGTAAAAATAAAAAGTGTTTTAAAGAAATGACAATATAATGTACTGTTGCAATGCACTGGTAAAACTGGTGTTTTTGCCTCAAACCGTATACTATTGTTTATATAAACAAGCTGATGTATAGCCATGGGGGCAGCCATTCAAGCTACTGGAAAAAGGAGATAAGGCACAGGATACACTGTAGATAACAGATAAGTTTTGAAGAATCCTGTTGCATACAACAGAGTTTATCTGTTATCTACTGTACATCCTGTGTCTTTTATCCTTTTTCAGCTTTGAATGGTGCCCCCATGGCTACACAGTAGCTAGTTTACCAGTGCAGCTCAACAGTACATTATATTTTCATTACTTTGACACTTTAATTTTTGGTGTTGCGATTTCTTTAACCTTGTAAACTTTGTAGAGCAGGAAATGTCTCTAAATAACTGGGCATAGCTCAAAGTACTTAGAATAAACCTTTCAGTACCACTGTATTGTTGCATTCTTAGTCACAGAAATCAGACTTCCGGCCATAGTTTGATAGAACATAATATTTGGAATCTATGGCAACAGGAAATATGAATCAGTGATGAGGGTGAATGAAGACTGCTAGCTGATGAACGGGACCCAGTTCAGTGGTTAACTATTGAAATTAAACAACAACAAATTCATTTATAATGAATTTTCAATCTCTTAAATAAGTTTCTCCCCTATGAGAATGATCCTATATGACATCTGTTGTTTCTAACATGCAGCAATTCAGCTTAAACACAATTAAAGGGGTTGTTCACTCTTCAGTTAACTTTTATTATCTTGTAGAAAGTTATATTTTGAGACAATTTGCAATTGGTTTTCATTTTTTATCATTTGGGGTTTTTGAGTTATTTAGCTTTTTATTCAGCAGCTTTCCAGTTTGCAATTGCAGTCAGGTTACTAGGGTCCAAATTGCCATAACATCCACACATTGATTTGAATAAGAGAATGGAATATGAATAGAAGAGGGCCTGAACAAAAAGATGAGTAATAAAACGTAGCAATAACAATAAACATGTAGCCTTACAAAGCATTTGTTTTTTTAGACAGGGAATTCAAACACCAAACTGAAAATGTTTTCAGTACACTGTGGTAATTGCAAGCCTCGTTTACAATATGGTTGACAGATTTGGAAAATCTGTCTTAAGGTGGCCATACACGGAGACATCGCCAAACGAGCGGATATCTCCCTGATATGCCCACCTTGAGATGGGCAATATCGGGCTGATCCGATCGTGGCCCCTAGGGTGATCTGATCCTAACGGTGGCTTTACGGGTGGTCGGATTGTGTGACCGCATCAACGAACAGATGCGGCCGCAGTCCGACTGGATTTTTAGACCCATCCAATCGAGATCTGGCCGATTTTTGGGCAGATCTCGACCGGGGAGGCCCGTTAGGGGGCCCCTTACAGGGGCCAATAAGCTGCCGACAGACCCGTGTATGGCCACCTTTACACCTTAGAAGTTCAGATTTCCAAGCCATGCCGTCAAAAACAAGGGCCCTGTGGCAGAAGATCCTCCGTGGTTCCTCCATCAACATGTGCATCAGGTCTGAGAGCCACAGCCGTCATGGCCTATAAAGGCTCCTCCAAAAGTTCAAATGTGATTTTCTTCAGTCGTCGTGAAATCACTTCCAAGGGAGGATATGCATACAGTAGTTCTTTAGGCCATTGGGCTACAACTCATCCACTGGGGAAGCTTGCGAGTCCCGATACCTTGTGAAGCATTCTTGCAGTTTTACTTTTAGTCTGGATGCCATTAGATCAGCTGTTGGTTTGCCCATCTTCGTACAAGCTCTTTGAGCACCTGGGTGAAGTGCCTCCTCATCACCTAGTCGTTTTCTGGAAAGAAAATTGACTTCAATACGTTTTGCAAATTTTTTGCCTTTTTGCTAATTTTTCTGTGAAACGGGACAGATTCGCCACTAACTGCACCCAATGTAGATGACTTTGTTCCAGCCACCACCCTTGCATCTGCTTTGCTTGGAAAGAGAAAGGACTGTTCAACAATTCCTGGGTCTTGTTCCATTTCCATAAAATATCCTTTGCAACACCCTAGATGGAACAAGGCATATGGATTGCCTCTATTGAGGTGACCATCAGTCCTACCATCTCAGTTGCTCTATTAATCTGAGGACACTCGCAGCCTTGCAATTGGGCAAAAACACTTTCCCGGTCTCCGTTTCTAACACCATTTTTAGGAACTCCATCAGCTGGATGGGAAAAGAATACTCACGTAGGATTTAGTGCATTTGGCAAAACATAACTGTAAGCAATGAACCTTTAGATGTTGGCAGGGTATAATTCATTCACCAAACCTATCTAATCTTCATCAGACACTCCAAACCTTCCCGGAAGTATAGGGGGAGTATGTGGCCCTGAGATGTTTTTGGCAGCACTGAGTTTCCCTCGCCACTGGAGCTAAGTCCCTTTGATGTGATGGGCCAAAATCATCTGAATACCCTCTAATGACATTAGAAGCATAAAACTGGGAAAATAAACTAAAATAAAGGGCTGTCCTGGTCTCTCCTCATGAGAGGACACTCAGGGGCCGATTCACTAAGGGTCGAATATCGAGGTTTAATTAACCCTCTATTCGACTAGGAACTAAAATCCTTCGACTTCGAATATCAAAGTCGAAGGATTTAGCGCAGATAGTTTGATCGAACGATCGAAGGATAATTCCTTTGATCAAACGATTAAATCCTTCGAATCGAACGATTCGAAGGATTTAAATCCAACGATCGAAGGAATATCCTTCGATCAAAAAAAGTTAGCCAAGCCTATGGGGACCTTCCCCATAGGCTAACATTGACTTCGGTAGCTTTTAGATGGCGAACTAGGGGGTCGAAGTTTTTTTTAAAGAGACAGTACTTCGGCTATCGAATGGTCGAATAGTCGAACGATTTTTACTTCAAATCCTTCGATAGTCGTAGTAGAAGGTCGAAGTAGCCCAAAAAAAACTTCGAAATTCGAAGTTTTTTAACTTCGAATCCTTCACTTGAAGTTAGTGAATCGGCCCCTAAGAAACAGAGGGAGCAGGATAGGGAGCCTGGAGTAATGGGGCAGCAGAGGGAGGGAATTGTTTTTTTTAGTTCCCTGCGTCCTAAAGAGAAAAGGGATTAACCGTATGGTGCCTGTGTCCCTCTATACAAGTCATGGAACTCCGAGGTGACTTCTAATATCCTCACATTTTGCAACTGGGGGTACTTTATTATAATACACATGTTTCAGCGAGTCATGTGGCAGAAATTACATCAGAACTCACCGTTTATAACTGATGACATCAGAACTCACAGTTTATAAGGATATAATTGACAATATATTCATGGCTTTTGTGTATTATAAACCGGTACATGTATAGTCACCAGTACCACAAGTAACCTGTCTTGAGCCAAGAGAAACCCAAACAAATTCTGTATTACTAGAAAAGTGTAGCCAGTCTCCATGAAATAACATGATCTATCTAGAAATTAAAATTTTATCAAGGTGACTTTTACCTAATCAGTAATTGCTTGTATTGGTCACTGCACCCAGAATGGTCATAGCTGTTTACCGTAAATAATGAGTATGATTGGGTGCTCACCTGAATAAGGTGTTTACTTCCTCTTCCTTAAATAAAATTAAAGTTTGTCCCGTCTGCATAGGTGACCCCCTTTACCCACTAACTGTATTCTTATTAACTACTTTTTTTTTTGTAATCTATTATTAGACCCCTACTGCTGGTAATTGCACAACCTGCTGCCCCTATTGTAAATACGTCTTCATCTCTGAATATTAGCTTTATATGGATTTATTAGGTCATGTGCTTCAATTTTGTTATGGAATGTGTAGGAATGAATTTGTTTTTTTCCAGTGGTAAAGAAAATACAGGCATGGGATCAGTTTTCCGGAAATCCATTAGCAGAAAGCAGTGTCCCATAGGACTCTATTGTAATCAAATAATGATTTTTAAAATAGATTTCCTTTTTCGCTGTAATAATAAAACAGTACCTTGTACTTGATCCCAACTAAGATATAATTAATTCTTATTAGACAAAAAACAATCTTGTTGGGTATATTTAATGCTGAAATTAATTTAAAGTAGACTTTAGGTATGAAGATCCAAATTAAAGAAAGATCTCTATTGTGGAAAACCTCAGTTCCCAAGCATTTTGGATAATTGGTCCCATACCTGTTCCAGTAAGGCAACAATTGCATACCTTATAGCCTTGTAGGTGTATTGCGTATATTTGCATTAATTTCACTATATATGGTGATAAGTCTGTCAGGAAAGAAAACTGAGATTTTAGAAGCTTTTTCATGCTTTGTTATAATGACAATGTCTAAAGTTCTTTTATAGCATATCTACTGGACTGCCTCCTTCATCACTTTAAGTTATATATGTAATTAACAATAAATAAATAGACAATTGCACGTTAAGGGTCAGTCCACACAAGCAGATTCAGGGAGATTAGTCACCCTAGCGACAAATTGCCTCTTCTTCTCCCCGAATTGCCTTCCCCCTGCCAAAATGAAAACCGCCTGCGTCAGTGCACACGTGGCGCTTCGTTTTCCGAAGTCGCCCGAAGTTTCCTCATGAGGCATCTTTGAGCGACTTAGGAAAATGAAGCACCGCATGAGCATTGCCGCAGCTGAATTTCATTTTAGCCAGCGGAGGGCAGGCAGTTCGGTGAGATTTTCGCCCCGAAGAAGAGGCGATTTGTTGCTGGGGCGACTAATCTCCCCGAATCTGCTCGTGTGGACTGACCGAATGTAATTTTTCAAGTCAAGTAATTCTTTTATTAGGCGTTGGATGATTGAGGGCCAAGTTCTTTGGGTAGGTTATGAAAATAAATTGATGGGTCCACAGACCAAATAGTATGGCTCACCTTCTACATTTTCAGTGCTGTTTTTTAAAATAACCCTTGTAATTGCTTAAATGTTTTTCAATTATATTATTTATTTTTTTACCATTTTTTTTTCAAAATCTAAGTGTAAAGTTGAATATTCCTGTCTCTGGTGTTTGTCTGACAGCTCAGTAATTCAGGTGCGGACTCTGAATTATTAGAACTTTGCAACATTTAGTTGATACATTAATTAGGAGCATCTCTGGAGTATTAGCAACTATTGTATGTATATTCTAACAGCTGAAACTCAGGGATTCTACTCAGCAGGGGCTAAGATAAGAAATGTATCAACTAAATGTACCAATTTAGAACATTTTACAGAGCTGCTTTAGAAGGTGAATAATGACACTTTATTCTTCTATTAAAAAAAAACGGTGACAGAAGAAAGTCGTTATTTCTGGTGATCTATCTGTAAACAACTAGTTGTTTAAAGGTGAACAACTAAACCCTAAAAATGAATGTGACTTGAAATGCCATATTTTATATACTGAACTTACTGCACCAAGCCTAAAGTTTCATCTTCTCAATAGCAGCAATGATCCAAACTTGTCACAGGGGGTCACCATCTTGGAAAGTATCTGTGACACTCACATGCTCAGTGGCCTCTGAGAAGCTGTTGAGAAGCTACGCTTAGGGGTTGTTGCAAATTATCCAGCAGAAAATGAGGTTTGTCTGTAAAATAAGCCAATGCTACAGGGCTGCTGAAATTCTGATGCTAGTTGCACTGGTTTCTGTATTGCCATGTAGTAATTATCTATATTAATTACTAATCAGCCTTATATTGTGACATTTCTATTCTATGTGTACCGTATATTGTGAGTGGGTCCCTAAACTCAGTAAGTGACAGCAGCACAGAGCATGTGCAGTGGATTAGCAGAAAAGAAGATGGGGAGCTACTGGGGCATCTTTGGAGACACACATCTTTACTGCTAAAGGGCTGTGGTTGCCTTGGGCTGGTACAGAAGTACAAAACATAATGTACAACATTTTTAGCTACTTCTTTAGTTAAGCTTTAGTTCTCCTTTAAATAGATATATGGCTGTAACCCATAAGATGCATGATGAGTAACTGGAAGTTTTATTTAGACATAAAGTGGATTGACCGCCTTTATTACAGAGGTGATGGTAGGTATGGTAACAGAATTTGTGAGAAATTGTATGTGGGCACATATTAAAGATCAGCTTTATTACTAGCTTTGCCTCTGATATGGTTTCTTTAAATACAGATCTGAATAATGAAAATGTTTGTTTAAACATTACAGGAAGGTGAGTGTAGTATAAATTGCCATGGGTTTCATGATTGCTACTAATGGTATTCCACAAGGTTGTACCGGAGGCATAGAGTTAATTAATAACACAGCCTTTGACTGTTCAGTAATAATAATAGATATCCCTCTCCAGGGTAATCCTCCGGCACGTCGATGATCGATGCGTAAGCCTTTATAGTATCATGCGGCTGCTAGCTCCATTTCGTCCTGTCCTTTTTCAAGCAGAAGGTCTATTTATAGACAATGGGAGAACAGCTGGAGTCCCAGTACATTGGCTTGCTCTGAGAAATCTGCTGAGAGCTACTCCCACCCAGGCCTGACAGTCAAGGTCACATGCAAGGGTGCTCTCAGCCAGCCTTCCCATTGGAAGTGCACTCTTCCAGCAGCCTGGGCTATAGGACACTTACTTCCTTAAGACTTTGCATTGAACTGGTGAGGAATATGATACTTAATTCTTCTCTTTCTCCTCTTCCTGCTGCTTCTTCTTATGTTACTAATACACTATGCCATATACTTTGTGTTGTTTGGTCCAGAGCACATGGCAATGTCATGGATTGTTTTAGAAAAAAAAAATAACCTTTCATTAACATCTGATAATGAAACGATATCATTGGTTCTACAGAATCACGTGCAGATATAAACAAAATCATATCTTTTTTTTATTTATAATAGTTTAACTTACTTTAGCATAAAATGCTTGAGATTAAAAAGAAAGGATTAGCAAATACTTGTGTAGTGGCAACAGAGCAAGGGTAAAAAGTGACTATGCATTTTGATTATGTATGCCTGATCTATTTCACTTGCTGTGCTTATACGTTATATATATATATATAGATAGATGGATGGATGGATAGATAGATAGATATAGATATATATTTGACACCTTACCCATAATCCGGAAACCCCTTATCCTGAAAGCTCCAAATTACAGAAAGGTTGCCTCCCATAGACTTTATCCAAATAATCCAAATATTTAAAAATAATTTCCTTTTTCTCTGTAATAATAAAACAGTACCTTGTATTTGATCCCAACTAAGATATAATTCATCCTTATTGAAAGGAAAACCAGCCTAATGCGTTTATTTAACGTTTAAATGATTTTCAATAAACTTAAGGCCTGAAGATCCAAATTACTGAAAGATCCATTATCTGGAAATCCCCAGGTTCCGAGCATTCAGAAGTACAGGTGTGTGTGTGTGTGTGTGTCTCTATATATATATATATATATATATATATATATATATATATATATATATATATATATATATATATATATATATATATATATGTGTTTCTGTTTTAAATATATTGATAATGGGTTGTGTGGTCACAGCCTCATTGAACCCCTGCCTAATGTTTTATATATATATATATATATATATATATATATATATATATATATATATATATATATATATATATATATAGCGCAATGTGTGGCTGGTGCACACAGTGAAAAGATCACATGCCTGTGAGCTGGTTCAAAACAATAATGATATTATTAGTTAGAAGAACAAACCGCACCAACCAGGGCTTAATATAAAGACAAAGTGTCAAAATTTATTTTCAACGTTTCGGCTCTGTGGCTCGAGCCGTCTTCAGGAGTACTAAGCCCTGGTTGGTGCGGTTTGTTCTTCTAACTAATATATATATATATATATATATATATATATATATATATATATATTATATTTATTTATTTATTTATATATATATATATATATATATTTATTTATATATATATATATATATTTATTTATATATATATATATATTTATTTATATATATATATATATATATATATATTTATATATATATATATATATATATATATATATATATATATATATATATAATTTTTTTTTTTTTATTATTATTATTTTCCCTATAGTTATAGACTTTAGGTTAACTGATAGTGTATACTGGTACTTCATTACAAAGCGGCTACAGCGGCTATTCAGCTGCTATAAAATGACAGTCCACAAACTTTGTTTAAATTATGTTCTAACTTGTGTGGCTATTAAGTTCATGGGCAGCTGCACGTACCTAATGCCTTCCACCAAAGCAGATGCTAGTAAACTGAACCTGCCTTGCAGGCCTTGAACGTGTGGCTAACCTCATGGGAACTGAAGGCTCCAATGTGTGCCCCATATTACTGGCAGTCATCCACAGCTGTTGGCCCTTGCAACAGACAATGTCATATAGTTAAAGGGATAGTCAAAACTGTATCATCGTCCATTGTAAAAATTCACCTCCTTTTAATGCTTTGGGGACCACAGTGTGGGATCCACTGGTTTAAATGTTTAAAATGTTCTGTCGCTCTGATCCGGGAAAAAGAAGATACTGCAATTACTGATCTGATTACTGAATGTTCCTTTAATCTATCAGCAAAATATATTTATTAATGTAAATGTGCTCTTTAATATTTATGAATACCCTGGATGTCATCCTCAGGACCCTTTCCCAGGGGAATTACATTTTATTAATTAAAAATGCAGTTTTTGGTGTTACAATTTCCTAAAAGTCCTGACTATAGAATAGGAAATCAGACTGCAATGCACTGCCTTCATCCCTTTGAAAACCCCATAGATGCTGTTTAAAAAGGTGTGTGGATCCCTTTAGGGACACATTAGTTCTACTGATGTTTGGCGTTTGGGTTGATGCAGTTAAAGTGACAAAAATAAACTTATTTTGCAAGGCTACATAAATGAATGATGCCCTTTATGAAACTTTTCTTGCAGTACTAAATCATATGATGATGTATGATTATTCTCTTTTCTAAACAAGTCCGAATGGTTCAGAATGTCTGGTTCCCATTGCTCCAGTTTTTTTTATTTGCATCATTTGGCAATAAAGTCCAGGCCAGAATTCAGCATGAAAGAGAAATGAGAGGGAAAATAGTTTATCTGTGGATCCTGGCATTTTCTTTGGATTCTTAATACATGTTCTATAGAACACTCTCATGCTTATTGATCTTCACTGTGTTTATTTTTCAGCTCTCCTGTGTTTTATCTTTTTAAAATGAGATGCATTCTTACTTTTAGAATATAAAATTGGCTTTTTTTTACTAAAGCTATAGTACATGCTGAGAAATAACACTCTCCATGGGGAAAGAATAGGTTTGCAGCAAGTAACCTCTAATCATGTGCCAGATATTTTGTAAGGATCTCTGTGGACCAGTAAAAATCTGCTTTTAATTCAGCTCTAACAGAACATATAAATAATCTGCTCTTGTTGGTAAAGCTGATGAACTAGACCATATGAATACTTGTTAATATGGATCTATACAATGCTACAATCCATTTACTAATGAATTACAAATTGTACAGTTTTGCAAAGTGTTTTTCTTCAAGGGATTCTTTCATGGGAAAATGTTTTTTTTACAAAATGCATCTATTAATAGCATGCCTCTAGCAGAATCTTGCATTTCATCCATCAGTCCTTTTTAAATTTAATTTTGAAATCTGACACATGGGGCTAGACATGTTATTAGTTCCCCATGTGCCCTCAGCCATGTGACTTGTGCTCTGATAAACTTCAGTCACTCTTTACTGCAAGTTAGAGTGATCTCACCTCCCCCCCAGCAGCCTGTTAACAGAACAATGGGAAGGTAACAAGATAACATTTCCCTGACACCTGCATTTCTAAAAATCCTTGCAGTGGTCGATATACGAACAGCACTTAATAGTAAAAATTAAAGTTCGGCTAACCCAAGTCACTACTCCTTCAGTTACATTGAGTAGGAGAAACGATAGTTTATCTGAAAGCAGTTTCACTGGGAAGCACATGACCAGACGCAATAACCTGTCATGGCTGCCTACATACCAATATTACAACTACAAAAATACATTTATTGGTTCAAGAATAACATTTTAAATGGTAAAAGGAATTACAATCCACATTGGGTAATTTAGTGATAAAATCTATACAATAAAAATCATTATGGAATTCCTTTAAAGGACCAGTAACATCAAAAAATTAAAGTTTGGTGTATGTCAACCTTACTGACTGACTGGGTGACCTTTGTTTTGTTATAAATATAGCATTTTGAACTTAGTGCTCAGTTTCTGTTGTGCTAACAAATCTTCCAGCATATCATAAATATTTTATCACTGGGAGATCTGAATTATTGGAGGTGAAAAAAATTAATTACATTTACTGTGGGAGCAGCTTGGCAAAATAAAGTAATAAGAAAAATAAGGATATTTATGCAAACAGTGGCTACTAGTAACCTTTCTGTATTGCACTTGCAAACAGTGGCTTTTAGTAAAGACAGTTTGGGTAGTCAATTCTCTTGGCTGTTCGCTGTTAAAGGGGAATTCAGGCTTCCAAACTAAATTTGCTAAAGAGGCCCACATAACACAGAAACCCCTAATATACTCATCACAGTTACCTGTTTCGAAAAGTCTGAATAAATGCCATTTTCGATGCTGAAATCCAGCTGTTTTTCTCTTTTCGGCTTCATTTGAAATCAAGACAGGGAAGGAGGAACTAAAAACTGATGTTACAAATTGTAACAACTTATCCACAGCTTACAGGCAGCATGCAGGAACTACATAACCCACAATGCATTGCACTGTGATGTTCCGTTTCTTATTGAGTCACATGTGAAGGGGATTGTGGGGTTTGTTAGATGCTGGCTGCTGATACAAAGTAACAGTAGTCAGCCAGCTCAGCAAAGTAGTCAGACAAATCAGCAGAAGAGCAAGGGGCTAGGCTTAGGGAACTATTCCAAACCATTAAAAATCATGAAAAGTCTGCAGATTTTTGAATTGATGTATATAGCAAAGTTGCTTGAAATTATATTTACTTTTTTAAGAAGCTTAAGTTATGTTTGTGTGGAGTTCGCCTTTAAGCTTAAAACCTGCCTAGCAGTATAAAACTGCTAGTACCTCAAAAACCACTTGAAATGGAAAAGCAATGTAAATGAATTATATTGAGTAGTGAGTTAAACATAAACTCTGAATATATTTTTACCCATTTATTTTGAACCCATTAAATAAAAACATAAAAGTAGTAATGTTCTCCAGAGAGTTCTTAGGACTTCATAAATATGACTTTATATGCAGATTATCCTTTTTCTGTTCATTGGTAGAGGTGGGTACCGTATCCAAGTAAAAATGCTGGTAGGTGTAGAAATAAGGGATGCACCAAATCCACTATTTGGGATTTGTCCGAATCCCTGAATCCTTCATGAAAGATTTGGCTGAATACCGAAGCCAAATACTAATTTGCATATGAAAATAGATCTCTTTGCATAGGCAAATTAGGAGCGGGAAATACATTTTTTTACTTCTTTGTTTTGTGACAAAGTGGAAAGTAGAAATCATTTTTCTACTATTTTTTCACGTGATTTTGCTTTCCACCCCTAATTTACATATGCATTTACATTTAGTCACAAGGATTTGGCCAAATCCGAATCCTGGATTCGGTGCATCCCTAGCAGAAATAATCCTGAGAAAGAAGGACTCATCTTGCACCTACAAGAATCAGATATTGCTCTTGTAAACTGTTTTGTATCTGCAGAATAATGAGGAATATAGTGTTGCCTATGCATTAAACATCGCTTGTATGTATCTGCAAAGTTGAAGATACTTTGTTATGGTATGTAACCAATACCTGCAAGTAGAATATACTTTTTGGGTTGCTTCATTTGCTTTTGCAAAGGGAACAATTATCTAGTTATCAGATTACTGGGACCTAGTCCTAGAGGGCCTTGGATGTAAGCTCTTCCCATTTCCTTGATTAAATGGTTAACTTGCCTGTTTGCATAAAAGACTTGTGTACTTTAAATATAAAAGTATAAGCACTTTTATTCCTTGTCTTGACTCCAGCATTCTATAGCTAGTTTTACCTCAAGCACAGGCATGCAGTTGCCAATGTAAACAGGGTCTGTCTGTATGTAGAATGCTTGTGTTTTATGCTTTCTTTTTCTTTTTTCTTGCAGTTATCTGGAAGTCTATGACAGTGCAGTGCCAGTGGAATCGTATGTGTCAAGCACAACCAAGGCTCCTGCACGTCTCCACCTGATGGCAGTTTGCACGTCCTTGTGAAACCTGCCAAGCTGGACACCACAGCTGTGCACCACGACACCTCGGCCGATATCGTGCCCGTTCTGCAAACAAGTGACCATGCAGTCCTAGCCTGTGACCCAGGCATACATGAAGAACATTATGTAAGTGAAGCTGTGGGTATAGAAGATGTGCAGGACCAGAGAGACTACAGAGATGCTGGCACCATTACAGGTATGCATTTGACACTTCCTCTGAATAATGCAAGTAAATGTACATGCTGAAAACTGTTTAAAGGAAAACAACAAACTTTATTAGTTGGCTGTCAGATGGGGCATTTTGGGAACAATACGTATGGGGGCTGCTTTGTTTTTTTACTTGATTGGCTGGTCATGGGATCAGCAATTTTTTGCTGTCATATGCAACTTTTCCCATTGCAAATTCAAAAGCCTAATATATTTTGATTGAATTCAATTAATAGTAAAAACAAAGTAAAACTGGTAACTGCCCTAGCAGTAAATATTTTCTTCTTTCTTAATTTCTTTTCTAACCCTACCCCTCCCCATTCTCGTGTAGCAATGACAGTACATACACTCTTCTTGCACACATGCCCACATTAATACTATCATCTATTTATAAAACCTCTTCATATTTTGCAGCACATTCCATACAAGATGCTTGAATTTACTTGGAAATGAGCATTTCTCCAAATAGCCTTGTGCAATTTGCCTCAAATGTGGTCTAAATATGCAGAATGCAGAAATAAATGTGTTTGTAATTATCAAACTATAATTGCAGAATCTACCAAGTGATAAAAATAGATGCAGTTAGCTGGGTGCTTTTCTAGCTGGAGCACAACAGGATATTGGAGCCTGCAACCGGCTTTGTCATGGGATGTTTGATTAAATATTAATTCTCAGTTTATTATCCGTGCATATACATTTGTTTCCATGTTTGTTAGATGTGTGTTCCAACATAATGCCTGGAGGTACCTGGGCAATTCCAATGCTAGATGGAGTGTATGAGCCAGCTCCAACTGATGGCATTCTACTTTCAGCAGGAAAGTGCTAAGCACCATCAGTATCCCTTTTCTATCTCTACTGAAGATCTACTGGCTCCTACAAGATTATTGGGGTTATGTAATTAAAGGCACTAAGTTTGCCCAGGGGCTGTGACCTATAGCAACCAATCAGCAGGTAGAATTTCCTGGTCACATGTTTAAAAGCAAACATCTTATTGGTTGCTACTGGTTACTGCTCTTGGGCAAACTTAGTGCATTTTATTACATTTTATTAGAAGCATATGGACCTATGTATTAAAGGTCAGATTTTAGTGGGTTTTAGAAGTTTTGAAAGCACTACGAAACTCATAGGGGCTCATTTATATACACTAGGCAAATCTGCACCTGGGCAGTTACCCATAGCAACCAATCAGTGACTGGCTTTTTGCCAGCAGCTGCAGGTTGAAAAATAAAAGCAAACAATTGATTGGTTGCCATAGGTTACTGCCCAGGTGCAAATTTGCCCAGTGTTTATAAATGAGCCCACACACTTTAAAACTATGAGCCATGAGATTTATTAAAAGGTCAGAATAAAAAAGTATGAACAGAAAATTATGCTGAATCATGAGTTTTTCTGATAATTTCCGAGTGAAAAAAATCTGAAATTCTCTTAAAGTCCTAATTGATTTAAAGTCCAAACACCTCTCTGTAGGAATTTAGGTACAGTAAACATACTTTAAAGGAATTGTTCAGTGTAAAAATAAAAACTGGGTAAATAGATAGGCTGTGCAAAATAAAAAATGTTTCTAATATAGTTAGTTAGCCAAAAATGTAATGTATAAAGGCTGGAATGACTGGATGTGTAATATAACAGCTACAACACTACTTCCTGCTTTTCAGCTCTCTTGGTTTACACTGACTGGTTACCCTGGTTACCAGGCAGTAACCAATCAGAGACTTGAGGGGGGGCCACATGGGTCATATCTGTTGCTTTTGAATCTGAGCTGAATGCTGAGGATCAATTACAAACTCACTGAACAGAAATGTACCATGTGGCCCTCCTTCAAGTCGCTGACTAACTCAGAGTTATAGAGCTGAAAAGCAGGAAGTTGGATTCTGGCTGTTTTATTAGACATCTATTCACTCCAGCCTTTATATATTACATTTTTGGCTAACTAACTATATTAGAAACATTTTTTATTTTGCACAGCCTATCTATTTACCCAGTTTTTATTTTCACACTGAACTGTTCCTTTAAATATACATGGCAAATTGTGCATTTATTGTAATTAAAATCCAGTTAAAATGTTAACAGAATATTGCTAAAACTTTAAAAATGTGACAGTTTTTCAATATCAGAGCTGGAGCACCACATTGCTAGTGCCCAGGGCAATCTTACAGCATCGGCCCACCCCGTTCAGCGATTCTCTCTCTTTTTCCCTGATATACTCTGCAACTCTCTGTGGGGCAGATTCACTAAGTGCCGAATTTCACCAGGCGCAGATTCGTTATTTAGGACTTTTTTCAACATTTTTTGAGGTAGTCCTATCTACTCTATTGCACTTCGCCTGGTCTGAGGTGGTGAAGGCAAGTCTGGCGCAAGAGTTAACGTTCAGTAAAATCTGCATCTTAGTGAATTTGCATAGTTACATGAGTGAATTACCGCTAGAGTCTATCTCCTTCGCTAGCAAAGTAATGAAATGACGTCACACTGGCAAATCTTCGCTAGCATTAGTCACTTCGCTCTTTAGTGAATCTGCCCCTGTGTTTTGTTGAGGCTCCAAAACACAATAAAATTCTCTGCCAAGACAATACTGGGAATTGCCTCAGCTATAACACTTAAATTGTGCAACTGCTCAAATATGCATAAAAAAGAATTCTTGAGTAATTTCTCGATTTGAGTGTTTAACAGAGACAATTCTCAATATTGCCTTGATAGGGTATTTCTAGCGTTTGTAGTTGTTAAAAAAAAAAACACAGGCAACAAATAGCACAGTGTCACTGTTCAAGTCTTCCACCCTTAAAGGGGAACTCCAAAAAAACATAATTTAAGCTTTTTGAAAAATAAACATAATTTCAAGCAACTTTGCAATATACATCAATTAAAAAATTTGCAGACTTTGCATGATTTTTTTATGGTTTGGAACAGTTCTCTAAGACTAGCCCCTTGCTCTCCTGCTGATCTGTCTGACTACTTTGCTGAGCTGGCTGACTACTATTACTTTGTATCAACAGCCAGCTGTCCTCAGCCCGCATCCTCCATACCCCACAATTCCCTGCACAAGTGATTTCAATAAGGAATGGAACATTACAGTGCAGTGCATTGTGGGTTATGTAGTTCCTGCATGCTATCTGTAAAATGTGGAGAAGTTGTTACAACTTAGTCCCTCCTTCCCTGCCAGGATTTCAAATGATGCAGGAAGAGACAAACTGTTAAACAGCCTGATTTCAGCATGGAAAATGGCATTTATTCATACTTTTTGAAGAAACTGGTAACAGCAATGGGTATATTAGGGTTTCTGTGTTATGTGGGCCTCTGTATCAAGTTTTAGTTTGAAAGCCAGAGTTCCCTTTAAGCTGGTGCTACCACTGTTCTCCACTGCACTGGCCGGTCATTGCATTAGCTCCCCTGCTCAACATATCTCATCACTTAGGCTGGAGTTAGAGGAGGCAGCAGACGTACATGCCTATAGTACTAGTGCTCATCACTCACTGTTCTACCCTAGGCATGTTCCCTTTTATGCCTGCCCCTGGTTCTTGTCCTGTTCAGAATATTTTATGGTTAAATATCACTAGTTCAGGTATTTACTGCAGTTCTAGAAAAAAAGTAAACTGCAGTGGCACAGTGATCATTACGCCCAAAATTACATTTGGTTGTTTCCCATTACTTTCAAATGAAAGCCAAATCCTGTGGCACATAGATGATGTTACTGGAAAATGCAAGCTAAAGCATCCTCTAAAATAATAAGTAAGTAGCAGGTCTAGGCAGTCTAATATTTTAACGTGTCACTTCCCTTATCTGGCATTTTATGAATACTTCTGCAGAAGCTTAAGAAGTATAAATGGATGTATATTTTTATTGATGTAGCTTTACTTATGTATGCACCACTGCAGCAGAACAAGAAATAAATAAAACAAATAGTCCCCTATTTATATATTTTTATATATATCTATAATTCTCCAATGAGTAACCGCACTCCAAGTCAATAAGGATCCCAACAGGGATCGAAACGTTGGAATAAGATACCATGTTACAATAAAAATTTAATTTTTTTCACTAAAAGGGAGTGCTGGTTTGGAAACTATTGGTATATGTATGTATATGTGTGTATATATATATATATATATATATATATATATATATATATATATATATATATATTCAATACATGTTAAAAGGAGACCTCCTTTTAACATGTATTGAATAAAATTTATCTTTTTTTTTTTTGCGTAAATTTGCTTTGCCAGTGTGCAACTTTGGCAGGTGTTATGCTGCGAAGTTGCGCTACTCTAATTCGCTGCCAAATTTTTGCCAGGGCCACTGTTAGTAAATTGGCGAAGTGGCAAAATGACATCACGCTGTCAAATTTTACAATTAATATAATATATTATCATGATATAATATAATATTCTGAAATGGCATTCACAGTCCCCCAACTTGAATATCATGGAAAATCTATGGGATGATTTGAAGTAGGCTTGCCATGCTCGGCAGCCATCAAATTTAACTGAACTGGAGAAATGTTGTATGGATGAATGGTCAAAAATACCACCATCCAGAATCCAGACACTCATCAAAGGCTATAGGAGCTGTCTAGAGGCTGTTACATTTGCAAAAGGAGGCTCAACTATGTATTGATGTAATATCTCTGTTGGGGTGCCCACATTTATGCACCTGTCTAATTTTGTTATGATGCATATTGCATATTTTCTGTTAATCCAATAAAATGTATGTCACTGCTGAAATACTACTGTTTCCATAAGGCATGTTATATATTAAAAGGAAGTTGCTACTTTGAAAGCTCAGCCAATGATAAACAAAACTCCAAAGAATTAAGAGGGGTTCCCAAACTTTTTCATATGAAAAAAAAAAAAAAAAAAATATATATATATATATATATATATATATATATATATATATATATATATATATATATATATATATATATATATATATATATATTGGAGAAGAACTGATGCAACTATTGAAATTATAATGCAGACAACCCAGGTTCCATTTCAGACACTTTGGTGACACTTTTGGCTGTGGGGCTGAACATGGAGCTGAAAGGTCGTGAAGATGTCCTGTGTACCCTTGCAGACAAGTCAGACATGACGGCATTAACAAACCCATGTGACATTGAAAATAAAGGTGGCTTTTAAAAAACTGACCATTCTGTACTCCTTTGTGCTAAATTTTCTCCTATGGCATTGCCACAGTGGGTGAGTGCCCTCTTGTGGAATTTTGTATGCTCACATATGATGAAATAGCATTTGATTATATAAAATGTATATTAAACCAGGGATGCAAAAATCCACTATTTTGGATTTGGCTGAACCTCCAAATCCTTCGCGAAAGTTTCCGCCAAATGCTGAATCCAAATCCTCATTTGCATATGCGAATTAAGGGTGGGAAGGGAAAACATTTTTTACTTCCTTGTTTTGTGACAAAAAAGTCACGCAATTTCCCTACCCAAGCCTAATTTACATATACAAATTTGGATTCAGTTCGGCCTGGTAAAAGGATTCGGCCAAATCGGAATCCTGCTGAAAAAGGCAGAATCCCAAATCGAATCCTGGATTCGGTGCATCCCTATATTAAACCAGGATTATTGAAATATTTATATGCTGTATATTGGAATAATGCTGCAGAATATTTCAACTATATTTTCTTGTTCATATCTGTCACTTCTTGCCTGTTCTCACTGCACTCACTTTTCATCTGTCATTAAATTTCTGACACTGATATGGGAAATGAAAATTTGAAGCTGCCGGTGTGTTTTCCTAGACTAAAAAGTGTAAAAATCCACTTGTGCCATTGCCCTCAGAGTTCATAGTAAAATTGGACATGAAGTTGAGTAATAATACTTGACAAAGACTCTTTTGCAAGCATTTTGATATTGTACAAAGTACAAAAGATTAAGTTTTAGAAATGCTATGCACAATTTCACGCCTTAGAACTTGTAATGGGACCTGGAAAAACTTGCCTAATAGAATTTAACTTAATTTAAGCAGAGTAGGGCCTTAGGCTTTCAGGGTGGGTTGTGCATATGGTATTAAGCCTTTTAGAGATTATTTTATATCATTATAATTTTCTGCATTAGTGGAATATCAAGTGGTTAGCCTGCTTAAAACCCAGAATCTTGTTTTTTTCCCCCGAAAAACTTGTAATGATAAAACTGTTGCTAGGAACCAAGTTAATTGACTATTACTAGTGTAGGGTTAGATACAATATATATTCTGTGCTTCCCTGCATTTGTTACTGAACTTGAGGTTAATTTATACCGACTGGCTCAATACTTAAACTTTCATCTATGAGCTTAACTATAATCATGTTTATTAATGACACGTCTCCAGAGGGTAACTGGACCTGCCCTGAGTCTTTGGTTTATATCACTTTAACCCTTGGCACAATAAGACTTGATAATGAAATGGTAGGCTTACTAGAGCAAGGTTCATGCGTGGTGGAAATGCATGATTAGCTAGTAAGCTGTACATCAGAAAGGAGCTTACACTAAAGAAATATGAGATTCGGGGAGTTGCAGTTTAACCAAACTTGTTTTAACTTTGTCACACTTAGTCCAGTTACAAGGAGGAACACTTTCGCAGGGCTCATATCTCCTGTTATTTCCTCACACGGTACTGTGGTAATTACACTCAGGGGGGATATATACCTCATTCACCCCTCAGGTGCACTTCTCAGTTTTGCCCGTGTCCCTTCTCACTCACACCTCAGCCTGCAGTATCCCACCAAGGGGTTCAGTCGTCACTTCTCCCCTGCTACCAGGCTTTGCCCTGAGACAGCCCTAGCTAGGTGCTTCCAGCAGAATTCTCACACCCTTCCCTTCAAGCTCTACCTCTCCTCTTCTGCCCTTACCAGCCGGGTAGCCTCTGGGTCACTATGCCCACTTACTCCTTGTAGCTGCCCATGCCAATTACCCTATCTCCTTTCACACTGCTATGGTGTGCTCAGGGGTGTTTCAGGGGCTGCAGCAGCAGAAATTAGACTCTTAAAGTTACCAGAGGCGGCTTTTTGCTGCCCATAGTAACTGGGCAATCCGTGCCACCTCAGGCAAGGTTGTCACCTTCTTGACAACAGAAATCTGTTGTACAGCACCACGTTATTAAAAAAAAAACAAAAAACGCCTTTATTCAAACTTCCATGGAGAACGGATGAGAGAACATAAATCAGCAATTAGGACTGGCAAAAAGGAACAAGCAGTTGCTTTCCATTTTTTTGGAAGCGGGCCACAGCGTACATCAACTTAAATACCAGGTGGTGGACCATGTGCCTAGTCCCAGAAGAGGGGGAGATCGAGTGAAAGCACTGTTGAGGAAAGAGGCAATATGGATAAGGAAATTGGAGACACTTGCCCCACAAGAGTTGAACAGGGAATACGATCTTCAATCTATTTTTCGCTACATTTTGTTTTTAACGTTATGTCTTTCAGATGTTTTTGAACAAGTGATCGGGCCTGTAACCTATACAGAGTTAAAATTCCTACTGCACTTAAATACACTGTAACAATATTGCATTAACGACATTTGTAACGATTTGTATGAACAAGATGTATCTTTATGTGAATTTGTAGCCAGTAGGTGGCAAAATGCAGTCTATAAAAAAGCCAAAATGGCCAGTGTCAACTAAGCTTGATAAAAGGCCATATTGAGGCCTGAAACTGTGCTGACCGGGTTCTGCCATGAAAGTTTGAATAAAGGCATTTTTTTTAATATCATACATAATAATATACAAAGAATTTCTGTTTTGCTGATCTTGGTGGAGCATGGTACATGCACCTATTTCTTTTTAAAGTTGTGGAATTCGAGCAGACTCCAATCTGTTTAACAGATATCTGTTGTCAGGAATGCTGAACACACAAGCAATGTCTTTTCCCATTCTGAAGTTTCTTCAATGTAACTTATTCTCTTATTCTTATAATATTAAAACAGTGCATTTTACTTGGCCTTGACTAACTGCCAAGTCACACAAATCTATGACACAATTTTAGATGTTCGTGCTAGTCACAGGACAGGCCTGCCAATCTCTTTTTTTACTAGGGATGCACGGAATCCACTATTTGGGATTTGGCCGAATCCCCAAATCCTTTGTGAAAGATTCAGACGAATACTGAATCCTAATTTACATATGCAAATTAGAGGCGGGAAAGGAATGTGTGAACATTTTTTTCACTTCCTTGTTTTGTGATGAAAAGTCATGTGATTTCCCTCCCTGCCCCTAATTTACATATGCGGATTTGGTTTGGCCAGACGCAAGGATTCAGCCGAATCCGGCTGAAAAAGGCCCGAATCTCTGCCCGAATCTCGAACTGAATTGGTGCAGTCCTACTTTTTTCTTATATAAGCTGAAAGGACTGGGCTTTTTCATACACCCAACTGTCTCATCTTTCGTGGGACAGTACAGATTTTGACAGCTCAGCCCGCAATCCCGGGTTTGTTACTGAAATGTCCCGATTTCCTCTCTGATCTCCTGCACTGAACAGCCAGAAAAAGATACAAAGTTTCTAACTTAATTGGCTTTTGGCAGAGAGCCCAGAATAGATACTTAGATACTTTTGTAACAATTTAAGATAAGAAAGTCTCTTAAAGGGCAATTCACCTTCATTAGCAAAACTGTAATAACATGAAAACCGCAGAAATGTGTTCAAACTTTCATAACCTGCCACATTTTGTAAAATGGACACGGTAATTATGGGGTGTGGCCACACAAATGGGCATGGTCAAAATTTGTTGAGGTCTGCGCGGTAAATCTTTTTGTCCCTCTTTCTTTTTCCAAAATGTTGGGAGGTATATGTATGGTATAGACCGTAAAACAATGTATCGTTAATTATTTAGTTATTTAAACTTCTTTTACCAACATGTAACTGAAGTAGCTCTATATATTTCAAGTAATTTTAGTTACTTTGTTTGGTATTGGGGTAGTGTAAAAAAATCTATATGTACTTTTTGTACATGGACAGTGAATTACTTTTGTAAAGTCGCACCCTTAAACCACCTCTAGATGGCGACCAACACCGTAAGCCTTTACATTATGACCTGGTCTCTTCTGCCTACAGCAGTACTGTCAACATATTACATGTAGTGTGCTGATTTGAGCAGACTGCGCCCGTAAAAATCCTTTAAAATACCTTATCTGGCCTATTTGGCTAGGTCTGTTGTACAGTAATGCATAATCACTCTGGAAGTTTGTTTGCCTTTAAAATAATTTTATTTTAAATAGATTTAGAGGTACTGTAAATAGAGGTGACAGAACACAAAGTATGGAATGCGGCTGAGCTTTCTTTAAGTGTTTTTGAAGCAGAATACTCCATAGAATAATGCAGGCATAGACATGGCTGCTGGCGAAACTCCCAAATAAACAGAGCCACATCAGCCTTCATGTCTGTAGTTAGAATGCTTTCATTTCATGTATTGACACAGGACTGAACAATGCTTGAAATGCTGCAAGGAGTGTCTGGATGACAGAGAACTGTTTCATGAATTGATTCCCTGAATGTGACGAAATCTTTTATACTACAGAAGTGAGAGTGCTATGTTGCTAAACAAATGTCTGACCTGCATCCCAGCAAGATTACCCTTGCATACAATAAGTAATATAGGACTTCCTGGTTATAACACCCTGGTTTATTGAGATGTTGTTTGTTTATGGCAGAATGAATCTGCTCTGTAAACCATGAGTAGTCACTAAAAGAGTGGGAAGAGCTTGCTGTTCCTCTGAGAGAACAATATAGGAACCAGAGGAGAGTCCATCTCTTGTGACCAGCTTGGGTCAAGTTAAGCTGGCCATAGATGTTGAGATTTTTAAAAGATCAGATCCTGATCGTGAGACCACGATCTTCTCAGAACGATCGTACAATGGTACAAATTTACCATCAACTAAAAAGACCAATTTACCAGGAAAACAAAGGGGAGCTGCCTGCTTGGCCCTGCAAACATAGATAGATTGCACTGGGACCGACAAAGATTTTTTGACTTGGCCGATCAATTTCCCGACAGATGTCGGCCGAAAAATCGTAAGATGTACGATCGTTCGAATACCACTAACCGCACGATAATTTCGAAGGATTGGTCGGGCTTCCCTAAAATCGGTCGTTCGGCAAGAAGAATCGTCGTGTCTATGGGGAGCTTTAGGCTGTTCATCTGCACAAATAGATTGTATTGTCAGCACTAGCTGACTTCAGACTGCAGGTGCATCCATTAAAATAACCGTCCATCTCATGCTACTATTAGAAGGCCAAGAACCACTTGATATCTACAAAGAAGTCATGTATCGACCATGCTTTTAATCATGTATTTTGCAGTTCCACTAAAAAGATGCTTGTAACCTTTCATTCATCACCTCAAAATTATTACAGGAAATAAACAGAAGCAAATGGCTTATCAAATTGCAACATGACCACTCTTAATTACTTTTGTGGACTAAGGTTATAAAATGTAATTGTTAATGTAATTAGAAAATGATATATCAGTGATGTTTAGATACATCCGGCGAATTATCTTTCTGTAATATGTCTATTCAGTTTCTTTAACAGTTGGGATTATTAGAACCATGAAAATGACTTAATCACAAGGGACTTGAAAAGTTATTAATTCTAAAGTACAGCCAAGGACAATTTCTGCAAGGTAGTTTTTACATAATGCATTGAACTATACTGTGCACAAAAAATGGCAATAGTTATGCTTGTATTGGGGGGCAGAATTGGCAAAAATGTGGTACATTTTTATTGTATGTTAAACTAGGCAAATGTTGCCCCAGTCTAATAAGAATCAAATGTTTGCTTTCATTATGCTAACTGGTTTATATAGATTAGTACTGTTGCTAAATGGTTTTGTAAATTGTATTCTTTATCCCTGTACCTGGCCACTTGCCTGGTGAATTTATTGCTCTTGTTCTGGTTTTCTAAGAAAATGATTTGCTTTGGTATGCTTATTATTATTATTATTATTAAAGTGATAATTATTTTCAGAATACCTTGTTTCAAGTCATATTTTCCTGACTCTGTATCTTTAACCTCATTGGGGGTTCCTGACTTGTCAAAACTACCCTTAGCACTATAAGAAAATGGTGGAAATAGAGCTCCAATTCAACCAACGTTTGCACAAATTCTAGAAGGCTACAACAACCAATCATTCAGGTAGTAGGTACTGGTCGGCCTATTTCAGCAGCTGTATGTCCATCCACTCCCCATTATGCTTTTTTTGTTTGCCCCAGATGCATAAATACCTTGGCTCAAAATCAGCTAAAAAGATTTTTATGATTGTGATTTTTTGACCGATTAGTCCCATCCCTGATGCTATGTATTCTCATGGAAATAATTACAGTTGTAAAAGAATAATGATCTTCACTTCTTATATCCTGGGTGAAGGTTTTTTTTTGTTAATAAAATTAATAATTGTGCCTGCATTGTTTATACGGACTAAAATAAAATTTTGAACCTCTGCCTCTGATTTCTGAACTTTTTGTTTAAGTAAAGGACATGTAGACCTGCAGGGAGTTTAAAGTCTAATCAGAATAACAAAGAGTGGGATGAATTGATACCAGATTTTAATACACATTTGTCATTAGTATTTGGTTGTGCCAGTAAGCTTTTGGGACCTAATAGTGTTTAGGGAGCATTTAGGCCTCATAGTTCACAGCGCTAATCAACTTCTGTATTTGTAATAAACATGGTGATAGTTTTTTTTTTTTTTTTGAATCTGAAAAACTTCTGAAGTTTTCTTCCTGCAATTTATTGTTTATACATCTTGCTTCAAGATGGATCCTGAAAATGTATCCACTGTCAAACATCCCACCAATTATGAGCAAATGAGAGTGTTAGCTTACCCTGTAGCAGATCTTTCTTTGACCATCTTAAAGTGGACCTGTCACCCAGACACAAAAAGCTGTATAATAAGTACTTTTCAACTTAAACATGAAATCCAATTTCTATTTTTTATTAAAGCATTCATAGCTGTTGTAGGCTAATTTAAAAATCTCAGCTGTCAATCAGATATTGGCTGCCCTCCTCTATGCCTTAGGCATAGAGGCAGGGCAGAAAATTACTTTCTCTTTCCATTCAGCACTTCCTAGATGTCACTGCTCTCCCAAGAGTCCCTCGTTCTCTTCAATTTAATTGTGTAGCCAGGGCATGGGGATGGACATCGGGTCCCCCATTCTGGTGCATAAACATGATTCTGAGATGATACAAGGCTTGCCTTAAAAACAGTGTCCACAAAATGGCTCCTGCCTGCTGGCTATAATTATGATTTCCTAGACTGAAGGAAACAAGATTCAAATAATTTATATAGTGTAATTAAAGTTCATTTTGCATGACTAATGTGATAAAAATAGGATTTTGAATACTTTTTTTGAGTGACGGGTCCACTTTAAAGAAACCTTTTCCACTGCCCCTGTACTCTATCCTGATCTAAAGTTTAAATAACTTAAATAAACATTTTTGAATGCTCTAAATGTTCCATTGGCTGTTGTTGGGCATGTGTTGTAGGAAGGCTGACTTCTTTGTCATGCCGACTCCCTTTGCTGTTCCTTTGTCATTTTGTCTTTGCACGTGTTGTGCACTCGCCTGCTGTGAAAGTAGATCTCACATGACAGTAGCAGGTTTGGCTCTTCTTTTACCATGCTTCTTCATCTCTTCTTTGTAAGCAGATGCATGTGAGTCAGGGCTCTTGCTAATTGAATTCATGGCGAACATCCAAGAATAGATCTTACCTTGCAAAGCAAATAGAGTTCTGTGCAGCTTGGGTTTATTCCCATAAGCACACTCCCTTCCTGAAATCAGAGCTAATTGTTGTGTCACTAATTGGGAATAAAAATAGTTTATTTATTTTCTCTTATGGGGAACCAGGGGAAGTCATCTTTTTTTGTTGTTCTTTTAAAAGGACAAATAGGTATTGTTCTGTCACTAGAGGTGGTTTCTGGGGTGCAGAATGGCATCAAAGAAAGCATACATTGCTCACAAAAGAACTAGAATAAATGACTTGCTGTAAAAGACCATGCCCATATCATTGTATTATGCCTATTTGGTTGCAACGTGGAGCAGTAATTAGAGCCAATTTGGTCACTAAGAAACTATAGCCTGCCAAAGTTTCTGATTGTTTCAAAAGCCTGTTTTTGCCAAGGTTTTTTTGGCGCAAGATCCTGCATGATTATTAAACTCACGCAGGGTTTCCTTAAAGATGAAACGCGCAAGCAATCTGAAATTGTACTTTAATTGTGACTAGATGAACTCTTACACTTACACTTACTAAAGATCAATTGTTACTTCACCATTTAACTTCTTTAGCATTATGTTTTGTTATCCTGATTATGTGTGTTCCATAAATCAGATTAATCTTGATGGAATGTGTTTCTCATTTTTTCCTATGGTGAGCAGTGCAATAAATGGAGTTAGTCATGGGATTGGGCTAGACCAGAGCTGTCCAACATAATCTACTATCTACATGGAAAAACTGAATAGTACTTGGGTGGACACAGGAGTATTGGTATGTACAGAATCAATTTAGCAAAAAAAAAAAAAAAACCCAAAGAATTTGGTTTAAATTGGGTTTTCCTTTTGTTATTTCTTTCATATCATAAAATTTGAATAAGCATGTGATGGCTTTTTTGAGTGAGTGGATGTGATAACAATACATCATTGTTCAGAAAGATTAAACCCCATATGTAATAAAAGGCACTAAGTTTGCTCAGTAGCAGTAACCAATAGCAACCAATAAGTTGCTTTTAAATAGGTGACTGGTAAATGCTACCTGCTGATTGGTAGCTATGGGTTACTGCTCCTGTGCAAACTTGGTGCCTTTTATTTCATCACCCCATATATATTTTTAATACTTTTTTGTTTATATGTCACTTAGAAATGTGAGCGTTTGCTTCTACATGATCATGACTCCCACCATTACTGGTTGCCTCATCTCCTGCAAGAATGATTGTAAATTTGACCCATAATGCTGTATATTTTTTTAATTTAACTTAAAGAACAGTCTATTCATTTAACCCCCTGTGGGTTGTTTGTGGGGTGAGACATCGCCAAACGAGCGGATCTTTCCCCGATATGCCATTAATAAGCATGTCTATATCGGCGGTAATCTGAACGTTCGGCCGTATGTCCGAACAATCAGATTATGATGTACAATGAGCTACGGCGGGATCGGTCGTGTCAAAATCAAACCTGTCCGATCGACCAAACGACCGATCTCCGCCGGACGAAAGATGTCGGCACTCTCCACACACGATCCGAAAATTGTACGAATCCTCGATTCGTACAATAGGATCTGTGCATCTATGGCCAGCTTTAGATACACGATAATCAATTGCTTGATCAGTTAGGCAAGCTAAGTGATTAAATGCTATCTGATTATAAGAGCAAGTCTGAACCCCAAGCATTGTGTGACAATTGAGGTTTCTGTCTACTGTAATTTTCTGTCTGGCTTTACACGTGAGTAACTGGAGGAAATCCTAAATTGGTCATGGTATGTACCTTGATTCATGTAGGGCATTGCCATACTTGAGAGACTTTGATATTGTATTATTACTTGACACTGGATTTAGTTGCATGCAGCCTTACCCATTGCTCTTCATAGAAATGCTTGATAATCTAGATATACTATTCTCCTGCTGTAACATTTATTTTAAGTTATACAGGTATGGGATCTGTTATCCGGAAACTTGTTATACAAAAAGCTCAGAATTACAGAAAGGCCGTCTGCCATAACCCCATTTTATCCAATTAATCCAATTTAAAAAAAAATATTTCCATTTTCTCTGTAATAATAAAACAGTAACTTGTACTTGATCCTAACCAAGATATATTTATTCCTTATTGAAAGCAAAACCAGCCTATTTAGTCTATTTAATGTTTACATGATTTTCTAGTAAAATAAGGTATGAAGATCCAAATCACAGAAAGATCTGTTATCCAGAATACCCCCAGGTCCCTAGCATTCTGGACAACAGGTCCCATACCTGTATATTTTGTTGCCACTGATGTCTAAATACACAGTGTCATCAAGCAACGTTACATATTCCATTGCCGGCTAAGTAGATAAGTATCATCAAGCAGGTCAAGAAATACTTTATCCTTTCTTTGGAAACTTTTATCCTATAAATGATTAATTCACTGTTACGTTTGAAAAGGCACGTCCTTCCTCTGGTTACCTTATTGAGTAAATAAATTATGTTCAGGGCAGATAGGGGATTGCAGGTAAATAAAGGAGTGCCCATGTCACAGACAGCTTATGAAAGTATTAGCTGTAAAAAAAAAAAAAAAAGAAGTTGATTAAGCAGAATGGTAGGTTGTTTCCATTACATGTTGCCTTTATATTATAAGAAAGTATTCCTGTTTATTAGTATTTTATATAATATTAGTTTATAGTGTTTAGTAGCAAGATAATTGTTTATTTTAAAACTGTAAAATAAATAAAGTTAAAGTGTTAGTTAGAGTAACTGATTTTAATAGACAAGCAAAAAAATTCCAATGTTTGATCCCATCATGGTGATCTTCCTTAGGGAAGAGGAAAATCTTCCTGAGGATGATTACTATGATGTGATTAAAATGTTGGAACTTCTTTTGCTTGTCAATTAAAAACAGTTACTCTAACTACCTCTTTAATTAACAACATACAGGGGCGCGCCACCAATGAGGCGAGCTGAGCCGCTCGCCTCAGGCGGCAGTGACTGAAAGGATTCCAGGGGCGGCAAAAAGCCGCTCTTGCACCTTTAAGAGCCGAATTTCCGGTTTTTGAACCGGGAATTCGGCTGTACTATTGCGAGAGAGCGCAATTGCGCTCTCCGCAATAGTGTTTCTGCCTCCCCTCCCGACACGTAGGTTGGTGAGGAGGGGCGGCATTGCAGGAGCCGCCTCAGGCGGCTCCTTAGTCAAAATCGGCGCTGACAACATAATGTATCCTGCATCTTCACCAGAGTGTATACTTGCCTTGCTAGTATTCAGGCCCAGACTGCCAATCTGTGGGTTGTGGCAAATGCTACAGGAGCTATTGTAAGTGTCATAGAAAGTTAGTATTTAGTGGGCTAGTGGGGGGCTGTTGGGGCCTATGTGTACTTGGAATACCAGGGCCTATTTTGAATCCCAGTCCAGACCTGCTAGCATGCCAGATGAGAAATCTTCTGGACATTTATTTATTTGAGCCACGCTTTCAAATACAGGTATGGGATCCCATTATCCAGAAACCCGTTATCCAGAAAGCTCCGAATTACGGAATGGCCATCTCTCATAGACTCCATTTTATCTAATGAATCCAAATTTTTTGCAAATGATTTCCTTTTTCTCTGTAATAATAAAACAGTAGCTTGTACTTGATCCCAACTAAGATATAATGAATCCTTATTGGAAGCAAAAACAGCCTATTGGGTTTATTTAATGTTGAAATGAAGACTTGTGGTATGAAGATCCAAATTACGGAAAGATCTATTATCCAGAAAACCCCAGGTCCTGAGCATTCTGGATAACAGGTCCCATACCTGTACTATCAATTATTCCTCTCTATCACCAGTATCTGTAAGCTATATGATTTTTCAAACTTTACTTCCATCTTACTTTGTCATCCAGCCTTGCCTGCAGTACCCGGACGGAAAAATTATTTTTTGGTGACTTGCACATCTTTACATAACATGATATGTGTGTGCATACCATCATTTCCCTTGTACAGCATCAGTAAAATCATTCACCTTCAGTTCCTTGTCAGTTGTGTGTATTCGTACAACTCACCAAGAGAACACTGGAATTACCAGCATCTCAAAGTAGGTGTTAATTCCAGGGTTCCTAATGTGTCCCAAGTGTGTAATTTGTTACCCCATGCAGAATGAGCATTAGCGCTCACTTCAAGATTCAAAGCTACATGTAAAGGTGTAAGTATTTTTGTGAATGCCATTAATCATTGTCAGTTTTGCATCCATCGAAAGCACAGTTGTGCTTGCATTCTGAAAACCTAATTACAACTAGTATAAAAGAAAGAAACATAACACCATAATCCCAAAAGACATTTGTTTGAGTGCAGTTGGTTTTATTAATAGGGTTGCCACCTTTCCCAAACCCAATATCTGGGCAGAGGGCTGGGGTGATAGTATCATGAGGTGGTGCCTTCACAGGGGTGTGACCCTTGTAATGTCCACCGAAATCCGCAACTCAAAATTGTATAGAAAAAAAAACCGGCATTATGCTTTTTGAATTACACCAGTTCCCTTGAATTTAAGCCTTGTGAGCAGTAAGGTGATGTAGTTGTTAGCATTGGCAACTTGAATTTTCTGATGGCTTCTTTGTGCAAGGAGCTGTATGTTTTCCTGTGCCTGTGTGGGATATTTACTTATATTTTAATATACATTGGGGCAGGGACTGTTGTGAACTATTTATAGTCTCTGTAAAGTGCTGCAGAATATGTTTATTATTATTATTATTAATAATAACAATAATAATAATAGCATGCCTCTAGGCAGGTGTGCTTTCACATGGCTGTTTTTGGTACTTTTTTTTTTTTTTTTTTTCTCTTAAAAAATAGATTTCTTACTTAAACCATGCAAGGAGATTTGCTTGTAAGCAGAGCTTCGGAACTATAATGTAATTATGTTTGAATCATTGATTACGTGAATCAAATGTAAAAAAAAATATTGTTACTTATAGAGCTGTGATGATAAAGATTTCTGCTTTCTTAAATGTCACTGTGTGCTCTCTCCTCTCTTTACTTTATGCACATGCTTACAGGCCTGCTGGCAGTTTTATGAAGCTGGCAGCTTGTGAAAGGGCAGCCATTTTTAGTTGAAGTGAAATGGTGGATCAGCAAGGCCCTGTCAGTGATCTTGCTTTGATCATGCTATGTTTAGTCAGTAAATTCATAGACACATGTGACAGCCAGACTCGGCACTCACAGCAGTGTTTGCAAGTGTCTGTCCTGGACAGAGGACTGGATATTACAGCCAATGGGAAAATGTAACCACTTAACTGAACAAAGGCCACGGAAAAAACCCACACAAAATGAGTAAGTAAAGTACTAAAAGAAGCAAAAAATAAGATGTGTCTGGCATTTATTTAATTGGGCACAATTAGAACATTTGCAGAAATTCTAATTATTATTTGTAGTGGGGATTAAAAGGCATTGGCTCTGCTTTTGAGGCATCTGTTCCTAATAGAATAATTCCAATTCCACTGATCATGCTGTTTAATGGCTATATTTAAGGGTTTTGTTTTAAGATATTACCATATATAATTATATGCAACCTCATTTCGATTGTTTTTTTTTTTTTGATGTGTTATTTAATAGAACTGTAATCTTATAAAACAGGCAACACGAGGCCCATGTGTGTTGTAATACTACAACTCCCAGTACCCCCCAACATCTAAAGGGCTTTGCAGGCTGCCCATACGTAATGTGTTCTGCACTTTTCCTGTAATTTATATTTGTGAGACTATGCCGACAGCTTGTGTTTAATTTAGAACTCTCGGCATTCTGAAATTCTTTACGTGTGCCAGGTTTCAGTGAAATGACAGGCCCTACTACTTTTTGAAGTATCTCGTGGAAATGACTGGGATTTCCAGGTCTTCGTCTGAGTAACTTTACTTAAATTGTACTCCACTGCTGATCCAGTTTAACAGGTTTTTATATTGTACAGTGCCTGAAGTTTTGAAATGGAGAGACATTCTCTTGTTTTTTCTGTTAAAAATAGCAGAAAAACTCGGAAGGAGACCAAGTTTTTACTCCTAAAATTTCCATTTTTATTAAATGCCCTACAGTTATGCTCTTAAACTGGATTGTAAGGGACAACCAGGGCTGCTGATCAGAACTCAAGTACATAATAGCTGTGCCCTTATTACTACTTATCAGTGTAGCAGGGATTTCTAATGAGCATATGCAGAGACAGGGAAGTGTTTTACACAGAAGCCAGTGAAGTATTCCATGAAAATGGAAATTTTAGGAGCAAAATATGGTTTGTTTAGATTATAAATGAGGAGAGGCCTTTCTCACTCCATAAGCAATGTTTAGTGGAACCAATTCCCCTGGCTTCACACATGCTGATCAGAAATAACTCATTGCTGATGAGCCCCAATAAAGGTAAAATGGGTCTGTAGTTGGGATCAACCTAAGTGAAAGCCTATGGGGTGCTTTCATGGAGATGCACAATTTAAGACTTGGGTGGGTTAGCTTTAGGGATGTGTCTGAAACCTGCAG
Organism: Xenopus petersii; assembly: GCA_038501925.1. Classification (NCBI taxonomy): domain Eukaryota; kingdom Metazoa; phylum Chordata; class Amphibia; order Anura; family Pipidae; genus Xenopus; species Xenopus petersii. The sequence continues at coordinate 110,235,068 of CM076682.1, read as the reverse complement.
CCTGAAGTCGCGGATTGTTTCTGAAATGTCCTGACTTTCTCTTTCATCTCCTGCACTAAACTGCCAGAAAAAGATACAAATTTTGAGGCTTTTGGCAGAGAGCCCATAATAAGTGGCAACTGCATTGTTACATTTGTAACAATTTAAGATAAGCAAAGAAACAATTGTAATTATTTAAGAACAGCGGGTCTCTTGGGGAACTAAAGTCTAAAATAGAATAATGCTAGAAATGCTTTATTTTGTATACTAAACATAAACATGAACTTACTGCACCAGAAGCCGAATTAAACAAATGATTTATGTTTTCAAAGTTGGCCACAGGGGGTCATCATCTTGTAATTTTGTTAAACATCTTTGCAAGACCAAGGCCACGCACATGCTCCGTGTGGTCTGGGCTTCAGTTGGGAGGTTAAGCTTAGGGGTCATCATAAATTAGCAAAACAGCCAAAATAATTATCTGCCATGAAAGAAAGTAAAAATGGGATTATATTTTTTTGCCTTTACATCCCCTTTAAAGGGCAAATCACCTTCATTAGCAAAACTGTGATAACAAATAAAACCTGATCCTAAAACATCCAGAAATGTGTTCAAACTTTCCATAACTTGCCAAATCTAAAATTAATGTAGTATTTATGCCGCAGTGATCCCCAACCAGTAGCTCGTGAGCAACATGTTGCTCTTCAACCCCTTGGATGTTGCTCTCAAGGTCCTCAAAGCAGGTGTTTATTTTTGAATTCCAAGCTTGAAAGCAAGTTTTAATTGCATATAAACTAAGTATAGTGCCAAGTAGAGCCTCTTGTAGGCTGCCAGTCCACAAAGGGGCTACCAAACAACCAATCACAGCCCCTATTTGACACCCCAAGGGACTTTTCATGCTTGTGTTGCTCCCCAATTCTTTTTACATTTGAATGTGGCTCACAGGTAAAAAAGGTTGGGGACTCCTGATTTATGGGGTGTTGCTATAAAACGCGTGTGGTCAAAATCTTTTCGGCACACGGATGCAGCAAATCTTTTTGTCCCTCTTACTATTTTCCAACAGTTGGGAGGTATGTTTTAAGGCTTCTGATTCGGTTCACCCAGGCACGAGGATTTGGCTAAATCCTACTGAAAAAGGCAGAATACTGGATGAATAACGAATCCTGAAATCAGGGAATCCCTAGTTTGCTAAATTTGCTTCCCAGTGTCTCTGCAAGTTTTACTGTAAAAACAAAGCTCCCAAATCTTTGCTTGTTGGTAGTAGCTGGGATGGATGAGATCACAGAATGATTCATTACTAACCTCTGTTAAACCTCAGGGTTACCAAGAAAATGAGATGTGTGTATGTATTTAGCAATTATGTCATCTTTGTATGCTGCAAGCACTTCCCTATAAGTCTTTTGCATGAACCTGTTCAATCCAGTGTGTTCCTTTAATTACACACTTCCCATGTTCTGGGATTATTTCTCTGTCTCTGGTATTGTTAACGTCATTTATAAAAGCATTTTTGTATTCTTATTGTCATGTGGACAACTGTAAACCTCTGACTGCTATATATATATATATATATATATATATATATATATATATATATATATATATATATATATATATATATATATGGTATAATATAGGTAAGCAGTGATAAGGCACTAATTATAGACTGAGTGAGTTAATGACCTTCTTACTGAATAAAGCAAGGGAAAGCTGCCTTAATGATGTTATTACAGTCTTAAACCAGTCACATATTGATCGTATATTAACTGCCATGTTCATTTTAGTGTACAGTGGAAGGTGTAGCACTATTGTAACGCCAGGGCTTAAACAAAAAATCAGTATTCACTGTTGAGATAGGATTTTTTTATTTTGTAAAATAAACCAACATTTTCACTGTAAGTAGCTGTTAATATTAGGGATGCACCGAATCCAGGATTTCGGCCATTTTTAGTTGGATTCGGCTGAATCCTTGTGCCTGGCCGAACTGAATTCCGAATCCTTAAATTTTTTTGCCGTTCACGATTTTTCCCTCCCCCTGACTGATTTGCATATGCATATTAGGGTTTGGATTCAGTTCGGTATTCAGCCGAATCTTTCACGAAGTATTCAGGGTTCACCAAATCCAAAAAAGTGGATTCAGTGCATCCCTAGTTAATATTGAGCTTGATGGTGTTTTATAGTAAAAAAGGCAGGACAAGGTGTTAGCCTGCCCTCTGTGCCACTGAAGGACAACTCTGATGCAGTAGAGCAGTGATCCCCAACCAGTAGCTCGTGAGCAACCTATTGCTCTCCAACCCCTTGGATGTTGCTCCCAGTGGCCTCAAAGCAGGCGATTATTTTTGAATTTCAGTCTTGGAGACAAGTTTTGGTTGCATAAAAACCAGGTGCACTGCCAAACAGAGTCTCAATGTAGGTTGACAATCCACATACAGGCTAACAAATGGCCAATCACAGCCCTTATTTGGCACCCCAAGAACATTTTTCATGCTAGTGTTGCTCCCCAATGCCTTTTACTTCTGAATGTTGCTCACGGGTACAAAAGGTTGGGGATCCCTGCAGTAGAGGGCTGCTGCCTTTGTCACATGATCTGACATTTTACATGGAAATGTTTCCCTCTTGGGTTCTCTGTACTGCCAGGGTCTGTAAATACAGTAAGGTGGACTCTGGTATTTAAGTTATGCAAACTGCTCTTTCTGTAGCCTTGCTGTTTAAAAAACAGTCACTTTTATTTTTAAGAACAAATCTATTTATATAACAAATCTGCAGCTGAACTGTAGCATGAAGAATTTTGGACCAAATTCTATATATTCTGCTTAGAACAGAAAGCAGAGTGTTATCTGTCTCTACAAATCAGTGGTCATGTACATTGAAAAGAATTGCAGATAGCAGTAAGCCATTTAAGAGCTTTTAATTCCCCACACTGGCAGACACAAGCACAGACAAAGTGAGCAGGGAAAGTCACTAAAGTTAGAATTTTCCTCTTCAGTATAAGGCTGGCTCTAAAGGCCTCTTATTCTTGTGCTAAACTCTCAGCCATAGATCTGGGATCCTGCTTGCTTTGACAGCTATAGGTCACAGGGAAAGACAGAAATAACATAAATTATATTATTATTATTATTTTATTTCTATTAATAATATATTATATTACATTGTTTGAGGCAAAGCTTTTGCTGTAGAGTGCTGCAGTTGCAGATAACTTATTTATAACTGTTATTGAAAGCATCATGTCTGCCCTTTACTGTTCTCTGCCTTTTTGCTCCTTACTATGTGTACTATTTAATAATGGGAGGCTTATTTATCAAAGAGTGATTTTTTTCCACTCTGTATTCATTTCTATGGGATTTTTTAAGTCATATTTTTCTAAGGGGCAATTTTTACTTTATTCCATTGATATATATTCCACCAAAAATTCCAAAGATATTATTAGAGCATATCTCCTGACATTTTGGATATAGCGCAGCAAATTTTTTTGACCATACCCATTTTTGTGGCCAACCCCTAATTACCATGTTCATTTTACAAAATTTGGCAGTTTATGAAAGTTTGAACACATTTCTGTGCTTTTTCTGTGTTATTACAGTTTTGCTAATGAAGGTGAATTGCCCTTTAAGTTGCAAGTCTGTTTCCCCAAGAGACCTTTCTTATCTTAAATTGTAACAATTGTTTCTTTGCTTATCTTAACTTGTTACAAAAGTATCTAAGTGCACCTGCCACATATTCTGGGCTCACTGCCAAAAGCCAATAGGGTTTTTAGAAACGTTGTATCTTTTTCTGGCTGTCCAGTGCAGGAGATCAAAGAGAAAGTAGGGACACATCAGTAACAATCTAGGACTGTGGGTTGAGATGTCAAAATCGGGACTGTTGCGCAAAAAATGGGACAGATAGTTGGTATGTTAAAGTAGTTGAATTTTACTCCAGGACACACTCTGGCAAACCCTAGTTTCACTCTTCGATAAATATACCCCAAAGACTGTAGTTCCCTCAATATCTTACCAAAGGTGATTATCTCGCTGATGGGAATTTTTTGGTCTCACAAGCATTTCACCCTGCATTCCCCTGAAGTCTGTTTTTTTGTGTTCCACTGCAGGGGAACTCAAATCAATGCACCACCTTGTACTTGTACTCACACAGGCGCATCCCAGCACCAAACGTAGGTGGAATAAACATGATGCTCTCCACCTGCATTTGGTGCTTCGATGCACCTGTGCAAGTACAGACCTTTCTATGGTAATTAAGAACAACACACTGTTACTTCTTGACCAAGACATCTAGCAATGCCCCAGACTGGTATATAAATCTGGGTGACTCCCAGAAAATCGGTGACGGTTGTCAGCAGTGCATTGGATGTTCCATGATTATCAGAGCAGGAAAATTATAAATTACTCAGAAGCATAGAGTTTTGCCAAAAGAGGACTGGCTGAGAATCCTGGCTGTTGAATAAGTAGGAGACATGATATGACTTCCCATTTTAATAGACATATTATTTGCTTCTACAGATGTGTGCAACAGTACTGACCTTCCAGAAGTCGAAATTATCAGTCTGCTGGAAGAGCAACTGCCCCATTACAAGCTAAGAGCTGATAGCATCTATGGGTATGACCACGACGACTGGCTCCAAACGCCGCTTATATCTCCAGATGCTAACATTGACCTGACTACTGAGCAAATTGAAGAAACTCTAAAATACTTCCGTGAGTAAATCATTCTAATTTTATTTCTGATTCAAAGTTTTACTTGACCTTGGACTATACCCTTATTGCTTTGATTTTTTTTAAAAATATTGTATCAAAGGAGTGTCTACAGGCAAATAATAGCATAAATGTAAACCTATTTCACTGTTAAAGGGGTAGTCCATGATTAAATAAACATTTACTGTGTTACTGATGCCCTTAATTCCGCAAATTATTGGCAGATGGACAATAACAGATAACTATTAAAATTTTTAGCCTGTCAGATGTACAACAAAATTATAAATTGTCTACCAAATGTAAAAAAACCCCGCAATTTTATCCTTAAGGTGAACTTTTGATGGAATGGTTACACAGCTGGACTGCGCTGCTTTTTAATCGCAGGTACTCCAAAAGCCTTGTATTGAGGGTCATGTAATGCTACCTTCTGGAGGGGGCCTAGGGTTGTAATAGTACTTTAATTCTCCTTTAAAGCCTATTTACAATACATCTCTCCTTACCAGTAAGCCTCAAACATGAGTACAACTAGTGAAGAAAGGGACTTGTTTATACGACGCACATACCATATTTATGGAAAATTCTCTAAATTATGGTGGCTTGTTTGCAAGAGCAAAAACACATCATTTTTTCTTGCTGTGTTTTTATGATACAAAAAATGTCTGTCTGCTGAATTCACTGAGATCCTCTTCGCATTCACTGAGATCCTCTTCCACATGCACAGTAGGAGGCCCGGATTTGTGGAAAGGCCACCAAGGCCGGGGCCTAGGGCTGCAGGATTTTAGGCGGCGTCATGCTGCCCAACCGCACCCACATTGGTTCAAAAACACTGGGGATGCACAGGAGATAAAATCAGTTTTTAAATTTCCTTTGCACCAATCGCCATTGCTCTAGTCCAGAATATGAAAATTTGCATGAATAAAGGGGGGGGGGGGGACAGGGGCGACAAATGTCAGTGGGCCTAGGGGCGCTGCTATGTAAATCTGGCCCTGCACAGTAGAGTAAAAATCCAATTTTTAAATATAAAGTTCATATTTTTTACTTTAATATGCAATTGTGCACTATTCAGGACAGCTGCAGCGAGACGGTGGTCTAAGCTAAGTGATTATATTTACTGGGCAGTGGCACAGTGACTTACTTTATGCAGTACTTTAAGTCCCCGGTATAACCAAAATCTCTTTTCTGTAATCTTTCTTTAAGGGGGTGGGGGTACCAGTAAAGGATTTTGTGTGAAGGTGTGTACAAACACTTGACATCATCATGGCAAACTCAACCAGTTTTTCCTGGAAGCCTAGCAGTGCATTTACTGAAAATATAATCGTTTCAATAGTTTAAATGCCGTAGTCTTTAAATTCCGTGTCTTGTTTGTACAGAACCATATTTAGATTAGTGTGTTTGTGACCTGTCTGACATGTCCGTGGAAGAGGCAGTGCTACACTGTGTAGTACTGTTCATGGTATTTGAGGGAAAAATAAATGCCTTAACTCTTGGGGGGTTATTTATTAATGTCCGAATACTAAAACTTGAAAAAGTCGAGGTTTTTTTTTTTACTAAAAAATCCGGATTTTTACTGGGAGGAAAAATAAATCGAATTTTTCTAAATTTATTATACCCCGGGGCTGCAAAAAGTCAGAATCTGAAAATACGCCGTGTTCAACCTGTCGAGGTCCTATAGAAGTCAATGGTAAAGGTCTATTTTCAATTTGAAGACATTATTGTCTGTGCTGAGTTTTGTACAATAATCCGAACATTTCAGGCTTTTACGCCGATATCACAATAAATTTGAACTTTTCGGGCACCACAACCCGAAAAATTCCGATTTTGCACGCGACAATCCGAAAATGTCCTTGTACATGTCTTAAGGTGTCCATAATACAGTGCCTCTTTTTATCATAGATGTTGCTCAGATTTGTGCCTTTTAAAGAGGCAATAAATCATCCCAAGAAATATGGCATATATACGCAACATGTTCCCATTTTCACTCTGTATGATCCTATATTATTTATATGCCACAAAATGTCAGTAATGAGTCAAACCTCACTTCATTTTGAAATATGGAAAACGCTGTTGTACCTTGTCACAGAATGGATTGTGCACTACGCTCGCTAGCTGGTGAGAAATATTTTTGCTGCTCTGAAAGGCAGTTTAGTACTGCATTTCTTTCCTTCTATTGTGTATACATGGGCTTCTGTATCAGACTTCCTGTGTTCAGCATAAACCTCCAGGGCTAGGGCTTGAACATGCACAGTTTGCTCTTCTTCCCCTCCCTCCTCCCCTCCCTGCTGTAATCTGAGCCCAGAGCTATGAGTGAGCAGGGAGAGACTCAGGCAGGAAGTGATGTCACACTAAGCTAATATGGCAGCTGCTATCCTAAACAAACATAGCTTCTAGGGCTGTTTACTCAAGTATGGTTAAGCATTCTGCAGAATAAATATAGTGTTATAGCTTACACTATTGTGGCTAATCTATTGGCAATAAACTGCTTCAGTAGCTTTCCTTCTCCTTTAAAGGAACATTAACACAGAATAAATTATTTTATATGGGGATATTTTATCTGAAATGCTTGGGACCTGGAGTTCTCCAGGTAAGGGGTCTTTCACAAAACCGTACTGCTTTATTATAAGCAAGAAAAAGGTAATCAATTAAAATAATTGTTTGCTGAAATAGGACTCTAAATCTTCACTACCTTGGGTGACAAATATCCTGTAAAAGTCTTTCCATAGTGTAACATTAAGATTGCCGCCAGTAAAGCCTATTACTCGTGGCGATTATGCTTAATTGCCTCCCTTTGAATTTTTCCAGTGCTTATGCAGCAATCTTAGGGGGTTATTTATTAAAAGTTGGGTTTCACTAAAGACTTACATTTTTCGGGATTAAATATACCTTTTTTTAAGATTTATTATGTCCTGAAGCTGTTAAACGCCCGAATCTGAAAATTCTCCAGCTAAAACCTGTCGAGGGCACGTAGAAGTCAATGGCAGAGGTCCCTTTAACCATTTGAAGATGTTTTTTGCCTTCATGATTTTCGGGGTTTTTTGCGCTAAAAAACTTGATCAGTTCGAAGTGTTTGAGTTTTTTTTCCTATACAGTAACTCAATCAATTCGAGTTTTTTTTCTTACTTTCTTTTATACATCCTAATGTTTTTTTTGTGGTGTCTTTAGCAGATAGGAAAAGTGGTTGCTGGTGCCTAGTTGGCTGCAGACTTTCTCTTATTTTACAGTGCTGCTGAATATGTTAGCACTTTATAAATATGTGTTTCTGCTACAAATGTTAAATGAATTCTGTCTTGATTTTTAGGGCAGAGAGACATGTGGAGATCCGGGAAGATTAGTCGCCCGGCGACAGATTGCCTCTTCTTCAGGCGACTAATCTCCCCAAACTGCCTTTCCGCTGGCTAGAATACAAATTGCTGGTGGCACGGCACTCCTAGCGCTTCCTTTTCCGAAGTCACCCGAAGTTTCCTCGTGAGGTGGAGTTGTGTTTTTCCCCAGTTTCAGAGGATAGTTTCTGTAAAAACTTTCTGAAAATTTTTCAGGAAAAAAAAAAAAGGAAAATGTATTTTATGCCCTAATGCTGCAAAATGCTTGAATTCTAAAATACTCAAGCTAAAACCACTTGAGTTAATGTAGACGTCAATTGCAGAGGTCCCTTGAACCATTTGAAGATGTTTTTAGCCTTCATGAAATTCACATTTTTTTCAGTGGTTTGCGCTCGAAAAACTTTTGAGCTATTCAAGTTTGTTTTTTTCCAGTAACTCCAGTTTTTTTCAGAAATAAGCAAACATTTGAGTTAATTCGAGGTAGAAAAAATAAACTCGACCTTTGATAAATAACCCCTAAATGTTAATGATAGGGGGTTAACTTTTCTTTTAAATGAAAGATAGTTACATATTCTACTTTATCACTGTAATATAGAAGGTATTAGACTTTGAACTTGCTTTGAGAATGATCTTTGGTCCTTGCTGTTTTTTTTTTTACATGAGATATATACATTAACATTCAAACATCTGTCAGAAAATTGATCAGCCAGGTTAAGAAAAATGTATTGGTCCCAGTGCAATCTATCTCTGTTTGCAGGGCCAAGCAGACCGCTCCCTTCAGTTTTGCTGGTAATATCGCCTGAAATGGTTTTTTTAGTTGATGGACAAATCGTACATTAAACAATCATTTTGAGATAATCGTGGTCTCACGATAACAAAAAGATCTTTTATAGATCTTTACATCTATGGCCAGCTTTACAAGGAAGAATATTACATTTAGCTAGTCCAGTTATCAATATTTACCTGTATATAGTGCATAAGGATTTCTCTGATGCTTATTCCTAGCATGTGGAATTTAATTAAAATCAAAGCACTAATTTCTCATGCAAACTTCAAAAAACAAATGCAAAGTGTGCCTGTTGTTTTAAGTTTACCCATGTGAACTCTGTAGGGTATTTTGCCATGCTGTAGGCAAAACAGAGTTTGACCACTTTTTCAAGGGACCATAGGGGTCAATGCCTCTATTAGATCAGGAAGTTTCATTTTTTTTATCTATGCACTTTTGAAAGGAGGTTTCCCCACTTGACCCAGGCTTCAGTTATTGTAGTTCATGTCCATAGTTAATATAATGAGGGGGCTTTCTCTTTTGGACTCCACCTTTTAGTAGGGAGTCTCAAGCAGAAGGCCTGAGTATCAAGTCTATAGAGCATTTCTGTCATTACTCCTAGACGGGCTAGTGTAACTTCTTGAGAGGTTTCCTCTGGATGGAATCCATTACCTCCAGATGCGTGAATGAGACAAACCTTTTTTAGTTCCTAAGTATGTGAGTGTTTGACACACTGTGTACTGTTTAACCTTTGCTTTATGACTTGTACTTAGGTAAATACATTTGTACTGATTAATAATTCTGTTTGGTTAAGTATCACCCTGTCCTTTAGTACTAAAGTTTGAGAGTTACAGTTCAGCAGCATCCAACCCTTGCTATATATTGCAAAGGCTCAGCCAAGAGAGACGCTAGAAAATGTAACAGCGTTCTACTTGAAAGTATCTGGAAGGTAATTCTGGTAGGGTTCTGACAGGGTTATACCTTCTTTGCTTGGAATCAGAAGTGTTCAGTCATGTCCCACTATTTCAAAATTTATGCATATAGTAAAGCGTTTCCTACTACTGATGACTGTATCTATTTATGACCTGTCTAGATAGGAAAATGTTATTAATATTTTACTATATATAATACGGTGCAACAAAAGACTGTCAGGCCATTTGTGGTCGAGGTTTTAACAATATAGTATCAGAAAAATATCCATGCGCATAAACAGAATATCATTAACATAATACTTAATATCTTTTATGACATCATCTAACCATTGTGAATACATTTGAGTAGATGCATTACATAAAACTTAGGCTAAGGGAATGTCAACCCCAAAAATATTTTTTTCCTAATAAAAGAAAACATAATTCTAAGCAACTTTGTTCCTTTCTATCCTCTATTCTCTATTCCTTATAGTCTTGATGGCTCTGTGATGACTGTTGATACAATGTCAGACAAGACAGCTGATTAACAGAGCTGTCTTTGCTGGGAAACTAAGACTTTTGCAACATTGTTTAAGTAGTAACAACCAGGAGTTACGCAAGACTGATTAGTAATTAATATGGATTATTACTACATGGCAGTACAGAAACCAGTGCAACTAGCATCATAATTTAATAATCAGCTTATATGACAGGCAGACCTAATTTTCCGCTTGATAATTTGCGACAACCCCTAAGCTTAGCTTCTCAACAGCTGCTCAGAGCCCACTAAACGTGAGTGTTGCAGACACTTTTCAAGATGGTGACCCCCCTGTGACAAGTTTGTAGTCCTGGATCATCGCTGCTATTGACAAGCTGAAACTTTAGGCTGGTGCAATAAGTTCAGTATATAAAACATTGCATTTTTAGGGTTTAGTTCTCCTTTAAGAAAATATCTCTCTAGTCTGTGTAATGTACACACACATCAATGTATGAGTTACCAGCAAGCAAACTGGCTATCAATGCTATTGCCAAATAAATTTGAGCAATTATTCTATCAGGGGAATGCAGTTTGTTAGGAAGCATACTTAAGGCACAAGCTTATTTTATTCTGCATAACCCTAACTCCTGTGATTTGCTGTTATGAAAATGTGATATAATGCTGGCTAGGGAGAAGGGTGTCCTAAAATGTGCACCTTAAATTAAAATCTTCCAGTCTCCACACACCCCTTTCTGGATTTAGACGATTCTAAAATGCAACCTGTTGTGTAGCTTTGCTGAAGTAGCTATGTTTGATTGCAGCTATTCTTGCTAATGAAAAGGTGAAATAAATTTGTACTGCTGTATGTCATTAGCAAAATAGCAGTGTATGAAAAGCCTGCGTTGCCATATTGTGATGCATGCACTCACAAGCACGTTATGTTCAGAGTAGAATAGTTAATGAGGGGGAGAGTTCTGTAAGATGCTTTCAAGTATCTTTATTTGCTATTATGCATTTGTTATTTATGTTTATTACCTAGGAGCAAAATGACTAAATAACATTGTATTAAGTCATACTGATTTCCCTGTTTAGTTTCTCTGAGTCAAGAAATAGAAGCTAAATTAAGTATCTGATGAGTAGATGTGTATGTGTTGGATCATGGGGCTAAGTAATTTCTCCTTGCATTGCTTGGCTGATATCTACAGTATATCAGCTCTTGCAAGCTGCGGCCCTTCACTGTCTGCAATGCGTCTTCCACTGCTTTATCCTTGAGTTAGTAGAGTCAAGGTTGTATTGTGTATAAATGTGATATTCGTTTGCAATTGTATCCATATTTAGTGTTTTTTGTTGTTGTCTTATGTTCTCTTTTAAAGGAATCGTTCAGTCTAAAAATAAAAACTGGGTAAATCGATAGGCTGTGCAAATAGAAAATGTTTCTAATATAGTTAGTTAGCCAAAAATGTAATGTATAAAGGCTGCAGTGACAGGATGTCTAAAATAGACAGAACATTACTTCCTTGGTTTCCACTGATTCGTTACCAGGCAGTAACCAATCCATGACTTGAGCGGAGGGGCACATGGGTCATAACAGTTTGCTTTTGAATCTGAGCTGCATGCTAAAAATCAATTGCAAACTCGATGGACAGTTGTCAGCATGACCTATAGGTAACTTTTAATGTACATTCATATTTTAAAAAGTCGTTTTTTTTTTTGTGTCCGTATCACTTTAAGGGCTAGTCCACACGGGGAGATAGCCACGCGTTTGCGGTCGCGGCGACAAAGCGCCGCAACAGTCGCCGCGACCGGCGCAGGCGACAGTTTTGTATGGGCGCCTATGTAAAAACGCCTGTGCTAACCACACGAGGCGATGCGCTTTTCAACAGTCGCCTGAAAATGCCTTGCCAGGCTTTTTCAGGCGACTGTTGAAAAGCAAATCGCCTCGTGTGGTTAGCACAGGCGTTTTTACATAGGCGCCCATACAAAACTGTCGCCTGCGCCGGTCGCGGCGACTGTCGCGGCGCTTTGTTGCCGCGACCGCAAACGCGTGGCTATCTCCCCGTGTGGACTAGCCCTAAAGTAGCTGACTAACTCAGTTTTAGAGAGCTGAAAAGCAGGAAGTCGTGTTCTGGCTATTATGTTATGTAATTTTCCTACCGCACAACAATACTGCAATGGTGGTGCGTTCTTCCGTTGGACCGGCCGGGATCCGGCCTGGCTATTATGTTAGAACACCCAGTCACTACAGCCTTTATAGATGACATTTTTGCTAGGGATGCACCAATCCACTTTTTTGGATTCGGCCGAACCCCCGAATCCTTTGCTAAATATTCCACGAATACCGAACCAAATCCGAACCTTAATTTGCATATGCAAATTAGGGGTGGGAAGGGGAAAACATTTTTTACTTCCTTGTTTTGTGACAAAAAGCCGCGTGATTTCCCATATGCAAATTAGGATTCGGTTCGGCCAGGCAGAAGGATTCGGCCGAATCCTGTTTAAAAAGGCTGGATTCGGTGCTCCCTAATTTTTGCTAACTAACTATATTAGAAACATTTTTTATTTTGTACACCCTATCTATGTACCCCGTTTTCATTTTTACACTGAACTGTAGCTTTATAGCATATACTAATTACAATGAAACCTCAATTGTATATCCCTTGATTTAAGTTTCCCCTCATTTTACATTGTTGTTTTGTGGTCCCATCTATATATTATCCATAATAAAAAATGTTCTGGTCCCCTGTGTAATGTAAAATAGGGGTTCTACTGTATAATACGAATTATATTCTGTGATTCAGATATTGTTTGCTATCCATATGGATGGTTGTATAGTATTAAATTGTCTTGCATTATTGAAGCAGGATGATTGTATTTGCCATGCTAATCCTGGCTTTGCCAGACATTGCCAGTGTGTTGGTACATGTGTTGCAAACATATTTCTTTATTTTTGTTGATTGATCTGATACTGAACCCTGTGCATGCTGCATTTTTACAGTCTTCCTGAGTTGCAGGCCTTAGCTGATGCAGGCCTAAACTGAGCACAATAATTATATGAGTCAGCGGGCTCAATATTACAATTTGCCCTTCCAAATATGTACACATAACATTATATACATTTAAAGTGCATATAACGTTTAGATTAACCTTAAGCTTACTATTTATTGTCTTGGGCATTATGTTAATGCAGGAGTGCCCATACTCTACTAATGCAAGGTCCACTTTTAGTGATCTCGTCCCATTATGATCTATATCCATAAAAGTATTGCTAACATTCTGTTCCATGGAAAATCTTACTTAAATACTGATTTATGGGAAAATGTATATTGCTATATTTAACAAACAATATTTCTTAGGTAACCTTAACATAATAAATATCTGAATAAAAAGCATAAAATAGGAGTGATTTAGTCAAGCTGTTAGTTGACAGTGTCTTGATATTTGATCACCAGCTAAAAGTCTACTGGTAGATCCCAATCTAAGGCACCCCTGTGTTAATGTGAGTAATGTCGGTGTTCCACTAGAATACACCATCCTTGCTATATATTAAATACAGGTAACTCCGACAGTGACTGCATCTTACATTTGTAACTGGAGAAAAGAGATATTCTAAAATATTCTGAATTATTTGGATTGTAAGCTTGACAACAGCTCCCATCTACGTTACTGAATAAACAAAACCGTTAAGCTCCCCATAGACGCGATGATTCTTCTTGCCGACCGACCGATCTTAGGGAAGCCCGACCAATCCTTCGACATTATCGTGCGGTTAGTGGGATTCGAACGATCGTACATCTTACAATTTTTAGTCCGACATCTGTCAGGAAATTGATCGGCCAGGTCAAAAAATCTTTGTCGGTCCCATTGCAATCTATCTATGTTTGCAGGGCCAAGCAGGCAGTTCCCCTTTGTTTTCCTGGCAAATTGGTCTTTTTAGTTGATGGTAAATTCGTACGATCGTTCTGAGAAGTTTGTGGTCTCACGATCAGGATCTGATCTTTTAAAAATCTTAATATCTATGGCCAGCTTTACTATTTTACAACCTCCATTATTTACTCAGCAGTGCATGATGCGTATTATTTGAATGGATGCAAGAGCCCAGTAATGGTCTTTTTGCTACGTGCACAGAGTATTGCAGTCATTTAGGGTCAGGGCACATTAGTTGCCCGGCGACAAATCTCCTCTTTATCAGGGCGACTAATCTCCCGAACTGGCACTCGGAGCGCTTTATTTTCCAAAGTTGCCCGAAGTTGCCTCACGAGGAAACTTCAGGAAACTTCGGAAAACGAAACAATCCAAGTGCCATCCCTGCCATTGTAGCCGGTGGGAGGCAGTTCGGGAAATTAGTCGCCCCGAAGAAAAGGAGAATTGTCGCCGGTAGACTATTTGCTCCAAATCTGAGCGTGTGCCCTGACCCTTAAGGTTGAGAAGTGGGTATATAGCACATTCATTTTTAAACCTCTTCAAGTTCATCCATTCTGAACCTTCTGTAGTACAGTAGTGAATGCCATCACTAATACTTAAATAGAATGCTGGCTTCTATTGATATGTAGGCTGAAAGGTGTGTTTAGTATAAAGGGGATATCAGACAATGGTTTCTGCCACACCCTTGCAACATCTAAACAAAACTGGTTGGAAGCAGAGAAACAAATATAAACCTAAGCCTCAGAAAAGTAATGAAAAGGATTTATGGATAACTAGAAATGTAAAAAAGGAAAAAAAGGAAATGAAAGGTGTCTTTTGATTTCCTTGTTATTGTTTGTTTCCAAGTTTCCCCAACAAATGAAGATCATCTGTCAATTGCAAATTGTGCCAGAATATCACTCTTTATATTATACTAAAAGTTACCTCGAAGGTGAACAACCCCTTTAAACTACGTGTCATCCTGCAAAAATAATTTAACTTGTGCCTGCTCTTAACACTGGGGTTACCATCTTCCCTAGGGATTCTTCCCTTCTATTATCTATATACTTAACATAAATGTTGCAAAGACATCTCATTACATCTTTTAGATTTACTTCCTTAAGGGCAATGGTAATTATGGTAGACAAGGTAATTGTTGGTGACAGATCTGCTGAAAATACCTTTCCTATAATCAGCACGGGGATTTCAGCATGTAATACCTTTTACATTAAGTGATTCAGCGTAATCATGGGATGGGAACAAGGTGAGGTTGGGGTGGCAGGAGCTACCCCAAAAAAAAAAAAAGTTACATTTTATTCTGGCACTTCAGTGTTTTACAAAAACCCAAATAAATGTAGGCAGTGCAACTTCCCCAATCCCAGCACAACCATCTTGAAAGGTCTCTTGCCCTGACCGATTGGGTCATGCCAGAAATCAGCCATAAATTTGATGCACTCTGTAATATATTGAAGAGCATTGCTTATGAATGAAAGACTTCTGGTAATTTTCTCAAAACATTTATATTTTTATGCCATGGTTCAGTTTAGGGACCAATTGTGGAAACCCATTGCAGTTCAATGCATTTTCCTTCAAATTCTGCAGAGCTTCACATGTAAAGTGTTATAAGAGTTAGCAAAGGGATATGTATATTCCGGAGATTTGTTGACTGCGGGAAAGAAAGATTCATAGTCAGGGTTGAGTACCTTGCCTCAGGCGGCATCTCCCCAGAAGTTACAAGGGGCGGCAAAAAGCCGCTCCTTGTAACTTTAAAAGCCGAATTTCCAGTTTTTAAATTCAGCTTTTCTAGCGCAGAGAGCGCAATTTCGTTCTCTGCGCTAGCGATGCGCCCCCCTCGTCAGGGGAATTTCAAATGCTGCCTCAGACGCCAAAAGAGTCTGGAGCGTGCCTGTTCATAGTGCAAAATCAAATGTGCCGTTTCCTTGAATTGGGCAATGTTTTCTTGTCAATCCAAAGAACCATGTCCATCTGCATAAAATAAATAAATAAATTCATAGGAAAGATTTGAGAGAGGTTTCTAATTTTTTTCCTAAGTAGAAGAAAATCTGAAAAACCTCTTTCTTTCTCTTGACAACTTCCTTGACTACTTGGTGGTCAGACTGGTCAGAACAGAACAAAATTCATTCACATTAATAGTACATGTATCCCTTAATATCTTGGAATTAAAAAATAAATACATATTGAATGTACATTACAAAAGTGCTTAGAATAGCACTCATCAATTTTACTTTTCCTTTAATGGTTATGTAATGGTCACAGTTTTTAAAATACAATTCTGTTGAGCACACCTTTCCATAGCTATGGCATACTGTGTCTCCATTTACAGCTGATGTGTAAAGGGTTATTAAAATGTGGAATGAAAGCATTAGCATACAGGTGTGGGATCTCTTATCCAGAATTCTTCAAATTATAGGAAAACCATCTCACATACATCTTTTTTAAGCACATCTACTTTTAAAAATTGTTTCCTTTTTGTCTCTTATAATACTGGACTCAGATAGGAACAGTACCACCAGGTGTCTTTATATTAAAATGCTTGATAAAGGGCCAAGCAAGGCCTGATGCATTGATGTAATGCCCTAAATTATGTACAAAAGTAATTTTAATCCAAAGACAACTGGTGGTGCTGTTCCTATCTGAATCCAGTTTTGTGGAAAAATGACCATTGGAGAACCTGCACTGCTGTGTTGCTTAACTACTTGCTATTATACAGGTATAGGATCTGTTATCTGGAAACCTGCTATACAGAAAGTTCCGAATTACGGAAAGGCGTCTCCCATAGACTTCATTTTATCCAAATAAACCAAATTTTTTAAAATAATTTCCATTTTCTCTATAAAAACAGTAGCTTGTACTTTATCCAAACAAAGATATAATCAATCATTTTTGGAGGCAAAGCCAGTCTATTGGGTTTATTTCATGTTTAAATGATTTTCTAGTGAACTTAAGGTATGAAGATCCAAATAACGGAACTATCCGTAATCCGGAAAACCTCAGGTCCCGAGCATTTTGGATAACAGGTCCCATACTTGTACAGCAGTACCTTAATCCTAACTGAGCTGCATATTCATGGCTGAATTTATTCAATGTTTAAATGTTTTTAATAGACAAGTTATGATGATACAAATTATGTTGAAAACCCTTATTTGATCAAGTTCCAAGCAATCTGGTTAATAGATTCCATACCTGTACTACTGTATACGTTTGAATTATAACCCCTATATAACCACAGTCCAGAACACCCCCCCCCCAAGATTCTTTTTTAAAAAAGCATTTTACTCACAAGGGCTAAAGGTGGCCATACAGGGCCCGATAAAAGCTGCCAACAGACCGAGTCGGCAGCTTATTGGCCCGTGTATGGGGCCCCTGACGGGCTTTCCCCAATCGAGATCTGGCCGAAAGTCTGCCAGATCGGATGGGAATAAAAATCCCGTTGGATCGTGGCCACATCTGTTTGTTGATGCGGTCCCGCAATCCGACCGCCCGTTACAATTTGTTAGGATCCGATCTTTGGGCCCTAGGGCCCACGATCGGATCAGCCGGATATTTCCCACCTCAAGGTAGGCATATTGGTGAGAGATCTGCACATTTGGCGACATCGCCAAACGAGCGAATCTCTCTGTGTATGGCCACCTTTAATGGTCTTATGGTAATAGGAGTAATGCCTCCCTCTGTTTAAAGAAAGAAACTGTGCAGGTTTCTTCCAGATAAAACACCATTGTATTGGACAGGGCTATCTGTTCTATGCTATGTAACTTGTGCTTTTCCAGTTGGAATGACTGCCCCATGGCTATACAGCAGCTTGTTTATATAAACTATAGTAAACATACAACTTTACCAGTGCATACTAACAGTATATTATATGTTAATTACTTTAAAATGCTTTAAATTTTTTGGTGTTACTGTTCCTTTAATACTGGCTCGCCGAAAGTCAGCACTCACATGCCTCTGCATCATTTCATGGCCAGCCAGTCTCCATGGAAACCGGTAGTCTCAGTGATGTACAAGGACCAGATTAGTAGGGAAAAGCAAAGCTGCAGGCGTGTTGGTGGTGTGTGCCCCTGACGTCAGTGTCTGGGCTTATTGATAGGGCAGCAGAGTCAACTCCCATCCAAGATGATTCCACAGTGCTCCTTTATGTGACCATGCTGAATGTATCTACTGCAGGATTCCTTCTTCTTTCTCTATTCCTATGAAGATGCACCATGCAGCATCAGCGTTCTGTGCCTTTGTTTGTATTGTGGGTCTTGGTAAAAGCACACTGGCTTGGCTGTGTTTCACCTGACCTGTGAAAACATAGTGGAAAGTCGATTCTTGGTTTTATGCAGGGACACTGACTATGCAGAAATTCATCGAGGAGGATTACTACGAGCTGGACTGGTGTTATGAGGATTGTGAGGATGGTAAGGATGCTGCCTGCCTGCTTCTGTTACCCAGTGATAATGTAAGGCTTGGGAGATTTTACTGCTTCAACTGCACATGGCTCTCCACATGCAGCAAATAGTGCTGTTTTACTGTGAAATTTGTGTGGAGATAGGTATGGTATGTGTGATCCGGAAACCCGTTAACCAGAAAGCTCCAAATTACGAAAAGGCCATCTCCCATAGACTCCATTATAATAAAATAATCCATCTTTTAAAAATGTATGCCCTTTTTTTCTGTAATAATAAAACAGTACCTTGTACTTGATCCAAGCTAAGATATAATTAATCCTTATTGGAGGCAAAACCAGCCTATTGGGTTTGTTTAATGCTTTTTTTTAGTAGACTTAAGGTATGAAGATCCAAATTATGAAAAGATGATGATGTGGATGAAAACGTGAACCAACACATGTTCACTTTTATGCAGTAAGAGGGTGGGGCAATAGAGATTAAAACTCTACCATGCTGTACCAGTATGTTTTATTGAACTTTGCTTTCTTTATGATATAATGAGTTATTGTGTGTGTTAAATAGATACTGTTGACATATTTTCATAACAGGCCACTAATTCATGAATGGGTTAAGTCAGAAGTGTCTGGCTTGACTTCTCTCTGTAACTTCTAGCAGCCAGAGTGTCAAGAGCAAAGCCAAGAACAGTCACATTTTAATTTGTTATAAATGCCCTTGAAATGAATTTGGTGGGTCTTAAAACTGTTTCATAAATATAATCTGATGTAACCTATTGGTAAATTACAGGAGCAAGACTGCAGAGCATTGCAGATACATAATCTATTCTGTGCCTGCTTCAGCATAATGTTGGTAATCATTGTAACAAAGGGAAATTTCTCCCAGCTATTATATTTGCTGTGGTTTTTATATAGCTTCTGGGAAAGATGGTACTTTAAGGCGAGCAGTTTCTTCAATCAGTGGTCAGAGATAAAGCAAGTGAGCCAGTCTTTGCCATGTTTCTCTTGCTCAAACACAATGAGATTATCTGTGATGTCAGCTGAAAGGAATCTCATGTACATCTCATGTGTTATTGTCCCTTGCACCCCTTTTTAAGAATATGGTATGTCTCCCAAATAAAAGTCACAGGTATGAAATACTTTTGAGTACTAAAACTGTCTGATTTTATCTGGTATACTAGTTCTCTACAAAACCAGCTAGATCAGTGATTGATTTGTTTTAAAAGAGTTTTGCTCATTCATTAATGCTGGCTGTTGTGCTGCTACAAAATGAATACCTCTAATAATCATTTAATAACTAAAGTAGATTTCTGCTGCCAAATATGCCTTAGCATCTCCTAGTAGATGCTTCTGACCCGGAAAAATATAAATATAGTATATGCCATGTTATAGGGAGAGGGATTCAGTTGCTGAAACAAAAAATATAACCGCCCCACATTACACATGTACATGCAATAATATGCAAAAAAAATTTTGATATCCAGTAATTAAGCAAAAGGATAATTCCTTCTTACAAAAAAAGTTTTTTTTCACTTTAAATATGTCACCTTCTTTGACCTTAATTATTATAGGTTACATTTTAAACATCCTTATCAGGGAATGTAAAAACGTTTGTTTGAAAAAAATATATTCTGAACCAACAATATTTTCATTGTATACACAAATATTTTTGTGCAAATCTAATATAGGTTTTACAAACCTGTTAGGATAAAAGGGATACTGTCATGGGGAAAAAATTTTTTTCCAAAATGAATCAGTTAATAGCGCTGCTCCAGCAGAATTTTGCACTGAAATCCATTTCTCAAGATAGCAAACAGATTTTTTTATATTCAATTTTGAAATCTGACATGGGGCTAGACATATTGTCAATTTCCCAGCTGCCCCAAGTCATGTGACCTGTGCTCTGATAAACTTCAATCACTCTTTACTGCTGTACTGCAAGTTGGAGTGATATCTTCCCCCTCCCTTTTCCCCCCCAGCAGCCAAACAAAAGAACAATGGGAAAGTAACCAGATAACAGCTCCCTAACACAAGATAACAGCTGCCTGGTAGATCTAAGAACAACACTCAATAGCAAAAACCCATGTCCCACTGAGACACATTTAGTTACATTGAGAAGTAAAAACAGCAGCCTGCCAGAAAGCATTTCTCTCCTAAAGTGCAGGCACAAGTCACATGACCAGGGGCAGCTGGGAAATTGACAAAATGTCTAGCCCCATGTCAGAATTCAAAATTGAATATAAAAAAATCTGTTTGCTCTTTTGAGAAATGGATTTCAGTGCAGAATTCTGCTGGAGTAGCACTATTAACTGATGTGTTTTGGAAAATACATGTTTTCCGATGACAGGATCCCTTTAATGAAACATAAACTTTCATGTGAAGCCTTCTTCAAGTTCTTCTTCTTGTGTTTGGGGTACCAGCAGGAGTCCCTAGGCACCCAGTGCCCTCAACATGTAATAATGATGAGCACTCAATAGGCAGGTTCCATTGAATACATATTCTCTATGCACATTCATCTATGCAAGTAACCATCCTTAGTGAGTTGTGTGATGGGAGTCTGAGAAATTGATTGTATTCCCTTGTACAACTGTAGAACACTGATTTTGACTGGAGCAGAGCCCATATTGATCAATTGCCCTTTATTTAAATAAGGAAAAGTAATGAAAAGCTAAATAAGAAAAGGTAAGCAGAATGCTTTGTTTTCTAAGGAAAAAAGCAGGCTTGAATATCTGAAGCATTAGTCAGGTGCTGTTATATAATAATCCTAAAGTTTGGGTGTTTGGTAAGCTTTAAGCACGGGTCAGGAAATTTGTGCCCCCCCATCACTAGATCTCACATGGGCTGCGGCTAGCATCACGTTATCTTTCAGTAAAGATTGTACTTGACATTTCAATTAGCCAAAAGATGTTTATCTGCCAAAAGACTTCCAGTCCAGCCTGAAACATTTATATTACAATACAGGTATGGGGCCTGTTATCCAGAATTCTCTGGACCTGGGGCTTTTTGGATAATGGATACCTTAAGTCTACTAGAAAATCTTATAAACATTAAATAAATCCAATAGGCTGGTTTTGCTTCAAATAAGGATTAATTATATGTTACTGTTTTATTATTACAGAGAAAAAGGAATCCGTTTTTAAAATTTGGATAAAACGGAGTCTGTGGGAGCTTCCTGTAATCCAGAGCAATCTGGATAACGGGTTTTTTGGGATAACGGATCCCATACCTGTACATGTATTTTTTTTTAAGCCCCTTGATGCAGGTCTTTCTGTAATTTGGGTCTTCATACCTTAAGTCTACTAGAAAATCATGTAAACACTAAATAAAGCCAACAGGGTGGTTTTGCTTCCAATAAGGATGAATTATATCTTAGTTTGGATCAGGTACAAGGTACTGTTTTATTACAGAGAAAAAGGACATTTTTAAAAATGTGGATTATTTGGATAAAATGGAGTCTATGGGAGAAGGCCTTTTCCGTAATTCTGAGTTTTCTGGATAACGGGTTTCTGGATAACGGGTCCCATACCTGTATATAATATTTGCGAGTGGATATAAAGGACAGCTGAAGGACACAAATGTATTTTTCTTCCTGTAAGTCTTAATTATTGCTAAGAGCTTGTGTGTTTCTTGGCTTGTAAACTAGCCAGCTCTGTGCAAGCAAGGTTAATGACGTTTGATGCTTGCACTCTCCCCTTCCAGACTCCACACTTAGGCCAGTCCAGTGTTTGTGTAGGTACAGAGTATATTATGAGTGTATGTTCGGCAGGGACAGTGTGCATTAATGTGCCTGAATCTAGTAAGTAAAGGGCCAAGTGCCATGAATGCAAAATTATTTTTCTTAGAAAATGTAGTATAGTCCCAAATGCTGCATGTGCTCTAGGTTTTCTCCCAGATCGATTCATATATGTATAGTACAGTGGTATATACATTATTTGTGCATCTTTTAGCAAGAACCAAGAAACTAGTTCTATTTTTGGGATTTTTTTCCAGTGCCTTTTTGTATCTATAACTAGAAGGTTGTGTAGTGTTGGATCAAGTGTATGTTGGGTTCTGCAATGTTCTGATGTTCCTTACCTGTTCTGGGGCCACAACTGACCTTAGTACTTGAATCTCCATATCATTCAAAATTATAAAATCAGCAAGGAATATCTGTTTTTCTGTTAGGTTTGTTTTTGTTATGTAGAATTCATGTCAGATCATTCCTTGACATTAGAAGCACCAGAATGCGGTTAATGGGGAGAAAAAAATAAGTGAGAATAAGGAGTGCCTTGCCTGCAAGGAACAATTCAGACAGATGGTTGTCAGAATGTCCTATGATAATAGTGCACATATGGAATTGTGCACTTACATGTACCTCACTTAGCGTTCTGCCTCTGAATTGTACTCTTGTTAATTCTACTAGCACTTTCAGAGTGTTTTGAGATGGATTCTGTTATAAGTATAAGGGGCAGATTTAATAAAGGGCGAAGTGACTAACGTTAGTGAAAATTTGCCAGCGTGACGTAATTTCGTTACTTCTCCGATTTACTAACGGGTGCAGGTGTAATTTCGCTAGAGATGAATCGCTCCCTTACGCCTGGTGAAGTTGCGCTCTGGCGAAAGGATGTAACTACACAAATTCACTAAGATGCGCATTTTACTGAACGTTACTTCTAGGGATGCACCGAATCCAGGATTCGGTTCGGGATTCGGCCAGGATTCGGCCTTTTTCAGCAGGATTCGGATTCGGCCGAATCCTTCTGCCCAGCCGAACCGAATCTGAATCCTAATTTGCATATGCAAATTAGGGGCAGGGAGGGGAATTGCGTGACTTTTTGTCAGAAAACAAGGAAGTAAAAAATGTTTTCCCCTTCCCACCCCTAATTTGCATATGCAAATTAGGGTTCGGATTCGGTTCGGTATTCGGCCGAATCCTTCGTGAAGGATTCGGGGGTTCGGCCGAATCCAAAAAAGTGGATTCGGTGCATCCCTAGTAACTTACTTCTTGCGCCAGACTTGCCTTCGCCACCTCAGACCAGGCGAAGTGCAATAGAGTAGATAGGACTTCCTCAAAAATAGTTGAAAGTCCCAAAAAACGCTGGCGACTTTTTATTTTTCAGGGTGATAGGCTGGAAAAGATCGTACATTTTTCTGGGGTACCCGCCTTCCCCCCTATATTTCCTAACACATGGCACATAAACTATAAACTAGGCTCATGTGTAGGGCAATATAACAACTTTATTTTATTAAGGTTTCCTGGGCTTGTGTAGTGTAATGTATTGGCTGCAACATATATGTCCATTCAACTTTAACTTCCCGCCGTATGCAAATTAGCCAACGCTAGTGCAACTTCGCTTCGCTTGCCGCAGTAATGCTAGCACTACTTTGCCAGCGTTTGGCGCCCTGGACGCAATTTTGGATTATAGTAAATTAGCATTGTCCTGGCGAAATTTACGCCTGGCGAAGTGTTGCGATGTGAGCGAAGCGGACGCTAGCGCAAATTAGGCGCTTAGTGAATCTGCCCCTAAGTGTGTTATCATTAGGAATGGACAATTTAGTATAGATGCATTACATTGTTTTTTGAAACATTCAAAATGCAATTATAATACGATAAACTAAAGTGATACAAGAACACATTCATTTTTAGCACACACAAATGCCCATGTGTAAGAGCACCTTTACAATGTTCCTTTCAACTGTAACGGTTGTGTTAATTGTTATTCTATTTTAACAGCCTATCATCTTAATCTTCCATTTGGATTTTCAAAATATTGAATGGTTGCTAATGTAGTTAAGCCCTAGCAACCTGCAAAAAATAAAGGCTAATTGTAGATTGGTTTAGAATATCACTGTCTACCCCAAAATAGCGTTAATTTTCTGATAAAGTACCACGAGCCGCAATCCTGTCAGAGCTGTGGCTCATACAATACAAGGCTTTACAGCTGTGGAACGTGTCTTTCTGTGTGTAGCTCGCAGGGTTAATGAATCATTGAGATGTAACCTGCAGTTCCACCCTCTTTAGGTGTAGTAGTATTAGCCAACACTTCCTTGCTGCAGTTGCTATGAAACTGGGAGCTACCATTCACGCTGCAGTTAGGGGCGAACTGAGCTGGGAGCTACCATTCACGCTGCAGTTAGGGGGTGAACAGAGCTTCTTACCATTTGTACATTTGTAAGGAATGCAGCCATTGTTTCCATAAAATTCAGTTGCTAAACAGAGCAGGTGGTTTGGATTTTAAAAGCTGAAAAAATGTTCAGAGAGGGATTGTACAGGTGCAGCTTTTGACGTGGGAGTAACCCTGGTCCCTCTGTGTTCCTGTGTCAGTAGTGTAGGAGCTTCGTGTACTGTAGCCTTTCATCATAACTATGTGATCAGCTGGGGATGCTGCCCCGCAAGTGGGGCTCCCCTGTCCTCTTGCTGTGCCACCAATGTGGCCTCAAGGGGCTATCCAGGCATTACCTCTCTGTGCTACCAAACACCATTTCCATTCATTAGACTGCTGCCAGCTTACAATTGCTATTCTAATAATGTCCTATTTTGAGCCGCTGACCGAAGAAGAGAGTTATGAGTGTGACTGTGAGAATGAACAGGAAACCAGTTATGAAGATACCTCTGACCAGCTGGATTTTGTGGAAGAAGGTAAAATTAAAAGACAGAATAATGTATCCTTTTTCCCCTAATAGAGCTTCTGATTATAAAAATTTAATATTAAACTAACTGAAATGAAATGTTACTTTTAAAAGACTTTATTCCTGGCCATGGTTGATACTTGTGTCCTTAATGCTCTCACATTGATGTTCATCATGTTGTAATGGAATGCCGAGCTGTGGGCTCTTCTTACAGTTTTGGTGCATGGGAGTCTGTGACTATACTGTAATGCATCTAATGCTGAAAGATTTTTATATGATGTACACCCCTGTTTCTAAGACGATTTGTTTTATTTTATTGCATAAAAAATGTTGTTCTGCAGGTCAGAGTTTATTGGGTTGCTTGGGTCAGGTACAACAACCAGACACAATTGAAACACATCAAAATGCTAATAATTTAGGAAGCTGAAATACCATTTAACAACAGCAATGTATTTTTCATAGTATCACAGCTTATGTTACACTAAAAAATATTCATGTCGCCGAGGGTGGGGGCACCTACTTAAGGCTAAAGCAGTTTTGTCTGATGTTTTGCTGCACACCTTGCACATTTTTTTTGTGCGGCCACCAAATCAGTCCAGCATATTATGTCAAAATCACAACTTTATTATTATAATCATCATCTTTAACTTTCCTCTGTTAAATGTAATGAGGGTGTTATATATTGTAACTTAACCTCCTTTTATAATAGGAAGTTAATATTACACTCGCCTTCCAAGATACATATTTCCTGAGCTTCCAACCTAAACTTTGATTAACTTGTAGCATCATGTTGAACTTATCTAACACACTTTAAGGCTATGTACACACTGGTAATGAAATTGAATTTGTATATACCACAAGCACTTCCATTCTTTAAATGCATTGCAAACTTTCACTAAACTGGGGGGAGAGGGTTTATTCATAAGGGGGAAAAGAGATTGGGTGCATTGTTATTAAAACCAAAAAACAACACCAGTGTAAAATGCATATGGACATGCTATGCAATGTTCATATGCAGAATTTTACCTTAATTTGCCCTACCCATGTTCTAATTATAGGTACTACATTTGGCATGTGCCTATGCTGCACTTAGACGCTACTGCTGAATTCACAACCCTAATGTTTTCTAAGTTATGAAAAAACTGGAATGTAAAAAAAAATCGGCCAAAAAAATCGAATCAAATCGTTAGAATTAATTGAGTATATCCTTTTGGCTTGGTTATCGTTCAAATAAACAGCGATAACAACTAAAACCATTTGTTTGATGTTCAGGCTGTAGTGGTGAGGATATTTTTAGGTGCAATTTACCTTTGCAAATCACAAACTAGTTTCAAATAATACAAAAACAAGTGCATTCACTGGGGGTACCTAACCTATTGTCACCCAATAATGATTCTGGGTTTTCTTGTGTTTTTAATTTTTTTTAAGTTATTTTGAAATACAGCAGGTTGTTACAGAAATGCTTGCAACTTTATTTTAGGAGTCAAGAGGGCAGAGTATGCAAACCGCCATACATATATTGTTAAATACAGATATTTTTCCATTATATTTATCAGTGGTGTAACTACCGGGGGAGCAGGGGGTGCAATTGGGCCAGGGCCCGCACCCCCACAGGACCCCCCGGCAGTCACGCGCCCACTGGAGTCGGCTGCAGCCGCATGGACGAGGGTGGGGGCGGGTCCCAGCTGCACGGCCCGCACCAGGGCCCGCCCCCACCTAGTTCCGTCACTGATATTTATAAATAGTTTTAAAAGCACTGAAGTGTTTTAATCACTGTATTTTGTAAAGTTTTTTAGAACTACATTTTCTTTCTTTATGCAAAAAACATTTTCGGTGGAGGGCCCCTTCGAATTAAATACATTTTCCCTGCTTCTCATGTTTCCTAGTAGCAGCTCAGTAAGCCAGATTCAGTAATGTCCAAAATTGTTACATTGTAATACATTGCTTGATACTTTGCTCTTCAGTAGCTGTTTCTGTTCCTACAGATCACCCTGCCCTAGATTTAATAAAGTTGTCACAGAGCACTGGTTGTTGCCATGCTTTTAGCAGGTTTTAGAAACTAAGTTTTATATAGTTTATATGACAGAGCTGAGCCTTGGGCAATATAAGATATTGCCTCTCTCTCTTTTTACCAGCCACTTACAGTCCAGGTCAAGCTGGTCTTGTGTACCAATCACTGACATGAAACACATGCCAAGAATGGCAAACATATGCTTAATGGCAGCCTGCAAACACACAGTACAAATTGGCACACCATAAACCAAAAAGGGAATGTGTCTAAAGAGGGTAATGTTGGTATTATATGTTGCATAGCTCTTTGCTTTTACCTTGTTTTTTTGCATGCTCATGTTATCAAGTATACATTTTTTTTTGCATTGTATATCATTGTTTCTTACTGCTTTGTGACATGTGCTGTTAGAATTCCAACTAATATTGCATGATCACCACTGCTTTATTTATAGTATAGGTGATATTTATGGGTGTGTTCTATAGAATAGATGGGTTCAAAGTTATTGTACCCTTTCGTGCCGTCTTCTGACTCAAGTTATCTTGATAGCTTCTCTAAGAAACAGTAATGACAAATGGTGAACAGATAATTATAAGCATTATCAGCCTATCAGCAATAATTCCACAACAAACAGCTCAGGGTGCGTAATCTGTATTAGACTATATATCAGTTCTTTGGGAAGAGCTGTGGTTACACCTTGCCTTTTTTGCCTTTCAGCCCAAAGCTTTATTTCCACTGCAATATAGCTGTTGTACACAAATAGTACGCACCTACTTTCCGTAGGGAGGAGTCCCTTCCAATACAGGAATTTTTTTTTCTATTTATTTGAAGCACAGCAAGGAACAAATCATAAGTGTTGCATTTTGTGGCACCTGTATGGTTTGTTGGTGGCCATTAAAAGGCAATAAATTAAAGGACGCATACTACTCCTAAACCCAAGAGCCTTCCTGTGCATTTTTATATGTTGTGAATGCCAAATGTGTTAACTATAAATAAAGCACAAACTGACCATTTAATGACAAAGTGTATGAAGATTCCAATGTTTGTGAATATTACATTGTTTTTGCAAGCAATTCAAGTGGGGTAAAGAGATAAATATAGTGGTGTGATTGTTTAAAAATGTTATAAATCACTTTTACAAAACAATAAAAAATACCAGTGTATATCATGTAGTTTAGCCTAAATGCTTGTTTCTGGTTTTATGCTTGGCTATATAAGTATAACTCCCTATATAAGGGCTCATTTGCCACTAGAGCAAGTAATTGAACACTTTAGGGCCCTTGCATGGTACAGAGCACAATGCTGCTGGATGCAAGGGAGCTCTATATTTAATGCCTGCCATAGGAAAGTTGCAAGTACAGGACTCTCCATTGCCTTAAACCCCTGGTGCAAATGGGCCAGCTCTCGTGGGCCCGCTGGTCCAGAACCGCTCACTGCCAGAATCCATTGTTCCTGCCCCCTGAAGGTGGGTTGCGGCTGGGGCTGCAGGCCTGGAGGGGGCCTGTCCAAGTTCCTATTCTTTTTTTTTAATATATTTATTCTGGCTCCTAATCTGTCAGTATAAGATCCCCATGGGATCATTTGTAGGGGGATCATTTTATTTCCTTTTCTTTCTTATTATATTTTTTGAATAAAGGTGGAGTAACCACCTCAGATGAAAAGGCTACAGAAGTTTAACATGCTGAATGCTTGTTTTATAGTTTGTTTACATGAATGGTATATGGCTTTCTAATTAACCCGTATGCTTCATACCTACAAACATAATTTAGTTTAGCGACACATGTAGTTATTTGCCCCATTGTGTTTTCTTGACTGAACAAAAACAAATACAGACAATCCCCTTATTTATGTTAATGATCCTAGTACTCCTATTTCCCTAAGCAGCACAAGGTGAGTGTGCAATATGGATGCTCAGGTTTCTCACATTGTATCTTGCTTTTGTGTAAATAACCTTGCCATGGCTGACCTGTAGCATGTAGCACTGTTTGCTTTATGAACCCTCCATCAGTTTTTGGATAAATAATTACAAACAGAGAAAAACATTAACAAAAGGTTGTGTTTGTAGTTTTAAGTGTTCCTTGTCTGGAAAGATTACTTGCTACCATTGCTGAAATGTGCACTATACAATTCAGTTTAGGTAAGTTTACCAAGTGCTGTGATTTTTTGGAAATATTCTCATTGACTGTCTTGCATCATATCCTTCCTTTGCTAGAGTCAATTGATGTAGTGCATGATTTCAGGCAGCGTTTTGCCATGCACCTAAAAATGTGGTGCAAACCTGACATTTGTCCCAATCAGGCCTAAGTGAGCAAAACTGGGCTTTTACATTTGAATAACCTGTTCTCTACCAAGAGTAACAGAATTTTATTGTATTTTCAGAGGTCTTTTTTTCTAGTTTATAGGATCTTTTAAACATTCTGAAAATACATATGTTCATGTACAGCATCCATAAGGGAATAAAGTGACCTATATAATGTTACTATGGAGATTTACAAGGAGAATCTGAGATGTATGCTAGTGACAGAGTATTCAGCGGTGGTATTCTCATTAGTCTGAAACAAGTATAATGTTCATTTATTATCCTAATATCATCTTACAACTAATTAATGAAAATGGTTTTCAGTGCTGAGAAATAACACATCTTACAAAAGTTATCTCCTTTTTTTAGATTTCACGTTTTCACTCAAAGAGAATAGTGCTAATAAAGATGACATATCCAGTTTCTCCTTGCTCTTTATCTGTACTGCTGGAGTAATAAGGGCATTGGATGTATGCTGCTGGCAGATATCCATACCTTCCAACATTTTGGAAATAAAAAGAGGGACAACGCCCATTTTTGTGTCCACACCCCCTAATTACCATGTTCATTTTACAAAATATGGCAGGTTATGAAAGTTTGAACATATTTCTGTGTTTTTTTTCAGTTATTACAGTTTTGCTAATAAAGGTGAATTGCCCTTTAAGCTGTGAGTCTAAAGCTGGCCATAGATGTAAAGATTTTTAAAAGATCCATTCGTTCTCGTGAGACCACGACCATCATTTAAATGTACGATGTGTCCATCAACTAAAAAGACCCTTTTAGGCGATATTGGCAGCAAAACTGAAGAGTAGCTGCCTGCTTGGCCCTGTAAACCTAGATAGATTGCACTGGGACCGATAAAGATTTTTAAACCTGGCCGATCAATTTTCCGATGTTGGCCATAAAATCGTAAGATGTACGATAGTTCGAATCCCACTAACCGCACGATAATTTGACTGGTTGGTTACCATGTTGATTGATCAAACTGCACTGAGATCGGTCGTTCACCAAAGAAGAATCATTGTGTCTATGGGGACCTTAACTTCTTCCAAGGGACTTGTTATCTTATATTGTTACTTATTTGCTTATCTCAAAATTGTTACAAAAGTATCTTATCTACAGCTGTGGCTGTTCTGGGCTCTCTGCCAAAAGCCAATTAAGTTAGAAACAATGTTTCTTTTTCTGGCTGTTCAGTGCAGAGAAATCTGGACATTCCAGTACAAACGAGGGACTGCGGGTTGAGCTGTCAAAAGAAGGACTGTCCCTCTAAAAACGGGACAGTTGGGAGGTATGGATATCTGAGCCTGGCACTATTATAGGTGAGATTTAGGAAAACTTAGTTTACTGGCACATGCAGAGGTACACACAAAATACACATGAGGGCTCCTGGCTGTCTTTTGTTTCTTAAAATGTTTTTCCAACTTCAGTGCTTTATAAATAGGCCATTTAATACGATCTATTCATGCAGTCCTCAAGTAGCATTGTACCGTATGTATGTCATCTGCCATAAAACGCATAGGGTGACTGTATTACTCATTACCAACAACTTGCTTTTCTAATTTTACAATTGTAGCCCTTAAATTCCATCCATATAGGTTCTTACTCACAGGGCTGGATTTACATAGTGGGTGCCCCTAGGCCCACTGCCATTCGTCACCGTGCCCCTACCCTTTATTCATGCAAATTTTCATAATCTGGACATGAGCAACGTGGATTGGCACAGGAAATTATTTTATCTTCTTCGGGTCCCCAGTGTTTTTGAACCAATGTGGGTGTGGTTGGGCAGCATGCCGCCCCCCTAAAATCCTGCCACCCTAGGCCGGGGCCTAGGTGGCCTTTCCACAAATCCGGGCCTGCTTACTCACTACTTAAAGGAAGATGCCAGACACTGCACAAGTTCATTACATGTGTGAATACTGCATTTTTACGTCAACAGCCACATGTTACTGTTGAGTGTTCCAAGTGATAAATAAAATGCGCGCATGAAGTTCACACGGGGCTGCAAAATGTAATGCAGGTATGGGATCTGTTATCTGGAAACCCGTTATCCAGAAACCTCTAAATTACTGAAGGGATGTCTCCCATAGACTATGTTTTATCCAAATAATCCAAATTATTTCCTTTTTCTCTGTAATAATAAAACAGTACCTTGTACTTGATTCAAGATAGAATTTATCCTTATTGAAAGCAAAAACAGCCTGTTTAGTTTATTTAAGGTTTACATCATTTTTTAGTAGACTTGAGGTATGAGGATCCAAATTACGGAAAGATCCGTTATCAGGAAAACACCAGGTCCTGAGCATTCTGGTTAACGTGTCCCATATCTGTGCTGCATTTTAGGTCAATATCCATATTCTGGGTTAAGTCTAAGCACAGGTTTTATATTTGTCACTAGTTCGGTAAAGCGGGACCGTATCGCTCATAACTGTCACATTTCACACACACCATCCCTCCCATGTAACCATTTTATTAGGAAATATAACCAGTTTCAGAAAAGACTACTTTATAGTCAGTTCTTTATTTACTGCCCCTGCTCTGTTGTACAGACTGAGTCCTGTTGCCATGCTACTGGCTGGCATTGTATCTGTGAGGGAATCTGGACAGACCTCAAGCTATTTTGGCGGTTGATCTTAGTGCTCAGAGTTAGTCCATGGATACAGTAACTAAGGAAACCAGAAACCAAAAATTCACTGGTCTGCAAAAGACTAAAACTGCTCCCAGTTTAATAGAAAGTTCTTGGTTTGTTGTGGAAGCTTGCTTATATATTCTTTCTATGTACTAAAGGGAATTGCGAAACATGCAATATATATGCTGATGATGAGTTGGAATAGAAGCATCCACATAAAAAAAATTGCTGGTTAACAATGCTATCAGTCACTACAGTCAATGTTCTTCAAACATAGTAAAAAAAAAAAAACACCTACATTATTTATTGAGAATAAAATACCCATAACCCATAAAAACATTCCTGGAGTTAAAGGGCTATATTTTATGTACTCAACTTATTGAACCAGCCAGAAGGTTCAGCATCTCTGTTATAGTAATGATCCAGGATTTTTTTAGGGAATGTCCGTGACATGCACACGCTCAGTGTGCTTTGAGCAGTCGGTAAGAAGCTAAGCTTAGGGGTTGTAACAAATCATCAAGCAGAAAACGAGGTTTGCAAGCTGATGCTACATGGCTGATTATTAAATTTGGATGTTAATTGTGCTGTTTTCTGAGCTGCCATGAGTAGGTAACTATTTACTAATCAGCCTCATATATACAGTATACATCATATACAGTGGTTTGCAAAACTATTTGCCCCCTTCCTGATTTCTTATTCTTTTGCATGTTTGTCACACAAAATGTTTCTGATCATCAAACACATTTAACTATTAAGAGATAATCAAAGATAACACAAGTAAACACAAAATGCAGTTTTTAAATGAGGGTTTTTATTATTTAGGGAGAAAAGAAATCCAAATTTACATTTTCATGTGTAAAAAAGTAATTGCCCCCTGAACCTAATAACTGGTTGGGCCACCCTTAGCAGCAATAACTGCAATCAAGCGTTTGCGATAACTTGCAACAAGTCTTTTACAGCGCTCTGGAGGAATTTTGGCCCACTCATCTTTGCAGAATTGTTGTAATTCAGCTTTATTTGAGGGTTTTCTAGCATGAACCGCCTTTTTAAGGTCATGCCACAACATCTCAATAGGATTCAGGTCAGGACTTTGACTAGGCCACTCCAAAGTTTCATTCAGTTTTTCTTCAGCCATTCAGAGGTGGATTTGCTGGTGTGTTTTGGGTCATTGTCCTGCTGCAGCACCCAAGATCGCTTCAGCTTGAGTTGACGAACAGATGGCCGGACATTCTCCTTCAGGATTTTTTGGTAGACAGTAGAATTCATGGTTCCATCTATCACAGCAAGTCTTCCAGGTCCTGAAGCAGCAAAACAACCCCAGACCATCACACTACCACCACCATATTTTACTGTTGGTATGATGTTCTTTTTCTGAAATGCTGTGTTACTTTTACGCCAGATGTAACGGGACACGCACCTTCCAAAAAGTTCAACTTTTGTCTCGTCGGTCCACAAGGTATTTTCCCAAAAGTCTTGGCAATCATTGAGATGTTTTTTAGCAAAATTGAGATGAGCCTTAATGTTCTTTTTGCTTAAAAGTGGTTTGCACCTTGGAAATCTGCCATGCAGGCCGTTTTTGCCCAGTCTCTTTCTTATGGTGGAGTCGTGAACACTGACTTTAATTGAGGCAAGTGAGGCCTGCAGTTCTTTAGATGTTGTCCTGGGGTCTTTTGTGGCCTCTCGGATGAGTTGTCTCTGCGCTCTTGGGGTAATTTTGGTCGGCCGACCACTCCTGGGAAGGTTCACCACTGTTCCATGTTTTTGCCATTTGTGGATAATGGCTCTCACTGTGGTTCGCTGGAGTCCCAAAGCTTTAGAAATGGCTTTATAACCTCTGAAATTGAACTCAGGTGTGATAAACCACAGTTAAGTTATTTTTTAACAAGGGGGGCAATCACTTTTTCACACAGGCCCATATAGATTTGGAGGTTTTTTCTCCCTTAATAACGTAAACCTTTGTTTAAAAACTGCATTTTGTGTTCAATTGTGTTATCTTTGACTAATAGTTAACGGTTTTTGATGAGCAGAAACATTTTAAGTGTGACAAACATGCAAAAGAATAAGAAATCAGGAAGGGGGCAAATAGTTTTGCACACCACTGTATATATGATTTGGTCCCTAAAGTCAGTAAGTGACAGCAGCACAGAGCATGTGCAGTGAATGAGCAGAAAAGAAGATGGGGAGCTACTGGAGCATCGTCAGAGGCACAGATCTGCACTGCTAAAGGGCTGTGGTTGCCTTGGGCTGGTATACAAACACAAAACATAATGTACAGCGTTTCTGCCATGTTTCTTCGTTTAAACTTTAGTTCTTCTTCTTGGATAATTATCCAAGTTTGCAAGAACATCCTAACAATCTAGCCTTCCTGTTTGGCTCTACTTTTTAAATTTGCACTGGAGCAATGGATGTTCTTGTAGTTATTCTGCCAATTATCCAGTCATGTTTGCATCTTAACTAAAATACCATTATTATAAAGTTAATTATACATCTTATAGTTTATTTTAAGACATCTAATGTTTGTTCATTAGATTCTTAATGTTTTTTCTTTTTAAGTCATATGGATGACTAAGTTGCAAATAATTTTAGCAGCCAATCCATAAGGTAGCCATGTTTTAACCAAATAATAGTCTTAACTGCTTGTCAAATAAAACAACCTGCACATTGTTGCCTTAAAGGGGACCTTTGGATCTACACTTAGTGACCAATTGAAGTGTATCAGCTGGTGATTCAACTTTTCATCTAAATTTGGGACCAGCCATCCAGATCAGTATCTGATGGGGGCTTGTTTAGATATTGATGAAGTGGACAGAGAAATCCTGATGGCTAAATGACTGCATAAGAATTCAGCTCTGACCTTAAATGTGATCCTATTGTTGGTCATGTATGAGGTTGCACTAGTAAGACTTTTGCTTCTCGCAGTGTAACCATGGAACACTCCCTTACTGTAGACTCACTGTTAAAGATATCAGCAAACATATGGGAGGATCTAGTTTCCATTTCACAAAATGAGTATAACAACAACATTGTTAGGTTAATCCCGTAGGTGTGCTGTCTATTCTTTGTATGTATCAATGTGCAGCATGAATGTACTGGTGTGAAATACTTCTAACCTCTAAGAACTGATAATTAAAATCATGTAATATTAACTTAACTGGAGGCAGTCTGATACTGTATGTTGGTGGAAAGACTAAATTACATGCCTAATTAACATGGACTTCAAGGGAGATTCTCAAAACACGTCTTGTACCTCTGTGTTAACTGTTAGCTTATTAATTTTATTGCTGTTAGGCTGTATATACAAAGCAACAAGCATAATCTAGACAACAGACTCTACTTAATAAGCTAATGACTAGTGAAATAATGATTGCTTTGCAGTCCAGCCTCTTTGTAATGTCTCCATGCTTGTGTATAGACTACATGCTACTTTTGCTGAGGTATTTATCTTAAAATGATATTTAAATATGGTTTATGCATCTACTCATATCTAAAAAATAAATATATATATCCATCCAAAGAAGATCAGCACTCTCAGGGCTTAAAAATATGAAAAAGGTTTTACTGAAAATAACACAGCATAGGACTAACGTTTCGGCCTTGTCCAGGAGTGGTGTGCTGAACTATTTGGAGTACACACACACACAGAAACACTCTCTCTCTCCTTTTGTTTTTGATTTGTTTTCAGTTTGTCAGTTGCCATGACTGCACTGCTGTTAATCTTCATAGAGAGATTACCTACTCGGTCATTCTTCTCGTTCCTCTTTCCATACATGTGGAACTGCTGCTGCTGGGGTATATTTAACTTAACCTTCATCTGTGGTTGTTTGGCTGGTGCCACAACCTGATAAAGAAATAAGAGATTATAAAAATAGGAGGTGGTAACAGTGCCACTCCTTCTAATCTATGAATATCTCTGTATTTTCTGCCCTACCTACTAATTATTCCCTGATAATCTGTACAGCTGTTGTTAGTTTACTTTCACTGAATCGCTATTTATTAACTGTGCTGACAAATTCCTGATTTTGTTTATCTAGATAAGTGAAAATAATGAGTAGATAAAAATATTTGTTATTCTTTATAGGACAGTGTTACCCCAGTGATTGTAATTGCACCAGGCCAGCACTCCTCTTCTGTAAATAGACATGCAGGCCTCTGTTGCTTCTGCAGGGAGTACAATCACCATTTTAGTTCTAATTACCAAGGCAGTCGGCTGGCTCCAATAATCGTTAGGTATACTAAACCCACTGACGGGGCTTTATAGGAACTCTGCTACATAGTCTTAACTACATCTTGATTCTACAGCAGCTCTTCTGTGGATCTAGTCCTCCAATAGCTACTTCTTGCACCTGGGACTTGCTTACCCCTTGACACACATCCTCCTTAAAGGGAGATCTCAGACAAATCCTCTACTTTATACTCTGTTCTGCTATTTTATATACCCTGTTCAGCTACTTTATATACCCTGTTCAGCTACTTTATATACCCTGTTCAGCTACTTTATATACCCTGTTCAGCTACTTTATATACCCTGTTCTGCTTCTTTTAGGCACCAGAGACTCCCTGATTACACATGAATCACGCAACACTGAAAAGGATAGGCTAAGTTTATTCATGTTTATTCTTTTTCAGGGAAGCATACCTGTTGCAAATAGTTTACCCCTCATTTATAAGCACACCATTTTGCTAGGGTTCCAAAATATAGGTGTCGATACAAAACAGCGCAGAAGTTCTGCTGCAGAAGTGCAGAACATTGCAGCAGAACTTCTGCGCTGTTTTGTATGGACACCTATTTTTTGGAACCACTATTTTTGGCTTTGGATGGAAGCAAGGCGCTGCGATACCAGAATTAAACCACAAAGGAAAAAGTACCAGTTTATCGCATTCACATTTTGCTAGGGTTACCCTGTTTATTGTGTCACTGAATATGGTTTAGCTTTGCTTATTGTTTAAGAAACTAAAACAACATTGCAGTTTTCATGTGAATTTAATGCTTCTGTTATTAAAGCAAATCTAAACCTAAATTGAAAACCACTGTATACTTTCTAGTGTCTTCTCTGAGCACTTCTGAATTGTATATTGTTTTTATATTTTATTAATGTAGTTTTAGTCTGCTAATACAAGGCTTTTAGCTGAAATCCTTTCAGAGACAGTGTCAGCTGCAACTGACTATTTTCATAAGGTTTTCAGGTTCTATATTGTGTTCCACTTGAGAAAGGGCACACCAGGCCTAAAACATGTTGTATAAAGTAGTCTACGTTGAAGTACACTATTGCACGCATAAAAATGTGTGTTCAGTGCAGGAGCTCAAAGGGAAACTTGGGACATTTCAGTATCAATCCAGGACTGCTGGTTGAACTGTCAAAATTGGGACTGTCCTGCGAAAACCGAGACAGTTGGGAGGTATGCCCAAAAGTGACTGGTGGCGTGGGATGGGCTATAGGACTAGCAGGGTTGGGGGACCAGGGCCAGTCCCACCCTGGGTAATTCTGTATATTACATACTGGATATATGATGTTTGATATTAGCAGTCAAACAGTAATAATATTTAAAAAAAAAATACTAAACGTTATATAAATTGAGAGAGAGAGACACTCTGAACAGAGAAAAAAGGTGAAATGTTAGTTTAGGTAGGCTACCAATAGTATCTACTTGCAATAGTTTAGTAACTTTTCAATTGGTTTTCATGGTTTTTATTTATATTTTGTTTAGTTATTGTATTATGTGGCTGCCTCTTTCCAGCTTTCAGATGGGACTCACTGACTCTATAGGGCTAAAATCTTTTTGTGACCATCTGTTACTTATCTTTCTGTATGGGCCCTCTCCTATGCATCCTCCAGTCTGCCAGTTAAACCACTGACAGGTTGATAGGATATATATCAGTGGACCTGAGAGCCACTGAACAAAAAGTAAAAGAATGCAAAAACCACAAAAAAAGACTAATTGCAAATTGACTCACTTAACTTAAAGATAAACTACCCCTTAAGGCATCAAGCACACGGGCAGATTCGGGGAGATTTTAGCCTGGTGACTAATCGCCTCTTCTGCGGAGCGACAATCTCCCCAAACTGCCTTTGCCGTGCCTGCCGCCTGCTATAATGACAAAACGCTAGTACTCGTGGCGCTTCAATTTCCGTCCGAGAAGAAATTGTAGCCCTGCAGAAGAGGTGATTAGTCACCAGCTGACTAAATCTCCACAAATCTGCCCATGCACTAGCTCCCTTAAACCAAGATAAGACTACTAGGTTTGTGAATGCTGTAAGTCTTATTTTGCTTTTGTTTTGTTGCAGTTTTATGTGCTGAAAGAGTGGGCCAGATGACTAAAACATATAATGATATAGATGCTGTTACACGTCTGCTTGAAGAGGTAAGTTGATTTCTGTATTCCTGAAACACTGACTTTTTCCCAGTGTTATTTTTACTTGTTAGAAGGGATGTGATTTTGTTAAGAAAAGGGGCATAAGTAAAGTTGTCTTAAAAAGTAAGGAAGCCGTAAAAATCGGTTAAAATTTACTGCACCTCTGGATTTTCATCCCTTAATGTCTGTAATCACTCCTATCAATCCTTACTATGTGAGTGATATCACCCAGCTTGTATTTTGTTTCAAGAGGAAGGCCAAAAAGCACCACCGTTCTTCATTTCTGTTCAGTTTAGATGCAGTTCTATCAGGTGTGCTAAATAAAGTGGCATTATAAAAAAGATGCTACAGAAAATATATTTTACAGATATTCATATTATTTCTCTCTTATGTCCTTTAGTTTTTTTTAGCTATTTCTGCCCTGCATATGTTTTTGTACTTTGTACACACCTACTGTTCTATTTAATTCCTAGCAGTGCTAGTCTAAACAATTCATGAGTATAATTTGCTGCCGTTGCTTTGCAAGAAATTGTATTGCTTAAAAAATGTAATGTAAACTTTTTTTTCTTCTTGGCCTTTTAAAGAAAGAACGAGATCTAGAATTAGCTCCTCGCATTGGCCAGTCTTTGCTGAAGAAGAAATTGTATTGCTTAAAAAATGTAATGTAAACTTTTTTTCTTCTTGGCCTTTTAAAGAAAGAACGAGATCTAGAATTAGCTGCTCGCATTGGCCAGTCTTTGCTGAAGAAGAATAAAGCATTAACTGAAAGGAATGAATATCTTGAGGAACAAGTAGAGCACATCAAAGAAGAGGTAAGAATCCAATAACAGAGAATCTAGAGCTGTTAATGACACCATTTATTAAAGGGGATCTAAACGTAAAAAAAAATTGTGTAAACTAGGGATGGGCGAATTTTTTCACCTTGTTTCACCGCAGAAATGATTCCCATAGACTTGTATGGCATTGTGGGAAAAAAAAAAAACAGAGCTAGAAAAATATTACTAATTTCTGTTATTTGGCATAAGCTGCTGTTCAAAGTAATAGGAGTTATAACTAATGCAAAATTT
Source organism: Xenopus petersii (assembly GCA_038501925.1). Classification (NCBI taxonomy): domain Eukaryota; kingdom Metazoa; phylum Chordata; class Amphibia; order Anura; family Pipidae; genus Xenopus; species Xenopus petersii. The sequence goes on along the minus strand of CM076682.1, from coordinate 110,195,669 downwards.
AGAACAAATGAAGACAATTAAAGGCAATTTGCTAGTACAGTATGTAATTACGGAAAGGCCATCTCCCATAGACTCCATTTTATCCAAATAATCCAGATTTTAAAAAAAAAATTCCTTTTTCTCTGTAATAATAAAACAGTACCTTGTAATTGATCTTAGCTAAGATATAATTAATCCATATTGGAGGCAAAACAAGCCTATTGGCTTTATTTCATGTTTACATGATTTTCTAGTAGACTTAAGGTATGAAGATCCAAATTACAGAAAAATCCATTATTCGGAAAACCCCAGGTCCCAAGCATTCTGTATAACAGGTCCCATACCTGTAATACACATTTGGAGGTAACACACAGCCGCCCAGCAGTAATTGGATAGTCTTGATTCACACTGGTGCTCCATCACTGGCAACCACAGGATTAACTTCAATATGTAGAATGAGTGAATCAAGAAGCAGCAAAATGCAGAATATCTGCTATTTAGTATTTATTGTGCATCCACGCGACATGTTTCGGGCAACAAGGGTCCTTTTTCAAGTGTACATACCTGTAATACAAAGTTAAATAACCCAGGCAGCATAGGTATAAAAAAGGGTGCTGCTGTACTTGTCTTTTCAGTGTTCTCCCCAGAAAATGGGAAGTATATACTGCAACAGTATTCTAAATTAATTGAGAAACTAAGGGTAAACCTTGCAGTACTCATTGTGATTTGCTTTTAAACATCAATTATTTATGTCTGCTTAGTGGTCCAATTGGTCTGCAGCTTTCTCATTATGATTTGTGTGATTAGTCATTTGGATCTGGAAGCCGCACAATTTTATGGTTTTACATATATACTTAAACCATCAGCAATAATCTTATTTAATTGAGTGACTTCTCTATTTATTGCAGAGATTATATTTCCCAGTATGTGACCAATCGCAAACAGCAGAATTTAACAGCAGAATTCATTCAACAGTTCATTCTATTAAGTCTTGGGAGAGGTGATATAAGTACAGCTAATTGCCAACTTCCTGTTTTACATCTCTCTAACTCTGAGTTATTCAATGACTTAAAGGAACAGTAACACCAAAAACTGAAAATGTATCAAAGCAATAAAGATATAATGTACTGTTGCTCTGCACTGGTACAACTGGCTATTTGCATCAGATAGACTACTACTACATATAAACAAGCTTCTGAGTAGCCATGGGGGCAGACATTCAAGCTGGAAAAAAGAGAAAAGGCACAGGTTAAACAGCAGATAACAGATAAAACACCATTGTATTGGACAGGGCTTATCTGTTATGTACTATGTAGCCTGTCTTTTTTCCCTTTTTCCAGCTTAAATGGCTGCCCCCATGACTATACAGCAGGTTGTTGTATACTACTACTATAGTAGTCTTTTTGAAGCAAACACACAGCTTTTACCAGTGCATGCTAACAGTTTATTAATATGTTAGTTACTTTAAAACACTTTTATTTTTTGGTGTTACTGTCCCTTTAAAGAGGGGCTACATGGGACATAACTGTTCAGTGAGTTTGCTTTTGATCCTTAGCATGCAGGTCACATTAAAAAGCAAACAGTTATGACCACCCCCCAAATTACTGATTGGTAACCAATCAGAGAGCTGCAATGCAGGAAGTAGGGTTCTGGCTATTATGCTAGACTCCATCCTTTATAGATTACATTTTTGGCTAACTAACTATATTGTAAACATTTTTTTATTTTGCACGATCAATTTATTTACCCAGTTTTTATTTTTACACCAAACAAATCCTTTAAGAAAGCAAGAGTCAACACAGAACACAGCTTTAAACCTAGATGCCATAATCATTGTGTAATCTAAAGCCCCTGAATCCTCCAGTAAAATGAATACCTAATGATGAGTGACTAGCTGTGAGAGTATAACTTGTCTCATCTGCTTTGTGACTCTGGCCTTTAGACTCTCTTGCAGGGCAAAGCATTAAGTACCCAATGCATTCAGTGGAGGCATCTAACATCTACTTTTTCTCTGTGGCATAATAAATATGTATTTAAAAAATAATGCTATATTATTAATTAGTATGCTATGTGGGTGGGTGCCAGCTGCACTTACTGCCCACTGTGCTGTTTTGGAGGAACCATAAGTGTCCCTTGTATTATTTAACTTAGTTGTACTCCATGTATTTCTCCTTGACTTCTCTAGGTATACCTCTGGATTGTGTCCTCTGGTAGCCCAACCACTTCATGGAATCTGTAACATGAACCACCATCACTGCACAGTCCTGTTTTACCTGTAAAATTTATAATGTAAATGTGATGTTGAGGCCTGTCACTTCCTAACATCAGTTGTCCACTTTGGCATGCTTTATCCATAATTTTACAAATAATGCTGCAGCTCTTTCAGCAAATTCTGTCGATAGAGTTGATATTGAGCCTGCAGTTTGCAGTCTGCTCAGCGTTAGGTACAGGTATGGAACCTGTTATTCAGAATGCTCAGGACCTGGGGTTTTCCAGATAATGGATCTTTCTGTAATTTGGATACCCATACCTTAAGTCTACTAGAAAATCATGTAAACATGAAATAAACCCAGTAGGCTGGTTTTACTTCCAATAAGGATTAATTATGTTTTAGTTTGGATCAAGTACAAGCTACTGTTGTATTATTATTACAAAGAAAAAGGAAATCATTTTGAAACATTTGGATTATTTGGATAAAATGGATGCTATGGGAGATCGACTTCCCGTAATTCAGAGTTTTCTGGATAACGGGTTTCCGGATAACGGATCCCATACCTGTATTACATAATTGGCTAAGGCTCTCAGCAGTAAGCTCAGAGCACTGTAGTGGGAAATGGGACAACTTGCTGTTATCTGAGGCTCAGATTCACAAATTCTTAGGTGAACAAATGATCATTGGTGTGTGATTTTTTTTTTTTTTTTTTTTTTTTTTTTTTTTTACTTCCTGGAATTTCCTCTGCCTTGCTATATAGAGATGAGTAAAGCAGGTGTGGATATTTTTGTGGATGTTTTATATCTAACAGGTCACAAAGGATAGTGATTATTGCTTTCCGTAAGACAATAATTCTAAAAATATTCCACATTTTTAACAAAGGCTGAAATGAATCTGCCCTTTTGAAATGTGTTTGTACTATATATTCACCGGTGCACTTTATTTAAAGTAGTTTGTGATTAGTAAGTTTACTGTTCAATCTGTCGATGGAAAAGAACATTTGTTTCTAAGTAAGAGATTATCTTAAATGGATGTGTCATATTTAGAAATCCCACATGGGTTAACCCAAATCAAATGCACAGTCCTACTTGTCCTTCGCAGTTATAGGGTTAAGAAGCCTGAACAAAATGTATTTGTTCTCTGAAACTAGTGAGGCTGCTGTTTGCATATTACGCTGTTTATCTTTCAAAAAGCAAATGGTAGACGGAATGACAAAGCTGGCCCATTTGTATATGGTTCTGTTTTATATTAGTATTTTGTTTAGATAGACACACCTGCAATGGCATGGGTGTGTGATATTTGTTAATAAATGGCTTTATAAAAAAGGATGCCATTGTCCTACTACTACCGCAATTTCCATAGTCGACAACAATGCACATATCTTTTCCTTTATGAATAAATGTGTGTGTTTTTGTAAATGTGGCTATTATAACTGGGTGGATTAGTCTGCTTGTTGTCTTATTATAAATTGTACAGATGAGCTGCAGGCTGGAATATTTCCTGCTTTAATTTTGTGGGCAACAGTTCAGTTTATAATTATATTTTCAATTCTGAACTAATACAATAATCACTGCTACCAAACCTTTATATCCATGATCTGTAGTTTGTTATTGCACAACAATTATATAAAATATTCCATTGCTGGGGAAAAAAAAACAAATTTGCCTTTTGGATTCTACTTTGTTAGCATGGTTCAAAAGCATTATCTCAGGAATATTCTGGTGTATTCTATTTTATGACTACAACCTTGAGTTTATTCTACACATTTACCAGCAGGCAGTTGCTTATGGCTCAGTGCTCTGCTGTTGCACGTGTATGCCTTATTGTGTATATTGTTGAGAACTGGGGCATGGCTATGTTGTCTATTTGTGTTTCCTTAGGTTTCACAGCTGCGTCATGAGCTGTCCATGAAAGATGAGCTGCTTCAATTTTATACAAGTGCAGCAGAGGAAAGCGAGCCGGAATCCATCTGCTCTTCCCCGTAAGTCCCTGAATAAAGTCTTATGCCGTGCAGGCAACCCACTGACATCTTAAAAGTCAATAATTAGTTGGTGAGAGTGGTTATTCAAACACAAGAGTAGGGGAGGAATTATGTGTCACTTTATTAATCTCTGTTACTACCAAGATTCAGCAGGTTACAAGGTAAAGTTTGTTGTTATCTTTAGTTTAGTCCAAATAGCCCCATTTCATTCAACGCCTTTATATCAATAACCCACTGATGGGTTAATGTGCAGGCAAATTATCTTATAGTTGGCCAGAGATCATCAGAAAACATAACATACTTGGCAATGCTGTTAAATGATTCAAAGTTCATCTATAAAAGCTTAGGCTTGCTTGCTATATAGAACACAAACAAGTGAGACTGCATGTAATTGCATTTATTTATCACTCAGAGTTTTAGATTACCCTGTCTGGGAGTGCCAGGAGACCAAAGTCTTCAAACCACTATCAGGCTATTCCCATTCTTTAGAATGTGAACACCCTAATCTGTTGCATACATCATTGGGTTATAGACAATAGCACTCAAACATTATATGTAATTAGTCACTTTTAATAACATGTTTTCAGCAGACCTCCAGTTTGGTATTTAAAGTGTTATTTGGTTGCTAGGTTCTCTGTGGTCCTAGAAAATAACAAATAGGCCAAGTCTGTGGTTGGAATCACAAACCGTAAAAACTTACATGAATAGTAATTTATAATTTAAAAAAATATATTCACCAATAATATGCTAATCAGATAGCATTTAAAATCTTAGTTTGGTCGGCAGCATAGAAAAATGGCAAGTTCAAAGCCATTGCAATGGAGTCTCCTTTCAGTATCAGGCTTAACCTTTGGGCTGGGTCACATGGACTTTTCTGAAAGTGCTCTGAAGTATTCCCCTATGGGTGAAGTTAAGAAACAGCCAGATGGTCAGTGATGACTATAACCCTGCTGCATTTTTCCAACTGAAATTTTTCATTTTAAATCACCCTGGAGACAATAATACAATAACCCAAAGCTGTACAAAGTGTTGGAGGCATCAAAATACTACACGATGCAGCCAAACATGCTTGGCCCTGCACTGAATCCAGTAATGATGTCTCTCATTACCTACCCATTATCCTTATCAACCAACCTAATTAATTTCTGTTTGCCACAAGTAGTGCTAATTTCATTTTGTATAATGGGAGGCAGTTATCAACAGCTTTTATCGTCAACTAAGAGAATCATTTTGAAGTGATTTTATACAGTGGAAGATCAAACTGTGATTAAAATTTAGGGGTTATTTATCAAAATTTGGATTTGTGTAGTTCTACAGGTTGTTTCAACCTTGACTAAACTCACAATTTTAAAAAAGCCTGAGTGTGTAATCACAAACAAATAAAAATGCAAAATGATTACCACAGCGAAAAAACATTTTCGTAAGAATTTTCATGCAAGTGGTAAAAATCGCTAAAACCTCAAAGTAAATAAAGATTTTACAAATTGATAAGGACAGCTCCCATTGACTTTTACCTCTCTTGCTTTTAAACACTGGAGTTTTGTATTCAAATGTTTTGTACTTTTTATACTTACATGCTAAAAAGTTTGTATTGGGGGATATGAAAAAAATATCAACGTTAATAAATCGGCCCCTTAGTATGGTACAGATATGACAGCCTTTGTTTTTATTAGTTATTTGTTCTGCAGCTCATCAGTCTGGACTGTGAAATGCCATCCTCTTGAGGCAACTTCGGAAATCCAAGTGCCGCGAGTGCATGGGCGCTGGGCTGGCGTTTTCTCATAATAGCAGGCAGAAGGCAGGGGGAAGGCAGTTCGGGGAGATTGTCACCCCGCAGAAGAGGCGATTAGTCGCCAGGCGACTAAATCTCCCCGAATCTGCCCGTGTGCTAAAGCCCTAAAAGTTTAACAATCCCTTTGCTAATCATTTGCTAACCTTTTGTCTCAAAGAAATGTTTAATTACTATATGCTCAGTTAGGGGCATTCACTGTGTTTGGTATTATTTTGACTCCTGCAGAGTGATTTGAGTAGTTTTTGACACTGAAAGTTGTATTTGAATGAAAAAACATAATAAAATATGTCAAGGTAAAAATTTTCTATAAAACATGTTCCATCATTGTTTCCTTTAGTCTGAAGAGGGCTGAATCTGCCTCATCTGTCCAGAACTATTTCCATTTTGACTCCCTGCAGAAGAAACTGAAGGATCTTGAAGATGAAAATATTGTTCTCCGTACAGAGGTGTGTAAACTCACACCCCTAACAATTGTTATGTTCAATTCATTCTGAGCTATTGCAGTCAGTGAAAAAACTCCAATTTGTATCTTTTTGGTGCCAAAAAAATTAATTTCTTCTATTTATCAGTATTGTGTGTTCAATATCAACTGCTATTATTTAAGTGCTACGATTGTTATTACATATTTTAAAACTCCCTGTTGTTTAACATATATATATCCTTGGCATGTAGGTTGTTATAGACAGTCACTAGTAATGGATTTGTAGCTCTGCAACTGCAGTGGTGTAGCTTGGCATGCCTTATCTTAGTTTTAGTAAGTAGCTTCCTGCAGTGCCACCATGTGACAATAAAGAAATGTCTATTAAAGGGCCAGTTCATCGCTTCATAATGTATTTTTTTTTTTTACAAATAATGACTTATTCATAATAGCTATGACGTTTTTTAATTGTCCTCTCACTCATATAAACTCTAGATCACTTACCTTTTTGCTAGCTGATACATTTCTCAGCAGCATCATCGAAATGCTAGTAACTAATAGTAGTTGTAAGAGTAGCTCTGTAGCATACTTTAGTAAAGCACAGTGAGCATGCTTAGTATGGTCTGAATCTTCTGCTCATAAGCAATGTGTGGACTAATATATAAAATTATAACAGTTTAGAAAGTCCCTCTTGAGCGGAGGGAAAACAAAATATTACATTTTAAAACGTAATTGTTAGAAATACTAGAAATAGAAAATAGAAAACAATTAAAACAAAAAGTAATAATTTGTGTCATACAATTCAAAAATAAGTTATGTTAAGGTGAACCACCCCTTTAAGGATAGCTCTAGGAATTCATACTGAGTTTCTGAAAAAAGTATGTTCAATATAGAACAACAGTTTTTGTTAAAATAAATGCAAGAAATTAAGTTGGGGTTTACTACCCATCTTTTTACTTTCATAATGTGTTGTTATTTTTCTTGTCTTGAGTGTTTTAGTTTAATTAAATCTCTAGGTTTTTTTCTCTGTCCGTGCTCCTTTTCAGAAGATAAAAATTCCCCAGGATCTTTCCCCCCACTAAAAAAAAAAGATTTCTCCTCCAAACTATCAACAATTCGCACAACTCCCTGCAACCTCCTGGGTCTGCTGTAAGGTACTTACGTCAGTTATTAGGTTCCCTTAATGTTTACAATTCCAGGATCCATACATGATAAATAACTTGCATGTAGTATGGTTAGTGCTATAGTAGACAGGGCTATGAAATTTGGTGTGAAATAAATGTAGATATATTAAAATTCAGTTGTCCTTTTGCATGAATTACTGCTAAGCTTTACGATCACATAGATGATCCATTACAAAGAGCTAATTAGCATATTCATAAAGGTGGCCATTTTGTACACCAGTTTAAATCTTAAAATTATGTTTCCAATCTAATATAACTCCTTGAAGTCAGTGGGACAAATGCAAGGGCCAAATAAGTTCTCTAAAATGTTGTGTAAAAAGCGATGGTGCTCAATGCTGGTTTTATTTTCACTCCAGAATTGCTTATCATTACACAGCTTTATACATTCAAGTGTTTTTTAAATGACATGCTATGGCATTATAATGGCAGTACTTGTTGTTCCAATGCCTCTTTTTACACAACTTTATACATTTGCTGCGTCATATTGTATTGATCGTGTTTCACATTTCCATTATTCAGCTGCTGCTCTAAATAGGTTATTTTTCTTCTTTGCTATAACAGGCTTGCCACTTGCAAACTGAAACAATCACATATGAAGAAAAGGAGCAGCAACTTGTGAATGACTGTGTCAAAGAACTACGTACGTCACTTTTTGATATTCCAGGTTTTTTTCTATATATAATTGGTAGTTATGAAAACTTAATAAATACACTGGCCACAAATTAGACTATGGGTGGTATAAGAGGAAAGAAAGACAATTTAAGAGGAGAAACGTATAAAAGCAGGTCCTTCTCTGCAGCAGCATCCAAAAAAAGCATATAAAAGATATAAAGTTGATGGGAAGTTGGTTGCCTTTTCTGCCTTAAAAACCCAGTTAATGCTCTTTAAAGTACCGTAGTATTCTCAAATGTAATGGCTTTTGTGTATGCTGTTTATTCATGAAAAAAAACAAGATACATTTTGTAGTATGTTGTAGTGTCCCTAATAAATGTTTATACATCAAATAAATCTATTAGGTATCAGTCCATACTGGAAAATTAATTACTTTCCAGATGTCTTATAGTCATATCTAGGTAGTGAAGGGATGAGTTTTAGTCTTCTGGTGTTCTTGTTGTCTAGAATATCAGTAGTGCATATCCCAAAATGTCTTGTTAGTCTTCAACTCCCTACGCTTTTACAAATGCTATGACATAATTATTCAAATGTCTTAACAATGCTATAACATAATTGTGCTAATTGTGCTTAAAGTTTGGAACAAATTAAATGTTAATTTGAAAACTTTTTATTCTTGCTTTGAGGAAGATGTTATTCAAAACATCTGTGCTTATATATGTTTTTTTTACAAGTAGGTTTGTAATTTTAATTGCTAATGCCGCTGGTCACACCTGCAAAGTACTAACCTACATATGATTTGTGTTTAGGGGATGCTAATGTACAGATTGTCAGCATATCAGAAGAGTTGGCCAAGAAAACAGATGATGCTGCACGGCAACAAGAGGAAATAACACACCTTCTCTCACAGATAGTTGACATTCAGAAGAAGGCTAAAGCAGTACGTTTCCAATATCAGATTCGTCTACCAAAAATTGCTTACACTCAGCATCAAGAAGTGACAAAAAATATATTATCATATATCACCTACGTTACCTACCTTCTATAAAAGATGGCACACGGAGTACTAGACATAATTAGCAATGCTCATAATCCAGCATCCCAGCATTTTTTGTTGTTGTTGCAAGATTCAGTAACAACTGCAAGTTAGGTTGAAAAAAAAAAAACACCTCCATGTAGTTCAACCTTTTATGTCAATATATACCCTTCAAAACTGGTAGTTGATCCAGAGGAAGGTAAGCTCCTGAAATTGAATCTCACCCTTAAGGTTTCATGTGGTAAACCATAAGGTAACAGTTTCTCATGGAATTGAGTCTAACCTTTAGTTTAATTCATAGATATACCTTTTTTCTTAATTAACTAACCATTGCTTTTCTACTCTTTTTAGTATGCAGTTGAAAATGAGGAACTTGTGCAACATTTGGGAGCAGCTAAAGATGCCCAACGACAGCTCACAGCTGAGGTAAGTGACTTCTTTGTATTCATGTTAGTTGCCAAGTTTATTTTATGAAATAAGCAATATATATTTTATTTCATCTACAGGCAGCTGTCTAATATACAGTGTTTATACATCAGTCAGGATTCTACCCCGTAGTAGTAGAAGTATTAGAAAGCTATTATGGTGCAGGTGACTTCTAGTATTTTGTTGGAGTATTGTAGCTGGTTTTAGGTCTAACTTTCATCATTTAAAGATAAATAATTTAGATCTAAAACATGTAATGTAGGTCTGATTTAATCAATTGAAAGCAATACTTAATTTAAATGACAAACCTCTGTATGATAAATATGCATTCACCCCAAGCAAATCTCAGAATTATTTTCTACTGATCAAAATCTTGATTAATGATTAAAGTTTAAGAACTTTATTATGGTTACACTGTTTTTTTTTTTTTTGGTTTTTTTGTGTGATATAGTTACGAGAGCTGGAAGACAAGTACGCAGAGTGCATGGAAATGCTTCATGAGGCGCAGGAAGAACTAAAGAACTTGAGAAACAAAACTATGCCTAATGTCATTTCCCGACGCTATCACACTTTAGGAGTTTTTCCTTTGGTAAACTTGGAATATTTTTTGGAACTAGATTAAAAAATTGTTGTGGTTTGATTTCCTGAAAAGTTCAGAAGAGCTAAAGCTGGCTGTTCATAAGCCAACAATGTTGTCCGTGGATTTATAATAGAAATAGCAAAACCGTCTGTCTTCATGTCCCTTTTACAAATTCTGCTCCACCATAGTTATTGTCAAAATAGAAAACCTAGATGGTCAAACTTTAATGAATCAATGCAGAGGATTCTAGGGTTAAAATGGGTTATATCTCTGGTTACCCAGTTGTCAAGCTCATAGGCAGAGTAGTGACATCCACATATGGCCTTTTAACTGTGTGTCGAACATTAACGTTTTTATTACACAAAAATGTTTATTGCACTGTTTTGAATCTCCAAGTCAGTGGGTACACATTTTATATACACAAGCATCTGTTATTGTCCATTATAGCAATATACAAATGTCCTTGTTTCAAATAAAACATGCTTCCCATAGTTTTGTCACTTTTGCCATAGTTTTTAGATGGGCAGCACACCGAACCAATTCTGTGAGCTGCATCCTCTTATATGAGCATAAAGTGCTTCATTTACTATCTTCGTTTCATTGAATTAACTCTTCTTCCATGTTTACCTTTTCTCTTAAAGAAAACAAATGATTAAACATGCCTACAATAACATACACATGTGGGTTTCTTTCTGTATTACAGGACTCATTAGCAGCTGAGATAGAGGGATCCATGAGGAAAGAACTGCAGATGGATGAGCCTGACTCCCCTGAAATGAAGTAGGAATGCTACACATTTTTATGAAGCTATAATGAGCAACGCTGCTTTTTTCAATTATTTTCAGGTTGTTCCCCAGTAATAGACTTTTTTCAATTACTTTCCATTATTTATTTTTTACAGTTTTTTCAAAATCTAAGTTTAAAGTTGAATGTTCCTGTCTCTGGTGTTTGAGTGGCAGCTCAGTAATTCAGTCACAGACATTTAGTTGATACATTTCTCAGCAGCATCTTTGGATTATTAGCAACTTTTGTATCAACTCCAACAGCTGCCTGTAATGAAACTCCATGATTCTGCTCAGAATTTAAATTTAAACTTAGATTTTGGAAAAACAGTAAAAAATAAATAATGGAAAGTAATTGAGAAAAGTCTTTATTTCTGAGGAACAATCTAAAAACAACTGAAATGAAAAAAGTGTTTGGAACACCTTTAACATTTTTGACTTTCAAATAATTACAGTATCGTCTCTCAGAATGAAAAAAGCTCACATATATATTGATCAAAATCTATTTGTGACATACTGCTTTCATTGTAGTCTTAGTAAGCTGTAATCCTATACCTTATAAAAAGCAAATGAAATGGCAGCATTACATTTTCTCTCACAATAACATACTTTTGTCTATTTTCTAGTGGCAATCACCATAAGAGAGTATTTGACACAGTGAAAAATGTAAACCAGGTTGTCAAACAGAGATCACTGGCCCCTTCTCCAATGAATATCCCAGGATCTAACCAGTCATCTGCAATGAACTCTTTAATGTCTAGCTGCGTTAGCACACCACGCTCCAGCCTGTATGGTGGCGATGTATCCAACATTGTTATTGATAATAAGACAAATAGCATTATCTTGGAAACGGAGTCCTCAGACAATAGGTCAGTGTCTTCTTTTATTATACATTTACAGAGTTGGGCAGCTCTTTGCAAATATGCTGTATTGCACAAAGATATATGAACGATAATGACTTATTGAGTTATTTTTGATTATTGAGTAAATGTAATTACTTAATTGCTGAGGTCAGCAAAGGAGCATCTAGACAAGGCAGAGGCCTTTTGGACAGTGCTGTGGACTGAAGTAAAAATGGAACTCTTGAACACTTTACCAAGCAAAGTCTCCAAAATTATCACTTGGGCTAAAAGGGTCAGGTGTCCACAAAAAAACAATGTATGCAAAAATTTAGGACTTAAAGCCCAACTGTAAGCCCATGGATAACATGAATGAAAAAATATTAAGATGTAGATAAGAAGGCTATTTATTCACAACCATGCCTTATGCACATTTAAAACCAATTAAACTATGGGGTATTACACGTGGAAGAAGGGATCACTCTCAAATGGATGCTTAATCTCACAATCCGATATAAGTGAATCAGATGTGGGAAAACTGTGTGCACGACTATATATGCAGGCTAAACACGTTATCCATGATATTCATATGTGTAATGAGAAGTAAATCTAAACATAACATATACAATAGTATTAAGCATCTGTTAGCATAAGCAAATGAAATCTCACGGAACTCTGAGGCCTTATAGTGAAAAAGAGATAAAGTAATTGTGTAATCACAGTGAGTTATTTGATGTAACTGATACTCCAATGATGGAATGTAATTGTGAAACTTCGGGCTGGTAACCCAATTGCGTATTGTAAGGGTCTAATGAGACCTGTCCCAATTTTCCTGAAATAAATCCCGGCATCGTGGCTCTAGTTGGTGCTCTGGCGGTAAGTTGTTGCCTTTCAAGCTCAGTTAGATTGAATGCCTATAGACAATTTGTTTATGTTACATCCAACAATTAAATTGGCGGAGTTGAAATCACAATGTCACATGCACCTTAGATTGAAGTCTTCACCGTAAGTGTGGGTGCCTTTCCAATATGACTCTGGGTGCTAAAATGCCTTACTTGGGTATGAAAATGAAAAAGATCTTTACCGACAATGTGTTGGATCCTGCCACAACAGAGCTGTACTGCCACCGTCGGGTCCACCCGATGTTCATCCAGCCTAGGCCATCTGTTCCACCACAAGTCCTCAGAGAGGGGCCCCATCTCCCAAGTGCAATACCACACCTCGACCAAGCCCTTTCACTACCGACCATAGCTTTGTCTTGACACTATAAGGCCTCGAGTTCCGTGACATTTCATTTGCTTATGCTAACAGATGCTAAATACTATTGTATATTGTTATGTTTAGATTTACTTCTCATTGTGTATGAATATCATGGATAAGGTGTTTAGCCTGCATATATAGTCGTGCAAGCACTTTTCCCACATCTGATTCACTTTTATCGATTGTAAGATTGAGCATCCATTTGAGAGGGATCCCTTCTCCCACGTGTAATACCCCATATTTTAATTGGTTTTAAATGTGCATAAGGGCATGGTTGCGAATAAATATTGCTTTTTTATCTACAACTTATTATTATTTAATTTATTCATGTTACCCATGGGCTTATAATTGGTGGTTAAGTCCCAAATTTTTGCATACATGTTAAAAATGGAACTCTTTAACCACACTCACCTAAGGTTAGAAAAAAACGCCTTTATGACTGTTCGAGGGTGGGCTAGATTCATTATGCTTTGGCGTAGTGCAGCAGCAAGTTTCACAGGAAACTTTGTATGTGTAAAGAATGCATTTCACTAAATATCAGCAAATTTTGGATGCCAATGTGAAAAAGTCAGTAAACACATTGAAGCTTTAAAGGGGATTGATCCTATAACAAGATAATGATCCTAAATATACCTTAAAAGTCAACATTACCTACTTTACGGTAAAGATCATATATATATATATATATATATATATATATATATATATATATATATAATTTTTTTTTTTTTTTTTTTATATGTTTCCTACAGTAGTTTCTTGCAGTAGTTAACTGGAATTTGCCAAGAGGTGCCACTGCTTGCAATTTCACAACTTTCTAATTATTTCTGTTGGAGGGCATATTTATGGCTGTATATGGACTAACACAAATGTTTCAGGTGTAGGCAGTGAATTTGAATTTTCAGCCTTACAACTTTTTTGTCCCAAATTAATGTGCACCAGCGTATTTTACCTGGGTAAAGCTTACTTGCTACATATAGTGATGGGGTTGCTCATGTAAACAAGTAATTACACAAGTTACCAAGAGTGCTGCTCTATATCTTGTGTCTTATTTAGGGATGCACGAATCCAGGATTCGTCGGGATTCTGCCTTTTTCAGCAGAATTCGTATTGCGTGACTTCTTGTCACAACACAAGGAAGTAAAAAATGGTTTCCCCTTCCCAACCCTAATTTGCATATGCAAAATTTGGATTCGATTCGTTATTCGGGCCTAGTCTTACGTGAAGGATTTGGGGGTTCAGCCGAATCCAAAATAGCGGATTCGATGCATCCCCTAGTCTTATTGTCCATAATATCTTTAACCCTTTTCAATGAAACCTTCTTTAACGTAAATGTTTTTCTAATGAAATGTGGGAATGGCTTCAAACTCTGTTTCAGTCAGATTAAATGTAGACTTTATATTGCTAGTTGTTATTGAACAGTCCCATTTATTTATATATTGTGTTTATAGATTGTTCTTTTGTTTTTCAGCTTCAGTAACGGAGATAAAAACAAAAAGCCTGGAACGCCTGGCACTCCAGGTTCCAGTGATCTGGAGACAGCTCTGCGGCGTTTGTCTCTGCGCCGTGAAAACTACATCCTGGAGCGCAAGTTCTTTGAAGATGATCAGGAGAGAAAGCTGCGAAGCCTAGCAGAGAAAGGGGAGATCCTTAGTGGATCTATTACACCCACAGACAGCATCATGTCTCTAGGAACTCACTCCAGGCTATCTGAATACACCGGAGTGTCAGGAATGTCATACAGCAGCCGATCCTACCTACCAGAGAAACTTCAGATTGTGAAGCCTCTAGAAGGTGACAAGGGGCCTCGGCCCTTATCTGTTTTGCTTAGTGACTCTATATGGTCTTTAATACATCACCAGAAAGCAGGCACTTTACACAATACATACTCTTTTTATTTCAGAGATAGTAATCCTCGCTGTTGGTTTGAAATTTTCTGAAACAGTAGAATAGTGACGTGGTGCAATGTTTAATTCTCCTTAATATATCTTCTTTTTTCGTTCGTTTTTTTTTTACATTTATTATGTGTGATAGATTTTTGGGTGGCGGACAAAAGCACTTACTTTGTGATCAAACCTACATTTGTGTAGTGTAGCTTATAGGTACACCTTTAGAGAGAAACCTTTATTTTTTCACATTACACATTGTCTGATAGTATCAAGTCAATAAAGCCAAATGCACATTTCTCTTTTTTGATGAAGCAGTTAGCAACACTGATAGGTCAGCTCCATGTTAAGTCAGTATTAAGGTTGATGCATGTAAACAGAAGAAGTCTGTTTTAGTGGGATATATAGTGTAAAGAATATACCTCCATGGAAATCTGTGGTATGGTTTTCTTTTATAAATATGAAGTCATTCCTTTTTCCATCAAATTAGACGTTTGCAGGAAAACATTTTTTCAGACACTGATTTATAAAATCTACATTTATGTGGATTGTCCCTTAATAAATGACTAGCAGTTAGTGAGAGGCATTATTTGTTTTGGTCCAAGAGGATTACTGTCCTTAGTGGAGCCAGTGAGGTAGGTACAGTGATAGAATACTCTCGGGATGTGTATAAACTGTCAACTATGCATATCTGTCTTATCTTATTTTGCTTTTTTTTCTGTCTTTTCCCATTACATTTTTGTTCTTGTAAAGATTTTCCTCTTGTATCTCTGATCATCCTTCCAATAAAATTGTCATAACTATTTACATTTCCTTGCTTTGTTGGCATCTTTTTCTTTCATTAATATTTTCATCTGCCAATTTATTTGTTTTCATCTTAACCTTTTCACTGTAGGAGGATCAGAAATGTTGCATTCTGCAGTATAAATGAAGTATAAAGTGTAACTCTCAAATTTTGTAATATGGACACCGTAAACCTACAAAAGATAGTAACTAGGAGTATTTTCAGATAAATAGAGACGTGTGTCTAAAGAAGTTTTTAATTACACATCAGAAATGGCTTTGATCTTATATGAGGTTATTTTTCTACACATCTTAATACATCCTGCCTCCGGAAGGCCTCTCTGAGCATAACATAGCTGACAAGGAGGACTATACAGTATCTTGCAGTTAAGCAAACAGCTAAGTTACATATACAAAATGCTTCCATTCTGAATGTACATGTTATTTTATTAAATTTGTCTGAAAGCATTGCTTAATATTCTCGGAAGTATTATTAATATTCATGGAAGTATTATTATATTTGTGTATAAGGTAAATAACTTCAGCAAAGGGAGGGGTGCACGGTAATTATGTATACACCAATTATTCTCAGACCAGCACTCCCTGTTGTAAAAACCAATTACTTTATCGTTGCATCGTGTCTGTGCCCACAAGTAATTGGTTTTTACAACAGGGAGTGCTGGTCTGAGAATAATTGGTATATATATATATATATATATATATATATATATATATATATATATATATATATATATATATATATATATATATATATATATACACACACACTATTTTATCTTACATTGAAAGCTTAGACTAGCATTTCACTCTGCTTGACATCAATAGGTCTAGTATGCTGTTATGTGGAAACCATGAAAATCAATTCTTGTCATAATAAAAATTAGTTACAGATGTCTAAATTATTCTGAAAATATCAACTTATATGTAGGTGTCAACCCAGATGCCAAAATCTGGACTGAATTAATTATTTTGGACACTCTTAATGACTGCATCACCATGTATATGTGGTATGTTTTGATCTTGTATGGCACACACTGAAGTAGGCTTTAGAGTATTTATTACAATAAATACTTAAAAGCATATAAATGAAATATACATGCTTTGGTTTGTTCAGCATGCTATTCAGTAGCTACTCCACCAACACTACACCCAAGTATTTTAAAGTTCCCAAGGTGGGAGGGAACAGTGCCCAAGTTCTGGAGATGCTGCCAACATCAGCCACACATAATCTTATATGGCTGGCTGGCAAACATATTGTCGCTGAGCTGCTGTTAAAAATAATTTCAGGGAATTATTGCCAGGGTGCTGAGAAGAGTACTGTGAGAATATATGCATTCATTTTGGAGGGCTTAAGATCCCTTTAATAAAAAATAATCATGTTTTGCTCTTAAATGTCTCCAAACTTGTAATCCTCTCATTTCAATGCCAAAA
This sequence comes from Xenopus petersii, assembly GCA_038501925.1. Taxonomy (NCBI): domain Eukaryota; kingdom Metazoa; phylum Chordata; class Amphibia; order Anura; family Pipidae; genus Xenopus; species Xenopus petersii. The sequence continues at coordinate 110,178,447 of CM076682.1, read as the reverse complement.
TGCATTCAGGGCTCTAAAATAGTTTATTATATTCAGGGTATTCAACTTACATCCCTCCAGCAGTTGCTGACCTACAAGGCTGTGATTCAGCCACATTTGGCGTACTTTTATATCCTTTTATTTATCCTTATCAATGAAGTTATTATACTATAGAATTTGTACAATTGATTTATAACATAGTTATAGTTTTTATAAGCATGTAAGTTCAGTTTGCTACCTAAATATTAAGGCTTATACACGTGACATTTTCATGTCTAAAATAATTACTGGAAATATAGTTCCTTGCAGTTAATATTTGAAATCCAGCAGATTAACAGTATTCTTGGAATATCTGTTTTTGAGCCTTATAATAATCTTAACACTGAAATAAATATGCACCATTATGTATAATTTAAAATTTCACCAAAAAAAAACCTGTCCATATATTATTGACTGTTTCCCTGGTAATTGCCTAAGGGCAGTCAGTCTGTTAAAAGGCAGAATCACCACAGAAACATATACCAACCAATCCATTTGTTCTTATACAGTGTGGATTCTTATTTTTCTTAATTTCCCTAAAAACTGCATTTTAGATCTATAACCAAGGAAATTGTTAAAATAAAGACAGTTGTGAACTTTTAAACACTGCATACTTGTGTCAAGGTCTTTTTTTAGAAAAGTTGCACATTATACTGTTAAAGAGAAATGTGACGCTTTAGAATCTAATCTGTAGCTTGTTAGGCTTACTACTTGTGCTCTGGGCTGTCCAGCTCAAAGCCGTTTCCATTCGTAAAACACTGGCAAAACACAGCCAATATGAGCCCAATGGGAGAATCCTGTAACGTTCTTGATCATAGGTCTACTTTACCATCGCTTTACCCCTAAACTTCATCACCCTACCCCCTGATACCATAACCTGCCCTCCTTGACCATCTGGCCCGCCCTCTGACATCAGGGTTCAGTCCCGTAGCAATCCAAAGGTGGCAACCCTATACTTTGTTTTATATTGGTACAACACAAAAATAGGCATTTGTGTATTTTTAAAAATGAAATATTTTCTAAAGCTGGTTTCTTGACATGTTTTCTCTTTAGCGGTTTATATAAAATCTACCACTGCTGTGTGCGGTTTGAACTCTTAAGTTAGAGATACAAGGGTCAATTAAGATCACCAACAAATGAGTAATTGTGTTTTCTTGCTGTAAATGTTTATAACTTGCTAGCAGTCTACCTTGACTGACCATTTTTAGCTTACTACATAATTTATTTACAGGACAGCCAATAAATATTTTTGACTGATAGTTATGTTTGACTTTTGCAGGTTCAGCAACTTTACATCACTGGCAAGAGCTTGCACAGCCAAACCTAGGAGGTATCCTGGACCCAAGGCCTGGTGTGGTTACAAAAGGCTTCAGGACCTTGGATCTTGACCAGGAGGATGTGTACTGCTTCAATGACTATGAAGAAGACGAGACAGGTGACATTCCTTTCAAGAGCTTTACTACCTCGTCTTCCATCCAGCACTCAGAGACCTCAGGTGAGAGGTCACAAGCACAAGTGACTGTGTCAGACAGCAAGAACTGTCCAAGTCATTCTCAGGCTGCCCCCAAGGATATGCAAGAACCAGCAACAGACGATGATGAGGGGTCTGGTGAGGGATCCTCCTTAAGTCCTGTAAAATGGACATCATTACAGGATAATAAGTTTTGGGCCATTCTCACCTCAACACCCCAACGCATTTGCACATGTAGCTACTCCAAAGTAACTGCATACGATAATTTATAGGTGCTATAAAAATATCAACAAATCTCTTATTTAGCAGATCTTTTTTTTTCCTCTTCCGTTCCATTTTTATAAAAGGGATTTTTGTGCATAGGGAAAGGCTGCTAAAAGAAAGGGTCATGAAAATTATAATAAAAATGGTCATGCATCACATTTGTGTTTCAAGCATACGGGCCCTCGTTTGTGTAATTCCAAGGAGTGTGTATTATAGACCAGAATTTGAAAGACAAAGCAGTATCATTTCCTCCTGGTTGAAGAAGGCTACAGCTTTAGTGCAAAAACTGATATCACTAAAGTAAATGTATCCAGGTAAAAATAGTCTACCAAAACATTTCTGTTTTTTAAAACTGTAGCTGTTTAGATCTTTTAAAAGAATAATCCTATAATGTTTAAAGACTTAAGTGTTCTGAATTGGCAAGGACAATTTTTATCCTGGTTCAGTAACCAGTCAAATTACAATCGCAAAAACGATTGATGGTTGCTATGGATTACAACATAACCCTCCGATACGCCTCACTGCCATCAACTAAGTGTTGACTTTGGGTAGCACTTCAGGATTAACTAGTATGTAGATAAATGCAGTTGTATTATTTTTATGACAGTTAGTCACTATTTTTGCAAATATATTAGTACAACACTGACAGAATAACTGTATATATTTTTTAATTACAGCCATGTGCCAAATATTTGTAAATGTATATATAGTGTGTATATAGAGTACATATATGTAAATAGAAACAAATAGGGGGATCTGATTTATGCACTGATTGATTATTCTGTTTGCACTTGCAACTTGTTTTGTATGAACTGACTAAAATTTCCATGAATCTAGATAATAGTGCAGAACTGAACTGAAAGTATTAAATTTATTTCTAGAATTCTGAAAGTATGCCTGATTTCTTTGTCCATATACTTATTCCACTCAGATATTATTTTTCCATTTTAATATTGCAGATTTTGGAAATAGCCAAGAAGGGCTACAGGTGAACAAAGTAAATGTTTTTGGGTTTTTTTGTTTTTTTATCTTACTGCTAATATAAAGGCTTAAATAGCCCTAAGCGGATGTAATTATTAATGTTAAAATATATATTTTGTAACCCGTAAAGGCCCGTTCTTACAAAATTTTTACAATTGCAGAAGGTTTCTTAAATAATCATTTGATTATCCATTTTTTTCTATTCAATACTAAAATGTTCACAACAAATTGTTTTAATTTCTTGGAGTTTCAGTTTTCTGGTAGCTAAACAGAATATGGATCATCTTTCCCCACCAAAAGGTGATGGCTGTTGCCAGTAGTGCCTTCCCCATTTAATTCTTCCAGAGAAAACCTGCCAAAACACAGTTTACTAGTACTGCTTAGGAATAATTGATATGCCTGAGTGATAACATCTTTGATATTTCAAAAACAAGTTTTTAGTTATGGATACTTGAGATATATGAAAGTTGCTTCTTTTATTAGGGATGCGAAATAGGTGACAAGGGTGTCTATGTTTTGTATTTTTTCTGCTTTTTGTGCAGACTCCAGCTTGGGGGAGGCTAAATGCTTGAAATGCCCCTTCCAGAGTCACAATTTCCATCAAGGTATTCAGCAACACCCAACCAAAAATATAATCTAAAATAGCTACCCTTACCAACACTCATTTTAATTAAATGGAGGGCAAGAATTAATCCAGTAACTCAGCATGGGAACAATATGACAGCACAATTTTTATCTGGTTATCGTATATAATATAGAAGAGAATTCTGCTATTTACCCAGTATCTGATGTCCTAGCTATGGCATGTTTATTTGAAATTGCCATATTTTAGGGTCAACGGTAGCACATATTCATATCCCAATGCACTAAGGAGCACATAAGGACGTTTCGTGCTCTCATAGAGAAAAAGCAGTCACCAATCTAGTCAATGTTTTATAGTTACTGGTTCCTAGAAGTTTGAAATGCTGTAGCCCGCCAACATTTATTTTAACTGACAATAATAAGCAATTAGCAAGTTTCTTGCTTTACCACTGTTATTAGGTGAAACCCTGGAGGTTCTATATATTTTAATCACTTTAAGGGAATTGCATGCTGACCAAGAGCTTCATTAGAAAGGGGTCTTTCATGTGGAACCCAGAAACAACATTGTCATGAGACCATTCTTATGATTTACCAGAGACTTCAGCAGTTACAGGTTCAGTATACAGTCTCTTAATCTGTACCTTAATCACAATTTTCTTTATGCTTTGCAAATATCAAGGGACTTTTTAACTTTGCAATATCCTCAGATTTTTCTTCCTTCTTGTCGCTTAACTTTTAGCAGCCTTTCCGTGAATCTTGATCAATATTTATTGTTTCTTTCTGATTAATAAATTTAATTACATAATTGTGGGATCTGCAAAATACAGAGATGGGATTTTATTCAAACTTCATTCCTGAGTTTGATTCTCAAAGATATTCTGCTGCAAATTATATGGAACGTAATATATCTGTTCACGTTTGTGAGATAACAAGACTAAGGAATGAAAGTTTCTTAACAGTAGCCTTGTATATCTTCATCTTCTTAAACATCTGCTACTTGACTTTTCCCCTTTCATTGAAGAACCTTTTTGCTTAAGATGTTCATTTCCTCTACTTAAATGCTGTATACTTATTTGGGTTATTTTTGTTGACAGTTATATGGCTTTGTCTATAGTCTGCAGTCTAAGTCATGAAGGTCTAGAGGTTGCTTTTTCATAAGGGGAATGTGAAGTTATTTGCCCCCAAGTGGTGGGTTAAGTGACATTAGCAGTTTGTTTAACTATAACCTACACATTACCTAAGCTTCTGCATCTCATTCAATTGAAACCTCCCCTAGCATCAAAAGATATATGCGATTCTTAACCTTCCCCTCATTAACTTAGCCCTACATGTTACAAGGTATTTGGGGCTAGCACTTCCTCCAATCACAACTGTTACCGGTACAAATATATTTATAATTCCACAGATCCATGGTTATATGTATTAATTTTCCCTTCACTTCCATGATAAAAATATATATTACTATGGTAATATATATGGCATTTGTCATAACTTACATTACCTATTAATGCTTTTTAAGAAAAGTCTGAGATTTATGAGTTGCGATATGGCTGCACACAATAAATATTATAGTTTATCATTGCAATCACTGTCCTCAGAAAATATGAAAGACTTAAATTGATTATAATCACCTCTAAAAAGTACCAGATTACTTCTGGAAAGGCAGCACCAAGATAGATGGCTTGGTGTAGGTACTTCTGTTCACAGGATAGTGCTTATAGATCAGCTAGAATTGACACCCATGCCATTGCCTGATACACACAAGCCCCAGGTTATCAGCAGTGATATCCAGCTGCTGTTTCTAAACATCCAGATCTACCTAAACTTTTTTTTTTTTTTGCTTCCCACAAGGCCTTTAAGGCAAAGTATGATGACTAAATGGCCAATGCAAATATTTAGGAATTTATACCCCACATACATTTTTTGGAACCTAGCATAAGAAAAGTGTTTTTTTTTTTTGTAAAAAACATTGCAGCAGCAAGTTATCATAGTAAAAAAGGCTATTCCCTCATACTGTTTTGAATGGGAAAAAAATGGCATGCAATTTTATACTGATGTATGTGGAATACATTCAATTGACTTGATCAGGTATGTGAAAAGCAATATGATCATTATTTCTTTTCTTTCTTATCACTTAGTTTACTATCCTGGCAAGTGCATGTCTCAAACCAACTCTACCTTCACTTTCACCAACTGTCGGATTATGCACCCGTCTGATGAACTCACATGTGTCACTTCAAGGTAACCTTATGATGTTGAAAAGGTATTGGTGATGGTAATATGCCACTTATCCAGGAGACAACATTTCTGAGCAGTGTTCTCTACTGGATTTTTTCATATTGTTGTTGACTATCACTTAATGGTTCCAAATACAGATTAAATACATATTATTCAACTGAAGCCTTTCTATGATTTGTGTTCAAGGGGCAGATTTATCAAATGTCGAGTGATAGAGTTAATTTTTACCCTCGAATCGAACGTCTAAAATTCTAACGAATATTACTGTCCTGAAAAATCAAATCAAATTTGAATGCAATTCGAAACAAGTTGTTTTCAGAAAAAAACGTCAGGAAGGCTATTATCATCTTCAAATGGGTCAAAAGACCCCTGCCATTGACTTATACATGAACCGAATTTGTGGGGTTTTGACCAAAAAATCAACTCGACAATTGGAATTTACAATTTGAACCTTAATAAAAGTGCCCCTAGATGTTTTCACATAGATGAGACTTAATTATTAAGTCTTGGACTACTTTTAGGGTCAGGATACATGCTCAGATTTGGGGAGATTAGTCGCCCGGCGACAAGTCTCCTCTTCTTTGGTGAGACTAATCTTCCCGAACTGCCTCCCGCCTGCTAGAATGTAAATTGACAGCGGGATGGCACTCGGAGCGTTTTTTTCCGAAGTCTCCCAAAGTTTTCTCGTGAGGCAACTTAGGTCTACTTTGGAAACGAATCACTCAGGCTTTGCGGATCTTTTATACATCTTGAGTTATATTTGTTGGGTTTCTGCGACATGCCATTAGGGGTAGCTCAAAAACATTAATCAGCATTATATTTAAGAGAATTTGGAAGTGAAATATGGTGAGATACCTCACTGCACATTCCATACATATTTGCAGAAGGAACCTGCAATAATTATATTGTGAGTTAATTGTAAAAGATAACAACTGTCCCAGTATTTGTGTTGTGTGCTCTAGATATTCACCCAGGACTTCATGGGTTCATAAATATAAACGTGTATAGGCAGCCACAAGTAAAGCATTTTGGCTGAGGAAACTGTTAATTTGAATACAAAGCAAAAAAAAAACTTGGAAGAAAATCCAGTATCATTCCTACAATTTCCATGTTCATGAAATTCCCTAGAGCTCAACACCTGGATAAAGGGGAATTTAAGGAGCAATACTTGGTTCCCTTCTTACTTGTAGACAGAAAATCAACTGATCAAAGAGCTTTTTAACCAAGCCTAATTTTCCACAGGTCATGTGAGGAAGAGGAAGAAACCGCTTTATGGCAAGCATTACTGTGAGGTCATATAGGTCAGACACTGGGGCTGAGCATTGTGGGGGGTGAGCAATATTTCCAGTGCTACCTCTGCTCCCTGGGTTGCTGTAGGTTAGTTTGTGTGACACCAGCTAACCTTGGACATGCAGATAGTGCTAGTGTCCTCACCCTAACACAACTAAGCTTTATGTAACAGGTCAGTTGTGCTGTTTTTTGCAAAGCTAATAGAAGTGCACTCCAAAATTTGTTGGCATGCACTAATCATAAGGAGTATTAACCTGTGCACGTATGTATGTTATTGCGGGGTGTTATTGTACGAATGTGTGTGTAGCTTCGGGGGCTCGGAACCCCTATACATGATAAAAACTGCAGGGATGGGGTCACACATGACCTGGGATTTTACTCCCATCCCAACCCCCCTGCACAATATCACGGATGACTACTTAGGAAACTCACACCCCCTACAGTCATGGAGTCTCATTCCTTGGTCACCCTGTGACAGGGTATAACCGTATTTCTGTGAGTCTGTGTTGCAATTTGCTCAGGCTCAAATGGACTTCTTACACCTCATACTACACACAAATTTTTTTAAATTGAAATTTGTACTAGAAAGTGGGTTCAAACAAAACATTTACATTACAATTCTTCTGGACATCCATTTTTCTTTACGCAATATACTTCTTTAAACAACAGTAATGGTTACAGATACTAGTTGGGTTGACTTTGGCGAGGAGCATGTGAGGACTTGGTTGCAAAAATGAACCCCTGGTATGAAGGACTAACTTATACATATATATTAAAATGTTACTGAAAACAATGGGAAGGTTTCTGCTTGCTCATTTGAACATGATCCTTGCATAATAAAACAGGATACAAGGACATTTTGCAAACCCTAACTCTTAATTCACTCTTGGGGATTGTGTGTTACAGTAGTAATTTACTAAAGCTATTTAAGAAATTGGATACAGGACGAGGATCTAATATGCTTTATTTGCAAATGTGTAGTCAGTGGCGTAACTAAATATTACTGGGACCCACAGCAAATTATTTTTCAGGCCACTAAAATGTCTAGAGGAGGACTTGTTTTACCAATGTTTATTGAAATAGTGTATGAATTAGGGCCTCACAGGGCCCCTATACCTACTGGGCCCCCCTGCAGCTGCAGGGTCTGCTTCATCTGTAGTTACACCCCTGTGTGTAGTAGAAATCGACGAGTACAATCTATGTGTGTCCTGTTGCATGAATATTTTGGCATGCTTATAAACAGGGCCGGATTTACATAGAGGGCGCCCCTAGGCCCACTGCCGTTCATCGCCCTTGTCCGCTCCACTTTATTAGTGCAAATTTTCATCATCAATGGGGAAATTTAAAAAAATATTGTATCTCCAGCGCATCCCCAGTGTTTTTGAACCAAAGTGGGTGTGGTTGGGCATCATGCCGCCCCCCTAAAATCCTGCCGCCCTAGGCCCGGGCCTAGGTGGCCTTTCCACAAATCCGGGCCTGCTTATAAAGAGTTTATTATTTTTTTAATGTTGTCTCGGATTTACATTTAAACAAGTTGCTTCTTAAATGTTTTACTGAAATGTATTTGATGCATGCATTTATATGAAGACTAGGGACGCACTGAATCCCAAATTTGGGTGGTATGCTACCACTTAATCAGATTTGGATGGGATTCTACCAATTCCCAGCCTTTTTTTTTTTTTTTTTTTTTTGCAGGATTCAGAATTGAATCCAAATCCTGAACATTACATGAATAAGACCACAGGACAACTGACGGTGAAAATGTTTTTTTATTTGCTTAACTTTTGCTCATTTACATGTACAAAATAGGGTTCAGTTTAGGATTCTGCCAAATCCCAAAATTGTGTATTCAGTGCATCCTGAAATGTCCTATGTTAATTTACAAACAGCAGTGGTAATAATTGGAAAATACGCTACAGGAATGTAATAATTGTGTGATTTTAACCTGTAACATTAGTATAGAATTTATCTGTACAATTATCCTATAGTAATTGGTAATACCTGACAAGTAGGAGCAACTGGTATCCGAATATGGCATCGCCTGTTAACGTCAGAACTGAGCACCACCCAAAGACCGTGCAAGTAGTTAAACTTAACCCTTGATTTGCCTTTTGAAAACAGAGGGGGCTATCTTAGCAAAACTTATGTTTGCAATGGGTGAATATTTGCATGTTACATGTTAAATATTACTTCATAACATAGGGGTTACATTGCATTTGCCTCATTGAATCTACCAATAATCACTTTAAATCAATTCGGATTTGCTCTTGTCCCATGATATATGTTAATTTGGACATAGTTACAGTTCTATCGCTAATCATTGTAAAGAAAAGAGAAATTATTCTAATACAGCTAGACCATCCCAAGACACAGAGAAATAATATTCAAATAGAAAGATATACCTTACTCTAAATAGCTTAATATTTCTGGATATATTATTGGATATAAAAATATGCCTGCAAAATGAATACAGTTTATTTATATCAGCCTGAATCCTTTTCTTTTCCCCCCCCAGCCTTAATGCAGTGCCCACTCCATCTTGTGGAAACTTGAATAATCTAAAGTCAACGCCAGCAAGCACACCCTGTACACCTCGGCGCCTGAGCTTGGCTGAATCGTTCACCAATCTTAGGGAATCAACCACCACTATGAGCACATCTTTAGGGTTGGTAAGACTTTTGAAAGAGAGGGGCATATCTGCAGCTGTGTACAACCCACTAACCTGGGACAGAGCTGGAAAATCTTCTCTTATTAATCATTCTCTTCCGAAAATGGCAATCATACCGTCCACCCCTCCAAACTCACCTATGCCGACACCAAATTCCTCCCCTCCATCACTAGACTTCAAATGCACCAGTCCTCCCTATGATAACTTCCTGGCCTCTAAACCTGCCAGCTCTATCCTTAAGGAAGTGAGGGAGAAGAAGAATATAAAGAGCAGTGAATGCCAGACAGATGTCTCTGTGTCCAACCTTAACCTTGTGGATAAAGTAAAGAAGTTTGGAATTGCCAAAGTCTCAGGATCACCGGGAACATCTGCTTTATCTGACTGCCACAAGGGCACCCAAGGGCCAGCGAGGACACATGTTTCTGGAGGTCTTAAACCTGAAAGCCAACCTTTAAATTACCCTACTGTAACAAGTGCCATAGGCTCCCTTCATCTGAATTCTGGTATCCGAAGAAACCGCAGCTTTCCAACCATGGTTGGATCCAGCATGCAGATGAAGGGAGCAACTACACTGACATCTGACATACTGATGGGAGCTAAATTACCTAAACAGACTACTTTGCAATGAGAAATATCTGCTGTGCTTTGCTGGTAGAGAGGCTAAGCAAGCAGTGACCTTGCATAGTATGCTATTGTGCTAATCCTAAAGAATTTCTGACTCTTTAATCCCAATCCTCCATCCCTGTACTTTGTGCTGACAAATCAATTTTGTGCCTACATGAGTTATTGGGACTGCACTTTGTATAAATATGTACATATATATATATATATATATATATATATATATAAAATAGATATCTATTGTAACAAAATATATTCACTGTACCAGTGACATACTGCGGAGGCAGAAGTGGCTCTTCTACTGTAGATATTTGCTAATAATGTATATTAAACTGTTGATGGTAGGATATTGTATGCACGGAAAGTAAGGAACCTCTAAACTTTAGCAAAGGATGGTAGTCTAGTTATCAGTATTAGAGGTCTAGCCAAGATTTTAGCCATTTCAGGGAGAAATAAATCTTGGATTAGACCTTGAGACAGCGGAATAGATTCCCAGCTTGCCACAGTCTCATACACAATACTTTGCTTTTTTTTATATAGGTCACAATGGGATGTTATTAAACACATATCTTTACCTTTGTTCTCACTGTTATTCTAAAACAAATGGCAGGTATAAAAATATAGCTTGCTTTTTTCATCTTCATTTATTTATTACGCAGCAAACACATCATAAGTAATGGGGCTACAATCAAGGTCAACACACATTCACATAAATATTAGCACAGGGACAAATACACAGGCCTTAGGCTTTTTAAAGTTTATTTTAGTAGAAAGACTACTTTGCAGATGTATTTTGTTAACTTTCACCAGAACACTGGCTGCTTTTCTGATTGGATACGTAGGAAGAAAAAGGGATAAACAAAATCACTATTTTGCCACCGGTGCTGCTACGAGCGGCCATACTTGAAATCTAGGATAGAATTTATTTTTAGGGAAATATGAAACTGTCAGTTAATAAAGAAGCATCAGTATGTCCACAAACTGAGGCCTATTTTGAATATTCTAAGAGACGCGAGTGCACTAAAGGTCTTGTCTTTTTTTTTTTTTTATATGCCAATAAAGTTTTAAAATATTTTATTTAGAGCAATGTCCGAAAAGCAGACTGGAAGGTTTGCATTTATGCTCATTAGACGTAATAAAGTTGTAATATTTATACATTTAATTGTTTTCTTTTTTTTTTAATGACTAATAATGTAAAAGGTTTTCTTAAAAATGTAAAGTCCTACATCTCGTAGGTCACTTTGTAGCTTGTTGACAGTATTACAAGCTATGGGGAAATATCTTGAGGCAAGAAGCAGCCATTTGCAGCACAAACAATCCTATTTTAAGCCTCCTATACAAATTGCATGTTTATAGCCCTGAAGCTTGCCTGATATAATTGTATAACTGTTTAATGGACAGCGTGTAGTCCATCCAGTTGTTCAGTTCGGGCTTGGATAATACTTTAAATGTAATATTATTATCAACATTCTTACTGCTCACTAATCTGTATGTAATATTCATTTACTCGTGCAGACTCCATTGGTTCCAAACAATATAACTTGCATGAAAGGGGCCTTTCTGCTCCTGTTTTTGTTCTGGTGGTTTCTGCTTGCAGGCCAGAGCAAGATTTTCCTCATCAGCTTCTTTACTTTGGCTAATGGGTGCCTATTGCAAATCAAATACGTTTGTTTTATTTTCATCTTATTGTATCTTTAACCTGTCGCTCGAATTCTAATAGTTACGACTGTTTGACTCCTCTGTCAAGATTTGTTTTGCAGATACTAAAATGAACAAAAAGCTTGCGCCTTCTGACTCACCACTAATAAATATCAGTAACAATAAAACTGCCTTTAAATTTCTTTCCTTGTGGGAATGTCATGGCTATAAAAATATACAGTTTGCTTGAAATGCAGAAATGTTTTAAATATTGTTGTAATTTACTTTCAATCTCTAGCATTCAAACCCTAACAGGTCAGATATTCCTAATAAAGGGCAAATACGTCAGTGCAGTGGGGGATTTGACAAAAGTGAAGTCAACTGAAATTGGAGTTAGAAATATAATTGGAGTTAGTAGAATGGCAAACATTCCTAATTAATTTTAACTAGATTTTTGTAAATATTCCCCCCGGTTTACAAAGGCGCAGGTGAAACTGGCTACGACTCACAGCATGAATGGCTGTTTGTAGGTGGAACAAATATTGCACTGAAGAACCTGCAAATAAATTAATGTTTTTTCTTTTTTAAACTGTTAATATAGTTAAGATTATTTGTGAATTAGGGTTATCACACATCCATTACAGTTTAGTGTTTGGGTTTTTTCATAGCAGTCATGGTCTCTCTTAAAGGAGAAGGAAAGCTACCAAGACAGTTTATTGCCAGCCTCAACAGTGCAAGCTAGAACCATTTTTATTCTTTAGAATGCTTTTCCATACCTGAGTAAACTGTGCTAAACACTGTCGCGGTTTGGTTATGATAGCAGCTGCCATATTAGCTTGCTGTCTCAGTCTCTCCCTGCTTTCTCTGAGCTCAGATTACAGCAGGGATGGGAGGAGGGAGAGAGAAGCAAACTGAGCATGCTCAAGCCCAGGCCCTGGAGGTTTAAGCTGAAAACAGGAAGTCTGATACAGAAACATATGTGTACACAATAGAAGGAAAAAACATGGTGTTTCCTTTGACAGAGGTCTCAAAGCAGCATTACTTTGAGTGTTTACTGGTGTATATAAATAGACCTTTCTGATAGCTTCTGAAAGCTTACTTAGTTTTAACCTTTCCTTCTCCTTTAACAATCACTTTTATTTGGCAGGGCCACCATCAGAACAAGTTATGTATATGGGGACCCCCATGAACATAAGCATGCAGTATCAAAATATTTGGTCACACCCTTTGTGTGTGCTGCACAATGATTAATTGGTTGGTAGGTATTGCTAGGGTAAAAGGTTAACATTGTTGGATGTTTTTTGTTCAACCACAGCTACTATGTGTCAGGGAGCCGGGAGCTCCCTCCAGGGAGGTTGTCAGGATCAAGGAGGAAGCCCTCTTGAGGGAACAAGGTCGCGGTGTCCAAAAGGGTTAATCCAAAGAGTAGTCAGAATTCAGGCAAGAGTTCAGGGGCAGGCAGGTAAGGGCAAAAGTCCAAAGTCCAGGCAAGGGTCAAGGATAATAATCAGGAACAGGATAGTAGTAATAGCACACAGGGAACCCAGGAAATACTTGGGAAAGATTTCCTATACTTGGGCGCCATTCTGGCATCTAAAATGGGTTTTTATTTCAAATTTGGCGCCATGTGACGTCATTGACGCCCTTGCGCCGACGTCGGCGCACTGATGTCATCGCGCCGGCGCCGCTTACCCACGTGGCGGCCATGGGCGATCGCGACAGTACCCCCCCCCTCACGGGGGGCCTCTGGACCACCAGGATTTGGTTTCTGGGGAAATTTGGAGTGGAACCAGACGAGGAGCATGGACATCAGAGCGTCCCTCCCAGGAACATTCTTCAGGGCCAAAGCCCTTCCACTTGATGAGGTACTGAAGAGATCCCCTGGAGATTCTGGAGTCAAGGATCTTCTCCACTTCATATTCTTGTTGACCATCCACAGAGATAGTAGGAGGAGGAGGTTGGACAACAGAAAAGCGGTTGGAGGTAGCGGGTTTCACCAAGGAGACATGAAACACGTTGGGAATTCGCATCTCAGGGGGAAGCTGAAGTCTGACAGCCACGGGATTGATCACCTCCAAGATGGAAAAAGGACCTACAAACCTTGGACCCAACTTGGGAGATGGTACCTTCAGCCGAATGTTCCTGGAAGACAACCAGACTTTATCACCGACCTTGTAGGGAGGAGAGGGTCTACGTCTACGATCTGCAAACGTCTTATGAACCAGAGCACTCTTCTCCAGGTTGAACTTGGTTGCAGCCCAGATAGCAGACATGTGGGCTGCATGGTCATCAGTGGCCGGAACATCGGACAACACACACAAGTCTTGTGGGAAGGCTTGAGGATGTTGGCCATACACCGACATAAATGGGGACCTTCCAGTGGAAGTGTGGCAGGCATTGTTATGAGCAAATTCCGCCCACGGGAGGAGATCAGACCAGTCATCCTGGCAGAGGGATACGTGGTTCCTCAGGAACTGTTCCAGGGCTTGGTTGACACGTTCAGCTGCCCCATTCGTCTGCGGGTGGTATGCAGATGAAAACTGAAGAACAATTCCCAGGTCTTTGCATAGGGAACGCCAGAACTTGGCGGTAAACTGGTGCCTCTATCGGAGACGATCTCCACCGGGAAACCATGCAGGCGGAAGATGTACTGGATAAATAGTTGGGACAACTCCACCGCAGAGGGCAACTTCTTCAGAGGGACCAAATGGGCCATTTTGGAGAAACGATCAATAACAACCCAGATCACAGTGTTCCCACAGGAGGGAGGAAGTTCGACAATGAAGTCCATGGACAGGTGGGTCCAGGGACGGGAAGGAAACGGCAAGGGTTGTAGTAACCCACTGGGGCGGGAGTGGCTTGACTTAGATGTGGCACAAACATTACAAGCAGCAACAAAGTCCTTCACATCTTTGCGGATATCAGGCCACCAGACCAAGCGTCGTAAGAGTTCAAGAGTCTTAGCTGGGCCAGGATGTCCGGCTTGCCTGGAGCAATGGGTCTGTTGCAGGATAGGCAGATGCAGCTCAGGAGGAACAAATGCCATTCCAATGGGAGTATCTGAAGGAGCAGAAGACTGACCAGCCAGGATTTGGTCGGCGAACTGTGGATACAGGGAGGCAATAATCTTGACTGGAGGGATGATTGCCTCTTGTCTCTCAGGAGAGCGGTCCACCGGAGTGAAGCTACGAGACAAGGCATCGGCCTTCCGATTCTTGGAGCCTGTGCGATAAGTCAAGATAAAATTAAATCGAGAGAAGAAGAGAGCCCACCTTGCTTGTCTGGGGTTTAGCCTCTTGAGGGACTGGATGAACTCGAGATTCTTATGATCGGTGTAAATCTGAACAGGAATCAGAGAACCCTCCAGGAGGTGACGCCACTCTTCAAGGGCAAGTTTAACAGCCAAGAGTTCTCGGTTCCCGACATCGTAGTTCTGCTCTGCGGACGAGAACTTTTTGGAGAAATAAGCACAGGGGTGCAACTTCCCATCAGCGGGGTGTCTCTGAGACAGGATGGCTCCGGCTCCGACTTCAGAAGCATCAACTTCGATGCAGAAGGGTAGTTCAGGATTGGGGTGTCGGAGGACAGAAGCAGACGTGAAGGCCTCTTTCAAGGACTGAAAAGCTTCAATGGCAGATGGAGGCCACAAGCTGGGTTTACCCCCTTTCCGGATGAGGGCCAGGATAGGTGCAATGCGGGAAGAGAACCCCCGGATGAACTGCCGATAGTAGTTAGCAAATCCGATAAATCTCTGGATTGCCTTGGTACTCAGCGGGAGAGGCCACTCCTGGATGGCAGACACTTTCACGGGGTCCATCTCAAATCCCTCAGGAGAGATAATGTATCCTAGGAAGGGGATCTTGGACACCTCGAAGACGCACTTCTCCAACTTGGCGAAGAGAGAGTTCTTCCTCAGACGAGAGAGTACCTCCTTCACCTGGGAGCGATGGCTTTCTAGGTCTTTAGAAAAGATCAGGATGTCGTCCAGGTACACGACTACGAACCTTCCTAGGAGATCCCGGAACACATCGTTAACAAACTCCTGGAAGACGGCAGGGGCATTGCAAAGGCCGAAGGGCATAACGAGATATTCATAGTGCCCGTCACGAGTGTTGAAAGCCGTCTTCCATTCGTCACCCTCACGGATGCGAATGAGGTTGTACGCCCCCCGGAGATCTAACTTAGAGAATATCTTCGCCCCCTTCAGCTGGTCGAAGAGCTCTGCAATCAAGGGTAGTGGGTACCTGTTTTTTACAGTGATTTTATTCAGGCCCCGATAGTCTATACATGGCCGAAGGCCTCCGTCCTTCTTCTCCACGAAGAAGAACCCAGCCCCTGCAGGAGAGGTAGAAGGGCGGATAAACCCCCGCTGGAGATTTTCTTGGATGTATTCCTTCATTGCGGTAGTCTCTGCAGGAGAGAGAGGGTAAGTGCGGCCTCTGGGGGGCATGGCTCCTGGCAGGAGTTCGACAGGACAGTCGTAGGAGCGATGTGGAGGAAGGAATTCTGCAGACTTCTTACAGAACACATCAGCGAATTCCTTGTAAAAGGGAGGTAGAGACTTCAGATCCGACAAAGAGATATTCACCCTCTGGAGGGGTTCAGCAGGAAGACAGTGCTGCTGGCAAAATGGACTCCAACGGGTAATCTGTCCTGCGGTCCAATCAATGGAGGGATTATGCAGGCGCAGCCAAGGGAGACCCAACACAACTGGAACGGATGGGCAGGAAATAATTAGGAACGAAAGTCTTTCTTTATGCAGCGTCCCAACCTGCACAGGCAATTCCCCAGTCGTCATGGAGACAACTTCAACCTCCAGGGGTCTGTCGTCAATGGCAATGACACGGAGAGGAGTAGACAATGGGAATAAGGGAACTTCCATGTGTTTGCCGAATTGAGCGTCCATGAAGTTCCCAGCCGCTCCAGAGTCAATGAAAGCAGAGCCAACGATAGTCTTAGAGGCTAGGCGAATCTGTAATGGAAGGAGAAACCTGTGAGAATTCTCTTGAGACTTTGGAGTAGTGCCCCCTACATGCGTTACCCTAGATATACCTCGGGGAACAGAACTCGTGGGCTTCACCGGACAAGAGTTCGCAAAATGAGACTGTCCGCCACAATACAGACATAAGCCAGCCATTCATCTACGAAGTCTTTCTTGTTCGGATAGACGAGCCCTTCCAACTTGCATTGGTTCCTCCGGAGGAGAAGGAGAGGCTAGAGTAGCCGGAGTCTGCAGGAGAGGTCTCTGGAAGCGAGGTGCCAACAAGGGTTGAAATCTTTTACAGTGCTCCCTCTCTACTTGATGCTCTCTGAGCCGAGTGTCCACCTTGATAGAAAGTGCGATCAGATCCTCCAGCAGATCAGGGGACTCCCTGGAGACAAGATCATCTTTAATGCGAATAGACAGACCTTGATAGAATACGGCCTTATAGGCATCATCATTCCAGGAAGTCTCAGCAATCAAAGTTCTAAAGTCAATAGCATAGTCACTGACACTGCGGTTTCCCTGCCGGAGTTGCAAAAGACTAGAAGGAGCATTAGTGACCCGACCCGGGGCATCAAACACAGTACGAAATGCTTGAAGAAAGGCCTTGGCATCAAAAGTCAGTGGAGAATTCTTCTCCCAAAGAGATGTTGCCCACTCAAGCGGTTTGCCCACCAAACGAGACATCACATACCCCACCTTGGAACGTTCATTGGGGAAGTGCGAGGGTTGGAACTCGAACTGGATCTGGCACTGTGTAGCGAAACCTCTGCAGGCTTGTGGGTCCCCACTGAAGCGAGGAGGAGGCGGAATTCGAGGCTCACTTGACGAGGAACCTGCGGTGGACGAAGCGGCCGCCAAGGAAGGATTTACCGCAGCTTGGGGTGCAGGGGGCGCTGGAGGCATCCGAGAGAGGAGGGTGCCTGCCCAATGCGGTACTGCTGGGCTTCATAATCCTCCATGCGGGATGCCAGTCCGCGGAGCGCTCGTCCGACATCAGGCGTAGCTTCCTCAGTAGGATCCATGGCGCAAGTATAATGTCAGGGAGCCGGGAGCTCCCTCCAGGGAGGTTTTCAGGATCAAGGAGGAAGCCCTCTTGAGGGAACAAGGTCGCGGTGTCCAAAAGGGTTAATCCAAAGAGTAGTCAGAATTCAGGCAAGAGTTCAGGGGCAGGCAGGTAAGGGCAAAAGTCCAAAGTCCAGGCAAGGGTCAAGGATAATAATCAGGAACAGGATAGTAGTAATAGCACACAGGGAACCCAGGAAATACTTGGGGAAGATTTCCTATACTTGGGCGCCATTCTGGCATCTAAAATGGGTTTTTATTTCAAATTTGGCGCCATGTGACGTCATTGACGCCCTTGCGCCGACGTCGGCGCACTGACGTCATCGCGCCGGCGCCGCTTACCCACGTGGCGGCCATGGGCGCCGCCATTTTGGGAGCGACGCCGGCAGGAGAGGACGCGCCGCCCGGAGCTCCTGGACCTGCTCCGGGCGGCGATCGCGACACTATGATACATAGTCACCAGTCATTGTATGGAAAAGCAGGAGTAGCTATAGGGGAAACAGACCCTGGAACTCTAGGGGGCCCTTTGGGACAGATAAGCAGCTGCAGTATATATTCATGGAAATGAATATGGAAATGTCTTGTTCCCAAATGTTAGGGGTCCAATAACTAGTTATTCCACTGCTGAAAAGTTCATGTAGGAGACACTCATCATTCAGTAAACAGAGCCTGACATAAACAACCAATGTTACTCTCTAATACATAGTTCATATAGTTTCATCAATTCATGTGCTAATTAACATGTAGTTCATTGGGCAGTGGAGTTTGTCCCTGCGAAGCTTCTTTGCATTTTTATTTCTTTATACGCAAGCAGTGTTTGTGCAAGTTACATAAATTGTGTATGTTTAAAGTAGCTTTAAACGTAACTTAGGCAATATGCGTAACACATCAGGTGCGGGTATTGATGCCGGTTGCAGGTCTCATCTAAATTTCTTATTTTATGCTTTGTCTATATTTTACTCCTTTTAAAATGTAACAAAACTTTTCTGTCCCCACCCACTTTTGATGATGCCACTTCCGGTTTCCATCAACAACACTTCCTGTGTAATGTAAGTACCCACAGTTTGGGAATATATTCTCAAGGGCTCTTATTAAGTTCTAATGCAATACAGAGCTTGGCTGTTCCATGTACATTTAGGGCCTTATTTATTAACATTTGCATTTCTGTACTTTGAGAGGGTTTTCTCTACGACAAATAGACACAATTTAAAAACAACAAATGTCTACTTATTTATTAAAAGATGCTGAATATAAAAAGCGCAAAGGAATAGAAACGAAGACTTTTAAATCCTAGTTTTTGTACGAATTTCCACATGATTACAATCTGAAAAACTCTCTATTAGTAATTAGTTTAATAAACAATTTTTGGCATGAAAAAGGTTCAGTGCACAAATAAAAATATATGTTAAAACATTACTAAATCACTACCAGTGCCCCACCCATGCTAGGAAGTGAAAATCATGTATACCTTAAAGGATCAGTACCCACACTTTTTTAACATAAACTCATTTATTGAACACATGACCTTGTGTATAGAGAGATAGGGGTAAATGAGTTCAGTGGAAAACAAAACTGTTTTACACTTGTGCTTTATACTAGCACAAGGCTACGAAAATAAGGGGAAGTTTGAATTAATTATAATAGAGATATCATTAACCATGAACCACCCGTTTTAGTAGGGATGCACCAAATCCACTATTTTAGGATTCGGACGAATCCCGAATGCTTTGTGAAAGATTCAGGTGAATACCGAACTGAATCCAAACCCTAATTTACATATGCAAATTAAAGGGGTGAAGAGAACATTGCATGCAATGTGCAGTTAAAAACATTTTTGACTTTTTGTGTCATTAAAAGTCACGTAAATTTTAGGATATGGGTTCTCTTCGGTCAGGCACTTGGATTCCTCCGAATCCTGCTGAAAAAGAACAAGTATTGGCCCAATCCCAAACCGAATCCTGGATTCGGCGCATCCCTGCTCTTAATGTAGTTATACAATATAATATACTTGTGTCTTTGATGAACACACCCATAACAAATCCTATGCAAGTAAAGAGAGAGGTGTTACCCCTGAAATAACATGCAACAGATTTTGCTTTGTTTGTGGAGTTGGCACGTATTTATTTATGCAAGCTTTATTGATGTACCCACATAGGGATGACCATTTGTGCATTTTAAAGCACAGATACAATCCCAGTTAATATTTGTTACATTTATTGCATTCATGGCTCTTTGCCTGCGTGAAATGCGTGATAAGTATTTAACTCATATCACTGATCTGACAGCAGATGGCAGCAGTACTCTTGAAATTAACAGAGAGAAGCTCAAGGCTTTATCCACCTGTTCAGAAATCTATTTTTTTCTATCTACACAGTGAAAACAGAATTTATTTAAAAATCAAAGTTACAAAAATTACAAGACACAGCATTTGCTACCTTGGTGAATGTCTGTGTGTTTCACTTCAGTGCAGGAGTATATTGATCTACTGTATGTCTTCCCTATGGATCTGTACTCAATCCTGAATCATGTAATGAATCCAACATTTAAATGTACTTCTGTCAGAATAGACCCAGTGAAAAGAATGAAACGAGTGACAGTGAAACCTCAATTTTATATACCATTGAAACGTAAAACACATATATGATTACTGCTCTGCTCACTTAAAGGTTGTTCCTTCTCTTCTTACACGCCAACCAAAATTCTCTTGCTATAAGACTGACGTCTACACGTAATTCAGCTATTCTTTGTACTCTTACTTTAATAAAGCACTATTATCTGATTTGTGTTTGGATAAGGGATCTTTTCATAACTTGGACCTCCATACCCAAAGTCTGCTAAAAATCATTCAACCATTAAATAAAATAGGAATTTTGCCACCAATATGGATTCATGTTGCTTCGTACAAGGTACTGTTTTTTCTTATCACAGAGGAAAAGGAAATGTAATAATTATTTGCTCAAAATAGACTTTATGGAAGATATAATTGTCATAATTTCTGGATAACGGTTTTCTGGACAAGGGATGTACACATATGGCTTGTGGAATACAGTAGAGCCTGTGCACAGGTACAAGTGTTTCAGGGCTTGGCACAGATGTCCAAACTGTAAATGTATAAAGAGTCATACAATTAGCACTTACTACAACCTATAGTACCGTACAAGCAGAACACAGCCTTCAGTGCCCAACGATTGCCCGTTATGCTCTTAAAAAAGCCAAAAAATAATACTCTGACAAGCTAGACAAGAACTTTGCAGGTAACCCGCGTCAAAGCGTTTCAAAACATCACTAACTACAAAGGCAACAAAAGTAGTTATACACACATGGACACCAACCTCCCTGAGGACCTCAACAACTTCTATGCACGCTTTGAAACCAAAAATAAGGCTCCAGCTGGCGAATCTCACACTACATTCGCTAACCTGCTGGCAGATCATCAGTCAACACAATCTGACCCCATTATACATGTCTCCAAGCAAGATGTTCTCAAATCCTTTAAAAGGATCAACCCTCGAAAAGCAGCTGGTCCTGACGGAGTCTCTCCTAAAGTACTTCAAATATGTGCAGATCTCCTGGCTGAAACCTACACTGACATTTTCACTGCTTCCCTCAGACAGGCTATAATACCCCGCTGTTTTAAAACCTCCATGATTATTCCGGTACCAAAGAAGACTAAAATCGAAGGCCTAAATGACTACAGACCGATTGCATTAACATCAGTTGCTATGAAGTTCCTTGAAAAAATAATTCTTAATTATATCAACTCTATCATCCCCAACTCTCTGGATCCACTTCAATTTGCATATCGTCCAAACAGATCCACAGAATATGCAGTTGCCCCAGCACTGCACTCTGCTTTACTACACCTAGAAAAACCTAACACTTATGTATGCATGCTGTTCCTAGGTTACAGTTCCGCTTTCAATACCATAAACCCTCAAAAACTCATCAACAAGCTCGCAACTCTTACTCTGCCTCAGCACCTCTGTAACTGGATTTCTGATTTTCTCAATTACAGACCTCAATTTGTTAAGATTGGGAAATGCACGTCTACTACAATTCTTACCAGCCCAGGTACACACCAAGGATGCTGTCTCAGCCCCAAGCTTTTCTCCCTCTACACCTTCGACTGATCATCTTCTATAAACAACTGCAAAGTCTAAAAGTAAGTTTGCAGATGACACTACTGTGCTCCTAAACACAGTAAAAACAAAACAGATGATCATAGATTTCAGAAAACACCCAGATGAACACGATCCCCGTAAATATCAAAATAGAGCAGGTTGTAAGCATTGAATTTCTAGGTCTACACATTGCAAATTCTTTAAAATGGACTGGCAACACCAAGACCATAATCCGGAAAGCTCATTAACGTCTTCATTTCCTCAGAAAACTGAAAAATCACCTTCTACAGAGCCACGATTGAAAGAATTCTAACTGGCAACATAGCAGTATGGTTTGGTAGCATCACGCAGCAGGAAAAAACCTCTCTCCAGAGGGTGGTAAAAACCGCTGAACGAATCACCTTTACCAAACTTCCATCACTGTCCGATCTAGACATAGCCAGATGCAAGAACAAAATTAAAACCATTACCTGCGACGAGTCACCCGGGACATGAAATATTCACTTGGCATAACCCCAATTACTCATTGAGGCACAGGAGGCCTGAAAGCATAAAAACCAGAAGCAAAAGACTATTTAATAGCTTCTTTCCAAGAGCTGTCAGACTAACTGCAAATGAGTCCTACAGATAAGAAAGAAGAAACCTTCAGGAATCACCTATCCCAACCATTCATCTAGTCCCAACGAACCAAATGGTCTAATTTGCACTAACTGCACTTTACGTTTACTATTTATTAATTTTATACTCTGTATCTCTGTATCTCATTTATATTGTAAATATCAATATATTGTAAAAATCAATATGTGTCTCACTGCACTGTGATGCAAAAGAAATTCCTATGTACTCCTGGCACAAAAGGCAATAAATAACGACTTGACTTGACTTGAGAGCCATAAAGATTTGCACATGAACTGTAGTTACAAAGGAGTTGCAAGGTGCACCATGAGCCTTTTATTTATTCAATTTTTATAATTCCCTTTCAAATGCTATACATTTTATATTTTAAGTAGATTTATAACCATAATTAGATATTCAAATGGATTTCATTTGATACAAATGAAGCTTTCATTTGTTCTTGAAGATAATGTACTGCTATATTAATTGTGGAATTACAATTTTCTGCTGAAGTCTGTTCAGTGCTAATGACAACAAGATGTGGGAGGAAATATAATTTCAATGAAGATAAATAAGAGACTATCAGACTAGCTGCAATTATTTTGCTTCATTTAATCATAATAATCTTCTTAGTGCAGAACCGATAATTAACTGAGTTCTGTGTAAAGTATTATTATCTGACAATGAACGAGAGCTATAGCTCTTGTGTCAGGAAAATGTAATGTCATATTTCTTCTGCTTCTTCTTGTGTTCCTTCAGTAAGCTCTTAAAAGAGATGGTGCGTTCAAATATTTTCTTCCTTAACTGTGCTTAATAGAGTGGAATGCCCATACAAACATAGTTCAGTGGCAAATACATACTGTTAGTAAATGCTAAGCAGGTTGAGTGTCTATATATTAATATATTACGAGGAGTGAAGTTATGCATTCTTCACAATGTTTCCAGTTTCTGTACCTGATGGACAAGTTGGAGATCCACAAACCTTCTTACAATCCAGGTGCCTTTAAACCCTATTCGCTCACAAAGGCACATACCAGCACCAAAAACTGGTGGAACACTTTAAGCCAAAGCAATAAGGCAAGGAGAGAGTAGGGTTGTCGTCTGTCCAGATTTCACCAGGACAGCCGGTTTTTAGAAGGTGTCTGTCCATATTTCTAAATTAGGAAATCTGGACAGGACTTTGAAGTTAATGACGTAGCAATCAGCTAATTGTTGATCACCACATCACCAGTCCTGCCCTTGATGTCATCAACCCAGCTCTGATAATCAGCCCCGCCCCTGACATCACTGGCCCTCCCCCTGATGTCATCTGCCCATCCCCCTGCAAGGTTGTTAAAGTAAAGGAAAGGCTGCACCAACTGCAGGTTCCACTTAGTGTGTCAGTCAGGGAAGGACTTCACTCTCCTTGCAATTTAGGCCCCTTAGGTTCCTGTTCTAGTAGGCCTTCACTGTAGCTGTTGCAGATCTAGGGCCTAATTAGGAACTCAGGGAATCACTTGAAATAACCAGAATGTTCATTAGTCATGCCCCATCTCTTGAGCAGAGGTGGCTAGAGCCCAAGATCCCAGCACCTGTTAGGGTCAGTCACCCCAGCTTAACTAGTGGCTCAATTCTACCCAAAAGGAGAGCCAGGATTATATACTGGATACGGCTATCCCTGGGAATACAGTTTGAAAATCCATGAAAGGATTATAGACCTAATGGATATAACACCAGGGATTACAGATAAATGTGCACCAACATCTAGGGGCAGATTTATCAAAGTTTGAATATTAGAGTTTTTTTAAATTCGAATTACCTCGAAATTTGTGTAGCCCACCCTTGAGTGTGCTTTCGCTGTGTATTTGATGCAGTGTATGACCAGGCTTAATCTGCTAGTGATGTGCCCAGGGCCCCAGCGGGTCCATACAAATCCCTGCAACTCCCAGCACCTAGTGATGTGCCCAGGACCCCAGCGTGTCCGTACAACTCCCTGCAACTCTCGGTACCTTAAGTAGTTCCGTGCAACAGGAAAGGCAGGCCAACGCAGTTCTTTGCAGTAACTTCAACTTATTTATTTGGATGAAACAGAGTAGTAGAATACTGCAATTATCCCTGCAGTAGGATAGTAATTTTATTTAGGACACTCAATATGCGATACAGTTAATGAACAGTCAAAAATCGCAATTGCCAAGGATAACTACCCTCTCACAAGGTAGTGTCCACTATTGATGGAGAGCACTAGATCTTAGAAATCCCGACCTGGGGTCTTCTGTCTTGGTGCCCGATAGTGTCCTCACCTCACCCACTGTGTTCGGCCTGGGGTCTTGGTATCCTATCTGGTCCTCAATTTACCCTTAGTTATCCCTAATCTAGTGGCTCATACTCGACGGGGTCATAATCCCAGTAATCCTCCTCGTTGGAGCCACAACTGCTCAATAACTATCCTGAACTCTCTTTCACTCCTAGAGTGACTATCACAGTACAGGTATGGGACCTGTTATGCAGAATGCTTGGTACCTGGGGTTTTCTGGATAACGGATCTTTCCATAATTTGGATCTTCATACCTTAAGTATACTAGAAAATCATGTAAACATTTAATAAACCCGATGGTTTTGCTTCCCATAAGGATTAATTATATCTTAGGATCAAGCTACTATTTTATTATTATAGAGAAAAGGGAAATCATTTTTAAAGATGTAGATTATTTGATTATAATACACAAATGCCATGAATATCCTGTAAATTATATCCTTATAAACGGTGAGTTCTGATCTCATCAGTTATAAATGGTGAGTTCTGATGTCATTTCTGTCACATGACTCACTGAAACTTGTGTATTATAATAAATAAAGTACCCCCAGTAGCAAAATATGAGGATATTAGAAGTTACCTCGGAGTTCCATGACCTGTATAAAAACACTCGCCCTTCGGCCTCGTGTTTTTATATGGTCATGAAACTCCTTGGTAACTTATAATATCCTTATATTTTACAAGAGGGGGTACTTTATTCACTATATAATCTACAGTCTGGTCATTTCCCTATGGGACCAGACTGTAAATTATATAATTATAAACGGCGCGTTCTGACGTCAGAACGCGCCGTTTATGAGACAGAGACAGTACCTACGCTGCAGCTCCCTCCCTTCGTCTCCCCTTCCATCTTACTTTCAAGTACGCAGTTCTTATACTTCATGCGGTGCTGCTGTCCCTCTGCCTGTCAGCTATCTGCCCCTCAGTCTCTCTCCCTGCCCCTTCGTCTCTGGTTTCGCTCCGCCCTCCCATGATGCGTCTCTCAGGATCTCACGCCGGTCTCCCTCCCCCTCCCACTATGGCAAGTCTCCTCCTGTAGAGCTGAGCTGTTTGTAGGAGCCGTAACAAGAGTCGGAGCGAGGCACTGGGTTACTGCTCACTGTCTGCAGTGCATGAGGAGCCGTGTGTGTTGGGAAGATGCACAGCACAATGGTCGCTAGGGAAAGTTCATGGGTGGGAGGGTTTGGTCGCGATACACTGTGCTAGTAATACTACTCGCCCCCACCCATGAGACTGAGAGCGATCAGCACAGCCAAGGGACGCACACAATCTATTCTCTGGCTCCCAAGCATGAGCGAGTAATGTGACCTGTTGCCTGGCAGTGGAGATCACTGAAAATCTCTCTCTCCCTCTATATTCTACTCCCCCTCCCATGCTTCATGGCTTCTCTTGACACGGCCTCACTCCTCAATCACTGCCTTTCCCCATACTGTGTAGCAGCTGATGACGTCACCCATGGTAGGTTAAAAGAACAAGCTGCACAAAACTAAGCAACACCAATAAAGGTACAAACAACTACAGGGAAACTCAAGAAACAAAATTAAATAAGGTGAACACACACAGGGGGAACAAACACATTTAGCAGACACAAAACACAACACCTTGTAGCATTTCAAAGAACATACATGAAAGCCATACATAAAAGTGAGACATTGCACACAAAAAAAACTGTAGATTATAATGCATAATGTACCCCCTACTAAAATTTATAAAGATATCAGAAGTCACCTCGGAGTTATGTGACCTGTATAAAAGCACTCGGCCTGCGGCCTCGTGCTTTTATATGGTCACATAACTCCTCGGTGACTTATAATATCTTTATAAATTACAGTAGGGGGTACATTATCCACTATATAATGGATCGTATGGGAGACAGCCTTACCGTAATTCAGAACTTTCTGGATAATGGGTTTCCGGATAACAGATCCCATGCATGTATTACTACTACATCTGTCTAAGGCCTGATCTTTCAGGAACCAGAACCATGGTCCTGTGGCACCTCAGTGGGAGGCACAGTCCCAGGGGGAAGACCCTGAGCACGTCTTCTTGTCTATTTATATTGTTCTATACTGCCATCTAGTGGTGGCTTAACTCATAAGGACCCATAATCATAGCTGCCCTGGGGAAGATACAGGACCACTTATGGTGGTCACACCCTAAGTAAATAACCTGAACCTCAGGGTCCCTCCATTCGAATAGTATATCATTTAAGAAAAAAATAGAACATCTAAAACTCAAATTAATATTAATGACCCGAAAACTTGAATCAAATCCTACTAAACTCTAGTCGAGTTTTTTCTCGGAAAAAAACTCGAATGTCAAGAAGGCTATTAACATCTTCAAATGGGTCACTGGACCTCTGCCATTGACTTCTACATGAACTCGGCAGGTTTAAGGTGGCAAATAGTCAAATTGTTTCCTTCCAGGCATGATAGATATCGAATTCAGATTTGAGTTTGGATTATTGAGTTTTGACTAAAAATCCAACTCGAAAATTCGAATTCGAATTTCCAATTCGAACCTTAATAAATCTGCACCCAAGTGTACGCAATACAGTGGTGTGCAAAACTATTTGCCCCCTTCCTGATTTCTTATTCTTTTGCATGTTTGTCACACTTAAATGTTTCTGCTCATCAAAAACCGTTAACTATTAGTCAAAGATAACATAATTGAACAAATGCAGTTTTTAAATGAAGGTTTACGTTATTAAGGGAGAAAAAAAACTCCAAATCTACATGGGCCTGTGTGAAAAAGTGATTGCCTCTCTTGTTAAAAAATAACTTAACTGTGGTTTATCACACCTGAGTTCAATTTCAAAGGTTATAAAGCCATTTCTAAAGCTTTGGGACTCCAGCGAACCACAGTGAGAGCCATTATCCACAAATGGCAAAAACATGGAACAGTGGTGAACCTTCCCAGGAGTGGCCGGCCGACCAAAATTACCCCAAGAGCGCAGAGACAACTCATCCAAGAGGCCACAAAAGACCCCAGGATAACATCTAAAGAACTGCAGGCCTCACTTGCCTCAATTAAGGTCAGTGTTCACGACTCCACCATAAGAAAGAGACTGGGCAAAAACGGCCTGCATGGCAGATTTCCAAGGCGCAAAACACTTTTAAGCAAAAAGAACATTAAGGCTCGTCTCAATTTTGCTAAAAAACATCTCAATGATTGCCAAGACTTTTGGGAAAATACCTTGTGGACCGACGAGACAAAAGTTGAACTTTTTGGAAGGTGCGCGTCCCGTTACATCTGGCGTAAAAGTAACACAGCATTTCAGAAAAAGAACATCATACCAACAGTAAAATATGGTGGTGGTAGTGTGATGGTCTGGGGTTGTTTTGCTGCTTCAGGACATGGAAGACTTGCTGTGATAGATGGAACCATGAATTCTACTGTCTACCAAAAAATCCTGAAGGAGAATGTCCGGCCATCTGTTCGTCAACTCAAGCTGAAGCGATCTTGGGTGCTGCAGCAGGACAATGACCCAAAACACACCAGCAAATCCACCTCTGAATGGCTGAAGAAAAACAAAATGAAGACTTTGGAGTGGCCTAGTCAAAGTCCTGACCTGAATCCTATTGAGATGTTGTGGCATGACCTCAAAAAACCCTCAAATGAAGCTGAATTGCAACAATTCTGCAAAGATGAGTGGGCCAAAATTCCAGCAGAGCGCTGTAAAAGATTTGTTGCAAGTTATCGCAAACGCTTGATTGCAGTTATTGCTGCTAAGGGTGGCCCAACCAGTTATTAGGTTCAGGGGGCAATTACTTTTTCACACATGAAAATGTAGATTTGGATTTCTTTTCTCCCTAAATAATAAAAACCCTCATTTAAAAACTGCATTTTGTGTTTACTTGTGTTATCTTTGACTAATAGTTAAATGTGTTTGATGATCAGAAACATTTTGTGTGACAAACATGCAAAAGAATAAGAAATCAGGAAGGGGGCAAATAGTTTTGCACACCACTGTATGTTTTATTGCATTTCATCTGTATCTCATGTATCCAGAATGTATTCTGATACCTCTATATTGTTTGTATCTACAGTTCTACCTTCTTTTGATCATCAGCATTAAACAAGTTCCAAAACGTATACAGTGTGGTGATTGAAGGGCGAGTAAACTGCCTGTTGATTCACTTCTCACAATGACGGGGACAGGACAGTTATATAACTGCTTTGTTGCAAGACAATATATAAGCATGGTTTCACTTTTCCTCTTTTCAACCGTTTTTCATAAATACAGTACATTGTACAAGATGTTGCCAATGTTTTAAAATAAAAAGTAGCATTATGGCCAGCAGCAGCGGTATAATTAAAAGCACTTTTGACACAGCATCTCCCAGAGAAGATAATGGCCTCGTTTTCATAAAGTAAAGAGCTCTACAGCATCCATTTTTATAAAACATTATATATTTTTTTTCTAGAATTCCCTAATAGTTTTCTGTATTAATAAGCCCCACGAGATCAAGTTTCTGCCTTAGGAGGCTTATGTTTAAAAAAAAAGAGAGGGAGAACTCCATCCCCATATGAAATTAATCATAGTAAAGTCAATTTCTGATAATACTGTATCTGGTTTCTTGCTTTACTTGTAAGAGGAGAGCCATCCGCTTTCAGATTGAGAGAGCACGAGTCCTGCTCCCACTCTAATGTATTTAGTTCTGTGGGAACTTAAAGGGGATCTATCACGAAAATGAAAATTTCTGATAAACTTCATCTTGCTCAAATAAGAAACTTTCTAAATATAATCAATTAAAAATTAAGTACCTTTTATAAAATAATCAAGTTACTCTTCACGCTCCCTCTTCACGCAACCTGTCTTGCTGTCTTCATGCAGTAGGTGGAGTCAGTTTTTGTTTGACAGTTAGGTCTAATACATCCATTGGGGAGGTTGTACCCTTAAGCTAGGTGCTCACTCTTTAAAAATAACCGGCTCTGATGGAAATCCTGTTTCTCTGTGTGCAGGGTTTTTGCCAGAGTCTGTTATTTTGTTACCTTTTGTTTGTGCTGGAGTTGGTTATTTGAGTTATTCTGCTAAGAAAGGGAGCCCCCCTAAAAGACGTATTAGACTTACCTGTCAATCAGAATCTGACTCAGACCACAACAGGAAGAGAGCATGAAGAGTGACATGTTGTGGAGAGTGAGATACTGAAGCGTAACTTGATTATTTCTTAAACAGTACAGAATTTTTCATTGATTGTATCCTCATTTCAGTGAGATGAAGCTTATATTAAATTATCATTTTCGAGATAGTTCGCCTTTAAGGCACATTTGTTATTCTATATAACTTTGGTGTGGCCCTTTCCCCCATCTTTCGTGTACAGGTATGGGATCTGTTATCTGGAAACCAGAAAGCTCTGAATTACGGGATGGCCATCTCTCATGGACTCCATTATAATCAAATAACTCCAATTTTTAAGAATGATTTTCCCTTTCTCTATAATAATAAAACAGTACCTTGTATTTGATCCCAACAATGATATAATTAATTCTCACTGCAAGCAAATCCAGCCTATTGGGTTTTATTAAATCGAAATTATTTTTAAGTAAACAAAGTATGGAGATCCGATTTACAGAAAATCCCTTATCTGGAATACCCCGGGTCCCAAGCATTCTACATAACAGTTCCCGTACATGTATTCTGTAGAGATAAATGTAATTTTATTGATTCTCAGATTAGTCTTTGTTTCTATGTGAATGATGAACTGATCTGTAAAGAGCTGCTACACATTTCAGCAAGATATAAATAAAGGCTAATAATAACTAATACAAGATATAAGGGAATTATGATAATAGAATATATTTGGGATTACCAGTTCAATGCATCAGGAAGCAATGTTAAAGATTATGACATTGTTTAAGAGCATTTCTAAGCAGTGACACATTAGGATGACAGAAAATCCTCATATCTAGCAGATCATGTCTATCAGATATTGTGTCTCTCTGTATCAGGTGGCATTACATTATTTGCATTTTTCTATACTGTATTTGCATAGTTTTAGACTTTGAGATGAATACATTTTGGGGTTTGACAAATAAGAAGTTATGTAAAGGTTCGTTCTGTACAATTTTAATTAAAAGTTTTACATCCCTTAGTCACACTAATCAAAGACGTGATTGAACAATATAAGAGATTATAATATTTAAAGGGACAGTATATACCTTACAGGCTTTCTCTTTTTCACCTGTTTGTGCTCCAAGCAGAGAGTTTGGAACTGCTTGTTTTAACTGTTCACATGCTTCTTTGCAGGCGATCTCAGCTTGCACCTGATTATGCATTTGAGCCTGCCTTAATCATAGCTTATTTATTGTTGTTTGTGCAGATCTAAAATTTGAATGTGTGTCTTGAAGATGCACTGTGGTGTGATCTGACATCTTGTAAATTTGCAGTCCTACTCTCTTTTCATCAAAACATTTAAAGGGATTCTGTCATGAGAATACATGTTTTTGTTTTCCAAATCATACCAGTTAATAGTGCTGCTCTACCAGAATTCTGCACTGAAATTCATTTTTCAGAAGAGCAAACTGATTTTTTATACATTTCATTTTAAAATCTGACATGGGGCTAGACATATTGTCAGTTTCCCAGGTGCCCTCTGTCACTTGTAATCTAATAAACTTCAGTCACTAATTGTTGTACTGCCATTTGGATTGATATTAACCCCTCCCCCAGCATCCTATCAGCTGAACAATGGGAAGATAACAGCTTCCTGACACAAGATAACAGCTCCCTTGTAGATCTAAGAACAACACTCAATAGTAAAAAAAAAAGAAAGCAGTTCCATAATGCATCACTGGCTATTTATAAAAGCACATGACCAGGCAAAATGACCTGAGTTGGCTGCCTACACACCAATATTAAAACTAAAAATATATACTTGTGGGTTCAGGAATAAAATTTTATATGGTAGAGTGAATTATTTGCAGTGTAAACAATGTGATTTAGAAATATAAACTGCACCATAAAATTCTTGACACTATCCCTTTAACTTGTTTGAAAGTGCAAAGTGGGCTGCAGGTGGATAACAGGTGGATAACAGTGGCAGAACTACCCCTATCTGCTTGTCACAGAGCTATATGACAACCACGCTACTCTTCTATACAGCCAATGAACTTTTGCAATTTTGCACTTTTTGTTTGGCAGAGGAATCATTTATCAGAGTTTCTAAACTATTTCGAATTATATCTAAGGCTCAGGAGAATAGAAGCTACAGATTAAATATGCTCTTCTTCTGAATGCTAATATTGTATATGGAATATGTATTTGAGATTTCAAAGACTGTAATTGTCAAGGGACATTATCATGCCTCTTATCAGCAG
Source organism: Xenopus petersii (assembly GCA_038501925.1). NCBI lineage: Eukaryota > Metazoa > Chordata > Amphibia > Anura > Pipidae > Xenopus > Xenopus petersii. The sequence continues at coordinate 110,146,278 of CM076682.1, read as the reverse complement.
TACAAAAAAAGTAAGAAAACATCATTGAAGTATAAATATTAATTGCAAATACAGTTCTTTTAAGTGTCGTGTGTAAAACAGCTCCTGGAGTTTACTCCAGTGTACAGAAAATGATATGAAACACAATAGAGGCCATTAGCTAAGAACATTAATGCTAATCAAGTAAGTTGAAGTGGGCCTGTCACTGCTTGCTATAATTATGAATTCTCAGACTGATGGAAATAAGATTCAAATAATTTATACAGTGTAATTTGAAGGGATCCTGTCATCGGAAAACATGTTTTTTTCAAAACACATGAGTTAATAGTGCTACTCCAACATAATTCTGCACTGAAATCCATATATCAGAAGAGCAAACAGATTTTTTTATATTCAATTTTGAAATCTGACATTTTGTCAATTTCTCAGCTGCCCCTGGTCATGTGACTTGTGCCTGCACTTTAGGAGAGAAATGCTTTCTATCAGGCTGCTGTTTTTCCTTCTCAATGTAACTGAATGTGTCTCAGTGAGACATGGGTTTTTGCTATTGAGTGTTGTTCTTAAATCTTCCAGGCAGCTGTTATCTTGTGTTAGGGAGCTGTTATCTGGTTACCTTCCCATTGTTATTTTGTTTGGCTGCTGTGGGGGGGGAAAGGGAGGGGGGTGATATCACTCCAACTTGTAGTACAGCAGTAAAGAGTGATTGAAGTTTATCAGAGCACAAGTCACATGACTTGGGGCAGCTGGGAAATTGACAATATGTCTAGCCCCATGTCAGATTTCAAAATTGAATATAAAAAAAATCTGTTTGGTCTTTTGAGAAATGGATTTCAGTGCGGAATTCTGCTAGAGCAGCACTAATAAAGGAGAAGGAAACCCCCTGGGTGAAAAATCCCTCCCCCCTTCCCTGTGTTGCCCCCCCTCCCTCATCCACCCTGGCCTACCTGTCCCCCCGGGCAAATGCCCCTAACTTGTTACTCACCTCTCTGCGTAGGTTCTGTCCACGGAGCTCAAAGGCGCCATCTTCTCCCAAGCGGTCTTCTTCCTGGATTAATCGGCATCTTCTGGTGCATGCGCAGTAGGAGCATTTACCGGGTACGGATCTACTGCGCATGCGCCGAATGTCATGAAAAACTTTGTGACTTTTGGCGCATGGGCAGTAGATCCGTACCCGGTAAATCCTCCTACTGCGCATGCGCCAAAAATGCCGGTCAAAGCAGGAAGAAGACCGCTTGGGAGAAGATGGCGCCTGTGAACTCCGTGGACAGGACCTGCGCAGATCGGTGAGTAACAAGTTAGGGGCATTTGCCCGGCGGGAGAGGTAGGCCAGGGGGGAGGAGGGAGGGGGGCAACACAGGGGAGGGGGGAGGGTTTTTGTGCCCAGGGAATTTCCTTCTCCTTTAACTGATTCGTTTTGAAAAAAAAAATTTCCCCATGACAGTATCCCTTTAAGGTCATTTTGCTTGACTAACATGATAAAATAATTTTTTTGGGTGACAGTCCCCTTGTTGTCAAGAGATACCTTAAGCTGGCCATACACAGGCCAGTATAAGTTGCTGACAGACCGAGACCATGTGTGAGGCCCTCTGACGAGCTTCCCCGATCGATATCTGCCTACGGGCCGCATTTGTGCGTTGATGCTGTCCCTCGTTCCGAACGCCAGTATTGGATGCATTATGATCCAATCATTGGGCCCTAGGGCCCACGATCAGATCAGCCCGATATCGACCACCTCAATATGGGTATATCGGGGAAAGATCCGGTCATTTGGCGAAGTTTCCAAACAAGCAGATCTCTACCACCTTTAGACTTTACCTGTCTTACCTTCCTGTTATCTTTTATTGTATGTAACAATACCTTTGTCTTCTAACACTGCCAGTACCACAATACAGTGTATACCTTGTCTTACCTGCCTGGGCACTGACCCTGATATCCAAGCCTTTTTTATCTGAAGCCATAGCAATAAAACTGCCATTATAAAGAAAAGAATATATAAAAGTTTCATTGAAATTAGAAAGTTGTAATGTTTTGATGGCTCATTTTGAGAGGTGAAAAAAACCCAGCTAACAAAACATAACATATTACTGTTTGTGACAAAAGCCTTACTGGAAAATGGAAACTTCACAGCATATTCCCTGAGGTTTTTCTACACATAAACTGTCAAAAAGCAGCTCCCAAGGAGACACAATGTTTCTGTAGCCTCTTCTAGGTACATACAGTAATTGCAACATAAGAAGAGAGACAATTCCTGATACAGATGCACATACTGCAAAGGATGAGAGATACTGTCACATGTATAACACACATCACCCCCTTCTGCTTTCTCCTTTAATTACTGATTAACTATTTCTAAAAACAAAAACAATATCATCTGCATAGTCAAGCGTTGTGACCTTCAGGCTTTCTTTGCAGTACACTTGCCTGATATTGCATAGTAAAGGCACAATAAAAACATAATAGATAATGGATTCACTGGAAATAGTAAGAGACAATAAAGCAAAACAAATGTGTATGCATATAGGTCCCTTTATTTCTTCTATTCAGCAACAGGAGTTTATTTTTATAGGTTTAGGGTGGGGGTTCAGACCATTCACGTTATTCTTTGGTGCATCAATGTTAAAAACTGTCCAACCAAGTTCAGCCAATTACCGTCCTAGGTAAAAAAAAAAGAATACACTGTGCATGAATATTGAACAAAAAGAAATGTTGCAGATTCTAATGTTTTGGTATCAGCACAGTTCAGCACAGTCATTGACAATTCCTGGCAAAAATTCTCCATTTTTTTTGGTGTACAAATAATGGCTTTTTATAATTTCTTGCAGCAGGGAAACTTTTTTCAGAGTTTTGCAAATGTTTCGACAGAGGAAAATGGGACAGATTCGCTCATCACTACTGGTAAGTGTCAGACAATAATCTTAAATGTTCCAGGACAATGCCATACATTCCAAATGCTCCAGAAAGGCATGTTTGATAAGGTGTGACTGTTTTGCATTGTTTACTTCACAGTGTCCTAAGATCCTAATAAGATTTAAGAACTGATTGATTAGTTTGATCTTAGATGAGTAGATCCTGGGGTGATTCTCACACTCCTGCAGCCCCTCTCCCCATGTGCACCTTTCCTGGAGGTCCAGTTCACTGGTGCAGAGAGCATAATTGTGCTCTGTATTTGATAACTGGAAATTGGGAAATGGATAACTGGAGTGGCCATTTGCATTGTTTGTTACATGTTTGGCATACTACTTTGTTCATAATTGTAAGGTGAAATGCAGGAGATCTAATACACATAAAAAAGGATAGCAAATACAAGAACTATAAACAGAAGAAGAAAAAACTCAAAAGTGTGGTTGTAACCAGATAATTAAAACATTTTTGAGACCGCTACAGTTATGCATTTTAACTTGTATATATGAAACCTCCTATTAGAGAGGGGCTGAGGCTAACATTTGAAAACTGAAAAACAGGCCAATTTAGGCCATGCCCTTGCTAAGTCCCAACCATGTCTGATTACACCACAAATCATAACAAAAAAAATACAATGGGCACGAGAAAAAGCCTTATGGTCACAAATATTTTTTCTTGAAACGTTTACTTTAAATGTACAGTTTGTATGTGTAGATGTGTTAGGAACTTAAGACTGTGTATAAGATTGTCTATTTAGTATGCAGCGGGGTTCCACAGAGCAGTAGTTGTAAAGTGCAGAATTGAAAACAGAAATGCAAGAAAGGGAGGATTTTTTTCTTATTAATTAATTCTTATTTCCAAAAACAAAAATCGTTTTTGGATGCATAGCAGCAGACAACTGTCTTCCACAACGACATTAGTTCATTTAAGCCAATATAATAGGAACAGAAATGTATACCTGGTTTAATCCGGGAGAAATTGTTTTATTTTTCTATCATTTTCAGGTAACATGGTAAAACGCGGAGCCATTCTCTTAGCTGTAATTTCAAAAAGAAAAGATCACATTGCCATATATTGAGCTATAATACTGACAGACACCAGATCCTAGTGGGAGGACAAATGTGATAACTAATAATTATACTGTTTCTATTCTTATATAAAAACAACTGTAAAGAGGGGATTTCTTTTTTACTTTCCTACTGACAGGAGACGATAGAGGTCCTGGAGCTAAACATTGTAGCGAGAAGATTTTTTAAAATATATATTTAAAGGGGTGGTTCACCTTTAAGTTAACTTTTAATATGTTATAGAATGGCTAATTCTAAGCTGCTTTTACACTGAACTTTATTTTTTCTTTTTTCTAGTTTTTCAAATATTTGCCTTTTTCTTCTGACTCTTTCCAGCTTTCAAATGGGGGTCACTGACCTCATCTAAAAACAAATGCTACTTTTTATTACCCAACTTTCTATTCAGGCCTTCTGCCAATCATATTCCAGTCTCCTGTTCAAAGCAATGCATGGATGCTAAGGTAATTTGGACCCTAGCAACCAGATTGCTGAAACTGCAAACTAGAAAACTGCTGAATAAGAAGCTAAATAACTCAAAAACCACAACAAATACAAAATGAAAGCCAGTTGCAAATTGTCTCAAAATATCATTCTACATAATACTAAAATTAACCTTTAAAATTAACTTTAAAGGTGATCAACCCCTTTTAAGATGGTTTAGCTGACATTAACACCATAACTCTAGGAGATTGTAATCTGGTCTTCGATGAACTTTTTGGAATTATCCACAGTACAGAATGTACATGAATTTACATATATACTGTACCTTCATACAAAAACCCAATTTTTTTCACTGATTTCAATATGAGCACAGGGGCCTTTATTAAGATGGTTTGTCTAGCCCTGGGGATTCTTTGACCCCCAAATTGAATGTCTACACCTCCACTTGTGGCCCTGCCCACTTAATATGATCTGGGAGCAGTGATATTCCACTATCAGAGTAAGTCTTGTGCCCTACACCATGTCTGTAGTTTCTTGTATATTCACTTCTGTACTATTCTAAAAATATTTTTGATCTAGAATTTTGTTCCTTACTTTGCATCACAACTAAGGGACTATATTTAATTTGTGTTTTGGCAAGTTTGAGTGATTATAAAGAAACAACTTTTACTGCAGGAGAAAGAATATCCCTCTGACATTACAGGCCATAGTAATACATGCTTTAGGAAACATTCCTATATATCCAGTCATTTTTAAAGATGAATGATGCAACACACCTCTTTATCCCTAGGTTGGAGTTAAACACATATTTGTTAATCTGTAGTGACCCTCAAATATGTGCAGGGGGATGAAAGCCATGTAGTACTTTGGATCCCCTTTTTTAATCCCCTTATTTGTAATCATACAAATACACAACACTCCCATAAAATGCATTTATTGCCAGTTGTTGGCACAGAGCGCCGTTTTTTGCCACCAGGCTCTTTATCAAATCTTTCCTTCAAGCTGATCTAAAAGGAGTAGGGAGGAATATTTGTTTTATACAAATTGTATGTTAGCCCTGTCTATGACCTCAGTCAGAGTTCCAAATGAATAAAAACAGTTAGCAACCCCTGCAATTAAATAAGCACCAGGATGCACAAAAAGAGGTAATGGGGTGAGAGATCCTAGATAGGGATAGAATTTTTTGGAACCTTATCCTGTATTCCAGAGTGAGAGTCACAGAAATGGCTTTTGGGTTATATCCACCACCTTTATCAGCAGTATGAGGGTCAGTGGGGTTCATAATGTTATGGCAGTAGGTAAGCATATGCTTCTGTGGCAATGTAACACCTCTGATGCTTGGTGGTAAAATGATGACACAACTTTGTTAATTTCTGGGCTCCTCTGGTGTACAGTATATTCAAAGAAGGAAATTCCCAATGCAAGGCCAACAAATCTGTAATCTCACCAGTAGTACGTTGGGTCTGGGTGCACATGCCCCAGATCTACAGCTCAGGGTGAAGGTATCCAACCAAACAGAAGACAGCAGGCATTCACAGATCCAACAAAACAGGCTTGTAAAAGAACTGAGAACTTTATTTCTGGCCACAAATGAAATTAATACATAGCCTTATGCATTTCATGCACTTGGTGGCTTAATCATAGGCCTATCATTTAGTACCCAAGTGCACGAAACATGTAAGGCTATGTATTAATTTACTTTGTGGCCTGAAATAAAGTTCTCAGTTCTTTAACAAGCCTGTTTTCTGGGATCTGTGAGTGCCTGATGTCCTCTGGTGTACAGTTTTACTAGAAACTACTTATGGTTCCCCCCGCCCCCATAGGGAAAAGTAGAATAACAATCACCATCTTCATGGTCCCAAGCGTTACGACGTCCAAGAGCAGCTTTAATGGCAACTAAATAAAGAAAACCAAAAATAGCAAGGTTACACATGCCAAATATAGGAGAAGCTGTCCTGGTTTTAACTTGTGCAAAAAAAAAATACATCAAGGATATGAAATACTTTAACATTTACAATAAACAATTACTTTATAGGCAACAGAAATGTATACATCTATCTGTGGCTTTTTATAAAAGACTAGTTAGCAGATATGTTAAAGCAATTAAATAAATCTTAAGATTTATTGCACCGCTAAAGGTGGCCGTAGACGCAAAGATCCGCTCGTTTGGCTACATCGCCAAACGAGTGGATCTTTCCCCGATATGCCATTAACGAGCATGGCTATATCAGGGTAATCTGAACGTTCAGCCATACGGCCGAACGATCTGATTGCGATGCGCAATGGGCTCCGGCTTCGGTCGGGTCAAAATCAAACCTGTCCAATCGACCAAACGACCGATCTCCATCGGACGAAAGATGTCGGCACTCACCACACACAATCCGAAAATCGTACGAATCCTCGATTCGTATGATAGGATCTGTGTGTCTATGGCCAGCTTTAGGCCTGACTAAGGTAGACCTTATTTGGTTTGATACAAAAAGTGCACCAGCCTATGCCTCCTTGTCATCCCCCAGGGAAGCAACTGGTGATCATTTTTTATTTTTGGAATTTTTTAATTGTTTCACTTTAGTTCAGCAGCTCTCCAGTTTGGAATTTCAGGAGCTATATGGTTGCTAGCAACAAGGCAGTGGTTTGAATGTCTGACTGCATGATGAATAAAAGAAGCCTAAATAAAATAAGTAATAAAAAATAATGATACAATTGTAACTTGATCAATTGATTTTTGGTAACTGGGGTCAGTAACGCCCAGACATTTTAAAGTGCAGACTGGAAAGAGGCAGAAAAGGATGCAAATAATGAAAAATAAATCAAAAAGACCAATTGAAAAGTGACTAAGAAAGGGACATGATATAACAAATTAAAATAACTTGAGCATAGTATTAAAGAGTGCTAGACTGTTGCAGTGCCTTAAAAAAACATACCTTGCATAATTTATAATAAATTGAATCTTGAGCAACAAAGCTTTAAATATGGCTAGTTTATGAATTTAAATTGGAAATACCACCTCAAAAAGAAGTTTCTATAAATGTATACATTTCTTCTGTATATTCAATAGTTTTAATGAGGCATTCCTCGAAGAAGGCAGCCCACTGTTTTTAGGGAAACACAGTTGGTAGCTACAATACGTGCTTGTGAAAAGTGTCCTATGGCAATACTTTTTATTTCATAAGTATAAATAAGCAGCAGCTATACTGTATGTGCAGGGCCTGGGCAATGATGAGCAACTCTGACAGTCCTTAAAGGAAAACTATACCCCTCAAATAATGTCAGTCTCTATATTGCATAAAACAGCTCATATGTAAAACCCTGCTTTGTGTGATTAAACCATTTTCATAATAATATTATTTTTTAGTAGTATGTGCCATTGGGTAATCATAAATAGAAAATTGTAATTTTAAAAAAACAAGGGCCGCCCCCTGGGATTGTACGATTCACTGAGCACAGAAACATACCAAACTATACATGTTAGGTCACATGCGCCAATTAACAGACAGAGTTGTGTCTTTTGCTTCCTCACTTCTTCCTGTTACAGTTAGAGTTGAAGTATTTCTGGTCAGGTGATCTCTGAGGCAGCACACAGACCATCATGAAATGGTGGTTCAAGGCACGAGATGTAAAAGGGCAATATTTACTTAAATATATATTCAAGTTTGATAAGATTCTTTAATATGCCACTTAATTTGATATGAACTATCTGTTGCTCAAGTATTAATTTTGGGGGTATAGTTTTCCTTTAAACATTCAATACATCTGCTTGATTTCAAAATATTTGGGAACCACAGGAGACCAGCAAGAGTCTTTTCATCTATTTTAATTCATCCCCAGTACACCTTTACCCCTCATGATCAGAAATTAGAAATTAGAAACATTCTGTATATATAGGTATAGGATCCCTTATCTGGAAACCCGATATCCAGAAAGCTCCGAATTACGGAATGGCTCTCTCCCATAGACTCCATTTTATCCAAAATTTTAAAAATGATTTTTCTCTGTAATAATGAAACAGTACCTTGTACTTGGGCCCAACTAAGATATAATTAATCCGTATTGGAAGCAAATTAAGCCTATTGAGTTTATTTAATGTTTAAATGAATTTCTAGTAGACTTAAGGCATGAAGATCCCAATTACAGAAAGATCCGTTATCCGGAAAACCCCAGGTCCCGAGTATTCTGGATAACAGGTCCCATACCTGTATAAATTAATTCCTAGAAGGCACCCAAAAAAAGTTTGTAGTGTAAAGTCATCTATGACTCAATTTTAGAATTATTTCTTTTTGCAGATAAGGTGTACAGATATGTTGTCCAAAGTGGCCCTGTCCTAAGCACACATCTTTAAGAATCAATTCAAAGAGGTGTAAATGAACTGTTTTAAATATACTGTGTAAGGTGGTATTGTTTTATAAGTGGTGTATTTGTATTATGGGTTGGGTTACAACCCATGATACAACGAAGATGGCTGGAGCTTAGGGTGCTAAATATATGGCTAAATATTTTTCTTTGCGGTACAATCTATACAGCTGTGAGATATTGCACCTCAGTAGAAGAGAGTCCACTGTGCCAGTAGAAAGAATTGCTTAAGGAGTGGTTAAACTATGCAACAGTAGGGGGGTGAAATAGAGTGTTATGAGAAGGCTAGTGTACATTGGGCAGTGGGAGGTGTAAGGGGTCATGGGGGAGAAGTGAGGGAGCACATAGTATATCAGCTAAGAAGAACTAATTGTGATCCTAGATCTAAATCTCCATTGCATAATGTAAATGTGCTATGTGCTAATTGGTATCACTGAGACCTGGTAGGATGCAGCATGTGATGGGGCTGTACATATAATGTAGTTACACCCTGTTTAGGAAGGGCAGAGGGTTTAAGAAGAGCAAAGAATTTGTCTTTATGTAAAGCCAGAATTAAAGTCAAGCACTAAAGAAATTCCCCGGGATAGCACTGGAGAGGATGTGGAATACATTTGGGTATCTGTGTTACCCTTTAATTTTTGACCCTGGCCTGTGACCTTGACTACAACTGAATTTTTTGATCTTGTACTGTATTGCCTGATTGGTATGGACCTGGCCTGGCCATTGACCATGCTTCCTGTTTCCCGTTCTACTACTACACATTTGGTTCCCTAGCCTGCCCAGAGCACAGAAAAAGAGGAGACCCCAGGAAGAGCCAGGGTTTAGAGCCAAATACATAAAGTGAGCTGGTATAAGCTGAAGCATCCAGCTAAAACCAGTACAAAGCTTTGCCAGGAATAAAGGTCTGGAGTCCCAGCTGTATAAAGAGAGCCCATTTTGTTCCTTGCCAAGCTGATAGGGATTCAAGAGGTGCCACTGTTTAGAGTATCCCTGCTGCAGAGTTAGCTGTAATCTCTACCATGAGAGCACACTGGTGAGTGAAATACAAGATTAGGATACTTGCAAGGATTTTATATTTTGGCACCGTACCCTTTGCAAGTTTTCCTGCAATCGCTCCTGCTTTAGATGCCATTCCTCGGACATATCGTTCAGACATATTTTCAGTGGCTGTGGGCTGTGCCATTGATTTTGCAGCGATTGCAGCAAAGAATAAACAGAGGAAGATCTCTTTGTACATCCTGTGTGAAAAAAGGAATAGAAAAAGTTAACGCTGGATACAGTTATTACTGGTTGCTTAAATGTTATGGTTGAAATAATCCCGAAGACACATTTGTTATAAATGTTTGCAAGTCTAAAATGATTGTTTTAAGTGCATTCTTTTTTGGCATAAAAATACAATGCTTTCTTACAAACCCACAAAATTGCATGCATTGCTGTTACAAAGAGGGTTTATTGTCCAATACAGATCCTTTACTTAGACCAGTAGCTAGCTTCTATCAATTTCTAAGCGCATTGTTAGTAAAAATAACAAAAGAGTATACCGTAGTTCTTATGCCACTACTTAAAAATAAAAGCATTGGACTGGAGTCCAGGGCCCACCAGGGTTGCTGTCTCCCAGGCCCTGCTCAATTTTCAAACACAAGCGGGGCAAGTAGGGGAGGTCAGGGTGCAAAACGGGGAGCGGGTCTGGCCAGGGACCACCAGTTTTTTTCCCCAGTGTTCTGCCCAGTTTAACCCTGTTCACAACGAACATTGATAAAGGGTATCGACCCGAAAACATATCATGTAACGACAACCTGGAATAAAAGTTTTGCAGGGATTCTGCCGGAGTTCTCCTTCCTTTACTATTTTGATTCTCTGACACAGTGGATTTGTTGGCACAGAGCAACTTAATTGGAAGCAGAACATTCAATTCCTCATCAGCTGTACAGACCACCAACATCCCTTTACTTTGGCTGCTCAAAAGAAAAATTAAACAAGGTGCAGTGCCCAGACTTTGTTCAATGGGGGCGTCTAAAGCCATAGTGCGCCAAATGAGCGCAAGAATCCTTATTTGGAAAATCTGAGTATTATGTATTTGCATAAACGATGTTAAGTTTTATAAAGTTAGTTGCTTTTGAAGGATGTCAGAAATTTGCAGACATTGGAAATAGTAGGAGGAGACTGGGAAGCTAGTCTTCGTGTGTGTTTGTGAAAATAAAGATAACTGTGAGAAACTTACCCTGGTGGTCTAGTGGGCAGCGGGGTCCACGCCGCGTCCTTGGCGTGGACGCCCGCTGCGCCGCTCCTATCCTGCCCTTGCCGGCGCCATCTTCGATTCCTAGGGCGCGCGGCGCGCCTGCGCGCCTCTTAAAGGCGCAGGCGCGCTGACGTGATTGCGCCAGCGCGCAACAGCGCGAAATTGCGCACATTTTGGCGCCAGTTGGATCCCTATTTAAGGCCCATTCAGACCTGTAGCCAGTGCCCGTTATAGGATCATATCCTGAGGTTTCCTGAGGTTTCCTGAGCTTTTTGCTACCTGTTCCTGAATTTGCTATCCTGACTGATTATCCGTGTTTGACCCTGCCTGTTCCTGACTACTCTGCATTCTGTTTTCTGACCTTTGCCTGCCTACGACAACGATTCCTGCTTAACCCTTTGATTGACAACCTGGTTTGACCCTTGCCTGCCTGACGATTCTGATATCCGCCTGCCTCGACCCAGCCTGTCTGACCATCCTTCTGCCTTATCCAGTCTGTCTGATTATCTGGTTTTTACCCCTTGCCTGCCTGACGATTCTGCTATCTGCCTGTCCTGATCCGGTCTGTACCGTTTCCACCAGACGCCTTGTCCTTGACCTTCTGCCCAAAGACTCTTGCTATCTGGTCATGCCCCTTTGCCTGCCAGAACTCCTCGCCTTGTACCCCTCGTTAAGTCCAGGTGGCACCCAATTAAGCTGAGGGCTCCTCCCGAAGCCCAAAGGTGGTCACACTACTGGTGAAGCCGAGCTGAGACCAGGGTCCTTGGCATTTGTTCTGGTATTGGGTGCCGGCCGTGACAATAACAGCCTGCCTGCATTGCTGTAATATAACACCCAGATCTAAAGGTGGCCATAGACGCAAAGATCTGCTCGTTTGGCAACATCGCCAAACGAGCAGATCTTTCCGCGATATGCCATTAACAAACATGGCTATATCTGGGGGTTATCTGATTGTTCGGCCGTATGGCACACGCCACGCACGATCAGAAAATCGTACGAATCCTCGATTTGTACAATAGGATCTGTGTGTCTATGGCCACCTTAAGGTTGCCACCTTTCCTCCTGACTATCTCCTGGCTGAACAGTGACATAGCGGGAGGCAGGCTGTGTTGTAATAGGATGGGACGTGACAAAGCAGGGGCAAGATGTGATGTCAGGGACAGGGCTATGACATAGCAATCAGCGATTGCACAATCACACGTCAATCTCAGGGAATCCTGCCTAATTTGGAAAACCGGGCAGGTAGTTTTGATCTGGACAGCCCTTCATAAAACAAGGCTCTCAGGAGACACTCAATCTAGAAGGTGTTATAAAGCATATTTGTGAGAGTTATGGCACCGTGGCTGTGAGAAGATAGGATTTTCCTCAATGCTTGTTATAATAACTCTCTGAAGGGTTTGACAATAAATGTTGCCTGCTTAAGACTATCTGGTGCCATATATGCCTCACAACCAGCAGCAGAGAGGTGTAGATGCACAACACTATTTCTTTACTCCATACAACATTGCGAGCGCCCAGCTAGGAAAGATAGTCTGAATATAACTGATGTCCATAACAGCTAAGCTAGATATGCACTATGGACCAAGACAGGGTTACAAATCTGTAGTAAAAACAACATTCTGCTATCTTGTGATCTGTGCAAAGCTAAATTGAATTAGCCTTCTCAAACTAAAAATTCACCATGTAACTTTGGGAGGCAATTCAGCATCTGCAAACAAAACACCCTGCCCTTTGTATTATGTGTTATATGAAGACCCCAGGACATTTTGAATTCAAAATTTGCAGGTAGTCTTTCTCCACAAAAACTGCAAAGCCATGCTAAAAAACAAGACACAAACAAGAATACAGGGATAAAAATGCAACAAAATTAAAATGAATAATGAAATCATAGAAATAATGAAATAGTTGATCTGATTACTGGCCAAAATACCTGATGCAGTGTTCAGGCTGTCAGTTTTTTAGTTGAGAAACAACAGGGTAACAATTAAAAAATATATAATGTTTGGCAAATAACCGCACTCACAGGACTTTCTCATGGTGCAAAACAAAAAAGTTTATTTAACGTTTCAGGCCCTGCTTGAGAGCCGTCTTCAGGATTATGCTGAAGAAGGCTCGCAAGCAGGGGCCAAAACGTTCCATACACTTTTTTATTTTGCACTATGAGAAAGTCCTGTTAGTGCGGTTATTTGCCGACCATTATGTATACATTTTAAAACCAAAACCCAGGCATGAATGTTGAAAGTCGTTGTGCACCAGTTTGTGGAACGTTTGGAACACATTACATTAAATGAACAATATAAATGAACAATATAACGTTAAAGTAAGATACAGAACAAGTATACACCTTACTTCTGAGGTGCAACAATATACTTACTGCCATTCCTCTCAGGAATTTTCTGGTTATGTTTTTTGACTAATAGACCTACTTAATGACAAATGGATGAGGCTGAGCATAACATGGCTCAACATGGAAAACAAAATACAGTGTGTTTAAGTGAAGAAGACTGCAACATTCCTATCAGAGGTTCTACTTACCTTTTTAAAGTATTAGGTCTTTAATACCAGCAGAAAAAAGGGGCTCAATGCAAATGATTGCACTGTCTCTTTATATTGTACTGAGCATTATATAGCCCTTTTCACTCATCTGTTTGCACAAACTAAGGCATATGAGGCGTCTCATCACTCATGCTCAGCTTGATGCTATGAACTCATGACAAAGTATCATGCAACGCTTGCCTTCCAGTCTTTCTCTAGTTTGGTTGTTCTAGTTTTTAAAGCAATTTTTATTTGCCATTTGGTTAGTGGTTTCATTTAAAACAATCTTTGATAAACAGCATCTGCATCTGATCAGCATTACCCCCTCGCCTTATAGTATACAAATCTATAATATTTTTTCAGACACCTTGTTATACTGTAGTTCCAAGAATATCCAGGAAAGCATTAATGTCAACTTTCACCTTAACTGGCCATCAGGCTTGATTTCCAGGAATATACAATAAATATGATTTTACCACAGTGTCCCCTGTCCATCAGACTTATGCTTTGGGAACCTTTACCTTTAGGGTAGGGTAAATTGATCTCCAAGTGAGCACTTCTTATACTTTTGTAACCATTCTGACCATTCTTCTAGGCAGAAGAGGCAGCTGTATAGTGCGCAATGATAGGAGAGTGCTGGGCAGCCTACCCCTAGCCAGGTTTGCACCAATTACTCCCCTTCCCTCTATCACCCACCCCTCCTTCTCTCTCCCCTTCCATTCTGTCACCTTACTCTCCCATCCGTTGCATTTTTCTTCCCTTCGCCTCTCTCTACTTCGTCAAGCTCTTGTCTTGGGCCCGGCCCTGTCCCCAATATACTAACTGTCATAGAGGACAATTTGCTAGAGAAAGAGACCATCACTAGCGCAGTTTCGCACCCTATAACCAGGCGAACAAGCGTTACTCTGCAAATTCACTAATGTCTGAATTTTACAGAATGTTACCTCTTTTTGAGTTTCCTTCACCAGCTTAGACCTGGTGAACTGATAAAATGAAGCTACATCCTCCTCAATCTTATGTCAGTGACATCATATCCTGTATGCCGGAAAGTTATTAAAATGATAAAAAAAACGTGGGCGTTTTTTCATATTTTGAAATGAGATTGTCTTTAAAAGTTAAAATTTTAATTTTATCTTTTTTTAACCATTTGAGGGGCATGCCACATTTGTTTTAGGGTGGGCTCTTGTCTAGGGCATTAGATGATCTCTTTTGTCTTTATTTTGCTTCCTTGAACATTTTTATTTGTAAGTGGCCACTTCAAGCATTTGTGTAAGGGTATGAAGCCATGTTCTACAATATATTTGTATTTAATTACCTGTACTTGTCACTTCAGTCAGTAGGTGGCAGCAAAGGAAATGGAATAAGTACAATGCTGTGTATAGTAATGAAAGTTTATATTCATTCACCTCTCAAAATGTGAATAAGGCTAATTTAGGGGAGTGATCTGAACCCCACAAGTGTACTAGTGAACTGTAATTACAGATTTGTGGTTGTATGAACAAGTTCGATTAAAGGAATTGTTCAGTGTAAAAATAAAAACTGGGTAAATAGATAGGCTGTGCAAAATAAAAAATGTTTCTAATATAGTTAGTTAGCCAAAAATGCAAACTATAAAGGCTGGCGTGATTTGATGTATAACAAGTCAGTCAGGACACTACTTCCTGCTTTTCAGCTCTCTTGGTTAACACTGACTGGTTGCCCTGGTTACCAGGCAGTAACCAATCAGAGACTTGAGGGGGGGCCACATGGGTCATTTCTGTTGCTTTTGAATCTTAGCTGAATGCTGAGGATCAATTACAAACTCACTGAACAGAAATGTCCCATGTGGCCCCCCTTCAAGTCGCTGACTAACTCAGAGTTATAGAGCTGAAAAGCAGGAAGTTGGATTCTGGCTGTTTTATTAGACATCCAGTCACTTCAGCCTTTATACATTACATTTTTGGCTAACTAACTATATTAGAAACATTTTTTATTTTGCACAGCCTATCTATTTACCCAGTTTTTATTTTCACACTGAACTATTCCTTTAATGCATCACAGATTATCTAAGGAGGCGGGGTCCTGAGAGGAAGTGATGTGTGGCTCCCTTCTACAGCACCTAAGGACAGTTTTGCAGTGAAAGATCCAGGGTTTCCTGTCTGTGTGTTTTTGGTCGTGGAAAGACCTGTGGATCCAGAAGGAAGCATGGAAAGCTTGCTTAAAGGAACAGTTCAGTGTGAAAATAAAAAATGTGTAAATAGATAGGCTGTGCAAAATATAAAATGTTTCTAATATAGTTAGTTAGCCAAAAATGTAATATATAAAGGCTGGAGTGAACAGATGTCTAATAAAACAGCCAGAATCCAACTTCCTGCTTTTCAGCTCTATAACTCTGAGTTAGTCAGCGACTTGAAGGGGGGCCACATGGTACATTTCTGTTCAGTGAGTTTGTAATTGATCCTCAGCATTCAGCTCAGATTCAAAAGCAATGTTATACTTCAAATCACTCCAGCCTTTATACATTACATTTTTGGCTAACTAACTATATTAGAAACATTTTTTATTTTGCACAGCCTATCTATTTACCCAGTTTTTATTTTTACACTGAACTATTCCTTTAAAGCACCCAAGGAACTGTAAGCGCAGCCTTGCTGCATCATAGTGCATACCAGTGTATATTACAGTACATTGCTAGAGACATACTTCGCTGGGCTTGGAACTGCATATAGGGAAGCCTCGGGTAAAGAGAAGGACACATTACCTGTGGATTACAAATAGTATTGCGCAATACTTAAGGGTGCACCCCGAAGACAAAGACCGGGAAGGAACATTTAGGGGCAGCCAGGCTGCTTCTTGGACTGTGGGGGAATATTTAGCAGGAGCTAGTTTTAGGTTAGGCAGTATTACTGTTACTGTGTGATTTATACCTTGTTATCTGACTGTTTATATATGCCAAGCTATTTATCGTTTATTATTGTTCAGTAAACTTCACTGCTGGGTAAGAACCGTTGTCTGTGTCTGTGTGGCATCGTGTACCTTCTGAATCTGTGGGCCCACCCCTCACTCCCGCTTTCACTTGCACCAACATCTCTAATAACGACGTATATTTGACCTGTATGTACCAGCCCTATTCAAATTGACCTAAGTGCAAGTTTACTAACAAAGTTTTGCTAGGCAGAAACGAACATTAGCAAAAGTTTGCTATGAAATTTTGCCAGCGTTTGGCTGCTGAGAAGGGCATTTTATTGACTTCACGTAGTGGGAGCGAATTTGCGCCTGCAGATGTGGTGCGAAGTGTGCCTTTACAGGTGAAAATCCGCCCTTTAGTGAATTTTTCCCAAGGTCTTTTTAATGACATTATTCACTCTGAACTCTAAATAATAATAGATCATTGAGAAGGCCTAATACTAAGAATTAGAAAATAATTTCTGCTAACTTTGAAAATGGAACAAAAAGGATTCACTGGCACTCAAAGGCTGGTGCAAGCAGGGTTATTTGCAGAAAAATGCAAAATTTCGGGGGCTGTACCCCTTTGTCAAGCATGACAAAATGCATGACAAAGGGGTACAACTCCAAAACATTGCATTTTTCTTAAAATAAACATGCAAGCGTTTATTCCTGCTTGTATCAGCCTTTGAGTGCCAGTGAATCATTCTTGTACTGTTCGATTTGGAAGGTGCCGACCCTCATCACCGTGCAACAGGTGTTACTTCAGAAGGCCAGGGTGTGCTAGTGGTGCCACTTTTACTGAACTTTGAAAATGAGTCTGTCTGTACAGAGAGTTAGTATGGATATATCTCATGTAAATCATTCAGAACAGAGGGCACCCCCATCCCTTATGGGTGGGTATTTAGAATGTCAAACATGTTCGATGTGTATCACAATTTTATTTAACTTTAAAATTAGACAAATGAATTTGCCAGACTTCCAAATGGTACCATAGTATGATTCACTTTAAAAAGATTTTCATTCTGAGATTTGCCAGCTGAGTGAGTGCAGTGATTTCAAGGGAGTTGATTTACTTTCATTTAGAAGGTGCTGCATTCTGGATTTGCTTATTATAGATAGTAAATATGTATTTAAAATAATTACTCCCACAGTGCACAGTGTGACTAAGTAGTAAGGCCTTGTTTAACCTTTAACACATACAGTCTAGCAGAGCAGATAAGCCCCAGTGAATTAAAATACATCTTGAAGCAATATCTTGTTCTAACGGCTTGAAGCAAAAATCTAGAATGAAACAAATATGAGACTGCACAACACTTGCCATTCAGACAACTAGACCAATCCCCACCCTAAATGTCTATACTTTGAATATAATCATTTTTTGGTATCTGTGGCTTTGACTCATTGTCATACAGCAAACTTTCAAAGGGGCATCTGACTCACTGGCAGGAGCAAAACAAACTTGGGTTATGCTTAAAATACAATGAAGGACATTGTAGGAAACAGGTTTTGAGTTGAGAGATCAGGTTGCACATTGTACCTTTGAAGGGATAAGCAGGTGGCTCATCAACTTATCTAATAGGTCACTCATTTTAAAGCATCCCAACAACCGCCATGCAACCTATTATAGGTTGCATGGCGGTTGTTGGGATGCTTTAAAATTAGTGCCTTATTGCTTACTGTTGATTGCCTATGATTAAGGGAATGTTTTCCCGAAACGCGTAAGGTGATGTTACCTTGATATGCTTCAATAAACCTCCTCATATTCACCCGGAGTGCCTCCTCTTTTGCTCATTTGGATCTTTATTGCTTACAGTCTAAAATCTGCTTTAGGACATCAACTCTTTGACTTCAGGCTGCTGCTGCTGCACTATGGGGGTATGTAGTCATTTACAAAAATGTTAGAATGGCTTTAGAACTGGGTAATTAGGAGAACGTTGTATTTATGTAAATCATATGTATCATTTTAAACAGTATAAGAAATATGACAATGCACACCATGATTAATTAATAATAAATGTTTCAGAATTGATTTTAGTATTGTATTTATTTTTGATATATTGAAAGCAGCCACATTAAAAATAAATATATCAATAAGAAACAAATTTTTAAATTAAAAGATCACTACTATTGATGTAGACTTGAAAAATCCAAGTGAAAATGTTCTAGAAAGCTATAAAATGTTCGCTTTCACTAATGCTTTGCCTGCTATGTGCACAGGTGTTTATGTTTGTATCCCATTATCCTACAGCCTGCGGATATGGGGGTGATCATGTAAAATGTCAAAGGCTTCCAATGGGACACACTCCTCCCCCTTTCTTAAAACTGGTAAAGAGGGTGTATAAAGAAATGTTCTGAATTCTTTAGCAACCATGTATAGGATATGTATTGTTATGTTTTGGTAACCGAGGATGAACAGTGCTTTATCAGCAGGTTCATGCAGCCATTACACAACAGTAAGCAACTCTAACACCACAAGCTGTATAGAAAGTATGCACAGTCTTGAGCACAGTGACATCTACAGGCCTTTTGTATAAACACCACATATTCCCCCTATAGTAGGAAAGCATTTGGACAACTATAATAAACAGCAACAATTAAACAGTATGCATTTTAAAACAATATTATATATTCTTCACATCACAAAGTCCTTGGTCCATGCAGGTAGTTTTCTAATTCTCTCAATACATCTTATAAGTTCACTTTTTTCAGGCCTATTGCAGTTGACATCAGGAGTAGGAAAATGTCCTTCATCAAATGGAGCTTCTCCAAAGTCATATCTAACAGGAGCATTCCATATGCGTCCATCAGACAATTTATATGTGTATGGTCTCACTTCAAGTGGTGTAGTAAATTTAAATTTGTCCTTGTTTCAGTATTCCGGGTTTCTTAATTCTGACTAAAGATCCAGTCTGAAAGTGTCCTTCTCTGGCACCACATTTTCTGTCAGTATAAGCCTTGCATTTGGCTTCTTGACGTTTCACAATGTCAGCAGTAGATGATTTTGTAGGCACAGTAATTTGTGGGAGTTTGATGTGTTGCTCTCAAACAGATTGGTGCTGAAAGAGAATGAAGTACCCATTCGAAGAAAATTAGGATTATGGCCCTAGGTAGGGATATGAGCACTTATTTTGATTTGTTTACAGGCTTTGTGGTATAAGTAGGTGAGAATCCCTAAAAAAAGTCTGGTGCTTATATTTTCATTCTACATCTATCTGACAGGGGATACTAAGTCAGTAGGTTCCATAACCCTCCATCTTACTTAAGCCTGACCCACCAACTAAGATGTAGAGTCTGTGGGTAAAAATTGAATGCCAGAGCCTGTCCAAGAAGTATTTGTGCCCAAGTCAATACTACTTGAACCATTGCCCTGCTTGTACAGTGATTGCCTCACTCACCATACCCACCCCCACTGCTTGCCCTCCTACTACCAGTGTGCACTTCTTTTGGCTTTCCCTCTCCCCCTCCAACTGTACTTTGTACCTTGTTGTGCCCAAGATACATGCCTCCCTGCCTACTCCTAGTTCTGCCTACTGACATTTTAACCATATTACCCCTAACCCTATCATGCATGGGGTTGAGAGATGTGGGTCTGATTCAAACCCCTGGCTGAGCAATTTTATCTCCCATGTATGTAAATACACTGCTAAAATTATTTGTACCAATAACAATTGATATTTTTTTTTCACAAAAAACACAAAAAAAGACCCCCAAAGCAGCTCCCAAGGAGACACAGTGTTCCTGTAGCCTCTTTTAAATACATAATTGCAACATGAGACACTTCCTAATACAGATGCATATAGCGCATGAGATGCCTGGTCCTACTGTGACATATATGTAGCACACTTTTCTGCTCTTAATTAATGCTTTAATTTTACACTAAAAATAAGTGTATGGATTTTCCAAAAAATTTTTAAAAGTTAATGTTATCTGTAAAGGCAAGTGTTTTGGCTTTCAGGCTTTTTTTGCCTGATACTAGTAAAGGCACAATAAAAGAAAATAACATAATAGAAATGTAAGAGACAATAAAGCAAAACAAACATTGGGTATATGCATATAGGTCACTTTATTTCCTGTTCCGGTTTATTTATAGGTTTGAGGGCTTGCGGAGGGTTTATGTTATTCTTCAATACATCGATGTTCAAAATCTGTCCAGCCAGGTGTTGTCATTTACATTCCTAGGTAAAAAAGAATACATTTTTAATTTTGAAAAACTATGACAAATGATGTTTCCATGTCAGCTCAATTCAAAATATTTTTATGTAATTTATTATGAAAAATATGTTTGAGAAATTCAAATTTCTGGTAAGAAGTGTCAGACAGTAGTCTGGAAATTACTATAAATTTCATAGGCTTCAGAAAGGCATGTGTAACAAATTAGTAACGTTTTGCTTTGGTGTACATTACAGTGTATGAAAAGAGACTAGGAAAAGAAAAGAGGTCGATAAACAGTTTGGAGAGTGAGCCTATGGGCTGTTTTTATTTCTGCTGGCTCCTGACATCTCAGCATATGAGCAATTTTTAAGGTTTTCATATGTATTCACTTACTATTTCCAAGCCATTAACTTAAGGTATGTGCATCAATATGAAGGCAACAATGGTCTGCTAACGAGGGATGCAATTAATAGCAACCTGCCCCCAATACATCTTGTTCATGTAACCATTCTTTTAGGTAGGGTTTGTGGCATTCAATCCATTCCCTCTCTTCCCCCACTTAACAGTACTACTGTATGTCCACCCTCCTGATTAAAAACACTAATTTTACCCCTGTGTGTGGCATATCTTTGCGTCTTTAGATCCCAATATTCAGACAGTGGAAATGGAGACGGCGAGTATTTTGTTTTAGGATTATGGGGTTATTAAAGGTTGAGTTGTATTTTCAATTAAACATTTTTTGAGGATTAAAAAAACTTGAATATTTAATAATAAATGTAAAATGTAATAATGTAAAAATACACCATCTAAAACCTGTTGAGTTTATGTATAAATCAGTGGGAAACATCACTTGAACCAAGTGTATAATTATAACCCCCTTAGTGTATAATTGTTTGTTGGGCAGGAAAAGGAACTCCCATGATGACATATTTGTGTATAATAGCAGCCCCGAGCAGTCTCAGTTTTCTATTGCGAATTATGCAACAATAAGAGACTATGCTAATGTATAGTTAAAGCTGAAGGTAAGTTCATGTTTCTGTATCAATGTTCTCTGCTAATTCAATTATAGTGATTAATTCTGACACTACTTTGTTAATATCTGGGCTCCTGTGGCTTATAGTCTGTACAGGTATGGGACATATTATCCAGAATGCTCTGGACCTGGGGTTTTCTGGAAAACAGATCTTTCCGTAATTTGGATCTTCATATCTTAAGTCTACTAGAAAATCATGTAATCATTAAATAAACCCAATAGGCAGGTTTTACTTCCAGTAAGGATTAATTATATCTTAGTTTGGATCAAGTGCAGGCTGTTTTACTATTACAGTAAAAAAGGAAATCATTTTAAAAATGTTTCATTATTTTTATAAAATGGAAGAGATGGCCTTTCCGAAATTCAGAGCTTTCCGGATAACGGATCCCATACCTGTACTAGAAACTGCTAATTGCCCCCCCATAGGGAAAAGTAAAATAACAATCACCATTGAGACCGCTGAAGTCCTACGAGTCACGACGTCCAAGAGCTTTTAGAGCAACTAAAGAAAGAAAACAAAATATATTGAGGTTACACATGTCAAACATAGGAGAAGGTGCCCAGGTGTTATCTTGTGCAATTAAAAATACATTTTCTACTGTTTGCAAAAACCAATTACTATATGAGCAAAACTAATCTATAATCTGTAAACAGAAATGGAAAAGAGCATACATCTATCTTATTAAGTTTACATAAAAGTAATACTTTTTGTGTTAAAAAGAGAATCGACGCAGCTTAAGTTTCAGTCCCTGATTCTCTCTCACTTCCCTCTGAATTCCATAAATATAGCCACCTCTAAAGTTTCTTTAGGGAAAAACAGTTCATATGGAAGTGCACTGCTTTGGGAAGAAATGGAACACATAATTCTGAAGCAAAAACAGCTACTTTTTTCCAGACAGAAAGACTGCTACTTCTTCCCCACTGAATGCCAACTATTTCAGAATACACTGTAAGGCTACAGATTTATTGTTATTGCTACTTTTTATTATTCAGGCCTTTCCTATTCATATTCCAGTCTCTTATTCAAATCAATGCATGGTTGCTAAAATCCTTTGGACCCAAGCTGAAATTATAAACTGGAGAGCTGCTGAATAAAAAGGGAAACTTAGAAAAACTCAAACAACAACAAACTTCTTTTGGTTTTGGCAACCACTATCCCTTTAATAATTATATCGCACTTTTTTGCATTTACACTTACGCTTTTTGTTGGTGTTCAACTACGTTACTGTGATCCACAAATGAAACTGTGATGTATTTGATACATCTGACTATGTTATATATAGAATGGATAATTACAGATTTCACATTAGGGGGCAGATTTATCAAGGGTCGAATCTCGAATTTGAAAAACTTCGAAATTCGCATTCAAAAATACCAACTGAAATTTATGTATAAAAAAAAGTTGAAGTTTTTTTTTGCAGATGAATAGTCCGTATTTGTTTGAATTCGTCCAAGTAATAGCGCGTTCAAATTGTATGAATCACAGTTTTTCAAAAAAAAAAAATTTGATTTTTCAAAGTCCACCCATTGAGTCCCAATAGGTTATAGGAGGTCCCCCATATGTTAAAACAGCAATTTGGCAGGTTTTAGATGGCGAATGGTCGAAGTCGAATTTTTAAAGGGACAGTACATGATAAATTTCGATATTCTAATTTTCCGTTTTTTTTCAAATTCGAATCGAATTTGGACTATTCCCTAGTCGAAGTAGACAAAAATTAGCTCAAAATTTGAATTTTTTTTTAATTCAAATTTTCACTTCGACCTTTGATAAATATGCCCCTAGTTGACAACCACATATCTTTAATTGAATATCTGTCAGTAATGCCCTATATGCCCATATATGTGCTTCTTTTTCGAATTGAGAAGAAATCTGTAATCACGACACTGTCATAGCAAATGTCCATGCTTAGATAGAGAAAGAATTGTTTGACATAGTATTTCTGAGACATACTATTGAAAAATGCAGAAATGGGTACGTTCTGGTCTGTGGACAGTATTACTAACATTTTCTATTAATGCTGTAAATGCTCCAGGATGATTCTAGCACATGCTACTTTTTTAAAAAAAAAAATTTTGTCCCTTTACCTTTAGCAATTTTTCCTGCAATTGATCCAGCTGTAGATGCCATTCCTCGGACGTAACGTTTGTCATCGTCCTCATCTGCATCTGCAAATGCCGAAGCCTCTGCCATTATGGTTGCACAGAGTGCAGCAATGATCAGACAGAGGAAAATTTGTTTGTACATCCTGTGAGGAAAGAAAAAAGCATAAGAATGGGTTACAAATAGGGTTTAGTATCAAGTACAGATTCCTTTACTTGGACCAGTTTTAGCTCGTATCTATTTCTAAACACCTCTTCTAGAACAAGGTTGGTAACTTATTGTAGCTTTGGGAAAATCTTTGTAAAATCAACAGTGTTTTCCTTTCATAGCCATTGCTTGAGTTCACCTCACAATCTCTTTATTTAATAATAGCCCATGTTACCTGTGATATGTATTTATAAAACCATTCTGCTTTGTAATATATTCCTGCTCCAAGTATTTTCTACAGTGCTATGAAATGCAGTAATGTTGAATAGGTAGGTGGGCCTTGCCCGTGTCGTTGGGATTTGGTAGATCCCAGCACTTGATACATAATATATTTTGTGATATGTTAACCTAAACTGGTGGACAGAATAGTTTCTTCTAAGCGTAATAAATAAGCTAAAAGTGCAATCCCACTTGTCTTTTATTCCAATACTTTTTATTAAAGGGGCTGTTCACCTTTGAATTAACTTTTAGCATTATGTAGAACGTGATATTTGCTATTTCATTTGAAAGCTATAAATCCATTTGAAAGCTATACAAATGAAAAAATGAAGACCAATTGAAACGTTACTTATAATTCTATAACATACTAAAAGTTAAATTAAAGGTGAACCTCGCCTTTATATTGCAGATACATTGCAGACATACAAAAATAACAAGTTGCAACACAATATTTGCCTTTGTATGTTAAGAAAAGCTGAAATATTACTAATCTTTAAGAATTCTAGAATATAGTTACTATGCAATGAAACGAAGACTACATATTCCCTTACAGAGCATTCTCTTACCTTTCAAATGTAATAGCTCTTCAAAATTACAAGTAGCAAAGTGCTCCGTACAATTGTTGTGCTGCTTCTTAATGTTGCACCGAACCTTATAAAGCTCCTCTGACTCTCCTCTGTTTGCACAAACTGAGACAAATGAGGCATTTGCATCACTCAAACTCAGCTTGATGCTGTGAACTCATGACAAAGTATCATGCAACGCTTGCCATCCAGTCTTTCTCTAGTTTGGTTGTTCTAGTTTTTAAAGCAGTTTTTATTTGCCATTTGGTAAGTGGTTTTGTTTAAAACAATCTTTTGAGAAACAGCATCTGCATCTGATCAGCATTACCCCCTCGCCTTATAGTATACAAATCTATAATATTTTTTCAGACACCTTGTTATACTGTAGTTCCAAGAATATCCAGGAAAGCATTAATGTCAACTTTCACCTTAATTGGCCATCCGGCTTGATTTCCAGGAATATACAATAAATACGATTTTACCAAAATGTCCCCTGTCCATCAGACTGATGCCTTGGGAACCTCTACCTTTAGGGTAGGATAAATTGATCTCTTTTTTTTGAGCACTTTTTATACTTTTGTAACCATTCTTCTAGGCAGAAGAGGCAGCTGTATAGTGCGCAATGATAGGAGAGTGCTGGGCAGCTACCTCTAAAATTGTCTTCTGCCTACCCCTAGCCGGGTTTGCACCCTTTACTCCCCTTCCCTCTGTCACCCACGCCTCCATCTCTCTCCTCGTCCTTTCTGTTACCTTATCCTCCCATCCGTCGCATTCTTCTTCCCTCCGCCTCTCTCTCCTTCGGCAGGCTCTTGTCTTGGGCCCGGCCCTGTCCCCAATTTACTAACTGTCATAGAGGACAATTCGCTAGAGAAAGAGACCATCGCTATTGCAGTTTCGCACCCTATCGCCAGCCGAATAACAAGCATTACTCTGCAAATTCACTAATATCTGAATTTTACAGAATGTTACCTCTTTTGCCACAGAGTTTCCTTCACCAGCTTAGACCTGTTGAACTGATAAAATGAAGCTACATCCTCCTCAATCTTATGTCAGTGACATCATATCCTGTATGCCGGAAAGTTATTAAAAGGATAAAAAAAACTGAGGCGTTTTTTGATATTTTCAAATGAAATTGTCTTTAAAAGTTGGAACTATTAAAAATTTTAGTTTTATCCTTTTTTAACCATTTGAGGGGCATGCCACATTTGTTTTAGGGTGGGCTCATGTCTAGGGCATTAGATGATCTCTTTTGTCTTTATTTTGCTTCCTTGAACATTTTTATTTATAAGTGGCCACTTCAAGAATTTGCACCATCTCTAATAAAAACGTATATTTGACCTGTATGTACCAGCCCTATTCAAATCAAGTGCACTAACGAAGTTTCGGTAGGCAGAAACGAACTTTACCAAAAGTTTGCTATGAAATTTTGCCAGCGTTTGGCTGCTGAGAAACAACTTCGTATTTTACTGACTTCACGTAGTGGTAGCGAATTTGCGCCTGCAGAAGTGGCGTGAAGTGTGCCTTTATGTGCACGTTATTATGTGTGACATTAATCACTCTGAACTCTAAATGAGTTAAAGAGGGTATCGGGTCAATAATAGATCATTGAGAAGGCCTAATACTAAGATAGAAGTAGAAAATAATTTCTGCCAACTTTGAAAATGGTACAAGAAGGATTCACTGGCAGTCAAAGGCTGGTACAAGCAGGAATAAACCCATGCATGTTTATTTGCAGAAAAATGCAACGTTTTGGGATTGTACCCCTTTGTCAAGCATGACAAAATGCATGACAAAGGAGTACAACCCCGAAACATTGCATTTTTCTGCAAATAAACATGCAAGGGTTTATTCCTGCTTGTAGTACAACTATGGCTCTCGCACACCCTTAGTAAATTAGAGTAACGACACCTGGTGCACGAAGGTAGAGGATCGGCCGCCTCCCAAACAGTCCAGCAGAAAGAATCCCAAGGCACACAAGATAATTGCAAGCAAGCTGCCTTGTGTGTTTATTGCGAAGTGCAATGTTTCGGGGTCACGCCCCTTTCTCAAGCATATGGAACACAGTGCAAAGGGTGAATATAAAGCATTTGATATGCAAATCAAGTATTATCCAACAACCAATGATAGATCATTCCAAAGTGTGGGTCATCAGTGTGTCAGTGATCCTGCAAAAATTAGTGAAAAAAATATTCTAGCTTCATAAAAACATTACATCATAAAACATTGAAGTATATAAATATACAAAGATAAAATACCTTGGTAGAAAAATACATTAATAGAAAAATTAAGTTGCCAAGTGCATTCTAGTGAACCAATCAGAAGTATAAAACAGACATAAATACAAAATGACATTTACAATATAAATAAGTGAATTAACACTTCTTACCCTAAATAAAGGGGGAGCAAGATATAGAAGGGAACAATATAGCATTCACCTGGAAGACAAATAAAGCCAAAGAAATTATTATAAAGAATTATTATAAAAAACAGGCCATATTAAATTCCTTATTTAGACCCAAGGGTGTCTAGCCTGTAAGAGCCATATCCAGTAACATTCACGTTGGAGCAGCGCCCTCTTTAGATCTTGGCCCTGTTTTACTAAAACACTTGACTACTTTACTTCACTTTTTCTAAAATTTGACACCTTGTGGCCACATGCAAAAAAAATGTTTTGCGAACAAAGTTTCTTTTTTCTCTGTTTTTGCCTCCTTATTTGTCTCATGTGCTTCTTCTTAAACAGGTTTAAAATTCCGTATCACGGTTTTATGTTCGTTAAGGCGCACTTTGATAGATTGTGAAGTCTGGCCAATATAGGCCATTCCGCATGGGCACTTGATACAATAAATGACATTGCAGCTGTCACATGTAGCAAAACATCTGATACTATGCTTAGAGCCAAGTGTAGGATGCATAACGCAATCCCCGGGTATTATACCGCTGCAATGTCTGCATCTCCTACAAGGAAACGTGCCCTTAGTGTTAGTAGAAAGATGGAGATCCTTGCTGGGTAAATCTTTATGTTTAATAAGATCTCCTATATTTCTCCCACGCCTATAGGAGAATAGAGGAGGTAACTGGAATAAATGGCCAACTTTAGGGTCAGATTTGAGAATATTCCAGTACTTCAAAACAATCCTTTTACACATTTTTGAATTAGAGTCAAAAGAGGTAATAAATGGGATACGCGTCTTTTTAGTACACTAGTGGATTTCTTTTTAAGAGTATCTTTACGTGGTAATCTACTAATTTCCTCCTTTGCTGCCAAATGGTCCTTTTTATCATAACCTTTCTCAGAGAACTTCTGCAAGATCCTGACAGATTCAGAATCAAACAAGGCTTCATTAGACGTAATACGCCTGACCCTTAAAAGTTGACTCCTAGGGAGCCCTTTTAGTAATCCAGGCGGATGAAAGATAGTTGATTTTACCAAATTGTTCTTATCAGTAGGCTTAGTGTACACAGACGTTGTAAAGGTATTGTCCTTGAACAATACATTTACATCAAGGTAATGCAGCTCACTGGAATTATATTCAAGAGTGAATTTAATAGTGCTGTGGACATTATTTAAATATACTAGAAAATCATGTAGATATTCCAAAGACCCAGTCCAGATGAAAAAGTTATCATCCACATACCTCATATATGAATGAATGTACTTCGCAAATCCCAAATTGGCAAACATAAATGTTTTTTCAAAAAAATCCATAAAAATGTTGGCATATGCCGGAGCCATGTTGGCACACATGGCATAACCTTGTAATTGCAAGTAGAATTCATTTTTAAATTGGAAATAATTTTTGCAAAGTACATACTCCAATAATGAGCATATGAAATTTACCATGTGTGTCGGTAGCGATCCTTGGGACAAGTCTGATCACACTCAATCCCTTCGTCATGGGGTATGGATGTGAATAAATCTTTCACATCCAATAAACAAAGGAAGAAATTGTCATTAGGCACAGTAATTGTTTCCAACTTAGTTAAAAATTCAGAAGTTTTCCTGCTTGTACCAGCCTTTAAGTGCCAGTGAATCATTCTTGTACTGTTCAATTTGGAGGGTGCCGACCCTTCATCACTGTGCAGCAGGCGTGACTTCAGAAGGCCAGGGTGTGCTAGTGGTGCCTCTTTTTCTGAACTTTGAAAATGGGTCTGACTGTACAGAGAGTTAGTATGGATATATCTCATGTAAATCATTCAGAGCAGAGGGCACCCCATCCCTTATGGGTGGGTATTTAGAATCAAGAGGAGGGTTGTGTGTGCACTCCTAAGGCCATATAAAAACATATTTAAATACAATAATCCCCTGTCTAAAAAAAGAAAAACAGGGTTTTTTGTTACAAAGGTATGATCATAAAATTGGTAAGCCGCCATACCACATCAAGGAAAACCACATATGGCAGTCCCTAACTGGTTTACCTGTGATCAAAATATAAAACCTTGGTTTCAATCTGGACTAGATCCTCCCCCGCCACCTGCATATGCGGCTTTTGAAGGGGAGACTGCCCAGACCAACGCCCATTTAATAAAAAAAAAAGTGATTGTGAAGAGACTATAAAAAAGGCAAAGTAAAGTTGTATATATCGGTGCACTCTTGTGTGTGTATGTGTGTGAGTATAAGTACAGGTGTGGGTATAGATGTAGAGGGAGATGAAAAAGGAAAAGCTAAATGAGGAGTGTAATAGGTGTAATGTGTGTGGGTCTGTGCAAGTGTTACCTAGTGATAAGTGCAGCAAATATAATGGGTGTCTCACAGGTGTTGGTAATAAAAAGGCCAAAGCCTCCCCAGCCGCTAGCATTTGTGGCTTTTAAGGGAGAAAAATTGCCCAAACCAAGGATTAATAAAAAACAACAAGGACATAGGGCCACCGTTAATTTAAAGGGGTCAGTATGAGGATGCACTAACCACATGAAGCCAAGCCACAGCTTCCGGCTACATTTCAAGTACAAGAGGAGGGTTGTGGGTGCACTCCTAAGGCCATATAAAAACATATTTAAATACAATAACCCCCTGCCTAAAAAAAGAAAAACAGGGTTTTTTGTTACAAAGTTATGATCATAAAATTGGTAAGCCGCCATACCACGTCAAGGTAAACCCCATACGGCGGCAGTCTACCCTTCAAAAGCCACATATGCAGGTGGCAGGGGAGGATCTAGTCCACAGATTGAAACCAAGGTTTTATATTTTGATCACAGGTAAACCGGTTTACCTTGACGTGGTATGTTTTTCTTTTTTTAGACAGGGATTATTGTATTTAAATATGTTTTTATATGGCCTTAGGAGTGCACCCACAACCCTCCTCTTGTACCTGGGTATTTAGAATGTCAAACAGGTTCAGATGTGTATCACAATTTTATTTAACTTTAAAATTAGACAAATGAATTTGCCAGACTTCCAAATGGTACAATAGTATGATTCACTTTAAAAAGCTGAGTGAGTGCAGTGATTTCAAGGGAGTTGATTTACTTTCATTTAGAAGGTGCTGTATTCTGGATTTGCTTATTATGGATAGTAAATATGTATTTAAAATAATTACTCCCCCAGTGCACAGTGTGACTAAGTAGTAAGGCCTTGTTTAACCTTTAACACCTACAGTCTAGCAGAGCAGATAAGCCCCAGTGAATTAAAATACATCTTTAAGCAATTTCTTGTTCTAACGGCTCAAAGCAAAAATCTAGAATGAAACAAATATGAGACTGCACAACACTTGCCATTCAGACAACTAGACCAATCCCCACCCTAAATGTCTATACTTTGGACTGGAGCATGAATGTAATAATTTTTTTGGTATCTGTGGCTTTGACTCATGGGCCTACAACAAACTTTCAAAGGGGCGTCTGACTCACTGGCAGGAACAAAACAAACATGGGTTATGCTTCAAATACAATGAAGGACATTGTAGGAAACCGGTTTTGAACTGAGAGATCAGGTAGCACATTGGTACCTTTGAAGGGATAAGCAGGTGGCTCATCAACTTATCTAATAGGTTGCATGCCAGTTGTTGGGATGCTTTAAAATGAGTGCTTTATTGCTTACCTTTGATTGCTTATGATTAAGAGAATGTTTTCCCGAAACGCGTAAGGCGATGTTACCTTGATATACTTAAATAAACCTCCTCATATTCATCCGGAGTGCCGCCTCTATTGCTCATTTGGATCTTTATTGCTTACAGTCTAAAATCTGCTTTAGGACTCTTTGACTTCAGGCTGCTGCTGCTGCACTATGGGGGTATGTAGTCATTTACAAAAATGTTAGTATGGCTTTAGAACTGGGTAATTAGGAGAACGTTGTTTTTTATGTAAATCATATGTATCATTTTAAACAGTATAAGAAATATGACAATACACACCATGATTAACTAATAATAAATGTTTCGGAATTGATTTTAGTATTGTATTTATTTTTGATATATAGAAAGCAGCCACATTAAAAATAAATATATCAATAAGAAACACATTTAATTAAAAGATTACTACTATTGATATAGACTTGAAAAATCCAAGTGAAAATGTTCTAGAAAGCTATAAAATGTTCGCTTTCACTAATGCTTTGCCTGCTATGTGCACAGGTGTTTATGTTTGTATCCCATTATCCTACAGCCTGAGGATATGGGGGTGATCATGTAAAATGTCAAAGGCTTCCAATGGGACACACTCCTCCCCCTTTCTTAAAAGTGGTAAAGAGGGTGTATAAAGAAATATTCTGAATTCTTTAGCAACCATGTCTAGGATACGTATTGTTATGTTTCGGTAGCTGAGGATGAACAGTGTTTTATCAGCAGGTTCATGCAACCATTACACAACAGTAAACAACTCTACCACCACAAGCTGTATAGAAAGTATGCACAGTATAAGTCTTGAGCACAGTGACATCTACAGGCCATTTGTATAAACACCAGATATTCCTCCTATAGTAGGGAAGCATTTGGACAACGGTAATAAACAGCAATAATTAAACAGTATGAATTTTAAAACAATATTATATATTCTTCACATCACAAAGTCCTTGGTCCATGCAGGCAGTTTTCTAATTCTCTCAGTACGTCTTATAAGTTCACTTTTTTCAGGCCTATTGCAGTTGACATCAGGAGTAGAAAAATGTCCTTCATCAAATGGAGTTTCTCCAAAGTCATATCTAACAGGAGCAAGACTACTTGCATTCCATATGCGTCCATCAGACAGTTCATATGCGTATGGTCGCACTTCAAGTGGTGTAGTCAATTTAAAGTGCCAGGTCGCACTACGACATGAGAATCTAGCTGTACCCTCCCCTCTCTGCCGGTGTGTGATGTTTGGAGGAGAGCGGTCACATGGTTTGCAGGGAAGCAATTACTTTCCTAGTCCTGCTCTACAGCTGCACTCGCAGCCCCTTCTCCCACAGACACTATCAAAGCTCCTGCCATTCTGTAAGTTTGTTCTTTGCATTCCTTTGGAGGGGGAGCTTTCTCTCCTTGCTGCCTTCCTAGTTTGTTTTACTGGTGGTAAAGGAGCTGTGAGTTCCCTCTGCTATCCACCTCACACAGACCTTGCTCCTTTCCTGCCTGCAATACTTCTTTTTACATTAACTACTTACTGCCTCCTTTCGCCTGAGCTATTTTAACCCTTCCTAGACTTCCTCCTAAGTTTTCCTGGTTTTCAAGTATGTCCTCCTTATTTTATCCTTTTTTTCTATTCCCTGTCATCAGTCCTGGGAGTGTACTCCTGTGTTTCTGCCATTCATTTTTGTATAAACAAATATAATAAACTATCTATATAAAATATTTTTTCCAGTGCCCAAAATGAATTGTGTGTGTATATATATATATATATATATATATATATATATATGAAACGTAAGTGGGAGCAGTGATCACAGGACTATCTTATTTCAGTCCTTCTGAAGTGGTGTCAGTGGGAGCTTATCTTGATTCCTGCCTATTGTTCAATTGACAGGCTCAGCAGACAAGGCTCTATTTACATTACAGCAGCTTGTAGGAGGGAGGGGTAATGACATCACTCCAGCTTGCAGTGCAGCAGTAAAGTGTGACTGAAGTTTATCAGAGCACAAGTCACATGACCTGAAGGCAGCTGGGAAATGTCAAAATGTCTAGCCCCATAGCAAATTTTAAAATTAGATATAAAAAAATCCATTTCTTGTTTTGAAAAACAGATTTCAATGCAGGATTCTGCTGTAGTAGCACTATTAACTGATACATTTTGTAAAAAACATGTTTTTCCAGTATTTTGTGGAAGTTTGATGTGCTGCTCTCAAGCAGATTGGTGCTGAAAGAGAATGAAGTACCCATTCAAAGAAAAGTAGGAGGATGGCCCTAGGTAGGGATATGAGCACTTATTTTTATTTCATTACAGGCGTTGTGGTATAAGTAGGTGATAATCCTAAAAAAGTGTCTGGTGCTCATATTTCCATTCTACTTCTATCTGACAGGGGATTCTAAGTCAGTAGGTTGCATAACCCTCCAGCTTACTTAAGCCTGACCCACCAACTAGGATGTAGAGTCTGTGGGTCAAAATTGAATGCCAGAGCCTGTCCAAGACGTATTTGTGCCCTAGTCAATTCTACCTGAACCAGTGCCCTGCTTGTACAGTGATTGCCTCACTCACCACTGCTTGCCCTCCTACTACCAGTGTGCACTTCTTTTGGCTTTCCCTCTCCCCCTCCAAATGTAATTTGTACTTTGTTGTGCCCAAGATACATGAACTCCTCCTAGTTCTGACTACTGACATTTTAACCACATTACCCCTAACCCTATCATGCATGGGGTTGAGAGATGTGGGTCTGATTCAAACCCCTGGCTGAGCAATTTTATCTCCCATGTATGTAAATACACTGCTAAAATTATTTGTACCAATAACAATTGATATTTTTTTCCACAAAAAACTGAAAAAAGCCCCCCCAAAGCAGCTCCCAAGGAGACACAGTGTTCCTGTAGCCTCTTCTAAATACATAATTGCAACATGAGACACTTCCTAATATAGATGCATATAGCGCATGAGATGCCTGATCCTACTGTGACATATATAAAATGTAGCACTCTCTTCTGCTCTTAATTAATGCTTTAATTTTACACTAAAAATAAGGGGCCCATTTACTTAGCTCGAGTGAAGGAATAGAATAAAAAAATCTTCGAATTTCGAATGATTTTTTTTGGCTACTTCAACCATCGAATTGGCTACTTCGAACTAAAAATCGTTCGACCATTCGACCATTCGACCATTCGATAGTCAAAGTACTGTCTCTTTAAAAAAAAACTTCGACCCCCTAGTTCGCCACCTAAAACCTACCGAAGGTCCCCATAGGCTTTGCTATCTTTTTTGGTCGAAGAAAAATCGTTTGATCGATGGATTAAAATCCTTTGAATCGAACGATTCTTAGGATTTAATAGTTTGATTGAAGGATTTTTCGTTCAATCGAACGAATTGCGATAAATCCTTCGACTTCGATATTCGAAGTCGAAGGATTTAACTTTGACAGTAGAATATCGAGGGTTAATTAACCCTTGATATTCGACCAAAAGTAAATTTGCCCCTAAGTGTATGTATTTTCAAAAACAATTTTTAAAAGTTAATGTCATCTGTAAAGGCAAGTGTTTTGGCTTTCAGGCTTTTTTTTGCCTGATACTAGTAAAGGTACAATAAAAGAAAATAACATAATAGAAATGTAAGAGAGTAAGAGACAATAAAGCAAAACAAACATTGGGTATATGCATATAGGTCACTTTATTTTCTGTTCATCAACAGGTTTATTTATAGGTTTGAGGGCTTGTGGATGGTTTATGTTATTCTTCAATACATCGATGTTCAAAATCTGTCCAGCCAGGTGTTGTCATTTACATTCCTAGGTAAAAAAGAATACATTTTTAATTTAAAAAAAATATGACAAATTATGTTTCCATGCCAGCTCAATTCCAAATATTTTTATGTGAGTTACTGGGAAAAATACGTTTGAGAAATTCAAATTTCTGGTAAGAAGTGTCAGACAGTAGTCTGGAAATTACTATAGATTTCATAGGCTTCAGAAAGGCATGTGTAACAAATTAGGAAAGTTTTGCTTTGGTGTACATTACAGTGTATGAAAAGAGACTAGGAAAAGAAGAGAGGTAGATAAACAGTTTGGAGAGTGAGCCTATGGGCTGTTTTTATTTCTGTTGCCTCCTGGAATATCAGCATATGAGCAATTTTTTTTCATATGTATTCACATACTATTTCCAAGTCATTAACTAAAGGTATGTGCATCAATATGAAGGCAACAGTGGTCTGCTAACGAGGGATGCAATTAACAGCAACCTGCCCCAAATACATCTTGCTTTTTTAGTATTCATGTAACCATTCTTTTAGGTAGGGTTTGTGGCATTCAATCCATTCCCTCTCTTCCCACTCCAATTAACAGTACTATGTCCACCCTCCTGATTAAAAACACTGTAATAGAGAGCCATAAGCATGAAAATCTTCCCCTATCAGATAATAAGAATTAATATAGGAACATCCTTCTATATCTGTAATAATGTTTATCCTGCCTGCTTTGTAATGCTTTTTAAAAGCGAAATATTTACCTCTTTAAAGAGAACATAAACATTTTATATAGTGATATAGTGAGTGCATCAAAAGAACCACAACCTAGACTCAACCATGAGTGGCACATGTTC
This sequence comes from Xenopus petersii, assembly GCA_038501925.1. Classification (NCBI taxonomy): domain Eukaryota; kingdom Metazoa; phylum Chordata; class Amphibia; order Anura; family Pipidae; genus Xenopus; species Xenopus petersii. The sequence goes on along the minus strand of CM076682.1, from coordinate 110,110,923 downwards.
TTGAGGTTCACTCTACTAATTCTGCCCCTGTGTGTGGCATATCTTTGTGTCTTTAGATCCCAGAATATTTAGACAGTGGAAATGGAGACGGTGAGTATTTTGTTTTAAGATTATGGGGTTATTTATCAAAGGTTAAGTTGTTTTTTTTTGAGGATTAAAAAAAACCTTGAATTTGTCGTGATTTATTATACCCCGAAGTTGGAAATAGCTCGAATCTAAAAATACACCATCTAAAACCTGTTGAGTATATGTATAAATCAGTGGCAAACGTCCCTTGAACTATTTGAAGATTTTAATAACCTTCATGATGTTCAAGTTTTTTTTGTGGCTTTCGCTTGAAAACTTGATTAATTCGAGTTTTGGGGTTAACTCAAAATTCTCTGATTTGAGTTTATTCTTAAATTAGAAACAATTCGAGTTGTGAGTTCATTCGAAGTATAAAAAAACTCATAAAGCTCTGAAATTCAACTTTTGATAAATAACCCCTTAGTTTATAATTGTTTGATTGTTGGGCAGGAAAAGGAACTCCCATGATGACCTATTTGCCCAGAGCAGTCTTAGTTTTCTATTGCGAATTATGCAACAATAAGAGACTATGCTAATGTATAGTTAAGGTGGAAGGTAAGTTCATGTTTCTGTATCAATGTTCTCTGCTAATTCAATTATAGTGATTAATTCTGACACAACTTTGTTAATAATATCTGGGCTCCTGTGGCTTATAGTCTGTACAGGTATGGGACCTATTATCCAGAATGCACTGGACCTGGGGTTTTCTGGATAACAGATCTTTCCATAATTTGGATCTTCATACCTTAAGTCTACTAGAAAATCATGTAAACACTAAATAAACCCAATAGGCTGGTTTTGCTTCTAGCAAGGATTAATTATATCTTAGTTTGGATCGAGTACAAGGTACATTTTTATTATTACAGTGAAAAAGGAAATCATTTTAAAAATGTTTCATTATTTTTATAAAATGGAAGAGATGGCCTTTCTGAAATTTGGAGCTTTCCAGATAACGGGTTTCCAGATAACAGATCCCATACCTGTACTAGAAACTGCTAATTGCCCCCCCATAGGGAAAAGTAAAATAACAATCACCATTGAGACCGCTGAAGTCCTACGAGTCACGACGTCCAAGAGCTTTTAGAGCAACTAAATAAAGAAAACAAAATATATTGAGGTTACACATGTCAAACATAGGAGAAGGTGCCCAGGTGTTATCTTGTGCAATTAAAAATACAGATTCTAATGTTTGCAAAAACCAATTACTATATGAGCAAAACTGATCTATGGAAAATAGCATACATCTATCTTATTAAGTTTACATAAAAGTAATACTTTTTGTGTTAAAAAGATAATCAACACAGCATAAAGGGGACCGGTCACCCAAAAAAAGATATTCAAAATCCTATTTTATCACATTAGTCATGCAAAATGAACTTTTTTTACACTATATGAATTATTTGAATCTTGTTTCCTTCAGTCTGGGAATTCATAATTATAGCAAGCAGGCAGGAGCCATGTTGTGCACATTGTTATTACGGCAAGCCTTGTATCATCTCAGAATCAGAATGGGGGACCTGATGTCCATCCCCATGCACTGGCTACACAATTAAATGGTTAAGAGAACGAGGGAATTTGTGGAGAGCAGTGACATCTAGGAAGTGTTGAATGGAAAGTGAAAGTAATTGTCTGCCATGCCTTTATGCCGAGGGCATAGAGGAGTGGAAGACAACAGCTGAGATTTTTAAATGAACTTACAACAGCTATGAATGCTTTAATAAAAAATAGAAATTGGAGTTCATTTGAAAATTACTTTTATTATACAGGTCCACTTTAAGTTTCAGTCCCTGATTATCACTCACTTCCCTCTGAACTCCATAAATATAGCTACATCTAAAGTTTTTTAGGGAAAAACAGTTCATATGGAAGTGCACTGTTTTGGGGAGAAATGGATCACATAATTCTGAAGCAAAAACAGCTATCATTATTTTTTTCCAGACAGAAAGACTGCTTCTTCCTCCCCACTGATTGCCAGCTATTTCAGAATACACTTAGGAGACTATTCCCACTGATTAGTATTTACTAGGTTTGTCTTGTTTCTAAGATAATAATGATTGTTATCAGACTAGCACATGCTACTTGGGTGATTTTTTTAAAAAAATATTTTGTCCCTTTACCTTTAGCAATTTTTCCTGCAATTGATCCAGCTGTAGATGCCATTCCTCGGACGTAACGTTTGTCATCGTCCTCATCTGCATCTGCAAATGCCGAAGCCTCTGCCATTATGGTTGCACAGAGTGCAGCAATGATCAGACAGAGGAAAATTTGTTTGTACATCCTGTGGGGAAAGGAAACAGCATAAGAATGGGTTACAAATAGGGTTTAGTATCAAATACAGATTCCTTTACTTGGACCAGTTGTAGCTCGTATCTATTTCTAAACACCTCTTCTAGAACAAGGTTGGTAACTTATTGTAGCTTTGGGAAAATCTTTGTAAAATCAACAGTGTTTTCCTTTCATAGCCATTACTTGAGTTCACCTCACAATCTCTTTATTTAATAATAGCCCATGTTACCTGTGATATGTATTTATAAAACCATTCTGCTTTGTAATATATTCCTGCTCCAAGTATTTTCTACAATGCTATGAAATGCAGTAATGTTGAATAGGTAGGTGGGCCTTGCCCGTGTCGTTGGGATTTGGTAGATCCCAGCACTTGATACATAATGTATTTTGTGATATGTTAACCTAAACTGGTGGACAGAATAGTTTCTTGTAAGCGTAATAAATAAGCTAAAAGTGCAACCCCACTTGTCTTTTATTCCAATCCAATACTTTTTTATTAAAGGGGCTGTTCACCTTTAAATTAACTTTTAGCATTATGTAGAAAGTGATATTTGCTATTTCATTTGAAAGCTATACAAATGAAAAAATGAAGACCAATTGAAACGTTACTTAGAATTCTATAACATACTAAAAGTTAACTTAAAGGTGAACCTTGCCTTTATATTGCAGATACATTGCAGACATACAAAAATAACAAGTTGCAACACAATATTTGTCTTTGTATGTTAAGGAAAGCTGAAATATTACTAATCTGTTAGAATTCTAGAATATAGTTACTATGCAATGAAATGAAGAATACATATTCCCTTACAGAGCATTCTCTTACCTTCCAAATGTAATAGCTCTTCAAAACTAGAAGTAGCAAAATGCTCCGTACAATTGTTGTGCTGCTTCTTCATGTTGCACTGAACCTTATAAAGCTCCTCTGACTGTCCTCTGTTTGCATAAACTGAGACAAATGAGGCATTTGCATCACTCAAACTCAGCTTGATGCTGTGAACTCATGACAAAGAATATGCACTACAGGCAAAGCAGAGTCTGATGCTTGCCCTCAAGCCTTTCTTTAGTTTTGCTATGTAATTGAGTTTTTTTAATAAAGTTTGTCTTTGCTTATTTCAGTTGTCAGATAATGAGGTGAATAGATGTCTTTTGATAAGTGGTTTTCATACTTTCTCAATTCAAGCTTTCCTTTGAGGGACAGCATCTGGTCAGGGTTCCTCTTGAATAAGTGGAACGTGTCAACCTTTTATAGTTATAGAATCCAGAATATCCAGAAAACTATTGATTTTAAATCTCCCCTTAACTGGCCTTCAGACTTGACTTCCAGGAATTTCTGAGACAGTAAATAAGTATTCACCGATCTGGCCTTCAGACTTAGTTAAGCCTTGGCGTCCAGCTCCAAATTTCAGGAACCTATGTCTTAGCTCAGGTTAAAGTCCTCCAAGTGCTACACTGCGCACATTTACACCAAATACAATCAAACTCTTTTCAAGGCACTTTATTTGTGGACCAATTGCTTTTGTTACAGTAGAAAAGTTGATGAATGTACCAGTTACATACTGGTTCAGTGCTTCATGTTGACTGCCTTCTTCCAAGACGGCGCCTGTGCTGCCCTGCCATGCATGCTCTGGGCAAGATGTCCGTTTTACTCACAGAGATTTCAGCATTCTATTGGAACGAGCGTTTCCCTTGTGTGTGTGCAGTGGCCATTTTGGGTTTAAACGCAAGATGAAAATGTGCGTCACTTCCGGACTGCGATTTTTATTTCGCTTTTTTCACGTTGCGCGATTCTTTTCACTGGTGTCCTGCCCGACGGTTCAACTTCAGCTTCCCTCCTCCCTACCATGTAAGTGTTTATCCTTCTGTGATTGTTACTCTACCTGTTATGCTGCACTTGCTCTGGGTATGTCTCAGGGAGAGAAGAGTTTTGTGTCTCACTCTCATATCTTGGCTCAGGTTCTGCTTGTCCTGAGTATGGATTCCTCTGCCTCAGGTGCCTCTGCCCTCCAACTAGGTAGATCCCTCCTTACTTTCTTCTTTCTTTTCTTTCTATCATTCTTTTCTTCCTTCTCCCTCTCTTTTTATTGTTGTATTTTTTCCCCTTTAGCTTGGCTGAAGATGGATTTTCCAGGAAGTGGGGAAGTAAGGACATTCTTTCAGCCTCTACAGAGTGCGTAGGGTACTTTAGCACTCCTCTGCGGGACAAAAAATGTTGTGGTCCATGCTGGAAAGATTTGCAACTTTGAAAGACCCCATGGACATGCGTGTGGATTAGGACCTTAGGAAAGGTTTTCTGGTGGCTGGGGCAGCCTGCTAACCAACGGTTGCCCAGGTATCAGTTGCAAAAACTATGTCCATTTGGATAGATAGCATTGAAAAAGCCCTTTCAGAAGGGGTTGACAAGAAGGAGATTTCTTTTAGTCCAGCTGAAGTTTTATATTGGAGGGAGCTGTGGTCCTAACCAGGCTGGTAGCTTGTTCCATGGCTATTTCGGGTGGGTCTCGTTGGCCACTTTGGCTCAGGTCCTGGTCGGCAGATATGTCATCTAAGATGAATCTATGTACCCTTCCGTTTGAAGGCCAATGTCTTTTTGGCACCAAACTTGACGTCATATCAAAGGCCTTAGGGGGGAAAAAGTCTATTGTTGCCTCAGAGTAAGAAGAAGCAAAGATCTGTCCATTTCAAGTCCTCCATTTTTCGGGACTCTGGAAGGGCAAGGCCCACTCAGCAGTCCTTTAGGTCAGAAGGGGAAGGTCACAAGTCTTTTTCGTGGAACAAGGGTCGAGCAGCCTTCTCGGGAGGTGATAAGGCGAAATCTTCCCAGCTTACCAAAAAGTCCTCCTGACTGTCCATCTCCTTTAGGGAAGGTGGGGGGCAGTTTGACAAAATTCTACGGAAATTGGCTTTCCCCCAACTCAGTCCAGTGGGTACTGGACATCTTAAGGAGAGAATAATACCTAGAATTCGCTTCAATTCACCCAGAGGACCATTTTGTAGTCTCCTCTTATCCCAGAGTAGGGCGAAAAAGAGAGGCTTTAGATCATCATCTGTGGTGGCTAATGGAGGAGGATGTGATCACTCCAGTTCCAGAGGCTGAGAGAAGGAGGGATTTTTACTCAGTCCTATTCTTAGTCAAGAAAACCTCTGGAGATTGGAGACCTATTCTGGATCTGAAACTAGTCAACAGGTACCTGAAAGTCCCAAAATTAAAGATGGAGTCCGTCTTTTCGGTAATCACAGCAGTACAACCGTGAGACTAGTTCCTTTCCTGCATATTACAGTAGCAGAATCTCACCAGCACTTCCTTTGCTTCACCATTGCAGGGAAGCATTTCTAATTTCGGTGCCTACCTGTCTGCCTTTCTACAGCCTGAGGGTGTTTTCAAAGGTGTTAGTCACCTTGATTGCGGCTCTTCGGCTAGAGGGCATTTCAAATCTTAAAGACATTCTGGTGTCAGCCAAACAGAGAAGCACCCTGCTCCATCATCAGGATAGGGTCATCAACTTTCTGGAAACCCATGGGTGGCTGGTGAATTCAGAGAAGAGCCAGTTGATCCCTTACCAGTCCCTAGTCTACTTGGGATCATGGTTCAACACCCGGGAGGGGTCTGTTTCTGTTCCTCTTCAGAGGGTAAGTACCCTTGTCAGTCTGGCTTCAGGCTTCCTAGTCAAGGAACAGGTCTCAGCCAGGGATCTAATTTCCCTGATAGGTTCCATGGCTTCCACCATTCTGGTAGTAAAGGGGGCAAGATGGCACATGAGGCCAGCTCATTGCCTCTTCCTGGATCAATGGAACAAGTGGGAGAAGGACTGGAAAAGTTAATTCCTCTCTCTCGGCCCTTCAAAGACTCAATCCGGTGGTGGCTGTCCAATAGGAATTTGATGACGGGGTTTCCATTATGCCGGCCTCAATGGAGAATACTAGTCACAGGTGCCTCTACTCTAGGCTGAGGAGCATACTTGGGCTCGGAGTGGGTTCAGGGAAAGTGGCCTTTGCGCAAAGTCTGGGTCCCCTCAAACATCCTGGAGATAAGAGCAGCAAAGTTAGCACTGCGTTCTTTTACCAGAGTTTTACAGGGGTCAGCAGTCAAGCTTCTGAAAGACAATACAACTGCAGTAGCCTTCATCAAGAGACAGGGAGGTACCAAGAGCAAGTCTCTACTTCAGGAGGTTCAAACTATCCTGGATTGGGCATAGAAAAATATCTACTTGCTGACTGCAGATTACCTTCTGGGGATAGACAATCAAGAAGTGGATTTCCTGAGTCACAACACTATGTCGAGTCACGAATGGACATAGAATAAGGAGGTTTTCCAGATGCTGGTGGAGAGGTTCCGGAGATCAACCTCTTCGCAGCAAATATCAATACAAAGCTTCCAGCATTCTTTTCCAGGAAGTTTTGCCCAGCGGTGCAGTTGGATGCTCTTCTGCAGCCTTGGTCATTCAACCTAGCCTATGCCTTTCCTCCAATCCCTCTCATCCTCAAAGTCCTCCTGAAGACCATTCAGGACAAGGCCGACTTGATCCTGGTTGTTCCAAATTGGCCTCAAACTCCAGAAGCTCTGTCTCTTCAGGCTTGGAAGCTGAGCGCACAAGATTGCCAGGGTTAGGTTTACCTCAGAATTTGGTAAAGACTCTCCTTAAGGCAAGAAAACCCTCCACTTCTTCCACCTACTACATAGTATGGGAATGTTTCCTGTCTTGGTGTTCCAAGAATGAAGGCAGTGGGGATGTAGGTTCTCTTTCCCAAGTATTGGGTTTCCTCCAGTCTGGTCTAGACAAAAGCAGCCCAACCACAAATAAAGTGCTTCCAGCTTGGAGTCTTCCTCTCGTTCTGAAGTCATTGTCTATGCCACCTTTCGAGCCCCTGGAATCTGTCTCCAACTGGTACCTCACTCTCAAGATGCTGTTCTTGCTAGCCATAGCTTCAGCATGGAGGGTAGGAGAGTTGCAGGCTCTTTCTTCTTGTCCGAAACACATTACCTTCTTTCATGACAGAGTGGTTCTTAAACCAGTGAAGCCCTTTCTCCCCAAAGTCTTCCCAACCTTTCATTTAAGGAAAGAAGGGACACCCATTTTTTTCTAAGGATATGCAGAGCTCAGAGTATCTCCAAAAAGTTGACTGGTGCGTTGCCTGAGACTCTACCTAGAGGTGTCAAAATGCTTCAGGAAATCCAACAATTTATTTGTCATCCCAGAGGGCTGCAGAAAAGGGAAGGCAGACGCAGTTTCCACCATCAGCAGATGGATGTCCATATGTATCTCCAAAGTCTATCAGGCCCAAGGCAAGCTAGCTCCTAAGGGTTTAAGGGCACATTCTATGACAGCTGTTTAAACTTCATGGGCAGCCTTGGAGGAGTTGCCTACAATGCAGATTTATAAGGTTGCATTGTGGTCATCAGCCCAAACCTTTGTTAAACATTATCAGTTGGATTTGCCTACTTTCAGCAGTCATGCCTTTGCTGCAGGAGCCCATCTGGCATTTTCCTCAGTAAACTAATTTCAGCAGGTCGATGTCCTGTGGTTTGTTCCCACCCAGTTGAGTTGCATTGCTTGGTACATCCAATTGTAATGCTGATATGAAGTGGCCAGGAAAAGGGAGAATTGTTTTCATACTTACCATAATTCTCTTTTCCTGGCCACTCTCCATATCAGCATTTCATCCCTTCACTACTAGAACTTGGTATTAGACAAGGTAGGGGAGTTCCCTTGGTACATTTAAAACTTGGGGGAGGGATGATCTGGTCTATGGTGATATGGAGAGTGGCCAGTAAGGGGAATTATGGTAAGTATGAAAACAATTCTCCCTTATTTCTTCCTCTAACCTAATGAGCTACTGTATACATTGAGAGACCGATGGGTACTGCCCTATCCCTGGTATATTGGTGATGGTAAACAAAATTAAATGAGTTTTTTGACTAATTGATCCTCCTTCTATTGTATAAAAATGTAAAATGATAAAGATATCCTTGAGCAATACTGATGTGATAAGATGCAGGAGCAACGGTTGTTCTCCAGTGGTCCAGGAAAAGTGTGAACACTATAGTGACTGTCCATTGTGAATTCTTTTAGAAATGGGAGAAATGGGACAGATTTGCTCATCACTATTGTAGACTTATAGTGGTAAAACTTAACTTCCAGTAGTTTTCAGCATTGAGACTATGGACAGTCAGCAGCATCAAGGGCAAATAAGGTCTTGAGCTGTATTAAAAGGGGCATAGAGTCAAGGGAGGAGGGGGTCATTCTTCCACTGTATAGAGCACTTGTAAGGCCCCATCTAGAATATGCCGTACAGTTTTGGTCTCCATCACTCAAACAGGACATTATTGTATTAGAGAGGGTACAGAGAAGGGCAACTAAGCTGGTAAAAGGTATTGAAAATCTTAGCTATGAGGAAAGACTGGCCAAATTGGAGATGTTCACGCTGGAGAAGAGGCGCTTAAGGGGTGATATTATGACTATGTATAAATATGTAAGGGGATCATATAATAATCTCTCTAATGCTTTATTTAACAGTAGGTCTTTCCAGCTGACACAAGGTCACCCATTCCGATTAGAAGAAAAGAGGTTCCTCCTAAATATTCGGAAGGGGTTTTTTACAGTGAGAGCTGTGAAGATGTGGAATTCTCTCCCTGAATCAGTTGTACAGGCTGATACATTAGATAGCTTTAAGAAGCGGTTGGATGGCTTTTTTAGCAAGTAAGGGAATACAGGGTTATGGGAGATAGCTCATAGTCCAAGTTGATCCAGGGACTAGTCCGATTGCCATTTTGGAGTCAGGAAGGAATTTTTCCCCATCTAAGGCAAATTGGAGAGGCTTCAGATGGGTTTTTTGCCTTCCTCTGGATCAACTGGCAGATAGGTAGTTAATAAAAAAAATTAAAAAAAAGGTTGAACTCGATGGACATGTGTCTTTTTTCAACCTCACTTACTATGTTACTATGTTACTATGTTACTATGTATATCCTAATCTACTCTTGATCTTTTAAAGCAATTTAGGAAGCCAATTTTGAGCAATATACATGGAGGAATGATGTGCCCTCAAGTTGCCTTAAGTTGCCTGGCCTTGCAGAAGCAAGCACATTGTGTTACCATGAGTATTATACAGTATTGGCTATTGTCTTGTTTATAAAAATAATTTTGTAAGGGGCTATTTTTTAATATATAGGTTTTCATACCTGGGCCATTCTTGAATCTGAGTTATAAATACACTAAAACTACAAGTGAATCAGGTCAATGAAGGATCAAATACAAATATTTTAAAAATGAATTAAGCATGGTAAAGTTGCTCTTTTTTTTAACATAAATCTCATAGACTAGGTTTTCACTCTGAAAACTTTGACTGATTTAATTTAGTCTAAATGAAACTGGACCAGACTGTACAGAAAGTACATCCATACATTCAGTAACTTTATTTTGGTCAAATGCAAGATTATGAACAGACATACTGTATATATACAGTATATTTGAACAGACATATTACTGCAAAATGTACCATAAGACAAATGTAATGTGTCACACAGGTGAAACTAGGTAACCTACTTGTTATTTGACAAACGATGCTATGAATTGTATTATTCAAATGTGTGATTTGGATGATTGGATGGAAAATAAAGCATTCATCTAGGAACTATGCTAGTGGAAGTTACTCATTATTCTTCTGGGCCCAGCAATAAAATGCAAAGGGAAAAAGCACATACTAAACATAGAGACCAGAGGATCGTAACACATAGTAAATTTACTCTTGTCTGCACTGTCAAAAAAATGAAAAAACAAAAGTCACATTTCATCACATTTAAATTAACTTTAATTTGGTTGTGTCCCAAGCAAAAGTACAAGGTAACAAGGAAAAAGAACTCAATGATATGCGTAACTAGTCAAGCTTAAAGGCAATAATACAACGTGCAAAACGTCTTCCAAAGTGGATCACTGTGTAACTTGCACCTGCTTATCCACTATTTACCAAGTGACAAATGCAAGATATACACCTATTCATTCCTTTCATGGTTAGAGACAGCAGCTCCTTATAAAGTAGCTTTGGCACTTTCCCAGAGTCAAGGTGTATCATCTATATTACCTGTGTGGCTGTCCCCCAAGGTGGGGCCAAGCCAGAGGATAGATGGGACCTGTCCTCAAAAAATTAGATTGCAGTTTGAGGGTGAATTTTTATTCATGTTCTTGAATATGACTAACATAATAGGAGATGGACTAAAACTATGATTTCATTTGTCTGTACCCCTATTTCAAGCTAAAGGGTCCAAACTGTATGTTTAACAGCAAAGGGGAGCTGAACAAAAAAATATCTAAAGACCTTTGCTGCATACTCTGATATTTAGTAAATTTATTAAGCTTGGCTTCCAGAAAATTGTGTTGAGCAGGGGTACTCCTTGTAGCAGTCCTCTCTAAGAATGATCATACAAAAAAAAGGTGCTCAAGCACCATTCTCCCATTATTTGTCCAGTTCCGGGGTGAGTAAAACAATACAATGTACAACAAATCGGGGAGCACATAAATAGTATGATAGACAAAACAAATACAACTGATGGAACAATCATAACACAACTTAAACCAAAATTTCTGGGAGCTACTGGGAGGCAATGGAGGGAATAACAGAGTGGAGAGACAAAAGAGACGTGATAAACGGGACCTCCTACCTAAAAAATAATTTTTTGAATACTGGAAGAACATGTCATGTTAAGCAACCTCCCAATATACATTACTTGTTATGAAAGTAATGTTAAGTTAAGAAGTATATGTACTGTATATGTTATGTTAAGAAGTATATTAAAGTTATGTATAACTTGTGTTTGCTCCATGTTTTTTAATGAGCTCTTTTCAGCTGTTCACAGTTAGAGTCAAAGTCACAGGAAAACAGAGAATGCAAGCAACTAAGCAGAATTGCTGCAACTGCAACCTGCAATTACAATAACTTTAAAACCATTCAAAATCTGTAAATAATGAATTTTTAGACTTACATTTCCACTATTAACTTCTAGAAGCAAATGACACTAGCCAACCTGTTTGCACTCAGAGACAACGTGTCTGCCTGGGGCACATGGAGTGGATTTCAGTGCAAAAATACATATAGTCTCACATTTTTACACCGAGCTTCATTCCATGTGCCTGCACCTAGGCTGAGTGCATACATAGGAGTGAGCATAGCATGTACTGATTGGAGGAGGCAAATTAAATCAATAATCCCTACCATTGCTGGACCAGATTTCCTTACACAATATCTCTAGCATCCACAGAATCCAGAAAGGGTACAAATATTAGTTGATTTAGACAGAGCCAAGGAGAGACTCACCTTCGAGACCTAGGTGATGTAGTTGCCCTGCTGGTTGGGTCTGTTAACACTGAGTTTTACAAAATGGACATTTCTCCTCAAGAAGAAAGTCTGGTGGCTCCCAACTGCATATGTTCTTTTCAAGAAAAAAAATAAAGCAATGGAAAGAACAGAAGATACTGGTAGAGGAACAGAGTCAGGACTTGCCAGAAAGTAGCCAGCAAAGCTTCATTATTTCAAAATGTTTCTCTTAGACATATTCTAAATCTTTCAGAAAGTAGCAAGGAAGGCAGCTGAGTCATTGGCCAGAGGGTCAGCACAATTCCACAGGATAGAGGCCTTGCAAATGCCTTTCCAAGCAGTAACGCTATGACATAAGCAACCTTGGGCTTTTCTATATAGTATTGCAGGGGCAATAGCTCAAACTGGATCTTACAATAATGAAAAAATATATTTGGCAAGATTTTAGTATTCCCTCTGTAATGATTAGAAGCATTGATCTTAGGTTTAGAAGAATAAGCTGCACACAGAGGAAGTGCAGATGATGAAGGCAGGGGAGAAGGCAGAGGAACAAGAATGCTGATTTAAAGAAGACGAGCCCCTTGTTGAGAGACCTGTAAAGCATCTGGGTAATCATTTAAGTGCCGAATGCTTGTTTCTGTGTCATAGCGTCAGCAGCACCATTACACACATCACCATACCATCGCGCAGTGCAGACTATTCTGATGAACTGAGTGAAATTGTGAACATTGATGAACAGTAACTACTGAATTACCATCATACTGCATCTGGCATAGTTGAACGCAATGATGTGCTAGGCTAAATTAAGCTGGAATTGTGGGAAAATATGCTGCATTGTAGGTAAAAAGTATGAAGGGTCATTTAAGATTTCTAAGTGGCCTGACTGTGCACCTCTTAGTGTTCACATAAGAACCATTTGCACCCTGGGGAAAGGTGTACTTTGCTCCTGGAACCAGAGGAGGTGCAGCTGAACCCTTACCACTTACTACTATAGGTCAGGCAGTAAGGACAGGGCTCTGCTCAGGCCGTTGCCTCTTGGTGCTCCCTAACTAAATGATGCATAAGTTAGTGGGTAAGTATGGGGCTGGAGGAGAGCAACCTACATGCCTTCCCCACCCCTCGTGGATAGAGTGCTACCTCAATTCAAGGGGCTGCCTGCAGGTTCCCATGCTTTGAAACAGAGTGCAATGGCCTGCAGCCATTCTTCAAGAGCACAACACAGTGTTCGAAGCGTAACAAATGGCCAATTGCAGTATGACATATAGTGTATTTATAACCACATTTTTTATTTAAACCCTTGTATTTAAGAGGTAGTATTTCTATAGCTTGAACAGTACAAGGTATTTTTGCTGTTACTGCACATATATTTGGATTTAAGTCTCACTCGATGGGTACTCCACATGTCTTATTCTGGATTCTGGACACATTATCCCTCCAAAAGGATAAATGTATAAACGCAACCCCACATCTGAAATAAATCACCTGAAGTGGCTACCTAAACAAGCCTGTCTTAAATATATAACTAGAACACTCCCATACAAGTAGGTTATACGTTCTGTTCACTAGGAACATCTAATATAGCAGACACACATTTAGTGGGGAAGTAATTTTATTTCAAGCCTATACTTGTATACTTGTCTTAAGGGACCAAGTCTTAAGGTGGCCATACACGGGCCGATAAAAGCTGCCGACAGACCGAGTCGGCAGCTTATTGGCCCGTGTATGGGGGCCCCCAACGGGCTTCCCCGATCGAGATCTGGCTGAAAGTCGGCCAGATCTCGATCGGATGGGACTAAAAATCCCGTCGGATCGCGGCCGCATCTGTTCGTTGATGCGGTCCCGCGATCCGACTGCCCGTTTACGTTCGCTAGGATCCGATCGTTGGGCCCTAGGGCCCACGATCGGATCAGCCCGATATTGCCCACCTCAAGGTGGGCATATCAGAGGGAGATCGGCTCGTTTGGCAACATCGCCAAACGAGCGGATCTCTCCATGTATGGCCACCTTTAGATAAAGTAACAAATACTTTTATGCAACAGGAATAAACTGAACATGAGTGGGAGCAAAGTAGAGAACTTAACAAATTAAAAAGGCTGAATAAAAACAATGCTGAATGATAAATAATACAAATAATGTGGATAATTTCTTCCCCCTAAACCTTAAGCTACCTTCACAGAGATTTGAGATATGAGCGAGTTCTGCTTCTTTTGTATTTTGTACAAGCTGACTACAGCCAGTATACTGCAAAATTGGTTAGTGATGAATATATCAGTTCTGGCCTCAATAAATACAGAACAATGTACAGTATCATGGGCTCTTGAACAATTCTTAAGATGTCATGTATCCCTCTGCCAGGTTGACTGGTCTGATCTTCTTCCTTGGACAGAATTTGTTCATAATAATTCTTCTCATGCCTCTACTGGGAGGTCATCCTTCCTGACAGTCTTTTGTCAACATCCCCAAGCATTTCTCCAAAACTTTCTTCTTTCCATAGCCATTGACCATATGGCCCACATGTCTGTACTTTGGAGTTCCTCTAAAGCAAATTTGGGAAGAGTTATTTGGCACACCGGAGATCCAGGTTCAATGCCTAAATGTAGGTTCTACCTCTGAGTGTTCCTGGCTTTGCTATCATTTCCAAATGATTGGTTCTTGACCATTCAGCTTTGACTCCTGACTATGCTAATTGCTGCCTGCCCCCAACTTCTTGCCTGGATATCGACTTTAATCTGGTTAACTCTTTGTGTGCCAAGAATTGGACTATCAGCCTGCAAACCAGTTTCCTCCTTTGTCTCGATTCCAACCTACTAGAGCCATTAGGCACTGGCAGATGCAAAGTTTCTTGAACTTAATTAGATAAGAAGGCTTTTGGCAGAGTACCCAGAATACTTAGCATCCACACTTAGATACAACTAATAGGATAATCAGGTCTCTTGGGGAAACTGAGGGCAATATCATCATCATTAGCAAAACTGTAAAAAAAATACATTGAGAAAGCAATGCCTACATGCAAGAATGTAATTTCTAAAGTTTTAAATGGAGTCATTTTTATCTACAGCGAGCCATTATGCTACAGTGTGTCTGGCTTGTCCACTTTAGAAGACGATGTACAATGACTATATGAATAGTGATATTATGTCTGTCATTCTAGTGCAATCTGTGCACTGGGTGTAACTGTAAGGTGAATCCAGTGAGAAAATGTGGATGAAAGAGGTCAAAGTGGTGCTAAATAAAATAATAAATAAATAAATATTGCTTTAAATATTTGTGTAATATGCTAGATATGTGATAGAAATGTAGTGTCATGAGAGTGAGAGGTAGTTTAATGTATACATGAAGTAGTACCTGGGTGTATCTTGTTTCAAAGTGGAGTTTAGGGAGGTGAAATAATTTGATAATTATTGATAGTTTGGACAATAGGGGGCAGCAAACCCTAAGGTTGGAATTTGGTTATGCGTTTTCTCCAGGCATCATCCAGACATTGAGAGGACCAAATGTTTAGAGCCTGAATAAGGGATATGGTACAGAGAAAGAGCCTTGTTTTGGACTATGTACCGCTCCACTGTAACTGCTGGAAGAATAGCCAGTGACAGGTTATTGGGTAGCGGAACTTACTGCAGCATTGGGCAGTGTTGGACAGGGCCAGTGGGACTGTCATAGGATGTGTTCTCAGCCCATTGTTGTACACATTGCTGACACGTGACTGCACAGCTAGACACAGCTCAAACCACATCATCAAGTTCGCCAATGACACGACTGTGGTGGGGCTCATCAGCCACAACCACGAGTCAGCCTACAGAGATGAAGTTCAGCAGCTGGCAGTCTGATGCAGAGAGAATAACCTGTCACTGAATGTAGATAAAACAAAAGAGAGGAGAACTCGCCCTGCTCACACACCACTCAACATCAACAGTTCCCCGGTAGAGAGTAAAAAACACCAAATTCCTGGGAGTCCACATCTCAGATGACCTCACCTGGACCATCAACACCGCCTCCATCACCAAAAAGGGTCAACAGCGTCTTCACTTCATGAGACGACTGAAACGGGACTGCCTTCCACCCTCACAGTGTTCTACAGGGGCACCATAAAGAGCATCCTGATGAGCTGCATCTCCATCTGGTACAGTTGTGCCAGAGCTGCTGACTGGAAAAGTCTACATCATTGGAGCGGCTCTTCCTTCACTGCAGGACATCTTCCATAGCGTTGTGCAAGAAAGGCCTCCTGCATTGCACTGGACTTTACACACCCCTCACTGCTGTTCACAATGCTCCCATCTGGCAGACGCTTTTGCAGCATTAAAGCCCAATCAACTAGCTGCGCGACTCACTGCCTGCCCTCCCACTACATTCCAGATATACCTGTGCACTGGACTTTTGTTTTACACTTCTGTACTTTACACACCTGGACTACCTCAGAGACACTCTGATATCTGTACTAGTTGGAGACAAGTTGTCTCGTCTCACTGTGTACAGTATTTGTATACTGCTGAGATGACAATAAAGTTTACTTTGACTTTTTGACTTTTTACATAGCCGCATGTGCATAATGTGCTTCTGATGTTCACGCGAATAATGAGCAAGTCGTGGTATTCGCTAATTTTGTGTATACGTGTGCCCCAACATGGCTCATTCACAAATGTTTGACCTCACCACCGGGGAGACCGATAGTATCGGCAAGGGATGGGTTGTTACACCTGTTGGGCATCTACATTGATAGATTACAACAGCCAACTGTCACCTCTACCATGTCCTCTATACGAGACTCGCCACATTTTTTAACTTTAATTAAGAATTTAACTCTACCCACTAATGAGCCATGTATACTCGCAACCATTGATGTGGTTAGCCTGTATAACAATATCCTACACTTAGAGGGGCTACAGGCAGTGTAAAAATCACTTCTTGACAATACTGAATTTGTGGGACCTCCCATTGAATTTGTTGTCGAGTTATTACAAATGTGTTTGGACTTAAATTATTTCCGTTTTGAAAATTATTTTCAGCAGATTTCAGGCACTGCAATGAGGGCCCCGATGGCATTCTCATATGCAAATCTTTTTATGCATAAATTTGAGTCTGTAAACATTTTACCTAAATTTGGAGAAAAACTTGTGCTACATAAACGTTTTATCAACGACATTATAATTTTATGGAGGGGTGATGAGTCTGTTTTTTGGACATGGTAAAGGAACTTAACACTTATTAAATTTACAGCTAAGTGTGGCAGCGATCTAGAGTTTTTGGATATTTATTTAAAACTTGATGGATCAAAAATTAATTATTCGTTATACCAAAAACGACCGTAACACTTTACTTCATGCTAGAAGCTGTCACGCACTGGCTTTGAAAAGATCGCTTCCACTTTCCCAGTCCGACAGAGTATTGCACAATAATTCTGAACATTTAATATGTGAAACCCAATTAATTGAAATGAAAGATAGATTTCTTCTGATCTTAATAATGCTTTAATATTGGCTAGACAAAGAATTGAGACAGAGAATGTCAAAAAAGCAAATAATCCTTTGGTTTTATCAACCTGTTATAACAATTTATCATCTTCCATCAGTCAGGCTATACGAAAGAACTGGAAGATTATTAAAGCTGATGATCTTATGGGTAGACTCTGTCCAGATCCGCCGATTGTAGGATATCGCCGGGGCCAGAATCTCAGGGACCTCCTGGTGAAAAGTGACCCGACTGATTGCTATACACAACCGAGACTGTCCACATCCTGGTTTCCAGAGAAAAAGGCTGGATGTTTTAAATGCCCTACATGTCTGTCTTGCCGACATATGACCCCAGGTACCTCTTTTGTTCATCCACACACTGACCATAGATACAAAATTCGCCATCATATTATGTGTACTACAACTCATGTTATCTATTTAGTGACGTGTCCATGTGGTTTGTCGTATGTTGGCAAGACAGATCTAATGCTGAGAATTCGGATGGATGCTCATAGATCAGCCATTAATGTAGGGTGTGGAGATCAAAAAACATCCAAACTGGTTGCTAAATATTTTCCGGAGGTGGAACATAGGCTACCCACTTTCAAATATATAGCAATTGATCATATACCCATGCCTAAATGAGGTGGAGATCGTTCACGCTTATTATTACAGCGTGAGACTTTTTGGATCAAAAAGTTGGGCACATTATCACCAGGGGGTTTAAATGAGTATTGTTCGTTTAATTGCTTTCTTGACAGACGTTGAGATGAATCTTAGTGCTGAGTGTAAGATGATATACATGCATTTATATTTATATAATATTAGACGGTGGCCCATTTCCCCTTTGACCTTTTTGAGGAAATTTGCCTCTCAGGGGGAGGGGAAATGAAGTCACTTAATAGGGAGGATTAATGGAGGTTTTAAATATTGTAATTTTGTATTAACTACCACATTTGGTTTTGCATCTTAACAAAGGTTCTAGGCCAAGAACCGAAACGTTGATGCTTTTATAATGATCATTTTTAATCAATAAATACTTTTTCTACTTGGAGTGCGTGCTATACCTGCTATCTATCTATCTATATATATATATATATATATATATATATATATATATATATATATATATATATATATATATATATATATATCAAAATATTTAACGATTCAAAATAAAAGCCTAACTAAGAATTCTACATTACGACATGCAAATTTTTATTCACAAAGTTTTGCTCTTTGCAAATGTTATTACATTTCCCCCTTTGTATCTTTTTCTGACTGTTCAGTGCAGGAGATAAAAGACAAAGTGGGGACATTTCAGTAACAATCTGGGACTGCGGGCTGAGCTGTCAAGAGTGGAGAATCTGTGGTACTGAGTTCATTGTGGTGATCGAGACATCTGGCACACAGCAGAGAGGGAGGTGGGGACAATGCAACACCCCCACCATTGCTACACACTGACCTGTTTATGAGGTTGTTGTTGTACTGGGATGGTCGGCTGGACTTGGTGAGTCACTTCTAGTAAACAAAGTGAGAGAACTTGTGTGGGGCAAGCTGTAACAAGTAACCTTGGTCTTACTACTCAGTCACACTGGTTGCTGGGGGACTTGATTTTAAATGCGCTACAAACTTATAATACTCGCAAACAGTGCAGGACTCACGTACAATGAGGGGCCTTGACGTGATTAATTAAGATACATTGAATAAGCTTCCCTAAACAGGTAGGTCTTTAGGGAGCTTTTGAAAGTTTGGAAGGAAGGAGAGAGTCTGGCAGCTTGAGGCAGAGAGTTCCAGAGAAAAGCAGAAGCCAGAGAGAAGTCTTGTAGACAAGAATGGGCTGAAGTGATGAGAGGAGAAGAGAGTGTATGAATTGTCAGGTTGTACACATGCTAGTGGAATCAAAAAGGGGGCATCAGCTGGTATGTCAACTATTATAATGACCTTCTGGCTTTATATGTCAAGGTCTCACTTAAGGAGGAATGGTATATGAACTATCTGATATGTGATTGTAACCTGAAAATAAATAGATAATATGGAACAAAAGACACACTATAACATGTAAGATAAAATAAGGCATCCACAAGTTTTCTGATAATACATTTATTTTATTTCCTGTGGACTGAAATAGGGGTATATTTTTGTAGGTCTCAGTGTTTCAAAATGATAATCTTCAGCACTGTGACTTCCAAGATTAATCTGCCCCATTTTATCCATTTACATACCTGGTGAGAAAAGAAATATATCATAATATTAAGAAATCACAACATAAAAATTAGCAATTTAAAAATGCCAAAGACTAAAATGTTTTGTAAAAGTAAATGTTCAAAGACCAGGCAATGTTTCTGGCCATCTTTTGCCCTTTTTCAAGCCTTTTGTTCTGTTTTACATGACTCGCCCCTGGCAAGGGGTTTACGCTGTTCAAACGCCTATCCAGCTAGGATATTTAAGGTGGTTGATGCTCTCATGATTACTAAAAGAAGGCTGAAATGTTTAACAGAAAAAAGCACAATGCTGCAGGAAAATATAAATAGCTTAAGTTGTAGGTCACAGTTGTAGTACTGCTTTAGAGCAATGGTACACAGTGCAATAGGTTGCTACTTGCCGCCTCAGGGCGAATTATATAGCCTGGTATGTCTGCAAGCTCTGTAGGACTGCATAACTACAAATGTAATCTGAGGCTTTCAACAGCTTCTTTATTAAACTTTGCTTCTAATTATTGTATGTGGTGTTCTCATTGCTGATCCCTTGTTTTCCCAAACTTGCATAAAACGATCATTCAACCTAGTCCTCTCTCTTATCAAGTGTATGTGACTATTAGGGACATAATTATCGATATGCAAACAAATGCACTCAAAAGGGAGTAAGTGCATTTTTTTGCACAATTATATGGATGTAACTGCTCCATCCATCCATCAGCTGCACTGTAAATGTCCTAGCTGGGCAGAGAAATCTAAAAAAAAGCTAATTCTGGAGTGTTGGCTCACAGTGGGCCTTAAAGGGCATGAAAAGGTAAAAAAATAAAATCCCATTTTTACTTTCTTTAATGAAAAAAATGCAGTGAAATTCTCCCTTCATTTACTGCTGTGGATAGGAATTGTCAGATGGTCCCTAACTGCTGAGCAGGGAAACAATCACACTTATAAACAGCAGGGGAGCCCCCGCCTTACTTCCCAGCCATGCAGAACTCAAGCAGCTTTGTTTATGACGATCCCTAAGCAGTCCAGACCACACTGAGCATGTGCACAGTCTTAGTCTTGCAAAAGTGTTTAACAAAGTTATAAGATGGTGACCCCCTGTAGCCAACTTTGAAAGCATAAATTATTTGTTTGATTTGGCTTGTGGTGCAGTAAGTTCATGTTTATATTTAGAATACAGAACACAGCATTAGTGATGGGCGAATTTGCACCGTTTCGCCGAAAAATTCGTGAATTTTGCGCGAATTTCACGAAACGGCAAAAAATTCGCGAAACAACACGTTTCTTTAATGTTTTTTGTACGAATTTTCACGGGCGTTATGCGAATTTATTCGCTGGCGGTGAATCGCGCAAATTCACCGCGAATTCGCGCCTGGCAAAAATAAATTCGCCCATCAATATACAGCATTTCTAGCCTTATTCTATTTTAGACTTTACATGCCCTTTAAGTGTCCCATAACTACAGTAACATGATCTAGTCAATAATCCATCCAGTAGAATTACCTGGTTGTTTTATGTGAAAATTCATTTACAATGTATATGGCCAAAAGCACCTAAGTGCATCTAAAACGACCACAATCCTTTATTGCCATTCAGACCATAGAGACATGTAAAGGTTTAATTACAGGGCAACTCAAACTCAAACATCTTTCCCTGATGATCTATCCCATAATTTCCCAACTCTGATTTCATTGGTTATTAACCTTCCGCTGCTTTTCCACTCTTTACGTCTGTCTGCTCACTTAGGTGCTTAACTGCCATTTTCTCTTTTCTGATGTATTACTATAGTCACTTATCAAGAAACAGGAACACTCAAACAGAACAAAAGAGTTACAAGAATACACAAGTTCAGGGAGGGAGCACATGAAATAATGTGAAAACAGATGGTCATGTACATGGTCCCAGTTGTATGTGTAGTACTCACTACACTGTACTATTTTGGTGATAGTCATCCTTTCCTTCAGGGGAAGTATGCCAGGGCACCCTTCTATGTACCTCTTGTATATTTTAAGACTGCACTGCCATTTCAGTTTTTATGCTTGGCTGTTATATTTATGCTTGGCTGTTGTGTGATATTGAGCTCCAATTCACATGCTTGCCGACTGTAGCCTTCCACCACTTCACAGCACCTAACATTAATTATCCCATAGGAACATAGTACAGGTCTGGAACATGTTATCCAGAATGCTTGGGACCTGGGGTTTTCTGGGTTAGGGATCTTATTTTGGTCTCCATGCTTAAAGTTTAGGAATCATTTAAATATTAATTTAGCCCAATAGGATTGCTCTGTATCCAATAAGGATTAATTACATCTTAGTTGGGATCATGTACAAGGTACTGTTTTATTATTACAGGAAAAAAGGAAATCATTTTTAAAAATCTGAATTATTTTTTTGAAATAGAGTCTATGGCGCAAATTCACTAAGCGCCGAAGCGCCGAACGCTAGCGTCAATTCGCTAGCGTTTTGCATTTTCGGTACTTCGCAAATTCACTAACGAACGCTGGCGTAAATTCGCTAGTGTTACTTCGCACACTTACGCCAGGCGAATTTTCGCTAGCGACGTAACTACGCAAATTCACTAACTTGCGCAGTGTACTGAACGCTACCTTTTACGCTAGACTTCCTTCGCCACCTCAGACCTGGCGAAGCGCAATAGAGTAGATAGGGATTGTTTCAAAAAAAGTCAAAATTTTTTCTAAGTCCCAAAAAACGCTGGCGTGTTTTCTACATGATGGGTGATAGGCTGAAAAAGATCAAAAAATTTTTGGGGCTCCCCTTCCTCCCCCCTACATTTCCTGACTCATGACAACTTACCTAGACAGTGGGCACATGTGTAGGGCAAAATAAATTTTTTATTTGCTGATTTGAAGGTTTTCTAGGCATTTGTAGTGCTGATACGTGTTCCTCCATTGAAATTTGAATTTCGCGCCGTATGCAAATTAGCCTTTGCTAGCGTAACTTCGCTTTACATATCGAATCAACGCTAGCGCAACTTCGCAACCTTACGCTACCCCTGTGCGCAACTTCGGATTTTAGTGAATTTGCGGAGCGCTGGCGAAACTACGCCAGGCGAATTGCGGCGAAGTGCAGAGAAGTGCGGCGAAGTTGCGCCTGGTGCAACTTCGCATCTTAGTGAATTTGCCCCTATGGGAGACAGCCTTCTTGTAATTCAGAGCTTTCTGGAAAAGGGTTTCCAGATAACTGATCGAATAGCTGTCTCGCCTTATCAAGGCTTGAACAACATCATGATTTATGGACAATGTTTGCTGACACCAATTCACTACCACTAGCATTTGTACCGATTGTGCAACAGCATTGGATATATTCATCAGTCTAGATTTATGAAACTCTGGTCAATACAGAGTTTATTTAAAAAAAAAAACCCAAAAACTGGTAAGTATAGGTGGATCAGTTAACCTTTTGTTTTATAGTCAATATTATTGATTGCAAAATAAATGGATGTATACAATAAGGCATACAGATTGCATACAAAACACAACTGATAATTGATAAGAGGTGAACAAGACCCTATAAAAGAGCTTACAATCTTACAGACTTCTATTTTTGTTTTCTAAGAAAAAAGAGAAAATATGATTATCTGTATCTTCTGCGTATATTCTCAAGTATATTCTAAATATGCTCTTGTAGAAAACGGATCGGACCAATCAGCAATGATTTTAGATAAACAGTAGAATATGATTTACCTACAGTGCTTTCTTCTGCCCCTTACTGAAAAAAAATCCCAAAATCTACTTACCAGGGTATTTCTTACGTACTGTTAGCATCACGTTTTCCCTTGTTAATCAAATCCATCAATGGCCCAAGAAGAAATGAAAAAAATCTCTTGGAATGAGCTGTTAAAAGAAGACTATACTGAGATACAAGGTACTGACAAACAATAAACATAAGAGACTGAAAAACATTTATAATGTTTCCCAATGTTAAATAATAGAATTGTATAGGTGTTGTGATATATCCCTCTGTTTATACGGAATAAGAAAAATTATATATGACATCAGGGCATGCCATGTAGCTACACATGCTCTTTTCAACACTACCCCTCATAATTAAATACAGAACAGTAATTACCAAAATTGATAGCCTCAGAATTGGGAAGTTTGGCTTCTCGTTTTTGTTTCAATACAGAATTTAAAGCACCTAAATATAGGAAAAAAGTTACAGTTAATTGTAATGAACAAAAATGGAAATAAAGGGGTTTAAATTGTATATACAGTTTTAATTAATGATTTAAAACTTCAAAACATTTACACATGCAGGTAAACTCAAATATTTTATAGGCACAGAGAAGCTTGTTCCAATTCAATAAAAATGAAAATGCTTTTGTACTACTAAAGTAATACAACTTGTTTTACATTTTTACCATAACAAACTTACACACCACAAAGGCCACATCTATTTATAAAAGAGAACCCATAAAAAACATACACAGAGGGGCAGATTTATCAAAGGTCGAATTTTGAAGGTATGTAAATTTTTTTCGAATCAAATTCGAAATCGAGTTTTCCTCCGAAAATTTCAGGAAGGCATTTAACATCTTCAAACGATTCAACGGACTTCTGTCATGAACTCGGCAGGTTCTAGGTGGCAAATATTCGAATTAGAACTGTTTCTAAGGTTGAGGTGTGATAAATCTCACATTCTAATTCAAATTCGAGTTGGTGATTTAAAATAAAAATTTGTGAGTTTTGCCCAAAAAAAATTAAAAAATTTGAATTTACTATTCAAACTTTAATAAATCTGCCCCTAACAGTAATTACATTTTTACAACTCCAGTAAACTGATGACACCAGAAAGCCCCTGTTATTAGATATCCCCAGTAGGCTAAGCCCATTTACTCAAAGCTTGCTGAGTAGATCTTTTAACAGGAGCTTACAGGTGTAATCATTTACTGGAGTTTTCCTAGACAAAACTCATTTGTAACAACCAAATACAACTGTAACTAAATAATTTTATTTGAATTAATATTAAAGCAAGTGGGTAAGTGGTGGCTGTCATTTTCCCATGCTCCTGGAGGCTTATGAGGATTCTGGCCTTGCTTGCAGTTAAGTTATAGCAGCTACTTTACTTCCCTAAGTTTGTTGATTCTTAAAGGAACAGTAACATCAAATTTTTTTAAAAAAAAAGTCTGGGGTCTGCATAAGGATGTTCCGGCACACTGGATAGGCACAGGCTGTGGGAGCAGGGGAGTATAATGGGCTCCCTGTAGAAGGAGCTGCACACCAGGCACTTCAGCTCTTCATCCAGGCCGCCTGCTTTCCAGCAGCTTCCGACATTTTCCTGCTGTCAGTAGACTATGGGAGAGATAGCCAGGGAGGAGAAATCAAGCGGCACACTATGGATGATCGCCATGTCGCCTTTTTTTAAGAGGAGCGGAAGTGGAGTTTTGGTAAGTTATTTCTTAATAAAGGCTTTGCTATTTTGAATTTTAATTTGTCTTTTTTTTCCGTTGTATTCTAATGAATTTTTTTAAAATTTATTTTGATGTTACTGTTCCTTTAAGTCTGTCCCTGCTTGCAATACAAATTATGCTTATGTGTCTTTTCTCCTTTTGTCCCTCACAGTTTTTTTGTAAACAAAATGCTGTATACATGTCAGTGCCAACATTGCTTCTTTGTAATCAGCTTTGATTGAAAGCACTGCAATGTTCTGAAAGCTTGTTGTGATTATCATCTTAGTTAGCCAATAAAGGTATCACCTTTACACCACTTTTGTTATGCTTCATACCAAAAGTTCCACCCTATAACTTTTTCAATGGGCTAACATGGTACAAAAAATATTATAGTGTATTTACAAAGATTTACAAAGATATAAAAATATAAGCAAAATTCTTACTGGAAATTTTAAATTATTCTAAATCTTTTTATACTGTGTTTGCCAAGCTAAGTTTACTAGTATTTACATGTTCCTTCTTTCTTTTGGAATCCACATTTAGAGAACATAGGCAAGCACAATTTTGTGAACACTGTTATTAGACAAGCTTTGCATCATCCATATTTTAGTAAAATGCAGATGTTGTTGCTAATTTTTTGTTTTTAGTAAAATGTATAAAATTTTATATTTTTTGCACTTTTGTAAATGTGCCCTAAATCTGATATCCTCTATCTAGGTTTGTCTGTGGTAGAAATTATTCTGTAAATGACGCAGAATACCAGGTGCTTGTGTTTGTTGGAATTTAAAAGTATCATTTTTAGATTTTGTTACTGTACAATTATAGAAATGTTCTTTTCAGAAAGTCTTCAGCATGAGATTTAAAAGTACAGTTTTAATATTGTGTTGCCTTACCTGTTCAAAGTTTTTTGAGATAACCTATGACATTATAAAGTACTCCCCGAACTTCTCGTTCCATAATCGCATCTGGGTCTGCAGATCCTGTAGGCTGTGCCATTGAGTTTGCAGAGAGCACAGCAAGTAATACACACAGGAATATCCCTTTCAACATTCTGAGAAAAAATTGTCAACTTTAATGCATGAATAAAAATGTGATTTTTAAAAATAAAAACAAATAGTACTGTATTATTAATGTATATTAATTGCTGCTGACAAGGAAGGCATATTACTAAATCAAGTAAAGATTAGACCACTAGTTGCTGTGGATTTTTAAATTTAGTATATTTAGAGCATGGTTGGATTTTTTTGCATTGTAGGAAATTAAGGCATTTTTGCATTGTCAAATTCTCCTTAACTATGTCTTTGTTTACTAATCTGGACACCATTTGATTCCTTAGCTTTAACTTTCGAACCCAGAAATTAATAAACTACTCCTGGTCCTTTGAACAAGGCTTGTGAGTGGATTATTTGGGAACCAATATAAGTTTTCCACACAAAGGCTCATTTGGAACTTTCTAGTCTTATGTCTGTTATATATTTTTGTCCTGTGTAAATTGGTTCTGTATAAACAAACTATAATGATGGTAAAGATGCAAACCCTATTATATAAGGGAGTTCTAAAAGAAATGGGTATATTTGAAAATAAAGAGAAAGATGGGACTGACATTTGAGTATCCCTCAGATTTACCTTTGCATTGTGGGATTGTAGGGGTGTACCATGGCAAAGACCATTGAAAGACCATTGCACATGCCATACGTATATTATAACAGAGTATACAGCTGAAGTTAGTCTGTTATTGGTTTTATTTGCTTTTTATGCACTGGAATGATATGAACGAATTAGAACCATGACTTTTGAGCAAAAAAACATTAGGCCCTGGATGGAATGGCCCTGTGTATCTCTGGATCAGGAGGGATGGTGATTGTCCTAGAAAGTCTCTATAACAGAAAAGTAGTGTGCCCAGTCTAGTGTAATCAAGGGGCTTGAGGATGGCTAACTCAAAGAGATACCTAAGGTAAGCCTGATACCTAAGGTAAGCCTGATATCAGCTCTGCATAGATAGGATAACTTGAAGCTAGTGGTAGGAATACACTGTAGTTGGTGAAAGATAGAGGAAGGCCAACTAGCAAAGAAACTAAGGCTCCACCAAGGAGGAAGGGAGGGGGCAGCACCCTAGAAAGCTTTAAAAGGGAAAAATCTGCGTCATCATAAATCCATAAAAAACACAATTTACTGCAAATGTTTAACAACATTGCCATACAACTATGTCTGCTTCCTGATGCATTTCAGGAGCATGTGCCCTTAATCATAGGCTAATGGGATACTGATAACAAACATTTAAATAAATACACGATGGGCATTTCTTGATTTGTTTCCTTTTTATGGACATCAAACCCCAAATATGTGTATATTACTAACATGGTTTTTGATATTTATAAATATGTGCCTTTTATCATACACTATATTTGTGGCTTATCGTTTAGAAAGCCACACTTCACATTTGGGATTGTATGTAATAACAGAGTTGTAAATGTTTTTGTGCCTAGTGTTATTTAAATGTTTGCTATTAGTATCCCATTAGCCTATGATTGAAGGCGACTTAGTTTTGTGGTAATGTTTTTAAAGATGTGCCAATAACACAGTGGCTATTTCATTTATAAATACCCCAGAACTAATAGCCAGATAACACAGCGGAAATTTAATGTATAAATTCCCCAGAACTAATAGCCAGATGACACAGTGGCAATTTAATGTATAAATACTCCAGAACTAATTGCAGGATGGCACTGCGACTATTTTATTTATAAATACCCCATAACAAATAGCAGAGTGGCACAGTGACTATTTCATGTATAAATTCCCCATAACTAATAGCCAGATGGCACAGGGGCAATTTAATATATAAATACTCCAGAACTAATAGCAGGATGGCACAGGGGTAATTTCACATACAAATACCCCAGAACTAATAGAGAATGGTGCGATGGCTATTTTATGTGCAAATACCCCCAGAACTATTAGCAGGATGGCATAGGGGCAATTTCATGTTAAAATACCCCAGAACTAATAGTGGCATGGCACAGTGGTAATTTCATGTATAAATACCCCAGAACTAATAGCATGGTGACAAAGTGGCTATTTCATGTATGAATACCCCATAACTAATAGCAGTATGGCACACTGGTACTTTCATGTATAAGCACCCCAGAACTAATAGCAGGATGGCACAGTGACAATTTCATGTACAGTATAAATATCCCAGAACTCATAGCAGGATGGCACAGTGGCAATATCATGTATTGTATTAGAAACAACCTCAGCACATATGTTCAAATAACTAAATAAATATCATATTTTCAGAGGTTAAACATCAAACTATGTAAACTAATTTTTTCATCAGTACTCTCCTTGCACACAGTTTTGGGGGGGGCAGAAGGATTTATTCAAAGTAGTCAGCCACCAACTTATATTCAGCAAAGTTTCTTCAGAACGGAGCATGAAGAAGAAATCTTTTCTGCCCCTCATGAACAGGACACAGTGCGTGGGTGGGGTATTTCAATTACTGTGAGCATCTGTAATTTGATTGCTGCAGCTCTTTGTCTCTTCTGCTATTTTTCCTGCTGGCGGCTTGCCACAGCCAGGAGATAGGAAGATTGTATTCACAGGAGGTGGGCTTTAGATTGAAGAAAGTGATCTGATCGCATTGGAGCCGGGAGATCTGGCATTGTGCACATAGAGGAACACTGATGGGGGAGGGAAAAAGCATGTCCTTGCTCTTGCTATGGTGCGGAGCCCCCATGCACGTGGAGCCCAATTGGGCACAATCGGTCCAATTGCCTTATAAACTGTGCTGTTTGTAGCCACTTAACCCTGTAAACAAATATGTTCTCTGCCTAAAGAGAGATGCAGTGTGTCACTGATCACAGAAGAAGAAGCCTTCACAACATTTTAACACCCTTATGGGATAAGTAATTTTCCAACAATGTTCTTTCTGTTTCCTTGAGGTTTGGAAGAATATCATGATCTAAAGGTCAGATTGGTGGTAAATATCAGTTTTCAAACCACTTTTTTTCTGATTCTACTAGTCAGCCCCTCTTCTGTTCCCCTTCCTTCCTAGAAAGCCTATGACAAATGTAAATGCCGAAATGAAGAACTGCAGAACATGCTCTAATGATCTTTTCTGCATTATTGCGTAGGTAGACAAGTGAGACCTGGCGAAAAGAGCGGCATTGTGTCACGGCACTGAGGCAAAACATTTTGGTTCTCTGATAAACTTCAGTCACTTTGTACTGCTGTACTGCAAGTTGGAATGATGTCACCCCCTCCCTTCCCCAGCAGTTTAACAAAAGAACAATGGGAAGGTAACCAGATAACAGCTCCCTAACACAAGATAATAGCTGCCTGGTAGATCTAAGAACAACACTCAATAGTAAAATCCAGATCCCACTGCGACACATACACCTGCCTGCCAGAAAGTAGTTCCATCCTAAAGTGCTGGCTCTTTCTGAAATCACTTGACCAGGCAAAATGACCTGAGATGGCTACCTACACACCAATATTACAACAACAAAAAAAAACACACTTGCTGGTTAAGGAATGAAATTTTATATTTTAGAGTAAATTATTTGCAGTGTAAACAGTGTAATTTAGAAATAAAAACTACATTAATAAAAATCAGGACAGAATCATTTTAACTTAAAGGTGAATCACCCCTTTAGCAAAGGTTCACTACTTCATTGTGCTAATTGTAGGCCATATGGACTGTAGACAAGCTGATGGGATTGCTGGATATCATATTTCCCAATTACGTTGAGGCTGTGATGGACGTACTGTAAATAGTGAAATGTACTGGCATGCTTCACAGACCTTTTAATTGGACACTATCACAGCTACTCACTACAACAGCTCCTGCAGCACAGCGGAGACACCAAATATGTCCGTATCCAAAAGGAAAAACTTGAACTTAGTTAAATAAAGAATATTGTTTCATTGAAACAACATATGGAACTAATTTTACTCACTGGAGTAAGATTCGTAGCCAGTAGTCAGTATACCTTTGGTAGTAAATAAAGTCAATGGACCTACGTTCCTTTCAACAATTTGCAGTACATCTTGGAATCAAACACAGCAAAATAACTTATGCTGGCCAATGGTTTCAGAGTTTATTATAAAATAATAAAATTGATTACATTTTTTACATTAAGTGGCTTTTCCTGCTCACATGTCCTCTAAATAAACCTACTGAAGGACACTGCAGCTAGTCCTAAAATGTAACCTTAAATACTTGAACCCAAAAGACAGTGGAATTGGATGAAGAAATGGATACTGCAGGAGAAATAAATATGATACTTTACCTATCCAATTTTAGAGACTTTTATGTCACACAAATGGCAAGGTGCTCAGTCTAGAGTTATCCTGCTTCTCCAAATTAATCTGAATCTTATATAATTCACTTAATGGTCACCTGTTTGCACAAATAATGAAATGAGTCATCCAAATCACTTGTGCTTAGCTTGATGCTATGAACTCATGACAGGTATTAGCATTACAGGCATCCTCACACAAAGTTTGTAGATTCTAACTAAATGCTGATGCCACGCAGAGAGGTTAGAGATGCCAATCAGAAATTTCTTATATTTTGATTTTACACACCAATTCCTAAACAGAGCACATTTGCAATTGAAGCCTATTTCATTTTTAAGCATATCTAAAATATTTTAGTGCAATAAACTCACGTGATGGAGTACTGCGGATATCTATAAGTGCTGAACTGAGCTTTGGTTGAGAGGTTATACTGATAGCGTAGTGTACACCTTTGTAAATAAGGCCTATAACAAAGGTCTTAATTATAGCATCATATAAGCAATTGACTGCTGACACTACTAGAGAAGAAAAGACCATTATTCACCCCACACTTTTTTCACTGCTGATTTCACAGCGTGACTATTGGATCAAGCATTCTGACCACAAACCACGTTGTCGGATCAATTATTTTGTTACTTCATTGATTTGCCTAATTGTATTTCATTTTTGTGATTTTATATTGACTTTATGCTTGCATTGTTGTTCCTTAAGTTTTTTTGGTGTCAATTTGCAGTTTAATTGTTTGGAGTAGAAACACATAATACACAGTCAGGGGGCTTTGTTCATAGAAGGTGAACTGGCAGCTGAGAAAATTCACAAGCCACCTGCATTGGTACTGTATAGCTATGCATATTGGGCATCACACTGTTCAGTGGACCCTTGGCACGCTTGTTTAAGGTGGGTTACATATTAAATTGTGTGAGATAAATGTGATAAATTGCAATATTAGAGGCGAAATTTGGATTCGGTAGAGTGTGTACTTTCCAAAACTATATGTTTTTCTGGGGTGCACTTAACTTTTTGTACCTTTGGCACTCATAAATGCTGTAAATGTGTTCATTTTGCAGTATCTGGAATTACTGTTTAGGATGGATAGCTTGTATCAATTCAAGTGATATCTT
This sequence comes from Xenopus petersii, assembly GCA_038501925.1. Taxonomy (NCBI): domain Eukaryota; kingdom Metazoa; phylum Chordata; class Amphibia; order Anura; family Pipidae; genus Xenopus; species Xenopus petersii. The sequence continues at coordinate 110,079,783 of CM076682.1, read as the reverse complement.
AATTTTGTGGGCCCCTATATGTCACATACTTAGGTAAACCTATGCAAATCAGGCATAGTACTTTTCAGCAGATCCCCCGTGTTCAAATGTAGGGTCTTTTATCTGGTTATCTAATGATATATATATATTTGGATTTGTCAGAATATGTACTTTCCAGTCATGTGTAGTTTTCTAGGATAAACCTACTGTTAGTGGAATGTTTGGCCTTGAAATCAGAAGTATTCATTTTTGTGGAGCGGTAGTATACAGCTTAGAGTTTTTGACTTATACAAGTGATACATCTCCAATAAACTAAATAGATGCCAAGACCAACTGGAACAACGACAGTTATCACACTGCCTTCTACAGGGGGTTGTCTATGCGCCTCAAGGACGATTTGGTCTCACGAGAGTTGCCTACACGCTGGGAGGATCTTGTGGCCCTGGCAGTCAAGGTGGATACTCGTCAAAGAGAACACCAAGCTGTTAAAGAAGAGTGAGAAAGTTTCAACCTCCCCTGGCTCCTCGCTTCCAGAGACCTATTCTTCCCAGCACGGCCTCATCTTCTTCCTCGGCTCCGGTTCCTTCTCTCACTACCACTGAAGAGCCTATGCAAATTGGTCGTGCTCGTCTTTCCGAATAGGAAAAATTGCGGAGAAGGGCTGCGGGACTCTGCTTATATTGTGGGGGCAAATCCCACTTTGCCCATGAGTGTCCTGTGAAGTCGGGAAACGCCAATGCCTAGGTAAGTTTGGGGAAACTTACCTGGGCGGAATTGATCATCTTCCCCAATCCTCTGCTCATCGTTTTCTTCTTCCAGTACAGTTCCAGTTTGCTTCCAAGACCATTTCTACTCAAGCCTTCCTTGACTCCGGCGCAGCTGGAAACTTCTTGGATAAAGCCTTTGCAGAATGTCATTCTATTCCTCTTCAAAGTCTGGCTGTTCCACTCCGAGTCCTAGCCATTGATGACCGGCCTCTTTCTTCTGCCTTCATCTTCAAGTCTTCACAGGAGTTATCTTTCAAAGTGGGCACCTTGCATACTGAAAGACTTTCGTTTCTGCTAATTGATTGCCCATCGACTCCAGTAGTCCTAGGACTTCCTTGGTTGCGCATCCATAATCCTGTCATTGACTGGTCTGCAACTCAAATTTCTCGTTGGAGCTTCTTTTGTCAACGGAACTGTCTTCCGGCCCAGTCCCTTTTCAAGGTATCAAAACATCAAAGGTAGAAGGCGCACACTCCCCAATTGAAAATCAAAAACTGACAAAAGTAAACTTATGCGAGGTGCTAATCCTTAAGGCCACTACCCATCTGTAGTTTCCAGAAAATCATGCATGAAAAACAAAAAAAGGAAAGCAAACTCTGTAATTAAATAAAAAATAAATTTTATTGCATGCTAGTTACCCCACATGGCAACAGCATGTCGCTCTACGCGTTTCGACCTATAAAGGTCTTCATCAGGGGCACAAAAATCAAAAGATTTTTCTTTTGATTTTTGTGCCCCTGATGAAGATCTTTATAGGTCGAAACTCGTAGGGCGACATGCTGTTTCCTTATGTAAAGCACTTCATATCTCTCTCCAGTTTTCCTCTGCCTATCACCCTCAATCCAATGGAGCTGCAGAGAGAGTCAACCAAGCTTTAGAGCAATTTCTTCGTTGCCATGTGTCTTTGTGCCAGGACGACTGGGCAGATCTTCTCCCTTGGGCGGAATTTGCTCACAACAATGCTATGCACGCTTCTTCCGAGAAATCTCCATTCTTTTGTGTCTATGGGCTGAATCCTCTAGCATTTCCTCAAGATCTTCTTCTCACAGATGTTCCTGCTGCCAATGATCAAGCCGCTTATATGCTCGGTATCTGGGATGCCACTAAGGCTAATTTGGAAAAGAGTTCTCTTTCTCAGAAGAAATTTGCTGACAAGAAAATAATTTCGTCTCCTCAATATAATCTCGGTGACAAAGTCTGGCTTTCTACATGAAACATCCGTCTCAGAGTTCCGACTCCCAAACTCGGCCCCAAGTTCATCGGTCTTTTTCCTATTATTGAGATTATTAATCCTGTGGCAGTTCGTCTTCAGCTTCCCCCTGAAATGCGGGTTCCTAATGTCTTCCATGTGTCTCTCCTCAAGCCTGCAACAAAATCTTTTTCGTCTTCCTCTCCTACTCCAGTTCTTGTTGATGGGCACCAGGAGTTTGAAGTCAAGAGAATTCTGGACTCCCGGATTTCCAGGGGTGTGTTACAGTATTTGATTGAGTGGAAGGGGTTTGGTCCCGAGGAGTGCTCCTGGGTGAAAGATTCGGATGTCCATGCTCCTCTTCTTATCCGAAGATTCCATAAACAATTTCCTTCCAGTCCCAGTCTTGGTGGTCCTGAGGCCCCCCCTAAGGAAGGGGGTACTGAAATGGAAGTTACTCACCTCCAAGATGGCCACCGCGTCCAAGATGGCGACTCCTTGCTTCCCCATGTGGATCCTGTCGGTCACAGCGTGATGACGTCAGCATCTTCTCGCCCGCCGATTGGTCGCCGGCGACGGAATGGTTGCCGGCGTCAGAACGTGCGTCAGCGTCTTGACGCCGGCATCAGCGTCATGATGTGATTGCGCCCAAACTTTGGTGCCAATTCTGCCTATTTAAGCCCTCTGGACACTACAGACCTTGCCCAAGTATAGGTTTATCTTCGTGAATTCCTGGGTGTGATATTATTGACTGATTTCCTGTGTACCTACCTTGCCTGTTATTCGGATTGACCCTTTGCTGCCTGGATTGAACCTTTTGCCTGAACCTCTTCTCTTGCCTTATCCTTCTGTACCACGAACTCGGCTACTACCTGCCTCCTCCTTGGTCCGCACTCCTACTGTGCCTTCGGGCCCTTACAAACTTCTCAGATCTATTTACTCTGGTGAGAAAATTAATTCAGGTATAGTACCACTTTAGGGAAGGTTCAGTATATAGATAGACTAGGCTAAGTCTCTTGGCAGGCAGTGATAGACAACTTTGCTGGCTCATGAATCTTCTACTTTTCGAGCTAGCCAGCTGATATTATATATAGATGAGCTGGGTCGGGTAGTGTGTGGGTACATAGCAGGCTAAAAAAGCTTAAAAAAACTATTTATAGATGTAATTTATTGTATCACGTCCCTGTCATATCACTGGCACAGTGCAAATGGTGGGGAGGTTCTGTTAAAAATATCAGAACACACATTTTTGTGGACTCTGCTTTGTCTCCTCCGCAGCCATTTGTCTGTGATGAACTCTGGCCACCCTGTGCAGAAAAGCTATGAAGAAGACTGCTTAGGGATTTTTAGGCATTTCTAAAGCAACTGCCTTTTTTCTCTAAAAAAAAAATCCAATTTAAATAAATAAACGCTGAAACTTCAGAAGAGCACTGCAGCTAGTCTCAAAATAAAGCCAAAATAACAGTGGGATAAAGTATTGTATAATGCAGAAATTCTAAATAAGAAACGGTTTACCTTTCCAAATGTATCTTATTTCTGTCCCACAAATGGAAGGTGCTCAGTATAAATTTGTTATTCTGCCTCTTCCTGTTACACTGCATCTTATATAGTTCACTTTTACTGTGATCTGTTGTCACAAATAATAAAAATCAACATTTGGCATCACTCATGCTAAGCTTGATGCTATGAACTCATGGCAATTATTAACACTACACTTGTAGATTCTTACTAAGTTCTTTTTTGCCTGAAAGAAGTTACAGTTGCCAAGCAGGATTTTTTTTATACTTCTATGTACACAGCAGTCCCTTAATGGAGAAAGGGGCTGATGTCTAAAGACACAGAGGGGCATATGTATCATACTGTTTGGAACAATTAACACTGAAAAAATGGTGTAAAAAGAAGTGTGAAATACACCAGATTTTCTGACATTATTTTACACCACTTTAGACTTTGTGCAATCTGTTAAAGACAAAGGAAAAATTAGAGTCAAGTTAGTTCCATTGGAACAAGCATGTAACAAACCGCAGTGGAAGAACACCATATTTTCCCAAAGTATTTTCTAGTGGCTGTTTACTTTTATGCTAGATGGTCAAGGGGGTTACATTACTATACAAAAGCCTCTCTGCATAGTGTGCTTCTTTTATTCTGTGTTTCATTGCTTGAAGCATGGATCAGGTTCATCCAACCCAGCTCATGTCTAAGAGTCCTCTGCCTCTTTGTATCATGTGCTACTGATGATTCAATCCAATAGGGTTTATTTACTAATACCCTAGAGGTGCTAAAGTCTTTCCTTATGGTTAATTTAATTCTTTCATACTACCACCAGTCTAGTTGCACATATCTACACTCTCTCCAGCTTATTAATATCCTCATAGGACTGGATTGCGCTCGCTGCACTAGAAGAGCTAACATTTTTTAAAAATTATATTTTGGCTCTTAAAGTTATCAGGAGTGGCTCTTTAGAGCCCCTGGTAACCCACAGGGCAATGCCACCTATGGCAACGTTCTTGATGCGCCTCCTGGCAGCAGTGCCCCGGCACATACTAAAAGTGTAGCCTTAAAAGGGGTCTATAGAGAGGCAAAATTTTTATCCCATGAATTAATGACCTTTGTATGCAAGACAGCACTTTATTTGCTTTAGTACCCACTCAATAACATTGACTAGAGTTACATGGTTTGTTATACACAAAAATCCCTAAAAGCCATCTCAGTTTAGGACTCCAACTCACTACCAACTCACATTTATGTTATTTTCGGGCCAAACAGCATATATTTGACTTATGGAAGTGAATTAAGTCACCCAATTTAATAATAAGTCCTCCTCTACTGAAGGGTAGAGGAATTATCTGGCAAGGTCCACATACAGAATTCCAAACATTTGTGGAATATGCCAATAACAATACAGTAGGATTAAAATTTACATATTTCGTCGCCCAGGAATCTATTCATTTTCTTGACTTAACACTTTATCAAAACAATGGATAGATGGTCTCTACAATATACAGAAAGCTGAATACAGGCAACTTTTTGCTTCAGGCAACCTCCTGTCACCCCAAACATATTATCGAAGCAGTAACGATAGGACAATTTATGAGATTCCGAAGGTCATGTACTGATATACAAGAATTTGTGGTTCAATCGAATATACTGCGACAGAGATTCCGTGCTAGAGGTTATTCTGAGACCCAATTTGATTTTGCTTTTAACAAAGCTTTAAACTTTCACCCAACTAGAACACAAGAAAAAAATCATCTGGCTGTAGGTTACAACACAATAGTTAGTGTCACCCCATGACAGGATAAAACTGATAATCCTATCTATTTCATTCCAGAATATAGTCTACAATACAATAGCATAAGAAAGATTTTTGAAAAAACTTAAATCTACACGGATTTGTTTTTCGATTTGGTTCCAGATAAAGGCTACAAAACAGTGACCTGCCGCACACGAACAATAGGCAATAAGTTGGCCCCCAACTTAGTTCAAGCACCTACTACTAATTCAAGATGGCTCAGCACCAAAGGTATGTAAAAGTGTGGGGCAGTTAGATTTTTCGTTAGATCTTTTGCAATGCAGCATTTGACACATTCAGTATGTCGGTCTAACGTCTCGTCCATTAAAAAATTGTGTTAGAGAACATATCTTAGATATAAAAAAATCAGGACTCTCATATAAGCAAACATTTTCAGGAATGTAATGGGGGGGGGGGATGCCACCAAACTAGTTGTTCTGGGTATAGAAAAAATAGTTAGTGGAAAACAGGGTGGATACATCATACCTAGACTACTCCATTTGGAAACAAAGTGGATCTTCCACCTATAAATTAGAAGACCACTTGGCCTTAATAGCGACTTCAACATCACATGTTTTTTCAAATATTCAGTGTTTTTCAAATAATTTGTGCATCTGGATATTACACGGCTGCAACAATAGCCATAAATATGCTTACACTCCGATTATGGTGAAAAAATTGTTGCTTTATTCGTGCCTCAAGCTAAGCGACGTTTCGAGCTTTTCCAGCCCTTTATCAAGCTTAAAGGACTGGAAAAGCTCGAAACGTTGCTTAGCTTGAGGCACGAATAAAGCAACAATTTTTTCACCATAATCGGAGTGCTGCTGAAGTATTTTCTTGTACTTGAACCAGACCTGGGCAGACAGGGTCACAGACGGCACCCGACGCTGCAAAGAGCGGTGAGAGTGTGTGTGTAGCACTACTTTGTGTTTGTTGGCTTTCTATGTTACTATTGTAGGCTTTCTATGTTACTATGTTACTAATTTTTATACATTTTATTGAAAATTTATTGTATAATTTTCACTTACTTTTTTCATAAATTTTCTCATTATTTTTTCATAAATGTTTTCATTTTTTCATCAATCCTTTCTAATCTTTTCTTATTTTTCTATTCTCCTTACTTAAACTTTGTGATTATTAAATATTTAAAATATTTTAGTTTTTGTTAAGCAAGCCCTTATTATGTAACCTTCATAGGAATATATTGCAGTCTAATGACTGTAACTGTAACTGTAGTACTCACAGTTTAACCTCTTAGGTGTAAGCATAGTTTGCTTTGGCCGGCCTGAAACCCATGCGACGTGTGGGTCCGTCGTGTTTGGGCCAGCTACCGCAAAAACACTGCCAGCCTCCAGCCCTTCAAATTATAGCCTTGTGCCTGCCCCTTTCATGACATCACTGCCGGAGGGAAGCGGGCGCAGGTCTATAAATATAGGGGACGGATCGGGCTGGGTCGGGTTAGGTTTGGCAAGGTGCCGGGTGGGAGCACTTGAGGAAAACTCGACTCGCACATCACTAATAGCAACATCGGTAGGCACAAACTTGCGGCAAAGTTTCGTGTTTCACTGTGGCGAATAAATTTGAGGGACTGACATGTAAATTCGTACAGTTCGAAATTAAACCAGTTTTTGAATACTTCTCTAGTTCTTTTGTGTACTATACATCTTTGTATAAATACCTATATAATGTGCTTTTAAACGTGTAGACTAATGCTATGTTTATATATTCTTCTTGCACAATAAACGTACAAGTTGGGAAAAAATAATAATTCGCCTGCATCAAAAAATTGACGCGAGCGTCAGAATTGACACGTTCGTCAAAATTTGCGTCTGTGAATTTTTCACCATTTCACAAATTTTAGGGGAAAATTCGAAAATTTTGCGAACCTGATAAGATGAAGCTACATCCTCCTCAATCTTATGTCAGTGATATAAAAGTTCTACAAAACTCTTGCATTTTTTCATATTTTTAAGTGGGATTGGCTTCAAAAGTTCTAGCTATTTAAAATTTTTTGGGTTAACATTTTTTTCCAACCATTTAAGGGACATGCCACATTTGTTTTAGGGTGGGCTCTAGGACATTAGAGGATCTCTTTTGTCTTTATTATGCTTCCTTGGACATTTGTAATAATAAGTGGCCACTTCAAGCATTTGCACCAACATCTCTATTTAAACTGACCTAAGCGTAAGCGTACTAACACAATTTCGATAGGCAGAAATGAATGCTAGTGAAAGTTCGCTATGAAATGCTTGCAGTGATAAATTAACGCTAGTGAAACTTCGCCGGTTTTTGGCTACAGAGATGCCACTTGGCATTTTACTGAATTAGCGTACTGGTAACGGATTTATGATTGCCGAAGTGGATCGAAGTGTGGTGGATTTTTCTCTGCTGAAAATTTGCCCTTTAGTGAATTTGCCCCACAAACTCTATTTTAATCAAATAATTACAATTTAAAATTTCTTTAAAAGCACAACAATACCTTGTACTTGATTCAAACTAAGAGATCATTAAGCCTCATTGGAGGAAAAACAATCCTATTGGGGTTATTTATTGTTTAAATTATTTTTAAACCTCCTTTCACCATCCTTTGCTGGTGAAAATTCACCCTTTAGTGAAGGAGGAGTGAGAAAAGAACCATTGTTCTGGCGGTACCTGCCCACATTAGGGACCCAGAGGAGACTAGGGTAGATAGGGCCTAGTACCTTAAGCCAATGTAGACTCCTGGTGCTGAAAGTCTGTTAAGGTGTACAGTGTCCCATGACTCAGAGAGGGAAGATAGGCAGCCGGTGGGACATGGTGACATGGGACTCCTAATCCTGGTTAAGAGACATTGGGGACATGTGTTTAGCAAGTGTAGTTTCAAAGCTGTGCTGGTGACCTGAGATCAACTGGAAGTTGTGTGAACCTTCCATCAACTAAATGAATCCTCTAGTTTCAGTTAAATACAGGGCCAGATTTACATAGCAAACACCCCTAGGCCCACAGTCGTTCGTCGCCCCTGTCCCCTCCCTTTTATTTGCTCAAACTTTCACATCGGAACCAGAGCAATGGGGATTGGGGATCCGGATAACAGATCCCATACCTGTATATCATTAGATTCAGGGAGTTGGAGATGAAACACAATAACTCTTCTGCACATTTATTGTTTGTATTTACTTGCCACGCTGTTAGTAAACTGCTCACATAAAGAAATTTGTAATAGATTTGTATAAATGTACTTAAACCTTTTCATTTTTGAAAAACTGGATTATAATGATTTATTTACAGTCAGCTGGGAAATAAAGGCAGGGAGGATGGAGATGTTTGATCTTATCAGGGCCAGTAATATATAGTAGGAGGCAATTGTGTAAATGAGGCTGCCAGTAGAGTTGTAATCACATACCTCCCAACTGTCCCTTTTTCGGAGGGACAGTCCCTCTTTTGACAGCTCAACCCGCAGTCCCTCATTTGTACTGGAAAGTCCCTCTTTTCTCTGCACTGAACAGCCAGAAAAAGAAACAAAGTTTCTCAGTTAATTGGCTTTTAGCAGAGAGCCCAGAACAGGTAACAGGTGCAAATAAGATACTTTGTAACAATTTTGAGACACAAAAACAGTTTAGATAAGGAGAAATATTTTCAAACTTTCATAACCTGGCAAATTTTGTAAAACAAACATGGTAATTAGGGGCTGTGGCCACAAAAAGGGGTGTGGTCAAAAAAATTGCTGCGCAAATTTTTTTTTGTCCCTCTTTTTACTTCCAAAATGTTGGGAGGTATGTAATCAGGACAGGCAATGGGGAGGCTACAGGTTGGACTGAGGGCAGGAAGGCAATTGGTGCTGCAGCAATCAGGGCTGGGAGGTGATTAAGGCTACAGCAGGGAGAAAATCTGGGCTGTGGGTTGGGAGGCAATTAGGACGGCGGGTGGGCAAACAATTGGGACTGCGGGTGGGCAAACAATTGGGACTGCGGGTGGGCAAACAATTGGGACTGCGGCTGGCAAACAATTGGGACTGTGGGCGGGCAAACAATTGGGACTGCGGGCTAGCAAACAATTGGGACTGCAGCTGGGAGGCAACTGGACTGTTGGAGGGTAGGCAAGCAATTGGTGCTGCGGCGGGGAGGCAACCGGACTGCAGTCAGATGAGCAACTGGGGCTGGGTAGTGATCAAGGCAACAGTGTCAGGTATTGCTGGGATTCGAGCCGGGGACCTTTGGGTTTCTGGCTCGATACCTTAACCATTTGGCCAGGTGAGCAGCCTGTAGGGTTGCTTGCTATGTGTAACCTGGTCTCTCCAGCCCCAGCCCAGCTGCCGCCTGATTGGCCTCTCCAGCCCCAGCTCTGCTGCAGCCTGTTTGGCCTCTGCAGCCCCAACCCAGCTGCTGCCTAGTTGCAATCAGCCAATCAGGGCTGACTCTTCCCTATTTAAGTCAATCCCAAAAATTGGAGTGATGCTCTAGGTCTGTAACACCGGATTGGTGTCAGGTGCCATCAGGTGTCGGGCCCAAAGCTGCCCAAAGCCCAAAAAACTGTATATAGCAAAACAAGAGACCTGTGGCACAACTGATGTGGTTGATTCAGTGATCAGTGTTTTATTCAGCTCACAAAACAAATCGGCAACGTTTCGGGCCTCTGCTGGGCCCTTTGTCAAGCCTAATGGTGTATTACATGTGACAAATATATAAAGTGAAAGAGAGGCACAACCCCGCCTCTGTGGTGAGAGGCGGGGTTGTGCCTCTCTTTCGCTTTATATGTTTGTCACATGTAATACAGCATTAGGCTTGACAAAGGGCCCAGCAGAGGCCCGAAACGTTGCCGCCCAAACAATTTGATAAGATAACAACAAGATAACATGATCTGCAATGGGTTTTGTCCAATAATCCAAAACACTCAGGGTTCTTCGGAGATAACCTGAAAAAATCAAGCAATACAGGTGTTTTTGCATGATTTTAGAGTTTTTTCAAGTTATTGTATTGATGAATAAGATAAAATTGAGGATGAGAGTTTGGTTGAACTTGGTGTAATAAAAATATGAGGTAAATTCGAGTTTTAGTAAATAACCCCCTTAAACATGGATTTGATGGTTTGGTATGGTACAGGTAAGGAAGGTGGCCTGAAGTCACTCACCAGTGGTTTATCTAGATTATACTAGGCCCCCACAGAAGATTCAATTTAGGGCCCAAAAGATTAGTAAATTGACCTATTGTATGATGATTAATTGAATTTGCTCCTTAATTAGGGCTTTACTGGGCCCTCTAGATTCCTTGGCATCTCCCACTTGCTTTGTAGGTACGCCTGACCACTAGGCTGCTGTTTTTTTGTCTCTGTACACAGTAGATTCAAGATCTCCGCAAGGCCCCAAATGGTGGGCAAAATGCAAAAAAAAAAGCAATTTTTTTGCACTTTGCCCTTTGTGCGTAACTGCTATTGCAGTTGTAAACATTCTAGTGTGGTAAATGGTGCCTATATAGGATACATATATTTTTTATTAGTAATATTTTTTTGGCATAAGGGACATATGTATCACAAGTAATTAAGGTCAACTCCTATCTGATTGGAAGACTATGAATTTTTAGCCTGTGTTACTGGGGAAGCTGGTATAGGTATAAGTCTATTAGATCCAGAATGCCTTAGATGTGGATGTTTTCCAGACCAAGTGTATTTCCATCATCATACCTAAAGTCTTCTATTCTGGTAATCATTTAAACATTAAATAATCCCAACAGGATTACTGGTTTATTACTGCAGTGAAAAAGGAAATGTTTTTTATATAAACTATATTCCTGTTAAAAACCTGAAATTTGTCACTATCCCTATTGTTTCATTATTACAGAGAACAACTGTTTTCTTAAACAGAAAATAAATAAATGTACTGAATAGATCTGTAAATGCCCAGAGCTTAATGAAAAACCTAAATAGGAATTACAAGAATAGGTGCACTCTACTTTGTAAGGAGCAAGTAAGCCAAACAAAAATGAGCAATGCGTATAATTAGATCACTTTATTTCTACAGCATTTCTTTTAGCTTTATAAGTTTAGGAAGATGCCTAAGATGTCCAAAGTGTTTTCAGCCCACTCTGTAATTTACCTTCCTAGGAAAAAGAGAATATATTGTTATTTTTGTGCAAAGAAAATTAACTAATAAAGCAAAGTAACATTTTGCAGTCCCTACAACATTTCTATAGAAAATGTATTTATTCTGAAATATCTACACTGAAAACTGATAACTCCTACAGAACACATCTGTAGCATGTCTTGGAATATGCTTTATATTACTGCAGCCTTTCAGGGACAATTATGGTAATAGAGACATTAAGAACTGGAAATGCAAGCATCGTATTAAACTTGGGATGGTGTCAGTGATACTGGTGCTGTTTTATTTGTATTCTATTAATGTAAAAAATTATAAATACCATAGCTTACATTTGCAGATAAACCACATTGCATACAAATTGATTGCAAATTAGTACAATATGTTATCCACAGTGTTGGACTTGCCCACCAGGATACCAGGAAAAGTCCCGGTGGACCCAGGTGTCAGTGGGCCCTCATGCTGCTAAACATTTGGCCTATTTAAAGGCCATTCCCTATTTCTATGTCAACAAAGAAGCTAAATAGATGGACTAATAGGTTATAGTATGTAAAGAAAAGAGACTAGGAGAATAGAAGTTGAATGAGGAGAAGAAGAATAAGAGTACTGGGAGTGGGCCCCTGGTCTACAGTTTTTGGGTGGGCCCCTGGTCTAAGGTTTTTTGGGTGGGCCCCTGGTGTCCCAGTCCGACGCTGGTTATCCAATTCTTTGCAATACAGGTATGGCACCTGTTATCCACAATGTTTGGGACCTGGGGTTTTCTGGATAAGGAATCTTTTGGGCTCTCCGTACCTTAAGTCTACTTAAAAATCATTTAAACAGTAAATAACCCCAATATAATTGTTTTGTCTCCAATGAGGATTAATGATTTCTTAGTGGAATCAAGTAAAAGGTATTATTGTGCTATTACAGAGAAAAATTATTTTTAAAAATCAGAATTATTTGATTAAAATAGAATCTATGTGGCAAATTGACTAAAGGGCGAATTTTCGCTAGCGAAGGAATTCGTTACCACTATGCTAATTTACTAAAATGCAAAGTTCATTTCTGGGTTTAATTGTAATGAGTAATAAAACAAGAATACTATATACTATATATAACCTATGCAATATTGTATTGTGGTGCCTCAAAATATCCAGTGTCTTCAATGTAGTCTATAGCAAACTATCAAACAATCACTGATTGTTTTTTTTTCCAGCCAAATGGAGTTTGAAAAATGAATGCAAATATTTGATTTGTTGTCATGGGATATTGCCCAGCTGCACCTTTGTCCAGTGTTTAAAAACGAGTCTCATGTCTTCTGAACTACAAAATGTATCCTATATTTGATCAGCAATCAAGATTTCCTGGTCATCCCTGGCAGCATAATAATAACCTTTGGGTATGCTCTCTCCCTGTTGGATTAGCAGAAGAAAACAACACACCTCCGATACCCATAAGTACCTCCTCCTCTAACTCCCCTCTTTTTTGTTTTCTTCTGTGGATAAGCAGAAGTTGCAGGTAGGGCACTCATAGATTCTTGTAATCCGATCAACGGGTACAGTTCTACAGCTCCCTCCACCCGAAGCTCTGCCGATATATTACTGTGCAGAGGCCCCTGCAGCCAGGGCAGGCTTGTTTGTATGCATACACTGTACCTATTTGGTGCTCTGGTGCCATCTGAAGTCACATACCGTAAGTGATGTCACTGGTAGGTCTTTTGATTTCAAAATCAAAAAAAAAAAAAATTGGCTTCAGCGTTCTGTACCTATGGAGTCCTTACAGTGCCACAACATGGATCAGGCTGCCTTACAATCTACTGGGTAATTGCTCTACCAGCATGCTTATATTTTATTTTAGTCTTCTGCAAAAAGAGCTGTTCATTTATTATTACTCTTATTATGTCTTTTTGACCCTGTCCCTGCTGCTTCTAAAAAATGGCACAGGGGGAGGAGAATGCAGATTTCAGAACCTGTAGGGCATGTGACAATCTTGCTATAAAGCATAAGAGACTTTGCCAGATATGCTTTCAGAAATTTGCTGTGCATGGTAAAGAAAGAGAGTCTGCTTCCACTTCTACTATCCTTCAATCAGGAGTCTATTATGCAGGTGATCAAGGACGCTGTAATTGATACACTAAGGCAACTTATGTTTCTAAAAAGCATGTTTGTTCTACCTCTGTTGTCAAGGACATAATTGACCAGGAGTGGGTGAAAGGCCCTAAAGAGTTTTCTGTTGAGAATAAAATTTTCTAACCTTTATCTTTTTCTTAGGAGTACCTGGAGATCTGGGAAAATCCACTAAATGAACCAAGTACTGTTAGTGAGGTCAACTCTTATAGGTTTTGGTTGGGTTCTGAATGAAGAGAAGAGTCAACCATTATCAACACAGATTGAGGCCTGTTCAGAGGTGGTTCCTGGCTCACTGGAATCGATCAGAATATGAGTTGGAGTGCAGGACAAATCCACGGCAGTAGTCTTAGACTGCAAATATTTTATTGGGGAAGTGAAAATCACTACATGTTTTGGGCGAGGCCCTTTATCAAGTGTGCAGGAACATACAAGGAAAGAACATTTAAGCATTCTATGACCTTTCACTGGAATCGGTATCTCAAGGATTGGTCACAGAAAATCTATCTATCTCTAGCCTTCAAGTCTCATCTGGTGTGGTGGCAGGACCCAGTGAATTTTTGCAGGGGTTTTCCCCCTGGTGGAGCCTCAATGGATAATGGTTGTGCATCCAGCACAAGCTAAAGAGCCCATACAGAAGGAGTACAGAAGCCCAGGGGTGTGGAAGAAAGATTTGTTACACCTGCCATAGAACATTTTGGAGTTGAGAACGATACAGAAAGCATTGATTGCTCTCAGGCCAATCCTGATGGGCCTGTTAGAGAAGATCAGTTGGGAAATGCCTCAGCGGTGTCAAATATAAGGAAGAAGGGGGGCACAGCATCATGCTCTTAAAAGAAACTATTCCAATCATGGCTTGGGTGCAGTCCCATTTAATGGACTTCACAGCCATCCACATTCCACGAGTCTTGAACTATCAGGCAGATGTTCTGAGTCAGACAGTTATAGACAAGGGGGAATGGGAGCTGAACTCAAAGGTATTTCAGTGGACTGTGGCTCACTGGGGCCTCCCCAGATAGACCTGATTGAATTTCAAGACCAAGATCAAGACTTTCTTCTCCCATTTTCATCACAGAGTTGGGAAAATCTCTGGCCTACATATTTCCATGCTTCCACTAATTTCAGAGTTCTGAAGAAGATACTTTTTGTCTCAGATCGATGCCATAGTAATTCTCCCAGATTGGCCACGCAGTCCATGGGATCCACTACTGAGGTGTTTGAAGATCCAATCACCTTTTAAATTGCCAGTGGTGCAAGATTTATTAATTCAGAGAATGTGCCTGCACCCAGATCCAGTTACCCTTAATATAGGGGCTTGGAGATTGAAAAGTTATGACTGAAGCAACAGGGTTGCTCTGATTGGGTGGTCGAAACACTTATGAAGGCCAGGAAAGTGGGTACTTCTTCCACTTATCATAGTATCTGGGACTATTTTGCTTCCTGGTCTGAGGCTTGGGGATCCCCTGAACCCTTCTACTTCCAAGATCTTGGCTTTTATCCAGTCTGGTCTGGATTGTGGATTGAGTCTCAGTTCTTTGAAGGTTCAAATTTCGGCTTTATCGGAGTCAAAGCAGTTCTGAGTATCAGACTTCTATTGAAAAAGATTGCTCCTCCATGAGATCTTCCTCTGGTCCTTGAGGCCCCTTTGAGCTGGGTCTTGAGATTCCCCTTTGCCCATTGTCTCTGAAGACCTTACTGGTTAGCCTTGACATCGGCTAGACGAGTTGGAGAGCTGCAAGCTTTGCCTGTGGATCAGCCCTATACAGTTTTCCATGAGGAGAAGGTGGTCTTGAAACTGGTCCTGTCTTTTTTTACCAAAGGTGGTGTCTAATTTTCATATTAATAAACCTATTATTCTTCCATCTATGCCTTCAGATAGAGAGGAGAGTCCTTTAGATGTCAAAAGGTGTCTCCAAGCTTACACTCAAAGAATGGAGGAAGTTAGGATATCTAGGAGACTATTCATTATTCCAGTAGGTGCAAGAAAAGGGGAACCTGCATCTAACAGAACCTTGAGCAGCTGGATTACTAAAGCTATTTCCAAGGCGTATACAGAGAAGGACAGACCATCACCTTCAGGTTTGAAGGCACATACTACCAGGAGTGTTGCAGCTTCTTGGACAGCAGAAGCAGAAGTCTCCTTCGAGGCAATCTGCAGGGCAGCTACCTGGGCATCATCTCATAATTTTGTAAGCATTATAAATTCGATTTTTATTCTTCAGATTGTATTTTATTCTTCAGAGATTGTATTTGAAAAGTCTGTCCTTGCAGCTTTTGTTGACTAAATCATGTTAGTTCCTCTCCCTTTGTGTTTTATTGCTTTGGTATAACCCAAAGGTTATTATTATGCTGCCAGGGATGACCATAAAAAAAGAAAATTGTTTCATACTTACCGTAATTTTCTTTTCCTGGTCATCCCTATAACAGCATACCCACCCTAGCTTGTTTGTGCTTTGTACTAAGACGAGGGGAGTTGGAGGAGGAGGTACTTATGGGTATGGGAGGAGTGTTGTTTTCTTCTGCTTATCCAATAGGGAGAGAGCATACCCAAAGGTTATTATTATGCTGCCATAGGGATGACCAGGAAAAGAAAATTACGGTAGGAAATGATTTTCTTTTTTCAGGGACTCTGATACAAAAACTTGCAAGAAGATAGAAATCCTTAGCTTGTATAATTAAATCAAATTTGAATAGCTTTTCAATATTCATTAATTGCAAAAAAGAATTTTTAATTTTTATGTCCTTTCTTTAAAAGCAGTATCTGTCTGTCCTTTACTATCTCTAGGACTGTTGGTTATGGTTATTTCCCTTGAAACAATTTAATAGTAGTCTCTCATGGAATGATAAGAATGGACATTCTGTGACAGTATGGAAAGAATCAAACCTTAGTTTCCATACACTTTGATATCACAAAGTCCACAAGAAGCAAGTGGGGCACAAAGCACAACATGTCAGAGCTTTCATTTCAGTGAATATGGCATGGTAATTATTTATTTCAATGGCATGACAAGTAGCATGGTGAGGCAGCGTGAATTTTTTTTAGCCAAATGTCACCTTTTTTTAACTGTGAGCTACATTCAATTGTAAAAAGAGTTGGAGAGCAACAAAAGCTTGAAAGAAGTTCCATGGGTACCAAATATCCTGTGACTGGCTATTTGGTAGCCCCTAAGTAGACTGGCAGTCTAAAGACTCTGTTTGGCAGTACATCTGAGTTTTGCAAGCAAATCTTGCCTACAAGCTGTGTAGGGTCCTATCTTTAAATATCTGTCTTATCCAAGACACAACAGTAATAAATATAGAAAATGTTATAATCTGCATTATCTTGGTGCATCATTTTAAAGATATTCTGCAATCGGAAACTGATTTGTACCATCTGTAGTCTGATCATCAAATTTACTCTAATTATTTTTTAGGTACCTCGGAATGAAAAATCAATAAATCAATGACATATTTACCAGTAGAATCCTTATTCTTCAGCACTGAGATTTTTATATAATTAACCATTTTTTTTGGGTGGGTGAACTGTTAAAAGAAATAAATAAAAGTGAATGTATGTCAGACAGGGCCTGCACTCTGTCATAGACGAAGCCAGAGGTGCATGACCAAGTTTGTAGTAATATTGAAAAGAGGATCAGCACACTCTGTATTATTTAGGTGAAAACAAGTGTTGGTTTATTCACACCAACACTTGTTTTCACCTAAATAATACAGAGTGTGCTGATCCTCTTTTCAATATATATATATATATATAATTCCACAAAGAACCGCAATCCAACTTGTTCTGTTGAATAAATTCACATTTCATTGTGCTCAATTGTTGATATATATATACACACACACACACACACACACACACACACACACACACACACACACACAAACAGAGGGTCAAAACTTCTTTTTGCAAGACCCTGTTTGTGCAACAGCCTTTCTTTTTGTATTTATATTTCATTTAAACATTTATTTTTTTTTATAAAAAGCTTAAGACAATTATTTTGGTCAAATATATTAACATATGTTATGTTATGTTATGTTATGGGGGTTCTGTCGTATCTAACTGCAGGCTCAATTAATTTGGTTGCTCTGATTTCACAATAACTGAAATCAAATGAGCTGACATATACCAATACACCCTTTTTCATTTTGAAATGAATGGTGTGCCCTGTGAGTCAGTTATGAAAGCAAATCATCCTTTTGTACACTATGCTTTTCCCGAAATAATTAACTTCAGCCAGAATAGTGTCTTTGGTTGCCATACTCAGGAAGCCTAAAGCTGCTGATTTGGTTCCCTTACTGATTCAGGCCCTTTGGCAGCAAATCTGCTCATATAGGGGGCCCTCTAAAATGCAACTCAACTGAATTCAACAGAAATGTCAATCAAGCAGGTTTAATTTTCACATCGGATTGAGGACTGTATCAACTTGTTAATGCAATCCTCGCCCGACAGCTCCTGTTCCAGACATGATTTAACCCAATATCAGGGGATATTGGGAGAATGAGACACTTGTTTGTTGACCTTGCCAACCACCTTAAGGGAAGTAGAGATTTAAATACAGCAGTAAACAGGCAGTGTCTGGGTCAGAGTTGAGAGAATGCAAATATGTTCAGTTCACTGGTTGGACATGTTCTAGGGAAAGTATAACAGATTCCCACGCAAATTAGGTGCTAGTCCGGAGAGCGATATTCGGACACAGTTGTAGTGCAGAATATCGCTCTCTGTACTAGCGCCTAATTTGCGGGGGAATCTATTGTACGAGGATCGAGACTGGCAGGAAGTTGACGGCTACCCGCTGGGGCTGCAACGGACAAGACACAGATGATCGGGTGAGCTCCGGGATTCCCCGCATTATTCTTTGCATATTGCCTAGGGAAAGTATCCCTGGTGACCTGTGATATGTGTTTATCAGTTGGAAAACCTTTTATACAGCACTTCAGCAATAGTCCATGTGAGAGAGAGCGAAATGCATGTTATGCTAGGAGGAACAGAAGCAGTAGAAATACTTAAAAAAAAAAAAAAAGCATTACAGAACTAAAACCCTATGAAATGTGAATACAAAACTAAAGAAGCACCCAGGTTTTTTACACTCACCAGGGTGCACAAAAGATAAGATCTATTTTTGTTTGCACAAACTGACAGTTGGTATTTGTGCATCAGCCACACAAAGATACATGTGCAATGCATATATAACTGAGGGAAGTTGTGAATGATCCAGTGTGATCATAGCACAGAAAAAATTTGCTACTATATGACTGTGCTGGGTGCAGTCCTATGCTGCAAATGCTTTGTTCAGAACTGCCCCTCCATGGATGAATTGAAACAATAATTACCAATATTGAGTTGGATGGGACGCACTGCTTCTCGTTTTTGCTGCAATAAATTACTTACAACACCTAAATTAAAATAATAAAAAAAAACAGAAGAATGTAACAAACAACAAATGTATACAGGCATGGTTTAAAAATGTTTCTGGGCAAATATAATTATATATTTATATATATATATATATATATATATATATATATATATAGCAATATATAGGCAATATCTGTTTTGTTCCAATTGACTGAAAATTAATATAAATAAACATGCTAAGAATAAACAAATAAACTGTCTATAACTAACATCTATATTATGTAAGATTGCGGGATCCACAACAGACACTTTCTTATTAAAAAATTTTGTCACAGGCAAAATGCGGACGTTTACACAAAACTGTATATGGCCTTCATCACTACTGTGTAGTAATGGAGGCAGCCATTAGGAGAATTAAGAGAAGAGGCACTGGTTTTGCAGAAGATTGAAAATACACTGTATAGAATACAATGGATTTTCGTTCTTACACAGGAACAATAATATTTGTGAAAATATTTATTGAAACCTCTAATAGTCTGTATTAAAGAAAAAAATGTGAAAAGTAAAAGCTGGCTACATGATTCTCGCTTGTGTGTAAGTTTTTTTGTTTGCTTTGTTTTTTATTAAATAAGCTAGTGCTCCAGTAAAAAAAAACACGATTAAGGAAAAATTATTAAGGAAAAAATTAAAATAAATTGCGCTCCCTATGATGGAAACTATAATATCCCTTTTTTTAAAAACTACTGGTCTTTTAAATGTATTCCTAATCAATCTAGTTCAGGGGCCTTTCTCACATCATACTGTATTTAGTTATAGGGTGGAACTTTTGATATGAAGCATAACAAAAGTGGTGTAAAGGTGATACCTTTGTTGGCTAACTAAGATGATAATTAGTGATGGGCGAATTTATTCGCCAGGCGCGAATTTGCGCGATTCGCCGTCAGCGAATAAATTCGCGAAACGCCCGCGAAAATTCGCGGAAAAAATTCGCCGGCGTCAAAACTTTTTTTTCGAAAAAACGGATGCCGGCGCCAAAAACGGGCGCCGGTGTCGAAAAATGGGCGCCGGCGTCAAAAACGTGACGCCGGCGCCGTTTCACGAATTTTTCGCCGTTTCGCGAATTTCGCGAATTTTTCGACGAAGCGAAACTGCACAAATTCGCCCATCACTAATGATAATCACAGCAAGCTTTCAGAACATTGCAGTTCCTTCTTCAAAGCTGATTACCTGCTTCACACCTTAGGTCTAATGCATGCCTGGTCTGGACTACTTTGCATAACCCACCTCCCTATAAAGCTGGCCATAGACGCAAAGATCCGATACGATTTTGGACCGTGTGTGGAGAGTGCTGACATTTTTCGTCAGACGGAGATCATCGTTTGGTGAATCGGACAGGTTAGAAAATTTCTAATATCTCTGCATGTATTGCCGATCTGACAATTTTCAGTGGGAGACTGTCGCTAGCTTTTGTCTAACAACATTCGTACGATTGCTGTCAGGGGCAGAACATCGGCTGATCTGTTCTTTTACTACTTTATTTGATCTGAATGGTTAATGGCAGGTCGGGGGATGGGGAAGTCCGATCGTTTGAGGATTCGAACGATCGGATCTTTGCGTCTATTGCCAGCTTAAGTCAGTCCCTGCTTGCAATACAAATTATGCATATGTGTTTCTCCTTTTGTCCCTCACAAAATGCTGTATACATGTCAGTGCCAACTTTGTAATCAGCTTTAAGGGAAGAACTGCAATGTTCTGAAAGCTTGCTGTGATTATCATCTTAGTTAGCCAATAAAGGTATCACCTTTACACCACTTTTGTTATGCTTCATATCAAAAGTTCCACCCTATAACTTTTTCAATGGGCTAACATGGTACAAAAAAAGTTATAGTGTATTTACAAAGATGTAAAAAAATAGGCAAAAGGCTTACTGGAAATTTTAAATTATTCTAAATCTTTTTATACTGTGTTTGCCAAGCTAAGTTTACTAGTATTTACATGTTTCCTTCTTTCTTTTGGAATCCACAGTTAGAGAACATAGGCAAGCACAATTTTGTGAACACTGTTATCAGGACAAGCTTTGCATCATCTATATTTTAGTAAAATGCAGATGTTGTTGCTAATTTTTTTTTTTTTTAGTAAAATTTATAAAATTGTATATTTTTTGCACTTTTGTAAATGTGCCCTAAATCCGATATTCTCTATCTAGGTTTTGTCTGTGGCAGAAATGATTCTGTAAATGATGCAGAATACCAGGTGCTTGAGTTTGTTGGAATTTAAAAGTATCATTTTTAGATTTTGTTACTGTACAATTATAGAAATGTTCTTTTCAGAAAGTCTTCAGCATGAGATTTAAAAGTACAGTTTAATATTGTGTTGCCTTACCTGTGCCAAGTTTTTTGAGATAACCTATGACATTAGAAAGTACTCCCCGAACTTCTCGTTCCATAATCGCATCTGGGTCTGCAGATCCTGTAGGCTGTGCCATTGAGTTTGCAGAGATCACAGCAAGTAATACACACAGGAATATCCCTTTCAACATTCTGAGAAAAAATTGTTGTCTTTAATGCATGAATAAAATGTGATTTTTAAAAATAAAAACAAATTTTACTGTATTATTAATGTATATTAATTGCTGCTGACAAGGAAGGCAGATTACCAAATCAAGTAAACATTAGACCACTAGTTGCTGTGGATTTTTAAATGTAGCAAATAGAGAGCATGGTTGGATTTTTTGTATAGTAGGAAATTAAGTTATTTTTGCATTGCCAAATTCTCCTTAGCTATGTCTATGTTTACTAATCTGGACACCATTTGATTCCTTAGCTTTAACTTTCGAACCCAGAAATTAATAAATTACTCTTGGTCCTTTGAACAAGGCTTGTGAGTGGATTATTTGGGAACCAATATAAGTTTTCCGCACAAAAGTTTTATTAAGAACTTTCTATTCTTATGTCTGTTATATATTTTTTTCCTGTGTAAGATGGTTCTGTATAAACAAACTATAATGATGGTAAAGATGCAAACCCTATTATATAAGGGAGTTCTAAAAGAAATGGGTATATTTGAAAATAAAGAGAAAGATGGGACTGACATTGGAGTATCCCTCAGATTTACCTTTGCATTGTGGGATTGTAGGGGTGTGCCATGGCAAAAACTGTTCTTGAAAGACCGTTGCACATGCCATACGTATATCAGAACAGAGTATACAGCTGAAGTTAGTCTGCTATTGGTTTTGTTTGCTTTTTTTTTTTTTTTTTTGAACGAATTAGAACCATGACTTTAAAAACATTAGGCCCTGGGTGTAATGGCCCTGTGTATCTCTGTTTGCACAGTTATTTCATGTTTCCAAATAACATTAATTTTGTCACAGAATGTATAGGTCTGTTTCTTTTTGACAGCAATATACTTACACAAGGCTGAACCGGCTCACTGTTAAACTAAGTTGTCTGTCAGTTATCTGTCTGCATTGACAGACTGACAGCTTAGCAGTGAGATCTACGGTTGTAGTCATTAGGCAAGATGACAACTATATGTAAAACTGTGCTTTAATTTTAAGAACCAGATTTCTGTGTTGTTAAACATGAATGCATCTCTTTAATTGCACTAGTGATGTGGTCCTCCTTTGGACCACTCAAACAAGAGTGTGAGAAGAGGTAATGTGTATTTGTAGCCAGTGTCGGACTGGCCCACCGGGATACCAGGAAAACTCCCGGTGGGCCAAGGTGTCAGTGGGCCCTCCTGCTTCTAAACATTTGGATTATTTCATGGCTATTCCCTATTTCTATGAGAATAAAGAGGCTAAATAGATGGAATAATAGGTTATAATATGTAAAGAAAAGAGAATAGGAGAATAGAGGTTGAGTAACTAAAGGAAGAAAATAATACTTTGAGTGGGCCCCTGGTCTAATTGTTTTTGGTGGGCCCCTGGTGTTCCAGTCTGACACTGTTTGTAGCCAGCTTTGAGGATGTTGCTAGGTTTAACAGGTGGGAAGGGGTTAATATTACAAGTTGAAGTTACTAGGTGGCAGTGTGAGGCAGGAAGCCCCGTCTAAGAGGTTCTGAAATTAGGTGTCCCTCAATATCAATCAGGTGGGATGGTGATTGTCCTAGAAAGTCTATATAACAGAAAAGTAGTGTGCCCCAGTCTAGTGCAATCAAGGGGCTTGAGGATGGCTAACTCAAAGACATACCTAAGGTAAGCCTGATATTAGCTCTGAATAGATAGGATAGCTTGAAGCTAGTGGTAGGAATAAACTGTAGTTGGTGAAAGATAGAGGAAAGCCAACTAGCAAAGAAACTAAGGCTCCACCAAGGAGGAAGGGAGGGGCAGCACCCTAGAAAGCTTTAAAAATGAAAAATCTGCATCATCATAAATCCATAAAAACATAATTTACTGCAAATTTTTAACAACATTGCCACACAACTATGCCTGTTTCCTGATGCATTTCAGGAGCATGTGCCCTTAATCATAGCTAATGGGATACTGATAAAAAACATTTAAATAAATACACAATGGGCATTTCTTGATTTGTTTCATTTTTATGGACATCAAACCCCAAATATGTGTATATTACTTACATGGTTTTTGCTATTTATAAATATGTGCCTTTTATCATACACTATATTTGTGGCTTATTGTTTAGAATGCAACACTTCACATTTGGGATTGTATGTAATAACGTTTTTGTGCCTAGTGTTATTTAAATGTTTGCTATCAGTATCCCATTAGCCTATGGTTGAAGGCGACTTAGTTTTGTGGTAATGTTTTTAAAGATTTGCCAATAACACAGTGGCTATTTCATTTATAAATACCCCAGAACTAATAGCCAGATAAAACAGAAGAAATTTAATGTATAAATTCCCCAGAACTAATAGCCAGATAACACAGAGAAAATTTAATGTAAAAATACTCCAGAACTAATTGCAGGATGGCACTGCAACTATTTTATTTATAAATATATATTTATAAATACCCCGTGACAAATAGCAGGGTGGCACAGTGACTATTTCATGTATAAATTCCCCATAACTAATAGCCAGATGGCGCAGAGGCAATTTGATATATAAATACTACAGAACTAATAGCAGGATGGCACAGGGGTAATTTCACATACAAATACCCCAAAACTAATAGAGAATGGCACCATGGCTATTTTATGAGCAAATACCCCCAGAACTATTAGCAGGATGGCATAGGGGCAATTTCATGTTAAAATACCCCAGAACTAATAGCGGCATGGCACAGTGGCAATTTCGTGTATAAATACCCAAGAACTAATAGCATGGTGACAAAGTGGCTATTTCATGTATAAATACCCCATTACTACTGGTAATTTCATGTATAAGAACCCCAGAACTAATAGCAGAATGGCACAGTGGCAATTTCATGTACAGTATAAATATCCCAGAACTCATAGCAGGATGGCACAGTAATGTTCTCATCAGTACTCTCCTTGCACTGACAGTTTGGGGGGAGAAGGATTTATTCAAAGTAGTCAGCCACCAACTTATATTCAGCAAAGTTTCTTTAGAGCGGAGCATGAAGAAGAAATCTTTCCTGCCCCTCATGAACAGGTCACAGCGCGTCGGTGGGATATTTCAATCACTGTTAGCATCTGTAAATTGATTGCTGCAGCTCTTTGTCTCTTCTGCTATTCTTCCTGCTGGCGGCTTAAGCTGGCCACATACGCAAAGATCCGATCGCACGAATCAATGTAAGATCGGACTTTCCCATCTCCCAACCTGCCACTAACCATTCAGATCAAAGTCTTACCATTCCGACCAAATAAAGTAGTTAAAGAACAGATAAGCCAATGTTCTGCCCCTGACAGCAATCGTACGATAGTTATGTCGGACAAAGCTGGTGACAGTCTCCCACTGAAAATCGTACGATCGGCAATACACGCAGCCGGGTATGATCGACCAAACGACCGATCTCCGCTGGACGAAAAATGTCAGAACTCTCCACACACGTTCTGAAAATCGTACGAATCCTCGATTCGTACAATGACATCGTACTTCATTGTGCTAATTGTAGGCCATATGGACCGTAGAAAAGCTG
Organism: Xenopus petersii; assembly: GCA_038501925.1. NCBI lineage: Eukaryota > Metazoa > Chordata > Amphibia > Anura > Pipidae > Xenopus > Xenopus petersii. The sequence continues at coordinate 110,054,964 of CM076682.1, read as the reverse complement.
ATGGGATTGCTGGATATCATAAAACCCAATTACGTTGAGGCTGTGATGGACATAAATAGTGAATTTACTGGCATGCTTCACAGACCTTTTAATTGGACACTATCACAGCTACTCACTACAACAGCTCCTGAAGCACAGCGGAGACACCAAATATGTCAGTATCCAAATATAAAAACACGAATTGAGTTAAATAAAGAATATTGTTTTTTGAAACAACATATGGAACTAATTTTACTCACTGGAGTAAGATTTGTAGCCAGTAGTCAGTATACCTTTGGTAGTCAATAAAGTCAATGGACCTACGTTCCTTTCAACATTTTGCAGTACATCTTGGAATCAAACACAGCAAAATAACTTATGCTGGTCACTGGTTTCAGAGTTTATTATAAAATAATAAAATTGGTTACATTTTTTACATTAAGTGGCTTTTCCTGCTCACATGTCCTCTAAATAAACCTACAGAAGGACACTGCAGCTAATCCTAAAATGTAACCTTAAATACTTAAATAACCCAAAAGTGGAATGGGATGAAGAAAAAGATACTTCAGGAGTAATAAATATGACATTTTACCTTTCCAATTTTAGAGACTTTTCTGGCAAGGTGCTCAGTCTAGAGTTATCCTGCTTCTTCAAATTAATCTGAATCTTATATAATTCACTTTATTGTCACCTATTTGCACCAATAATGAAATGAGTCATCCAAATCACTCGTGCTTAGCTTGATGCTATGAACTCATGACAGGTATTAGCATTACAGGCATCCTCACACAAAGTTTGTAGATTCTAACTAACTGCTGATGCCACGCAGAGAGGTTAGAGATGCCAATCAGAAGTTTCTTATATTTTGATTTTACACACCAATCCCTAAACAGAGCACATTTGCAATTGAAGCCTATTTCTTTTTTAGCATATCTAAAATATTTTAGTGCAATAAACACACGTGATGGAGTACTGCGGATATCTATAAGTGCTGAAGTGAGCTTTGGTTGAGAGGTTATACTGATTGCATAGTGTACACCATTGTAAATAAGGCCTATAACAAAGGTCTTAATTATAGCATCGTATAAGCAGTTGACTGCTGACACTACTAGAGAAGAAAAGACCATTATTCACCCCACAATTTTTTTAAACGTTTTTATTTTGTTCATTTTATCATTATGCCACTTCTTATTCCCACTTGTTATTTCAATGATTTGCCTAATTATATTTCATTTTTGTGATTTTATATCGGTTTTATACTTGCATTGTTGTTCCTTAAGTTTTTTTGGTTTCGATTTGCAGTTTAATTGTGTAGAAACACATAATACACAGTCAGGGGGCTTTGTTCATAGAAGGTAAACTGGCAGCCGACAAAATTCACAAGCCACCTGCATTGGTACTGTATAGCTATGCATATTGGGCAAGCTTATTTAAGGTGGATTAAGTATTAAATTGTGTGAGATAAATGTGATAAATTGCAATATTATAGGCGATTTTCAGAAATCAAAATCACAACCTTTAGGGGCACATATACTTAGCTCGAGTGAAGGATTAGAATAAAAAATACTTTGAATTTCTAAGTATTTTTTTGGCTAATTCAACCATCGAATTGGCTACTTCGACTATGACTTTGACTCAAACGATTCAAACTAAAAATCATTCGACTATTTGACCATTCGATAGTCGAAGTACTGTCTCTTTAAAAAAAACTTTGACCACCTACTTTGCCACCTAAAACCTACCGAGCACCAATGTTAGCCTATGGGGAAGGTCCCCATAAGCTTTCCTAGCTTTTTTTGATCGAAGGAAAATCGGTCGATCGATGGATTAAAATCCTTTGAATCGTTTTTTCCTTCGATCGTTCGACCGATGAAAATGCGGTAAATCCTTCGACTTCGATATTTGTAGTCGAAGGATTTTACTTTGATGGTTGAATATCGAGGGTTAATTAACCCTCGATATTCGACCAACAGTAAATGTGCCCCTAAGTGTAGCTTTGCCGTATGGTAGTTCAGAGTAGAAACATTTTATTACTCATTTTGGATTTGTCAGAATGTGTACTTTCCAAAACTATATGGTTTTCAGGGGTCACCTTACTTTTTTGTAGCTTTTTTACCACACATAGAACTGGCAGTGTGTTTATAAATAAGGGAAAATGTATGGCATCAAATAATTATCCACAAGATAGATTTTGGGGTCTTTACATGCCATGTACTTCAATAAACCTATGTACAGTGGGATCAAACAGTTCATCAGGTGTTTTATCTTGGTACCTAATAATATGTGGGAGATAAGATGCTTCAAAGTGGAAGCTTTGAGGTGATTTTCAGGAAAATCCCCAAAATGACCAAATTTACGAAAACTTTGAGGCTTAGTACTTTGGAGTAAACAAATACATGTGCCGTGGAAGAACAAGTACTTTTCAAAAATAAATGGTTCTCTGGGGTGAATGTATTTTTTGTAGCTTTACCCCTTATAAAATGCTGTAAATCAAATAATTTTGCAATACCTGAAATCATATAGGAGTGTCTTCAACTTGGGGTCCCCTATATGCCACATATTTAGGTAAACCTATGCATATCAGGCATAAAACGTTTCAGCAGATCCCTAGTGTTCAAATTTAGGGTCTTTTATCTGGTTATCTAATGATATGTGGGAGATATGATGCTATAGACTGGAAGCTTTGAAGTCATTTTTTATAAAAAAAAATCAAATTTTTTTATAAAGAATAATAATTTTAATTTGTTTTCATTTTTAGACACTTTTAAGTCTACATATTTTGATAGAAGTGAATATGCCAAAATTCTAGCATATTTTGAAAACTTAGGTTGTCCTGAAAAACAACTTTATATTGTTTTCCTGGGTAAATTGAAAGACCCCCCCGGAAAGGCCATTAAAGCGAAAGAGCACAAAATGTTAAAAAATGGTCTGGCAATAAATATACCAAAATCTCTGACAGTGAAAGGGTTAATACTGAGTGATGGAAATTACCCATTCCTGTTTCTTGCGTCTGTTTTTTTCAACTTCATTTCTACCACTTTCATTTAAGATAATTGTACATGAAAATTCACTTTGCACTTATGAATCTGTTGTTTTGGCTCTTTGTATTGAATCATATGCAAGTGTTTAAATAGTTTTATTGTAACTTCTCAGATCTATTGCTCTCGATGCACCAATCATTACACATAAGAATGGAACCGATTCTTGGGGCAAATGCATCAGTATTTGAGATGAATATTAAAGCAGGAAAATTTGATTGTATTTGCATTTGATTTTTTTCACTTCAGTACAAAAAAACGGAAATTGGACAGAATATTTTGTCACATGCAAACAGTGAAAATTCAACAGAATGGGGGCAGGGTATCTGAAGGTGATGTTGAGGTTTTTTTTCCCATTGGGATGAATAGAACAATGCAATTTTTGCTTGCAATCAAAGGTTTTACATGATTGCAATAACCCATTTGAGTTTTTTCTTAAAAATGCTAGCAATGGAGGAAAAAAACACAAACTCTAAAATTAAATAATTGGCCTCTCAATGCATCTCTGTAGCCTGGAGCTGATGAGAGCCACCCAATAGAATTGCAGCCTCTGTTGATGTCCCGGGCTGTCACACTATTGGTCCCATCCCTCTTGATAGGCCATAGATGCCCTTCCAAACTAACCTAGAGTTTATATAGACATAGACATACATACCTGGGATGTGTCACTATCCTGTTAATAAATCTGGCCTTAGTTACCAACAAGAAGTATGTATTGTTTTATTACAGAGATAAAAAAACATAGTCAAAAATAACAACTATTTGCTTAAACAGGGCTCTATAGACAATCATGTATCTCAATGCTTCCTAGATTTGGCTTTTCAGATAAAAGATGCACTCTACATTGTAAAGGCAATAAAACGTATATCTATATACTGTATACATTATATATTTAGATCACTTTATTTGTCCAGCATTTGTTGTTTTATCTCTACAGATTTAGGAAGATGTCTGAGACGACCATTCAGCCAGAAATTTACATTCCTAGGAAAAAGAAAAATATCATTTTTGCACACTCTCCAAAACATTTCTATAGAAAATGTATTTATTGTGAAATATGTACACTTAAAATTGATATCTAGAAAACTCCACCAGAACACACAGTAGCGCCAGCTTGGGGCAATGTCCTGGAAGATGTATTAATTGCTGCAGTCTTTTTAGGGAAAATCATTGCAAAAAAGTACAAAGAATTGGATATTTATGTTTCTCATTACATACAGGAGGGTGTCGGTGATGCTGGTGCTATTTGAATTGTGTAAAAAAAAGTTATAAACCATATATCTTAGTTTACATTTGCAGATAAACCAAATAGTAAACCAATTTAAAAATAAAAAAAGTAAACCAATAGTAAAAAATAGATAAACCAATTGCATAGTACTGTAATACTTTATTGTATTCTTTATACTGTTGCATTTCTGGCTATAGCTAAAATAACTTGTATCGGGTGGCTGTAATCATATTGAATATTAGTACTTGGGCAGTTATCAATAGAAGCTAATCAGTGATAGACTTTTTTTTCTCCAGCAAATATTTGGTTTGCTAGGGATACTGGGATACTGCCTAGGTGAAAATTCCTGCACAACATAGCACAACATATCAGAGCATTAATTTCAGTGAAGGCATGATTGGATGGATGTTTCTGTACAATGCGGTCATGTATGCTGGAAATGAAGAACTGGTAAATAAAACTTTGAATGTTTCTCCTGTTTGTCTGGACTCTGTGACTGTCTAAGGTTACTCTCCCTACAAATATAATTTAAAACTATGAAGAAAGCAAAGGGTGCAGACTCTAAGACATGTTATAGGCAAACATTGGTTTGTTCAGATTGAATGCAAATGTAAATAAATAAACACTCTTATGGCTCTTACACTCAGGATTTTTTTTATACATGTGATTCGGGTTTGGCTATTGAGTTAATGCATGTAGATCCTGGGCACAAGAGTGCACCCCTACAGTAAGTGCTCATGCATAGAGCACCTCTGCCAAAAAGGACAGAGTCCCAAGAGGCCTACAACTGCACTACATACTCAACGTAAGGCCTTACCAGGCAAATTACAATATTTCATTTTGGCATAACCTTCTATATATCATGATTGACTCATGTTAATTTGCTCCATGGAGCTTGTAGTTTTACACAATTTAATATCATCAAAAGTGATCCAACCATTTTGGCCACAGAGCTATTTTTGTGTATATGTTTTTTTTCAGTAGCAGTATGCACAAAATGTCTCTGTCTTAAATATATTGATAATGGGTTGAGTGCAGAGGACTCTTGTATTTGTCTATATGTATTTTGTGGTCACACCCTCATTGCACCCCCGTCTAATGGTTTTAAAAATTAGTGGTGAGCACAACATTCCCTTGTTTGTTATAATTGACTTCTATAATATCCTTCCTTTAAAAGCTCTTCCAAGTTAATATGCTGAAAGCCAACAGACATGTTATCACATTAAAATATGAAAGATGCTACCTGTCTCTGAGACTACTCATGAAAAAAGTGAAGTAATTCCCAGTAAAACTGTAGACAGTGCAAAATGATGCTGTACAAGGTAAAATCTACATTGAGAGTCTGCTTAAGAAGACAAGAGAAAATGGTTATTTAATACAATTGTAGGGTACTGGTAAAATAGTCATCCCCAGTATTATTTAGCAGGCAGTTTCCCTAGTGTTATAGACACCTAAATGGGTCCTAAAATACAGTTATGAGGGGTAACTGTTTCCTATTCCTGCTTTAAGCTATGCCCCTTGTTTCTCACAGTGACCAGTAGATGGCACTGTTCTAAAGTATAAAACCCTCTGAAGCCATGCTTTCAGGGTCCATTTTGTATTAGTCTATTAGTCTGATCAGGCAGAAAGGACCCCTGTGGAACCTAAACCTGACTAGGTTTAGTCAGTATAAGTTATCTCTTTAATAGATCACTCTAGGAGTGACAGATAGTTAGTTTATTTAGCTGAGCAGCTGAGGCTCCTCCGAGGATTGTGAGTGGGATTAAGATCCCAGGGTACTAATTGCCCAGAGTAGGGACTAAGTGTACAGACCTAGGATAAAATTGCCTCTCAGGTTCCACTTAGGGGAAAGGCTGAATGCTGGGTGTACCTCCTCAAAGCTGCATACATTGTCTCCTATCTCTGTGGGGACAGATACTGACCAAAGGTGTTGTTGGCCTTGTCTGCATCTATGAATGTACACTCCATTTAGGATTGTATGTGTTAAATAAATGTGTTCATTGGTTAAGTTATAAGAACCACTGGCGCCCAATAATTGCACCCTGAATACAGTTACAGTTGCATTACACCCTGCCTCCACTGTTGCAAGGGCTCACTCCCTAAGATTTTAAGGTCTCATCTGGAGCACATTTATGGGGAGTGGAGCTTATAGAAGAAAAAGGTGAACTCCACTCAATTTACTATAGCGCTACATAATCATGCTCTGAAAGGGTGGTTGGATATCTACACCAGTGTTGACATAATTCATTATAATCTCTTTCCCAGTACTCAAATATCCCCTCAGCTATATCTGATGCCATATCCTTTTTTTCTTTGTTGAGAAATACAGTTTCATACTTACACTGAGGCTAAGGTCATGCATTGTATTTTGCTGATGGCGTATCTACATGTACTGCCAACCAGTGTTGCAACGTTTCCTTTAGAAAAATTTTGGATTGAGGTGAGAGGGTGGGAATGTGACCCTGAGGGGACTGTGGAAATAATGTAGGGGGAGGAGCATTGAAGCAAAGAGAGTTGGACCAATTGTGTACATATGTAAATTTATAATACCAGCCCAGGCTTCGGCTAGTAATTTACCTGCTAGCCTGAAAAAATACCAGCCAAATAGCAACTTTAACACCAGTGGAGAAAAGGCCTCTCTGGGGCACACGGCATGTAATTATCCCCAGAGCTTGAAGACCAGCAAGGTCATAATTCTTTGCACCTTTGAAATCACCTGAAAAACTCGGAGGGTGGACTGTCCATACAGCACCCAGAAGTTCTACTCATCTGTGACTCACCACAGTCTGGCTGGCCTCAACCGCCAATGTTCCTCTGTTTGCTCCTGGGAAACTGGCTCTATCCACTTTGTGAACGCACTGGGCCATTCAGAAGGGGTGGCAGCCCAGGTGGCTACATAGGGGACACCTCAGTCATCTTGGACTACTGGCCCCTCCAGCTTGGGGTCCCCTGCCACTGCTGCTTCCTCACCCCCTCATTTTCACAATATTTCCATACCCCCCCTTGCAAGGATATCAATGGTCCACTTTACTCCCTGCCCCATGGTGGGCACTCTCCATCAAATGTCCTCCATGACGTAGTGGCTTATTCCTGCTGACTATGCCAAATATAATGGGGTCACCCATAACAGGCACATTCCCAGCATGGGCACCTGCTAGGACTTGGTATGAATAAAGCATAATGCATGTAGTTACGATGAACCAAGGCAAACATTTATTTAGCAGGTTCACAGGGACAGACCAGAGTTGCAATTGACCTGGTGCACAGTCTCCCCAGGGTAGTACCTCAAATGTAAACTCCTTATAGGATGCAGGTTGTCCTTGCTAGCTAGCCCTATCTAATTCTTGCTCCTAGAGGTATCTACTTACAATCCACTTCTTCAGTATGTATTTCTAGCAAGGCTCAGGTAAACACCTCTTAGATCTTATCATAGGTACATAGTTAATCTGCATTGAAAAATGACAAAAATCCACCGCAGTGTCAATTTACTATAGTGCTACATTTTGGCACCCAACGTGGGGCCTGTACAGTGTAGACTGTAATACCGCACTGCCACCTAGTGTGACAGGCGCTGCGAGTGTGGATGCAATAGATTGCCTATAAGCTCTAGAGGACATGTATGGCACTTTTGACATATTTTGCTTCATAAATTTTAGAGCTCGAATCAAGAGGAGGGAGAGGACATCTCCTTGTTTGTTAAAAGTTTAGAAAGTATGTTATGAACTCGAGTCCACAAGAACATTATTCCCATCACTGAAGTAAATGAGAAGCGATGCTGTCAACTCATAAATGGGATGCGGGGAGACAACCCCATAGCCACGGAGCTACATATAATGTACAGGCTCAGGGTTCAGTACCCGTCTTCTGCGTGGGAAGGGGTCTTATGTACATGAATGGTTGTGTAGATGTACAACTGCACATCCCTGGACTTGTCGTGAACAAAGATTCCCCAATAACTGTCATTGCTTACAGAAGTCCCCCGCCCGGAGGGATCAGGCAGAATCGTAATCAAAAGTCCAGGCAATGTTCAAAGGGCAGGCAGATAAACAGCAAGGTAGATAATCAGGCAGGGTCAAAGTCCAGAAATCAGTTCAGCAAGAATAATAGCATACCCAGGAATGTTCAGAACAAATGCTATAATCGGGCATTGAACCCGTGACCCAGAGGGGTTTTTAACTTTGAATTTTGCGCCATGCGCGCAATGTCACAGCGTCAGCGTCAAGACGCCGGCATCCCCACATGTAGACAATACCAAAGTATAGACAAAACCAAAGCGTGTGGACAAAACCAAAGCTTGGTGGTCCAGTACCCCCCCATCGTGGGCCACTGGACCACCAAGCTTTGGTTTCTGGGGAAATTGTCTGTAGAATTCCCTTACCAGTCGAGGGCATGAACATCAGAGTGTTTCTCCCAAGAGCATTCTTCGGGACCAAAGCACTTCCATCTAATAAGGAATTTGAGAGAACCCCTGGAGAGTCTGCAGTCTAAGATCTTTTCCACCTCGTACTCTTATTGGCCGTCCACAAGCGATTGGAAATTGCTGGTTTCACCAGGGATACATGGAAGACATTGAGAATTCACATCTCAGGGGGAAGCTGCCACTGGATTAACAATTTCCACAATGGAGAATGGACCAACAAATCTTGGACCCAACTTGGGAGTAGGCACTCTAAAGCGAATGTTTCTAGTGGATAACCACACCTTGTCACAACGTTATATAGAGGAGAGGATCTATGTCTCCGATCGGCAAAAGTCTTATGCACAAGAGCACTCTTTTCCAAACTCGATTTGGTCGCAGCCCAAATAGCAGACATATGGGCGGCCTGATTGTCTGCAGCAGGGACGTCAGACAAGATGAATTCTTGAGGGAAGGCTTAAGGATGTTGTCCGTATACAGTCATAAACAGAGACCTTCCAGTGGAAGTGACCAATCATCTTGACAGAGGGAGACATGATTCCTCAGGAATTGCTCTAAAGCTTGGTTCACTCATTCTGCTGCCCCATTGGTTTGGGGATGGTAGGCAGAAGAGAACTGAAGACTGATACCTAAGTCTTTACATAAAGAACGCCAGAACTTAGCTGTAAATTGAGATCCCCTCAGTGACTATCTCAGCCGGGAAGCCATGCAACCCGAAAATAAATTGGATGAAGAGCTGGGATAGGTCCACCGCTGAAGGAAGTTTTTGCAAAGGGATGAAATGTGCCATTTTGCTGAAGCGGTCAATAACTACCCAGATCACTGTGTTCCCTCTTGAGGGTGGAAGTTCTACAATGAAGTCCATTGCTAAGTGAGTCCATGGACGAGAGGGGATGGGTAGAGGTTGTAATAACCCGCTATGGCGAGTATGGCTAGCCTTGGAAGTGGCACAAATAGTACAGGCACTAACAAAGTCTTTGACGTCAATGACTACCCAGATCACTGTGTTCCCTCTTGAGGGTGGAAGTTCTACAATGAAGTCCATTGCTATGGACGAGAGGGGATGGGTAGAGGTTGTAATAACCCGCTATGGCGAGTATGGCTAGCCTTGGAAGTGGCACAAATAGTACAGGCAGCAACAAAGTCTTTGACGTCTTTACGGATAGTTGGCCACCAGACTAGGCGTCATAACAGCTCAAGAGTCTTTTCAGGACCTGGATGTCCAGCTTGCTTGGAATAATGAGTCTGTTGTAGGATGGACAGGCGAAGCTCAGAGGGTACAAATGCCATCCTAATGGGTGTATCAACAGGAGCGGAAGACTGCCCCAACAGGATTTGCTCGGCAAACTGAGGGAAAAGGGAAGCAATAATCTTGGCAGTGGGAATAATTGGTTCTTGCCTTTCAGGGAGACGATCTACTGCAGAGAAACTCCGGGACAGTGCAACGGCTTTCCGATTCTTGGAGCCAGGGTGATAAATCAAGATGAAATTAAAGCAGGAAAAGAAGAGAGCCCTCCTAGCCTGACGGGGATTCAGTCTCTTGAGAGATTGTAGAAGTTTTTATGGTCAGTATAGATAGTGAAAGGGATTGAAGATCCTTCGAGATCGAGCTTTACTGCCAAGAGTTCACGATTTCGAACTTCGTAATTCTGCTCTGCAGGAGAGAATTTTTTGGAAAAGTGAGCACATGGATGTCATTTCCCATCAGCAGGATGTCTTTGGGATAGGATATCACTGGCACCAACCTCGCGTCTACCTCAATAAAGAAGGGTAACACAGGATCAGGATGTCGGAGGACAGAGGCAGAAGTGAAAGCATCTTTCAGGGATTGGAATGCTTCAATAGCTGAAGGAAGCCATGAGTTAGGTTTACCTCCTTTCCAGATGAGGGCAAGGATGGGTGCAATGCGGGAGGAGAACCCTTTGATGAACTGTCAGTAGTAGTTTGCAAACTCGATAAATCTTTGTATTGCCTTGGTGCTCAAAGGAAGGGGCCACATCTGGATCGTGGAGATTTCGGCAGAATCCATCTCAAAACTCTCTGGGGAGATGATATAGCTGAGGAAAGGGATCCAGGCCACTTCGAAGACACATTTCTCAAGCTTGGCGAAGAGAGAGTTCCTCCTCAGATGAGAGAGTATCTCCTTCACCTGGGAGCGATGGTACACTACCACGGATCTCCCTAAGAGATCCCGGAAGATGTAATTCACAAACTCCTGGAAAAAGGCGGGGACATTGCAGAGGCCAAAGGGCATCACGAATGTTGAATGCCGTCTTCCATTCATCCCCTTCACAAATGCGTATTAGATGGTAAGCCCCTCGTAGATCTAACTTGGTGAAGATCTTAGCCCCTTTCAGTTGGTCAAAAAGTTCAGCGATCAGAGGCAAGGGGTATCGATTTTTAACCGTAATCTTATTGAGTCCACGGTAATCAATGCAGGGACGTAGACCACCATGAAGAAGAAGCCAGCTCCTACCGCAGAGGTAGAAGGACGAATAAATTCCCGCTAGAGATTCTCCTGGATATAGTCTTTCATGGTGGAGGTTTCCGCAGGAGAGAGGGATAAGTGCGACCCCAGGGAGGCATGGTTCCAGGAAGATCAACGGGGCAGTTGTAATGATGATGAGGAGGAAGGAATTCTGCAGACCTTTTACAGAAGACTTCTACAGGAGAATTCCTTGTAGAAAGATGGCAGAGTCTTCAGATCTGTCGAAGAGACAGTAACCCAGTGGAGGGGATTAGCAGGTAGACAATGTTCTTGACAGAAAGGACTCCAACGAAAGATCTGTCCATAAGACCAATCAATGGACGGGTTATGTAGGCAAAGCCATGGCAGTCTCAAGACAACAGGAACTGAAGGGCACAAATAATCAGGAACGTTAGCGGCCTGTCGGGAGTAGACAATGGATACAGAAGAACATCCATATACAGTACTTGGCAAAAAGAGCATCCATGCAGTTTCCAACAGCCCCGGAATCAAGGAAAGCAGAGCCGACGATCGTCTTAGTGGCCAAACGAATCTGTAACAGCAAAATAAACCTGTGAGAGTCCTCTTGGGATTTTGGAGTAATACCACCCACATGTGTCTTCCCAGGTTTACCTTGAAGAAGAGGACCCTTTGGCTTCACAGGGCAGGAGTTGTCAAAATGAGACTGACCACCACAATACAGACATAGTCCTGCCAAACACCTCCGGAGCTTCTCCTGCTCAGAGAGACGTGCCTTTCCAATCTGCATGGGTTCCTCCAGAGGAATAACAGAAGGCTGCTGGGGTGTCGGAGGCAACAGGGGTCTTTGGAAGCGGGGAGCCAAAATAGGTTGGAATCTCTTAAAACAGTCCATATCCGCCTGATGCTCTCTTTGCTGTGTGTCCACCTTGACAGCCAAAGCAATAAGGTCTTCCACCAGTGTAGGCAATTCACGGGAGACCAGATAGTCTTTAAGGCGGATAGAGAGCCCATTGTAGAAGGCAGCATTATAGGCTTTGTTGTACCAACCCGTCTCTGCAGCAAGCGTACGAAATTCAATGGCATATTCAGCAATGCTGCAACTTCCCTGGCGAATCTGAAACAGCCGTGATGAAGCGGTCACAACCCAACCAGGAGCATCAAACACAGTCCGGAGCTCCTGGAGAAAAGCCTTGGCATCATCAATTAAAGGAGACTCCTTCTCCCAGTGTGGAGATGCCCATTTGAGCGCTTTCCCAGCCAGACGAGTAATTACAAAACCGCAACATGCTTGGGGATCTCCACTATAGAATACGTGGACCAGCAGAGGAAGAATGTGAAGCAGCGACAGCAGCGACTGGAACTGGCATTGATGTTGCTGGCGTAAGAATGGATAGTTTTTCAAGGATCGTCTCCAACGCTTGTCTGAAATGGGATTGCCGAGCTTCGTATGCCTCCATGCCAGATTGCAGACCACGAAAGGCCCTACCGAAATCAGGCTGAGCTTCTTCAATGGGGTCCATGGCCCGATTATAATGTCATGGGAGCCTATCGGCTCCCAGTGGGAGTCCAAGTTTGTGGTACAGTTTGGCATCAGGCAGAATCGTAGTCAAAAATCCAGGCAATGTTCAAAGGGCAGGCAGATAAACAGCAAGGTAGATAATCAGGCAGGGTCAAAGTCCAGAAATCAGTTCAGCAAGAATAATAGCACACCCAGGAATGTTCAGAACAAACAATATAATCGTGCATTGAACCCGTGACCCGGAGGTTTTTTAACTTTGAATTTCGCGATATGCGCGTGACGTTACCGCGCTGGCGTCCCCACGTGTAGACAATGGGTCATCTTGGATATACAGCAGCGCCAAAAGGAGTGACCGCTGAGTGGTCCTGACAAGGTTCCAATGTGAAGGCCGTGGAGGAGGCTTTTCTTCGGTTCCTCCAACCCAGGGAGGGCACCCCACTAACTGTGTTGCCCGTATCTCCAGAGCTGCAGGAGATTTGCCAGACTTGTGTAGGAAATCCTTGGCACCTGGTGGAGCCCAAAGCCTCTGAGTGTATGTGGAAATTGTATTTGCTACCCCCGAGAGTTATTTTTTTACTAGAGACAAAGCCGCCTGAAATGGTTGGGAGGAAGGACTACCGCTGCAGATTTCCCCGAACTGATGTGGTTATGGTTAAAAACATTACCTTTCACACCATCATAATCCCTGCCTGGCACACGGTTGGGCATTGTTACCTGGTGGAGAGTGTGAATCTCTGTTCGGTCTGAGTGGGGGCAGTGGACACTAAACTTAATTTTCATTTGGAGGAGGCTGATGACCCCTTGGAACATCGTCATATGTTTGAGCAGAATTTATCGATGTACCATAATGTTTTCTCAGTAGATGAGATGGATGTGGGACGTGCTAAACATGCGGAGCATAGTATAAGGTTGAGTGATGATACACCTTTCCGAGAGAGGTCCAGGCGGATACCCCCTTGTGATCTAGAGGATGTTCGGAAACTACTTGGAAAAGATGCAGGATCAGCGAATAATTGTTCGCTAATGACCGGAGGGCCCCTTACATGTTTCATTGCTTGAAGCATGGATCAGGTTCATCCAACCCAGCTCATGTCTAAGAGTCCTCTGCCTCTTTGTATCATGTGCTGCTGATGATTCAATCCAATAGGGTTTATTTACTAATGCCCTAGAGGTGCTAAATTGCACTCTATCATATGTAATAAGTCTTTCCTCGTGATTAATTAAATTCATTCATTCCACCAGTAGGGATGTAGCGAACGTCGGGAAAAAAGTTCGCGAACATATTCGCGAACTTGCGTCAAAAATGCGAACGGTTCGCGAACGTCGCGAACCCCATAGACTTCAATGGGAAGGCGAATTTTAAAAGCTAGAAAAGACATTTCTGGCCAGAAAAATGATTTTAAAGTTGTTTAAAGGGTGCAACGACCTGGACAGTGCCATGCCAGAGGGGGATCAAGGGCAAAAATGTTTCTAAAAAATCCATTGTTGACACAGCGCTGCGTTTTGTGCTGTAAAGGGCAGAAATCACACTACATTTCTAAACCTGTGTAATAAAATGCTTTAAAACGTCCGGCGTCTACATGCCAATCAAGTCGTGTAAAGGTTACAGCCTGTTCACACGCAAAGACGAAACGCGGTGCTTACTGCAACGCAAAAAGACGCAAAGAGCTTTAATGAATGATACCGTCAAGTGAGCAAATAATAGTTTTTAATTACTAGTTGCTTGTCACCTCCAGGATGTTCGTCCTGTTGGTGGCAATATTTCTGTAGTGGTGTGTTTAGCAGTCACCGTGCTTGTGCGCACGTGCACGGTCAGGCAGAGGTAATTCAATGTACAGTGAAGTGAACCAAAAAACACTGATTCTGCAGTGTGGGCCCAGTTTTGGTGTACTTTATTGATCACCTGCGGTGACCATAAAAGATGCAATTTTGCCACTGTCTTTGCTGCCTGAAAAACGTCACTCGGGTGGTGTTTCTAGAGACGGTACTATTATTGATATTTAGACAGAATGTGAACAAGCTCACACAGCTAGATGGTTGTTGTTTGAAAATGAAGAACACACTGAGCAAATAATGCCTGCAAGGTTAACGTATACACTACTACAGCAGTGGATACGGAATATATTATTGCTGCCTGAAAAACGTCACTCGGGTGGTGTTTCTAGAGACGGTATTATTATTGATATTTAGACAGAATGTGAACAAGCTCACACAGCTAGATGGTTGTTGTTTGAAAATGAAGAACACACTGAGCAAATAATGCCTGCAAGTGCACTACTATTGGTGCACTACTATGAAGAACAGCAACAGCACTGTACACGTTAAAGAACAGTAAGATAAGTAAAAGAAAAAAAATATATATGTATATTAAAAAAAAAATTTTCTCGGGTTGGTGCTGCTGAACTACTAGGAGCAGCACAGTAGCACACCAGTCCCACTCCCCAACACTGCTAGACTAATAGCACTGGGCTTATAGTAGCAACTAGCAAAGTAAAAAAACAAAAAAGAAAATAAAAGCAGTCCTTACAAGGACTATTGGGTTATTACAGCAGTCAGCAGATGAGATCAGAAGAGATCAGTGCCCACAGCAGGCAGCTACATACAGAGCACTGCAGTAGAAGGTAGATTACTAGCCAGCAAAGCTACCTAACCTAAAATGTCCCTCAAATCCCTGCAGACTTCTGTCCCTCCAATACAGAGCAGTATCAAGTAGATTACTAGCCAGCAAACTTACTATCAACTGTCCCTCAAAGAAATCAGTGAAATCAGTAACAGCTCTCTCCCTACACTAGCTCTTGCAAGCACACACAGGCAGAATGAAAAAACGCTGCAGGGCTTCAGTTTATATATGGAAGGGGAGTGGTCCAGGGGGTGTGGGGGTGGTCCAGGAGGGAGAGTTTCCTGATTGGCTGCCATGTATCTGCTGGTCTGGGGTGAGAGGTCAAAAAAAAGCGCCAGGCAAGGCGAACCCAAAATGGCGAACGTCGCGCGACGTTCGCGAACTTGCGGCGGACGCGAACAGCCGATGTTCGCAGCGAACAAGTTCGCCGGCGAACAGTCCGCGACATCCCTATCCACCAGTCTAGTTGCACATTTCTGCACTCTCTCTAGCTCATTAATATCCTCATAGGACTAGATTGCGCTCGCTGCACTAGAAGAGCTGAAATTTTTTAAAAATGATATTTCGCCTTATAAAGTTATCAGGAGTGGCTTGTTTAATTTGGCGAAGTATTGAAGTCAAAATTTTTTAAAGAGACAGTACTTCGATTAGCGAATGGTCGAATATTTGAACAATTTTACTTTGAATCGAAGTCGAAGTCGTAGTATCCTATTCGATGGTCGAAGTATCCAAAAAATGACTTTGAATTTCGAATTTTTGTACTTTGAAAATTCCCTCAAATTCACTTCGACCCTTGATAAATCTGCCCCTATAAGATTAGGTCTTGTTGTATGCATATGCAGCATTCAGTGTTCCTATAGATGTCTGTAGTTGTATTTGAACTGAACACATGACAAGCAGCTATAACTGTTGGTGATAGGGTATCAGTAAATGCTTCAACATCTATATCTATGTCAAGTATAGGGATGTCGCGGACTGTTCGCCTGCGAACATCGACTGTTCGCGTTCGCCGAATGTTCGCGAACGTCGCGCGACGTTCGCCAATTTGGGTTCGCCTTAGCTGGCGCTTTTTTTTGCCATTTCTCCCCCAGACCAGCAGATACATGGCAGCCAATCAGGAAGCTCTCCCTCCTGGACCACCCCCACACCCCCTGGACCACTCCCCTTCCATATATAAACTGAAGCCCTGCAGCGTTTTTTCATTCTGCCTGTGTGTGCTTGGAAGAGCTAGTGTAGGGAGAGAGCTGTTTAGTGATTTGAGGGACAGGGATTTGAGAGAACTTTGCTGGCTAGTAATCTACTTGATACTGCTCTGTATTGTAGGGACAGAACTCTGCAGGGATTTGAGGGACAGTGAGTTTAGGTTAGGTAGCTTTGCTGACTAGTAATCTACCTTCTACTGCAGTGCTCTGTATGTAGCTGCTGTGGGCAGCTGTCCTGCTGCTGATCTCTCATCTGCTGACTGCTGCCTGCCTGTAACCCAATAGTCCTTGTAAGGACTGCTTTTATTTTCTTTTTTGTTTTTTTTACTTTGCTACTGTAAGAGCCCAGTGCTATTAGTCTAGCTGTGTTGGGGAGTGGGACTGGTGTGCTGTTCCTCCTAGTAGTTCACCACTACCAGCACCAACCAGAGTCAAAATTGTTACAAAGTATCTTATTTGCACCTGTTAGCTGTTCTGAGCTCTCTGCCAAAAGCTAATTAAGTTAGAAACTGTTTTTTTTCTGGCTGTTCAGTGCAGAGAAAAGAGGGACTTTCCAGTACAAAAGAGGGACAGGGGGTTGAGTGGTCAAAAGAGGGACAGTTGGGAGGTATGCAAGTGCCACCTAGCTGTGTGAGCTTTTTCAAATTCTGTCTAAATAACAATAATAATTCCGTGTCCGTAAACATCACCTGAGTTATGTTTTTACAGCAGCAATAATATATTCCATATCCACTACTGTATACGTTGCCCTTGCAGGCATTGTTTGCCAAGTCTTCAAACAACTGCCACCTAGCTGTGTGAGCTTTTTCACATTCCGTGTCCACCTGACTGTGATTTCTGCCCTTTACAGCACAAAACGCAGCGCTCTGTCAACAATGTATTTTTCAGATACATTTTTGCCCTTGATCCCCCTCTGGCATGCCACTGTCCAGGTCGTTGCACCCTTTAAACAACTTTAAAATCATTTTTCTGGCCAGAAATATCTTTTCTAGCTTTTAAAATTCGCCTTCCCATTGAAGTCTATGGGGTTCGCGACGTTCGCGAACCGTTCGCATTTTTGGACGCAAGTTCGCGAATATGTTCGCAAACATTTTTTCCGACGTTCGCTACATCCCTAGTCAAGTATAACAGAAGCTACAGGTAAGGGTAAGCATAGCATTCTGGAGTAGTATTTTTATAACCTGATTTATATTGCATCTTGTATTTGATAATCAGACGACTTGCTGACAATCTAGCTACATGCATTACCGCTCTCTCTATAGTCCCTTTGTTGTAAGTAGTATATTTAAGGGGTTATGATCAGTTCTGAGAGTAAATCCACTGCCCCACAGAGAACTTCTCCATCTTTCCGTTGTAAAAACGCATGCAGTGAGCTATTTGCTTTTACACTGTTTTATTAGGTTCAAGGAGGTCAACATACTGTACAAGGTCAACACACCAGAACAGAATTGGACTCAGATCTCCCATGGACTTGTTATTAAGAAAAGAGGAGAGTAAAAACCCTCATGTTTCTCTGAAAATAGATATACTATGGCTTTATATAGATATATTTATATATAGATATATGAAGTTAAAAAATAATTAAAAAAGGACAGTGTGTATTTCTATGTATCGAGGAATATTTGTTGATACAAAGTCACTTGAAGAAGGTCTTGGCTGAAACTCAAGGCAATAACCTCTTTGGATGGTAGACGTTCATGTATTTCTCTTGCCTAAACTTCCTGGAAGGTAAAAAGCCTTGGCCCTAGAGGAAGTAAGGCAGATTGACCATCATTGAGGCTTGGGTTGCTGCTTAGGAGATCATGGAGTCTTAATTCTGGAAGATCTAAAGGGATTATTTTGTCCTGAAAGACAAAATTCTCTACCTGAGCACAAGTCTCTAGCATCAACCTTGTGAAAGCCACTGATACCTGGAGTGGACACAAAAACCTTTAGTTTGTAGAAGACAAGCTCTTTTGTTTTATTGTTGCACTGTTGCTTGTTACTTTTTTAACATAGTTTTGCAGTTTGACAGTTTATAATAAAAAACATGTTTTTACTCTTTTCAAATTCATCAGAATATGTATTTTTCAAAAAATATATGGTTTTCAGGGATATTGAAACTGGTAGGGGGTCTTACAACATATAAGGCAGAATGTAATTAAAATCACAATCACATTTTTGAAAATGTTTAGCGCTGCTTGAAATGTATAATCCTTCATTGGTGAATTTTACATCGCTCATTATCGCAAAGCAAAGGTTAGAATTAACACCCGCTCTGGGCATTTATTAAATATTTTGGCACATAATTTGTTTTTCAATTACAACATTTGTATTGTTCACAAAAGGCATTTGTTCGACTTTGTAAGTTGTTGATGTCTGAAACACTAATGAAAATATTACATTCCGCTAATAATACAACAACTATCAAATTTGGTATTGACATGGGTTTTTTAAGATTACTTGTAGTTGTGTGCAGAAAATGTTTCTAATATATGTGTCTATATTATGGAAAATATATTCTTTGGGTATTTAGAAGCCGGTATCTTTTTACAGAATTGGAATTACACTCAATTTTTAGAAAGCTTAGGGTGCCATGAATAAAAATATGTAATTTTTCTTGGTAAAATAAAAGTGTCTTTTGCCAGTGAAAGGGTTAAATAATTATCAAATCATCACATTCTTTTTCTCATTTACAATTTACACAGAGTCCCAACTATACTGAATATTGGTTTGTATCCACTGAGTCTGTCATAGGACTGCATTATGAACTCAGTATCACACCACTGTAGTATAAACACACTTTAGTTGCTGTATTTCCATCAGGCCAAACATATTTTCCTACATACGGTGAATATGCATGTTCATTTATGGAATAATGTGCCCCCTCTTTTAAAATAGGAAACGGTATTAAAAGTCACCACAGCTTTCCATGACCATGTTATAAAAAAGCAAGTCCTTTAATGCAGGCCATGGAAATGATAACTATACAATAATTCATTTACAGGTTTATGCCATTTTATGGTACCGGAAAAAGTCAGAGCAGGAATTTCACTTAAACAAGTGAGAGAGAAAATGTTTTTCCTTTTCTAAAGACAGAATTAAAAAGACTAATTGGGATTGCCTCCTATGATGCAGTACAGCAAAAAAGGGAACGTTGTCCTCACCAGTTTAATTCGGTAGATGTTTTTTTAATAGAATTGAATCAGGACATTTGTGCATTAAGCTACTAAAATATGCTCCCCTTTAAAGAAAACAGGGATACCAGATACTTACAGCAAAGCTGGGGTGTACCAGAGGGGGGATTTGGGGCCTTCTCTTATGCAATCAGTGAAAATGCACTGAATATAGAGATAATGTGCCAAACATATAGTAATGCATGGGTGAAATGAAATGAAGCACTGCCACCAGATATATATTCCCCTTTTCTGTTCTTCTAATTCCAATCCTGTCCTAAATGTACATGTCTCTTGTTTTCATGGATATAATGGGAAGTCCCCAATGCATGAATTTGATGGGTTGTGAGTCTTAAACGCCGTTTGGGAACAAGCTGGACAGATTAAAGTGGCACAGAATAGAACCAAGTCAGGACTGAAAGCCAGGAGTGGGACCAATCAGGCTTAGAGCCAGGAACAGGACTTAAGTAGGAACAGGACCAAGTCAAGGGGGTACAAGAGCAAGGAAGAGCTAACTCTAAAGGCAACCCTCAGTACTCAAGACAAAACTACCTTAGTGCTCAGGCTAGTCTGGCCACAGGTAATCAGTGTAAGCCATTAGATTCACTATATAACACCCTGCTCTGCAGCGACTCATTGCCCAACTTAGGTCTATTCTGAGATAATTCCTGGGTGTGTTCTTGATCTGATTTACTGGTCCTGACCCTTGTCTGTCCTTGATATTTGCTGATGCGCTGCATGAACTGACCGTGCCTGATTACTAACTACTCTTCTGGATCTCGATTCTTTACTGCACCGTCTGTTTGGTTATTGATCCCGGCCTGTTCCACGACTATGCTTACTCTTTCCTTTTTCCTTTTGTTAAACGTTCTGGTTCCCTTGCCTCCTGACATGATGGGCGGCTTTCATAGGTAGAATCGTGAGCCGTGGGATTTGTTCTGGGTTTTGGGATATCAAAATTCACACTTCTGACCACTTTGTAACTACAAAGGTCATACTTTGACGCAGGAAGGGGGAACTACTTCCCAGCCAGGCTAACTGTCTAAAACCTAGATTAGGGTCCACTTAACTGGCCAAACCTTAGAGGACTATCTAATTAAAGAGAAACTATTTTACCGGTCCCATGCATTTGCTTTATTTATGCTTTTTCCTTCACATTCTACATTCCTTCCACACCCTGTACATTTCTTCTTTCCTCCCCTTCTCTGATTTGTTCCACTTTTTTCTCAATTTCTCCTCTATTCTAATCCTGCTCCATCCCTATACTCTTCTGTCTCTTTTTAGCCTACTTTGCTCCTCTCACACTTTCCCTTTTTATTTTGACTTCTCTTCCTTTTTCTCTTCTTCTTACTTAATCTGTTACTCTTCCAGTCTGTATTGTCCTTCCGTCCCACATATTTCCTTTTACTTTCAATTAGTACAGGTAACATAGTACATTGTAACTTGGGTTGAAAAAAGATACATGTCCATTGAGCTCAATCTTTTTTGTTTATAGAGAACCTGCCTAACTGCTAGTTGATCCAGAGGAATGCAAAAAAAAAAAGCAATCAAACCAAAAACTCCTTTCAAACTTAAAGATGGCAATCAGTCCAGTCTCTTGGAACAATTTGGTACTAAGAGATTTTTTCATAACCCTGTATTTTCTAACTTGATAAAAAAGAAAATCCAACCCCTTATTGAAGCTATCTAATATATCTGGCAGTTATGATTTGAACTCTGAATTGATTACACCTCTCCTCAATCAAAAGCAACCCAAACTTGGCCAGCTTTTCTTCATAACAGAGAGATTAAATACCCTTTACCAGCTTAATTGTCCTATTAAGACTTTCTTTCATTCAATAATAACCTGTTTGTGGCATATTCTAGATGGGACCTTACCAGCCAGTAAAGTGAAAGAATGACCATCTTCTCCCACAAACCTATTCTATCTTGCAAGGTCATACCTTATTTGCCCATGCAGTTGCTGACTGGTGTTGCTTGCTTCAGTCAACTTTATTATCTACAAAGACCCCAAGGTCCTTCTCCATTAAGGATATGCCTAACACAGTCTAATTGAGTTTATAAGGATATGGGATATATTATCCAGAAACCTCTTATTGCTCAGGAAGACAGGAAGAGCATCTCCCATACTATTAAAAACAAATAATTCTCATTTTTAAAAATTATTTCCTTTTTCTCTGTAATTATAAAACTGTACCTTGTACTTGATCCGAACTAAACTAACTCAACTAAAGCCTCATTCCTCCTTTTATATTCTCCTTTTCCACCTTTACATTAACTCTCCGTTGCATTTTCCTCTATGTTCTATAATACCTTTTACTCCTCGTCCACATTTTTTGATAGCCCAGCTGCCTATTCTCCTGAACAATTTTTTTTATCATAAAGTGTATCTTTCTAGTACCTTGCTAGCTGTAGCACAAAAGTACGTCTTTTAATTATACAAAAAAATAATACAGTAATACAGTAATGGTAATCTTAAAGAAGTAACTCAATTTAACTCTTGGCTGCTAGCTGGGGTCTTCATCTAAGCTTATAATATTTTTAAATTCACTTTTTTATGTGACCTGCTTAATGAAAAGAAGCTGCAATAGCATGGGCCAGACTATAGGTTTCAAATTATTGCAACTATTGTCAGTGGCCAGGCCTCAGTCAACAGCTACCAGGCCTAACAGCATGCCCAAAGATCAAAACCGAGTTAGCAAATTAATTTTTTAGTAGTCAGATACCTTATCATGTGAAGCAGGACAGACACCTTGTGTGATGTATAAACATTTACTTTTTGACAACATGATCCAATAATATAATAGAATAGCTGAATAAATTACATTTTGATGAGCTCATAGCATCAAGCTAAGAATGACAATGCCTAATTTACATTAGCATTTGAAAATACATAATAGAAAAGGGAGTTACATAAAAGTCAGCACAACACTAAGAAACAGTACAATCATCTGTCTTTTGTACCTTGCTACTTCTGTTACTGGAAAACACTACATTTGGAAAGGTAAATGTTTTTTCTCCTTACAGTATAACTGCTGTCAGAGTTTGATTGGGCTTCCAAGGACCCACTACATAACCTGAAATTGAGCCCACTCTTACATGGTTTTCCATGTTATCTTCATGCTATTTAATTTGGCTGGATAATTATCTCACTTTTTCCATTTAAATGAATGTTATTCTTATCACTTGTGTCCTCCTATACTGTTGGTTTTAAAAATGATGAATACATTTTTTTATTTTTTTTTATTTTTACTAACAATTTTTCAGTACAATTGTCACATTTTCAGATAGCTTGTACAAAAACTGAGAAAGGGTCATTCCAGCATTTTATACATACTGTAAGTATATAACCACATTATAGTAGTACCCGATCAAAGCTATCCATTGCATTGATACTGTTATTTATACAAATCCTGAAATCGGAAGGTGTTTTGATTATGTTACATTTAGAAGTTATGATTCCAAAATTGCCAAGCCACTGTAAATGTGAAGGTAAACTTGATATTTTGGGTCTAACTATTGACTTTTAGTCTTAGATTTCCCAAGCTGGCATGTACCCCATTTTCTTTGTTCATAGTAAAATCACACTTTTATTATACTATATTATTGTGTTCTATTTATAACACTCACTCTAATTCATTCTAAAATGCTAAAATATTTTCAATTAAATGTGTTTGTTTTTGCTAGTTGCTGAGTATCATATGTCCACTTTGAGGGTCACAAACCAATCAGCAAGGTTTTCCAGGCCCCAAAAAGACAACTGCATCAGAATACAGAAAGATATTGTATGAAGGCATAAAGAGGCAATTTTCAACATTAGTTTAGTAAATATGGCTTGTGATGGGCATACGTTGTCTATTGTTAGACTGAAACTAACATCACATTAAACTTCCTGACTTGTACAGACACAATTAAAACAAATCAACAGTTCACTGAGAATCCTCCTGTATAAACAAACCCCTGCCTTCCCCAGCTGCCTATTAGCCTGTGAGATAAGGATCAGTTCATTATACAGAGGATTTCACTATGGACTTTTTGCATATATTACACTGTAATCAAACTTCAGAAGCTTAAACTGAGGCACATGAGGCTCAGGGGCAAATTTCGCCGCACTTCGCCACACTTCGCCAGGCGTAGTTTCGCCAGCACTTCGCAAATTCACTAAAATCCGAAGTTGCGCTCAGGGGTAGCATAAGGTTGCACTAGCGTTGATTTGCTAAGTAAAGCGAAGTTACGCTAGCAAAGGCTAATTTGCATACGGCGCCAAATGTAAATTTCAATGGAGGAATACGTATCAGCACTACAAATGGCTAGAAAAGCTTCAAAACATCAAATAAAATGTTTATTTTGCCCTACACATGTGCCCACTGTCTAGGTAAGTTGCCATGAGTCAGGAAATGTAGGGGGGAAGGAGGGGAGCCCCAAAAAATGTTTCAATCTTTTTCAGCCTATCACCCATAATGTAGAAAACACGCCAGCGTTTTTTGGGACTTAGAAAAATTTTGGCTTTTTTTGAAGCAATACCTATCTACTCTATTGCGCTTCGCCTGGTCTGAGGTGGCGAGGGAAGTCTAGCGTAAAAGGTAGCATTCAGTACACTGCGCGCGTTAGTGAATTTGCGTAGTTACGTCGCTAGCGAAACTTCGCCAGGCGTAAGGGTGCGAAGTAACACTAGTGAAACTACGCCAGCGTTCGTTAGTGAATTTGCGCAGTAACGAAAATTGCAAACGCTAGCGAAGTAACGCTAGCGAAGTAACGCTAGCGTTCGGCGCTTCGGTGCTTAGTGAATTTGCCCCTCAATCTCAACTTCTCTCCACCTGCATTTTCCCCTCAGGCAATGAGAAGTCAATGCACTCCCATCCTCTCAGCTCTACACTGACAGACACAGTGAAGTCTTGTGTGCAGACATACTGAAAGGATATTGGCGCTGAAATGCAAAACTACACATTTCTGTACCAATAACTGATCATTGTGTCTATACGCAGGCCATTGCTGTGCCTGCCAGTGTAAAAAAGCAAGCAAAAACAAGCTGGGGCTGCACCATATGTGTCCTCAGCCTTAGATGTTGTAGTCCAGCAACATTTGGGTGGGGCACAACCAGTGTCGGACTGGGCCGGCAGGACACCAGTAAAAAACCCCGTGGGCCCCAGCCCTCATGGGCCCGCGCCGGTCCAGACCAGTTCCCCCGATGGGGCGCCCCTAAAAAACCCACTTGCGCTGCTGTGCTTCCACGCAGGCACGCAGTGCGACAGCAGTCATGCAGGTGCGCAGCATACTGGGGTTCTTGCAGGGCCGCAGCGAACCGCCGTTCACGCAGGCGCACAGCATATCATCATTCGCGCAGTAGTAAGCAGGGAGGGGGCACCCAGTGACTGCCTGGAGGGCCCTTCATGTGGCAGTCCCGGTGGGCCCTCATTGCTCCAGTCCGACCCTGGGCACCACTGCTATGTCTTGGCTCAGTACATCTTTTCTCCTCCCCTTCTAAGCCAGAAATTTAATAAATGGAAGGCTATCAACCACCTGATCTGTGTATGAGCGTGATATTCTGATATTCCACTTGCAGTTTCTATATTTTATTATTTTTTGCAATCTGGTTGCCAGGGTCTAAATTACCCTGGCAACCATACACTGATTTGAATAAGATAGTGGAATCTGAGTAGGGGAGGGCCTGAATAGAAAAATGGGCAATACAAAGCATTTGTAGCTTTACAAAGCATTTACTCATTAGATGGGAGCCAGTAACCCCCATTTGAAAGCTGAATTCAGAAGAAAAAGGCAAAATTAAAAAAAATATAAAAAATAAATAATGAAGACCAATTGAAAACATACTAAAAGTTTATATATTCTTATCAAAGAAGAAGGTTTTTAGTCAGAATGTGCTGAATGCTTCCAGCTCTGAATATAAACAAAGAACATGGAGCTACAGTAGGGGGCAGATCAAAGATCAAAGTGAATTTTCAAATAAAAAAAATTGAATATTGAGCTATTTTTGTGTACCTCAACTAGGGAATAGTCCAAATTCGAGTTGAATTTGAAAAAAATTTGAATATCGAAATTTATCATGTATTGTCTCTTTAAAAAGTCATTTTCGACCATTCGCCATCTAAAACCTGCCAAATTGCTGTTTTAGCCTATGGGGGACCTCCTAGGACATATTTGTAGTCAATTGGTGGACTTTGAAAAATCAACGTTTTTTTTGGGAAAAACTTAAATTCAAATTCGATTGAATTCACTATTACTTCGATTCATACGATTCGAATTCAGCCGAATACGGACCTATTCGATCGAAAACTGACCTATTTCAGTTGGTCTTTTTGAATTTCGAAATTTTTCAAAATCAAAATTCAACCCTTGATAAATATGCCCCTAGGTGTACACAGCCCTGGTGAGAGACTCCTTGGAGTTGCTCGGGCAAAGTTTTACAAATGATTCATTAACCCTTCTGACTTTGTGATATTACTTTTCAGGATGTACAAAGGGATATTTCTTTGTGTTTTACTTGCTGTGATCTGTGCAAACTCACTGGCAACGCCAAGTGGCTATGCAGATGCAGATGAAGATAATGATGAAGTCGAACGCTATGTACGAGGCTGGGCATCTAAAATAGGACAAACTTTGGGAAAGATAGCTAAAGGTAAAGAATTCACCAGCACATCATCCTTATTGATTTCAAAATGACTACTAAATCTTCCCTAAAAGAGTATGAAAAACAGCTATATTTATAATTTATAAGAGCAGTATTTATAACACGCATTCTACATTAAATGTATGTATACATTAGACATACAAGAAATCAAAACAACCAATATAAGAGTTAAAGAGGACCCTGCCCAAAACTACAAATATGAATGATTTTACTGATGTTTACTGCATTTTCTGCTTTTGATTTCATTATGGGCCCTTATAGGCGTTGAACTGGTCAGACGGTGTCATTCGTATTTAGGTTATTTACCATTGTAAGTAAGGCTTGCAGAGCATATGATGCTGTGAAATGTAAGCGAGCAATGAGACAACTAGAAATGTAATTAAAAATGTTTAAGGGGTTAAATTACTAAAATATGAATTTATCTCATATTTTATTTAAAAAAACCCGACAAACTCCCATACTCGATTTGACCGTATTAATTAACAACTTGATAAAATCGTGCAAAAACCCGAATGGCTCAAATTTTTCAGACTTTTTTCCCGAATCTCTTGATTTGTTTGAGTTTTTGTCCAAAAAAGTTGGATTTTCAGGCTAAACCCAGCCCAGACCACAATAACTACAAATTGATATAGGTGCCTCTCCCATTGACTTGTACAGTATATGACCTTGACAGGTCTGTGATGGAGGATTCTTTTTTGCAGCATCAGGTATAATAAATCTCAAAAAATTTGAGTTTTTTTTATCCTCGAAAAATTCGAGTTTTAGCCCTAAAAAGCACAAATGGATAAATTTGAGGTTTAGTAAATAACCCCCTTAATGTTTAAAGATTAGCATAGCTAGCATGCAATAAAATCAATAAAACCAATTAAAACCCCTCATATTGTTATTTTCCCAAACATATTGGAAAATATTGTCTTTTTATAATACAATGTATAGATGGGCAAACATTTATTTTAATTAGAGAGGTGTTTGTTATAATATATTAGTCTGCAGCAGTTCTACATACTTCATGTTATTCAATAATACTATTTGTACTTACACCACTGAATTATGTTGCTCCTTCTAAATACTGAAGTTTCCAGTTCATTGTATTTTGCTTACTTACTTAGTTGGATTAAAGGAATTAGTTCAACCAAAACGAGAGGCAATGCTACGCAGCGCTGAGGCCCAAGGTAATTATTCTTCTAGTTTTACTGTTTGGGGTCAATAGTCAGCAGAACATTTGCAGCTGAGACTTTCCCCTGCTGTTAACTGACATTTTCTTTTTCAGAATAAGCAATGGTACATACAGTATAACAAAGCTTTTACTAAGATGTTTTTTTTTCAAAATATGCTTTGCCTTAGATTGTATTTAAGATTATAAGACATATTAAATATTGCTAGGTGCAACACTCAGCGGCAGATTTATCAAGGGTCGAATTTCAAAGGTAAAAATACGTTGAAATTCGACCATCGAATTGAAGTTTTTTTCATCCAATTTGGGATATTAAATCTTTCGAATCGAACGATTAAATCCTTCGAATCGAACGATTTTACTTTGAATCAAATTCGAAGTCGAAGTCGTAGTATCCTATTCAATGGTCGAAGTATCCAAAAAATTACTTTGAATGTCGAGTTTTTTTACTTTGAAAATTCCCTCAAATTCACTTCGACCCTTGATAAATCTGCCCCTCAAGGTCATATTTATGAATAGTCTCATTTTCATAGTTTTAGTGGTTTATGAAACCACAACTAAACTCACAAAACTAATGATTTTGTGAGATTTATTAAAAAAAAAAACAAATAAAAAAAGTATGAATGGAAAATTACACTGAACAATGTGCTAAAAAATACGAATACCTTGGAAAAAAAATGTAGACAATTTTTTTGGACAATTCCAAACAAAAAAAATATGAAAACCTCTAAAAGTCTTAATTGATTTAGAAATGTCCTTTCGGATTACTGCAGCTCCCGTCGACTTCTATAGGACATCGGCAACTTTTACCTGGCAAACTTTTATATTAGAGGTTTTCATGGTTCGAATTTTTAATTTGGAAAAAATCCAAATTCGATTGTTAGTAAATTACCTCCTCCTAAATGGACATAACTGCACTAAAAACTGCAATAGAGCCACTTATCCTGCACTAGAAACTGCACTCAATGGTTGTTAGGTTTAATTACATGCAGCTGAAGGGTATGTTCACTGGGAGGCACAACTTGTGATCAATGTCATTAATGCTGCTACTCTGGAATTAATCATAATAATTTGTGCCTAGGGGGACACAATTAAAGAGGACCCGTCACCCAAAAAAATTATTCAAAATCCTATTTTATCACATTAGTCAAGCAAAATTAACTTTAATTACACAATATAAATTATTTGAATCTTGTTTCCTTCAGTCTGGGAATTCATAATTATAGCAAGCAGGCAGCAGCCATTTTGTGCACACTGTTATTAAGGCAAGCCTTGCATCCTCTCAGAATCTTGTTTGTGCACCAGAATGGGGGACCTGATGTCCATCCCCATGCCCTGGCTACACAATTAAATGGTAAAGTGGGGGAATGTGGGGAGAGCAGTGACATCTAGAAAGTACTGAATGGAAAGTGAAAGTAATTGTCTGCCCCACCTCTATGCCCATGGCATAGAGGAGTGGCAGACAATATTTGATTGACAGCTGAGATTTTTTAAAACAGCTATGAATGCTTTAATTTAATAAGAAATAGAAATTGGATTTTATGTTTAATTCGAAAAGGACTTTTATTATACAGATTTTTGTGTCTGTGTGACAGGTCCACTTTAATTTGCAATTCTTGGAAGGAACATAGTATTATAGCTAATGACAAACTGAACTTATTTGCATACTTCATCCAAGTTGAGTCCTCATAAATGTTTCCTTTACCTTGGTTTGGTATTTGTTAGAACTTTATATTTTATCTCTATGGTTTTTTTTTTTTTCATTTTAAGGCAAGAGGCCATGGATACTCTAAATGAACAGAAAAAATGCTTTGCTGACAAAGCATTTACCCCGGTAATGTCTATCTATTAATATCCTCTGTAATGCCAAAAAATTACTCTGGAGAAACCTGAAAAATAAAAAACTAGGAACTACCCAAACATGTACAAACATGCAAGTAAATAAAAGAACAAGGACCTGATGGTTTTCATTTCAGGGTACTAACAGGGCTCAGCTCTGCCATTAGGAAACTACTATCAGTCTTTGCCTGGCATGATTCTGGAGAGATTAGTGAATTGCTAATGTGGTGCCAAAATTCAAAGAGGGATTGAATCCTTTTAATTTGTTACTGCCAATATTTATGGTATCTGAACTTTAAGAATTCTAACACCACCCATGTATGTATGTTGACATGTAATAATTGTGGAGTGCATTCTGCAGATTGTACCACCCACACATTAAAATCAAGAATTGGGTCAAAAATAAAAGCAAGACGTTTGTGGTTTTATAAAGCACAACTAAAAGTACAGGGCTTAGATAAAAGCGTTACCCCCAAGAGGAGGTGATAAACTAGCTTTCCTCTTAAAGATGGAAGTGCTCTGTATACCAGACAACCAAAGGGGTTAAATCATATGTTCAATGTGTCTTGCTAGGTCAGAATGAAATATCCACACACATGGAAAGATATATGTAAAGTTTAAGCAATTTCGTTGTATTTATAACTTAGATATAAAGTCAATATTTTAGGGGTTGAATAGTAAATATATTTATTGGATACATTAATTTATCTATGCATTTGCAGTGGATTCCTGGTTAGAATAGTAGATATGTGTATGTATTCATCTATTTATTTATATATCTATTTATTTAATGATATATAATATATTATTATATAATATTAAAGGTCATGGAAGATGTGGCATTTGATCATTTCTATTAGGTATAGGAATACAATTATTGGGAATTGAAGGCAGTAGCCTCCTACTCAGTGTATTTGGAGGCATGGTGATAAGCCCTGTTATTGTCACAAATAGTGATGGGTGAATCTGTGCTGAAAAATTTGCTAAATACATTGAAATCAATGAGTGTCAAAATAATTTTGACTCCGGCGACAATTTTTATACAGGGGACTATTTGGTCCAAATGCATTAAAGTCAATGGGCGAATAGTTTTGTCACGCGTCAATTTTTATGTGCAAGCCAATTTTTTTTTTCATGCTGCGGATTTTATGGCTGCAGAGTTTCGCAAATTCAATTGCTTGCGGCGAAACCTGTAAATTTGCCGCCAATTTGTGTCTGGAGAATTTATTCTTCCATTACTAGTCATAAATTAATGTACCTTTTTGTTGGGGTCAACACTCAAAGGCAGTGGCTTTAGATAAAGGGGGTTAGCAAGGTGGGGGTAGGGGGCCCAGAAATGGTACACCAATGCTCAAAAGCGAAGACCAAAGGAGCAAACCAAGGATATTTATTGCCACAATCAAGTACTGGTGTTTTTAATCATAGCAAGTTTTTCTGCAAATATTGTAATAATCAAAATGCCTTGTTTAACATTTTAGATGTTAAATTTTCAAATGATTGATTTTAATTTGAATAAAAATGACATTGTTTCTCTTTTGCAGGTCTGAAGAATAAACACAGCCCTCAGATAAACTCCAGACGTTTAAAAATACATGATTCCAATGCTAATAAAATAATCAAAAATATGCTGAGCTTCTGTTTTCATTTACAGTGTCTTACTAGTTGCAGCACATCTATTCTATTCCCTTATCAATGTTATGCATGCATGATTTGGCCAAGCTCGTGAACCTCTCTAGTCTTTTTGTAATGATAATTACAAGCGTGTATTTGATGGGGAAATTGTGATGTTAGCAGTACTAAGATGGCACCTGCACTGTAAGGAAAATTCAAACTGTCTTAAAGGAGACCTAAATCTTAATTAAAGAAGTAGCTAGAAATATTGGTCTTTGGGTCTTGTACTTCTGTACCAGCCAAAGGCAGCCACAGCCCTTTAGCAGTAAAGATCTGTGCCTCCAAAGATGCCCCAGTAGTTCCCCATCTTCTTTTCTGCTGAGTAACTGCACATGTTCTGTGCTGCTGTCACTTACTGAGCTTAGGGACCCACTCACAATATACAGTACACATAGAATAGAAATGTCACAATATAAGGCTGATTAGTAATTAATACAGATAATTACTACATGGCAGCACAGGCAAACCAGTGCAACTAGCATCAGAATTTAATCAGCCTTATAGCATCAGCTTATATTAAAGGCCAACCTAATTTTCTGCTTTATAATTTGTGACAACCCCTAAGCTTAGCTTCTCAACAGCTGCTCAGAACCCACTGAGCATGTGAGCAACTTTCCAAGATGGTGACCCCCCTGTGACAAGTTTGAAGTCCTGGATCATGGTGCAATAAGGTCATTATACAAAATATGGCATTTTTAGCCATATTCATTTTTAGGGTTTAGTTCAACTTTAAAACATAAGTGCAGTGTTTTTCTAGGGGTAAGTGTGAAAAATCAGCATAAACTGCAGGAACCCAAATATAAAACATGGGAATAGAGCCTGTGGGAATACAAACATTTAATATAGATAAATTTGGGGCTGATAGTAAATAGCATGCTTTACCTACTTGTGCTTAAAAACAGCCCAGCAACATTAAAGCTGCATAATTCAATATTGGTGGCAAAACAATTTGGGTTTATTTAATGTTTAGATTATTTTAGCGTAGAAAGGTATGGAGAGTTAAACTATGGAAAAGGTGCCATTTCTGGAACCCCATATACCAAGCATTCTATAGATCCCATACCTTAACTCCATTTTATAAACTTTGGGAAAATTTACATTTCACATATTACATGTCAATCAGGGTCTATTCTTGGCATCTGTACTCTTAGGCCCCCTAGCAGTATTTCCTGTAAACTGCTAGCAAATGTAACTTGCTTATACTAATCTGTAGCGTTATAATACCTATTTATCTCTTTTTTATTACCATATTAAATCTGCTGTAAATGTCACAGGTTCACAAATGGAGCAATACAGCTCCAAGGCCATTGTGTGTAACTATAATAAAATCTTTCCTATTATTCTTACCATTATGCATATATTTCCTTCACAAATCCCATGGTGGTCTTTGAGATTAAAGACAAAAAAGGGGGGTTGTGGGTGCAATACAAGGCTTTAAATACAATGGTACAATGATACAAAGTGCTACTGATTTGGTCATTTCATTAATGCAAATTTCCTGGTCCCCTGTCTCATAAGTAATTCAGTATATACACAAGTGCATGTATTTACAAATACAGGGGTTTTTAGTTACAAAGCTATGATCATAAAATTAATCAAAGACCCTGTTTCAGTGGTATAGGGGCTATTATCCAGAATGCTTGGGATAAACCTTGGGTTAAAGGGATTTTCATAATTTGGATTTCCATACCTACTTAAAAGTCATTTAAACATTAAACCCAATAGAATTAAAATAATCTCTATTTATTCTACTGACAAAATAGCTTTGCAATAATTGCCTTTGCCCAAATAAGGAGTTAACGCTTTCAGAAATTCCACAGTAAAAGTTAGTTATACAGGAAACACTGCCAGTTTTTTTTGAACTCCCATAACTTCGAAATTCGAATTAAAAAAGACCACTTGAAATTTAGCAAAAAAGTTGTTTTTTTGTCTGAATAGGTCAGTTTTCGATCGAATTCAAATTGTAGAAATCGAAGTAACAGCGCATTCCAATGAATTTGATTCAAAGTTTTTCCAATAAAGTCCACCAATTGACTCCAAATAGGTTCTAGGAGGTCCCCCATAGGCTAAAACAGCAATTCGGCAGGTTTTAGATGGCGATTGGTCGAAGTTGAATTTTTAAAGAGACAATACATGATAAATCTTGATATTTGAAATTTCAAATTTCTTTCAAATTCAAATCCAACTTGGACTATTCCCTAGTTGAAGCACACAAAATTAGCTCGAAATTCAAATTTTTTTACTTTGAATTTTCACTTCAACCTTTGATCTGCCCCTAAGTGTTAAATTACTTGAGACATTTTGATTAGGTTTTGTGGATCAAAATATATCCGACTAAATAAAATCCTTTCAAACAACAGCACAAGGTTTTATGGTATCTCACAAAATCTCACCCTTTGCTGTAATTTTAATCAGATCAAATAAAACCAGATTGTGTGTTTTTTTAATTAACCTAAATCCACCAGTCAATGTACTTACTGAGAAGAAAAGCCTCTCAGACGCTATAAGATTTGGTCTTGTTGTATGCATATGCAGCATTCAGTGTTCCTATAGATGTCTGTAGTTGTATTTGAACTGAACACAAGACAAGCAGCTGTAACTGTTGGTGATAGGATACCTGACTTGTATTGAATCTTGTAGTTGAAAATCAGAAGACTTGCTGATTATCTAGCTACATGCATAACCGCTCTATAGAGTCCCTTTGTTGTAAGTAGTATAGTTAAGGGGTTATGATGAGTTCTGAAGGTAAATTCACTCAGTGTCGGACTGGCCCGGTGGGAAACCGGGAAAAAACCCGGTGGGCCCAGACCCTCATGGGCCCCAGCCGGGCCAGACCCCTCTTCCGATATAGGAATGCCACAAAAAAAAAACTAATAGTAGGGGGGTGGTGTGGTGGGCCCCTCAGTCCGACCCTGAATCCACTACCCACAGAGAACTACTCCATCTTTCTGTTGTAAAAACGCATGCACTGAGGTATTTGCTTTTCCTCTGTTTTATAAGGTTCAAGGAGGTCAACATACAAAGTCAACATTCCAGTCCAGAATTGGACTCAGATCTCCCATGGACTTTGTTATTAAGAAGAAGAGAAGAGTAAAAACCCTCATCTTGCTCTGGATATAGATCTTATAAAGAAGTTAAATAGTAATTAAAAAAGGACAGTGTGTATTTCTATGGATTGAGGAATATTTGTTGATACAAAGTCACTTGAAGAAGGTATTGGCTGAAACTCAAGGCAATAAACTCTTTGGATGGTAGACATTCGTGTATTTCTCTTGCCGAAACTTCCTGGAAGGTAAAAAGCCTTGGCCCTAGAGGAGGTAAGGCAGATTGGCCATCATTGAGGCTTGGGTTGCTACTTAGGCGAACTTGGGGTCTTAATTCTGGAAGATCTAAAGGGATTATTTTGTCCTGAAAGCCAGAATGCAGATCAGAATTCTCTACCTGAGCGCAAGGCTCTAGCATCATCTCGTCTTTGACTGAAAGCCACTAATACTTGGAGTGGACACAAAAATGTTTAGTTAGGGGAAAACCTCTAAGATGTAATCAGAGAAAGGGTTCATCTTTTAAACTTTTCTCTCAATAGGAATTCTTTCACAAATTGTGTCCCTCTCCAAATTAATCATTTAGTGGTGGTGCAAGCTCCTTGAAAGGGATGCATGGTCCATGAAAAAACTGGGGTTGTGTATGCACTAGCGGAATGTTGTTCATGCCTGTCCGTGAAATTTGCATGAAACTGTGTGTTAACCTGCATGTTAACCTGTCATAGAACTTGACCACTTGAATGTTAGTAGAGTGTATCCTACTAAATAAAACGTGTTGTCTGGGTTATTTTCTTTTGCACACTTTTGCATATATATATATATATATATATATATATATATATATATATATATATATAAGCACTCGTGTACACACAACCACACAACTTTTAGAAGTGCATACACATGCAAACACACACTGAGGGCCTGTTTATTTATGCACGGGGGTACGGCTACTAAAATCACTCGCAAGTTCCTAAACTCTTGTGTGGTTTCTGCATTCGAAAATCTTGGTTTCCTTATGATTGCTTTTTTTTCCCAACAAAAAAATATTTTTTGAATGTTTTTGAAAAAAATGCAGAAAGCATGCAAGAGTTTAGGAACTCGTGCATGGTTTTAGTATCTGTAGGCTTGAGCATTAATAATATGGACCCACATATTTCTTTTTAACACATTTCTAGTTTTTAATGTTATCATTTTGGCCTTTGTTTTTCCCCTAAAACTGCTTATTTTACAGTGCGCCAATTGGATCCGGTATTCTGACCACTAACCATGCTGTTGGATGAGTTATGTTTTATTCTTGCACTGTTGCTTGTTACTTTTTTAACATATACAAAAACCTTGGATACAGAGCTATATATAGTAAATGTCAATTTGTGGCATGCCATAGTGACCAAACCAAGGTATATCAAACTTCTCAAGAACTTTCATAAGCATGCTCTTTAGTTAAAAAAAAAATCTATTCCATCATATTAAAACATCAAAAACAACCCCACATGAAGCCTCCATTAAAGAGCATATTTATGAAAGTTTTTGAGAACTTTTTTAACATAGTTTTGCAGTTTGACAGTTTGGATCAAAATATATGTTTTTATAAATTTCGTATTCATCAGAATATGTGTTTTTTAAAAAAATATATGGTTTTAAGGGATATTGAAACTGGTAGGGGGTCTTACAACATATAAGGCAGAAAGTAATTAAAATAGCAAGTGATGTTTAAAATCACATTTTTGAGAATGTCTAGCGCTGCCCGCAATGTATAATAATTTGATGGTGAGTATTACATTGCTCATTATCACAAAGTAAAGGTTAGAAGTAACATCTGCTCTGAACATTTATTAAATATTTTCGTGCGAAATTTGTTTGTGTTTGCGACATTTGTATTGTTCACAAATGCCTTTTGTTCGAATTTGCAAGTAAGTTGTCTGAAAAAAGAAGGAAGCAAAATCTTGGTCTTTGCAAACATTTTTTGCACTAATGAAACATTTTCATTTGGAAGCCCCTACACACCACATGCTTAAGTAAACCTATGCACGCTGGGCATCAAATTATTCAGTAGAGCCCTAGCATTCATATTTACGAAGATTTTTTCTTGGTACGTATGTGGAATGTGGGAGTTAAGATGCTGCAACTAGATGCATTGAAATACATTTTCAAAAAATGGAGAAATTAATATATGTATGGTGGAATATTGGCTTTAAAATCTATGGAATGCTGATGCTGGAGTGGTGCTTTAAAAATTTGTTACTGTGGAGCTGGAGTTTTTGACATGTTAGAAATTGTGATACATGTCAAATTTGGTATTGCCATTTTTAGGAGACATGTCATTTTTAAGATTACTTGTATTTGTGTGCATAAAATGTTTCTAATATATGTGTCTATATTATGGAAAATTTATTCTTTGGGTATTTAGAAGCCTGTTTCTTGTTACAGAATTGGAATTACACTAAATTCTCTGCATTATTAGAAAGCTTAGGTTGCAATGAATAAAAATGATATGTAGTTTTTCTTGGTAAACTAAAAGTGCCCCCAGGCAATACAAGTACCAAAAGTCTCAAGTTAAATAATAGCAAATCATCACATTCTTTTTCTCATTTACATTTTACACAGCGTCCCAACTTTACTGGATATGGGGTTGTATCCACTGAGTCTGTCATAAGACTGCATTATGAGTTTAAAATAAATATTTTATTTGATTTTCACAATAAACCATAAAGACAATATGACAACAAGTAGATTGCAGAAAAACGAAAATGTGCTGCAATTAGTACAATGACACAATATTCAAAATTTAGAACTTACAATGAAGTAAAATATAAAATAAATTAAAAATAACTAACTAAAACTAACTAAACCAGTTGATGCAAAGACAATCATAAAAGAAAAGAAAGAAAGGGAAAAAAAAGCCCATTGTCCTTGGAAATGTCAGCTATCCAACCTGCAATCTATTTACAGATCCCAAAGTAAGGAGACCATTTAAGTCTAAAAGATCCTATGGAATTATTTCCTTTTGTTTTTACTAATAAAGCTTCCTGTCAACTAATCTGGTTCACATAAGAAATTATGTCTGACAATGAAGGGGGCTCCTTTTGTAGCCAAAAATGAAATAATGCCTTCCTGGAGGCTGCTACAAATAAATGTGTCAATATTTTATTCTCTTGGGACATAAATTCTATATTAAAAATTGAAGAAAGCCTATTTTCATCTAGATGCAACAAAGCAAAACCTGGAGATAATTGAATTTTTATTTTCAGCTGTATGTTCAGAAATTTCCCTCCAAAACATACTAATCTTTGGAAAAGTCCATAGATACTAGAAAAGGGACTCATTGGTCTCATCACACTTGGGACAATAAGATACAGGACAAGAAAGGGTACTTTTAGAATTTTTTTTACCACAGCCTAAGTGAACTAACTTAAAATGTTGTATCCTCCAGCTCTCTGCTAAAATCAATTTATTGAAATCATAAATAGACTTTTTTTGAAGTTTGAAGGAGACACTTGACACTGTAGGAACTCAGTCCATTTATTGGAAACTTCAAGTAACGGGTGTGGGTCTGACCCATAATCGTTCCAGAATTTTTTAGATAAAGAGTTAATAGAAATTGAAGAAGGAATCTCCAAATACTCTCCCAAATCTTCAGCTAGCCTGTGGTCAGACAAAACAAAGTTTCTATTATTATGTAACAAAGAAAGGCCGTATTGACAAGCTAGGTGATAATATCTATCAAATTCAAGAAGCCCATGCGCTTTTTTGAGTCTTGACCAAGATAAAAGGGTCTCATTGAGTGGATCTAATAAATAAGACTAATAATTTTTTCTTAAAAGAAAATAAAGAAAACAAAAAGGACTCAGACTTTTGAAAATCTGAGGGTCAAGAGTAGCAATCTTTGCTTTTTTTCCCATTCCAGATTAGAGCAGAATCTTGATACCAGAATGTTTTATAAGCAAAGGGAGATTAATTAATGGGCATATCAGCTTGGGGGATATCAAAGATTTATAAAAATATCACTCGTCCCTTAAAGGGGTGGTTCACCTTCAAACATGTATTTGTTTTCAGATAGATCACCAGAAATAATGACTTTTTCCAATGACTTTCTATTTTCTATGTGTGACCGTTTTTCTAATATTGAAGTGTAGAGAGTCATTTTTCACCTTCTGAAGCGGCTCTGGAAGGGCGGGTCGCCGACCCTATAAACTGTTCTAAATGAATACATTAAGTTGATACATTTCTTATATTTGTCCCTGCTGGGCAGAATCTCTGGGTTTCATTCCAGGCAGCTGTTAGAATTGATACAATTGTTGCTAATACTCCAGAGATGCTGCTGAGAAATGTATCAACTCAATGTTGCAAAATTGTAACAGTTTAATCTGTGCCTGAATTGCTGAAACACCAGAGACAGGAACAATCAACTTTAAACTTAGATTTTAGAAAAACAGTAAAAAATAAATAATGGAATGTAATTGAAAAAAGTATTTATTTATGGGGAACAATCTAAAAACAACTAAATTAAAAAATGTGTTTGGAAGGTGAACCACCTCTTTAAGATTGAGGGGATCATTGGTCCATTTTTCACACATGGAGGAAACCTTCTGACAAGCTGGAGTGATATTTAATGAATATACATTATTTAAGTCTGAAGGAATTATTAATCCTCAATATTTTATCTGATTTGTGGGGTATTTCAGTTGAAATTTTTTACGTAGAGAGTTTGAAAAAGAGCTTGGGATGCACCGAATCCAGGATTCGGTTTGGTATTCGGCCAGGATTCAGACTTTTTCACCAGGATTTGGATTCGGCCGAATCCTTCTGCCCGGTCGAACCAAATCTGAATCCTAATTTGGATATGCAAACTAGGGGCGGGGATGGAAATTTAGTGACTTTTTGTCACAAAACAAGGAAGTAAAAGATGTTTTCCGCTTCCCACCCCTAATGCAAATTAGGATTCGGATTCGGTTTGGTATTCGGCTGAATCTTTCACTAAGGATTTGGGAGTTCGGCCGAATCCAAAATAGTGGATTCGGTGCATCCCTAAAAAGAACGATATATATTCATCACTTCAGTTTTAGCTATATTAACCTTATAACCAGAAAAAGACTGGAAATCTTGAAGCAAGTCAAAAACAATCTTGAGTGAAGACTCAGGGTTTCTTAAAATCAGCAACAAATCATCTGCGAAGGCTAATACCTTTAGTTGCCTATTATTGATGGTAATTCCCTTAATCAATTTAGACAAATCAATGAAACGAATTAATGGTTCTAGTGCAATGTTAAATAAAAGGGGCAATAAGGGACAGCCTTGTCTCGTACCCTTAAATATTTCAAAGGGTGATGAC
This sequence comes from Xenopus petersii, assembly GCA_038501925.1. Taxonomy (NCBI): domain Eukaryota; kingdom Metazoa; phylum Chordata; class Amphibia; order Anura; family Pipidae; genus Xenopus; species Xenopus petersii. The sequence goes on along the minus strand of CM076682.1, from coordinate 110,015,654 downwards.
TTAGCTCCCCCCAAGATTATTTGTGTTTTGGGACTTTTATAGAGGCATTTGATATATTGGTAAAATGGGCCCATGATACCAAATTTTTGAAGTCACATAAATAGATGTTTCCATGTTATATTATCGAATGCCTTCTCAGCATCAATATTAAGAATAGAACTGGGAATTTTTTGTCTTTTGGCGAAAAATAAAATATGGAGACTGCATTATGAACTCAGTGTCACACCACTGTAGTATAAACACACTTTAGTTGCTGTATTTCTATCCATATTTCCCTACATACAGTGAATATATACATTTATGGAAGAATGTGCCCCCTCTTTTAAAAGAAGATAAGAAACGATATTATATTTCCCCTCAATTTCCCCAAATTATAAAGGAGCAAGTCCTTTTATGCAGGCAATGCAAACGATCACTAAACAATAATTTATTTACAGGTTTATGCCATTTTATGGCACTGGAAAAAGAAGTCAGCCGGGAATTTCACTTAAACAAGTGAGAGAGAATAATACTGAAGATGTCCAAAAACGCTCTGCCTGTTCAGTGCAGGATATTAGTGCAACTTTCCTCTTACAGGTCACCACTTTCCTGATATTTATGCTTTTAGTATACAAGAAATGAGGAGAGCACTCAATAAGCATAAATGCTGTGGTTACTTTATTCAATGCCGACCACCAGTACACGACATGTTTCGGGCTTCCTTGCCCTTTATCAAGTGCCATCATTTCTTGTATACTAAAAGTGAGAGAGAATATTTTTTCCTTTTCCAGAGACAGAATTGAAAAAATTTATTGGGACTGGCTCTTATGATGCAGTTTAGCAAAAAAGGGAAACTTATGCTCTTGTTTGCCCTTGCATTTGTTGACCGGTATTGCTTGCTTCAGTCATCTTTAATCTACAAGCACCCCAAGGTCCTTCTCCATTAAGTATATGCCTAACACAGTCTAATTAAGTGTATAAGGATATGGTATATATTATCCAGAAACCTCTTGTCCAGAAAGCTCAGGAAGCCAGGAAGGACATCTCCCATGGAGTACATTAAATGCAAATAATTCTAATTTTTAAAAATGATTTCCTTTTTCTCTGTAATTATAAAACTGTACCTTGTACTTGATCCCAACTAAACTGTATGAATCCTACTGGGGTTAATTAATTTCTAAATTATTTTTAGTAGATTTAAGGTATGGAGATCCAAATTATGGAAATTATCCAGAAAAACCCAGGTCCAAGCATTCTGTACAATGGATTTTGTACCTGTACTTTAATCCCTGCCTATTCCTTTCACTTGCAAGCCTCATTCCTTCTTTTATCCTTTTCCACATTTACTTTAACTCTCCTTTTTCTGTTGCATTTTACTCTATGTGCTATAATACTCTTACTCCTCGTCTTCATTTTTTGATACCACAGCTCCCTATTCTCCTGGGCAAATTCTTTATCATAAAGGTGCCTTTCGACTAGCTTGCTACCTGTAGCACAAGAGCACATCCTTTTCTTATACAAAAAAATAATACAGTAATGGTAATCTTAATGAAGCAACTCAATATAACTCGTGGCTGCTAGCTGGGGTCTTCATCTAAGCTTATAATATTTTTGGGTTTAAGTTCACTTTTTTATTTGACCTGCCCAATGAAAAAAATCTGCAATAGCACGGGACAGACTAGAGGTTTAAAATGATTGCTCCTATTGTCAGTGGCCAGGCCTTAGTCAACAGCTACCAGGCCTAACGTCATGTCCAAAGATCAAAACTAAGTTAGCAAATTAGAATTTTTTAGTAGTATGCGAAGCAAGACATACACCTCGAGTGATGTATAAACATTTACTTTTTGACAACATGAGCCAATAATATTATAGAATAACTTAAGAAAGCATTGAGCGCATTAAATGACATTGTCATGAGTTCATAGCATCAAGCTAAGAATGACAATGCTTAATTTACATTAGCGTTTGCAAATACATAATAGTAAAGGGATTTACATAAAAGTCAGCATTACACTAAGAAACAGTACAATCATCTGTCTTTTGTTTTGCTACTTCTGTTACTGAAAAACAGGACATTTGGAAAGGTAAGTTTTTTTTGTCCTTATAACTGCTGTCAGAGTTTGATTAGGCTACCAAGTACCCAGTAACAAAACATGACACTGAGCCCACTCATACATGGTTTTCCATGTCTCTTATTGCTATTTCATTTGATTAGATAATTATCTCACTTTTTCAGTTTAAATGAATGCTGTGGCATGTGTGGTTGTACACTTTTTAGCAATGTGTGATTCACATTTCCTGGTCCTGTTTCATTAGTAAATTATTAGCAGTTTAGTCATTTCAAAAACAAAGTGGTTTAATTATGCTAGTTACATTTAGAAGTTATGATCACAAAATTGCCAAGCCACTGTACATGTCAAGGTAAACTCGATATTGTGGGGATCTAACTGTTCACTTTTGGGCTTAGATTTCATAAACTGGCACATCCTCCATTTTCTATGTCCGTAGTAAAAACCGAAGTTGTACTTTTATTGTACTTTATATATTTTATCACACTCACCCTAATTCATTCTAAAACTCTAAAATATTCTCAATTAAATGTGTTTGTTTTTGTTAGTTGCTGAGTGTCATAGACCAATCAGCAAAATTCTCCAGGCCCCAGAAAAACAACTGCATCTGAATACAGAAAGTTACTGTATGGAGTCTTAAAGGGGCATTTTAGCACAAATTTGAACATTAGTTTAGTAAATAATGCATGGCTTGTGCTGGACATACTCTTTGTCTATTGTTTAATTATGAAATTAGTAATTTTGGTTTATTTCTTGCACTTAACAGGGCAAAACCTGAAAACTAAAACCAACATCACATTCAACTTCCTGCCTTGTACAGACACAATTAAAACAAATCAACAATCCACAGAGAAGCCTTCTGTATAAACAACCCCCTGTGTTTCCCAGTTGCCTGTTAGCCTGTGAGATAAAGAGCAGTTCATTATACAGAGGGTTTCACTATGGACTTTTTGCATATATTACACTTTAATCAAACTTCAGAAGCTACAGCTGTGGCACATGAGGTACAGGCTCAACACAGTAGGATGTTTTTTGGGTAATAGGGTATTTGCCAGCACTAAGAAGCATGTGGTATAAATTTTATGAAAGAAGCAAGAGGAGTGTCCAGTAAGAACTGTGTTTACCAACACTATGCCGGGTTATACTGCTTTAATCTAACATTATCTAAATTCTTGCAATCTATCATTAATCTATTATTATCTGGATTCTTGCAAATGCCAGAGGGGCTGCTGTCTAAACTACCCTGACAACCATACATTGATTTGAATAAGAGAGTGGAATATGAATAGGAGAGGACCTTACTAAAAAGATGAGAAATACAAAGCATTTGTAGCTCTACAGAGCATTTACTTATTAGATGGGGTCAGTAACCCCATTTGAAAGCTGGATTCAGAAGAAAAAGGCAAAATTTAAAAACTATGAAAAAATAAATAATGACGACCAATTGAAAAGTTGCTATAACATACTAAAAGGTGAACCACCCCTTTAAGTTTGTGGCATGTGTGGAGATTAGTTGGGCAAATTTGTCCCGTTTCGGTTTGGCACGAAATTCGCAAACTTCCTGCAAAATTCACAAAACAGGCGAAAAATTTGAGAAACAAGAATTTTGAAGCAGGCGACAATTCCAATGGCGGCGACATTTGACGTGCATGAAAGCCAATGGGTGTCTGTTTAATTGCCGCCGCCGACAAAAAAACGTTGCGTAGGTGTTGCTTTGCTTTTTTGAAGTCACACGTTTTTCCAAAGTCGCCAAAATGTTCCTCTCATGGCAACTTCGGAATTAGTCCCGAATAATAACCCACCGTAGAGCAGATCACGCGTAACCAGGCCGGATTTGTGGAGAGGCCACCAAGGCCTTGTCTAGGGTGGTAGGGTTTTAGAGGGGGTGGCATGCTTCCCAACCACACCCACATTGGTTCAGGGATGAACAGAAGAAAGCATAGTTTTTTAAATCTCCTGTGTGCCAATCCCCATTGCATATTGAGCAAATAAAATGGAGGGGCCTAGGGGCACCTGGTTTGTAAATCCGGCCCTGCGTGTGACTAATCACCACGTGTGCCATCACTTTTAAACAGTCACTATTTAGTGGGCTTATGGGGGACTGATTTGGCCTCTATGTACTTGGAATGCCAGGGTCTGTTTGAATTCCAGTCCTGTGTGCAGTCTTCATTTGGTAATATATTACATTGTTATCAAAGAAGAAGGTTTTTGGTGCTAGACAGAATGTGCTGAATGCTTCCAGCTCTGAGTATAAACAAAGAACATGGAGCTACAGTAGGTGTACACAGCCCTGGAGAGACTCCTTGGAGTTGCTCAGGAAAAGTTTTACAAAACATTCATTAACACTTCTGACTTTGTGATATTACTTTTCAGGATGTACAAAGGGATATTTCTTTGTGTTTTATTTGCTGTGATCTGTGCAAACTCACTGGCAAAGCCAAGTAGCGATGCAGATCAAGATAATGATGAAGTTGAGCGCTATGTACGAGGCTGGGCATCTAAAATAGGACAATCTTTGGGAAAGATAGCTAAAGGTAAAGTACTCTCCTGAAACTTGAGAATTTACCAGCACATAATCCTTATTGATTTCAAAATGACTACTAAATCTTCTGTAAAACAGAGTGTGAAAAACATCAATATTTATCATTTATAACAGCAGTATTTATAACACACATTCTACAATAAATGTATGTATACATTGGACATACAAGAAACCAAAACAACCAATACAAGAGGTAAAGAGGAACCTGTCCAAAACTACAAATATGAATGATTTTACTGATGTTTACTGCATTTTCAGTTCTGCAGTTCTGCTTTTGATTGCTTATTTTGCCTGTAAAATTTACATACCACAGAAACACTATTGGAACTATGATCGTGACCAAATATCTCAGTAGTTTTGATATGAGTGACATTCTTCTTAATTACTTCTTTTGGCCTGAGAAAATGTTATGTTTAATAATTTCATTATGGGCCCTCTTTAGGATCTAAACTGGTCAGAAGGTGTCAATCATATTTAGTTTATTTACCATTGTAAGTAAGGCTTGCAGAGCATATGATGCTGTTAAATGCAAGCAAGCAATGGGACAACTAGAAATGTAATTAAAAATATTTTATGGGGTTACTTACTAAAATACGGATTTTTCTCACATTTTATTAAAAAAAACCACGACAAACTCCCATACTCGATTTGACCTTATTAATTAACAACTTGATAAAAATCGTGCAAAAACCCGAATTGCTCAAATTTTTCAGGATTTTTTCCCAAATCTCTAGATTTTTTTGAGTTTTTGTATATATGACCTCGACAGATCTGTGATGGAGGATTTTCGGATTTGGTCTTTTTGCAGCATCGAGGTATAATAAAGCTTGAAACATTTGAGTTTATTTTATCCTCGAAAAATTTGAGTTTTGTCCCAAAAAGCCTGATTAGTTAAATTTGAGGTTTAGTAAATAACCCCCTTAATGTTTAAAGATTAGCATAGTTAACAGTGACCCACAAGTTATCAGGGGTGACAAAAAGCTGCTCCTGGTAATATTAAGAGCCAAATTTCAGTTATTAACTCACATGTGAAAATATAGAATATAATTTTCACTGACAACAACAAATCATCAAGAACAATGCAGAATGCAATAAAATAAAAATGCAATAAAATTACTACAATCCAATAAAACCACTCAAATTATTTTCCTAAATATTTTGGAAAATACTGTCCTTTTATAATATAATGTATACATGGGCAAAAATATACTGTTTGGGGTGTTTGAGGTGTTTGTTATAATATACTAGGTAGTCTGTAGCAGTTCTACATACATTATTCAATAATACTTTTTGTACTTACACCACTGAATCATGTTGCTCCTTCTAAATACTGAAGTTTCTAGTTCATTGTATTTTGCTTCCTTACTTAGTTGGATTACAGGGATTAATGCAACCTAAACGAGAGGCAATGCTACGCAGCGCTGAGGCCCAAGGTAATATTCTTCCATTTTTACTATATTGGGTCAATAGTCAGCAGAACATTTGCTTCCCCCTGTTGGTAAACCAATATTTTCTTACTCAGAATAAGCAATGGTACATACAGTAGCTGTGCTCATGATATTTTCAGGTGAAAAGCTGGAGATCAATGCAGAGTCTTTCCATATTAGAAAAAGGAACCATTGGGCATTAAGTTGTTTTTTTTTGTTTTTTTTTTCCCCAAAACACATTTTGCCCTCAGAACTCAGTACTTAAATTAAGGGATGCACCAAATCCACTTTTTGACTTTTTGGGATTTGGCCAAATCCCTGAATCCTTCATAAAAAAATTTGGCTGAATACCGAATCGAATCTGAATCCTAATTTGAATATGCAAATTAGGGTCAGGAAGGGGAAAAAATGGGATTTTTTTTTTACTTCCTTGTTTTATGTCAAAAAGTTACGTGATTTCCCTTTCAGCCACTAATTTGCACATGCAAATTAGGATTTGGTTTGCACAGGAATTCGAATCCTGCTGAAAAAGGCTGAATCCTGGATTCTGTGCATTCCTAAGTTTTTCAGAATATGCATTGCCCTAGATCAGAGCTGTCCAACTGGAGGCCTGTGGGCTGGATATGGACCTCCAAAGTATTGTTATGGACCCAGTCTGTTGGGGGCCATAATCTTTGCTTGAGCCACTAATCTAGTTCAATTACAGGAAACAGCAGGGTTCATTTTGAGTGATGCACTTAATGGCTCTTGTTGAATTCACTGAATTAAATGGAACTGAATGGTACAGTATATAAGTTCACTGGCAGACATAACTTGTACCTATTTGTGCCTAATTCAATAAATGCTGACAAAATGTGTTACTCTAGTATCAAGCATAGAAAAACAGGGTACTCTTGATTGTTGTACTTTTAATTTTGTAAATGAGCCCTCATAAATGTTTTCCTTACCCTAGGTATGATAGGTACTTTGACAAGCAAAAGAATAAAACAAGGGTGAACAGAAAAACTTCGCTGGAGAAAAAGCATTTCCCTGGTAAAAAATGTTTCCAGATGATTCTCTGTGGAGTTGGGGGTGTATTGTGCAAAGTGAGTGAAGCTATATGAGAATTTAGCCTGCGGTAATATCAAAAACAGACATCACATAACCACATGAAGAGTTTTTTTAATCTTCCACTGTGGATGATTAGTAGAAGGACGTTCAAGATACTAGTACGTTTGGTTTGATGTACAGTATGGGAAACTATGAATGTAAAAAGCAGTGTAAAATCAGTGAAAAATACATGACAACTTTATACGTCACCTGATTGCTGTTATTTTACAACATTATTTATATGTCATAAACCATTCAAGTCAATTGAAAATATACGTGGCATTTTCAAACTGCAACTCTTTTTTTATCACAAAATTTTATGTAGAAAAATGTTGTGCCAAAAATGACTATGGAGTCTGACCTTTTTTTACACATTGCTATCAGATGGTTATATGTGTTGTATTTCACTTTTTTGTGTTTGTTCTTTTATACAGTTAAAGGGGTTGTTCACCTTTAAGTTAACTTTGATTGTGGTATAGAATGTCTTAGTCTTAGAAACTTTTAAATTGATCTTTATTTTTTTACAGTTTTTAAATGATTTTTCTTTCTTTTGCCTTTTCCAGCTTTCAAACGGAGGTCACTGACCACATCAACCAAAAAAACTATTGTTCTATATTTAGATCATACCATCATAGGGCGCCACAGCCAGACACCCAGAGGCTAGCTTTAAATTGGATCCAGTATGAATGGATGTTTAACAATCCAAACAATCTCTCTTAGGGTAAGGTCACACGAGGTGATTCGGAGAGATTTTGTCGCCTGGCAACTAATAGCCTCGTCTTTTGAGCGACTATCTCCCTGAACTGCCTCAGCGTTTTTCCCCATAGGCTACAATGAAAAGTCACCTGCACTAATGCAGCGATGCGTTTTCAATAGTTGCCCAAAGTTGCCTCAGTGAGGCAATTTCAGGCGACTATAGAAAACGCATCGCCGTGTGTGCATTAGCGCAGGCGACTTTTCATTGTAGCCTATGGGGAAAAACGCTGAGGCAGTTTGGGGAGATAGTCGCTCAAAAAACGAGCCGATTAGTCGCCAGGCGACAAAATCTCCCTGAATCTCCTCGTGTGGACTAGCCCTTTAAGCAACTTAAAAATGGAAAAGCTAAGAATAACCCTAAAATACCCAAAACTACAGTATTTTAGCCACCTCAGAACTACAGGTCCAAGATAAGATCAATTCTCGATATAGAAAGTGTAACATTAAAAAACAATATCCCCCAGGCTTTTGTTGATAACCTACCTCACCTGAAAATAAAACAGCAGATAGTAGTTCTTAGAAAGAACCTACTAGGAATGATTCTCATTTGGATCTGGTAATAACTAATAATAACACATTTATTATGACACTGATGTCAGACAGCATTTAGGGAACTGTGATCGTGACATGGTCTCCTTTAATATAATGTTTCTGAAGCAACTGTATAAGGAACAAGACACTACATTTGAGGCAAACTGGCAATATAAGGGCATCTCTGCAACATATTAGCTAGGCAAGAATTTTTACAGGATTAAACATTGAATGCAAATGAAATGTCTTTGACATGCTGCTTAAAGAGGTGTTCACCTTTAGAGGAGAACCAAACCCTTTATATTAAAATCCCCTACCTCCTACATAGACCCCCTCCGTGCTCCCCCAGCCTAGGTGTTACCCTTGGTAAATGCCCCTAACTCTTTACTTATCCCTTGTTGCAGATTCAGCGCATCAGAGTTCACGGGCAACATCATCTTCTCTTATTAAAAAACCAGCAGACTGCTCCAACTGCACATGCACTGATACATTGCTTACTTCATGAAGATTACCGAAGAGAAGAAGATGTCGCCCGTGAACTGCGATGCGCTGAATGTGCAACAAGGGGTAAGTAAAGAGTAAGGGGCATTTACCAAGTATAACACCTAGGCAGAGGGGAGCAGGGAGGGGTCTATGTAGGGTAGGGGGTTTTAATATAAAGGGTTTAATAGTTCATCATTATGGTTTTTCTTTTATGATTTTTTAATTATTTGATTCTTCTTCTGACTCTTTCCAGCTCTCAAATGGGGGTCAATGACCCCATCTGAAACCAAACATGGTCTGTAAGGCTACAAATTGTATTGTTATTGCTACTCTTTATTACTCATACTTTCTATTCAGGCCCTCTACTATTCATATCCCAGTCTCTTGTTCAAATCAATGCATGGTTGCTAGGGTACTTTGCCAAAATTGCAAAGTGGAGAGCTGCTTAATAAAAAGCCAAATGACTAAAAAAAAAAACCAGAAATAAAAAATTAAGACACATTCCAAACTGTCTTAGAATATCACTCTCTCTATCATACTAAAAGTTAACTCAAGGTGAACAACCCCTTTAAGTGATACTCGGTCGAATACGGACCTATTTGATCAAAACGGACCTATTCAGCCAAAAACCCTTAAACTTAATTTTGGATGGTCTTTTTGAATTAGAATTTCAAAGTTTTTCAAATTCGACCCTTGATAAACATGCCCCTAAAAGTTACCTACAGATCTTGCTGTTTTTTGCTGAGAGGTTTGTACTTGTAAGGAAATTGTTGTTGAAGTTCCTAAACCTGACTGTTATGCCAACCTGACTGTCCCATCTCGGCCTGTCAGTTAGAGTTTCTAATGCTAATGGACTGCTGCTGCACAAATCTGGCAGCCCCCCATACAGGAACACAGGGAGTCAGATATATTCCCATTGTAAGTAAGGAAAGATGAAGCAAAGCTTGATAAAAATGAAAGCATTAAGGTTGCTAAGACAAAACTTGCATTTAAGGCATTCAAGTTAGCTTGGACAAATAAAACTTTCATTAGGTAAATGCAACCATTGTGAGCTGCGGAATTTCACTCTAGTGGCGGAACTTCACTCTTTGATAAATTTACCCCAAGGAGTGAAATGAATCCCAAATTATATTTTAAATATTTAAGTAGTATAAAGTGAAGCAAGAAGGGTGGAACCCTTAGGGGTGTATTTGTCAACACTGGAGACAAAAACATCACCAGTGATATTGCCCATAGTAACCAATCATCTAATTGCTGATTGATTGCTATGGGCATCACATTGCTATATGATGTTTGTCTCCCATGTTAATGTTAATAAATACATAAATAAACTAGCATGTATGAGTTCCATTCGTTTGTGTGTAAACACAGAGCTTTAAATGAGCTTGAGGGATACGTTAACTTTAAAATACAGTGTGGCAATATGGGATTATCCAGTTTCAGGTATTATTAAATGATTTTGTATGAAAAGGCTTTATTTATATGAAACAGTATAGGATAGAGTTGATCAGATCTACAGTGATGAGTACTTGCATTTTATAGGATACATATTAAACTTTAAAACAACTGATGAGTAACTCTACAACTACTGTTAAGGTTTGCTTAGTTATTTGTCCCTTAAATATGTGTTGCTTGCCATCTTAAAAAGTGTCGCTTTGCAGATTGTATAGTTATGACAACACCCAAACTTTTTCCAAAGTCCTTTTACAGAAACTCAGCGATGCTTTCGAAAAGACCATTTATATTGTAAAAGGGGAGATGTATATAAATGGGACAGATTAAGGTTATGGTATCCATTGCATGTAATCACTGCTACTAGGCATGGAAATAAAACTATTGAAAATCAATACATTTTAATTAATTGATGTTCATGTGTACAAAAAAATTACACTTTCTTTTTTTCATCAGGAAATAATGTGGCACGGCAGAAGAATAATGTTATCCCTTCAATACATTTCAGACTTTTTAAAATACATAATTAAAACGCAAATATCTATGTCTATTGTATGCCTTATTATTTTTGGCTATCACACATGGCGTTTTCTGCACCAGGAGAAACCACCAGTATGGCCCTTGTGAGGAAATTTTAAGCAGAGTGTGTGATATTTCTGGTTCTAGTTATGCACAATACTCACAGTTAAGAAATTGTTTTAGGGGAAAGGCAAGAATAAAACAGGCACGTTGTCCATTAATAATTTGCCGCATCTTGCTCTCAGTCTTATTTTGTTTTCATGCAGAAGGCCATTTGTTTAATTTGTCATCTCTTGTCTTCAGTTATGACTCAATGAAGGCAGAGTAGTTAAATAGTTAATTTTGGCTGAAAAACAACAATACATCACATTCAACTGCTCCAAATCATCACCAGTATGTATTTATACATACATATGCACACACAAATATACATAAAAACTATACACATACAAATACAAAACTCACATGTAGACCATGAGATGACTGTAGTTTTGAACATTCAAGAACTCAACCAAGTCACTCTTTAAGGTATGAAATCTTTCATTGCAACATCACTCTTTGCAAGCACATTTTCTCAATAGCAAACAGCCCCAACAAACCTCCCCCCTCATAGTTTCATTGTTCTATTCACTGTTCTATTAAAATACAACAGAAAAAAACAGGATTAGGACACTTCAAAAGCTCAAAAAATGTTCTTATTAAACATGTATTGTTTTGTGTGCTATTCCATGAATCAGTTAAAGAAAGCTACACCACAAGTACAGTAGTAGCTGTAAGGAGACAGTAAGGAGAGAACTGCGTGGAAAGACATATAAATGGTGGTGTCAATGGGAAGGCAAATTACGCTGTGGTTAAGGCTTTTTTGGCTCTGCAATAGAATATGCATTGCTCTAAATTGTTAGAGAAGCATTTGTGTACAATGTTATGCCAGTTCTTGATGGACAAAAGGCTCCCATGTTGCCTAACATGGCAGTGACTACTCCATTGATATTGTTCCAACTAGATTTCATTATTTGCCTCAAGGGTCAGTATTTATTACTATAAATATGGCTGTCTCTCAAGAGTGCTAAGAAGCAGCAGGATATAAGTGTTAACATAATAATGACATCTGTTTTTTTCTGGTGCAAAAGACCTTTTTTTTACCAGCACATTAAATCCCCATGGCAACATTTTAGCAAATACTTTTTTGTCAGCTGCAAATTGAAGCTGCAAATCTTGCTGCAACACAGTATAAAAAAGCTCATCCCCATTCATAGCACAGACAAGCAGAAGTGGGAAACAGATTCCCCTTGCACTACGTCAGTTTGTTTCCTTGAACTAGCAATATGGCCTCAGAAATTCTACTAACAATGGCTTTCCCTGAACAACTCCATATATAGATGAGGAGGACGCCAATCCCACTGACTGATATGGAAGTCAAGGGGAAAATATAAAGTTTGTGTTTATTTTCCTAGTGCCGATCCCAGCTCTGCATTAGACTGGAAGCATAAACCCCATGTCCCACCACAAGCTTTGTGCACCCCATGCAGTGAACACACAAAACTGCACAGCACAATATACTTTTAAAAACCATGACTACCAGCTCTAGTTACCCAAAATATACTGCCTGCAGTGCCGATGATCCTTTTAATAATATCTCCAATGACTCACTGCTGGGTTTGGAGAGTTCAGGCTTCCTGTCTGTCAGAGTTGCCTACTCTTACATAGCTAAAGGATCTTCACACTAGAGCTCTGTGTGGGTCTAGTTGGGTGGACCCAATGACTCACAACCCAACTCGGACCCACTGACCTGCTATCAAGTGTTCTGTGAAATGTTTGTTTCCCAAACCTTCTAACTAATCACCACTGCCAATTAGAAGTCCAGAAATTATTATAGATGTGCTGACAACTGGATATAATATAGCAAACCCATGCGTGTTTACTGGAGGTGCTCAATCTGGGAACCTTGCTGCAAACCTTGGTTTCCGTTATCCATTCAAAAGTAGAGAATCAGATGGTACACACACTTGGGCAGTCGTGCTAAATAATCGAAGTTAATTGAGCTCTACACACAACGTTTTGGAGGGACAACCTCCTTTCTCAAGTGCTCTCATAAGAAGTGTAAATTGCTTCACAGGTATATAAAGGTGCACTGGAGGAGTACGCCTCCCTTCCAATTAAGTGAAATGCCAGTGAATATCTACACACATAATTACTACAAAACTCGTTATTGTGCAAAAAAAATATGTTATTATAATACCTGTGTAGTGACGAGAAGTGCTTATTACTTTTGCCAAACAGTAGTGACAATGTCCATATAAATCAAATGCATTTAGAAGATGATTTTTTCTTGTAACTGAGAAAAAATAAAGGTAATGTTTACTGAAATATCACCACTAGGGGTCAATGTAAGTCTCTCTACATCCAAATTACATAAAGAAAAAAGTATCACTTTATCAGAAAAAGCATGTTCAAATGTTCATTAAGTCCCATAGGGGCTATGGTGTTTATCTTATCAATCCACAGTTTCCTTCTGTAGTAATATGCGATTGAAGTCCCCTCCTCTGGGGGGTATATTGACCACCTGTAGAACCAACCACCTCAATTGGTTACTGTTATGGCCCTGTAACCATAAATGCCTACTTACTGAGGTAACATATTTCTGTTTTTCTAAATCACAATTGGTAATTGTCAATTTATGTTCACCAATCATTGTCCTGACCTCTTGCTTTGTTTTGCCTACATATGCTTTTCCACAAGGGCATTTTAGCAGGTAAATGACCCCTGTGGTGGTGCAAATGACGAAATGTAGTAGTTTTATGTTATATCCCTTAGACGGGAAATTGGCATTGTCCCCTTTAATGATGCTATTACAACTGCTATTACAACACCCACAAGATAAGTACGGGAATGTTCCAACCCTTGGATTCCCAAAAAAAGTTGGTTGTCTCATTTTAGGATTATGAAAGATTGGAGTATGATCCCACAATTGAATATAAAGAGGAAATTGTCACATATGTCTATGATTCATTCATGGAAGGGATTATTGATAAGAACACTAAAGAGTTTCTCACTAATGACTTTCCCATGAGACCGATATTGTATTTACTGCCAAAAATACATAAGGACTTGCATTATCCTCCAGGACGCCCTATAGTGTCATGTACGAATGCCTTATTACAACCTTTAAGTGTATATGTTGATCACTTCTTACAGCCACTTCTTGCATATCAAATGTTGTTTGAAAGACACGACTGATTTCTTACTTAAACTGGAGAAAATGACAGATATTGATACTTGTACATACTTATGCACAGTGGATATACAATCGCTATACACATGCATACCACATAGGGAAGGCATTATGTTTGTGGAAGAGGCCCTATTCCAGTATGGGTATGACACGAAAACCGTAATATTCCTAGTTGAAATATTAATAATTCCTAGTTGAATATTATCCTCACAAAGAATTACTTTTGTTTCCATAAAGACTTCTATCTGCAGAAGCAGGGGACGAGTATGGGAAGCAACATCAGTATTTTCGTTTCCTTCATTGAACAAATAGTATTTTTTTAACAAGTGTTTTCAAAACACAATAAAAATTATTTCCGCTATGTGGACGATGTATTTTTCACCTGGCATGGGAGTGAGCCAGATCTGCTAACAATGAGTGAAAAAATAAATACACTACATCCCACATTGAAATTCACATTGCAATGCCATCCCGATATCATTTTCTTGATGTGACAGTTATTAAAGAGGAGAGTATATTGAAATCTGATTTGTATAAGAAACCTACCGACAAAAACAACTTGCTATTGTATAGCAGCTTTCATCCAGATATCATCAAGAAAGGCTTACCCTATTGTCAATTACTTAGGGTGTTTTGTGTAATAAAAGACTAAATGAGATGGTCCATTGCTTAATGGAACGGGGTTACAATAGGTCCCTAGTTGAGTCACAGAAAGAAAGAGTGAAGACACTAAAAAGGGAAGATTTGCTTAAGAGTAAAACTTCTAAGAGAGAATAGGGTTCCCTTTGTAACCACCAATTCAGGTAAAATTAAGTCCATTGTCTACAAGCATTGGGAGATCATACAAAAAGATTTGGAACACGGCATGTTGTTAAAGAAACACCACTCTTTTTGTATAGGAGATCGAGGAATGAAGTGGATGCACTAATGAAAGCAGATCTTTTACAGCCTAAAGCTGGCCATAGATGTTGAGATTTTTAAAAGATCCGATCATCATCGTGAGACCACGATTATCTCGGAACGATCGTATGAACGTACGAATTGTCCATTAGTTAAAAAGACCAATTTGCCAGGAAAACAAAGGGGAGCTACCTGCTTGTCCCTGCAAACATAGATAGATTGCACTGGGGCCGATAAAGATTTTTTAACCTGGCCGATCAATTTACTGACAGATGTCGGCCGAAAAATTGTAAGATGTTCGATCAATTGAATCCCACTAACCGCACGATAATTTCGAAGGATTGGTCGGACTTCGCTAAAATCGCTTGTTCGGCATGAGAAATCTTTGCGTCTATGGGGAGCTTAAGATGAGGTAACCAACTTTTTTTGGGAATCCAATGGTTGGAACATTCCCCTGCTTAATCTTGTGGGTGTTGTAATAGCAACGTTAAAGAGAACAATGTCAATCACCTGTCTAATGGATATAACATAAAACTACAACATTTCATCACTTGCACCACCACTGCACCACCACAGGGGTCAGAAAAACAGAAATATGTTACCCCAGTAAGTAGGCATTTTCAGTCACAGGGCCATAACAGTAACCAATTGAGGTGGTTGGTTCTACAGGTGGTCAATATACCCCCCAGAGGAAGGGACTTCAATCGCATATTACTACAGGAGGAAACTATGTGGACTGATAAGCTGAACACCACGGCCCCTATGGGACTATTCATTTTTCTGATAAAGTGATACTTTTTTTTAATGTAATTTGGATGTAGAGTGACTTACATTGACCCCTAGTAGTGATATTTCAGTAAACATTAGGGATGTAGCGAACTGTTCGCCGGCGAACTAGTTTGCGCGAACTTCGACTGTTCGCGTCCGCCGCAAGTTCGCGAACGTCGCGCGACGTTCGCCAATAGGCGTTTGCGTCAAAATCGTTCGACCATTCGACCATTCGATCGCTAAAATCGAACGATTTTCGTTCGAATCGAACGATCGAAGCCATTGGATTGAATGAAATCATTCGATCCAATGGCTTCGATCGTTCGTTTCGAACGAAAATCGTTCGATCGAACGATTAAAATCCTTCGATCGTTTGAATCGAACGATTTTCGGATGTTCGAAGTTCACGAACTGTTCGCGAACTGTTCGCATTTTTTGCCGGTGTTCGCGAACGGCGTTCGCGAACACATACACGGCGGTTCGCTACATCCCTAGTAAACATATCTTATCTTTATTTTGTCACAGTTACAAGAAAAAATCATCTAAATGCATTTGATTTATATGGGCATTGTCACTACTGTTTGGCAAAAGTAATAAGCACTTCTCGTCACTACACAGGTATTATAATAACATATTTTTTTGCACACTAACGAGTTTTGTAGTAATTTTGTGTGTAGATATTCACTGTGATGTCACTTAATTGGAAGGGAGGAGTACTCCTCCAGTGCCCCTTTATATACCTGTGAAACAATTTACACTTATGAGAGCACTTGAGAAAGGAGGTTGTGTGTAGATCTCAGTAAACTTCGATTATTTATCACGACTGTGTGCCATCTGATTCTCTACTTTTGAATGTGCTGACAACTCCATAAATTAACAAATATGTAATGCCCAAAAGAAAGGAACTGCCAGAAGAGTCATTAGTGTGACACACTATATTAATTAATCAGTATAAAGTTCATTGTGCGCAAAGACGTTTTTTTATACAAGTGAAGAAAAAGAAATGGGAAAATCACTCCATTTCTTATGTGTTATTCATTTTCACTCAATTAGATCAATAAAATTCATTGCGTGAAAAATATTTCTTGGTGTGATTCTTGTATCAATTGATATTAATTAAATAATTCATTAATAATAAAGTGTTTTTAGTGAGTAAAGTTCCAAAAGTGTCAAAGGCAGTTCTCAATCCACTGACGTTGTATAAACCTGATTAAAACATATCATTTTATAGCGCCATTAAAAAAATTACATGAGGGAAAATTCAAGTTACATCTTCTCCCGAGCAGTCTTCTTCCTGGATTAATCGGCATCTTCTGGCGCTTGCACAGTAGGAGCATTTACCAGTACGATTCTACTGCGCATGTGCCGAATGTCACAAAATTTTCCGAATTCACTTTGTGACTTTCGGCGCATGCGCAGTAGATCTGTACGGGTAAATGCTCCTGCTGCGCATGCGCCAAAAAACTCCGGTCAAAGCAGGAAGAAGACCGCTCGGGTAAAGATGGCACCTGTGAACTCAGTGGACAGGACCTGCGCAGAGGGGTGAGTAACAAGTTAGGGGCATTTGCACGGAGGGACAGGTAGGCCAGGGGGGAGGAGGGAGGTTGGGCAACACAGGGGAGGGATTTTTGCACCTAGGGGGTTTCCTTCTCCTTTAAAGACAAACATCTTATTGGTATCTATGGGTTACTGCACATAACAGAGTTAGTGCCTCAGTTCACATATTTGCATATTGGCAAGCTTTTTACCTAGCCCCCCCCCCATTGTAAATTAACCTCTATGCCTTGTACATGTACTTTGGGTATGCATCTACCTTTCTTCTTGAAGAGGAAGCAAGAGGCCACTCTCACCTGCCTTAAATATTGTATGTAAATAAATGTATAGGCAGGATCTAATATAGTAGATAGTGTATGCCCTATTTTGTTGAACACATTTCTGGGGGTTTTAGAGTCATGTTTATATGTTACTACAGTTTTGCTAATGAAGGTAAAATTCCCCTTCAAGCTGTAAGTCACAATTCTTCCAAGAGACCTGCTTATCTTATAAGTTACAATTGTATCTAAGTGCAGGTGCTTAATATTCTGGCCTCCTTACCTACATTAAAACACATTTACATTTTAAAGGAATTGTTCAGTACAAAAATAAAAACTGGGTAAATAGATCGGCTGGGTAAATAAAAAAATGTTCTAATATATTCTAATAAAATTGTAATCTATAAAGGCTGTAGTGACTGGATGTCTATATACTGTACATAATAGCCAGAACACTTCCTGCTACTTCCTGCTTTGCAGCTCTCTTGGTTTACACTGATTTGTTACCAGGCAATAACTAATCAGTAACTTCGGGGGGGGGGGCACATAGGTCAACTGTTTGCTTTTGAATCTGATCTGCATGCTAAGCATGAATTGCAAACTCACTGAACAGTTTTGTCCCACATGACCCCCTTAAAGTCGCTGACTAACTCGGAGTTAGAGAGCTGAAAAGCAGGAAGTTATGTTCTGTTCTGTTATGACATCCAGTCACTCCAGGCCTTATACATTACATTATACATCTTACTATATTAGAAACATTTCTTTTGCACAGCCTATCTATTTACCCAGTTTCTATTTTTACACTGAACTGTTCATTTAAAGAAATTAAAATGTTATGAAGTGTTTGCCTGCACTGGTTGCCTTTTCTCATTTTTCATCTTGGATAGCTGCCCCCATAGCTACACAGCATGCACTTGTCCTGCACTTACCAGTGCAGGACAACAGTACATTATGTTTGAATTATTTTAAAACATTTTTATTTTTGCTATTACTGTCCCTTTAAGAATCAGTTGTGCCCTGGGGAATGCTACAACCTGTATTCAAATCTGGTTCTTGCTCAGGCCAGCCCTGCCCTTACTGCCTGCCCTACAGCCAGTACAGAGCCCCAGTTTAGCCTATGCCTCCTGCCACTCATCAGCTTCTGCTCCTGAATAATGCACAAGTTGGGGGAACTCTGTGCTGATGTCTCTAATACAGTACTGACTAACACATTGGGATTCATTTATAAACAGTGGGCAAATTTGCACCTGGGCAGTAACCCATAACAACCGATCAGTGATTAGCTTATTTCAGCCAGCTACAGGTTGAGCAGTGAAAGCAATTATCTGGTTGGTTGCCATGGGTTGCTGCCCAGGTGCAAATTTGCCCACTGTTTAGAAATGAGCCCCAGTGAGTGATATTCCTGGGTTAAGCACCAGGTCTCTGAAAAGGATCACAGAGACATGGGGAACTATCAGAAATGCAGAATGCACACCTTTGCACAGTATTACTCCTCACTATACACGCTCAAATATGACCCCACTAACCCCAACCAACAAAACAAAGCATAAAGGACTTTTTTATTAAGGGAGACCTAAAGCTTAACTAAAGAAGTACATTATGTTTTGGGCTTCTGTACCCACCCAAGGCAACCACATCCCTTTAGCAGGAATGATCTGTGCCTCCACAGATGCCCCTATTGCTCCCCATCTTCTTTTCAGCTGACTTACTGCACATATTCTGTGCGGCTGTCACTTACTGAGCTTAGGGACTAACTCACAATATACAGCACGCATAGAATACAAATCACTATATAAGGCTGATGTGTAATTAATACAGACAACTACTACATGGAAGCACAGAAGCCAATGCAACTTGCATCAGAATTTAATAATCAACCTTTTAGCAGCAGCTTATATAACAGGACAACCTCATTTTCTGCTTGATAATTTGCGACAACCCTAAGCTTAGCTTCTTAACAGCTGCGCAGAACCTATTGAACATCTGAGTGTCAAAGACCAAGATGGTGACCCCCTGTGACAAGTTTGAAATCCTGAATCATTGCTGCTATTGAGAAGCTGAAACTTTAGGCTGATGCAATAAGTAGAAAATGCCATCAATTCAACCACAAACGGGAAATCTTCAGGCACAGATGGCCTAACAACTAAATCATTTCCAAGCAATGCCGGTCCCCCAACTCACATCTTTTATCAACCACATATTCCAGCAAGGTGATTTCCCTGAAGTAATGCTAAAAGCAATGACTACCACAATTCTGAAGCCAGGGAAATCTCCAGACCAATGAGCTAACTACTGACCTATATCACTATTCAATTATGATATAAAAACTATATGCTAAAACAACAGCCAACAGCCATTTTACCTGAAATAATACACCACGACCAAACAGGATTCACCAAGGGAAGAAAAGGAACAGACACCAGGAAAATGTTAACATTGATAGAAGTCAAACGACAAAAGTCCCTCACTTTGTGCGCAACGCTGAAAAAGTGTATGACAGAATGCATTGGCAATATATGGCAGAAGTACTGCAGGCATACAGGCTCCAAGATGCTATCTACCACACAATATTGGCATTATATACAAAACCATCAGCCAAAGTTACTAATCGGTGCTGCAAAATATGTTGGCGCTCTATAAATACATAATAATAATAATAATAGCAACATTGCCTTCTTATCTGACCATTCTACATCACTAATGGCGTTAGACAAGGTTGCCCACTATCTTCCTTAATATTTAATCTAATCTTAGAACCACTGGCAAAAAATGATCAGAGACTCCCAAGCAATTTCCACAATTTAAGTTGGTAACTTAGAATTTAAATAATTGTTCAGCATCTGTAAAGGCTGGAGTGACTGGAAGTCTAACATAATAGCCAGAATACTACAGTACTTCTTGCTTTGCAGCTCTCTTGGTTTCCAGGCAGCAACCAATCAAATACTTAAGAGTTGGTGCACATGGTTCATTACTGTTGCTTTTGAATCAGATCTGCATGCTAAGAATCAATTTCAAACTCACTGAACAGTTATGTCCTATGTGGACCAACTAAGAGATAGAGATTTGAAAAGCAGTAGTTGTGTTCTGTTTTGTTAGACATCCGTTCACTCCAGCCTTATAGATTATATTTCTGGCTAACTATATTAGAAACATTTTTTATTTTGCACAAGCTATATATATTATATATATATATTTTTTTTTTTGCACAACCTAGATATCAGTTTTTATTTTTACACTGTCCCTTTTTTAATTGGCACTTTTCACAGATGACATACTCCTATCCCTCACCAACTCTGAACCATCAATCACTGTGAAATTTCAAATATTGTCAGAATATAATAAAATCTCATTCTATAAACTGAATATAACAAAAATGCCACTAAGTCTACCAACAACTTGCAAGTTGGGGTTGTAAATGCTGGAGAAGAGCACTCTCAAAGGTACCACTATCAAGCAAACAGAAGTTTACCCACCAAATATCGAAAAAATGGAAACAACGGCAACCACCAATCTCAAAAAAAGTATACGCGCTTCTGAAATGAGACAGCAGTAGCCAAAAGCAGGAGGACTATTGTCAGCAGAAGATACTTTAGGCAGCATACCCCTAACTCCATTGCTGACTGCAATGCAACATTATTTTATTCTGAAAACTGAAGGTACAAAAAATGGCTGATTTTTACATTTTGCATAGTACATTTGGAGTTTACTTTTGCATAAGTATTGAAGAGATGTGCCAAGATTTCAAGCAAAAGCTCACAAGCCATTCATCTACAGTATATAGCATGTCCATTTTTGCCTTTGACTACCCTTCATACATTTTGGCACAGTATGACCAAGCACAAAAAAACATCTTAGGAACCTTTGTTTTATTCAGGAGGGTGATGCCATATACTGTACCTGCTGGGTTTGGGTGCTCTGCTATCATGCCTCTGAATGGAACTCTGGATGCTTTGTGCAGTAAAACTTTGAAGAATAGGTATTTTACACAACTTTTTTTTTACTCCAGCTAGCTGACTAGCGACACTAAGGAGGAGTAATAAACTGGTGTAAAACTGTAATGGTGATTGCTAAAACTATCTGCTCCTAGGTTTACCTGCAATATGTGTGTTTTTTCAATTTTTCCCACTAAAATATCCAGTATCTCCCAGTGAGTGTGGTTTGAGCTAAAGTGCTAAAGGGGTTCAGCCATACTACTAGGAAACTATTGCCCTCCCCATTACATCACATTACAGTCTAGTTTTATATCTTTAAATACCTGAACTCAAAGGACAATGGGATGAAGTAATGTGTATTGTTGAAAAAAGCAGTAAGCAAGTAACTGCTTGTTTTCCAAATGTAGCTCACTTTACTGTCAACTGTTTAATCAAATAATGAAAAAGGGCACCTGAATCACTCATGCTTTGCTTGATACTATGAACCTTTGACAAGTATTAGCACTATAAGCGTCCTTGAGTGAATTAAGTTTGTAAAGTCTAATTAGATCCTGTTTGACAGACAGGTTATAGAAGCCACAAAGGAGACTCTAATAAATGAGGCAGACACTATAATAAATATAATAAATCCCTCAAGATAAACTAACAAGTATTTCTACAATTTTGTTACTGTATATTTCTTTTTTATCACCTGTAATGTATTTTAGGGGTAATTTACTTGTTATATAGTTACATAGTTATGTTGTGGTTAAAAAAAGTCCATTAAGTTCAACCCCTCCAAATGAAACCCAGCGCTCATACGTACACACATTCACACTGACCCCTCCATACACTTACATAAACTATATATACCAATATCTATAATAATCACAGATTTTAGTTTCACAATAGCCTATAATATTATGCTTGTCCAAGAAATCATCCAAGCATTAGCAGAATCAGCCATCGTAACATTATCTGGCAGGGCATTCCATGACATCATAACATCACTGTCCTAACTCTGAAGAACCACCTACATGAAGTTTTGAATGGAAGTATTGTTCCCCTAGTCTATAGGAGTGGCCTCTGAAGGACTCCCTTTGGTTTTCCATGCCCTGAGTAGAGCGCACTTTGGTCTTCAGAGCCCTGACAAGGACCCCCTTTCCTTCTGAACCCTAAAGAGAGTGTGATTTTCTGCCACTGGGGTTCCCTACTAACTTTCCCACACAGAAACTCTGGGAGCATTGTACTCTGCTGCTTCTCTCTCCCAGCAGAACTTCTTCTCTCCCAGTTGCTCCTGGCTGGCAGGCTACCTGTATCACTGTAATTTAAAGGTGTCAAATAAATCCATCAACCTTTCCACTGTGTATGTGTATTGCGGATCAGAGAAGTTCCCGAAGAGGGGTATTACAGTTCAACCTGTTCTGACCCTGGGTGGAAGCATACCATTTTATAGTGTACCTACTCTTCCATATAGCAGAGGCACAGGACTCCTGTAGTGCCATACACAAGTAAATGCAGTAACACAAGAGGGCTATATTAGTCATGCATATTTTAGTATTATCAGCAAAAATAGAAACATTACTTCCAATGAGCATTAATAAACAAGTTAAAAAAAGCAAAGGACCAAGTGGTACTCCACTAACAGGAGTCCAATTAGAAAATGTTCCATTTATCACTAGTCTGCAATCTACAGCAAGTTCTCTATCCAAATATCAAGCTAGATTCAATGCACTGAGAAAAAGGTTAATCATGCGAAAACTCATGGACGAGATTCAATTTGAGATGCAATTCAATTCAACAACACATATCTTGTGGTTTATCACATGAAAACTGCATTGGGAAAAAAACCTGGAACTGAATTTGGAGAAAAGTCTTGTCTCCTTGAAATGAATTTCCTCCGTGACTTTTCACGTGATAAATCATGAGATAACTTCTCACTAAATTGAATATTGTCCATTATATTCTATTATGTCCAGGTCAATATACCTTGATTTAACCAGTAACCTTCTATGGGGTACTGAAGGGTTGGTCCTGGCCAGTTCTCCTTATAGGAGTAGGATAGGTGTTTTTACTTGGGGGTGCCAAAAGTTAGGCAACCCCAAGCGATCATATATACAGTAATTACCTGAAACCCTGGGCCAGTGCTCCTATAAGCAGAAAATTGCACCGGTCTGGGGATTCTTCCAGTGAGGACCACAGAGCGATTATCTTCCTTCTCCTTCTTTCTTCAACTAGGTAACTTCTTTGTTAAAGTTCGTATTTTCTCGCTACTGTGCTTGTGCACCCGCGCGAATAATGAAGAAGGAAGCAATCACTCCGTGGTGCTTGATGGGAGAACAACCAGACTGGTGCAGTTTTCTGCTGATAGGAGCACCGGCACAGGGTTTCAGGTAAGTACTGGATATAAAATCACTTGGGGGTGCCTAACTTATTGCACCCCAAGTAAATTCAAAATGTTCTTCTCCTTTAAACACCGCATGTATTCTTTCTGTCTGTTCTTTCCTCTTTCCACTTTATGAACTTAATGTGGCTACAGCTTGGGTTTCACCAAGCACTCATGATTTCTCTTTGTTTTGTGTGTATATTGTAGCTGAATTGCTTCTAACTGCTATTCAGGAAAAGGATTTAGGCGCAGGTATATCTAATTAAGTTAGGTCTTAACAGCTTCTTTGCTGGTCTCAACAGAGCTTCTGGAGAAAGGATAAGGTGAACATCATTCAACCATGTGCTGGGGGCAATGACTGAAAATGCCGGCATGTGAATAAACGGTAAGTGAACACAGTATTGCTACATAATGTATAATGCACATTGTTGCTAGCGGTTTAATGTTTGGAAATGCACTTTAAAATTTAGTAGACCGTACACATAAATGGGCTCACATTAAATAAAGGCCTTGATGTGACACGTGAGCTTACATTATTTTGAGCAAAATGTGGTACTAACACCTCACATTTTGTAAAATGCATTTAATAGTATTCAGACAGGCTGAATTTGAGCACTGGCAATTTTTTCCTCTTTTGTAATTTACTGATGCACCTCTCCTCTGTGATCGTAGAAATACTGTGTATGCTACATCTGGAGCATTTGCTGTCCTTTGTCAACCCCTTGCCTTTCATTGAGTGCAAAGTGCAAATAACAGGGAGATTTGCAACCTGTCTCCCAACCCGTCTGCTGGCCAATGAGAGGGATGTTGCCTTTCCCTGATTGAGGATTGGAGGCCAAATCACAATCACAGGAGGAGGGAGGAACAGAGGAGGAGGAGGAAGCTCAATGTTTGTGAAGGTAGAAGCAGAGCCTGTGTGCTGTAATGCCCGGCCCATTTCAAAAGTAAGTGGAACGGCCATTCGGGCAAATGCCTGAGCGGACAGATTGTCAGTCCGGGCCTGCCTCTGTCTTTCTCCATAGACAGGGCGTCTAACTAAATCCCATTTAGGCTATACGTGGCTTGCATTTTTATTATTGCAAATGCATAAACTTACGTTTATCAACATTAAATCTCATAAAACATTGCTTGGCTTCATTCTGTAAGTTATCTAGCATGTACAAGCCGCCCCCGTGTTACATACGAGATGTAGTTTTGTTCTTTTGTTTTTAAATTGAATTTGTATGTAAGTTGAAACATATACATTTACTTATTAAATGTAACAAAGTATTTATTTTAACCTTCCTGTGCTCCGCAATAGACAACACATGCCAGAGGGGATTGGGGAAGGTGGTGTATTAAAGTTAAATGCTAATAGAAGTCAAGCAAACCACAATATGTCACTATAATAGCCTCTGTTAGTAAGTGTGAGATCTATATAAGTCGGTGTATGTAACTCGAGGACTCCCTGTATTCCATTAAGCTCAGGGTCCTTTTTCACATTGCTTTTGTTTAAAGCACCATATTCTGCATCAGCCATCAATAAATGGAGCCACAAGTATAGAGTTGGTCGTGTAACTTTGACTCCTCTATTGTATACAATAAGGAAAATAACTGAATAAGCACATTTGCCTTTCCAGAGTCCCTTTTAACTAAAATATCTTTATTTTTAATGGAGTCAAGCTCTTATTACAATTTGTTTTTTTTCTTGAGCTGCAATAAGTTCCTCATTTTCTATTTTGCCTTTCTGACTTCTGCTTTACTTTACTGGCCAAGCTTCTTGCATTTTTGCATTCTCATTTTTCTTTACTATATCCATATCGTATTGTAACCAATCTTCCACAAGTGAGATCCAGAACATAATCATAGACATTACTGTTAAGTTGTGGTAAAATTCAGCTATGGTGGCAGGTGGACAGTAGGCCTATAATCTATTCAGGGTAGACAATTACATTCACAATTAGCACCCTGTACCCACTGATGAAGACAAAATAGGCAATTAGCACTCTGAAGACACAGTTGCCATGCTATTGGGAGTGCCCCTACACAGTGATTTAATAATCCCTCTTCTTTTAATGAACTGTATTTATTTCATATGGAGTTTTTAAATCATGAAACGTTATTGACAAATTATATATATATATATATATATATATATATATATATATATATATATATATATATATATATATATATATATATATATATATATATATAACAAACAAGGGAAAGACAAAATGTCTCTGTCTTAAATATGTTGATAATGGGTTGAGTGCAGAGGACTTATTTGTCTCATTGCAACCCCGCCTAATGGTTTTAAAAATTAGTGGTGAGCACAACTTTCCCTTGTTTGGTATGATGTATTTCCTCTTGTAAAATAAGATAGGCAAGGATATTAGAAGGATATTAGAAGTAAACTCATAGCTTCATGAGCATATTAAAACAGTATTTTTAAGCAGGTCATAAAAAACTTAGGTGAACACTAAAACACCACTTATGATGAAATATTTACAAGTTATTAATGTGCCAGGAATTTATTTTAAATGAGTAAGAACTGTTGTTTCACAAAATAATCTTTCTTCAGGTTTTGTGCCCTCCTCATGTTAGTGGATGCTAACTATTTCTACACTAAGCTGATTTCAGTTGTGCATAATTGCATAGGAATGTTTCTTTACTAATTGTATATATAGTGAATAAAGTACCCCCTCTTGTAAATTATAAGGATATTATAAGTTACCGAGGAGTTTCATGACCATATAAAAACACGAGGCCGAAGGCCGTGTGTTTTTATACAGGTCATGGAACTCCGAGGTAACTTCTAATATCCTCATATTTTGCAAATGGGGGTACTTTATTTATTATAATACACAAATTTCAGTGAGTCAAGTGACAGAAATGACATCAGAACTCACCGTTTATAAGGCTATAATTTACAAGATATTCATGGCTTTTGTGTATTATATAGTGAATAAAGTACCCCCTCTTGTAAAATATAAGGATATTATAAGTTACCGAGGAGTTTCATGACCATATAAAAACTGATGACACCAGAACTCACCGTTTATAAGGATATAATTTACAACTTGATATTCATGGCTATTGTGCATTATAGGTGCATATTAACAATAGATTTATAAAATTATAATCAGACAAAATGTACTAGTGATGTCACGCTAATGCTGTGGCTTTTGTATTAAAAAGAAAAGAAATGTAGTTTAAGTAATTGTTCTGTATTTTTGCATTTAAATGATTATATTTTACAGAATGCATCAGATTTGATTACTAACTGATAGTTATTCTACCTGTGAGAATGGGTTTTGACATGAGTGCTGGGTCTGACATAATCGTGCTTGGCATAAAATTCAAATATATATATTGTCTATTCTTTGTCCTTGACCCTTGCCTTTCCCTGACCTTGCTGTTCTGCAGGCTGTAATGACCCCTCCCTGTTACTGACCATTCTCCGGATCCTTATTTTGTAACACACTACTATTTGATGTTGACTACGGCCTGTGACCTCAACTAGGCTTTTGCTTCCTGATTTCGTACCACACTGTCTGTTTGGTATTGACCTGGCTTGTTCCACAACCACAATTACGATACTAGCTCTCATGTTAAGACTTGGCGGCATCCAAGTAGAGGAGAGCTCCTCCAGAAGCGACATATATATATATATATATATATATATATATATATATATATATATATATACAAATTCCAACGATTGTGATGCACCAAGCAAGCAAAAAATAGCATAGAGCAGTTATCCAGGTGCTGATCTAAATTGCGCTGAGTAATTCCACTCCCAATATATAGTATCCACCCAAATCGAACTCCTTTAGTTTAAAACATAGCATATATTTCACTTGTTTAAAATGTAACATAGAGCAGTCCCATATGCAACAAAGTTTCCAACAACAATCATTACGCTACATATTTACGCAACGTGTTGGGAAATCCTCCTTCTCTTTTTCAAGCATTTTACATCGTGCAGAAGCACTTAAGACTCCATTATTCAATTTGCCTTCTTGCAGTATGGAAAAGACGTAGCCGGTTGCTGTGATGACGCGTCCTAATAATAGGGACGGATCTGCACGTCAGCGGATACATCTTACCACCTCCCGGTTGCTAGTTAAAGTCCATAGATACCACAGAATTAGATTAGTAAAATAAATACTTGGTAACGGAAAAATCACTCATTATACTTCATAGACTTGATTTAACTATATACATAAGACCACTATTATGAACCCAATTTACAATGTGGTACAATTCAATGGAATAAAATATTCACAAAAACAGATGCAAGTCAAAATCACGGTTTAACCCTTGCGGAATCAGAGTCCCCAATCTATCAATCCATTTTACTTTTGCCTTTTTTAATGCTAAAGTTCGATCCCCTCCCCTCTTTGGGGGTGGAATATATTTGATAACCCTAAATCTTAGGTCATCTGATGAATGGCCGAAATCTAAACAGTGTCTGAATACTGGAAGTGATCTATTGCCGTATCTATAGTTAATCTATGTTGGGAGAATCTCTCACCTTTTGTGTGATTCCCCAACATAGACCAACTTGTATGGACAGACCAGCATATATACCACAAAATTGGTTTCACATGTATTATACCCTCTAATTTTAAACTTCCTATCTGTACGTGGATCATCAAACTCTGGGCTTACAAGAACATAGCGGCATTAGGCACAACCTTTACACTTATACATTCCTTCTTTTTTGGGACCAAATCCTACCTTCCTG
Source organism: Xenopus petersii (assembly GCA_038501925.1). Lineage (NCBI taxonomy): Eukaryota > Metazoa > Chordata > Amphibia > Anura > Pipidae > Xenopus > Xenopus petersii. The sequence goes on along the minus strand of CM076682.1, from coordinate 109,987,064 downwards.
TGGGGCATACATAAATCTGCATTTACTACCCTACTGCCTATAGTGGCTCCTCTCCTTGCTCAAATTCTGGAATAGAAGGGTATGCTTCTCTTAGCAAATGCCAGTGTTTGTTCAGTATGTATTTACATTTTGAACTTGCTGTATTATATTGTGATACAAAGGCCAATATGTTTCTTTTATCATTATGAGCTTTTTTCTGATGACTCAACATGCCATCCCTAGCTAACTGCTCGTTCTTCTGTATTAATATATTTGGATATCCCTTTTCATGTAATTTATTACCCATACTTTCTTGTTCTAAAGCGATTTGATTATTTGTTATTCTTTTTACTCTTGTGAACTGACTTGTGGGGATTGACCTCTTATATGAAGGCGGGTGAAAGCTATCATAAGCAAGCAATTGATTTTGATCTGTAGGTTTAGTGTAGATCTAACCCTAAATGCGTGCGTGTAACTAATACATCTAGAAAGGTTACCGATTGGAGATCCGCTGTCATTGTGAATTCTATATTTTTATAGGCTCCATTAATTGCATTGCGGACGGCAGCCAGGGACTCCAGGTCACCACGCCATAGGAGAAACATGTCATCGATGTACCGCCACCAGGCAACACAGTGTCCAGTGAAGAGTACATTTCCTCAAACCAGCTCATAAATGCCGGGGGAACTCTGGAGCCCATGGACGTCCCCCGCACCTGCAAGTAATATTTGTCCCCGAAAATTTAAAGTAGTTTCTGTGTAAAATGAAGCTTAACATCTCCATAAAGAATTCTATCTCAATATCACTGTGTAGGCCTGACTATCTTAACAAATCTGCGCTGCTTTCAAACCATCACCATGTGGGATCGATGTATATAAGCTTGCTATATCGAAGGTTGCTAACCAAAAAACCCCCTCTATCTTAGGTATCTGTGATAGCTTCTCCCAAAAATCGTTTGTATCTTTCACATACGATTTGGTAGTTTGTATTAAGGTTTATCACATATATCATTTGGGGGTCGGGAGTCCATATGACTGTTTGCGTAAATCCCTTAACTAGGCCAAAGGGACCCGCCCCAGTTCCAAAGGCAATCAAACTGCAAAAATTTTTATATCAAAAAAGATATATGTCCCAAGGTCTCTTAGAGTAAAAACAAGTAATTTATTAGTAATCACATTTAAAAAAGTTTTCGATACATACTAACCCCACATATCCCACCTTACGCATGTCGCACCCTCCGGAGCTTAGTCATAGGTTTGTCTGTCAGTAAGAAATCGAGTACAGAATTTAAACCCAGGTGATCCCACCCCTTTTTTTGTTTACAACCAATCCAAAGTCACAGGCAATTATCCCCGCTTCCTTTGTATTTATTAACCTATAATACCTATGCAGGGTGTTTGTACCATTCCCCTTATGTTATACATAGTAGTCTTAAATTGTACATTGTATTCAGATTATCAGTTAACATCACAATCCTTAAAATTAATTATTGCAGAACATTGTATTTTAGCATTATATATGTTTAACTTTTAAACCAATTAGTTAATCTCTAACTTTGCACATACTTCATTATTGCCAAATTAATATAAATTATATACGCCGTCATCGTTAACCATGAGTTTGATGTGACATGTTATACTTGAATGTATAAAAATAGCAAAGAAATAGACTTATCATATAACACTATTAACGGAATGTAACAATAACGATGACGGCGTATATTTTAAGGATTGTGATGTTAACTGATAATCTGAATACAATGTACAATTTAAGACAACCACTCTTAATGGAGAAGGAAAGGTTAAATCATTAGTAGGAGCCAAATGTTAGATACCCACCAGTGATCATAATCACTTACCTAAAATCCATGGGTACCTCTGAGTGAGCACCATGGAGCAATTTTGTTCCTGCTGTGTTAACAGAAGCTGTAGGAAAAAAGCAAAACTTTAAGCAAAAAATAGGCTTGTTTTTTTAAAAAAAATATTGCACAATCACAGGCCATGGGGCCATTGAAGAAGTTGAAGAAGCTGATCACAAGTACCATGGTCAGTGCAGTTTTCTGCTAACAGAAGCACCAGCCTGGGGTATCAGCTAAATGATTATAATCACTGTGGGTGCCTAACATTTGGCAGGAATTTAACCTTTCCTTCATCTTTAAACTGTTAAAATATAACAAATGCAATATCTGAAAAGTGTACCAACAATATTAACTACAGTAACCAATGTAGTCTACCAGGAACATTTGCTGGGATGCTCCAGTTGAGCTTTTCCTGTCTGCCTTCATTTTTGACCACAGAATGCACATACAGTGTACTTGTTCCTACACTAAAATGAATAGGACCATAACTCCTTTCAGTGATGATATTTCTGTACTAATAAGGAAAGTAACCAAGAGATTGTACAAATCAAGAATTTGGTCCAAGGGCCAAGATGGTGGATTACTTTACTTGCTGGCTGGAACCTAGGGACTTCATGAAGCCCACTGTTTGTATCAATACAAACTTGATAAAGGGGTTTCCCCCCAAACGTTGCACCATCGCAAAATAAACTCAGCAAGGGCGTGTACCTGCTTGAATGAACCTTCGAGTGCCAGTGAAATTCTTCTTTGTGGCTAAAATTGAGGTTGCCGAGGCCTCCTTCACCATGCACCTGGTTGTCTTGTCCTGGAGAACCAGGGCGTTCAAGCGTGATAACCTTGTACTGTACCAATACAAAGGCCATGGTCCTTTATCATGGCCTTTTCATTTTAATCTTATAACAAAAAATCTTTAGTATTTTATGTGACCACATATATAGATTGTGTCCAACATAATATAAATAAGAATACACACAATTTTTAATGGTATGGCAGAGTTATGTTTAAGGCCTACTTATTATACTGTGTATCATGTTGTGGGGACCAAAAGTTTGGACTTCGCTATACACACACACACACATATATATATATATATATATATATATATATATATATATATATATATATATTCTGTTTTTCTCTTTTCCTAGCTTTTGTGAGAGAGATAATAAAGTCAAAACGAGATGCAGAACCAGAAGGTAATTATGTTTTTTGGTTTCCCTTTTGGGGTCAAAGTTTAGCAGCTATTTTGTAGCCTCAGGAGACTGTACCACTCTTAAATAAATCTAGCCTTATGCAGAAAAAACACAAAAGGTACCTCACAGCATTTCATTTAGTATTGTGCTCAGTATAGACCACCTTTAGTAACTAAGTAGTTTTAACAAAGCATCTCTTTATGAAAAGAAAGGTATCCCTGGGGATTATGGTGTTGCTTCTCCCAGAACTAAATTATGCCTATGCTCATGGGAAAATATAAAAAAAAACTCATTGCACATATGTACATGTTTTTAGAACCTCAAAGTACATTTAGCCTAGGTCCCCATTTTCCTCTCAGTGCTTATTGCAGATTTTTTGTTTTGAATATATAAAGGCTAGAACTAGTATCGGAAAGGCACAATTTACCTATATAATTATAGAGCTATAGTTTACCATTTAAGAATGTAAATCAATTTTACAAGGATGTACATTATCAGAAACATTTCAGCCCCTGTTTCTCAAAAAGGGTATTTGACTGATATTTGCATATCAGTGGAATTTATATTTTATGCATTTTTGTAAGAATATATAGTACTGTGCTGTATATATCATAATTTATATATTTTCCTTTTTAAGATGACAGGGGATGGGTTGAATAGTTTCAGCAACATAAAAACATCACTGAAGAACAATGATTCCCCTGGTAAATGTGTTTCAGTCTTCATCCCTTTTGTACAGCACTAGGCGTTGTTCTCTGCTCAGGATAGGCTAAAATTAAATTCCTTCTTACAAGATTGCAAAGTCCTTTAACCCTACAAGTTTCAGAACATGGAACATGGGGAAGCTGAATGCTTTTTTCCCTTCTTCTTTTCTGAAAAGTGCCCTTGATGTGGTGACAATAGGCAAGACCCCATAAATACTGAACCATTCAAACCACCCTCAAAACCCTTAAGGGTAAATAAATACTCAAGTCTGGCAAAAGGCAAACATTTTATTTAGGATTAATACATCATTTATATTAAATGTTTCTAATTGTATTCTTTAAAGGGAAACTGTCATCGGAAAACAGCAGAAGTCTGCACTGAAATCCATTTATCAAAAGAGCAAACAGATTTTTTTATATTTTAAAATCAATTTTAAAATCTGACATGGGGCTAGACATTTTGTCAATTTCCCAGCTGCCCTTGGTCATGTGAATTGTGCCTGCACTTTAGGAAAGAAATGCTTTCTGGCAGGCTGCTGTTTTTCCTTCCCAATGTAACTGAATGTGTCTCAGTGAGACATGGGTTTTTACTATTGAGTGTTTTTCTTAGATCTACCAAGCAGCTGTTATCTTGTGTTAGGGAGCTGCCATCTGGTTACCTTCCCATTGTTCTTTTGTTTGGCTGCTGGGGGGGGAAAGGAGGGGGTGATATCACTCCAACTTGCAGTACAGCAGTAAAGCGTGATTGAAGTTTATCAGAGCACAAGTCACATGACTTGGGACAGCTGGGAAATTGACAATATGTCTAGTCCCATGTCAGATTTCAAAATTGAAAATAAAAATATATATATTATTAAAAAAATCAATTTGCTCTTTTGAGAAATGGATTTCAGTGCAGAATTCTCCTGGAGTAGCACTATTAACTGAAAAAAAATTCCCATGACAATATCCCTTTAATAAAGAAGATCATCATAATACAACTTAGCAAACAGAACAGAAGTGTCTGGTGGCAGAATACACTTTGAATAGGCTGCTTGACATGCTGGCCACCTTCAGAAAGCAGAGAGCTTGAAGATAATCATAGCAAGCTATTTTTATTAGAGCGAAGAACTACAAATATAAATGATACCAAGAAAATGTTATCCCATACTTCTGAATAAAAAGTATTACTTTTCTTAGACCCCCTCCCCTGAAAACCCTCTACTGGGCAAAACTGCCCATCCATCATGGAACAAAATACTCCCTGGCCATTTTCATCAGTCTTTGGGGTGTGTTTATCAGGTGTGTAAAATAAAATATATGCCAATCAAAACAACGCAAAACAACAAATGGAATCTGACAAAACTTACTAGCCTCATTCTTAGGACCAACTCCAAAAAGTCCAAGCCAAAGATTCAGCAAGATCCTAAACTTCTCCTACCCAGATGCACAGTATTTTTAACCTTTTTCATTAATATCTTATAAGTATTCAGAATTAAAGTTTTGTTATTTTTACCAAGTTAATGCCAGTGAGGTGTCTTAAGCCTATTTTATTTGCATGGAACTTCCTTAACACTTTTCTGTTTGGGAATAATATTTTTTGAGTGGGAAACACCTTCTGGAAATGATTGATGTATACATGTAGCAATTTCCATGAAAAGGGTGTGCTGCAGAGGGATTTTCTATTTTTAGTATTGTTTTGTATTATCATCATTCTGAGTGTATATAATAATGTGAACAATAATGCAAATTTCAGTTTTACATATATATCTTAATGACAGTGTCTCTTTCTTTCCCTAGAAAATGTGTAAACAGCTAAACAATTCTGAACATAGTAGTGCTGAATAATAAGAAGATCATTTAGATAACCTATACCTACAGTTTATATACCTACAAATAAACCAAGCATCAAAAAAATATACATTTTTTTTATTGTGATTTATTTTTCATAGAGAGAGACTGGAACAGTATTTTGAAGTAAATGACATACACCTAGAGAAACATGTGGCAGCATTACTCCGTGTAATAGGGGGGGAAAGCTTTAAAGAAATAGTGAAAATTGTTCAGGAACATGTCACCTAAGCCCCTGGTCAAAGCAGAAAGATTCAGATTTCCCAAAAGGAACCAGCAGGATGGTGAAACAGTTTCTGGGTTTTCAGCAGAGTTAAGGAAATTGGCAGAACACTGTGATTTTAAGGATGGACTGAATGATGCATTAAGGGACAGATTTGTATGTGGATTATACAATGAAAAAATACAGAAAAGGCTGCATAACATTACATTTAAACGAGAAATAGAAATTGCAGTCACAATGTAGACCACTGCTAAGGACACATTAGAATTACAGAAGAAAAGCAGAAACACTAGAGAAAGCAGCAATGCTGATGTGCATAGAGTGGGGGCAGGTCAAAATAAAAGATATTCTAAACAGAATTTCGGATCCTGCTACAGGTGTGGGAAAGGATTCCATGATGCAGCAACCTGCAAATTCAAGAGTGCTTACTACTAGAGATGGCGCGAACTGTTCGCCGGCGAACTTGTTCGCGCGAACATCGGGTGTTCGCGCTCGCCGGAAGTTCGCGACGTTCGCCATTTTGGGTTCGCCATTGTTGGCGCTTTTTTTTGCCCTCTCACCCCAGACCAGCAGGTACATGGCAGCCAATCAGGAAGCTCTCCCCTGGACCACTCCCCTTCCCTATAAAAACCGAAGCCCTGCAGCGTTTTTTTCACTCTGCCTGTGTGTGCTGAAGAGATAGTGTAGGGAGAGAGCTGCTGCCTGTTAGTGATTTCAGGGACAGTTGAAAGTTTGCTGGCTAGTAATCGTTTTGATACTGCTCTGTTATTGGAGGGACAGAAGTCTGCAGGGGTTTGAGGGACATTTAAGCTTAGGTAGCTTTGCTGGCTAGTAATCTACCTTCTACTGCAGTGCTCTGTATGTAGCTGCAGTGGGCAGCTGTCCTGCTTCTGATCTCATCTGCTGACTGCTGCAATAACAGTAGTCCTTGTAAGGACTGCTTTTATTTATTTTTTTGTTGTTTTACTACTACTACTACTACTACTACTACTACTACTATAAGAGCCCAGTGCTATTAGTCTAGCAGTGTTGGGGAGTGGGACTGGTGTGCTAATCTGCTGCTCCTAGTAGTTCAGCAGCACCAACTGTAATTTTTTTTTTTTAATATTCATTTTTTTTTTATTTTACTTTTTTTTATTTTACTACCGCTGTAGTAGTGTATAAGTTGACCTTTTAGGCATTATTTGCCCTGTAGGCATTTTTTGCCCAGTGTGTTATTCAACCAACAGCCATCTAGCTGTGTGACCTTGTTCACATTCTGTCTAAATATCCATAATATTACCGTCTCCAGAAAAAACACCGGAGTGACTTTTTTCAAGCAGCCATAATAAATTTTACGTAATCCGTATCCATCGCTGTAGTAGTGTATAAGTTGACCTTTTAGGCATTATTTGCCCTGTAGGCATTTTTTGCCCAGTGTGTTATTCAACCAACAGCCATCTAGCTGTGTGACCTTGTTCACATTCTGTCTAAATATCCATAATATTACCGTCTCCAGAAAAAACACCGGAGTGACTTTTTTCAAGCAGCCATAATAAATTTTACGTAATCCGTATCCATCGCTGTAGTAGTGTATAAGTTGACCTTTTAGGCATTATTTGCCCTGTAGGCATTTTTTGCCCAGTGTGTTATTCAACCAACAGCCATCTAGCTGTGTGACCTTGTTCACATTCTGTCTAAATATCCATAATATTACCGTCTCCAGAAAAAACACCGGAGTGACTTTTTTCAAGCAGCCATAATAAATTTTACGTAATCCGTATCCATCGCTGTAGTAGTGTATAAGTTGACCTTTTAGGCATTATTTGCCCTGTAGGCATTTTTTGCCCAGTGTGTTATTCAACCAACAGCCATCTAGCTGTGTGACCTTGTTCACATTCTGTCTAAATATCCATAATATTACCGTCTCCAGAAAAAACACTGGAGTGACTTTTTTCAAGCAGCCATAATATATTTTACGTAATCCGTATCCACCGCTGTAGTAGTGTATACGTTGATCTTGTGGGCATTATTTGCACAGTGTTTTCTTCAAACCGCCATCTAGCTGTGTGAGCTTGTTCACATTTTGTCTAAATATTGATAATATTATCGTCTCTAGAAAAACCACTTGAGTTACTTTTTTTCAAGCAGCATTCTTATATTTTACGTAATCCGTATCCACCGCTGTGTATACGTTGACCTTGTAGGCATTATTTGCACAGTGTTTTCTTCAAACCGCCATCTAGCTGTGTGAGCTTGTTCACATTTTGTCTAAATATTGATAATATTATCGTCTCTAGAAAAACCACTTGAGTTACTTTTTTTCAAGCAGCATTCTTATATTTTACGTAATCCGTATCCACCGCTGTGTATACGTTGACCTTGTAGGCATTATTTGCACAGTGTTTTCTTCAAACCGCCATCTAGTTGTGTGAGCTTGTTCACATTTTGTCTAAATATTGATAATATTATCGTCTCTAGAAAAACCACTTGAGTTACTTTTTTTCAAGCAGCATTCTTATATTTTACGTAATCCGTATCCACCGCTGTGTATACGTTGACCTTGTAGGCATTATTTGCACAGTGTTTTCTTCAAACCGCCATCTAGTTGTGTGAGCTTGTTCACATTTTGTCTAAATATTGATAATATTATCGTCTCTAGAAAAACCACTTGAGTTACTTTTTTTCAAGCAGCATTCTTATATTTTACGTAATCCGTATCCACCGCTGTGTATACGTTGACCTTGTAGGCATTATTTGCACAGTGTTTTCTTCAAACCGCCATCTAGCTGTGTGTATTATCGTTTCCAGAAAAACCAACTGAGTTTTTGTTGTTGTTGTTTTTTTAAAAATAATGCCAGGCAAAGGCAGGCCGCCACGCAGAGGCCGTGCTAGGGGCCGTGCTGCTATGCAATCCTGTGGCCCTAGCAAATTGCCCAGTTTTAAAAAGCCAATGACCCTGAACTCCCAAAATGCTGAAGAGGTAGTTGACTGGCTTACACAGCACACCCCATCCTCTACCGTTTCTAACTTTACCACAACATCCTCCTCATCCTCCACTGCTATGGCCACCCCACGTAACACTTCCTCCACCACCGGTGCCCCTTCTTCACTGGAGTCAGAGGAGTTATTTTCCCATGAGTTTCTTGAACTGAGTAATGCGCAACCATTATTGGCAGAAGAAGATGAAGGAGATGAGGACGTTACACCAGATTTAATTCTGGCAGAGAACACGACAGAGATGGACATAATGATGAGTGATGAGGAGGAGGTCCCCGCTGCTGCTTCCTTCTGTGTTGTGTCAGAAGAAATTGATGCATCTGAGGAGAATGATGATGAGGAGATTGATGTTTTGTGGGTGCCTAGTAGAAGAGAGCAAGAGGAGGGTAGTTCAGATGGAGAGACGGAGAGTCAGAGAGGCAGTAGGAGAATAAGACTTAGAAGAAGCAGGGAGGACAGCCCGCAGGGATCAGTAGGGCAACAACATGTATCGGCACCTGTGTTCAGCCAGCCAACGCACCCGCCATTGCCGCCAATGCCGCCAACTTCTACTGTTACCGCCAGATCGCACACTTCCAAAAAGTCAGCAGTGTGGGATTTTTTTAATGTGTGTGCCTCTGACAAAAGCATTGTAATTTGCAATGAGTGCAGTCAGAAACTGAGCCTTGGTAAGCCCAACAGCCACATAGGTACAACTTCTATGCGAAGGCACATGAGCGGCAAGCACAAAGCACTTTGGGAGCAACACCTCAAAGGCAACAGGCAAACTAAAAGCCACACTCCTTCTGGTCCAGCATCTTACTGCTCTACCTCTGCTCTCCTTGACCCATCTGAACCACCCTCCACTCCGCCTTCCACCTTGACACCTGTTCCCATTCCCAGTCATCTGCCACCAGCCAAGTTTCTGTGAAGGCCATGTTTGAGCGTAAGAAGCCAATGTCTGACTGTCACCCCCTTGCCCGGCGTCTGACAGCTGGCTTGTCTGCACTCTTAGCCCGCCAGCTTTTACCATACCAGCTGGTGGACTCTGAGGCCTTCCGCAAATTTGTAGCAATTGGGACACCGCAGTGGAAGGTACCCAGCCGCAATTTTTTTTCTAAAAAGGGAATACCACACCTGTACCAACATGTGCAGAGCCAAGTTACCGCATCTCTGTCACTTAGTGTTGGGCCAAAGGTCCATATGACTACTGACGCATGGTCCTCCAAGCATGGTCAGGGCAGGTATGTCACCTACACTGCCCACTGGGTGAACTTGGTAATGGCTGGGAATGGGAAGCAGGGAATGGGTAGCTCAACAACAACAACAACAGTGGAGTTGGTGTCACCGCCACGGATTGCACGCGGTTCTGCCACCACCTCTACTCCTCCATCGCTCTCTACCTCGTCTTCTTCCTCTTCTTCTTCTTACTCTGCTGCTGGGTCCTCCTTCTCCTCCTCCACACCTGTGCACCCCCAGCTCCCCCTAGGCTATTCGACGTGCCAGGTACGCCGTTGTCACGCTGTCTTGGGGATGACGTGCCTGGAAAGCAAAAACCATACCGGATCTGTACTCCTGTCATCTCTGCAGTCACAGGCCGATCGGTGGCTGACCCCACACCAACTGCAGATCGGAAAAGTGGTGTGTGACAATGGAAGCAATCTGTTGGCAGCGTTGAGACTGGGAAATTTAACACATGTGCCCTGCATGGCACATGTGTTAAATTTAATAGTCCAACGTTTTGTCTCCAAGTACCCAGGATTCCAGGACGTTCTCACCCAGTCCAGAAAGGTGTCGGCCCATTTCAAACGTTCCTACACAGCCATGGCACGCCTTGCTGACATTCAGCAGCGCTACAACATGCCAGTCAGGCGTTTGATTTCTGACAGCCAGACTCGCTGGAATTCAACGCTCCTTATGTTGGAACGTCTGCTGCAACAACAAAGGGCCGTCAACGAGTACCTTTTTGAACTGGGTGGTAGGACTGGATCTGCAGAGCTGGGGATTTTTTTCCCCCGTTACTGGGTGCTTATGCGCGATGCCTGCAGGCTCATGCGACCTTTTGAAGAGGTGACAAATATGGTCAGTCGCACCGAAGGCACCATCAGCGACCTAATACCCTTCGCTTTCTTCCTGGAGCGTGCCGTGCGACGAGTGACAGATGAGGCTGTAGACCAGCGTGACGAGGAGCTGGAAGCGCACGATTTCTGGTCGGAATCACCAGAACGAACCCAGGCACCTGCTGCAACGCAGGGAGAGGTGCCAGAAGTGGAGTCAGAGGAGGAAGGTGGCTTTGTGGAGGAGGAGGACCAACAGGAGCAGGCTTCCCAGGGGGCTAGTGGTGACCTTTTGGGGACCCCTGGTCTTGTACGTGGCTGGGGGGAGGAGACCGTGGATGATGCAGTCCTTGATAATGAGGAAGCGGAGATGGATAGCTCTGCATCCAACCTTGTGAGAATGGGGTCTTTCATGCTGTCATGCCTGTTGAAGGACCCCCGTATCAAGAGGCTTAAGGAGAAGGACCTGTACTGGGTCGCAACGCTACTAGACCCTCGGTACAAGCATAAAGTGGCAGAAATGTTACCAACATACCACAAGTCCGAAAAGATGCGGCATTTACAAACCAGCCTGCAAAACATGTTGTACAATGCTTTTAAGGGTGATGTCACTTCAGGAACTCATCAACATTCCAGGGGCAGAGGTGCCAGTAATCCTGCCACGAGCACACCTGCAAGGACAAAGCCCTTTGGCCGGTCTGTAACATCAGACATGCAAATGTTTTTCTGTCCAAGGCAGCGCCACAACCCTTCTGGATCCACCCTCAAAGAACGCCTCGACCGGCAGGTAGCGGACTACCTGGCATTAACTGCAGATATCGACACTCTGAGGAGCGATGAACCCCTGGACTACTGGGTGCGCAGGCTTGATCTGTGGCCAGAGCTGTCACAATTTGCCATGAACCTCTTGTCTTGCCCAGCCTCAAGTGTGCTCTCAGAAAGGACCTTCAGTGCAGCAGGAGGGATTGTAACTGAGAAGAGAACTCGCCTAGGTCACAAAAGTGTCGATTACCTGACCTTTATTAAAATGAATGAGGGGTGGATCTCGGAGGGTTACTGCACGCCGGAAGACTTGTTCTGACTTCTATGCAGCTGTCCTTCTCTTCAAGCCTCATGACTCCACACACAGCTGTCCTTTAGCGTCCTCCTCCCTCCGCCACCGTTACAAACTAGGGTGCAAACCCTACTGGTTTAATTTTTTCTGGCCTCAGTGGCTGCAACCAAAAAAACTGGGCAAACAATGTCTACAAGGTCAACGTATGGCGAAAAATGACTATTTTCAGCATTTATATGGCATATTTTTTCTGGCAACTGTGCTTCAGTGGCTGCGTCCAAAAAAATGCATATTTTCTGCATTTATATGGCATAATTTTTCTGGCCTCTGTGCTTCAGTGGCTGCAACCAAAAAAATGCATATTTTCTGCATTTATATGGCATAATTTTTCTGGCCTCTGTGCTTCAGTGGCTGCAACCAAAAAAATGCATATTTTGTCCATTTATATGGCATAATTTTTCTAGCCTCTGTGCTTCAGTGGCTGCAACCAAAAAAAATTATATTTTCAGCATTTATATGGCATAATTTTTCTGTCAACTGTGCTTCAGTGGCTGCGTCCAAAAAAATGCATATTTTCTGCATTTATATGGCATAATTTTTCTGGCCTCTGTGCTTCAGTGGCTGCAACCAAAAAAATGCATATTTTCTGCATTTATATGGCATAATTTTTCTGGCCTCTGTGCTTCAGTGGCTGCAACCAAAAAAATGCATATTTTGTCCATTTATATGGCATAATTTTTCTAGCCTCTGTGCTTCAGTGGCTGCAACCAAAAAAAATTATATTTTCAGCATTTATATGGCATAATTTTTCTGTCAACTGTGCTTCAGTGGCTGCGACCAAAAAAATGCATATTTTCTGCATTTATATGGCATAATTTTTCTGGCCTCTGTGCTTCAGTGGCTGCAACCAAAAAAATTTATATTTTCAGCATTTATATGGCATAATTTTTCTGGCAACTGTGCTTCAGTGGCTGCGACCAAAAAAATGACTATTTTCAGCATTTATATGGCATATTTTTTCTGGCCTCTGTGCTTCAGTGGCTGCGGCCAAAAAAACTGGGCAAACAATGTCTACAAGGTCAACGTATGGCGAAAAATGACTATTTTCAGCATTTATATGGCATATTTTTTCTGGCAACTGTGCTTCAGTGGCTGCGTCCAAAAAAACTGGGCAAACAATGTCTACAAGGTCAACGTATGGCGAAAAATGACTATTTTCAGCATTTATATGGCATATTTTTTCTGGCAACTGTGCTTCAGTGGCTGCGTCCAAAAAAACTGGGCAAACAATGCCTACAAGGTCAATGTATGGCAGTTGTTTAAAGAGAACAGTAGATTACTAGCCAGCAAAGCTACCTAAGCTAAAATGTCCCTCAAATCCCTGCAGACTTCTGTCCCTCCAATACAGAGCAGTATCAAGCAGATTACTAGCCAGCAAACTTACTATCATCTGTCCCTGAAATCACTAACAGCTCTCCCCCTACACTATCTCTTCCAAGCACACACAGGCAGATTTTTCAGATAAATTTTTGCCCTTGATCCCCCTCTGGCATGCCACTGTCCAGGTCGTTGCACCCTTTAAACAACTTTAAAATCATTTTTCTGGCCAGAAATGTCTTTTTTAGATGTTAAAGTTCGCCTTCCCATTGAAGTCTATGGGGTTCGCGAACCGTTCGCGAACCGCTCGCATTTTTGCGCAAGTTCGCGAATATGTTCGCGAACTTTTTTTCCGACGTTCGCTACATCCCTACTTACTACAGAAAATGTAATACAAAAAGAGCCAAATCCAAGCAGTGCCCAAGTGACAAAAGCAGCTTCCATGTTTCAAAACAGCCTTTTACAAATACACATGATGTTGATAATGCTTGTTTAGCTGATAGCACTTATTCAGAACTTGTATGTATTGATGTTTATCATGCAGATACAGGTGACCGATCTGTCATCTGGCTAACACCAGAAATAGCTGGTATTCCAGTTAAGATGGAATTAGACACAGGGGGGGTCCTTTATAAACACTGGGCAAATTTGCCCATGGGCAGTAACCCATGGCAACCAATTAGATTGCTGCATTCATTATTCTACTTGTTGCAGCTGGCTTTAAAAACCTAATCACTGATTGGTTGCTATAGGTAACTGCCGATGGGCAAATTTGCCCAGTGCTGATAAATGAGCCCCAGGGTCTGCTGTTTCCATAATAACATACCCAGAATATAAAAAGTTGTTTAAAGACACACCTCTTCAGAAAACAAAACTACTACTAAAAACATATACTGGACAGAAGATAGTGCCACTCAGAGTTTTAAATGCTGAGGCAGAGTACAATCATTTTAAATGCCAGCTGGACTTATATTTGGTGGATACAGGTGATCCTGCATTACAGGGCTGGGAGTGGTTACACAAAATACCCATTGACTGGAAATCCATTAAAATGTTACATTCAGTGTCTCCTGATAACACCAAACCAGTGGAACAATTAATGGCCATTTTAGATCAGGCCTCAAGTATTTAAATAAGACATGGGTACTTTAAAACACATCAAGGCTAACATATGCCTTGAGGAAAATGTACAGCCCAAATTTCACAAAGCTCGTCTAGTGACTTATAGTATTCTTCCAAAAGTGGAAGTGGAATTGGATCGTCTTGAACAAGATGGACTATTTTCAAAAGTCTCTTGGAGTGACTGGGGCACACCTATTTTGCCTATTATAAAGAGGGATGGTTCAGTTAGAATATGTGCAGATTTCCATTAACCCGGTTCTACAATATCCCTTAACTTTGATTTAGGATATCTTTGCCTCTCTTGTGGGTGGACTAAAATTCAGCAAAATTGATCTTGCACAAGCCTACTTACAAATGGAGGCAAATGCCAAACACTACCTTACAATCAACATGCCAAAAGGACTATATCGATACAACAGATTAGTATTTGGCGTGGCCTCAGCACCTGCCATCAAGTTCTACAAGGCATTCCACATACTAAATGTTATCTGGATGACATAATTGTAACAGGCACAGATGATTTAGAACGTTTGGAAAACCTAAAGAGGGTTCTAACATGGCTAGAAGAATATGGGCTAAGAGCCAACAACAAAGAAAAATGTGCCTTCTTTAAGCACTCTATACAATATTGTCGACATATTATAGATGCCAGTGGCTTGCACGAGTCTCCAGAGAAAATCCAAGCAGTGTTACAAGCACCACTGCCGAAGGATGTAACACAGCTCAGATCTTTTTAGGGTTTATTAATTATTACAGCCAGTTTGTTCGAAATCTTGCAACTGTGCTATACCCATTAAGTCAATTGCTGCAGAAAGGTCAAAAATGGGACAAAGTGACAAAGCTTTCAAGGAAGACATTGGTCACGTCTAATGATGTCCTTGTGCATTTCAATGCTTCCTTGCCATTAAAACTGACATGTGATGCTTCCCCATATGGCATTGTAGCTGTGATATTTCATGTTCTCCCAGACAAAAATGAAAGGCTGTTAGCATTTGTTTCAAGGTCACTCACAAGTGCAGAACGCAACTGTGCACAGATAAGACAAGGAAGCCTCATCTGGGGAGTTCTTATATGCAGGAAGTTTACACTTGTAACAGACCATCAACCATTGGTTGCAATACTTCACCCAAAAAAGGAATTTCTGCAACAGCTGCTGCACGTATGCAGCGATGAGCTTTGTTTCTTGCTGGTTATGACTATGATATTGAGTTCAAGCAGACAGCTGCACACGCAAATGCAGATGGATTTTCACTTCTGCAATTACCAGGTCAAGAGACTTCTGAAGAAAGTTCTGAATATGTTAATGTACATCAGATTGATTATCTTCCTCTAACCTGTAAAATTATTGAAAATGAAACCAAAAGAGATCCCACTCTAGCATGCGTCTATGAGGCAACTCTTAAAGGCTGGAAGTATACAGACAAGGCCCCACTAATTCCTTACTACTCATGCAGACCATACATGAAGGATGTATAATGTGGGGAGTTTGTGTTATTATTCCCACAAAGTTGCAATCAAGAGTACTAGATGAGCTGCATGAAGGCCATCTGAGCATAGTAAAAATGAAATCACTTGCTAGGAGTTTTGTGTGGTGGCCAGGAATTTATCAACAAATAGAGCAATTGGCAAACAAGTGCCATGGATGTCAAGAGGTGCAGTCTATGCCACAACCTGCTCCATTTCATCTGTGGGAATGGCCCTCTGCTCCTTGGCAACATATACACATTGATTTTGTTGGACCATTTCTGGGACTGATGTTTTTCATTATTGTGGATGCCCATTCTAAATGGCCAGACGTGCCATGAAGTCTACTAGTACCACATCTACTATTGATCTATTGAGAACCTTGTTTGCAAGAACTGGAATACCTGAACAGATTGTCAGTGATAATGGTCCTCAATTCATTTCTGTAGAATTTCAATTGTATATGAAACGCAATGGAATTAATCATACTACATCAAATCCATACCATCCTGCAACAAACGGGTTAGCGGAAAGATTTGTACAAACTATGAAACAGTCACTGCGGTCAATTGTACATCAGATTGATTATCTTCCTCTAACCTGTAAAATTATTGAAAATGAAACCAAAAGAGATCCCACTCTAGCATGCGTCTATGAGGCAACTCTTAAAGGCTGGAAGTATACAGACAAGGCCCCGCTAATTCCTTACTACTCATGCAGACCATACATGAAGGATGTATAATGTGGGGAGTTTGTGTTATTATTCCCACAAAGTTGCAATCAAGAGTACTAGATGAGCTGCATGAAGGCCATCTGAGCATAGTAAAAATGAAATCACTTGCTAGGAGTTTTGTGTGGTGGCCAGGAATTTATCAACAAATAGAGCAATTGGCAAACAAGTGCCATGGATGTCAAGAGGTGCAGTCTATGCCACAACCTGCTCCATTTCATCTGTGGGAATGGCCCTCTGCTCCTTGGCAACATATACACATTGATTTTGTTGGACCATTTCTGGGACTGATGTTTTTCATTATTGTGGATGCCCATTCTAAATGGCCAGACGTGCCATGAAGTCTACTAGTACCACATCTACTATTGATCTATTGAGAACCTTGTTTGCAAGAACTGGAATACCTGAACAGATTGTCAGTGATAATGGTCCTCAATTCATTTCTGTAGAATTTCAATTGTATATGAAACGCAATGGAATTAATCATACTACATCAAATCCATACCATCCTGCAACAAACGGGTTAGAGGAAAGATTTGTACAAACTATGAAACAGTCACTGCGGTCAATTGCACATGACAGTGGATCCCTGCAGCATAAACTGGCAAGGTTTTTGTTATCCTATCGGAATTCAATTCATGCGACAACAAGCTGTATGCCTGCAATGTTATTTATGGGCTGCAATCTTAGGTCTCGGTTAGACTTGCTGAAACCAGATCTTAATCATCATGTGAAAAACCATCAGTTTAAAGTCAAGGGAGGAGAGAGGAGAACCTTGCTGCAGCTTAGTGTTGGAGAAACTGTCTTGGCAAGGAACTACAGAGGGCCTAATAAATGGCAACCAGCAATTGTCTCTGCTCAAATTGGTCCATGCAGTTACACAGTAAAAGTGGTAGGCAATTTATATTGGTGTCATCATATTGACCAGCTATGTAATACTGCAGTTACCACTGAGCAAAACCAAACACAAAACCTTGTTGGACTTCCCTATATCAAAGCCCCAGATTGTGGAATCAGAGGTAACAACCCCTGCAAGTCCAACAGAAATGGAGAGTATGTACTCTGAAGCATCTCGGAACCTGGTTGTTCTGAGCAGCAGTTTTTCTTCCATAGAAGAGGGCAACATTTCCAGACACTACCCACAAAAAGAGACTCCCTGATAGACTTAACTTATAACCTGTGACTTTTATTAACCATTTCTTTTACAGGTGTTACCACCATGAATCTTGATAGGGGAGAGAACTGTTAAATATGAGATAAAGTAATTGTTTCCTGTTGAATCTGCTGATGCTGTTCTAGTACTAGAGTCTTATGTAGAAGACTTCAAGTTGAATCTGCTGTTATGTTTTCTCTGCTAATTTATCTTAACTGTGTTATGGAGTTTCCTTCCTGTTAAGCATTACAACAATTACTCCTGCAGCTACTTGCTGTGTGTTTTACAATACTCCATGAACACAACACTGTAAAAATAACAATAGTATAATGTAGTACAAACCAGTCAAAAGTTAAAAGAGAGAATCAGAGAATACATTCTGAATATTACTGATGCCAAATGTAAACAAAATGTTGCCAGACATGTTTTTAGAATGTTCAAATAGGTCCCTGTCTAATCTAACTGTTACAGGTATAGATAAAGTGAGCCCACTGAGCCCATATAACCTCTCAACTGAAGGAGTATAGATGTTTTTTTTTTTACCTAGGCTCAAGACAACCTGAGTGATTGAATCTAGAATATGGCATTTTATTTATTTATTTCATTTATAATATATTTCATTTATGTATAACATTTTTGATTGCCAGTTTCTATCCATAAATGTTAACTTCACTATTGTTCTCTGTACAAATCTTTTTCTAGTTCTAAATTGTGGTAACCAATTGGAGAAAATGTGATTGGTTAGTGTTCCTTTAAATTTTGTGTTTATTGTTCCACTTCAGCCTATGATTATGTGCCTCTTTCTGTCAAAAAATGTATAAGGCTTTTCAGTGGCGGAACTACCGGATGTGTAGGGGGTTTGATCTTACCAGGGTCTGCACCCCTTCAAGCCAAAAGAAATCTCATCCGGAAGTGGGTGTTTTAATTCTACATCTAAAGAAACTTAATATTATAACTATACAACCAAAGAAAGTCTGGAGGGCAAGTATAAGACTCAGTAACTTGGAGTGCAAATAGTGTGTCATGAGTTCTTAGCATCAAGCTAAGGATGACTCAAATGCATCAGACTGTACAAACACAAATGAGTTCAGGGAACAATATAAAATCAGCACAACGAGACAAATCTATATACTGATTGCTTTCTACTTCTGCTATTGAAATACAACTATATTTGGAAAAGTAAGTGGATTCTTCTTTCACTCTACTTCTGTCAAGTTTTCAGATATTTTATGTTCACACAGTAGCACATCAGTATCCTTCAGTAGCCTTATAGGTCCAAGATCAAAATTGTATTTCTTATTTACATATAGTAGTGGTCCACCTTTCCTATGACTAGTCATTACTTCACTTATCCTTTCTTTTCTACGGTTTCCCAGCTACTCTACTTTTGTCTTTTACACCTTGTTCCATTCATTTTACTTTTAACTCTGTCCTCCTCTGTCTTTCTTTGTCTCTTTGTCCAAAATGATTGTTACTTCTTCCTCTCCGTGTTTTCCCCTGTTTTTCTCTTCTACTGTTTTCCCTTTCTTACTAGGATGGGAGAGTGATTGGGTAATAATTTATAGAATTTTCTCAAGAGAATTTGAGTTACAAGAATGTTTTACAATGTATGGAATAAATTTTCTCATATTTAGCAAGTTTTAGCACCAGCATAGGCTTCAGAACCAGGGGGGCCACAGGGGCCACGGCCTCCCCAAAAAAAATTCTCCTGGATTTTTTTTTTTTTAAGAATTCTGCTTATAACAGCTTGAGCAACCTTTTTCAAAATACTTGCGCCAAAACCCGATGCCATTATCATTTATTTTGGGGCTGAAGAAGCCGTACAGACAGACACGTGATGTATTGCTAAAGATTTAATTATATGCTGCAGAGGTTTCCCGTGTGTGTGTGTTTAGCCGGAAGATGGGAGGGGGCGTGTGTTAGGGGAGGGAGAGATCACAGACAGCTGGACTTGCTGCACCTTCCTTCTGCCTAGTGCCGGTCTTAGGCTAATGAGACCTATTGGGCCCAATCTGTCCCCGTGCCCATGGGGCCCCCACCATAGCAAAATCTTGCAATTGACTTCCTCCCACATCAAACATCAAATTCATGGAATTCATCCTTTAAGTTCTGGGGTATTATACATGGAATTGCAAATGTGTCTTTTGGCTTTTATAAAATAAATTGCATTATTAAAAAGAAACATTTAGCTATCTATATATTCAATATTTTTCCTATAGTGGACATGGTCAAAGGCACAATTCAGCAGGAACAGCCCCTAAGTTTGCTCATAGTCTGTACAGAGAGATCCAATAAAACTATGGCAGCATAGGTATTCCCTGTACTAAGCACAATTCAGCAGGAACAGTCCCTAAGTTTGCTCATAGTCTGTACAGAGAGATCCCATAAAACAATGACAGCATAGGTATTCCCTGTACTAAGCACAATTCAGCAGGAACAGCCCCCTAAATTTGCTCATAGTCTGTACAGAGAGATCCCATAAAACAATGACAGCATAGGTATTCCCTGTACTAAGCACAATTCAGCAGGAACAGCCCCTAAGTTTGCTCATAGTCTGTACAGAGAGATCCCATAAAACTATGGCAGCATAGGTATTCCCTGTACTAAGCACAATTCAGCAGGAACAGTCCCTAAGTTTGATCATAGTCTGTACAGAGAGATCCCATAAAACTATGACAGCATAGGTATTCCCCTGTACTATTTACCATACAACAGGAAGGTTTGAGGATAAATCTTTAAAAATGCACATATACTGTGAAAATAAATTCCTGCATTTTGTATGCAGTTGAACTCTAGAAATAAATTAGTGAAATGTAGTGAGTAATTATCATGGGACAGGAACCCTGTGCCAGATGGCAAAACTCCATTTAGGGGGCCCCACCAAAATGGTTCCAATTGGGCCCCGCAGTTGTTAAGACTGACCCTGCCTTTACCTCTTCCATGTGCCTCATCGATGGAGCGTCGCAGTGAGCTGGCTCTGGCTGCGGCTGCACATTTGCAGAAGATGATGCCATGGTGGCACAGGTGCAAGCTGCGACACCTGTCAGCATGAGTGAGCCCCCCACTGCTCGGTGCCCAGCTGCTTCATGAGTGCATTCAATAGTGGGCTTAGAACAATCAAAGGGCGGGGGAGGGTACCATTGCCACTGGTACTCGGTCATTTTGTCCTCAGCTCTTGGAGGACTACAAGTCCCTACTTCCATCACCATTAATTACAGGCTGCCTGATGTTGGGAGTTGTTGTGCAAATAGAGCTGCTAGGCTAGCCTTTAGCCAAGCAATCCAATAAGCACAATGGGGAAGCCGCAACTTCCCAGAAGTTACATTCATTGCACATCATTCGGTGGGAGCTGTGAATGATGTGCAATGAATGTAACTGCTGGGAAGTTGCTGCTTCCTCATTGCTGCTCATAGGATTGCTAGGCATGCATTTTGATGTTTTGCTGCCCTACTGCTGTTTACTCTTTCAGTGCCACAGTGATGGGCACACATGCTGTTAGTCCTTAAAGGCCTATGTGTGTCATTTGTGAGGGGTAGGGTCTATGCCACAGGTCACATTAAATTTCCACTGTGCCATTCAGTCTGGGGGTATTTACACATGAAATTTCCTGAAATGTGAAATTGAAATTCCCTGGAAATTCAGTGAAAACACACGGGAAAGTGGGTGGAGTCAAAGGGGAGTGGCTAAAAGGGGGTGTGGCCAAAAAAATTGCGGCGCGCTACGCGCGCCTCCATTGCTCCTCTTCCTGGCCCCCCCAGCTGAAACCATCTTCTGCTGCCTATGAGCACCAGAATTAGCCTGCAATTCATTAGGTGCAAGTCAGTTGCATGTGTAGGTGCAATAAGCAAAAGGATCCATGAAAGTTACACCTTCTAATGGCTGGTGTTAATTCCAGGTCTTCCTCTCATCTGTGTGACCTGTATTTTCACAACTGGCATGCAATTCACATATTGCATACAAGCATAACTACATATTGGGACAATGCACAGATAAAGATTAGCATGTATACATACAAGGATAACTGAGTATAGCATGTGGATGAACACAGTTTTGTACAGGATTCTGTGTGCTTTTGTTCATAAGCAAGCAATAATATAATATAATAATATTTAATATCATTAATCATTAATATCATTGTGTAAAAATTAGAAATCAGCAGCAGTTACTGCTGTAAGTAAGCTAATTAAAATTTTACTTTCACATATATAGTCAATAGTTTATATAATTATCTAGTTTTGTAAATAATTAATAATAATGTGAAAAATACTTTATGAATGTGAACCATTTCATTTATTTATATAAACTCTCCAAAAAGTAATGAGAATCCAGTGTTCCTGTTCGATGTCAGTCATCTTTTTAACTAAGCGTTTACTATGAAGTTTTGCATTGTCAAAATAACACTGTTAATAAACATCAGAAGGGAAGACATAGAGATGTTTTGCTGTATGGTTCTAGACATACAAAGGAAAGCTGGGTATACAAAGAGTCATTTAATATTTACATTGGAGGATTTTCCTGCACTGGCTTTGGAGAGTTGGGGAAAATTGTATGAAGATGTGTTATATAAACATTCATCTCTGATATCACCAGACAACAGCTACAGCATGCTTTAACATGTGTTAATGCGTTGGATAATGCTGGGAACAATGGTACTGCTACATTTGAGTAGGCAATATTTGAGTTACAGTGTTCATATACTCTTTAAGGGTAATTTCAAGTAATATGCAAAACATATACTGTAAAACCATTTTTGTACTTTCTGCTATTGGATTTCTCCTCAGGATGTACAAAGGATTATTTATCTGTGCACTAATTGCTGTGATCTGTGCAAATGCACTGCCACAACCAGAGGCCTCTGCGGATGAAGATATAGATGAAAGAGAGGTCCGGGGAATTGGTAAATTTTTGCATTCAGCGGGCAAATTTGGAAAAGGTAAGGTTCTCTTCATTACATCCGCTCTTACTTCTAATATATATTTCCAACAAAGGGTACTTTATTTATTATAATACACAAGCTTTAGTGAGTCATGTGACAAAAAATGACATTGCTATTCACTGTTTATAACTGATGACATCACTATTCAACGTTTATAATTGATGACATCACTAGTCACCGTTTATAAGGAGATAATTTACAAGATATTCATGACTTCTGTGTATTTTTTATTTATATATATATATATATATATATATATATATATATATTTATATATATACATTTTTTTCTGTTTTTCTCTTTTCCTAGCTTTTGTGGGAGAGATAATGAAGTCAAAACGAGATGCAGAAGCAGTAGGTAATTATGCTTTTTGGTTTCCCTTCTGGGGTCAAAGTTTAGCAGACAGTTTGTAGCCTCAGGAGACTGTACCACTCTCAAACATATCTAGTCTTATTCAGAAAAAACACAAAAGGTACATCACAGCATTTCATTTTGTATTGTGCTCAGTATAGACCACCTTTAGTAACTAAGTAGTTTTAACAAAGCATCTCTTTATGAAAAGAAAGGTATCCCTGGAAATTATGGTGTTGCTCCTCTCAGAACTAAATTATGCCTATGCTCATGGGAAAATATAAATATATAATATAAACATATTAAATTCATTGCACATATGTACATGTTTAGGTCCAGAGGCCTTTGCAGATGAAGATTTAGATGAAAGAGAGGTCCGGGGAATTGGTAAATTTTTGCATTCAGCGGGCAAATTTGGAAAAGGTAAGGTTCTCTTCATTACATCCGCTCTTACTTCTAATATATATTTCCAACAAAGGGTACTTTATTTATTATAATACACAAGCTTTAGTGAGTCATGTGACAAAAAATGACATTGCTATTCACTGTTTATAACTGATGACATCACTATTCAACGTTTATAATTGATGACATCACTAGTCACCGTTTATAAGGAGATAATTTACAAGATATTCATGACTTCTGTGTATTTTTTATATATATATATATATATATATATTTATATATATACATTTTTTTCTGTTTTTCTCTTTTCCTAGCTTTTGTGGGAGAGATAATGAAGTCAAAACGAGATGCAGAAGCAGTAGGTAATTATGCTTTTTGGTTTCCCTTCTGGGGTCAAAGTTTAGCAGTAGAGATGGCGCGAACTGTTCGCCGGCGAACTTGTTCGCGCGAACATCGGGTGTTCGCGCTCGCCGGAAGTTCGCGAACGTCGCGCGACGTTCGCCATTTTGGGTTCGCCATTGTTGGCGCTTTTTTTTGCCCTCTCACCCCAGACCAGCAGGTACATGGCAGCCAATCAGGAAGCTCTCCCCTGGACCACTCCCCTTCCCTATAAAAACCGAAGCCCTGCAGCGTTTTTTCACTCTGCCTGTGTGTGCTGAAGAGATAGTGTAGGGAGAGAGCTGCTGCCTGTTAGTGATTTCAGGGACAGTTGAAAGTTTGCTGGCTAGTAATCGTGTTGATACTGCTCTGTTATTGGAGGGACAGAAGTCTGCAGGGGTTTGAGGGACATTTAAGCTTAGGTAGCTTTGCTGGCTAGTAATCTACCTTCTACTGCAGTGCTCTGTATGTAGCTGCAGTGGGCAGCTGTCCTGCTTCTGATCTCATCTGCTGACTGCTGCAATAACAGTAGTCCTTGTAAGGACTGCTTTTATTTATTTTTTTGTTGTTTTACTACTACTACTACTACTACTACTACTATAAGAGCCCAGTGCTATTAGTCTAGCAGTGTTGGGGAGTGGGACTGGTGTGCTAATCTGCTGCTCCTAGTAGTTCAGCAGCACCAACTGTAATTTTTTTTTTTTTAATATTCATTTTTTTTTATTTTACTTTTTTTTATTTTACTACCGCTGTAGTAGTGTATAAGTTGACCTTTTAGGCATTATTTGCCCTGTAGGCATTTTTTGCCCAGTGTGTTATTCAACCAACTGCCATCTAGCTGTGTGACCTTGTTCACATTCTGTCTAAATATCCATAATATTACCGTCTCCAGAAAAAACACCGGAGTGACTTTTTTCAAGCAGCCATAATAAATTTTACGTAATCCGTATCCATCGCTGTAGTAGTGTATAAGTTGACCTTTTAGGCATTATTTGCCCTGTAGGCATTTTTTGCCCAGTGTGTTATTCAACCAACTGCCATCTAGCATCACTAACAGCTCTCCCCCTACACTATCTCTTCCAAGCACACACAGGCAGATTTTTCAGATACATTTTTGCCCTTGATCCCCCTCTGGCATGCCACTGTCCAGGTCGTTGCACCCTTTAAACAACTTTAAAATCATTTTTCTGGCCAGAAATGTCTTTTTTAGATGTTAAAGTTCGCCTTCCCATTGAAGTCTATGGGGTTCGCGAACCGTTCGCGAACCGCTCGCATTTTTGCGCAAGTTCGCGAATATGTTTGCGAACTTTTTTTCCGACGTTCGCTACATCCCTATTTAGCAGACAGTTTGTAGCCTCAGGAGACTGTACCACTCTCATACATATCTAGTCTTATTCAGAAAAAACACAAAAGGTACATCACAGCATTTCATTTTGTATTGTGCTCAGTATAGACCACCTTTAGTAACTAAGTAGTTTTAACAAAGCATCTCTTTATGAAAAGAAAGGTATCCCTGGAAATTATGGTGTTGCTCCTCTCAGAACTAAATTATGCCTATGCTCATGGGAAAATATAAATATATAATATATACATATTAAATTCATTGCACATATGTACATGTTTAGGTCCAGAGGCCTTTGCAGATGAAGATTTAGATGAAAGAGAGGTCCGGGGAATTGGTCAATTTTTGCACTCAGCAAAAAAATTTGGAAAAGGTAAGGTTCTCTCCATTACATCCACCTAATACCCATGGGTACCTCTGAGTGAGCACCATGGAGCCTCTTTCACAATTGCCTTATAATTTTAATCTTTAGTATTTTATGTGACCACTTATATAGATTGTGTCCAACATACTGCAAATAAGACTACACACAATTTTTAATGGTATGGCAGAGTTATGTTTACATGTAGGGCCCATTTATTATACTGTGTATCATGCTGTGTTAAAATTAGAACCTTTTGAGGACAAAACTTTGGACTTTTGTATACACATATAAAAAAGTAATGTACATAACAAAGGGAGTGCTGGTCATAGTCACAGGTTGGCTATATAGTGAATAAAGTACCCCTATTGTAAAATAAATATATAAAAAGTATAACATAAGTATATAAAAATCACAGAGGAGTTAGATGACCATATAAAAACACAAGGTTAAAGGGCAAGTGTTTCATACAGGTTATGGAACTCAGAGGTAATTTCTAATATCCTTATATTTTCCAAAAAGGGATACTTTATTTATGATAATACATAAGTTTTATGACATTACTATTCACCGATTATTACTGATGACATCACTATACACCCTTTCATAATTGATTACATCACTAGTCACCGTTTATAAGGAGATAATTTACAAGATATTCATGACTTCTGTGTATTTTATCTATCTATATATATATATATATATATATATATATATATATATATATACACAAAAGCCATGAATATCTTGTAAATTATATCCTTATAAACGGTGAGTTCTGATGTCATCAGTTAAAAACGGTGAGTTCTGATGTCATTTCTGTCACATGACTATCTGAAATTTGTGTATTATAAATAAAGTACCCCCAGTTGCAAAATATGAGGATATTAGAAGTTACCTTGGAGTTCCTTGACCTGTATAAAAAGACTCGGCCTTCGGCCTCGTGTTTTTATATGGTCATGAAACTCCTCGGTAACTTATAATATCCTTATATTTTACAAGAGGGGGTACTATATTCACTATATACATAGTGGATAATGTACCCCCTGCTGTAATTTATAAAGATATTATGTCACCAAGGAGTTATGTGACCATATAAAAGTACAAGGCCGAAGGCCGAGTGCATTTATACAGGTCACATAACTCCGAGGTGACTACTAATATCTTTACAAATTACAGCAGGGGGTACATTATGCATTATAATCTACAGTTTGTGGGTGCAGTGTCTTGATTACTAAAGATGTCTGGCTCTGTTCTGCCCTTGCCTGCCACAGGTCATAGAGGAAAGGCCAAGGAAGTAGGAAAACTTAAAGCAGGACTGGAGACTGAGGTGGGAGGGAAAGTGTAAGTTGAGAGGGAGGTTATGTAAAAATTGGGAGAGTTGGTAAGCAAGAATGGAGAGAGACCAAATGAGGGGGGGGGAGGGAGACCAGAGAGGGGGCTAGACAGAGCGGACACCAAGAGACATGGAGTCCACCATAAGACTGTGTCAGTGCCAGACCTTGGGCAAATTGTGCCCAAGGCAGTGCCAGACTCTTATCACCTGCTCCTGCCCACCCCTCCCCATCTGCAGTGAGTTTTGGAACAGCACCAGAGCAATATCTGGTGAAATGGGAAGAAGCTAGAATCATCCTGTCAGCCAGCACGGACGGACACAGAAAGCAGCATACCTGCAACACTCCACAGTCCACTCGTCACCCCTTTGATCATTATTCCTCCCCCTCCCCAAGGAATTTCCCCGCTCTAACAAGAAGGGGAGGGGGATCTGAGCAGACAGGGATGGGCAGGGGGAGCGCCCTGTGCTGTGTGTAAGGTAAAATCTGAGTCTGCGAGTCAGACAGGAAGGGGGAAGCGTGTAGGGATAGCTGCAGGAAGAGATCAGCGGCGGAAGTTATGTTCTATATAAATGGCGCGTTCTGGCGCAAGAACGCGCTGTTTATAAGGATATAATTTACAGTCTGGTCCCATAGGGAAATGACCAGACTGTAGATTATATATATATATATATATATATATATATATATATATATATATATATATATATATATATATACTGTATATATAATTTTTTTCTGTTTTTCTCTTTTCCTAGCTTTTGTGGGAGAGATAATGAAGTCAAAACGAGATGCAGAAGCAGTAGGTAATTATGCTTTTGGTTTCCCTTCTGGGGTCAAAGTTTAGCAGACAGTTTGTAGCCTCAGGAGGCTGTACCACTCTTATATACATATTAAACTCATTGCATATATGTACATGTTTTTAGGACCAGAGGCCTTTGCAGATGAAGATTTAGATGAAAGAGAGGTCCGGGGAATTGGTCAATTTTTGCACTCAGCAAAAAAATTTGGAAAAGGTAAGGTTCTCTCCATTACATCCACTCTTAAAGGAGCAGGAGAGGTTAAACCATAAGTAGGTGCCAAATGTTAGGTACCCACCAGTGATCATAATCACTTACCTAATACCCATGGGTACCTCTGAGTGAGCACCATGGAGCAATTTTGTTCCTATTGAGTTAGCATGAGCAGTAGGAAAAAAACCTAAACTTTAAGCAAAAAATAGACTTTTCTTAATTTACTGCACAATCACAGGCCATGGGGCCATTGAAGAAGTGGAAGAAGCTGATCACAAGTACACTGGGTCAGTGCAGTGTTCTGCTAACAGGATCACCAGCCTGGGGTATCAGTTAAGTGATTATAATTACTGTGGGTGCCTAACATTTGGCAGGAATGTAACCTTTCCTTCACCTTTAAACCATTCAAAATAACAAATGCAACAACATCTGAAAGTATACCTACAACATTAACTACAGTTACACATGTAGTCTACCAGGAACATTTGCTGGGATGCTCCAGTTGAGCTTTTCCTGTCTACCTTCATTTTTGACCAAAGAATGCACATATTTCTTGAGCATAGAAAATAGCACCAATTTTCCTAAAGAAACCACCACTTAAATGAATAGGACCATAATTCCTTTCAGTGATGATATTTCTGTCCTAAAGTAGGAAATTAAAGGACCAGTAACGTCAAAATTTTTTACAAAAAAAAACGTTAGAATACAACGAAAAAAACCCACCAACACAAATTAAAATTTAAAATAGCAAAGCCTTTATTAAGAAATAACTTACAGTAACTCCACTTCCTGTCCTCTTCATAAACGGTGAAAGGGCGACCATCCATCTGCAGCGCTCGATTTCTCCTCCTGGCTATACACTGACAGCGTGTCCTCTGCCCGATCGCCTTCTCCAGCTCTTCTTCATCCAGCAGCAGTAGGAAGGCAATGTCTCCTGCTCCTCCATTCCAGGAATGCAGCCCTGACTGCCGACCCCGTGCCCACTCCGTCACTGTCAAGGCAGCTGAAACAAAGCAGCCGCAAAAACTTTTTTGACGTTACTGGTCCTTTAACCAAGAGATTGTACACATCAATAATTTGGTCCAAGGGCCAAGATGGTGGATTGCTTTACTTAATGGCAGGAACCTAGGGACTTCATGAAGCCCACTGTTTGTAAAAATAGCCCCTCATTTCTTTCTCTTTGCCTCTTTCACAATTGCCTTATAATTTTAATCTTTAGTATTTTATGTGACCACTTATATAGATTGTGTCCAACATAATGCAAATAAGACTACACACAATTTTTAATGGTATGGCAGAGTTATGTTTACATGTAGGGCCCATTTATTATACTGTGTATCATGCTGTGTTAAAATTAGAACCTTTTGAGAACAAAACTTTCACTTTTGTATACACATATAAAAAAGTAATGTACATAACAAAGGGAGTGCTGGTCATAATCACAGGTTGGCTATATAGTGAATAAAGTACCCCTATTGTAAAATAAGTATATAAAAAGTATAACATGAGTATATGAAAGTCACAGAGGAGTTCCATGACCATATAAAAACACAAGGTTAAAGGGCAAGTGTTTCATACAGGTCATGGAACTCAGAGGTAACTTCTAATATCCTTATATTTTCCAAAAAGGGATACTTTATTTATGATAATACATAAGTTTTATGACATTACTATTCACCGATTATAACTGATGACATCACTATTCACCCTTTCATAATTGATGACATCACTAGTCACCGTTTATAAGGAGATAATTTACAAGATATTCATGACTTCTGTGTATTTTATATATATATATATATATATATATATATATATATACACAAAAGCCATGAATATCTTGTAAATTATATCCTTATAAACGGTGAGTTCTGATGTCATCAGTTAAAAACGGTGAGTTCTGATGTCATTTCTGTCACATGACTATCTGAAATTTGTGTATTATAAATAAAGTACCCCCAGTTGCAAAGTATGAAGAAATTAGAAGTTACCTCGGAGTTCCTTGACCTGTATAAAAAGACTCGGCCTTCTGCCTCGTGTTTTTATATGGTCATGAAACTCCTCGGTAACTTATAATATCCTTATATTTTACAAGAGGGGGTACTTTATCCACTATATATATAGTGGATAATGTACCCCCTGCTGTAATTTATAAAGATATTATGTCACCGAGGAGTTATGTGACCATATAAAAGCACAAGGCCGAAGGCTGAGTGCATTTATACAGGTCACATAACTCCGAGGTGACTACTAATATCTTTACAAATTACAGCAGGGGGTACATTATGCATTATAATCTACAGTTTGTGGGTGTAGTGTCTTGATTACTAAAGATGTCTGGCTCTGTTCTGCCCTTGCCTGCCACAGGTGATGTCATAGAGGAAAGGCCAAGGAATTAGGAAAACTTAAAGCAGGACTGGAGACTGAGGTGGGAGGGAAAGTGTAAGTTGAGAGGGAGGTTATGTAAAAATTGGGAGAGTTGGTAAGCAAGAATGGAGAGAGACCAAATGAGGGGGGGAGGGAGACCAGAGAGGGGACTAGACAGAGCGGACACCAAGAGACATGGAGTCCACCATAAGACTGTGTCAGTGCCAGGCCTTGGGCAAATTGTGCCCAAGGCAGTGCCAGACTCTTATCACCTGCTCCTGCCCACCCCTCCCCATCTGCAGTGAGTTTTGGAACAGCACCAGAGCAATATCTGGTGAAATGGGAAGGAGCTAGAATCATCCTGTCAGCCAGCACGGATGGACACAGAA
Organism: Xenopus petersii; assembly: GCA_038501925.1. Lineage (NCBI taxonomy): Eukaryota > Metazoa > Chordata > Amphibia > Anura > Pipidae > Xenopus > Xenopus petersii. Next base: position 109,956,486 of record CM076682.1, on the reverse strand, counting down.
AGCAGCATACCTGCAACGCTCCACAGTCCACTTGTCACCCCTTTGATCATTATTCCTCCCCCTCCCCAAGGAATGTCCCCGCTCTAACAAGAAGGGGAGGGGGATCGGAGCAGACAGGGATGGGCAGGGGGAGCGCCCTGTGCTGTGTGTAAGGTAAAATCTGAGTCTGCGAGTCAGACAGGAAGGGGGAAGCGTGTAGGGATAGCTGCAGGAAGAGATCAGCGGCGGAAGTTATGTTCTATATAAATGGCGCGTCCTGGCGCAAGAACGCGCTGTTTATAAGGATATAATTTACAGTCTGGTCCCATAGGGAAATGACCAGACTGTAGATTATATATATATATATATATATATATATATATATATATATATATACTGTATATATAATTTTTTTCTGTTTTTTTCTTTTCCTAGCTTTTGTGGGAGAGATAATGAAGTCAAAACGAGATGCAGAAGCAGTAGGTAATTATGCTTTTGGTTTCCCTTCTGGGGTCAAAGTTTAGCAGACAGTTTGTAGCCTCAGGAGGCTGTACCACTCTTAAATAAATCTAGCCTTATTCAGAAAAAACACAGAAGGTACATCACAGCATTTCATTTTGTATTGTGCTCAGTATAGACCACCTTTAGTAACTAAGTAGTTTCAACAAAGCATCTCTTTATGAAAAGAAAGGTATCCCTGGAAATTATGGTGTTGCTCCTCCCAGAACTAAATTATGCCTATGCTCATGAGAAAATATAAATATATAATATATACATATTAAACTCATTGCACATATGTACATGTTTTTAGGACCAGAGGCCTTTGCAGATGAAGATTTAGATGAAAGAGAGGTCCGGGGAATTGGTCAATTTTTGCACTCAGCAAAAAAATTTGGAAAAGGTAAGGTTCTCTCCATTACATCCACTCTTAAAGGAGCAGGAGAGGTTAAACCATAAGTAGGTCCCAAATGTTAGGTACCCACCAGTGATCATAATCACTTACCTAATACCCATGGGTACCTCTGAGTGAGCACCATGGAGCAATTTTGTTCCTGTGAGTTAGCATGAGCAGTAGGAAAAAAACCTAAACTTTAAGCAAAAAATAGACTTTTCTTAATTTACTGCACAATCACAGGCCATGGGGCCATTGAAGAAGTGGAAGAAGCTGATCACAAGTACCCTGGGTCAGTGCAGTGTTCTGCTAACAGGATCACCAGCCTGGGGTATCAGTTAAGTGATTATAATTACTGTGGGTGCCTAACATGTGGCAGGAATGTAACATTTCCTTCACCTTTAAACCATTCAAAATAACAAATATATATATATATATATATCACGGTCCAATGAGTATCCGCACTCCAAGGCACACTATTGTAGCTTATCCAGCTGGGGTGCACGGTTAAGATATGTATATCGAAATTTTCAGAAGAACCAGCACTCCCATGTATAAAAAATATTTGCCTTTATTTCTGTTGCATTTCAAAGTTTTGGTCCCTGTTGGGGAAAGAAAGGTCCCAACAGGGATATATATATATATATATTTATAAACTTTTCCTGGAGTGCAGACATATAGATAAGTCCAAAAGGTTCACTCCGTTTCCTATGTAACTACCAGGGTGCCAGCAATTATATATATAATATTTCTGTTTTTCTCTTTTCCTAGCTTTTGTGGGAGAGATAATGAAGTCAAAACGAGATGCAGAACCAGAAGGTATGCTTTTTGGTTTCCCTTCTGGGGTCAAAGTTTAGCAGACAGTTTGTAGCTTTAGGAGACTGTACCACTCTTAAACAAATCTAGTCTTATTCAGAAAAAAAACAAAAAGGTACATCACAGCATTTCATTTTGTATTGTGCTCAGTATAGTCCACCTTTAGTAGCTAAATTGTTTTAACAAAGCATCTCTTTATGAAAAGAAAGGTATCCCTGGAGATTATGGTGTTACTCCTCCCAGAACTAAATTATGCCTAAAAACTATTTTACAAGGATGCACATTATCAGAAACATTTTATCCCATGTTTCTCAAAAAGGATATTTGTCTGATATTTGCATATCAGTGGAATTTATATTTTATGCATTTTTGTAAGGATATATAGTACTGTGCTGTATATATCATATTTTTTTTCTTTTTAAGATGACAGGAGATGGGTTGAATAGTTTCAGCAACAGAAAAACATCACTGAAGAACAATGATTCCCCTGGTAAATGTGTTTCAGTCTTCATCCCTTTTGTACAGCACTAAGTTCTGTTCTCTGCTCAGGATAGGCTAGAATCTAATTCCGGCTTACAAGATGGCAAGTCTTCAGAACATGCAAGTTTCAGAACATGGCACATGGGGATTTTAGAAGCGGAATGCTTTTTCCCCTTCTTCTTTTCTGAAAAGTGCCCTTGATGCAGTGTCAATAAACAAGACCCCATTATTACTGAAGCTTTCAAACAAGCCTTAAGTCCCTTAAGGATAAATAAATAATCAAGTCTGGCAAAAAGTCACATTTTTATTGAGGATTAATACATCATTTATATTAAAAGTTTTTAACTGTATTCTTTAATAAAGAAGATAATCAAATTACAACTTAGCAAACATAATAGCATAATACACTATGAATAGGATGCTTGCCATGCTGGCCACCTTCAGAAATTCAATCTGATGGGCACATAAAAGCAGAGCTTGAAGATAATCATAGCAAGCTTTCAGAACATGTTCAGTTTTTTACAGCAATGAACTACAAATATAACTGATACCAAGACAATGTTATCCCATACTTCTGAATAAAAAGTATTACTTTTCTTAGACCCCCCCCCCCGAAAACACTTTACTGGGCAAAACTGCCCATACATCATGGAACAAATACTCACTCCCCGGCCATTATGATCAGTCTTTGGGGTGTGTTTATCAGGTCTGTAAAATAAAATATATGCCAATCAAAGAAATGCAAAACAACAGACGGAATCTGACAAAACTTACTAGCCTCATTCTTAGTAACAACTCCAAAAAGTCCAAGCCAACGATTCAGCAAGATCCTAAACTTATCCTACCCTGATGCACAGTATTTTTAACCTTATTTTTTAAAATCTTATAAGTATTCAGAATTACAGTTTTGCAGGGATCTGTTATTGTTACCAAGTTAATGCCAGTGAGGTGTCTTAATCCTTTTTTATTTGCGTGGAACTTCCTTAACACCTTAACACTAATTCTGTTTGGGAATAATATTTTTGGAGTTGAAAACACCTCCTGGAAATGACTGATGCATACATTTAGCAATTTCAATGAAAAGGGTGTGCTGCAGAAGGATTTTCTATTTTTAGTATTATTATTTTGTATTATCTATTATTATTCTGAGTGTATATAATAATGTGAATAATAATGTAAATTTCAGTTTTACATATATATTTCAAAGACAATGTCTCTTTCTTTCCCTAGAAAATGTGTAAACGGCTGAAATGATTCTGAACATAGTAGTGCTGAATAAAAAGAAGATCCCTTAGATAACCTATACCTACAGTATATATACCTACAAATAAACTGAGCATCACATTAATATACATTTGCTTTATTGTGATTTATTTTTCTTTCTACGTTTTCTATTTTTTTTTTCCATTTATTATTTTAGTGTAAAAAGACCACATCTTTCCAGTTTGTATCAAATGCTGCTTCTAGACACTCAAAACTCCACATCAGCTGTTTCCCAATGAATTTAATCTTCCCTTACTCCCAATGTCTTCTTGAGATAAATTCAGATTACTAACACATACATTCAAGGCCTTTAAAGGAGAAATAAAACTTAACTAAAGAAGTAGCCAGAAGTGTTATACATAATGTTTTGGACTTCTGCACCAGCCCAATGTAATCACAGCACTTCAGAAGTAAAGATCTTTGTCTCCAAAGAAGTCCCAGTAGATCCTTATCTTCTTTTCTGCTGATTCACTGAACATGCTCTGTGCTGCTGTCACTTACTGGGCTTAGGCACTAGTTTAAGATATACAGTACGCATAGAATATAAATGTCTCACAATATAAGGCTGATTAATAATTAATACAGATAATTACTACATGGCAGCTCAGAAACCAGTCCAACTATCATCATGATTTAATAAGCAGCATTGTAACATCAACTTTTATTACAGCCCAACCAAATTTTCTGCTTGATAATTTACGACAACCCCTAAGCTTGGCTTCTCAACAGCTGCTCAGAGCCCACACAGACACTTTCCAAGATTGTGACCCCCTGTGATAAGTTTGAAGTCCTGGATCATTGCTGTTGAGAAGCTGAAATTTTACGCTGATGCAATAAATTCAGAATATAAAATATGGCATTTTTATATATCATTTTTAGGGCTTAGTTCTCCTTTAAAGGGCACCTGTTACCTAATTATTTCCCCCCCACCCAGCACTCTGGTTTGGGGTAAGCAATATTTTATTTAAAAACATTTTTACACACACATTTTTTTTTTATTTTTATAGAACAACCGTGGATTAGAACTTTGTTTAAAAAATTGTGCTTTTATTGATCTACTACATGTTTCGAGCAGCTGTTTTTCAAGTGTTAACAGAATCAAACACCACATAGAAATCTAAACACTCCCCCCCCACCCCGAATTAGGGAGTAAAGGGGTTGTGGCCACTGCCAAGGGTAATTTTTCAGCCTAGCCATATTCAAGTAAATACAAAAGACAATTGAAACCATTATAGTAAAAGTCCCAGAGATGTGCACATAAGTCTTTCAGTATAATAAATAGTCCATCCAAGTAGATAAGGAAGAAATAAGACTTTATCCTCAGGAACATCTAAAAGGAAATCAAGTTAAAAACACTCACCCTGTCACTGCAAGCTGCCTGCCTAGAGCTCACTTTGCTTCACATAAGAGTGATACAATCTAATTATAAAGGAAACTATCTTAACCTTTAGAAGAACATTCATTTTCAAAATTTTACATTGGTCAAACAGCACGTCCTGTAAAGGAAATTATAAAAGAACATAGTACTGTACTATGTGTGTTATTTCTATCAATTGAGGCTTGATTGGACAGAACGGTGGAGACTGGCCAGAGTTATTGAATCCTGTTCTATATTGTTTTTGAAAATGTTGTTATTTTTAGGCCTATAGTTTGTGGGAAACAATATTTTGTTTCATAAAAGTAGCTCCTGCCAGTGTTCTAGGCCACCAGCAGCGTGAGGGAGCTCCAGGTGCAAGCTGCCATGTTGTATAGTGTGCATGCACATAATGACTGATTCACAGCATTTCAGAGGCTAAAGTAGTAATTTTGCTGTTTGCTACTATTTGCATGGAGTTAGATTGTATCCATGTCTATAAGCTACTTCAAGCTCTTTCATATCAGCAGTAACAATTGTATTAAATGTTTCAACATGGGTAGTCATAATGTGTAGTCATAGCTATATATTTTATTGGTGACTTCAAACCCAATGTTTTTATCACAAAATATATTAATCACCAACCCCTCCTCAAGTCCTCATTTTAACAAACTGTGCTTTCAGTCTTAGATTCCTAAAAAAAATTAAATAAAGCCACATAAAGTTCAAAACAATCTGGACCAGAAACTAGAGCACATGAAAACCCCTTACTCAATAATTTCATTTCATCTTTATCCAATTCAATTCCTGTAGTATGCACCACCATTGTGGCTGGTATTTATTCACATATTCTCTCTTTTATTTTGCACCCGCTTGCCTCCTTGCCAGTTATGTTGCTTGTATTTAGGGATGTCTTGGAGCTGGATAAAAAAAGCAAAACAGTGAATATTAAATCACAATTAGTGATGGGCGAATTTGGGCCATTTTGCTTCGCCAGAAACGGTGAAAATTTCGCTAAAAACGGTGCCGGCAACTTGTTTTTGACGCCGGCGTCGGTTTTTTGGACACCGGCAAATTTCTGTGGCGGTTTCGCAAATTTATTCCATTAAGTCCATCACTGTTCACAATCAAGGTAACAAGAGTAAAGTAAAGCTGCAGGGCTGCAAGAGGGTAGACCGTCAAGGTTGGGGTTGTTTTCTCTGGAAAAAAAGATACTTGCAAGGGAGCATGATTACTCTTTACGAGTGTATTAGAGGGCATTATAGACAGATAGTGGGGGACCTTTTCTCCATGAAAAAGATCGCAGCACCAATTGCCAATCATGTCACGCCTTTTGAATTAGAAGAACAGAATTTTCATTTGAAGCAGTGCATGCAGTTATTCACAATGAGGGCATTGAGGTTTTGAATGCCCTGTTGGATGATGTTGTAATGGCTGATTCTGTTAATGCCTTTAATAGTGGCATGCGTCTTCCTCAATGTGGCCACTGGTGTAGGTGACCTAGCACTGGTGGGAACAATTCTTAAGAAAAAGCCTTATTGTTTCCCCCAAACAAAGTGTTTTATTAGCCCCCAAGTGTTGTTTAAAGTGCCTTTTAACAATGAAGCCTCTCCCTTTATCTTCTCTCTACTTTCTCCTTTCATTACTTCATCCCATTCATGACTGCAAGACTTCTCTAGGTGCAGCTGGGAGAGCAGAAGAGAAATGCTTTAAAAATATGAGTAAAATATTTTACTTTAGTTGGGGTAATTTGAACCCTAGCAACCAGAATGCTGAAATTGCAGACTGGAGAAAAAAAAGCTAAATAACTCAAAACCATAAATAGTACAAAATAACAACCAGCTGCAAATTGTCTCAGAATATCGATCTCTACATCATGCTTAAAGTTAATCAAGGTGAACAACCCATATAAATGTATCTCCCCTTTCTCTGTAATAAAAAACAGTACCCAGTACTTGATCCAAACTAAGATATACAGTAATTCATCCTTATTAGTGATAAAACAATCCTATTGGGTTTATTTAATTCTTAAATTAATTTGAAGGAGACTAAGGGGGATATTTATCAAAGGTTTTTACCTTTTTTTCTACCTCAAATAAATTGTTTTTTATTTGTTAAAAAAAATTTAATGTAAAAAAAACTCGAATCAATACAAAAAAAAAAAAAAAAAGCTGAAAATCATGAAGGCTAAAAACATCTTCTGCTATTGACTTCTACATGACCTCGACAGGTTTTAGTAAGAGTATATTCAGATTCAAGCATTTTGCTGATTCAGGGCATAATAAATCTCAAAAAAGTTTTTTTTATCCCTAAAAATTTATTTTTTACTGAAAGTACCCTCGAAAAACGTAACCTTTGATAAATAACCCCCTTAATGTATGGAGATCCAAATTATGGAAAGGCCCCTTATCTAGAAAACCCTGGACATCCAATACCTGTATTTGTTATGGGAAGCAGGACATATGACTAATCAATTTTATTAATTCTACATGTAATACAATTAATATTATAATTATACAACCAAAGAAAGACTGGAGGGTGAGAATAATACTTAATTTGGAGAGCCAATAGTTTGTCATGAGTTTAAAGCATCAAGCAAAGGATGACTGATGCTGATGCCTAGATTGCATCAGACTGTATAAACACATGTTCAGAGAACAGCACAACAAGACAAAAGAGTACAGATCAATATACTAAATACTTTCTGCATCTGCTATTGAAATACAACCAGTGACAAAAAACTCAAAGCCATTAAGTCCCAACTTCAACAACACACCTTTATGACTGACTATGAAGTGACTACAATTACTACTACACTTACTACTCCCAACTCCCAATACAGTAGACTAGACTATATAATATAATGATCAGTCACAATGATGTCTCACACCTTAAAAAGGCAAACATATAATATTATGGTCAGACCATGCCCCCATAGCCTGTACTGAAAAGACGCAGTCTCACAAGAACCCCCATGCAATGGAAATTGAATGAATCCCTCCTCCATGACACAACAGTCAAAGAACACCATCCAATCCAATCTCTAAAACATTATTTCACCAAAAATAAAACCAAATGCATCTTTTACTGGACGCTGTGGATGGCACACAAATGCGTCATTAGAAGAGAACTTATTAAACATGACTAGGAAAAAAACAAACCACACACCTAAAACATGGGAACTTATAGTAAAGATACACTAGCTAGAAAGTCAACACAAACAACACTGATTCAAACAGGTCATAGAGGGCCTACATCCATGGATGACTGGTGAAACCTCTTCATGGAAAAAACAAAGTAAGTCCAGTTGATTTGCCTTATTTCTACAGATATACCATGACCTGGATGAATAAGAATCTTCCCAAATTTACTATTTCCTACTACAAATAACTCATTGACCAACTCCTCCCCAATCTTTTAGAAACGGGCAATTCCACTGCTGCAACCAACAAAGTGCCCTCCAAAGCTATGGAAGCTGATATCTCCATTATTGACAAAAAAGGGAAATACCCCATGGACCCTAAAAGCTACATACCTACGTATATCCTTAAAACTAAACAAACAAAGGTCCTTGCTAACATCTTAACCCAGATTACCACTACGATATTACCTCCAGAGCAGGTGAGCTTCATCCCAGGGAGAGAGGCATGGGATAACCTTGATGGACTTTTTAGCATCATGCATCTCTGCAAACGCAATAATATTCCTCTCATGCTTCTCTCCCTGGATGAGAAAAAGCCTTTGATAGGTTAGACTGGTCAATTCTACACACCACCTTAGAAGGCATTAACCTTGGATCACCCTATACATCCAACCCATAACCAACGCTAAAATACAAGTAAACGGACACCTGTCAGACCCAATATGCATAAAAAATGGTACATGCCAAGGATGTCCCCTGTCATCAATTTTATTTGTTTTCGACTTAGAAAGACTTCTCTATACCATTTCCTCAAACCCAAATATTCAAGGAGTATCAGTTGTGAGAGCAGAACATAAAACAGCAGTATTTACAGATGATCTGCTCCTATTCATTAGGCAGCCCAGGACCTCTTTAGCTAACCTTATGACTCATCAAAGGGGTAAGTAAGCAACTTCAAGTGAACTTGACTAAATCAGTCGCACAGAACTTTTTTATCCCTGCACCTGAGTTTGCCGACCTAATGTCAAATGTTCAAGCTCTGCATTCAGGAATCAAGATATTTTCAGATGTAAAAACCCCACTTAAGCGTAACTACCTAGGTGTCCTTCAAGCAGTAAAGCAAGACCTTAAAAATTGGGTCCAGCCTACATTCTCATGGATAGGTAAAGTTAACATCCTTAATATAAACGTTCTACACTGATTCCTCTACATATCCCAATCCCTCCCATACCTTCCCCCCAGGTATGCTCAAAGAATTATCAGCACTCACCACTAGCTTCATTTAGGCCAATAAGATAGCCCGATCCACGTTGACAGCCCCTAAACATTTAGGAGCATTGAGCCTTCTAGACCGGGCGACATACCACAAAGCCACGATTGCGATCAGATGCTTTGACTGGGCTTTCCACAGATGCAGTAAATAGTAGATAAAAGTGGAAGACTCCGTAGTGACCCCTTTGTGGGCCATCCCCTGGCTCTCAACACAAAACAGAGTAATCCCAGACAAAGGTGATACCAAACTCACATAACCCTCCAATACTGAGATTCCCTCACTAAATCCAGGAAATGGATTAACCACACTGCACTCCACACAACAATCCTAGGCAATCCCTCCTGTAGCCCTGGGCTAGCTCTTAGCAACTAAGAAGGCTGGAACTTAGATCTCCACCAAGGAGCCTCCACCTGTAACACAGAATACACTCCTAAGATGCTAGAAGATCTGATAACAAGCCGCCCGATTACAGATCTTGATTGTTATAAATAATAATAAATATAGACAAATATCCCACCTGATTCATTCCCACATACCGCCAGACCAGAGCTAATGCCTATTGAATGGGTTTGGATGTCTGAAACAGCCCCACCTAGAACACTGTCTCTCCTATACAAACTACTTCAACAGCTGCACCCTGACTCATCATCAAAACTGAAAGAAACTGAAAGAAAATTGGGAGATACCAATATTGGGAATATCTTGCCAAAATTAAGGAAATTCAGAAATTTGAGGAACTTAACTCGAATTCAGAAAAAGATACTGTACAGTTTACAAATAAATGGTTCTGTTGGCCCCAATTCATTGAAACAGACCAATTCAAAACCCTATGTATAGCTACCTAGTGACCTAGTGGTGTATCCCCCTTCTAAGGCACTACCCATATTAGGTATGCTTTACACTCCCTACCACCTTGAGAGAAATAGGTGAAGCCTTTTAAATCTACTTCTTGCCAAGTTTTCAGATAAAGGTATGGGACCTATTATCCAGAATGCTCGGAGCATGGGGCTTTCCGGATAACGGATCTTTCCGTAATTTGGATCTTCCCACCTTATTAAGTCTACTAGAAAATCATGTAAATATTAAATACACCCAATAGACCATTAGCCTGCAATTCATTAGGTGCAAATTTCATGTTTACATGCAACTTGCATAAGGGATCCATGGAAGTCACACTTCCTAATGGCTGTTGTTAATTCCAGGTCTTCCTTGCATCTGTGTGGCCTGTATTTTTCACCAAAGCAGACTGAACTACAAATTGCACATACATAGAGTAGCATCTATATATGCAAGCATAATTGAGTATAGCATTTTAATATCCTGGTATGAAATTAGAAAGTTACTTATGTAAGTAAACAAATCAATATTTTAGTTTGACACATATAATCTTTGTCATTGATAGTTAATATAATAATCCGGTTTTGTATTAATACTGCGAATAATACTACATAAAAATGAAACATTTTCAAAAATAGCTCTCCAAAATATAATGGAAATCCTGTATACCAGTTTGATGTCAGACATCTTTTTAACTAAGCGTTTACAATGACATTTTGCATTGTTAAAATAACATCACTAAACATAAAAAGGGGAGACATAGAGATGTTTTGGTGTATGGTACTAAGCATAGTGTACTTAATATTTCTATCTCCAATTGCATTCAAAGAAAAGGTGGAATTACGAAGAGCAAGTAAATATTTACATCAGAGGATCTTCTTGAGTTTACTTTGGAGCAGGGGTGTCCAAAAGGTAGATCGGGATCTACCAGCAGACCTTTAGTTGGTGATCAGTAGATCTCAAGACACCATCAACAAACAGCTTGACTAAATTATTCTTTTGTTTTATTCTTTTCATTCACATATTTATTCTGTAAAGGTTACCTAAGAAATATTTTTTTTAAATATAGTAACATAAATTCTCTTATAAACCAATATATTTAAGGATTATTTTCCAGAACAGAATGCTCATAAGGATATTATGGATGTAGATCATAAAGGGACAACATCACTAAAAGTAGACGTGCAAATAAAGGCCGCAATCTGACTTTTTGGTCCTCATTAGTACAAAATTAGGGCCTTTGAGAACTGAAACTTTAGACCTCGCTATAAATGTCTGTAAACGTACCTCACAAAGGGAGCGCTGGTCCTGTGGTCACAAATTGGATTTTTGATATATCTATAATATATTAAAAATTAGATCACGCACATGCGCACACACATGCAGTCCTTCTATGGAGGATTTGTGGAGTGCTGTAGAAACTGTCAATCTGCATGAATGTAATACGATGTCATTGTCTGTGCCGATTAGACACAGGTGGGCTTGCATGCGCAACATAATCGGGAAGACAGTTTAAGGCTTGCCTGAGATTAGGACCCCTAGTGATGCAGGAATTATAATGATCCAATCATACAAATGGACTTTCGCTGGTACAAGCGGAGCCAGTCTGGTTTGTGTGTCTGGCACCCTGTAACTAAATAGGATGAATATGCTATGTGTGTTTCCCATGTTGCCTATATTCAGATAGTTCCATTAACCCATATACTGTGCCATGAACTGTCATGAAATGTTGGGGGTATTATGGACAGACTGTGCCTGTCATGAAATGCTGGGGGACCACACAACATGTCTGTCATGAAATACTTAAGGGTCTCAAACTGTGTCTGTCATGAAATATTTTGGGGCCACATGCTGTATGTGTCATTAAATGCTGGAGGGTCACACTCTGTGTCAGTCGTGAAATGCTTTAGGGTCACATGCTATACCCGTTATGAAAAGTGTGGCCCACACTCTTTTTTTCTCACCTCAACCACAAAGCTCTGTTCACATAAGGGAGACCAGGAATCTCTCAACTTCTGCACCACATGTTTCTCTAGCAGCATCAGACACATCTCTTATCCCCTTTTTTGTGCTTTTCTTTCAGCTCCTATTCCCACAGTTTGGCACCTATAGCTACTGCTCCTTCTTCTAAACCTTACTTTTGGATCCCATGTACTAGCTATTCCCCTCACCCTCTTGCTCTGGTGTTACAGTCTAATTCTAGAAGTTTCTCAATGTCTCCTGTTGCAATGACTCACAAGCCAGGTACAGAGACTTTCCTGCCTCCTCTACTATTGGTCCCTGTGTATCAGATTAGACCATTTCTCACCAGTTAAATAATTTGAAGCAGATGTATCTATTTTAAGCTGCAACTCCCATCTCCCACATATTAAAAGAACAGTTTCTACAGTAAGTGAGCACCATAATGGCAAATGCATAGTTGGAGCAGTCTTCCGGTTTGTAGCAACTGCACATGCGCCAAAAGTGTCCGCAATTTCCGAAGGGAAGAGGACCTGAAGAATACAGAAGACCCAGAAGATGGCGCCCATGAGCTCCACTGTGCTTACTCTGCACCTATAGGTGCGTAAAGAATTAGGGACCCTTATAGGTGTTATCACCTATTTGGGGGGAGCAGGGAGGGGGGACTATGTAGGGCTCTGGGTAGGGATTTTTATTAGTTGGGGGGGTTGAGTTCTCTTTTAAATACCCTGGAATCTTACTCCAATCAGCATAATCTGTAAAACCAGCATGGGGTTAGAAACTTCATGAAGGCAAGGTGCTGATTGTATTAGTCTGATTGGAGCTATGAGGTGTTATTAAAATGTCCAGAGAGAGGTGCCAAAACAGCATTGCCACAACCCTTGCCTCTATTCAAATTATTTTTTTTCACATATATGGCTTCTTTGATCCCTCGTTTAAACCAATCTTCCTCCCTGTCCAGAATGTGAACTTGGCAGTCTTCCGACGTGTGTCCTTTGACTGTCTTCAGACTCTTGACCAGAGGAGCTGGCTCTCTTGTGCTCAGCCATATATTTGTGTAATTATTTAGTTTCTCCCACATACAAATCCAAGCACTGCTCACTGCACTGCATAAACAATGTTACTCCTTTTATGCTTTGGTATCGGGTCTTTTGGGTGAACCTGTCGCTACCTCAGTGTGTTCAGGCCCAGATTTGTGGCGAGGCCACATAGGCCCGGGCCTAAGGCGGCACATTTTTGGGGGCGGCATGCCGCCCAGCCACTCTGTGGGGAGCCTGTGCTCCCCAGTGCTCCGGCACTTTTGCGCCAGCATGTGGTAATGTGGGCGGGCGCTAGGACCGCGCAGAGCGCACGGCCTAGGGGCGCCCGCCCAGCGAATCCCGTGCTGAGTGTGTTGCTAGATTTAAAATAGACTGAGATGCGGTGTTTATTAAAGATCCTTCTAATTTTTTGGACACTCTGCTTTCCACCTTCACTGGTTGTTTTGGTGTTGCTCTTTCTCCTACTGGTTTTAACAAAGGCCCAGTCTGAATACCTGCACGTTTTAAGAGCTGCTCTGCCTAAATGTCATTATCCATGTGATATTGTTTTAGAAACCTGTGATGTTCTATACTTAAACACCAACCTTGGCACACTAGCTCAACTCAGTACCTTAGAAGATGTGGTTGATCAGTTGAACACCAGTGGAGAAAGTAACAAACTGATCCTGAATTTTTCTACTTTTTTTCCTGCTACAATCATGCTCTTACTCACTAGCTAAACAACTGAACTTATTTTATTTCCTCTCTATCCTCTAAACCACAATGGTTGTCTGCTATTTTTAACTCTGTACCGTGGCTCTTCCACCCTGCCAAAGGTCTTGTTGCTTTCTTTAAAGACAAAATAGATAACATTAGACGTAGCATACTTTTAGATGAGAATGGAAATTTAACTTGGGCTAAAGTCACATCTGCTTTAAACTCTTACCCCTGCAACAGTAGAGGAGGTTAGCAAACTTCTGCACTGCTCCAACCCACTTGACTATTGTAACTTATTTCTTGCAGGGCTCATGGTAAGCCATCTTTCCAGTCTGTTCTAAATACTGCTTTTAAACTCATTAAACTCACCACTACACATCAGCTGCTCCCCACTGGCTCACAATGTCTTCTTGAATCAAATTCAAATTACTAACACTCACATTCAAAGCACTTAACAACAAAGCCTCTTCCTATATATCATCTCTGATTTCAGCTTCTTCATAGATCCTATGATTTGCTTCTGACTTTCACCGCTCTTCTCATCACTTCATCCCCTTCCCGAGCACAAGACTTCTTCATGCAGTTGAAAGAGCAGAAGAAAAAAGACCAATAAAATATTTTAAATTAACTTGAGTTGTCCTCATAGTAGAGCCACTCAATATCTAAGCAGATTTGCTTAGATATTTAGACTGCCAAAGGACCAGTCTGTTCTGATTTTAGAAGAATAGACTTTAATTTGGTTGTTTGCATATGTTGTGAAAATTGAAAAGTCTCCTGTCTTGTGGAAAGCTCTTTTGGTAATACAAAACAACACACATACCCTATGTTACACTCAGAGTTGCTGAGAAAGGTATTAAAGTGACAGAGGTAAGTTGACTTAACTGCTATATGGTGGTTTCATGCAGACATTCAGACAACTGTTTGAAAGGCACCAGTTTATGAAAAGAAGTCATGGAGAAATTAATAAAGCAGCTGGTTTAGACTAAGATTATGCAGCCGAGAAGGTGTTAAGAAATTAATACCAATCACAAGGAACTGCTCTGAGATCTCAATACATAAAAGCATGACAAAGCCATAATTATACGACAACAAATACAAATTAGTAATAAACCAATATTGCTAAATTAAATGCACAAGCAGCAGCCAGTAAAGTTGTCATAGAACAACAACATCAGATTAACCTGTATTTGCAAAAGAAAAGCTTGTCAATAGCAGCAATGATCCAGGTCTTCAAACTTATCACAGGGGGTCACAATCTTGGAAAGTGTCTGTGACACTCACATGCTCAGTGGGCTCTGAGCAGCTGTTAAGAAGCTGAGCTTGTCGTCTTCACAAATTATCAAGCAGAAAAGGTTGGCTTGTAATATAAACTGATGCTACAAGGCTAATTCTTAAATGTGCATGCTAGTTGCACTGGTTTCTGTGCTGCCATGTAGCAATTATCTGTATTAATTACTGATCAGCCTTATATTGTGACATTAATATTCTATGTGTACTGTATATTTTGAGTCAGTCCCTAAGATCAGTAACTGACAACAACACAGAGCATGTGCAGTGAATCAGAAGAAAAGAAGATGGGGAGCTACAGGGGCACCTTTGGTGGCACCGATCTGCAATGCTAAAAGGCTGTGGTTGCCTTGGCCTGGTATAGAAGCCCCAAACATATTGTACAACATTTCTAGCCTACTTCTTTAGTTAAACTTTAGTTCTCCTTTAAAGTTTCCAATGATGATTGTATGAAAAATACAAGGAGACGTGTACAAAGTGGAGGCAGAATTCTCATTGGTGAACACTTTTGCATTAAGTGGCACACATCCACTCCAATTCCCCCATCCATTAACTTGCGATTGGTAATGTAATATGCGTCTTTTATATTTATAAAACTGGACAAAGATTGACATATTTAAAGTGCAGGCATAATTTGCAAACTTTTATTCATGCTGCTAATGACCTTAAGAGCTTTTAGAATAAGGCACACTCGCAAACTGCGAAATTGTATGCGCACACTCTGCATTTCAGTTAAGCCACAACTGCAGTGGAGGGAAAAATATTCACTATACAGTTTTAGCAAAATGACCGATGACACTATATTCACACACAAAGAACACGCACAGTGGCCACACTCATGCAAACACCCATCTCATTTGCAAATTTTTTTTGCAATGCACATTTCACTTTGATTTGTAAAAAAAAAAAACCAAAGATGGGCAAAGAGGTGCAAAATTTAGGTGTTAAAGGGATACTGTCATGGGAAATGTTTTTTTTTTTCTCAAAATGAATCAGTTGATAGTGCTGCTCCAGCAGAATTCTGCACTGAAATCCATTTCTCAAAAGAGCAAACAGATTTTTTTATATTCAATTTTGAAATCTGACATGGGGCTAGACATTTTGTCAATTTCCCAGCTGCCCCATGTCATGTGACTTGTGCCTGCACTTTAGGAGAGAAATGCTTTCTGGCAGGCTGCTGTTTTTCCTTCTCAATGTAACTGAATGTGTCTCAGTGGGACATGGGTTTTTACTATTGAGTGTTGTTCTTAGATCTACCAGGCAGCTGTTATCTTGTGTTAGGGAGCTGCTATCTGGTTACCTTCCCATTGTTCTTTTGTTTGGCTGCTGGGGGGAAAAGGGAGGGGGGTGATATCACTCCAACTTGCAGTACAGCAGTAAAGAGTGATTGAAGTTTATCAGAGCACAAGTCACATGACTTGGGGCAGCTGGGAAATTGACAATATGTCTAGCCCCATCAAAATTGAATTTAAAAAAATCCGTTTGCTCTTTTGAGAAATGGATTTCAGTGCAGAATTCTGCTGGTGCAGCACTATTAACTGATTTATTTTGAAAAAAATGTTTTTTCCCATGACAGTATCCCTTTAAGGGAAGAACATGCTCAAAGCAACTATATACAAATAAATATGCACTGCACAAACTTTATAAATATCCTAATTTGTTGAAGTGAATGGGTATGAGTGCAGGTAACAACTTGAACTTGGAAATAAACATTTTGACACTGCCTTATAAGGGAAAAGAAATAGCAATTATAAAGCAACGAACTAATGCTGTGCCAATGTCTTCCTTCTAACAAACCAGGAACAACTAAATTAAAATATTCAATATACATGTATTCATGTATTTGGGTTTATTTAGATTCCGTAGATTTAATGGCGGGGTATATATTGATATAACATGGTACATGACTGAGAAACAATGGAAATATGGTGTTGTGCTATGTTAGACAGAATCACTATTAAACTTGCTATATATAATGGACAAGAGAGCATGATGCATTTCCAGCTATGATATTTCTCACTCAAGTGATAAAAATAACTACAGTTCATATTTTAGGCCTTTGTATGTAAAAAAAATGTGTGAGATAAATGCAGCAAATTGCAACATTTTAGGAGGTTTCAGAAATGTCATAAAACCCGCTAAGTTTAGGATGGCTGTGCTAGAAAAATTATTTTACCTATTTTGGTTTTGTCAGAATGTGTACATTACAAAAATATAAAGTTTTATGGGAGTCTTTGTACAGTTAGGGGGTCTTACGACACATACTGTATTACACTGATAGGCACATAGGCACTATTTTCATTTGGGGTCCCTCCATACCACATAATTTGGTATATTTATGCATATCTATGCATTAAACTGTTCAGTAGATCTTGGGTGTTCATATTTAGGTTGAATTGTCTCCTCGCAGTATGTTTATGAATTAGAGCACTACGCAATATGTTGTAAATATGTTTAAATGTGTAAATACATGTTACAGTAGAACCCCCATTTTACGTTTTTCAGGAGACTATAAAAAAAATGGTGTAAAATCCAGGAAAATATAAAATCAGGGAAATGTATTATGCATAATATACACAGTATTTAGGATCACAAAACAACAATGTAAAAGGAGGGGAAACCTAAAATCAGGGTATGTAAAATTGAGGTTTCATTGTAATAATAATATTAATAATAATAATTAAGTGTATGTTTGTGAAGATTCTTATTCATCCAGATCATGGTATATCTGTAGAAATAAGTTAAATCAACTGGACTTGCTGTGTTTTTTCCTTGAAGATGTTTCACCACAGAGAAAGCCAGTTGGATAACTGGTGAATGCCATCTGGCCAGTATTTTATCAGCATGGGCAGTAAAAAAAATGATGGATCCAAATATTATTAATAGGAAACAAAGATAATAGGAAGAAAACATAACATAATACCCACCCTCTGTAAAAGCAGACTGCATGTTACCTGGGCAGCAAATGCTTCAAGAGCCAAAATTCTGATTTTTAAATTAGAATTTCAGCTCTTTGCACTAGCAATGCAGCCCCCTCTCCCCACTCCGACAGGTAATCTTGGGGTGCAAGGGTGGGGGGGCAGCATCCAAAAGGCCATCTCAGGGCAGCAACGGGCAAATTATACAACAACAGGAGCCTATAATAACACTGATAGATGATGGTCTCATTAGAAACTACTTGTATTTGTTAAAAACTTGGATGGGGGACACTTTCTAAGTTCACACTTACTAGCTTTTTAGGACAATAGTACAATAGTACAATAAAGTTTTGGCCACTTCAGTGCATTTGTGAAGCTGCAGTAATTATGCTGCTGTATGGTAGTGCCTTTCTTGTGCCCCTTCTGATGGTTTACTGCTGAAAACGATTAAGCAGACAGGAATCCAGAAGGGGATGGGGGTGGAAGAGGAGGCTGTATTGAACTGGGTGCCACAAAGTTTTCTTTCAGGTGGGTGGCTGGCTGTTACTAGTTATACCACTGCTCTCCTACTTATACTAACCCTCATGTAAATACTTTAATTTATTTGCACAGACATAGGCAACTGAAGCATCAGCATCACGCAAGCTTAGCTTGATGCTATGAACTCATGACAAAGCAATTGCACTCCAGGCAAATAGAGCTGAAAGTTTGCTTGAAAGTTTCTTCTCTGTTTAATAAAGTTTAGTTAAAAATATGTAAAATGTTGCATTTGTATGCTATAGCTGTCATTCTCCCTTATTTCAAGGTCTGATCTCTGTTTGCCATTTTGTAATAGAAATATTTATCCCGGAGAATGCTTTGGGTTTGCAACCCTTTTGTGGTTCAAATCCAGTGGTAGAGCTACTCTGGAGGTTGAGTATGGTTACACTTCTGACCCTCTTTCTCATCTGGGCCATTGTGAGAAAAGGAGCTGCACCTCTAATGCTGCAAAATCAGGATACTAGAATGCCTGTGACTCTTAGGGCTAAACTACATGGGAGATTTTGTAGGATAGTTTCGGAACAATAGATCGTATCCAACAAATCAGATGTAGTCACATGGGTCAAAATATAATGGCACTAGTACTAAAAATCTGATGTGTAAACTGCATGCCATGTGACGTGACATGCCTGTCGGACAGGAACGATGAATGCCGTGTCTTCATCTGATGAGATTAAATCTAATGGTGCCTGCCAGACTTTTTCTTCTCATGGCAATACATTGAACGTCAGATGTAGATGCATGAACAAACCACACCATCCGAGTTAATGTTACATACATTACAGCTATGGAGATCAGACCTCATCTCCACTCTTTCTAGCTTTCCCATCTGTCTTCACTCCTAGGGGCATATTTATTATGCTGTGTAAAAAACAGCAGGATAATACACCACACATTGCCAGGCTTCGGTTTGTAAAACAGCGAAAAATCTTTAAGTGTTTCTTCTTAGAGTGACTTCCGCCAGCAGCAACGTAAAGTAACGGCCGCAAATTACACACACCTTAATAAATTCGCCATTTATTTTACACAGATTTTACACTGTTTTTTCAGCGAATTTCGTTTTACACAGCATAATAAACATGTTTTAAATATGCCTTAATTACTTCATTTATTCTCAGCAGTATCCTATTCCCATTCACATTTTTATCACTTTCATGTATAAAGGTGGCATTTCCATCAATGTCTCTATTTCTTCATGGTCAGTGAAGATACTGGACCTGTTATCCAGAATGCTCAGGACCTGTGGGTTTCTGGTTAAAAGGTCTTTCTGTAATTTACATCACCATACCATAAGTTTACTAAAAAAATATTAAAACATTAACTAAACCCAATAGGATTGTTTTGCCTCCAATAAGGATTCATTATATCTTACTTGGGATAAAGAACAAGGTACTGTTTTGATATTACAGAGATTTTTATATATATAAAAAAAAAATAATTATTTGATTAAAATAGAGTCTATGGGAAATGGTCTTTCCATAATTAGGTGCTATTTGGATAACAGGATAACAACCTATACCTGTATAACAATACAGACTAGATACTGCACATACAAATGTTACCCTGCTCTGGTTCCCAACTAAAGTAATAAGAGCAGCGCCATGAATAGTGAGACCACTCTCCCACTTACAGTCTTAAATATAGAATTAATAAATATTAAAGTAAACCAGCAACTACAAATGGGTAGAGACTGTACTATGTGGGGGACATGCTGGTGGTTAACAAAGCGGCTTAGAAATTTTTACTGAACAAAGTAGGTGTGGGATTCATAAGATCGTTGAGGAAAGTGATTTCACTATATCACATTGAAGTTTGGTGCCGCATTATTACCTCAAAAATCCAGTACATATTTGCTTGCCGGGATGATCCAAAAATCTCTCTATAAAAATCAACCTGCGGTTGATAAAGCTGATAAGAAACAATACCAACTGATTCTTAAAATCCAGGAAAATGTAAAATCAGGGAACTGTATCATGTATAATATAATACAGTAGGTGGGACCACAAAACAACAATGTAAAATTTAGGGAAAACTTACATTTAAGGGATGTAAAATAGAGGTTTCACTGTATATATATTTTCTCTACAGTAAAGAGGAAATATTTTAATGAAAATGCTTATCTAAATTTTGAAAACCAGCAATTTTGTTAATTTGTAATCTGTAAAAAAACATTGTATAATGAAGCACCGTTGAGACATAATTTGCCCCCAGAAATTCACTAAAAATTCACTAATAAGAATACTATAACTCATGAAAGGAAAAACATTATGCTAGTTTATGACAGGAGAATGGGGGAGGGAATCCTGGGAAAATAGTTGACAGGTTTGGAGAAGTTAAGAATAGTTCTTCATGTGTTCTTCCAATGTTGCCAATTTCTTCCAAACACCGTGACAGCCCTACATTTCTTTAATACAGTATAAGAGATATTTACCATTGCCGGTAGTCTCTGTTTCACTAGTACAGCTTTGTTTACTTTTCTTCCTCTTATGTTGTCTCCCCTATGGTGCCATTGACCAGGGCCAAATCTAGCAAACTATCTGTGCAATATAAAAAGTTAGAATTGGAGCTATCTCCCTCTGTGTTTTAATCTTAATGGCTCCTTGGTTGTAAGAAATTTGCACAATACAGTACTCTGGAAAATACAGTAATAGCAATTGCAAACACCATGGTTAAGCTAATCTTGTTTATGAGCTTTAGAACTGTGATAGGTGGCCTATTTTTCCTGCACTCTACACCATTCACTTCAAACTCGGCAACACCCATGTCCAATATTGCAACCCAAAGTCAAAGTCAAAAATGGCAGTAAATGAGAATAAATCAAGATCCTACTTCTCCAAGGGGTTTTCATTTCCAAAATTATTAGAATGCAGTCTTCACACCATTACGGTACCTGGAAATGTATCAGTCAGAGAGGGTGGAAGTTCATTAACTTGGTGTAATGTATGGTATCCCAAAACTCAGAACAAACCCCAAGGTCCCGGTTTCAGCTCATGCTTCTGCCTATAACAACCATATTTCAGTTAAGGAGGAGCCCTCGCCTACTCAGATGCCACCAGATCTTAAAGTGAGAGGACCAAGGGGGGAGTTCTGGGAAGACAAGGGAACCATAACGTATATGGGAAGGACAGGGAACAAAGAGCCTAGTTGAAGGTCAGGCCACGGTTGATACCAATCAGACAATGCAGTACAGAATTGTGAGCCAGGAGTGTAGTCAGGACACAGGCTGATGTCAAACCAAACAATAACGCAGTACAAAGTCCGAGAGAATGGTCAGGAACAGGCAAAGGTCGTACAGGCAACGAACAATCAGAGGTCAGAAATGGGTCAAAGAACAGATAATCAAACACAAATCACACCCAGGAACTATTAGGAAATAAACATACGTTGGGCAAGGAACAATTGGGCATGGGCCTTTAAACATTTAAATTTCGAGCCTAGCAAAAGAAGCCGTCACACGGCTGCACGACGAATAAAACGGATGCAGATGCGCTGCACATGTAAATTCCAGATTTTCCCCCCAGTTATTATTACGTTTGGACTTAATGCCTACTGCATATGAATTAATGCAGTTGTCAGAGTGGCACTATGGCAATGGGACTGGCTAGAGGAAAGAATTCCCTGATGGGTCTCAAGCAGTAATGAGTCAAATAGGAGCATTTTGCTTGGTTGAAATTTGCAAAAAGTGGTGACATTTGTGAAATTGTGAAATTTGTATTGAGATTACTATTGCAATTGAGCTGTTTATAGCTCCGCAGTAGTGTATACATTGCCCTTCTTTAAATTAGGGATTATTAGAGACTGGCATTCCTTCCTATCTTCGCTGTTCTGGTTCCTGTGCTCGTGTTCTTTAATGTCTCCAGATGCATGTTCACATTTTGTGATGCATGTTGCTGACCTGTGGTGCCAGTGCATATCAATTTGACACCCTTTTTGCATTTAAAAGGCCTTCATCCAGGTTGAAGACACTCTCAGACCTTCAGGGAAGACCCCACACCCAAATCTAGTTAGAATGGCTCAGAAAATCAATACATATATACACACAAATGCTCTTATAGATCTCTGGAGAGCCCATAATCACATTCAAAGGGAATTTACTTATTACTCCCCGAGACAACGACTCTTATTCAAGGATTGACCTCATTCTAGTGGACCCCCAAACAACGAGCCTGCTAGAAAATGCCTCCATCTGACCATGCCCCAGTTGTAGTGAATATCAGCACCCCACATGAAATGAAGGGCCCAACTATCTGGATACAGTTATGAGAGATTTACTGTTGTTTATTGTTCACAATGCATAGCAATATTGCAGTGCAGGATATTGTATGTGACATTCCACAGACATCATGAATATGTTATATATGATGCGTTTGTTCCTTGCTTAAGCCTTTTTAGTGTGTTTTCCTTCCTGTTTTTTTCCATGTGCCTGTTACTGACTTTACTATTATGTTGCCTGTCCTTACATTTTGTTAGTTACTTACTACGACATTCCTTAACCTTTGCATATAATTCGTTCTTTCTAGTATGGTCAGGTTCCCTGTCAATCATTTAGCGAAAATTCAGGGGCCCTAAAAAGTGCTAGTGAAGATGGCATCGGTCTTCTGTACAGACCGTACAGTTGATTGGGCCAAGATGGAACCCGCCTAAGCTGCTGCTGTTAGAAGGTCTTCTTAATTCACCTAAGATCCAAGACGCTTACCAACTTTATAATTTGCAAGCCATGCTGCACTTCTCATCCCATTTGGATGCTCTCCAAAGTGCTCAGGGGTTATCTACTCTTCCCTCTCTGCCTCTGGCACCAGTTGTTTCCAATGCAGCTGCTCCTCATGCTTCTGAAACCCAAATTCCTGCACTTGTCCGTTATGAGTTAGATCCAATAAATCATTGTAAGATTGAGTTGGAACTCATCCCTCAGCAGTTTCCCATTCAGAAGTCCAAAGTTGCCTAGCACATTGCAATGTTCTCTGGAAAGGCCCTTGCTTAAGATTCACTATTATGGGTATGGGACGGCCTTCTTTTCCACAGTTTTGTTGCTTATCTCTCCGGCTTCCAAGAGACTTTCACAAGAGATTTAAGTCTGCCTTATGGCTCACATTCAAAGGGAATTTACTTATTACTCCCCGAGACACGACTCTTATTCAAGGATTGACCTCATTCTAGTGGACCCCCAAACAACGAGCCTGCTAGAAAATGCCTCCATCTGACCATGCCCCAGTTGTAGTGAATATCAGCACCCCACATGAAATGAAGGGCCCAACTATCTGGAGACCGAATGACTCGATACTAACCAGAACAGAACATAAGCAACAAATTGAGCAGGGACTCCAAGAATATTTCCACCTCAACACAAGACCTGAGATGTCACCGCAGACGCTATGGTTAGCCCATAAGGCGGTAACCAGAGGCACAGGCAAACAGGTCAAAATAAATAGAGAAGGGGGGGGCGTGGCTGAATGTCGACCTGAGAGGACGTGTTATTGCACAGCTCCTGTTCATAGGCAATAATTTCCAGATTTTTGCTGGCATAAAGTCTCCAGAACGGACTACAATGGGGAAAGATACTAAAAAGAAGCATCAGACACCCCAACAACAACACCTCCTACAGCCTAAGACACCGTCGGTGTCAAAGTTTTTTGAGAGAGTGGAGGATGACGAACCTACGCACAGCAGAGATACAATGGCGGAAACACCAGAACAAAGTATCAGCTCAACGCCATCTCCCAGCAGTTCTCCGTCACACTCGTTGCAGCCTGACTTGCGTGAACTTATCTCCCTACTACCGACTAAAGCAGACTTGCAGGCAATGGCGCTCACTATCAGAGAAGCGCAGAAAGCTGAGCTGGCAGATATTAAGAACACCCTACAGGAGATCGGAGGGAAGCTGGGTGAAATGGAGGGCCAAATGACCGCCAACACGCAGGCCATTAAAAGAAATACAGTACGCCTGAATGCCCACCACAAAACCATTTATTTATTAAAGAGACAAATGGAGGATTTGGACAATCGGGGGAGAAGGAACAATATCCGGATACGCGGACTACCAGAAGCAATCAAACCCACAGAGATCGAAGGTGCGTTGCGCCAGATCTTCAACTCCATCCTGGGTAGGCCGCAAGAGTCCACCATTGACTTTGACCGGGCGCACAGGGCCCTAAGTGCGTCACAACAGAGCGAGCAGCCGAGAGATGTAATATGCTGCCTACACAGTCACCGGCTGAAAGAATCTATCATGCAAAAGACCAGAGCAGCCGGACTAATACATTTTGCTGACAAGAAAATTGAAGTATACCAAGATCTGGCATGGCTTACCTTGCAGCAGCGACGCCTTCTCTGACCGCTTACGAAGGCGCTGCAGGAGAAGGGGATAAAATACAGGTGGGGATACCCTTTTGCCCTGATGGCCCAAATAGAAGGACGCACCCATACCCTGAAGGAACCGGATGACCTGCATCAATTTTGCACCACCATGGGCCTACAAGCGATAAAGCTAGAAGAGTGGCGGCAACTGATGTATGGCGGGGATGACCTGATGGTGCCTCAACCCCAAGAGTGGGAATCGCCATCGAAAAGACGGAGACCTGCTGATCGACCTGCATGAGAAAAGTTTGACTTTGCATGGCATAGAAATTCTACTCTCACTGGCCGGTAACATGGAAGTTCGTATGAGACAATCTTTAATGCGATATTACATATGTTAAGTAACAGTTATTCTTTCGTTATTATTACTTTTCTTGCTGAATAATTAGGAGTTGGAGAGGGACAAAGAATGAGGAAAACCCCCTTTTTTTTTTTTTTTGTAGGTGATTCTTTATTTAAAATGTGAAGCTGACATTCACAATGTTTAAAAATGTGGGGAGATGGGACCAACTACATTAGTGAGTCGTAGTTATCGACTTAGATTCAAATATATACCGTGATGTGTACTATACAGTGTGTATGATTCGATGCATGCGGTACATTTTTTGTTCTGCACTTAAAGGAACAACTAAACCATCAGTAGGCTTCTAGAGGCAGCAGGGGTACTCCCTCACTTTCTCTCCCCCCTCCCCTCTTTTTTTTTTTTTTTTTTTTTTTCTTTTTCTCTTCATTCTTTTCAACCCAAGGCATACGAATGACAAAAGGAATATGAGCCAGCATCTTATCTTGAAAACAGGGAGCTGAGACACTTATGTCAATCCCTGTTGTCAATACACAAACTTTTGGGGACACAGATCCACCCAACGTACCCTACCCGATGTTTCTGCTAAACACACTATCCCTGCTAGAGCACAGGGATGCAGCGGAGTATTACTTACCCAATCTGTTAGATGGGACTGACACTGAAACAATGCGAATCTGTAATACAAGAGACAAGAAGGAAACAGGTTATCAGTGTCAATGTTTATTGTTTATGATTCTGTTTTGTTCTAATATGATCACTTTATGGTCCAGATATAACAGTCATGATATGCAGATCTTGATAAGTGGGGGGGACAGGGGGAGGACGAGCCGGAGGATTGCAATGGAGTGTAATAAAAGCATAACTACTATAAAACCAAATGCAGGGGAAGGATAAATTACTGACCTGCATGTCCCTTAACGTCAAAGGTTTGAACACCTTCCATAAAATAAATTGTCTGAAGATGGAACTTAAACGACACAAGGTCCAGATAGCAATGTTACAAGAGACTCATTTCAAAAGCAAAGCGATGACTAAATTATACTATAAAGGATTTGATAACATCTATTGCAGTAAACCCCAAGATAGCAAAGTAAGGGGCACGGCGATATTAGTTGCTAATAATACAAACTGGATCCTATCTGGCCAACTCTCAGATAAGCAAGGGTACTATAATGTTATTAAAGGCCATATATTGGGTAAACAGTACACCTTTGCATCAGTGTACCTCCCTAATGTGGGCCAACACTCAGTCCTAAAGAAATTCCTCCAAACCATGGAACAATTCGCAGAAGGTAATACCTTCATCGGGGGCGACTTTAATTTCGCAATAGAGCCGGCTCTTGATTGCTCGGCCCAGAAGTCATCCATGCCAAACCGATATGTCTCCCAGATGCGATCCCTTCTCAATGCTCACCACTTGATGGATGTATGGAGAATTCACAACCCCAAAATTCGGGACTACTCCTTTTACTCTAACCCCTATCAACAATACTCACGTATAGATTATTATTTTGTCCCACACGCATGCCTCCCACTGGTTCTTCAAGCTTCTATAGGATCAATCACATGGTCAGACCATGCTCCAATATTTATGCAGATTACCACGACTCATCCCAAAATGGAAAGATGGCACTGGAAACTAAATGAATCCCTACTAAATGATAATGCATCAATTTCTAAACTTAAGGAAGTACTTTCTGACTATTTTAAAGACAATGTGACTCCAGACACCAACCCCCAATCCATATGGGAAGCACACAAGTGTGTGATACGAGGGGAGCTGATAAAAATCGGAACATATAAGAAAAAAGAAAAAGTGGAAAAATATAACAACTTACTCGCTAGCTTGAAACAACTTGAAGATAGGCATAAACAATCTCGAGACCCGCAATTATTGAATCTCATTACTGACACAAGACAACAACTTAAGACCATATTAACTAACTATACTGAAAAAGCAATATTCTATCAAAAGCAGAAGTATTTCGAACAAGGCAATAAATGCAGCAGGATGCTAGCAAATGCTTTGAAACGTAAACAGCAATCTAACCAGATCACCAGAATCAGGACAGCAAAAGGGGACACTACAACAGATACGCGAACAATCGCTCAAACGTTCCGAGAATTTTATCAGTCCCTCTATAACTTGCAAACCCCCGCACGGAGTCCAGAAACACAACACATACAAGCCGAACAATATTTACAATCAATAACACAGCCCTTGATATCAGATGAAGCTAAAGAAGCACTGGAAACTCCAATTACCCTAACAGAAGTTACGGCAGCTATAAAAAACACACCAAGCGGGAAAGCACCAGGCCCGGATGGGTTTACAGGGACTTACTACAAAAAATTCCAGGATATTTTACTTCCCCATCTAATAGCTAACTGCCAAGCCACACAACAATTGGGCACCCTACCATCAGACGCAACCATGGCTCATATTACAGTGCTGCATAAAAAGGGCAAGGACCCGTTAGATGTGAAAAGCTATCGCCCGATTTCATTAATTAATGTGGACACAAAGCTTTACTCTAAAATCTTAGCAGATAGATTGCAAACTGTAATAGCAAAATGCATTCATCCTGAACAA
This sequence comes from Xenopus petersii, assembly GCA_038501925.1. Classification (NCBI taxonomy): domain Eukaryota; kingdom Metazoa; phylum Chordata; class Amphibia; order Anura; family Pipidae; genus Xenopus; species Xenopus petersii. The sequence goes on along the minus strand of CM076682.1, from coordinate 109,928,759 downwards.
GTAGGGTTCGTACCCAAGAGGGAAGCAAGAGACAACACTCTGCGGGTATATAGCATGATGAATTATTGCAAGCGGAACAACATACCATTGGCCTTGCTCTCGACGGATGCTGAAAAGGCCTTCGACCGAGTGTCGTGGGCCTTTATGTTCAAATGCCTTACTAAGCTGGGCCTGGGCCCAAAGTTCATTCAGAGCATCCAAAGCTTATATGCCAACCCAAGGGCTTGCATTAGAGTAAATGGTTCCTTGTCGAACCCATTTGACATACGCAATGGAACAAGACAGGGATGCCCACTGTCCCCTCTTCTATACATCATCACATTGGAACCATTCCTACAGAGGGTGAGATCTAATTTGGATATCACTGGGGTCTCAATAGCTAACATCCAGCACAAAACAGCTGCTTATGCTGATGACATGCTGTTTTTTGTCACTAACCCCTGCATCTCCTTACCGAACCTGATGAAAGAACTAAATTTATACGGCACAGTCAGTAATCTGAAGATTAATTATGAAAAATCCAGTATGTTAAATATTTCTCTACCATCGACACAAATAGACCTTATTAAGCAATCCTTTCCATTCGCAATAGAGGACAGATCACTTGTTTATCTGGGTATTAGACTAACGAGAAATGTTGAACAAGGCATTACAGAAAATATCCTTCCTTTAATCAAACGAGTTCAGGATGATTTAATCCGATGGGACAAACCTGGCTTTTCATGGCTCGGCCGCATGAACATAATCAAAATGGACATCTTGCCACGGTTTTTATATATGTTTCAGGCGATCCCCCTCCAAATTCCAGGCAAGATAATCCAAACAATAAATAAAACACTCTCAAAGTTCGCATGGCTAGGGAAAAAGCCACGGTTGAGATTGGGATACTTAACACCAAGGGAAAACAAGGGAGGATTGGGATTCCCAGACTTCCACACATATCACAGGGCAACCATATTACAAAGAATGCTGGATATATGGCACTCTCATGGAGAGAAATTATGGATACCGATAATCCAAGAGGAAACCGAGATACCTTTACAAGTACTTTTATGGATAGAGAAAAACAACCGACCACCTCTCAAATCATGGAACCCAGCCCTTTCGACTATATTGAATACATGGGATAAACTTAAAGGAACCATGAAGCTACAACACAACAATTCGAGATTGATCCCAATTTCACATAACAAAAAGTTCCCACCTGGCTTGAGATCAGTAAACTTTAAACACTGGACCAAAGACAAATTACTATGGGCATTTCAGCTGATGACGGGGAGACAGCTTAAAGCATTGGAAGAGATCCTGATACCAGAAAACATTACATCATTAGACCGATTAAGATTCTGCCAAATACAACACTTTTTACATGAAGAAGGCACCATATGTAAGGATGACACGGGAGACACCCCTTTTGAACAATTATTCACTAGGCAGGAGCGACTCCCTCACGAAATCTCACTACTCTACAGGATTATGCTAGCCACGAAAGCCTCCCCAATGGAGGTATTTAAATATAAATGGGAATCGGAACTCAATACCACATTTACAGATACTGAATGGATTTCCATTACGGAAAAAACATTCCAAACAGCAATAAGCACCAAATTACAGGAGCACAATTATAAAATCTTATCCCATTGGTACAGGGTCCCCTCCAAGTTGGCTAAGATTTACCCTAATTTTCCGGACACGTGCTGGAGATGCAAACAAGCAACGGGTACCCTACAACATATAATGTGGGACTGTCAGAGGATAAGACCTTATTGGTCGGCAATTATACAGTTGCTACCTAGATTTATAGACCTGGATATTACAGAATCTGCAGCGTTCTTTATACTTCACCACAATCCCATGCCCACATCACAATACAAACGCTCTATAGTGTCCACTATGATCAATGTGGCGAAAGCATTAATACCTAGATATTGGAGAACAGAACAGATCCCAACGGTTAAAGAATGGATCTCACAAATGCAGGAAATCTTCCAATTCGAGAGTTACAAAGTCCCCAGACAAAATTACACACAAGAAGAAAAGTTTAGGCGGAGATGGACTCACTGGCTTTTGTTTACTGAATCCCAGGAACATGCAGATCGAATGTCATAGACAAAATGCACAATTACAAAGCTAGAGGCTTCAAATTTTTGCCTCTGGCTCCGACAAAAAGTCCTCCTGCGCTTCCGGCGGTCCTCCTCCTTCCCCCCAGGTTATGGCTAAGCTTATATGTATAATGACTACAACAGGACAATAGTTATTAGACTGTTCATTATGTTAAGATGGTGAACGAAAGATTTTTGTTTTTGTTTTTTGTTGCCACTATGTGATGTATCATCTTCTTGGAACTGTGATAAATGACATGTGCTAAATATGACAATATATTCAAGTGGCATGTATATGAAAAATTTGTTGCAAATAAAGAATTTAAAAAAATAAATAAATAAATAGAGAAACCCAACAAATTAAATTAGAGACACAACTAAAACAGTCTGAAGCTTCTCTTCATTCCCCACAAAATCTTTCAAAACAAACTGAAATTAAAAAACAAATAGTAGCATGTAAGGAACAACTCAACAAAATATTACTTGCCAAAACAGAATTCAGACTTAAGCTGCTGAAACTAAAATACTATACTAAAAGCAATAAAGCAGGCAGAATGTTAGCCAATAAGCTCAAGGATGTTCAGGCACAGTCCAGAATTAAGTACCTGAAACATAATGGGAAACATCTCACCAACCCAAGGGAAATTGCAGCAGCCTTCTCGGATTACTATAGGGGGCTCTACAATCTCTCAGATCAGGGACACAAACACAATCCCACATCAGCAGAAATACACAAGTTTCTAAACACTATAACACTCCCCTCTATCACACATCAACAACTGGAAACCTTAAATGACCCAATAACAGAAACTGAGGTAATGGACATGATTAAAAAGGCAAGTCACCAGGCCCTGATGGATTCTTAAATAACTACTACAAATTGTTCTCAACTATTCTAGCAACAAGACTTGCAAAACTATACAACCACTGGGTCTCTGATAATTCGATTAACCCTGAATTCCTTACCACCCATATAGTTACTATTCCAAAACAAGGTAAGGTCCCAGATAGTTGCGCCAATTATAGGCCAATAGCACTTCTGAAAACAGATATCAAAATCTATGCCAAAATTCTGTCCAACAGATTGTCCTCATTTCTTAAGAGACTGGTTAGGAATGACCAGGTTGGGTTCATTACTGGAAGGCAAGCCCCTGATAATACCAGGAAACTGTTAAACCTTATTCATATAGCAGAAAAGGATAAACACCCCCTGATGGTACTCTCTTTGGATGCGGAAAAGGCGTTCGATAGGGTTAATTGGGTGTATATGCAGGAAGTACTGAAAAAGGTGGGACTCAAGGGTAATATTTTAAAAGCAATCATGCTCTTATACACCACTCCGTCGGCGAAAGTCCGAGTCCCGGGGGCCCTGTCAAACGCCTTTAACATAACCAATGGGACCAGACAGGGGTGCACGTTGTCACCCCTTATCTTTGCACTTATGGTTGAACCCCTAGCAGAGAGAATCCGCTCTCACAAAGATATAACGGGCATCCAGATAGCAGATGAACAACATAAAATAGGATTATTCGCGGATGATATAGTCCTTACCCTAACGAACCTGACCTCATCTCTAATGAACTGAGTGAAGGAATTAGTGGAATTTCAGAACATATCTCATTACAAAATCAACTTCAACAAGACTCAAGCCCTCCCAATTGGTATCCCCCATGATACAGTCGCGAGACTAAAACAGGAATACCAGTTCGAATGGCGAGACAACTATATCTCTTACTTAGGGGTTAAAATTCCCAAAACCCTGCACAAAACTTATCAATTAAATTTCCCCCTACTTCTAAATAATATTAGAACAGACTGCACCAAATGGCAAAAGTTTTAGCTCTCCTGTTAGGACGCATAGCTACGATCAAGATGACCATTCTCCCTCACACCTTCTACCTATTTCGTACTTTACAAGTACACCTACCTCCAAAATATATTAAAGATCTACAAAACATTCTCCAATCTTTCATATGGAATGGTAAAAAACCTAGATTGGCTTTAAATACATTACATTACCCAACACATTCAGGAGGTTTAGGTCTACCCAATGTCTCCCTATACCACAGGGCGTCCCTACTTGAAAATGTGGTAAAAATGCACAGTGATCCTGGCTCCAAATCTTGGGTAGATATAGAATCCCACTATCCAGATGGCCATTCCCTAGCTGAAATATTATGGCTTCCCCGTATATCAAGACCAGCAACTCCCACAGCCTTACCGACAACTAAACTACTTCTTCATACTTGGGACGCACATCGTACGAAATATAAGCCTTCCCATCTTTACTCACCCCTATTGCAGCTCTTAAACGCTTGATCCCGCATATTCAAATAGGTGACTGGTATGCTAAAGGGATTAAAACTTTAGGAGACCTTTACTTAGCCAACTCATGGAGACCCTTTGAGGACTTACAAAGGAAATATGGCTTATTGGAGCAGTCTAGATACCCATGGCTACAAATATGTCACTTGATGCAGACGCATTTACCATCAGACCTTCCACACTAATGGAACACTTATGCAGGACAAGCAGATATGGCAAAGGAGTGCTATCAGACTGTTATAAAATGCTTATACAGAAAGACCCAGATCAAAAATTACTGTACCAGCTTCGATGTGAGCAGGATCTCAATATAAGCCTCGCACCAAAAGAATGGGACATAATCTTCTCAGCATCTAAGGGAGCAACTAGGTGCACTAACCACATTGAATTCCACAAGAAAATTCTTTTCAGATGGCACTAAGAGCCAGCTAAGATTCATTGTATCAATCCTACTTATAACCCAAAATGCTGGAGTGGCTGTGATACCACGGGCACCCTGTTACACATGTAGCGGGAGTGCCCACAAGTGAAAAAGCTTTGGACCTCAACTTTTGAATGGATTAAAATTCACTTAGGGTGGATAATACCCTTCAAACCAGAGATAGCACTCCTCAATGCAGCCCCACCAGATTCTACTCCCACTATGAGGAAGCAGTTGTTCCACATGTTAACGGCGACAGCTATGATCATTGCTAGAAAATGGAAGCTTAACACTGGCTATGCACATACTGACTTCATTGCCCTGCTTTCTTCCAGTGAACAGATGGAAGAGATGGCAGCTACCCTAGAAGACAAACGGGACTTGCATGACAAAATTTGGCTACCATGGCAGCAATATATCGCTAAATCACGCGAGGAAGAATCATCCTAAATACTCCCTGCTTATATTGCCCTTCCCTTTTCTTTTTCTCCCCCTTTTCTTCTTTTTTTTTCGGCTACCCAGTCAATTTAGACAACCTATGGAGACGACATACATATTGAGGAGATACAGTTATGAGAGATTTACTGTTGTTTATTGTTCACAATGCATAGCAATATTGCAGTGCAGGATATTGTATGTGACATTCCACAGACATCATGAATATGTTATATATGATGCGTTTGTTCCTTGCTTAAGCCTTGTTAGTGTGTTTTCCTTCCTGTTTTTTTCCATGTGCCTGTTACTGACTTTACTATTATGTTGCCTGTCCTTACATTTTGTTAGTTACTTACTACGACATTCCTTAACCTTTGCATATAATTCGTTCTTTCTAGTATGGTCAGGTTCCCTGTCAATCATTTAGCGAAAATTCAGGGGCCCTAAAAAGTGCTAGTGAAGATGGCATCGGTCTTCTGTACAGACCGTACAGTTGATTGGGCCAAGATGGAACCCGCCTAAGCTGCTGCTGTTAGAAGGTCTTCTTAATTCACCTAAGATCCAAGACGCTTACCAACTTTATAATTTGCAAGCCATGCTGCACTTCTCATCCCATTTGGATGCTCTCCAAAGTGCTCAGGGGTTATCTACTCTTCCCTCTCTGCCTCTGGCACCAGTTGTTTCCAATGCAGCTGCTCCTCATGCTTCTGAAACCCAAATTCCTGCACTTGTCCGTTATGAGTTAGATCCAATAAATCATTGTAAGATTGAGTTGGAACTCATCCCTCAGCAGTTTCCCATTCAGAAGTCCAAAGTTGCCTAGCACATTGCAATGTTCTCTGGAAAGGCCCTTGCTTGAGATTCACTATTATGGGTATGGGATGGCCTTCTTTTCCACAGTTTTGTTGCTTATCTCTCCAGCTTCCAAGAGACTTTCACAAGAGATTTAAGTCTGCCTTATGGCTAACTGTCAGTTGCTGAGTACACATGAACTTTCACACGCATACTATTAAGTGTCCCAGAAGACCGATGATCCCACCTGCATGTGCACTTGTCTCTGAGTCTGCAGTGCAAGACTTCTGTGTGTCTACAAGAAGGGATCCTGCTGCATAGTGCTATGTTATGATGCAAGCCACTGCATTGTGAAGCCAGCACACGTTATAACATCATTTTGACATTAGTATTTCATTTAAATGGCTTTCCCGATGTTCACCTAGTGTCCAGGCTGGCTGTGTTTACAGTTCTGTGCTTAAGCCTTTTCCAAGTATTTTGCTTCCTGGTTTGACCGTGTGCCCTTTTCTGACTTTAAAGGCATGACACTGCCTGCCCTGACATTTTGTCTGTTTTTTCTCATGCATTTTCTTAATCCTAGTCTGTACTTTTTTATTGGAATTCTCTCTGCTGTTTTCTATATGCAAAAAATTCCAGTGCCCTAAAAGTCTGTTGGTAAAGAACAGTGTCTACAGGGGTCTCCTGTTTCACAAGTTGGGTTCACTTAAGCAGTCTCAGGGCTCATGCTGTACAGACCATAACACCGTAAGCTGCAACTGTTTATGAAAATTTTTACAGCTGGTCAACCCACAAATTTCACAGCTAAACTGTACAGTTGTACTGTCACAAAAGTAAACTATCTATAGTAGCAGTGTGGAAAATAGTCTCTGGGAAGGGAGTGTGACTGTGGGATAGCAGGTATAGTAGGTAGAGATGGTGCCTATAGTAACAGTGGAAAATAGTCTCTGGGAAGGGAGTGTGATTGTGGGATAGCAGGTATAGTAGGGAGAGATGATGCCTATAGTAACAGTGAGATAAGTCTCTGGGAAGGGAGTGTGGCTGTGGGATAGCAGGTATAGTAGGGAGAGATGGTGCCTATAGTAACAGTGGGATAATAGTCTCTGGGAGTGTGACTGTACAGTTGGCACAAAAGTAAACTCTCTCAGGCGAAACACATTTTTGGCAATTTTTATTACATTGTGTTATATGATGCACAATGTTGTTGGTCACTTATAAGCAGTGTGAACTAAAAGTTGGTTATGTGATATTTTTTGTGATTTTACATGCAAAGACTATTAGTGATGGGCGAATTTGCGAAATGGCGCCAGCGTCTCGTTTTTGAAGCCGGCGGCCGTTTTTGACGCCGGCGCCCGTTTTTGCCTCAAATTTTCACGGACGTTTCGCGAATTTATTCGCTGGCGGCGAATCGCGCAAATTCGCCGCAAATTCGCGCCTGGCGAATAAATTTGCCCATCACTAACTACTGTCCAAAGGGTGCCCTGAAAATGTCTGATCAGACAATACACTAAATAGGCATTATCATTTTACTATGCTTGTTTTAATTCAGGGTGTAACCTTTGAAATACAGTTTACAAGGTATTAGCAGCCACAGTGATTTGCTTTGACAGTATTTCAATTTAGGGGAAACAATAGAGAACTAGCCTTGAGATTAGGGGCAGTGAAACATTGTGGTAATCACAAACATTACAAATAGTATTTTAGCTGCACTTTAAAAGAGAAGGAAAGGCATATTTAATTGGGGGTGCCAAAAGTTATATACTTACCTCGCACCCCGGGCCAGTAGTCCTATCAGGAGAAAACTGCACCGGTCTGGGGGTTCTTCCAGCGAGCACCACTGAGCTATCGGCTTCCTTCTTCTTCTTTCTTCAGATTTCCCAGGGCAGACAAATGCTCAGTAGAACAGAATAGCCGACTTCATTAAAGTTCAGCTTTTCGCTCTACTGCGCATGAAGAAAGAAGAAGCCGTGGTTGGTTGCTGGAAGAACCCTGGGCCGGTGCAGTTTTCTACTGATAGGAGCATTGGTCTGGGGTGTGAGGTAAGTTACAATCACTTGGGGTGCCTAACGTTTGGCACCACCAAGTACAGAGGGCCTTTCCTACTCCTTTAACTCCTAAATTGAAAAGAAGCCAAGATTCCAGCTTTGTTTTAAAGTGACATTACTTTGTCACAAGTTCCTAGAGTCAAGCTAAGACAAGATTTCAGCTTTGTTTAGAAGTGACATTACTTTGTCATGAGTTCCTATCATCAGACTAAGAGTTTGTGATGCCTCATTTGGCTCTGTTTGCAAAGTATATTTATCAGTTGCTATATAAAGGTTAGCATAACTGTGAGGGATCACAAACAGCACTCTTTACTAAGTACCTTGCAAAATCTCTTGCAATTACCTTCTGACAGGTGAGTGTTTTCTTTCTAATAATTTTGTCATCTAACTAATTCACTGCAGGTTCACTAAAGTTTTGAAGCAGGGTGGAAAATCTGAGGTAAACGATACTGATAAAATATAGATTATATTATTATGTAAAATATATTGTCATAAAATGTATTTTAAAATTATTAAAGGGAACGCCACCCAAACACAACTTAAGCTGTTTGAAGTAAACATAATTTCAAGCAACTTTGCAATATACATCAGTTAAAAAATATGCAGCCTTTTCATGATTTTAAATGTAATAATGTGGTTTGGAGCAGTTACCTAGGCCTAGCCCTCTGTTCTCTTGCTGATGTGGTTGACTACTTGGAGACTTTATAAAAATATAACAGTAGTCGGCTGTCCTCAGCCTGCCTTCAGCCTGTATCCTCCAAATCTGAAACTTCCCTGCACACGTGATGCCAATAAGGAAAGGAACAGCACACAGTGCAATGCATTGTGGGATATGTAGTTCCTGCATGCTGTCTGTAAGGTGTGGACAATTTGTAACACTAATGTTTTAGTCCCTCCTCCCCTGCCAGGATTTCAAGTGATGCAGAAAAAAGAACTGTTTTGCAGCTGGATTTCAGTATATAAAATGGTATTTACTCCTACTGTTTGGAACAAATTAAGGTGATAGGTATGTTAGGGTTTATGTGATGTGTGGGTCTCTTTAAAGGAGAAGGAAACCCTTTTGCAAAAAACCCCGTACCCTTGGACCTTGTTATGGAAAGATTTTCAATACTAAATGGATTCAAGCCCCAAATGTATTGAAGCTACTGGATTCAGACAGAATTCGGTATTTTCCATTTTCTAGTCATCTCTTAACATGTCCATGGGTTTGCAAATATTTAACCAGTAATATAAAACAATTTAAAAAGCATTATTAAAGAATATAAGCATAAAACAAAATGAATAAAGCTACTGATTGGCTTGTACTTATACTCTTCCTTTCAGCATGTTTAAAGGGATATTACTTTGTGTGTTATTTGCTGTGCTCTCTGCAAACCCATTGTCACAGCCAGAAGGCTTTGCAGATGAAGAACGTGATGTCCGAGGACTTGCATCTTTCCTAGGAAAAGCTTTAAAGGCTGGTTTAAAAAGTAAGTTGGAACAACATTCCTCCCTTCCTGTTCTGTCAATGTCCACTGTTGTGTAGCTGTTACTAATGTATAGTACCATTGAGAGTATTGTAACAACAATTACAGTTAATGTTATGGCAGTACAGAAATGCTTGCTTTGGCTTGAAGATAGAGTGGTACTTTGTAATAAAGGGGGGAAACTTTATTAATATTAGTACTTATTTTTGAATTGACATTTAATAAAATATTAATACAAATATGCAAAATCAATAATTAAGCCTTCTGGTGTACTGCTAGTGAGCAAGAACTAAACAGAATTAAACAGATATACAGTACTTAGCTTAATATCAGAGATAGCCAGTTCCGTTTCAATTCATGCACCAACCTTTGGTGCATGACTATCAGGAGCGTCTGATGGAGCGATGATGTCATGCGCCTGGCACAAAATTTGTAAATAAAAGAACTTCCAGGTCACGGGTTCGATGCCTGATTATAGGAATTGCTGACTTATGTTCCTGGGTTCCCTAAAATCCTAAATTGCTGTTTCCTGGATTCCTGACTTCTGCTTTAACCCTGTTTCTGATTCTTGCTGCCTGCCTTTTGAACCTTTGCCTGAATTTGACTACGCTTTTGCCTGACCCTTTTGGATACCGCTGAACTAGGACTTTTACCCGAAGCTTCGTCCTTGGTCTGGACTTCTCCCACTGGGAGCAGATAGGTCCCGTGAGAATGACCTTCAAACCCCAGATAACAAAGCGATGATCCAAATTCCTGGCACCCATTCATGGTTCCCATGAGAAACTACTAACCCAAAGTTGAGGGGTTTTTTTTATAAATACATACCAACATTTTGGATACCACAATAGGCAGATTTCGCAAAGGTCGAATTTTGAATGTATGTGAATTTTTTTTACTCTAATGGGAGGTTATTTAAGAAAAAAACTTGAACGTCTAATATATAACGTCGAATTTATATTCAAATTTGATTTTGAAGATACTGTTTAACCCTTTCTAAATTAGCCCCCAAGTATACCAAACAAAATAATTATAAAAGTAAAAACTACATAGAGAGCTTGACACATTTTGTGCTAAATGGGGCACTTTCTCATTTTATTTTATAGTCAAGATTTGAAGAAACCTCTAACCCCAGGATGCTGATCTATGCAATATCATTAGCATTTCCAACAGATAAGCATGAACTTTGTGAGTGTGGCAGCAATTAGGGTCAACAATTAGGCACCTCCAGTGATTATAATCGCCTATCTGCTATCCTGGGCTGGTGCTACTGGTAGCAGGAGCTACCTGGTAGCAGGAGCACTGGTCTGGGGTACTTCTGAGTAAGAACTAAGGACAGATCATCTTCTGCTTCTTCATTTGCATGTGTAGTAGAGTGAAAACCCCACATTTTTGCATAAGGTTCAGTTTTTCACTCTTCGGCACAAGTTTATCTATGCAAAGAAGGAAAAAGCAAGAAGAAGTTTGCTCTGGTACGCACTCGGAAGAACCCCATGCTGGTACAATATTCTGCTAAAAGGAACACTGGGTATCAGTTAAGTAGTTGTAATCACTGGGTATCAATTGTTAGGCACCCCCTAGTGATTTCAATCAAATTTTTTTAACTAATTTAACCTTTGATTTTCCTTTAAAGGGAACTTGGTGTTGCTAGGGTCTGTAACCCACTGTAATCATTATGCAGATTGTTTTTATCACATATTTTTCTGTTTGGAAACTCCCCTATTTATTCCTGCAAATACTTGGTTGCCAGGGTCATAACACTGCAAGTGAATACTGTATGACAAAATAAAGCAGATGTGAGATAAAAGCTAACCAGGTCATCTTTTAAAACATATACATAAAATACTGTATGTTGCTAGAAATTATTTACATTTCAGTGGTTTACAAATTTATAGATATGTCCATTCAGAATTTAACTTCTAATGATATTGTAATACTAATGGATAAGGATAAAAATATGAAAGTATTGATTAGTCCTAAAAAAATTAATACTAATCCAGAGTTATATAAAAAAAACAAGTAAAAAGGGTGAGCTGGAACAGTCCCCCTCAGTAAATATGAGAGCATGGTAGGGGAGTAGGGGGTTGGAGTAGCAAGCAAGCTTTTGTGGTATGTGTCAGACTGACTTGCCAGGGTACTGGGACTTTTCCTGTTGGGCTCTAACCTTAGTGGGCCCTTTGTCCTTTTTGGAGTACAGAGCATTAACTATTTTCTACCCTTTCTTCTTGTGTTTCATTTATTCCCAGCAGTGAGAAAGAGAGGAAAGAGTTAGTTTAGGAGTCTGCAGATAGGGTCAGGGAAAATATACAGCCAAATGTATTGCTACAGATAAGCAGGAGGTAAGCAGGAGAATCCATAGAAGCTGTTTATTATACAGAGTTGACAGGGGATGTTTCTCAGAATGTATATGTGGAGTGTAAATGGAAGAGCAAAAGCTAACTGATTCCTCAAACAACCAGGTATTTTGAGTTAGGATAGCCCTGCCAGCACACAAGCTCTCTGTCTGTGCTATCCTCTGCAGTCCTTCTGTATTCACTGCATTGCTCTGTGCTATTGCACAGCTTATAGTAGCAATAATGAAACCAACAGAACATGCAGGAGAACACAGCTGCTCACAGAATAAATGACAACAGATAGTTACAGATAGGGCTTATTAGTCCAGAATGTGTCTTTTTGGGGGCTGCCATGCTGGTTGCAATGATACCTCTATGAATAAAATGTTTCCCATAGACACCAGTGAACTGGTGAAAACAGTGCCTTCTAGGCTACATTAATGAGTCACATTTATTATTTTTTAGGTTCAGGGCACAAAGGTGGGCAACTAATCTCCCAGAATCTGCCAGTGTGTCTCTGCTCTTATAATAATCATTTGAACAATGAAACATGGGGATGCCGATGTTTTCTCAATAAGAAGAAAAGGTTTTAGGGCTCTGGCTTAATATTTAGTTCTCTGGTGGGCCCTTGGTGTCCCAGTCTGACACTGGTTGTCGTTAAGGCAGGTGGGTGGGTTAAGGGGTGGAGATTTCTCCAAACTTTTTTATAGACTGTTGCCAAACACAATCAGAAATTCAAGGCAGGATCAAACTAGACCTCTATAGAGAGGTAAAATAAATTTCCTTTACCTGTTCATCGTGTCTGTGATAAATTTAGATATATATAGGTCCTTAGCTGTAGCAGCATCTGATATACCAGTAGTAGTGTTTGCTATTTGTCATTAGAATTTACCTGCTGGTGGTAAGTAAAAGTGATATTTTTGATTTGCTGTAGTAACTGCTCTTATTTGCTGTCAGAAAGTTTAGTTGGCCTCACACACGATTCACACACATCTATCCACCAACCCTCAAAATTTATTATTTCCCCAAGTCCCCATTTAGATTTCTATATCATCAATTTTGGTTTATTTTTTTCCTTCACTTTTTTTTAATATTTAGTTGGTTCACATTTGCTGGGAGGAGCACCTCAACAACGGGAAGCCAATGACGAACGTCGCTTTGCTGATGGTAATTTTTCTTTACATGTACATAGAACTGCTGTACAAAGTATTCATGAATGAATAAGTTGAAATGTGTTTGTACATAGTAAACACTTTTTTTATTGATTAAACATATATTCATTGTTGTGCTTAAGAAAGGATAATTTTATTTAACTTCTCAGAAACATGGTAATATGTTTATTCTGATCCGGTAGGGTGGCAGCTTCACTATTATTTAAAGGTGACAAAATGCAAACATTGGTGGACAACTAAACTTATTTCTTTGAGCTCTGAACACCTAGGGGCAGATTTACATATGGTCGAATATCGAAGGTTAATTAACCGAATGTAATTAACTGCCGAATGTAAATCAAACGATTTTTCTACGACCAAAAAAACCAGGCAGGTCAGAGGATTCAGAATGAAGTGATAGATGTATTACAGTGTATTACTGGCACCTGTAAAAAGCAAACAATTTGTTTTCCCTTTATTCCAAAATTGCTTCACAGTTTGTTATGCCCTATGGGAAGCAATTGCATTATTGAGAGAGTGGATCTCCCAGTTGCAGACTTTACAGCAGGTTGAGACTTGGGGTTTGTTTGCATTTGCCAGATTTACTATACTACATAGTTGTATTATGTAGTGGCAGAAATTAACTGATACATGTTCATCAACTTCATGATGTTGTCTAAATAAATCCAACTTAATTTCTAGGACAACAAGACTACACAGGTTGGATGGATTTTGGCCGCCGCGATGGTGAATATGATTAATATTCTTCTTGAAAACATCAAGGGGCAGATTTATCAAGGGTCGAATTTTCTAAGTGAAAAAAACTTCGAAATTCAACCATCGAACAGGCTAGTCCGACATTCAAAGTCGAAGGATTTTTAAGATCATACGATCGTACTACGATCATACGATCGTACTTCGAATCGAACAATTCGATCGATTTAATCGTACGATTTTGCAAAAAAATTCTTCGACATCTCAAAACGTAGCCAAATACTAGCTATGGGTTCTAGGAGATCCCCATAGGCTAACATAGCAATTTGGCAGGTTTAAGGTGGTGAAGTGTCGAAGTTTTTTAAAGAGACAGTACTTCGATCTTTGAATGGTCGAATAGTCGAAGCATTTTCAGTTCGAGTCAAAGTCGAATTTGGCCTATTCGATGGTCGAAGTACCGAAAAATTACTTAGAAATTTGAAGTTTTTGAATTAGAAAATTCACTTTGAATTCACTTCGATCCTTAGTAAATGTGCCCCCAAATGTATAAAACTACATCTGTTTCTGTACAGAGGAAATAAAGCATTGACTATCAGAAGAAATCCCTGTTTGGATCTGTATTTATGTCTCTGGTCTTTGCAATCCACTTTACATTTGCAGAATAAGTAAATGTAAAATATTAAAAAATATGGTACTGTTTTATTGATTTATTATTTTAATATTTATTTATTTTTTAACTAAGATAATGCTGTCATCAAGGCAGGTCAGAAGATTCAGAATTAAGTGATAGATGTATTACAGTGTATTACTGACCTGTAAAAAGCAAACAATTTGTTTTCCCTTGATTCCAAAATTGCTTCACAGTTTGTTATGCCCTATGGGAAGCACTTGCATTATTGAGAGAGTGGATCTCCCAGTTGCAGACTTTACAGCCGATTGAGACTTGGGGTTTGTTTGCATGTGCCAGATGCCAGATTGACTATACTACATAGTTGCATTATGTAGTGGCAGAAATTAACTGATACATGTTCATCAACTTCATGATGTTGTCTAAATAAATACAATTTAATTTCTAGGACAACAAGACTACACAGGTTGGATGGATTTTGGCCGCCGCGATGGTGAATATGATTAATATTCTTCTTGAAAACCTCAAATGTATAAAACTAAAACTGTTTCTGTACAGAGTAAATAAAGCATTGACTATCAGAAGAAATCCCTGTTTGAATCTGTATTTATGTCTCTGGTGTTTGCAATCCACTTTACATTTGCAGAATATGTAAAACTTAAAATATTAAAAAATATGCTACTGTTTTATTTATTTGATCTTATTTTAGTATTATTTATTTATTTATTATTTACATCTTAGCAGATGAAGATGATGTAAATGAACGAGATGTCCGAGGATTTGGCTCTTTCCTAGGTAAAGCTTTAAAGGCTGCTTTAAAAAGTAAGTTGGAACAACATTCCTCCCTTCCTGTTCTGTCAATGTTCACTGTTGTATAGATGTTACTAATGTATAGTACCATTGGGAGTATTGTAACAACAATTAGGCACTGAGTTAATGTTATGGCAGTACAGAAATGCTTGCTTTGGCTTGAAGATAGAGTGGTACTTTGTAATAAAAGGGGGACCCTTTATTAATATTAGTACTTATAATTTGACATTTAATAAAATATTAATACAAATATGCAAAATCAATAATTAAGCCTTCTGGTGTACTGCTAATGAGCAAGAACTAAACAGAATTAAACAGATATACAGTACTTAGCTTATTATCAAGTGTTTACGGAGATAGCCAGTTCTGTTTCAACTCATGCTCCCACCTTTGGTGTATGACCTTTAAGTCCCAGATAACAAAGTGATGATCCAAATTCCTGGCACCCATTCATAGGTCCAAGGAGAAGCTACTAACCCAAAGTTTTGGTTTTCTTTTATAAATAAATACCAACATTTTGGATACCCCAATAGGCAGATTTACCAAAGGTCGAATGGATGTGAGTTTTTTTTTTATTCTCTAATAAATTTAAATACACGCACAACTCGAATGGGAGGTTATTTAAGAAAAAAATTGAACGTCTAATATTCGATTGAATAATCCCGACCTGAAAATTTGAATGGAATTAGAATCAAATTCAAGTCGAAACTATGGAAAAAAGTTGAATGTCAGGAAGGCAATTAACATATTCAAATGGTTCAACTGACCTCTGCCATTGACTTGTAAATTAACTCGCCAGGTTTTAGGTGGCGAATATTCAAATTAGAACTGTTTCCATGGTCCAGTTGTGAAAAATCTCACATTCAAATTTACATTCGAATTTGATTTCGAATATACGTAATAAATCCCTGCCCCTGAGTGTTCCAAACAAAATAATTATAAAAGTAAAAACAACATAGAGAGCCTGACACGTTTTGTGCCTAATGGGGACACTTTCTCATTTTATTTTATAGTCAAGATTTAAAGAAACCTCCAACCCCGGATGTTGATCTATGCAATATTATTAGCATTCCCAACAGATAAGCATGAACTTTGTGAGTGTGTAAGTGGGGTCAACAATTAGGCACCTCGAGTGATTATAATCGCCTATCCGTTACCGTGGGCCGGTGCTCCTGTTAACAGAAAACTGTACCGGCCAGGGGTACTTCTGAGTAAGCACTAAGTAAGAGTAAGGACCAATCATCTTCCACTTCTTCATTTGCATATGTAGTGGAGTGAAAACCCCAGCTTTTTGCATAAAGTTAAATTTTTTTACTCTATGCCACAAGTGTACCTATGCAAAGAAGGAAGAAGCAAGAAGAAGTTCTGCATTTTACCGCATTTACTTTGATCGAACGATCAAAGGAAAAATCTTTTGATGGAATGATTAAATGCTTCGAATTGAACGATTCGAAGGATTTTAATCAATCGATCGAAAGATTTTCCTTCGATCAGAAATTGCTTAGAAAGCTTATGGGGACGGTCCCCATAGGCTAACATTGGTGCTCGGTAGGTTTTAGGTGGCGAAGTAGGTAGTCAAAGTTTTTTTTAAAAAGACAGTACTTCAACTATCGAATGGTCGAATAGTCAAACCTTCGACCTTCGTCGTGGTCGAAGTAGTCAAAAAAAACTTCGAAATTTGAAGTTTTTTTTATTCTAATTCTTCGAACTTAGTAAATGTGACCCTGGGTATCAGTTAAGTGATTGTAATCACTGGAAGGGGTACCAATTGTTAGGCACCCCCTAGTGATTACAATCAAATTTAACCTTTGATTTTCCATTAAGGGGAACTCAGTGTTGCTAGGGTCTATAACCCACTGTAATATTAATGCAGAGTGGTTTTCTCACATATTGTTCTGTTCGGAAACTCTCCTAGTTATTTCTGCTACTAAACAAATACTTGGTTGCCAGGGTAATACGGCTGCAAGTGAATATGACAAAAAAAAATAAAGCAGATGTGAGATAAAACTAACCTGAACAGTTTCCAGGTCATCTTTTAAACCCAACCAATATGTTGCTAGAAATTGTTTACACATTTATAGATATGGCCATTCAGAATTTAACTGCTAATGATATTGTAATAGTAATGGATAAGGATAAAATTATTTTAGACCTACAAAAATTAATTTTGATCCAGACGAAGATTTACAAAAAACATGTAAAAAGGGTGAGCTGGAATGGCTCCCCCAGTAAATGACTCATAGGAGGGGAGTAGGGGAGTTGGGGTAGCAAGCAAGCTCTTGTGGTCTGCGTCAGACTGACTTTCCAGGGTACTGGGACTTTTCCTGGTGGGCTCTAACCTTAGAGGGCCCTTTGTCTTTTTTGGAGTACAGAGCATTAACTACTGTATTTTCCACCCTTTCTTCTTGTGTTTCATTTATTCCCAGCAGTGAGAAAGGGAGGAAAAAGTTAGTTTAGGAGTCTGCAGATAGGGTCAGGGAAATTATACAGCCAAATTTATTGCTACAGATAAGCAGGAGGTAAGCAGGATAATCCATAGAAGCTGTTTATTATATACAGCTGCAAAACACTTCCTTTTTCCCCTAGATTCTCTCCTGTCTATAATTGCCTAGTGTTGGCTGGAGGGGTCGGCACCTCCCCCAATTGTATCAAAGAAGTAATTTGCCAAACACAAGGGGAAGGGGCACGCCCCCGAAACGTTACATCATATGACTAAATAAGCGTGCATGGGATTTCCCCGCTACACTAGCCTTTTGTGTTTGGCAAATAACTTCTTTGATATCATATAGAGCTGGCAGGGGATGTTTCTCAGAAAGTATATGTGCAGTGTAAATGGAAAAGCAAAAGCTAACAGATTCGTTAAACAACCAGTTACTCTGAATTAGGATAGAGATGTTCTGTCAGCACACAAGCTCTCTGTCTGTGCTATCCTCTTCAGTCCGTCTGTATTCACTGCATTGCTCTGTGCTATTACACAGCTTATAGTAGCAATTAAGTAAGCAACAGAACATGCAGGAGAGCAATGGTACCCACAGAATTAGTGACAACAGATAGTGACATATAGGGCTCATTAGTCCTGAATGTGTCTTTTTGGGGGCTGCCATGCTGGTTGCAATGATACCTCTATGAATAAAATGTTTCCTATGGACACCAGTGAACTGGTGAAAACATGTCCTTAGCTGTAGTAGTGTTTGCTATTTGTCATTAGAATTTACCTGCTGGTGGTAAGTAAAATTGATGTTTTTGATTTACTGTAGTAACTGCTCTTTTTTTTGTCAGAAAGTTTAGTTGGCCTCACACACGATTATCAATCCACCAACCCTCAAAATGTATTACCTCCCCAAGTCCCCATTTAGAATTCTATGTCATCAATTGTGGTTTATTTATTTTTTTTCCTTGACTTTTTTTTAATATGTAGTTGGTGCAAATGCGCTGGGAGGAGCACCTCAACAACGGGAAGCCAATGACGAACGTCGCTTTGCTGATGGTAATTGCTTTTTCTTTACATGTACATAGAACTGCTGTACAAAGTGTTAATGAATGAATACGTTGACATGTGTTTGTACATAGAACAAACATATATTCATTGTTGTTCTAAAGAAAGGCTAATTTTATTTAACATCTCAGGAACATGGCAATATGTTTATTCTGAACAGGTAGTGTGGCAACTTCAACATTATTTAAAGGTGACAAAATGCAAATATTAGTGGACAAAATATAGCAACATATTTTAACATATCACAAGCTAAAGCATGCTGGGAGTCCAGCATTATCATGGATAGTTCTTTCATTTACTGCTCGATAAAAACGTTTTGCCTTTCCATAACTACCGTAGTGCAAGAGGGTTCTGACGTGAAACTCATGCAATCATCACTGGAATAATTAACTTGTTTCTTTGAGGTCTGAACACCTAACTAGAACTATATTCATTATTATATTGTTCAATTACTGTTTAAGATCGATTGATTGTAAGTGTAAACTCACTATAATGCATTACTAATATATTGAACTGTAGACTGAGAGAGTTTTGGTTGGTGACCCTTTTAAGCAAATGTCTAACTGTGGATTTAGAAGTGACCTTTGCTTTGTAGTAGAAAGGGACCAAGTATTGCTGCCCAAAGGTGCAACTTACATCTTGCTCTGGAAAAAATGACAACCATAAGTCAATGACATCAACATACTAAATTTGCTTCTGTGGTTCCATAAATATCTCCCGGGATATTAGTCATACATAAGATCAATGGTAGGGAACAAATAAGGCACCTCAGGTTTTAAATTAGTCAAATCATTTACTGACACCTGAAAAAATAGCCAATCTCTATGCGATTTAAATGATCACATCACAAACAATGTAGTTTTTTTTTTTTAATTAAGATAATGCTGTCATCAAAGCAGGTCAAATGATTCAGAATGAAGTGATAGATGTATTACAGTGTATTACTGGCACCTTTAAAAAGCAAACAATTTGTCCCTTTATTCCAAAATTGCTTCACAGTTTGTTATGCCCCATGGGAAGCAATTGCATTATTGAGAGAGTAGATCTCCCAGTTGCAGACTTTACAGCAGGTTGAGACTTGGGGTTTGTTTGCAGTTGCAAATGCCAGATTGACTATGCTACATAGTTACATTATGTAGTGGCAGAAATTAACTGATACATGTTCATCAACTTCATGATGTTGTCTAAATAAATCCAACTTAATTTCTAGGACAACAAGACTACACAGGTTGGATGGATTTTGGCCGCCGCAATGGTGAATATGATTAATATATTTCTTGAAAATATCAAATGTATAAAACCACATCAGTTTCTGTAGTGAGGAAATAAAGCATTTACTATCTGAAGAAATCCCTGTTTGAATCTGTATTTATGTCTCTGGTCTTTGCAATCCACTTTTCTTTTGCAGAATAAGTAAAACGTAAAAGATTAGAAAACATGCTACTGTTTTATTTATTTGATCTTATTTTAGTATTTATATTTTTATTATTTACATCTTTGCAGATGAAGATGATGTAAACGAACGAGATGTCCGAGGATTTGGCTCTTTCCTAGGTAAAGCTTTAAAGGCTGCTTTAAAAAGTAAGTTGGAACTTTCCTCCCTTTCTGTTCTGTCAATGTTCACTGTTGTGTAGCTGTTACTAATGTATAGTACCATTGGGAGTATTGTAACAACAATTAGGCACTGACTTAATGTTATGGCAGTACAGAAATGCTTGCTTTGGCTTGAAGTTAGAGTGGTACTTTGTAATAAAATGGGGACCCTTTATTAATAATAGTACTTTTTTATAATTTGACATTTAATAAAATATTAATACAAATATGCAAAATCAATAATTAAGCCTTCTGGTGTACTGCTAATGAGCAAGAACTGAACACAGTACTTAGCTTATTATCAAGTGTTTACAGAGATAGCCAGTTCTGTTTCAACTCATGCTCCCACCTTTGGTGTATGACCTTTAAGTCCCAGATAACAAAGTGATGATCCAAATTCCTGGCACCCATTCATAGGTCCAAGGAGAAGCTACTAACCCAAAGTTTTGGTTTTCTTTTATAAATAAATACCAACATTTGGATACCCCAGGCAGATTTAGCAAAGGTCGAATGGATGTGAGTTTTTTTTTATACACTAATAAATTCAAATACACTCACAACTCGAATGGGAGGTTATTTAAGAAAAAAATTGAACGTCTAATATTCGATTGAATAATCCCGACCTGAAAATTTGAATGGAATTAGAATAAAATTCAAGTCGAACCTCTGGAAAAAAGTTGAATGTCAAGAAGGCAATTAACATATTCAAATGGTTCAACTGACCTCTGCCATTGACTTGTAAATTAACTCGCCAGGTTTTAGGTGGCGAATATTCAAATTAGAACTGTTTCCATGGTCGAGTTGTGAAAAATCTCACATTCAAATTTACATTCGAATTTGATTTCGAATATACGTAATAAATCCCTGCCCCTGAGTCTTCTAAACAAAATAATTATAAAAGTAAACACAACATAGAGAGCCTGACATGTTTTGTGCCTAATGGGGGCACTTTCTCATTTTATTTTATAGTCAAGATTTAAAGAAACCTCCAACCCCGGATGCTGATCTATGCAATATTATTAGCATTCCCAACAGATAAGCATGAACTTTGTGAGTGTGTAAGTGGGGTCAACAATTAGGCACCTCGAGTGATTATAATCGCCTATCCGATACCTTGGGCCGGTGCTCCTGTTAACAGAAAACTGTACCGGGCCGGGGTACTTCTGAGTAAGCACCAAGGGGCATGTTTACTAACATTGGAGATAAATATCTGGAGAGATTTCTGGAGATGTTGCCCATGGCAACCAATCAGCAATTAGATTTAAACAGCCACAGCCAAGTTAGAAAACAAAAGCAAAGATCTGATTGGTTGCTATGGGCAACATCTACAGAAATCTCTCCAGATATTTATCTCCAATGTTAGTAAACATGCCCCTTAGTAAGAGTAAGGACCAATCATCTTCCACTTCTTCATTTGCATATGTAATGGAGTGAAAACCCCAGCTTTTTGCATAAAGTTAAAATTTTTTACTCTATGCCACAAGTGTATTTATGCAAAGAAATGTGGTATGCACTCGGAAGTACCCCATGCTGGTACAGTATTCTGCTAAACGGAACACTGGGGGGCACATTTACTAAAGGTCGAATATCGAGGGTTAATTAACCCTCCATATTTGACCATCGAAGTAAAATCCTTCAACTTTGAATATTGAAGTCGAAGGATTTACCGCATTTACTCAAAGGAAAAATCTTTTGATCAAATGATTAAATGCTTCAAATTGAACGATTCAAAGGATTTTAATCCATCGATCGAAAGATTTTCCTTCGATTAGAAATTGCTTAGAAAGCTTATGGGGAAGGTCCCCATAGGCTAACATTCGTGCTCGGTAGGTTTTAGGTGGCGAAGTAGGTAGTCAAAGTTTTTTTTAAAAAAGACAGTACTTCGACTATCGAATGGTCGAATAGTCAAACGATTTTTAGTTCGAATTGTTACATTCAAAGTCGTGGTCGAAGTAGTCAAAAAAAAACTTCGAAATTTGAAGTTTTTTTCATTCTAATCCTTCACTCGAACTTAGTAAATGTGCCCCTGGGTATCAATTAAGTGATTGTAATCACTGGAAGGGGTACCAATTGTTAGGCACCCTAGTGATTACAATCAAATTTAACCTTTGATTTTCCATTAAGGGGAACTCAGTGTTGCTAGGGTCTGTAACCCACTGTAATATTAATGCAGAGCGTTTTATCATATATTTTTCTGTTTGGAAACTCTCCTAGTTATTTCTGCTACTAAACAAATACTTGGTTGCCAGGGTAATACGGCTGCAAGTGAATATGACAAAAAAAATAAAGCAGATGTGAGATAAAACTAACCTGAACAGTTTCCAGGTCATCTTTTAAACCCAACCAATATGTTGCTAGAAATTATTTACATTTATTTATTTACATTTCTATAGTTTACATATTTATAGATATGGCCATTCAGAATTTAACTGCTAATGATATTGTAATAGTAATGGATAAGGATAAAATTATTATAGACCTACAAAAATTAATTTTGATCCAGACGAAGATTTACAAAAAAAATGTAAAAAGGGTGAGCTGGAATGGCTCCCCCAGTAAATGACTCATAGGAGGGGAGTAGGGGGGGTTGGGGTAGCAAGCAAGCTCTTGTGGTCTGCGTCAGACTGACTTTCCAGGGTACTGGGACTTTTCCTGGTGGGCTCTAACCTTAGAGGGCCCTTTGTCCTTTTTGGAGTACAGAGCATTAACTACTGTATTTAACACAAAAGGCTAGTGTAGCGGGGAAATCCCCTTTATTTAGTCATATGATGTAACGTCTCGGGGGCGTGCCACTTCCTCAGACTGTGGAAGGGGCACGCCCCCGAAACGTTACATCATATGACTAAATAAGCGTGCATGGGATTTCCCCGCTACACTAGCCTTTTGTGTTTGGCAAATAACTTATTTGATATCATATAGAGCTGGCAGGGGATGTTTCTCAGAAAGTATATGTGCAGTGTAAATGGAAAAGCAAAAGCTAACAGATTTGTTAAACAACCAGTTACTCTGAATTAGGATAGAGATGTTCTTTCAGCACACAAGCTCTCTGTCTGTGCTATCCTCTTCAGTCCGTCTGTATTCACTGCATTGCTCTGTGCTATTACACAGCTTATAGTAGCAATTAAGTAAGCAATAGAACATGCAGGAGAGCAATGGTACCCACAGAATTAGTGACAACAGATAGTGACATATAGGGCTCATTAGTCCTGAATGTGTCTTTTTGGGGGCTGCCATGCTGGTTGCAATGATACCTCTATGAATAAAATGTTTCCCATGGACACCAGTGAACTGGTGAAAACATGTCCTTAGCTGTAGTAGTGTTTGCTATTTGTCATTAGAATTTACCTGCTGGTGGTAAGTAAAATTAATGTTTTTGATTTACTGTAGTAACTGCTCTTTTTTTCTGTCAGAAAGTTTAGTTGGCCTCACACACGATTATCAATCCACCAACCCTCAAAATGTATTACCTCCCCAAGTCCCCAATTAGATTTCTATGTCATCAATTGTGGTTTATTTTTTTTTTTTCTTGACTTTTTTTTTAATATGTAGTTGGTGTAAATGTGCTGGGAGGAGCACCTCAACAACGGGAAGCCAA
The DNA here is from genome assembly GCA_038501925.1 of Xenopus petersii. NCBI lineage: Eukaryota > Metazoa > Chordata > Amphibia > Anura > Pipidae > Xenopus > Xenopus petersii. Next base: position 109,904,859 of record CM076682.1, on the reverse strand, counting down.
TGACGAACGTCGCTTTGCTGATGGTAATTGCTTTTTCTTTATATGTACATAGAGCTGCTGTACAAAGTATTAATGAATGAATAAGTTGACATGTTTTTGTACATAGAACAAACATATATTCATTGTTGTTCTAAAGAAAGGCTAATTTTATTTAACGTCTCAGGAACATGGCAATATGTTTATTCTGAACAGGTAGTGTAGCAACTTCAAAATTATTTAAAGGTGACAAAATGCAAATATTAGTGGACAACATATAGCAACATATTTTAACATATCACAAGCTAAAGCATGCTGGGAGTCCAGCATCATCATGGATAGTTCTTTCATTTACTGCTCGATAAAAACGTTTCCACCTTTCCATAACTAGTGCAAGAGGGTTCTGACGTGAAACTCATGCAATCATCACTGGAATAATTAACTTGTTTCTTTGAGGTCTGAACACCTAACTAGAACTATATTCATTATTATATTGTTCAATTACTGTTTAAGATCGATTGATTGTAAGTGTAAACTCACTATAATGCATTACTAATATATTGAACTGTAGACTGAGAAAGTTTTGGTTGGTGACCCTTTTAAGCAAATGTCTTACTGTGGATTTAGAAGTGACCTTTGCTTTGTAGTAGAAACAGGCCTGGATTTGTGGAAAGGCCACCTAGGCCCGGGCCTAGGGTGGCAGGATTTTAGGGGGGCAGCATGCTGCCCAACTACACCCACATTGATTCAAAAACAGTGGGGATGTACTGGAGATACAATTATTTTGTTAGATTTCCCATGCGCCAATCCCCATTGCTCCAGTCCAGATGATAAAAGGGAAGGGCAGTGGGCCTAGGGGTGCCCACTATGTAAATCCGGCCCTGAGTAGAAAGGGACCAAGTATTGCTGCCCAAAGGTACAACTTACATCTTGCTCTGGAAAAAATGACAACCATAAGTCAATGACATCAACATACTAAATTTGCTTCTGTGGTTCCATAAATATCTCCCAGGATATTAGTCATACATAAGATCAATGGTAGGGAACAAATAAGGCACCTCAGGTTTTAAATTAGTCAAATCATTTACTGACACCTTAAAAAATAGCCAATCTCTATGAGATTTAAATGATCACATCACAAACAATGAAGTTTTTTTTTTTAATTAAGATAATGCTGTCATCAAAGCAGGTCAGATGATTCAGAATGAAGTGATAGATGTATTACAGTGTATTACTGGCACCTTTAAAAAGCAAATAATTTGTCCCTTTATTCCAAAATTGCTTCACAGTTTGTTATGCCCCATGGGAAGCAATTGCATTATTGAGAGAGTAGATCTCCCAGTTGCAGACTTTACAGCAGGTTGAGACTTGGGGTTTGTTTGCAGTTGCAAATGCCAGATTGACTATACTACATATTTGCATCATGTAGTGGCAGAAATTAACTGATACATGTTCATCAACTTCATGATGTTGTCTAAATAAATCCAACTTAATTTCTAGGACAACAAGACTACACAGGTTGGATGGATTTTGGCCGCCGCAATGGTGAATATGATTAATATATTTCTTGAAAACCTCAAATGTATAAAACCACATCAGTTTCTGTACTGAGGAAATAAAGCATTTACTATCTGAAGAAATCCCTGTTTGAATCTGTCTTTATGTCAGATTATGTCAGAGGTCTTTGCAATCCACTTTACTTTTGTAGAATAAGTAAAACGTAAAAGATTAGAAAACATGCTACTGTTTTATTTATTTGATCTTATTTTAGTATTTATATTTTTATTATTTACATCTTTGCAGATGAAGATGATGTAAACGAACGAGATGTCCGAGGATTTGGCTCTTTCCTAGGTAAAGCTTTAAAGGCTGCTTTAAAAAGTAAGTTGGAACTTTCCTCCCTTTCTGTTCTGTCAATGTTCACTGTTGTGTAGCTGTTACTAATGTATAGTACCATTGGGAGTATTGTAACAACAATTAGGCACTGAGTTAATGTTATGGCAGTACAGAAATGCTTGCTTTGGCTTGAAGATAGAGTGGTACTTTGTAATAAAAGGGGGAACCTTTATTAATATTAGTACTTTTTTATAATTTGACATTTCATAAAATATTAATACAAATATGCAAAATCAATAATTAAGCCTTCTGGTGTACTGCTAGTGAGCAAGAACTAAACAGAATTAAACAGATACTGTATACACTACTTATCTTATTATCAATTGTTTACAGAGATAGCCAGTTCTGTTTCAATTCTTGCACCAACCTTTGGTGTATGACCTTTAAGCCCCAGATAACAAAGCGATGATCCCAATTCCTGGCACCCATTCATAGGTCCAAGGAGAAGCTACTAACCCAAAGTTGAGGTTTTCTTTTATAAATAAATACCAACATTTTGGATACCCCAATAAGCAGATTTAGCAAAGGTCAAATTTTGAATGGATATGAGTTTGTTTTTTATACTCTAATAAATTCGAATATACTCACAACTCGAATGGGAGGTTATTTAAGTATAAAATTGAACGTCTAATATTCGATTGAATAATCCTGACTCGAAAATTTGAATTGAATTAGAATCAAATTCAAGTCGAAACTTCAGAAAAAGGTTGAATGTCAGGAAGGCAATTAACATATTCAAATGGTTCAACTGACCTCTGCCATTGACTTGTAAATGAACTCGCCAGGTTTTAGGTGGCGAATATTCAAATTAGAACTGTTTCCATGGTCGAGTTGTGAAAAATCTCACATTCAAATTTGCATTCTAATTTGATTTTGAATATACGTAATAAATCCCTGCCCCTGAGTGTTCCAAACAAAATAATTATAAACGTAAAAACGACATGGAGAGCCTGACACGTTTTGTGCCTAATGGGGCACTTTTTCATTTTATTTTATAGTCAAGATTTAAAGAAACCTCTAACCCCAGATGCTGATCTATGCAATATTATTAGCATTTCCAACAGATAAGCATGAACTTTGTGAGTGTGTAAGTGTGGTCAACAATTAGGCACCTCCAGTGATTATAATCGCCTATCCGATACCTTGGGCCGGTGCTCCTGTTAGCAGAAAACTGTACCGGCCCGGGGTACTTCCGAGTAAGCACTAAGTAAGAGTAAGGACCATCTTACACTTCTTCATTTGCATATGTAGTGGAGTGAAAACCCCAGCTTTTTGCATAAAGTTCAATTTTTTACTCTAAGGCACAAGTGTACCTATGCAAAGAAGGAAGAAGCAAGAAGAAGTTTGCTCTGTGGTACGCACTCGGAAGTACCCCATGCTGGTACAATATTCTGCTAAACGGAACACTGGGTATCAGTCAAGTGATTGTAATCACTGGAAGGGGTACCAATTGTTAGGGACCCCCTAGTGATTACAATGAAATGTAACCTTTGATTTTCCTTTAAGGGGAACTCAGTGTTGCTAGGGTCTGTAACCCACTGTAATATTAATGCAGATTGGTTTTATTACATATTTTTCTGTTCGGAAACTCTCCTATTTATTTCTGCTACTAAACAGATACTTGGTTGCCAGGGTCATTATGCTGCAAGAGAATATTACAAAAAAATCAAGCAGATATGAGATAAAAGCTAACCTGAACAGTTTCCAGGTCATCTTTTAAACCCAACCAATATGTTGCTAGAAATTATTTACATTTTCGATAGTTTACAAATTTATAGATATGGCCATTCAGAATTTAACTGCTAATGATATTGTAATAGTAATGGATAAGGATAAAATTATAAAAGTATTGTTTTTAGACCTACAAAAATTTATTTTGATCCAGATGATTTATAAAAAAAAAATGTAAAAAGGGTGAGCTGGAATGGCTCCCCCAGTAAATTATTTATAGTAGGGGAGTAGGGGGGTTGAGGTAGCAAGCAAGCTCTTGTGGTCTGTGTCAGACTGACTTTCCAGGGTACTGGGACTTTTCCTGGTGGGCTCTAACCTCAGAGGGCCCTTTGTCCTTGAGTACAGAGCATTAACCACTCTTCTTGTGTTTCATTTATTCCCAGCAGTGAGAAAGAGAGGAAGGAGTTAGTTTAGGAGTCTGCAGATAGGGTCAGGGAAAATATACAGCCAAATTTATTGCTACAGATAAGCAGGGGGTAAGCAGAAGAATCCATAGAAGCTGTTTATTATACAGAGCTGGCAGGGGATGTTTCTCAGAAAGTATATGTGCAGTGTAAATGGAAAAGCAAAAGCTAACAGATTCGTTAAACAACCAGTTATTTTGAATTAGGATAGGGATGTTCTGTCAGCACACAAGCTCTCTGTCTGTGCTATCCTCTTCAGTCCGTCTGTATTCACTGCATTGCTCTGTGCTATTACACAGCTTATAGTAGCAATAATGAAACCAACAGAACATGCAGGAGAGCAATGGTACCCACAGAATTAGTGACAACAGATAGTGACAGATAGGGCTCATTAGTCCTGAATGTGTCTTTTTGGGGGCTGCCATGCTGGTTGCAATGATACCTCTATGAATAAAATGTTTCCCATGGACACCAGTGAACTGGTGAAAACATGTCCTTAGCTGTAGCAGCCATTGATATACCAGTAGTAGTGTTTGCTATTTGTCATTAGAGTTTACCTGCTGGTGGTAAGTAAAAGTGATGTTTTTGATTTGCTGTAGTAACTGCTCTTTTTTTTGTCAGAAAGTTTAGTTGGCCTCACACACGATTATCAATCTGCCAACCCTCAAAATGTATTACTTCCCCAAGTCCCCATTTAGATTTCTATGTCATCAGTTGTGGTTTATTTTTTTTCATTGACTTTTTTTTAATATTTAGTTGGTGCAAATGTGCTGGGAGGAGCACCTCAACAACGGGAAGCCAGTGATGAACGTCGCTTTGCTGATGGTAATTGCTTTTTCTTTACATGTACATAGAGCTGCTGTGCAAAGTATTAATGAATGAATACGTTGACATGTGTTTGTACATAGTAAACACTTTTTTTATTGATTAAACATATATTCATTGTTGTTCTAAAGAAAGGCTTATTTTATTTAACGTCTGAGGAACATGGTAATATGTTTATTCTGAACAGGTAGGTGGCAACTTCACTATTATTTAAAGGTGACAAAATGCAAATATTAGTAGTGGACAACATATAGCAACATATTTTAACATATCGCAAGCTTAGGCATGCTGGGAGTCCAGCATCATCATGGATAATTCTTTCATTTACTGCTCGATAAAATCTTTTACACCTTTCCATAACTAGTGCAAGAGGGTTCTTCTGACATGAAACTCATGCAATCATCACTGGAATAATGAACTTATTTATTTGAGCTCTGAACACCTAACTAGAACTATATTCATTATTATATTGTTCAATTACTGTTTAACATCGATTGATTATAAGTCTTAACTCACTATAATGCATTACTAATACATTGCACTGTAGACTGAGAGAGTTTTGGTTGTTGACCATTTTAAGCAAAGATATACAGCTGGGAAAAAATACTAGTCTATATACATATATGTCTAACTGTCGATTTAGAAGTGACCTTTGCTTTGTAGTAGAAAGGGACCAAGTATTGCTGCCCAAAGGTACAACTTACATCTTGCTCTGGAAAAAATGACAACCATAAGTAAATTACATCAACATACTAAATTTGCTTCTGTGGTTCCATAAATATCTCCTGGGATATTAGTAATACATAAGATCAATGGTAGGGAACAAGTAAGGCACCTCAGGTTTTAAATTAGTCAAATCATTTACTGACACCTAAAATAAAACGGCCAATCTCTAGGAGATTTAAATGATCACATCACAAACATTGTATTTTTTTTTTGTTTGTTTTTTAGCTAGGATAATGCTGTCATCGAGGCAGGTCAGACGATTCAGAATTAAGTGATAGATGTATTTTTACTGGCACCTGTAAAAAGCAAACAATTCGTTTTCCATTTATTCTAAAATTGCTTCACAGTTTATGCCCCATGCGAAGCAATTGCATTATTGAGAGAGTAGATCTCCCAGTTGCAGGCTTTACAGCAGGTTGAGACTTGGGGTTTGTTTACAGTTGCAAATGCCAGATTGACTATTGTACATATTTGCATTATGTAGTGTCAAAAATTAACTGATACATGTTCATCAACTTTATGATGTTGTCTAAATAAATCCAACTTAATTTCTAGGACAACAAGACTACACAGGTTGGATGGACTTTGGTCGCCGCAATGGTGAAGATGATTAATATTCTTCTTGAAAACATCAAATGTATAAAACTACATCTGTTTCTGTACAGAGGAAATAAAGCATTTACTGAAGAAATCCATGCATTTATGTCTCTGGTCTTTGCAATCCACTTTACAATTATAGAATATGTAAAAGATTAGAAAATATTATACTCTTATATTTATTATATTTGACTTCATCATAAGCTAGCGATTGGAGCAGATCTATCAAGTATCAAAATGGGCAATTAAGAAATATTCCTAACAGTTTCATCATTTTCACATTTATTTCCTGACGGTCAGGAAAGTGTCCATTAAATACCTCAAACATTGCTTCACTAAAAAAGTCTGTCTCTTACAAAGGCCAAACCTCCTTCATTTGAATTCCCATTCCTGAAACCTGTACATTTTTTTGCTGTGACTCTGATAAATCAGGACCAAACCGCATAAAATGCCTAAATTGGAGTGTTCCAAATGGTGTTTATAGAGGTTTCTTTGGTCCCACATCCTGGTTCTCAAACCATTATTGAAAGGGATTGTTCACCTGTAAATTACATTTTAGTATGATATAGAAGAGTGATATTCTGAGACAATTTGCAATTGATTTCCATTTTATATTATTTGTGGTGTTTGAGTTATTTAGCTTTTTTTCCAGCAGATCTTCAGTTTAAATTACCTTAGCAACCATGCATTGATTTGAATAAGAGACTGGAATATGAATAGGAGAGGCCTGAATAGAAAGATGAGGAATAAAAAGTAGCAAAAACAATACATTTGTAACCTTACAGAGCATTTGTTTTTCAATGACCAATTGAAAAGTTGCTTAGAATTAGCCATTCTATATCATACTAAAATTTAACTTAAAGGTGAACCACCACTTTAATTTATTTTTTTAATCCTGCACTATTCATTCATTCATTCATACACCATAGATAATTTATGTGGGATTGGATGCCCCTTTGAACTACCCCTGTTCTGTGATAAATGTAATATTCCTAATGCAGGAGCAGGATGGCTCAGAGGCCAGTTACTCTCTACACCTGTTGCTCTGTAAGCCAGTCTGTACAGGTGACATTGGAATATTGCTGTCAATACAACATTGTATTCTTCCTTTAAAATTATTTACTCCAATCCTCTCAGAGTAGTGATATCAACCCGTACCAACCCTAACCTGACCCTGCATCTGAGCCAAATCCGTCCCATGGCTCAGTGTCTTTACCCACTGCCATTTCTGATGTCACGAATGCGGAAGGGCAAGGGCAGCAGGAAGTGATTGGCCCAAACCTACCCCCAGCCAGAATATTTTGTGCAAGGGATGGCCCGAACCTACACAACCCGCGGGTCGTGCCAGCTTTTCTCAGAATGACAGTTCACTGAGTACATCAGTGCCCTTTCCACCCCACCAACCATTTTTGCTGACCCTGTCCCTTTAGGTAAATTATTTCTTCAGCCCTTCAGTGGCCACCACCACTTTTCAGCCCAATAAATGTAAATGAAAGTTGAGCAGGCCCTGGACAAATGTTTTCAGAACTCCTTGGATAGTTATGTCCTTAATCCTCGGTATCGGCTTAAAATATTAATATACAATATTTATTGTATTGGTTTTAAATATGTTGTAACAATAAAGAAAGAACCTGAGAGCAAACTTTACAAATTAAGTAGTAAACTTTGTGTACGAGGTTGCAAGTGAGGGAAGCTCTGACCTTTAAGAACCCTGCTAAATCCTGATAAACCTGCATTAACAATGGAGAAAAACAACATAACCTGGGAACTGCTTCTTCCAAGATCACTAATGGGTCAAAATAGAGCTCAAAAAAGAGCCTCTGAGGCTGCAGCGCACCTAGAGAGATACGCCAGAGAGCTGCTCGACGACCAACAACTACCAGGCCCAAACAACGACGCAACAGCCTCTGGAGTGCCACCACCACAAGAGCCTACGCTATCTGACCTTCTCAATGAGATCCGTGCCTCAAATGACTCCTGTGCTTCACTAATCTGCTCCAAAACTGAAGAAATTAAAGTCGAGCTTTCAATCATCAAGGAGAAGACATCGGAGCTTGAATGGAGTCGGGTCGATGTAAGATATTTGTCATCCGCTGCCAAAATGGATACAGCAATTGGACCAGGCAATTGGCACTTGTACCTCCAAAGCTGACGACCCAGAAAATAGGCACCGCCGCAATAATCTGAGATTCATTGGATTCCCCGAAAAAAGCGGAGGGTGAACCCCTGGAACATTTAATTTTGGTCTGACTGGCAGAGCAGTTTGGCCGTGTGGCCTTCTCGCAAGCCTTCACAGTGGAACGAGCTCACAGGAACAAAGGCCCCTATACCAGGAGTGCCTCCCGTCCTCTCATTGCACGGCTTCTCAATGCTAGGGACAGGGATGTGGCACTGGCACAGGTGAGACGGAAAGGCACCCTTAACTACCAAGCAGCTAAAGTGTCGATATAGGCAGACTTCTCTTCTGAGATTTAACGTCAAAGGGCCAAATTCCAGCAGTGCAAGAGGAGACTCCATGAGATGGGGCTTCAATATGCAATGCTTTACCCTGCTCGACTTCTGGTGGTGGCAGAAGGCCATACCCGTTTCTTCACGGCGCCTCACGATCTGAATAAATGGCTGGACACCCAGAGAAGGAGACCCAACAACAATCCGTAGCCATCATGAGGGACACCTATCTTCCAGTCCATTTTGGGGATCGGGACTCTTCAACTTTACTGAGAGTAAGCCCCCTATAACTGTTTGACAACTACCTGCAACTAGCCAGAGAGTGACCACTGGGTCAATACCATAGACTTTAATCCTGAACATAGACACTTTTACTCATAAGAGTAAGAGATGCTAGTAAATGGATTATCCGTTGCCCCATTGACTCGTACTTCTCAATGGCTTTATGGGCAGAGGTAATTTACACTAATTCAGCCGGTTTCTTCATTCTTAATGCTATTATATTTGTATTATAATTCCATATGTTATTGTGCACCTAGGCCAGGAGCATGGTGCACTAGTTTAGTTGTTAGCTCACACAAGCTACCAACCAGAGCGGCCTGGCGATAGCTGGTGCCCCCTAAGTATATTTGATTTGGGAACAAGTTCTGTCTATTGTTGGGGTATGGGGCAGGAAGGGTGGGTAAAGGGATTCGTTCAGCTAGTTTAAATGTTTTAAGGTTAAATGTTTAGGTTCAGGTAAGTTAACGGCACAATTTGAATGGTTGACTAATATACCAGACACAAGAGAGAGGGACCTGAAGGTGCCAAACACACAACCCATAAAGGACTATGGCACTTAAGGTAATAAGTTGGAACATAAGGGGCCTAAATGTTGCTATAAAGTGAAAATTGGTTCTGGATTACCTTAAAAAAACAGGAGCCAATATACTTATGCTCCAAGAGACACACCTTACAGGGTCCAAAATACGAGCTCTAAAACGTCCATGGGTAGGTTGGTATTACCACACTGGACTACTCAGGAGTAGCAATATTAATATCCAGGAATACCCCCTTTAGGCTACAATCGGTAAAATTTGATGCTAAAGGCAGATTTCTGTTTTTCCACTGATACTTACAGGCCCAATATATGTCCCTCCCCCCTACAGTGATGAGTGCATTGTTAATTGAATTAAATTTATGGCACAATTTCAGCATGCTACAGTGTTGGCACTTGGTGACTACAATGCAATATTAGATATTACACTGGATAGACTTAGAAAAACCCCCATAGCCGGACAGGAACTCACCACTAATATTAAAGAAATCACACAAGCAGCCGGGCTGGTACAGGCTTAGAGGCATTTCAACCCTACTGACTGGCAATACTCTTGCTTTTTTTCCTCGCATACAGTTCTATCTAGGATAAACCACTGCTACGTTAATCAGGCATCCCTGGCACAAGTCAAAAGTGTCAAATACCTCCCTAGGGGAATATCGGACCATGCCCCTATAGAGCTTGAGATCTCTTTTGCCCATGAAAGTACAGGGCCCAGATGATCACTGAACCCAGTCTGGCTTAACTTATTAAGACAACCATGATTTAAAGGCTGAAATCACAGAATTTATTAGGCACAATGAAGGTACGGTAGACGCATGCACACTATGGGATGCCCTTAAGGCCCACTTGAGAGGGGTATTTCATGCAGAAATCTGTGCATTTATAAAGCAAGCTATGTACAAATGTGGTGATGGCTGAGAAAAGAGTTACAGCAACTGAGAAGGACCTTGTAACAAATCCCTGTCTATGACTACTCCCACCTTATGAACATAAGAGCTAAACACAAACTTTTCTTTTATAAACTCAATATATTGAAGCACGGTGGAAGCGCAGGGAGAATGCTTGCTCACCTCACCAGAACCCACTGAACTCCCCCCGCAATTACTCTTCTAAGAGATACTGAAAAGGCTGACCCTTAACTGCCTGCCGTTAGAGTACCAAAACTATTTGGACGCTGAGCTGTCTCTAGCAGAGATACATGAGGCGATTGACGCATTTCCACTAAGAAAAGCAGCGGGTGCAGACGGTCTGCCAATAGAACTATACAAAAGGCATTCCAAAACAGTAGCTCCCTTACTTCTTAAAGTATTCAAGCATGCTGTGCACTCATCAGCCCTCCCAGACTCAATGGGGCAAATTCACTAAGAATCGTAGTTGCGCCAGGCGCAACTTCGCCGCACTTCGCCAGGCGTAGTTTCGTCAGCACTCCGCAAATTCACTAAAATCTGAAGTTGCGCTCAGGGGTAGCGTAAGGTTGTGAAGTTGCGCTAGCGTTAATTCGCCAAGCGAAGCGAAGTTTCGCTAGCGATGGTTAATTTGCATACGGCGCCAAATTCAAATTTCAATGGAGGAATATGTATCAGCACTACAAATGCCTAGGAAACCTTCAAAACATCAAATAAAAATTTTATGTTGCCCTACACATGTGCCCACTGTATAGTTAAGTTGCCATGAGTTAGGATATGTAGGGGGGAAGGAGGGGAGCCCCAAAAAATTGTTTGATCTTTTTCAGCCTATCACCCATAATATAGAAAAAATGCCAGCGTTTTTTGGGACTTAGAAAAAATTTTCACTTTTTTTGAAGCAATCCCTATCTACTCTATTGCGCTTCGCCTGGTCTGAGGTGGCGAAGGAAGTCTAGCGTAAAAGGTGGCGTTAAGAACAATGCGCATGTTAGTGAATTTGTGTAGTTTAGTTCGTTGCGCAAATTCGCCAGGCGTAAGGGTGCAAAGTTACACTAGCGAAATTACGCCAGCGTCCGTTAGTGAATTTGCGAAGTAACGAAAATGCCCAACACTAGCGAATTGACGCTAGCGTTCGGCGCTTCGGCGCTTAGTGAATTTGCCCCAATGTATGAGGCTGCTATTGCCCTGCTTGCGAAACCTGGCAAGGATCCTACATTTGTACGGGGGAATGTAATAAAAATCGCTAACGGAAAAACTATTCGCAATGCGAAAAGTTATGGTTTTGCGCGAATAAATTTTGCTTTGTGCGAATTTAATATAGCTTTTGCGAGCCCGGAAACTGTTTAAACACCAAAAAGACCGTTTGCGAATTTTATAGTTTGCGCCAATGCGCAGTCAATGTAATAAAACTTCTTACTGAAAAAGTCATTATGTTTGCTCCAAAAGATTACGACACCTTCAAGCACTTCTTATGAGGGCGCAATTAAAATTCACAATGCGCAATAAAAAGTCGCAATGTGCAATTAAAATTCGCAATGCAATAACAGTTTAAGGAACAATGTTACATTGCGAGATGTGGATTTATACAGGGTAATGTAATAAAAGTCGCAAAGAGCAAAACAATTTGCACCAATAAGACTAAAAATCCACATCTCGCAATGTAATATTGTTCCTTAAACTGTCGGAAGTGGTCACTAAACAGTTTCCGGGCTCGCAAAAGCTATATTAAATTCGCACAAAGCAAAATTTGTTCGCGCAAAGGCATAACTTTTCGCATTGCGAATAGTTTTTCCGTTAGCGATTTTTATTACATTCCCCCGTTAGTCTTATTGGTGCGAATTGTTTTGCTCTTTGCGACTTTTATTACATTCCCCTGGTAGAGTCTTACTCAATCTCTTTGCTAACTGCTGCGGATTTATATCCATGGTGCAGTTACTATACATCAAACCAACTGCAGCATTGAGCCTATGAAGCTCTAACTCACCAATCTTTGCTTTAACCCGGGGCACGAGGCAGGGCATTTTCTTAAAGGAAAACTATACCCCCAAAATTAATACTTGAGCAAAAAATAGTTTATATCAAATTAAATGGCATATTGAAGAATTCTACCAAACTGGAATATATATTTAAGTAAATATTGCCCTTTTACATCTCTTGCCTTGAGCCTCCATTTTGTGATGCACACACTACTAAAAAAGTATATTATAATGGAAATGGTTTATTTACATGAAGCAGGGTTTTGCATATGAGCTGTTAAATGCAATATCTTTTTATAGAGACCTACATTGTTTGGGGGTATAGTTTTCCTTTAAGCCTAGTCTGTACTTTTTTACCGGAATTCTCTCTGCCATTTTCAGGTTCTATAAGCAAAAATTTCCAGTGCCCCAAAAGTGTCGGTGAAGACCAGTGTCTACAGGGGTCTCCTGTTTCACAAAGTTGGGTTCACTTAAGCAGTCTCAGGGCTCATGCTGTACAGACCATAACACCTTAAGCTGCAACTGTTTATGAAAATTTTTACAGCCGGTCAAACAGCAAATTTTGCAAAACAACTGTTGACGTGCAGATGTTTTAGTTTTGCAATTCCGCTTAGAGGGAAATAGAAACAGGTGTTTGAGCTGCTTGCATTTCATTCAATCAAAGTCTGGAAAATTCTGATTTCAGAGAATTTTGCTCCAGTTTTGCCACCAAACATTTAAAAAGTCCTGCTTGATAAGTACAGCTTTAAAATAATTGTTTAGACATAGACATGGTACTCTACAAAATTAGGCATTTCCAAAGTTACATAAACATAACAATGCCTAGGAATGTAATGGCAGAAGAGGAACACTCCCTTGTTCAACACTAATTCAAATAAAGGGGCTTGTGCTGAACATAATTTTTGCCTATTATTTTAATGAATGTACATTTTTTGTTACTTCTATAGTAGCAGTGGGGAAACTAGACTTTGGAAAGGGACTGTAATATGATACAGCAGGTATCTAGGGAGAGATGGTGCCTATAGTAACAGTGGGATAATAGTCTCTAGGAAGGGAGTGTGGCTGTGGGATAGCAGGTATAGTAGGGAGAGATGGTGTCTATAGTAACAGTGGGATAATAGTCTCTGGGAAGGGACTGTAGGATAGCAGGTATAGTAGGGAGAGATGGTGCCTATAGTAACAGTGGGATAATAGTCTCTGGGAAAGGACTGTGGGATAGCAGATATAGTAGGGAGAGATGTTGCCTATAGTAACAGTGGGATAATAGTCTCTGGGAAAGGACTATGGGATAGCAGGTATAGTAGGGAGAGATGGTGCCTATAGTAACAGTGGATAATAGTCTCTGGGAAGGGAGTGTGACTGTAGGATAGCAGGTATAGTAGTGAGAGATGTTGCCTATAGTAACAGTGGGAAAATAGTCTCTGGGAAGGGACTGTGGGATAGCAGGTATAGTAGGGAGAGATGGTGTCTATAGTAACAGTGGGATAATAGTCTCTGGGAAAGGACTGTGGGATAGCAGGTATAATAGGGAGAGATGATGCATATAGAAAACATGGATAATAGTCTCTGGGAAGGGAGTGTGACTGTAGGATAGCAGGTATAGTAGGGAGAGATGTTGCCTATAGTAACAGTGGGATAATAGTCTCTGGGAAGGGACTGTGAGATAGCAGGTATAGTAGGGAGAGATGATGCCTATAGAAAATGTGGATAATAGTCTCTGGGAAGGGAGTGTGGCTGTGGGATACCAGGTATAGTTGGGAGAGATGATGGCTGTAGTTTGCGGTGAATTTGCGCGATTCGCAGCCAGCGAATAAATTCGCAAATTTGTGTAGTTAAAAGGAGGTGTGGAGCAACACCTCAAGGCTTCTTCCCCTGGATATCTCCTGGAGCTGGAGGATCCATGTGAGAACCTTCTTGAGTGAAGGAAGGTGCCTGTGTATAACTTGGAAGGAGAGTAATTCCTCGCTGACCTGAGTTGGAGAGAGAGCTCCAAAGCACTGGAGAGGAAAAGAGAAACCCCTCCCAGGAGACAAGTGTGTCTCGAGAGTGCCCAGAGAGGATTCTGGGATTTGCGGCCCACCAACAGCCAGTGAGGGCTAAGGAAACCGTGAGTTAAAGTTAACACAGTGAGGGTGTGAATTGGGACCGTTAAGGCTTAATGTTATCCTCAATGTGAAGCCAGTGGGCTGAAGATTTGTGTTTGTGCCAAATAAAGGTCAGCAAAGCTGCATTTTAACTTAAAAGTCGGTGTTGGTCTCCATTCTCTGTCCTGAAAACTGTTTCAGGGCCTTGGGGTTTCACTACCTGAAGCTCACAATACTTACCTCACACCCTGGGACAGTGCTCCTATCAGGAGAAAACTGCACCGGTCTGGGGGTTCTTCCATTGAGCACCACTGAGCTATCGGCTTCCTTCTTCTTCTTTCTTCAGATTTCCCAGGGTAGACACATGCTCAGTAGAACGGAATAGCCGACTTCATTAAAGTTCGGCTTTTCGCTCTACTGCGCATGAAGAAAGAAGAAGCCGTTGTGGTTGCTGGAAGAACCCTGGGCCGGTGCAGTTTTCTGCTGATAGGAGCATTGGTCTGGGGTGTGAGGTAAGTTACAATCACTTGGGGTGCCTAACGTTTGGCACCCCCAAGTACATAGGGCCTTTCCTTCTCCTTTAACTCCTAAATTGAAAAGAAGCCAAGATTCCAGCTTCGTTTTAAAGTGACATTACTTTGTCACAAGTTCCTAGAGTCAAGCTAAGACAAGATTTCAGCTTTGTTTAGAAGTGACATTACTTTGTCATGAGTTCCTATCAGCAGACTAAGAGTTTGTGATGCCTCATTTGGCTCTGTTTGCAGTGTATACATATAAGTTGCTATATAAAGGTTAGCATAACTGTGAGGTATCACAAACCGCACTCTTTACTTAGTACCTTGCAAAATCTCTTGCAATTACCTTCTGAAAGGTGAATGTTTTCTTTCTAATAATTTTGTCATCTAATTCACTGCAGGTTCACTACAGTTTTGAAGCGGGGTGGAAAATCTGAGGTAAACCACACTGATAAAATATAGATTATATTATTATGTATAATATATTGTCATAAATGGTATTTTAAAATTATTAAAGGGAACTCTACCCAAAAAAAATTTAAGCTGTTTGAAGTAAACATAAGTTCAAGAAACCTTGCAATATACATCAGTTAAAAAATATGCAGCCTTTTCGCGATTATTTGTAGTAATGTGGTTTGGAGTAGTTACCTAAGTATAGCCCTTTGTTCTCTTGCTGATCTGGTTGACTACTTGGAGACTTACTAAAAATACAACAGTCGGCTGGAAGAGCACACAGTGCAATTCATTGTGGGATATGTAGTTCCTGCATGCTGTCTATAAGGTGTGGACAATTTGTAACACCAATGTTTTAGTCCCTCATCCCCTGCCAGGATTTCAAATGATGCAGAAAAAGAACAGTTTTGTAGCTGGATTTCAGTATATAAAATGGTCCTTACTCATACTTTTTGAAGGAAAAAATTACGGTGATAGGTATATTAGGTGTTAATGTGATGTGTGGGTCTCTTTAACACATTTTAGCTAGAGTTGCACTTTAAGGTGACCACACAATATATTTGCTTTCCTAGCGCATACCTTACCAGGAGTTCATGACATTGGTTCAAGTTTAAAACATCTGTGCTTCTTTCTTCATGATTTTTATTTATAGGGTAGCCACCTGTCCGACACTTCCAAATAAGGAAAACCAGCAGGATTTTCCGAGCTTGACGTGGCAATCGGCCAATCGCTGATTTGCCGTGTCATAGTCCCACCCATATGACACAATTACCCTGCCTAGGTGATGTAAAAGGTCTGCCAATTGTGACGTCACCCCCGTCCCCTGTCTGGACCTTGTTTTGGAAAGATTTTCAGTGCTAAATGGGTTCAAGTCCCAAATGTATTGAAGCTCCTGGATTCAGACAGAATCCTGCAATTGCATTTGGGATTTTCTCAATTTCTAGTCATCTCTTAACATGTCCGTGGGGTTGCAAATATTTAATCAGTAATATAAAAAATGTACAAAGTGTTATTAAAGAATATAAGCATAAAACAAAATGAATAAGGCTACTGATTGGCTTGTACTTTGTTGATAATTTTATTGCTATGACCTCGTTATATGGAAGGCAAAACATCGAGATAAGGCTATTTCAAATAAAATGAGGTTTATTGAGTTTAACAAAGAATTTTGTAATGGTTTTGCCTTGGGAAAATGATCATGTTACACCAAAGTGTCCCACAAGCATTTTGCCAAAGACACTCCACTTTTCACAAGCTTTTATGGATTAAAATGGGAGTACACATACATACGTTATATAACTTGAACCCTCCCAAAATGGAAGAGGACTGAATGTTCTTAGCTACAGATATTGCACTGAAAATAGTTTCCCGCTTACAACTGTCCCTCAGCCTTGCAGTTCTTTATCTGTTAAAAGCAGACACAGGGAGGAACTCAGTAAATGAAGAAAGCACTTCTGTAGAAGGGGCCTCATCTACTATCTGCTGACACTCTGAATTCTGTCAGTAACTTACAAAGTGAACTCTCATCACTGGGTGTCATTAATAAGAGAAATAATAAATGGGGGAACATCACTCATCCCTTCACCTTTCCTGCCTTGGGCACTTGGTTATTGCAGCGTCAGAATGATAGGGGCATTTGTTATTAGACTTTATTATTCTTACACTCTGACACATAACCATTTGTCCGTCATTGGAATAGGCTGTTCTCATATAAATGTGGTCATATTAAAAATATATTATCAACTTATACTCTTCCTTTCAGCATGTTCAAAGAGATATTACTTTGTGTGTTATTTGCTGTGCTCTCTGCAAACCCATTGTCACAGCCAGAAGGCTTTGCAGATGAAGAACGTGATGTCCGAGGACTTGCATCTTTCCTAGGTAAAGCTTTAAAGGCTGGTTTAAAAAGTAAGTTGGAGCAACATTCCTCCCTTCCTGTTCTGTCAATGTCCACTATTGTATAGATGTTACTAATGTATAGTACCATTTGGAGTATTGTAACAACAATTAGGCACTGACTTAATGTTATGGCAGTATAGAAATTCTTGCTTTGGCTTGAAGATATTGTGGTACTTTGTAATAAAGGGGGGAACCTTTATTAATATTAGTACTTTATGAAATTTAATAAAATATTAATACAAATATGCAAAATCAATAATTAAGCCTTCTGGTGTACTGCTAGTGAGCAAGAACTAAACAGAATTTAACAGAAATACAGTACTTGACTTATTAAGTGTTTACAGAGATAGCCAGTTCTGTTTCAAGTTATGCACCAAACTTTGGTGTATGACCTTCAAGCCCCAGATAACAAAGCGATGATCCAAATTCCTGGCACCCATTCATAGGTCCAAGGAGAAGCTTCTAACCCAAAGTTGAGGTTTTCTTTTATAAATAAATAACAACATTTTGGATACCCAAATAGGCATATTTAGCAATGGTCGAATTATGCCTAATTCTTTTTTTTACTCTAATAAATTTGTATCCAGAAAAAAGTTAAAGGAAGGCAATTAACATATTCAAATGGTTCAACGGACCTCTGCCATTGACTTGTAAATTAACTCGACAGGTTTTAGGTGGAGAATATTCAGATTAGAACCGTTTCCATGGTCGAGTTGTGAAAAATTTGAATTTGATTCTGAATATACTATTCAAAATTACATGGAGAGTTTGACACATTTTGTGCCTAATGGGGCACTTTCTCATTTTATTTTATAGTCAAGATTTGAGGAAACCTCTAACCCCGGATGCTGATCTATGCAATATTATTAGCATTTCCAACAGATAAGCATGAACTTTGTGAGTGTGTGTCAACAATTAGGATCAACAATTGGGCACCTCCAGTGATTATAATCGCCTATCTGATACCCTGGGCAGGTGCTCCTCTTAGTAGAAAACTGTACTGGTCTGGGGAACTTTTGAGTAAGAACTAAGGACAGATCATCTTCTGCTTCTTCTTTTGCATGTGTAGAAGAGTGAAAACCCGACATTTTTGAATAAGGTTCCATTTTTCACTCTACGGCACTTCCTATGCAAAGAAGGAAGAAGCAAGAAGAAGTTTGCTCTGTGGTACGCACTCGGAAGAACCCCATGCTGGTATAATATTCTGCTAAAAGGAACACTGGTTATCGGTTAAGTGGTTGTAATCACTGGAGGGTGGTATCAATTGTTAGGCACCCCTTAGTGATTACAATGAAATTTTTGTTAACAAATTTAAAAAATTAGATTTTCCTTTAAAGGGAACTTGGTGTTGCTAGGGTCTGTAACCCACTGTAAAATTAATAAAATATTGGTTTTATCACATAATGTTCTGTTTGGAAATTATCCTATTTATTCCTGCTACTAAACAAATACTTGGTTGCCAGGGTAATAAGGCTGCAAGTGAATGACACAAAATAAAGCCGATGTGAGATAAAAGCTTACCAGGTCATCTTTTAAACCATATACATAAAATATGTTGCTAGAAATTATTTACACTTCAGTGTTTTACAGATTTCTAGATATGCCCATTCAGAATTTAACTTCTAATGATATTGTAATAGTAATGAATAAGGATAAAAATATGAAAGTATTGATTTTAGTCCTACAAAAATTAATACTGATCCATAGGAAGATTTACAAAAAAAAAGGTAAATAGGGTTAGCTGGAATGGTCCCCCTCAGTAAATATGAGAGCATAGGAGGGGGTTGGGGTAGCAAGCTAGCTCTTGTGGTCCGTGTCAGACTAACTTGACAGGGTATTGGGACTTTTCCTGGTGGGATCTCACCTAAGTGGGTCCTTTGTCCTTTTTGGAGCACAGAGCATTAACTATTTTCTACTCACAAAGCATGAACTTTGTGAGTGTGTGTCAACAATTAGGATCAACAATTGAGCACCTCCAGTGATTATAATCGCCTATCTGATACCCTGGGCAGGTGCTCCTCTTAGTAGAAAACTGTACTGGTCTGGGGAACTTCTGAGTAAGAACTAAGGACAGATCATATTCTGCTTCTTCTTTTGCATGTGTAGAAGAGTGAAAATCTGACATTTTTGAATAAGGTTCGATTTTTCACTCTACGGCACTTCCTATGCAAAGAAGGAAGAAGCAAGAAGAAGTTTGCTCTGTGGTACGCACTCGGAAGAACCCCATGCTGGTATAATATTCTGCTAAAAGGAACACTGGTTATCGGTTAAGTGGTTGTAATCACTGGAGGGGGGTATCAATTGTTAGGCACCCCTTAGTGATTACAATGAAATTTTTGTTAACTAATTTAAAAAATTAGATTTTCCTTTAAAGGGAACTTGGTGTTGCTAGGGTCTGTAACCCACTGTAAAATTAATAAAATATTGGTTTTATCACATAATGTTCTGTTTGGAAATTATCCTATTTATTCCTGCTACTAAACAAATACTTGGTTGCCAGGGTAATAAGGCTGCAAGTGAATGACACAAAATAAAGCCGATGTGAGATAAAAGCTTACCAGGTCATCTTTTAAACCATATACATAAAATATGTTGCTAGAAATTATTTACACTTCAGTGTTTTACCGATTTCTAGATATGCCCATTCAGAATTTAACTTCTAATGATATTGTAATAGTAATGAATAAGGATAAAAATATGAAAGTATTGATTTTAGTCCTACAAAAATTAATACTGATCCATAGGAAGATTTACAAAAAAAAAGGTAAATAGGGTGAGCTGGAATGGTCCCCCTCAGTAAATATGAGAGCATAGGAGGGGGTTGGGGTAGCAAGCTAGCTCTTGTGGTCCGTGTCAGACTAACTTGACAGGGTATTGGGACTTTTCCTGGTGGGATCTCACCTAAGTGGGTCCTTTGTCCTTTTTGGAGCACAGAGCATTAACTATTTTCTACTTTTTTTATGAGAAAGAGAGGAAAGAGTTAGTTTAGGTGTCTGCAGATAGGGTCAGGGAAATTATACAGCCAGATTTATTGATACAGATAAGCAGGGAGTAAGCAGGAGAATCCATAGAAGCTGTTTATTATACAGAGCTGGCAGGGGATGTTTCTCAGAAAGTATATGTGGAGTGTAAATGGAAGAGCAAAAGCTAACAGATTCCTCAAACAACCAGGTATTTTGAGTTAGGATAGCCCTGCCAGCACACAAGCCCTCTGTCTGTAATATCCTCTTCAGTCCTTCTGTATTCACTGCATTGCTCTGTGTTATTGCAATGCTGCCCACAGAATAAGTGACAACAGATAGGGCTCATTAGTCCTGAATGTGTCTTTTTGGGGGCTGCCATGTTGGTTGCAATGATATCTCTATGAATAAAATGTTTCCCATAGACACCAGTGAACTGGTGAAAACAGCGCCTTCTAGGCTACATTAATGAGTCATATTTATTTATATATTAGGGTCAGGGCACACAGGCAGATTCAGCGAAGCCCGGCAACATCTCCTCTTGTTCGAGCCGACTAATCTCCCTGAACTGCCTCCCCTGCCTTCCCACCGGCTAAAATGCAAATCGCCAGCAGGATGGCACTCGGAGCATTTCATTTTACGAAGTCGCCCGAAGTTTCCTCATGAGGCAACTTCAGACGACTTACATTTTAGCCAGCGTGAAGTAGTAGTAGTAGTAGTATTTGCTATTTGTCATTAGAATTTACCTGCTGGTGGTAAGTAAAAGTGATGTTTTTGATTGGCTGTAGTAACTGCTCTTATTTGCTGTCAGAAAGTTTAGTTGGCCTCACACACGATTATCAATCCACCAACCCTCAAAATGTATTATTTTCCCAAGTCCCAATTTAGATTTCTATATCATCAATTTTGGTTTATTTTTTTCCTTCACTTTTTTTAATATTTAGTTGGTACACATTTGCTGGGAGGAGCACCTCAACAACGGGAAGCCAATGACGAACGACGCTTTGCTGATGGTAATTGCTTTTTCTTTACATGTACATAGAACTGATGTACAAAGTATTAATGAGTGAATAAGTTGACATGTGTTTCTACATAGTAGAGTTATAGAGCTGAAAAGCAGGAAGTAGTGTTCTGGCTGTTTTATTAGAGATCCGGTCACTCCAGCCTTTATATATTACATTTTTGACTAACTAACTATATTAGAAACATTTTTTATTTTGCACAGCCTATCTATTTACACAGTTTTTATTTTCACACTGAACTATTCCTTAGGACAACAAGACCACATGGATTGGATGTATTTTGTCCGTCGCATGGTGAATTTGATTCATAGTCTCCTTGAAAACATCAAATGTATAAAACTGTATCTGTTTCTTTATAGAGGAAATAAAGCATTTACTATCTGAAGAAATCACTGTTTGAATCTGTATTTATGTCTCTGGTGTTTGTAATCCACTTTATGTTTGCAGAATATGTAAAATGTGAAAGATTAGAAAATATGTTACAGTTTTATTTATTTATTATTTTATAATTATTTTTTTTTTATTATTTACATCTTTGCAGATGATGATGATGTAAACGAACGAGATGTCCGAGGATTTGGCTCTTTCCTAGGTAAAGCTTAAAAGGCTGCTTTAAAAAGTAAATTGGACTTCCGGGGGGCGTGCCCACTAAGATGGCCGCATTATAGAAGAGCTCCGCGCTCTGCTCTTTTAAAAACTGCTCAGCCACATATAAACCCCGCTCAACAGAAGCAGAATCGGCAGCGGAACACCTGAGGGCAAATTGAGACTCACCACCGCTCAGCTCTCCCTCCGTTTGCAGCCCCGGAAGCCTCCACGCAAGATTGAGGCCTAGGTCCCGAACAAGCCTTTGCCACGCTGCATCAACACGCGCGCTGATATCTAACGCCAGGCACAGAAGTGTGATCCGAAGCAACCGGAACACAGATAAGTAAATTAGGTCACGGGAAGACGGCTGGGGGCCAAAAGCTTATACGGCTCACAACCGTGGACCCGGACCCGCACTAACCCCACAGCGCATGATATCGGAGCTACTCCCACATAACTCCCTGGGGACACGAACATATAACAGCGAATATTCGCTCAACTAAAAGCCAGACTCCGTATTTTATTCAAGGGAGCAGGCCCATACACCTACTCTGGGACATATAATTTACGTGACGCAGTGGCAATTTACACCCTGCAAAGGCCATAGCGTGTTTACTGTGACAATAAAAGTTACCACAAGAGGGCAGTACTTATACAGCTTTACTGCTGCAAGGGGCCCTAACCAAACCAACGCCCAACATCTTAAACGGTCCTAAAGGCGTACAATTGTTGTCAATACTGGACCGCCTGTCCTAATACTACCAAGCTGTAATGATGTAACCGGCACATACAATTCCAAACACACAACCTCGCTGCACATATGGCAACAGTAAACATGGACTGCAAAACAACCCATACACATTCCACTGTGGAATGTAAGTAACGCCATACAGTTTGAGATAATACAAATGGAGGCTACAACCTACGGATATACCACCTATGACAACCTAACTCAGTAGACACCTTACCAGCATTAAGACAGCCGGGAAATATACTACCTCCCAGGAACTCTCCTACTCGGGGAACAACTGTCCACAGATCCTTCTCACGGCATGGAAAAATTCCTGGGCCCAACAACAACTACTATGTCGCTCAAAACACCAAAAACCAAGCCAAAAGACAAAAAACAAACAGCAGAAATTCCCCAAGCGGAGAGTGACTCAGACACAACCGCACGCATGGAGGAAATGGTCCAGATCCTGGGTCCCTTACTGGACCAGAAACTAGCCGGCATAAAAGAATCGGTCTCGGAGATATTACAACAAATCACCAACCAAGCTCAAAGAATCTCCCAAGCTGAGGATCGTATTTCCACACTGGAAGACAATTTAACCACTGCGCAATCCACCATTGATCTTCAACAAAAAGAAATATCAATCCTATCTGATAAAGTGGAGGACTTAGAGAACCGCAGCAGGAGGAACAATCTACGACTAGTGGGGGTTCCTGAGTCGGTCAAAACCAGGGATCTGTAGCATCTTCTTCACGAGTGGCTGCCCAAGGCTCTCGATCTGGACACAAAGTATCTTCCCTTTCTGGTGGAAAGAGTCCACAGAATTGGACCCCCACCCTCACCTAACAAAGAACAACAACGTCCCAGACAAATCATATTTAAACTATTGAACTTTACAGACAAAACCAGAATATTGGAAGCACACAGAGCGACCAGAAATCTTTCTTATGATGGACACTCAATTTTACTTTTCCAAGATTACTCTGCCTCAGTGACAGCCAAACGCAGAGAATTTGCACCACTTTGCAAAACTCTATACAACGCCGGATACAAATTCTCCCTGCTTTTTCCTGCAAAACTAAAAATCATCGAAAAAGATACTAACAAAATACATATCTTCGAAGACCACAAACAAGCTTCTGCTTACATAGACACCACCATTCAAAAATAAGAGGGACGGTGAATCAAGCGTGAAAGACTACAACTCATCATAACACGGTTGATGAATATCACAGGCCCTCACACGAACCATCAGTTCTCTGGTTCTTCTGAAGGTTTCGAGGTTTAAGCGAAACATGCTATTGAACAGTGAACAGACTAACGTTTAATAACTTGACTTTACTTCTTTCTCTCATTTATTTTTATTTTGGGCAACCTAAATGATACGTTACTTACCATTTGAATCTCTCATAGTATGCAAATTGTATTGTTGGAACCTTGTTCTCTATAACTTAACACGCACTCCATTTACCTGCTTTATTTCTATCGGAGACTTCACCAAGTTATTCATTCACCTTACAAGTTGAACCGAACTGTTGAATTTTCCCCCTAACCACAGAGGGCATTGGAATCTCCTCCTTATAGTTTCCTTGTTGCTCTTCTTGCCTCACGATTTCTTATAGAACTTGTCTACTGAATATGCTATAGATTGACTATTCTGTAGGTTAAAACCTGTTTTTCTTTTCCCCTTCTCTCTTTCTCTTTAACTCCTGTCACAGACAAACTGCGAGGTTTGTGACTCTCTATTACTCAAAATGCAATGTTTTTAATGTACATAGTTAATGTGATACTAAATGTTCAAGTGATTACAACCAACAACCAAATAGAAGACAATTGCCAATTCTCCGGCTCCCAATCCCATAACAATCGTCACCAAGGGATGGAACCCGCTCACTGGGACAGGGTCCCCACCCTAATACAGGAAACCTTGGTTTACGCAACCCCTAAACAGGGTATAGGTTAGCATAGACTACATGGGTGAACCTATAGATAACACTTCTTCTGATAAACAACCTAAAAATCTTAAAATGCTTTCATGGAATGTAGGTGGCCTTAATACTCCGGTAAAAAGACGCAAAGTCTTATCCCTATTAAAAAGGGAAAACGCCCATATTGTTCTCCTGCAGGAAACTCACTGGCGAGACAAAGACAAAAATATACTAAGGGACACCTGGATACAGGCACAGATAACTGCATCATACTCAACTAAATCTAGGGGTGTGGCAATACTTTTACATAAATCATTGAATGGTACAGTGACCAAAACATATAAAGACAAAAATGGCCGCTACCTAATCATAGATATAGAAATACAAGGCATGAAATATACTGTAGTGAACGTATATGCCCCTAATGATGACAATAACTTTTTTTTCACAGAACTAATGCAAAGACTTGACTCCTGGGGATCCGCGAATCTAATTATCGGTGGCGACATGAATACAGTATGGGACCGCTTCATGGACAGATCGGATGCCGCATCCAGATACCCAATGAGACGGATTACCCCGTTACACACGTTCTGTGAGTTTTTACATCTTCAAGATACCTTCAGATACACAAACCCAGATACCAAAGACTACACCTTCTATTCAGGAGCCCATAACACACATTCCAGATTAGATTACTTCTTTCTGTCAACCACACAACTCTCTAAGATATTATTGGCCACCATAAACAATATTGATGTCTCTGATCATGCCCCAGTAACATTGACCCTGATGCAATTGGCTACAAGGTCAACATCATATAACTGGCGATTTCCTTCCTACTTAAATAATAATGCTGATTTTCAAACATTCTTAAAACAACAATGGGCAAATTATATTGACGATAATTTGTCGCATTGGGACGACCAAAACCTCTTCTGGGCCGCATCTAAGCCTGTCCTGAGAGGACATATTTCGGCATATCTAATAAAACAGAAAAGGCATTTTACTGAAAAATACTCAGCCCTGCAAAAAGAACTCACTAATCATTATAGGGCATTTAAACTCACAAACTCAGAAGCAGATAAGAAAAAATACACTGACACCAAGAATTTGTTCAACACTTTATTACATGATAATGCACAATATAAAATATCTCATATGAAGAACAAATTTTATAGATGGGGAACCAAACCTGGGAAATTATTAGCTAAAATATCAAAACTTCAAACCAAACATAGTTTTATACAAAAACTGAAAACAGCGGAGGGATGGGCCCTAGACACAAAACAAATAGTGAAGGCAATGGAAACACGTTTTAAAACACTTTATGAGGAAAACCAAGATCATCCAGATGAGGGTCTCCTCTTCATACGCGATGCTCATTTATCCAAGCTCTCAGTTCGGGACAGAGAAATACTCGACGCACCTATAACAGAGCAAGAAATCATATCAACAATAAAACACCTAAAAAATGGGAAATCACCAGGCCCTGATGGCCTCAGTGCAGAGTACTATAAAACCCTCATAGTAGAACTCACCCCCATACTTACCACGATCTTTAATGATGTTTTGCAAGGCTCCCCCCTATGGAATGAAGCCAATGAGGCCAGGATTATACTCATCCCAAAAGAAGGAAAAGACCCTACCTTACCCTCATCCTATAGACCAATATCCCTACTCAATCAGGACTTAAAATTACTAACTAAGATCATGGCTGACAGATTACAATTAATTCTCCCGCAAATACTTACCGCGCAACAAGTAGGATTCCTTAAACAACGAACCTCGGTCCGAGCCATACGACAGGTAATAGCGGCAATATATCAATGTACCCTAGAAAAAAGAAAACACGGTATGTTAATTAATTTAGATGCAGACAAAGCATTTGACAGGATAACTCACACACATATCAAAAGGCTTCTTAAGTTCCAACATTTTGGCATACAAATGCTAAACCTCTTTAAGACCCTATATTCCCAATCATACACACATATCACAGCAAATGGCCTTAACTCAACTAGATTTCTGATCCAAAGAGGGACCCGACAGGGATGCCCTCTCTCACCATTGCTTTTTAACATTGCGCTAGACCCCCTCCTAAAACATCTATTGAATAGTGATATCTTCAAAGGTATACCATTAGGCACACAAAGACTCAAACTAATAGCATATGCAGACGACATCCTTCTATTTATACACAAACCACAAACCGAACTACCCTATATTCTAAAAAAGATAGAAACATTTGGCACTATAGCAGGATTTAAAATCAACTTAGATAAATCGGAAGCACTGCGTCTACAACATACCTCCCCTGCAGACTGGAACACCTCCTTCCCATTTAAAAAAGCGAAAACACACATTAAATTTCTCGGGATCCAATTACCGCAACGCCATCAGGACTTCTACAACCTAAACATTAGGCATACAATAGACCAGATAGAACAAGAAACCCGCAAATGGATTAACACAAACTTGTCCTTCGCGGGCAGACTCCACTTAATAAAGATGATTGCATTTCCCAAACTTCTCTACAAAATACAACTACTACCATATAGGATATTATCCACGGATATCAGAAGATTACAACACATAATTAGAACATTCATATGGAATAAAAAAAGACCCAGAATCAATCTTTTTAAACTTCAACTACAAAAACATGAAGGAGGACTTAATTTCCCAAATGTAATAGAATACAACGATGCTGCCCTTCTCCGATTTGCAGGTGACTGGCTCCACCATAGAAACGTTTTCACCACTATTTCCTTAGATGACACACTCTCAGAGGGAATATCACTTAACTGTCTACTACACACACCTCTCAAAGATATCCCAAAAAACATG
The DNA here is from genome assembly GCA_038501925.1 of Xenopus petersii. Taxonomy (NCBI): domain Eukaryota; kingdom Metazoa; phylum Chordata; class Amphibia; order Anura; family Pipidae; genus Xenopus; species Xenopus petersii. The sequence goes on along the minus strand of CM076682.1, from coordinate 109,877,523 downwards.
AAAGATAATCCACTATTTATCCACACCTACAATACCTGGCACAAAATTCGAAAAAAAATCAACATCTCTCAATTCAACTCCATACACTTGACCTGGATGGGGAATAACAACTTCACTCCTGGTCGCTCCAATACTGTCTTTAACATATGGCAAACGTGTGGCCTACAAAACATAAAAGATATGGTCACGGACAAATTCACCTTACTAACTACCTCTAACCTAATACAAAAATACCCATTCCTACAACCCCATCAATTCGCGTTGCTACAAATAACCCACTTCGCTACTCAGCACCTGAACAAACTCACTGAAAAAGACAAAAATAACCCCCTAGACTCCCTTTGGCTGAGACAAGACGCAGTTAAATCAACATCCCAAATCTACAGACAAATCAGGACGGTCCTGGATATTGACAAATCCACTTTCAACTTTACAAAATGGAAAACGGTAATCCCACTAGCAGAAAATGAAGACATCTTAAACTACCACACACACGTCATGAAAAGTCTGCCCGCCAGCACATACCAAGAGATGGCACTGCAAATATTACATCAAACTTATCTCACACCTGTAAAGAGGTTCCACATCGGAACTGCCACCTCGGACAGATGCTTAAAATGTGGTGCTGACAGAGCAGATTTAATTCACTGTTTATGGTCTTGTCCACAAATTAAAATATTCTGGGAGGAAATCGCCAGCTATTGGGAAACTATATCCGGGAAAAAGATGCCCATCACAGCCGCATGGGCCATATTCAGCAAATTCCCGTCAGACATACAATCCCCCAAACCAGGAAAACTCCTAGCTGTACGCCTAGCCGCAGCAGCCAGAAAGGCCATACTCCACAACTGGCTATCTCAATCCCCCCCACCCATATCTCTAGTTTTACAAAAGCTGCAACACATTTTCCACATGGATTGGATTGAAACCCTCACGGACAAAGAAAAACACACCGAAAAATTTATTAACACGTGGTCAACATACATAGACACACTACCACCAACCACCAGACAACTAACAATACAGACTTTTCAACACACTGCCTGGTATGAAACCGAACTGCTATGCGGATCTGCATCTGTCCAGGAGGCTGAACAACTGTTCATCACCTCAGTAAGTCAAAGCTTAACGGAACCCCCCAGGAGTCACCGTCTCAATAGAATATTATCGAGTCAACCATCAAACCTGCAAAATACCGATTTATGATTTAGCACTGCCACCTACATGGGAAAGGACTACGGTTGTATGATATGATTGAATAAGGGAACCAAAGATACAATTGTTGGTCATCTTGGTAATACCTAATATCTTTACCTAATCATGACACGTGAAGTCACAACTCTACTACCTCACTTGACTTTTATTTTGTTATACTTGTGTTTTTTTTTGTTTTGTTTTGTTGTTATTTACATTATTTTACCTGCAATATGCCATTTAACGTGTAACGCATATAAATAAATAAAAAAACATTATTGAAAAAAAAAAGTAAGTTGGAACAACATTCCTCCCTTCCTGTTCTGTCAATGTCAACTGTTGTGTAGCTGTTACTAATGTATAGTTCCATTGGGAGTATTGTAACAACAATAAGGCACGGAGTTAATGTTATGGCAGTACAGAAATGATTGCTTTGGCTTGAAAATAGAGTGGTACTTTGTAATAAAGGGGGTCACCTTTATTAATACTTTATATGAATTGACACAAGGGGGCAGATTTACCTAGGGTCGAATATCGAGGGTTAATTAACCCTCAATATTCGACTGCCGAATTAAAATCCTTTGACTTTAAATATCAAAGTCAAAGGATTTAGCGCTATTCCTACGATCGAAGGAATAATCGTTCAATTGAACGATTAAATCCTTTGAATCGAACGATGTTTGGAAACATTCCTATTTATTCCTGCTACTAAACAAATACTTGGTTGCCAGGGTCATAAGGCTGCACGTGAATATGACAAAAAATTAAGCAGATGTGAGATAAAAGCTAACCTGAACAGTTTCCAGGTCATCTTTTAAACCCAACCAATATGTTGCTAGAAATGATTTACATTTCTATAGTTTACAAATTTCTAAATATGGCCATTCAGAATTTAACTGCTAATGATGTTGTAATAGTAATGGATAAAAATATAAAAGTATTGATTTTAGTCCTAGAAAAATGTATTTTTATCCAGAGGATTTACAAAAAAGGGAAAAATTGGGTGAGCTGGAATGGTCCCCCCTAGTGAATATGAGAGCATAGGAGGGGAGTAGGGGGGGTTCGGGTAGCAAGCAAGCTCTTGTGGTCTGCGTCAGACTGACTTTCCAGGGTACTGGGACATTTCCTGGTGGGCTCTAACCTTAGAGGGCCCTTTGTCCTTTTTGGAGTACAGAGCATTAACTACTGTATTGTCCACCCTTTCCTCTTGTGTTACATTTATTCCCAGCAGTGAGAAAGAGAGGAAAGAGTTAGTTTAGGAGTCTGCAGATAGGGTCAGGGAAATTATATAGCCAGATTTATTGCTACAGATAAGCAGGGGGTAAGCAGTAGAATCCATAGAAGCTGTTTATTATATAGAGCTGGCAGGGGATGTTTCTCAGAAAGTATAAATGCAGTGTAAATGGAAGAGCAAAAGCTAACAGATTCCTCAAACAACCAAGTATTTTGAATTAGGATAGCCCTGCCAGCACACAAGCTCTCTGTCTGTGCTATCCTCTTCAGTCCGTCTGTAGTCACTGCATTGCTCTATGCTATTACACAGCTTATAGTAGCAATTAAGTAAGCAACAGAACATGCAGGAGAGCAATGGTACCCACAGAATTAGTGACAACAGATAGTGACATATAGGGCTCATTAGTCCTGAATGCGTCTTTTTGGGGGCTGTCATGCTGGTTGCAGTGATACCTATGAATAAAATGTTTCCCATAGACACCAGTGAACTGGTGAAAACAGTGCCTTCTAGGCAACATTAATAAGTGACATTTATTTATTTTTTACAATAATAATTTGAATAACGAAACATGGGGATACCAGGTTTTCTCAATAAAAAGAAAAGGTTTTAGGGCTCTGGCTTAATATTAAGTTCTCTGGTGGGCCCAGTCCGACACTGGTTGTGGTTAAGGCAGGTGGTTGGATTAAAGGGTGGAGATTTCTCCAAACATTTTTATAGACTGTTGCCAAACACAATCTGAAATTCAAGGCAGGATCAAACTAGACCTCTATAGAGAGGTAAAATAAAATTACTTTACCTGTTCATCGTGTCTGTGATAAACTTATACATCTATGTCCTTAGCTGTAGCAGCATCTGATATACCAGTAGTAGTGTTTGCTATTTGTCATTAGAATTTACCTGCTGGTGGTAAGTAAAAGTGTTTTTGATTTGCTGTAGTAACTGCTATTTTTTGCTGTCAGAAGGTTTAGTTGGCCTCACACACAATTATCGATTATCCACCAACCCTCAAAATGTATTATTTCCCAAAGTCCCCATTTCTATATCATCAATTGTGGTTTATTTTTTTTGCTTGACTTTTTTTTTAATATGTAGTTGGTGCAAATGTGCTGGGAGGAGCACCTCAACAACGGGAAGCCGATGACGAACGTCGCTTTGCTGATGGTAATTGCTTTTTCTTTACATGTACATAGAACTGCTGTACAAAGTATTAATGAATGAATAAGTTGACATGTTTCTACATAGTAAACACTTTTTTATTGATTAAACATATATTCATTATTGTGCTAAAAAAAGGCTAGTTTTATTTAACTTCTCAGAAACATGGTAATATGTTTACTCTGAACAGGTAGTGTGGCAACTTCGCCATTATTTAAAGGTGACAAAATGCAAATATCAGTGGACAACATATAGCAACATATTTTAACATATTATTACCAGCGAAGCATGCTGGGAGCAGTAGTCCAGCATCATCATGGATAATTCTTTCATTTACTGCTCAATAAAACCTTTTACACCTTTCCATAACTAGTGCAAGAGGGTGACATGAAACTCAAGCAATCATCGCTGGAATAATTAAACTTATTTCTTTGAGCTCTGAACACCTAATTAGAACTATATTCATCTTTCTATTTTTCAATTACTGTGTAAGATCGATTGATTGCAAGAGTAAACTCACTATAATGTATTACTAATACATTGCACTGTACACTGGGAGAGTTTTGGTTGTTGACCCTTTTAAGCAAAAAGATGCAGTTGGGAACAAATAACTGTCAAAATATATATAAAAATGCAAACATAGTGCAGTGGGCTGCAAAAATGTCTTTCCAAATAACCAATATAATAAATGTAATGTACATTCCCTACTGCAATATAAACAAGGGAATTATTTTTTCTTGTCTTAAGCCCAATATCTTTAAGTCAAAGCTAAAGAAATAAATAATTAGTTAAGTGGATGTTCAATAAGATAAAGACGATGTAAAACATTTCCTGTTAACCTGTGTAACAAAGTATACTTATTCTTTTGCACTATGGTGTCTGGATAAGGCACTTGCTTTACACCACTGAACTTGTACTCCAGAGCAGCTTTGGAACCAAATTATTTGAGAAAATAATAACCCTGTCATCAACATCCATAATATGTGTATGTGGTGATCAGAAAAATATTCATAAGAAAAAGGGTAATTAAAATGTCTAACTGGGGATTTAGAAGTGGCTTTTGCCTTGTAGTAGAAAGGGACCAAGTATTGCTGCCCAAAGGTACAACTTACATCTTGCTCTGGAAAAAATGACAACCATAAGTCAATGACATCAACATACTAAATATGCTTCTGTGGTTCCATAAATATCTCCTGGGATATTAGTCATACAAAAGATCAATGGTAGGGAACAAATAAGGCACCTCAGGTTTTAAATTAGTCAAATCATTTACTGACACCTAAAAAAAATTAGCCAATCTCTTTGAGATTAAATGATCGTATCACAAACATTGTAGTTTTTTGTAAACTAAGATAAAGCTGTCATCAAGGCAGGTCAGAGGATTCAGAATGAAGTGATAGATGTATTACAGTGTATTACTGGCACCTGTAAAAAGCAAACAATTTGTTTTCCATTTATTCCAAAATTGCTTCACAGTTTGGGAAGCAATTGCATTATTGAGAGAGTAGATCTCCCAGTTGCAGACTTTACAGCCGGTTGAGACTTGGGGTTTGTTTGCAGTTGCCAGATTGACTATTCCACATAGTTGCATTATGCAGTGGCATAAATTAACGGATACATGTTCATCAACTTCATGATGCTGTCTAAATAAATCCAACTTGAAGGAAAACAAGACTACACAGGTAGGATGGATTTTGGCTGCTGCAATGGTGAATATGATTAATATTCTTCTTGAAAACATCAAATGTATAAAACTGCATCTGTTTCTGCACAGATAAAATAAAGCATTTACTATCTGAAGAAATCCCTGTTTGTATCTGTATTTATGTCTCTGGTATTTGTAATCCACTTTACATTTGCAGAACAAGTAAAATGTAAAAGATTAGAAAAATGGTACTGTTTTATTTGTTTATTATTTTATTCGTTTTTTATTATTTACATCTTTGCAGATGAAGACGATGTAAACGAACGAGATGTCCGAGGACTTGCGTCTTTCCTAGGTAAAGCTTTAAAGGCTGGTTTAAAAAGTAAGTTGGAACAACATTCCTCCCTTCCTGTTCTGTCAATGTCAACTGTTGTGTAGCTGTTACTAATGTATAGTACTAATGTATAGTACCATTGGGAGTATTGTAACAACAATTAGGCACTGAGTTAATGTTATGGCAGTACAGAAATGATTGCTCTGGCTTGAAGATAGAGTGGTACTTTGTAATAAGGGGGGGCTTTATTAATATTAATACTTTATATGAATTGACATTTAATAAACAATTAATACAAATATGCAAAATCAATAATTAAGCATTCTGGTGTACTGCTAGTGAGCAAGAACTAAACAGAATTAGACAGATATACAGTACTTGGCTTATTATCAAGTGTTTACAGAGATAGCCAGTTCTGTTTCAATTCATGCACCAACCTTTGGTGTATGACCTTCAAGCCCCAGATAACAAACCGATGGTCCAAATTCCTGGCACCCAAGGAGAAGCTACTAAACCAAAGTTGAGGTTTTCTTTTATAAATAAATACAAACATTTTGTATACCCCAATAGGCAGATTTAGCAACGGTCAAAGTTTGAATGTATGTGAATTTTTTTTTTTACTGTAATAAATTCGAATATACTCACAACTCTAATGCAAAGTTATTCAAGACGTCTAATATTCGATTGAATAGTCCCGACCCGAAAATTTGAATCAAATTCGAATCAAATTTGAGTCAAGTTTTCCCTCCGGAAAATAGTTGGATGTCAGGAAGGCAATTAACATATTCAAATGGTTCAACGGACCTCTGCCATTGACTTGTAAATTTACTCGGCAGGTTTTAGGTGGCAAATATTCAAATTAGAACTGTTTCCATTGTCGAGTTGTGAAAAATCTCACATTCAAATTTGATTTCGAATATACTGTTCAACTTTTAATAAATCTGCCCCTAAGTGTTCCAAACAAAATAATTATAAAAGTAAAAATGACATAGAGAGCCTGATACATTTTGTGCCTAATGGGGCACTTTCTCATTTTATTTTAAAGTCAAGATTTGAAGAAACGTCTAACCTCAGATGCTGCTCTATGCAATATTATTAACATTTCCAACAGATAAGCATGAACTTTGTGAGTGTGTAAGTGGGGTCAACAATTAAGCACCTCCAGTGATTATAATACCCTGGGCGGTGCTCCTGTTAGAAGTAAACTGTACCGGCCCAGGGTACTTCTGAGTAAGCAGTAAGGACCAATCATAGTCTGCTTTTTCGTTTGCATGTGTAGTGGAGTGAAAACCCCAGTTTTTTGCCTAAAGTTCAGTTTTTCACTCTATGGCACAAGTGTACCTATGCAAAGAAGGAAGAAGCAAGAAGAAGTTTGCTCTGCGGTACGCACTCAGAAGTACCCCATGCTGGTACAATATTCTGCTAAAGGAAACACTGGGTATTAGTTAAATTATTGTAATCACTGGAGGGGGTACCAAATGTTAGGGACCCCTTAGTGATTACAATCAAATTTTTTCAACTAATTTAACCTTCTGATTTTCCTTTAAAGGGAACTAGGGTGTTGCTAGGGTCTGTAACCCACAATAATATTAATGCAGATTGGTTTTATCACATATTTTTCTGTTTGGAAACTCTCCTATTTATTCCTGGTACTAAACAAATACTTGGTTGCCAGGGTCATATCATAAGCCTGCAAGTGAATATGACAAAAAAAAATGAAGCAGATGTGAGATAAAAGCTAACCTGAACAGTTTCCAGGTCATCTTTTAAACCCAACCAATATGTAGCTAGAAATTATTTACATTTCTATAGTTTACAAATTTCTAAATATGGCCATTCAGAATTTAACTGCTAATGATATTGTAATGGATAAGAATAAATATATATATATATATATATATTGATTTTAGTAATACAAAAATGTATTTTGATCCAGAGGAAGATTTACACAAGAAAAGGTAAAAAGGGGTGAGCTGGAATGGTCCCCCCAGTAAATATGAGAGCATAGGAGGGGAGTAGGGGGGTTGGAGTAGCAAGCAAGATCCTGCGATCTGTGTCAGACTAACTTGCCAGGGTACTGGGACTTTTCCTGGTGGGCTCTAACCTTAATGGGCCCTTTGTCCTTTTTGGAGTACAGAGCATTAACTGCTGTATTTTCCACCCTTTCTTCTTGTGTTTCATTTATTCCCAGCAGTGAGAAATAGAGGAAATAGGTAGTTTTGGAGTCTGCAAGTTTGCAGTTTTGGGTCAGAGAAATTATACTGCCAGATTTATTGGTACAGATAAGCAGGAGTAAAGTAACCAACAGAACATGCAGGAGAGCACAGCTGCCCACAGAATTAGTGACAACAGATAGTGACAGATAGGGCTCATTATTCCTGAATGTGTCTTTTTTGGGGGCTGCCATGCTGGTTGCAATGTTACCTCTACTTACACAAGCTCTCTGTCTGTGATATCCTCTTCAGTCCGTCTGTATTCACTGCATTGCTATGTGCTATTACACAGCTTATAATAGCAATAATGAAACCAACAGAACATGCAGGAGAGCAATGGTACCCACAGAATTAGTGACAACAGATAGTGACAGATAGGGCTCATTAGTCCTGAATGTGTCTTTTTGGGGGCTGCCATGCTGGTTGCAATGATACCTCTATGAATAAAATGTTTCCCATAGACACCAGTGAACTGGTGAAAACAGTGCCTTCTAGGCTACATTAATGAGTCAGATTTATTTATTTTTTATAACAATAATTTGAACAATGAAACATGGGGAAACCGGGGTTTTCTCAATAAGAAGAAAAGGTTTTAGGGCTCTGGCTTAATATTAAGATCTCTGGTGGGCCCTTGGTGTCCCAGTCCAACACTGGTTGTGGTTAAGGCAGGTGGGTGCGTTAAGGGGTGGAGAGTTCTCCAAACTTTTTTTTATAGATTGTTGCCAAACACAATCTGAAATTCAAGGTAGGATCAAACTAGACCTCTATAGAGAGGTAAAATGAAATTACTTTACCTGTTCATCATGTCTGTGATAAACTTATATATCTAGGTCCTTGGCTGTAGCAGCCTTTGATATACCAGTAGTAGTGTTTGCTATTTGTCATTAGAATTTACCTGCTGCCTGCTGGTGGTAAGTAAAAGTGAAGTTTTTGAATTGCTGTAGTAACTGCTCTTAAGCTCCCCATAGACGCGACGATTCTTCTTGCCGAACGACCGATTTCAGGGAAGCCCAAATGATCCTTTGAAATTATCGTGCGGTTAGTGGGATTTGAACGATCGTACATCTTATGATTTTTCGCCCGACATCTGTCAGGAAATTGATCGGCCAGGTCAAAAAATCTTTGTTGGTCCCGGTGCAATCTATCTATGTTTGCAGGGCCAAGCAGGCAGCTTCCCTTTGTTTTCCTGGCAAATTGGTCTTTTTAGTTGATGGTAAATCGTTCTGAGAAGATCGTGGTCTCACGATCAGGATCTGATCTTTTAAAAATCTCAACATCTATGGCCAGCTTTATTTGCTGTCAGAAAGTTTATTTGGCCTCACACATGATTATCAATCCACCAACCCTCAAAATGTATTATTTTCCCAAGTCCCCATTTAGATTTCTATATCATGAATTGTGGTTTATTTTCTTTCCTTGACTTTTTTTTTAATATGTAGTTGGTGCACATTTGCTGGGAGGAGCACCTCAACAACGGGAAGCCAATGACGAACGTCGCTTTGCTGATGGTACTTGCTTTTTCTTTACATGTACATAGAACTGCTGAACAAAGTATTAATGAATGAATGAATGACGTGTTTCTACATAGTAAATGCTTTTTTTATTGATTAAACATATATTCATTGTTGTGCTAAAGAAAGGCTAATTTTATTTAACTTCTCATAAACATGGTAATATGTTTATTCTCAACAGGTAGTGTGGCAACTTCGCCATTATTTAAAGGTGACAAAATGCAAATATTGGTGGACAACATATAGCAACATACTTTAACATATTATCACCAGCTGAGCATGCTGGGAGCAGGAATCATGGATAGTTCTTTCATTTACTGTTCAATAAAACTTTTTCCACATTTCCATACCTAGTGCAATAGGGTTTTGACATGAAACTCAAGCAATCGTCACTGGAATAATTAAACTTATTTCTTTGAGCTCTGAACACCTAACAAACTATATTCATTATTATAATCAATTACTGTGTAAGATCAATCGACTGTTAGTGTAAACTCACTATAATGCAATACTAATACATTGCACTGTACAATGGGAGAGTTTTGTTACTTGTTTTTTTGTTGACCCTTTTAAGCAAAAAGATGCAGCTGAGAACAAATACCTGTCAAAATATATATATAAAAATGCAAACATATCAGTGCAGTGGGTTGGAAAAATGTCTTCCCAGATAACCAATATAATAGATGTGATTATGTACACTAATTTCCTACTGCATTCTAAGGAAGGGAATTATTTTTTTTGTCTTAAGCCCAAGTCAAAGCTAAAATAAATAAATATTTAAGTCAGTGGATGGGCAATAAAATAAAGCCGATGTAAAACATTCACTCTCAATATGTGCAACAAAGTATACTTATTCTTTTGCACTGTGATTTCTGGATAAGCACTTGCTTTACACCACTGTACTTGTACTCCAGAGCAGCTTTGGAAGCAATTTATTTGAGAAAATAATAACCCTTTATCAACATCCATAATATGTACATGTGGTGATCAGAAAACTTTTCATAAGAAAAAGGGTAATTAAAATGTTTAACTGTGGATTTAGAAGTGGCTTTTGCCTTGTAGTAGAAAGGGACCAAGTATTGCTGCCCAATGGTACAACTTAAATCTTGCTCTGGAAAAAATGACAACCATAAGTCAATGACATCAACATACTAATTTTCTGTGCTTCCATAGTCATATCTAGTCATACAAAAGATCAATCATAGGAAACAAGTAAGGCACCTCAGGTTTTAAATTAGTCAAATCATTTACTGACAACTAAAAAAAATATGCAATCTCTATGAGATTAATTGATCACAGCACAAACGTATTTTTTTTTAACTAAGATAAAGCTGTCATCAAGGCAGGTCAGGAGATTCAGAATGAAGTGATAGATGTATTACTGGCACCTATAAAAAGTAAACAATTTGTTTTCCCTTTATTCCAAAATTGCTTCACAGTTTGTTATGCCCCATGGGAAGCAATTGCATTATTGAGAGAGTAGATCTCCCAGTTGCAGACTTTACAGCAGGTTGAGACTTGGGGTTTGTTTGCAGTTGCAAATGCCAGATTGACTATACTACATAGTTGCATTATGAAGTGGCAGAAATTAACTGGTACATGTTCATCAACTTCATGATGTTGTCTAAATAAATCCAACTTAATTTCTAAGACTACACAGGTTGGATGGATTTTGGCCGCCGCAATGGTGAAGATGATGATTAATATTCTTCTTGAAAACCTCAAATGTATAAAACTACATCTGTTTCTGTACAGAGTAAATAAAGTATTTTAAGTAAATTTAAAGTATTAAATAAAATATCTGATGAAATCCCTGTTTGAATCTGTATTTGTCTCTGGTCTTTGCAATCCACTTTTGCGGAATATGAAAAACATAAATGATTAGAAAATATTGTACTCTTTTATTTATTATATTTGACTTCTTCATCACAAGCGAGCGATTGGCGCAGATCTATCAAGTATCAAACTGGGCAATTAAGACATATTCCTAACAGTTTCATCATTTTCACATTTATTTCCTGAAAGTCAGGAAAGTGTCCATTAAATAACTCAAACATTGCTTCACTAAAAAAAGTCTTTTTCCCAGTGTTCCACAGGCCCAGAGTATAATTATTTTGTCTAGCTTGAATTCTCTCATTTTTAATTTCTGTATAATGAATATTACTATATCTGTTACATACCTGTGTATGCAGGTGGATTCTTCAAAAGACTTTGGTTTCCACTCAAGTAGATCCCACTCGTAGATCTTCCCATGTTATCCAGAAAATACCTGCAATTGCAAAAAGCAGTCAATTAGTGGTTTGCTTATGGAATATTACTTTGTACATTAGGAGGTCGATAGCACAAATTGTAAAATGATGTTCTATAGTATCAGAGATTTGGTCTGGGTATAGCATTGCTGTGCATATGTCCCCGTATAATTTTAATGCACAGTGTGGGCATTAGAATGGGACGTGGGTGACTAAAGTGTAATAAATTACAAAAACTGCATTACATAAACTACATGTTGCCCATATTTAGGGCCGGAAGTAGGGGTAGGCAGAAGAGGCATTTGCCTAGGGCACAGTGGTGGGGGACACTAGGCACTTACCTCTACAATCACTTACCCCTAGTCATGACCCTTGTCCTCTCTTGCCGGCAATGTGCTCTTGTGCGTGCGCGTGCCTGTGGTTGTGCATGTGTGCTGGGGGAGCGAGGGGGCTGTCTGGCTTGGCCCGTCACTGCTTATATTACCATTGTCAATTTTCTGTGCTGTCCTGGTATCAACGTTTAGGATTTCTGGAGTCCAGCTTCTTTCATCTTTCACACAGAATCTTCCTTTCCATTGTAAATGGCTCCAGGGGTTCTTTACCTGAAGGAAGGTAAAGACTGAGAAGCAGACAACATAACCAAAAAAGTAAAAATTAAAAAAATAGAGCCCTGCAGGATATAGTTAATTACAATAAAAACTACAATACACCTAACTAGACCAGAAAGGGTCCAGGCCTGCCTGGTTCAGGATAATGCATGTGGGATCACAATTTTGAACACACATTTCCAGCTACTGCCCAGTATAAACCTGGGCCCCCCTCTGATAAACTAAACTATAAATCACATTTTTTAGGATCCCCGATAGTTGTACCACCTGCATTCCATATTGGCTGTCCAAAGTAAATGCATATATATGTCTAAAAACAAAATTGTATGAATTCCCTTATGTCCAGGACAGTCTATGCATGTGTAGCAACCAAGCCTTTTTTTCTTCTTCAGTCATGACCCCTGTAGCTGTGGCAGGCCTGGAGTGGGATTTATAAAATGACCTGTCATTTCAAGTACACAGAGGCCCAAACAGCCCACACCAACCAGATTAATAGTGACTGACTATAGCAGCGGTCCCCAAACTTTTTTACATTTAAATATAAAAAGAGTTGGGGAGCAACACAGGCAGGAAAATAGTCCCTGGGGATGCCAAATAAAGGCTGTGATTGGCTATTTGGTGGCCCCTATGTGGACTGGCAGACTACAGGATGCTCTGTTTGGCAGTACATCTGGTTTTTATACAACCAAAACTTGCCTCCAAGTATGGAATTCAATAATAAGCACCTACTTTGAGAAGCCAGCAACGGAACTAGGTGGGGGCGGGCCCTGTTGCGGGCCGTGCCCACCTAGTTCCTAGATTTTTCTCTGTGGCTGCAGCCGAATCCAGCCGGCTGTAGCGCGCGCGATCTGCCGGGGGGGCCCTGCAGGAGTGCGGGCCCTGGCCCAGTTGCACCCCCTGCTCCCCCAGTAGTTACGCCCCTGCTGGGAGCAACATCGAAGGGGTTGGTAAGCATGAGCAAATTTCCTAGAGGTAAAAGCGGTTGTTCATTTACTTTACACAGTAAGTGATATTCTGAGACAATTTGCAAATAATTAAAAACATTTATTATTTGTGTTGTTAGTTATTTAGCTTTTTAATCAGCAGCTCTCCAGTTTGCAGTTTCAGCAATCCGGTTGCTAGGGTCCAAATTATCCTAGCAATAATTAATCTACAAGACTGGAATATGGGTAGGAGAGGGCCTGAATAGAAAGATCAGCAATACAATGTAGCAATAAATGTACATTTTGTAGCCATACAAAGCATTTGACTACATGCTAAATAATTATTTTTCACATTGTTTGTTAATTTTACTTTTAATTTTTTTTAAATAAAAAAAAAAACATATTTCTCATGCAGTGAACAACTCTGGAGTAAAACATCATGTTACCCATAGCAACCAATCAGAAAATAGATTTCAACAGTGGTCCACAAGTTAGAAAACAAAAATCTGATTGGTTGCTATGGGCAACATCACTGATAATGTTTGTCTCCAGTGTTTTACACAGCATGCTATAAAGGCCCCCTTAGTGTTTTCTTTGCCAGAAGATAAACACCAGAAGAGAAAGCACTCCATATCTGCAGGCAGTGACATCCATGGCACCCCCCTGCCCTATGTTTTGTAGGTGTGCATCTTCAAACCAATATTTCTTCTACTATAAACATGACAACTACAAAGTCATAATTGTTGGTCCCTCCAGTCTCCAGAACGAGTCTGCAGCAGTTTATTATCCTTTGTATAGGGCCCTAAAAATCCCATCAGATGAGGAGTAGGGATGGGCGATTTTGACTTGTTTCGTTTCGCCAAAGATTCGCCACCGGTGAAATGTTGCAGATGCCCATTAAAGTCTATGGATGTCAAAGAAAATTTGTCACGCGGCAAATTTTCTTTGACGCACGTCTTGACGCCATACAAGTCTATGGGCGTCATTTTTCCGGCGAAAAAAGTCGCCCATCCCTGATGAGTGCATCACCATATTGATGCGGTACTTGTCCAGATGGTCTCTGTAGCCCCCAGTTTATGATCTGATTCCCAGGGCCAATAAACAGATCAGCCTCATTAGGTGCTCCATGTAGATGGCCAAATCAGTGCCCAGATCTGTTTGTTTGGCAACCTTGACAAATGAGTCGATCTGGAAGTGTATGGCCAGCTTTAGAGCAGGGCAGATTTATCAATGGCTCAGAACATAAATGTATTGTTTGCAACCAAAAAAATTAGGTTAGGATAAGGAATTCAAATATATACCGTATACAACTGTACAAAAATGTTTATAAAGACTGTGTGTGAAACAGATTTAGTTGATTTATTGGTACAGATAAGCAGGAGTAAAGTAACCAACAGAACATGCAGGAGAGCACAGCTGCCCACAGAATTAGTGACAACAGATAGTGACAGATAGGGCTCATTATTCCTGAATGTGTCTTTTTTGGGGGCTGCCATGCTGGTTGCAATGTTACCTCTACTTACACAAGCTCTCTGTCTGTGATATCCTCTTCAGTCCGTCTGTATTCACTGCATTGCTATGTGCTATTACACAGCTTATAATAGCAATAATGAAACCAACAGAACATGCAGGAGAGCAATGGTACCCACAGAATTAGTGACAACAGATAGTGACAGATAGGGCTCATTAGTCCTGAATGTGTCTTTTTGGGGGCTGCCATGCTGGTTGCAATGATACCTCTATGAATAAAATGTTTCCCATAGACACCAGTGAACTGGTGAAAACAGTGCCTTCTAGGCTACATTAATGAGTCAGATTTATTTATTTTTTATAACAATAATTTGAACAATGAAACATGGGGAAACCGGGGTTTTCTCAATAAGAAGAAAAGGTTTTAGGGCTCTGGCTTAATATTAAGATCTCTGGTGGGCCCTTGGTGTCCCAGTCCAACACTGGTTGTGGTTAAGGCAGGTGGGTGCGTTAAGGGGTGGAGAGTTCTCCAAACTTTTTTTTATAGATTGTTGCCAAACACAATCTGAAATTCAAGGTAGGATCAAACTAGACCTCTATAGAGAGGTAAAATGAAATTACTTTACCTGTTCATCATGTCTGTGATAAACTTATATATCTAGGTCCTTGGCTGTAGCAGCCTTTGATATACCAGTAGTAGTGTTTGCTATTTGTCATTAGAATTTACCTGCTGCCTGCTGGTGGTAAGTAAAAGTGAAGTTTTTGAATTGCTGTAGTAACTGCTCTTAAGCTCCCCATAGACGCGACGATTCTTCTTGCCGAACGACCGATTTCAGGGAAGCCCAAATGATCCTTTGAAATTATCGTGCGGTTAGTGGGATTTGAACGATCGTACATCTTATGATTTTTCGCCCGACATCTGTCAGGAAATTGATCGGCCAGGTCAAAAAATCTTTGTTGGTCCCGGTGCAATCTATCTATGTTTGCAGGGCCAAGCAGGCAGCTTCCCTTTGTTTTCCTGGCAAATTGGTCTTTTTAGTTGATGGTAAATCGTTCTGAGAAGATCGTGGTCTCACGATCAGGATCTGATCTTTTAAAAATCTCAACATCTATGGCCAGCTTTATTTGCTGTCAGAAAGTTTATTTGGCCTCACACATGATTATCAATCCACCAACCCTCAAAATGTATTATTTTCCCAAGTCCCCATTTAGATTTCTATATCATGAATTGTGGTTTATTTTCTTTCCTTGACTTTTTTTTTAATATGTAGTTGGTGCACATTTGCTGGGAGGAGCACCTCAACAACGGGAAGCCAATGACGAACGTCGCTTTGCTGATGGTACTTGCTTTTTCTTTACATGTACATAGAACTGCTGAACAAAGTATTAATGAATGAATGAATGACGTGTTTCTACATAGTAAATGCTTTTTTTATTGATTAAACATATATTCATTGTTGTGCTAAAGAAAGGCTAATTTTATTTAACTTCTCATAAACATGGTAATATGTTTATTCTCAACAGGTAGTGTGGCAACTTCGCCATTATTTAAAGGTGACAAAATGCAAATATTGGTGGACAACATATAGCAACATACTTTAACATATTATCACCAGCTGAGCATGCTGGGAGCAGGAATCATGGATAGTTCTTTCATTTACTGTTCAATAAAACTTTTTCCACATTTCCATACCTAGTGCAATAGGGTTTTGACATGAAACTCAAGCAATCGTCACTGGAATAATTAAACTTATTTCTTTGAGCTCTGAACACCTAACAAACTATATTCATTATTATAATCAATTACTGTGTAAGATCAATCGACTGTTAGTGTAAACTCACTATAATGCAATACTAATACATTGCACTGTACAATGGGAGAGTTTTGTTACTTGTTTTTTTGTTGACCCTTTTAAGCAAAAAGATGCAGCTGAGAACAAATACCTGTCAAAATATATATATAAAAATGCAAACATATCAGTGCAGTGGGTTGGAAAAATGTCTTCCCAGATAACCAATATAATAGATGTGATTATGTACACTAATTTCCTACTGCATTCTAAGGAAGGGAATTATTTTTTTTGTCTTAAGCCCAAGTCAAAGCTAAAATAAATAAATATTTAAGTCAGTGGATGGGCAATAAAATAAAGCCGATGTAAAACATTCACTCTCAATATGTGCAACAAAGTATACTTATTCTTTTGCACTGTGATTTCTGGATAAGCACTTGCTTTACACCACTGTACTTGTACTCCAGAGCAGCTTTGGAAGCAATTTATTTGAGAAAATAATAACCCTTTATCAACATCCATAATATGTACATGTGGTGATCAGAAAACTTTTCATAAGAAAAAGGGTAATTAAAATGTTTAACTGTGGATTTAGAAGTGGCTTTTGCCTTGTAGTAGAAAGGGACCAAGTATTGCTGCCCAATGGTACAACTTAAATCTTGCTCTGGAAAAAATGACAACCATAAGTCAATGACATCAACATACTAATTTTCTGTGCTTCCATAGTCATATCTAGTCATACAAAAGATCAATCATAGGAAACAAGTAAGGCACCTCAGGTTTTAAATTAGTCAAATCATTTACTGACAACTAAAAAAAATATGCAATCTCTATGAGATTAATTGATCACAGCACAAACGTATTTTTTTTTAACTAAGATAAAGCTGTCATCAAGGCAGGTCAGGAGATTCAGAATGAAGTGATAGATGTATTACTGGCACCTATAAAAAGTAAACAATTTGTTTTCCCTTTATTCCAAAATTGCTTCACAGTTTGTTATGCCCCATGGGAAGCAATTGCATTATTGAGAGAGTAGATCTCCCAGTTGCAGACTTTACAGCAGGTTGAGACTTGGGGTTTGTTTGCAGTTGCAAATGCCAGATTGACTATACTACATAGTTGCATTATGAAGTGGCAGAAATTAACTGGTACATGTTCATCAACTTCATGATGTTGTCTAAATAAATCCAACTTAATTTCTAAGACTACACAGGTTGGATGGATTTTGGCCGCCGCAATGGTGAAGATGATGATTAATATTCTTCTTGAAAACCTCAAATGTATAAAACTACATCTGTTTCTGTACAGAGTAAATAAAGTATTTTAAGTAAATTTAAAGTATTAAATAAAATATCTGATGAAATCCCTGTTTGAATCTGTATTTGTCTCTGGTCTTTGCAATCCACTTTTGCGGAATATGAAAAACATAAATGATTAGAAAATATTGTACTCTTTTATTTATTATATTTGACTTCTTCATCACAAGCGAGCGATTGGCGCAGATCTATCAAGTATCAAACTGGGCAATTAAGACATATTCCTAACAGTTTCATCATTTTCACATTTATTTCCTGAAAGTCAGGAAAGTGTCCATTAAATAACTCAAACATTGCTTCACTAAAAAAAGTCTTTTTCCCAGTGTTCCACAGGCCCAGAGTATAATTATTTTGTCTAGCTTGAATTCTCTCATTTTTAATTTCTGTATAATGAATATTACTATATCTGTTACATACCTGTGTATGCAGGTGGATTCTTCAAAAGACTTTGGTTTCCACTCAAGTAGATCCCACTCGTAGATCTTCCCATGTTATCCAGAAAATACCTGCAATTGCAAAAAGCAGTCAATTAGTGGTTTGCTTATGGAATATTACTTTGTACATTAGGAGGTCGATAGCACAAATTGTAAAATGATGTTCTATAGTATCAGAGATTTGGTCTGGGTATAGCATTGCTGTGCATATGTCCCCGTATAATTTTAATGCACAGTGTGGGCATTAGAATGGGACGTGGGTGACTAAAGTGTAATAAATTACAAAAACTGCATTACATAAACTACATGTTGCCCATATTTAGGGCCGGAAGTAGGGGTAGGCAGAAGAGGCATTTGCCTAGGGCACAGTGGTGGGGGACACTAGGCACTTACCTCTACAATCACTTACCCCTAGTCATGACCCTTGTCCTCTCTTGCCGGCAATGTGCTCTTGTGCGTGCGCGTGCCTGTGGTTGTGCATGTGTGCTGGGGGAGCGAGGGGGCTGTCTGGCTTGGCCCGTCACTGCTTATATTACCATTGTCAATTTTCTGTGCTGTCCTGGTATCAACGTTTAGGATTTCTGGAGTCCAGCTTCTTTCATCTTTCACACAGAATCTTCCTTTCCATTGTAAATGGCTCCAGGGGTTCTTTACCTGAAGGAAGGTAAAGACTGAGAAGCAGACAACATAACCAAAAAAGTAAAAATTAAAAAAATAGAGCCCTGCAGGATATAGTTAATTACAATAAAAACTACAATACACCTAACTAGACCAGAAAGGGTCCAGGCCTGCCTGGTTCAGGATAATGCATGTGGGATCACAATTTTGAACACACATTTCCAGCTACTGCCCAGTATAAACCTGGGCCCCCCTCTGATAAACTAAACTATAAATCACATTTTTTAGGATCCCCGATAGTTGTACCACCTGCATTCCATATTGGCTGTCCAAAGTAAATGCATATATATGTCTAAAAACAAAATTGTATGAATTCCCTTATGTCCAGGACAGTCTATGCATGTGTAGCAACCAAGCCTTTTTTTCTTCTTCAGTCATGACCCCTGTAGCTGTGGCAGGCCTGGAGTGGGATTTATAAAATGACCTGTCATTTCAAGTACACAGAGGCCCAAACAGCCCACACCAACCAGATTAATAGTGACTGACTATAGCAGCGGTCCCCAAACTTTTTTACATTTAAATATAAAAAGAGTTGGGGAGCAACACAGGCAGGAAAATAGTCCCTGGGGATGCCAAATAAAGGCTGTGATTGGCTATTTGGTGGCCCCTATGTGGACTGGCAGACTACAGGATGCTCTGTTTGGCAGTACATCTGGTTTTTATACAACCAAAACTTGCCTCCAAGTATGGAATTCAATAATAAGCACCTACTTTGAGAAGCCAGCAACGGAACTAGGTGGGGGCGGGCCCTGTTGCGGGCCGTGCCCACCTAGTTCCTAGATTTTTCTCTGTGGCTGCAGCCGAATCCAGCCGGCTGTAGCGCGCGCGATCTGCCGGGGGGGCCCTGCAGGAGTGCGGGCCCTGGCCCAGTTGCACCCCCTGCTCCCCCAGTAGTTACGCCCCTGCTGGGAGCAACATCGAAGGGGTTGGTAAGCATGAGCAAATTTCCTAGAGGTAAAAGCGGTTGTTCATTTACTTTACACAGTAAGTGATATTCTGAGACAATTTGCAAATAATTAAAAACATTTATTATTTGTGTTGTTAGTTATTTAGCTTTTTAATCAGCAGCTCTCCAGTTTGCAGTTTCAGCAATCCGGTTGCTAGGGTCCAAATTATCCTAGCAATAATTAATCTACAAGACTGGAATATGGGTAGGAGAGGGCCTGAATAGAAAGATCAGCAATACAATGTAGCAATAAATGTACATTTTGTAGCCATACAAAGCATTTGACTACATGCTAAATAATTATTTTTCACATTGTTTGTTAATTTTACTTTTAATTTTTTTTAAATAAAAAAAAAAACATATTTCTCATGCAGTGAACAACTCTGGAGTAAAACATCATGTTACCCATAGCAACCAATCAGAAAATAGATTTCAACAGTGGTCCACAAGTTAGAAAACAAAAATCTGATTGGTTGCTATGGGCAACATCACTGATAATGTTTGTCTCCAGTGTTTTACACAGCATGCTATAAAGGCCCCCTTAGTGTTTTCTTTGCCAGAAGATAAACACCAGAAGAGAAAGCACTCCATATCTGCAGGCAGTGACATCCATGGCACCCCCCTGCCCTATGTTTTGTAGGTGTGCATCTTCAAACCAATATTTCTTCTACTATAAACATGACAACTACAAAGTCATAATTGTTGGTCCCTCCAGTCTCCAGAACGAGTCTGCAGCAGTTTATTATCCTTTGTATAGGGCCCTAAAAATCCCATCAGATGAGGAGTAGGGATGGGCGATTTTGACTTGTTTCGTTTCGCCAAAGATTCGCCACCGGTGAAATGTTGCAGATGCCCATTAAAGTCTATGGATGTCAAAGAAAATTTGTCACGCGGCAAATTTTCTTTGACGCACGTCTTGACGCCATACAAGTCTATGGGCGTCATTTTTCCGGCGAAAAAAGTCGCCCATCCCTGATGAGTGCATCACCATATTGATGCGGTACTTGTCCAGATGGTCTCTGTAGCCCCCAGTTTATGATCTGATTCCCAGGGCCAATAAACAGATCAGCCTCATTAGGTGCTCCATGTAGATGGCCAAATCAGTGCCCAGATCTGTTTGTTTGGCAACCTTGACAAATGAGTCGATCTGGAAGTGTATGGCCAGCTTTAGAGCAGGGCAGATTTATCAATGGCTCAGAACATAAATGTATTGTTTGCAACCAAAAAAATTAGGTTAGGATAAGGAATTCAAATATATACCGTATACAACTGTACAAAAATGTTTATAAAGACTGTGTGTGAAACAGATTTAGTAAATGTCTACTACAGTGGCATAAATAGATATTACTGGGCCCACAGCTTTTTTAGGCCCCCACAATGTCCAGAGGTTGACCTTTGTATAAAATTAGGGCCTCATCGGCCCCTTATACTTCTTTGGCCCCCCTGCAGCCGCAGGGTCTGCTTCATCTGTAGTTATGCCCCTAGTCCACAACAATTCACCTTATGTGCCGATAGTCTTCTATCTACTCAGGGATTCTGCTCAGCAGGGACACAGATATCAACTAATGTAACAATTTAGAACAGTTTACAGAGTCGCCGACCCCCCCACCCACTGCTTTAGAAGATGAAAAATTACACTTTACACTTCAATATCATAAAAATGGTCACACATAGAAAATACAAAGTAAATGGAAAAAGTCTCTATTTCTGGTGAACTATCTGAAACCAACTGAACTGAAAAAAAAAGTGTTGAAAGGTGAGCAACCCCTTTAAGTCTGCTAAAAATCTAAAATTTAAACTTTAAATAAACCCAATAGAGTTGTTTTGCCACCAATATGAATTCATGCAAATTAGTTGCCATCAAGTATAATCTACTATTATTACAGAGAAAATGGAAATATTTTATTTTTT
Source organism: Xenopus petersii (assembly GCA_038501925.1). NCBI lineage: Eukaryota > Metazoa > Chordata > Amphibia > Anura > Pipidae > Xenopus > Xenopus petersii. The sequence continues at coordinate 109,855,912 of CM076682.1, read as the reverse complement.
AAAAAATTTGCATTATTTGCTTAAAATGATAATTCAGAGCTTTCTGAATACTGTGAATGGAATGGAATGTAAAATGTGGTTGAAAAGTTCCTTTGCGTTTGGTGCCCTGTACAAGGCAATCCGCCTCCCTTTTGCTTCTGTACATTAAACAAACTGGAAACTTGAATATTCTTGTATTTGAAAGTACAGGTAAGGGTTTTGTTATCTGGAAACCCGTTATGCAGACAGCTTTTGAAGGCCATCTCCCATAGATTCCATTTTCATTAAATACTTTAAATTTTAAAAATGACTTTTTTTTATATTAATAAAAGAGTACCTTGTAATTGTAAACTTGTAAACGAAGAGACAATGAATCATTTTTGGAGGCAAGACAATCCTACTGGATTTAATAATATTTAAAGTATATTTAGTAGACAGGTCATGGAGGTCCAAATTACGAAAAGGCTCCTTAACCCGAAAACCCAAGGTTCCATACCTATACATTATTCCGTATACTGTGACACAGTAGTGATATCAAATCTGCAACATCATATTATAACATTATTTAAAGCACATATTATTTACAGGACATTTGAATATTACTCATTATAACCAACATTCCTTCTAAGCTATATTAAAAATGAAATAAATAAAAATAAATTTAAAGTTAGGCAGCAAAAATTTTACTTTTTTTTAAAAAAATGGTGAAAAATTAGATTTCTTAAAAACTGCAATTGTGGCAAAACATGAAAATGAATAAATCTTCCCCATAATTTATAACTTATTCAGACCCACAACACCTCTGCCTATACAAAAGTCTTTTTATTTTTACTAAACACACAGGATTATATGTGTGCACAAATATGATTACAAGAATACTTTTAGCCAGAATAAGGGTAATAAGTCATATTGTTCAATAGAGTACATAGATCAAAAGACTTGATTATGAGCAGGTAAATCATGTGCTTTTACCCTTAGAGGTCAGACAAGGTAAAAGTCATAATGCTACGGGGACTTATCAGTCTTCCTGTGTTTGATGTGGAACACTAAGGGAATGTGATACTGGGGGTGGTTTCTTTTGATTCACCTGTCATTCCTGCTGAAGACTGAGGATACCTAGGCAATCATTTTTAGTACTCACTGCAGTCGCTTTTTACAGCCTTAAATCTTGCAGGCACTTGGATTTTCGATGGTTAAATTCTACAAATGTACCTTCAGAATGAAATGACAAAAAAAAGAATATCTGATGAGATTATACACGGAGCAGCTTTTATAAAATAAAAATACTACTATTTTTCTGTACAGAGCAACCAGCACACAATTTATGGGATAATGAACAGTACCAATAGAGCTGAGAAAAATATATTCCACTTACTGTATCTCCAGGAGTGAATCTGCCATGTTAACATAAAAACACAGGCAATGGAACAGAACATTAACATTGTGATTGTATTTGCCATGAGCTTATGATGTAGTTTACTGGACACATTATGTTCTTACAGTCTGTTTTAAGACTATTATAGAATTGAAATATTTAGCTTTTTACTCAGCAGCTCTCCAGTTTGCAGTTTCAGCAATCCGGTTGCTACAAGACTGGAATATGGGTAGGAGAGGGCCTGAATATAAAGATGAGTAATACAAAGTAGCAATAACTATACATGTTGCAGCCTTACAAAGCATTTTTTTTAGATGTGATCCGTGACCCCCAGGGCCAGGCCAATCTGTCCGGCAGCCATAGGCAACCAAGCGGCCACCACCCTCCTCACCAGTGTGCGCGTGTAAACGTCCACATGCCATAAACTGGGGTAAATAGACAGAGGGGAGGGAGAGTAGAGTGACAGAAGGGAAAGTGGCAGAGGGGAGGACAGAGGAGGGGGGGAAGTGCATCAGAGGGGAGGCAGAGGGTCAGAGGGAAGGCGAGTGACAGAGGAGAGTGACTGGTGGTAGGCAAAGACCCATTAACAGGTACCTGCTCAGCGCCCCCGTATTGATGTGCTAGGTAGGTGCCTCTTCTGCCTACACCTAGTTCTGGCCCTCGTGACCCCCATTTGAAAGCTGGAAAGATTCAGAAGAAGAAAGCAAATAATTAAAACACTATAAAAAAGAAAGGCAATTGAAAAGTTGCTTAGAATGAGTCACCCCTTTAATACAAATCAAGGGGCATGTTTACTAACATTGGAGATAAATATCTGGAGAGATTTCTGGAAATGTTGCCCAAAGCAACCATTCAGATCTTTGCTTTTGTTTTCTAACTTGGCTGTGGCTGTTTAAATCTAATTGCTGATTGGTTGCCATGGGCAACATCTCCAGAAATCTCTCCAGATATTTATCTCCAATGTTAGTAAACATGCCCCCAAGTCCCAGAATACACACACTCTAGACACCCAATGGACAGATCGAACCCTACTTTTATAAAGTATAATATATTTCACACAAATTCTAAATCTAAGTACATAAAGATATTAATGTGCAGAGGCAAATTGGCTAATGCAACAAGTTTGGGGGGTGCGAGTGACGTGCTGGGGGAACTTGTTGTGCAGAGGCAGTTACAAGTTCGGTCTGCAGGGAAGGGGAGTGCAGGTGGAACGCGAGTTGTGCAAAGTCAGAAGGAAAGTTTTTACAAGTAGGGAAGGTGTGGAGAGGGGTAAATTTGACAAGTTTGGGCCACAGGTGGGGTTGGTGCTGACGGTGCTTGGCATTCTCTACCTTGGCAGAGGGCTCTGGGAACAACTCCAGGGGCACGTGCAATTTATCCCTAGACCTGATCTTCTGAGGATTGGTTCCAAACAGCAGACTTATGACAATTACATGTCTGCTGTTTTGCCTTTTCCTAGAAGCCCCCCATAATTTCCTACTGGATACACTCTACAAGCCTTCTACAGGTGTCTCCCTCCAGCAGACCTATTTTACACACATTTACGCAAGCTTTTCTTTTTCTAATTTTACAGACTTATTCACACTTTGGCACATATAAACTCACACACACACACATGTATACAGAGTTATATATGCACTCACACAACTTTAGCAAGTGTACAACATGCGCGCGCGCACAAAAAAGTACTTGTTGCCTTGCTTTTTTTTTTACGTTTACTTATATTGTATATGTAATATGCACAGTGGCGGATTAATGAGATGTGAGGCCCTTAGGTTACACTTTCCACGGGGCCCTTAACTACGATGCTGAGCCAGGGTCACAGGTGCACAGTGCATCTGCAGACATAAGGGGCATGGGCCCATCTAGCTTTGGCTTTCAATTATTATTTGTTTTTTCTTTGCTTTTATAGTATCTTGTATTTTTTTTCTGCGCTTTGCCCTGGGCCTGGGTCTGGGTCTAGCCAAGTGCTGTACTGCCCCCCCGTGTACATCTGGTACTTGCTTCCAGTCCTGAATTTTTTTCCAATTATTTTTATTTTCTTTAAAAAATAGTTTACTGTGTTGCAGCAGCAGGCCTACGGCAGTGCCGTGCTGCCCCCCATGTGTACGGCTTTTATAAAAATATTAAACTGTGCTGCAGGCTTGCAGCTGCTACTGGGCCTGGTCGGGTGCCATGCTGCCCTTGTGCACGGCCAGTACCTGCTTTCTGGCTAGCTGGGAGAAGATTAGGCAAAGCATGTCAGTGCCTGTACTTTGTGTGAGTCTCTATAAAGCTGCACTTATGTGCCTTGCTGTTTTGCTCAATCTTCTCTGATCCAGCCAGCACAGCAAAAATATATATTTTTTAAAGAAAACAATAACTTAAAAAGCCCCACGGGCCCCTATAGCCTAGTTAAGCCTATGCATTAATTGTTGACCTGTAGGAGATAAGATCCTCTGAATTGGAAGCTTTGAGGATATTTTTCAAGGTTTCCAAATTTTTTTTATAAAAGCTGATATATTTTAGGAAAGCATTGCAACTTAGTAAAGTACTGCTGTTGCTTTTTGACATATACAAGTCAGAACTTTCCACAAAACGACATAATTTATATTGACGCATTTGGGAGTCATGGGACAAATTGTATACAATTGTATTTTCATGCATAAAATAAATGGTTTCTGATATGTGGTTATATTAAGTCAAATATTTTTGACTTTTCCATTTTTTAGACATTACGAAGCTTATATATTGCTATAAATTTGTAATTACACAAAAGTACAAAAAAACCCTCCCAAATCCTCTGGTAGTGAAAGGGTTAAAACGACTGCTTGACTCGCCGAATAGGAAAGCAAAGAACACTAGAAATTCCACAGAACTTGCCATTTTTACAATATCCCAATTCGGAAACAAACGTCATGCCAAGGACAGCAGCAAAACACAGAAACTGGCGCAGCTCGCCTGTCAATACAGTCCATTTTAGGACAAACTGAGGAAAAACGTATGTGCTACAGGCTCTCTCCCTCTGTCACAAGTCCCACCTCCCCAACGTTAGCATTTAGTCATGTATCTGCCCTATTCCATTGGATCTTACCCCCTCCATGATCTCAACATCTAAGTCAGGTTTCAGGCTTCCTTCAACTTACTTGCAGCATCCAGTATTCCTGCCCTCATTGGCATCTAAACTATATGACTCAGATTCCCCGCCCTAGCAGGTCTCAGCCAATCGCCTTCCAGCAGAGGGTGGGAACATTTATGTAATCCAATGAGCAAGCAGTATTCCATTATTGCCCTGTTGCAGACGAGCCATCAAAACTGACTGCCCTCTATCGGTTCTGATTGGCTGCAGCCATGGTGGGGCGGGACTTTCTGTCAACAGAGAAAGCAAAGACGGATTATGAAGGGGAAAACATATCGTGCAGGAGAGATGACACGGAGGAGCCTGCAGACGTCTATACCTCAGGTAGGATTAAAGACACCTGTCCCCAGGACATACAAGTAACTTAGAAGGAGGGATAGAGGAGGGTGCATGAAGCATATGGGGAGGGAGGATAGAGGTGGGCGGGGTTAGGGGCGGTGCCGCAGGGCAGAGAGTAGAAATAAGGGATGACACAGGGAGCGAGGGAATAATCAGTGTGAATAATTGAATGTTAACATTGGGGAGAGCTAACCTTAGGGAGGCAGATGTTTTGCAGGTGAAATGAGTTTTACTGGAAGCTGTCCCCACAGGGACACTGACTGTACTGCCTTATACACGTGTCACATGGGAGACATGGGGGTGGAGTTCTCAGGACTTTCTAGTTCTTGCCAAGGTGGGTACGTAAAACAGCAAATGAATTGCTGAGGCAGCTGGGAGTTGTAGTTAACAAGTGCTGCTTAGTGAAGGAGTAACTTAGGGACAGCGGCTTGAAAACCAGTGAAAGGGGGCGGCGCTGCGTTATGCAAAGCCACACCCTCTGTTTTCTATTGGCCCGCGGAGCCAGCAGCTGACATAGAACGTGTCTGACAAACTTGCCGAGCCAGGTATGCTGATGGGAAAATAGATGAACAATTTTGAAGGCACTTTTGTGTTTCAGGGACCAGGGTACAGCACAGCTGTGTTACATTTGTACATGTGATGATATCCTTACATATTGCTATTGCTCTCCCTGCTTTGTACAGACGTTAAGTTGAGGGGTGTGTGTCAGGGATGGGCTCAATATGTCAGGCAAGTGGTTTCTAGTCATGTGTGAATATGATTCACTGGTATAGCTGCAAATGGGCATGGGAACCAAGGGTTAATATGGGGTGCCCTTTTTGTTCAATACAACTGTCTCTGCCCACGTGCTGTACAAGCCAATGCATACAGCCCTCTGAAGCCACACCCCCAGGAATGACAGTTAGGTCAGTTGGAAGGAGGAAGCCCTCCTTTCTGAAGCCCCGCCCACAGCAATGACAGGTCAGTTGGAAGGAGGAAGCCCTCCTTTCTGAAGCCACGCCCACAGCAGTGACAGTTAGTTCAGTTGGAAGGAGGAAGTCCTCCTTTCTGCAGCCACGCCCACAGCAGTGACAGTTAGTTCAGTTGGAAGGAGGAATCAGGATGATGGACTGCTGGTTGTGTGGTCTCACTAGTATTCTGTAGCGTGTACCCCAATAACGGCAGGAAGGTGAGATATTATCTTTTTATAGTTATATTGCAGCATGGGTTGAGAAAATATGACCATCAAGGTTATATTTTTGATTAACTAAATTGTGCATAACTTCTGGGGTAAACTGTTCAGCAGACAGCGATGACAGTTAGTTGAAGATAGATTGCTGGTTGTGTGGTGTAGCAACAAGTAGCATGGGCCATCTTCTGTGCCTGGTTGGGAAATAATATCTGTGCGTAGATGTAGGGGTGTTGGCATTATAGTTATGAATATCACTATTACTGTAGCTAGTTTATAGGGATTTTACTTCCATAGCACTAAATGTAGCCATAAATCCATAAGGTGCTGCATGATATATATGAGAAATGTCAGGGTTATTATAAAAGCAGTTGCTGTGTGTTGATGGTTGGCTTGAGAAATAGAAATACCCTAATCTGTCACATGGTATGTCCTCTGAATATATATATATATATATATATATATATATATATATATATATATATATATATATATATATATATACAGTCCATGGATAGTTAGCAGCGCACACTGGAATTTTTTTAAAAAAACTTAATTTATTTATTAAATTTTAAAAGAGCATAGTACATGCATGATGCATGTATTATGCTCTTTTAAAATGTAATAAATAAATTAAGTTTTTTAAAAAAAATTCCAGTGTGCGCTTCTAACTATCCATTGACTGTTACATATGCGACACTGTGGCAGCACCTGGTGTATGGCGATCTATTGGTGTGCGAACAGCCTATTTTTGTTTTTGATTATATATATATATATATATATATATATATATATATATATATATATATATATATATATAACAATAAGGAAATAGTTCTGATCCGTCTACTATAAGGAAGATTTTGATTGGTTGCTACTGGAATGTGCTCTGATGCAATTACTCTTTTTATAGTAAAAAAAAATATATTTTTTGGGTTAATTTATTTTTTTTACCCCTACAGCTACTGCTGCTAGTAAAGGCTCGTTCATTCCAGAGGAAAAGGATAACGCTCCAGACAAAAATACATGGCAAGGTAAGTCAGAATTATTAAAAATGTAATCAGGTCCTCAGGGGAATCCCTAAATTTCCTTGACTCAATGCTGTACCAGTTAGCGCAGAAATGTCGACAGTACTCACAAGTGTTATAGGCAAATGTTTATTTAGTTTTTGGTTTTCTTTTGATCATTTCTTTTCTCTTACTCCTTTTTCTATTTCTTTTTCTTTTATTTTTGTATAATTTTCTTGTCAGCTACTTGGGCTACTCTATTATGCAACTCAGGAATACATGTTATGTACCCATGTGCCACAATACTACTGCAGCCTGGAGATTGTCCAGTACCTGCAGATTCTGAGTTTTGCTATGTGCCAATATTTGCTATATGCAAGATATTTGAAAATAAAAATTTTAAATACAAAAAAAAAAAAGAAAATGTTATCAGGTCCTAAAGCAGCAGTGGCAACTCACTCAGAAATTGTTATTTTAGGTACTTACACACTAGGCCCCTGGCACACAGCACATTTTGTTTGCAGCTGAGGCAGAGGGCAGTGCCCCTTCTCCCTACTCCTTACTGCTCCTTATACTAATCATCAACTAGGTCTGTAGTGAACGCATACAGAACAGTGACAGACAGATCTCAGTGCTCAAGCTTTCAAGCTAATGTTTTGTTTGGGGATCTTCCTGTCACTGTTCCATCTCATCTTTGTTCAATTACAGGCTTGTCATTAGTATTAGGCGCAGCAGGGCCGCCATTAGAAATCACGGGGCCCCATACAACAAAATTTTTGGGGCCCCCCTGGGCCCCGCCCATGCTGACGTCCAAGCTCCACCCCATGTCCCGCCTACTCCACATCGCAGTTAAAAGACCACAGAAAAGTAACCCCCTCCACACAAGTTGTAAAAAGCTATTGATGGTCAGGGCCCCCTTATAAAAAATTGAGGCCCCAAAAAAAAAAAATTAAAATTTTTTTTTTTAAAAAAAACATTGGTGGCAGGGGCCCCCTTATAAGTTAAAAAAAACTTGGGGCCCCAACAAAAAAAAATGTAAAAAAACTAAAAAATAAACAAACATTGGTGGGGCCCCTTATAAGTTAAAACAAATTGGGGCCCCAAAAAAAAAATTTGAAAAAAAATTAATTTTTTTTTGAAAAAAAAAAAAACATTGGTGGCAGGGGCCCTCTTACAAGTTAAAAACAAATTGGGGCCCCAAAAAAATTTTGAAAAAAAAATAATTTTTTTTTGAAAAAAAAAAAACTGGTGGCAGGGGCCCCCTTACAAAGTTAAAAAAATTTGGGGCCACCAAAAAGAAAATTAATTTTTTTTTAAAAAAAAAACAAACAAAAAAATACAATGGTGGCAAGGGGCCCCTTACGAGTTAAAAAAAAAATTGGGGCCCCAAAAAAAAAGTTTTAAAAAAAAGATTGGTGGCAGGGGCCTATAGAATATTAAAATAATACATTGGTGGCCAGGGGATTAAAAAAAAAAAAACCACAAACTTCTGTTCAGTAGGATTGAACTCATGGCTTCAGTACTTCAACTTCGCCTCCTTTCGTGACTTCGGGTCTTTTCACCGCTTCAGGACTTTAATTTTGGCTGTTTTCGTGACTTCGGGTCTTTGCGCTGCTTCAGGACATCGGCTTCGGCTGTTTTCGTGACTTCGGGTCTTTTCGGCGCTTCGTGACTTCGGGTCTTTTCGGCGCATCGGCTTCGGCTTTTCGGCACTTCCGCATTCGGCACGCAAGAGGCAAGACGTACGGCTCGGGCGCTTCATGCCCGGGCCCGGTACGCTTGTCCCCCCTGTCCCCCCCTGATGGCGGCCCTGCGGCACAGTGACAGGTAGAGAGGAGCATTCTGTCTGCCAGTGTTCTGAGCAAATACCAAAGGCCTTAGTGCTGTACGGGCATTTAGGTGCCTGTCATTTCCAGTGGGGCGCCTGCCATGAGGCAAGGAGAAAGCCTTGTCTTAGACCGCATTGCCCCGCATTTACCAGAGGCGACAAAAAGCCAAATTTCAAAAAAATGCAATGCGCTCTCTGCCCCAACGATGGAATCCCACGGATTCACTCTTTATTCACTTGCTGGCATTTCCATGTGCATATTTATTAAAGGTTTAAAACAGAGATTATTTGATAATGCTGCATAGGTAAATAGAGAGCAGGGAAGTTCCTTTCTGGTAAATTGTGGTGAATTCTATTTGCCTCTAAATCAAAAAACAACACATTATGTTTTTATTTATTGAAGAGTAAATAGATTTTACCATAGTTCACCAGAAGGGAACTCCCAAGTTCTCCGTTCGCTTAGGGGAATATTTTTGAAATGGGGGAAATAGGGCAAACTCTGTTTTAAAATCTTAATATCTAAGATCCTAAAAATTGTATATGTGTGAACAGAGAACTAGTGATCTGTGGCAAGCTTTATTTTAATGCTTTATTATCTTTTTCTCTATTTATCTCTATATTGCTAGAGATGTATATACAAATCTGGTAAAGTGTGAGTACTTACGATAAATGGTGATACTGCTTTCTTGAGAGAGAATTTAAATGTCAAATATATTGCAATGTGATTTTATTTCTGTTTAGTTGTGGGAATAATGCCAATGCACGGTCTATATACTTTCATATATTGTATACTTTATTTTGTTTAATATTAGAATATTTTATGTATGGCACAACAGCTATGCATACCCCCCACCCCCAGGAATTTATGTCCTGCAAAATCATTCTTGCTCAGTAAAGTTTTTTTGTAGTGGTGGTAGCAAGTTTATGATAGGTGTTCAGTTTATGATGTAGTTGTTTTTAGTGTTTTTTTATGCGTAGGCTGTTGGTATGTTTATTCTCTACTTATGGAGCATTACAGCATAGAGGTGTAGTAAATGAGCTGAAATTTGTCGCCTTTATGGATTGTGTACGAGTCAATTTAGGAGCTAGGAGCAAACAGCTAGGAGCAAACAGGCATTTTTGCTTATTATTAAACTTAAAGGGGCGGAGAGGGGTGGCATCAGCGGGGGCGACGTGTGCGCCTGGGGCATTTGCTTGGCACACAGGTTGCTCCCTGGCCCTTTCATTTGCTCTAGGATCATAGTGGAGCAATGCAAAGGTATTTGCTGACAATTTCTTTCACTTGTGACTGTAAATAGTGTTGCGCTTGGTCTACATCCACACCATTTTTTGCACATGACTAAAAAAGTACAATATTGTAGTTATTGTCTTGGATTTATCTCTTGCAATTTATGTTTCATGGGTATGTTTTTGCTAATAATTTATTGTATTTCATGTTTTCTTTGTCCAGTTTGTTGCTTTCAAATATGTATGCAGAGTTATGGTCGCTAAAAATGCGTCTAAATGCAGACAGTGTCTTTTTGAGGTTTCTATATTTTTTTATGTTCTTGTGGTGGTCACTGAAACTTGATGTAGTGTGGACATAGGCGCAAACAGGTATTTTTGCTTATTATTACACATAGGGTTAGGGTTTCCACCTTTCTGGATTTCACCCGCACAGCCCAGTTCTTGGACGGGCTTCCCGGGTGAAGAGTGCCTTTCTGGATTTCCAAATCCAGACAGGACATTGAAGTGAATGACATGGTGATCAGGCAATCACTGATCGACATGTCACCGGCCCACCCTTGATGTCATCTGGCCCGCCCCCCAACATCACCTCCCTTCCCTCGACGTTATCCGGCGTTTGCCCCCAACATCATCCGTCCCACACCCCGACTTCACCGGCCTGCCCCCTGCCAGGTTCCCCCATGAAAGAAAGGTGGCAACCCTACATTCAGGGGTGGAGAGTGGTGGCATCAGTGGGGGCAACATGTGTGCCTGGGGCATTTGCTTGGCACACAGGTTGCTCCCTGGCCCTTTCATTTGCTCTAGGATCATCGTGGAGCAATGCAAAGGTATTCGCTGACATTTTCTTTCACTTGTGACTGTAAATAGTGTTGCGCTTGGTCTACATCCACACCATTTTTTGCACATGACCAAAAAAGTACAATATTGTCGTTATTGTCTTGGATTTATCTCTTGCAATTTATGTTTCATGGGTATGTTTTTGCTAATAATTTATTGTATTTCATGTTTTCTTTGTCCAGTTTGTTGCTTTCAAATATGTATGTAGAGTTATGGTCGCTAAAAATGCGTCTAAATGCAGACAGTGTCTTTTTGAGGTTTCTATATTTTTTTATGTTCTTGTGGTGGTCACTGAAACTTGATGTAGTGTGGACATAGGCGCAAACAGGTATTTTTGCTTATTATTACACATAGGGCTAGGTTTTCCACCTTTCTGGATTTCACCCGCACAGCCCAGTTCTTGGACGGGCTTCCCGGGTGAAGAGTGCCTTTCCGGATTTCCAAATCCAGACAGGACATTGAAGTGAATGACATGGTGATCAGGCAATCACTGATCGACACGTCACCGGCCCACCCTTGATGTCATCTGGCCCACCCCCCAACATCACCTCCCTTCCCTCGACGTTATCCGGCGTTTGCCCCCAACATCATCCGTCCCACACCCCGACTTCACCGGCCTGCCCCCTGCCAGGTTCCCCCATGAAAGAAAGGTGGCAACCCTACATTCAGGGGTGGAGAGTGGTGGCATCAGTGGGGGCAACATGTGTGCCTGGGGCATTTGTTTGGCACACAGGTTGCTCCTTCGCCCTTTCATTTGCTCTAGGATCATCATGGAGCAAAACGAAGGGACCTGCTGACAATTTTTTTTCACTTATGACTTGAAATAGTGTTGCGCTTGGTCTACATGCACATCTTTTTTTGCACATGACCAAAAATGTTCAATATTGTCTTTATTGGATTGGATTTATCTCTTGGAATTTCTGTTTCGTGGGTATGTTTTTGCTAATAGTTTATTGTATTTCATGTTTTCTTATTTTTTGTCCAGTTTATTGCTTTCAAATATGTATGTAGAAATCTGGTCACTAAGAATGCGTTTAAATGCAGAGGGTGTTTTTTTGAGGTTTCTGTAATTCCTTAAGTTCTTGTGGTGGTCATTGAAACTTGATGTGTATTGACCTAGGTGCAAATAGGCATTGTTGCTTATTATTATTAAACTTACAGGGGCGGAAAGGGGTGGCGTCAGCGGGGGCGACGTGTGCCTGGGGCATTTGCTTGGCACACAGGTTGCTCCCTGGCTCTTTCGTTTGCTCTAGGATCATAGTGGAGCAATGCAAAGGGACCCGCTGGTAATTTTTTTCATGTGTGACTTGAAATAGTGTTGCGCTTGGTCTACATCCATATCTTTTTTTGCACATGACCAAAAATGTACAATATTGTCGTTATTGTATTGGATTTATCTCTTGCAATTTCTGTTTCATGGGTATGTTTTTGCTAATAGTTTATTGTATTTCATGTTTTCTTATTTTTTGTCCATTGTATTGCGGTCGCAGAGGGTATCTTTTTGAGGTCTCTATATTTTTTTATGTTCTTGTGGTGGTCATTGAAACTTGATGCGGTGTGGACGTAGGTGCAAACAGGCATTTTTGCTTATTATTACACATAGAAAATGGAAAGTCATTGAAAAAAGTCGTTTTATCTGGTGATCTATCTGAAAACAACTAGTTGTTTGAAGGTGAAAGAATGCATTCATGTGATTTGAGGTGTTTCACCAATATTGTGGTTTATCTTTTTGTGGTGATCATTTAAATACAATAGATGGTGTGAGGATAGACACACAAGTTGTTCTGCTTTTGAGTTGTTTACCTTCATATGAAACACAGCCCTACCATCCATTATGTGGAACCTTGCATACAGTACAATTAGTGTGAGAACGAGGCACCAAAGGCGCACCAAAAGATAATGCTGGGCAGTCAGAAATATATTTAACTGCATGACAAATCTGTACAAGTGTTAATGGGATACATTGAAAATAACTCTCTGTCTTTTATATGGACCTTTGTAGCTTGAAATCTAAAGCCATAATTGGGGGCCCGGGTTCCAAACTTCTGGGGCCAGCACAGTGCTCATGAGCAAACTGCACTCAAACATGGGCACCGTATAGCATTATTTCACTTTGGGGGCCGGACAGATCAGGGAGCGGGTCTGGGCCATGAGGGCCAGTTTTTCCCAATGTCCCTCCAGCTCAGTCCTACCCTGTCTTCATTTAATTTCACAAGGACTCAGGCAATATGTCAGCCTTTACTTAGTGGGTGGGAAAGCCAGGGATACATTTCTGCAAAACTTGGTATTTTAGGGCAAAAACCAGAAAAAATCAAGCGATTTGGGGATGAAGTCAGAAAAAATTGTATGATTGGGTTTTTTCCCAATCCGATTTATTCTAGTTATTTTATTAATAAATAAGACAAAAACGGGCATGGGAGTTTTGGTCGATCTTCTTTTATTTCAATTGTGAGATACATTTGGTTTTAGTAAATAATAAATAAGATTGCACAGAATGGTCTTCTTAACATGTTTGAAATATACATAAATGTGTTTCTGTAGCTATTGGATGATAAAAGTAGTTTTACATTACAAATATCATGCTTTCTTCCCAGCAGCACTGAGCTTCTTTGCTGAACAGCCAGCCATCAGAGGGTTAAGTCCTGGATGCAGGCAGCATAACCTGCCCCATTCTAAATAGTATTTACCCGCCTCAAAAAAATCTGAAAGCTAGGGGCCTGTTTATTAAACCTTCTGGTTAAGTTTTTATAAAGGAGAAACATTTTAATTTTTAGATAGAAAAAAACGTTAATTTTTAGAGATTTATTATATCCTGAAGCTGGTAAATCCGAAAATACTCCAGCTAATACCTGTCGAAGACAAGTAGATGTCAATGGCAGATGTCCCTTTTACAATTTGAAGATGTTTCTTGACATCGTGCTCTGCTCTGGTTTTCATATAATAATCCAAACAGTTACCGGGCATCAACTCGAAAAAGACATACGATTAAAGTGTCATATTCGAAAAAGGCATGCGATTCAATTTGTCGAGACTTTTTCTAAACCGATTTCTTTCAATATTATTTTTTCCTAAACTAGGTAAATTCATGGATGGCAGTCGACTTTATTTTAATGGAAGAATGGAAGAACACTTTGCGTTTTAGTAACTACCCCCCTAGACTCTGCATCATTAATCTAGCCAGCATAGGAACGCAATACTTCTGGTATGAAAACTTGATCCTAAATGAGTAATGTGAAGAAAACACATGAAAAAAATATCACATACTTAAAAGTACTAAGTAATTTTACTTTCATTCCTGGAGGGTGTACATTTCATACATACACTAAAGGGACTATATAACGCTTCTTCAACCTAAATTCAATGAATAGGACTTGCGGCAAACATACATTTTTGCCCAATGAAGTGGAAAAGTCTAAATCTGTTATAAAAAGGATGTATACTGTCCCTTTAAGTTATTTCTACTCAGTGTTCTGCCCTTATTATTCACATATGGACTATTTTTATTGTGATTTTGCAGGAATATTTTCTGTCTAAAATAATTTTTCATGTTTGAGACACATTGCAATTGGTTTTCATTTTTTATTATGTGTGGTTTTTCAGTTATTTTGCTTTTTATTCAGCAGCACTCCAAGTTACCGCAGTCTGGTTTCTAGGGTCCAATTTATCTTAGCAACCATGCATTGATTTGAATAAGAGCCTGGAACATAAATAGGATAGGGCAATAACTATAAATTACTAATAAAATAGTGGCACTAACTATACATATTTAGTCTTTAAGAGCATTTTTTTAGATACCAACATTTGAAAGCTGAAAAGAAGAATCAGAAGGATTTAAATAAAAATAATTAAATAATCAAGACTAGCTGAAAGGTTGCTTCAAATGTTGCCAGTCTATGACATAGTAATATTTAACTTAAAAAAAGCTTCTTCGATAAAATGAGTACAGTATTGATTACAAGGATTCATTGAATCTGTTTAAAATGTTAAAGGAGTTGTTTAAATTAACTGTTAGTTGGTTGTAGAGAGTGATATTCTGACACTAATTGCAATTGGTTTTTATGTTTTATTATTTGTGTCTTTTGAGTTCTTTAGTTTTTTATTCAGCAGCTCTCCTGAGTTTCATTGTCAGCAATTGTGTTGCTAGGGTCCAAATTATCCTAGCAACCATGCACTTATTTGAATAAGAGATATGATTATAAACAGGGGAGTGTTTGAATAGACGGATGATTAATATAACGTAGCAATAACAGTGCATTTGCAGCCTTACAGAGCATTTCTTTTTAGATGGGGTCAGTGACCTCCATTGGAATGCGGGAAAGAGTCAGAAGTGAATAATTTAAACACTATAAAAAAATAAATAATGAAGACCAATTGAAAAGTTGCTTAGAATTAGTCATTCTATAACATACTAAAATTTAACTTAAAGGTGAACGACCCCTTTAAAAGATCAATAAGCTTTCCTATTAATTCCCCTTTCTATTTACCTAATGGATATAGTAAAGTTTTAATATATTTCACTTGGTCATTGTTTATATGAAAATGTTATTTGCTGTTCAGAATCTACTCGTGATAATCCTTATTTTCTCCCAACTCTCTAGATTTGTGTGGTGGGTATCATAGGGTTGCCACCTTTTTTTTGTGTGGCAAGAACGGGCAGGGGGCGGGCCAGTGACATCGGGGAGGCGGGGTGGGTGATGTGGGGAGGCAGGGCAGGTGACATGGGAAGGCGGGACTCATGACATGGTGATCACCGGGCAGCCCTTCCAAAAACCTGCCTGTCCAGGTGAAATCCAAGAGGCAACCCTAGGTTATCATCAGATCATCAGGGAAATAGCATAACATTACTTCATTTAAAAAAAAAATTCAGACTTTTTAAATGATTGTATACAAAAAGTATTTTTATTTAATGAAACCAAGCTTGTTTTAAATGTTCTTTTTTTGGCAATAGTTTCAGTTTGGGAAAAAAACAGTTGGTGTTGAAGGTGGATGTGACACAGTGCTTCAGTAAAGATTCCTGTTGGGTTCATTGAAAAGTGTCTCTTTGATTGTGTGCAGTGTAACGGACTAAACCAGCTACATGCAGCCCAGTTCACCAGCCACGTGTGGCCTTCTTACAACACATACTTTGTCTGAGGGCCTTGCCGACAGTGAGCCCTAGGCACCCTAGGTACCTGCCCAGCGCCCCCAAGTCTTTGTGCCCTAGGCAGGTGCCTACCCCTAGTTCCCTGCTTTGTCCTTAGGCCTGTAAACTGTGTAGCACAATGTGGGCAGACTAATAATCATTAAGATTTATGTTAGCATCAGGCATAATCACAGCACAGTGACTGAACAGACAGATGGTCTTGAGAGCAGGCAAACAATTAGGGATGCACCGAATCCAGGATTCGGTTTGGGATTCGGCCAGGATTCGGCCTTTTTTCTGCAGGATTCGGATTCGGCCGAATCCTTCTGCCCGGCCAAACCGAATCCTAATTTGCATATGCAAATTAGGGGCAGGGAGGGAAATTGTGTGACTTTTTGTCAGAAAACAAGGAAGTAAAAATGTTTTCCCCTTCCCACCCCTAATTTGCATATGCAAATTAGGGTTTGGATTCGGTTCGGTATTCGGCCGAATCCTTCGTGAAGGATTCGGGGGTTCGGCCGAATCCAATAAAAGTGGATTCGGTGCATCCCTACAAACAATAATATATCTATTTATGGAGGACACTCTGTGCTTCCAGCAGCCACAAGCAGAGCAGGCCCACAGACTGTGAGTCACGGATAGCAGCCAGCCAGGCTTGGAGGAGGGCGGCCATGACCCTGCACAGCCTCCAAGTGGGTTACGGCATAGCGTGTGGGGGAGGTACCGATGTGGGGGTGGAGTTAAGGGACCACATTTTAGTTGAGATAAAGAATAGACGGGCACCATTTTAGGTAACCAGTGGGAAGAGTAAAGTCCCCACCTGCCCTCCCTGACTTTTGAGGGGTGGTGGCTTCGGAGTCTACATGCTAGTTGTCACTTCGGTGGCCGGGAAGCATTTGGGGAGGACCAGAGGCAGGTCGGTGAAGTGGACAAGTGGGGGCATTGTCACAGCTATTGGCAGGGCCACAAGTCAGGTGTTTTTTGCCAATGGTTTAACCCCTAAGGTGGGTTGCCAGAGTTGGTGGATTGGTGGCAACTTAGTACAGGAGATGGTTGGGCCCTTGGGAGTTAGCGCTCAATAGCAGCGGCTATTGGAGTTACCGAGTCAATGGCTGGCAGTTTGTCTCTGAGCCAAGAGGTTGCGGCTAGAGGAGATCAAGGGCCAGTGTTGTGAAGGACAGACTGACGGGGGCTCTATATTGCTGCACATCTATGGATATACATATATAAAACTTGATGAATAAGTTTATAGTGGTATAAAAGGTTACATGATTATACATGTATGTTGGTGTTGTTGTGGTCATATATGTTGTCACATTATTGCTAATCAATAGAAGCTGTAGCCAAAATTTGTGTTAATCATCTATTTGGGGGGAAAACAGTGTAGGGGATGTGAGGGTCATGAACAGAATTATGGAAATATCAGTGTTGCCTCGAGCTTTCACGTTTTATTCACAGCAAATGCCGTGTTGTACATTAGATTTATACATTTGTTTCAACACATTTTTCCAACATCTTTAAATAGATATAAGAACTTGTTAATTTAATGATGTTTCCACTACTAATTAATAACTCGTTAACTTAATGATGTTTGCCCTATTAATTAATAAATCGTTAACTGAATATTTTCCACAACTAATTAACAACTCGTTAACTGAGTGATTTTTCCACTACTAATTATAAACTTTTTAACTGAATGATGTTTCCACTACTAATTAATAACTCGGTTACGCAATGATGTTTCCACAACTAATTATTAACTTGTTAACTTAATTGTCTGCTACTAATTAATAACTTGTTAAATGAATGATGGTTGCACTACTAATTAACTCGTTAACTGAATGATGTTTTCCACTACCAATTAATAGCTTGTTAACTGAATGATGTTTGCACTGCTAATTAATAAATTGATAAATGAATGATGTTTTCCACTACTAATTAATAATTTGTTAACTGAATGATGTTTTCCACTACCAATTGATAACTCGTTAACTGAATGATGTTTGCACTGCTAATTAATAACTTGATAAATGAATGATGTCTTCCACTACTAATTAATAACTCGTTAACTGAATAATGTTTTGCACAACTAATTAATATCTCGTTAACTGAATCATGTTTGCACTGCTCATACATAAATTGATAAAAGAATGATGTTTTCTACAACTAATTAATAACTCGTTAACTGAATAATGTTTGCACTGCTTATTAATAACTCGATAAAGAATGATGCATTTCACTACTAATTAATAAATCGTTAACTGAATGAAGTTTCGATCACTAATAACTCATATCAATGTTTCGACTACTAATTAATGAATTGGTAACTGAATGTTTCCACTACTAATTGATAAATCGTTAACTGACTGATGTTTTCCACTACTAATTAATAACTCCTTAACTGAATGATGTTTGAACTGCTAATTAATAACTTGATAAATAAATGATGTTTTCCACTACTAATTAATAAGTCGTTAACTAAATGATGTTTTCCACAACTAATTAATAACTCGTTAACTGAATGGTGTTTGCACTGCTAATTAATAACTTGATAAATGAATGATGTTTTCCACTACTAATTAATAACTCGTTAATTGAATGATGTTTTCCACTACCAATTAATAACTCGTTAACTGAATGATGTTTGCACTGCTAATTAATAACTTGATAAATGAATGATGTTTTCCACTACTAATTAATAACTCGTTAACTGAATAATGTTTTGCACAACTAATTAATATCTCGTTAACTGAATCATGTTTGCACAGCTTATTAATAACTCGATAAAGAATGATGCATTTCACTACTAATTAATAAATCGTTAACTCAATGATGTTTCGATCACTAATAACTCATATCAATGTTTAGACTACTAATTAATGAATTGGTAACTGAATGTTTGCACTACTAATTGATAACTCGTTAACTGACTGTTTTCCACTACCAGTTAATAACTCATTAACCAAATGATGTTTGAACTGCTAATTAATAACTTGATAAATGAATGATGTTTTCCACTACTAATTAATAACTCGTTAACTTAATGATGTTTTCTACAACTAATTAATAACTCGTTAACTGAATAATGTTTGCACTGCTAATTAATAACTAGATAAATGAATGATGTTTACACTGCTAATTAATAACTCGTTAACTGAATTATGTTTTCCACTACCAATTAATATCTCGTTAACTGAATCATGTTTGCACTGCACATACATAACTTGATAAAAGAATGATGTTTTCCACTACTAATTAATAACTCGTTAACTGAATGATGTTTTCCACTACCAATTAATATCTCGTTAACTGAATGATGTTTGCACTGATAATTAATAACTTGATAAATGAATGATGTTTTCCACTACTAATTAGTAATCCGTTAACCGAATGAGTTTTTCCACTACCAATTGATAACTCATTAACTGAATGATGTTTGCACTGCTAGTTAATAACTTGATTAATGAATGATGTTTTCCACTACTAATTAATAACTCGTTAACTGAATGATGTTTTCCACTACCAATTAATATCTCGTTAACTGAATCATGTTTGCACTGCTCATACATAACTTGATAAAAGAATGATGTTTTCTGCAACTAATTAATAACTCGTTAACTGAATGATGTTTGCACTGCTTATTAATAACTCGTTAACTGAATGATGTTTGCACTGCTAATTAATAACTTGATTAATGAATGATGTTTTCCACTACTAATTAATAACTCGTTAACTAAATGATGTTTTCCACAACTAATTAATAACTCGTTAATTGAATGATGTTTGCACTTGTAATTAATAACTTGATAAATGTATGATGTTTTCCACTACTAATTAATAACTCGTTAACTGAATAATGTTTTGCACAACTAATTAATATCTCGTTAACTGAATGATGTTTCCACTGCTAATACATAACTTGATAAAAGTGATGTTTTCTACAACTAATTAATAACTCGTTAACTGAATGATGTTTTCCAGTACCAATTAATAACTCGTTAACTGAATGATGTTTGCACTGTTAATTAATAACTTGATAAATGAATGATGTTTTCCACTATTAATTAATAACTCGTTAACTAAATGATGTTTTCCACTACCAATTAATAACTCGTTAACTGAATAATGTTTTGCACAACTAATTAATATCTCGTTAACTGAATGATGTTTGCACTGCTAATAAATAACCTGATAAAAGAATGATGTTTTCTACAAATAATTAATAACTCGTTAACTGAATGATGTTTGCACTGCTTATTAATAACTCGATAAAGAATGATGCATTTCACTACTAATTAATAACTCGTTAACTGAATGATATTTTCCACTACCAATTAATAACTCGTTTACTGAATGATGTTTGCACTGCTAATTAATAACTTGATAAATGAATGATGTTTTCCACTACTAATTTATAACTCGTTAATTGAATGATGTTTTCCACTACCAATTAATAACTCGTTAACTGAATGATGTTTGCACTGCTAATTAATAACTTGATAAATGAATGATGTTTTACACTACTAATTAATAACTTGTTAACTGAATGATGTTTGCACTGCTTATTAATAACTCGTTAAAGAATGATGCATTTCACTACTAATTAATAAATCGTTAACTGAATGAAGTTTCGATCACTAATAACTCATACCAATGTTTTGACTACTAATTAATGAATTGGTAACTGAATGTTTCCACTACTAATTGATAACTCGTTAACTGACTGTTTTCCACTACCAATTAATAACTCCTTAACTGAATGATGTTTGAACTGCTAATTAATAACTTGATAAATTAATGATGTTTTCCACTACTAATTAATAACTCGTTAACTAAATGATGTTTTCCACAACTAATTAATTACTCGTTTTCTGAATGATGTTTGCATTGCTAAAACATAACTTGATAAAAGAATGATGTTTTCTACAACTAATTAATAACTCGTTAACTGAATGATGTTTGCACTGCTAATTAATAACTTGATAAATGAATGATGTTTTCCACTACAAATTAATAACTCGTTAACTGAATAATTTTTGCACTGCTAATTACTAACTTGATAAATGAATGATGTTTTCCACTACTAATTAATATCTCGTTAACTGAATGATGTTTCCACTGCTAATTAATAACTTGATAAATTAATTATGTTTTCCATTACTAATTAATAACTCTAACTAAATGATGTTTTCCACTACCAATTAATAACTCGTTAACTGAATGATATTTGCACTGCTAATTAATAACTTGATAAATGAATAATGTTTTCCACTAATAATTAATAACTCGTTAACTGAATAAAGTTTTGCACAACTAATTAATATCTCGTTAACTGAATGATGTTTGCACTGCTAATACATAATTTGATAAAAGAGATTTTTTCTACAACTAATTAATAACTCGTTAACTGAATGATGTTTTCCACTACCAATTAATAACTCGTTAACTGAATGATGTTTGCCTTACTAATTAATAACTTGATAAATGAATGATGTTTTCCACTATTAATTAATAACTCGTTAACTGAATAATGTTTTGCACAACTAATTAATATCTCGTTAACTGAATGATGTTTGCACTGCTAATACATAACTTGATAAAAGAATGATGTTTTCTACAACTAATTAATAAATCGTTAACTGAATGGTGTTTGCATTGCTAAAACATAACTTGATAAAAGAATGATGTTTTCTACAACTAATTAATAACTCGTTAACTGAATGATGTTTGCACTGCTAATTAATAACTTGATAAATGAATGATGTTTTCCACTACTAATTAATAACTCGTTAACTGAATAATTTTTGCACTGCTAATTAATAACTTGATAAATGAATGATGTTTTCCACTACTAATTAATAACTCGTTAACTGAATAATGTTTTGCACAACTAATTAATATCTCGTTAACTGAATGGTGTTTGCACTGCTAATACATAACTTGATAAAAGTGATGTTTTCTACAACTAATTAATAACTCGTTAACTGAATGATGTTTTCCACTACCAATTAATAACTCGTTAACTGAATGATGTTTGCACTGCTAATTAATAACTTGATAAATGAATGATGTTTTCCACTACTAATTAATTACTCATTAACTGAATAATGTTTTGCACAACTAATTAATATCTCGTTAACTGAATGATGTTTGCACTGCTAATACATAACTTGATAAAAGAATGATGTTTTCTACAACTAATTAATAACTCGTTAACTAAATGATGTTTTCCACTACCAATTAATAATTCGTAAACTGAATGATGTTTCCACTGCTAATTAATAACTTGATAAATGAATGATGTTTTCCACTACTAATTAATAACTCATTAACTGAATAATGTTTTGCACAACTAATTAATATCTCGTTAACTGAATGATGTTTAAAACTGCTAATACATAATATAATAAAAGTGATGTTTTCTACAATTAATTAATAACTCGTTAACTGAATGATGTTTTCCACTACCAATTAATAACTCGTTAACTGAATGATGTTTGCACTGCTATCTAATAACTTGATAAATGAATGATGTTTTCCACTATTAATTAATAACTCGTTAACTAAATGATGTTTTCCACTACCAATTAATAACTCGTTAACTGAATGATGTTTGCACTGCTAATTAATAACTTGATAAATGAATGGTTTTCCACAACTAATTAATAACTCGTTAACTGAATGATGTTTGCACTGCTTATTAATAACTCGATAAAGAATGATGCATTTCACTACTAATTAATAACTCGTTAACTGAATGATGTTTTCAATACCAATTAATAACTCGTTAACTGAATGATGTTTGCACTGCTAATTAATAACTTCATAAATGAATGATGTTTTCCACTACTAATTAATAACTCGTTAACTGAATAATGTTTTGCACAACTAATATCTCGTTAACTGAATGATGTTTGCACTGCTAATACATAACTTGATAAAAGAATGATGTTTTCTACAACTAATTAATAACTCGTTAACTGAATGATGTTAGCACTGGTAATTAATAACTTGATAAATGATGTTTTCCACTACTAATTAATAACTCGTTAACTGAATAATGTTTGCACTGCTAATTAATAACTTGATAAATCAATGATGTTCTCCACTACTAATTAATAACTCGTTAACTGAATAATGTTTTGCACAACTAGCTAATATCTCGTTAACTGAATGATGTTTGCACTGCTAATACATAATTTGATAAAAGTGATGTTTTCTACAACTAATTAATAACTCGTTAACTGAATGATGTTTTCCACTACCAATTAATAACTCGTTAACTGAATCATGTTTGCACTGCTAATTAATAACTTGATAAATGAATGATGTTTTCTACTATTAATTAATAACTCGTTAACTAAATGATGTTTTCCACAACTAATTAATAACTCGTTAACTGAATGATGTTTGCACTGCTTATTAATAACTCGATAAAGAATGATGCATTTCACTACTAATTAATAACTCGTTAACTGAATGATGTTTTCACTACCAATTAATAACTCGTTAACTGAATGATGTTTGCACTGCTAATTAATAACTTGATAAATGAATGATGTTTTCCACTACTAATTAACAACTCGTTAACTAAATAATGTTTTGCACAACTAATTAATATCTCGTTAACTGAATGATGTTTGCACTGCTAATACATAACTTGATAAAAGAATGATGTTTTCTACAACTAATTAATAACTCGTTAACTGAATGATGTTTGCATTGCTAAAACATAACTTGATAAAAGAATGATGTTTTCTACAACTAATAACTCGTTAACTGAATGATGTTTGCACTGCTAATTAATAACTTGATAAATGAATGATGTTTTCCACTACTAATTAATAACTCGTTAACTGAATAATGTTTGCACTGCTAATTAATTACTTGATAAATGAATGATGTTCTCCACTACTAATTAATAACTCGTTAACTGAATAATGTTTTGCACAACTAACTAATATCTCGTTAACTGAATGATGTTTGCACTGCTAATACATAACTTGATAAAAGTGATGTTTTCTACAACTAATTAATAACTCGTTAACTGAATGATGTTTTCCACTACCAATTAATAACTCGTTAACTGAATGATGCTTGCACTGCTAATTAATAACTTGATAAATGAATGATGTTTTCCACTATTAATTAATAACTCGTTAACTAAATGATGTTTTCCACTACCAATTAATAACTCGTTAACTGAATAATGTTTTGCACAACTAATTAATATCGCGTTAACTGAATGATGTTTGCACTGCTAATACATAACGATAAAAGAATGATATTTTCTACAACTAATTAATAACTCGTTAACTGAATGATGTTTGCATTTCTAAAACATAACTTGATAAAAGAATGATGTTTTCTACAACTAATTAACTCGTTAACTGAATGATGTTTGCACTGCTAATTAATAACTTGATAAATGAATGATGTTTTCCACTACTAATTAATAACTCGTTAACTGAATAATGTTTTGCACAACTAATTAATATCTCGTTAACTGAATAATGTTTTCTACAACTAATTAATAACTCGTTAACTGAATGATGTTTTCCACTACCAATTAATAACTCGTTAACTGAATGATGTTTTCACTACCAATTAATAACTCGTTAACTGAATGATGTTTGCACTGCTAATTAATAACTTGATAAATGAATGATGTTTTCCACTACTAATTAACAACTCGTTAACTAAATAATGTTTTGCACAACTAATTAATATCTCGTTAACTGAATGATGTTTGCACTGCTAATACATAACTTGATAAAAGAATGATGTTTTCTACAACTAATTAATAACTCGTTAACTGAATGATGTTTGCATTGCTAAAACATAACTTGATAAAAGAATGATGTTTTCTACAACTAATAACTCGTTAACTGAATGATCTTTGCACTGCTAATTAATAACTTGATAAATGAATGATGTTTTCCACTACTAATTAATAACTCGTTAACTGAATAATGTTTGCACTGCTAATTAATAACTTGATAAATGAATGATGTTCTCCACTACTAATTAATAACTCGTTAACTGAATAATGTTTTGCACAACTAACTAATATCTCGTTAACTGAATGATGTTTGCACTGCTAATACATAACTTGATAAAAGTGATGTTTTCTACAACTAATTAATAACTCGTTAACTGAATGATGTTTTCCACTACCAATTAATAACTCGTTAACTGAATGATGCTTGCACTGCTAATTAATAACTTGATAAATGAATGATGTTTTCCACTATTAATTAAGAACTCGTTAACTAAATGATGTTTTCCACTACCAATTAATAACTCGTTAACTGAATAATGTTTTGCACAACTAATTAATATCGCGTTAACTGAATGATGTTTGCACTGCTAATACATAACTTGATAAAAGAATGATATTTTCTACAACTAATTAATAACTCGTTAACTGAATGATGTTTGCATTTCTAAAACATAACTTGATAAAAGAATGATGTTTTCTACAACTAATTAACTCGTTAACTGAATGATGTTTGCACTGCTAATTAATAACTTGATAAATGAATGATGTTTTCCACTACTAATTAATAACTCGTTAACTGAATATTGTTTTGCACAACTAATTAATATCTCGTTAGCTGAATAATGTTTTCTACAACTAATTAATAACTCGTTAACTGAATGATGTTTTCCACTACCAATTAATAACTCGTTAACTGAATGATGTTTTCACTACCAATTAATAACTCGTTAACTGAATGATGTTTGCACTGCTAATTAATAACTTGATAAATGAATGATGTTTTCCACTACTAATTAACAACTCGTTAACTAAATAATGTTTTGCACAACTAATTAATATCTCGTTAACTGAATGATGTTTGCACTGCTAATACATAACTTGATAAAAGAATGATGTTTTCTACAACTAATTAATAACTCGTTAACTGAATGATGTTTGCATTGCTAAAACATAACTTGATAAAAGAATGATGTTTTCTACAACTAATAACTCGTTAACTGAATGATGTTTGCACTGCTAATTAATAACTTGATAAATGAATGATGTTTTCCACTACTAATTAATAACTCGTTAACTGAATAATGTTTGCACTGCTAATTAATAACTTGATAAATGAATGATGTTCTCCACTACTAATTAATAACTCGTTAACTGAATAATGTTTTGCACAACTAACTAATATCTCGTTAACTGAATGATGTTTGCACTGCTAATACATAACTTGATAAAAGTGATGTTTTCTACAACTAATTAATAACTCGTTAACTGAATGATGTTTTCCACTACCAATTAATAACTCGTTAACTGAATGATGCTTGCACTGCTAATTAATAACTTGATAAATGAATGATGTTTTCCACTATTAATTAATAACTCGTTAACTAAATGATGTTTTCCACTACCAATTAATAACTCGTTAACTGAATAATGTTTTGCACAACTAATTAATATCGCGTTAACTGAATGATGTTTGCACTGCTAATACATAACTTGATAAAAGAATGATATTTTCTACAACTAATTAATAAATCGTTAACTGAATGATGTTTGCATTTCTAAAACATAACTTGATAAAAGAATGATGTTTTCTACAACTAATTAACTCGTTAACTGAGTGATGTTTGCACTGCTAATTAATAACTTGATAAATGAATGATGTTTTCCACTACTAATTAATAACTCGTTAACTGAATAATGTTTTGCACAACTAATTAATATCTCGTTAACTGAATAATGTTTTCTACAACTAATTAATAACTCGTTAACTGAATGATGTTTTCCACTACCAATTAATAACTCGTTAACTGAATGATGTTTGCACTGCTAATTAATTACTTGATAAATTAATTATGTTTTCCATTACTAATTAATAACTCATTAACTAAATGATGTTTTCCACTACCAATTAATAACTCGTTAACTGAATGATGTTTGCACTGCTAATTAATAACTTTATAAATTAATGATGTTTTCCACTACTAATTAATAACTCATTAACTGAATAATGTTTTGCACAACTAATTAATATCTCGTTAACTGAATGATGTTTGCACTGCTAATACATAATTTGATAAAAGTGATGTTTTCTACAACTATTTAATAACTCGTTAACTGAATGATGTTTGCACTGCTAATTAATAACTTGATAAATGAATGATGTTTTCCACTATTAATTAATAACTCGTTAACTAAATTATGTTTTCCACTACTAATTCATAACTCGTTAACTGAATAATGTTTTGCACAACTAATTAATATCTTGTTAATTGAATGATGTTTGCACTGCTAATACATAATTTGATAAAAGAATGGTTTTCCACAACTAATTAATAACTCGTTAACTGAATGATGTTTGCACTGCTTATTAATAACTCGATAAAGAATGATGCATTTCACTACCAATTAATAACTCGTTAACTGAATGATGTTTGCACTTCTAATTAATAACTTGATAATTGAATGATGTTTTCCACTATTAATTAATAACTCGTTAACTATATGATGTTTTCCACTACCAATTAATAACTCGTTAATTGAATAATGTTTTGCACAACTAATTAATATCTCGTTAACTGAATGATGTTTGCACTGCTAATACATAACTTGATAAAAGAATGATGTTTTCTACAACTAATTAATAACTCGTTAACTGAATGATGTTTGCATTGCTAAAACATAACTTGATAAAAGAATGATGTTTTCCACTACCAATTAATAACTCATTAACTGAATTATGTTTGCAATGCTAATTAATAACTTGATAAATGAATGATGTTTTCCACTACTAATTAATAACTCGTTAACTGAATAATGTTTTGCACAACTAATTAATATCTCGTTAACTGAATGATGTTTGCACTGCTAATACATAACTTGATAAAAGTGATGTTTTCTACAACTAATTAATAACTCATTAACTGAATGATGTTTGCACTGCTAATACATAACTTGATAAAAGTGATGTTTTCTACAACTAATTAATAACTCGTTAACTGAATGATGTTTTCCACTACCAATTAATAACTCGTTAACTGAATGATGCTTGCACTGCTAATTAATAACTTGATAAATGAATGATGTTTTCCACTATTAATTAATAACTCGTTAACTAAATGATGTTTTCCACTACCAATTAATAACTCGTTAACTGAATAATGTTTTGCACAACTAATTAATATCGCGTTAACTGAATGATGTTTGCACTGCTAATACATAACTTGATAAAAGAATGATATTTTCTACAACTAATTAATAACTCGTTAACTGAATGATGTTTGCATTTCTAAAACATAACTTGATAAAAGAATGATGTTTTCTACAACTAATTAACTCGTTAACTGAATGATGTTTGCACTGCTAATTAATAACTTGATAAATGAATGATGTTTTCCACTACTAATTAATAACTCGTTAACTGAATAATGTTTTGCACAACTAATTAATATCTCGTTAACTGAATAATGTTTTCTACAACTAATTAATAACTCGTTAACTGAATGATGTTTTCCACTACCAATTAATAACTCGTTAACTGAATGATGTTTGCACTGCTAATTACTTGATAAATTAATTATGTTTTCCATTACTAATTAATAACTCATTAACTAAATGATGTTTTCCACTACCAATTAATAACTCGTTAACTGAATGATGTTTGCACTGCTAATTAATAACTTTATAAATTAATGATGTTTTCCACTACTAATTAATAACTCATTAACTGAATAATGTTTTGCACAACTAATTAATATCTCGTTAACTGAATGATGTTTGCACTGCTAATACATAATTTGATAAAAGTGATGTTTTCTACAACTATTTAATAACTCGTTAACTGAATGATGTTTGCACTGCTAATTAATAACTTGATAAATGAATGATGTTTTCCACTATTAATTAATAACTCGTTAACTAAATGATGTTTTCCACTACTAATTCATAACTCGTTAACTGAATAATGTTTTGCACAACTAATTAATATCTTGTTAATTGAATGATGTTTGCACTGCTAATACATAATTTGATAAAAGAATGGTTTTCCACAACTAATTAATAACTCGTTAACTGAATGATGTTTGCACTGCTTATTAATAACTCGATAAAGAATGATGCATTTCACTACCAATTAATAACTCGTTAACTGAATGATGTTTGCACTTCTAATTAATAACTTGATAATTGAATGATGTTTTCCACTATTAATTAATAACTCGTTAACTAAATGATGTTTTCCACTACCAATTAATAACTCGTTAATTGAATAATGTTTTGCACAACTAATTAATATCTCGTTAACTGAATGATGTTTGCACTGCTAATACATAACTTGATAAAAGAATGATGTTTTCTACAACTAATTAATAACTCGTTAACTGAATGATGTTTGCATTGCTAAAACATAACTTGATAAAAGAATGATGTTTTCCACTACCAATTAATAACTCATTAACTGAATTATGTTTGCAATGCTAATTAATAACTTGATAAATGAATGATGTTTTCCACTACTAATTAATAACTCGTTAACTGAATAATGTTTTGCACAACTAATTAATATCTCGTTAACTGAATGATGTTTGCACTGCTAATACATAACTTGATAAAAGTGATGTTTTCTACAACTAATTAATAACTCGTTAACTGAATGATGTTTTCCACTACCAATTAATAACTCGTTAACTGAATGATGTTTGCACTGCTAATTAATAACTTGATAAATGAATGATGTTTTCCACTATTAATTAATAACTCGTTAACTAAATGATGTTTTCCACTATCAATTAATAACTCGTTAACTGAATGATGTTTGCACTGCTAATTAATAACTTGATAAATGAATGATGTTTGTTACAACTAATTAATAACTCGTTAACTGAATTATGTTTGCACTGCTTATTAATAACTCGATAAAGAATGATGCATTTCACTACTAATTAATAAATCGTTAACTTTCGATCACTAATAACTTATATCAATGTTTCGACTACTAATTAATAAATTGGTAACTGAATGTTTCCACTACTAATTGATAACTCATTAACTGACTGATGTTTTCCACTACCAATTAATAACTCGTTAACTAAATGATGTTTGCACTGCTAATTAATAACTTGATAAATGAATGATGTTTTCCAATACTAATTAATAACTCGTTAACTGAATAATGTTTTGCACAACTAATTAATATCTCGTTAACTGAATGATGTTTGCACTGCTAATACATAACTAGATAAAAGAATGATGTTTTCTACAACTAATTAATAACTCGTTAACTGAATGATGTTTGGATTGCTAAAACATAACTTGATAAAAGAATGATGTTTTCTACAACTAATCAATAACTCGTTATCTGAATGATGTTTGCACTGCTAATTAATAACTTGATAATTGAATGATGTTTTCCACTACTAATTTATAACTCGTTAACTGAATGATGTTTGCACTGCTAATTAATAACTTGATAAATGAATGATGTTTTTTACAACTAATTAATAACTCGTTAACTGAATTATGTTTGCACTGCTTATTAATAACTCGATAAAGAATGATGCATTTCACTACTAATTAATAAATCGTTAACTTTCGATCACTAATAACTTATATCAATGTTTCGACTACTAATTAATAAATTGGTAACTGAATGTTTCCACTACTAATTGATAACTCATTAACTGACTGATGTTTTCCACTACCAATTAATAACTCGTTAACTAAATGATGTTTACACTGCTAATTAATAACTTGATAAATGAATGATGTTTTCCAATAATAATTAATAACTCGTTAACTGAATAATGTTCTGCACAACTAATTAATATCTCGTTAACTGAATGATGTTTGCACTGCTAATTAATAACTTGATAAATGAATGATGTTTTCCACTATTAATTAATAATTCGTTAACTAAATGATGTTTCCACTACCAATTAATAACTCGTTAACTGAATGATGTTTGCGCTGCTAATTAATAACTTGATAAATGAATGATGTTTTCCACTAATAATTCATAACTCGTTAACTAAATAATTTTTTTGCACAACTAATTAATATCTTGTTAACTGAATGATGTTTGCACTGCTTATTAATAACTCGATAAAGAATGATCCATTTCACTACTAATTAATAACTCGTTAACTGAATGATGTTTTCACTACCAATTAATAACTCGTTAACTGAATGATGTTTGCACTGCTAATTAATAACTTGATGAATGATATTTTCCACTACTAATTGATAACTCGTTAACTGAATAATGTTTTGCACAACTAATTAATATCTCGTTAACTGAATGATGTTTGCACTGCTAATACATAACTTGATAAAAGAATGATGTTTTCTATAATTAATTAATAACTCGTTAACTGAATGATGTTTTCACTACCAATTAATAACTCGTTAACTGAATGATGTTTGCACTGCTAATTAATAACTTGATTAATGAATGATGTTTTCCACTACTAATTAATAACTCGTTAACTAAATGATGTTTTCCACAACTAATTAATAACTCGTTAATTGAATGATGTTTGCACTGCTAATTAATAACTTGATAAATGTATGATGTTTTCCACTACTAATTAATAACTCGTTAACTGAATAATGTTTTGCACAACTAATATCTCGTTAACTGAATGATGTTTGCACTGCTAATACATAACTTGATAAAAGTGATGTTTTCTACAACTAATAACTCCTTAACTGAATGATGTTTTCCAGTACCAATTAATAACTCGTTAACTGAATGATGTTTGCACTGTTAATTAATAACTTGATAAATGAATGATGTTTTCCACTATTAATTAATAACTCGTTAACTAAATGATGTTTTCCACTACCAATTAATAACTCGTTAACTGAATAATGTTTTGCACAATTAATTAATATCTCATTAACTGAATGATGTTTGCACTGCTAATAAATAACCTGATAAAAGAATGATGTTTTCTACAAATAATTAATAACTCGTTAACTGAATGATGTTTGCACTGCTTATTAATAACTCGATAAAGAATGATGCATTTCACTACTAATTAATAACTCGTTAACTGAATGATATTTTCCACTACCAATTAATAACTCGTTTACTGAATGATGTTTGCACTGCTAATTAATAACTTGATAAATGAATGATGTTTTCCACTACTAATTTATAACTCGTTAATTGAATGATGTTTTCCACTACCAATTAATAACTCGTTAACTGAATGATGTTTGCACTGCTAATTAATAACTTGATAAATGAATGATGTTTTACACTACTAATTAATAACTTGTTAACTGAATGATGTTTGCACTGCTTATTAATAACTCGTTAAAGAATGATGCATTTCACTACTAATTAATAAATCGTTAACTGAATGAAGTTTCGATCACTAATAACTCATACCAATGTTTTGACTACTAATTAATGAATTGGTAACTGAATGTTTCCACTACTAATTGATAACTCGTTAACTGACTGTTTTCCACTACCAATTAATAACTCCTTAACTGAATGATGTTTGAACTGCTAATTAATAACTTGATAAATTAATGATGTTTTCCACTACTAATTAATAACTCGTTAACTAAATGATGTTTTCCACAACTAATTAATAACTCGTTTTCTGAATGATGTTTGCATTGCTAAAACATAACTTGATAAAAGAATGATGTTTTCTACAACTAATTAATAACTCGTTAACTGAATGATGTTTGCACTGCTAATTAATAACTTGATAAATGAATGATGTTTTCCACTACTAATTAATATCTCGTTAACTGAATGATGTTTCCACTGCTAATTAATAACTTGATTAATTATGTTTTCCATTACTAATTAATAACTCTAACTAAATGATGTTTTCCACTACCAATTAATAACTCGTTAACTGAATGATGTTTGCACTGCTAATTAATAACTTTATAAATTAATGATGTTTTCCACTACTAATTAATAACTCATTAACTGAATAATGTTTTGCACAACTAATTAATATCTCGTTAACTGAATGATGTTTGCACTGCTAATACATAATTTGATAAAAGTGATGTTTTCTACAACTATTTAATAACTCGTTAACTGAATGATGTTTGCACTGCTAATTAATAACTTGATAAATGAATGATGTTTTCCACTATTAATTAATAACTCGTTAACTAAATGATGTTTTCCACTACTAATTCATAACTCGTTAACTGAATAATGTTTTGCACAACTAATTAATATCTTGTTAATTGAATGATGTTTGCACTGCTAATACATAATTTGATAAAAGAATGGTTTTCCACAACTAATTAATAACTCGTTAACGGAATGATGTTTGCACTGCTTATTAATAACTCGATAAAGAATGATGCATTTCACTACTAATTAATAACTCGTTAACTGAATGATGTTTTCACTACCAATTAATAACTTGTTAACTGAATAATGTTTGCACTTCTAATTAATAACTTGATAATTGAATGATGTTTTCCACTATTAATTAATAACTCGTTAACTAAATGATGTTTTCCACTACCAATTAACTCGTTAACTGAATAATGTTTTGCACAACTAATTAATATCTCGTTAACTGAATGATGTTTGCACTGCTAATACATAACTTGATAAAAGAATGATGTTTTCTACAACTAATTAATAACTCGTTAACTGTATGATGTTTGCATTGCTAAAACATAACTTGATAAAAGAATGATGTTTTCCACTACCAATTAATAACTCATTAACTGAATTATGTTTGCAATGCTAATTAATAACTTGATAAATGAATGATGTTTTCCACTACTAATAAATAACTCGTTAACTAAATAATTTTTGCACTGCTAATTAACTTGATAAATGAATGATGTTTTCCACTACTAATTAATAACTCGTTAACTGAATAATGTTTTGCACAACTAATTAATATCTCGTTAACTGAATGATGTTTGCACTGCTAATACATAACTTGATAAAAGTGATGTTTTCTACAACTAATTAATAACTCGTTAACTGAATGATGTTTTCCACTACCAATTAATAACTCGTTAACTGAATGATGTTTGCACTGCTAATTAATAACTTGATAAATGAATGATGTTTTCCACTATTAATTAATAACTTGTTAACTAAATGATGTTTTCCACTATCAATTAATAACTCGTTAACTGAATGATGTTTGCACTGCTAATTAATAACTTGATAAATGAATGATGTTTTTTACAACTAATTAATAACTCGTTAACTGAATTATGTTTGCACTGCTTATTAATAACTCAATAAAGAATGATGCATTTCACTACTAATTAATAAATCGTTAACTTTCGATCACTAATAACTTATATCAATGTTTCGACTACTAATTAATAAATTGGTAACTGAATGTTTCCACTACTAATTGATAACTCATTAACTGACTGATGTTTTCCACTACCAATTAATAAATCGTTAACTAAATGATGTTTGCACTGCTAATCAATAACTTAAATGAATGATGTTTTCCACTATTAATTAATAACTCGTTAACTAAATGATGCTTTCCACTACCAATTAATAACTCGTTAACTGAATGATGTTTGCACTGCTAATTAATAACTTGATAAATGAATGATGTTTTCCAATACTAATTAATAACTCGTTAACTGAATAATGTTTTGCACAACTAATTAATATCTCGTTAACTGAATGATGTTTGCACTGCTAATACATAACTAGATAAAAGAATGATGTTTTCTACAACTAATTAATAACTCGTTAACTGAATGATGTTTGGATTGCTAAAACATAACTTGATAAAAGAATGATGTTTTCTACAACTAATCAATAACTCGTTATCTGAATGATGTTTGCACTGCTAATTAATAACTTGATAATTGAATGATGTTTTCCACTACTAATTTATAACTCGTTAACTGAATGATGTTTGCACTGCTAATTAATAAATTTATAAATGAATGATGTTTTCAACTACTAATTAATAACTCGTTAACTGAATAATGTTTTGCACAACTAATTAATAACTCGTTAACTGAATGATGTTTGCACTGCTAATTAATAACTTGATAAATGAATGTTTTTCACTACTAATTAATAACTCGTTATCTGAATAATGTTTTGCAGAACTAACTAATATCTCGTTAAGTGAATGATGTTTGCACTGCTAATACATAACTTGATAAAAGTGATGTTTTCCACTATTAATTAATAACTTGAGAACTAAATGATGTTTTCCACTACCAATTAATAACTCGTTAACTGAATGATGTTTGCACTGCTAATTAATAACTTGATAAATGAATGATGTTTTTTACAACTAATTAATAACTCGTTAACTGAATTATGTTTGCACTGCTTATTAATAACTCGATAAAGAATGATGCATTTCACTACTAATTAATAAATCGTTAACTTTCGATCACTAATAACTTATATCAATGTTTCGACTACTAATTAATAAATTGGTAACTGAATGTTTCCACTACTAATTGATAACTCATTAACTGACTGATGTTTTCCACTACCAATTAATAACTCGTTAACTAAATGATGTTTACACTGCTAATTAATAACTTGATAAATTAATGATGTTTTCCAATAGTAATTAATAACTCGTTAACTTTATAATGTTCTGCACAACTAATTAATATCTCGTTAACTGAATGATGTTTGCACTGCTAATTAATAACTTGATAAATGAATGATGTTTTCCACTATTAATTAATAATTCGTTAACTAAATGATGTTTCCACTACCAATTAATAACTCGTTAACTGAATGATGTTTGCGCTGCTAATTAATAACTTGATAAATGAATGATGTTTTCCACTAATAATTCATAACTCGTTAACTAAATAATTTTTTGCACAACTAATTAATATCTTGTTAACTGAATGATGTTTGCACTGCTTATTAATAACTCGATAAAGAATGATCCATTTCACTACTAATTAATAACTCGTTAACTGAATGATGTTTTCACTACCAATTAATAACTCGTTAACTGAATGATGTTTGCACTGCTAATTAATAACTTGATAAATGAATGATATTTTCCACTACTAATTGATAACTCGTTAACTGAATAATGTTTTGCACAACTAATTAATATCTCGTTAACTGAATGATGTTTGCACTGCTAATACATAACTTGATAAAAGAATGATGTTTTCTATAATTAATTAACTCGTTAACTGAATGATGTTTTCACTACCAATTAATAACTCGTTAACTGAATGATGTTTGCACTGCTAATTAATAACTTGATTAATGAATGATGTTTTCCACTACTAATTAATAACTCGTTAACTAAATGATGTTTTCCACAACTAATTAATAACTCGTTAATTGAATGATGTTTGCACTGCTAATTAATAACTTGATAAATGTATGATGTTTTCCACTACTAATTAATAACTCGTTAACTGAATAATGTTTTGCACAACTAATTAATATCTCGTTAACTGAATGATGTTTCCACTGCTAATACATAACTTGATAAAAGTGATGTTTTCTACAACTAATTAATAACTAGTTAACTGAATGATGTTTTCCAGTACCAATTAATAACTCGTTAACTGAATGATGTTTGCACTGTTAATTAATAACTTGATAAATGAATGATGTTTTCCACTATTAATTAATAACTCGTTAACTAAATGATGTTTTCCACTACCAATTAATAACTCGTTAACTGAATAATGTTTTGCACAACTAATTAATATCTCGTTAACTGAATGATGTTTGCACTGCTAATACATAACTTGATAAAAGAATGATGTTTTCTACAACTAATTAATAACTCGTTAACTGAATGGTGTTTGCATTGCTAAAACATAACTTGATAAAAGAATGATGTTTTCTACAACTAATTAATAACTCGTTAACTGAATGATGTTTGCACTGCTAATTAATAACTTGATAAATGAATGATGTTTTCCACTACTAATTAATAACTCGTTAACTGAATAATTTTTGCACTGCTAATTAATAACTTGATAAATGAATGATGTTTTCCACTACTAATTAATAACTCGTTAACTGAATAATGTTTTGCACAACTAATTAATATCTCGTTAACTGAATGATGTTTGCACTGCTAATACATAACTTGATAAAAGTGATGTTTTCTACAACTAATTAATAACTCGTTTACTGAATGATGTTTTCCACTACCAATTAATAACTTGTTAACTGAATGATGTTTGCACTGCTAATTAATAACTTGATAAATGAATGATGTTTTCCACTACTAATTAATTACTCATTAACTGAATAATGTTTTGCACAACTAATTAATATCTCGTTAACTGAATGATGTTTGCACTGCTAATACATAACTTGATAAAAGAATGATGTTTTCTACAACTAATTAATAACTCGTTAACTAAATGATGTTTTCCACTACCAATTAATAATTCGTAAACTGAATGATGTTTCCACTGCTAATTAATAACTTGATAAATGAATGATGTTTTCCACTACTAATTAATAACTCATTAACTGAATAATGTTTTGCACAACTAATTAATATCTCGTTAACTGAATGATGTTTAAAACTGCTAATACATAATATAATAAAAGTGATGTTTTCTACAATTAATTAATAACTCGTTAACTGAATGATGTTTTCCACTACCAATTAATAACTCGTTAACTGAATGATGTTTGCACTGCTATCTAATAACTTGATAAATGAATGATGTTTTCCACTATTAATTAATAACTCGTTAACTAAATGATGTTTTCCACTACCAATTAATAACTCGTTAACTGAATGATGTTTGCACTGCTAATTAATAACTTGATAAATGAATGGTTTTCCACAACTAATTAATAACTCGTTAACTGAATGATGTTTGCACTGCTTATTAATAACTCGATAAAGAATGATGCATTTCACTACTAATTAATAACTCGTTAACTGAATGATGTTTTCAATACCAATTAATAACTCGTTAACTGAATGATGTTTGCACTGCTAATTAATAACTTCATAAATGAATGATGTTTTCCACTACTAATTAATAACTCGTTAACTGAATAATGTTTTGCACAACTAATATCTCGTTAACTGAATGATGTTTGCACTGCTAATACATAACTTGATAAAAGAATGATGTTTTCTACAACTAATTAATAACTCGTTAACTGAATGATTTTTGCATTGCTAAAACATAACTTGATAAAAGAATGATGTTTTCTACAACTAATTAATAACTCGTTAACTGAATGATGTTAGCACTGGTAATTAATAACTTGATAAATGATGTTTTCCACTACTAATTAATAACTCGTTAACTGAATAATGTTTGCACTGCTAATTAATAACTTGATAAATCAATGATGTTCTCCACTACTAATTAATAACTCGTTAACTGAATAATGTTTTGCACAACTAACTAATATCTCGTTAACTGAATGATGTTTGCACTGCTAATACATAATTTGATAAAAGTGATGTTTTCTACAACTAATTAATAACTCGTTAACTGAATGATGTTTTCCACTACCAATTAATAACTCGTTAACTGAATCATGTTTGCACTGCTAATTAATAACTTGATAAATGAATGATGTTTTCTACTATTAATTAATAACTCGTTAACTAAATGATGTTTTCCACAACTAATTAATAACTCGTTAACTGAATGATGTTTGCACTGCTTATTAATAACTCGATAAAGAATGATGCATTTCACTACTAATTAATAACTCGTTAACTGAATGATGTTTTCCACTACCAATTAATAACTCGTTAACTGAATGATGTTTGCACTGCTAATTAATAACTTGATAAATGAATGGTTTTCCACAACTAATTAATAACTCGTTAACTGAATGATGTTTGCACTGCTTATTAATAACTCGATAAAGAATGATGCATTTCACTACTAATTAATAACTCGTTAACTGAATGATGTTTTCAATACCAATTAATAACTCGTTAACTGAATGATGTTTGCACTGCTAATTAATAACTTCATAAATGAATGATGTTTTCCACTACTAATTAATAACTCGTTAACTGAATAATGTTTTGCACAACTAATATCTCGTTAACTGAATGATGTTTGCACTGCTAATACATAACTTGATAAAAGAATGATGTTTTCTACAACTAATTAATAACTCGTTAACTGAATGATTTTTGCATTGCTAAAACATAACTTGATAAAAGAATGATGTTTTCTACAACTAATTAATAACTCGTTAACTGAATGATGTTAGCACTGGTAATTAATAACTTGATAAATGATGTTTTCCACTACTAATTAATAACTCGTTAACTGAATAATGTTTGCACTGCTAATTAATAACTTGATAAATCAATGATGTTCTCCACTACTAATTAATAACTCGTTAACTGAATAATGTTTTGCACAACTAACTAATATCTCGTTAACTGAATGATGTTTGCACTGCTAATACATAATTTGATAAAAGTGATGTTTTCTACAACTAATTAATAACTCGTTAACTGAATGATGTTTTCCACTACCAATTAATAACTCGTTAACTGAATCATGTTTGCACTGCTAATTAATAACTTGATAAATGAATGATGTTTTCTACTATTAATTAATAACTCGTTAACTAAATGATGTTTTCCACAACTAATTAATAACTCGTTAACTGAATGATGTTTGCACTGCTTATTAATAACTCGATAAAGAATGATGCATTTCACTACTAATTAATAACTCGTTAACTGAATGATGTTTTCACTACCAATTAATAACTCGTTAACTGAATGATGTTTGCACTGCTAATTAATAACTTGATAAATGAATGATGTTTTCCACTACTAATTAACAACTCGTTAACTAAATAATGTTTTCCACAACTAATTAATAACTCGTTAACTGAATTATGTTTGCACTGCTTATTAATAACTCGATAAAGAATGATGCATTTCACTACTAATTAATAAATCGTTAACTTTCGATCACTAATAACTTATATCAATGTTTCGACTACTAATTAATAAATTGGTAACTGAATGTTTCCACTACTAATTGATAACTCATTAACTGACTGATGTTTTCCACTACCAATTAATAACTTGTTAACTGAATGATGTTTGCACTGCTAATTAATAACTTAAATGAATGATGTTTTCCACTATTAATTAATAACTCGTTAACTAAATGATGCTTTCCACTACCAATTAATAACTCGTTAACTGAATGATGTTTGCACTGCTAATTAATAACTTGATAAATGAATGATGTTTTCCATTACTAATTAACGACTCGTTAACTGAATAATGTTTTCTACAACTAATTAATAACTCGTTAACTGAATGATGTTTTCCACTACCAATTAATAACTCGTTAACTGAATGATGTTTGCACTGCTAATTAATTACTTGATAAATTAATTATGTTTTCCATTACTAATTAATAACTCATTAACTAAATGATGTTTTCCACTACCAATTAATAACTCGTTAACTGAATGATGTTTGCACTGCTAATTAATAACTTTATAAATTAATGATGTTTTCCACTACTAATTAATAACTCATTAACTGAATAATGTTTTGCACAACTAATTAATATCTCGTTAACTGAATGATGTTTGCACTGCTAATACATAATTTGATAAAAGTGATGTTTTCTACAACTATTTAATAACTCGTTAACTGAATGATGTTTGCACTGCTAATTAATAACTTGATAAATGAATGATGTTTTCCACTATTAATTAATAACTCGTTAACTAAATGATGTTTTCCACTACTAATTCATAACTCGTTAACTGAATAATGTTTTGCACAACTAATTAATATCTTGTTAATTGAATGATGTTTGCACTGCTAATACATAATTTGATAAAAGAATGGTTTTCCACAACTAATTAATAACTCGTTAACTGAATGATGTTTGCACTGCTTATTAATAACTCGATAAAGAATGATGCATTTCACTACCAATTAATAACTCGTTAACTGAATGATGTTTGCACTTCTAATTAATAACTTGATAATTGAATGATGTTTTCCACTATTAATTAATAACTCGTTAACTAAATGATGTTTTCCACTACCAATTAATAACTCGTTAATTGAATAATGTTTTGCACAACTAATTAATATCTCGTTAACTGAATGATGTTTGCACTGCTAATACATAACTTGATAAAAGAATGATGTTTTCTACAACTAATTAATAACTCGTTAACTGAATGATGTTTGCATTGCTAAAACATAACTTGATAAAAGAATGATGTTTTCCACTACCAATTAATAACTCATTAACTGAATTATGTTTGCAATGCTAATTAATAACTTGATAAATGAATGATGTTTTCCACTACTAATTAATAACTCGTTAACTGAATAATGTTTTGCACAACTAATTAATATCTCGTTAACTGAATGATGTTTGCACTGCTAATACATAACTTGATGAAAGTGATGTTTTCTACAACTAATTAATAACTCGTTAACTGAATGATGTTTTCCACTACCAATTAATAACTCGTTAACTGAATGATGTTTGCACTGCTAATTAATAACTTGATAAATGAATGATGTTTTCCACTATTAATAACTCGTTAACTAAATGATGTTTTCCACTATCAATTAATAACTCGTTAACTGAATGATGTTTGCACTGCTAATTAATAACTTGATAAATGAATGATGTTTTTTACAACTAATTAATAACTCGTTAACTGAATTATGTTTGCACTGCTTATTAATAACTCAATAAAGAATGATGCATTTCACTACTAATTAATAAATCGTTAATTTTCGATCACTAATAACTTATATCAATGTTTCGACTACTAATTAATAAATTGGTAACTGAATGTTTCCACTACTAATTGATAACTCATTAACTGACTGATGTTTTCCACTACCAATTAATAACTCGTTAACTAAATGATGTTTGCACTGCTAATCAATAACTTAAATGAATGATGTTTTCCACTATTAATTAATAACTCGTTAACTAAATGATGCTTTCCACTACCAATTAATAACTCGTTAACTGAATGATGTTTGCACTGCTAATTAATAACTTGATAAATGAATGATGTTTTCCAATACTAATTAATAACTCGTTAACTGAATAATGTTTTGCACAACTAATTAATATCTCGTTAACTGAATGTTTGCACTGCTAATACATAACTAGATAAAAGAATGATGTTTTCTACAACTAATTAATAACTCGTTAACTGAATGATGTTTGGATTGCTAAAACATAACTTGATAAAAGAATGATGTTTTCTACAACTAATCAATAACTCGTTATCTGAATGATGTTTGCACTGCTAATTAATAACTTGATAATTGAATGATGTTTTCCACTACTAATTTATAACTCGTTAACTGAATGATGTTTGCACTGCTAATTAATAACTTGATAAATGAATGATGTTTTTTACAACTAATTAATAACTCGTTAACTGAATTATGTTTGCACTGCTTATTAATAACTCGATAAAGAATGATGCATTTCACTACTAATTAATAAATCGTTAACTTTCGATCACTAATAACTTATATCAATGTTTCGACTACTAATTAATAAATTGGTAACTGAATGTTTCCACTACTAATTGATAACTCATTAACTGACTGATGTTTTCCACTACCAATTAATAACTCGTTAACTAAATGATGTTTACACTGCTAATTAATAACTTGATAAATGAATGATGTTTTCCAATAATAATTAATAACTCGTTAACTGAATAATGTTCTGCACAACTAATTAATATCTCGTTAACTGAATGATGTTTGCACTGCTAATTAATAACTTGATAAATGAATGATGTTTTCCACTATTAATTAATAATTCGTTAACTAAATGATGTTTCCACTACCAATTAATAACTCGTTAACTGAATGATGTTTGCGCTGCTAATTAATAACTTGATAAATGAATGATGTTTTCCACTAATAATTCATAACTCGTTAACTAAATAATTTTTTGCACAACTAATTAATATCTTGTTAACTGAATGATGTTTGCACTGCTTATTAATAACTCGATAAAGAATGATCCATTTCACTACTAATTAATAACTCGTTAACTGAATGATGTTTTCACTACCAATTAATAACTCGTTAACTGAATGATGTTTGCACTGCTAATTAATAACTTGATGAATGATATTTTCCACTACTAATTGATAACTCGTTAACTGAATAATGTTTTGCACAACTAATTAATATCTCGTTAACTGAATGATGTTTGCACTGCTAATACATAACTTGATAAAAGAATGATGTTTTCTATAATTAATTAATAACTCGTTAACTGAATGAT
The DNA here is from genome assembly GCA_038501925.1 of Xenopus petersii. Lineage (NCBI taxonomy): Eukaryota > Metazoa > Chordata > Amphibia > Anura > Pipidae > Xenopus > Xenopus petersii. The sequence continues at coordinate 109,812,662 of CM076682.1, read as the reverse complement.
GTTTTCACTACCAATTAATAACTCGTTAACTGAATGATGTTTGCACTGCTAATTAATAACTTGATTAATGAATGATGTTTTCCACTACTAATTAATAACTCGTTAACTAAATGATGTTTTCCACAACTAATTAATAACTCGTTAATTGAATGATGTTTGCACTGCTAATTAATAACTTGATAAATGTATGATGTTTTCCACTACTAATTAATAACTCGTTAACTGAATAATGTTTTGCACAACTAATTAATATCTCGTTAACTGAATGATGTTTCCACTGCTAATACATAACTTGATAAAAGTGATGTTTTCTACAACTAATTAATAACTAGTTAACTGAATGATGTTTTCCAGTACCAATTAATAACTCGTTAACTGAATGATGTTTGCACTGTTAATTAATAACTTGATAAATGAATGATGTTTTCCACTATTAATTAATAACTCGTTAACTAAATGATGTTTTCCACTACCAATTAATAACTCGTTAACTGAATAATGTTTTGCACAACTAATTAATATCTCGTTAACTGAATGATGTTTGCACTGCTAATACATAACTTGATAAAAGAATGATGTTTTCTACAACTAATTAATAACTCGTTAACTGAATGGTGTTTGCATTGCTAAAACATAACTTGATAAAAGAATGATGTTTTCTACAACTAATTAATAACTCGTTAACTGAATGATGTTTGCACTGCTAATTAATAACTTGATAAATGAATGATGTTTTCCACTACTAATTAATAACTCGTTAACTGAATAATTTTTCCACTGCTAATTAATAACTTGATAAATGAATGATGTTTTCCACTACTAATTAATAAACTCGTTAACTGAATGATGTTTGCACTGCTAATACATAACTTGATAAAAGTGATGTTTTCTACAACTAATTAATAACTCGTTAACTGAATGATGTTTTCCACTACCAATTAATAACTCGTTAACTGAATGATGTTTGCACTGCTAATTAATAACTTGATAAATGAATCATGTTTTCCACTACTAATTAATTTCTCATTAACTGAATAATGTTTTGCACAACTAATTAATATCTCGTTAACTGAATGATGTTTGCACTGCTAATACATAACTTGATAAAAGAATGATGTTTTCTACAACTAATTAATAACTCGTTAACTGAATGATGTTTTCCACTACCAATTAATAACTCGTTAACTGAATGATGTTTGCACTGCTAATTAATAACTTGATAAATGAATGATGTTTTCCACTACTAATTAATAACTCATTAACTGAATAATGTTTTGCACAACTAATTAATATCTCGTTAACTGAATGATGTTTAAAACTGCTAATACATAATATAATAAAAGTGATGTTTTCTACAATTAATTAATAACTCGTTAACTGAATGATGTTTTCCACTACCAATTAATAACTCGTTAACTGAATGATGTTTGCACTGCTATCTAATAACTTGATAAATGAATGATATTTTCCACTATTAATTAATAACTTGTTAACTAAATGATGTTTTCCACTACCAATTAATAACTCGTTAACTGAATGATGTTTGCACTGCTAATTAATAACTTGATAAATGAATGGTTTTCCACAACTAATTAATAACTCGTTAACTGAATGATGTTTGCACTGCTTATTAATAACTCGATAAAGAATGATGCATTTCACTACTAATTAATAACTCGTTAACTGAATGATGTTTTCAATACCAATTAATAACTCGTTAACTGAATGATGTTTGCACTGCTAATTAATAACTTCATAAATGAATGATGTTTTCCACTACTAATTAATAACTCGTTAACTGAATAATGTTTTGCACAACTAATATCTCGTTAACTGAATGATGTTTGCACTGCTAATACATAACTTGATAAAAGAATGATGTTTTCTACAACTAATTAATAACTCGTTAACTGAATGATTTTTGCATTGCTAAAACATAACTTGATAAAAGAATGATGTTTTCTACAACTAATTAATAACTCGTTAACTGAATGATGTTAGCACTGGTAATTAATAACTTGATAAATGATGTTTTCCACTACTAATTAATAACTCGTTAACTGAATAATGTTTGCACTGCTAATTAATAACTTGATAAATGAATGATGTTTTCCACTACTAATTAATATCTCGTTAACTGAATGATGTTTCCACTGCTAATTAATAACTTGATAAATTAATTATGTTTTCCATTACTAATTAATAACTCTAACTAAATGATGTTTTCCACTACCAATTAATAACTCGTTAACTGAATGATGTTTGCACTGCTAATTAATAACTTGATAAATGAATAATGTTTTCCACTAATAATTAATAACTCGTTAACTGAATAAAGTTTTGCACAACTAATTAATATCTCGTTAACTGAATGATGTTTGCACTGCTAATACATAATTTGATAAAAGAGATTTTTTCTACAACTAATTAATAACTCGTTAACTGAATGATGTTTTCCACTACCAATTAATAACTCGTTAACTGAATGATGTTTGCATTACTAATTAATAACTTGATAAATGAATGATGTTTTCCACTATTAATTAATAACTCGTTAACTGAATAATGTTTTGCACAACTAATTAATATCTCGTTAACTGAATGATGTTTGCACTGCTAATACATAACTTGATAAAAGAATGATGTTTTCTACAACTAATTAATAACTCGTTAACTGAATGGTGTTTGCATTGCTAAAACATAACTTGATAAAAGAATGATGTTTTCTACAACTAATTAATAACTCGTTAACTGAATGATGTTTGCACTGCTAATTAATTACTTGATAAATGAATGATGTTTTCCACTACTAATTAATAACTCGTTAACTGAATAATTTTTGCACTGCTAATTAATAACTTGATAAATGAATGATGTTTTCCACTACTAATTAATAACTCGTTAACTGAATAATGTTTTGCACAACTAATTAATATCTCGTTAACTGAATGATGTTTGCACTGCTAATACATAACTTGATAAAAGTGATGTTTTCTACAACTAATTAATAACTCGTTAACTGAATGATGTTTTCCACTACCAATTAATAACTCGTTAACTGAATGATGTTTGCACTGCTAATTAATAACTTGATAAATGAATGATGTTTTCCACTACTAATTAATAACTCATTAACTGAATAATGTTTTGCACAACTAATTAATATCTCGTTAACTGAATGATGTTTGCACTGCTAATACATAACTTGATAAAAGAATGATGTTTTCTACAACTAATTAATAACCCGTTAACTAAATGATGTTTTCCACTACCAATTAATAATTCGTAAACTGAATGATGTTTCCACTGCTAATTGATAACTTGATAAATGAATGATGTTTTCCACTACTAATTAATAACTCATTAACTGAATAATGTTTTGCACAACTAATTAATATCTCGTTAACTGAATGATGTTTAAAACTGCTAATACATAATATAATAAAAGTGATGTTTTCTACAATTAATTAATAACTCGTTAACTGAATGATGTTTTCCACTACCAATTAATAACTCGTTAACTGAATGATGTTTGCACTGCTATCTAATAACTTGATAAATGAATGATGTTTTCCACTACTAATTAATAACTCATTAACTGAATAATGTTTTGCACAACTAATTAATATCTCGTTAACTGAATGATGTTTAAAACTGCTAATACATAATATAATAAAAGTGATGTTTTCTACAATTAATTAATAACTCGTTAACTAAATGATGTTTTCCACTACCAATTAATAACTCGTTAACTGAATGATGTTTGCACTGCTAATTAATAACTTGATAAATGAATGGTTTTCCACAACTAATTAATAACTCGTTAACTGAATGATGTTTGCACTGCTTATTAATAACTCGATAAAGAATGATGCATTTCACTACTAATTAATAACTCGTTAACTGAATGATGTTTTCAATACCAATTAATAACTCGTTAACTGAATGATGTTTGTACTGCTAATTAATAACTTCATAAATGAATGATGTTTTCCACTACTAATTAATAACTCGTTAACTGAATAATGTTTTGCACAACTAATATCTCGTTAACTGAATGATGTTTGCACTGCTAATACATAACTTGATAAAAGAATGATGTTTTCTACAACTAATTAATAACTCGTTAACTGAATGACTTTTGCATTGCTAAAACATAACTTGATAAAAGAATGATGTTTTCTACAACTAATTAATAACTCGTTAACTGAATGATGTTAGCACTGGTAATTAATAACTTGATAAATGATGTTTTCCACTACTAATTAATAACTCGTTAACTGAATAATGTTTGCACTGCTAATTAATAACTTGATAAATCAATGATGTTCTCCACTACTAATTAATAACTCGTTAACTGAATAATGTTTTGCACAACTAACTAATATCTCGTTAACTTAATGATGTTTGCACTGCTAATACATAATTTGATAAAAGTGATGTTTTCTACAACTAATTAATAACTCGTTAACTGAATGATGTTTTCCACTACCAATTAATAACTCGTTAACTGAATCATGTTTGCACTGCTAATTAATAACTTGATAAATGAATTATGTTTTCTACTATTAATTAATAACTCGTTAACTAAATGATGTTTTCCACAACTAATTAATAACTCGTTAACTGAATGATGTTTGCACTGCTTATTAATAACTCGATAAAGAATGATGCATTTCACTACTAATTAATAACTCGTTAACTGAATGATGTTTTCCACTACCAATTAATAACTCGTTAACTGAATGATGTTTGCACTGCTAATTAATAACTTGATAAATGAATGGTTTTCCACAACTAATTAATAACTCGTTAACTGAATGATGTTTGCACTGCTTATTAATAACTCGATAAAGAATGATGCATTTCACTACTAATTAATAACTCGTTAAGTGAATGATGTTTTCAATACCAATTAATAACTCGTTAACTGAATGATGTTTGCACTGCTAATTAATAACTTCATAAATGAATGATGTTTTCCACTACTAATTAATAACTCGTTAACGGAATAATGTTTTGCACAACTAATATCTCGTTAACTGAATGATGTTTGCACTGCTAATACATAACTTGATAAAAGAATGATGTTTTCTACAACTAATTAATAACTCGTTAACTGAATGATTTTTGCATTGCTAAAACATAACTTGATAAAAGAATGATGTTTTCTACAACTAATTAATAACTCGTTAACTGAATGATGTTAGCACTGGTAATTAATAACTTGATAAATGATGTTTTCCACTACTAATTAATAACTCGTTAACTGAATAATGTTTGCACTGCTAATTAATAACTTGATAAATCAATGATGTTCTCCACTACTAATTAATAACTCGTTAACTGAATAATGTTTTGCACAACTAACTAATATCTCGTTAACTGAATGATGTTTGCACTGCTAATACATAATTTGATAAAAGTGATGTTTTCTACAACTAATTAATAACTCGTTAACTGAATGATGTTTTCCACTACCAATTAATAACTCGTTAACTGAATCATGTTTGCACTGCTAATTAATAACTTGATAAATGAATGATGTTTTCTACTATTAATTAATAACTCGTTAACTAAATGATGTTTTCCACAACTAATTAATAACTCGTTAACTGAATGATGTTTGCACTGCTTATTAATAACTCGATAAAGAATGATGCATTTCACTACTAATTAATAACTCGTTAACTGAATGATGTTTTCACTACCAATTAATAACTCTTTAACTGAATGATGTTTGCACTGCTAATTAATAACTTGATAAATGAATGATGTTTTCCACTACTAATTAACAACTCGTTATTAAATAATGTTTTCCACAACTAATTAATAACTCGTTAACTGAATTATGTTTGCACTGCTTATTAATAACTCGATAAAGAATGATGCATTTCACTACTAATTAATAAATCGTTAACTTTCGATCACTAATAACTTATATCAATGTTTCGACTACTAATTAATAAATTGGTAACTGAATGTTTCCACTACTAATTGATAACTCATTAACTGACTGATGTTTTCCACTACCAATTAATAACTTGTTAACTGAATGATGTTTGCACTGCTAATTAATAACTTAAATGAATGATGTTTTCCACTATTAATTAATAACTCGTTAACTAAATGATGCTTTCCACTACCAATTAATAACTCGTTAACTGAATGATGTTTGCACTGCTAGTTAATAACTTGATAAATGAATGATGTTTTCCATTACTAATTAACGACTCGTTAACTGAATAATGTTTTCTACAACTAATTAATAACTCGTTAACTGAATGATGTTTTCCACTACCAATTAATAACTCGTTAACTGAATGATGTTTGCACTGCTAATTAATTACTTGATAAATTATGTTTTCCATTACTAATTAATAACTCATTAACTAAATGATGTTTTCCACTACCAATTAATAACTCGTTAACTGAATGATGTTTGCACTGCTAATTAATAACTTTATAAATTAATGATGTTTTCCACTACTAATTAATAACTCATTAACTGAATAATGTTTTGCACAACTAATTAATATCTCGTTAACTGAATGATGTTTGCACTGCTAATACATAATTTGATAAAAGTGATGTTTTCTACAACTATTTAATAACTCGTTAACTGAATGATGTTTGCACTGCTAATTAATAACTTGATAAATGAATGATGTTTTCCACTATTAATTAATAACTCGTTAACTAAATGATGTTTTCCACTACTAATTCATAACTCGTTAATTGAATAATGTTTTGCACAACGAATTAATATCTCGTTAACTGAATGATGTTTGCACTGCTAATACATAACTTGATAAAAGAATGATGTTTTCTACAACTAATTAATAACTCGTTAACTGAATGATGTTTGCATTGCTAAAACATAACTTGATAAAAGAATGATGTTTTCCACTACCAATTAATAACTCATTAACTGAATTATGTTTGCAATGCTAATTAATAACTTGATAAATGAATGATGTTTTCCACTACTAATTAATAACTCGTTAGCTGAATAATGTTTTGCACAACTAATTAATATCTCGTTAACTGAATGATGTTTGCACTGCTAATACATAACTTGATAAAAGTGATGTTTTCTACAACTAATTAATAACTCGTTAACTGAATGATGTTTTCCACTACCAATTAATAACTCGTTAACTGAATGATGTTTGCACTGCTAATTAATAACTTGATAAATGAATGATGTTTTCCACTATTAATTAATAACTCGTTAACTAAATGATGTTTTCCACTATCAATTAATAACTCGTTAACTGAATGATGTTTGCACTGCTAATTAATAACTTGATAAATGAATGATGTTTTTTACAACTAATTAATAACTCGTTAACTGAATTATGTTTGCACTGCTTATTAATAACTCGATAAAGAATGATGCATTTCACTACTAATTAATAAATCGTTAACTTTCGATCACTAATAACTTATATCAATGTTTCGACTACTAATTAATAAATTGTTAACTGAATGTTTCCACTACTAATTGATAACTCATTAACTGACTGATGTTTTCCACTACCAATTAATAACTCGTTAACTAAATGATGTTTGCACTGCTAATCAATAACTTAAATGAATGATGTTTTCCACTATTAATTAATAACTCGTTAACTAAATGATGCTTTCCACTACCAATTAATAACTCGTTAACTGAATGATGTTTGCACTGCTAATTAATAACTTGATAAATGAATGATGTTTTCCAATACTAATTAATAACTCGTTAACTGAATAATGTTTTGCACAACTAATTAATATCTCGTTAACTGAATGATGTTTGCACTGCTAATACATAACTAGATAAAAGAATGATGTTTTCTACAACTAATTAATAACTCGTTAACTGAATGATGTTTGGATTGCTAAAACATAACTTGATAAAAGAATGATGTTTTCTACAACTAATCAATAACTCGTTATCTGAATGATGTTTGCACTGCTAATTAATAACTTGATAATTGAATGATGTTTTCCACTACTAATTTATAACTCGTTTACTGAATGATGTTTGCACTGCTAATTAATAACTTGATAAATGAATGATGTTTTTTACAACTAATTAATAACTCGTTAACTGAATTATGTTTGCACTGCTTATTAATAACTCGATAAAGAATGATGCATTTCAATACTAATTAATAACTCGTTAACTGAATGATGTTTTCAATACCAATTAATAACTCGTTAACTGAATGATGTTTGCACTGCTAATTAATAACTTCATAAATGAATGATGTTTTCCACTACTAATTTATAACTCGTTAACGGAATAATGTTTTGCACAACTAATATCTCGTTAACTGAATGATGTTTGCACTGCTAATACATAACTTGATAAAAGAATGATGTTTTCTACAACTAATTAATAACTCGTTAACTGAATGATTTTTGCATTGCTAAAACATAACTTGATAAAAGAATGATGTTTTCTACAACTAATTAATAACTCGTTAACTGAATGATGTTAGCACTGGTAATTAATAACTTGATAAATGATGTTTTCCACTACTAATTAATAACTCGTTAACTGAATAATGTTTGCACTGCTAATTAATAACTTGATAAATCAATGATGTTCTCCACTACTAATTAATAACTCGTTAACTGAATAATGTTTTGCACAACTAACTAATATCTCGTTAACTGAATGATGTTTGCACTGCTAATACATAATTTGATAAAAGTGATGTTTTCTACAACTAATTAATAACTCGTTAACTGAATGATGTTTTCCACTACCAATTAATAACTCGTTAACTGAATCATGTTTGCACTGCTAATTAATAACTTGATAAATGAATGATGTTTTCTACTATTAATTAATAACTCGTTAACTAAATGATGTTTTCCACAACTAATTAATAACTCGTTAACTGAATGATGTTTGCACTGCTTATTAATAACTCGATAAAGAATGATGCATTTCACTACTAATTAATAACTCGTTAACTGAATGATGTTTTCACTACCAATTAATAACTCGTTAACTGAATGATGTTTGCACTGCTAATTAATAACTTGATAAATGAATGATGTTTTCCACTACTAATTAACAACTCGTTAACTAAATAATGTTTTCCACAACTAATTAATAACTCGTTAACTGAATTATGTTTGCACTGCTTATTAATAACTCGATAAAGAATGATGCATTTCACTACTAATTAATAAATCGTTAACTTTCGATCACTAATAACTTATATCAATGTTTCGACTACTAATTAATAAATTGGTAACTGAATGTTTCCACTACTAATTGATAACTCATTAACTGACTGATGTTTTCCACTACCAATTAATAACTTGTTAACTGAATGATGTTTGCACTGCTAATTAATAACTTAAATGAATGATGTTTTCCACTATTAATTAATAACTCGTTAACTAAATGATGCTTTCCACTACCAATTAATAACTCGTTAACTGAATGATGTTTGCACTGCTAATTAATAACTTGATAAATGAATGATGTTTTCCATTACTAATTAACGACTCGTTAACTGAATAATGTTTTCTACAACTAATTAATAACTCGTTAACTGAATGATGTTTTCCACTACCAATTAATAACTCGTTAACTGAATGATGTTTGCACTGCTAATTAATTACTTGATAAATTAATTATGTTTTCCATTACTAATTAATAACTCATTAACTAAATGATGTTTTCCACTACCAATTAATAACTCGTTAACTGAATGATGTTTGCACTGCTAATTAATAACTTTATAAATTAATGATGTTTTCCACTACTAATTAATAACTCATTAACTGAATAATGTTTTGCACAACTAATTAATATCTCGTTAACTGAATGATGTTTGCACTGCTAATACATAACTTGATAAAAGAATGATGTTTTCTACAACTAATTAATAACTCGTTAACTGAATGGTGTTTGCATTGCTAAAACATAACTTGATAAAAGAATGATGTTTTCTACAACTAATTAATAACTCGTTAACTGAATGATGTTTGCACTGCTAATTAATAACTTGATAAATGAATGATGTTTTCCACTACTAATTAATAACTCGTTAACTGAATAATTTTTCCACTGCTAATTAATAACTTGATAAATGAATGATGTTTTCCACTACTAATTAATAACTCGTTAACTGAATAATGTTTTGCACAACTAATTAATATCTCGTTAACTGAATGATGTTTGCACTGCTAATACATAACTTGATAAAAGTGATGTTTTCTACAACTAATTAATAACTCGTTAACTGAATGATGTTTTCCACTACCAATTAATAACTCGTTAACTGAATGATGTTTGCACTGCTAATTAATAACTTGATAAATGAATGATGTTTTCCACTACTAATTAATTTCTCATTAACTGAATAATGTTTTGCACAACTAATTAATATCTCGTTAACTGAATGATGTTTGCACTGCTAATACATAACTTGATAAAAGAATGATGTTTTCTACAACTAATTAATAACTCGTTAACTGAATGATGTTTTCCACTACCAATTAATAACTCGTTAACTGAATGATGTTTGCACTGCTAATTAATAACTTGATAAATGAATGATGTTTTCCACTACTAATTAATAACTCATTAACTGAATAATGTTTTGCACAACTAATTAATATCTCGTTAACTGAATGATGTTTAAAACTGCTAATACATAATATAATAAAAGTGATGTTTTCTACAATTAATTAATAACTCGTTAACTGAATGATGTTTTCCACTACCAATTAATAACTCGTTAACTGAATGATGTTTGCACTGCTATCTAATAACTTGATAAATGAATGATATTTTCCACTATTAATTAATAACTTGTTAACTAAATGATGTTTTCCACTACCAATTAATAACTCGTTAACTGAATGATGTTTGCACTGCTAATTAATAACTTGATAAATGAATGGTTTTCCACAACTAATTAATAACTCGTTAACTGAATGATGTTTGCACTGCTTATTAATAACTCGATAAAGAATGATGCATTTCACTACTAATTAATAACTCGTTAACTGAATGATGTTTTCAATACCAATTAATAACTCGTTAACTGAATGATGTTTGCACTGCTAATTAATAACTTCATAAATGAATGATGTTTTCCACTACTAATTAATAACTCGTTAACTGAATAATGTTTTGCACAACTAATATCTCGTTAACTGAATGATGTTTGCACTGCTAATACATAACTTGATAAAAGAATGATGTTTTCTACAACTAATTAATAACTCGTTAACTGAATGATTTTTGCATTGCTAAAACATAACTTGATAAAAGAATGATGTTTTCTACAACTAATTAATAACTCGTTAACTGAATGATGTTAGCACTGGTAATTAATAACTTGATAAATGATGTTTTCCACTACTAATTAATAACTCGTTAACTGAATAATGTTTGCACTGCTAATTAATAACTTGATAAATGAATGATGTTTTCCACTACTAATTAATATCTCGTTAACTTAATGATGTTTCCACTGCTAATTAATAACTTGATAAATTAATTATGTTTTCCATTACTAATTAATAACTCTAACTAAATGATGTTTTCCACTACCAATTAATAACTCGTTAACTGAATGATGTTTGCACTGCTAATTAATAACTTGATAAATGAATAATGTTTTCCACTAATAATTAATAACTCGTTAACTGAATAAAGTTTTGCACAACTAATTAATATCTCGTTAACTGAATGATGTTTGCACTGCTAATACATAATTTGATAAAAGAGATTTTTTCTACAACTAATTAATAACTCGTTAACTGAATGATGTTTTCCACTACCAATTAATAACTCGTTAACTGAATGATGTTTGCATTACTAATTAATAACTTGATAAATGAATGATATTTTCCACTATTAATTAATAACTCGTTAACTGAATAATGTTTTGCACAACTAATTAATATCTCGTTAACTGAATGATGTTTGCACTGCTAATACATAACTTGATAAAAGAATGATGTTTTCTACAACTAATTAATAACTCGTTAACTGAATGGTGTTTGCATTGCTAAAACATAACTTGATAAAAGAATGATGTTTTCTACAACTAATTAATAACTCGTTAACTGAATGATGTTTGCACTGCTAATTAATTACTTGATAAATGAATGATGTTTTCCACTACTAATTAATAACTCGTTAACTGAATAATTTTTGCACTGCTAATTAATAACTTGATAAATGAATGATGTTTTCCACTACTAATTAATAACTCGTTAACTGAATAATGTTTTGCACAACTAATTAATATCTCGTTAACTGAATGATGTTTGCACTGCTAATACATAACTTGATAAAAGTGATGTTTTCTACAACTAATTAATAACTCGTTAACTGAATGATGTTTTCCACTACCAATTAATAACTCGTTAACTGAATGATGTTTGCACTGCTAATTAATAACTTGATAAATGAATGATGTTTTCCACTACTAATTAATAACTCATTAACTGAATAATGTTTTGCACAACTAATTAATATCTCGTTAACTGAATGATGTTTGCACTGCTAATACATAACTTGATAAAAGAATGATGTTTTCTACAACTAATTAATAACCCGTTAACTAAATGATGTTTTCCACTACCAATTAATAATTCGTAAACTGAATGATGTTTCCACTGCTAATTGATAACTTGATAAATGAATGATGTTTTCCACTACTAATTAATAACTCATTAACTGAATAATGTTTTGCACAACTAATTAATATCTCGTTAACTGAATGATGTTTAAAACTGCTAATACATAATATAATAAAAGTGATGTTTTCTACAATTAATTAATAACTCGTTAACTGAATGATGTTTTCCACTACCAATTAATAACTCGTTAACTGAATGATGTTTGCACTGCTATCTAATAACTTGATAAATGAATGATGTTTTCCACTACTAATTAATAACTCATTAACTGAATAATGTTTTGCACAACTAATTAATATCTCGTTAACTGAATGATGTTTAAAACTGCTAATACATAATATAATAAAAGTGATGTTTTCTACAATTAATTAATAACTCGTTAACTAAATGATGTTTTCCACTACCAATTAATAACTCGTTAACTGAATGATGTTTGCACTGCTAATTAATAACTTGATAAATGAATGGTTTTCCACAACTAATTAATAACTCGTTAACTGAATGATGTTTGCACTGCTTATTAATAACTCGATAAAGAATGATGCATTTCACTACTAATTAATAACTCGTTAACTGAATGATGTTTTCAATACCAATTAATAACTCGTTAACTGAATGATGTTTGTACTGCTAATTAATAACTTCATAAATGAATGATGTTTTCCACTACTAATTAATAACTCGTTAACTGAATAATGTTTTGCACAACTAATATCTCGTTAACTGAATGATGTTTGCACTGCTAATACATAACTTGATAAAAGAATGATGTTTTCTACAACTAATTAATAACTCGTTAACTGAATGACTTTTGCATTGCTAAAACATAACTTGATAAAAGAATGATGTTTTCTACAACTAATTAATAACTCGTTAACTGAATGATGTTAGCACTGGTAATTAATAACTTGATAAATGATGTTTTCCACTACTAATTAATAACTCGTTAACTGAATAATGTTTGCACTGCTAATTAATAACTTGATAAATCAATGATGTTCTCCACTACTAATTAATAACTCGTTAACTGAATAATGTTTTGCACAACTAACTAATATCTCGTTAACTTAATGATGTTTGCACTGCTAATACATAATTTGATAAAAGTGATGTTTTCTACAACTAATTAATAACTCGTTAACTGAATGATGTTTTCCACTACCAATTAATAACTCGTTAACTGAATCATGTTTGCACTGCTAATTAATAACTTGATAAATGAATTATGTTTTCTACTATTAATTAATAACTCGTTAACTAAATGATGTTTTCCATAACTAATTAATAACTCGTTAACTGAATGATGTTTGCACTGCTTATTAATAACTCGATAAAGAATGATGCATTTCACTACTAATTAATAACTCGTTAACTGAATGATGTTTTCCACTACCAATTAATAACTCGTTAACTGAATGATGTTTGCACTGCTAATTAATAACTTGATAAATGAATGGTTTTCCACAACTAATTAATAACTCGTTAACTGAATGATTTTTGCACTGCTTATTAATAACTCGATAAAGAATGATGCATTTCACTACTAATTAATAACTCGTTAAGTGAATGATGTTTTCAATACCAATTAATAACTCGTTAACTGAATGATGTTTGCACTGCTAATTAATAACTTCATAAATGAATGATGTTTTCCACTACTAATTAATAACTCGTTAACGGAATAATGTTTTGCACAACTAATATCTCGTTAACTGAATGATGTTTGCACTGCTAATACATAACTTGATAAAAGAATGATGTTTTCTACAACTAATTAATAACTCGTTAACTGAATGATTTTTGCATTGCTAAAACATAACTTGATAAAAGAATGATGTTTTCTACAACTAATTAATAACTCGTTAACTGAATGATGTTAGCACTGGTAATTAATAACTTGATAAATGATGTTTTCCACTACTAATTAATAACTCGTTAACTGAATAATGTTTGCACTGCTAATTAATAACTTGATAAATCAATGATGTTCTCCACTACTAATTAATAACTCGTTAACTGAATAATGTTTTGCACAACTAACTAATATCTCGTTAACTGAATGATGTTTGCACTGCTAATACATAATTTGATAAAAGTGATGTTTTCTACAACTAATTAATAACTCGTTAACTGAATGATGTTTTCCACTACCAATTAATAACTCGTTAACTGAATCATGTTTGCACTGCTAATTAATAACTTGATAAATGAATGATGTTTTCTACTATTAATTAATAACTCGTTAACTAAATGATGTTTTCCACAACTAATTAATAACTCGTTAACTGAATGATGTTTGCACTGCTTATTAATAACTCGATAAAGAATGATGCATTTCACTACTAATTAATAACTCGTTAACTGAATGATGTTTTCACTACCAATTAATAACTCGTTAACTGAATGATGTTTGCACTGCTAATTAATAACTTGATAAATGAATGATGTTTTCCACTACTAATTAACAACTCGTTAACTAAATAATGTTTTCCACAACTAATTAATAACTCGTTAACTGAATTATGTTTGCACTGCTTATTAATAACTCGATAAAGAATGATGCATTTCACTACTAATTAATAAATCGTTAACTTTCGATCACTAATAACTTATATCAATGTTTCGACTACTAATTAATAAATTGGTAACTGAATGTTTCCACTACTAATTGATAACTCATTAACTGACTGATGTTTTCCACTACCAATTAATAACTTGTTAACTGAATGATGTTTGCACTGCTAATTAATAACTTAAATGAATGATGTTTTCCACTATTAATTAATAACTCGTTAACTAAATGATGCTTTCCACTACCAATTAATAACTCGTTAACTGAATGATGTTTGCACTGCTAGTTAATAACTTGATAAATGAATGATGTTTTCCATTACTAATTAACGACTCGTTAACTGAATAATGTTTTCTACAACTAATTAATAACTCGTTAACTGAATGATGTTTTCCACTACCAATTAATAACTCGTTAACTGAATGATGTTTGCACTGCTAATTAATTACTTGATAAATTATGTTTTCCATTACTAATTAATAACTCATTAACTAAATGATGTTTTCCACTACCAATTAATAACTCGTTAACTGAATGATGTTTGCACTGCTAATTAATAACTTTATAAATTAATGATGTTTTCCACTACTAATTAATAACTCATTAACTGAATAATGTTTTGCACAACTAATTAATATCTCGTTAACTGAATGATGTTTGCACTGCTAATACATAATTTGATAAAAGTGATGTTTTCTACAACTATTTAATAACTCGTTAACTGAATGATGTTTGCACTGCTAATTAATAACTTGATAAATGAATGATGTTTTCCACTATTAATTAATAACTCGTTAACTAAATGATGTTTTCCACTACTAATTCATAACTCGTTAATTGAATAATGTTTTGCACAACTAATTAATATCTCGTTAACTGAATGATGTTTGCACTGCTAATACATAACTTGATAAAAGAATGATGTTTTCTACAACTAATTAATAACTCGTTAACTGAATGATGTTTGCATTGCTAAAACATAACTTGATAAAAGAATGATGTTTTCCACTACCAATTAATAACTCATTAACTGAATTATGTTTGCAATGCTAATTAATAACTTGATAAATGAATGATGTTTTCCACTACTAATTAATAACTCGTTAACTGAATAATGTTTTGCACAACTAATTAATATCTCGTTAACTGAATGATGTTTGCACTGCTAATACATAACTTGATAAAAGTGATGTTTTCTACAACTAATTAATAACTCGTTAACTGAATGATGTTTTCCACTACCAATTAATAACTCGTTAACTGAATGATGTTTGCACTGCTAATTAATAACTTGATAAATGAATGATGTTTTCCACTATTAATTAATAACTCGTTAACTAAATGATGTTTTCCACTATCAATTAATAACTCGTTAACTGAATGATGTTTGCACTGCTAATTAATAACTTGATAAATG
Organism: Xenopus petersii; assembly: GCA_038501925.1. Taxonomy (NCBI): domain Eukaryota; kingdom Metazoa; phylum Chordata; class Amphibia; order Anura; family Pipidae; genus Xenopus; species Xenopus petersii. The sequence goes on along the minus strand of CM076682.1, from coordinate 109,796,001 downwards.
AATGATGTTTTTTACAACTAATTAATAACTCGTTAACTGAATTATGTTTGCACTGCTTATTAATAACTCGATAAAGAATGATGCATTTCACTACTAATTAATAAATCGTTAACTTTCGATCACTAATAACTTATATCAATGTTTCGACTACTAATTAATAAATTGTTAACTGAATGTTTCCACTACTAATTGATAACTCATTAACTGACTGATGTTTTCCACTACCAATTAATAACTCGTTAACTAAATGATGTTTGCACTGCTAATCAATAACTTAAATGAATGATGTTTTCCACTATTAATTAATAACTCGTTAACTAAATGATGCTTTCCACTACCAATTAATAACTCGTTAACTGAATGATGTTTGCACTGCTAATTAATAACTTGATAAATGAATGATGTTTTCCAATACTAATTAATAACTCGTTAACTGAATAATGTTTTGCACAACTAATTAATATCTCGTTAACTGAATGATGTTTGCACTGCTAATACATAACTAGATAAAAGAATGATGTTTTCTACAACTAATTAATAACTCGTTAACTGAATGATGTTTGGATTGCTAAAACATAACTTGATAAAAGAATGATGTTTTCTACAACTAATCAATAACTCGTTATCTGAATGATGTTTGCACTGCTAATTAATAACTTGATAATTGAATGATGTTTTCCACTACTAATTTATAACTCGTTTACTGAATGATGTTTGCACTGCTAATTAATAACTTGATAAATGAATGATGTTTTTTACAACTAATTAATAACTCGTTAACTGAATTATGTTTGCACTGCTTATTAATAACTCGATAAAGAATGATGCATTTCAATACTAATTAATAACTCGTTAACTGAATGATGTTTTCAATACCAATTAATAACTCGTTAACTGAATGATGTTTGCACTGCTAATTAATAACTTCATAAATGAATGATGTTTTCCACTACTAATTTATAACTCGTTAACGGAATAATGTTTTGCACAACTAATATCTCGTTAACTGAATGATGTTTGCACTGCTAATACATAACTTGATAAAAGAATGATGTTTTCTACAACTAATTAATAACTCGTTAACTGAATGATTTTTGCATTGCTAAAACATAACTTGATAAAAGAATGATGTTTTCTACAACTAATTAATAACTCGTTAACTGAATGATGTTAGCACTGGTAATTAATAACTTGATAAATGATGTTCTCCACTACTAATTAATAACTCGTTAACTGAATAATGTTTTGCACAACTAACTAATATCTCGTTAACTGAATGATGTTTGCACTGCTAATACATAATTTGATAAAAGTGATGTTTTCTACAACTAATTAATAACTCGTTAACTGAATGATGTTTTCCACTACCAATTAATAACTCGTTAACTGAATCATGTTTGCACTGCTAATTAATAACTTGATAAATGAATGATGTTTTCTACTATTAATTAATAACTCGTTAACTAAATGATGTTTTCCACAACTAATTAATAACTCGTTAACTGAATGATGTTTGCACTGCTTATTAATAACTCGATAAAGAATGATGCATTTCACTACTAATTAATAACTCGTTAACTGAATGATGTTTTCACTACCAATTAATAACTCGTTAACTGAATGATGTTTGCACTGCTAATTAATAACTTGATAAATGAATGATGTTTTCCACTACTAATTAACAACTCGTTAACTAAATAATGTTTTCCACAACTAATTAATAACTCGTTAACTGAATTATGTTTGCACTGCTTATTAATAACTCGATAAAGAATGATGCATTTCACTACTAATTAATAAATCGTTAACTTTCGATCACTAATAACTTATATCAATGTTTCGACTACTAATTAATAAATTGGTAACTGAATGTTTCCACTACTAATTGATAACTCATTAACTGACTGATGTTTTCCACTACCAATTAATAACTTGTTAACTGAATGATGTTTGCACTGCTAATTAATAACTTAAATGAATGATGTTTTCCACTATTAATTAATAACTCGTTAACTAAATGATGCTTTCCACTACCAATTAATAACTCGTTAACTGAATGATGTTTGCACTGCTAATTAATAACTTGATAAATGAATGATGTTTTCCATTACTAATTAACGACTCGTTAACTGAATAATGTTTTCTACAACTAATTAATAACTCGTTAACTGAATGATGTTTTCCACTACCAATTAATAACTCGTTAACTGAATGATGTTTGCACTGCTAATTAATTACTTGATAAATTATGTTTTCCATTACTAATTAATAACTCATTAACTAAATGATGTTTTCCACTACCAATTAATAACTCGTTAACTGAATGATGTTTGCACTGCTAATTAATAACTTTATAAATTAATGATGTTTTCCACTACTAATTAATAACTCATTAACTGAATAATGTTTTGCACAACTAATTAATATCTCGTTAACTGAATGATGTTTGCACTGCTAATACATAATTTGATAAAAGTGATGTTTTCTACAACTATTTAATAACTCGTTAACTGAATGATGTTTGCACTGCTAATTAATAACTTGATAAATGAATGATGTTTTCCACTATTAATTAATAACTCGTTAACTAAATGATGTTTTCCACTACTAATTCATAACTCGTTAACTGAATAATGTTTTGCACAACTAATTAATATCTTGTTAATTGAATGATGTTTGCACTGCTAATACATAATTTGATAAAAGAATGGTTTTCCACAACTAATTAATAACTCGTTAACTGAATGATGTTTGCACTGCTTATTAATAACTCGATAAAGAATGATGCATTTCACTACCAATTAATAACTCGTTAACTGAATGATGTTTGCACTTCTAATTAATAACTTGATAATTGAATGATGTTTTCCACTATTAATTAATAACTCGTTAACTAAATGATGTTTTCCACTACCAATTAATAACTCGTTAATTGAATAATGTTTTGCACAACTAATTAATATCTCGTTAACTGAATGATGTTTGCACTGTTAATACATAACTTGATAAAAGAATGATGTTTTCCACTACCAATTAATAACTCATTAACTGAATTATGTTTGCAATGCTAATTAATAACTTGATAAATGAATGATGTTTTCCACTACTAATTAATAACTCGTTAACTGAATAATGTTTTGCACAACTAATTAATATCTCGTTAACTGAATGATGTTTGCACTGCTAATACATAACTTGATAAAAGTGATGTTTTCTACAACTAATTAATAACTCGTTAACTGAATGATGTTTTCCACTACCAATTAATAACTCGTTAACTGAATGATGTTTGCACTGCTAATTAATAACTTGATAAATGAATGATGTTTTCCACTATTAATTAATAACTCGTTAACTAAATGATGTTTTCCACTATCAATTAATAACTCGTTAACTGAATGATGTTTGCACTGCTAATTAATAACTTGATAAATGAATGATGTTTTTTACAACTAATTAATAACTCGTTAACTGAATTATGTTTGCACTGCTTATTAATAACTCGATAAAGAATGATGCATTTCACTACTAATTAATAAATCGTTAACTTTCGATCACTAATAACTTATATCAATGTTTCGACTACTAATTAATAAATTGTTAACTGAATGTTTCCACTACTAATTGATAACTCATTAACTGACTGATGTTTTCCACTACCAATTAATAACTCGTTAACTAAATGATGTTTGCACTGCTAATCAATAACTTAAATGAATGATGTTTTCCACTATTAATTAATAACTCGTTAACTAAATGATGCTTTCCACTACCAATTAATAACTCGTTAACTGAATGATATTTGCACTGCTAATTAATAACTTGATAAATAAATGATGTTTTCCAATACTAATTAATAACTCGTTAACTGAATAATGTTTTGCACAACTAATTAATATCTCGTTAACTGAATGATGTTTGCACTGCTAATACATAACTAGATAAAAGAATGATGTTTTCTACAACTAATTAATAACTCGTTAACTGAATGATGTTTGGATTGCTAAAACATAACTTGATAAAAGAATGATGTTTTCTACAACTAATCAATAACTCGTTATCTGAATGATGTTTGCACTGCTAATTAATAACTTGATAATTGAATGATGTTTTCCACTACTAATTTATAACTCGTTAACTGAATAATGTTTGCACTGGTAATTAATAACTTGATAAATGAATGATGTTTTTTACAACTAATTAATAACTCATTAACTGAATTATGTTTGCACTGCTTATTAATAACTCGATAAAGAATGATGCATTTCACTACTAATTAATAAATCGTTAACTTTCGATCACTAATAACTTATATCAATGTTTCGACTACTAATTAATAAATTGGTAACTGAATGTTTCCACTACTAATTGATAACTCATTAACTGACTGATGTTTTCCACTACCAATTAATAACTCGTTAACTAAATGATGTTTACACTGCTAATTAATAACTTGATAAATGAATGATGTTTTCCAATAATAATTAATAACTCGTTAACTGAATAATGTTCTGCACAACTAATTAATATCTCGTTAACTGAATGATGTTTGCACTGCTAATTAATAACTTGATAAATGAATGATGTTTTCCACTATTAATTAATAATTCGTTAATTAAATGATGTTTCCACTACCAATTAATAACTCGTTAACTGAATGATGTTTGCGCTGCTAATTAATAACTTGATAAATGAATGATGTTTTCCACTAATAATTCATAACTCGTTAACTAAATAATTTTTTGCACAACTAATTAATATCTTGTTAACTGAATGATATTTGCACTGCTTATTAATAACTCGATAAAGAATGATCCATTTCACTACTAATTAATAACTCGTTAACTGAATGATGTTTTCACTACCAATTAATAACTCGTTAACTGAATGATGTTTGCACTGCTAATTAATAACTTGATAAATGAATGATATTTTCCACTACTAATTGATAACTCGTTAACTGAATAATGTTTTGCACAACTAATTAATATCTCGTTAACTGAATGATGTTTGCACTGCTAATACATAACTTGATAAAAGAATGATGTTTTCTATAATTAATTAACTCGTTAACTGAATGATGTTTTCACTACCAATTAATAACTCGTTAACTGAATGATGTTTGCACTGCTAATTAATAACTTGATTAATGAATGATGTTTTCCACTACTAATTAATAACTCGTTAACTAAATGATGTTTTCCACAACTAATTAATAACTCGTTAATTGAATGATGTTTGCACTGCTAATTAATAACTTGATAAATGTATGATGTTTTCCACTACTAATTAATAACTCGTTAACTGAATAATGTTTTGCACAACTAATATCTCGTTAACTGAATGATGTTTGCACTGCTAATACATAACTTGATAAAAGTGATGTTTTCTACAACTAATAACTCGTTAACTGAATGATGTTTTCCAGTACCAATTAATAACTCGTTAACTGAATGATGTTTGCACTGTTAATTAATAACTTGATAAATGAATGATGTTTTCCACTATTAATTAATAACTCGTTAACTAAATGATGTTTTTCACTACCAATTAATAACTCGTTAACTGAATAATGTTTTGCACAACTAATTAATATCTCGTTAACTGAATGATGTTTGCACTGCTAATAAATAACCCGATAAAAGAATGATGTTTTCTACAAATAATTAATAACTCGTTAACTGAATGATGTTTGCACTGCTTATTAATAACTCGATAAAGAATGATGCATTTCACTACTAATTAATAACTCGTTAACTGAATGATATTTTCCACTACCAATTAATAACTCGTTTACTGAATGATGTTTGCACTGCTAATTAATAACTTGATAAATGAATGATGTTTTCCACTACTAATTTATAACTCGTTAATTGAATGATGTTTTCCACTACCAATTAATAACTCATTAACTGAATGATGTTTGCACTGCTAATTAATAACTTGATAAATGAATGATGTTTTACACTACTAATTAATAACTTGTTAACTGAATGATGTTTGCACTGCTTATTAATAACTCGTTAAAGAATGATGCATTTCACTACTAATTAATAAATCGTTAACTGAATGAAGTTTCGATCACTAATAACTCATACCAATGTTTTGACTACTAATTAATGAATTGGTAACTGAATGTTTCCACTACTAATTGATAACTCGTTAACTGACTGTTTTCCACTACCAATTAATAACTCCTTAACTGAATGATGTTTGAACTGCTAATTAATAACTTGATAAATTAATGATGTTTTCCACTACTAATTAATAACTCGTTAACTAAATGATGTTTTCCACAACTAATTAATAACTCGTTTTCTGAATGATGTTTGCATTGCTAAAACATAACTTGATAAAAGAATGATGTTTTCTACAACTAATTAATAACTCGTTAACTGAATGATGTTTGCACTGCTAATTAATAACTTGATAAATTAATGATGTTTTCCACTACAAATTAATAACTCGTTAACTGAATAATTTTTGCACTGCTAATTAATAACTTGATAAATGAATGATGTTTTCCACTACTAATTAATATCTCGTTAACTGAATGATGTTTCCACTGCTAATTAATAACTTGATAAATTAATTATGTTTTCCATTACTAATTAATAACTCTAACTAAATGATGTTTTCCACTACCAATTAATAACTTGTTAACTGAATGATGTTTGCACTGCTAATTAATAACTTGATAAATGAATAATGTTTTCCACTAATAATTAATAACTCGTTAACTGAATAAAGTTTTGCACAACTAATTAATATCTCGTTAACTGAATGATGTTTGCACTGCTAATACATAATTTGATAAAAGAGATGTTTTCTACAACTAATTAATAACTCGTTAACTGAATGATGTTTTCCACTACCAATTAATAACTCGTTAACTGAATGATGTTTGCATTACTAATTAATAACTTGATAAATGAATGATGTTTTCCACTATTAATTAATAACTCGTTAACTGAATAATGTTTTGCACAACTAATTAATATCTCGTTAACTGAATGATGTTTGCACTGCTAATACATAACTTGATAAAAGAATGATGTTTTCTACAACTAATTAATAACTCGTTAACTGAATGGTGTTTGCATTGCTAAAACATAACTTGATAAAAGAATGATGTTTTCTACAACTAATTAATAACTCGTTAACTGAATGATGTTTGCACTGCTTATTAATAACTTGATAAATGAATGATGTTTTCCACTACTAATTAATAACTCGTTAACTGAATAATTTTTGCACTGCTAATTAATAACTTGATAAATGAATGATGTTTTCCACTACTAATTAATAACTCGTTAACTGAATAATGTTTTGCACAACTAATTAATCTCGTTAACTGAATGATGTTTGCACTGCTAATACATAACTTGATAAAAGAATGATGTTTTCTACAACTAATTAATAACTCGTTAACTGATTGATGTTTGCACTACCAATTAATAAATTGATCAATGAATGATGTTTACACAACTAATTAATAACTTATTAGCTTAATTGTCTGCTACTAATTAATAACTTGTTAAATGAATGATGGTTGCACTACTAATTAACTCGTTAACTGAATGATTTTTTCCACTACCAATTAATAACTCGTTTACTGAATGATGTTTGCACTGCTAATTAATAACTTGATAAATGAATGACGTTTTCCACTACTAATTAATAACGCGTTAATTGAATGATGTTTTCCACTACCAATTAATAACTCGTTAGCTGAATGATGTTTGCACTGCTAATTAATAACTTGATAAATGAATAATGTTTTCCACTACTAATTAATAACTCGATAAAGAATGATGCTTTTCACTACTAATTAATAACTCGTTAACGGAATGATGTTTTCCACTACCAATTAATAACTCGTTTACTGAATGATGTTTGCACTGCTAATTAATAACTTGATAAATGAATGATGTTTTCCACTACTAATTAATAACTCGTTAACTGAATAGTGTTTTGCACAACTAATTAATATCTCGTTAACTGAATGATGTTTGCACTGCTAATATATAACTTGATAAAAGTGATGTTTTCCACTATTAATTAATAACTCATTAACTAAATGATGTTTTCCACTACCAATTAATAACTTGTTAACTGAATGATGTTTGCACTGCTAATTAATAACTTGATAAATGAATGATGTTTTCCACTACTAATTAATAACTCGTTAACTGAATAATCTGCACAACTAATTAATATCTCGTTAACTGAATGATGTTTGCACTGCTTATACATAATTTGATAAAAGTGATGTTTTCTACAACTAATTAATAACTCGTTAACTGAATGATGTTTGCACTGCTATTTAATAACTTGATAAATGAATGTTTTCCACTTTTAATTAATAACTCGTTAACTAGATGATGTTTTCCACTACCAATTAATAACTCGTTAACTGAATGATGTTTGCACTGCTAATTAATAACTTGATAAATTAATGATGTTTTCCACTACTAATTAATAACTCGTTAACTGAATAATGTTTTGCACAACTAATTAATCTCGTTAACTGAATGATGTTTGCACTGCTAATACATAACTTGATAAAAGAATGATGTTTTCTACAACTAATTAATAACTCGTTAACTGAATGATGTTTGCACTACCAATTAATAACTCGTCAACTGAATGATGTTTGCACTGCTAATTAATAACTTGATAAATGAATGATGTTTTCCACTACTAATTAATAAATCATTACCGAAATTATGTTTTCCACAACTAATTAATAACTCCGTTAACTGAATGATGTTTGCACTGCTAATTAATAAATTGATCAATGAATGATGTTTACACAACTAATTAATAACTTATTAACTTAATTGTCTGCTACTAATTAATAACTTGTTAAATGAATGATGGTTGCACTACTAATTAACTCGTTAACTGAATGATTTTTTCCACTACCAATTAATAACTCGTTTACTGAATGATGTTTGCACTGCTAATTAATAACTTGATAAATGAATGACGTTTTCCACTACTAATTAATAACGCGTTAATTGAATGATGTTTTCCACTACCAATTAATAACTCGTTAGCTGAATAATGTTTGCACTGCTAATTAATAACTTGATAAATGAATGATGTTTTCCACTACTAATTAATAACTCGATAAAGAATGATGCATTTCACTACTAATTAATAACTCGTTAACGGAATGATGTTTTCCACTACCAATTAATAACTCATTTACTGAATGATGTTTGCACTGCTAATTAATAACTTGATAAATGAATGATGTTTTCCACTACTAATTAATAACTCGTTAACTGAATAGTGTTTTGCACAACTAATTAATATCTCGTTAACTGAATGATGTTTGCACTGCTAATATATAACTTGATAAAAGTGATGTTTTCCACTATTAATTAATAACTCATTAACTAAATGATGTTTTCCACTACCAATTAATAACTCGTTAACTGAATGATGTTTGCACTGCTAATTAATAACTTGATAAATGAATGATGTTTTCCACTACTAATTAATAACTCGTTAACTGAATAATCTGCACAACTAATTAATATCTCGTTAACTGAATGATGTTTGCACTGCTTATACATAATTTGATAAAAGTGATGTTTTCTACAACTAATTAATAACTCGTTAACCGAATGATGTTTGCACTGCTATTTAATAACTTGATAAATGAATGTTTTCCACTTTTAATTAATAACTCGTTAACTAGATGATGTTTTCCACTACCAATTAATAACTCGTTAACTGAATGATGTTTGCACTGCTAATTAATAACTTGATAAATTAATGATGTTTTCCACTACTAATTAATAACTCGTTAACTGAATAATGTTTTGCACAACTAATTAATCTCGTTAACTGAATGATGTTTGCACTGCTAATACATAACTTGATAAAAGAATGATGTTTTCTACAACTAATTAATAACTCGTTAACTGAATGATGTTTGCACTACCAATTAATAACTCGTCAACTGAATGATGTTTGCACTGCTAATTAATAACTTGATAAATGAATGATGTTTTCCACTACTAATTAATAAATCGTTAACTGAATAATGTTTTGCACAACTAATTAATATCTCGTTAACTGAATCATGTTTGCACTGTTCATACATAACTTCATAAAGAATGATGTTTTCTACAACTAATTAATAACTCAATAAAGAATGATGCATTTAACTACTAATTAATAAATCGTTAACTTTCGATCACTAATAACTCATAGCAATGTTTCGACTAATAATTAATAAATTGGTAACTGAATGTTTCCACTACTAATTGATAACTCCTTAACTGACTGACGTTTTCCACTACCAATTAATAACTCGTTAACTGAATGATGTTTGCAGTAATTAGTAACTTGATAAAAGAATGATGTTTTCCACTACTAATTAATAACTCGTTAACTGAATGATGTTTTCCACTACCAATTAATAACTCGTTACTGAATGATGTTTGCACTGCTAATTAATAACTTGATAAATTAATTGTTTTCCACTACTAATTAATAATTTGTTAACTGAATAATGTTTTGCACAACTAATTAATATCTCGTTAACTGAATGATGTTTGCACTGCTAATACATAACTTGATAAAAGTGATGTTTTCTACAACTAATTAATAACTCATTAACTGAATGATGTTTTCAACAAACAATTAATAACTTGTTAACTGAATGATGTTTGCACTGCTAATTAATAACCTGATAAATGAATGATGTTTTTCACTAATAATTAATAATTCATTAACTGAATGATGTTTTCCACTACCATTTGATAACTCGTTAACTGAATGATGTTTGTACTGCTAATTAATAACTTGATAAATAAATGATGTTTTCCACTACTAATTAATAACTCGTTAACTGAATAATGTTTTGCACAACTAATTAATATCTCGTTAACTGATGTTTGCACTGCTCATACATAACTTGATAAAAGAATGATGTTTTCTACAACTAATTAATAACTCGTTAACTGAATGATGTTTGCACTGCTTATTAATAACTCGATAAAGAATGATGCATTTCACTACTAATTAATAAATTGTTAACTTTTGATCACTAATAACATATCAATGTTTTGACTACTAATTAATGAATTGGTAACTGAATGTTTCCACTACTAATTGATAACTCCTTAACTGAATGATGTTTGCACTGCTAATTAATAACTTGATAAATGAATGATGTTTTCCACTATTTATTAATAACTCGTTAACTAAATGATGTTTTCCACTACCAATTGATAACTCGTTTACTGAATGATGTTTGCACTGCTAATTAATAACTTGATAAATGAATGATGTTTTCCACTACTAATTAATAACTCGTTAACTGAATAGTGTTTTGCACAACTAATTAATATCTCGTTAACTGAATGATGTTTGCACTGCTAATATATAACTTGATAAAAGTGATGTTTTCCACTATTAATTAATAACTCATTAACTAAATGATGTTTTCCACTACCAATTAATAACTCGTTAACTGAATGATGTTTGCACTGCTAATTAATAACTTGATAAATGAATGATGTTTTCCACTACTAATTAATAACTCGTTAACTGAATAATCTGCACAACTAATTAATATCTCGTTAACTGAATGATGTTTGCACTGCTTATACATAATTTGATAAAAGTGATGTTTTCTACAACTAATTAATAACTCGTTAACTGAATGATGTTTGCACTGCTATTTAATAACTTGATAAATGAATGTTTTCCACTTTTAATTAATAACTCGTTAACTAGATGATGTTTTCCACTACCAATTAATAACTCGTTAACTGAATGATGTTTGCACTGCTAATTAATAACTTGATAAATTAATGATGTTTTCCACTACTAATTAATAACTCGTTAACTGAATAATGTTTTGCACAACTAATTAATCTCGTTAACTGAATGATGTTTGCACTGCTAATACATAACTTGATAAAAGAATGATGTTTTCTACAACTAATTAATAACTCGTTAACTGAATGATGTTTGCACTACCAATTAATAACTCGTCAACTGAATGATGTTTGCACTGCTAATTAATAACTTGATAAATGAATGATGTTTTCCACTACTAATTAATAAATCGTTAACTGAATAATGTTTTGCACAACTAATTAATATCTCGTTAACTGAATCATGTTTGCACTGCTCATACATAACTTCATAAAAGAATGATGTTTTCTACAACTAATTAATAACTCAATAAAGAATGATGCATTTAACTACTAATTAATAAATCGTTAACTTTCGATCACTAATAACTCATAGCAATGTTTCGACTACTAATTAATAAATTGGTAACTGAATGTTTCCACTACTAATTGATAACTCCTTAACTGACTGACGTTTTCCACTACCAATTAATAACTCGTTAACTGAATGATGTTTGCAGTAATTAGTAACTTGATAAAAGAATGATGTTTTCCACTACTAATTAATAACTCGTTAACTGAATGATGTTTTCCACTACCAATTAATAACTCGTTACTGAATGATGTTTGCACTGCTAATTAATAACTTGATAAATTAATTGTTTTCCACTACTAATTAATAATTTGTTAACTGAATAATGTTTTGCACAACTAATTAATATCTCGTTAACTGAATGATGTTTGCACTGCTAATACATAACTTGATAAAAGTGATGTTTTCTACAACTAATTAATAACTCATTAACTGAATGATGTTTACAACAAACAATTAATAACTTGTTAACTGAATGATGTTTGCACTGCTAATTAATAACCTGATAAATGAATGATGTTTTTCACTAATAATTAATAATTCATTAACTGAATGATGTTTTCCACTACCATTTGATAACTCGTTAACTGAATGATGTTTGTACTGCTAATTAATAACTTGATAAATAAATGATGTTTTCCACTACTAATTAATAACTCGTTAACTGAATAATGTTTTGCACAACTAATTAATATCTCGTTAACTGATGTTTGCACTGCTCATACATAACTTGATAAAAGAATGATGTTTTCTACAACTAATTAATAACTCGTTAACTGAATGATGTTTGCACTGCTTATTAATAACTCGATAAAGAATGATGCATTTCACTACTAATTAATAAATTGTTAACTTTTGATCACTAATAACATATCAATGTTTTGACTACTAATTAATGAATTGGTAACTGAATGTTTCCACTACTAATTGATAACTCCTTAACTGAATGATGTTTGCACTGCTAATTAATAACTTGATAAATGAATGATGTTTTCCACTATTTATTAATAACTCGTTAACTAAATGATGTTTTCCACTACCAATTAATAACTCGTTAACTGAATAATGTTTTGCACAACTAATTAATATCTCGTTAACTGAATCATGTTTGTACTGCTAATACATAATTTGATAAGAATGGTTTTCCACAACTAATTAATAACTTGTTAACTGAATATTGTTTGTACTACTAATTAACAACTCATTAACTGAATGATGTTTCCACTAATTATTAGCTTGTTAAATTAAAGATGTTTGCACTACTAATTAATAACTCGATAAGCAAATGTTTTTCACTATTAATTAATAACTTGTTAACTGAATGTTTCCACTACTAATTTATAACTCAATAACTGAATGATGTTTTCTACTATTTAATATGTCGTTAACTGAATTATGTTTCCACAATTTATTAATAACTTGTTAACGTAATTAAGTGTCTATCACTAATTAATTAACTGAATGTTTGCACTACTAATGAACTCGTTAACTGAATGCTTTCTTCTACTAATTAATAACTTAACTGAATGATGTTTACACTACTAATTAACAACTTGTTAACTGAATGATGTTTACATTAATTATTAATTTGTTTACTTAATGATGCTTGCACTACTAATAAACTCATCAACTGAATGATGTATCCACAACTAATTAATAACTCTTTAACTGAATGATGTTTGTACAACTAATTAATAACGGAATAACTGAATGTTGTTTTTCACTACTAATTTATAACTCGTTAAGTTAATGATGTTTCGACCACTAATAAGCAATAAAAAAATTTGACTACTAATTAATAACTTGTTAACTGAATGATGTTTCCACTAATTATTAACCTGTTACCTTAATTTTTACACTACTAATTAATAACGCGATAAGTAAATTATGTTTTTCACTACTACGTAATAACTAGTTAACTGAATGATGTTTCAACCACTAATAACACATAACAATGTTTCCACTACTAATTAATAACTCGTACACTGAATGATGTTTTCCACAATTACTTCATTACTCATTAACTGAATGATGTTTCCACTACTAATTAATAACTCTAGGGGAATTTAGTATAATTGGAATATAATGACTTCCACTGCTGCTGTCTTTGTGTTCATTTCACAGCTTGTGTGTTTCTGCAGCCAAATAAAGAGTTTTTCATGCAAGTTGCAAGATGTCTGTTTTGTATTATTTGGAATTCTTAAATACCTTTCCTTAAAAAAAATCTTTCAAAAATCTATAATGTTGTTTTTGCAGCTTTTCTACATAAGCCCAACTGAATGAATTTATGTTTCCCCATTTTCCCATCTGTCAGCATAAGGGCTCTTACAGACGAGCGTTTTTACCTGCGCTCCCCTGCGTTCCGTTTTTCTGCGTTCAGCCGCAGGAATAGCCGCATTACATTTTTTCAAATTTGGCTGTACTCACACAGGCGCGTGTAGGCGCTGAACGCAGGAAAAATGCAGCATGTTGCGTCTCAACGCAGGGGAGCGCAGGTAAAAACGCTCGTCTGTAAGAGCCCTTATGCTGACAGATGGGAAAATGGGGAAACATGAATTCATTCAGTTGGGCTTATGTAGAAAAGCTGCATAAATAAGAATAATAGAACTACCTATTTTTTTATGTAGATATGAATGTATCCACAAACTGAGAGCAAATCATTATACATTGCCTCCGGCTTGCACCATTTCTCTGCCCCTTTAGGCTGGCAGACTCAATTAACCCCTCCCTCGCGTTAAACTGAAGTGAACAGAATTGCTGTCAACTGTTTAGGGAGAAGGAAAGGTAAAAACCAATGGGGGGCCAGGAATTCTATTTGCTTATCTGCTACGTTAGGCTGCCATTCCTCTTCTTCAAAACTGCCAACATCTCAAGCCCAACTAATTCCTTATCTTGACAAATAGAAGAAATCCTCTGCACTCGCCCCCATAGTCTATATAATAAAGACATTGAGATGTTTTTTCTGTTTTAAGCTACTAAAATTGCTCTCCCCGGATATTCCAAACATCAGGATGATTTTAATGAACTGACACATTTATTAAAGCAGGTTCTTGTTTCAGTTTGTCAGGGGGTTCCTATTGCTACAAGGTGATATATAGATATACACATATATACAGTACGTGAAAAAACAAAACACTATACGGTGTTGAAAAAATATATGTTTTATAGCACTATCCTTTGAAACAAGATTCAAGTACAAGTTACATTTGGGCTGTCTGTGGTACCCAACTCCCTTGAAGATTCTGATTGTACAAGACTGTGAGCCGTACTGGAGATGCACAATGTCACATCAGGGAAATGTAGGAACTTTCATGCCTCTTTGAACTGGGAATCTGCTTGCAAATCTTTGTCACTTGGAAGAACAGATTTTAATTCCTGGGTCACTGGAGTTGGGTCACCTTAATGGCTAATGCGGTGTTGAAGTCTAAAAAGAAGGGTCCCTCCTGGGCAGGCAGAAATGTAGTAGTTATAATGTTATAGACACCAGCCGGGATATTCTCCAGTTCCATGTAGCAGAAACCACACCTGGAAGAGAGACATGAAAATAACAATAAATAACCTCAAAAATAATGACTGTATTATATGGTGGGTTTTTAACCCTAAAAAAGCATTTAAAGGATAATCTATTTAACTTTAATAGTTGCTAACAAACATGATTTCCTACATCAGTGTTTGTTTTATGGTGTACTAGTGGCTCAGTCTTACACAGGGTCATTAGCTTGGCAGGAGCACACTGTACACTAGTACAGGTATGGGACCTGTTATCCAGAATGCTCGGGACCTGGAGTTTTCTGGATAACACATCTTTCCATAATTTGGATCTCCGTGCCCCGTACTAGAAAATCATTTAAACATTAATTAAACACAGTAGGATTGTTTTGCCCCCATTAAGGATTACTTGTATATTAGTTAGGAGCAAGTACATGGTACTGTTTTATTATTACAGAGAAAAAGGAAGTCATTTATAAAAAATTAAATTTTTTGGATAAAATGGAGTCTATGGGGTATATTTATCAAAGAGTAAAGTTAGAGGTCGCCACAGTCCTCTAGAGTGAAATTCTGCCACTTTCCATTAATTTCTATGGGGTTTTGAAAGGCGTATTTATCAAAGGATGAACTTTCCCATACAAATTAATTTGGCGGAATTTCACTCTAGAGGACTGTGGAGATCTCTAACTTAATTTTTTGATATATAATTTTTTTAAATATGTCCCCTATGGGAGACAGTCTCTGTGATTTGGAGCATTTTGCATAATGGGTCCCATACCTGTAACCCCCACCTTTCTGCACATGTCTGCAAGAGGACAGATACCTGGGAAGAGAATTGGAGGGGGAACGTGGGTGCTGCCTCCTTGGCAGTAAAAGTGCAATACTGGCCCTGGTGTTATATTAATGTTCCACATGAATTTTGCACTTGACAATGAAACATTTAATAATTCCATATTGAAGGTATTTTATAAGCAACAGATAATACATTTACAGTTCTCTAAATGATAAAAAGGGTGACTTTCACCAGATCCACACAGAGGATGGGGTGCCTTGGCCCTGAAGCTGTATCTTGGGGAGACATGACTCAGCACATGATATCACACTGATAAAGCAGCAGGGAATCACTAAATACGGCCCAACACTTTACTGCTCAGACTCAAATGCTTTTGGCCTGTATGGCTTAATCACAGACTGTTTTCAAGCCACACTTTCTTTGATGCACTTGCTGAGAGTTAGGGATTACCCTCGGGGTAGATATACTGAGCAGATGCCCAAATGGTATGAAGCTAAGTCTCAGGAATCATTTCATGAAGCAAATAATGGAAATAAAATGTACATCCGGTTCCATGGGATTCCAGAGAAAGAACTCGAGGTCTGGTTGGATCAATCGTACCAATTGGGCAGGTCCTCACAAACACATGCGTTCCCATTACAGACGGGCACTGGGCAGGTGTCTGTTTTTGCCGACCTCTAGTCCATGTTCATGCAACCTCTCCATTTCCTTCCAGCTCTCTCCCCTTCTGCTTTTTGCCATCCCTCTCCCCTTCGGCTTTTCCCCTCCCCTCTGGCAATCTCCCCTCCGTCGCTCTGCGCATGTTTGCACACTCACACGAGCAGTCGGCTTGGCCCGGCACTGGCCAGGCACCTGCATTTAATTTCAGATATTAATGACCATTGTGGTGCAACCATCTCACTATATGTGTGGGATTGTAAGGCTCTGCCCATACAAAGCTAAAACAACTCATCAGCTGATTTATTGTGGGTTTGTGTCTCTCATATCCCTCAGGCCATGTTTTAGGCAACATGGTAGCAATGTCCCCTGGTGTGTTAATTTTATTCAATTAATTACATAAATGGAAAATGTAAGTGACAAAAGCAAAAGCAATCAATGACAGTAAATAAGCACTTATCCCACAAATATCACTTGTTCTGCCATTCAAGCTGGTCTTAGAGGAGTATAAAGGACAGCCAATAAGCATTCTAGCTGAGCGCTCATATCCTGACTTATCATACCAATTTAGAGGGCTGCATCATTGAAATGGTTTCAGAAGCAGGTGCACATTATTTAGTATAAAAGATAAAGCTGACGCATGTGAAGGGTGCTGAAGTATATATTGGGTAACATCTGTACTAGGGATGCACCGAATCCACTATTTTGGATTCGGACAAACCCCCGAATCCTTTGTGAAAGGTTTGGCCGAATACCGAACCCGAATTTGCATATGCAAATTAGGGGTGGGAAGGGGATATTTTTTTACTTCCTTGTTTTGTGACAAAGAGTCACGCAATTTCCCTCCCCACCCCTAATTTGCATATGCAAATTAGGATTCTGATTCTGATTCGGTTCGGCCAGGCAGAAGGATTCAATCCGAATCCTGCTGAGAAAGGCCGAATCCCGAACCGAATCCTGGATTTGGTGAATCCCTAATCTGCACATTAGGTATTGTAAGGTTCTGCTTGAAATCATGACAGGGACTGATACAGCAGTGTTTTCTTATATCTGGGACATTCTTATGAGCTGAAGGGAACTTGACTCAATGTTAGACCCAAAGTGGGGTGCCCTATAGGTATCAAGTATCCAACTGATTGGAATTATTTGCATATATAAAGGGGGGAAGGATTGGTGTTACCTGTAGTCACCGCTGCTCTTTTTCTGGAAACCAGAGGACCCAGGGTCTCCTGTAGTCGACACTGTAATGACTTCAAAGCCAACACTGTACTGCCTGTATGAGAAAAGCACACAATATTTACTGCAAAGATCCTATTTACTAACATAAATGCCACGGCCTATTAGACTTAGAGCCACAGGCAATAAAGAGTTGCTGCCAGTCAGCTGTCAGACACATGGGGGACCTTGTATTTACCACCTGCCATAGCTCCCTGGCACCCCCAGCTTGCTACTTCTGAATGTGACACAAATCTCCATCCCTCTTATATTTAGTGCTAGTGAATGCAGAGCTATACAGAGAGAGAGCAGCAACTCTTGCACTTCATTCTAGGAGAGGAGAAATTGCTTTCAGCTTTGCACCCTGCACCAATTTCGTAGATAGGAGCGGACACTGCATTAACCATTTAATAGACACCTTTGAAAACAATATATAAGGGTCCTTTATTAAAGGAAAGCTCCTCAAAGTTGCATTGAAAGACTGCAGCTGCTTAAAAAACACAGAGCTGCATTTGCAGTGCAACACAACTACATCAGAGCAATGGGACTGCAGAACTTCAGGGCTTGCTCACAGTGTTTGTGGCTTGCGTGGAAGGACTGACGGCCACACTGAGAATTGCAGCAACCAACCAAGGTAAAAAAGTACAAAGGATATGTGCTACGGCTTTAAATAAAGGGAAACTATACCCTATTTCTAACCCTTTCTAAATGGGCACCTATGTCTGTTTGAAATCACTGAGATAATCTATGATGTGAAATCTGGAATCTAACATGCTGTACAAATGAAAATAACTGGGATTATTATATTCAGATTCTTCTCTTTTTCACTTTAGAAGCATGTCCTCATGGAACATGGGTCGGGGGGGGGATCCACAATGTTTTATATACATTATATACAATTTATATACAAGATTTAGCTGTACTTCTTATTAAACACTGGCCATCATGCTGTGCAAGCCATATGACTGGGATGTTCAACCTGAAGGCCTCTCGCTTTGGCCTCATCCACATTTGTATTTTTTATGCCCATTCAGTTGGAAATTGCATCTATTTGTATTGAAGGCAGATTCACTTTCTGGCACAGTTATACCATTGCACCTCCAAATTTAATACAAGTTGACAGAGTTCTTGAGATGGTGGGAGGTGTAGTTCAGATACAGCTGGTTGGATTTCCTTGTTATTTTGTGCAATGAAATGTCATTTCTCCATGCTGTACTGTACATGAAACATGTAGTTTTAATGCAGGTTATTGCCTTATTGAGTCTACAAAGTAACCCGAGCAGAAGCACATTCAAATGGTATTTGTGTATGTGATGTAATAATGCAGTTACATGTGGCAGCTAGCTGAGGGGACTGCGATTGGTGGTGCACCCAGTCACAAGACATGAACACAGAAATAATTCTCTTCTCCTCTCTCACTTTGGTTACACAGTACTTGTTTTAATGCAATAAATAATTTGCCTCAAACCTACAAACCTGTGTAGTGAGTGATTTGCTTGAATGCGCGGCCCCTATTGTACATTGTGTGACACTCTATTAAAGGCACACTGTCATTAGAATAAATGCTTCTCTTCTGGGGTTCTGGAAACATTGGATCATGGTGAAGGTTCTATGCTCTAGGGCAGTGATCCCCAACCAGTGGCTCACAGGCAACCTGTTGTTCTCTGATCCCTTGGATGTTACTGGCCTCAAAGCAGGTGCTTATTTTTCAATTGTTTGCTTGAAGTTTTAGATGCATAAAAATCACATGTACTGCCACATAGTGGCTCCTATAGGCTGCCAGTCCACAAAGAGGCTGTGAAATACCCAATCACAGCCCTTATTTTGTCCCCTCATGGAATTTTTTTTCATGCCGGTTTTGCTCCCCACGAGTAAAAAAGTTGGGGATCCCTGGTCTAGGGATTCTAAAAGGTGTCAACTAGACGGCATGAGGTTCTTGGTTTCTCTATCTATGGGGCAAATTCACTAACCTGCGGAGTTGCGCTAGCGCAGTGCCAGGCGAAGTTACTGTTACCTCGGGGGCCCCCCCATCAACATTTTGTACTGGTAGCATTAATAAAACAACAATCTGCCTATCAAGTAAAATCCATGACTAATCGAGCACATCTAAAATTATTTGGTCCCAAACAATGGGCAGAATGGGATACAACAGGGCACCCTGAATGGTAATATATATAATAAGATCAAGTGCCCAATGATGCAAAACTCATCAGGAGGGTGTGGTTAGCAAGGGGTATGCCGACAGAAAGAGGACACTGCTATGTGATATGCTGACATTTTTTTAAATGAATAAAACACTATAAGTGATTAACTGCCTGTGACATGTTATTATATATACAGGACCTTGCACACAGTATCACAAATGATAATTTGTTAAATAATCTTCAGTGATGGGCGAATCTGATGCGTTTCATGAAACAGAAAAAAAATCATGAAACACATTGAAATTAATGAGTGTCAAAATAATTATATTGCAGGTCAATTTTGCCCTGAGCGACAGTTTTTATACGCGTGACTATTTGGTCCAAATACATTAAAGTCAGTGGGTGTACAAATAATTTTTTTTTTTGAGGATTTGGATTCGGTTTGGTATTCGGCCGAATCTTTCACCAAGGATTTGGCCGAATTCCAAATAGTGGATTCAGTGCATCCCTAGTCTCTTGAGAGCTATTAATTAGGGATGCAACAAATCCACTATTTGGGATTCGGCGAATCTCCGAATCCTTGGTGAAAGATTCGGCCGAACCTAATCCTAATTTGCTTATGCAAATTACGGTCAGGAAAGGAAAAAGTGGAAAAAAAATCTTTTGTGATGAAAAGTCACGTGATTTCCCTACCCGCCCCTAATTTACATATGTAAATTCGGATTTGGTTCGGCCAGGCAGAAGGATTCGGTGCATCCCTACTATTAATGCTTTCATTTTGTAAAAGTTGCCAACCGATACCTTTCTAAATGGTAATTTACTAGTAAAATACCTCACCTGATCACAGTGAGCTTGTTGTAACATGGAATACGTTCTTTCACCCCAAAATCATTTATGTTGTTATTGTCTAGTTCCAAAGCAATCTTTTTGTGGTACAGGTATGGGATCTGTTATCCGGAAACCCATTATCCAGAAAGTTCAGAATTACAGAAAGGCCGTTTCCCATAGGCTCTGTTATAATAAATTAATCCAAATTTTTAAAAATGATTTCCTTTTTCTCTGTAATAAAAAACAGTAACTTGTACTTGATCCAAACTGAGACATAATTAATCCTTATTGGAAGCAAAACCAGCCTATTTGGTTTATTTAATGTTTACATGATTTTCTAGTAGACTTAAGGCATGAAGATCCAAATTAGGAGAAGATCCAAATTAGGGAAAGATCCGTTATCCGGAAAACCCCAGGTCCCGAGCATTCTGGATAACAGATCCCATACCTGTACTGATTTAGCACAAATGAGATGGCACCACAATCAGATGACGATGCTCCACAGAAACTTAGCTTGATATAGTCTGCGCCTATTCCTTTGGCTGCTAGTTTTCACACTTTCTTACTCTGGGGCAAATTCACTAAGATGCAAAGTTGCGCCAGGCGCAACTTCGCCGCACTTTGCCAGGCGTAGTTTTGCCAGCGCTCCTCAAATTCACTAAAATCCGAAGTTGCGCACAGGGGTAGCGAAAGGTTGGGAAGTTGCGCTAGCGTTGATTCGCTATGTAAAGCGAAGTTACGCTAGCGAAGGCTAATTTGCATAAGGCGCGAAATTCAAATTTCAATGGAGGAACACGTATCAGCACTACAAATGCCTAGAAAACCTTCAAATCAGCAAATAAAAATTTAATTTTGCCCTACACATGTGCCCACTGTCTAGGTAAGTTGCCATGAGTCAGGAAATGTAGGGGGGAAGGAGGGGAGCCCCAAAAATATTTTCGATCTTTTTCAGCCTATCACCCATCATGTAGAAAACACGCCAGCGTTTTTTGGGACTTAGAAAAAAATTTGACTTTTTTTGAAACAATCCCTATCTACTCTATTGCGCTTCGCCAGGTCTGAGGTGGCGAAGGAAGTCTAGCATAAAAGGTAGCGTTCAGTACACTGCGCCAGTTAGTGAATTTGCGTAGTTACGTCGCTAGCGAAAATTCGCCTGGCGTAAGGATGCAAAGTAACACTAGCGAAACTATGCCAGCGTTCGTTAGTGAATTTGCGCAGTAACGAAAATGCCAAACGCTAGCGAATTAACGCTAGTGTTCGGCGCTTAGTGAATTTGCCCCTCTGTGTTTTACAAATGCACCGTGCCATTCAAATAAAATGAGTTAATGCATGTACACAGTTATATTCCAGAAATGGGGATCGAGGTAGGCTTTTTGGGTGGGATTTTATGGCTCTTACACACGGCCGTTCCGACCTGCGCTCCCCTGCGTTCCGTTTATGGCGTTCAGCCGCAGGGGAGCGCAGGAATAGACGCAAGTAATTATTTGAAATGGGGCTGTACTCACTCAGGCGCGTGTAGGCGCCGAACGCAGGAAAAATGCAGCATGTTGCGTCTGAACCTGCGTTCGGCGCCTACACGCCCCTGAGTGAGTACAGCCCCATTTCAAATAATTACTTGCGTCTATTCCTGCGCTCCCCTGCGGCTGAACGCCAAAAAACGGAACGCAGGGGAGCGCAGGTCAGAACGGCCGTGTGTAAGAGCCCTAACACTGGTAAAGTTAGTGCTTTTCTTTTGATTTTGATTAGTGCACTAATTAGAACACACTTGAGAAAGGGCCTTTGCAGCCTGAAACATGTTGTGTGGACAAAAATAAAAGCACAATAGCAGACAATTTCTGCCCAAGTGTAGGATTCCTAACCGCTTTGACTTATCTATACAATACTTGGATGCCTAGGACAGAGTATCCGGGTACCACTACACTGACATTTGCCTCAAACTGTCTCAGCTGAGGCTAAATAAATCTTGCCACTGATTGACAAACAAGCTTGTTACACTGAAACAAGCACCTGATTAACACAAACCCAGCCCATTCCCCATTACCTGTACCAGCCCCATGGTTGTCCCACGTGGGTCATGGGCACCACCATCTTGGATGCGACACCCCCTAGAATGCTGGGTAATAGCCTCTTTAAAATGGGAAATGGCGACAGGCTGGGAAGGATTTCGATTTTCTGGAGGTTATAACGTGCTTCTGAACAACTTGGGGGAAAGAAATCAAAAGGAAAATAAATATACATTTAGCTCTTCACATTTCCATTAGACAAATCGATATGAAAGTACAAGTATGGGATCCTTTATCCAGAAAGCTCCAAACTACAGTACAAAGACCCCCGCAAAACCATATATTTTTTGTAAATAACACATTCTGAAGAATCCAAAAAGCTACACTAAAGGCAGTGGTTTTTATGACATTTCTGAAGATCACCTAAAAATATTGCAATTTGCCACATTTATCCCACATAATTTCTTACATACATTTGGAAAACACTCTAAATATTGACGCCAAGGATCTACTGAATAGTTTGATGCCCAATATGCATAGATATACCAAAGCAGGTGGCATGTGCGGACACCAAATGAAAATATTAACTAGTAGTATAAATGCACTAACCAGGCAGATCAAACCTTCCAGTGCATCGACAGTTCCAGCCTAATTACACTTACAGTATTAAAATAACATGTTAACAACCACGCTATTCACTCACATAAAAAAATGACTACATTTTAGATTGCATTTAGTACATTCCTGTTTTATGTGTTTATTTTACTGTATCCTATATACAAAAGTACTTTGTATATAGGATATTCTGGGATGTCCAAGGGCTCACCAGGGTTGTGCTTTCAAGGGCCCTAGTCCACCTTCCCCATCCCCCTGTCCCCTTCACCATCACCCCGTACCCTTTTCTGCCTCCTCCTTAACTTTCCACTTGAAAGTCTGGGGAGTGAGACCCGGGTCCAGGAGCAGGTACTGGGCCTGTGGGGCCTACTGGGTTTTTCCCAGTGTTCCACATGCCCAGAGTATAATTATTTTGTCTAGCTTGAATTCTCTCATTTTTAATTTCTGTATAATGAATATTACTATATCTGTTACATACCTGTGTATGCAGGTGGATTCTTCAAAAGACTTTGGTTTCCACTCAAGTAGATCCCACTCGTAGATCTTCCCATGTTACCCAGAAAATACCTGCAATTGCAAAAAGCAGTCAATTTGTGGTTTGCTTATGGAATATTACTTTGTACATTAGGAGGTCGATAGCACAAATTGTAAAATGATGTTCTATAGTATCAGAGATTTGGTCTGGGTATAGCATTGCTGTGCATTTGTCCCTGTATAATTTTAATGCACAGTGTGGGTATTAGAATGGGACGTGGGTGACTAAAGTGTAATAAATTACAAAAACTGCATTACATAAACTACATGTTGCCCATATTTAGGGCCGGAAGTAGGGGTAGGCAGAGGAGGCATTTGCCTGGGGCACAGTGGTGGGGGACACTAGGCACTTACCTCTACAATCACTTACCCCTAGTCATGACCCTTGTCCTCTCTTGCCGGCAATGAGCTCTTGTGCGTGCGCGTGCCTGTGGTTGTGCATGTGTGCTGGGGGAGCGAGGGGGCTGGCTGGCTTGGCCCGGCACTGCCTATATTACCATTGTCAATTTTCTGTGCTGTCCTGGTATCAACGTTTAGGATTTCTGGAGTCCAGCTTCTTTCATCTTTCACACAGAATCTTCCTTTCCATTGTAAATGGCTCCAGGGGTTCTTTACCTGAAGGAAGGTAAAGACTGAGAAGCAGACAACATAACCAAAAAAGTAAAAATTAAAAAAATAGAGCCCTGCAGGATATAGTTAATTACAATACAAACTACAATACACCTAACTAGACCAGAAAGGGTCCAGGCCTGCCTGGTACAGGATAATGCATGTGGGATCACAATTTTGAACACACATTTCCAGCTACTGCCCAGTATAAACCTGGGCCCCCCTCTGATAAACTAAACTATAAATCACATTTTTTAGGATCCCCGATAGTTGTACCACCTGCATTCCATATTGGCTGTCCAAAGTAAATGCGTATATATGTCTAAAAACAAAATTGTATGAAATCCCTTATGTCCAGGACAGTCTATGCATGTGTAGCAACCAAGCCTTTTTTTCTTCTTCAGTCATGACCCCTGTAGCTGTGGCAGCAGGCCTGGAGTGGGATTTATAAAATGACCTGTCATTTCAAGTACACAGAGGCCCAAACAGCCCACACCAACCAGATTAATAGTGACTGACTATAGCAGCGGTCCCCAAACTTTTTTACATTTAAATATAAAAAGAGTTGGGGAGCAACACAGGCATGAAAATAGTCCCTGGGGATGCCAAATAAAGGCTGTGATTGGCTATTTGGTGGCCCCTATGTGGACTGGCAGACTACAGGAGGCTCTGTTTGGCAGTACATCTGGTTTTTATACAACCAAAACTTGCCTCCAAGTATGGAATTCAATAATAAGCACCTACTTTGAGGTTACTGGAAGCCAGTAACGGAACTAGGTGGGGGCGGGCCCTGGTGCGGGCCGTGCCCACCTAGTTCCAAGATTTTTCTCTGTGGCTGCAGCCGAATCCAGCCGGCTGTAGCGCGCGCGATCTGCCGGGGGGGCCTGCAGGGGTGCAGGCCCTGGCCCAGTTGCACCCCCTGCTCCCCCAGTAGTTATTCCCCTGCTGGGAGCAACATCGAAGGGTTTGGTAAGCATGAGCAAATTTCCTAGAGGTAAAAGCTGTTGTTCATGTACTTTACACAGTAAGTGATATTCTGAGACAATTTGCAAATAATTAAAAAAATTTATTATTTGTGTTGTTAGTTATTTAGCTTTTTACTCAGCAGCTCTCCAGTTTGCAGTTTCAGCAATCCGGTTGCTAGGGGCCAAATTATCCTAGCAATAATTAATCTACAAGACTGGAATATGGGTAAGAGAGGGCCTGAATAGAAAGATGAGTAATACAAGGTTGCAATAACTATACATTTAGCAGCCTTACAAAGCATTTGATTTTAGATGTGATCCGTGACCCCCAGGGCCAGGCCAATCTGTCCGGCAGCCATAGGCAACCAAGCGGCCACCACCCTCCTCACCAGTGTGCGCGTGTAAACGTCCACATGCCGTAAACTGGGGTAAATAGACAGAGGGGAGGGAGAGTAGCGTGACAGAAGGGAAAGCGGCAGAGGGGAGGACAGAGGAGGGGGGGAAGTGCATCAGAGGGGAGGCAGAGGGTCAGAGGGAAGGCGAGGGAGAGTGACAGAGGAGAGTGACTGGTCGTAGACCCATTAACAGGTACCTGCTCAGCGTCCCCGTATTGATGTGCTAGGTAGGTGCCTCTTCTGCCTACACCTAGTTCTGGCCCTCGTGACCCCCATTTGAAAGCTGGAAAGATTCAGAAGAAGAAAGCAAATAATTAAAACACTATAAAAATGAAAAAAAGAAAGGCAATTGAAAAGTTGCTTAGAATGAGTCACCTCTTTAATACAAATTTAGTCCCAGAATATACACACTCTAGACACCCAATGGACAGATCGAACCCTACTTTTATAAAGGATAATATATTTCACACAAATTCTATATCTAAGTACATAAAGATATTAATGTGCAGAGGCAAATTGGCTAATGCAACAAGTTTGGGGGGTGCGAGTGACGTGCTGGGGGAACTTGTTGTGCAGAGGCAGTTACAAGTTCGGTCTGCAGGGAAGGGGAGTGCAGGTGGAACTCGAGTTGTGCAAAGTCAGAAGGAAAGTTTTTTCAAGTAGGGAAGGTGTGGAGAGGGGTAAATTTGACAAGTTTGGGCCGCAGGTGGGGTTGGTGCTGACGGTGCTTGGCATTCTCAACCTTGGCAGAGGGCTCTGGGAACAACTCCAGGGGCACGTGCAATTTATCCCTAGACCTGATCTTCTGAGGATTGGTTCCAAACAGCAGACTTATGACAATTACATGTCTGCTGTTTTGCCTTTTCCTAGAAGCCCCCCCATAATTTCCTACTGGATACACTCTACAAGCCTTCTACAGGTGTCTCCCTCCAGCAGACCTATTTTACACAAGCTTTTCTTTTTCTAGTTTTAGAGACTTATTCACACTTTGGCACATATAAACTCACACACACACACATGTATACAGAGTTATATATGCACTACCACAACTTTAGCAAGTGTACAACATGCGCGCGCGCTTTTTTTTTTACTTTTACTTATATTGTATATGTAATATGCACAGTGGCGGATTAATGAGATGTGAGGCCCTTAGGTTACACTTTCCACAGGGCCCTTAACTACGATGCTGAGCCAGGGTCACAGGTGCACAGTGCATCTGCAGACAGAAGGGGCATGGGCCCATCTAGCATTGGCTTTCAATTATTATTTGTTTTTTCTTTGCTTTTATAGTATCTTGTATTTTTTTTTCTGTGCTTTGCCCTGGGCCTGGGTCTGGGTCTAGCCAAGTGCTGTACTGCCCCCCTGTGTACATCTGGTACTTGCTTCCAGGCCTGATTTTTTTTCCAATTATTTTTATTTTCTTTAAAAAATAGTTTACTGTGTTGCAGCAGCAGGCCTACAGCAGTGCCGTGCTGACCCCAATGTGTACGGCTTTTATAAAAATATTAAACTGTGCTGCAGGCTTGCAGCTGCTACTGGGCCTGGTCGGGTGCCATGCTGCCCTTGTGCACGGCCAGTACCTGCTTTCTGGCTAGCTGGGAGAAGATTAGGCAAAGCATGTCAGTGCCTGTACTTTGTGTGAATCTCTATAAAGCTGCACTTATGTGCCTTGCTGTTTTGCTTAATCTTCTCCAATCCAGCCAGCACAGCAAAAATATATATATTTTAAAGAAAACAATAACTTAAAAAGCCCCACGGGTCCCTATAGCCTAGGTAAGCCTATGCATTAATTGTTGACCTGTAGGAGATAAGATCCTCTGAATTGGAAGCTTTGAGGATATTTTTCAAGGTTTCCAAATTTTTTTTTATAAAAGCTGATATATTTTAGGAAAGCATTGCAACTTGGTAATTTAGGAGTAGAAAGACATATTTACCCATTTTAGATTAGTCATATTTTTTTTTTCCAAAAATGTCCAGTTTCCTAAGGGTAACCTACTGTTAGTTTTATATTTCTGAAGTCTGCAGATTTCTGGAGCAGCGTTCTTGGCCTTTAGTAAAGTACTGCTGTTGCTTTTTGACATATACACAAGTCAGAACTTTCCACAAAACGACATATTTTATATTGACGCATTTGGGAGTCATGGGACAAATTGTATACAATTGTATTTTCATGCATAAAATAAATGGTTTCTGATATGTGGTTATAAGTCAAATATTTTTGACTTTTCCATTTTTTAGACATTAAGAAGCTTATATATTGCTATAAATTTGTAATTACACAAAAGTACAAAAAAACCCTCCCAAATCCTCTGGTAGTGAAAGGGTTAAAACGACTGCTTGACTCGCCGAATAGGAAAGCAAAGAACACTAGAAATTCCACAGAACTTGCCATTTTTACAATATCCCAATTCGGAAACAAACGTCATGCCAAGGACAGCAGCAAAACACAGAAACTGGCGCAGCTCGCCTGTCAATCCAGTCCATTTTAGGACAAACTCAGGAAAAACGTATGTGCTACAGGCTCTCTCCCTCTGTCACAATTCCCACCTCCCCAACGCATTTAGTCATGTATCTGCCCTATTCCATTGGATCTTACCCCCTCCATGATCTCAACATCTAACTCAGGTGTCAGGCTTCCTACAACTTACTTGCAGCATCCAGTTTTCCTGCCCTCATTGGCATCTAAACTTCATGACTCAGATTCCCCGCCCTAGCAGGTCTCAGCCAATCGCCTTCCAGCAGAGGGTGGGAACATTTATGTAATCCAATGAGCAAGCAGTATTCCATTTGCAGACGAGCCAATCAAAATTGACTGCCCTCAATCGGTTCTGATTGGCTGCAGCCATGGTGGGGCGGGACTTTCTGTCAACAGAGAAAGCAAAGACGGATTATGAAGGGGAAAACATATCGTGCAGGAGAGATGACACGGAGGAGACTGCAGACGTCTATACCTCAGGTAGGATTAAAGACACCTGTCCCCAGGACATACAAGTAACTTAGAAGGAGGGATAGAGGAGGGTGCATGAAGCATATGGGGAGGGAGGATAGAGGTGGGCGGGTTTAGGGGCGGGGTTATGGGCGGTGCCGCAGGGCAGAAAGTAGAAATAAGGGATGACACAGGGAGCGAGGGAATAATCAGTGTGAATAATTGAATGTTAACATTGGGGAGAGCTAACCTTAGGGAGGCAGATGTTTTGCAGGTGAAATGAGTTTTACTGGAAGCTGTCCCCACAGGGACACTGACTGTACTGCCTTATACACGTGTCACATGGGAGACATGGGGGTGGAGTTCTCAGGACTTTCTAGTTCTTGCCAAGGGGGGTACATAAAACAGCAAATGAATTGCTGAGGCAGCTGGGAGTTGTAGTTAACAAGTGCTGCTTAGTGAAGGAGTAACTTAGGGACAGCGGCTTGAAAACCAGTGAAAGGGGGCGGCGCTGCGTTATGCAAAGCCACACCCTCTGTTTTCTATTGGCCCGCGGAGCCAGCAGCTGACATAGAACGTGTCTGACAAACTTGCCGAGCCAGGTATGCTGATGGGAAAATAGATGAACAATTTTGAAGGCAGTTTTGTGTTTCAGGGACCAGGGTACAGCACAGATGAGTTACATTTGTACATGTGATGATATCCTTACATATTGCTGTTGCTCTCCCTGCTTTGTACAGACGTTAAGTTGAGGGGTGTGTGTCAGGGATGGGCTCAATATGTCAGGCAAGTGGTTTCTAGTCATGTGTGAATATGATTCACTGGTAAAGCTGCAAATGGGCATGGGAACCAAGGGTTAATATGGGGTGCCCTTTTTATTCAATACAACTGTCTCTGCCCACGTGCTGTACAAGCCAATGCACACAGCCCTCTGAAGCCACACCCCCAGGAATGACAGTTAGTTCAGTTGGAAGGAGGAAGCCATCCTTTCTGAAGCCCCGCCCACAGCAATGACAGGTCAGTTGGAAGGAGGAAGCCCTCCTTTCTGAAGCCACGCCCACAGCAGTGACAGTTAGTTCAGTTAGAAGGAGGAATCAGGAGGATGGAATGCTGGTTGTGTGGTCTCGCTAGTATCCTGTAGCGTGTACCCCAATAATGGCAGGAAGGTGAGATATTATCTTTTTATAGTTATATTGCAGCATGGGTTGAGAAAATATGACCATCAAGGTTATATTTTTGATTAACTAAATTGTGCATAACTTCTGGGGTAAACTGTTCAGCAGACAGCGATGACAATTAGTTGAAGATGGATTGCTGGTTGTGTGGTGTGACTAGTGGGCAGCAGACAGCAGCACATACCCCAATAATGGCAGGAATGAAGGCAGCGGAGGGGGCGACTGAAAGGTGGTGGGTAAGGAGAAATGAAAAGGAGCCCAGTGGGGAAACTGACAATTGAGAGTGAGTGAGAAAGAAAAGTAAGCAAGGTCGGGAGCAGCAGTCTGAGTACTTAGAATGGCAGGAAGGTGAGATAGTATATTTTTATAGTTATAGCAGCAAGGGTTGACAAAATACACTTAAGCATCAAGGTTAACTTTTTGTTTAACTAAATTATGCCTAATTTCTGGGCTGAGCTGCCCAGCAGATAGTGATGACAGTTATTTCCGTTGGCAGGAGAAATCAGGTTTGCTGGTTTGCATCGTGTTCCCCAGCGTGCATAAATTCTGGGTTGAGCAACAAGTAGCATGGGCCATCTTCTGTGCCTGGTTGGGAAATAATATCTGTGCGTAGATGTAGGGGTGTTGGCATTATATTTACATAGTTATGAATATCACTATTACTGTAGCTAGTTTATAGGGATTTTACTTCCATAGCACTAAATGTAGCCATAAATCCATAAGGTGCTGCATGATATATATGAGAAATGTCAGGGTTATTATAAAAGCAGTGGCTGTGTGTTGATGGTTGGCTTGTGAAATAGAAATACCCTAATCTGTCACATGGTATGTCCTCTGAATATATATATATATATATATATATATATATATATATATATATAGATATATATATATATATATATATATATATATATGCATGATGCATGTATTATGCTCTTTTAAAATGTAATAAATAAATTAAGTTTTTTAAAAAAAATTCCAGTGTGCGCTGCTAACTATCCATTGACTGTTAAATATTCGACACTGTGGCAGCACCTGGTGTATTGCGATCTATTGGTGTGCGAACAGCCTATTTTTGTTTTTTGATTTTATATATATATATATATATATATAATTAAATAGTTCTGATCCGTCTACTATAAGGAAGATTTTGATTGGTTGCTACTGGAATGTGCTCTGATGCAATTACTCTTTTTATAGTAAAAAAAAAATATTTTTTTTATTTTTTTTACCCCTACAGCTACTGCTGCTAGTAAAGGCTCGTTCATTCCAGAGGAAAAGGATAACGCTCCAGACAAAAATACATGGCAAGGTAAGTCAGAATTATTAAAAATGTTATCAGGTCCTCAGGGGAATCCCTAAATTTCCTTGACCCAATGCTATACCAGTTAGCGCAGAAATGTCGACAGTACTCACAAGTGTAATAGGCAAATGTTTATTTAGTTTTTGGTTTTCTTTTGATCATTTCTTTTCTCTTACTCCTTTTTCTATTTCTTTTTCTTTTATTTTTGTATAATTTTCTTGTCAGCTACTTGGGCTACTCTATTATGCAACTCAGGAATACATGTTATGTACCCATGTGCCACAATACTACTGCAGCCTGGGGATTGTCCAGTACCTGCAGATTCTGAGTTTCGCTATGTGCCAATATTTGCTATATGCAAGATATTTGAAAATAAAAATGTTAAATACAAAAAAAAAATGTTATCAGGTCCTAAAGCAGCAGTGGCAACTCACTCAGAAATTGTTATTTTAGGTACTTACACACTAGGCCCCTGGCACACAGCACATTTTGTTTGCAGCTGAGGCAGAGGGCAGTGCCCCTTCTCCCTACTCCTTACTGCTCCTTATACTAATCATCAACAAGGTCTGTAGTGAACGCATACAGAACAGTGACAATCAGATCTCAGTGCTCAAGCTTTCAAGCTAATGTTTTGTTTGGGGATCCTCCTGTCACTGTTCCATCTCATCTTTGTTCAATTACAGGCTTGTCATTAGTATTAGGCGCAGTGACAGGTAGAGAGGAGCATTCTGTCTGCCAGTGTTCTGCCCTGAGAGCAAATACCAAAGGCCTTAGTGCTGTACGGGCATTTAGGTGCCTGTCATTTCCAGTGGGAGCCTGCCATGAGGCAAGGAGAGAGCCTTGTCTTAGACCGCATTGCCCCGCATTTACCAGAGGCGACAAAAAGCCAAATTTAAAAAAAATGCAATGCGCTCTCTGCCCCAACGATGGAATCCCACGGATTCACTCTTTATTCACTTGCTGGCATTTTCATGTGCATATTTATTAAAGGTTTAAAACAGAGATTATTTGATAATGCTGCATAGGTAAATAGAGAGCAGGGAAGTTCCTTTCTGGTAAATTGTGGTGAATTCTATTTGCCTCTAAATCAAAAAACAACACATTATGTTTTTATTTATTGAAGAGTAAATAGATTTTACCATAGTTCACCAGAAGGGAACTCCCAAGTTCTCCGTTCGCTTAGGGGAATATTTTTGAAATGGGGGAAATAGGGCAAACTCTGTTTTAAAATCTTAATATCTAAGATCCTAAAAATTGTATATGTGTGAACAGAGAACTAGTGATCTGTGGCAAGCTTTATTTTAATGCTTTATTATCTTTTTCTCTATTTATCTCTATATTGCTAGAGATGTATATACAAATCTGGTAAAGTGTGAGTACTTACGATAAATGGTGATACTGCTTTCTTGAGAGAGAATTTAAATGTCAAATATATTGCAATGTGATTTTATTTCTGTTTAGCTGTGGGAATAATGCCAATGCACTGTCTATATACTTTCATATATTGTATACTTTATTTTGTTTAATATTAGAATATTTTATGTATGGCACAACAGCTATGCATACCCCCCACCCCCAGGAATTTATGTCCTGCAAAATCATTCTTGCTCAGTAAAGTTTTTTTGTAGTGGTGGTAGCAAGTTTATGATAGGTGTTCAGTTTATGATGTAGTTGTTTTTAGTGTTTTTTTATGCGTAGGCTGTTGGTATGTTTATTCTCTACTTATGGAGCATTACAGCATAGAGGTGTAGTAAATGAGCCGAAATTTGTCGCCTTTATGGATTGTTTACGAGTCAATTTAGGAGCTAGGAGCAAACAGGCATTTTTGCTTATTATTAAACATAAAGGGGCGGAGAGGGGTGGCATCAGCGGGGGCGACGTGTGCGCCTGGGGCATTTGCTTGGCACACAGGTTGCTCCCTGGCCCTTTCATTTGCTCTAGGATCATCGTGGAGCAATGCAAAGGTATTCGCTGACAATTTCTTTCATTTGTTACTGTAAATAGTGTTGCGCTTGGTCTACATCCACACCATTTTTTGCACATGACCAAAAAAGTACAATATTGTTGTTATTGTCTTGGATTTATCTCTTGCAATTTATGTTTCATGGGTATGTTTTTGCTAATAATTTATTGTATTTCATGTTTTCTTTGTCCAGTTTGTTGCTTTCAAATATGTATGTAGAGTTATGGTTGCTAAAAATGCGTCTAAATGCAGACAGTGTCTTTTTGAGGTTTCTATATTTCTTTATGTTCTTGTGGTGGTCACTGAAACTTGATGTAGTGTGGACATAGGCGCAAACAGGCATTTTTGCTTATTATTACACATAGGGTTAGGGTTTCCACCTTTCTGGATTTCACCCGCACAGCCCAGTTCTTGGACGGGCTTCCCGGGTGAAGAGTGCCTTTCCGGATTTCCAAATCCAGACAGGACATTGAAGTGAATGACATGGTGATCAGGCAATCACTGATCGACACGTCACCGGCCCACCCTTGATGTCATCTGGCCCGCCCCCCAACATCACCTCCCTTCCCTCGACGTTATCCGGCGTTTGCCCCCAACATCATCCGTCCCACACCCCGACTTCACCGGCCTGCCCCCTGCCAGGTTCCCCCATGAAAAGAAAGGTGGCAACCCTACATTCAGGGGTGGAGAGTGGTGGCATCAGTGGGGGCAACATGTGTGCCTGGGGCATTTGTTTGGCACACAGGTTGCTCCCTCGCCCTTTCATTTGCTCTAGGATCATCATGGAGCAAAACGAAGGGACCTGCGGACAATTTTTTTTCACTTATGACTTGAAATAGTGTTGTGCTTGGTCTACATGCACATCTTTTTTTGCACATGACCAAAAATGTTCAATATTGTCTTTATTGGATTGGATTTATCTCTTGCAATTTCTGTTTCATGGGTATGTTTTTGCTAATAGTTTATTGTATTGCAGTCGCAGAGGGTATCTTTTTGAGGTCTCTATATTTTTTTATGTTCTTGTGGTGGTCATTGAAACTTGATGCGGTGTGGACATAGGTGGAAACAGGCATTTTTGCTTATTATTACACATAGAAAATGGAAAGTCATTGAAAAAAAGTTGTTTTATCTGGTGATCTATCTGAAAACAACTAGTTGTTTGAAGGTGAACTACCCCTTAAAGAATGCATTCATGTGATTTGAGGTGTTTCACCAATATTGTGGTTTATCTTTTTGTGGTAATCATTTAAATACAATAGATGGTGTGAGAATAGACACACAAGTTGGTCTGCTTTTGAGTTGTTTACCTTCATATGAAACACAGCCCTGCCATCCATTATGTGGAACCTTGCATACAGTACAATTAGTGTGAGAATGAGGCACCAAAGGCAAACCAAAAGATAATGCTGGGCAGTCAGAAATACATTTAACTGCATGACAAATCTGTACAAGTGTTAATGGGATACATTGAAAATAACTCTCTGTCTTATATATGGACCTTTGTAGCTTGAAATCTAAAGCCATAATTGGGGGCCCGGGTTCCAAACTTCTGGCGCCAGCACAGTGCTCATGAGCAAACTGCACTCAAACATGGGCACCGTATATCATTATTTCACTTTGGGGGCCGGACAGATCAGGGAGCGGGTCTGGGCCATGAGGGCCAGTTTTTCCCAATGTCCCTCCAGCTCAGTCCTACCCTGTCTTCATTTAATTTCACAAGGACTCAGGCAATATGTCAGCCTTTACTTAGTAGGTGGGAAAGCCAGGGATACATTTCTGCAAAACTTGGTGTTTTAGGGCAAAAACCTGAAAAAATCAAGCGATTTGGGGATAAAGTCAGAAAAAATTGTATGATTGGGTTTTTTCCCAATCCGATTTATTCTAGTTATTTTATTAATAAATAAGACAAAAACGGGCATGGGAGTTTTGGTCGATCTTCTTTTATTTCAATTGTGAGATAAATTTGGTTTTAGTAAATAATAAATAAGATTGCTCAGAATGGTCTTCTTAACATGTTTGAAATATACATAAATGTGTTTCTGTAGCTATTGGATGATAAAAGTAGTTTTACATTACAAATATCATGCTTTCTTCCCAGCAGCACTGAGCTTCTTTGCTGAACAGCCAGCCATCAGAGGGTTAAGTCCTGGATGCAGGCAATATAACCTGCCCCATTCTAAATAGTATTTACCCGCCTCAAAAAAATCTGAAAGCTAGGGGCCTGTTTATTAAACCTTCTGGTTAAGTTTTTATAAAGGAGAAACATTTTAATTTTTAGATAGAAAAAAACGTTAATTTTTAGAGATTTATTATATCCTGAAGCTGGTAAATCCGAAAATACTCCAGCTAATACCTGTCGAAGACAAGTAGATGTCAATGGCAGATGTCCCTTTTATAATTTGAATATGTTTCTTGACATCGTGCTCTGCTCTGGTTTTCATATAATAATCCAAACAGTTACCGGGCATCATCTTGAAAAAGACATACGATTAAAGTGTCATATTCGAAAAAGACATGTGATTCAATTTGTCGAGACTTTTTCTAAACCGATTTCTTTCAATATTATTTTTTCATAAACTAGGTAAATTCATGGATGGCAGTCGACTTTATTTTAATGGAAGAATGGAAGAACACTTTGCGTTTTAGTAACTACCCCCCTAGACTCTGCATCATTAATCTAGCCAGCATAGGAACGCAATACTTCTGGTATGAAAACTTGATCCTAAATGAGTAATGTGAAGAAAACACATGAAAAAAATATCACATACTTAAAAGTACTAAGTAATTTTACTTTCATTCCTGGAGGGTGTACATTTCATACATACATTAAAGGGACTATATAACGCTTCTTCAACCTAAATTCAATGAATAGGACTTGTGGCAAACATACATTTTTGCCCAATGAAGTGGAAAAGTCTAAATCTGTTATAAAAAGGATGTATACTGTTCCTTTAAGTTATTTTTACTCAGTGTTCTGCCCTTATTATTCACATATGGACTATTTTTATTGTGATTTTGCAGGAATATTTTCTGTCTAAAATAATTTTTCATGTTTGAGACACATTGTAATTGGTTTTCATTTTTTATTATGTGTGGTTTTTCAGTTATTTTGCTTTTTATTCAGCAGCACTCCAATTTACCGCAGTCTGGTTTCTAGGGTCCAATTTATCTTAGCAACCATGCATTGATTTGAATAAGAGCCTGGAACATAAATAGGATAGGGCAATAACTATAAATTACTAATAAAATAGTGGCACTAACTATACATATTTAGTCTTTAAGAGCATTTTTTTTAGATACCAACATTTGAAAGCTGAAAAGAAGAATCAGAAGGATTTAAATAAAAATAAATAACCAAGACTAGCTGAAAGGTTGCTTCAAATGTTGCCAGTCTATGACATAGTAATATTTAACTTAAAAAAAGCTTCTTCGATAAAATGAGTACAATATTGATTACAAGGATTCATTGAATCTGTTTAAAATGTTAAAGGCGTTGTTTAAATTAACTGTTAGTTGGTTGTAGAGAGTGATATTCTGACACAAATTGCAGTTGGTTTTTATGTTTTATTATTTGTGTCTTTTGAGTTCTTTAGTTTTTTATTCAGCAGCTCTCCTGAGTTTCATTGTCAGCAATTATGTTGCTAGGGTCCAAATTATCCTAGCAACCATGCACTTATTTGAATAAGAGATATGATTATAAACAGGGGAGTGTTTGAATAGACGGATGATTAATATAACGTAGCAATAACAATGCATTTGCAGCCTTACAGAGCATTTCTTTTTAGACGGGGTCAGTGACCTCCATTGGAATGCGGGAAAGAGTCAGAAGTGAATAATTTAAACACTATAAAAAAATAAATAATGAAGACCAACTGAAAAGTTGCTTAGAATTAGTCATTCTATAACATACTAAAATTTAACTTAAAGGTGAACGACCCCTTTAAAAGATCAATAAGCTTTCCTATTATTTCCCCTTTCTATTTACCTAATGGATATAGTAAAGTTTTAATATATTTCACTTGGTCATTGTGTATATGAAAATGTTATTTGCTGTTCAGAATCTACTCGTGATAATCCTTATTTTCTCCCAACACTCTAGATTTGTGTGGTGGGTATCATAGGGTTGCCACCTTTTTTTTGTGTGGCAAGAACGTGCAGGGGGCGGGCCAGTGACATCGGGGAGGCGGGGTGGGTGATGTGGGGAGGCAGGGCAGGTGACTGGCTGGAAGGCGGGACTGATGACATGGTGATCACCGGGCAGCCCTTCCAAAAACCTGCCTGTCCAGGTGAAATCCAAGAGGCAACCCTAGGTTATCATCAGATCATCAGGGAAATAGCATAACATTACTTCATTTAAAAAAAAAAAATTCAGACTTTTTAAATGATTGTATACAAAAAGTATTTTTATTTAATGAAACCAAGCTTGTTTTAAATGTTCTTTTTTTGGCAATAGTTTCAGTTTGGGAAAAAAACAGTTGGTGTTGAAGGTGGATGTGACACAGTGCTTCAGTAAAGATTCTTGTTGGGTTCATTGAAAAGTGTCTCTTTGATTGTGTGCAGTGTAACAGACTAAACCAGCTACATGCAGCCCAGTTCACCAGCCACGTGTGGCCTTCTTACAACACATACTTTGTCTGAGGGCCTTGCCGACAGTGAGCCCTAGGCACCCTAGGTACCTGCCCAGCGCCCCCATGTCTTTGTGCCCTAGGCAGGTGCCTACCCCTAGTTCCCTGCTTTGTCCTTAGGCCTGTAAACTGTGTAGCACAATGTGGGCAGACTAATAATCATGAAGATTTATGTTAGCATCAGGCATAATCACAGCACAGTGACTGAACAGACAGATGGTCTTGAGAGCAGGCAAACAATAATATATCTATTTATGGAGAACACTCTGTGCTTCCAGCAGCCACAAGCAGAGCAGGCCCACAGACTGTGAGTCACGGATAGCAGCCAGCCAGGCTTGGAGGAGGGCGGCCATGACCCTGCACAGCCTCCAAGTGGGTTACGGCATAGCGTGTGGGGGAGGTACCGATGTGGGGGTGGAGTTAAGGGACCACATTTTAGTTGAGATAAAGAATAGACGGGCACCATTTTAGGTAACCAGTGGGAAGAGTAAAGTCCCCACCTGCCCTCCCTGACTTTTGAGGGGTGGTGGCTTCGGAGTCTACATGCTAGTTGTCGCTTCGGTGGCCGGGAAGCATTTGGGGAGGACCAGAGGCAGGTCGGTGAAGTGGACAAGTGGGGGCATTGTCACAGCTATTGGCAGGGCCACAAGTCAGGTGTTTTTTGGCCAATGGTTTAACCCCTAAGGTGGGTTGCCAGAGTTGGTGGATTGGTGGCAACTTAGTACAGGAGATGGTTGGGCCCTTGGGAGTTAGCGCTCAATAGCAGCGGCTATTGGAGTTACCGAGTCAATGGCTGGCAGTTTGTCTCTGAGCCAAGAGGTTGCGGCTAGAGGAGATCAAGGGCCAGTGTTGTGAAGGACAGACTGACGGGGGCTCTATATTGCTGCACATCTATGGATATACATATATAAAACTTGATGAATAAGTTTATAGTGGTATAAAAGGTTACATGATTATACATGTATGTTGGTGTTGTTGTGGTCATATATGTTGTGTCACATTATTGCTAATCAATAGAAGCTGTAGCCAAAATTTGTGTTAATCATCTATTTGGGGGGAAAACAGTGTAGGGGATGTGAGGGTCATGAACAGAATTATGGAAATATCAGTGTTGCCTCGAGCTTTCACGTTTTATTCACAGCAAATGCCGTGTTGTACATTAGATTTATACATTTGTTTCAACACATTTTTCCAACATCTTTAAATAGATATAAGAACTTGTTAATTTAATGATGTTTCCACTACTAATTAATAACTTGTTAACTTAATGATGTTTGCCCTATTAATTAATAACTCGTTAACTGAATATTTTCCACAACTAATTAACAACTCGTTAACTGAGTGATTTTTCCACTACTAATTATAAACTTTTTAACTGAATGATGTTTCCACTACTAATTAATAACTCGGTTACGGAATGATGTTTCCACAACTAATTATTAACTTGTTAACTTAATTGTCTGCTACTAATTAATAACTTGTTAAATGAATGATGGTTGCACTACTAATTAACTCGTTAACTGAATGTTTTCCACTACCAATTAATAGCTCGTTAACTGAATGATGTTTGCACTGCTAATTAATTAATTGATAAATGAATGATGTTTTCCACTACTAATTAATAATTTAACTGAATGATGTTTTCCATTACCAATTGATAACTCGTTAACTGAATGATGTTTGCACTGCTAATTAATAACTTGATAAATGAATGATGTCTTCCACTACTAATTAATAACTCGTTAACTGAATAATGTTTTGCACAACTAATTAATATCTCGTTAACTGAATCATGTTTGCACTGCTCATACATAAATTGATAAAAGAATGATGTTTTCTACAACTAATTAATAACTCGTTAACTGAATGATGTTTGCACTGCTTATTAATAACTCGATAAAGAATGATGCATTTCACTACTAATTAATAAATCGTTAACTGAATGAAGTTTCGATCACTAATAACTCATATCAATGTTTCGACTACTAATTAATGAATTGGTAACTGAATGTTTCCACTACTAATTGATAAATCGTTAACTGACTGATGTTTTCCACTACTAATTAATAACTCCTTAACTGAATGATGTTTGAACTGCTAATTAATAACTTGATAAATAAATGATGTTTTCCACTACTAATTAATAAGTCGTTAACTAAATGATGTTTTCCACAACTAATTAATAACTCGTTAACTGAATGGTGTTTGCACTGCTAATTAATAACTTGATAAATGAATGATGTTTTCCACTACTAATTAATAACTCGTTAATTGAATGATGTTTTCCACTACCAATTAATAACTCGTTAACTGAATGATGTTTGCACTGCTAATTAATAACTTGATAAATGAATGATGTTTTCTACTACTAATTAATAACTCGTTAACTGAATAATGTTTTGCACAACTAATTAATATCTCGTTAACTGAATCATGTTTGCACAGCTTATTAATAACTCGATAAAGAATGATGCATTTCACTACTAATTAATAAATCGTTAACTCAATGATGTTTCGATCACTAATAACTCATATCAATGTTTAGACTACTAATTAATGAATTGGTAACTGAATGTTTGCACTACTAATTGATAACTCATTAACTGACTGTTTTCCACTACCAATTAATAACTCATTAACCAAATGATGTTTGAACTGCTAATTAATAACTTGATACATGAATGATGTTTTCCACTACTAATTAATAACTCGTTAACTTAATGATGTTTTCTACAACTAATTAATAACTCGTTAACTGAATGATGTTTACACTGCTAATTAATAACTCGTTAACTGAATGATGTTTTCCACTACCAATTAATATCTCGTTAACTGAATCATGTTTGCACTGCTCATACATAACTTGATAAAAGAATGATGTTTTCTGCAACTAAGTAATAACTCGTTAACTGAATGATGTTTGCACTGCTTATTAATAACTCGTTAACTGAATGATGTTTGCACTGCTAATTAATAAGTTGATTAATGAATGATGTTTTCCACTACTAATTAATAACTCGTTAACTAAATGATGTTTTCCACAACTAATTAATAACTCGTTAACTGAATGATGTTTGCACTGCTAATACATAACTTGATAAAAGTGATGTTTTCTACAACTAATTAATAACTCGTTAACTGAATGATGTTTTCCACTACCAATTAATAACTCGTTAACTGAATGATGTTTGCACTGTTAATTAATAACTTGATAAATGAATGATGTTTTCCACTATTAATTAATAACTCGTTAACTAAATGATGTTTTCCACTACCAATTAATAACTCGTTAACTGAATAATGTTTTGCACAACTAATTAATATCTCGTTAACTGAATGATGTTTGCACTGCTAATAAATAACCTGATAAAAGAATGATGTTTTCTACAAATAATTAATAACTCGTTAACTGAATGATGTTTACACTGCTTATTAATAACTCGATAAAGAATGATGCATTTCACTACTAATTAATAACTCGTTAACTGAATGATATTTTCCACTACCAATTAATAACTCATTTACTGAATGATGTTTGCACTGCTAATTAATAACTTGATAAATGAATGATGTTTTCCACTACTAATTTATAACTCGTTAATTGAATGATGTTTTCCACTACCAATTAATAACTCGTTAACTGAATGATGTTTGCACTGCTAATTAATAACTTGATAAATGAATGATGTTTTACACTACTAATTAATAACTTGTTAACTGAATGATGTTTGCACTGCTTATTAATAACTCGTTAAAGAATGATGCATTTCACTACTAATTAGTAAATCATTAACTGAATGAAGTTTCGATCACTAATAACTCATACCAATGTTTTGACTACTAATTAATGAATTGGTA
The DNA here is from genome assembly GCA_038501925.1 of Xenopus petersii. Lineage (NCBI taxonomy): Eukaryota > Metazoa > Chordata > Amphibia > Anura > Pipidae > Xenopus > Xenopus petersii. The sequence continues at coordinate 109,753,649 of CM076682.1, read as the reverse complement.
ACTGAATGTTTCAACTACTAATTGATAACTCGTTAACTGACTGTTTTCCACTACCAATTAATAACTCCTTAACTGAATGATGTTTGAACTGCTAATTAATAACTTGATAAATTAATGATGTTTTCCACTACTAATTAATAACTCGTTAACTAAATGATGTTTTCCACAACTAATTAATAACTCGTTAACTGAATGATGTTTGCATTGCTAAAACATAACTTGATAAAAGAATGATGTTTTCTACAACTAATTAATAACTCGTTAACTGAATGATGTTTGCACTGCTAATTAATAACTTGATAAATGAATGATGTTTTCCACTACTAATTAATAACTCGTTAACTGAATAATTTTTGCACTGCTAATTAATAACTTGATAAATGAATGATGTTTCCCACTACTAATTAATATCTCGTTAACTGAATGATGTTTCCACTGCTAATTAATAACTTGATAAATTAATTATGTTTTCCATTACTAATTAATAACTCATTAACTAAATGATGTTTTCCACTACCAATTAATAACTCGTTAACTGAATGATGTTTGCACTGCTAATTAATAACTTGATAAATGAATAATGTTTTCCACTAATAATTAATAACTCGTTAACTGAATAAAGTTTTGCACAACTAATTAATATCTCGTTAACTGAATGATGTTTGCACTGCTAATACATAATTTGATAAAAGAGATGTTTTCTACAACTAATTAATAACTCGTTAACTGAATGATGTTTTCCACTACCAATTAATAACTCGTTAACTGAATGATGTTTGCATTACTAATTAATAACTTGATAAATGAATGATGTTTTCCACTATTAATTAATAACTCGTTAACTGAATAATGTTTTGCACAACTAATTAATATCTCATTAACTGAATGATGTTTGCACTGCTAATACATAACTTGATAAAAGAATGATGTTTTCTACAACTAATTAATAACTCGTTAACTGAATGGTGTTTGCATTGTTAAACATAACTTGATAAAAGAATGATGTTTTCTACAACTAATTAATAACTCGTTAACTGAATGATGTTTGCACTGCTAATTAATAACTTGATAAATGAATGATGTTTTCCACTACTAATTAATAACTCGTTAACTGAATAATTTTTGCACTGCTAATTAATAACTTGATAAATGAATGATGTTTTCCACTACTAATTAATAACTCGTTAACTGAATAATGTTTTGCACAACTAATTAATATCTCGTTAACTGAATGATGTTTGCACTGCTAATACATAACTTGATAAAAGTGATGTTTTCTACAACAAATTAATAACTCGTTAACTGAATGATGTTTTCCACTACCAATTAATAACTCGTTAACTGAATGATGTTTGCACTGCTAATTAATAACTTGATAAATGAATGATGTTTTCCACTACTAATTAATAACTCATTAACTGAATGTTTTGCACAACTAATTAATATCTCGTTAACTGAATGATGTTTGCACTGCTAATACATAACTTGATAAAAGAATGATGTTTTCTACAACTAATTAATAACTCGTTAACTAAATGATGTTTTCCACTACCAATTAATAACTCGTAAACTGAATGATGTTTGCACTGCTAATTAATAACTTGATAAATGAATGATGTTTTCCACTACTAATTAATAACTCATTAACTGAATAATGTTTTGCACAACTAATTAATATCTCGTTAACTGAATGATGTTTAAAACTGCTAATACATAATATAATAAAAGTGATGTTTTCTACAATTAATTAATAACTCGTTAACTGAATGATGTTTTCCACTACCAATTAATAACTCGTTAACTGAATGATGTTTGCACTGCTATCTAATAACTTGATAAATGAATGATGTTTTCCACTATTAATTAATAACTCGTTAACTAAATGATGTTTTCCACTACCAATTAATAACTCGTTAACTGAATGATGTTTGCACTGCTAATTAATAACTTGATAAATGAATGATGTTTGCACTGCTAATACATAATTTGATAAAATAATGGTTTTCCACAACTAATTAATAACTCGTTAACTGAATGATGTTTGCACTGCTAATTAATAACTCGATAAAGAATGATGCATTTCACTACTAATTAATAACTCGTTAACTGAATGATGTTTTCAATACCAATTAATAACTCGTTAACTGAATGATGTTTGCACTGCTAATTAATAACTTGATAAATGAATGATGTTTTCCACTACTAATTAATAACTCATTAACTGAATAATGTTTTGCACAACTAATTAATATCTCGTTAACTGAATGATGTTTAAAACTGCTAATACATAATATAATAAAAGTGATGTTTTCTACAATTAATTAATAACTCGTTAACTGAATGATGTTTTCCACTACCAATTAATAACTCGTTAACTGAATGATGTTTGCACTGGTATCTAATAACTTGATAAATGAATGATGTTTTCCACTATTAATTAATAACTCGTTAACTAAATGATGTTTTCCACTACCAATTAATAACTCGTTAACTGAATGATGTTTGCACTGCTAATTAATAACTTGATAAATGAATGATGTTTGCACTGCTAATACATAATTTGATAAAATAATGGTTTTCCACAACTAATTAATAACTCGTTAACTGAATGATGTTTGCACTGCTAATTAATAACTCGATAAAGAATGATGCATTTCACTACTAATTAATAACTCGTTAACTGAATGATGTTTTCAATACCAATTAATAACTCGTTAACTGAATGATGTTTGCACTGCTAATTAATAACTTCATAAATGAATGATGTTTTCCACTACTAATTAATAACTCGTTAACTGAATAATGTTTTGCACAACTAACTAATATCTCGTTAACTGAATGATGTTTGCACTGCTAATACATAACTTGATAAAAGAATGATGTTTTCTACAACTAATTAATAACTCGTTAACTGAATGATGTTTGCATTGCTAAAACATAACTTGATAAAAGAATGATGTTTTCTACAACTAATTAATAACTCGTTAACTGAATGATGTTAGCACTGGTAATTAATAACTTGATAAATGATGTTTTCCACTACTAATTAATAACTCGTTAACTGAATAATGTTTGCACTGCTAATTAATAACTTGATAAATGAATGATGTTTTCCACTAATAATTAATAACTCGTTAACTGAATAAAGTTTTGCACAACTAATTAATATCTCGTTAACTGAATGATGTTTGCACTGCTAATACATAATTTGATAAAAGAGATGTTTTCTACAACTAATTAATAACTCGTTAACTGAATGATGTTTTCCACTACCAATTAATAACTCGTTAACTGAATGATGTTTGCATTACTAATTAATAACTTGATAAATGAATGATGTTTTCCACTATTAATTAATAACTCGTTAACTGAATAATGTTTTGCACAACTAATTAATATCTCATTAACTGAATGATGTTTGCACTGCTAATACATAACTTGATAAAAGAATGATGTTTTCTACAACTAATTAATAACTCGTTAACTGAATGGTGTTTGCATTGTTAAACATAACTTGATAAAAGAATGATGTTTTCTACAACTAATTAATAACTCGTTAACTGAATGATGTTTGCACTGCTAATTAATAACTTGATAAATGAATGATGTTTTCCACTACTAATTAATAACTCGTTAACTGAATAATTTTTGCACTGCTAATTAATAACTTGATAAATGAATGATGTTTTCCACTACTAATTAATAACTCGTTAACTGAATAATGTTTTGCACAACTAATTAATATCTCGTTAACTGAATGATGTTTGCACTGCTAATACATAACTTGATAAAAGTGATGTTTTCTACAACAAATTAATAACTCGTTAACTGAATGATGTTTTCCACTACCAATTAATAACTCGTTAACTGAATGATGTTTGCACTGCTAATTAATAACTTGATAAATGAATGATGTTTTCCACTACTAATTAATAACTCATTAACTGAATAATGTTTTGCACAACTAATTAATATCTCGTTAACTGAATGATGTTTGCACTGCTAATACATAACTTGATAAAAGAATGATGTTTTCTACAACTAATTAATAACTCGTTAACTAAATGATGTTTTCCACTACCAATTAATAACTCGTAAACTGAATGATGTTTGCACTGCTAATTAATAACTTGATAAATGAATGATGTTTTCCACTACTAATTAATAACTCATTAACTGAATAATGTTTTGCACAACTAATTAATATCTCGTTAACTGAATGATGTTTAAAACTGCTAATACATAATATAATAAAAGTGATGTTTTCTACAATTAATTAATAACTCGTTAACTGAATGATGTTTTCCACTACCAATTAATAACTCGTTAACTGAATGATGTTTGCACTGCTATCTAATAACTTGATAAATGAATGATGTTTTCCACTATTAATTAATAACTCGTTAACTAAATGATGTTTTCCACTACCAATTAATAACTCGTTAACTGAATGATGTTTGCACTGCTAATTAATAACTTGATAAATGAATGATGTTTGCACTGCTAATACATAATTTGATAAAATAATGGTTTTCCACAACTAATTAATAACTCGTTAACTGAATGATGTTTGCACTGCTAATTAATAACTCGATAAGGAATGATGCATTTCACTACTAATTAATAACTCGTTAACTGAATGATGTTTTCAATACCAATTAATAACTCGTTAACTGAATGATGTTTGCACTGCTAATTAATAACTTGATAAATGAATGATGTTTTCCACTACTAATTAATAACTCATTAACTGAATAATGTTTTGCACAACTAATTAATATCTCGTTAACTGAATGATGTTTAAAACTGCTAATACATAATATAATAAAAGTGATGTTTTCTACAATTAATTAATAACTCGTTAACTGAATGATGTTTTCCACTACCAATTAATAACTCGTTAACTGAATGATGTTTGCACTGGTATCTAATAACTTGATAAATGAATGATGTTTTCCACTATTAATTAATAACTCGTTAACTAAATGATGTTTTCCACTACCAATTAATAACTCGTTAACTGAATGATGTTTGCACTGCTAATTAATAACTTGATAAATGAATGATGTTTGCACTGCTAATACATAATTTGATAAAATAATGGTTTTCCACAACTAATTAATAACTCGTTAACTGAATGATGTTTGCACTGCTAATTAATAACTCGATAAAGAATGATGCATTTCACTACTAATTAATAACTCGTTAACTGAATGATGTTTTCAATACCAATTAATAACTCGTTAACTGAATGATGTTTGCACTGCTAATTAATAACTTCATAAATGAATGATGTTTTCCACTACTAATTAATAACTCGTTAACTGAATAATGTTTTGCACAACTAACTAATATCTCGTTAACTGAATGATGTTTGCACTGCTAATACATAACTTGATAAAAGAATGAAGTTTTCTACAACTAATTAATAACTCGTTAACTGAATGATGTTTGCATTGCTAAAACATAACTTGATAAAAGAATGATGTTTTCTACAACTAATTAATAACTCGTTAACTGAATGATGTTAGCACTGGTAATTAATAACTTGATAAATGATGTTTTCCACTACTAATTAATAACTCGTTAACTGAATAATGTTTGCACTGCTAATTAATAACTTGATAAATGAATGATGTTTTCCACTACGAATTAATAACTCGTTAACTGAATAATGTTTTGCACAACTAATTAATATCTCGTTAACCGAATGATGTTTGCACTGCTAATACATAATTTGATAAAAGTGATGTTTTCTACAACTAATTAATAACTCGTTAACTGAATGATGTTTTCCACTACCAATTAATAACTCGTTAACTGAATCATGTTTGCACTGCTAATTAATAACTTGATAAATGAATGATGTTTTCTACTATTAATTAATAACTCGTTAACTAAATGATGTTTTCCACAACTAATTAATAACTCGTTAACTGAATGATGTTTGCACTGCTTATTAATAACTCGATAAAGAATGATGCATTTCACTACTAATTAATAACTTGTTAACTGAATGATGTTTTCACTACCAATTAATAACTCGTTAACTGAATGATGTTTGCACTGCTAATTAATAACTTGATAAATGAATGATGTTTGCACTGCTAATACATAATTTGATAAAATAATGGTTTTCCACAACTAATTAATAACTCGTTAACTGAATGATGTTTGCACTACTAATTAATAACTCGATAAAGAATGATGCATTTCACTACTAATTAATAACTCGTTAACTGAATGATGTTTTCAATACCAATTAATAACTCGTTAACTGAATGATGTTTGCACTGCTAATTAATAACTTCATAAATGAATGATGTTTTCCACTACTAATTAATAACTCGTTAACTGAATAATGTTTTGCACAACTAACTAATATCTCGTTAACTGAATGATGTTTGCACTGCTAATACATAACTTGATAAAAGAATGATGTTTTCTACAACTAATTAATAACTCGTTAACTGAATGATGTTTGCATTGCTAAAACATAACTTGATAAAAGAATGATGTTTTCTACAACTAATTAATAACTCGTTAACTGAATGATGTTAGCACTGGTAATTAATAACTTGATTGATGTTTTCCACTACTAATTAATAACTCGTTAACTGAATAATGTTTGCACTGCTAATTAATAACTTGATAAATGAATGTTTTCCACTACGAATTCATAACTCGTTAACTGAATAATGTTTTGCACAACTAATTAATATCTCGTTAACTGAATGATGTTTGCACTGCTAATACATAATTTGATAAAAGTGATGTTTTCTACAACTAATTAATAACTCGTTAACTGAATGATGTTTGCACTGCTAATTAATAACTCGATAAAGAATGATGCATTTCACTACTAATTAATAACTCGTTAACTGAATGATGTTTTCAATACCAATTAATAACTAGTTAACTGAATGATGTTTGCACTGCTAATTAATAACTTCATAGATGATTGATGTTTTCCACTACTAATTAATAACTCGTTAACTGAATAATGTTTTGCACAACTAACTAATATCTCGTTAACTGAATGATGTTTGCACTGCTAATACATAACTTGATAAATGAATGATGTTTTCCACTACTAATTAATAACTCGTTAATTGAATGATGTTTTCCACTACCAATTAATAACTCGTTAACTGAATGATGTTTGCACTGCTAATTAATAACTTGATAAATGATTGATGTTTTCTACTACTAATTAATAACTCGTTAACTGAATAATGTTTTGCACAACTAATTAATATCTCGTTAACTGAATCATGTTTGCACAGCTTATTAATAACTCGATAAAGAATGATGCATTTCACTACTAATTAATAAATCGTTAACTCAATGATGTTTCGATCACTAATAACTCATATCAATGTTTAGACTACTAATTAATGAATTGGTAACTGAATGTTTGCACTACTAATTGATAACTCATTAACTGACTGTTTTCCACTACCAATTAATAACTCATTAACCAAATGATGTTTGAACTGCTAATTAATAACTTGATAAATGAATGATGTTTTCCACTACTAATTAATAACTCGTTAACTTAATGATGTTTTCTACAACTAATTAATGACTCGTTAACTGAATGATGTTTACACTGCTAATTAATAACTCGTTAACTGAATGATGTTTTCCACTACCAATTAATATCTCGTTAACTGAATCATGTTTGCACTGCTCATACATAACTTGATAAAAGAATGATGTTTTCTGCAACTAAGTAATAACTCGTTAACTGAATGATGTTTGCACTGCTTATTAATAACTCGTTAACTGAATGATGTTTGCACTGCTAATTAATAACTTGATTAATGAATGATGTTTTCCACTACTAATTAATAACTCGTTAACTAAATGATGTTTTCCACAACTAATTAATAACTCGATAACTGAATGATGTTTGCACTGCTAATACATAACTTGATAAAAGTGATGTTTTCTACAACTAATTAATAACTCGTTAACTGAATGATGTTTTCCAGTACCAATTAATAACTCGTTAACTGAATGATGTTTGCACTGTTAATTAATAACTTGATAAATGAATGATGTTTTCCACTATTAATTAATAACTCGTTAACTAAATGATGTTTTCCACTACCAATTAATAACTCATTAACTGAATAATGTTTTGCACAACTAATTAATATCTCGTTAACTGAATGATGTTTGCACTGCTAATAAATAACCTGATAAAAGAATGATGTTTTCTACAAATAATTAATAACTCGTTAACTGAATGATGTTTACACTGCTTATTAATAACTCGATAAAGAATGATGCATTTCACTACTAATTAATAACTCGTTAACTGAATGATATTTTCCACTACCAATTAATAACTCATTTACTGAATGATGTTTGCACTGCTAATTAATAACTTGATAAATGAATGATGTTTTCCACTACTAATTTATAACTCGTTAATTGAATGATGTTTTCCACTACCAATTAATAACTCGTTAACTGAATGATGTTTGCACTGCTAATTAATAACTTGATAAATGAATGATGTTTTACACTACTAATTAATAACTTGTTAACTGAATGATGTTTGCACTGCTTATTAATAACTCGTTAAAGAATGATGCATTTCACTACTAATTAGTAAATCGTTAACTGAATGAAGTTTCGATCACTAATAACTCATACCAATGTTTTGACTACTAATTAATGAATTGGTAACTGAATGTTTCAACTACTAATTGATAACTCGTTAACTGACTGTTTTCCACTACCAATTAATAACTCCTTAACTGAATGATGTTTGAAATGCTAATTAATAACTTGATAAATTAATGATGTTTTCCACTACTAATTAATAACTCGTTAACTAAATGATGTTTTCCACAACTAATTAATAACTCGTTAACTGAATGATGTTTGCATTGCTAAAACATAACTTGATAAAAGAATGATGTTTTCTACAACTAATTAATAACTCGTTAACTGAATGATGTTTGCACTGCTAATTAATAACTTGATAAATGAATGATGTTTTCCACTACTAATTAATAACTCGTTAACTGAATAATTTTTGCACTGCTAATTAATAACTTGATAAATGAATGATGTTTCCCACTACTAATTAATATCTCGTTAACTGAATGATGTTTCCACTGCTAATTAATAACTTGATAAATTAATTATGTTTTCCATTACTAATTAATAACTCATTAACTAAATGATGTTTTCCACTACCAATTAATAACTCGTTAACTGAATGATGTTTGCACTGCTAATTAATAACTTGATAAATGAATAATGTTTTCCACTAATAATTAATAACTCGTTAACTGAATAAAGTTTTGCACAACTAATTAATATCTCGTTAACTGAATGATGTTTGCACTGCTAATACATAATTTGATAAAAGAGATGTTTTCTACAACTAATTAATAACTCGTTAACTGAATGATGTTTTCCACTACCAATTAATAACTCGTTAACTGAATGATGTTTGCATTACTAATTAATAACTTGATAAATGAATGATGTTTTCCACTATTAATTAATAACTCGTTAACTGAATAATGTTTTGCACAACTAATTAATATCTCATTAACTGAATGATGTTTGCACTGCTAATACATAACTTGATAAAAGAATGATGTTTTCTACAACTAATTAATAACTCGTTAACTGAATGGTGTTTGCATTGTTAAACATAACTTGATAAAAGAATGATGTTTTCTACAACTAATTAATAACTCGTTAACTGAATGATGTTTGCACTGCTAATTAATAACTTGATAAATGAATGATGTTTTCCACTACTAATTAATAACTCGTTAACTGAATAATGTTTTGCACAACTAATTAATATCTCGTTAACTGAATGATGTTTGCACTGCTAATACATAACTTGATAAAAGTGATGTTTTCTACAACAAATTAATAACTCGTTAACTGAATGATGTTTTCCACTACCAATTAATAACTCGTTAACTGAATGATGTTTGCACTGCTAATTAATAACTTGATAAATGAATGATGTTTTCCACTACTAATTAATAACTCATTAACTGAATAATGTTTTGCACAACTAATTAATATCTCGTTAACTGAATGATGTTTGCACTGCTAATACATAACTTGATAAAAGAATGATGTTTTCTACAACTAATTAATAACTCGTTAACTAAATGATGTTTTCCACTACCAATTAATAACTCGTAAACTGAATGATGTTTGCACTGCTAATTAATAACTTGATAAATGAATGATGTTTTCCACTACTAATTAATAACTCATTAACTGAATAATGTTTTGCACAACTAATTAATATCTCGTTAACTGAATGATGTTTAAAACTGCTAATACATAATATAATAAAAGTGATGTTTTCTACAATTAATTAATAACTCGTTAACTAAATGATGTTTTCCACTACCAATTAATAACTCGTTAACTGAATGATGTTTGCACTGCTAATTAATAACTTGATAAATGAATGATGTTTGCACTGCTAATACATAATTTGATAAAATAATGGTTTTCCACAACTAATTAATAACTCGTTAACTGAATGATGTTTGCACTGCTAATTAATAACTCGATAAAGAATGATGCATTTCACTACTAATTAATAACTCGTTAACTGAATGATGTTTTCAATACCAATTAATAACTTGTTAACTGAATGATGTTTGCACTGCTAATTAATAACTTGATAAATGAATGATGTTTGCAATACTAATTAATAACTTTTTAACTTAATTTTCTACTACTAATTAATAACTCGTTAAATGAATAATGGTTGCACTACTAATTAACTCTTTAACTGAATGATGTTTTGCACTACCAATTAATAACTCGTTAACTGAACGATGTTTGCACTGCTAATTTATATCTTCATAAATGAATGATGTTTTCCACTACTAATTAATAACTCGTTAACTAAATGATGTTTTCCACTACCAGTTAACTCGTTAACTGAATGATGTTTGCACTGCTTATTAATAACTCGATAAAGAATGATGCATTTCACTACCAATTAATAACTCTTTAACTGAATGATGTTTGCACTGCTAATTAATAACTTGATAAATGTATGATGTTTTCCACTACTAATTAATAACTCGTTAACTGAATGATGATTTCCACTACCAATTAATAACTCGTTAATTGAATGATGTTTTCCTCTACCAATTAATAACTCGTTAACTGAATGATGTTTGCACTGCTAATTAATAACTTGATAAATGAATGATGTTTTCCACTATTAATTAATAACTCGTTAACTAAATGATGTTTTCCACTACCAATTAATAACTCGTTAACTGAATAATGTTTTGCACAACTAATTAATATCTCGTTAACTGAATGATGTTTGCACTGCTAATACATAACTTGATAAAAGAATGATGTTTCTACAACTAATTAATAACTCGTTAACTGAATGATGTTTGCACTGCTTATTTATAACTCGATAAAGAATGATGCATTTCACTACTAATTAATAACTCGTTAACTGAATGATGTTTTCCACTACCAATTAATAACTCGTTAACTGAATGATGTTTGCACTGCTAATTAATAACTTGATAAATGAATGATGTTTTCCACTACTAATTAATAACTCGTTAACTTAATGATGTCTTCCACAACTAATTAATAACTCGTTAACTGAATGATGTTTGCACTGCTAATTAATAACTTGATAAATGAATGATGTTTACACTGCTAATTAATAACTTGTAAACTTAATTGTCTGCTACTAATTAACTTGTTAAATGAATGATGGTTGCACTACTAATTAACTCGTTAACTGAATGATGTTTTCCACTACCAATTAATAACTCGTTAACTGAATGATGTTTGCACTGATAATTAATAACTTTATAAATGAATGATGTTTTCCACTACTAATTAGTAATCCGTTAACCGAATGAGTTTTTCCACTACCAATTGATAACTCGTTAACTGAATGATGTTTGCACTGCTAATTAATAACTTGATTAATGAATGATGTTTTCCACTACTAATTAATAACTCGTTAACTGAATGATGTTTTCCACTACCAATTAATAACTCGTTAACTGAATGATGTTTGCACTGCTAATTAATAACTTGATAAAAGAATGATGTTTTCTGCAACTAATTAATAACTCGTTAACTGAATGTTTGCACTGCTTATTAATAACTCGATAAAGAATGATGCATTTCACTACTAATTAATAAATCGTTAACTGAATGATGTTTCGATCACTAATAACTCATATCAATGTTTTGACTACTAATTAATGAATTCATAACTGAATGTTTCCACTACTAATTGATAACTCGTTAACTGACGGTTTTCCACTACCAATTAATAACTCCTTAACTGAATGATGTTTGAACTGCTAATTAATAATTTGATAAATAAATTATGTTCTCCACTACTAATTAATAACTCGTTAACTAAATGATGTTTCCACAACTAATTAATAACTCGTTAACTGAATGATGTTTGCACTGCTAATTAATAACTTGATAAATGAATGATGTTTGCACTGCATATTAATAAAATGATAAATAAATGATGTTTTCCACTACTAATTAATAATTCGTTAACTGAATGAGTTTTTCCACTACCAATTGATAACTCGTTAACTGAATGATGTTTGCACTGCTAATTAATAACTTGATAAATGAATGATGTTTTCCACTATTAATTAATATCTCGTTAAACGAATGATGTTTTCCACTACCAATTAATAACTCGTAAACTGAATGATGTTTGCACTGCTAATTAATAACTTGATAAATTAATTATGTTTTCCACTACTAATTAATAACTCGTTAACTAAATGATGTTCTCCACTACCAATTAATAACTCGTTAACTGAATGATGTTTGCACTGCTAATTAATAACTTGATAAATGTATGATGTTTTCCACTACTAATTAATAACTCGTTAACTGAATAATGTTTTGCACAACTAATTAATATCTCGTTAACTGAATGATGTTTGCACTGCTAATACATTACTTGATAAAAGTGATGTTTTCTACAACTAATTAATAACTCGTTAACTGAACGATGTTTTCCTGTACCAATTAATAACTCAGTAACTGAATGATGTTTGCACTGTTAATTAATAACTTGATAAATGAATTATGTTTTCCACTATTAATTAATAACTCGTTACCTAAATGATGTTTTCCACTACCAATTAATAACTCGTTAACTGAATAATGTTTTGCACAATTAATTAATATCTCGTTAACTGATGTTTGCACTGCTAATACATAACTTGATAAAAGTATGATGTTTCTACAACTAATTAATAACTCGTTAACTGAATGATGTTTGCACTGCTTATTTATAACTCGATAAAGAATGATGCATTTCACTACTAATTAATAACTCGTTAACTGAATGATGTTTTCCACTACCAATTAATAACTCGTTTACTGAATGATGTTTGCACTGCTAATTAATAACTTGATAAATGAATGATGTTTTCCACTACTAATTAATAACTCGTTAATTGAATGATGTTTTCCACTACCAATTGATAACTCGTTAACTGAATGATGTTTGCACTGCTAATTAATAACTTGATGAATGATGTTTTCCACTACTAATTAATAACTCGTTAACTAAATGATGTTTTCCACAACTAATTAATACCTTGTTAACTGAATGATGTTTGCACTGCTAATTAATAACTTGTTAACTTAATTGTCTACTACTAATTAATAAGTCGTTAATTGAATGATGGTTGCACTACTAATTAACTCTTTAACTGAATGATGTTTTGCACTACCAATTAATAACTCGTTAACTGAACGATGTTTGCACTGCTAATTTATAACTTGATTAATGAATGATGTTTTCCATTACTAATTAATAACTCGTTAACTGAATGATGTTTTCCACTACCAATTGATAACTCGTTAATTGAATGATGTTTGCACTGCTAATTAATAACTTGATAAATGAATGATGTTTGCATTACTAATTAATAATTTGTTAACTTAATTGTCTACTACCAATTAATAACTCGTTAACTGAACGATGTTTGCACTGCTAATTTATAACTTGATAAATGAATAATGTTTTCCACTACTAATTAATAACTCGTTAACTGAATGATGTTTTCCACTACCAATTGATAACTCGTTAACTGAATGATGTTTGCACTGCTAATTAATAACTTGATAAATGAATAATGTTTTCCATTACTAATTAATATCTCGTTAACTGAATGATGTTTCCACTACTAATTAATAACTCGTTAACTGAATGATGTTTGCACTGCTAATTAATAACTTGATTGATGTTTTCCACTACTAATTAACAACTTGTTAACTAAATGTTTTCCACAACTAATTAATATCTCGTTAAATGAATGATGTTTGCAATGCTAATTAATAACTTGATAAAAGAATGATGTTTTCCACTACCAATTAATAACTCGTTAACTGAATGATCTTTGCACTGCTAATTAATAACTTGATAAATGAATGATGTTTTCCACTACTAATTAATAACTCATTAACTAAAGGATGTTTTCCACTACCAATTAACTCGTTAACTAAATGATGTTTGCACTGCTAATTAATAACTTGATAAATGAATGATGTTTTCCACTAATAAGTAGTAACTCGTTAACTGAATAATGTTTTGCACAACTAATTAATAACTTGTTAACTGAATGATGTTTGCACTGCTAATTAATAACTTGATAAATGAATGATGTTTGCAATACTAATTAATAACTTTTTAACTTAATTTTCTACTACTAATTAATAACTCGTTAAATGAATAATGGTTGCACTACTAATTAACTCTTTAACTGAATGATGTTTTGCACTACCAATTAATAACTCGTTAACTGAACGATGTTTGCACTGCTAATTTATATCTTCGTAAATGAATGATGTTTTCCACTACTAATTAATAACTCGTTAACTAAATGATGTTTTCCACTACCAATTAACTCGTTAACTGAATGATGTTTGCACTGCTTATTAATAACTCGATAAAGAATGATGCATTTCACTACCAATTAATAACTCTTTAACTGAATGATGTTTGCACTGCTAATTAATAACTTGATAAATGTATGATGTTTTCCACTACTAATTAATAACTCGTTAACTGAATAATGTTTTGCACAACTAATTAATATCTCGTTAACTGAATGATGTTTGCACTGCTAATACATAACGTGATAAAAGTGATGTTTTCTACAACTAATTAATAACTCGTTAACTGAACGATGTTTTCCTGTACCAATTAATAACTCAGTAACTGAATGATGTTTGCACTGTTAATTAATAACTTGATAAATGAATTATGTTTTCCACTATTAATTAATAACTCGTTAACTAATTGATGTTTTCCACTACCAATTAATAACTCGTTAACTGAATAATGTTTTGCACAACTAATTAATATCTCGTTAACTGAATGATGTTTGCACTGCTAATACATAACTTGATAAAAGTATGATGTTTCTACAACTAATTAATAACTCGTTAACTGAATGATGTTTGCACTGCTTATTTATAACTCGATAAAGAATGATGCATTTCACTACTAATTAATAACTCGTTAACTGAATGATGTTTTCCACTACCAATTAATAACTCGTTTACTGAATGATGTTTGCACTGATAATTAATAACTTGATAAATGAATGATATTTTCCACTACTAATTAATAACTCGTTAATTGAATGATGTTTTCCACTACCAATTGATAACTCGTTAACTGAATGATGTTTGCACTGCTAATTAATAACTTGATGAATGATGTTTTCCACTACTAATTAATAACTCGTTAACTAAATGATGTTTGCACTGCTAATTAATAACTTGATAAATGAATGATGTTTGCACTACTAATTAATAACTTGTTAACTTTATTGTCTACTACTAATTAATAAGTCGTTAATTGAATGATGGTTGCACTACTAATTAACTCTTTAACTGAATGATGTTTTGCACTACCAATTAATAACTCGTTAACTGAACGATGTTTGCACTGCTAATTTATAACTTGATTAATGAATGATGTTTTCCATTACTAATTAATAACTCGTTAACTGAATGATGTTTTCCACTACCAATTGATAACTCGTTAATTGAATGATGTTTGCACTGCTAATTAATAACTTGATAAATGAATGATGTTTGCATTACTAATTAATAATTTGTTAACTTAATTGTCTACTACCAATTAATAACTCGTTAACTGAACGATGTTTGCACTGCTAATTTATAACTTGATAAATGAATAATGTTTTCCACTACTAATTAATAACTCGTTAACTGAATGATGTTTTCCACTACCAATTGATAACTCGTTAACTGAATGATGTTTGCACTGCTAATTAATAACTTGATAAATGAATAATGTTTTCCATTACTAATTAATATCTCGTTAACTGAATGATGTTTCCACTACCAATTAATAACTCGTTAACTGAATGATGTTTGCACTGCTAATTAATAACTTGATTGATGTTTTCCACTACTAATTAACAACTTGTTAACTAAATGTTTTCCACAACTAATTAATATCTCGTTAAATGAATGATGTTTGCAATGCTAATTAATAACTTGATAAAAGAATGATGTTTTCCACTACCAATTAATAACTCGTTAACTGAATGATCTTTGCACTGCTAATTAATAACTTGATAAATGAATGATGTTTTCCACTACTAATTAATAACTCATTAACTAAAGGATGTTTTCCACTACCAATTAACTCGTTAACTAAATGATGTTTGCACTGCTAATTAATAACTTGATAAATGAATGATGTTTTCCACTAATAAGTAGTAACTCGTTAACTGAATAATGTTTTGCACAACTAATTAATAACTTGTTAACTGAATGATGTTTGCACTGCTAATTAATAACTTGATAAATGAATGATGTTTGCAATACTAATTAATAACTTTTTAACTTAATTTTCTACTACTAATTAATAACTCGTTAAATGAATAATGGTTGCACTACTAATTAACTCTTTAACTGAATGATGTTTTGCACTACCAATTAATAACTCGTTAACTGAACGATGTTTGCACTGCTAATTTATATCTTCATAAATGAATGATGTTTTCCACTACTAATTAATAACTCGTTAACTAAATGATGTTTTCCACTACCAATTAACTCGTTAACTGAATGATGTTTGCACTGCTTATTAATAACTCGATAAAGAATGATGCATTTCACTACCAATTAATAACTCTTTAACTGAATGATGTTTGCACTGCTAATTAATAACTTGATAAATGTATGATGTTTTCCACTACTAATTAATAACTCGTTAACTGAATAATGTTTTGCACAACTAATTAATATCTCGTTAACTGAATGATGTTTGCACTGCTAATACATAACGTGATAAAAGTGATGTTTTCTACAACTAATTAATAACTCGTTAACTGAACGATGTTTTCCTGTACCAATTAATAACTCAGTAACTGAATGATGTTTGCACTGTTAATTAATAACTTGATAAATGAATTATGTTTTCCACTATTAATTAATAACTCGTTAACTAATTGATGTTTTCCACTACCAATTAATAACTCGTTAACTGAATAATGTTTTGCACAACTAATTAATATCTCGTTAACTGAATGATGTTTGCACTGCTAATACATAACTTGATAAAAGTATGATGTTTCTACAACTAATTAATAACTCGTTAACTGAATGATGTTTGCACTGCTTATTTATAACTCGATAAAGAATGATGCATTTCACTACTAATTAATAACTCGTTAACTGAATGATGTTTTCCACTACCAATTAATAACTCGTTTACTGAATGATGTTTGCACTGATAATTAATAACTTGATAAATGAATGATATTTTCCACTACTAATTAATAACTCGTTAATTGAATGATGTTTTCCACTACCAATTGATAACTCGTTAACTGAATGATGTTTGCACTGCTAATTAATAACTTGATGAATGATGTTTTCCACTACTAATTAATAACTCGTTAACTAAATGATGTTTGCACTGCTAATTAATAACTTGATAAATGAATGATGTTTGCACTACTAATTAATAACTTGTTAACTTTATTGTCTACTACTAATTAATAAGTCGTTAATTGAATGATGGTTGCACTACTAATTAACTCTTTAACTGAATGATGTTTTGCACTACCAATTAATAACTCGTTAACTGAACGATGTTTGCACTGCTAATTTATAACTTGATTAATGAATGATGTTTTCCATTACTAATTAATAACTCGTTAACTAAATGATGTTTTCCACTACCAATTGATAACTCGTTAACTGAATGATGTTTGCACTGCTAATTAATAACTTGATAAATGAATAATGTTTTCCACTACTAATTAATATCTCGTTAACTGAATGATGTTTTCCACTACCAATTAATAACTCGTTAACTGAATGATGTTTGCACTGCTAATTAATAACTTGATGAATGATGTTTTCTACTACTAATTAATAACTCGTTAACTAAATGTTTTCCACAACTAATTAATATCTCGTTAAATGAATGATGTTTGCAATGCTAATTAATAACTTGATAAAAGAATGATGTTTTCCACTACTAATTAATATCTCGTTAACTGAATGATGTTTTCCACTACCAATTAATAACTCGTTAACTGAATGATCTTTGCACTGCTAATTAATAACTTGATAAATGAATGATGTTTTCCACTAATAAGTAGTAACTCGTTAACTGAATAATGTTTTGCACAACTAATTAATAACTTGTTAACTGAAGGATGTTTGCACTGCTAATTAATAACTTGATAAATGAATGATGTTTGCACTACTAATTAATAACTTTTTAACTTAATTTTCTACTACTAATTAATAACTCGTTAAATGAATGATGGTTGCACTACTAATTAACTCTTTAACTGAATGATGTTTTGCACTACCAATTAATAACTCGTTAACTGAACGATGTTTGCACTGCTAATTTATAACTTCATAAATGAATGATGTTTTCCACTACTAATTAATAACTCGTTAACTAAATGATGTTTTCCACTACCAATTAACTCGTTAACTGAATGATGTTTGCAGTGCTTATTAATAACTCTATAAAGAATGATGCATTTCACTACCAATTAATAACTCGTTAACTGAATGATGTTTGCAATGTTAATTAATAACTTGATAAATGAATCATGTTTTCCACTACTAATTAATAACTCGTTAACTGAATAATGTTTTGCACAACTAATTAATATCTCGTTAACTGAATGATGTTCGAACTGCTAATTAATAACTCGTTAACTGAATGATTTTTGCACTGCTTTTTAATAACTTGATAAATGATGTTTTCCACTATAAATTAATAACTCGTTAATTGAATTATATTTTCCACTACTAATTAATAACTCGTTAACTGAATGATGTTTGCAATGCTAATTAATAACTTGATAAAAGAATGATATTTTCCACTACTAATTAATAACTCATTAACTGAATGATGTTTGCACTGCTAATTAATAACTCATAAACTGAATGATGCTTGCACTGCTAATTAACTTGATAAATGAATGATGTTTTCCACTACTAATTAATAACTCGTTAAATGAATAATGTTTTCCACTACCAATTAATAACTCGTTAACTGAATAATGTTTTGCACAACTAATTAATATCTCGTTAACTGAATTATGTTTGCACTGCTAATACATAACTTGATAAAAGAATGTTGTTTTCTACAACTAATTAATAACTCGTTAACTGATGTTTGCACTGCTTATTAATAAGTCGATAAAGAATGATGCATTTCACTAATTAATAAATCGTTAACTTTTGATCACTAATAACTCATATCAATGTTTTGACTACTAATTAATGAATTGGTAGCTGAATGTTTCCACTACTAATTGATAACTCCTTAACTGACTGATGTTTTCCACTACCAATTAATAACTCGTTAACTGAATGTTTGCACTGCTAATTAATAACTTGATAAATGAATGATATTTTCCATTACTAATTAATAACTCGTTAACTGAATGATATTTTCCACTACCAATTAATAACTCGTTAACTGAATGATGTTTGCACTGCTAATTAATAACTTGATAAATTAATTGTTTTCCACTACTAATTAATAACTCGTTAACTGAATAATGTTTTGCACAACTAATCAATATCTCGTTAACTGAATGATGTTTGCACTGCTAATACATAACTTGATAAAAGTGATGTTTTCTATAACTAATTAATAACTCGTTAACTTATGTTTTCCACTACCAATTAATAACTCGTCAACCGAATGATGTTTGCACTGCTATTTAATACCTTGATAAATGAATGATGTTTTCCACTACTAATTAATAACCCGTTAACTGAATAATGTTTTGCACAACTAATTAATATCTCGTTAACTGAATGATGTTTGCGCTGCTAAAATATAACTTGATAAAAGAATGATGTTTTCTACAACTAATTAATAACTCGTTAACTGATGTTTGCACTACCAATTAATAACTCGTTTACTATATGATGTTTGCTCTGCTAATTAATAACTTGATAAATGAATTTTGTTTTCCACTACTAATTAATAACTCGTTAACTGAATGATGTTTGCACTGCTAATTAATAACTTGATAAATGAATTATGTTTGCAATACTAATTAATAACTTTTTAACTTAATTTTCTACCACTAATTAATAACTCGTTAAATGAATGATGGTTGCACTACTAATTAACTTTTTAACTGAATGTTTTGCACTACCAATTAATAACTCGTTAACTGAACGATGTTTGCACTGCTAATTTATAACTTCATAAATGAATGATTTTTTCCACTACTAATTAATAACTCGTTAACTAAATGATGTTTTCCACTACCAATTAACTCGTTAACTGAATGATGTTTGCACTGCTTATTAATAACTCGATAAAGAATGATGCATTTCACTACCAATTAATAACTCGTTAACTGAATGATGTTTGCAATGTTAATTAATAACTTGATAAATGAATCATGTTTTCCACTAATAATTAATATCTCGTTAACTGAATGATGTTCGCACTGCTAATCAATAACTTGTTAACTGAATGATTTTTGCACTGCTAATTAATAACTTGATGAATGATGTTTTCCACTATAAATTAATAATTCGTTAATTGAATGATGTTTTCCAATACTAATTAATAACTCGTTAACTGAATGATTGCAATGCTAATTAATAACTTAAGAAAAGAATGATATTTTCCACTACTAATTAATAACTAATTAACTGAATGATGTTTGCACTGCTAATTAATAACTTGATAAATGAATGATGTTTTCCACTACTAATTAATAACTCGTTAACTAAATGATGTTTTCCACTACCAATTAACTCGTTAACTGAATGATGTTTGCACTGCTTATTAATAACTCGATAAAGAATGATGCATTTCACTACCAATTAATAACTCGTTAACTGAATGATGTTTGCAATGTTAATAACTTGATAAATGAATCATGTTTTCCACTACTAATTAATAACTCGTTAACTGAATAATGTTTTGCACAACTATTTAATATCTCGTTAACTGAATTATGTTCGCACTGCTAATTAATAACTCGTTAACTGAATGATTTTTCCACTGCTAATTAATAACTTGATAAATGAATTTTATCCACTATTCCACTACTCGATGAAGAATGATGCATTTCACTACTAATTAATAACTCGTTAACTGAATGATGTTTTCACTACCAATTAATAACTCATAAACTGATTGATGTTTGCAATGCTAATTAACTTCATAAATGAATGATGTTTTCCACTACCAATTAATAACTCGTTAACTGAATGATGTTTTCCACTGCCAATTAATAACTCGTCAACTGAATGATGTTTGCACAGCTAATTAATAACTTGATAAATGAATGATGTTTTCCACTACTAATTAATAACTCGTTAACTGAATAATGTTTTGCACAACTAATTAATATGTTGTTAACTGAATTATGTTTGCACTGCTAATACATAACTTGATAAAAGAATGATTTTTTCTACAACTAATTAATAACTCGTTAACTGATGTTTGCACTGCTTATTAATAACTCAAAGGATGATGCATTTCACTACTAATTAATAAATCGTTAACTTTTGATCACTAATAACTCATATCAATGTTTTGACTACTAATTAATGAATTGGTAGCTGAATGTTTCCACTACTAATTGATAACTCCTTAACTGACTGATGTTTTCCACTACCAATTAATAACTCGTTAACTGAATGATGTTTGCACTGCTAATTAATAACTTGATAAATTAATTGTTTTCCACTACTAATTAATAACTCGTTAACTGAATAATGTTTTGCACAACTAATTAATATCTCGTTAACTGAATGATGTTTGCACTGCTAATACATAACTTGATAAAAGAATGATGTTTCTACAACTAATTAATAACTCGTTAACTGAATGATGTTTGCACTGCTTATTTATAACTCGATAAAGAATGATGCATTTCACTACTAATTAATAACTCGTTAACTGAATGATGTTTTCCACTACCAATTAATAAATCGTTTACTGAATGATGTTTGCACTGCTAATTAATAACTTGATAAATGAATGATGTTTTCCACTACTAATTAATAACTTGTTAATTGAATGATGTTTTCCACTACCAATTAATAACTCGTTAACTGAATGATGTTTGCACTGCTAATTAATAACTTGATAAATGAATGATGTTTTCCACTACTAATTAATAACTCGTTAAATGAATAATGTTTTGCACAACTAATTAATATCTCGTTAACTGAATCATGTTTGCACTGCTCATACATAACTTGATAAAAGAATGATGTTTTCTACAACTAATTAATAACTCGTTAACTGAATGATGTCTGCACTGCTTATTAATAACTCGATAAAGAATGATGCATTTCACTGCTAATTAATAAATCGTTACCTGAATGAAGTTTTGATCACTAACAACTCATACCAATGTTTTGACTACTAATTAATGAATTGGTAACTGAATGTTTCCACTACTAATTGATAACTCGTTAACTGACTGATGTTTTCCACTACTAATTAATAACTCATTAACCGAATGATGTTTGAACTGCTAATTAATAACTTGATAAATGAATGATGTTTTCCACTACTAATTAATAACTCGTTAACTAAATGATGTTTTCCACAACTAATTAATAACTCGTTAACTGAATGATGTTTGCACTGCTAATTAATAACTTGAAAAATTAATGATATTTGCACTACTAATTAATAACTTGCTAACTTAATTGTCTACTACTAATTAATAAGTCGTTAATTGAATGATGGTTGCATTACTAATTAACTTTTTAACTGAATGATGTTTTGCTCTACCAATTAATAACTCGTTAACTGAACGATGTTTGCACTGCTAATTTATAACTTGATAAATGAATGATGTTTTCCATTACTAATTAATAACTCGTTAACTGAATGATGTTTTCTACAACTAATTAATAACTTGATAAATGAATGATGTTTACACTACTAATTAATAACTTGTTAACTTAATTGTCTGCTACTAATTAATAACTTGTTAAATGAATGATGGTTGCACTACTAATTAACTCGCACTGAATGATTGCACTGCTAATTATAAACTTGATAAATGAATGCTGTTTGCACTGCTAATTAATAACTTGATAAATGAATGATGTTTGCACTGCATATTAATAACTTGATAAATGAATGGTTTTCCACTACTAATTAATAATTCGTTAACTGAATGATGTTTTCCACTACCAATTAATAACTCGTTAACTGAATAATGTTTTGCACAACTAATTAATATCTCGTTAACTGAATGATGTTTGCACTGCTTATACATAACTTGATAAAAGAATTATATTTCTACAACTAATTAATAACTCGTTAACTGAATGATGTTTGCACTGCTTATTTATAACTCAATAAAGAATGATGCATTTCACTACTAATTAATAACTCATTAACTGAATGATGTTTTCCTCTACCAATTAATAACTCGTTTACTGAATAATGTTTGCACTGCTAATTAATAACTTGATAAATAAATGATGTTTTCCACTACTAATTAATAATTCGTTAACTGAATGAGTTTTTCCACTACCAATTGATAACTCGTTAACTGAATGATGTTTGTACTGCTAATTAATAACTTGATAAATGAATGATGTTTTCCACTATTAATTAATATCTCGTTAAACGAATGATGTTTTCCACTACCAATTAATAACTCGTTAACTGAATGATGTTTGCACTGCTAATTAATAACTTGTTAACTTAATTGTCTACTACTAATTAATAAGTCGTTAATTGAATGATGGTTGCACTACTAATTAACTCTTTAACTGAATGATGTTTTGCACTTCCAATTAATAACTCGTTAACTGAACGATGTTTGCACTGCTAATTTATAACTTGTTAACTTAATTGTCTACTACTAATTAATAAGTCGTTAATTGAATGATGGTTGCACTACTAATTAACTCTTTAACTGAATGATGTTTTGCACTACCAATTAATAACTCGTTAACTGAACGATGTTTGCACTGCTAATTTATAACTTGATTAATGAATGATGTTTTCCATTACTAATTAATAACTCGTTAACTGAATGATGTTTTCCACTACCAATTGATAACTCGTTAACTGAATGATGTTTGCACTGCTAATTAATAACTTGATAAATGAATGATGTTTGCACTACTAATTAATAATTTGTTAACTTAATTGTCTACTACCAATTAATAACACGTTAACTGAACGATGTTTGCACTGCTAATTTATAACTTGATAAATGAATAATGTTTTCCACTACTAATTAATAACTCGTTAACTGAATGATGTTTTCCACTACCAATTGATAACTCGTTAACTGAATGATGTTTGCACTGCTAATTAATAACTTGATAAATGAATAATGTTTTCCATTACTAATTAATATCTCATTGACTGAATGATGTTTCCACTACCAATTAATAACTCGTTAACTGAATGATGTTTGCACTGCTAATTAATAACTTGATGAATGATGTTTTCCACTACTAATTAATAACTCGTTAACTAAATGTTTTCCACAACTAATTAATATCTCGTTAACTGAATGATGTTTGCACTGCTAATTAATAACTTGATAAATGAAGGATGTTTGCACTACTAATTAATAATTTGTTAACTTAATTGTCTACTACCAATTAATAACACGTTAACTGAACGATGTTTGCACTGCTAATTTATAACTTGATAAATGAATAATGTTTTCCACTACTAATTAATAACTCGTTACCTGAATGATGTTTTCCACTACCAATTAATAACTCGTTAACTGAATGATCTTTGCACTGCTAATTAATAACTTGATAAATGAATGATGTTTTCCACTACTAATTAATAACTCATTAACTAAATGATGTTTTCCACTACCAATTAACTCGTTAACTAAATGATGTTTGCACTGCTAATTAATAATTTGATAAATGAATGATGTTTTCCACTAATAAGTAGTAACTCGTTAATTGAATAATGTTTTGCACAACTAATTAATAACTTGTTAACTGAATGATGTTTGCACTGCTAATTAATAACTTGATAAATGAATGATGTTTGCAATACTAATTAATAACTTTTTAACTTAATTTTCTACTACTAATTAATAATTCGTTAAATGAATGATGGTTGCACTACTAATTAACTCTTTAACTGAATGATGTTTTGCACTACCAATTAACTCGTTAACTGAACGATGTTTGCACTGCTAATTTATAACTTCATAAATGAATGATGTTTTCCACTGCTAATTAATAACTCGTTAACTAAATGATGTTTTCCACTACCAATTGACTCGTTAACTGAATGATGTTTGCAATGTTAATTAATAACTTGATAAATGAATCGTTTTCCACTACTAATTAATAACTCGTTAACTGAATAATGTTTTGCACAACTAATTAATATCTCGTTAACTGAATGATGTTCACACTGCTAATTAATAACTCGTTAACTGAATGATTTTTGCACTGCTAATTAATAACTTGATAAATGAATGATGTTTTCCACTATAAATTAATAACTCGTTAATTGAATTATGTTTTCCACTACTAATTAATAACTCGTTAACTGAATGATGTTTGCAATGCTAATTAATAACTTGATAAAAGAATGATATTTTCCACTACTAATTAATAACTCATTAACTGAATGATGTTTGCACTGCTAATTAATAACTCACAAACTGAATGATGTTTGCAGTGCTAATTAACTTGATAAATGAATGATGTTTTCCACTACTAATTAATAACTTGTTAAATGAATAATGTTTTCCACTACCAATTAATAACTCGTTAACTGAATAATGTTTTGCACAACTAATTAATATCTCGTTAACTGAATTATGTTTGCACTGCTAATACATAACTTGATAAAAGAATGTTGTTTTCTACAACAAATTAAGAACTCGTTAACTGATGTTTGCACTGCTTATTAATAACTCGATAAAGAATGATGCATTTCACTAATTAATAAATCGTTAACTTTTGATCACTAATAACTCATATCAATGTTTTGACTACTAATTAATGAATTGGTAGCTGAATGTTTCCACTACTAATTGATAACTCCTTAACTGACTGATGTTTTCCACTACCAATTAATAACTCGTTAATTGAATGTTTGCACTGCTAATTAATAACTTGATAAATGAATGATGTTTTCCATTACTAATTAATAACTCGTTAACTGAATGATATTTTCCACTACCAATTAATAACTCGTTAACTGAATGATGTTTGCACTGCTAATTAATAACTTGATAAATTAATTGTTTTCCATTACTAATTAATATCTCGTTAACTGAATAATGTTTTGCACAACTAATTAATATCTCGTTAACTGAATGATGTTTGCACTGCTAATACATAACTTGATAAAAGTGATGTTTTCTATAACTAATTAATAACTCGTTAACTGAATGATGTTTTCCACTACCAATTAATAACTCGTCAACCGAATGATGTTTGCACTGCTATTTAATACCTTGATAAATGAATGATGTTTTCCACTACTAATTAATCACTCGTTAACTGAATAATGTTTTGCACAACTAATTAATATCTTGTTAACTGAATGATGTTTGCAATGCTAATTAATAACTTGATAAAAGAATGATATTTTCCACTACTAATTAATAACTCAACTGAATGATGTTTGCACTGCTAATTAATAACTCATAAACTGAATGATGTTTGCAGTGCTAATTAACTTGATAAATGAATGATGTTTTCCACTACTAATTAATAACTCGTTAAATGAATAATGTTTTCCACTACCAATTAATAACTCGTTAACTGAAAAATGTTTTGTACAACTAATTAATATCTCGTTAACTGAATGATGTTTGCACTGCTAATTAATAACTTGATAAATGTATGATGTTTTCCACTACTAATTAATAACTCGTTAAGTGAATAATGTTTTGCACAACTAATTAATATCTCGTTAACTGAATGATGTTTGCACTGCTAATGCATAACTTGATAAAAGTGATGTTTTCTACAACTAAATAATAACTCGTTAACTGAACGCTGTTTTCCTGTACCAATTCATAACTCAGTAACTGAATGATGTTTGCACTGTTAATTAATAACTTGATAAATGAATGATGTTTTCCACTATTAATTAATAACTCGTTAACTGAATGATGTTTTTCACTACCAATTAATAACTCGTTAACTGAATAATGTTTTGCACAACTAATTAATAACTCGTTAACTGAATGATGTTTGCACTGCTAATTAATAACTTGATAAATGAATGATGTTTTCCACTACTAATTAATAACTCGTTAACTGAATAATGTTTTGCACAACTAATTTATATCTCGTTAACTGAATGATGTTTGTGCTGCTAAAACATAACTTGATAAAAGAATGATGTTTTCTACAACTTATTAATAACTCGTTAACTGAATGATGTTTGCACTACCAATTAATAACTTGTTTACTGAATGATGTTTACACTGCTAATTAATAACTTGATAAATGAATTTTATTTTCCACTACTAATTAATAACTCGTTAACTGAATAATGTTTTGCGCAACTAATTAATAACTCGTTAACTCAATGATGTTTGCACTGCTTATTAATAACTCGATAAAGAATGATGCATTTCACTACTAATTAATAAATCGTTAACTGAATGATGTTTCGATCACTAATAACTCATATCATTGTTTTGACTACTAATTAATGAATTGGTAACTGAATGTTTCCACTACTAATTGATAACTCGTTAACTGACTGATGTTTTCCACTACCAATTAATAACTCCTTAACTGAATGATGTTTGCACTGCTAATTAATAACTTGATCAATGAATGATGTTTGCACTACTAATTAATAACAACTTAATTGTCTACTACTAATTAATAAGTCGTTAATTGAATGATGGTTGCACTACTAATTAACTCTGTAACTGAATGATGTTTTCCACTACTAATTAATAACTCGTTAATTAAATGATGTTTTCTACAACTAATTAATAACTCATTAACTGAATGATGTTTGCACTGCTAATTAATAACTTGATAAATGAATGATGTTTACACTACTAATTAATAACTTGTTAAATGAATGATGGTTGCACTACTAATTAACTCGTTAACTGAATGATTGCACTGCTAATTAAAAACTTGATAAATGAATGCTGTTTGCACTGCTAATTAATAACTTGATAAATGAATGATGTTTGCACTGCATATTAATAACTTGATAAATGAATGGTTTTCCACTACCAATTAATAACTTGTTAACTGAATAATGTTTTGCACAACTAATTAATATCTCGTTAACTGAATGATGTTTGCACTGCTAATACATAACTTGATAAAAGAACTATATTTCTACAACTAATTAATAACTCGTTAACTGAATGATGTTTGCGCTGCTTATTTATAACTCGATAAAGAATGATGCATTTCACTACTAATTAATAACTCGTTAACTGAATGATGTTTTCCTCTACCAATTAATAACTCGTTTACTGAATGATGTTTGCACTGCTAATTAATAACTTGATAAATAAATGATGTTTTCCACTACCAATTGATAACCCGTTAACTGAATGATGTTTGCACTGCTAATTAATAACTTGATAAATGAATGATGTTTTCCACTATTAATTAATATCTCGTTAAACGAATGATGTTTTCCACTACCAATTAATAACTCGTTAACTGAATGATGTTTGCACTGCTAATTAATAACTTGATGAATGAATGATGTTTGCACTACTAATTAATAACTTGTTAACTTAATTGTCTACTACTAATTAATAAGTTGTTAATTGAATGATGGTTGCACTACTAATTAACTCTTTAACTGAATGATGTTTTGCACTACCAATTAATAACTCGTTAACTGAACGATGTTTGCACTGCTAATTTATAACTTGATTAATGAATGATGTTTTCCATTACTAATTAATAACTCGTTAACTGAATGATGTTTTCCACTACCAATTGATAACTTGTTAACTGAATGATGTTTGCACTGCTAATTAATAACTTGATAAATGAATGATGTTTGCACTACTAATTAATAATTTGTTAACTTAATTGTCTACTACCAATTAATAACTCGTTAACTGAACGATGTTTGCACTGCTAATTTATAACTTGATAAATGAATAATGTTTTCCACTACTAATTAATAACTCGTTAACTGAATGATGTTTTCCACTACCAATTGATAACTCGTTAACTGAATGATGTTTGCACTGCTAATTAATAACTTGATTAATGAATAATGTTTTCCATTACTAATTAATATCTCGTTAACTGAATGATGTTTCCACTGCCAATTAATAACTCGTTAACTGAATGATGTTTGCACTGCTAATTAATAACTTGATGAATGATGTTTTCCACTACTAATTAATAACTCGTTAACTAAATGTTTTCCACAACTAATTAATATCTCGTTGAATGAATGATGTTTGCAATGCTAATTAATAACTTGATAAAAGAATTATGTTTTCCACTACTAATTAATAACTCGTTAACTGAATGATGTTTTCCACTACCAATTAATAACTCGTTAACTGAATGATCTTTGCACTGCTAATTAATAACTTGATAAATGAATGATGTTTTCCACTACTAATTAATAACTCATTAACTAAATGATGTTTTCCACTACCAATTAACTCGTTAACTAAATGTTTGCACTGCTAATTGATAACTTGATAAATGAATGATGTTTTCCACTAATAAGTAGTAACTCGTTAACTGAATAATGTTTTGCACAACTAATTAATAACTTGTTAACTGAATGATGTTTGCACTGCTAATTAATAACTTGATAAATTAATGATGTTTGCAATACTAATTAATAACTTTTTAACTTAATTTTCTACTACTAATTAATAACTCGTTAAATGAATGATGGTTGCACTACTAATTAACTCTTTAACTGAATGATGTTTTGCACTACCAATTAATAACTCGTTAACTGAACGATGTTTGCACTGCTAATTAATAACTTGATAAATGAATGATGTTTTCCACTACTAATTAATAACTCGTTAACTAAATGATGTTTTCCACTACCAATTAACTCGTTAACTGAATGATGTTTGCAGTGCTTATTAATAACTCGATAAAGAATGATGCATTTCACTACCGATTAATAACTCGTTAACTGAATGATGTTTGCAATGTTAATTAATAACTTGATAAATGAATCATATTTTCCACTACTAATTAATAACTCGTTAACTGAATAATGTTTTGCACAACTAATTAATATCTCGTTAACTGAATGATGTTCGCACTGCTAATTAATAACTCGTTTACTGAATGATTTTCGCATTGCTAATTAATAACTTGATAAATGAATGATGTTTTCCACTATAAATTAATAACTCGTTAATTGAATTATGTTTTCCACTACTAATTAATAACTCGTTAACTGAATGATGTTTGCAATGCTAATTAATAACTTGATAAAAGAATGATATTTTCCACTACTAATTAATAACTCATTAACTGAGTGATGTTTGCACTGCTAATTAATAACTCATAAACTGAATGATGTTTGCACTGCTAATTAACTTGATAAATGAATGATGTTTTCCACTACTAATTAATAACTCGTTAAATGAATAATGTTTTCCACTACCAATTAATAACTCGTTAACTGAATAATGTTTTGCACAACTAATTAATATCTCGTTAACTGAATTATGTTTGCACTGCTAATACATAACTTGATAAAAGAATGTTGTTTTCTACAACTAATTAATAACTCGTTAACTGATGTTTGCACTGCTTATTAATAACTCAATAAAGAATGATGCATTTCACTAATTAATAAATCGTTAACTTTTGATCACTAATAACTCATATCAATGTTTTGACTACTAATTAATGAATTGGTAGCTGAATGTTTCCACTACTAATTGATAACTCCTTAACTGACTGATGTTTTCCACTACCAATTAATAACGCGTTAACTGAATGTTTGCACTGCTAATTAATAACTTGATAAATGAATGATGTTTTCCATTACTAATTAATAACTCGTTAACTGAATGATATTTTCCACTACCAATTGATAACTCGTTAACTGAATGATGTTTGCACTGCTAATTAATAACTTGATAAATGAATGATGTTTTCCACTACTAATTAATAACTCGTTAACTGAATAATGTTTTGCACAACTAATTAATATCTCGTTAACTGAATGATGTTTGTGCTGCTAAAACATAACTTGATAAAAGAATTATGTTTTCTAAAAGAAATTAATAACTCATTAACTGAATGATGTTTGCACTACCAATTAATAACTCGTTTACTGAATGATGTTTACACTGCTAATTAATAACTTGAAAAATGAATTTTATTTTCCACTACTAATTAATAACTCGTTAACTGAATAATGTTTTGCACAACTAATTAATAACTCGTTAACTCAATGATGTTTGCACTGCTTATTAATAACTCGATAAAGAATGATGCATTTCATTACTAATTAATAAATCGTTAACTGATGTTTCGATCACTAATAACTCATATCATTGTTTTGACTACTAATTAATGAATTGGTAACTGAATGTTTCCACTATGAATTGATAACTCGTTAACTGAATGATGTTTGAACTGCTAATTAATAACTTGATAAATGATGTTTTCCACTACTAATTAATAACTCGTTAACTAATTGATGTTTTCTACAACTAATTAATAACTCATTAACTGAATGATGTTTGCACTGCTAATTAATAACTTGATAAATGAATGATGTTTACACTACTAATTAGGGATGCACCGAATCCACTTTTTTGGATTCGGCCGAACCCCCGAATCCTTCACGAAGGATTCGGCCGAACACCGAACCGAATCCGAACCCTAATTTGCATATGCAAATTAGGGGTGGGAAGGGAAAACATTTTTTACTTCCTTGTTTTCTGACAAAAAGTCACGCAATTTCCCTCCCCCCCTAATTTGCATATGCAAATTCGGATTCGGCTGGGCAGAAGGATTCGGCCGAATCCGAATCTTGCTGAAAAAGGCCGAATCCTGGCCGAATCCGGAACCGAATCCTGGATTCGGTGCATCCCTACTACTAATTAATAACTTGTTAACTTAATTGTCTGCTACTAATTAATAACTTGTTAAATGAATGATGGTTGCACTACTAATTAACTCGTTAACTGAATGATTGCACTGCTAATTAAAAACTTGATAAATGAATGCTGTTTGCACTGCTAATTAATAACTTGATAAATGAATGATGTTTGCACTGCATATTAATAACTTGATAAATGAATGGTTTTCCACTACTAATTAATAATTTGTTAACTGAATGATGTTTTCCACTACTAATTAATAACTCGTTAACTGAATGTTTTGCACAACTAATTAATCTCGTTAACTGAATCATGTTTGCACTGCTCATACATAACTTGATAAAAGTAATGTTTTCTACAACTAATTAATAACTTGATAAATGAATGATGTTTTCCACTACTAATTAATAACTCGTTAACTGAATATTGTTTGCACTACTAATTAACAACTCATTAAGTGAATGATGTTTCCACTAATTATTAGCTTGTTAACTTAAAGATGTTTGCACTACTAATTAATAACTCGATAAGCAAATGTTTTTCACTATTAATTAATAACTTTTTAACTGAATGTTTCCACTACTAATTTATAACTCAATAACTGAATGATGTTTCCATTACTAATTAAAAACTCGTTAACAGAATGATGTTTTATACTATTTAATACGTCGTTAACTGAATTATGTTTCCACAATTTATTAATAACTTGTTAACGTAATTAAGTGTCTATCACTAATTAATAATCCATTAACTGAATGTTTGCACTACTAATGAACTCGTTAACTGAATGCTTTCTTCTACTAATTAATAACTTAACTGAATGATGTTTACACTACTAATTAACAACTTGTTAACTGAATTATGTTTACATTAATTATTAATTTGTTTACTTAATGATGCTTGCACTACTAATAAACTCATCAACTGAATGATGTTTCCACAACTAATTAATTACTCTTTAACTGAATGATGTTTGCACTACTAATTAATAACGCAATAACTGAATGTTTGCACTACTAATTAATAACTCGTAAACTGTCTGATGTTTTCCACAATTACTTCCTCACTCATTAACTGAATGATGTTTCCAGTACTAATTAATAACTCTAGGGGAATTTAGTATAATTGGAATATGATGACTTCCACTGCTGCTGTCTTTGTGTTCATTTCACAGCTTGTGTGTTTCTGCAGCCAAATAAAGAGTTTTTCATGCAAGTTGCAAGATGTCTGTTTTGTATTATTTGGAATTCTTAAATATCTTTCCTTAGAAAAAAATCTTTCAAAAATCTATAATGTTGTTTTTGCAGCTTTTCTACACATAAGCCCAACTGAATGAATATATGTTTCCCCATTTTCCCATCTGTCAGCATAAGGGCTCTTACAGACGAGCGTTTTTACCTGCGCTCCCCTGCGTTACGTTTTTCTGCGTTTAGCCGCAGGGGATCGCAGGAATAGCCGCATTACATTTTTTCAAATGTGGCTGTACTCACACAGGCGCGTGTAGGCGCTGAACGCAGGAAAAATGCAGCATGTTGCGTCTCAACCTGTGTGAGTACAGCCCCATTGGAAAAAATGTAATGCATCTATTCCTGCGCTTCCCTGCGGCTGTAAGAGCCCTTATGCTGACAGATGGGAAAATGGGGAAACATGAATTCATTCAGTTGGGCTTATGTAGAAAAGCTGCATAAATAAGAATAATAGAACTACCTATTTTTTTATGTAGATATGAATGTATCCACAAACTGAGAGCAAATCATTATACATTG
This sequence comes from Xenopus petersii, assembly GCA_038501925.1. NCBI lineage: Eukaryota > Metazoa > Chordata > Amphibia > Anura > Pipidae > Xenopus > Xenopus petersii. The sequence continues at coordinate 109,719,265 of CM076682.1, read as the reverse complement.
CCTCCGGCTTGCACCATTTCTCTGCCCCTTTAGGCTGGCAGACCCAATTAACCCCTCCCTCGCCTTGTTTTAAACTGAAGTGAACAGAATTGCTGTCAACTGTTTAGGGAGAAGGAAAGGTAAAAACCAATGGGGGGCACCCCCCCAGGAATTCTATTTGCTTATCTGCTACGTTAGGCTGCCATTCCTCTTCTTCAAAACTGCCAACATCTCAAGCCCAACTAATTCCTTATCTTGACAAATAGAAGAAATCCTCTGCACTCGCCCCCATAGTCTATATAATAAAGACATTGAGATGTTTTTTCTGTTTTAAGCTACTAAAATTGCTCTCCCCGGATATTCCAAACATCAGGATGATTTTAATGAACTGACACATTTATTAAAGCAGGTTCTTGTTTCAGTTTGTCAGGGGGTTCCTATTGCTACAAGGTGATATATAGAGATATACACATATATACAGTACGTGAAAAAACAAACACTATACGTGTTGAAAAAATATGTTTTATAGCACTATCCTTTGAAACAAGATTCAAGTACAAGTTACATTTGGGCTGTCTGTGGTACCCAACTCCCTTGAAGATTCTGATTGTACAAGACTGTGAGCCGTACTGGAGATGCACAATGTCACATCAGGGAAATGCAGGATCTTTCATGCCTCTTTCAACTGGGAATCTGCTTGCAAATCTTTGTCACTTGGAAGAACAGACTTTAATTCCTGGGTCACTGGAGTTGGGTCACCTTAATGGCTAATGCGGTGTTGAAGTCTAAAAAGAAGGGTCCCTCCTGGGCAGGCAGAAATATAGTAGTTATAATGTTATAGACACCAGCCGGGATATTCTCCAGTTCCATGTAGCAGAAACCACACCTGGAAGAGAGACATGAAAATAACAATAAATAACCTCAAAAATAGTGACTGTATTATATGGTGGGTTTTTAACCCTAAAAAAGCATTTAAAGGATAATCTATTTAACTTTAATAGTTGCTAACAAACATGATTTCCTACATCAGTGTTTGTTTTATGGTGTACTAGTGGCTCAGTCTTACACAGGATCATTAGCTTGGCTGGAGCACACTGTACACTAGTACAGGTATGGGACCTGTTATCCAGAATGCTCGGGACCTGGAGTTTTCTGGATAACACATCTTTCCATAATTTGGATCTCCGTGCCCCGTACTAGAAAATCATTTAAACATTAATTAAACACAGTAGGATTGTTTTGCCCCCATTAAGGATTACTTGTATATTAGTTAGGAGCAAGTACATGGTACCGTTTTATTATTACAGAGAAAAAGGAAGTAATTTATAAAAAATTTAATTTTTTGCATAAAATGGAGTCTATGGGGTATATTTATCAAAGAGTAAAGTTAGAGGTCGCCACAGTCCTCTAGAGTGAAATTCTGCCACTTTCCATTAATTTCTATGGGATTTTGAAAGGCGTATTTATCAAAGGATGAACTTTCCCATACAAATTAATTTGGCGGAATTTCACTCTAGAGGACTGTGGCGATCTAACTTAATTTTTTGATAAATATGTCCCCTATGGTAAACAGTCTCTGTGATTTGGAGCTTTTTGCATAATGGGTCCCATACCTGTAACCCCCACCTTTCTGCACATGTCTGCAAGAGGACAGATACCTGGGAAGAGAATTGGAGGGGGAACGTGGGTGCTGCCTCCTTGGCAGTAAAAGTGCAATACTGGCCCTGGTGTTATATTAATGTTCCACATGAATTTTGCACTTGACAATGAAACATTTAATAATTCCATATTGAAGGTATTTTATAAGCAACAGATAATACATTTACAGTTCTCTAAATGATAAAAAGGGTGACTTTCACCACATCCGCACAGAGGATGGGGTGCCTTGGCCCTGAAGCTGTATCTTGGGGAGACATGACTCAGCACATGATATCACACTGATAAAGCAGCAGGGAATCACTAAATACGGCCCAACACTTTACTGCTCAGACTCAAACGCTTTTGGCCTGTAAGGCTTAATCACAGACTGTTTTCAAGCCACACTTTCTTTGATGCACCTGCTGAGAGTTAGGGATTACCCTCGGGGTAGATATACTGAGCAGATGCCCAAATGGTATGAAGCTAAGTCTCAGGAATCATTTCATGAAGCAAATAATGGAAATAAAATGTACATCCGGATCCATGGGATTCCAGAGAAAGAACTCGAGGTCTGGTTGGATCAATCGTACCAATTGGGCAGGTCCTCACAAACACATGCGTTCCCATTACAGACGGGCACTGGGCAGGTGTCTGTTTCTGCCGACCTCTAGTCCATGTTCTTGCACCCTCTCCATTTCCTTCCAGCTCTCTCCCCTTCTGCTTTTTGCCATCCCTCTCCCCTTCGGCTTTTCCCCTCCCCTCTGGCAATCTCCCCTCCGTCGCTCTGCGCATGTTTGCACACTCACACGAGCATTGAGGGGAGCGTGGTGGCCGGCTGGGTATCCTAGGGCGCCCAGTCGGCTTGGCCCGGCACTGGCCAGGCACCTGCATTTAATTTCAGATATTAATGACCACTGTGGTGCAACCATCTCACTATGGCGCAAATTCAATAAGCGCCGTAGCGCCGAACGTTAGCGTTAATTCGCTAGCGTTTGGCATTTTTCGTTACTGCGCAAATTCACTAACGAACACTGGCGTAGTTTCACTAGTGTTACTTCGCACCCTTACGCCAGACGAATTTTCGCTAGCGACGTAACTACGCGAATTCACTAACTTGCGCAGTGTACTGAACGCTACCTTTTACGCTAGACTTCCTTCGCCACCTCAGACCTGGCGAAGCGCAATAGAGTAGATAGGGATTGTTTAAAAAAAAGTCACATTTTTTTCGAAGTCCCAAAAAACGCTGGCGTGTTTTCTACATGATGGGTGATAGGCTGAAAAAGATCGAAAATATTTTTGGGGCTCCCCTCCTTCCCCCCTACATTTCCTGACTCATGGCAACTTACCTAGACAGTGGGCACATGTGTAGGGCAAAATAAAATTTTTATTTGCTGATTTGAAGGTTTTCTAGGCATTTGTAGTGCTGATACGTGTTCCTCCATTGAAATTTGAATTTGGTGCCGTATGCAAATGAACCATCGCTAGTGGAACTTCGCTTCTCTCGGCGAATTAACGCTAGCACAACTTCGAAAACTTACGCTACCCCTGTGCGCAACTTCGGATTTTAGTGAATTTGCGGAGCGCTGGCGAAAATACGCCTGGCGAAGTGTGGCGAACTTCGAATATTAGTGAATTTGCCCCTATATGTGTGGGATTGTAAGGCTCTGCCCATACAAAGCGTGGGTTTTGTGTCTCTCATATCCCTCAGGCCATGTTCTAGGCAACATGGTAGCAATGTCCACTGGTGTGTTGATTTTATTCAATTAATTACATAAATGGAAAATGTAAGTGACAAAAGCAAAAGCAATCAATGACAGTAAATAAGCACTTATCCCACAAATATCACTTGTTCTGCCATTCAAGCTGGTCTTAGAGGAGTATAAAGGACAGCCAATAAGCATTCTAGCTGAGCGCTCATATCCTGACTTATCATACCAATTTAGAGGGGCTGCATCATTGAAATGGTTTCAGAAGCAGGTGCACATTATTTAGTATAAAAGATAAAGCTGACGCATGTGAAGGGTGCTGAAGTATATATTGGGTAACATCTGTACTAGGGATGCACCGAATCCACTATTTTGGATTCGGCCAAACCCCCGAATCCTTTGTGAAAGATTTGGCCGAATACCGAACCCGAATTTGCATATGCAAATTAGGGGTGGGAAGGGGATATTTTTTTTACTTCCTTGTTTTGTGACAAAGAGTCACGCAATTTCCCTCCCCACCCCTAATTTGCATATGCAAATTAGGATTCTGATTCGGTTCGGCCAGGCAGAAGGATTCAGCCGAATCCGAATCCTGATGAAAAAGGCCGAATCCTGGCCGAATCCCGAACCAAATCCTGGATTCGGTGAATCCCTAATCTGCACATTAGGTATTGTAAGGTTCTGCTTGAAATCATGACAGGGACTGATACAGCAGTGTTTTCTTATATCTGGGACATTCTTATGAGCTGAAGGGAACTTGACTCAATGTTAGACCCAAAGTGGGGTGCCCTATAGGTATCAAGTATCCAACTGATTGGAATTATTTGCATATATAAAGGGGGGAAGGATTGGTGTTACCTGTAGTCACCGCTGCTCTTTTTCTGGAAACAAGAGGACCCAGGGTCTCCTGTAGTCGACACTGTAATGACTTCAAAGCCAACGCTGTACTGCCTGTATAAGAGAAGCACACAATATTCACTGCAAATATCCTATTTACTAACATAAATGCCAGGGCCTATTAGACTTAGAGCCACAGACAATAAAGAGTTGCTGCCAGTCAGCTGTCAGACACATGGGGGACCTTGTATTTGCCACCTGCCATAGCTCCCTGGCACCCCCAGCTTGCTACTTCTGAATGTGACACAAATCTCCATCCCTCTTATATTTAGTGCTAGTGAATGCAGAGCTATACAGAGAGAGAGCAGCAACTCTTGCACTTCATTCTAGGAGAGGAGAAATCGCTTTCAGCTTTGCACCCTGCACCAATTTCGTAGATAGGAGCGGACACTGCATTAACCATTTAATAGACACCTTTGAAAACAATATATAAGGCTCCTTTATTAAAGAAAAAGCTCCTCAAAGTTGCATTGAAAGGCTGCAGCTGCTTAAAAACACAGAGCTGCATTTGCAGTGCAACACAACTCCATCAGAGCAATGGGACTGCAGAACATCAGGGCTTGCTCACAGTGTTTGTGGCTTGCGTGGAAGGACTGACGGCCACACTGAGAATTGCAGCAACCAACCAAGGTAAAAAAGTACAAAGGATATGTGCTACGGCTTTAAATAAAGGGAAACTGTACCCTATTTCTAACCCTTTCTAAATGGGCACCTATGTCTGTTTGAAATCACTGAGATAATCTATGATGTGAAATCTGGAATCTAACATGCTGTACAAATGAAAATAACTGGGATTATTATATTCAGATTCTTCTCTTTTTCACTTTAGAAGCATGTCCTCATGGAACATGGGTGGGGGGGGATCCACAATGTTTTATATACATTATATACAGTTTATGTACAAGATTTAGCTGGACTTCTTATTAAACACTGGCCATCATGCTGTGCAAGCCATATGACTGGGATGTTCAACCTGAAGGACTCTCGCTTTGGCCTCATCCACATTTGTATTTTTTATGCCCATTCAGTTGGAAATTGCATCTATTTGTATTGAAGGCAGATTCACTTTCTGGCACAGTTATTACCATTCCACCTCCAAATTTAATACAAGTTGACAGAGTTCTTGTTCTTGAGATGGTGGGAGGTGTAGTTCAGATACAGCTGGTTGGATGTCCTTGTTATTTTGTGCAATGAAATGTCATTTCTCCATGCTGTACTGTACATGAAACATGTAGTTTTAATGCAGGTTATTGCCTTATTGAGTCTACAAAGTAACCCGAGCAGAAGCACATTCAAATGGTATTTGTGTATGTGATGTAATAATGCAGTTACATGTGGCAGCTAGCTGAGGGGACTGGGATTGGTGGTGCACCCAGTCACAAGACATGAACACAGGAATAATTCTCTTCTCCTCTCTCACTTTGGTTACACGGTACTTGTTTTAATGCAATAAATAATTTGCCTCAAACCTACAAACCTGTGTAGTGAGTGATTTGCTTGAATGCGCGGCCCCTATTGTACATTGTGTGACACTCTATTAAAGGCACACTGTCATTAGAATAAATGCTTCTCTTCTGGGGTTCTGGAAACATTGGATCATGGTGAAGGTTCTATGCTCTAGGGCAGTGATCCCCAACCAGTGGCTCACAGGCAACCTGTTGTTCTCTGATCCCTTGGATGTTACTGGCCTCAAAGCAGGTGCTTATTTTGCAATTTTTTGCTTGAAGTTTTAGATGCATAAAAATCACATGTACTGCCACATAGTGGCTCCTATAGGCTGCCAGTCTACAAAGAGGCTATGAAATACCCAATCACAGCCCTTATTTTGCCCCCTCATGGAATTTTTTTTAATGCCGGTTTTGCTCCCCACGAGTAAAAAAGTTGGGGATCCCTGGTCTAGGGATTCTAAAAGGTGTCAGCTAGATGGCATGAGGTTCTTGGTTTCTCTATCTATGGGGCGGAGTTGCGCTAGCGCAGTGCCAGGCGAAGTTACGCTAGCGATGCCTAATTTGCATTCGGCACCAAGTTAAAGTACAATGGACGTATATGTAGCAGCAAATACATTACACTACACAAGCCTGGGAAAGCTTCATAAAATAAAATAGAGTTATTATTTTGCCCTATACATGTGCCCATTGTATACTTTAGGTGCCATATGTTAGGAAATGTAGGGGGAAGGAGGGATCTTTTTCACCCTTAAAAAAGTAAAAGACGCCAGCGTTTTTTGGGACTAAAAAATGTCAACTATTTTTTTGAAGCAATCCCTATCTACTCTATTGCACAAGGCAAGTCTGGCGCAAGAGGTAACGTTCAGTAAACGGACTGGGGGTCCTGGGCCCACTGGGACTGTTACCTCGGGCCCCCCCCATCAACATTTTGTACTGGTAGCATTAATAAAACAACAATCTGCCTATCAAGTAAAATCCATGACTAATCGAGCACATCTAAAATTATTTGGTCCCAAACAATGGGCAAAATGGGATACAACAGGGCACCCTGAATGGTAATATATATAATAAGATAGTTATAAAAAAAGATATGAGCTAATCCAGTCACACCACCTCTGATCAAGTGCCCAATGATGCAAAACTCATCAGGAGGGTGTGGTTAGCAAGGGGTATGCCGACAGAAAGAGGACACTGCTATGTGATATGCTGACATTTTTTTAAACAAATAAAACACTATAAGTGATTAACTGCCTGTGACATGTTATTATATATATATAGGACCTTGCACACAGTATCACAAATGATAATTTGTTAGATAATCTTCAGTGATGGGCGAATCTGACGCGTTTCATGAAACAGCAAAAAATTCATGAAACGCATTGAAATGAATGAGTGTCAAAATAATTATATTGCAGGTCAATTTTGCCCTGAGCGAGTTTTTATACGCGTGACTATTTGGTCCAAATACATAAAAAAAATTTTTTTTTGAGGATTTGGATTCGGTTCGGTATTCGGCCGAATATTTCACCAAGGATTTGGGGATTTGGCCGAATTCCAAATAGTGGATTCGATGCATCCCTAGTCTCTTGAGAGCTATTAATTAGGGATGCAACGAATCCACTATTTGGGATTCGGCGAATCCCCGAATCCTTGGTGAAAGATTCGGCCGAATACCGAACCTAATCCTAATTTGCTTATGCAAATTACGGTCAGGAAAGGAAAAAGTGGAAAAAAAATCTTCTTTTGTGATGAAAAGTCACGTGATTTCCCTACCCGCCCCTAATTTACATACGTAAATTCGGATTTGGTTCGGCCAGGCAGAAGGATTCGGTGCATCCCTACTATTAATGCTTTCATTTTGTAAAAGTTGCCAACCGATACCTTTCTAAATGGTAATTTACTAGTAAAATACCTCACCTGATCACAGTGAGCTTGTTGTAACATGGAATACGTTCTTTCACCCCATAATCATTTATGTTGTTATCGTCTAGTTCCAAAGCAATCTTTTTGTGGTACAGGTATGGGATCTGTTATCCGGAAACCCATTATCCAGAAAGTTCAGAATTACAGAAAGACCGTTTCCCATAGGCTCTGTTATAATAAATTAATCCAAATTTTTAAAAATGATTTCCTTTTTCTCTGTAATAAAAAACAGTAACTTGTACTTGATCCAAACTGAGATATAATTAATCCTTATTGGAAGCAAAACCAGCCTATTTGGCATATGTAATGTTTACATGATTTTCTAGTAGACTTAAGGCATGAAGATCCAAATTAGGGAAAGATCCGTTATCCGGAAAAACCCAGGTCCCTAACATTCTGGATAACAGGTCCCATACCTGTACTGATTTAGCACAAATGAGATGGCACCACAATCAGATGACGATGCTCCACAGAAACTTAGCTTGATATAGTCTGCGCCTATTCCTTGTGAGTTAATGCATGTACACAGTTATATTCCAGAAATGGGGATCGAGGTAGGCTTTTTGGGTGGGATTTAACACTGGTAAAGTTAGTGCTTTTCTTTTGATTTTGATTAGTGCACTAATTAGAACACACTTGAGAAAGGGCCTTTGCAGCCTGAAACATGTTGTGTGGACAAAAATAAAAGCACAATAGCAGACAATTTCTGCCCAAGTGTATGATCCCTAACCGCTTTGACTTATCTATACAATACTTGGATGCCTAGGACAGAGTATCCGGGTACCACTACACTGACATTTGCCTCAAACTGCCTCAGCTGACTGTGAGTAATTACACAAGTTGACCCCCTCTTTGTAATTGAGGCCAAAGAATTTTTCAAGTAAAAAAAAGAGGCCCATACTACTTAGTTGGCCGCTCGGGAGTGCAAATATTTAACAAATGCTAAATAAAACTTGCCACTGATTGACAAACAAGCTTGTTACACTGAAACAAGCACCTGATTAACACAAACCCAGCCCATTCCCCATTACCTGTACGAGCCCCATGGTTGTCCCACGTGGGTCATGGGCAGCACCATCTTGGATGCGACGCCCCTGGAGACGGGTGCTCCTGACATTCTGCTGCTGTCCCTTCATATTTTCCAAGGAATTGTGCTTAAAGGAAATATCTATGCAATCATGAATTTATTTTATCTGTCTGCATATGCTGTAATGTGTCTTCACTACACAGAATAACATTAACTGGCCATGCAGTTAGCCAGTCCCAAGTGACACCATAACACACCTCATAGAATGCTGGGTAATAGCCTCTTTAAAATGGGAAATGGCGACAGGCTGGGAAGGATTTTGATTTTCTGGAGGTTATAATGTGCTTCTGAACAACTGCTTCAAACACAGTAAAAAAACTACAGTAGGTGAAAATAATACAGTCATATTAAAAAGTCTGGGAACCCCTCTAAATTCTTTGGAGTTTTGTTGATCATTGGCTGAGCTTTCAAAGTCGCAACTTCCTTTTAATATATAACATGCCTTATGGAAACAGTAGTATTTCAGCAGTGACCTAAAGTTTATTGGATTAACAGAAAATATGACGTCATGCTGCACACCGTCTTCTTGTATCCTGCTGCCAGAGGCAGCCTTGATGCGCATTGGGTGTAACATACATCTACTGCGCAAGTCCTTCATGCTGCCACTACTGATCTGCTGGCGCTGATTCCTAATGAGCGATACGTCTGTAGTGATGCACTCCTGGGATCAAGTTGTTTCTTTTTCCGTGCATGCGCAATACGGAGAAGGAGGTGAAGGAAGCGTCCTTTTCTGTTCCAAGATGGCGCCTGTCTGATTAAATAAGCGCTGCGAACGAGGACAAGCATTACTGATGATTAGAGTGGACTATGTGACTCACTACCTTAGCGATTTCAGAGGCATTGGGGTGTACATTACTAGGAGATAAGTATTTACTTTTGCCTTTCCTTCTCCTTTAAACATTATCCTGAATAATTTGTTGATATTGGGTTGACTTCATCTGACCCTCGACTTTAACAAGGGTTCCAGTTCCTGAACTAGCCCCACAGCATGATGGAACCTCCACCAAATTTGACAGTAGGTAGCAGGTATTTTTCTGCCATGCAAAGCGCTTTTGGTTATGACCAAATAACTCAATTTCTGTCTCATCAGTCCAAAGCACTTTCTTCCAAAATGATTGTGGCTTGTCTAAATGAGCTTTTGCATACAACAAGCGACTCTGTTTGTGGCGTGAGTGCAGAAAGGGCTTCTTTCTCATCACCCTGCCATACAGATGTTCTTTGTGCAAATTGAGCTGAATTGTAGAACAATGTACAGATACACCATCTGCAGCAAGATGTTCTTGCGGGTCTTTGGAGGTGATCTTTGGGTTGTATGTTACCATTCTCACAATCCTCCTCATATGCCGCTCCTGTATTTTTCTTGGCCTGCCAGACCTGGGTTTTACAGCAACTGTTATATCTAATTAACTTGGATCTAGAGCCCAGTGAACTTTATTATAGCATGCTGGAGTCCTCTAGTGACCAAACAGAGGTATAACCATATAGCTTAAAGAATTATTCCAAAGCATGCTTGTAAATTAAAAAATACAAGTTTATTACATACTAGACATTAAGCCCGTTAAATTAACGGGCGCTAGAGCATATACGGTCCGTGGGGCACATGCGCAGTAGCGCAATCCCACGAACACAGGGACTGGACGCAGAGACACTTCAACTTTATTATATAGGATTATAAATGTCAAACAATCCCCTCATGGCGCCTAATGCGTTTCATACTTACCTAGCACTTAGTCATAGTCAACCTCTCCTATCACAAAGTGCTACATATGTATGAAACATGTTAGGCACCATGAGGGGATTGTTTGACTTTGCCTGCTGATATAGAGTCAGTTATAAAGGTGGCTATAGATGCACTGATAATATCATGCAAAAAAAAATTTGTATGATATTCTGTGTGTGTATTCCTCCACCTCATACACTGCTTTTTGACTGGGTTGCAATAGAGCACATCTGTGTTACCAAGGGTGTTGCCAATCTTGCAATGAATGTTACAGCAATGTTATGGCAAAATGGGCCACCAATTGCTGTTAAGCTCAGCTCCCAAGGCAAAGTTTAAATAAACCATGGTATTGTTATCAAAAAAATTGCCCATATGTTTCCCTACTAAATTTTTCACAACCCACAGCTAGCATAGGTCATGATCTGCTTTTTGTTATTTTACAGTTTCACCTCTCTCTTTTTCACAGTCATCCAGTAAATGTATACAGACTTCACTCTCATTTATTGGAGTGTGGGGAGGTTTAGTTGTATGTCAAACTACACACTGCCTTAGGGTAATATGTAGTGAGGGCAGAACAGAAGTGGTGAACCTACATTGGACCAGACCCTCTAACTATGGGGTTTCTAAGTAAGAGGCGGGCCTGGAATGACATGTACCTGCGTATACAAATGTATGTATAGGGGGAAAAATGTGGAGTGGGAAATTGCCTGCTGTGTGGGGAACCATGACAGTTTCTTAGCTGTAAAGCCTGGGAAAGTTGTGAGGGGACCAGTGTGTGCTAAGTCAACTTAGCTCATGTTCATTGGGTATACTGAACAAGGAATTAATTATGTTGAGACCCTGAAGGTACATGTTTTATTCAGACAGTTTCTCCTATATTTTTGAACACCTAAATGGTCCTTTGATCTACCCAGGCAGCTATTGTCTTTTTCCTGTGTCCCTTGTAAGTTGATCTAGTTATGGCTTGCCCAGTAGGTGGCAGCGTTTAAAAGTATATAAAGGTATAGTGCCATGTGCTCAGGGTCTTTCCTGGGACCTAACCTCACTGGGAGGTTGTTACAGGCCCAGGGCTCCAGTTGAGTTAAATATAGATAATTTAAGGTTAGCTAGTGAGAGCCAATTGTGTTTTAATCACTCTAGGAAGGCTCAGGGAAGGTAGTGAGCAGCCTGTGGCTCCAACAAGGAGGAATAGTGGGGTTAGGACCCCATGGTGTGTAAACCATTAGTGCAGAGATTACAGTGGGTTGAGTTAAGGACCAGGTAGAGTGGCAAAATACAAGAGCCCAGGCTGAGGATTTCAAGCACAGTGCTCTACTCTGAGATAGTAAAAGGCTGGACTTGATAGGAAAAGGGAATTTGGGCCTTGTCAAAGCCATAGCCTAAATTCTGTGCAGGCCAAGATTTGTTTGCTTGTCCAGAGAGCAGCCGACCACAAAGTTTAGTGCTAGAAACAGGGAGCATAGACCCAGTGCTGAATTAATGAGATGTGAGGACCCTAGGCTACACTTTTCATAGGCCTCCCTTCTAGGCTACTCCCAAAAGTAAAGAAATATACAAAAATTAATTCAGGTTATGGGTGCATCTGGAGACACAAGGGGCCCATGATTTCACATTTTTCAATAATCATTTGTATTTTCTTTTCTTTAAAAAATTTCAGTGCAGAAATTTTTATGCACTGCTGGGCCTGGGTCTAGTCGGGACAAGTGAACAGTACCTGCTGGGAGATTAGGCAACCAGTCAAGGCAAGTGTTCTCTGAGATGTGTTGGGTTTGGGGAGCCCAGATAAAAATTTTAAATGAAATACAAATAATAATTGAAAAAGCTAGATAATGGGCTTGGGTAGCCTATTCATTAATATGTCTCTGGGCTTACAGATTTTATGATCCCTGTTTTTGAAAGTACAGCACTTGCACAAATACTTAATTATCATACGGGGGGGGGGAAGAAATGTGCATTGATCAACCCCCTCTCTTCTGTTTATGTATAGATAATATGGCTAGATCAGTTACATTTGCTTGGTTCTTGACTTTTGGTGTGCTCCAGTTCTGTATTTTAGCAGCGTTATTCTGCAGGAAGAATGACCAAACTTGCAGGACCCCACTCCCATCTCTTTAATGGGGGTCTCTTTTATGTGTTGGTCTGGGCAGTCTCTCTCCATTAAAAGCTACAAAGGCCTGTGAAACCAGTGCTTTGGTGTTGTCTATCTCTCTACTTATCAAAGCTAATGGAGGGTCAAGTGTGTGACTGAGAACAATGCTAAAATCTGGACACACTTTTGCCAAGAAATGTCATTTCAGGGAAGTGTCAGCATTTTCACTCAAGATAAACAGGTCCACCACATGAGATTTACCTTGATGATGGTTTGACAATTTTAAGATTAAAACTGTGTAACTAAAACCCATGTTTTTGAAAATATATGCATTTGCATTGATATTAAATTACTAATCAAATGGAAATGACAGCAGTGGTCAAAATACCCCATGAGCCATTAGCTTTTTAGTAGGTCAAGAATACACACGGGCCAATAAGCTGCCTACTTGAGTCAATTAAACTTTTCATGGGCATCTTCGGATGCTCTGTTTATAGAAAGCTACTGGCAAAGCAGCTCCACCCCATGAGACATTTTTAGTTAGATACAGGTATGGTATCCGTTATCCAGATACCCGTTATCCAGAAAGTCCCAAATTATGGAATGCATGTCTCCCATAGACTCAATTTTATCCAAATTATCCAAATTTTTAAAAATGATTTCCTTTTTCTCTGTAATAATACAGTACCTTGTATTGATCCCAAGTAAGATATAATTAATCCTCTTTGGAAGCAAACCCTGCCTATTGGGTTTATTTAATGTTTACATGAATTTCTAGTAGACTAAAGGTATGAAGATCCAAATTACGGAAAGATCAGTTACTGTAAAACCCCAGGTCCCGAGCATTCTGGATAACAGGTGCCATACTTGTACCTATTGTAAAAAATGCTTGCTAACAGCACATACAGCCATAAAATATTTTGTTTGCGTTCACATACAGTACTTGCTCGGATGTAACAACCAAGCTGCTTAACCAGCTCTTAAAAAGTCTGTGCAAAAGCTTTGCCTAGAATGAATGCTGGTCTTTATAGTGACTAGCACAGCCCTTTGTCCATTATGACAGTACTGAGTGTTAAGCATAGCTAGTGTAGGGATTCCACCTGCATTGATTTTGTTACGGCCAGCTCTATATCTAAGCAGCAATGTTAATAATTACAGTTACTCAGTGGCAGAACTACCGGGGGCGTGAGGGGTGCAGCGGAACCAGGGGCTACGCCCCTGCACCCCCGATGGGGCCCGGGGCCCTTTAGAGAAATTACTTTTATCCAAGTGCGCCGTTCTCAGTAGAGCATGACGTCACAAACGGCAGCAGGACATGCCAAAGTTCTGCCAGCAGATCTAGAAGGAGCTGTGCCACTGCAAGCTGGTTGTGTGAGGATACGTGGTTTCTTACGTGGGACAAATGTGCGTATCCAATGTGCCATTGTTGTATACGATTCTGCTGAGCCCTTCTACTTGTGGTGCCGGTCTCTCCGGGGGCTGCACAAAGGAACAAGCCTCTTCTTCATCACCTTATTGATGAACCGTACTACCTGTTTACTCCGGGTGGGTACTTCGCCCACCTGTACATTGAAGGATTCTGTGGGTCAATTCCAGGGGGAGTCTCTGTGGCTGCCCGCAGCCCTTTTTGCTGTTGAATCGCCCCCCCCAAACACTAATTCTTTGAATTTTTTTACACAATTAATTTCCTATTTACATGTTTTCTGGGCAAATTTGTAGTTTTTTTTTCTTTGTCAAAAAATTAAATGTAAAAAAACAGCTGAATAAAAAGTTCCATAGTAACGCGTGTGGGGGTTATTGCCTTGGCTATGGAGGAGCAGGATCTACAATGGGCGCCATAGGAAGGAGATGGGGGTTGGGTCCCTAACTAGGGCAGTGGGGGGTCTTTTGACTAGGGGAGTGGGGGGTCTGTCACTAGGGGAGTGGGAGCTTGTGTAATGGCGGCTATGGTTCCTTATAGGTAGTGTCTCAAGTAAGGGAGGTGGGGCAAGCACTGCACTAGGTATTAAAAAGCTGCCTGGGAGGGAAAGGTGCTGCTGATATGCACTGAGAAAGAGAAGTGTGCAACAGTTTGCCTCGTCTCACCTTACCAGCAGCCACACAGCATAACACACCTCACTGAAGCAAGTCAAGCAAAGGTGTTTTATACAGGTTGTTCAAATGCTCCATTCTGCTTATGTAGTTGCAGTTTGGTTCTGTCTGTAAATATTTCATTGCAATAAGTCTGCACCTACAGTCATGCACGATTTAACCTATTGCTTAACATGTAATATAATGACAGAGAGGCCTTGCACATGCCCATCCCCCCCATAGTGTAACATTAAAGGAGTGGTTTCCCTTCAGGTTAACTTTTAGTATGTTCAACTATTCAATTGGTCTTCATTTTTTTTAAAAGTTTTTGAGTTATTTCTCTCCTTCTAACTGTTTCCAGCTGAGGGTCACTGGCCCACCTAAAGAGCAAATGCCTTGTAAAGCTATACGTTTATTGTTATTGCTACTTTTTATTTTTTATTCAGGCTCTCTGCACTTCATATTCCAGGCTTTCAAATCAGTTCATGTTTGCTAGGGTAATGTGGACCCTAGCAACCAGACTGCTGAAATTGCAAACTGGAGAGTTACTGGATAAAAAGTTAAATAACTCAAACCTCAAATAAAAAAAAAAAAAATAAAAAAACAATTGCAAAGTTTCTAAGAATATCCCTCTATGCGCCATATTTAAGTTAATGTAAATGTGAATGACCCCTTTAATGCTGTGACCCAATGTGTGGGGGGTAGGGGGGCCCAGTTGTAAATTTCCGTAACAGGGCCCTTAGGGGGCTAGTTATGCCACTGCAGTTACTATACTTTAATTAACTAAAAGTTTGATGCTAAACTGCACTAGTGCTGTTACCCATAACAACTAATCAGGCCCTTGCCTTCTTTGAGGTCTTTTTTTTTTAAGTTAATTAAAGTAAATATTTACGTTATGTCTTTTAGAAACAAGGGTTAAGGTTTGTTGTTGTTCTACAGTACTGCAAATTGAATATACCCTTATTCTTTTTTTTGAATTTAACATTTTCATTATATTCACATTAACATTAGTTCCTAGGTTTTCATCTTAGGTCAATGTCTTTAAAGTAACAGGACTTCTGATCTTGATCCTTTGGTATTTCATAACGGGGAGGCACATTTATAAAAGTTCAAATTTATAAACTCTATAAAATTTGAATATACCGGTACTCGGAATTCGACTGGGGGGTTATTTAAATAAAAAAAAAATTAATATATAAAACTCAGACAAATATTCCCAACCCGAAAACTGAATTAGAATCTAATTCAAATAAAATTAGACTAAACTCGATTCCATTTTTTTCTCCGAAAAAATTTGAATGTCAGGAAGGCTAGTAACATGTGCAAATTAGTCCCTGGACCTCTCCCATTGACTTAAACATGAACTTGGCAGATTTTAGGTGGCGAATAGTCAAATTTGACTTTTTAAAGGGCCAGAGTTTGATAAATCTCAAAATTCGAATTTGAATTAAAACTTGAATCGAATTTGGATAATTCACAATTCAAATTTGAGAATTGTAAAAAAAAAATTAGAGACTTAGAATTTTCAAATTTAACCCCATAATAAATCTGCCCCATAGAATCGATTTATGGCCCATCAGTTACTCAGACTATAGATCTACAAGTGACACTA
The DNA here is from genome assembly GCA_038501925.1 of Xenopus petersii. NCBI lineage: Eukaryota > Metazoa > Chordata > Amphibia > Anura > Pipidae > Xenopus > Xenopus petersii. Next base: position 109,703,096 of record CM076682.1, on the reverse strand, counting down.
AACAAGATAGTAAACACAATATAAGGGGCTTCAGAAGCACTGGGGGCCTAACAGTGATCCTGACTGTTCTGATAATCTTACTGAAAGGTTGGCAAAAAGAAGGACAGTAGAATTTTCCGCGGGATCCAGTACCCTTTACTTTTGTCATTTCTGCACTGTTATGCCACTGTTGGACTGGTCTGCAAGCCAAAGAAATTTTTTTTTTATTTCTGAAATATGCCTATTATACCTATAATATTTAGCACTAACTGCATCCTATTGTTGCAACGGTGGGCCTTTATTTCGGGGTCTTTAGTGGGCCATAGGAGACCCAGTTCAACACTGATAGGTGTTTATTCTGGAAGAATTTGTAGTAGTAATTCCCGGCTATCTACAGTTTATCGTGTTATACCATCAAGAGGTCGTAAACAAAGTAATTTTAGTTAAGTCATTTCCGAGAAATACTGCATGTGTAAAGTGCATTGCAAATTTACAGCAGAAATAGAAATTTGCATCTGTGGGCCTTTAGGTGAATAAGTTGAAGACTGAGATCACCCTAAAACTTTGTTTAGTGCGCAAAATAAAAAAGATTCAGTTCTACCATATAGTTCTATATTGATGATATGTCTGTGATAAGAGGATTGTATGAAACAAACATATCTGATAGAAAAACAATGAAAAATTTAATTATTTATATTGTGGCACTGAGTGAATTCAATCCAAAGTACAAAGTACAATGTGTGTATAAGGCTGACATCTAGTGGTAAAGAAACCACCACAAAATTGCATAACATATGCCAAGTCCTGCCTGTATTTATAGTAATCCTTTAACACTAAGGGGGTTATTTACTAAACTCTGAATGCCAAAATCACAAAAAATTATTGTTTTTTTTGTAAAATAAAATCGGACTTTTAAAAAATCACGAATTGTCCGAAATTGATAAAACCCTGATGATGGAAAAGTCTGAATCAGAAAATCTGGCATCTCACACCTGTTGAGGTTTCATATAAGTCAATGAGAGACGTCCCAATGATTTTTTGATGTGCACTGGGTTTCGTGCAATACCCCAAAGTTTTCCATGTGGAAAAAAGTTGCTAATAAAGTGCTGATGATGGTGTAAAACCAAGGGGAAAATGTGATTTTCAACTTTGATGCTACAGATCTTACTGATTTCTACAGCATCTTTAGGTGGAGTAATTTTGATTGAGACTGCTGCAAGTTGAGGGAAAATTGCAGTTGAGTGTGAGTTTACTGAAAGAGTGTGTCTGTTGAGGAACTAAATAAGAGTGCCAACAACCAATCAGAATATTTATGTTTGGCAAAGGGCTATTGCCAGAAATGGGCCACCTGTGCAATTTCAAGCTTGGGAGATGGAGTGCAAAACACTAGGATTCTCCATTGATGTTAATCATCCTTGCCGACCCTACTGCTGCACTTTCGGGTCAAGAGATTACTGCTTGGAAACATGACAGTGAGCATTACAAGGCAATAATCGTCTGGCCCACTAGTGTGCAGGAGCAAAAAGATTTTCATTAAAACCAATACCTAGCATTTTCTGCTTATTTTATAAGCAATATCTAGGTATAGCTATAAATAGTTATGCGGCTAGAATTAAATGGAAATGGGGGAATAGCCTATGAACCTCCACCTAACCTATCTCCTAAAGCCCTGCCTCCCATATTCAGTGTCGGACTGGCCCACAGGGATACCAGGAAAACTCCCGGTGGGCCAAGGTGTCAGTGGGCCCTCCTGCTTCTAAACATTTGGTCTATTTCATGGTCATTGCCTATTTCTATGAGAATAAAGAGGCTAAATAGATGGAATAATAGATTATAGTATGTAAAGAAAAGAGAATAGGAGAATAAAGGTTGAGTAAGGAGAGGAAGAAAATAATAATTAGAGTGGGCTCCTGGTCTAAAGGTTTTTGGGTGGGCCCCTGGTCTAAGGGTTTTTGGTGGCCCCTGGTGTCCCAGTCCGACACTGCCCATATTCCCTAAATATTGTTCTTATCTAGTGTTATACTTGCTGGCTTTTATTTGTTACATATTCCATTTCATTTGTTTTTCAAATTTTGTATGGAAAGCAGGGGGTACAGCCATGATTTAGCTATGGATACTTTGGCTACAGAGAAGTTATTGTCTAGATCAGGGCACAAAGTCCCAAACCAATAACAAATTGCTGTAATACATTGCTACCATATATTTAGGACCATGCACTCCCTGCAATCCCTGAAACATAATATACTATGTTTATTAGCTGTGGTGCAATTAGCTTTGTCCAGTATTTAACTTTGCCCCATATAAATACTGTATCGATTTTGGGGGAAATCTATTATCAGGTGTCTTTAACCATTGGAACTAGGGATGTAGCGAACTGTTCGCCGGCAAACTAGTTTGCGCGAACTTCGACTGTTTGCGTCCGCCGCAAGTTCGCGAACGTCGCGCGACGTTCGCCAATAGCCGTTCGCGTCAAAATCGTTCGACCATTCGATCGCTAAAATCGAACGATTTTCGTTCAAATCGAACGATCGAAGCCATTGGATTGAATGAAATCATTCAATCCAATGGCTTCGATCGTTCGATTCGAACGAAAATCGTTCGATCGAACGATTAAAATCCTTCGATCGTTTGAATCGAACGATTTTCGGATGTTCGAAGTTCGCGAACTGTTCGCATTTTTTGCCAGTGTTCGCGAACGGCGTTCGCGAACACATACACGGCGGTTCGCTACATCCCTAATTGGAACACAGGGCATAACAGACTGCCTCCCTTTTAAAGTCCTCACTCCATTATTTCACTTTCTATCTAGACCAAGTCAGGGTACAATATATTTAACAATTTTTACAGTAAAGGTTTGAGGATCCATCCTGAGTAGGCACCACAAACATAATTACAAGGATAATAATCATCTGTTTAGGCAAAATATTTATCATTATGTTTATTATAGTAAGTCTACAGATTTTGCAGATACTGTATTACTGCAACCCACCCCGTCGGTCGCCCTTCTATGCCTACCTCAGGACACGCTGACTAGCGGGTTCGGGTTGAGCTTCCTGCGCATAGACGCTCAGTGAATATGCACTCTGAGCGTCTCCTTTCGGCGCATGCGCACCAGACGAATAGACACACGGCACGTTCAAACTCGGCGCATGTGCACCTGGTCCCTCCGATTTGAAATTTTGACTCCTGCCTGCGTTTGACTTTCGATTCTGCTCAACCCCATACGTCTCTGCTAATTCTGGTTTTGGCTCCTGTCTGCCTTTGACTCTGGGGCAAATTTACTGAAGCGTGAAATGGCTAACGCTAGCGCAAATTCGCCAGCGTGACATCATTTAGTTACTTCGCTGATTTACTAACGGGTGCTGTTGCAAATTTGCTAGCGAAGTGGACCTACTCTAACACTACTTCGCACCCTTACGCCAAGCAAAGTTGCGCTATGGCGAAGGGATGTAACTACGCTAATTCACTAACTTGCGCATTTTACTGAACGTTGCCTCTTGCGCCAGACTTTACTTCGCCAGGTCAGACCAGGCGAAGTTCAATACAATAGATAGGCGTTTGTCCAAAAATAGTTTAAATTTTTTCTAAGTCCCAAAAAATGCTGACGTCTTTTATTTTTTTAAGGGTGATAGTATGAAAAATAGGGTATATTTTTTTGGGGGGAACCCTCCTTCCCCCCTACATTTCCTAACATATGGCACATTTGTAGAGCAATAGAACACCTTTATTTTATCTATAAAAGTTTCGTGGGCTTGTGTAGTGTAATGTAGTTGCTGCAGCATATACGTCCATTATATTTTAACTTTGCAGCGTATGCAAATTAGGCATCTCTAGTGTAACTTCGCTTTGCTTGACGAAGTAACAGTAGCGCCTCCCTGAGTGCAACTTTGCATTTTAGTGAATTTAAGCAGCTCTGGCGAAACTACGCCTGGCGAAGTGCGGCAAAGTGAATTTGCCCCTCTGATTCTTGCTGCCTGTCCTGAACCTTGCCCCGCCTGACTTCGTTCTACGCCTTATCCTTGTCTGTACTATTGGTATCCTTGACATGTTCAGGTTTTCTGTTGATTCTGCAGCAGAAAGTCCGGGACCCTATAGAATAGAATAGAAACACAAAGAATGAAAGACCAATGGTTCATTTGTAGTGATGAGTGAATTTTTTTGCCTGTGATTTTTAAAAAGCAAGTTTCTGCGACAAGGCAATCATCTTTTTGTAAGCAAAGAATACAGGCATCTTCGGTGCTGTCTCCGCCCACACAGGCTGGAAGTTCTTCAACAAGATCAATGAACCTATCTGTGTCAGCAAAAGTTGGAAATCTTCGGACACCTCGTTCGTTTATATCATCTTCAGCTGCAAAGCCTTCTGGCTGTACCATTGAGTTTACAGTGAGCACAAAGAAATATTCCATTGAACACGCTGAAAGGAAGAGTAAAAAGTCAAAATCTATAACTTAAATAATGTTTATTTGTGCTTTCAATTTAAATCAATAAGACTTACTTTGCATGTATCATGCTTCATAATACTGACTTTTTCATTTTTACAAACCCACAGACACGTTATATGCTGATTTTACACTGGCAAATGCAGTTATTAAATCCTCTACTCATAGCAGTAGCACCAATCCATTTCTGACTTTAACCTAGTTAGGAGAAAGATGTGAAAATGTAGGGAAATCACAAGGAGAGTATTATAGAGCAGGTCTTGGTAGTTCATCACATGAAAACACAATGTCCACTGAAACACTTGCTATCGTTCATATATACACTTGATCAAATTCTAGAGGTACAAGTAGATTCTTTTTGTAAATGAATGAAAATTATATTTTCATTTAGATTTTCCAGTCTGATTTAAACACTATAGACAACCTGCAGCATGTGACAGAATTATAAGAAAACACTTAGGTTACCAAAGGTTATTGCTTTTCAAAAACAGCTTTGGCCAGGTGCACAGGACAAATAATAATACTGCCCCTTTGCTGGTTTTAAGGCCTCCATACATGGGCCGATAAAATCTGCAGACCGAGTCGGCAGCTTATTGGCCCATGTGTGGGGACATCCGACGGGCTTACCCGATCGATATCTGGCTGAAAGTCGGCCAGATCTTGATAAAGAGCATGCAAGGCCCGAAACATTGTGTGAACTGTAGTCCACAAATAAAATTGAATCACATCGGTATTGCTTGGAGTGCTCTCCTTAATTACTGAATTTGAGATATAACTTAAGGGATAGTGGCTCCCTGGATGAGGATTGATGCACTTTTGCGTGATTTCGTCAGAGGCAGAGCGGTAGAACATCCCCCTGGAAGTTTCAGGTTGAAAAATACCGTCGGAACACGGCGCATCTGTACATTTGTGCGTTCCCGGGAATCTTAATGCCTGTATCAGATGCATTACGATCGTATCAGCCCCATATCGCCCACTTCAATGTGGACATATCAGGGAGTGACCCGCTCGTTTGACGACATCGCCAAACGAGTGGATCTTTACGTCTATGACAAACAAGGGAAAGTTGTGCTCACCACTAATTTTTAAAATCATTGGCTGTGACCGCAAAATACATATAGACAAATACAAGGGTCCTCTGCACTCAACCCATTATCAATATATTTAAGACAGAGACATTTTGTGCATACTGCTACTAAAAAATGCCTTACCCTTTAAACAAAACAGGGATTGTTTGTCCATATATTGCAATATATTTAAGCTGGCCAACTACGTCAAAGTCATCCCATATTTGGCCAGTCCTACACTCAATTTTCATCTGATTCATTAAGAATTCTATTGCTTCATTGTACATTTTACAAAGAGACTAAGTTTTACCTGCAACTTGCTAGCTGCTTTCAAAGTAAAACTCCCAAACTTGGCTGCCCCCGCCTAATGGTTTTAAAAATTAGTGGGAGTTTTACTTTGAAAGCAGGTAAAACCTGTTTGCACAAAATGTCTCTGTCTTAAATATATTGATAATGGGTTGAGTGCAGAGGACTCTTTGTATTTGTCTTTACGTCTATGGCCACCGTAAGTCTTATAAAGTATCTTATATTTTAATTTATTTTCACACAGGCAGATGAGAAATCACACAACACACATTTCTTGATTAATGAGGCATCACCCAACACACTAATAGCTTGAGGCTAGCAACTCATGACAAAGTAATTTTGCTCCAGAAAAAAAGAGAGCTTCTTCCTAATTCAGAAGTTTGTGGCAAAATGACTTTTTTGTGTATGCGCGTACCACTATCTCCACTGTCCCTATCCTTAAGGCCAGTTCTCTATTCTCTATACACAGGTATATCCTTATTTGGAAGCCTCAGAAATACGGGAAGGCCTTCTTTTTTAATCAATGTGTGTCCTCTAATTTGTCAGAGATCAGTGAACTCCGAGAACAAGGGTCACATATGGCATTCAGTAAGGACCCTCATTATAGAGAAAAATATTTTCTAATAAATTAACACAGATTCTCCTAGAAACTGTTGTATATGCTATATCCATGAAAAAATGGAACAAATGATAGATCCAAAAAAGCACAAACCTGGCTCCAACTTTTTTGTGCTCACATTAATCCATGTAGTCTTTAGGAACTAAAGGAAGTTTAGGAACTATACTCATTAGTACAAAAAATTAGTATAACTTTGTGTTTAGCACAATGCAATTTGCACCAAAATGGAGCACAAATGTTTGCCTCTCCGTGTATGCAGTGATACCAAATCCTATATACAGACTATTCCACTATCCATCAAAGAAGAGTCTTGTAAAAAGACACCCAATGTTTTGCAATAATATGTTTGATGTTTCACACTTCCTTAGAATACGTAATACAAAAATCCAAGTACCTTGGATTCAGAAATGTTTGTATGCTTCAAATGGTTAGATTTAATAATATACTGTACCTCAACAGGTATGCTCTATCTAATGTCACAGCTTTATAAAATGCTGCCTTTACCAGTGGTGGATAAATGACATGTGGGGCCCCTAGGCTACATCCACACGTTCTTGGTCACTGCTGGGTCTGGATGCATGCAGATCCAGGAACGCGTGCACCCAAGCTCTCTATACTAGGACAGGCTTTGGCACATGCCAGTGACAACACTGAATGTACACACATCCAGGTGCATACATGCAAGTGCCTTGCCTGCCTTCTTCTCCTAGCTGGTGCACCAAACCAGACCCGTTAAAGGAGAAGGAAAGGTCTTTTTACTTGGGGTGCCAAAAGTTAAGCACCCCCAAGTGATCACATGCTCTCACCTGATACCCCAGTCCAGTGCACCTATTGGGAGAAAACTGAACTGGCCCAGGATTCTTCCAGCAAGCACCACAGAGCGATCAACTTCTGGCCTCTTGTTTTTTCTCGCAGCTGTGCATGCGCAGTAGAGCAAGAAGCCAAACTTTAAAGGAAAAAGCCGGCTATTTCGTTCTACTGCACATGCATTTGCCCTGGGAATATTTAAGAAAAAAAAGCCAGAAGTCTATCGCTCCCTGGTGCTTGCTGGAAGAATCCCAGGCCAGTGCAGTTTTCTCCCGATAGGTGCACCGGTCCGGGGTGTCAGGTAAGTACATGCGATCACTTTGGGGTGTCTAACTTTTGGCACCCCCAGGTAAAATGACCTTTCCTTCTCCTTTAAAGATGTGGTACCACTCTCATTAACCAATAAACAGGATGATGTTGTGCATAATTGTTCTTGAACAGGCAAATTACACTGAGGTTAATAAGGTTTTTGGAGCTTTGCAATAGTATATATATTGTGGGAATTTGCTCAATTAGTGGCTACAGTGCTTGCATAACATGAAGTGAGCAGCAAGTGGAGTTTGTAAACAGGACTGGGCCTGCTCGTTTATTCTGCTAAATAACAGAGTTCAAGTGAAGAAATGAAAACAGCTCCCCCAATGGGGCAAATTTACTAAAGGGCGAAAATTCACCAGCGTGACGTCATTTTGGACCTACTCTAGCGCTACTTCGCCAGGCGAAGTTGCCCAATGGCGAAGGGACTTAACTACGCTAATTCACTAACTTGCGGATTTTCACAAACGTTACCTCTTGCGCCAGACTTTACTTCACCAACTCAGTCCCCAAAAAAATGCCAGCATCTTTTACTTTTTATAGGGTGATAGGCTTTTTTTACTTTTTTAGGGTACCCTAAAAAAATGAATTTGATAACATATGGCACCTAAACTATACTGTGGGCACATGTGTAGGGCTTTAGAATACATTTATTTAGGTTCCCTGGCATTGTGTAGTGTAATGTGTTTTCTGCTGCATATATGGGCATTGTACTTTAACTGCATGCTGTATGCAAATTTTCAATCGCTAGTGTAACTTCGAACCGCTGATCTTAACATCGCTAGCTCAACTTCAAAAACGATCTGTAACTTGTGCGCAACTTCGGATCTTCGTGAATTTGCACAGCCTGTCGAATCTATGCCTGGCAAAGTGCTGCGGAGGTAAGTAAATTTGCCCCAATGAGTCTGGCTGGCTTGGTTTTAGGGAGCCTGATCTCTCCTCTCAGTGCTTCCCCCTTCTCAATGTTCTGAAGTGTAAAACCCTTTTACTACTCCGTCGGCTTAACATGCTCCTGGCACAAAATCCATAATGGACCTAGGAATGGAAGCTTCATCCCATGCAATGCTCTACAAAGCCTCCAGGACCCAGACCAGGAATTCAAAATAACTCGGGGGACCATAAGCTGGTTTTCTCCCTATACCTATTCCCTGGAGTCCCTCACCATGTATAGGTAAGAAACCTAGGTGAAATATTGACACTATTTATTACTTTTCCAGCTGGTGTCTCACAATATATATATCTTGCCCTACCTTTTTAGAATCTCCTTTATGATATGCTACAACTGTTGCATAGCATAAAAATGGCAGCAGGTCTTTAGTTCTGCATGCTTCAACACCCAATTCAAAAGTTTTCAGCAAAATTATAGATGGTAAAATTGCTTAAAAGAAAAGTGGATAAACAATGACAGCTTGGGTGTAAACAAGGGCTGGCACAGACCGAATTAATGCCAACCATCTGCAATCCAACTCCAAGATGTAGCCTGCCATGGGTGAAAGAGAGACACAGAGAGGCAGTTCAGACCTTGAAAGCTATGCAGATGAGGAGCTAGGTGTACCTACTTACCTAGCCAACCTTTCATCCAAAGCTGACATCAAAGATATGCTACAAGAGATGAATACTACTCTTAAAGACAAATTATAAGATGAACCTGGGTTCCTATAACAGTGGTTATCATCTTGAGTCAATCAGGGTCATTTATAAACACCGAGCAAATGTTCACCTGGGCAATAACCAATGGCAACAAATGAAATGTTTACTTTCATTATTCTACTTGCAGCTAGATGAAAAATCATATCACTGATTGGCTGCTATAAGCAACTGCCCAGTTGCAAATATACCCGGTGTTATAAATGAGCCCCAATCTCTTTAAAGTAACAGGACTTGTGATCTTGGCCCTTTGGCATTTTATACTGTATCAGATTAAATGGATTCATGGGCCATCCGTCACGCAGACAATACTAAAGAGCTTTTTAAATTGAATTTGCTGTGCGGCCCACTAACACCTAGTTACACCACTGGACAAGGATTTCTGGAATATGCCTATATAACATTTATAGTAATAACTGAATTCTATTGTTGCCTGGGTGAGCCTGTATTTCAGGTTCTTTGATGGGCCAAAGGAGGCCAGCCTTTATTCCAGAAGAATAAGTAGTAGTAGCTTATGGTCATCTACAGTTTATTGTGTTTTACCATCAAGAGGTCATAAACAAAATAATTTTAGTATAGCAACAGTGTGTGAGCAATATTATTCATAATAAATACAAATGTAATTTCTGAGAAATTCTGCATATGGAAAGTGCATTGTAAATTTTAACACACAATTTACAGCAGATTCATAAATATGTATATTTAAAACACTGATTTGTAAAGACAGCAAATGATTTTATTTCATCTGTATAGAAATGGGGGGCGAATTTACTATATTTTGAGTTTTCATGAGGAATATTCATATTCTTCAGCACTGCGACGGCCAAAATCCATCCAGCCCATGTAGTCTCTGTCATTTATTCGATGGGATTGATCAAAAATAGGTCGGTTTGGCAGGACAACATATCTCCCGGAAGGACCTGCTAAACAGCAAAAATAAAACAAGCTCAGCTCAAAAGTAATGAACAAAATATCAAAATGTAAGCAAAAGTGCAACATAAATTGAGTAGTTACCATTTTACATGAATTTGTCTATAATCTGAGCCTATGCTGCCCATTGTTGATTGGCATATATTTTGGGGTCCTCTAAAATGCCAAGCTGTAAGCACCTCTCAGGCTGAGACTGGCAAGTGAGCCTCCCGAGTTTGACTTTGCAGCAAACCGCTTGTAAATATTAAATATGTTTCTGTTTTTAGAGAATAGTTGTCAGGGTCAACCATTTTCCAACAGTAAAATGAATGATACATGAAAAGAAAAAACAAGGATACCCCTGTTTATTATTAAAAACTCAGTACTGTACAGGTATATGATTCATTATCCAGACAACTGCCAAAATCTTTTTATCTGTCATAATAAAACAATGCCTTGTGCTTGATCCTAAATCATACTGAAGGAAAAACAGTACCTGAATAGACTGCTCTTCAGCCAGAGCTCTTAAGTATATACTGTATAGTATGCTGTGTACCCACTGAGACCCTGGTTGAGTTTGGAAGTTACACCCAATAAAATAAACACTATCTGGTTGACTGCCTTTTTGTGTAGATTTTGTATGGTTTCAGGATTTACAAGAAGATCATCAGTGGAATAACTAACCCTGCTCAGCATCTTACAGCAGTCCCAAATGTCCAAACCAAAAAACAGCCCTTTATGAAGAATATCTATAGAAATCAGTCAAATCAACTGGACTTGCTATGTTTTTTTTCCTTGTAGACGTTTCACCAGTCATCCAACTGGCTTTCTCAGTTCAGAATAACTTGTACATCTTCCTTCAAGAATATATATCCTCTGGAATGTTGCTCCAATCAGCATAATCTGTTTATCATAATCCACACTTCAGATATGGACTTCAGGTATGGGATCCGTTATCCGGAAACCTGTTATCCGTAAAGCTTTGAATTACAGGAAAGCAATCTCCCATAGACTCTATTTTAATAAAATAATTCTTATTTTAATCAAAGGATTCCCTTTTTCTCTGTAATAATAAAACAGTACGTTGCAGTTGATCCCAACTAAGATAAAATTAATGGTAAATCAATCCTATTGGTTTAATTAATGTTTAGATTATTATTATGAGATTTAAGGTATGGAGATCTTAATATATGGTAGACTAAAGGTATAGACTATGACACATAAAGGGTTATCACTGCCACAGCTAGTAGCAGTGTTTAAAATACCTGCTACCCACTGTGTCTGTTACTTCACATTAGCATGAATGGTAAGTACAGCAGTTTCTTCTGCACAGGTAATTCAGTAAAGGGTGAACTGCAGATTTATGTGTGTACTTTGCCATGTGGCTTTTTTGTCATACATACAAATAGTGATGAACACAACACGCTATGGTCTGTAATGGGCAGGAACATGAAAGGACAGATATAGGATCCCTTCTCCCTTTTTTTAAAATCTGATTTCCTTTTTCTCTGTAATAAAAATAAAACAGTACTTTGTACTTGATCCTAATTAAGCTGTATGAATCTAATTTGGAGTCAAAAACAAGCTTATGAGGTTTAATTTATGTTTGAAATATTTTTAGTAGTTTTAAAGAGAACTAGAGTTAAAATACAAATGCAGCTCAAAGTATTCCCCAGTACGTTAAGATCTGCTTACCAGATGTTTTTCTCTCACTGAGTTTCCTTGTGAAATTATTCTGAAATCAAATTCCAAATAACTGGCAAGTACATTGAAAATATATAGGGGAAGTGGCGTAGAGACTTTATAACATGGCGCTGGCTAAGTTAGTGAAATGTAGGCAAAGTTTGAAACGCGAGCAGTGCTTCTAAAAGGCACAGAGAGAAAATCGAACCCAGCGTTTCAGGGCAGGGGGTAATTGCCAACATTTTGGGACTGTTATGTAATCATGCATTTCCTTCTCCTCTAAAGTGATACTGACACTAAAATTTCAAAATATTAATCTGCATTAAAAGTTGCCTATAGGTCATGTTGATCGTTTTTTTGCTGATAGATCTGCTTTTGTAAGTAATTATAAAGTTCCTAAACCTGACTGTTTTGCCAACGTGACCGTCCCATCTCAGCCATGCTAACCGACTACAACTGCGCAAATATGGCAGCCGCCTCATAAAGTAACATGGGGGTAAGAAAGGTAATGTAAAAGCATCAGGTGAATACATTTATGTTAAAATTATAAATAGCATTCAAAGATAATGTTATGATGGATATAAAAAAGGTTATTTTCTGGTGTTTAAGGTATGAAGATTCAAATTATGGAAAATATTATCATAAAATATATTATTCAGAAAACCTCAGGTCCTGAGAATTCTGGATAACAGGCTCCATACCTGTATTCTATTGCCCTCCAACTTTGATCTGTCTACGACCAAGGTCAGATTGAGGACTGGAAGCTAAAAACCATACTGATCCTATTGAATGAACAGTTTTAAAAATCAAATAGGAAACTGGCATATCATATTGTGATCTGCTCTTATTCAAATGGCCCATTAGCCGCACAGTCTTCCGAATGATGATGCATTTACACACGTACAAAATGGCTACGTCACAATAAAGGGCACAATGGCAAATTATTAACATTATAATAGTTTTAATGTTGCCTGGACCTAGGATAATACATTTGTTTGTATTAAATAAGGCATCAACAGGATGTCCCTACTCACTTAAAAATCATTTTCACAGTCCTACTCTAGTGTTTGTCTAAGAGGAACATTGTGAAATTATTTTAGAAAAACCTTTTGTATACTCAATAGCAACCTGTGATCAACTGACTGAAGCTCTGATCTAGTAACAATCACTAATTCTTTACCGATCAACTGGGAAAACCTTGTCCCAGAATGTAAGAAATGTTGAGTGTAGAAGCCCCACCATTCGTTCTGTACCGCAAACAAGATCATTCCTGACAAGGCAGGAAGAAACACATGCTGCCTAACTTACCTTTCCTGCTTTGCTGCAGATATTTGACCAACGCATTCCCAATGTTCGATCTTTGGTCGCCATCAGTGCGTTGAAAAGATTTTTTCTGACCAGCAGAGGATGCCCGGGCATATCGTGGGAGCTGTGAAAGGTTCAGCTGGTCCATTTCAGTGCCCACTGCATCTTCACCCAAAGAACCTGTTGCCTGATGTGCTTTTGAGCTTGCAGAGAGCATAGCAAGTAAGAAACAGATGCAGACCCCACTGTACATTGCTGAGAGGAAAAGTAACAACAATATGTATAAAATATACTGCATGTCATTTATTATATTTAGTAAGTCATTTCTGAAGGTATACATATATTGGCTTTATGGACAGTTGGTTTTCAGTATGGGATCAGTTATCCCAGTTCAGATATGGGATCAGTTATCCAGAAACCCATTATCCAGAAAGCTCAGAATTACAGAAAGTTTTTCTCCCATTCTCTTCATTTCCTCCAAATAATTCAGATTTTTTAAAAACTATTTCCTTTTTATCTGTAATAATAAAACAGTAGCTTTACTTGATCCAAACTAAGATATAATTGATCCTTATTGGAAGCAAAACCAGTCCATTAAGCTTATTTGATTTTAAAATGATTTTCTAGTAGACTTAAGGTATGAAGTTTCTAATTACAAAAAGATCAATGATGCAGAAAACCTCAAGTCCCGAGCATTCTGGATAACAGGCTCCATACATGTACTAAAACCTACTAAAATAGAATCTATTACTTAACGACCAACGTTTTACAGAGCTGTTTCACAGAGTATATTCACACCTAGTCCCTGCCCAAGGGGAACTTACAGTCTCATTTAACAAAACACAGAGTCAGTTTAATCAAGAGCCAGTTAACCTACCAGTATGGTGTTGGACTATAGGTGAAACCCAAGGCAAAAACAAACATGTAGATCATACCTTGCTCATAAAAAAAACAATCCTGGTGCCTCAGTGCTGAAATACAGCAACCAACCAACCTTCCACGGCAAACATACTTGGTTCTTTGCTTTCAAATACTGCAGGTATGGGATCTGTTATCCGGAAACCCATTATACAGAATGCTCTGGAATGGCCGTCTCCTATAGACTCCATTTTATCCAAATAATCCAAATGTTTAAAAATGATTTCCCTTTTCTCTGTAATAATAAAACAGGACCTTGTACTTGATCCAAACTAAGATATAATTAATCCTTATTGTAAGCAAAACCAGCTTATTGGCTTATTTAGCCTACTAGACTTATGAATACTGAATCAGTGGAGAGCCATCAAAAGAAATGAGTAGCTCATGATTACTCTTGTTTTGTTTCTTTGCTACCCTCTTCTCAGAGTAATCTTGCAACCAGAATTATGACATGCTTCTGAAAAGGAAAATGCACTGCTTAAGACTAAAGATGTTATGGGGCAGATTTACTAAGGGTCGAAGTGAATTCGAGGGAATTTTCGTAGTAAAAAAATTCTAAATGCAAAGTCATTTTTTGGATACTTCGACCATCGAATAGGATACTATGACTTCAAATTTACTTCGACTTCTATTCGAAGTAAAAATCGTTCGAATGTTCGATAACCGAAGTACTGTTTCTTTAAAAAAAACTTCGACTTCAATACTTTGCCAAATTAAACCTGCCGAAGTGCTATGTTAGCCTATGGGGAACTTCTACAACATTTTTCTAAGTCTTTACACATCGAAGAAAAATCCTTCTATCGATCGCTAAAATCGTTCGATCGAACGATTTTTATTCGACTGCAGGATTGCCAAGTTTGTTGAAAAAATGGTGAATTCGATATTCGAATTCAAAGTTTTTTAAATTGATGGCCGAATTTCGAAGTTTTTTGTACTTCGAAATTCGACTCTTGATAAATCTGCCCTTATGTGTTTGTATTTGGAATAATATTTTGCCTATTAATTTCACAATGTTCCGTAACTATTTATCCCAGCATGCTCACCTCATCTGAGATGTTAATCTGAATTTATACATTTCGCAGTCGGTATTCCTATAGTAATACATTTAAAAGATTCTAGAATACTGAAAATAAAGTAAATTGAAAATATTGGCTAAAATGGAGTCTATGGGAAATGGCCTTCCTGTAATTCAAAACTTTCTGGATACCTGCACAATAATATTATTTATAATATTATTTATATAGTTCTGATTCTTCAATTTAAAGATGAGCTACAACTTCCAGTATCCATAAAAGGCTGGCTGTTCATAATCTATATTATCTACAATGGCTCCTTTATTAAAACCAATAAGATCCATTTAGCTGTAGCATCCAGAAGCCAATACTGCATATTGTTATTGGACTAATATTTTCTACTTGATCCAATATATGCAGAATAATGTCTTGTTCAAATAATCTTTAATTTCTCTGTAATAATAAAACAGTGCATTGTACTTAATGGTAACTACGCTGCATGCATCCATTTGCAAAACAACTCAGTTGGGTTTATTTAATAGTTAAATGATTTTTTCATCAGACTTTAGGTATGGTGATCCCATTTGAAGAAAGATCTCTTATCCTAAAAGCCTCAGGTTCCAAGCATTCCAGATAATAGATCCTATGCCTGTATATTGATAAACTCATATATAACTTCTGCACTGGACATTTGGATAAACAAAAGCTAAGCATCTCATGTTAATTAATTAGCGGGTTATTTATCAAGGTCCGAATATCTGAACCTTGAATAATTCTTAGTTTTTCGGTGCAAAAAAAAACAAAAAACTACGAATTATTCGAGATGTCAGATGGTCTAAAAATTCCGAATGTGAAACCCCGGCATCTAAAAGCTCTCAAGGTCCTGTTTAAGTCAATGGGTATGGTCCCAATGTCTGCTCTGATGTCCGTACCGATATCTGATGATTTTGGGGATTCAAAAAACTCTGAAAACTCAAAAAAATCTTAGTTTTTGCCGAATACTCCGAATAATTTGGAGTTTTTGGGGAAAGCTCCGAAGTTTTCTGAGTTTTGCCTGACCCTATTTTTTCGGGCTTTTTTCTTCATAAGGTCCATTCTGGAATTCGGAGTTGCTCGAAGTTGGATATTAGTAATATAAATTACCCCCTAAATGTAGGAGCATAGCTCAAAAAGATAAACCATGAAGTATCTCAGTGAATGATTGGAAGAAACTTCAAGAAGAGGCTTAAACCTTGTAGAAAATTAGAACAGGAACCAATAAGATACTGCAGTAGGTCCCAATTAATGTCCCTTCCTTGCAGATGTAATATTGCAAATGACTATATTGCTAGACTAAATATTTTTTTTATTTCAGCTGGATTTATAACAATCATGTGTGCAGTGCAGTGAAGGATATTAGAATCAGAAAGGCTAAAATAGTAATTTAATCATAAGGCAATAATTATAATAATCATCTTAATTGCTATGGATGGGATTAAACTGCCTCTTATCACAATGAGCTAAAATTGTAATACTTGTACCATAAAAACTGCACATTTCCACACATACCATGTTAATACTTTAAAAGTCCCCTTGCAGCAACCTGTTACCCCAGTATGCATATTCTAGCCACTCCTTATGTTTCAATGCCAAAGCGACCCCTCAAAATAATGTTGTGTACCTGGCTACTTTTAAATCTTTTCATGCCAATCTTAAACACATTTTATTTGCCTCTAATTAACAGTGTTTTTAAGACCTTTGAGTCCACCTATTCACTAAAAAATGTAAAAATTAATTAAAAATGTAAATATGGTAACACCTTGAGTATAAAAAGACTAGGTAATGTGGACTAAACTGTCTGTTTGAAAAAAAAAAGTGATTCTACCTATATAGCTACAGTATAAGACAAGACTAAGAATGCTCTCTCAGGGTTTTGAACTAAACCGGACATGATTAACACATATATCATTATTAACATTATAAAGTGTCATCTGAGAAATGATTAAATTCAAATTAAGAAAGTAAATTCCTATTATTCATTTCTGTGCTTCCTCAATCAAAGCCTTCCAACATTCATTTACATAATAGTGTTGACAGTAAAATAAATCTACAAATGACTGTACACTTTGCAAATACACAATAAGAAAACAACTACTGTAGCCTTACATGTAACTAAGCAGGGATTGCTTGTAAAAATAGGCTTTAGATAAACTAGCATAATTCACCAAAAATACATTGAAAAAGCCAATATTCTTATTAATATTCTGAAGCTTATTGCTTACCTCTCAAATGACACTGCTTTTCCCAAATAGAAGTTAATATGGCGATGTGCTCTGTGCAGAAGTGCAGATGGTTATACTGTCTCTTCTAATGTGGCTGAACCTTATATACTTCCCCTCACTCTCATCTGTTTGCACAAGCTGACGCAAAAAGAAGCATCACCACACATGCTTAGTTTTATGCTCTCAGCTCATAACAGATTCATCTCACTCCAGGGGGAAATGAGCCAAATGCTAGCCCTTCAGCATCCTCCACTTGCTTTGTTAAATTATCACCTTTTGTGGTTGTAGAATTCAATGTACCTACTGTCTATTTTACTGCCAGTCAGAGAATTCAGCAGCTGCAAAGAGCATGCATGCATCTTCTTCTAAATAACACAGAAGAGGTCATAGCTATTGCTTTACTTATTGCTCTAGGGACAATAAAAGGTGCTGCACAATGTATAGACTGCAGAGCACTATGTACTGAGAACATTTCACAATGTACATGGATCAGACAGAGACTGATGAAAGTGCCAACTCCCCCCCCCCAAAACAACTGAACTGCTGTAACTGTGGTTCACATAAATTATATAATTATTATTCAAATGGGGTTAGCGGCCCCAGGCAGGCAACACATGGGGGTGGAAGAGCGCAGTATATCAGCAGATAATATGGTTGGCTTTATAACAGAGGTACCAACCTGCCTCTGCATCCCATTTTGCTGGTGTCCGTTATAGCCCAAAACAGCTGGAAATGTATATATTACTTAACTCTTTATATAAGTTATAACATATTGAGTAGGTGCTACCATTTGTGTGAGCACAATGCAAAAGCAATCAAGCATTCACTCAGCTGGGTCAAAGTGTATAGTTCCCTGCAAAGTTACCTGGATTAAACTCTTTGCTTACAGTGGGCCTCTCATTGCCTGCTGCATTATGGGTTTTAAATACATCATTGCTTCAGAATGTAGATGTGGAATGCACATAAATGTTGTTTATTCTGACAGTGAGGCATTTTAAACCCCATTATTTTAATTTCCAGTAAGTCTGTCTAGCTATGGAAATAATTAGGATGCTTTGCCAGTACAACTGTAACTGTATATGATATATAATGGCAGTGTTGGCAAGCACTTGGGCATGTGTATGGTAAGTGCATAATTCATAATGGTAATGGTTTTGCTCTTAACCCCTTAACTGCAGGAGTATATTGTGCTTTGCAGATTGCAAACTATAGGACAGTCAAAAGAAAAAAGCAGAACAATTGCAGTAGTTCTGCAAAAGAAGTTCTGTAAATTAGGTTAAAGTCATATTAGGTCACAAAGACATAACATTTTAACCTTATTTTCTCCTTAATAAAGAAGAATAAGAATCTTGAAATCTTTACAGCCTGGTGTCCCAGGTTAATTGCTGAATTACCCTAAAAACAATAAATACTCCCTTCCTGAAGTCATTTCAGGCATCCATTGCCCTTTATCTGCTTAGCTTAATTATATGGAGCAAGGTATAAAGTCCATATAACTGGATGAAAACTACATTGGTGGCCAGGGGATAAAAAAAAACAAAAAAAAAAAACCCACATTGGTGTTCAGTAGAATTGAACTTGTGGCTTCAGGACTTTTCGCAGCTTCGGGACTTCGGCTTCGGCTATTTTCATGACTACGGGTCTTTTTGCTGCTTCCGGAGTTCGGCTGTTTTCGTTGCTTCGGGTCCTTCGGCTGCTTCGGGTCCTTCAGCATTTCGGCTGTTCGGGATGGGCGCAGGCTTCGGCGCTCTCCGGCTCTTTTCAAAATTGACCCCCTTCATGCCCGGGCCCGGGCCACTTGTCCCCCCCTGTACCCCCTTATGGCGGCCCTGCTCACAGATATACAACCTTTAAACTGTTATATATATCACAACTCAGCTCACAATTAATCCTCTTTGCAAAAAGTATTTTAAATAGATTTTAAAGTGTATCTGTTTGGCAAGTTCCCCCAGTCGATTCCCTCCAGCAGTTGTACAACTCCAGTATTATAAAGGGATAGTAAAAGTTTCTGTATTATAGCATCAGAAGAGTGGGGCAGAATATTGCTGTTCTAGAGCAAGGGCTGCAACAGACGGCATAGCAGACCACTAGCAGAACTTAATTTACAGCTTATTTACAATAACCAACAATAATATTGTCAGATTGCTTTGCCTGTAGTGATGGGCGAATTTCTACCATTTTGCTTTGCTGAAAATGAAGCGAAATTCGTGAAATGGTGAAAAATTTACAAAACACGAATTTTGACGCAGCGTCAAAATATTTTAGACGCTGGTGACAATTCCGACGATGGCGACAATTCTGACGCCTACAATTGTCGCCATTGTCAGAACTTCGCTAATTCGAAATGCGGAAATTCACTGTGAATTCAAACCTGGCGAATAAATTTGCCCATCACTATTTGTCTGGTATTTCTGCAACATCAGGATTGACAAGCTGCATATTTTTCTCTTTGCTTCTGCATATTTAGTCATATGTGACTTTAAGAATATTATCAACTGAAAAACAATACTCATCCTTTATTTGTGTGAAAATCAAAATGTACTGTTCATTTTGTTGTGGCAATGAACACTCAACAAAGAATTAATGTGATTTATCCTTTTCGTTGTTCTAGTCCATGTGCTGCATGCAAAGGTACAGTAACTGAATAGCAAAACTTGCTATTAGGGATGCACCGAATCCAGGATTCGGTTCGGGATTCGGACAGAATTCGGCCTTTTTCAGCAGGATTCGGATTCGGCCGAATCCTTCTACCCGGCCGAACCGAATCTGAATCCTAATTTGCATATGCAAATTAGGAGCGGGGAGGGAAATTGCGTGACTTTTTGTCAGAGAACAAGGAAGTAAAAAATGTTTTCCCCTTCCCTCCCCTAATTTGCATATGCAAATTAGGGTTCGGATTCGGTTCGGTATTCGGCCGAATCTTTCACAAAGGATTCGGGGGTTCGGCCGAATCCAAAAAAGTGGATTCGGTGCATCCCTACTTGCTATAGAATATGTAACGAATATAAGGAAGTCAAAGAAATGCACCATCGATTTTATATTTGTAGGGTAATAAAATGAACATAACTACTTGCATGCCTGGGTAATTTAATGTGCAGCCTCCAGCTTCTGTGATACATTAAAACAGACACATTTTCATAATAATTCCATGAAGATATGGCTATTAGATTTTGAAACTCACTGACAGAGCATCCAAGGCAATGATGTCATCCAAATCCCCACTATCACCACAATGGTCCCACCCCACAGGCACGCACCCTTGAAAACAAGAGTTGTTGCAAAACTTTCAATTCAGCGCTCTATGAGTTCTGAGATTTGTAGCTTTCACAAATGTATTGTACCAGAGTCAGTCTATCCCTACTCCTTATGTCTACACCTTGACGGTTGCCTAACTTTGTGCTAGACTCCAACAGGGGCTAGTTACTTCACTTAAGTCAACTGAAACATATTATAGCAACAAATAAAATCAATGATCTTGATAGTGTCCTTTTAAAGGAAACTTCCATAGATATTCAAAGATATTCTCAGTATTCTGCAACAACAGCAAGGGCACACCTAACGGTCACAAATATGATAATTTTGCTATTTTGTGTCAATGTAGAATTACTCAGTGGAAGGGAAGCTATAGGAAAGATCTCCATGAAATGCAGAGATGGAAAGCAAAATTTTCCTTATAAGCAAGCATATTTCTCCTTTTATTACATTATGCTAAATACTACCAGTCAGTTCAATTTGTATATAGTCTCAATATGCCACAAAGCTAACTGTAAGCAGCAAAATTTAGTAAATAAGTGAGCAGTTCTATATTACTAATCTGGTTACACTCTTTACAGATATGCTGTACACAGCTCATAACAGATACATTTCACTTTAGAAGGAAATGAGCCAAATGCTAGCCCTTCAGCATCCTCCACTTGCTTTGTTAAATTATCGCCTTTTGTGGTTGTAGAACTGACTGTCTATTTTACTGCCAGGCAGAGAATTCAAGAGCTGCAAAGAGCATGCATCTCCTTCTAAATACCAAAGAAGAGGTCATAGCTATTGCTTTATTTATTGCTTCACGATGTATAGTCTGCAGAGCACTATTCCCTGAGTGCATTTCATGAAGCAGACTGAGCAGAGATTGGTGAAAGAGTAAACTTTTTCCCTACAAAACAATTGAACTGCTATAACTGTGGTTCACATGAATTATCTAATTATAATGCGAAGGTTACACATGGAAGCAGAAGAGTACAGTATATCAGCAGATTATATGGCTGGCTTAATTAAAGAGGCAGCATCCTGCCTCTGCATCTGAATTTGCTGGTGGCAGTTATAGCCAAAAACTGCTGTAAACCTGTACATTAGTTAGTAGGTTCTACCATTTGTGTGAGCACAAAGCAAAAGCAATCAAACAGCTCTATATTACTATTTTATCTGGTTACACTCTTCACAGATATGCTGTACCAATTTACTTTTATAAACAACGATCTGCTGTTCTTGTGCTCCAGTTGTTTCAGCTTCAAGGCTTCCTGTACTGTGTTGCCTTGTGTAGAGCAAATAGAAATCTAGGAAATCTATAACGCCCTGCACTTTATTACCTCTCTCTCCTCCTATCTGTGTTCAGCTCTGTCATTCCTCAATGTGGGACTCCTGAGAGAGAGACCCTAAATCCCTTCTCCAAACATGACATTATCATTTACACGCCTGGGCCAGATCTATATTGTTGACATAGCATGCAGCCCTTTCCTGATGCATAATCCGTTTAAAACTGATTCCATCTGTTAAAGTCAATCCCTTACTACATGTCTACGAGCATGTCTGCACATCGATCAGCATCATCATAACCAGGTATCTTTTATCAGCCCATTAGTATTGCACCAGGATTATGTCTTTCAGTCATCCAGTTAGAGCAGGTCAATGAGAACAAACACGTTTGGCCTGTCCTGTTCTTATATGTCACTTAATCATTGCATAGTTAAAGAAAAACCTGGCATTAACCCCATAAGCTTAGAAAAATGTGACGGTTGTGTACACAGTATCAAAGATTCAAACTGAGCGATCGGGTAAGCTGACAGTTGGAAGAATGCGCTGCTGTTAGTAGCTGTCCCTGGTGCTGATTCCAGCATTTTAAATTGCCAACATACAGCTCAACTAAGTCTGCTGTACTGTTATACTTCTGACTATTGTACATCAATGAATGACTATAAACACATACAGTAAAAATGTATCTAAGTTCTCACCTGTTCCTGTGGGATTCATTAACCCCATAATCTTAGAATAATTATACTGAACAACATAGTTAGGATGGGGAATAAAACATTTATAAACTCCAACTATAGGAAAGAATATCTACCTTACCTGGGTCCTTCCTTGTAAGGTGTAAAAGACCTGATAAAGTGTGTATTACAGGATATCAGATCCCGCTCTGAAATTCACAGCTTTACAGGAGGCCTATTTATAGGGCTCTTTACTAAGAGAGAGAATGACGTGAGAATTAGAGGGGGAAATAGCGCCCACCTGAACTCTAAAGACAGAAATGCGTCAGGTTGCTTCAAGCACTCCCAAACACAAAAGCCAATGATCTGGAATATGCGATGGGTCCTGAAAATATGAGCTATTAATTAAATTAATGATGTTGTCATGGGATGTGCCATTTATTTGCATATACAGTAGGCATTTTCCATCTATTCTTTTCTTTATAACTGATGTGAATTGATGTGAGGCTGCAATGTTTGGAATGATTATTGTGTCTCATCTTTTCTACAATGATGCTAAACAAAATCATTTATAATAATGTAACCAGTGTATATGTTTAAATCAAGGATCCATGTTCTCTCCTTTCCCAGATTCATTTACATATTATATTTACTAAAGGAATTTAAATAAAAAACAAAACTGTTGGGTAGGCCCATTTATGAAGGGTCAAATTTTAGTGGTACGAGAGCTTTTTGAAACCACATTAAACTCTATAGTTGGAATATAATTAAAATAACAAGTATTATTTAAAATGGTGTCATGCTGTTTGCATTGTAAAATGATTCGCTGGTTAATATAACATTGCTCATTATCGATAAGCAACGGTTAGCGTTAACATACAAAAGCCATTTGTTTTCAAACTTTGCAAGGAAGTTGTTGAGGTCTCAAATTGGTCAAAAAAGAAGAAAACAATGAAAATCTTTTTTTTTTTTTTAACTTCTCTTTATTTTTCACGGTATATCTCCATATAAAATAAAGGCATATATCGTACAGTACAGTCGTATTGTCTCATCACAAAATGTCGTGAGATACAGCATTATCATATGTACAATCAATACCTGAGAATACAGTACAACTAATAACTAGGTCAACTAGGCCATTCAGAGCAACCAGGTCACCAGGTATGTCCGTTTATTACATATTATGGTCAAATCGGCTTAAAATCACTCGATCCTCCAGAGTCATGAGGTAGCCCGTGGGGCCGGATGTCGGAAAGACTGCCAGACAGACCATATTTTATCGAACTTCGAGTAATTGTGTTCGTTCCTGGTTGCCATTAACTCCATACTAGCCCTGTAATCGACTGCCACCAAAACTTGTTGCAAATCGAGCAGACCAGCAGTTTTCCAGTTCTTAGCAATCAAAAGTGTCGTCGCATTAAAAATATGGAACAAAAACTTCTTCTGGAATTTAGTGATTGCATCTGGCAGGTTCAGCAATAAGGCAGCATCCGGTGTGTGTGGGACCCCAAACTGCAGACTAACATTTATCAGGGTGAAAACGTCATTCCATAGGTCAACTACCAAAGGACAGGACCACCACAAGTGCACTAATGTCCCATGGTGCCCACAACCTCTCCAACACAAAGGAGAATACCTCTCCGACATTTTATTTAATTTTACTGGTGTAAGGTGCCATCTATAAAGCAGTTTTTTATAAGCTTCAATATGGTTAGTACACCTAGTAGCACCAACGAGGGTTAGCTGAATTTCCTGCCATCGGTCAGGTGAAAGTTCTATGTTGAGTTCTTGTTCCCATTTAACGATATGGGGATGCTTATGGTCTGGTGGCAGAGTAAGTAGAAACTTGTAGCAGTCCGAAAGAACTCCTCTAGCCTGACCCCCAATTTTACATAGATATTCAACCCTGGACCTCTGACGTAAGGTTTTATATGATGGTGAGGTTCTGCTCAAAAAATGCGTGAGTCTGAGATAATTGTAATGGTCCTTCTGACACAGTTGGTATTTGGTCTGAAGTTCTGCAAATTGTCGGTAGACATTTATCAAGTATAAATCAGAAACTGTCTGTATGCCTTTTTGTACCCAAGCTTGCAAATCTAGATCCTGCACCAAAAATTTCACATTCAGCAAAGGCATATTCGGTGAGGGAAATTTCCCCAGATCCCTGTTAGTGTGTAGGGAATCCCACTGAAGAATAATGAACTTGGTGGAGGGCAATAAACATAGGTTCTTAGGTCTGTACTTAACAGGCAACCATAATAAATGGGAAACGGTTAAGTTAGATAGGGTACCATTCTCAATGTCCAGCCATCGTTTACTACCAGGGGGACTATGCATTCTCACTGCAGTCTCTAAGAGGGAAGCCCTATAATATTGCAGCAGGTTGGGTAAACCCACGCCGCCATTACTCGAGGGTTGTTGCAAGACTTTGGCTGAGACACGGGGTCTCCTGCCCCCCCATACAAACGAAGTCAATTGTGCCTGTAAGGACGTTAGAAATTTTCGGGGAAGCTGAATTTGAATGGTTCTGAAATAGTACAGTATTCTGGGTAAAACATTCATTTTAGTAGCTATAATCCTACCCACCCAAGATGTGTAAAGGGTCTTCCATCTCTGATAATCAGCCAGTAACGTTTGTTGTAAAGGGACAAAATTCAACTTGAAAAAGTGGTCAGGGTCTTTGGGGAGTTTTATACCCAAATATGTAAGAGAGTGAGGCTTCCATTCAAAGAGAAAGTTACCATGTAGGCATGCTAATTGTCGGTCGGGGATGTTAATTGCCAGCGCCTGTGTTTTGCTCGAGTTAATTTTATACCAAGATGCTTTGTAAAAGGCATCTAATTCCTTTAGTAAATTAGGGATAGCTATGTGTGAGTTGGACAGTGACAAAATTATATCATCAGCGAAGAGGCTTATCACCTGAGGGCCTATGTTAGTGGGGATGCCGGAGATATCCTGATTCAACCGAATTTTGCATGCCAGGGGTTCCACAAGCAGCGCAAAAATCAAAGGGGAGATGGGACACCCCTGTCTAGTGCCATTGCTGATGGGGAAAGCGTCAGACAGGATCCCAGATGCGCAGACTCTAGCAGTAGGGGAGGTGTACAACACTGAAATTGCTTTAAGAAATGTGGGGCCTAAGTTGAACTTGCGCAATGTGGCGTCCATATAGCCCCAATGAATCCTATCAAACGCCTTCTCCGCATCTAAAGACAACAGGACCGATGGTATAATATTTTGCTTGATAATGTATAACAGATTATGGAGTTTCCTAGTATTATCTGATGCTTGGCGTCCCTGTATAAAGCCCACCTGATCTGTATGAATGAGGGAGGGTAATATGTTGTTAAGTCGCAGTGCTAGTATCTTGGAATAGAGTTTTAAATCGGAGTTGAGCAGCGAAATAGGCCTATAATTTTGGCAGAAATCCGGCGACTTGCCAGGTTTGGGTATCGTTGAAATGTGTGCCAGTAAGAATTCAGGGTTAATTTGTCCTGTATCAATTATATTTCTAAAGAGAGTCAGTAAATGAGGGGCGAGTGGATCTTTGTATGCCCTATAATAAGCGTTCGTGAAGCCATCTGGCCCCGGTGCCTTTCCAATTTTCAGGATCTTAATTGCTTGGAAAACTTCTGAGATGGAAATTGGGGCATTAAGTTCCTCCTTTTGTTCTAGCGTGTGCTGCGGCAAATTACAAGAATTTAAGTAACTTTCTATGCAATCCTGTGATGGTTGTACTTCTGCTGAATTTGTGGATAAGTTATAGAGGGAGGTATAATACTGTGCAAAATGGTCAGCTATACCTTTGGGGTCAGTGATTTTGACATTGTGGTCCATTATATGGCCTATTCTGGACTGGGCTTGTTTGACTTTAAGTTGGGTAGCCAGGAGTCTAGTTGCTTTGTTACTGTTGGTATAATAAAATTGCTTGAGTAATTTCAATCTATATTCAGTTTTATACAGTAGTAGATTACTGAGTTCCCTTTTATGGTTTTGGATTTCGGAGTAGAGTGCAGTAGTAGGGTTGGAATGATATGCAATAGTCGCTGACTGTATTTTCTGTTCTAAATCAATTCTCTTAATATCCCTTTGTTTACGTAACCTAGCTGATATCGCAATTAGGTCTCCCCTAAGAGTGGCTTTGTGCGCTAACCATAAAGATTGAGGATCTATTTCCGCTGACTGATTGAATTGGAAATACTCCTTAATCTTCGATTCTACCTGTCGTGTATCTGGATTTTGTAAAATAGCATTGTTAAGTCTCCAGGGTGTGAAGTGGGAGTTTTGCCTAGAAACATCAAGATGTATGCCAATTGGTGCGTGATCAGACCAGGACTGAATACCTATCCAAGCCCTGGAGATCAGGGCCGAAGTCCGTCGGTCCGTAAATATTACATCGATTCTTGATGACATGTCGTGTCTGGAGGAATAGTACGTGTACTCCTTATCTAATGGATGCTGAGCCCTCCACACATCAACAAGTGCTAAGCTATGAAACAATCCCCGTATTTTAGCAGCTATCCTGAGCTGGGATGGCGCGACTCGTGTATGCGGTTTAAAGGTATCCTGGATAGGGTCTAAGACTATGTTAATGTCCCCTGCCACAATACATCTACCTGCCTGTTCCAACAGGCTTGTGAGCGTTTTCGAAAGAAACTGTAACTGGTTGTGATTGGGAGCATACAGGTTAATAAGAGTGTAAATCTGATTGTTTAAAGAGCAAATAAGCATAAGATATCTACCCAGGGGGTCAGCAAATAGCTGAAGTTTTTGGAAGGCCAGTTTGGAACTCAATAGAATAGAGACTCCTTTCGTTTTTGAAGTGGAGTATGCATGAAAATTGTGTGGGTATTTCTTGTTGTAAAAATTAGGATGATTGGACCGTTTAAAGTGAGTTTCTTGATAAAATATCACATCTGCTTTAGCTTTGTAAGCTTCATTCAGGGCCAAATTTCGTTTCTGTGGGGTATTTAAGCCCTTGGCATTAAGTGAGTAAAACTTAATCATCCGATTGATCAGCTATTTGCTGAGCCCCATAAACATGCATATGCATACATTTGACATTGAGAATGAACATTCGGACAGTGACCTGATGACTATGTAACTGAAATAGAAAATGAAAGCAAACAGCGCTGAACTGTAGCAAAACAAGGTAGGAGGAAAAGTAATAATAGGAATAACATTGTAGGTATGTAAGATGGTTACCAATGTCGGACAGGAAAAAGGGTGACATAGTTACCATCCTGTGGCACAGAAAAAGGTGAAATCTTGGCTGTGCCGAAATCTCGTCTGCAGGCGATCAGCTTGGAGACTAATGGGGGGGGGGGAGAAGATAAGAAAAAAAGGGGGAAGAGAAAGAAAAAGGGGGAAAAAATGAACACTCCGTTTCTCGAGCCATTGCTTGGAAAAAGGAAGGACATCCGCCTTATATGAGGGTAGAGGTATATCTTCCGTTCTGCAATCAGGCTGTGTGCCATTCTGTAGACAGCTTCTTAGTGGAGGATGCTTGTGAGGACATGTTCTTGGGAGACGGCGGTCTAGTCGGGCCTAGGTTCCAACGCTGCGTAGCTTTAATGGCCTCATCCGGCGTGGAGAGAGTGATCGGCGATCCATTCTTGAGGACAATTATCTTCACCGGAAAACCCCAACGATAAGGGACTTTGTTTTCCCTGAGTATAGTAGTCGCTTCAGCAATCGCCTTTCTTTTCATCAAAGTGGCTTGCGATAAGTCCGCATAAACTTGGATATCTGAATACTTGGCTGGCCAGTTATCTTTTTTACGTGCCGCTTGTAAGAGTTTTTCTTTGACCTTGAAAAAGTGAAGCTTAGTGAGCACATCTCTGGGGGCTGCCTCCGGAGCCGACCTAGGTTTAGGGACCCTATGGATCCTGTCGATGGTAAGCTCTATGGCAGGTGTATTTGGCAATATCGCCTCCATTAGGCCCATAAGATAAGCTTCCAAGTCCTGTGGCAAAACAGATTCTGGAATACCTCGGAGTTTTAGGTTATTCCTCCGTGATCTGTCCTCTAGATCGGCTACTTTGGTAGAGAGGCGATCCACTTCTTTCCCCAAACTCACTTGCGTGTCAGCCAGGTCATTGTGGGCCTTGGTGTACTCCGCCATTTTGTTTTCCATGTGCGCAGTGCGTTCCCCCAGGTCCTGTATTTATTTCCGTATGTCCCGGGAAAGCTGTTTAATACCGGCTTGCAGTGTTTTCTGAAGGTCAATCAGCATAGACTTAATTTCGTCTGCTGGAGTGCCATCTTCAGATCGAGTCAACACGATGTCACCATCCTCGAGTAGGTTATCAGGAATGGCGTCATGCTGTGCCTGCGCGCCTGTGATTGCGAGGAAAAGTACGCAGTGACTTGTTGGAGCTTTCTTGGGGTTCTGCTTGGGCGCCATGATCCGGGCTAAGAGCTGTGGTATAGCAGTGCAGAATAGTGCGGAGTCTTTGCTGTGATGTAGCGTTTAGGCGGCTCGAGTATACAGAGCTACTGTTTCAAGCGTCCATCTTGTGCGGCGGTTAACTCCGCCCCCCAAAACAATGAAAATCTTGGTCGCTAAGGTTCGCAAAAGTGTTTGTGAGCGTATATTACATTCCCCCCATATCTCTCTAAAACCACGAATGCCATGAAAGTTATTAAAAGATCTGGATATTAAAAGTAAAATGGAAAAAATGATAAATGATAAAAAAAACTAACTTGGATGTCTCTGTCTGAAACCTCTAAACATTTAAGTTTTTCAGACAATTACAAGTGAAAAAAATCCAAAAACCTCTAAAATCTGAATGGCTAAAAAAAAGGTCTTATAGGATCAGCGCCGCTCACATTGATTTCTCTAGGACTTGACTGGTTTGACTTGGTGAAGTTTTGTATTTGAGTTTTTCTTAGTGTCTACGCTTTATTAATCTCGAATCTTTAGAGTTTGATAAATTTTTAAAAACCACAAATTTTTATAGAAAAAAATATTATTTGTAAAAAAACAAAATCCTAATATAGTTAATAGTTTGCCTTTACTACTGTAAACAGAGCTGGTCTAAGAGGTACTTGCACCCAAGTACTTCTCTCTCATGCTCTCTCCTGCTGCTGCCAGGATGGCCACAACAGACATCATCCACTCACTACTGACCCCCCCCCTTCTTACCCACCCAGTCCTTCTGCTCCATTGCTCCCTTAATGGCAGACCACTCCTGTTCTGCCTTTCAGGAGTTATAGAGTGCCTATATATTTGGCATCCCTTCCCCCATTAATTCAGGACAAATGAAGTCCTGCCTGTCCTCCTAAAATAGCTCCTGTCAAAGGATTTCCCCCTCTGCTCTTGGCTCACTACTGTTATCTGTTGTGTGTGCCTTAAGTTGTGTGATTTCTTCCTTAAAAACATGTATTCTCCAATATATATACTGTATTTATATATATATATATATATATATATATATATATATATATATATATATATAAATCCCATACAACTAGTGCACTCTAAACTGTCCTCAAATGCCTGGGTGCCGGTCAACACATTAGTATAGCAGAAAACAAACAAACCGCACTCCAAGGACTTCGTGTCTCAAAAGCCAAGTGAAAGTTTACTCTTACTCAACGTTTCGGCGCTCCAACTGAGGCCGTCTTGTATATTAATGATAAAGCATTAAGTGGGACTTTGCTTCCTTTCAAGCAGGGTCTTAAGGTCTGGACATCGCATTTTGAACCTCACTAAAACTCTGTATGTTAGCATGAAAGCACAACATTTTATGCTCCTTGATATTATTATTATTGTATGCTGCTAGGAGTTGTAGTCTAGCATCACTTGAGTGAAGCAGCAATAAAACGGAAGGTTGGTGTCCCTTGTAAATATAGTTCCATTGAGAACCTATGCAGAAGAATTGCATATAACCAAACTGGTACCTCACTAGCTGGATTTTTTCTAAGCCAATGAAATAGCAAACCATTTTGATACATTTGGATTGTCATTTTTAAATGTAAATCAATACATGTTAGGATTTGTGACATACTTATGACACTTATTTCTGAGCTAGGGATATAAATGTTTGTACTGCATATGTTCCCTGAAGGCACTTAGCTCAGTTTTAATGACAGGATGAGTAGCAGATTTCCATTAGAACCCCTATGACTCTCTCCTTATTACAGGCTAGCTCTACAGGAGCAGTTCTTCCAAGTTTATCATGCAAGCTGCTCTATAAATCTTTGTGTGAAACTACATTTAGCTTAGTGAATGTAACATTAATGTTGGTACATTGTGTCAGGACAATCCAAAATGGAATAATAAGCTAAACATCACTAGCTGTCTCTACAGATTGTTAAAATGTAGTGAAGAGAGAAGAGCCAAAAAGACTTGCTACAGGAATCGCCCACATCGAGTGTTCCTTGATTGGCAGTTTCCTAAAATACAATTTAGGCTATATAATTTAAACTGTTTTTACTGTTAAAACTCCAACCTTTATTAAATTAAATTAACATTTACCCTAGATTTATTTAAAGAAATTTCTTTTTTTTTAGAAATTACTTTTCTTTCCTGTAATTATAAAAAAAAAAGTGATAACTAAGCTTGAATAAATCCATATTGTTGGCCTGTGATCACACAGGAGATTATTGTTAAAATTAGGCTGGCCATATCAGCAAGATATCTATCAAGCGGGTTTGAAAATGAAGTCGGGAGTGGACTATTTTGGTCAATTGATGCAGCTTTAACCATCAGATCCCCATAAGTCCCCCTATATGATCAATTTTACCTGGCAAATAGGGCAAGATTTGCTTATCTGGCGACCAGTCTGGATCTATCTTTTTATGTCCATCTTATGGAGGAGTTCGGGATAAAACCCAAACACTAGTATTGGTATTACAAGTGAGAATTATCTTATGGGAATCACCCCTACTGTCATTGTTATCTAACATATAACATTTTTGTGCATTTTATGTTTGCAAATATTATACTTTAATTAACTTCAAAAGGATGTTTAAACTTGCTGAAAGGGGATGTAAATCATCAATAAAACTCTTACATTGTGCTTCAAGAATCTTGAAATTATTCAAAGATATATATTATATTGTATTGTATTATATTGTGGATCTGGTTAGATTACCAGATAAGCTCATTGGAGGTGGATAAATATCATAGATTCCATTATATAAATTGCTCGGCTACAGCTTTGTATATTCGTATTGTGCCCTCCATATTTGTTATTAAACTTTGGACTACTTGTGTCTGATATCATTTCTGCTTTTGGACACAATGTAATTTCCTGGTGACCATATTGGTATACTTAGATGTTGAAGGCACCCTCTTTGGTTGATTGTAAGGGAGTTCCCATTGGCATCAAAAGTACTTTTTTCAAGTTTTAAATTGTTTTGCATTATTCAAGGTTAGAATATTCATTTTGTCTGGCATATTTCTGCATTTTTAGCTCCAAACGTACTTTTGGGAATAGTGAGTGGCATGGAATATTTTCTAAATGTAGTTTTTAGCGTGTCGGGCATTTTTCTTTAGTCTAATGGAGCCTCTAAGCCAAAGTCACGTGTGGCAGATATTGATGATTTTTTTCAACAAGTTTCACTGCGAAAATGATGCCCATAGACTCTAATGGGAGAAAAGAAAAATGATGCACGCATAGACTTTAAAGCTTTTCTGTGAATTTTTGCAGTTTTGAAAATTTTCGTCAAATAGAAACGTGTCAGATTCGCCCATCACTAGTGGCAGATTAATGGCCTGCAGCTAAATTCAGGCTGATAATCAACTCCTATGCAACAACTTTCTGACATGCCTGCACCTGGAGTGGAGTCAGAGTATGTATTTCGGCGTTGAAATCCACTCTATGTGCCTGAACCTGTGCTGATGCAGTGCCTCCTGGTGTATGTACATCGGAGAGCAATTAGGAGTAAAAGGGCTAACTCTTGGTCTGTATTTAGCCATAGGCCAAAAATCTGGCACATGTGAATGTTGCCTATGTCCAGATAGACCCTAGAGATGGGGGCATCTGGGAAGTCGCAGGGCCTGCTGTATGGTTCAACCTCCCTGTGTCCCTTGCCAGTAGGGAGAGGGAGTAGTATTGTTCATGTGACTGAGGTCATTCTGGTGCCTGTTCTGATTAAAGGGTAAGGCATTTTTTAGTAGCTTACACAAAATGTTTTAATGACCTTAATTGGGTGGTTCACCTTTACGTTAACTTTTAGTATTTTGTAGCATATCCAATTCTAAACAACCTTTCAATTGGTCTTCTTTAATTATTTTTTACAGTATTTGAATTATTTGCCTTCTTCTTCTCACTCTTTTCAGGTTTCAAATGGGGGTCACTGACCCCATCTAAAAATGAATGCTTTGTAAGGCTACAGATGTATTGTTATTGCTACTTTTTATTACTCATCTTTCTATTCAGGCCTATCCTATTCATATTTCAGTCTCTTGTTCAAATCAATGCATGGTTCATAGGGTAAGGAGGACACTAGCAAATTGAAAATTGGACAGCTGCTGAATAAAAAGATTTTTGTCCTGCCAACACATATCACATATCATATTATATCAACATGGTTTTGAAGGAAATCATGTGTGGTTTGTTCTTTTTCTTACAGCTTGTGCAACTAGTCACCATTTCTGTAGTGAAATATTGGGTTTATCAAAGCTTGCCCACAAAAAACACAGGTGCCCACCCCTTACACTACCAAGAAGACAAACATTAAAGACATGGGGGAATGTAATATTGGTCGCTAACGGGAAAATCGTTTCCAATTAGTTTGCAATATGAATAAATGTTTGCAAATAGAACAATTGGATAGCGAATGTTATAGTTTATAAATTAACGTTTGCTCCAAAAGTTTACGCCACCTTCGAACACATCTTAAAAGTATGCAATGCTCAATTAAGATTCCCAATGCAATAAAAGTCTAATGCAGAATATTACCATTCCAAATTTTATTTTGTGAATTTTTATTCACAAATTTGCACTCTTTTATTATATTTCCCCCATAGACCTTTCATAGCAGCGTTGATCTTTTCCACATGCTGCTGGACTACATTTCCATCAGGGTCAGGGACCAAGAGGATCATCTAATGAGAATCTTCTTTGGTTACCCTCTCTTCCAGGTTTCATGTGATCATCACCCTCTTTCTAGTTATAAATACATAAGCAGCATTATATTCACCTTTCTAAAGTGTTCTATAGCAAACATTACTTGGTAATCTGTATACTAAAACTCAGAAAATCACTGATTGCCAGGAGGGATGCCTCTCATTGAAGATTAATGATGCTTTTTGTTTCTTCAAATTGTTGCCAAGAAGAATTTGGACAAGGAAGCAGTACCTACTGATTGTTTAAACTGTTTAAGTCATTTTTAGAGGGATGAGGGAAAAAACAGTGTGGCTAAACCTAAAAGTTTTTAGGCTTCTACTCCAGTATATGTATAGTGATATAAGATAAAGCATAATGGAAACGATGGAATAGGAATATCACAGATAGATTCCTAACAGGTACACTGCATAAAACTATTTAAAAAACTGCCAAGGCTAATTGTCCAATCAGTGCAAGAGGTTCTTCCAATAGGAATCTTACCTGTCATGTTTACAATTGACTCTGTGTTCTTTATTTATGCAATTGTTGTGAGCATGGGATTGCTAGAGAGCAAAGTTAGTTAAAGGTATGGATTATTAAATGTGATCCTGCCTCCTTCTTGGTGGACCTATATTATTATTATTATTATTATTATTATTATTAATAATAAATTATAAAATATAATAATAGCATATAGGGGTTGTCTGTCTAATCTAAGAGACAGCAAGGAAAAGGATGGAGTAGAAGCAAGAAGGAAAAGCTAAGTTAGTATCAAAATGTACAGCATAAAAAGCATTAAAAGCAAGGACAAGCATTAATTATAAAGTAAATTAAGGGAGACTTTATCAGTAGTAATAATTAAATGTTACTGCATGACTTCAACCCCTGCATGCCACCCCCCATGCAGCAATGACCAAGAGTAGTGGTGCTCACCTGGACTGGACTGGCTGGGATTACTCCTGGTGTCCATATGGGTCAGTCCGACCCCTGCATACTCCAAATATGTAAACCATAGTAGTGATTGGGAAGCAAATAAGACACAATTGTAATAATACCTATGCTTTAATATATACATATATACATTCACAATACATTACATTTGTTGGTGTTACTGGTACTTTAATAAAGTTGGTATTAGTAATATACTTTAAATCAATCAAGAATGATATTCAAGATTCTGTAGGATTTTAGGACCCACTTAAATGGCAGATTACAGACTATGAAAACAATCATTTTAGGACAGGTACAATAACCTAAACATGTTGAATCACTTTTATCTAAAATCAATAAATAGCTACAAAGAGGGGGGAAAGTAGAGCAGGCGATCCAGTGGGAGCAGTTGTTTGCAGAGGGAAAACACAAGCACAGATGTAATAACAACAACAATACAGTATGTGTATAGAAAATCAAGCTACAAACATAATATGAAACTCATATACAAAGCATTCTGCAAAATGTTAAACAAAGAACAATTATTGTCTTTAGTTCTTTAAAACATGTTATAAAGGTCAAATTTATTCTCTTCTCAGTATAATGCCCTTGATTTATTTTAGCAAATACCCAAACAGATACAATGGTTGTATAATAAGGGCTGTTCATCTGATGGATCCCCTAAGGAATTTTATGGCTGCCAGCCTGTTCCAGGACTGCCCAGACCTCTTTGTATGACATCAGCGGTTTATTATAATTCTGCAGATAAACATGTGGGGAATTGGATAATTGGCACATTACACAGAAATAGCTGGACTGGACTGCCCCAGGTCATTAGAGGATATAAACATCGCATAGGAATTCAAGACTCTTTATGAAAGCCGGATATGTACAGTCTGATAAACCTTGGTTGTTTATAACTCCGTAGAAGTTTAATCTTTTGTGTGAATTCACATAAATAACTCTTCTGTATCTAAAATAATATATGATTGAAATTTAACAGAAATCATTGAGTGAAGTACATGAAATAACTAACTGGGGAAAACATTTGCTTGGTAACTGTAAACGTAACTCATAGCTACATATCAGATGTTTAATTTCCTTATTATAGCTGACAAGGTGAAAATATATTCAGGCATCTTTGACGTGGCCCTGAAATCTCCCCCCCCCCCCGCCGCTGCAGAGGAACACGTTTGCAGTTGCACAGCAAAAAGAATAGGTTAAAATACCCAGACAGGCTTAAAGTGGTCTTCTAGTCCATGCCTGCTCTGCACTTGCTCCATCACCATCTGACTTGCTAATTATGATGGAAAATTATTGATTAAAACTGTGAAGAAAAAACTCAACAGCATTGAAGTCACATTCTACTTCTTCACATTGTACTAAAAATGAAAGAACATTTTGCTTTTGATTCCTATTGACTTCTACACTAACCTGCCAACTTTTAGATGTTGAATTTTTACAATTTTCTTTGCACTTAATAAATCTCCAACATTTGAGTTCTGGAAACTCTAATTTGAGTTTGTGAATTTAATTGCATTACAACTTGAATTTGAACTTTGATAAATCTATCCCATAGTACTGCTTAAGTGCTCAAATTTGGTGTCTACTAGTACAAAGTCCTCCATCTTTTTAACAGTTAGGGGCAGATTTATCAAGGGTCAAAGTGAAAATTCGAAGTAAAAAAAATAGAATTTCGAGCTATTTTTGTCTAATTCCACTATCGAATAGGCCGAAATAGGAAAAAATTTGGCTATTCGAATATTGAAATTTTTTTATGTACTGTCACAACTTCGACCATTCGCCATGATTTGATAAGAATTTTGAAGTTATGGGAGTTCAAAAGAACTCCCATTTCTTCGAAAATCAACCCTTGATAAATCTGCCCCTTAAAAAAAAGTAAAAAATTTGTAAGAAATTATGATTGCCTAAAATCACATAAAGGGGCAGATTTATCAAGGGTCGAAGTGAATTCAAGGGAATTTTCGAAGTAAAAAAATTCGAAATTCGAAGTAATTTTTTGGATACTTTGACCATTGAATAGGATACTACGACTTCGAATTCGATTCAAAGTAAAATAGTTTGAATATCGACCATTTTATAATCAAAGTACTGTCTCTAAAAAAAACGTTGATTTCAATACTTCGCCAAATTAAACATGCTGAAGTCGATGAAAAATTGTTTGATCGATGGATGAAATCCTTCGAATCGTTCGATTCGATGGATTTCATTGTTTGATCGAACGATTTTACTTCGACCGCAAATGCCCAAATTCGATTTAAAAAAAACTTCAACTTCGATATTTGAAGTCAAAGTATTCCAATTTGATGGTCGAATTTCGAAGCTTTTTCTACTTCGAAATTCGACCCTTGATAAATCTGCCCCAAAGTATGCATAGCGTAGCTTGAAATACGGTGCTCTCATCCCAGTAAACTACACCAATATTTTTCTTTATCATTTATACAGTGATCTTTAGCAAAAACACACAAATTCATAGTCTGGCAACATTGCAGACTGTCCTTCCTATAGTGATGATTATGTTTTAGTTTATTAGATAAAATTTTAAAGATTAGTTTCAGTAACAAATGTTCTTCCTATTTCAAAGCCACTTTGTATTACTGATAGCAGGGCATATATTTCTTTAGAGAATATTATTGTTTTGCATTCATAGACTGTGCAATGTATTAGATCTGTTTTGATAAAAGACCATTAGAAGTTATGTGCCCTTAGCTATCTCAAAGGTACACTTGTTTCTATTTCATTGCTGGGATATATACAGTATATAATTGGTTCCATTACAAATGAAGTAGATACTAGGGTCAAGATGCCCCTAGATATGTAAAAAGTTCACTCTGACCTTTAGGACATCATTGCAAGAGGGAACTCATCTTCTAACAAACAAGGCTTTTATTATATATAGATACTATTAGATACTCGTTTTTAGGGATGCACCGAATCCACTATTTTGGATTCGGCCGAACCCCCGAATCCTTTGTGAAAGATTCGGCCGAATACCGAACCGAATCCGAACCCTAATTTGCATATGCAAATAAGGGGTGGGAAGGGGAAAACATTTTTTTACTTCCTCGTTTTCTGTCAAAAAGTCACGTGATTTCCCTCCCGCCCCTAATTTGCATATGCAAATTAGGGTTCGGATTCGGTTCGGCCAGGCAGAAGGATTCGGCCGAATCCGAATCCTGCTGAAAAAGGCCGAATCCTGGCCGAATCCCGAACCGAATCCTGGATTCGGTGCATCCCTACTCGTTTTAACTTGAGAAATTTGCTTGCATTGTGGGAGCTTGTTTCACTTATAAAACAGTTCATTTCTCCCATGGGAAGCAAATTGTTAATTACACAGTACAGACGGCAGCCATCATAAATACATTTGGAAAATGAGGGCACCCCCAGAGATAAAATGGTTTGACTCATATTAAAGGGAGTCGATATCCAGCATTGAAGGCAAATCATTTAACCTGTAATGAAACACCACTTCCTTATAGTTTCACTCTGCATATATTTATCATTTTATCCATTTCATTTTAAAGGAGAAGGAAAGCTCCAAGACAGTTTATTGTCAATATATTAGCCACAATAGTGCAAGCTAGAACACTACATTTATTCAGCAGAATGCTTTACCATACATGAGTAAACAGCTCTAGATGCTGTCTCTGTTTGTTTAGGATAGCAGCTGCCATATTCGCTTGTGACATCACTTCCTCCTGAGTCTCTCTCTGCTCACTCATAACTCTGAGCTCAGATTACAGCAGGGATAGGAGGAGGGAGGGGGAGAGGAGCAAACTGAGCATGCTCAAGCCCTGCCCTGGAGGTTTATGATGAAAACAGGAAGTCTGATACAGAAGTCCATGTGTACACAATAGAAAGAAAGAATTGTGTTTTTTCTTTTGACAGAGGACTCAGAGCAACATTACTTTGAGGGTTTACTGGTGTGTTTATATAGACCTTTCTGCTGCCAGCAGAAGTCTCCTGAAACCCCCCCCCTCGGCTCCTGTGGCTGGTTATGAATAGGAGCATCCTCTGGTGTGAACCGAGAGGCTGGGCTGATGGCTTCTCTGTAAAATACACATCCTATATCACTCCA
The DNA here is from genome assembly GCA_038501925.1 of Xenopus petersii. NCBI lineage: Eukaryota > Metazoa > Chordata > Amphibia > Anura > Pipidae > Xenopus > Xenopus petersii. The sequence continues at coordinate 109,664,544 of CM076682.1, read as the reverse complement.
CATAAGCTTTTTAAAGTACATAACAGAAACAAGCAATTCCTCTCATAAAAATATATTCCCATAAGTGGTCCCCAGCAACAGGCAGAGGCATTAGGAGTAACATTTGCCATTTCAGGAGCATAACTACTGGGAAGCCTAAATGTGTTATTAGTACAGCTTTAATAATGGTTTAGCTGGTAAACTCCAGGTCACGTAGAAGTCATAGATGTTTGATTAAAATGTGACACTATAAAAAAATACTATATTAGATAACAGAAAGATGGCTGATTTTATTCTTCAAGGCTTGATTCTAACTGCTGTTGGCTGCCTACTTTGGAGTTCCACTGAAGACTTTTGTGGGGTCATATCATCACATTTAAAACATTTTTGTAGCCTTAACAGTCTTGTGTATAGTTAAAATATGGTACCAGCAAGTTAAAATTCGCCGTGTAATCTAAATCTAATAACAATACACTGGCTGACTGTAGCCCTTCTAGGGATGATTGACATTAGCTGATATCCCCATTGGTTTCATGTTACTTGTTACCTTTCAGTTTAACGGCTTCTAAATATATTTTTGAAATAATAGTAATTGGGTACATTGTATAATAATATTCAGTCATTCTGAGAGAATTGTATAGAATAGCTGCATGTTTTATGCCTTGTTTTTTTGTAAAGGATGCAGGCAATGTGGTTGCTTTATTATTGCTTCTATTTGCTCTTAAGTATGCCCTTCTGCACTGCTTTTTATTTTTACTTAATGACTGGGGATACACAGAATCCAAGAAAGTAAACCGCCCAAAGACAGAACCTATAGCCTTATTGCTGCTAGTTTGATCATTTCTTTCAACTTGACAGTGATATATTATTCATTAATATATTATATAAGCCACAGGTTACTTGGTAAATGTGAAACAAAACAAAAATCAGGCTTCTGCAGTTTAATAAATACAACATGAAAAATAAAACACGAAAAATCAATACTTCTTAAAAAAAAAAATAGTTTTATATGCCAACACCAAAGATAAATATCCTCAGTCCCTTCTGGAACAGGAATCTTTATTGTAACATAACCTTTCATTCCTGATGAATAATATTAAAGAGAATATGAATACTTTATAAAATTCTAATATGTTCTCAGTCTCACAGGTCCAGTTTCCAGTGCTCATTTATAAATGGAAAGTGATTCTAGTCTATGGGAGATTGCCGTCCCTTAAGTTGGAGCTTTCTGGATAACAGGTTTTCGAGTAAGAGACCTTATACCTGTGCTAAATGTTTTCTGTTCTTGTTTTCTTTTTTTATTATTTGATGTATTTTGGGTGTATTACTTACACGCTGTTGCTCAACCATACCGTAATCATATGCCGCTTGGTTTCAAAACCCAACATATTTAAAGAAATCCTGTCATCGGAAAACATGTTTTTTTCAAAACGCATCAGTTAATAGTGCTACTCCAGCAGAATTCTGCACTGAAATCCATTTCTCAAAAGAGCAAACAGATTTTTTTATATTCAATTTTAAAATCTGACATGGTGCTAGACATTTTGTCAATTTCCCAGCTGCCCCTGGTCATGTGACTTGTGCCTGCACTTTAGGAGAGAAATGCTTTCTGGCAGGCTGCTGTTTTTCCTTCTCAATGTAACTCAATGGGGGGAATTCACAAAAGTGTCGGGAACGAAAAAATGTCTTTAAAATGTCTTAGAAAGTGTCGTAGCAACAGCCGACAAATTCACAGAGCATTTCCCCGCCAATTTTCCGACATGTGCGACACTTTTGAATTAGTGTCGTTAAAAGTGGGCGTGGTTTTTTCGGCACCACTTTTCCCGCCATTTTTATGAATTACTCGTAAACTCATTTTTTTTTACCGACAATTTTTCAGACACTTTAGGCTCTCCAAAATGAAAATGTCAGACAAATTGTCGTTTAAAAAGTCTTGGTAAATGTCGTTTGTACGATGAAAAGATATACGACATTTTAGAAAATTGTCAGACTTACGAGACATTCAGAGATGGCAACATCTGCCTTTGTGAATTTGCCGTTCATACGACATTTTACAAATTTGTCGACTGCCACTTCTGGGTCACTTTTTTTACCGACACTTTTGTGAATTCCCCCCATTATGTCTCAGTGGGACATGGGTTTTTTCTATTGAGTGTTGTTCTTAGATCTGCCAGGCAGCTGTTATCTTGTGTTAGGGAGCTGTTATCTGGTTACCTTCCCATTGTTCTTTTGTTTGGCTGCTGGGGGGAAAAGGGAGGGGGGTGATATCACTCCAACTTGCAGTACAGCTGTAAAGACTGAAGTTTATCAGAGCACAAGTCACATGACTTGGGGCAGCTGGAAAATTGACAATATGTCTAGCCCCATGTCAGATTTCAAAATTGAATATAAAAAAATCAGTTTGCTCTTTTGAGAAATGGATTTTAGCACAAAATTGAGTGGAAATGTCTCACAACACTCTTTAGCAATAGCACATTTGATCATTGTGTAGTGTAAGTATATCAAATGTCTCAGTGTCACTGAGTAGAGATTAAAAATAAATTGATAATGGGCTTAGAGTGGACACGCTGACATTAGGCACTGGCCTTTTTATTCATCTGTTCATGGTACATGAACAATAGGTGATGGAGTGTAGACAACTCTGTGTATGCAGATTCCCCTATGAACCCCCCTGACTTGGATGGATTATGTTCTCAAGCTAGCCTGGTCACTACTACCCTAGCCTTGAGGGCAGAGCCACCTGCTTGGCTGTAAGAGCAGTTCTTTGTTTCTCTGTGCTGTTGAGTAATATCTCTATGTTCTTCTAATGGTAACTCCCTTTTTACAAGTCTATAAAAACTCTGTGATTCCTTTGTTCGGGAATCTGACTCTTTGTGAGTTTAGAATCCACAAAGTTTGTGTCAAATAATCCTTGTCTTTTACCTCAAATAGTCTCCAGTTCCTGAAATTCCATGACATACATTGATTTCAATAAATAGTTCCACCAAATTGGATTAGACAAAATAAAATGCATTTAACAAGCTTTTTGGCATTAATGAAAACTATGTCACTGTTAAACTGTGGATATAACTATGGATTAAAAGAGATACTGTTGCGAATGCTGTGGTTATCAACTACCATTGGCTTGCATTGCGTAAAAACTGCTGTTGACACTGATCCTAAAAACAAGAGCAAGTAATAATATTAATTCTATGTTAAAGGTAAGGTTAAGTTGACATTAGTTTGAATACCATTCATTTGAGTGTAATAGAGGGTGTTTCAGGGCCGGAAATAGTGGTAGGCAGAAGAGGCACGTGCCTAGGGTGCAAAGTTGGGGGGCGCCGGGCACATACCTCTTCCGACGCCTACCTCTAGTTCCAGAAACTGTGGCAGCAGTTTTTCTCCTCTTCCGTGTGTGCCTGTCCTCTGCGCACGGCACATTCGCGCGTCCTCTGTGCACGTTGGCGTTCATCGGCGCAGTAGTGTCATCGGCGCATTTGCGCGTCATCGGCGCATGCACTCTTCAATACAGCAGGGGGGCGACGTAGTCGGCCAGGTTGCCTGGGGCGCCTGGCCGACTTGGCCCGGCACTGGCTCAGGTACATGGGGCAATATGGTGGCTGCTGGTACAGGTACACAGATGGTTGGGGCAATATGATGGATTTTTGGCTCCTGCTGGCACAGGTACAAATTAGTGGCAATATGATGGATTTTTTTGGCTGCTGTTGGCATAGGTACTGATTGGGGGTAACAATATGATGGATGTTTTGGCTGTTGCTGGCACAGGTACAAATGGGGGCAATATGAATGGTAAGGTGGGAAATGGTAATGCAGGACCGGGCGGGGGGGGCACTGATTAAAGCCCTTGCCTAGGGTGCCAAAATACCTTGGCCCAGCCCTGGGGTGTTTAAAAGGTCAAAGTAAAGCATCTTCCATCTGCAGGGTAACAGGTAAGTGAACCAACATGCAGCATCTACTTGGCTATAAAGGGGTATAGAAGCACCTACTTGGCGTAACATTATCCTTTAACAATAAATTACTACATAAAAGTGTAGCCCATAAAAATGTGGGGTCTTTGGATTTTTAAAAATACAATTTGGTATGAAATAGCAGAGGAAAAATCCATTCATCCTCAGTTGATTCAGAAAAAGATACATAAAATTAACAAGAAAACAAATATATAAAAATAGCAAGTGATAGTGACATCAGAGAGCCCCGAGGATGTAAGCTGACCAACTGTGCCCCTGTAATTTTTTGGATGAAATCCTAATTACAAATCCAAGTAAATTCACCAATGGGAATTCTCTTCAACGCCCCCACTGGCTCTTGGGAGGTGGTCCAAAGCTTTTATTGAGCGATATTGCTGTAAGAATACAACTCTCCCCCACATCCTATGACGACAGAGGAAACTCAAGCAAATTTCATAAAGTATGAAGTGCCTAGTGGAAATCAGGTCCAGGGGAAATGACTAAAACTGATAGTAACAATGCAGTATAAATGTAGCTAGTGTTATTAAAATCTACTTTCTGTATATTGTAACTTTAACTGCATGTAACCTATTTTGAAAATAAATGATGTTTGACCAGTGAAAGGCATGGATTATGTTTACTGTTTATATTGTTTACTGTGTTCTAAGATAAAAATAAAAAATCAAAGAAAAGAATACAACACTGCTGTTGCTGGACTACAGCTTCCAGAATGGCTCAACCATAATCATTTTATATCAGAGTATTCTGGGATGTGTAGTACAGCAGCTATTAAGTAAAGTATGTTTGTGCAGCTATATTTAGATTCCCTTAAAATGAATGCACCTAATCTGTGTAAATCTAACTCCATGTTCTTTGTTGCTACAACTGGGGTGGAAAGCTTTAAACACAGTTTTTCTACTATCTATAATTAGGTTTTTGCTCATTTGCACTAAGGACTAAAGAGTGAAGTGGTTTTATGAAGGGCTTACAACTCCTTTGGCGGAGATGTTTCCCTAAAACTGGCGATTATGCCAACCCTAACTCTCCAAATAGACAACACAAGCTTAATTACTGATGCAATAGTATTCACCAATGAGAGTCATCTTGTTATTTAACATAAAGGCATTATGCTGGATTCAATTCTCAAAAGTACAGATATAGTGCTGGTTGGGTGTGTGAAGCAATAAATACAATTGTTTAATTCCTTAAGCAAAGTGTATATGAAACTAAGAATAGAGAATAAAGTATAAATAGAACAGAGCACTAGTATCACATGCACTAGACAACTGAGAACATACATTTTCTTGTGTAGTGTGACCTAAAGAAGGTACATACCTTCAATACCAGCATTGTTTCAAAAGTTACTGGACAACTCTGAGTATTCTCCAAGAGCTTTTACTTTTCTCACATCTGTACATGTATCTTATGTGGTTTACTGGTAACCCTACAGGGATAGAGTGTGCTAATTATCCTGAATGGACCCAAAGAAAGTGGCAAAAGTGACACTGGAACTAATATTAGCTACTAATTATAGCATAGTATTGCTTATAGCTAAGATATTGCATCTTGGTTAAGTATGTTGGTATTGCAATAATGCTTTTCTGCTCGAACCAAAACATACAGCTTGTGTAACCATTTTGTTCTAGGTTGGCACAATAACAGTTTTGTCAACACAAAGATGCATGATGGCACCTGGTGATGACACTTGACTCTATGTTCATCATTGTTTCTGGAGGCACGTGTAATATTTTATGTGTACACCTAAATAGCACCAGATCTATGCTGTTTGCAGCTTAATTATAGTGTAATATCAGTAAGCAATATTGGAATGGTACCCCCAACATTAATAATAAGAAAATTGTCATAGCAGTGGTAGGGATAAGCTTGGGAAACCTACTTTGGAGAGCTGCAGAGTCAGTTTTAATATATAATTCCCATTTCTATAATTGCTTTATCCCTCATCCCTTATTTTTAAGATAAAGAATGCTGGGAATGTTAAGCTGGCGATAGACGCAAAGATTTGATCGTATGAACCTCTGTTAGGTACGTTTTTCGGGGCCATGTGTGGAGTGCCCTGACATTTTTCGTGCAATGGCGATCGGTTGTTTGATCGAATTGACAGGATCGAAAATTTCTGTCAGCGACCGATAATTTCTCTGCATGTTACATAGTTACATAGTTAAATTGGGTTGAAAAAAGACAAAGTCCATCAAGTTCAACCCCTCCAAATGAAAACCCAGCATCCATACACACACCCCTCCATACCCTCACATAAATTCTATATACCCATATCTATACTAACTATAGAGCTTAGTATCACAATAGCCTTTGATATTAGGTCTGTCCAAGAAATCATCCAAGCCATTCTTAAAGGCATTAACTGAATCAGCCATCACAACATCACCCGGCAGTGCATTCCACTACCTCACTGTCCTGACTGTGAAGAACCCCCTACGTTGCTTCAAATGAAAGTTCTTTTCTTCTAGTCTAAAGGGGTGGCCTCTGGTACGGTGATCCTCTTTATGGGTAAAAAGGTCCCCTGCTATTTGTCTATAATGTCCTCTAATGTACTTGTAAAGTGTAATCATGTCCCCTCGCAAGCGTCTTTTTTCCAGAGAAAACAACCCCAATCTTGACAGTCTACCCTCATAATTTAAGTCTTCCGTCCCTCTAACCAATTTAGTTGCCAATCTGATGATACCAGTGGGAGACACCTTACTGATATCACCAGCTTTTGTTGGACATAACTTTCATACGATTGCTGTCATTGGCAGAACATCATCTGTTCTGTTATTTTACTACTTTATTTGATCTGAATGGTTAGTGGCAGGTCGGGAGATGGCACCGAACGCTCGTCCGATATTTAAGGTAAATTTGCACGTCTATGGCCACCTTTTACGCAAACTAGGTGAAGCAACTCTACTATGGAAAGAAGATATCCTCTATAATAACAATTGCAAGAAGATTGCCAATCTGATCTCCAATCTGATGTATGCCATCTGGGGCCATGTGAGCTCTTCTGCTCCATCTAAAATAGAGAGATTATTGTCTAATTTATAGTTATTATATAGATATATAGTCAAAACTACACTTTCATCAAAGAGCAAAATGAATCCCATTTGGCTTTTCATATGTTCACTACAAGAAGGGAAGAGTTCCATTACTCCATTTCAAGAAAACATAACCCAAGAGTGCACACAAAAAGAATGCAGCATTTTCTTTGAAGAACCCTCTGGCATCTTCAATCAAGCTGTAAGCGGCTCTGGATCTCTGTAGCAGCATGCCAGAGGTTTGTTAAAATCTTTTTGAACTAGAAACTATACTGGGAATAACAACTTCACCAAGAATTACACATTTTTATTTATGTTCTTTGCTAAATCTTCAGCAGCTTCCCAAGATAAAAGAAAAAGCTATTCAACTTTTACAAAGCTGTGATGTCTGAACCACCAGGCAGTCCAAATAATGCTTTGTGCAAAATGGTATTTATAGTATGGAAGAAAATATTAGTCTGAAAAAATATTAGATTGAATTCCATTCAATGCTTCGTTTTTTATACTTCTTAGAAGTCAGAGGACATTACAGGCATTGTGCATTTTACATATTTTGTTATGTAAACATGCTTTCTGAGTTCTGACATGAAAAATTTGTATTTCTGTAAAAAAACTCTCAAAGTATATTTTGGGGTTCTGGATTTTTTAAAAATGTTTTCTAATTTTGCATATTGGAAGTCAAACCTGCACAGCAGTTTCTACCTGTCTTAAATAACATCAAGGTGGTTGATGTTGTGCAAGTATCTGTAATTCTGCTTGTGAATTCTCTTTGGTGGCCCAAATTGATTAACCGTTTGTGACGAGGTCACTATCAGGATACCTGGGAAAGTCCAGGACGCAGTTTACATATCTCCCAGATTCCTAACAGGACTGCTAGTGCAACCCGGATGTTTTAGGTTTACCTGAGGCATCTCAGGTGGATAATTAAAAAGGAGCTCAAGCCAGAAGGGAGCTCCAGTCTGGGAAAAAGACACAAGAAAGCTGCCTGCGTGAGGCTTGGATTCACAATAAGATTGGGACTTTGTGTTTCTTCATATTTCTCTGTTTGGAGATAGGCAGTAGGTCTACTCCTGGTTAGTTAGAAAAGCTGACCTGTGTTAGTTAGAAGCCCATTAAGTGGTAAGGATTTTGAACTGTTTATAATATATAAACTGTCTGAAAGAGACTACACTCCCATGAGTTGTGATTGTGGTTGTTGTAAATGTAGTTTTAGAAAAATTTTGGGGACTTAGCATTTGGGAGAAACATCACTGCTATAAAAGGTTTATGTCCCTTATCGACGCAATGGTATTGAGATTAGACCTAGGCGTATTACTTAATATAAACTGGAAGGAAAGAAAGATACATATAGGGGCAGATTTATCAAGGGTCGAATTTCGAGGGTTAAAAACCCTCGAATTCGAATCTCGAAGTAAAATACTTCGAATTTGAATATCGAATTTGAAGGATTTTAGCGCAAAACGTTCGATCTAACGATTTTAATCGATCAAACTATTTTTATTCAACCAAAAAAACCTTAGCAAAGTGCTGGGTAAGGTCCCCATAGGCTAACATTGGACTTCAGTAGGTTTAAATTGGCGAAGAATGAAGTCGAAGTTTTTTTAAAGAGACAGTACTTCGATTATCGAATGGTCGAATAGTCGAACGATTTGTACTTCCCATCATTCGAATCATTCGATTCTATCAAATTCGATCGAATTTAACCAATTCGATGGTCAAAGTACCCAAATATTTTTTCATTCAAATTATTCACTAGGGCTTAGTAAATCTGCCCCTTAGAGATGTAATAAAGACAGCAGTAATAGTTCCTTCATGACTGGATGTACATGAATGTCCTTCTGTGAAGTAGCTGTAACAAACCTTAAAGGCGAACTATCGTGAAAATTTAATATAAGCTTCATCATACCGAAATAAGAAACTTTCTAAATATAATCAATTAAACAGCTTGTACTGTTTCTGAAATAATAAAGTTTATCGCCATTGTCCTCTTTCAACATCTGTTTCTCATAATTACCTATTCAAGCAGGAGCTGGGAGTCTGATTTTCATTGACAGTAAAAATAAATATTTCTTATAGGGGGGCTTCCTTTCCTAGCAGATGTATTAGAACTCACTCAAATAATGGACTCTAGCACAAAAAATCTAAAAAAAATCTAAATAACTGACTTTGGCACAAACCCTGCATGTAGAGAAACATGATTTCTGGTGATTTTATAAGAGTGCCCTCTAATACATCTTCTAGACAAAATGAGCCCCACCAAAGGCTGTATTAGACTTAAAGGAAAACTATACCCCCAAAATGAACACTTAAGCAACAGATAGTTCATATCATATTAAGTGGCATATTAAGGAATCTTACCAAACTGGAATTTATATTTAAGTAGATATTGCCCTTTTACATCTCTTGCCTTGAGCCACCATTTCATGATGGTCTCTGTGTTGTCTCAGAGATCACCTGACCAGAAATACTTCAACTCTAACTGTAACAGGAAGAAGTGTGGAAGCAAAAGACACAACTCTGTCTGTTAATTGGCTCATGTGACCTAAGAAGTATAGTTTGTTTGGTATGTTTGTGACTACAGTAAATCCTACGATCCCTGGGGGCGGCCCTTATTTTTTAAAATGGCAATTTTCTATTTATGATTAATCAATGGCACATACTACTAGAAAAGTATATTATTATGAAAATGGTTTATTTACATGAAGCAGGATTTTACATATGAGCTGTTTTATGCAATATCTTTTTATAGAGACCTACATTGTTTGGGGGGTATAGTTTTCCTTTAACTGTCAATCAAAATCAGTTTCCCAACTCCTGCATGAAGACAGAATGAAGAGAGATAAATGCAGAAAGGAGTAGAGTGAAGCTTAACTTGATTATTTCCGGAATAAGTCAGCAATTTTAATTGATTATATTTAGAAGAATTCCTATTTTAATACGATGAAGCTATCAATAATGTCTTTCTGTTCTATATAAGATCAACTGCCGTCCAACAACCTAGTGACATACACAAGTAATGAGCTGGACGTAGAGCTTGGGGTGTAACCAGTTCTACTGTAAGAGGAAATATTTGGAATATGTAATATGTATGATAAGCATGCATATTTCCTTTATATACAGAGCAGTTGTATTCATGTAATTTGTATACACACAGCTCTAGTTTTACCTGACTATTTTTCCAGCCTTTCTAATATGTGCTGTATTTTTCTTTCTCTCCAACTCATGCATTTCGTGTCATTTACATTTCTTCTAATCAGGTTATGTTATGCTGTACAGATGCAGCACACTCAAAGCTAACAATTACTATGGGAAATTCATTTTCAGCAGACATTCTACAGTTATTTATTCGACTCCCATTCCCCAATGAATGCAGATACTGTATTTTGGCTTTCTCTTGCGTTTCTATAAATAAGGGGTAGCAATGCAATGACATGGCATCTCACAAGTATTATGAATTCTGTGTGACTATATATGTGTTGCTCAAAGCTCGATGCTATAATGAAGTATGGATCTTTATGTTTACATATAAAGCTATTGGGGGGGTTATTAAATGTATTCACCAGATGGTATCTAATTAGCACTTCCATTCACATACACATATACCTTAAAAGGTGTGGTTGTATGCAGGCGGATTTCATTTTATGGTTCTGGTGCAATTTTAAGCACTTTTCAATTCTATTTGTTTTGCCTGGACTTATCTTAACTTATCTTTCCATCATTTGGATCACCATACCTTAAGTCTACTATGAAATAATGTAAACATTAAATAACCCCAATAGTCTGGTTTTGCTTTCAATAAGGAGTAATGATATCTTAGTTTGGCTCAAGTGCAAGGTACTATTTTATTATTACTGAAAAAAGGAAATGTTTTTTTTAAAAATGTGATTATTTGATATATGGGATCAGCTGTTTAAATCATCAATACCCTTTTTTAAATCTTTAATGCAATTTACCCTCGTAACTCAAATACCCTCCAAGTCCAACTGCAAAATGAGCTTAAATGATACACAATGTATACAACTCACAAACGATTTTTGTTTTTACCCATAATGCCATTAGCTCCATAAATTAGTTGCCTACAAACTGGATGACTTGCTTTAGGGTTATGGCACTTTCTGCACCACTGTATTTCAGGTGGTGGATAATCCAGTAGATTTTACATTTTTGAGATAGTCGTCTGGCAGTAATTGCCAGCATGTAAAGGGCGTAGGCTCTAAATTTAAAGGGATCTAAGCCCCCAAAATGTATTTATTTAAATCTATTGAAAGTGGTTCTTTGCACACTATTACAGTTTACATTTTTTTTCCTACTTTTAGCAGTTTCTGAGATATTAGTTTTAGACTGCTAACAATAGACATTTCAGTTCAACAGCTATCTTTGAGGACCTTAGGGCTCACATAGTTGGCAACTTTTTTTCCCACAATAAGTTGCTTCTAAAGCCATTTTTATTAAAGGTACTTGCAGTCAAATGCGCTCTGTGCTCTTCCTTATAGTTGTGATCAGTCCTTACTGTCTTTCAGTGCAAATCAAGTGGTGTGGCAACTTTTGACACACAGCACTGTGTGAACCCTGGAGCTAACATCACCTCCAGACTAGGTGCTAACTCCAGGGTTCCCGACCCTCAGCACCCTGCATCAATCAAAGCAGAGCAGTTGCACCTAAAGAATTGGGGACAGAAGTGAGAAATTACACCAAGCAGACTTATTTGGTGCAACTGCGGCCGATCTACAATGAAGAGCAGTTGCTTCTATGTTGACAAATTAGATGCACCTGCCCAGGGCACAGTGCAATAGCATCTGGTTAAACATCCACATTGTGCACACAATATGGTACTGGGAGAAACTAGTGCATTGTGGGGAAAAACTGAACCATTTCAACTGTTTATGTGCTTTCTATGCACTTCCTGTATAGCCCTTTAACAACACTAGAGTTTAGCTGCAAAAATGCAAAAATCACAGACACCACTAAAACAGAAAATGAACGTAAATTACAAAAGTGCTTAGAGATGCATTCTGAGTACGTTTACATCAATGCTTTTCTTGGGTTTAGTTTCCCTTTAAGAGATGTTTCTATCCTTTATTCCATTACATACATCCTTTAATCTTTTTAGATATTTAAAAACAGACTTAGATCTGTTCACCAAAGGGTTTCACTTTTAATTTTTATATATCAATAAATATGTAATCCCTACATATCTGTAAAGTGCTTTGAGACTAAAGGAGAAAAATGCACTGTATTTAATGTGTTATAGGTAAGGTAGGAATGCTAATGAGAAAATATTTGCCTTGTTTTTTTTGTTTAACGTCTATGCAAATGAGAGCAATCAGTACGTATGCTTCTCCCTACCGTGTAGAACCATATTCTTGTCTGACTTTCACAGCAGAAAACGTGACCCCCCCCTCCAGTGTACTTGTTCACCATACAGTAAATAGTATTATCAGCAGGCATGGGTGAATTGTTTCGCCTCAGAAATGATACCCATAGACTTGTATGGCAGCATACGTCAAAAAAAATGTTGACACCCCTAGGGGTATATTTATCAAAGAGTGAAGTTAATAGTGAAGTTCCGCCACTAGAGTGAAATTCCGCCACTCTCCATTCATTTCTATGGGATTTTTAAAGGCGTATTTATCAAAGGGTGAACTTTCACTTTCACCCATTGATAAATACGCTTTTCAAAATCCCATAGAAATGAACTGAGAGCTGCGGAATTTCACTCTAGTGGCGGAACTTCACTCTTTCATAAATTTACCCCATAGACTTTAATGGGCGTCGGCGACATTCCGAAGCCAAATGATCAGACTTGCCTGTATTACAAATTAGCACTAGGTCTACTGTATTTTGACATTGTATTATTTAATTAACATTCTTCTAAATGGGGACATTTTGAACTGTGATCAATATTAAATTAATCTGAAATGTTGTCACAAAGCTAAACTAACCCATAAAACAATGTGCATTTTGTGTCGTGGTAAATCTTTATACTTTAGACACAAAATACTACTTCAGGAACACATCAATTCCCTTATTATTTACATCATCATAATGAGACTTTCTCTTCTGAAATGATACCATATACTGTACCTGGGTTTGCGAGAGCCTGCACGTTAAATAAATATATATGATTTCAGTGAGCAATCCAGAGCCCTTTTCTGCATTGTGCTCCATGTCAGACAGAAGTAACTTTTGACATAAAACCTCCGATAAGGTTTTTTGTGTGAAATAAATGTATTCTTCGTTATTACAAGGAACATTTCTACGTTTGATAAGAGTTTCTTGGAACCATGAAACACACTTATTGATGATGAAATGTCTTTTCTAACAATAAAAAATATCTTCTAGTAGGAGTACAAGAACAATGGAGATACAAGATGATTGAAATGTGTAATATAACCTTTTATAATAATACATTTAACAATACGTGCTAGAACATCTTAATAACCCATCACAAGATTTTACTAAATCAGCAGGCAGAAAAGGATAATGTAACATCTTTGTGCTTCAAACTATTCTTTTTGGAAAGTGTTTGTCTTGTGTCATTAAAGGCAATGCAAATCTTTCATAGCAGTATTGTTCCACTCATTAATTACATTATTTCTATAACCAAATACCTAAACAACACTATGACTGACCTAATTATGTTTGATTATGATATAATAGTCCCAAGACAACCTCCCAATTTTAGATAACAGCAATTGATATAGTGCTGGTAAGCAGAATATTCATTGCATGTCAAAGTAAGTTGAAAAGCTAATGCTTATGGCAGACAGGGACATTTGTCACCCACAATTAAATCTGTACAACTGCAATTGGCAAATTTCCCCCAAAATGCTTTCCGGTGCCAATAAAGTAAATCATCATTGGGAAAACACAATGTGGCGCTACTTTTTCCGAAGTTGCCTCACAAAGAAACTTCAGGCAACCGCACATGTTTTCCCACCACTGATTTAATTTATTGTTGTTGGGAAAGCATTTTGGGGAGATTTGTTGCAGATTTAACCACTGGTGACATATCTCCCCATCTGCAATAAGCCTAAAGGGAGGAAATGGAGTTTTAGGGAAAGTTCACCATTGATGGTAATCCATTTATGGTATTAAAGCAGAACTGAACCAGGCTTATTACCTTGGTTGTTGTCCAATACACCAGTGATTCCCTTGTAGCTTGTGAGCTACATGTTGCTCACCAACCCCTTGGATGTTGCTCCAGTGGCCCCAAAGTAAGTGCTTTTTTTCAAACTCCTGCTTTGTTGGTTGCATGAAAAAAGTTGTACTGCCATAGAGAGCCTCTATAGGCTGGGAGTCCACATAGGGACTACCAAATGGACAACATCACATATTTTGCCTCCCCAGGAACATTTTAATGTTTGCATTGCTCCACAACTTTTTACATCTGACTGTGGCTCACAGTTAGAAAAGTTTGGGGACCCCCGCAATACACTATATTTGCAGTCTGCATTACAGGGAAAGTCAACCCCCAAAATACAGATTTACCTAATAAAAGAAAACATAATTCTAAGCAACTTTCCAATATACATACATTAAAAATGTTGAGTGCTTTTAAAGTTAAAAAAAATATTGAAAGCAGCATTTGCTGAACTTGTTGTTACTTTTTAAACAATGTTGCAAAAGTCTTAGTTTCCCAGCAAAGACAGGTCTGTTAATCAGCTGCATTGTCTTACATTGTATCAACAGTCTGAGCCACCAGGGCAGAGAATAGAAAGGGACAGAGAAACATTGTTTTCAATAGCAATACATATACAAATAACTTAAAACCCATAGAAATGTATAATTAATGTATATTGCAAAGTTGCTTAGAATTATGTTTTTTATTTTTAGATAAAAACTTTTTTTTAGGGGAGGGTTGACATTCCCAAAACTTCTTGGTATAGGAACAGATACTCCAATGCAGAAACTGTGCTGCAGCATTTTATTCAACACAACATGTTTTGAGCTGTGGGCTCTTCCTCAAGTGTTGGTTGACATTCCCATTAAGTGAATAGTTATAGAAGATGGATCTGGCTTAAAGATCCAATGGATTATTTTAAAGATACTATTTACAGAGCTTAAACGGTTTCATCTGTTTTTTTTATCTTCAATGTTTTTTATTTTTTCTTTCAATGTCTCTAAGACATGCTGAAGATATCTGATGATGTTTCAAGAAAGAAACGTTATCGTCAAATAATCAAGCTATTCTTCTACTCGTATGCAGTCTTTTCATGTGAAGATCTAGATGCAGGGAGTGGGTCTCTATTCTACTGGCTTCTGCTAATGCTTTCTTTTGTTACTCATGCAATTCTGGAAGAGGGAGGACCAGTTTAGATATTGTTTTTGTGTTGGGTGGTATAAAGACCATATGGACAAAAACAAGACTTTGAAATTTTGACCGAATTGGTGGTTTGGTGGAGGGTTTTGGACTGTTGCCTATGGACTGAGGGATGGAATCTGCCGGTAGGAGGGTGTATGGGTGGAATTTGTTGCATTGTTGATTTACTGATGTTATGTTTATATTAATGCAAGTGTATTTTTATAATAAAAATCTATATTCTACTGGCTTGAAAATTAGACAGTTATGTACCATTCCTTTTGAATGATTGCTCATTCTTTGGAGCAGAAATGGAACAGTTTGTTTTGAAGCTAGGTGAGGAAAAGAAGAGATTGCCTTAAGGCATTTTATTTCCAATAGCAGAGCCATTCCTTTTCAGTTAAGAGAATGGAATCAAAAGTCCAAGTAATCTTTCAAAATTATCCTGGTACCAGATTCCTAGGTGGGCAGAAGCCTTTTATCTTGGGTTTATTAAATCATCAGTCAATTTACTTCAAGATAAGTCCTGTCAATTTTTTCTTAGAAAAAAGAAGAAGATTCCAGAATGGTTATCAACTTAACATATGTCTGAGAGTTCCTTATTTAGAGTCCATGAAATCTCCTGTCAATATTTTGATTACAATTTGTTCAGACACTGAAGCTTCTGGGTTGGTGCACATCTCTTTTGAACCCTTCCACAATAACAATATTTCTAGGCATGCTGTCAGATTTGTCTCTAAAGACATTCCTTCCTCCAGAAAAAAGTTTCAAAAACATTTCAATTGAATAAAATTTTTGAGAGAAGATATTTTGTGAGACTCAATAAAAAATATCAGATCCAGCAAAAAGTGGAGGACTTGGATAGAGAAACAACTACTCTGTAATGCTTTCAGAAAGCATGGATGCGGTGCCACCAGGGTAATTTGTTGGCATTTAGAAATAGCATAAAGTTTACTCATTTCCTGGCAGAAATAAAATAGGAATAATTCTACAAATATTATATGAAACCAAGAATAGAGTGAAGTCTTGCATGAACTGAACCCTGAAGAACTTGGGTAAAAAATATTATGCAGTGCTGCATTAAGGATTGATCTGTGTTTTGTGGACTACAGCTCCCATCATGCTTTTTTATAGGCCCCTATACAGTTACACTACAAGATATAGCAGACACATCAGGAGAGTACCATATAAGCCTTGTCAACTCTCCTAACAGGTCTGGATACACCTGATTTATGATCTTACTCCAATCAGCATGATTTGGCACACCACATGGGTGGCCAAATTGCACAAAAAGCTGTATATTTTCAAACCTGCCTGATTGATATCTGGCTTGTTTTAAAGGCAATAGTGGTCAGTCAGGTGGTTTATAATCAGTTTGCCCTATTACAAGGGCCAGTAAAATAAATTAATTTCATTGACACTTGCTTTATTTTTATTGTTTTGCTAAAGTCTGCCATTATAATAAGCTGTCAATTTGTTCATTATAGTTACTTACTTTTAATAACTTGAACCAAAATACTATAGGGCTCATTTACAGTCAGATTCCCAAAATTCCTTGGTGCTAAATTGCACAACAAAGGCAATCTTGCTATTTCATAATTCATTTCATAATTACGTTCAGACACCAAGCTCTGATCTAAATTTGGCCCTCATCTACATGCTGAGCCACACATGGTGACTTGTCTCAATAAACCCTGGCAGACTCAAGCTGGCCATAGACGCAAAGATCCGATCGTACGAATCCTCGATTCATAAAATTTTCGGATCGTGTGTGGAATGTTCTGACATCTGTCGTGCCATGCCGATCGGTCGTTCAGACAATCGGACAGGTTAAAAGATTTCTGTCGGCTGCCGATAATATCTCTGCGTGTATTGCCGATCTGACGATCTTCATTGGGAGACTGTCACCATTTTTTGTCGGACATAACTTTCGTACGATTGCTGTAGGGGCAGAACATCGGCTGATCTGTTCTTTTTCTACTTTATTTGAAAATCTGAAAGGTTAGCGGAGATGGGGAAGTCCGATAAGTCAGAACGTTTGAGGATTTGAACGATCAGATCTTTGCATCTATTGCCAGCTTCAGGGTCAGGTAGAACACCATCCCCATCAGATTACTCAAATTACAGACACACCCTGTACCAATCCCTTCAAGTCCTTCAGTTTGTCCCTATGATGTTGGGTCATTCCCACTATTGAATCAGTCTCTAGCCCTAGGAAACTGAGACACACCTTTCCAATGCCCTTCAGGATTCTACCACTCCAATCTGCATCAGAGTCCCCAGAAACTGTTCAGGTAACAAAATAGCACCCTATTGTACCTTCCTTCCCCTTTTAGACTAATGTATATAAAGACAGGAGGAGAAACAGCAAGTCTATTCCCATCTACTCAGTGGAGTAAATACATGGAAAGTCACAGCATCAGCCTGTGTTCACAAACATGAAGCAGATTTTTGTACTAAAATGCATACTTTGGCTTTTGCCCTCAAATTACGTTCCATCTGTGTGCACACACCAACACCTTGTCTCCCAGTACACTTATAATTCTGAGTGGATGGGAGAAGATTTATTTATATGCAGGCAGAGAAACAGGCTCATGAGGCATGATCCCCTAGGTATGATGATACAATCCCATACACAAGTATTAAACAGCTATAACTCTACCAAAATTAAAGTAAGCCTTTTTCAACACTGCTTTTAGTCAATAACACTTTTAATTATTATGCTGATTTTCCTTAATAGTGGATTTGAGCCTTCATAAATTGGATTTTTCTATGAAAATAGTTTTTAATTTTAGATTTCCAAAGCTAGTGCCCTACAATTTGATTGCATATACAAGAAGATTCTCCACAGGGAATATTATTACTATATAAGAACCTCTGTATTAAATTCTTTTTGCTTAAATACTTCATATCGAGAGAGTTTCTGAAGTGGCAGTATTGCACTATTTAGTCCCCTATGTATACATAATTTAAAATGTGACTTGCACTCAAATAGGATACTAAGTCATAAACTTGTCAAGACAGATATTACCTTTCACAAAAGCTTTGAGGAGAAAAACAGCTTGGTGGTTTTAATGGAATTTAACCTCTACAGCAGAGCAGGACTGGGAGTAAAAAGCAGCCCAGGCAAAAAAAAAAATCAAAGCAGCCCACATGAAAACACATAATGCTCTTTTATATTGTATATAGTGCATTTGTAAAGAACTACCCTCAACCCTTCCTGTTGTATGGTAAATAGTACGGGGGGAATACCTATGCTGCCATAGTTTTATGGGATCTCTCTGTACAGACTATGAGCAAACTTAGGGGGCTGTTCCTGCTGAATTGTGCTTAGAACAGGGAATACCTATGCTGTCATAGTTTTATGGGATCTCTCTGTACAGGCTATGAGCTAACTTAGGGGACTGTTCCTGCTGAATTGTGCCTAGTACAGGGGAATACCTATGCTGCTGTAGTTTTATGGGATCTCTTTGTACAGACTATGAGCAAACTTAGGGGCTGTTCCTGCTGAATTGTGCTTAGTACAGGGTAATACCTATGCTGCCATAGTGTTATGGGATCTCTCTGTACAGGCTATGAGCAAACTTAGGGGACTGTTCCTGCTGAATTGTGCTTAGTACAGGGTAATACCTATGCTGCCTTAGTTTTATAGTACCTCTCTGTATAGGCTATGAGCAAACTTAGGGACTGTTCCTGCTGAATTGTACTTAGTACAGGGAATACCTATGCTGCCATAATTGTATGGGATCTCTCTGTACAGACTATGAGCAAACTTAGGGGACTGTTCCTGCTGAATTGTGCTGTGACTATGCCCACTATGGAAGAAATATTGAATATATAGATAGCTAAACATTTCTTTTAGCTGTTCCTAAAGCACAAATCTCATCATTCTGAGAAAAAATAGACACTGAAGCAATTTAATTTATAAACCCAAAAAAACCCACAGTTGCAATACCTCCAGAAATCACATCAGATGTAAGAGTGACAATTTCTTGTATAAATACCGAAAAATTCATAGAATGGCACAAATGCAATTTTTGCTAACAAGGAAAGGGTTAAAAATCCGAATGCAGTGTAATAAATGTGATTTGTATCCTGACTTTGCCAGCATTCTTTCTGATAGTCTGGGGGGTGAATCTACAGCACCAGCGTCTGCCATGCATCCTGCCAGTTAGAGTACTGGACAACGCAGCAAACGTACACCCCCACGCCCTCAGTCTGCTAAAGCCAGCAGCTATCCGGACAGAGAAAAAAAAATAAAACAGACAGGGCCCTTGGGGTAGGCTCTTTCTGAAGAAAGTCATCGGTTGAGATCACTATTAGCGCACGCACAGCCAGGGAACATTTGGTGAGGAAGGAAGTAAGCACCTGGGCCGGTCTTACTAATAAGCACGTCCTTGCTTTTGTATGGTGCTGCCCCCATGTGCACGGGACCGATTTTCGGCACCCGTACACACACCCCCACCCCACTCTCTGCTGTACCTGTGGTCTTGCCTGTTCCCTGAATGAAGGACAATCACAGTAGAGAGGGAGGAACGCGACCACATTTAACTACACAAGCGGCCCACTTCACAAATTAATGGAGCGGCCCTTCGGGCATTTGCCCGCCCCTACAAACAGTGTCAAACAGTTTATCAAAGTAAATTAAAAAGACAGAAAACACAATAGAGGTTTATGACTGTTGGACCTTTGAATTTTAAGGTGTCTAAACATGGCAGACATTGGCTGTCAGCTTAGTTAGATTTGACCAAATTTGCAGTCTGTTAGGCCATACATGAGCAAAAGATGATGTACTACTCAACAAAACATAATTGGGGATTGCTTTGATAGTGCTGTCAGAAGACCACATCAGGCACACACAGTTGTATGTGGTTTGTGGTTGACAGGTCTGCACAGATCTCCATGTGATCCAATTGTCAGCCTTTTCATAAGCCTGATTTGGCCCACCACATGATCAAACTGGACAAACATATGCCCAAAGACAGACCCAAAAAGGTGCAACTGTCAGCCCATAGATGGAACTAACTTTAAGCTGTTACTCTCTGTAGCAAGGTAAATTTTAAGTATCCGGTTTTCTGCGTTTGGAAAAGCGAGATGAGGTATTGTGTACTCTACTGCTTAACAGTCCCAAATATCAAATATCCATTTAACTCAAAATGATACTCCTCAATTTACTCGGCACCAAATGTATGGCAGTTTAATTAAAGGTGAGCGCTCCCCAGAAGTGGGATTTTACCCAAAATGTTTTACCATAAATAGCTACTGCTGATTTTTGATGAGTAAATCGTGGACTGTACTTTTGTGTTAAATTTTTTCATATGCAATTAGGGACCATACATAATGAAAAAATGTTATGAGGATTAAAATACCCACGGCGGAGGATTAAAATACCCCAATAACCTGTATACTGAATAGAATATAAAAGTCAAGACATTTCTTTTTTATTTCCAGTATTTGGCAATATTGTTGTATCACTGATAATTAGCTTTGGTTTCATATAAAATCCTTAATCGAAAGGTAATCTGAAACAGACAAATATCCTGAAGGGTTTAATAATTCAGTTATACATGCTAGTTAGAGCTGGAAACCTGAAACTATAGCTGGAACCCATAATTTGCTACAATTTGTATCCCTTTTCTAAATTGCATGCCACATAAAATGTTTATGTAATAAATAACTGTACATTAATTAACATGAGTTTTTCATTCTTCAATGACATGCATTGCTATTCATTTTTTTGTTGTAGTAATTGCTCTCTAAGAACAAATTCCCTATCTGCAGTTGTCATTGCTTGCCAAAGATGCTCCTGATAACTTGTGCTTTGTAAAGGAAAGGAAAGTACTTAGTTTAGATAAGTATTATGGGTTCTCTCTCTAAAGGCTTTTACAACATTCCTGGGAGCTGTGAGGACCGCTGTCTCAATCACTTTCATCAGGCAATGTGCCCAGTGATGATCCCATACAGTAGGGCTTATTTAGCATAAAACAGAGGCGATTTGCACCTTTGCAGTAACTTATGGAAACTGATCACATTTTTCTTGTCATTGTTGTAGTTACTGCTGGCTAAAAAAAAATACTTACTGATTGGCTGCTGTGAGTTGAAATTTGGTGGAAATTTGGCCTGTGTTGATATATTAGCTGCTGGATGTGTTGCAAGATCAATTATAAGAACTTGGTGGTCTGAGAGGATGGTCTACTGAGCCAACTTCAGTAGTTAAAGGTAAGAAAGAGGGAAGGATCCCATTATTACCAAAAAAATTGTCTGTTGGATAGAAGAATGGTTGGAGTTATTATAAGAAAACTCATCTAAAAATTCCAACAAGTCATCTTAGAAAAAGGTTGCAAATCAACAAAAATATCCTCAAGGGTTTGGTTGAGACGCTCAGTTAAGCCATAATTTCGAATATGGAAAGCCGAACAATGCAAAAATTGGATTTTTAAGATTCTACAAAAATCCCTCCAGATTTTAGCATTAAAATGGGAACCCTGCCAGATATAAACGAATCAGGCATTCTGTGAAGTCAAAACAATTAATGTAATTAATTCGGAGGTTCAAACTGCAGATGGAAGACCTTTTAATTAGTCATCTTTGTGAAGCAGTCAACCACAAAAAAAATTGTGTTGTAATTATTTGAACAGGACAGATCAACAATGATGTTGAATGATGTTGAGCCCCACTGTCTAATGGCCAAAACCTTGATATCATAAAGAAGCTGGGGCCACCAAAATGTCCTATGGACCAACTTAAACATTTTAAAAAACCCTTTGTGCCCTGCCATGGTGAAAAATTGTAAAACTGAAGAACCATTGGGTGAAGACTCTTAGAAACAAAATGTTGATCTTCATGGAAAAAAAAATCCCAGATTCAAAACTACTTTCTTATAATCTGTGCCTCAGAGTCTAGACAAGCTGTTTGTTTAATTTTATCCCAAAAAGCTGAAGATAATTAATGTAAGGGAAAGTGTCTCTTGTCAAGCATAGTTTCCTATTCTTAATACCAGGTTGGTTAGTAAATTACACTATTAAAAAAAGAGAGCCCATCTAGCTTGGCAAGCATTTAATCTTTTTGCACTTTTAAGAAATTCTTGTTTTTTTATAGTCAGTTAGTAACATAATAAGAGGATTATCTCCTTCAAAGAAGTACTGCCATTCATAAAAAGCAACTTTGATGGCTAGAAGCTCTTTGTTGCCAATGCTATAATTCCTCTCTGCCTGACTGAGCTTATAAGTAAAGAATGCACACAAGGATGAAGAAGACCTTAGTCCATTGTCTCTGAGAAAGCATGGCTTTATATATATATATATATATATATATATATATATATATATATATATATATATATATATATATAGATATATAGATATATATATATATAGATATATATATATATATATATATATCTATATATATATATATATATCTATATATATATATATATATATATAAAACAAACAAGGGAAAGTTGTGCTCACCACTACCACTTGTATTTGGTATTTGTCTATATATATAGTGGCCACTTTCCTGAAGACGGCTCACGAGTGAGAGCCGAAACGTTGAAATAAAGGCATTTTGATTTTTGACACCTTACAAGTCCTTGGAGTGCGGTTTGTTAAGAGGGTTTGATAGTGATATTTTTACCAGCACCCAGGCGGATGTTTTTTGGAAGAGAGTGCACCTGACTAGGACTGCTTTATATATATATATATATATATATATATACAGCAATAGTGGATGCATCAGCCTTGACAATAAAGAGTTTTTGGGGTCAAGATAAACCACAATAGGGGCATAAGTGAATAGAGCCTTAAGTTTAGTGAATTCATTTTGGGCAGTCTATCTAAAAGGAATACTGATAATTGAAGAAAACCCAATGGATAAACCTTCTATAAAAATTAGCAAAAGCAATAGATGTATCCATAGAAATGCTTTGAGAAGAACTCTCAATGCCCAGAAAGTTCATCTTGGAGGATTCAAAGGCACCTTTTTCTAGCTTGGCACTGAGGTGCAGTAAAACCTCATTGACGTGTTTTCTATGATGATCAAGATCAATATAATAAAGAAAGACAATTACAAATTCTTCAAGAAGGTCATAGAAAAATGGAAAACTCAAAGGTGGCTGGGGCATTACAGAGATAAAATAGCATAACTAGGTATTCAGAAAGCTTGTACTGAGTTCTGAATGCTGTCTTCCATTCATTACCCTTGAAGAATACATATTAAATTGCATGCCCCTCTCAGATCTGATTTAGTGAATATAGTGGCTTCCCCGTGACAGTCAAGTAACTGTGAGACCAAGGGTAAGGGTGTATCTAATTTTTGATTGTGGTTTGGTTTAGTTCTCAATAATTAATACAAAGATATAATGTTATGGGAATTTCTCCAGAGAACAGAGATTGGTGAAGTTGTCTGGATCTCTCCTGACTCCTCCCTCTGTCTTTCCAGAAGATGTAAATCTATTTTAATACAGAGTTTAATAAAATCATCAATACACTATTGGAAATCTACTCTGGAAAGTTCATCTTTAATACTCTTAGCCAAGCCCTTCCTAAAAATAGATTTCTGAGCAGCCTCAATCCTAGCAGTCAGCCAACCATCTTCTAACCTTGCTCAAGGTTTAAAAGAGTAGTTTCATGTTTTCTCGTGGGAGGTGCCCCTTAAGAAAAAAAAGGTTCTAGAAAAACTGAAATAAGAAAAACCTCATATAGTATTACTCCAGGAAATGCAATACATTGGCTTACAGGGGATATTAATAGTCTTAGGGAAAACTGGATCAGAATGTCTAGTTGCCCCATACATTAAGAAATCTAGAGGAGTTGCAACTTTGTTAAACAAATTTTGTTATAAGATTAGAAAGTCATATATAAAATAAACAAGATAGATATCGTTTATTGCAAGTATAAATATCAAGGGGCAGATTTATTAAGGTTCAAATAGCAAATTTGAATTCAAATTCTAATTTTCAAGTTGGATTCTTGGTCAAAAGTCACAAATTCGAGTTGGGAATAATCCAAAATTTAATTAGAGTAAGCAAAATACACACTTTGTCTGTTGACTCGTGTGACCTAACACGTATGGTTTGTTTGGTTTGTTTGTATGCACTGTGAAATATAGGATCCCAAGGGGCAGCCTCTATTTTAAAAATGGCAATTGTGGCCGAGACTCGTGATGAGCAAGAATTTTCCTGGTTTGTGCCAGTGTCCTATTAGATTAGGTATTCACTGTCACAGGTGGGATGGTCAATGACGATGGTCTACTGGCAATGTGGATATGCTGACATGCATTAACTGAATGAGTCTTGGATATGTGAGGATTTCCAAGCACCTATTGCTGACATCAGAAAGTAGTCCCCTCTCCTGAAAGACATATCCTCCTCTCCCCAATGCTGCCTCATCCACTTCTATAATGCATAGTGCAATGTTTTTCTAGGTGGGACTTGCCACTTGGGGGTCCTTGTGCCTGTCTGCAAATTGTAGTAGCCGAAGAGATAACTGTATTCATACCAATAATAATCTCAGAAGAGAGTGCATACTCTCTTCACGTCAGTGGCCTGCTAGCAAAACTCTAAAGTGCTTCTGCTTGTTTGCACTCTGAAGAGACAACTGCACTCATATCAGTAATAGTCTCAACAGAGAATGCTAAATCTCTAAACTAGGGTGGTCTGCTTACCAGATTTTAAAATCTTGCTAATTGTTTTCACTCTGGAGATACAAGTGCAATCATGCCAATAACAGTATCAAAAGTGAATGCTGAATCTCTTAACTGCAGTGCACTCATTTGCACTCTGGAGAGACAGCTGCATTTACTACAGTCCATAAGGGATGAAAATATATGGGAGGTTTTGGTTATGCTGATGTGGAGAATTTCTGACCTGAGCAACTGAAAAGAATGATATCTGGACAGTAAAACATTGATGGAGAAGTCAGTGCCATGCTTGGAAGAAACTGATGACATGGCAGACATTTTTTGCTTTGAAGAATATGCGTGGCGTAGTGGAAACTAGCTTCTTTTGACAATTTAACAATGTTTATGTTATCGGATAGCGAAGAACACCTTAAAGGGATATTGTCATGGGAAAACATGTTTTTTTTCAAATACATAAGTTTATCTGCACTGCACTGAAATCCGTTTTTCAAAAAAGCAAACTAATTTTTATAATCTGACATGGGGCTGGTCATTTTCCCATGTGTCGCCAGTCATGTGACTTGTGCTCTGATAAACTTCAGTCACTCTTTACTGCTGCACTGCAATTTGAAGTGATATCACTCTTCTCCCTCCCCCACCCACTCCCCAGCAGCCCATCAGTAGAACAATAACAGATAACAGCTCCCTGGTACATATAAGAACAGCACTCAATAGTAAAAATCCAGGTCCCACTGCAGCACCTTCAGTTACATTAAGTAGGAGAAAAAATAGCCTGTCAGAAAGCAGTTCCATAGTGCAGCACTGGCTCTTTTTGAAAGCAAATGACCAGGCAAAATTACCCAAAATGGCTGCCTACACACCAATATTACAACAACAAAAAAATACACTTGATGGATTAGGAATGACATTTTATATGTTAGAGTGAATTATTTGCAGTGTAAACAGTGTAATTTAGGAATAAAAACTACACCATAAAAATCATGACTGAATCCCTTTAAAGGAAAACTATACCCCCCAAACAATGTAGGTCTCTATTAAAAGATACTGAGTAAAACAGCTCATGTGTAAAACCCTGCTTCATGTAAATGAACCATTATCATAATAATATACTTTTTTAGTAGTATGTGCTATTGGGTAATCATAAATAGAAAATTGCCATTTTAAAAAATAAGGGCCGCCCCCTGAGATCGTAAGATTCACTGTGCACACATACAAACCACATGTAAGGTCACATGAGCCAATTAACAGACAGAGTTCTGCCTTTTGCTTCAACACTTCTTCCTGTTACAGTTAGTGTTGTAGTATTTCTGGTCAGGTGATCTCTGAGGCAGCACAGATAGAGTCACGAAATGGTGGTTCAAGGCAAGTGATGTCTATGGGAGAATGGGAGACCTGGAATTAATTGCATGCTCTAAAAATTATGATATAATTGGTATCACTGAGACCTGGTGGGATGAAACCTGTGACTGGATTGTGAATTTAAATGGTTACACCCTTTTTAGGAGGGACAGAGGGATTAAAAAGGGTGCAGGAGTGTGTTTGTATGTAAAGCCTGGATTAAAACCATGCGCTAAAGAAATAACAATAGCTGGCACTGGTGAGGGTGTAGAATCACTCTGGGTAGAGATTTTGACTGGGCAAAAGGTAACAAAAAGAATTATCATTGGTGTATGCTATAAACCACCTCATATAAGTGTCGAGTATGAAGCTCAGCTACTCTTGCAGATACAAGCGGCTTCACAGCTGGGTCAAGTTGTTGCTATGGGTGACTTCAATTATCCAGACATTGACTGGGGTAATGGGGTTGCTAAGACAGAAAAAGCTAGTAGGTTTGTAAATATGCTGAATGACAACTTTTTATTCCAGCTCGTTCAAGAACCTACTAGGAATAACTCTCTTTTGGACCTTGTAATAACTAACAATACTGAACTCATCTCTAACATTTGTGTGGGTGAGCATTTAGGGAATAGTGATCATAACATGGTCTCCTTTGAGATTCTGTTGCAGAAGCAATTCTATAAGGGAGTAACTAAAACACTAAATTTCAGACGTGCAAACTTTGACAGTATAAGGGCATCTCTGCAACATATTAAGTGGGAAATGCTTTTCTCAGGGTTAAACACAGAACAAAAATGGGAAGTCTTTAAAATGCTGCTTAATAAATATACTTGT
Organism: Xenopus petersii; assembly: GCA_038501925.1. NCBI lineage: Eukaryota > Metazoa > Chordata > Amphibia > Anura > Pipidae > Xenopus > Xenopus petersii. Next base: position 109,637,452 of record CM076682.1, on the reverse strand, counting down.
CAGTATATTCCACTTGTAAGCAAGGAACGTCGTTGCAAAGCAAAACCTTTTTGGTTCAATAGAAGCGTTGGTGTTGAGGTGGGTAAGAAAAGATGTGCTTTTAAAACTTTCAAGTTAGCTGGTACAGCCGAATCATTTATAAGGTACAAGGAGGCCAATAAATCATGCAAAGAAGCTATAAGGCAAGCTAAAATTGCTATAGCAAAGGATATTGCAGCAAGCAGTAAAAAAAAATCCAAAATTATTTTTTAAATATGTTAATAGTAAAAAAATGAAGCAGGAAGGGGTGGGTCCCTTACTATCAGAGGGGGGTCAGCAGATTCTGAATTCATATTTTTCATCTGTCTACACAAATGAGGAATCAGTAAGTGAAGGTTTCCTTCTTATAGTCCCAATTCTAGTAATACAACTAATGATGCATGGTTCACACATGATGAAATTCAAAAGAGACTAGAACATGTTAAGATTAACAAAGGTCCAGGGCCAGATGGTATTCATCCCAGGGTAATTAGCGAGCTTAGCTCTGTGATTGCCAAACCTCTTTACTTAATTTTTCAGGATTCATTGAGATCTGGCATAGTGCAGAGAGACTGGCGAATTGCTAATGTGGTGCCTCTATTCAAAAAAGGATCCCGTTCTCAGCCTCAAAACTATAGGCCAGTTAGTCTGACGTCAGTGGTAGGAAAGCTTTTTGAAGGGTTAATAAAGGATAAGATACTGGACTTCATAGCAAATCATAATACTATGAGTTTGTGCCAGCATGGTTTTATGCGTAATAGATCTTGCCAGACTAACTTAATTTCTTTTTATGAGAATGTAAGTAGACACCTCGATTCTGGGATGGCAGTGGATGTGATTTACTTAGATTTTGCTAAAGCATTTGATACAGTGCCACACAAAAGGTTACTGGTTAAATTAAGGAATGTTGGCCTGGAACATAGTATTTGTACCTGGATAGAGAACTGGCTAAAAGATAGACTACAAAGAGTGGTGGTAAATGGAACATTTTCTAATTGGACCAGTGTTGTTAGTGGAGTACCGCAGGGCTCTGTACTAGGTCCCTTGCTTTTTAACTTGTTTATTAATGACCTGGAGGTGGGCATTGAAAGTACTGTTTCTATTTTTGCAGATGATACTAAATTGTGCAGAACTATAGGTTCCATGCAGGATGCTGCCACTTTGCAGAATGATTTGTCTAAACTGGAAAACTGGGCAGAAAACTGGAAAATGAGGTTCAATGTTGATAAATGCAAGGTTATGCACTTTGGCAAAAATAATATAAATGCAAGTTATACACTAAATGGCAGTGTGTTGAGAGTTTCCTTAAATGAGAAGGATCTAGGGGTCTTTGTAGATAACACGTTGTCTAATTCTGGGCAATGTCATTCTGTGGCTACTAAAGCAAATAAAGTTCTGTCTTGCATAAAAAAGGGCATTAACTCAAGGGATGAAAACATAATTATGCCTCTTTATAGGTCCCTGGTAAGGCCTCATCTGGAGTATGCAGTGCAGTTTTGGACTCCAGTCCTTAAGAGGGATATAAATGAGCTGGAGAGAGTGCAGAGACGTGCAACTAAATTGGTTAGAGGGATGGAAGACTTAAATTATGAGGGTAGACTGTCAAGATTGCGGTTGTTTTCTCTGGAAAAAAGGCGCTTGCGAGGGGACATGATTACACTTTACAAGTACATTAGAGGACATTATAGACAATTGGCAGGGGACCTTTTTACCCATAAAGTGGATCACCGTACCAGAGGCCACCCCTTTAGACTAGAAGAAAAGAACTTTCATTTGAAGCAACGTAGGGGGTTCTTCACAGTCAGGACAGTGAGGTTGTGGAATGCACTGCCGGGTGATGTTGTGATGGCTGATTCAGTTAATGCCTTTAAGAATGGCTTGGATGATTTTTTGGACAGACATAATATCAAAGGCTATTGTGATACTAAGCTCTATAGTTAGTAGAGATGGCGCGAACTGTTCGCCGGCGAACTTGTTCGCGCGAACATCGGGTGTTCGCGCTCGCCGGAAGTTCGCGAACGTCGCGCGATGTTCGCCATTTTGGGTTCGCCATTGTTGGCGCTTTTTTTTGCCCTCTCACCCCAGACCAGCAGGTACATGGCAGCCAATCAGGAAGCTCTCCCCTGGACCACTCCCCTTCCCTATAAAAACCGAAGCCCTGCAGCGTTTTTTCACTCTGCCTGTGTGTGCTGAAGAGATAGTGTAGGGAGAGAGCTGCTGCCTGTTAGTGATTTCAGGGACAGTTGAAAGTTTGCTGGCTAGTAATCGTTTTGATACTGCTCTGTTATTGGAGGGACAGAAGTCTGCAGGGGTTTGAGGGACATTTAAGCTTAGGTAGCTTTGCTGGCTAGTAATCTACCTTCTACTGCAGTGCTCTGTATGTAGCTGCAGTGGGCAGCTGTCCTGCTTCTGATCTCATCTGCTGACTGCTGCAATAACAGTAGTCCTTGTAAGGACTGCTTTTATTTATTTTTTTGTTCCAATACAGAGCAGTATCAAGCAGATTACTAGCCAGCAAACTTACTATCATCTGTCCCTGAAATCACTAACAGCTCTCCCCCTACACTATCTCTTCCAAGCACACACAGGCAGATTTTTCAGATACATTTTTGCCCTTGATCCCCCTCTGGCATGCCACTGTCCAGGTCGTTGCACCCTTTAAACAACTTTAAAATCATTTTTCTGGCCAGAAATGTCTTTTTTAGATGTTAAAGTTCGCCTTCCCATTGAAGTCTATGGGGTTCGCGAACCGTTCGCGAACCGCTCGCATTTTTGCGCAAGTTCGCGAATATGTTCGCGAACTTTTTTTCCGACGTTCGCTACATCCCTAATAGTTAGTATGGGTATATAGAATTTAATTAAAAGTAGAGAGGGGTGTATGTATGGATGCTGGGTTTTCATTTGGAAGGGTTGAACTTGATGGACTTTGTCTTTTTTCAACCCAATTTAACTATGTAACTATGTAACTATGTAACTATGTAACTATGTAAAAGGGCAATATTTATGTAAATATATATTCCAGTTTGGTAAGATTCTTTAATATGTCATTCAATTTGATATAAACTATCTGTTGCTTAAGTATTCATTTTGGGGGTATAGTTTTCCTTTAAGCTCAATTTAATTCAATCAAAATACAAATTCTCTCATTGCTAGTGCTCAGGGAATGGGAACATGTAACATCTTGACTTTGCATAGATTTGAAGAAATGGCCAACAATGTCCTGCAATTCACTGTGTGGCCACAAAATCACAGTAAGAAACTGCAGTTCTCTGAAAGTGGGCAACGGCATTGGCACACTTGTATACATACCTTTTAATAAACCTGTGGCATTTTAGTGAACATCTCTGACTGAAGAATATTAAAATACAGAAAGATGTCAAATAGTGGTGAGCCAGGAATGAAGTTTTTCGTCCGTCACCTGAAAATAATTCCTTCTATCGTAATCCGAAAGTTTATGAATAGTAAAATGTGCAAATGACTTGCAAATATATCTTTGAGTTGTCCAGGAAATTTTGAATATATTATTCAGTGCGATAATAGCTTCTGATGTTATGGAACACTTAGAAGGCAGTAATTGAAGCTCTGGGTATCCACTGGGACAAAGCAACTATGGAGTTTTCAGTTATCCTTTCTAATCCCATAAGAAATATGTTATTTAAAGAGGATTAACCATTTGGAAAAGGGAAATAATTTTTATTCATTTTATTTAAAAATTTCAGATTGACAGGGAAAATATTTCTGCTTTTTCTAATGGTGTGCATTGGGGTTATTAATTGAGGTAATGTGGCATTAAGGAGAAATCTCTTTAATTGGTCTGAAACACACCTTAAATCCCCAAGCTCCTTTTGAGGATAACAAAACAGTAATAAATTAATCAAAAGTGTATTTGGAGACCAAATTAATCTGAATGCATACAACATTTATGTTACTTTCAATTTTTTCATTTAAAACCTGGCCTGTCAGGAGCCCAACATATAACAATATAAATACATAAAAGATTTTTCCAAATGGTTCAGGCAGGTGGTCACTTAAAATCACAGTAATAGAAAATTTCCAAATCTCCTAGGTTATATTGAATGATTCCCCTGGTCTTGCAACAACAATTATGTAGAGCAAAATTGGTTTGAGTTACAGTTCTCCAACTTGGAAGTATTATGGTGTGTGTTATAGTTCTCTAATTTGGTAATAAAGTAAAAGGTAATTTTCCCAAATGGGTTGCCAGGCTAATTATGTGGGGCTATATGTAGAGAAGGTTACAAAAGGGGTTAAACGGGGTGTCCCCACACCCCCTCTCTTTCCAGCTCCACGTGCCCCCAATAATGGACTGTTCTCACCAAATCCTGCGTTCTGGTCTTTCCTCATGCTTACAGTTGGGCACAGTCACTTGGTGACAGGTCACTTAGCGCTGGATCCAATATCCTTTTCATGTTGTCTCCACTTTAAAAAATAACTCTTTCCAAAAATCCAAGATGGTGCCTGATGTATCTCAGCATTACACTGTGGAGCGCAAATCTCCGAATTTGCTCACACCGATTCTCAGCAATTTACAGATTTTCATGGTTTCACAATTTCACGACTGGTAGCTTGCCAATTTTGAGGTAAATTCACCAAAATGTAATTTCAATCTTAGGAGTGATACACCACCAAGATACTATATGAGGCTTTATCAAGCAGTTACAAACAGGAAGTGGTATCTTACCTTACTTTATACACCCTATTTTTAAAGGGGCCATTTCCATACTTGGCTCTAAAATATACCCCGTCCTAAAGTTGTTACATACAGCTTAAGAGAAACTGTTTTAAAAATATATTTGCATTATAGAAAAGGTGCCAACTCAAACCTACCATTCAATCCCTTTGGGTGAAGGGTACTTAAATTAAATATCCATTTTTGCTCGTTACATCTCAAGACCTTGTCTCTATCTCCTCCTCTCTTCAAAGTGGGAACCCCATCTATAGCCATAAATTTAAGATCTTTTAAGTTCTAGGGTTATGTTATAAAAGTGGCAAAGCTTGCACCAGATCCTGTCAACCTGCCTCTTGGTGCAAACTGTGTATCTTTTATAACATTAGCCAGTTTGTTTAATCTTTATTACAGAAGAGGTATATATTACAGGATCTCAAACCTGTCTTCTCACTGTTTTATGGATGTGCTCACAGCAGGTGAATCAGTGTGAAAGGGTAATAAATATAACAATAATCTCCCCATTTATTTAGATATGTATTTATTTTTTTCCATAAGACACAGCTAATAAAATGTTCATGCTCTTTAATGCAACAACCATGTTGGAAAATGATTATTATGATTAATATAAACATCCAAAGCATTTTGGGTATTTGAGTCTTGGATGGATGGAAATCTTTTTTACTTATGTACAGTATGTTAAAAATTTGCAAAAGAAAATGTGGTAGAATTCCCCTTTAAGAAAAAAAAGTACTGATTATAAATTTTTAAACACACATTTTTGTTCTTTTTAAATCAGCTGCTTATCCTGCAGGTCCAGAGGCCTGAGCTGAAAGTTTAAATGAAGTGATGCATGTTACATTAATTAAAGTCTCAAAAGCCACACTGTGATGCTAATCCCAGCCTCGCATTTTAGATATATGTTCTAATGAATGGAAGGGATCTATACTCCAAATAAATATACAATTTATTTAAAAGGTTACCATGCTCTGCTGTGATACTAGCTAACACTAAAAATATTCATAATATAAAATTGTTAACAGGCTTACATAATTGAGATGGCTGTGAGAAAAGTTTGTTCAAGTTCACAGCTTCTTTGTGTAATTAAGTGAAATTGGAAGTGCGTATTATGTAACTTAAACTAGAGACAGGAGAAATTATATGTTAGAAAGTTGTGTTAAAGCAAGAAGAAGATAGTATTAAGAAAAGTTAGTAATGACTCATTGTATAATAGATGCCAATAACAGTTTCATTTGATAAGTTAAATATATAGGGAAAATTATTTGTATCATCCCCTCTCTGTAAGAAAAGAAAAGAAAGAGGTTTTTGTAATGTACCATTTGTTGGTTGTCGAATGTATATTCATATTCTTTATTTACATTTCCTATTAGTGTCTTTTTTAGTGGATAAGAACCCTTCACAACAATGGGTGAACATCTACTCAACGTAAATGCAGGGATTCTTTAGCATAATGTGTTTGTATTCCATACTGCTGTGGGTGGTTGTAGGGACAGATACAAAGAGATGAAAATAAATAATGGAGGTGTCATTTAACCATGGATTTTGTAAAGTATCTGTGTCTGGATCTATAATTTTTGATAAGATATGCACCCGTGTATGTATATATATATATATATATATATATATATATATATATATATATATATATATATATATATATATATATATATATATATATATATATATATATATATATATAGATACGACTACAAGAGGTCCTCTGCACTCAACCCATTATCAATATATTAAGGACATTGAGACATTTTGTGCATACTGCTACTAAAAAATGCCTTACCCTTTAAACAAAACAGGGATTGTTTGTCCATACATTGAAATATATTTAAGATGGCCAACTACATCAACATCATCCCATATCTGGACAGAAGTGATGGACGAATTCATTCGCCAGGCATGAATTTGAGGTGAATTTCCTCGTTTTGCCGGCGGCAAATAAATTCACGAATTAGCAGGGAAAATTTGCTGACGAAAGTGTGTTTTGCAAATTTTTTGCCTGTTTCGCAGGGGGTTTGCGCATTTCGTGGCAAGTGACGAAAACGGGATAAATTCACCCATCACTACTGTCCAGTCCTACGCTCAATTTTCATCTTATTCATTATACATTTTATACAGGGACTACGTTTTAGCTACAACTTACTTGATGCTTTCAAAGTTGAAACTCCCAAACATGGTTGCCCTTTTATTGGGATCCCAGTGGTGGCCAAATGTGCAGTCACTTCAAATTCTCGTCCCACGTCTTCTCACTCTTTTTCCTACTTTTTCTGGATGCAGGGGAAATCTCTACAAACTCTGGGCCCTGCTACATACCAACTCATATTCATTCTTGTTTTTCTTTCCCTTTGCTTAAAAGCCTTTCATTTCTCTACTGTTTCTAACCTTATTCAGATTCCAACTCTTACTTATTCCTCCTTCTTTCTTGTGCCCTTCAAAATATCTGTTCTTTGACTAACAAATCCACATTAACCCATAATCTATGTTTCTCCAAATCATTTACTCTCCTAACACCAACAGAAACTTAGCTTTAACATAATGATACTGCCATTGAGGCTGCACTTTCTTATGGTGGTATCTCTTTCTCTCACATCATCCTGGACATTGGACATCGAATTCTCAGGAAAGAGATCAGAAGCCTCAGCTACCCTTTCCAATCTAATGTCCGAGCAGAGTAACATCAGAATATTTCTCTGTTTTCCTTGTGAAATTATATCTCATTGATTACATTAGATATCTTTAAGAGGGGTTGGATGGCTTTTTAGAAATTGAGGGAATACAGGGTTATGGAAAAGAGCTCGTAGTACAGGTTGATCCAGGGCCTGGTCCAATTGCCATCTTGTAGTCAGGAAGGATTTTTTGCGCCATCTGAGGCAAATTGAAGAGGTTTCAGAAGAGGTTTTTTCTTCCTCTGGATCAACTAGCAGTAAAGCAGGTTATATATAGGCATAAAAGCTTGAACATGACGGATGTGTGTTTTTTCAACCTAACTTACTATGCTTACTATGACTGGCTTTGCCTGTGTAATTTCATTATACAAAATTCATTATACTGGTAGTTAATAAAAACTTAAATAGCCCTGAAACGGAACAAAAATAAATAATAATTATAAAGTGCAAAGGTGCTTAAAAAGCATCCTAAGCAATTTTACATTCAGGTTGTTAAAGGTTTACTTATCCTTTCACAGCTGAAACTGAGACTCAAAGTAACCCTAACTGCCTCCTTTCTCTTCAGCAGACCCTGTGGTCTAGGCCCCCCTATCCCCAGGACCTCCCTGTGACTCACGGGATCTGTTGTTTTATAGTTATGCCACTGATAAGTGTTCTTTGTATATATTTGTATTTATTATTGTAATGTCTGTTCTTTCAAATTATTGTGCTGCAGACGTAAGTAGCGATATATAAATAAAATATACATGCATACCCCTAAGATAGTCAGATGCTCAAACAGAAGTTAATGAATGGCATTTAATCAATGCTCTGGAAGCAGTTTTCAAGATGTACCTCCTACATGAAATGTTCCTATGACACTGGCTCAGAATGATAATGGGAATTGGTAGATGCCTAGGTTTTATTTCCTTTGCCTTTTACAATACACTTTACATGATTGCCTGTGTTCCTTTGCTGTCCTGGCTTAGTGTTTTGCTTTTTTCAGCCTTTCATCTTCTAATATTATGTTCTGTGTAAGTCAGGCTCCTTGATCTTTTGCAGAGCTGGCAATTTAGGATGAGCAGATTGCTAAAGCGAAATCAAGCTTTTGCTATTAACTCCAGAATTTCACATAACACAGTGCTCTTCTGGTAAGAAGCAGATGTCTTTAAAAACAATTACAAGAGTGCAGACATAGAGTATAATGCTAACAGCATTGAGAATTGAGTATAAGGTACAGGGAACAGATAGACATACTTTTTTACTTTGCCTGCTGGGTTACATGGAAGGACTGTCTCTGAACTCCTATGAAGATCTATGCTTTCTACAACTCCTTCACTTCACCAAAAAAAATGATCCTGATGACATGGAAGGCAAAGAAGCCCTCAACTTTGAGTTTCCAGGAGAAAAAGTATCAATAATTTCCACCCCGGTCCAAATTAAACATACATTGCAAGGGAATGCCCAGAAAAATTTGAAAAAGTATGGGGCAGATGGCTGATGGAGCAAATGTCCATGAACACCAGCAATGAGACCCACTGAAATGGGGCTGAGTGGCACCTAAAACAATCAACACTATAATTCAGTACCGACAGATTGAATTCAGTGAGAAAAAAATGGTTTATCATATAAAAACTCATGGACAAGATTCAAATTCAAGGAGAAAAACTTTTCTCCAAATTCAGTTCCAGTTTTCTCCCATAGACTTCAATAGAGTTTCCATATGATAAGTTTTTCTGAATTGAATTGCACCTCAAATTGAATATAATAATTATAAACCTTTTTCCTCACTGATTTCAATCTGGCCCAAAGTGTTTTTGAGTAAATATGTCTCTATTGTGTTATAAGTTAAGGGAGCCCACCTCCTCTTTTCTTTCTCTTTCTCCCTTACCTGTCTTCTCTTCTTCTGCTGGACCCATTCGTAGCCTCAACTTCTCTGTTCTGGCTGTCTTGTTACATATATCTGTTTAAAAAGCAATAAAATAATCTTACAAAAAAGGCATACATTTTTAGCCCAACCAAAATTAAAAAGGAATTGAGTAAAGGTACAACATGAGTAAAAATAAATTACAGTAATTCCCAAATTCAAGCTCGAGTGTGTGTTTAGTCTCTATGCAGTTTAGTTGGCTTAATGTAACAGCAATGCACAGACCTTCCTAGAGATCATTTTCTAGCAGCCCTTCTAGCACACTGTCTTCACTACCAGAGTGTTTGCAACTACAGCTATTGGACCCGCTATCCAGAATTCTTGGGACCTGGGGTTTTCCAGATAATGGATCTTTCCGTAATTTGGATCTTCATACCTTAAGTCTACTTACAAAATTTAATCATTAAACCATCATTTAATCATTATTTATGTCAAATTGCTACTGTCTTTTACTGAATTTGAAAGGTGTATTTCCCATTCCTAATTTCCTGGAAATGAACTGGACTATGTTTTGAGTGCTTTTTTGATTCGTTTTTTGGGTAGTTTTCTTTTGGGAATTTCTCAAGACTCTCTAGTTTTCTACACCTTATGAGACTGTGTCTGCCTGCTGTAAAGCTATCTGCTAGTGACTTCAAAAATGTAACCCTATCTTGGCTAAAACAAGCTATGGCTAGGCAGCTAAAACACAGGTTACGTTAGACTCTTTTTCCACAGGCTGGGCAGGTTTTGTGCAACCTCCCATAGACTTTAAGGGCAGAGTACATGGTCGGATTCGGAGAGATTAGTCGCCCTGACGACAAATCTCCTCTTCTCAGGGCGACTAATGCCTTCCCGAACTGCCTTCCCGCCGGCTAGAATGTTAATCACTGGCAGGATGGCACTTGGAGCAATTGGTTTTCTGAAATCACCTGAAGTTGCATCACGAAGAAACTTTGGGCGACTTCGAAAAACGAAGCGCTCCGAGTGCCATCCCTCCAGCGATTTACATTCTAGCTGGCGGGAAGGCATGGGAAGGCAGTGAGGGGAGATTAGTCGCCCAGCGAATCTGACCGCGTGTCTCTGCCCTTATGCAATTGGAGTGAGAAAGAAAGTCGCCCATATACTAATATATTTTGCTACAAAAAAGTTGCAAAAATTTCGCTGTCAAAAAAAAAATTATTGTTATTGCTGTCAAAAGAAAAATTATTGTTATTGCTACTTTTTATTACACATGTTGCTATTTAGACCCTCTCCCATTCATATTTCAGTCTATTATTGAAATAAGTGCATGGTTGCTAAGGTAATTTGGACGCTAGCAATCAGATAGCTAAATAACTCAAAAGCCACAAATAATAAAAAATAAAAACCAACTGCACGTTGTCTCAGAAGATCACGCTCTACAATATACTAAAAGTTAACTCAAAGGTGAACAACCACTATAAGAAGCAGATTTATGAAATTGTGAAATTAGAGCTCATCAGAAAAACTTCCTATGGAAAAAAAAAGCATATTTATAATTGGGTGAAAGTTCCAGTTTCTAATCATTCCATAGGAATCAATAGAAAGTGGGGGAATTCTTTTGGGCTGAGGTCTTATTTCACTCTTTAATAAATCTACCTCTAAGTCTACTAAAAATCATTTAAACAGTAAATAAATCCATTAGACGTGTTATGCCTCCAATAAGGATTAATTATATCTTAGCTGGGATCAAGTGCAATAGGCTTTTATTATTACTGAGAAAAATTAAAATGGAGTCTATGGAAGATTGCCTTCCCATAATTTGGAGCTTTCTGGATAATGGGTTTCTGGATAAATGATCCACATACCTGTACATAGAAAGCAAAATTAATTCAGATGCCTATGGCTATTGAACTGCTGAAGTTCTGCTAATCTGAACTACAAGAGTAAAGACCTAGCAAGCTAAGTATTGTTTTTATACTATAAGCCCATGCTGACAGTTGACTTCAGTTACATTTAAGGCGGGTATTATATGATTTTTATTTGTTAATCCATGCACTATAATAACTTATATCCTTGCCTTATGGATTTATTGGAGGACACACAAGACGTGCACTGTTGGGCTATACAGATCTGGAGAACTCACGACATTAAGGGACTGCTTACCCATTAACATTTATTAACTGCTTGGGTCTTAATTTTCCATTTTCAAAGGGGCTTTACATTTATCTACTAGGAGATTATATAAATTTCTGACTGTGGCACTCATTTACATTTTATAGGAGGGGCCCCATTCTAATTGCTTCTATATTTTGTGTTATGGGATATTGATGTTTTTAACTAATTGGTGCAATGCCTTTAAGAATAAAATGTACTTAATGGTAAACGAAAAGTTAACCGGTATCGCTCTGGACAGAGTTCCCATGTTTCTGAAAATATGGCAACCTTGAATAGACTACAGGTATGGTGGGATTCTCCCTCCTCATTTGCTGACACTCTGACCATCCAGATATTACGTACAGTTGTTTTGTTACAATACCAATGGAAATGATAGGATGTTGACGTAAACCACCTTCTTGCTTCAGTTGTTTTCTCTTTTTCTCCTTTTTTTTTCTCCTATTATTACTCACTTTGTATGATTTTAGTTTGGTTTGTATGTTGAACATATTGGTCAATTGTTACATATGACATGCTTCAATGTGATACATGTTCCATATGCATCTTCTGTATTGCACCATGCTATATGCTATACATGTCTAATGCACTCTGATATTCATTGGTCTGTAACAAACAATGTCTCTTTTTCTTTTTGAAAAACAATAAAAATTTATTGACAAAAAAAATAATAAAATGTACCGTATATACTCGAGTATAAGCCGAGGTTTTCAGCACCCAAAATGTGCTGAAAAATCCTACCTCGGCTTATACTCGGGTCAGCTGCCTTACCGGTAAATTTGTAGAGATCATGAATCCCACATGATCTGTAGCTGTGCCTGCACTCCGGATGGGGCCCCGCAACCCATCCATGGGACCCCGATCCTAAGGAGCCAACGGGGAACATCCCCCTCCCAGCCAGAAACAATGGCGTTTATCCGCCGCAAAGAAAGAGCAACAGCGCAAGGAGTGTGTGTCGCGCTGCCGGCTGAAGTGCGGGTGGTGCGCACACTGACGTCATCATCTCATCAGCTGCAGGAAGCAGTATCCCCGGCTCTCCCCTTCTGCCTGCCAGCATCTCCGGGCTGCCCCTACCCCAGCAATCGATTAAACTTTGAAGGGGCCCAGCAGCAGAGAGCAGCTTCCCCTCCCACCCACTAACAACTCTGGGCAGCCCAGCCCCACCGGTGTAAAATCTTTGAAGGCGATCAGCGCCTACTACAGGGAGCAGCTTCCTAACTCTCCCCTCCCATTGGAGCAAATTTACCGGTAAGGCAGCTGTCTTCTTAATATATCTATTTCATCTACCAGAGGTTTTTTTTATCATTGTACGATGAATTAATGTTTTAGCATCATGGCTTGATTTTTAACATTAAACCGACTGTTTGATATTTCTGAGACTCTCAGGGGGTGCAATTTGGACCTTTGTTTGACGTCAGCTAGAAATGGAATTCATAAGGTTGCCTACATAAACCTCAGGAGCCCATGCAACAATCTTAACACTGTTTTAGGCACTAAACAAAAGGTATAATTGCTAGTGGAAAGTATATTTCATCTCAGCTGAAAAATGTCTGTAATATAAATCCACTGGGGGGGATTTAGTTTTTGCGCTGTAGTGATTGCAGCATAAAGGGTTATAAATGGAATGAAATGTAGTTTAATTTTGCCAAAAATTACCTGCTTGTCCATCGGTCTTAGTTGTGTCTAGGCTTATACAGGAGTCAATAAGTTTTTCTGTTTTTCATAGGTAAAATTAGGTACCTCGGCTTATACTCGAGTATATACGGTACATGTTTTATATTTTGTACCCACATTATTTTTGAGTGCCAAGCTTCAACCTTATAGTATACAGTATAGTTTCAACAATTGTTGGTGTTATTTATATGTGAGGGCATTATGTAGATTGATCTTAGAACTTAAGGTTGATACAGGAAACACACAGTTTATATTTTTACAGAATAAAGTAAACCATTTAGCTTTATATATATTAGCATTATAGCTGGTGACCTAGTACTGTTTTTATTCACCTAATGTGATTACCCCACACATTACCAGGGACTGTCTAATTTGGTGTTACTGCTGTTATGAAACACTGTTATTTATGTATTGCGTCTATTATATTAAGTCAATCAATAAAGCTGCGGTCATCATGATTTTTAGTTTAATCTTAGTGAGTAAATGGCCGGTATTTTTAGGCCTTAGTTTCATAGTGAAGGGGTGGGCAGGCTTGTGTCACGTGAATCTGTCTCTAGTCATATATGACTCTAGTTATATAACATAAAGTTCACCCATATTTTTCAGAGTAGTACTCTAGATCCACTTTACATCAGTGCAGTCTTCTTTTATATTAATTAGCTTGTTGAACTGCTTTGATGGTCTTTGAAATGTACAGTGTGTTGCTAGTGAGTCCCCTGCTTAATGCTTTTCACTACCTCTTTTTTCCTAAGAATTTATTTTATTAATTATTTTATTTTATTACTTTATAACAAAGCATCCCAAATATGGCTAAATAAGTTAAAACCTAAGCTGCTTGAGATAATATTTGACACCAAATACTGCACACACAAGAATTTTTTGCAGAAATAACTGTACAACAGAGTGATTAGGACACTACATTTTTGGAATGCCACCATGGCAGCATAAGGACATCTCTGCAAAATATTAACTGGGAAAGACTTTTTTGACAAGGTTAAACTCAGAAGGAAAATGAATGTCTTCAAAATGGAGCTTAAGTAATATACCTGCCAGTATACTAAAGGTTAGTGTTGAGGTTGGTAAGAAAATACATGTATTTAAGGTATTAAAGTTAGCTGGGTCAGCCAAAATATTTATTAAGATAAAAGGAGGCCAATAATGCAAGCAAAAAATTGAAGCCAACAAACTGAGGCAAGAGGACTGCTAAAAGAGAGGGGTAAATTGGTTGATGAAAACAGGGGAAAAGCAGAGATCCTAAACTATTCATCTACCCTTTACACAGTTGAGAAACCATTTAATGAAGGCATTATTTTATTAATAGACCCAATCCTAATATTTTAAGCATTGATCATTGGCTGACTGAGGAGGAAGTTTAAAAGAGAATTAGAAAATGTGAAGTAAACAAAGCTCCTGATGGTATTCACCCAGGGGTACTAATAGACCTTATCTCTGCTATTCTCATAATATACAATTACAGGTAATATTCAAAAAATGTTGTTGTTTAGCATGGGATATTGCACTGTTACCATTATTCAAACAGGGATCCAGTTCTCAGCCTGAAAACTATAGGTCTGTTAGTTTGATATCAGTAGTGGTGGGAAAGATTTTGGATAGGTGTAATAAAACATAAGGTAGAGGAATACATTTCAAATCACAATACTATGATTTAGTGACAATATGATTGCATGCACAACAGATATTATAAGATTAAAGCAGTTGTATGTGATCAAAAGCATTTGATACAGTTCCACACGTGTGGTTACCAATTAAATTAAGGAATATTGGCCAGAACATAATATCTATGCTAAGAAATACCTTGAACTTAGCTTAAGGCTGGAATTGCAAGTACTATGTTTGCTAAAAATACAAAGTTGTACAAAACTATAAAGTTCCATTTGGGATGTTGCTGCTTTGCAGAGAGATTTACCTAAATTGGAGAAATGGACAGCAAATTGGCATATGAGTTTCAGTGTTGAAAAATGCAAAGTTAAGCACTTGAAAATATTATACTCTGAATTAAAGTGTGTTGGGTACCTCCTTGGGAGGCTGATTTTTATATTTTAGTGGATAACAAATAAATTAGTCTACTAAAGTAGATGAAATACTGCATTGCATAAAAAGGGCATTTACTCAAGGGATAAAAAAACATAACTTTGCCTCTATAGATCACTGGTAAGACCTCATCTTGAGTATGCAGTGCAGTTGTGGATACAAGTCCTTAAGAAGGATATGAAGGAGCTGGAGAGGGTGCTGAGACATGGAACTAAACTTTTGAAAGGAATGTATTAATTAATTAAAACTAAGAGGAAATACTATAACATTATAATTGTTTTCTTTAGTGGACACATGGGGATATTGTTTGCTCTTTACTCTTTTGCGCATTAGAGGACATTATAGGCAGATAGCGGGGGATTTTTTTCAAGGCCACCACTTTAGAATGGAGGAAGTGAACCTTCACTAGAAGTAGTGCAAATGGTTCTTCATGCTGAGGGCAGTAAAAAGTTGTAGAAAGCTCTGCAGATTCCATTAATGCCTTTAAGAGTGGCTTGGGTGGCTTCTTGAAAAGAAAAGTGTCCAGGGCTACAGTAATCTCAAGACTGTGGATCATTTGGAGGGGTTGATAGATATTGCCATTTTTCATTCCCAATTTAAAACTTGTCAACTCTCTTTCTTGTAGGATGCCATTTTAATGCAGTTTTAACAAATGACGTCTTGGTTAATATCATATTTTAATCATATCATATTTTAATCATATTTTTTGTTCTATTCCTATTACTTTACATCTGCAGTCTGCTCTAAACAACAGAAAATATATTTTTTACTTATCTGAACAGTTAAGTTGAGTTTTTTTCTTTTGTACAAAAAAAATAGAAAAATCCTAATTCATACTGTGGCCAGTGTGGATGTATTTTTTCACGAACCACATTAATATATTGCATTAATGGTGATGGTGACTCATCACATCAGGCAAACCAATGTGCCATTGTGTCAATGCACCAATAATGGTGAATGTCATTAAAGGCAAAAAGGTTTGGTGATTTTTAGCAACCAATCAGACTTAGCTGACCACTAGATACTGTGTACTGAGTGGTTGCTGTGTTTTAATAGACCATTATAAATCTTCCATTAGAGACCATTAGGAAAAGATACACTCTTGCCTATGAAGGTTTTTATTTATTGTATGAAAAGCTTTACCCATTTATTGTAGCCTCAGAGTGTCAGAACAGGAGAAGTTTTGGGTGGATCAACCTCCCTTACAGGGTTTATACCCTGTCTGATTTCTAGGCAACTGAACCACCACCCTTCCCATTGCAACTTGTGTGCAGGAACCATGCTACAAAGATTGCAGCTTTGTACCCAGTCATAGCAATGTCTCAGCTCAGTTATACATACATTTTTTTTAGTAACCTTAATCAATTATTTTCAGATTAGTGTCATGTTTAGGTAATGCAATGGTTGCTCATGGAGGACACTTAGCAGCCAATAATAGCCCAAACATTGTTTCATTAATGTTATCACATACTTATAATATGCATTGATTGCCAGTGTCACCATATCTATGTAAAATTTTTCCTTTGATTGCTCATTCTGCAGCTACATTTTCATTATTCATAAACGGATAACCAATGTTACTGTGATTTTACACGCTGACGCTGATATTAAAGAATTTATTTTATATATATATATATAGATATATATATATATATATATATATATATATAGTTCAAAGTTATTCCAAATATATGTATGCATATTTTCTTTTACATAAACAGTGAAAATATGTTTTCATTTTTTTGTTTCATTTGTCAAATAACTAGCCCAATGTCAAAATCATTTGAGGTTGCCTAAAAAAATAAATCACGACACCAAACAGAGCTTCCCTTGAGCTCTTTAGTCCCTTGACAATCATGGCAAATGGAAATATTTTAGAATGGATGAGCTGTCAAGATATATTATTTTTAATGTATTATATGACAATAAAATCAAACTTATTTTATTTTTTCTCAGCTGGGTTGTTTACTAAGAACTAAAAAGCCCTGTAAATATTGCATGGGACTGGTTTGGCAGACAGTAATAGCCATCAAACTGACAGGATTCACAGTCATAAAGCAGAGTTTGAATTGCATCTCCTTGTTACAGGGTACTTTTCTCTACCTCAGAAGGACATTCTTAATAGCTTGACATTTACACTTCACTTAACTCTATCCATGTGTGTATTTAAACATGAGTGTCTTCTTTTCTAGTTTTTCTATATTAATATTTTTTAGTTCATGACATCCATTTCTAGATACATAAATCCTGCAAATAATTGGTTGCTATACTAACACAGGTTCTGATAGATCCACCCATACAACTGTTCTTTAGTACCTCATTCAGCGTGGGCTTGTCTGTTCAGCCATTTCACTCTTCTTCTGTCTGCCTTTATCGTCCCAATGTATGCAGTCATAGGACACTTTAGATGCCACTAATCCATGCACCTGGGTCTTATGGCTGCTAGTGATGGGTGAATTTGTCCCGTTTTGCCACGAATTTCGCAAATTTCCTGCAAAATTTATGAAACGTGCGAAAAATTTGTGAAACGAAATTTTGACGCTGACCACAATTCGCAGGCGTCAAAAATTGTCAAATTGACACTGGTGTTGGAATTGTCGTGGGTGTCTAAAAAACCTTTGACACGTGCAAATTTTCATGCCAATTTCGCAAATTTATTCGCCAGCGGCGAAGTGGGCTAATGAAGATTTCACAAACAAGACACACTTAGAAATAGAAATAATGCAATATTTATAATCAACATGCATGATGATATGAGATATAAACATGTTTACCAGAAGATGGTGAAGCCTAAACATCATGGGGCACATTTACTAAGGGTCGAATATCGAGGGTTAATAAACCCTCGAATTCGACCCTCAAAGTAAAATCCTACAAATTAAAATATCGCAGGATTTACCGCAAATCCTACGATTGATCGATCGAAGGAAAAATCGTTTGATCGAACAATTCAAAGGATTTTAATCGATCGATCTAAGTATTTTTCTTTGATCAAAAAAACCTTAGAAAACGAATGGGGAAGGTCCCCATGGGCTAACATTGTACCTCGGTAGGTTTAAACTGCCGAAGTATGTAGTCAAAGATTTTTTTCTAAAGAGACAGTACTTTGACTATCGAATGGTTGAATAGTCGAACGATTTTTAGTTCGAATCGTTCGAATCTAAGTCGTAGTCGAAGGTCGTAGTAGCCTATTCGATGGTCGAAGTACCCAAAAAAATACTTCGAAATTCAAAATTTTTTTACTTCGAATCCTTCACTCGAGCTTAGTAAATGTGTTCTCCATTTTTTTTAATCTGTGTTAAATCTTATAGCAAAAGACTACAGTAAAGAAGCATTGCCTATCAACTGCCTGAGGTACCAAATACTTTGGTGGAATTCTCAGTGTTGTATTATTTTTCTTTGAAATCAATGGATTATGGATAATCTGATGCAGTATAATATTTTAGTTGCAGTATTTCAATAAGATAAATGTATATACTTCACTAACATGGAGAAAATATTATGCATAAAAAATAAACAAAATCAGTGAAGTTTTTTTGCCATATCACATGGGCAATGATTGGCAGATTCTACAGAAACTGCCATCATTTGTTGACTAACCCAATTCACGGGAGCAGAACATGAAAATCAAGTGAGGGTCTCCTGTATCTGGGTCCTGCAATTTAAACCAACATATTACTCCTTGGTTTACATCTTCACCATTGATGATTTTATTCGTTGATGTTTCTGTCACTTTGTGTTGAATCTGAGTGGGCTTTCTTGGAAACTGCAACTTGTCTTTGCTTATTGATTATACTTCACAGACTTCCCTTTCTTTGAAGTACAGGAACTGGAATCTGGTGAAAATGTTGTTGGTCATCTTCTGCTAAAATAACCGTAATTCTCTATTCAAGCATATTTTATATTTGTTACATAGTTAGATTGGGTTGAAAAAAGGCACAGGCAAAACATCCGAAAAAATTGCATTGGAAGACTTTTTTGTTAATCTTGGAGCCTGGGGTCGCGGTAAGGTCCTCTAGATACCATTAATTTTGTCAGAAACATTATGTACGATGACAATTGGGTCATGCCCAGCCCCATCCAATAATTTGTCTACCTGATCAACCACATGCAAAACCTTAGCACAAGGAAGACAGCAAAGTGTTCAGTTGTAGCAATCCAGGCAACAGATTACCCTATCCACTTTCCTAATACTTTAGGCCCCTATAATCACAATGTGTTTGGTTAACTCCAAGATTTAATTGTATCTAAATATACATAAGTACACTGAAAAATGTAGCACTAAATCTTTCCAGGAGGTATAGATAAGAAAACTTAACATACTGTTTAATTGCATAAAGGATAAGTAAACATTTAAAATACGTGAATGTAACATTGATGAGAGTCCTATTCTAAGCACTTTTTTTTCAAATTCCAAGATATTAAAGGATACATGTACTTTTTACATGAATGAATTTTGTTACAACAACGCCACCAGCTGGTCATTTTCTGACCATTCTGACCATCAAGTAGTCAAGGAAGTTGTCTTCTGGTTAGGAAAAAAACTAGAAACCTTTCTCAAATCTTTCCTAACCAGAAGAACATCAGACCAATATTCCACTATCTTGGAATTAAATAAAAACAAATAATGAATGTACATTGCAAAAGTTCTTAGAATAGCACCCTCATCAATTTTACATTCATTTATTTTAAAGGTTTACTTATCCTTTAAAAGAGAATCTGTTTTAATAATAATTTATCTAAATGATCAGCTTTTTTTAAAATTATAGCCCTGAACATGCAACAGGCATCACATATGCATATATTTTTAATAAATACTTTTAAACAGAAGTGTAGGGCATCATTGCTCGGAAGAAGTTACAGTCTAGAGGTGATTTAATTGCAATATTAAGGGGGTATTTTCTAATACGCAAATTCTTCAAATTTCTAAGATTTTTAGCAGCTTCAGTGTATAGTATATCTTGAAAAATTCTATTTTTTTCCCTATAAAAATTCAAGTTTTTCCCCTTTCAAAACTCAACCAGAAAAATTTGAGGCTTAATAAATAGGCCCCTAAGTGAATAGATATTTTAAATATATGAAGAGATTGTAGAACTTCCATACTATGCTTTAGACCTGCATCTTCATCATATAAGGAAGGACATTACTAAGTTAATATAATAAAAAGGGCATCAAGCTAAAGTAGAAGCATAAACAAATGTTTAAATGAAGTCTACACAAGATTAATTTATGGAGGGTGTTGTATATGGAAGTTATTAAAGGTTATAACAGGGTGGTAACAATTTGTATGGCAGGGCAATATGAAAAATGGCAAGTCTTCATAGAGATCTTTATTTTATGCTGTTAAATGGTCATAGCCTTATGATATTAATGATCTTATTTTATTTAGTTCCAACAGGATCTGGTCATGCCCTGTTTAAAAGCTGCATTAGATTTGAATGGTACAAGAGGCAGCCTGTATGTTTGCATGTAATGCTTACACCCAATATAAATATTGGGTGCTGTACGCACAAGCTAAAATAAATCAGCTGTTTGTACATTGTTGCCATTTGTACATAGATCTGAATATTGGCCTCAAAGCCCTGTAGAAATCACAAATCATCAATTATTGAAGAATTTGCTTTCAAGCAATTCCTAGCAAAAGTCAAAAGTCTCAAATATAAATATGTTTCAATTTCATACCGAGCCTTATAAATATCTACTACTAGATTTTTGTTTTTATAGTGCTATGCGATTTAAGTTTCTATTGAGAGTATACAAGACATCCCAAAATCTCTTTCCCATAACCTCTCACCCTAAAAGATAAGAAAGAAATCACCACTTTCTTCTACATATGTTTGGTATGCAGTAGGAGATAATTGCCGGGTGTTTGAAAATGTTTTCCTTCCCTCCTCCATTAATATGAAATGTGATTGTTTATACAAAACCATTTTGCTGCCCTACATGTTCTGATTTTAATCTATCTATGCTGGCCAAAATAACAACATTTTAATTAATTAAATAAAAGTTATATTTTAAATTAATTAAAATGATGGTGCAAAATTATTGATCAATTCAATAAATCTGCAATATTAAGATGTTAATATTAGAATAGAATGATTCTCTTTCTATCCCCTGTTTTCTCCTCTTATTTTTTCCCCCTGGATTGACATTTGGGGGTTATTTACTAAACTCTGAATGCAAAAATCACGAAAAATGAGGATTTTTTTTTAAATAAAATCATACTTTTAAAAAATCATGAATTTTTCGGATTTTCTTAAACCCTGAGGATGGAATCTGAAAATCTGGCATCTCAGACCTGTCGAGGTTGCATATAAGTCAATGGGAGAAGTCCCAATGATTTTTTGACGTACGCTTGGTTTCGTGCAATAACCCAAAGTTTTCAGAGTGAAAATTCTGAAAAAAATCATGAAATTCATGAAAATCAGATGAAAAATCCTAAAAAATCATGAAAATCTGATTTTTTTCCCGCAAAGCAAATTTTCAGGAAAATTTAATAATAAATAAGCATAAAAAACCCGAGCGGATTTGATCGGAGATTGTAGCAGAAAATATTGAGATAAATTCGGACTTTGATAAATAACCCCCTTGGTTTATAATTGCATATATCACTGTGCATGTTTTTTTCTTTTCTATTTTTTTATGTTTTTTAAAAACCACAAGGGGGTTCCTTACTCTACATATGGGGGCATATTTATTGTTCTTAACCATCTATGGTCAAGTTTATTGAGTGCTGAGACTGGCATCATAAAAAGCAAGTGTTTTTTTCCTCCACAAGTGGGTTTTTCACAAAAATAAAAAGATCTCCACCTATCTTCTTGTAAGAAACCTGCTTAATAAGTTGTAGTCTGCATCAAGCTCGAGTAATAACATGCATAAAAGGTTTTCATCTAATAAACGATGAGATCTGTATAAGTGATCCACAAAACTGCAGTGAAAATTCGATGGCGAAAAATCAGCCACGTCAAAAAAATTCGGAGCACGTCAGAATAGTCACGCGCATAAAAATTGTCGCGTCAAGATTATTTTGACGCCCATTGACTTCAATGTGTTTTGTAAACTTTTCGTTGTTTCATGAATTTCGCTGTAAATTAGCAAATTTTCCGGTAAAGCGAAACAGGACAGTAGTAGTACTCATAAATTGTCCAGTCTATCAGGTCCAGAAAAAATAAGTGACATACTGAATTTGTTCCGTTTTTCTGCACTTGAGTATCTCACAATTTGCTTCTAATTTTCCAGGATGAACATTTTAAACCCACTACTAGATTATAAACCCACTACTAGATATTTTGTCAGTGTGGTTTTTATTCATCATTCTCAATTCATTAAAACAAGTTTGAAACTCAATATTTTTTAAACAGACTGCTGCTAGTACTTTTATGGATTAGAAAACTAGACTTCTATGAATGTTTTCAGTGTCTTAAAACAGGGAATTAGTATTTAAATTAAGATTGATCTAGCTGGAAAGAGCATTTGTGGTTCTAGGAACATAGCATTGATCAGTATTGATATTGTATAAATATTGATCAAATCCATGAAAAAAATAGTTAAAAAAATAGTAAGAGATTATGTCATGGGAAATTTTTTTTTTTTTTTTTTAAACGCATCAGTTAACAGTGCTGCACCAGCTGAATCTAGACTGAAATCTGTTTTTCAAAAGAGCGTTTTATATTTAATTTTGAAATCTGACATGGGGCTAGACATGTTGTCAATTTCCCAGGTGCCCCCAGTCATGTGGCTTGTGCTCTGATAAACTTCAGTCACTCTTTACTGCAAGTTGGAGCAACATCACCCACCTCCCTTTCTCCTCAGCAGCCCTTCATCTGAACAATGGGAATGTAACCAGGCAGC
The DNA here is from genome assembly GCA_038501925.1 of Xenopus petersii. Classification (NCBI taxonomy): domain Eukaryota; kingdom Metazoa; phylum Chordata; class Amphibia; order Anura; family Pipidae; genus Xenopus; species Xenopus petersii. The sequence goes on along the minus strand of CM076682.1, from coordinate 109,614,456 downwards.
TCCCAAACACAAGATTACAGCTCCCTGGTAAATGTAACAATAGCACTCAGTCCCACTGCAACTCCTTCAATTACATTAAGTAGGAGAAACAATGGCCTATCTGAAAGCAGTTCCATCTTGGAGTATTGGCTCTTTCTGAAAGCACAGGATCAGGTAAAATTACCTGAGATGGCTGCCTACAAAATTACAACTAAAAAAAATACACTTGTTTCAGAAATAACATTTTATATGGTAGAGTGATTTACAGTGTAATTGGTGTAATTTAGAAATAAAAAGTACAACAGAAAAATCACGACAGTATCCTTTTAATGATGCTCTTGTAAACGATGGCCTTCTACCTTAAAATGTATTTGGGTCTTCAAAGACTGAATAAGTAGGGATCCTGCAGGAAGTCAGATTTACCACTCGATCTTTGATAAATCTGCCCCTAGATTAATTATTTCTCTCCAAATTCAGATATTGTCATGGAAAGTAACCATTTACTGAGTAAACATTAGATGTGCTGCTTTTAGCTGAGAAAATTTTTTGGACCCAACTAATTTAAACAAAATACTCAAGGGTTCCAATTAAACGTGTCTGAGAGATGTACACCCACATACGTGTCAGGTCTGGCCACAGGTGAGTGACCACCGGGCTGGAGCCTATTTGCAAAGTAATACCCCTGAATGGATGGACAATTAGTAGAAGCCATAGTAAGGCAAAAAGTAAATATTTAATAACAAAATGAGAAAATAATCAAACACACAGAAGTTGAAAAATACAAGCCTGGAATGAGGCTGGCAATGGAGAGAGGCAAGTCCAGAAACAACCAAAATGGTCAGGGCTGGCGGCAGGCAGGCGAAGTCCAAAAGGCAGGCTGAGGTCAAATGGCAGGCAGCAGACGAGCAAGGTTGAGAAACAGGCCGGAGGTCAGAAACAAGGGAATCCAGAGTAGTAGGAGTCGGGAACCAGGTGAGAACAGGAAGGTAGGATGAGGAACACAGGAAGGCGAACACGGAGCAAGGCAGGGAACACAGGAACCAGGGATCAGCCAGGAATCAGCATAATACAGGTAGAATGGGCTCAGGAGCTCAGATGATCAAGCAACAGGAAGTTTGATGGCACAGGCTTATAAAGGGCCTTGATTACTTGACTGACAACACATGTTGTTAATGAGGCAAGATAAAGTAAGCGTGTTGCAAGAATATAGTAAGTCAGTTCAGGGCAGTGTCCAGTATAAGCACTAGGATTCCCCAGTGGCTCACCAGTATAATGCAGGATTGTCCAAATACAAAGACCAAGGTTTGATTCCATCGTGATTCCTGACACATACGTATATATAAAAGGTACATACACACTCTAGAGTAAAATATATCAGAAGTCAATTTACTGGTAAACCAAAGAACCCAGATGTGAGAAGCAGCATTAACAGAACTGTTAACTACAAGAATGTCAGACCATTTTAAGGTATTTGCGATGTGTAGACCTAGGAATTGATCCTCTCAACCTTCTTAATTTTCACATCTTCAATTTGTAGAAGTTCATGCAGACATTGTTATTTTCTGAAATCTATGATCACCTCTTTACTTTTTGCTCTATTAAGAACTAGGTCATGTTTTTTTGCTGTACTCAATAATGTCACGCATCAGCTGTCTGTACCCTGTTTCATTATCATTCTGGATGAGGCAGAGCACTGTCATATCATCTCTCATCTGCAGACTCGAAGACTTTGCAATTGTCTACAGGAGATGAACAGTCAGAAGTGTATAGGTAACAAAGCTTGGGACTAATATAGCATCCTATGGTGTGCCTGGTATTAATGCAATGTGTTTGTAGTCATTGAGGCCCTCGGTTTTAGGCCTCTTTGGTACAGGTATAATCTTTGAGGCATTAAAACAGCAGGGTACTAAGGTGTACTTGAAGGAAATATTGAAGATGTTTTAATTAGGTGATCTGCACAGATTTGAAGAACTTTTGGAGAGACTCCGTCTGGACCTGTGGCTTTGCGAGGATTGACCATTTTAAAGGATTTAAGAACGTCCATCTTGGAGACATATAATAGGGTCTAATTGTGTCGTTGTATGATCTGTGGACAGGTCTGTAGATGTTTTTGAAAAGCATCTTCAGTCTTCTCTTTAGTTTCAAAAGGTGCATAGAAGTTGTTGATAACTTCTCAGCAGTATTGCCCATTGACCAGACCTGCCCAAGTTGGACTTAAGGGTGGCCTTATACGCTTCTCTAATTAAGTATAGCACTGGTTGAATGGTTGGCATTTGATTTCTAGGAATTCAATACGTGGGGTGCACATGACTTTAATAACGTTGGCATCTGCACACCAGGATTTGCCACATAACATAAAATCATAATCTTGCCTGAATATAGAGGCAGGGCCAGATTTACATAGCAGGCACCCCTAGGCCCGCTGCTGTTCATCGCCTCCGTCACGTTCCCTTTGTACATGTCCAAATTTTCAGCATCGGGTCCTGGGGATTGGTGCACAAGAACTTTTAAAAACTTTTGTATCTCCTGTGAATCACCAGTGCTAAAATTCTGCCGCCCTAGGCCCGGCCTTTGTGGACTTTCCACAAATCTGGGCCTGTATAGAGGTGCCTTAACAGCCTCATTGGGAATCAATTGAGTTAGCCACAGAAACAAGGGACAGAGCAGAGTTTCATATCCTGCTGAACAGCTAGTATACAGAAGAGATCATCTATTTTTTTTTTCTAGAGACTGGGTGTTAGCCATAAATATGATACGGAAAAAAGTGATCCAAGCTGATTGTGGGCTTCTAAACCCAGGCACTGAATAGGAATGGCCCTGCTTACTAAGTACTATGGAATCCCGTGATTTCTGATGATGGCCCTGGCGGCTGCAATTAATACCTGCATTGATGCCAGGGTTAAGAGCAGAATGTCAACTTTTATAACCCTATGATTCACACTTTGACCCTGTCAGACTCGAGTAAAAGAACTTTTATTTGAAGCAGTGTAGGTGGTTTTTCACAGTCAGGACAGTGAGGTTGTGGAATGCACTGCCGGGTGATGTATTGATGGCTGATTCAGTTAATGCCTTTAAGAGTGGCTTGGATGATTTCTTGGACAGATATAATATCAAAGGCCTTTGTGATACTAAGCTCTATAGTTAGTATAGATATGGGTATATAGAATTTATGTGAAGGTATGGAGGGGTGTGTGTATGGATGCAGGGTTTTCATTTGGATGGGTTGTACTTGATGGACTTTGTCTTCTTTCAACCCAATTTAACTATGCAACTATATCTGCATTTTGCAGGCCGAAAATGTTGGCTTATTACTACTTTATACCCCCTTGTACTTTCCTTTACAGATGCAGCACTGAAACATTTTTGGCACCATTTTTACTGTAAAACTTGCCAGATTAAAATGAGTTTGACAGTAAGGGGCACATTTACTTAGCTCGAGTAAAGGATTAGAATGAAAAATACTTCGAATTTGAAGGTTTTTTTTGGCTACTTCGACCATCGAATTGGTTACTTCAACCTTCGACTATGACTTTGAATGGAATGATCAAACTAAAAATCGTTAGACTATTCGACCATTCGATAGTCAAAGTACTGTCTCTTTAAAAAAAACTTTGACTAGCTACTTCGCCAGCTAAAACCTACTGAGCACCAATGTTAGCCTATGGGGACCTTCCGATTGTAAATGTAATTTCCGATTGAAGGAAAATCGTTCAATTGATGGATTAAAATCCTTCGAATCGTTCGATTCTAAGGATTTAATCGTTCAATCTAACGATTTTTCCTTCGATCGTTGATTCAAGTATTTGTGGTAAATCCTTTGACTTCAATATTCAAAGTCAAAGGATTTTACTTTGATGGGCGAATATCGAGGGTTAATTAACCCTCAATATTTGACCTGTAGTAAATGTGCCCCTAAAGTTAAAAAAAAATGTCACCAGATTCTCACTAATACATAAATGGGGAAATGTGATACAGGCATTCACATTTTGGAAAGTTGTATTCTTCATTGGACTGTTGTTACAATGCAAATTTTAATTGGACATTAATTGGTGCTTTTAAAACCTAGTTAAATATGGCTTATGCTTTTAACAAAAAGATTTATTGCATAAACCATGCACTGGTGCAATCTATGAAATTCAAGATCTTTCTTCCACTGGTGGACAGGGTTGCTAGATACTGTCAGACTTTACAAAAGCTATCTGAAATTTGTGAATTGTGAATATTTTTCTGTTAATGACTTTTATTCCATTCCTCCCAAAGTGATTCTTCATATTAAACATTCCTATGGCTGCATTGCCCCTTCTGTAGATCACTTTCTTCTTGCAAAGGGCAAATTGCTTCTTGTGCTTAAAATGACATGTTAGGCAATAAAATTAAGTACAGTGGCTCTTCATTTACCCATTTCAAATGTTTGCACATACTCCTTCAAATCAATTTATGGCTTTTTACTTTGTTAGCAAGCACGTACGTCACCACAATATTGTAGCCTGTTATAGTGATAGATACCAACAACCTGGAAAATCAAAGTTGGGATAGTTTTATCAGTGTATTACACATGAATGGAGTTAAGTAAGCAGCCTTAAGTGCATTATTTGTGGTAGGCTTATTTCCTGATGCCATTATTGTTCCTATTTTTAGGGATAATAGTTAGCAGCTGAAAACCACTGATTATGTTTGTTTTCCTGCTATAAAGACAACTAGATTATATTACTGGAAGGAAGTGGAATAAAATATATTTGCTCTTGCAACAAATAAAGCTGGCTTTATCTTAAGAGCAAAGTTACTGACAACATGTTGATCACTGCTACTAGTGGTGACATTCATAATCACAAGTGGAGTATGATCTACTGTTCTTTCAAATCCAATGAACATGATCCAAGGCAAATAATGCTATTATTAGTGCAACGGCATTGTGGTGAATGCAAGTTATCAATGAAGTGACTTGAACAATGGCATTTGAAAAAAAAGAAAAAGGAACAAATCTCATACAGCCCCTTATTTATTTAATGGTGTCACATGATTTTTAACGAGGCACAAATAATGATGCAACCTTTTTCTTTAGTTATAAATTAAATTCATATTTTTTAAGTCGAGTCATTAAAAAGTCCAATAAGACTGCAAACTATTTTCTGCCATGGAACAATTTTTTATGAATAATACTATATTTAAGGTCTTAATACAAAATAAAAACAGGGAGATGCATTTTTAATGACATTTTCTTCTATTAAGAAATTGTATTATTACAGTCAAGATGTTCTGTGCCTCCGAAATGTAATCTCATAAACCTTGATCCATTTCATAAACCAACTGGGATGGCTGTGTTTTCAGATACTTTTTCCTCATATTAGCAAATGAGTACTTGACGTGCATAACGCAAACATTCTACAGAATTTATAAAAAGCTTCCATTTTTCCCATTAAGAGCAAGGACAAGGTCCCCCATGTGTCTGTTTATTTGCATTTTCAGGATGATTTAAATACTGAATAGCCCAATGGATTTGAATTGAGAATATAGAACTGCAGTTCTAATCAGTACTTTTCATGGGGCAGCTTTAGCAGATATCAGATTGGGGAACCAGAAAGATTCCCAGCACAACATTTTCCTGTTTATCACCACAATCATGACTTTAAGGAGTATTTTCCTGATAGTAAGGAATGTATATATAAACAAACTGACACATTACATCAAAGAAAACAGGAGGTATACAGTATATGTACAACTGCTTTGAGCAGTCAGACACATTCTTTTCAATAAGGTGTGATACATCTTCCACTGAGCACTAAAGCCCATGTGATTCATTTATCCCCAATGTAAATCACATTTGTAACAAAACATAAGCAAATGTACGTGCATTTATTTGGTAAGTTCATTGTGCAAGTGCAATGGGACAATAAGACATAGAATTTTTACTGCAATTCTATCTGATGTATCAAAACAACCACATTTGCACATGCATGTTTTAACTACTTGGGGTAAGTTGCTAACATATTTAGAGTGGGCATTATGTCTGTAATAAAATTACCTACACGGCGGGGTCGGCCGTCGCTCCACCAGCGGGGACGCCCACCGCGTGGCTCTTCGGCGCCATCTTGATTCTCGTAGGGCGCACATGCCTGCGCGCCTCTTAAAGGTACAGGCGCGCTGGCGTGATTGCGCCAGCACGTATTGACGCTCGTTTTGGCACCAATTTTGAATGTATATAAGGCCCATTCTTACTCCCAGCCAGTGCCAGTGATAGAACTTGTGTCTTGTGGTTTCCTGAGCCTAGTGCATCTGATCTGAATCTTGTCTGTCTGATAACCTGTGTTTGACCCTGCCTGTATCCTGACTACTCTGAACTCTGTATCCTGACCTTGGCCTGCCTACGACATCTCTCCTGCTTAACCCCTTGATTGACAACCCGGTTTGACCCTTGCCTGCCTGACGATTCTGATATCCGTCTGCCTCGACCCAGCCTGTCTGACCATCCTTCTGCCTAATCCTTTTGTACCGTGACCTTCGGCCCAAAAGACTTTGCTAACAGCCGTGCCCCTTCGCCAGCCAGAACATCTCGCCTTGCACCCCTCGTTAAGTCCAGGTGGCACCCAAGTAAGCTGAGGGCTCCTCCCGAAGCCCAACAGTGGTCACACTACTGGTGAAGCCGAGCCGAGACCAGGGTGCTTGGCATTTGTTCTGGTATCGGGTGCCGGCCGTGACAATGTCACTTCCAGTGCAAACAGGAACACACCGGCACACAAGGCTTGTATCTGCAGGGCAAGCCCTTGCAAAAGATTTTTACTGCAGTGGTGCACCACCGCAGTAAAAATCTTTTGCAAGGGCTTGCCCTGCAGATACAAGCCTTGTGTGCCGGTGTGTTCCTTTTTGTACTAGTTGTCGGGAGGTTACCGTGCCCTCCATTCATCGAGCACCGAGCCAAATTGCTTACTTCACTAACGGGTGTGCGAGGGTCTATCTTTATTTGAACTTCCAGTGCAAAGCAATATACTGTAACTTCATTAATGTTACATTCTTTTGAAGTAAATATGGTGCAACTATTGTAAGAGCTCAATTTAAGAACCAATTTCAGAGTAGCATTAGCTCCAGGATTCCATAGCATCAATAGTAGTGCTTGTGTACAATATATCAGGATATAGGATCAGGAGGAAGGATAGAATGTTCTTGTGAAATGAACAGTGAGGAGCAGATTTGAGGGCTTACTAAGGAACATGAATGCAAGTTCAAAGCACTAAAATGAAAGCAAAATTGACTAGCAATTAATGCCATATAAGTACTTCCTACATGCTCCTTAGCAACTTGTAGTTGAATGATTTGTGCAAGGGAATGCTGGAATTCCTGGCAGCCCAGCCTTGGCAGTAGTTCCAGATACAACAGACTTGCGCCAAATGAATATTCCGCTAATGCTATTACTGATGCTGCTTAATGGGAGTGACAATGTTTGAACACAAATGCATTATAAAAAATAATTTACTGAGGGTCGAAGTGAATTTGTGAAAAAATTTTTTTCGAAATTCAAAGTAGTTTTTTGGATACTTCGACCATTGAATAGACTACTACAACTTCGATTCGAAGTAAAAATACTTTGAATATTTGACCATTCGATAATCTAAGTACTGTCTCTTTAAAAAACTTTGACTTCAATACTTCGCCAAATTAAACCTGCCAAAGTGCTATGTTAGCCTATGGGGACCTTCTAGAGCATTTTTTGTAGTTGAAGTAAAATCGTTCAATCGATCGCTGAAATCCTTCGAATCGTTTGATTTTACTTCGACCGCAGGATACCCAAATTCGATGAAAAAAACCTCGACTTTGATATTCAAAGTCGAAGTATTTCAATTCGATGGTCGAATTTCAAAGTATTTTTAACTTCAAAATTCGACCCTTGATAAATCTGCCCCTCCATTTCGGGCAAAAAAAATCTGAAGAATTGGAGTTTTCAGGTGGAAAATCCAAATAAATTTACACAATACGATTTTTATAATTTTTCCTGCACATGAAATTTTCCGAAATATGTGTTAAATACTGGGAAAAAAACAGTGCAGATTTGGTCTGAATCTTTTTCAGTAAATACTGAGATAATTTCATATTGTTATAAATAACTCCCTTAAAGTACACTAAATTCAAGTTTTCTTTACTTAATCCGAATTTTTAGTGAAAGAAAAACCTCAAATTTTTCGGGATTTATTATACCCAAGGATGGAAAAAGTCAGAATCCAAAAATCCAAGGGTTTTGTGGCAAAAATGCGGAAAAATCTGAGTTTTTGGGCCGAGAATCAAAAAAAATCGTATCGATCTGATTTTTTTGAGTTTTTTCCCGCACATGAAAATTTTGGAAAAAAATATTATTAAACACAAAAACCTGTGCGGATTTGGTTGGAGTATACTGTATTTCAGAAAATAATGAAATCATTTCGGATTTTGATAAATAGCCCCCTACATGTTGTTTTAGCCATCATGTAGCTTATTCAAAAAATTATATACATATAAAACAACCCCTACTGTTCTGGTTAAACGTTTTCTTGCTTGGAAGAGGTTTCTTAGGCAGTGGCCTATAGATGTCTGTAAATACAACAACTAAGTCTCTCTAATTTGCACTCTCATGCTTTTTTAGTTAGTAGTAACCCATTTTACATTTATGGCTGTCACGTGTATTTATGGTACACACCTTGCAAAACCCCCACAATTTTGTATGTTTGTTTATGTTTTAATGTGAACTTTGTGCACATTGTATTTTCATTTACATATGTTTCCAAGGTAAACCTCATCCACGTATTCAGAATATTTACAATATTTGGCATATTTAGATGTCATAACTACATTTTGAACATTTGAATAGATATTTTGAGACATTGCATATGAATAAGGGACATACAAGCAGGAGAAAGATGCAAAATACATTTGTAAATATAAATGCTTTGTTTTGTCAACAGGATTATTAAAAAAAACAGTTTCACTATGGTAATTGCTGCTTAGCATAGATCTTCCATTTTATATGACAATTGAAAAATAAAATGAAACTTAAAAGGAAACATCCCAGCACTTAGGTGCATGTACTGTTCTCTGGCTGCATTAAAAATCTTGTCTGTGCTGTTTGAAATGTACTGGGACAGTGTATAATCATTATTCACAAATTTAAATTTAACCATACTATTAGGCTTTGAATTATTCTTAACACAGTTGGAACATTTAAGTGTTTCCAGTTCCAGTATGCTGTACATATTTCAGTTAAGCCAGCACTGATTGGAAGAGAAGTGGTTGACTATTTCTACAGTAGTACGCACAACCGGTGCAGTATTTAGCTGACTGGCCCTGGGTCTCAGGTAAGCAATTATAATCAATGGGGGATGTCTATAATATGTCTGTAATATTGTGGCACCCCTTTCCCTTTCCTTCGGTCTGTAAACATGATATTTGAAATCCATTAGTGTAAGTAACTACAAAGCTTTTAGAAAAACAAGATTAATCTTGGTCATCAGGATTTGTAGCTCTAAAAGATTCCTTTTAGGTTTAATATAAATCACTCTAATTAGGCTTTTTCTTGAACACCTTGCAAAACATTGCATCTATCATTAGACTTGAGCTTGACAATCAAAGTCATGCCAAAGAATATTGTGTGTTGGAAGCATTTTGAATTGTTGCCTTTTACTTATTCTTATGTTTTTAATGTTTATATTTGTCTTCTGCAAAATTACTATGGATATTGATAGGTATATACAATAAGTTCTTTTGGACATTATTATGTACAGGGATACACGGTATTGCTTTCTAACTAGATGCATTTGTTAATGGAAAGCATATTCAAGTAGCAGTATTAAACCCCCTGCTTGTTAGGAGATTGACAGTTTTTCTTTCTTCAAAAAAACAACCAATTATTCAGGTTCACATAATTACTGGGTACATGTACATTTTGCAAACTAAATTGTGTTGCTGGTATTATCAGATTTGCACATAAGATATGGGGAGAAAGGAGTTTAGGATGTATCTGCTAACCTTTAATAACTGTCTTATTTTGGGGTAGAAGAGATTAAAGATACCATGTTGCCTGTGGGAATTAATTAAAATAATGTAGCAGCAGTCAGTGCAAGTGTCTGGCTTCAAGCTTATCAAGCTTCCCACAATGCATTGCATGTTGAGTGATTATCAGACATGTAAAGACGAAAAATTACAGAAGCAAGCAACGAATTGGAGTCTTGGCTGGAGAAAAGCTGAAAACTGACTATGATGTAGACATATTGATGTGTTCTTTTCTATAGATTTTTTTAGAGATCTCTGTAATTCTGTTCAACCAATTTCTTTTGTCCGTTCTTTACATAAATACCATACATTATTATTATTCGGCACCATGGGTAATAGGCCATATCTTCCTTGATATGTGGTCTGGTATGTAACATATCAAGGAAAATCTTAGACCGGAGCTTCTGCCCACTGAAAAGTGTAGATGAAGTACGCACGCACATATATTCGCCCATATATATTATAGTTGCAGATAACTCTTTTCCCACTGAAAAACATACTATATGGTGCTCCTTTGCAGTATGGATGCATTTTACACTACAGGGATCAGTATGAGAGATGCATCAATGTGCTATAAGCTTGCACAGTAAGTAGCTAACACAAATTTGTCTTTAAAACATGAGCATGATAATTATAAGAGGTGCCAGGCATCTACAGGTACTCTTCTTCATACTGGGTGTTGGTGCATGGAAATACAATAGTATATTGTTCTGATGTAATTTTAGAGCAAGTTAAACTAGATACAATGCAAACACTTCAAACCACAATACAGCCTTATTACAAATGGCTACCGTTTTTATGTTACAAAGTAATTGGATTGAAGTAGTACATTCCGTGCACCCTGAAACTATTAGCAAAGACTACGCCGCAAATTTAAGAAAATTTGAAGATCACCGAGAGGCAATCAAGAAACAAATTATATTCACAGCAAATTCATTCACAAAATTATATTATATTCACAAAAGTTATTACTGCTGTGCAAAGCTAGACCAGGGAATACTTCTTTTACTGTTTCGGCTTGCCTTCTTAGATTGTGTTTTTCTACCTTTTTGCCATTGTAAAGCTTTTCAAGGTTAATAAGTGTGGCAATGGAAATACGATCAAGGATTCGGTTCGGGATTCGTTCAGGATTCGGCCTTTTTCAGCAGGATTCGGATTCGGCCACTGAATCTAATTTACATAGGCAAATTGCGTGACCTTTTGTCTCAAAACAAGGAAGTAAAAAATGTTTTACCGTTCCCGCCCCTAATTTGCATATGCAAATTAGGATTCGGTTCAGTATTCTGCCAAATCTTTCGCGAAGGATTCGGGGGTTCAGCCCTAATGCAAAAAGTGACCAAAGTTTGAAACTGAGGACAGAGACCTGCAGCAAAACTCATGAATAAAGAACTGCCTGCATTCAGCAACATTGTATTAATGAGTGGTAGGAGTGGGGTGACGATGATCACCTGCCTGTCCACTACCCCTTGTGTAAGTTAGGGACCAGCAGCGTGTGCAGGGCACTATTCTTATTAAATACACCTGCTCATATGGTCTGTTACCATGGCAGCAGATCCTGCCTGGTGGGAGTTTTCCATAATACTGAATGGGATCAGGACTTTTGTAAAAACACGTGCTTGATCATGAGGAACTGTACACAATCTTACAATAATATTACATTTCAATTTTGTACAAGGTACTTCAAATATTAAATTGACATAAATGCCCTTTCTCATTGATTAGTAGCGAAAAGATGAATACTTCTTAACTAATCAAATATCTTAAGGCTCATTTACAACTGCAGCTGCAGTTACAGCAAATCGTGTGACAAATTTTTGACCCATGCAAATTTTTTTGTATGCATTTCGCTCATCATTAAATGCCCCCTTCAAGCTAGCGATATTTCCAGGGTCCCCTCTGTGAACTGCATCAATAGACACAGCAGACTTGTGCTATAGAACTATGTAAAATTGATGCAGGTTGCCTGGAATATTGCAGTCTCAAAATTTTCAGCTCAGTTGCACCTTGCTCGTAGAAATGTGAAAATTACAGTTGTGCATGTGCATTTAACTGATCACTACAATTGCATTAGATGCAACTCTTCCTCGAGGCCCCAATCCTGGAATGCTGGGGGGAAAACACTGCATTCTGATTTAAAAACATAATGAATTGAGACATTGCAGGAGCACTAGGAGACACACATTATATGTATGTATATATACATGTACCCTGTATGCAACATCTGCTAGGACTTTTTTGGTTTTCAAAGTGAGCACAATAAAGTGTTTTGCATCCATAAAGGCCATTATTGACACTGTAGTGATGCCATTCAAATAAAGTGGGAAAAAAATGTGATGCAACTTTTGTACTAGTTACCAAAATTGGTATTAATTTGTACACTGAGTACAAATAGCAGTAAAGCAACTTGTGGATACATGCAGTTGCGCTGTAATTCTGGGCAACAGCGTTGTATTGTGGGTTAATTAATATGATGTTTGGCATCTAGATTTTGCACATTGCCCTTGCTAGCTAGGGATGTAGCGAACTGTTCGCCGGCGAACTAGTTTGCGCGAACTTCGACTGTTCGCGTCCGCCGCAAGTTCGCGAACGTCGCGTGACGTTCGCCAATAGGCGTTCGCGTCAAAATCGTTCGACCATTCGACCATTCGATCGCTAAAATCTAACGATTTTCGTTCGAATCGAACGATCGAAGCCATTGGATTGAATGAAATCATTCGATCCAATGGCTTCGATCGTTCGATTTGAACGGAAATCGTTCGATCGAACGATTAAAATCCTTCAATCGTTCGAATCGAACGATTTTCGGATGTTCGAAGTTCGCAAACTGTTCGCGAACTGTTCGCATTTTTTGCCGGTGTTCGCGAACGGCGTTCGCGAACACATACTCGGCAGTTCGCTACATCCCTATTGCTAGCCCTTGTGTCCATTGGTAATAGAACTTATTAGCTCACAAATACTGTAAATCTTTCCTGGAACATTGATATGATCTTTTTTGTTTTTATGACTCATTCTTTAAACTAGTTGACAATACAGCCTTAGTTATTTACTGTTGTAATATAAAGAACAATTTTAAAAAACAATGTTATAATACCATGTATTGATGGCCATACAGTAAGTCATCATCCAGTGCTGCTGCCTCACTAAAATGTACAGTTTTTAAGATAAAAGCACTAATTTGGACATCACTATCTTTTGTAGAGCATCCCTCAGAAATGGCCATTTATTTTCTGAATGTTTATTGAGCAACAATTCCATGTTAGTGTATTTCACACACAAAATATGATCAGTTAGATGTACTCATAAAACATTCTAATAATTCATAATTAATACAAATATGTGAGACCCTTAGCCAGCAAAATCTCAACATTTCTCAAATATTAAAAGGGATCACCTAAAGTGCTCTGTTGACCCAGGATAAATAGTCAATAAACATATATTTCTATTTTCTTTGCCACAAAAGCATCTTTAAACATCATTGAATGCTGTTTGTTTATTATTATGGAGCCCCCAATGTGGTGCAGCAGACTATGAAATCAATCCCGCTACAGAAATTCATTAGTTAAAACAGTTCTTTGCAATCACATATATTGGCTTAGTATCAAACACAGCAATCTGTCTAGTGCTTCCCATCGGGTATTTCAATAGAAACTAGGACCAGGTGCTTGAAATACAGATCTCTGCCAATTTAGTTAATTGGACATTATTTGTAACTGGCAACCCACCAATTACTAAATCACAGAACGTGAGTATATATACTGTAGATATACAAGACAGTTATTGCAATACAGTTTTAATATGCATAATACGAATATTACTTGAAGAGCAAGTAACTAATAGGGTAACTTTTTGAAGGTAAGCGGTGCCATTTACTAATGCAAGACACAAGTGCTACATGCACTAAGTGTGAGATTGTAACCATCAGCACGCAATACACATATTACTGCTTCAGAGCAGAAGGCTGCTTACACCATTGCCAGAGGAACAACAGTTATGTACACTGACTTTAAAAGGCAGAATTTTGCACCCTTTAGTGCACTTGCACTCAAAGCAAAAGTAAAAAGACAATCTAGAGAGCACTAAATTCTATTAAACTTGATAAAATATAGATTATTCATTTAGCATAGCAAAACATGCAGGTGCAAATGTTCTGGGATCTGAAGAGTTTGGTAGTTAAACTCCCAGGTAATTGCCACATCTGGACACACAGATAATGCTCAAACTCAGAAGATAAGATTTACTGAAAAGTGCACCAACTTGCAGATTAGCAACAAAGCAATCACACAGGTCCAGACAGTGGCTCAGCACTCTTTACACTGTGTTATACAATATTATACCAAGATCAAAACATCATCAAGATTTTTGATTAGGTTACATATTTGATTAAATTTCATAGGTTAGTACATCACATATTTAATTATTGCCTATTTCTCATAGTTTTTTTTTATACAGACATTATCTCAGTGCCTAAAATAAATTACAAAAAAAGTAAAGAAATTGCAGACATAATATCCTTGATACACTGAGCTGCTTTCATTAACTGTGTTTCAATGTCAATAATAGTGTTATGCCTTCTTGATACCACAGCAAACACTTTTCTGTTCCTATTTTCCAAATTAAGGCAATATCACAATTCAGCAGTATTAAGATTTAACTTTATAATAGCAAGCGTAAGCAGCTTGATCTGTCTTTGAGGCCTGTTGCTTATGTAGGATCTAGAAGGGAACAGTCTAATGAATTAATTACGCTGTAATCCCCTTTCACCCACATACTAGATCGAATCTCCACCCTTTCTTTTTAATTGTTTTTAAGTGGTGTTATCAATTAATTCCCTCTCACAGTTTATGAATTTTTAGGAGTCAATAAAAGTTATATTTTATCAGGTTTCTCATCCATGGGTCATATGTCGTAGGTCCAATCATGTATCAAATGTCCACAATAAGCACCTTGCACTTTAAAAGTTTTTATTCCACAATGAATTCACAAGATTCTTCACTTTATTAATTAATTTTATTAATTACAAAAGTTATTTCCAGAAATTAACACAATCGATTTACTTGTATAATCACGATGAATTAGTTGATCACAACGTCTTTGGAAGACACAATCATGAACACAAATTTGCAAATAGATTGTGCGACGTCATGTACTCCTTTCTTATTGTCTCTCTCTTTGAGCACTGAAGCTACCTCCTATAAGTTGGCCAAGCTGTCTAAAGATCTAAACCTTATATTGCTCTTTGCACGCTGAACTTGCTTAAGTAAATGACCCTTCATTTCTGTAGCATCAAAAGTGGAGTCCTCTGACTAAGGTGAACATTTACTATTTATGTTCATATTTTATTTGTTTCCAAGAATCATATTTTATAATACTAAATTTCACAGATTCTAGTGATTACTCTGAACCCTGAAAAAAATCTTAACTTATTAAGTGTTAAAAACCACAAATAACTTCACCATCTAAAAGCTGTCAAGGTCATGTAGAAGTCAAGGGGAGTTGTCAAAATATAAAATGATTCTTTGATTAGAGCTTTTAGAAGTTTCCATTTGTAATTTCACAAGGATTTCAAGGTTTTCGTATTAGTATTCTAATGAGTTCTTTCAGTAAATTACTTGACATTTGTGGTTTTAGAGGAAATTGGTTTTTTGGTGGTTTCCAAAACCTTTAGAAACACTAAAAATAAGAATGTTGAAAAATGGGCTTCTAAAAGTCAGCAAATGAGTGTTTAAACTTAATACAAGCACAGTTTGTTTAGTCACAGTAATAGCCAATGCACAGATGCCCAGATTTTTATGCAATACTGTATTAAAAAATTTGACCCATATCCTACAAAGTTGGCTCCTTATTTTTAACCTAGGCTCTTATCAGAGCTGTAGCCCTGGGAGTAGTTGTGGCTTTGTGGTATTGCTACCCTTGCTTATAGCTATATAAAAATAACGACTATAACACTATGACAGCACCCTATACATATATGCCAAAGCGTTTTTTCCATGTAAGCAAGCAAAACATTTATTTTATTTCTGATCAAGATAGGAAATGGAAGACAACTAAATTCTAGTTTGTTTAAAATGTACAGAAAAATGGTAAAATTCACCAGTTAAACAAAATATACTCATAAAAAGATGGCAAAAAACATTGCAATCCACCATGTCATGACTTTATACCAGTATATATATCAAACTGATTTTCACAATTGTATTGTTAACTGTCCATTAGGTTTTCAGCCCATTGATGGGTAATAAACGTGGACAATAAAACAGTGTTTACTATGCTATAATTGCATAGTTGAAGCCTATAAATGCTATTTTACAGCACCTTCAAGTTCTTCAAAATGGGTAAAACATTAAACATTTAAAACGTAAGTAAGCACAGGATTTAGTATTTAGCATTTAGTATTGTAATTATTGGATTCACATAAATCCAATGACACAAGGAGAGTCCCCATCTAACAAGCAGGGTGTACCAATTGCACGGTGAGCATAAGACCAGCAAATAGAATAGAAAGCTACATTCAGTTTATTTACACCCAACTGCTTTGTTTTGCAATTAGGTTCCCCGGGTGCAGTCTGTGAAAAAATACCAAGCTAATCCCTGTAAAAAATAGTCCCTTTGCTAGTGTGATAAAATGTCAAATGAAGGCATTGTGCCCCATTTACTGGTATCAAGAACTTTGTATAGTCTTCCGTTTCAGTCAGTGTGTGGAAATGTGTTTTGTTCTTAAACCTGAAATTTAAAAAATGTACCATAGCAGAATTGTTTGAAAATGAACAATTAACCTAACAATTAAGTATTGAATAGAGGCACTTCACATAATGCGCCTGTCAGACCAAAGAGAATGAAAGATGTTCTTTCTTTAAATTAATTCATATTTTTAGTAAATGATCTTGATGGCTCGCTATCTGGAACCAGAGTAATTAGCAGGTTATGTAACATAATGAATATCTTATGTACTTCAGATAACGAATGCAGAGTGTTTATTGAAGTAGACAAAAACACCCACATTACTTGCATACTTTAATAACTATATCACTGAAAAGAACAAATATTGTTTATTTTAGTATTCAGTGTGTTATCTGATACTCCTTAAATTATTAATAAACTAAAATGCCCAAAGGGATATTTTTGTCAAAATAAAGATATATGCTTCTTGTACCTGCAAGCAATATACAATACTTATTAAAGTTATGCTGTTAAAAAATAACATTATTTATTTATATTAAATGCTTTTATGGGGGAATTGCATTTATTGGTAATCATATGAGTATGCTTCTTTTTCGGCAAAACAACTATTCTGTCTTCCTTATATAGCTGGGATTCTAGATATATCTTGAGCAACCATTTTAAAAGATACCTGGCACAACAGATTGCCCCGTAACTTAAAGAAGAAGGAAAGCTACAGAGACAGTTTATGGCCAATAGATTAGCCACAATATTGCAAGCTATAACACTATAGTTATTCTGCAGAATGCTTTGCCATACCTGAGTAAACAGCTCTAGAAGCTTTTCTGTATGTGAAGGATAGCAGCTGCCATATTAGCTTGGTGTAACAACACTTCCTGACAGATTCTCTCCCTACTCACTCATAGCTATGGGCTCAGATTACAGCAGGGAGAGGAGGAGGGAAGAGGGAGAAGGGAGGAGCAAACTGAGCATACTCAAACCCTAGCCCTGGAGGTTTAAGCTGAAAACAGAAAGTATGATACAGAAGTCGATGAGTACACAATAGAAGGAAAGAAAAAAATTTCATGCGTCAAAACTGTTGTACGTCAAAATTGTTGCGCATCAGAATTATTGACTTTAATGCATTTGGACAAAATAGTCAAACGTATAAAAATTGCAGATAGTAACATAGTTACATAGTTAAATTGGGTTGAAAAAAGACAAAGTCCATCAAGTTCAACCCCACCAAATGAAAACCCAGCATCCATACACACACCCCTCCCTAATTTTAATTAAATTCTATATACCCATACCAATACTAACTATAGAGTTTAGTATCACAATAGCCTTTGATATTATGTCTGTTCAAAAAATGATAGAAAGCCATTCTTAAAGGCATTAACTGAATTAGCCATCACAACATCACCCGGCAGTGCATTCCACAACCTCACTGTCCTGACTGTGAAGAACCCCCTACGTTGCTTCAAATGAAAGTTCTTTTCTTCTAGTCTAAAGGGGTGGCCTCTGGTACGGTGATCCACTTTAAGGGTAAAAAGGTCCCCTGCTATTTGTCTATAATGTCCTCTAATGTACTTGTAAAGTGTAATCATGTCCCCTCACAAGCGCCTTTTTTCCAGAGAAAACAACCCCAACCTTGACAGTCTCACCTCATAATTTAAGTCTTCCGTCCCTCTAACCAATTTAGCATGTCTCTGCACTCTCTCCAGCTCATTTATATCCCTCTTAAGGACTGGAGTCCAAAACTGCACTGCATACTCCAGATGAGGCCTTACCAGGGACCTATAAAGAGGCATAATTATGATTCATCCCTTGAGTTAATGCCCTTTTTTATGCAAGACAGAACTTTATTTGCTTTAGTAGCCACAGAATGACATTGCCCAGAATTAGACAACGTGTTATCTACAAAGACCCCTAGATCCTTCTCATTTAAGGAAACTCCCAACACACTGCCATTTAGTGTATAACTTGCATTTATATTATTTTTGCCTAAGTGCATAACCTTGCATTTATCAACATTGAACCTCATTTTCCAGTTTGCTGCCCAGTTTTCCAGTTTAGACAAATCACTCTGCAAAGTGGCAGCATCCTGCATGGAACCTATAGTTCTGCACAATTTAGTATCATCTGCAAAAATAGAAACAGTACTTTCAATGCCCACCTCCAGGTCATAATAATAAACAAGTTGAAAAGCAAGGGACCTAGTACAGAGCCCTGCGGTACTCCACTAACAACACTGGTCCAATTAGAAAATGTTCAATTTACCACCACTCTTTGTAGTCTATCTTTTAGCCAGTTCTCTATCCAGGTACAAATACTATTTTCCAGGCCAACATTCCTTAATTTAACCAGTAACCGTTTCTGTGGCACTGTATCAAATGCTTTAGCAAAGTCTAAGTAAATCACATCCACTGCCATCCCAGAATCGAGGTCTCTACTTACATTCTCATAAAAAGAAATTAAGTTAGTCTGGCAAGATCTATTACACATAAAACCATGCTGGCACAAACTCATAGTATTATGATTTGCTATGAAGTCCAGTATCTTATCCTTTATTAACCCTTGGAAAAGCTTTCCTACCACTGACGTCAGACTAACCGGCCTATAGTTTTGAGGCTGAGAACGGGAACCTTTTTTGAATAGAGGCACCATATTAGCAATTCGCCAGTCTCGCGGCACTATGCCAGATCTCAATGAATCCTGAAAAATTAAGTAAAGAGCTAAGCTCGCTAATTACCCTGGGATGAATACCATCTGGCCCTGGACCTTTGTTAATCTTAACATGTTCTAGTCTCTTTTGAATTTCTTCATGTGTGAACCATGCATCATTAGTTGTATTACTAGAATTGGGACTGTTAAGAAGGAAACCTTCACTTACTGGAAGAGGGAGAAGGGAGGAGCAAACTGAGCGTGCTCAAACCCAAGCCCTGGAGGTTTAAGCTGAAAACATAAAGTCTGATACAGCAGTCCATGAGTACACAATAGAAGGAAAGAAATGTGGTGTTTCTTTTGACAGAGGACTCAGAGCAGCATTACTTTGAGGATTTACTGGTGTATTTATATAGACCTTTCTGATAAAGCTTACTTAGTTTTAACCTTTCCTTCTCCTTTAAAGGCACATTTACTAAAGTGCTCTCTGGAGAGGTCTCTGTCTGATTTAACTAGGAGAGTGGAAAATATAAGAAATTGTAGCTCAGGCAGAACAATCAAATCAATATTTACTGCCTGGGAGCCCTGTCAAATCAACCAAAATCTACTCCTATTGCCTGAAATAACAAACATGTTCCAAGTGACAGCCACCACTTGCACTTATTATTTTAGGTGACTGAAATAGCAAGAAAAGGGGGCAGTATCAGGGGATTTGTTGCAATCCCTTGAGCTAATAAAAATTGCAGGTGCCATAGCTAGTAATGGGCAAATAAATTCGACCAGGCATGGATTTGCAGTGAAAAATCCACTGCAACAAAAAAAATTTTCATGCGTCAAAATTGTTGTACGTCAGATTTGTCGCGCATCAGAATTATTGACTTTATTGACTATAATGTATTTGGACAAAATAGTTGCACGTATAAAAATTGCAGATTGTGTCGAAATTATTTTGATGCCCATTGACTTCAATGTTTTTCGTGAATTTTCGCAGTTTCACAAATTATTCAGCGAAACAAGACAGATTCACCCATCACCCATCACTAGCTGTAGCACCAGAATTTGCCCTGTGTGCCATTGCCCATAGAGATAACTGTTGCAAACCAGATCTGTAGCATCTAAGAACAATCTGTACTATAAGTAATAAATGGAGCATATTAGGCAGATGCCTTGTGTTAGTTAAGGATTCTTATAAAAGGCTATATAGTTTAAGGTAAGGCACTGGTGTAATTATAGAGGAAGCAGTCCCCTAGAGGCTGCTTCCTCTATAACTGTAATGATATATATTAGGGATGCACCGAATCCACTTTTTTGGATTCGGCCGAACCCCCGAATCCTTCACGAAGGATTCAGCCGAATATCGAACCGAATCCGAACCCTAATTTGCATATGCAAATTAGGGGTGGGAAGGGGAAAACATTTTTTACTTCCTTGTTTTCTGACAAAAAGTCACGCAATTTCCCTCCCTGCCACTAATTTGCATATGCAAATTAGGATTCGGATTCGGTTCGGCCGGGCAGAAGGATTCGGCCGAATCCGAATCCTGCTGAAAAAGGCCGAATCCTGGTCGAATCCCGAACCGAATCGTGGATTCGGTGCATCCCTAATATATATCCCTCTCCCCTGCCAATCTCTTACCTGAGAGTGAGAGGGCAGGGAGAGGGGGGCATGATTAGGCATGACTATAGCTGTAGGGACATATCCCCCTCCATTGCCACTCTCCTACCTGAGAGTGAGGGGGCAGAAAGAGAGGGACCTGACTAGGAGTGGGGACCTCACCAGACGGGCAGGGGGGCCCTACTAAATTTTCTGGGGGAAGGTGGAGATAGTAGCACCATATATTTACTAGTTTAAGAAAATAATAAAAAAGAAATACATCTAGGGAATGCCATGAAATAGACCTTATTCTTATTGTACTTGTCGTGTCAAATTCAAAATATTTTAGGGAGAATGTCTCCAGTGTTAACTACAATCAAAGAGAATATTTTTCTGGAGATCATAAACTAATTAGTAGATAATATATGCCAGCTAAAACAGATTGATGACATCACAAAACTTAATTAGGATTTTCATTAAAAAGCATTGATTAAAAGAATTATTCATTCCAGAGCTCATTTAAATAAGTAAATACAGTTGTATGATTTAACAAGTAGACATGTAATTGATTACAGTATTAAACTTCAAAACAGAGAAAGAAACCAATGCTAATACTCATTGCTCAAAATGTAGGACAGATGTAAGAAAATTTAAAATGGGTAATCCAGATTTTTTATGTCCAATATTATTAACATTTATTTATAAAGCACTAACATATTCAGCATTACTTACAATAGAAGGGTGTAAACATAAAACATACAAATTACATAGCAATACTAATCTTTTTAGAAGGTAAAGAGGACCCTGCTCCATAATGCTTACAACCTAACAGCAGATGGAGGTATGAAACTGAGGTCATAGGCAGTATAAGGAGTCAGTTAAATGAGAAATCTAGCATTGTGCATTGCACTAAACAGATGATAGTGACTTATATTGTATACTGATAGAATGCTAGACTAGCTGAGGGTAAGCTTCTCTAAAGAACTGACTTGTTTTAAGAAATGGGGAGAAGGACTTGCTGAAACCTGGACAGTAATTACAGAGAATGGGGCAATTTTACATGTGTCTGTGCAGTGGAGTATGGAGTAGATCATTAATAACAAGCGGTTTGTGCCCACATTGAGCACCACATTGAGCACCTTGACACCAGACCAGTGGTTCCCAAACTGTAGTGGGACCTGGAGCAATGGCTTATGCTGAAATCAGTAAGAATTCCTATTTGTTCTCCAAGATACATTGGAGAGCTCAGCATAAATATTCTTGATATTCTTGAAACTATGAGAAAATGACGGATACACCAATTAATCAATCATTGCAAAGTTGAACATTTCATGCTCTACCTAGGACGTGGGTAGTTAATCTTGCTATTTCGGATTTATTAGATTGCAAGAGATGATAAAAAAATATGGCAGATAGTTTTCTTCTCTAGGTGTAAAAACATTCAGAATTCAGAATTGCATTAACATAATGGGAGGAATGTATAAAGTTTTATAATGGCTGCAGAAGGCTTGTTGTTTCGTAGAAAAATTCAAAAATTTCCTGCAAAATTCTCAAAGCGGGGAAATTTGCGGGCGTCAACATGGACGCTGTCGACGCTGTTTCACCGGTAGGAAAACACGGAAAATCGACACGAATTCACGCCTGGCATATAAATTCACCCAACGCTAAACATTTTAAACCAGCAACCCGCCTTCACCGACAACTATAAAAAATATATAAGGGGAGAAAACATAAGATAAAGTAAATGAATCAATTATTTTTTGTTACTTTTTTAATAAAAAACTTTCTAAAAATACATTTTCACTTTAATGGTGTATTACTAGTCCTGATGCTAATGATGAAAGCTTATAGCATATTCCAAAACATGTTCATTTTTGAATCTTTAGCTGAGACCTTTCAAATACTGCTTGCGTTTTTAATCTCTGATAATCTGGTGACATCTGGTAACCATTAGTCACTTATTCTCTTCGGATAGATGAATTGGATCATGGAAAGGGATGTCAGAGATGCAAGTTTTGCCAATATATTCGCTAATGTTTTATCAGCTCTGCAGGCCCTCTGAAACCTTTCATACTATCTTTAAAACAGATATCACACATAGTACAAGTCAATAGGATTGTAAAGGCCTTGTTTTTAAATTGCACAGATAAATCTTTTTATGACAATGTGACAATTATCCTAGGCCTGTGCAGCTCATTTAGCACATCATGATCAATATAATTGACCAAAGCATCAAGTTTTGTCTTAGCCTTCCTTACTGTGTATTGATTCATTGTTATCAAACTGCAACCCGCAAACTAATTCTGCAATATCAAAGCTCGTCTCCAGTTCTACAGAAACCGGCAAAAAAGAATTAAATGGTTTCCCTGAAGGCTTCCAATATTAAACTCGCAGTTCTTTTTAAAAGTAAAATATTTTTACTTGTTGCTTAGTGGCTTGTAGTATTGAAATGACTGATGCCTTTTTATACCTGTCTGGAACATTCTTGAAAAATGGAATAATACAAATGCATATGACACTATTTGAATAACAAAGTGTCATATATGGCATATCACATGTGCTTGTATTGATGATTGCAAAGAATGTGTTTTAATTTGCCATCATTGCTGCATGTAGAAACCTAGGGGTCCTGGTGTACATTTTGCCAAGGGGCTAATTTAGTTCAGATCATTATTATCTCCATTGCAAAAGCCACAACACCTGCATCTCCGGTATGTATGATGTATGATGTTGTTCACTCTGCTTGTGCAATAAATCAAATGGGGGCTAGCTCAACTGTTTTTTTTGGACTACAGGGAGCCTTTTCTCTCTTTAATTTTCTGCCCTAAGCCAAGTGTTTTACAACTGTCTTTTTTAACCAGGAATGGGCAATCTGTGATCCTATTCTTAAACTACAATCCTTAGAATACACCAACATTGAGGCCCATAGCTCTATTACAGGTCTAAGCCCATGGGTGCTGATATAGGTAAGGATAAAGAAAGTGCTAGGAGAAATTTTTAAAAAAAATCGCTCCAACCAGCCTGCCATTGCTCATTTGTGGCCACATGTGGTGGTGGTGCTGAGATGAATATGGGGTACCCATCTCTGCTAAGATTGGTGCATGTGCTGGACAGCAGGACTTTGTGCACATGACCTTATTGCCAAGAGAATGGGGTGGGCTGAGGTCCAGTTCCTAGGGTCTGTAGGGACCTATGTGGCACACAATACTATGTTTTAAAGTTTGCAAAATAAAACGTAACTGTACATTAACATTTGCAAATATGTGGTTATTTAACCTAATACGGATATTTTATTTTCAATATGTATTTGGAGAGACAGTATTACTGCATTGGAACATGTAAATGAGTGATCATGCAGACATGTCACACACATCATTTATTGCTCCCCTAGTGCTTTTGTATATCTACCCGGAGGAACTGTAGATGTTTATAAAGTTAGAGTAAAGATCTATATCAGTGCTGTCCAACGTCTGTGGTACCGAGGGCCAAAATTTTACTGGCCTATGTGGTGGAGGGCCGATAATAAAAGTCAGTAGTGGCCACTCTCCCCTTTAATGTAGAAAAGCCACACGGCACACAGGTCTGCATGAAGATTTCAGTGATTTATTGGTGCGGAGTGCAATGCAATGTTTCGGGGTAACCCCCTTTGTCAAGCGTACGGATTACAACACACATGTGCATATAAATAGTTGATAAACAACTCAATTAAGATGACATCATTAATTAGCCAATTAGTAGTGAATTAAAACACAAGTAAAACCAGACTACTTGTACTAGGCCAATATGTGCATAAGATCAGTGAACATAATATAATAAAAGTCCATAATAGGTTAATGAAAACAGGGCTGGTCCAGCAGAAATCCACATAACCTTTGATAAAGAAAAAAATTTAATACATTGTCAAAAGTAAAAAACATTACCAAATATCAATAAACATTACTAAAAAACGCTTACCCTATGTGCAGAAAACAGGATTCTAGAATAACTGACCCTGATAATAAGTTACGTAGAAAAGTAGAAAATGTATCTGTAAATAGATAAAACACAATGACACTGTTACATATAATCGTTATTTATAAAAAACCTGATAAGTTATATTCCTCATTCAACCCTTTAGGGTGGCGGGTCTGCAGAAGCCAAATCCAATGGCATTCCCTTTGATTCAATACCCTTTTAATATCTTGCCCTTGTCTCACAGTTAATTTTTCAACAATTTGCCATCGTACTTGCGACACCTGGTGACCGTTGGTGTGAAAGTGTCTAGCTAACAGGGTCTCTTTCTTGGTTTTCTGATCCCTTTTGTTACTCTTATGAATGTCCCCGATAGCATTTACCTAAAATCCACAAGGATTCACAACATCCTCCTTGTCGCCCCATTGTGTCTAATGTGGGCTCTTTGTGGTACTCTCTAGCCATATTTATCAACACATATTTACAGGAATTGCTACCCGGTTTGACACCTTGTTTGACAGATACGGTGGATTTTCTAAATAGGTTGGAAAAAGTAGTAATGCCTAAAGAAAACGTTTTGCTATGTTCATTGGATGTAAAGGACCTTTATACGTCCATACTCCATGAGGAGCGGATCGAAATTATTCACACTTATTTGGCGAAGGGTCCTTTACCAACATATATTGTGAACTTTGTGTGCACACTGCTTGAATGTGTTCTGACTAAAAACTATTTTCAATTTAAGTCTGAATATTATTTACAGTTACAGGGCTGCGCAATGGGGGCAAACATGGCTCCGGCAAATGCCAATGTATTTATGGATTATTTCGAAAAAACTTTTATTTTTTCAT
This sequence comes from Xenopus petersii, assembly GCA_038501925.1. NCBI lineage: Eukaryota > Metazoa > Chordata > Amphibia > Anura > Pipidae > Xenopus > Xenopus petersii. Next base: position 109,588,747 of record CM076682.1, on the reverse strand, counting down.
ATACAAATTTTGCTACCCACATACACTCTTTTATGAGATATGTGGATGATACTTTTTTTCTTTGGACTGGTAGTCTTGACAATTTAGTTCTATTTGTCGATCATTTAAACAGTGTGCACAATACCATCAAGTTCACCTTTGAGGCACATGAAAGTGAATTACATTTTTTGGATGTGAACGTCCGGCGCACAAGAAGCGCCGCTCGCACATGCGCATAGCGGAGTTCGAGCGGCCGAACTCGGTGCGGCGCAGTAGGGGGGTGGGGGGCCCTGGACCAGCAGTTCCGGTGGGCCCTGGTCCCCCCAGTCCGACCCTGCGTCCAATGATGTTTTATTTGAACAGGAGGCCACTAAAGTCATAAAAAAGTTTGTTGAAAAGGGTTATAAGGAGAGCGATTTGTTGTTGGTTAAACAGGAGGTTGCAGGAATCCCTCGAGAGGAAACCTTACGAAAACAGGGTAAAATCACTAAAAGTACTACAAGAATCCCTTTAGTTTCTACTTTTGATACTAATTCCAAGGCATGTAAAAAAATAATAAAAAATTGGAAAATACTCCAAGCGGATCCCAAATTGGGTCATTTATTTCAGCTTTCCCCAGTATTTGCCTACCGGAGGGGCAAAAATATTGGTGATTTAATTAAATCGAGACCAGTATTTAAAGGGGATTTACATCAGGGAACGAAGATAAAGGGCACTTTTTCTGGTGGACAATGTGGCCACTGTAATGGGATAATACCCGGTGAGGTCGTGATGCACCCGACACTGGGCACTAAACATCCTATTAATTGTTTTTCCACCTGTGATAGTCACAATGTGATCTATTGCATAAAGTGCCCTTGTGGTAAGGCCTATGTAGGACAAACCAGTAGACCCATAAAGATCAGATTGAATGAACATAAATCGGTAATACGTAATTTTAAACCAGATACATCTGAAGGACCCCAAAAATGTAATAATGCTATTGGGGACATTCATAAGAGTAACAAAAGGGATCAGAAAACCAAGAAAGAGACCCTGTTAGTTAGACACTTTCACACCAACGGCCACCAGGTGTCGCAAGTAAGATGGCAAATTGTTGAAAAAGTAACTGTGAGACAAGGGCAAGATATTAAAAGGGTATTGAATCAAAGGGAATGCCATTGGATTTGGCTTCTGCAGACCCGCCACCCGAAAGGGTTGAATGAGGAATATAACTTATCATGTTTTTTATAAATAACGCTTCACCTATTTCTATGCACATGTGTGTTGTAATCCATATGCTTGACAAAGGGGGTTACCCCGAAACGTTGCATTGCACTCCGCACCAATAAATCACTGAAATCTTCATGCAGACCTGTGTGCCGTGTGGCTTTTCTACATTGCTGTATTGGGAGGCTGCCGAGCCTCCACCAACATGCACCAGGCAGATCTTTATTCATCGTTAAGGAGGGTGTGCGAATCCACATTACATTCGTTTGGATTCACTCTCCCTTTTAAACCACACCCACTGTAAACCACACCCATATTACCACAAGAACTTTTAAGATCATATTCACATTAAAAGTGGTAGCACACCAAAAACCAAATGGCTGGTGCTCACTTCAGGGAAATCCCTCATCACTCATGTGAAAACTTTAAGTCATGTTAAAACATACCCTTAAATCCATATCCCTCATCCTCCCCTGTGGATAATAAAACCCCCCCAACACATGATTAAACACTTTAGGGGCCCTTAACAACAATTTCCAAATGCTAGCAAACCCCCAAGAACAAACAAAGCAGAGAATGGCACACACAGGCAGCACTGGGCAAGCAGAGAATGGCACACAGAAGCAGCACTGGGCAAGCACAGAATGGCACAGCTAAGCAGCACTGGGCAAGCTGAGAATGGCACACACAAGCAGCACTGGGCAAGCAGAGAATGGCAAACACGCGCAGCATTGGGCAAGCAGAGAATGGCAAACACGCGCAGCATTGGGCAAGCATAGAATAGCACACACAAGCAGCTCTGGGCAAGCAGAGAATGGCACACCCAGGCAGCACTGGGCCAGCAGAGAATTACACACACAAGCAGCACTGACTAAGCAGAGAGTGGCACATACAGGCAGCACTGGGCAAGCAGAGAGTGGCACGCACAAGCAGCACTGGGCAAGGAGAGAATGGCATGCACAAGCAGCACTGGGCAAGCAGAGAATGGCACACACAAGCAGCACTGGGCAAGCAGAGAATGACACACACAATCAGCACTGACTAAGCAGAGAGTGGCACACACAAGCAGCACTGGACAAGCAGAGAATGGCACACACAAGCAGCACTGAGTAGGCAGAGAATGACATACACAAGCAGCACTGACTAAGCAGAGAGTGGCACACACGTGCAGCACTGGGCAAGCAGAGAATGGCACACACAAGCAGCACTGACTAAGCAGAGAGTGACACACACAAGCAGCACTGACTAAGCAGAGAGTGGCACACACAAGCAGCACTGGGCAAGCAGAGAATGGCGCACACACAAGCAGCACTGACTAAGCAGAGAATGACACACACAAGCAGCACTGATTAAGCAGAGAGTGGCACACACAAGCAGCACTGGGCAAGCAGAGAATGGCACACACAAGCAGCACTGGGCAAGCAGAGAATGGCACACACAAGCAGCACTGACTAAGCAGAGAGTGGCACACACAAGCAGCACTGGTCAAGCAGAGAATGGCACACCCAAGCAGCACTGGGCAAGCAGAGAATGGCACACACAAGCAGCACTGGGCAAGCAGAGAATGGCACACACAAGCAGCACTGAGTAGGCAGAGAATGACACACACAAGCAGCACTGACTAAGCAGAGAGTGGCACACACGCGCAGCACTGGGCAAGCAGAGAATGGCACACACAAGCAGCACTGACTAAGCAGAGAGTGACACACACAAGCAGCACTGGGCAAGCAGAGAATGGCACACCCAAGCAGCACTGGGCAAGCAGAGAATGGCACACAAAAGCAGCACTGGGCAAGCAGAGAATGGCACACACAAGCAGCACTGAGTAGGCAGAGAATTACACACACAAGTAGCACTGACTAAGCAGAGAGTGGCACACACGCGCAGCACTGGGCAAGCAGAGAATGGCACACACAAGCAGCACTGACTAAGCAGAGAGTGGCACACACGCGCAGCACTGGGCAAGCAGAGAATGGCACACACAAGCAGCACTGACTAAGCAGAGAGTGGCACACACAAGCAGCACTGGGCAAGCAGAGAATGGCACACACAAGCAGCACTGAGTAAGCAGAGAATGACACACACAAGCAGCACTGACTAAGCAGAGAGTGGCACACACAAGCAGCACTGGGCAAGCAGAGAATGGCACACCCAAGCAGCACTGGGCAAGCAGAGAATGGCACACACAAGCAGCACTGGGCAAGCAGAGAATGGTACACCCAAGCAGCACCGGGCAAGCAGAGAATGGCACACACAAGCAGCACTGAGTAAGCAGAGAATGACACACACAAGCAGCACTGACTAAGCAGATAGTGGCACACACAAGCAGCACTGGGCAAGCAGAGAATGGCACACCCAAGCAGCACTGGGCAAGCAGAGAATGGCACACACAAGCAGCACCGGGCAAGCAGAGAATGGCACACACAAGCAGCACTGAGTAGGTAGAGAATGACACACACAAGCAGCACTGACTAAGCAGAGAGTGGCACACACGCGCAGCACTGGGCAAGCAGAGAATGGCACACACAAGCAGCACTGACTAAGCAGAGAATGACACACACAAGCAGCACTGATTAAGCAGAGAGTGGCACACACAAGCAGCACTGGGCAAGCAGAGAATGGCACACACAAGCAGCACTGAGTAAGCAGAGAATGACACACACAAGCAGCACTGACTAAGCAGAGAGTGGCACACACAAGCAGCACTGGGCAAGCAGAGAATGGCACACCCAAGCAGCACTGGGCAAGCAGAGAATGGCACACACAAGCAGCACTGGGTAAGCAGAGAATGGCACACACAAGCAGCACTGGGCAAGCAGAGAATGGTACACCCAAGCAGCACCGGGCAAGCAGAGAATGGCACACACAAGCAGCACTGAGTAAGCAGAGAATGACACACACAAGCAGCACTGACTAAGCAGAGAGTGGCACACACAAGCAGCACTGGGCAAGCAGAGAATGGCACACCCAAGCAGCACTGGGCAAGCAGAGAATGGCACACACAAGCAGCACTGAGTAAGCAGAGAATGACACACACAGGGAGGGAAGGCAGAACAGAGCAGGAGTGTAGAAAGAACCTCACGGCACACAGGTCTGCATGAAGTTTTCAGTGATTTATTGAAGCACTGCAACGTTTCGGGGTCACCCCCTTTGTCAAGCATACGGATTACAACTCGCATATGCATATAAATAGGTGATAAATAATTACATACAGCTGTCTTGGTTAATTAACCAATCAGTAGTGATCTAAAATCTCAGCAGTGATTAAAAATGCAAGTAAAAACCAAACTCCTTGTACTAAACCAATATGTGAAAAAAATCAGTGAACATATTCCAATAAAAGTCCTTAATAGGTTAATGAAAACAGGGCTGGTCCAGCCGAAATCCACATAGTCTTTGATAAAGAAAAAAAATTAATACAAATCTGCGAATAAAACACATTACCATTAATTCAAAAGTTACTATTAAAAAACGCTTACCCTATGTGCAGAAAACAGGAGTCTAGGATAGCTGACCCTGATAATAAATTACGTAGAAAAGTAATTCATTATTTTTTTTTCTTTATCAAAGGCTATGTGGATTCCGGCTATATTTGCTTATCTAGAAGGTGGGTATGCTAATCCACACTACATTGCTTAGAACAGAGCAGGAGACAGGGAAAGCTATCATTCTAATATGTACTACATACAGTGACACAGTGCTGGTGCCCCATTAGCATTTTGAATAAGGTGTGAACAGGTGAACAATGTGGGCAGTTTCAGTCTGGGTCTCAGCTCAGGTTTAGGATGTGAACAATAGAGGTGTCACAAGTGTGAACAATAAAGGAAGATCACAGGTGTGAACAATACAGGGGATTAGTCTGAATTTAAGGTTTAAACAATGCAGGGGCTATTTAATCTCTGTAGTGATACCTTTTAAATTTTCATATGGTAAGCATACACAGCAGGTAGGTGGGGGGCCACAGAAAGGGGGGTCAGTTGGACAGCACTGATCTGTATTATAATACTTTTATGAGTTATATGTAACTTGTATGTGGATATACAAGACAGTGGAGGGAAATTATAGAGTTCTAGTGTCCCACTGATTTAGGATACGTTTTCAGAAGAAAAACTGGTGATTTCTCTGGGCTTCTTGCCTATTTTACTACAGCCCCATTATATCTTATCCTAAGCATTCACAAGGTTATATATCATGGCAAATAGTTACTAGATGGTTTATACACATGGCATTCAAGTACATTTCTTTTAGCATCTGTCATAATAAGGTGTGTTTATCTGTGGTCACAAGGTGAATCTTTATGTGGTCCGATGGATATTATGATTCATTTATCCATGTGACTCGGAACCTACAGGGAAATGCAGAAAAAAATGCAGAAAGGTTTTTGTTCTATTTCGTTCCAGGGTTTGCTTTTGCTGGCATCCTCATCCAAAGAGGCATGTATGAATGAGCCAAGTGTCATGTGCAGAAAATCATAAATATATTTTTGTACTTACATATGTTTATGTATTACATTTTGGCAATAACTACTGATTTGTGTTGTTGGTGCATTATAAAGGAATGGTATCTTTTATATGAAAAAAACATTATCCAGAAATCTTAGAATTATGGGAAGGCCATCTCCCATTGACTCCATTTTAATTAACTAATTTCAATTGTTAACATTGTTTCCTTTTTTTCTACAATATTAAGACAGTACCTTGTACTTGATTCTAACCAAGATATAATAAATCCTTCTTCTCTCAACAATACAATCTTATTGGGTTTATTGATGTTTAAATTATATTTTAGTATACTTAAAGGGATTTAGTTTTTTACAAAATATATCCAGTACCTTAAGTCTACTAGAAAATCATGTAAATATTAAATAAACCCAATAGGCTGGTTTTGCTTCCAATAAGGACTAATTAAATCATAGTTTGGATCAAGTATACAGTATGGTACTGTTTTATTATTACATAGAAAAAGGAAATCCTTTTATTTTTATTTGGATTATTTGAATAAAATGGAGTCTATGGGGCAAATTTACTAAAGGACTGAAGGGGCTAACGCTAGCGAAAATTCGCCAGCGTGACGTAATTTCATTACTTCACCGATTTACTAATGGGCCCTGGTGTAAATTCGCTAGCGAAGTGGACCTACTCTAGCGCTACTTCGCACCCTAAAGCTGGCCATAGATGTTGAGATTTTTAAAAGATCCGATCCTCATCGTGAGACCACAAATTGTCCATCAACTAAAAAGACCAATTTGCCAGGAAAACAAAGGGGAGCTGCCTGCTTGGCCCTGCAAACATAGATACATTGCACTGGGACCAACAAAGATTTTTTGACCTGGCCGATCAATTTCCTGACAGATGTCGGCCGAAAAATCATAAGATGTACGATCATACGAATCCCACTAACCACACGATAATTTCGAAGGATTGGTCGGACTTTCCTAAAATCTGTCGTTCGGCAAGAAGAATCATCGCGTCTATGGGGAGTTTTACACCAGGCAAAGTTGTGCTACGGCGAAGGGACGTAACTACGCTAAATCACTAACTTGCGCATTTTACTCAACGTTACCTCTTGCACCAGACTTGCCTTCGCCAGCCCAGACCAGGCGAAGCGTAATAGAGTAGATAGGGATTGCTTCAAAAAAAGCTGAAATTTTTTCTACGTCCCAAAAAACGCTGGCGTCCTCTACTTTTTTAAGAGTGATAGACTGAAAAAGATCGTAAATTGTTTTTGGGGTACCCTCCTTCCCCCCTACATTTCCTAAAATATGGCACCTAAACTATACAGTGGGCACATGTATTGGGCAAAACCCAGGCTTGTGTAGTGTAATGTATTTGCTGCTACATATTTGTCCATTGTTCTTTAATTTGGCGCCGTATGCAAATTAGGCATCGCTAGCGTAACTTTGCTTGACAAATTAACGATAGCGCAACTTAGCTAGCTTTTGCCTCCCTGAGCGCAACTTTGGATTTTAGAGAATTAGCAGCGCCCTGGCGAAGTGCGGTGAAGGCGTCAATATCGGATTTTCGGAGCATAGTGATTTTGCCCCTATGAGAGATGGCCTTTCTGTAATTCTGTACTTTCTGGATAACGGGTTTCCAGATAACGGAATCCCATGCCTGTACTACTGCAATTAACAACTGATACATATTTGAAACATTTACTGACTTGATATTCTACAATCAAAGCATTCTGTTTCCTATAACCTGCTACACTTAATTTGAAAGTTCTCATTTTATACAGCAACACTTGGTTAAACACTGTTTTACATATTCTGTTCTGATATTGTGGTTATTATGGTCATTTAGGGATACAGGAATTCATGTTTTTTAGCCCTTTATAATTCCTGCTAAAAAGGTGAAATCAAAATAAGGTGGCATTTTTATTTGAAGCACTTTGTCTGGACTAAGTTCTGGGATCTACACAAAGTGCAGGGGCACAAGCTTAATGCTCTTGCCGTTGCACCTAAGCAATGTCAGACCAAAGCACTTGTAGGCCATTGCCTCTTCTTTTTAATAAGGTTATTAGGACATGTAATGATTTATTACATATTAATTTACTGGAGCATAACCTGTTTATTCAGCCAAAACCACATCTCAATGTTTTGGAGAGATTCATAACTTCCTACTTGAGTATATGTTTCCCCCTGATATGTTGCTCTGTGTCATTGGCTGAAAATTCTTGTTTTTTCTCTAATGGTATATGAAATGGTTGATTGTCCAAAAAGGGAAATTCGGTCACCAAGGGGCCTTGCATCTGCGGCAGGGGGGGTTTGGTCGGCCTTGAGGCAGAAGCCCCGGTGGGCCCCGAGCCCCCAGTCAGACACTGGGGGCAGATTTACATATGGTCGAATATCGAGGGTTAATTAACCCTCGATATTCGACTGCCGAATGTAAATCCTTCGACTTCGAATATCGAAGGATTTACCGCAATTAGTTCGATTAAATCCTTCGAATCGTTGGATTCGAAGGATTTTAATCCATCGATCAAAAGATTTTTCTTCGACCACAAAATTGTTAGAAAGCCTATGGGGACCTTCCCCATAGGCTAACATTGCACCTCGGTAGGTTTTAGGTGGCGAAGTAGGGGGTCGAAGTTTTTTTTAAAGAGACAGTACTACTATCGAATGGTCGAATAGTCGAACAATTTTTAGTTCGAAACGTTCAATTCGAAGTTGTAGTCGAAGTAGCCAAAAAAAACATTCAAAAAAGTTTTTTTTATTCTATTCCTTCACTCAAGCTAAGTAAATGGGCCCCCACGTGTACCTTATATCTATCAGCTGAGTTCACAATCAGGCTAAGTGGCATTCATTTTTGGAGGGGAGTGGGTCTGGGTCAGTGGGGCTCATGTTCCGCTGGCCCAGTCCAACATTGGATATTTAACTCACACCTTTACTACTCAGCTTTCTGCAAAGCTGCATGAGCAAGCTCCTACTTCCTGCTTACTACTTCCTGGCAGGAGCTTACTCGCAGTTCCCTCCATTTCCCAGTGGTGGTAATACCAGCACCTGTACTGGCTATTTCATCCTCACTAAACATAGTCCTTGTTATACTCCACATCTGCTGTGGTTCATAGAGCATTCTGGGAGAGACACAAATTCTCCCTAGGGGATCTCTAGTCACAATGCACACATCTTCATTAAAAAAAATAAAATAAATTAAAGCATTTTCCATATCCATCTTCAGTATTGCAATATCTTCAGTAACCAAATCTTGCTATATATATATATATATATATATATATATAATGGTGAAAAAATACTATTTTCAAACTGTACTCTATTCTACTGAAAACCTGAGTTGCATCTTCTGATGTGACAGCATTTGGACGAAGTTTATAGTTAATTCAAAGAACATTTTCATTCAAATACTCAGAGATTGCATGCAAAGCCATTCAGGGCTGAATACTTAAAAGTAAAGCTGGTGCATATAGAATGCAGATTCCCTAAGGGAGCAGCAAGTGAATTATTTATACAGCTGCTTTTAAATATGAATTCTGTGTCAATATTGATTCTGTGCAGGCACATAGTGTGTATATTCCAAAATGATAATGTACATTAATTCAAACAAAGAAGTCACTAATATTTTCTCAATATATTACGGTAACTGAGCTCAGAAGAACAATACAAACAGGTTTCTACATTTTGAATCAACAAAGGTTAACATGGAAGAGGCTTAATATTTATTTGCTTAATATTCCAATGCAACATACCACATGACCTAGTTTAAATAAAACTTAGTTGTGCCAAAATATTGACAATAAAATAGGCAAATTTAAAAATTTGCAGTCATTTCAGGCCACAGAATTATATTTAAAATAGAGACATTTTATTATGTCATACACATATTTACATGATCAGCCCAGGCACTACAGAAACACCTGACATCAGGCCAGAAAAGTTCCCTACCACTATATTCTTGAGTGGTAAATTTCATAAAAATAAATATACAGCCATTAGATTTGCACTTATTTGACACATCAAGGTTGAATATACATAAAGCAGATGGCAGCAGGTTTCCTAGTGCAAAGTCTTTGTCAAAAAATGTATAAGCCTTCAGTTTGTGACCAAACTAAATGCTAGGAAAAAATAAAAACATGTACAATTCCACCTACATTCCCAAACTATGGGAGGACAGTTCTCAGCTAACATATTTAATTGAAAATTGGAATTGGATTTTTTTACATTTTTTTATGGTAAAAACTGTCAAAATAGACTAGGGAATTATCCAAACTCGATTCGAGTTTTTTAAAAAATGTTAATTTGATTTTCGAGATTTATCATAATCTGGCCTTTTAAGAATTTGAATTTGACTATTCGCCACCTAAAACCTGCGAATTACTGTAAAAGTCAATGGGAAAGGTCCAGGGGTCAATTTGGAGTTGTTTGTAGCTTTTCTGATATTTGAGTTTTTTTTCAAAGAAAAAACTCAAATCGAGTTTGATCTAATTCAAATCGAATTTGCTTTGAGTTTTCGGGTCATTTAAATTAGTCTTTTACAAATTAGATTTTTTTTAAATCTCCCCAAATCAAATTTCGAAATCATTCAAATTTAAGGGAGTTTAAAAACCCTTGATAAATGTGCTTCCCAACATATTTGATGTGCAGCCTCTCAAATATTAAATAATAATTTAATAAATGTCTCCATTGTGCTGAGAAACTGGTGTATTGCGAATAAGGTGCCATTATTATGTACAAAATAGAATACTCCAGCACACGTAATCTGCTCAAGGGTTATTACCCGTGTTTAATGTCAAGCCAAACAGGTTACAACGTTTCGGGGGCGTACCACTTCGTCAGGTGTACTTCATTCTCAACCTAAAAACATTCGGCCTGAATGCAGCTGATAAGGAATGAGATATTGGATATGTTTCAAATCACAGTGATGTAGTGGGCATCTTGCCCTTTTCCCTGCAGCGAGTTGCATCTAAAACATCTTTCAGTAAAGGTATTTGGATTAAAATGTGCTCTTATTTTTGTATAGTTGCATTCAGCACCACTTATTCCTTCCTGCCATCTGTTCTAAATCAGGTACGGTTTTGTCTATTGACACAGGACGCTTAGGGAACCATTGAGCAACTACCTGGTCAGGAGGTAACGATAGCTCCAGGGTACCCTCAGCACCCTGCATCAATCGCTGCAGCAGAGTTCCACCTAAAGAATCGGATGCAGACAGCACTCGCATGCTGAACATCGGAAATGACACCAGACAGATTATAAAAATATTCAGCACAGCTGTGTCCAATATGAGATATAGTCTATTTTGGGGAAACAGACAAAACTGTGGTAAAAGCAGCACAGTTGTAGCAAGCAAATCACCCTGTTGCACCCGCAAACGAAAAGCACCTAAAAGCTGCTAATCTTTTTCTTATTTAAGAAAGCCCACTCCGAGAAAAATACTTCAACTAACAAGGTCTTTTTCCACCCAAAACCGCACATGAGATTCTTAACTTATGTGGGGTTTCCTTTATGATTGCTCAAGTCAAAATCAGCCGTAATTTGGAGTTGTGCATGGGACCTACAAAGTGAGATTTGGGCTTTTTTTTGTATATAACAAACTTAACAACTCTGATGCATGGGTGCACCTCTGCCTGGAGAATGGCCTCATGCTGGATAAAAAAATTTAATATGCAAGGTGCACAGCACAAAGTCCGGGGTGGCAAAGGGCAGGCAGTTTGGAAAATGCAGCCTCTGCCGGTTCCTAACCCCCCTGTCTAAATGACATGCAAGTTAGGGGGTGGGTAGGAAGCAAGAGAAGGGACATGCCTGCCCTTCTCACACTTCATGAATACAGCACTGCTGAACACAGCCAGGTCTCTGTGCTCCAAAACAAACCACAGAGACCTATGGCAATTTAGGGGGAGAGTAAAAGTGTGCAAAGTACAAAAAATTGACAATCGTGGCCATTTTTTGGACTTTGAGAACTGCCTTCCCTTAAGTAAAAAAACCCTATAACCTGCTAAAGCAAATAAAGTAATATATTGCATAAAAAAGGGCATCGACCTGAGGGATGAAAACATAATTTTCCCTCTTAAAAGTTCCCAAGTAAAGCCTAACCTTGAACATGCAGTGGTTTAAACATTATTTATAAACATAATTGCAGGTGAAAATAATATGTATCCCTCTCTTCTTTGGATCTAATGCTGGCCATACATTTAAAGATTTGCTTGTTTGGCAACCTCAAAAAAAATAATTAATTACTTGATTTTTGTTAGGTTTCAAAGCTATTTAAGTTTTTATTAACTGCCAATATAATGGATTTTGTAACAACAGCAGCACCTAGTCAGTTCCTGTAACTGTACAGTCAAAAAGATATTCCTTCAGAAGGAAAACAGAGAAGTGTTCTGATGTTGCTCTTCTCAGGAAAAAAATAGGAAATGACATTTGAAGCTTCTGGTCGCTTTCCTGAGCAACATCAGAACACTTCTCTGTTTTCCTTCTGAAGGAATATCTTTTTGACTGTACAGTTTTAATTACTTATATTAGATATACCTTGATCTGGAAAAATGTACCTTTAATTTTTGTTTAAATTTACTTATTCTTTACTGCCATTAATTAAGGGAGACTTGGATGGCTTTTTGGGTAAGCAGTATATTGATTTGCCATAAATGAATTTCATGAAATACTAAGGGGAGATTTATCAAGGGTCGAATTCAGATTTTGAAATTTGAATTTTCAAGTGTTTAAAAAATTTTAATTTAATTTTCAAAATGTATCATGTACTGTATGTAGTGTCATGTAGTTCAAATTCGAATTCGACTATTTGCCACCTAAACCTGACGAATTGCTGTATTCGCCTATGGGGGACATCCTGGGATCAATTTGGAGTGTTAGCAGCCTTCCTGAAAATCGAGTTTTTTCAAAGAATTTGCGTTGAGTTTGCGGGTTGATCCCATTCAGCTGAGTTTGTAAAATTTTAATTTTTTGAAAATTTTAGATTGGTCATTTTATATTCGATTAGTTAGTTCATGGGAATTTATGGGAGTTTTTACAAACTCCCATGAACTCTAAATTTGACCCTTGATAAATCTGCCCCTAAATGTAATTCAGCCATAATTCCTAAGGCAAAATTCCTCCATGCTGATGTTTTATATTTAATGTTCTAAGATCTCCTAGGTGTATTTGCTCAATGTTATTTGCCTTCAGACTGAGCCCCCAAGTTTAGGGAGACATAGAAAAATCTTATTTTAGCCTAGTGATTTTGATAACAGGACCACTAACAACATGATAAATCTTCCTGCACTGCAATCTGCTATCCAGACCAAGTTTCAGTGGAATGCCATTGGCATAGACACTATCAAAGAAATTGAAATATTACAGAAACCAGCTATGAAAACACAGAAGAACATACCAGTTGTGCAACAAAAATTATACCCAGCCTTTACCTAACCTTTTCCTTAAAGGAATGCTTATGGGAATTCCATTATTTTATTTGATTTTCGGTAAATTTTGCAGTTCTAAAACATTCCTGCAAGGCATCATGAGCAAGATTTTAGACAGAATGCTTACTGACAAATATTTTCAATCATAAATTACCCAGCATAAACAATTGTTTCATATTTGCCTGGTCTTTCCAAACATCTTACTTTACATCACTTTGCAGAATCTTTAAAAATTACCATTTTGTGAAGGGAGTGAATTTCTCATAAATCATTTCATATCAAAGGTGCAGTGTATGATAAATGTCAAGAAGATGTCATACAGTGGATGATTCTTCACCTTCAAGGAGACAAAAGGAAAAGAATTGTTTGCAAGATGATTGACACTATAGCCTAAGTACTATTGATTTTAGTAAGACATAGCCAAATAAAAATATTTTTCTTCCATTAAGCATATGCTGCATGTGAATAGAACATTTTTTAAAATAATCTGAAAATCCATTTTTTTGTAATAAATATTCTCTGCATTTCAAATCAAGCAAGGAGAGAAGACATCTTGCAGCTTAAACTGTGCATTAGACAAATGTCTGAAAGCAGGTAACCTTGTATTCAATCAATATACCTTGAGTTAAAGAACAGTATGCTTATTCAATATCCGGAAATTTAGAGGGGAAAAAACATTCATTCAAACTTTAGTATAAAATCCTAGAGAGATGTCACTACTATGTGAAACCATGTGTTCTTTTTAGAGTTAAGGAGAGTGTAATTACAACTAGTGAATTAAGACCATTACTTGATAGAGCCCTACACAGACGTGGGGGGTTACACCAAGGGAATACTTCATGCTTTCAAACATGGTTAACAGTTGCCTTGCAAAAGCTCAGAATCTTTTAGTGTTGTATACCTAGTTAGTTAGTAAATAAGTTCCCAGTGGATGCCAGCCTATTGCATAAATAAAAAGAAGATAAAATGTATTTTTGTTTTTTCATCAATAACTCTAATTTCTTTTACTGACACATTAGTTAATCCACATTTTTACAGTGAGCAACCAGCAAGACAGTCTAATTAGTGATATATTAACTAACTATAAATCAGTTGATTGCAAAACATGACGTATACATTAGTCTTTAGCAAGATTTACAACAAAGGAGAAGCCCTTACATTTTCTTTGTACATTTACAAATGTTGTTGAATTTTACAAAATAAATCTGACACTCATGTGTCCTCTGTATTACTTTATTGAAGCGATCAATGGATTCTGGTCAACAAATGAAAATCAAATATCCACCAATATTTAGATCACAAATCTGAAGTAAATTTTACATTTGTATGTTTTAAATGATGGAATAGAAAGTGTCAAGTGAATGCAAATAAACGAAATGGCTGGAGGCTGGGCAGTACTGGGCAGTCACTCACATTCTGATGTGTTCCTTTTTCAAAGTAGATAAAAACATAAATGTTCAATATATAGACATAGAAATTGCTGCAAAAAATCCCCTACTATAACCTTACCCATACCTGTGATTTACCTTTATTTACACTAATGCAAAAAAAGAAGTATCCAGGTCCCTATGAATGCTTCAGACAATTTGGGAATTGGTTACACCCTATTAGGGAAAAGCAGATAGACATTTGTTTTCTCCAGGAGGAGTGCTGGTAATTTAAAAGACTTGATCTTCCACGTCTGCAATTAATATGCCACATCTACTAACAGAGAATCCACCACATTTGCCATTAGCCTAAGTTTGAACTGAACAAACGCTATACAGATTAAATACAGCTTGGTGGCTGTATTTAGCAAGATTTAGATTGAACATATGGTGGTCCATTTATCAACATTCTCATTTATGTGGGTTTAGATGTTTTAAACCACTAGTGATGAAACTGTGTAAAAAAAATTGCCCGCACTTCAAAAAATGAAGCACATCAAAAAAGGAACACCGCAAACACATACTTCATTTAATCCTTCCCCTCTCATCCAACATCAACCGGAGGGATCTGAGCCCTTCCATTTTCTATATACATACACATAAAGATATAGTGTATTCATTTTAATGTAGGATACAAAGCACCCATATATTATCTTTATTATTAGTCGTGCCTGTGTTTGTAAGCAACATAGGGGCAGATTCCCTAAAGGAGCGAAGTGACTAACGTTAGCGAAAATTCACCAGCGTGACTTAATTTCATAACTATGCTGATTCCCTAGCGTGCACAGGCTTCACTTTGCTAGCGAAAAAGTTAGATGCACTCTAATGCCAAGAGAATTTTCGCTCTGGCGAATGGACGTAACTCCGCAAAATCACTAAGATGTGGACGTTACTGACGGTTACCTCGTTCGCCAGACAAAGTGCAATGGAGTGAATAGGACGTCCCAAAAAAAGCTGGCGTCTTTCCTTTTTTCAGGGTGATAGCCAGCAAAAGACCGTACCTGGGTTCCCTACCCCCCTAAATTTCCTAACATATGTGTCATGTTCGGCACCCTAAGTCCAGAACCAATTCTGGGCTCCCTGGTCTCGGCTCTTTCTTCTGCTTTTAACAGCCGCCTTTCACCTCAGGAGGAGCCCTCGGCTAATTGGAGGCCGCCAGGTCTTACTAAGAGAGGAGCTAAAGGTTCTGGATGAGCAAAGGGGCACCATCGTTTCACCAAGGTTACTGGATGGAAGACAACACAGCGTGGAAGCAGTCAGGCTGGGCCAGCACAAGCAGAATAGTCAGACAGGCCGGAATCAGGACTGGAGAACGTAGAAAAGTCAGTCAGGCAAGGATCAGCTTGGAGAAGTCTGAATAAACAGGCAGGCAAAGGTCAGGATACAGAGTTCAGAATAGTCAGGCAAAGCAAGGGTCAATAACCAGAAGATCAGGCAGGTTTCACATAGAAATAGCACCAGGAACAAACTAGTTGAACCTAACAACGGGCAATGTATTCCCTTTAAATACTTTGAATATTGCGCCGTTGCGTGATGATGTCATCACAACGGCGCATAAACCCGGAAGTGCTCAGCTGCATGCATCATTGAGATACCGGCACTGAAGGGAGCAGGAGGCACGTGGCGGGCTTCCCCGCCGTTCACAGGGTAAGCCATTAGACCACCAGGGAAACCCATGCTTACATTATGGCACATAAACTTTATACTGGGCTCTAGTGATGGGCGAATTTGCGGCGAATTCACGACATTCAAGAAACCGCCGTGAAAATTCGCAGACATCAAAAAAAATGGACGCCGGCCCTCCAAAAGCAGAAACAAGGTGCCAAGAAAAATGCCCATAGATGCTAATGTAGTTTGTGACAAAAATGACGCCCAACAAAAATGTTTTGCAATTTTTTCGTCAGTTTTGCAAATTTTTGGGCGAATTGAAACCTCAAATAAAATAATTTTCAATTGTAAAATACAAAAAGCCCAAATGAAAAAAAAAAACATTTAACGATGTGCTAATAAAAATGAAAACCACCAAAACTTGATCTTTTTGGAAAATTCCTAGTGAATAAAACAGTAAAAAGAGTCTGAATGGTTAAAAAAAATGCTGTTCCCATGGACTTCTATAGGACCTCAATTGCTTTTTCTTGCCGAAAATTTGTATTAGAGGTTTTTGTGATTTTTTTACACTTTGTAAAACTGTAATATTTAGAGTTTAAGGGGCAGATTTATCAAGGATCGAATTTTGAAGTACAAAAAACTTCGAAATTCGACCATCGAATTAAAAAACATAGAATTCGAATATCGAATTCAAAGTTTTTTCAGCAAATTTGGCAATCCTGCGATCGAACGATTAAATCCTTCAAATCTAAGTCGAAAATGGTTGTAGAAGGTCCCCATAGGCTAACAAAGCACTTCGGCAGGTTTAACTTGGCGAAGTATTGAAGTCAAAGTTTTTTTTAAAGAGACAGTACTTCGATTATCGAATGGTCGAATATTCGAACGATTTTTACTTCGAATAGAAGTCAAGGTAAATTCGACGTCGTAGTATCCTATTCGATGGTCGAAGAATTTTTTTACTTCAAAAATTCCCTCGAATTCACTTCGACCCTTAGTAAATCTGCCCCTTAGTGAAATAACAAACAACATTTATTTGATTATTTGATTTGATTCATAGAAACAATGGAAATGTGAATGTTAGTAAATAGGCCCCATTCATGTCAATGATATTCTTGTAAATATAAACAGAATGACTTGCTTAGAAGTTTGTTCATGTATCTAGGGATTTAAAGAGGCAGATATACCCCCCTTGTTCATCACGAGTTCAATGAATAGGGCTTTTGCTGAACATGGTGTTTGTTTAAGCATGAAAAAAATCTATGGCTTTGGTTGTTTTGTGAACAAGGAAAACAGGGGCATTGAAGCTACTCCATGTTTGATCCTTGTGAGGTAGATAATTAGATATCAGTGCATAAATAATCTCCCTGCACAATAGACTCCTGTTAACAAAACACAAGAATAGGTTTTATTTATTAGTTTTCTTATGCCCCTTTCGAGCTTTCAAATGGGGGGCACTCACCCTGGTAGTCAGGGTTCATTATAGCTGTCCCTTTGATATTTAGAAGAAGTTTTAGTTTAGATTAATAGATCTGTCATAACTAATGTACGTGAGCATAAGCCCCAGTAAACTTTATAAAAAACATAGTACTTTATTTGCTTCAGCCCATCAACATGTGTGTTATTGTGCCCTTTTTAGAAATTGTTTACCGAGAACTCCTATTCTATGAGAATATTTAATATATGTATATATTATATATATATATCGATCTCCACAAAACATAACAATAAAAAGGGCTTGAATGGGGAGAAGCAAAACACTTCTGCGCTATAAAGTGAATTCTTCCAAAACATTGGTCTTGTAGTCATTCCAGTAGGCCTTTTCATCCCCAAAGGTGTAAGCTTGCTTTGCTGTGTACTGTTTCCAGCATGGAACAGATGGGATACAGAGGGTAAACATACAAATTCAACTGCCATAAATAAAATTCTAAGCAGTCATAGAGAGTGAAAGACAGAGAAAGTCTGCAATGGTCCCTATAACAGCAAACCAAACTCAGCATGCCAAGAAGGAATGATAAACAGCATCCCCCTGCATGTTCTGTCTACTCGCAGTTCTTGTCTGCTAGAGAACTACTCCAGTATTCATTTCTAGAGCCAAAATATACATTTTATTCTTCATTTAGTTCTTAACACATAAACAGCACTATGTTTGACTAAGGTGTAATTATGGCAAGCCAAATCTGCACAATCATTTACCTATGTAAGAAAATAGCAACGTTTCTTACATACCTTTGTTATGCAGCATTCCCCTTTACAATATATTGAATCTGTAATGATGTTGTAGTCACAAACACGGAAAAGTAGTGGAGTGCAAAATGATATTAACTCTTACTGTTGTATGATTATAATGTAATTCTGGAAAAGAGATAACGGGGGACTAAAGGACATTCATAACAGGGCTAATCATTTTGTGCAGTAGTTGTGCTATCCCATTGGTAAATTCCAGTGTGGAGTTATTACCATGAAAATAAAGTGCATGCATTTTTGCATTTATGAAAATGTTCGATAAATATTTATCTAAAAAAACAGCAACACTATCTACTCATATAATAGCCATACATTTTTTTTTCTTGGATGTTAACACTATTTGCTACATTCTCAATATTTTTAAGAATAATAAACTGTGGATGTTTGAAAAAAATACATACATTAGTGAGAGTCTGTCTTGCTGGAAGACAGTATTTTTGATATTCTGAACAATTATTCTTTCCTTTAATTCCTGAAGTCTCCAAAGCATTCTGTAACAAGTGCAGCTTTTATCCAGCTCAGGCTAAACTTCACTCAGTAGTGAAGTTAAGCTGTAGTATGCTCAGAAACCATGAACTTTCAAGCTAACCTATGGCTTTGTATTTTGTTCTGGTAGAATAAAAAAAACCACAATTAGACAAAATCCCACAATACATATATATATATATATATATATATATATATATATATATATATCTATATATATATCTATATCTATATATATATCTATATATATATATATCTATATATATATATATATATATATATATATATATATATATATATATATATATATATATATATATATATATAGTTTAACAGAGCCTTTTTGAGCTCTGTTTAGAATACTTGTCTACAGTGACACCTTGTGGGATTAAATAATCACTAACTACTGCAATTAATTCCTGAAGTCTCCAAAGCATTCTGTAACAAGTGCAGCTTTTATCCAGCTCAGGCTAAACTTCACTCAGTAGTGAAGTTAAGCTGTAGTATGCTCAGAAACCATGAACTTTCAAGCTAACCTATGGCTTTGTATTTTGTTCTGGTAGAATAAAAAAACCACAATTAGACAAAATCCCACAATACATATATATATATATATATATATATATATATATATATATATATATATATATATATATATATATATATATATATATCTATATCTATATATATATATATATCTATATATATATATATCTATATATATATATATATATATATATATATATATATATATAGGTGATGCAAGGATCAGCACACTCGTTTGTAGAAAAGCAAAGTGTATTTTATTTCAACACAGCATTGTGTCCAACGTTTCGGTTCCTCCTGGGAACCTTTATCAAGGATGCAGTGCCTTACAGTGCAAAAGTTTAAATACCCACCCCCACATGTGGATTTTGGCGCCCTGGTGACGTCATTAGTCCATATACAGATGTTGTTTCCCACAAACAAAGTCTTTCTTGTGTATAGAGTGTCCTTTTGCTCCTACGCCACTAGGTGTCAGCGTAGTGCCTTGTGTCAAATCCTCTGTGCGCATGTGTCCAATTGGTAACATGGTTATATGATTGAAACAGTGTTACAATAAAACAAAAGAGTAAAAAAGGAAAAACAAATTACTTACAGAACATAGGAAGAATACTTTGTATGCATTTCAGATCAAAGGAAGAATACTTTGTATGCATTTCCTGGGGAGCAAAAAAGTTTCAATCAATATCTAGTAAATATTTAGAAACAACAAGTTATTTGGCATGTATATTGTTCATGCAAGGAAACAATTCAATGTTAACTGTCCATTAAGTCCCTTGGGTATAACACAATCCAGTTCATGTATCCAGTATGCTTCGCGCTTCAATAACAAATTGTCAATATCACCGCCTCTGGGCGGTTTTTGTATGCAGTCTATAGGCATACATTTGAACGTGGTAGGGTCATGTCTGGCCTCTTTCCAATGTTTGGCAACTGGCTGTTGCGCTATATCCTGTTTATTAGCATCGACCTTTCTGTCCATATCCAATGCCGCCCTTATAGTGGCCCTGTGCATATTTATTCTCTCTTTCAATTGCCTAGTAGTTTTCCCACAGTAAATTAGTCCACAGGGGCATTTAATCACGTATATTACACTGGTTGAGGTGCAAGTGAGCCTATGTTTGATCTCATATCTCTTTCCAGTTCTAGGGTGTCTGAATTCTTTTCCTAGTATGAGAGTATTGCACATCACGCATCCTGTGCATTTATATACCCCCGGGCGGTTGGATAAAAAATGCTGGGCCTTGGGTTGCGAATATTTACTTACTGGGTCGGCGGGACTCAAGTGTTCTTTTAAGTTGGTGTTCCTTGCGAAACTGAATTTCGGTCTTTTGGGAACCCTAGGGGCTAGAGCTTCATCTTTGGCCACTATATCCCAATGTTTGAGTACAGCTTCTTTTGTGGCTTTACTGTGGGGACTAAATTTACTGACATAATAAATGTCATTAATGTCATTGTCCTTATTGCTCGTGGTGGCAGTGGTACTTTGTAACAACTGTTCCCGTGACATAGCTGCCACTACTTTTGTAGTTTCTTTAATCAAATTGGATGGGTAACCCCTGGCCAGGAATTTTTTCCCCATTATTGTTAAATCCTCCTTGCGCTGTTCTGGATCGCTGTCAATTCTAATGACCCGCATCATTTGTGATTTGGGAAGTGATTCTAGGAGATGTCTGGGGTGGTTACTTTTGTAATGTAGCAGGGTAATGTAGCAGGGCACTCCCAATTACTTTTAGGAAATCCGTGGTGTTATTTAAAAGACACCACGGATTTCCTAAAAGTAATTGGGAGTGTGAAGATGCCAGTGGACAGTTTAATACTAGTTACGATGGATGTCCAAAGCCTCTATACCTGCATACCTCATGAGGCAGGTTTACAGGCAATGGAGCAATTACTAACAAATAACCTCCTGTACACTGGTCCACCTATTGAATACATGAAGCAGCTACTGGGCTTCATATTAACTAACAACTATTTCAAATTTGAGACCCAATTCTATCTACAGCGAACGGGCACTGCCATGGGTTCTAAAGTGGCACCAGTATATGCCAATGCATACATGTACAGCTATGAGAATGAGCATATCTATGGCAATAAACTTTTTCAAAAATTTGGCAGTTTTTATAGACGCTATATAGACGACCTGTTCTTTATATGGACAGGTACACCAGAATCACTGGAGGGATATGTGAATAGTCTAAATTCCCTAGACTCTCCAATCAGGCTAACCCTGAGTTATAGCATGCAACAAATCAATTTTCTGGACGTTCAAGTCTACAAAGAAAATGGGGCCTTACACACAAGAATATATACAAAAACCACTGACAGAAATACCCTGCTACATTACAAAAGTAACCACCCCAGACATCTCCTAGAATCACTTCCCAAATCACAAATGATGCGGGTCATTAGAATTGACAGCGATCCAGAACAGCGCAAGGAGGATTTAACAATAATGGGGAAAAAATTCCTGGCCAGGGGTTACCCATCCAATTTGATTAAAGAAACTACAAAAGTAGTGGCAGCTATGTCACGGGAACAGTTGTTACAAAGTACCACTGCCACCACGAGCAATAAGGACAATGACATTAATGACATTTATTATGTCAGTAAATTTAGTCCCCACAGTAAAGCCACAAAAGAAGCTGTACTCAAACATTGGGATATAGTGGCCAAAGATGAAGCTCTAGCCCCTAGGGTTCCCAAAAGACCGAAATTCAGTTTCGCAAGGAACACCAACTTAAAAGAACACTTGAGTCCCGCCGACCCAGTAAGTAAATATTCGCAACCCAAGGCCCAGCATTTTTTATCCAACCGCCCGGGGGTATATAAATGCACAGGATGCGTGATGTGCAATACTCTCATACTAGGAAAAGAATTCAGACACCCTAGAACTGGAAAGAGATATGAGATCAAACATAGGCTCACTTGCACCTCAACCAGTGTAATATACGTGATTAAATGCCCCTGTGGACTAATTTACTGTGGGAAAACTACTAGGCAATTGAAAGAGAGAATAAATATGCACAGGGCCACTATAAGGGCGGCATTGGATATGGACAGAAAGGTCGATGCTAATAAACAGGATATAGCGCAACAGCCAGTTGCCAAACATTGGAAAGAGGCCAGACATGACCCTACCACGTTCAAATGTATGCCTATAGACTGCATACAAAAACCGCCCAGAGGCGGTGATATTGACAATTTGTTATTGAAGCGCGAAGCATACTGGATACATGAACTGGATTGTGTTATACCCAAGGGACTTAATGGACAGTTAACATTGAATTGTTTCCTTGCATGAACAATATACATGCCAAATAACTTGTTGTTTCTAAATATTTACTAGATATTGATTGAAACTTTTTTGCTCCCCAGGAAATGCATACAAAGTATTCTTCCTTTGATCTGAAATGCATACAAAGTATTCTTCCTATGTTCTGTAAGTAATTTGTTTTTCCTTTTTTACTCTTTTGTTTTATTGTAACACTGTTTCAATCATATAACCATGTTACCAATTGGACACATGCGCACAGAGGATTTGACACAAGGCACTACGCTGACACCTAGTGGCGTAGGAGCAAAAGGACACTCTATACACAAGAAAGACTTTGTTTGTGGGAAACAACATCTGTATATGGACTAATGACGTCACCAGGGCGCCAAAATCCACATGTGGGGGTGGGTATTTAAACTTTTGCACTGTAAGGCACTGCATCCTTGATAAAGGTTCCCAGGAGGAACCGAAACGTTGGACACAATGCTGTGTTGAAATAAAATACACTTTGCTTTTCTACAAACGAGTGTGCTGATCCTTGCATCACCTGTATCATTAATTTGATCTTGCACCTCAAACTCATACAAGTATTGAGTGCTGATACCCACAGGACGCATATATATATATATATATATATATATATATATATATATAGTTTAACAGAGCCTTTTTGAGCTCTGTTTAGAATACTTGTCTACAGTGACACCTTGTGGGATTAAATAATCACTAACTACTGCAATTAAAAGTAACAATGTAATAATGATATAGAGACTACAATTATTACTATGTTTTTTTCCATTGAGTTGCATCGTCTCCCAATTAATGGCAGCTTACAAATTTACAGTGAGAATCTACTTACCATTTTAAAGTCAGCTCACTACTGTTAAATAGCATAGGGAAATAATTGTGTAATTTTGCCTTGCCAGTATTAACATCTAATCAACAGGGAAATCCAATTATCCAACAGTAGGGCTTGTGTTTGGCTCCAAAGAAATGTGTTTACTCTTTAACACATAAATAGAGAGCCAGGTGCACAAAACAAGTTTCTTACTGGAGAATGTTCTTGCCTCTTTGGAAAAGCTGGCCAGTTATATTACAATATTACAGTCCTCTTCACATTTAATCCAAGAGCAAGAGGAAGAAAATGAAAAAGAAACCATTGTAAATCAAGCAACTGGGAAGATTCGTCTGTCAAACAAATATGGATTTACTAACATAAACACTACATTGCCCCAGAACAGTTAACCATTGAAACGCAATGGGATCTTTGCTTCATTTCTTGGAATTATTAACAAAGATTTATGAAATTCTGCAGTTTTGTGCTTGCACAATAAAGGGGTGTCTACAGCAAACCTAAAAAACTGACCACTTACAAAAGTAAATGGGTCCTACGCGTTAACACTCTAAAAGGAGTATGAATCCTAATAATGTATCAACAAGAACACAGATAACTTGGGGTTGGGTTTCTCACTTCTCTTGGGTTCCACATCCTATCCAATGTGGCCTCATCTGTACCTTTATTGGCTGGTGGAACATTTCTCTTTCTGCACCAATCAGAAACTTGAAGGCAGGCTGCAGAGTGAGGAGAATGTGGCTGCCCTCATGAATGGAGCTCTGCCGGGAATTCAGAAACACTGTATTCTTTAGGGGCAGGCCAGGGAAAATAATTAGTTGCCCCCTCACCAGCCCCATAGCTATTCACATCCACTTCTGTCCCAGGTCTTCCATTTTGTGTTTGCAGCTTTGGAAAATTAGTTCTATATAGTCTGTCTTTTATCCTACGATGACACTATCTTAAAATCAGCTTGACGACTATTATTTATGTCAGATGAACTACTTAATAATTCCTCACCAGCCATTAATGGTATTGAATGAGTGTACTGTCAATCACAAGACACAAACACCTAGGGATATTTGGTCTATAAGGATCAGAAAATGCAATCTAAATAAAACTTGATATGGCTGAAATATTCTATTGAGCCTCTTAGAGCTATATCATATTACCATACAAAAACATTTATTGTATGAGCAGCTCTTTATGGATTACTTTCATTGGCTAAACACCAGTATTTTTTCTATCTATTACACCAGTAATTTAAAAGTTAAGTCAAACAAGGGTTCAGAATAAAACCTTGTATGGTTTTTAGAGCTTGAAACCTTCATCCTGTTAAAAATGTTCCTGTTGAACTTTACATTTTGAATATCTAACAAAAAAAGGCATGTATTTTCCTAAGCCATGGGTTTATCTCATATGAGATAACTGTCAGAGTTAAGCCCCTCTGGACTTTACATAGTGAATAATAAGAGAGATGTAAAATCCAATCAAATCTCAGACCGATTAGCTCTGGCAAGAAAGATTGTGTCTTCAAGCATCTGTTGCATAATAAGATAATCCGAGACTAAGAAAATTGCAAGCAATTTGATTGTCTTTGTGACTGGTTAACTAATGCAGTCGCATTACATTAGCCATGTTTGTAATAGAAAAAATCAACAGGAGAAAAAGGTTCCTTAAAAGGCTTGAAAAACAAGATCATCTAAATTAGCTGAATAGAATGAAAACTGTTCTGGAATCTATTTAACCTTATTTCAGATTTGTTTATAAAGTCAGATAAATAGAAAAGTAGTTTAAAGTTGTGTTTTATTGAAGTAATATTAAAATGATGGGGTTGCAGGTAACACAGGTATGGGAAACCAGTTATCCAGTAATCTCTGAACTACGGAAAGGATGTCTTCCCATTTAGTCCATTTTGTCCAAATAATCCAAATTTGTAAAAGTGATTACCTTTTTCTTTTGATTTACCACAAATCTCCCCGTCAACCAATACCCTAACACAGCAGATAACAGATAAGCTTTGTAGGAAAAAATTTGTTTCATTCTTACAGAATAAGATAATCAGGGGTCGCGTCAAAAATGTTGCTTTATGGCAGAGCCGGAACCAGGGGTAGGCAGAGTAGGCCTATGGTGCAATCATTGGGGGCAAACTTTTTTTCTTTTTTTTAACCCTGGTTTGCTTGGCCTTTAATAGTTTTCAATTTAATAAACTGCTTGTTTCAACCCGCTTTTGCCCCCTTCTGCACTCCCCACCTCCCCCTTGGCAGCTGCTAGCATAGGTAAACAGATGATTAGGGGAAACATGATGGATTTGTGGCTGCTGCTGCTGGCACAGATACATATTTGGGGGAAATATGTTGGATTATTGGCTGCTGCTGGCACAGGTACATATTTTGGAGCAATATTGTTGATTTCTTGGCTGCTGCTGGCACAGGTACAGATTGGGAGCAATATGAGGAAAACCTAGGGTCTATAATGATGAGAATAATAATATAATGATCAGAAAATACAATCTAAATAAAACTTGATATGACTGAAATATTCTATTTGGAGCTATATTATATTACCATTAAAAACATCCATTGTATGAGCAGCTCTTTATGGGTTACTTTCATTGGCTAAACACCAGTAATTTAAAAGTGATATCAAACAAGGGTTCAGAATAAAACCATGTATGGTTTTCAGAGCTTGAAACCTTCATTTTGTTAAAAATGTTGCTGTTGAATTTTACATTTTGAATATCTAACAAAAGGCATGCATTGGGGGCAATATGAGGAATTTGCTGCTGCTAGCTCAGGTACATGGGGCAATTTGGTGGCTGCTGCTATAGGTACACAGATGTTTGGGGCAATATGATGGATTTTTTGGGCTGCTGCTGGCATACTGTAGGTACTGATTGGGGGTATGTTTTGGCTTATGCTGGCACAGGTACAAATGGAGGCAATATGAATGGTAAGGTGGGAAATGGAAATGCAGGACCGGGTGGGGGGGCACTTATTGAAGCCCTTGCCTAGGGTGCCAAAATACCTTGGCCCTAGCCCTGCTCTATGGCCAGATGATGCATATCTCAGACTCAAGGATTGCATAAAGGTCCCTATGTTGACCAAATATTGGACACAAGTGTTATGTGAAATAAAGAGATTTAGTTGTTTTTAAGCCAAGTCAAGCAAGTACTGTTCCTTAATAATTCAATTCAGTGAGAAAAAGTTATCTCATGGTTTGTCGTGTGAAAACTCATGGACAAGATTCAACCCTAGGAGAAAATACTTTTCTCCTAATTCAGTTCCAGTTTTTTCCCATATACTTCAATAGAGTTGTCACATGCTAAACCATGAGATAAGTTTTTCTGAATTGAATTGGAAATCAAATTGAATCTTGTCCATGAGTTTTCATGTGATAAACCTCGCTGAATTGAATCTGGCCCATATATAGATAGATAGATGATAGATAGATACTGTAGATAGAAGAGACAGAGAAAGATAGATGATGCAGAGTGAGCGAAGCGGAGCTCAGGGGTGCCACCTTCTTCTCTTCGGTAAACTTTGTTTCTTCTTCCTCCCCTTCTGCAAATTCCATCTCTTTCAGAGCATGCGCAGTTGTCATGAACCAGAAGATTGCTCCAACTGCGCATGTGCCAATACTCCGCTCACATGACAAAAATTACTGAAAAGAAGAAGATGGCGCTCGTGAGCTACGCTGCACTCACTCTGCATGTGCGGTTGCTATTTTTAGAGGGGACAGAATTCAGGTGTAAGACTGTGCAGGGGGAGGCAGGGAGGGGGGCAGTGGGGACTTATCACCCTGGGGGTTTAGTTCTCCTTTAAGTGTCAGAACCGAGCTGGAAAGATGCCTTTGTCACCCACAAGCAACTCACACTGACCGATGGCTAACCTGAGGTTTTTAACATGAAGCTCAGTAGTGCAGAAGTACAGGGAATAGGCAGAAGAATCGTCAAACTGGTCAGGGTCTGGGGCAGGCAGCAGAGGTTCACAAAAGAAGGTCAGGCAGAAAGTCACAACAGGTAGTAGTATTAGTAGTAGTAAAAGAAAGCCAGGAATAGGGAGTAAGCTTCATAACTGAGCACTGTGGCATTGGCATTCAGTTAATAGTGCTGCTCCAGCAGAATTCTGCACTGAAATCCATTTCTCAAAAGAGCAAACAGATTTTTTTATATTCAATTTTGAAATCTGACATGGGGCTAGACATTTTGTCAGTTTACCAGCTGCCCCAGTCATGTGACTTGTGCCTGCACTTTAGGATGGAATTACTTTCTGCAAGGCTGTTTTTTCTCCTACTTAATGTAACTGAATCAGTCTCAGTAGGGCTTTTACTATTTAGTACTGTTCTTAGATCTTCCAGGGAGCTGTTATCTTCTCTTAGGGAGCTGCTATAGCGTTACCTTCCCATTGTTCTGTTGTTAGGCTGTTGGGGGGGAAGGGAGGGAGTGATATCACTCCAACTTGCAGTACAGCAGTAAAGAGTGATTGAAGTTTAGCAGAGCACAAGTCACATGACTGGAGACAGCTGGGAAATTGACAATATGTCTCGCCCTATGCCAGATTTCACAATTGATTATAACAAAATATTTTTGCTCTTTTGAAAAATGGATTTCAGTGCAGAATTCTGCTGAAGCAGTACTATTAACTGATGCGTTTTGAAAAAAACATGTTTTCCCATGACAGTATCCCTTTAAAATAATTATTTGTGAAAGATTTAATAACTTCTTTCAATTTAGTGGATTTTTTTTAATAATAAAGACAGTTCTTCTTTAACCACTGGACAACTAATTGATTAATTGTGAGGGCCTATGTGAACAGTTACACATCAGTTACATATCAGTTACAGTACATATGCCTCCTTACAGTGGCTTTGTGAATTTCATCCTTGCAGTGTTTTGAGCAAAGTAGTTATCCTTGGGTTGCATTTTAACATCAGAATATAGATTTAGCCTTAGAGTGACATCTAGTGGTACTATAATCAAAGTTCTTTGAATTCCTGCAACAGAAATGTATTTGCAGATGATTTCTCTCCAGGACTTTTAGTTAAAAAGACCAAATGGGAACATAGAGGGTAGACTTTTAGAGGAAATGCTGTGGAAAACATAAGCTATTGCTAAAGAGACTTTGATAGGAGAAATTATTAAAAAAAATTACTCTTCCTTCCTCTTCCACCCACTCTAGTCCTGCTTGGTGTAAGTTCCACTCTGGGAAGAAGTACACAAAAGTGTGTCCTTTATTATTATTACTACCATTTACCACCAAAGCAGAAAATAAATTCTACATAATTGTTAACGCCGATTAATTTAAATTTTGTAGGGCTTAAAGGAACACCAAAAAAATGTTTTAAAGTAGGGATGCACCAAATCCACGATTCGGTTTGGGATTCGGCCACCAGGACTTGGCCTTTTTCAATAGATTCAGATTCATGTGCCTGGCCAAACCTAATCTTAATTTGCATATGTAAATTAGGGGAAGGAGGGGAAATCACATGACTTTTCGTCACAAAACAAGGAAGTAAAAACAATTTTTTTCCACTTTTGCCGTCCCCACCCCTAATTTGTATAAGCAAATTATGGTCTGGATTCAGTTCAGTGAATCTTTCACTAAGGATTCAGGGATTCGCTCGAATCCCAAAAAGTGGATTCAGTGCATCCCTATTTTAAAGTAATGAAAATATCATGTACTGTTGCCCTGCACTGGTACAACTGATGTGTTGGTGGAAACTGAAAAAAGGCTATATGGCACAGGTTAAATAGTAAATAACAGATAACACCATTATGTCCTACAGAGCTTATCTGCTATCTGCTGTGTAACCTGAGCCTTTTCTCCTATGAATGGCTGCCCCCATTGCTACACAGCAGCTTATTTATATAAACAATTGTGGTATTTCTGAAGCAAACAGAGGCAGGGCAACACTGCATTATATTTCTATTACTTTAAAACACTTTAATTTTTGATGTTACTTTTCCTTTTACTATTTGCTGAGGTACAGGGGGTGATGCTTAGTTCTAATACCCAACAGCACAGAAAAAATCTGAAAAAAGGAAAATGAAAATGCTTTGCTAAAATGTATTTGGTGTTATGTATCAACATGCTGTATGTGTCAAGTGTTAAATCAGGATATATTAACACTTACAGTGTTTTATTCTAGAGAGAACAGATGTTTTATAAATTCTATCTAAATCGCACACATAACTCCAGGAGAAGCTGACAGTTTGATAAGGACCCAAAGGGCAGATTTAGCAATACCAAATATGGACACCGCAGATACTTTGTACAGATGCCCACCAGTAAGTTGTCTGTTTAATGTAGTGAGGCTATCATTTAACCAACTTAGAAAAACACTTTTAAAGGGATACTGTCATGGGAAAATTTTTTTTTTTCAAAATGAATTAGTTAATAGAGTTAATAGTCACATGACTTGGGGCAGCTGGGAAATTGACAAAATGTCTAGCCCCATGTCAGATTTCAAAATTGAATATAAAAAAATCTGTTTGCTCTTTTGAGAAATGGATTTCAGTGCAGAATTCTGCTGGAGCAGCACTATTAACTGATACATTTTGGAAAAAAAATGTTTTCCCATGACAGTATCCCTTTAACATACATCATCCTGGTACTGAACGTTAAAAAGCTGTCTGTGCCTTAGAACTGCCAAATGAATGAGGAATGAGGGCAACACAGTAAAGGTGAATGTTCTTTGGGGCAAATTCACTAAGATGCGAAGTTGCGCCTTCAGTGCTTTACATGGAAGTTCAGTTTTTCAAATCTAAACTGGTCTGGTTTATGGACCTTTTCTGTGTGAAAAATATACCCGATATCTCTCTATAATGTTCTCTAATGTATTTATAAAGAGTAATCATATCTGCTTCCCTCAAACTCCTCTTTCCATCCCTTTCAAACTCTGTTTTCCATCCCTTTTACCATTCAAGTTGCACATCTCTCCAGCTCATTGGTGGTTCACCTTTAAGTTAACTTTTAGGGGGTAATTTACTAACAATAGAATTTTGATTTCTTTTCACAAATCTCAAAAAAAAATTGTGATTTTGTAATTTTTTTAAAAAAAGCTCTAAAAATGTGTGATTAAAGTGTAAAAAAACATGAATCTAATACAAAACTTCGCCAGGTAAAAGTTGTCAAGGTCCTATAGAAGTCAATGAGAGTTACGCTGATACTATTGGACCATTTTAAATCAATTCGGACTCCTAAGAGGTTTTCATATTTTTTTTCGCTAGCAAGCTAGTCCGAAATGTTCAAGTTATTTATATTTGTATATGTATTTGCATCATTCAGCGTCATTTTCCTTTCATACCTTTTTATTCAGATTTTTTTAAAAAATCTCATGACATTCTTAGTTTCATGAGTTTAGTTGTGGATTCATAAACCTCTAAAATCTGACCTTTGATAAATCGGCCCCCACATGGGTTATAGAGTGCCCTATTCTTAGCAACTTTTCAATTCTCCTGCATTATTTACACACACAAACACATATATATCTGAAATAAAGGTGCACACAGGGAACCTTTAAAAAGTTATTAAAAATCCATAATTTAATTTAATACATTAAAAACAGGAGGACCACCTGGTTTTAATGTATTAAATAAAATTATGGATTTTTAATAACTTTTTAAAGGTTCCCTGTGTGCACCTTTATTTCAGATATATATGTGTTTGTGTGTAAAAATGTTACAATAGTTAGCACTGGGGTCAATTTATTCCTGGTCACGGTGTGCTGAACATATTGGGACTATATATATTATATATATATATATATATATATATATATATATATATATATATACATAGTGAAAAAAGTACCCCCTCTTGTAAAATGTAAGGATATTATAAGTTACCAAGGAGTTTCATAACCATATTCAGCCTCGTGTTTTTATACAGATCATGGAAATCCGAGGTAACTAAATAAATTACTTTATTTATTATAATACACAAGTTTCAGTGAGTCCTGTGAAAGAAATGACATCAGAACTCACCGTTTATAAGGATATAATTTACAAGATATTCATGGCTTTTGTGTATTATAAGGATAGAATTTACAGGATATTCATGTCTTTTGTGTATTATATATATGGGACCTGTTATCCAGATTGCTCGGGGCCTGGGGCTTTCTGGTTAAAGGATCTTTCTGTAATTTTAATCTCTATACCTGAAGTCTACTAAATAACCATATAAATGTTAATTAAACCCAATAGGATTGTTTTGCATCCTATAAGAATATAGGATCCTATACCTGTGTATATATAGTGTATAAAGTACCCCCTCTTGTAAAATATAAGGCTATTATAAGTTACCAAAGAGTTTCATGACCATATAAAAACACGAGGCCGAAGGCTTTTTATACAGGTCATGAAACTCCAAGGTAACTTCTAATATCCTCATATTTTGCAACTGGGGGTACTTTATTTTAATGGGATCCTGTCATCAGAAAACATGTTTTTTTTCAAAAGGCATCCGTTAATAGTGCTACTCCAGCAGACTTCTGCACTGAAATCCATTTCTCAAAAGAGCAAACAGATTTTTTTTATATTCAATTTTGATATCTGACATGGGGCTAGACATTTTGTCAGTTTCCCAGCTGCCCCTGGTCATGTGACTTGTGCCTGCACTTTAGGAGAGAAATGCTTTCTAGCAGGCTGCTGTTTTTCCTTCTCAATGTAACTGAAGGAGTCTAAGTGAGACATGGGTTTTTACTATTGAGTGTTGTTCTTAGATCTACCAGGCAGCTGTTATCTTGTGTTAGGGAGCTGTTATCTGGTTACCTTCTTTTGTTTGGTTGCTGGGGGGGGGGAAAGGGAGGGGGTGATATCACTCCAACTTGCAGTACAGCAGTAAAGAATGTTTGAAGTTTATCAGAGCACAAGTCACATGATTGGGGGCAGCTGGGAAATTGACAATATGTCTAGCCCCATGTCGGATTTCAAAATCGAATATAAAAAAATCTGTTTGCTCTTTTGAGAAATAGATTTCAGTGCAGAATTCTGCTGGAGCAGCACTATTAACTGATTCATTTTGAAAAAAAATTTTTTTTCCCATGACAGTATCCCTTTAATACACACTTTTCAGTGAGTCATGTGACAAATATGACATCAGAACTCACCGTTTATAAGGATATAATTTACAGGATATTCATGGCTTTTGTGTATTATAATACACAAAAGTCATGAATATCTTGTAAATTATATTCCATGACCTGTATAAAAACATGGAAACTCCTTGGTAACTTATAATATCCTTATATTTTACAAGAGGGGGTACTTTATTCACTATATATTATTTTTTTTAATTACTTGCCAGTTTCTCTTGCCTCTTTCCAGTGGGGTTATAAAAAATATATTGCTGTTTTATTGATAAGTTTTTTGTTATCACTGATCTTTCTATTCAGGTCTTCCCTCTATCTGGAAGTCTTTCATTTTCCCCACTGCCTGATAGCTAGAGTAAACAGGTCGATACCAACTAGATATCCAATGAAATCCCAATCTGAAAAGCTGAACTACAATCTAAATACTTAAAAAACGGAAAAAAAAAGAACAATTGCAGACTGTCTACGAATATCACAGTCTACATTATACTATATTATAGTTATCAAGGGTGGAATTTCGAATTGAAAAAACGTTGAAATCCAAATTCAAAAAGACCAACCGAAATTAAGTCAAAGTTTTTTTTTGGTTGAATAGGTCCTTTGTCGATCGAATAGGTCCGTATTCGGCCGAATTCAAAACGTACGAATCGAAGGAATAGTGTATTCGATTGAATTTCACCGTTTTCCCCCCAAAAAAACATTGATTTTTCAAAGTCCACCAATTCACTCCAAATAGGTTGTTGGAGGTCCCCCATAGGCTAAAACAGCAATTCGGCAGGTTTTAGATGGTGAATGGTCAAAGTCAAATTTTTAAAGAGACAGTACATGATAAATTTCGATATTCTAATTTTTTCCAAATTCAAAACGAATTTGGACTATTCCCTACTCGAAGTACACAAAAAATAGCTCGAAATTCTAATTTTTTTCATTCGAAAATTCACCTCGACCTTTGATAAATCCTAAATGTTAATTCAAAAGCGAACTTCCTGTTTTTGGACTGAAGCCCAAGACTGCACTGTATACTCAAGGTGAGACATTAAAGGACCAGTAACATCAAATTTTTTTTTCAAAAATTCGTTAGTACATAACGAAAAAATAACACCAACACAAATTGAAATTTAAAATAGCGAAGCCTTTATTAAGAAATAACTTACAGATACTCCACTTCCTGTCCTCTTCAGAAACGGCGAAAAGTCGACCATCCTTCCTGCAGCGCTCGATTTGTCCTCCCTGACAGCGTGTGAAGTGAGGTGAAGAGAGTTGAAGCTGCGGATCAAGACCCTGCGGGACCGACACATGAAGACCTTTCTGCTGTGACACGACTGGGAACTTGTAGAGGAGACGCGCGTAGAGCCAGTGGAAGTGTTTTTGTAGCGGCGGTGAACCTGCAGCCCCGTGTGACTGGGGAGGAGTCGGTACGAGATGTAACTCGACGAATGGGATGACAGTAGCTCCACTGCGGCCGAGGAACCAGCTGGTCCGACGTGTGGCAGTTACTCGGGCGGTTACCATTACTACGAAGGCTCAGGCAGCAGCAGATTCCGCTTATCCACCCGCTCTGACCTGCCGCCCGGCCCTTACTCCACCTCCGCCTCCATACAAGCCCCGGGCAAAGGCTCCGCCACGGTCAGCCGCAACCTCAACCGCTTCTCGGCCTTCGTGAAGAGCGGTGGGGAGGCGACGGGGTTCGTGCGTGACGGGGACAAGCTGTGTCTGGTGCAGGGGCCGGACGGGCATGAGTGGCAGGAGAATCCCTAACCGTTCCGCTGTGACATAGACGAGCCCACGAAGCAGACCAAGTTCAAGGGCATAAAGAGTTACATCTCGTAGCGCGTCTCCTCTACAAGTTCCCAGTCGTGTCACAGCAGAAAGGTCTTCATGTGTCGGTCCTGCAGGGTCTTGATCCGCAGCTTCAACTCTCTTCACCTCACTTCACACGCTGTCAGGGAGGACAAATCGAGCGCTGCAGGAAGGATGGTCGCCTTTTCGCCGTTTCTGAAGAGGACAGGAAGTGGAGTATCTGTAAGTTATTTCTTAATAAAGGCTTTTCTATTTTAAATTTTAATTTGTGTTGGTGTTATTTTTTCGTTATGTACTAACGAATTTTTGAAAAAAAAAATTTGATGTTACTGGTCCTTTAAGACCATAAAAAAGGCAAAATCATGTTTTAATCCCTTGGAAAAAAAAATCTCCAAGTGCTTCTCAATGAAAGAGCCCATTAACATCCATATTTATGTTATTTCTACCAAAGTGCATAACCTTGAATTTATCAACATTGATTGTAATTTGCCAAATAGCTGCCCAGTAGTCAAATCTCTCTGTAAAGTGGCATCATCCTACATGAAACTTATAGTTCTGCACAATTTAGTTATCATCAGCAAAAAATACTGTACTTTGTCTGAAATGTGATTCTAAATACAATCAATTAAAAATGATGTACTAATTCTGAAATAATCCAAGTTTATGTTGACTATCCCTTTCTCAGCACTATTAGCTGATGCATTTTGAAAAAAACATGTTTTCCCACGACAGTATAGCTTTAAACTTCTGTGTGGTAGTGTATCAAATGCATTAGCAAAATAAGAGTAGATCACATTCGCTGCTATCTACGTTCCAATCATGGAATGATGGAATTTAGCTTTTTAGTACTGGCCTTTTAGAGTTCCTATCTTGATTCATGGAGGCGATATTGTTTTCGACAGTGGATTTATGGTTGACTGGTTATTATATTAAAGGGGTTGTTGCAGTTCTTATTAACTTATTACGATGCAAAGAGTGATATACTGAGACAATTTGCAATTGGTTTACATTTATTAGATGTGGTTTTTCAGTTATTAAGCTTTTAATTCAGCAGCTCTGCATTTTCCATTTTCAGCAATCTGGTTGCTAGGGTCCAAATCACCCTATCAACCATGCATTGATTCTGTAATATGAATAGGAGAGGACCGGAATAGAAAGATGAGTAATTAAAAAGTAGCAACAACTATACATTTGTTGTTTAGATGGAGTCAGTGACCCCCCCATTTGAAAGCTGGAAAGTCAGAAGGAGGCAATTCAAAAACTATAAAATAAAAAAAGTCCAATTGAATAGTTACTTAGAATTGGTTATCCTATAACATAGTAAAAGTTAACTGAAAGGTTTAATGTCCTGGGAAAATGGAAAATGAACATCCCCAAACAGACATGAGGACCAAGAGTTTATAATTGTAAGTACTCAAAACTGTTGTAGAACACATCAAACATTGCCACTTGCAATCTGCTTCTGTTTAGTTGTACCATATAGATGTACATCTGAATAAATATGTAAATAGAGACCTTTTGAACATATAATGGACACACTTTAAAATGAACCATTTCTTTGTACAATTGCATTAGGTCCAACTTTGCAATGCCCGTCAATACACTGACCCTTCAGAGCACTTTCAGCCCAGATTGACACGTCATTAAAATATTTAAAAACTCAAATACAATAACTTCCACTGTCAGAGCAGAAAACTTTTTTTTGTTTTTTTTTTTTACACAATTCCCAGTTGCTAGAACTGCATGTAGTGATGAAATGCATAACCACCCTTTTTCTATTGCTGTTCATATTTACGATAATCTGCATTGATTGATTTCATCTGATTATTGTAAAATACCCTCTCAAATATGCCACCATATCTTAAAAAATGCTGGGAGCTCTGGAGGCACTTTAAGGAAATTTAAACCCAAATTATAAAATTCCTTAATAAAAGAAAATGTTATGTCAGGCAATTTTCCAAAGTATACATTATTACTGAAAGCAGTAAAAAAAATTATAACCACCCATGGGCAACCTGATTTTCATTCTTTACACCATCTTAGCAGCAACAGATCTTTGCAGTCGGATTAAAAGAAATTGTGCCCTACTGTAAACACACTCTATGACCATTAGTTAATTATAACTTATGCGCAGTTGTTGACTTTGTGTTGTTCTAGTAGTTAGATTTGACTCTGCTATTGAGAAAAAGCGAAAATGCACTAGCATTCAATTATGCCTAGCACAGCTTCGTTAGAGGTCTTTGCGCAGGCTAATTTGCATATGGCGGGAAATTATAAAGTTGAATGGACGTATATGTTACAGCAAATACATCACATTACACAAGTCCAGGGAACCTTAATACACAAGCCCACTGTATAGTTTATGTTCCATGTTAGAAAATGTCTGGGGGAACCCGGTTACCCAAAAAAAATTTAAATGACTTTTGAAAATAAGAAAAAGACGCCGTTGTTTTGGGACTAAAAATACGATGTAAGTAACAGAAGAAGTCCTATGCACTTCACCTGGTCTGAGCTGGTGAAGGCAAGTCTGACGAAAGAGGTTAACGTTCAGTAAAATCCACATCTTAATGAAATTGCAGAGTAACATCCATTTGCCAGAGCGAAAATTTGATGAGTGCGAATGAGCACTAGCGTCTGTCTCTTTCACTAGCGAAGTTACGTCTGCCTGCTTTAGT
Source organism: Xenopus petersii (assembly GCA_038501925.1). NCBI lineage: Eukaryota > Metazoa > Chordata > Amphibia > Anura > Pipidae > Xenopus > Xenopus petersii. The sequence goes on along the minus strand of CM076682.1, from coordinate 109,551,700 downwards.
AAATCGGTGAAGTGCCTGAAAGCAGTAACGCTGGCTTCCTCTTTCTTCTCGCAGTTGAACATGTGCAGTAGAGCGAAAAGCCGAACTCCCAACTAATAAGAGAAAGAGGATCGCTCTGTGGTGTTCATTGGTATAACCCTGGGGCAATGCAGTTTTCTGCTGATAGGAGCACCGGCCCAGGGTTTCAGTTAAGTCAATACATATCACTTGGGGGGTGCCTAACATTTGGTATATTTTTTTGCCTATAGATCCTTTTTAAAGCGGACAGGTCACCTGCACATAAAAAGCAGTATAATAAGTTGTTTGCAACGTGGAATCCAAATTCTCTTTTTCAGGTATTAAATATCTTAGCTGTCAATCAAATATTACCTGTCCCACCTCTATGCCTGAGGCATAGAGGCGGAGCAGTCAATTACTTACACATTCCATTCCACACTTCCTACACATCACTGTACTTCCCACAAGATTTTGGGCCGATACACAACTTGTCTTAACAGTATCCACAAAATAAATAAATGTAGTGTAAGTAACTTAATTCACATATCCAACTATAGAGAATAATTTGGATTTATTTCTTAGAGTGACAAGTCCCTTTTAAGGGCATAAAAACCATAATGCAATCTATTTAAGGAAAACTATACCCCCCACACAATGTAGGTCTCTATTAAAAGATACTGAGTAAAACAGCTCATGTGTAAAACCCTGCTTCATGTAAATGAATCATCATAATATAATTTTTTTAGTAGTATGTGCCATTGGGTAATCATAAATAGAAAATTGCCATTTTAAAAAATAAGGGCCACCCCCTGAGATCGTAAGATTCACTGTGCACACATACAAACCACATGTAAGGTCACATGAGCCAATTAACAGACAGAGTTCTGCCTTTTGCTTCCTCACTTCTTCCTGTTACAGTTAGTGTTGTAGTATTTCTGGTCAGGTGATCTCTGAGACAGCACAGATAGCGAGTCACAAAATGGTGGTTCAAGGCAAGAGATGTAAAAGGGTAAAATTTATGTAAATATATATTCCAGTTTGGTAGGATTATTAAATATGTCATTCAATTTGATATAAACTCTGTTAATTAAGTATTCATTTTGGGGGTATAGTTTTCCTTTAAAACTAGCAAATTTTATACACAATAGGGCCAAGATTGAAAAATTACACAAGGTTTAAGGTAGAAGAAACACAGTATTGCACAGAGCAGTGATCCCCAACCAGTAGTTTGTGAGCAACATGTCGCTCCCTAAGCCCTTGAATGTGGCTCTCAGTTCAAAGCTTCTCTTTTAATTACAGGCTTGAGGCAAGTTTTGGTTGCATAATAAACAGATGTACTGCCAAATGGAGCCTCCTGTAGGCTGCTAGCCCATTTAGGGGCTACCAATAGCCAATCACAGCCCTTATTTGGCACCTCTCAGGAACATTGTACATGCTTGTGTTGCTCCCCAAATCTTTTTACATCAGATTGTTGCTCTCAGTTGAAAAACATTGGGGACCCCTGGCATAGAGGCTTTGCCACAAGCTTGGTAACCAGAACATGCAGCACTGAAAGAAATTCTGTTTGAGGGAATGTTACCGTCCTGTAAGAATGTCAAGGGATTGTGATGTATAGTTTGTATAACTAAATGACACTATGTACATTGCAATTACATTCTACCATTTTGAATTTTTTTCTAGCAGTAATATTGGTGTGCAGGCAGACATTGTGCCAGATCCAGTGTTTAGAAAGCCAGCTCTTCTCAATGGAACTGCTTTCCAACAAGCTATGGTTTACTCCTACTCGAGGTTGGGCATTTTACCTTTGAGTGCTATTCACTTCTTTTCATGGAAGCATTTTAGGCGCCAGAACGAAAGGCAAAAGTAGTGTTTCTTTGCCAAAATCTACATAGTGTTTGAGCCAGAGCAGACACCAGGCTTCCGGGTGCAAGCAAGATGAGTGGTCAGGGGCTGAAATCGGACTGCAGATTTTGGCAGGCTAATCTCAGCTTAGTCTGGCCTTAGCAATGTAGGCGTCCCAGAGCTGTTATCTGGTTACCTTTCCATTGTTCTGTTGATAGGCTGCTGAGGGTTGAGGAAGGAGGCAATATTGTGCCAACTCACAGCATGGGAGTAGAGTGAAAAAAATAGAGCACAGTTCACACACCTGAAAAACCAAGAACATGTCTAGTCCTATTTCAAATTTAAAAACTAAATAAATGCTTACTCTTTAAAAAATGAATTTCAACGCAGGATTCCGCTGGAGAAATAGCTATTAAAGAGGTTGTTCAACCTTTGAGAACTTACTATGATGTAGTGATATTCAGAGACATTTTGCAATTTATTTTTTATTATTATTAAAGGTTTGAGTTATCTAGCCTTTTATTCAGCAGCTCTTCAATTTGCATCTTAAGTAATCTGGTAACAAGGTCCAAACTACCCTAGCAACCATGAATTTATTGATTTGAATAAGACTGGAATATGAATAGGAAAGGCCTGAATAAAAGGATCAGTAATAAACTTACAATAATGTGTAGCCTTAGAGCATCTGGTTTTTTTTTTTGAAGGGAGTCCGCAACACCCATTTGAAAAAAATGACAACTAAAAAAAAAAATGAAAACCAATTGAAAAGTTGCTTAGGATTGACCGTTCGATAACATAATAAGTTACCTTAAAGGTGAACTACCCCTTTAACGGATGCTTTTTGTAAACATTTTCCAGTAAAAGAATCCCTAACTGCCCCATCCCTCAAAAAGAGCCAGCTTGGCCCAAATCAAATCATGAAAGTGTATAAAAAAAAAATCTAATAAATTGCCATTTCCCCGACAAAGAAAAAAAAAAATAGTTTCAGCATAGTTTTGAAGAGAAATGAAAAAAAAAAGCTCAAATAGGCAGCAACTTATGGTTTTAATACAACAAAGACATTAAATCAAGTCAGGGTGGGGGGAGAAAAAAAAAGTGACATCAGCACTAAAACATTTCCATTGGAAATGTGGTAAAACACTGTTCTTTTACCATCTCACAGCTATTTTCTTATGTGTTACTAGCCTAATCATTACACTTTTCCGGTAGTCATGCAAAAAAGGACCTAGTTTTGAATGCTCAGACATATTAAAAGTCCTTCTACTGCAGATATTCATGGTTGACAAAATAGCAAAGAGTGGCAAGAATCTTAGGTTATCCACATCTCAGAAACCATGGACCTTTAATTGTTCTTCCTTTACAATGCCAATCTGAAAGAAAACAGAAGATCTTACTATATAGCTTAGGTTGGATACCCATTACAACGAGTTAGAGATGCTGTACACAAAAAAAATAAATGAAAAAAAAAAAAGAGTTACCTCCATAAGAAATTGGCAGATGTTTTTCCGTTGATCCCCCTGAAGCTGGATAACTTCACCGTATTCAGGATGCTCAATCACAGTACCATTACAAGCAAATTTCTGAAATAAGAAGGAAAATATTAACCATTTTAATTCAGTGTTTTAGACCTAAACAAGATTAAAATACTAACATTTCCAAAGCTGGTATATGCAAAAAATTAAAATGAACAGTGTTCTGCAGAGTCCTAATGAACAGAGCTTGCTTGTTCTGTATCTGGGAGCAAAATTAAATAGCATCTTGTTATAAAACACTGGTTTATTATCTCCACAATCTGGAAATAGGAAAGAAAATGTAAACTACCATATGTAATAAAAAAGGCATTAAGTCTGCCCAGAAGCAGTAACCCACAGAAACAAACAGGTTTGCTTTTGAACAGGTGAGATCAAGTGAGATCAATTGTACTTAATACTGCGTCACTGCTCTGCAGTTTATTTCAGCAAATATGATTTAAAGATGTTGTAGGGAACCAAACATGCCTACACAACAAGTTGCCCATTACACTGAACCAGCCAAGATTACCTTCTTGAAAGCTTTTACAAGCTTCTTTTTGTCGTAATCATCTGCAATTCCCTGGACAGTTGTTAATGTTTTCCTGCCGTTACGTTGCTGGATTCTTATATGGATATAATCCTCTGTCCCTGCCGGGAGTAAGTCGTCACCCTTAGTTGCATCAGCAAAGGGGTCTGTAAAGGGGGGGAAAAAAAAAGTCAGTCAAAAGGTTAAACAATTAGGTTATTGTGGTGTGGAAATGCTTATACCAACTAGGGTAGAATATACCAACTAGCTGTAGAACACATGGCACATTAGCTATATTGCAGACCTCAGCACCCCTTTAACAGAACATGAAATATTGTTGAAATCTAGTGGTATAAATTTAAATAAATAAAAACACACCTGTTCACTTGGACAGGTCAGCAAATATGTGAAGGTTTATAAAACTTCAAGCCAGGAAATTTCCCAACCTAACCATTACTTAAGTGTGGCACCAAGCTGTGGAGGGCTGTTCACTACAACTGGTCTGTGTAGCAGCAACATGTCGGCCAATAAGTGGGTACCTTAGAGAAAACTTGGCATAATAAAAAATACCCTAACTTTTAGGAAATGACCACTATTTTGCTTGTTTCCGTCTTTAAAAAAGCCAACTTCACCGAGCTCCCTTAGATACTATATGGTCCCTATCCATGCTTCAAATGAAGGCTGTTAAGTGTCCATAGGGTGAATTTTAGAAGCACAGTAGAAAGATTGTCAACCACATGCCCTCTCGTGTCTGCCTAAATGCAAATTAGTCGCTATCCTACACTCAAAGCACCACTGGCTCCCCTGCATATCTATATTCTTCTACGTTTCAGAGTATAACTTTTTAAAAAAAAACTAAGTCCCGTTTAAGTTGGGTAACCGGTAAGAAAATAGATTTACTGGGGAGGGGGGGGGGTGTCCCAGCATGGTACCCAGTGATTTTAGCTTTCCTTCTAAAATTCACAGAGGGAAATGTAAACAATTAGTTTGGCCATGTACAGATTACAGTTACGGCTCAAAGAAACAGTAACTCCAAAAAGGGAAAGGGTTTTAAAGTAATGAAAATCAGATACTGCTGCTCTGGACTGGTAAAATTGCAGTTTGCTTCAGAAACCCTACTACAGTTCATATAAACAAACTGGTGTAGCAATGGCGGAAATTTGAAAAAGGCTATATGGCACAGGTTAAAGGAAAACTTTACCCCCAAAATGAATTTAAGCAACAGAGTTTATATCATTAAGTGACATATTAAAGAATATTACCAAACTGGTACATATATTTAAGTAAGTATTGCCCTTTTACATCTCTTGCCTTGAACCACCATTTTGTGATGGTCCATGTGCTGCCTCAGAGATCACCTGACAATACTATAGCTCTAACTGTAACAGGAAAAGTGTGGAAGCAAAACACAGAACTCTTAATTGGCTCATGTGACTTAACATGTATGGCTTGTTTGTGTGCACCGTGAATCATAGGATCCCAAGAGGCGGCCCTTATCTTAAAATGGCAATTTTTTATTTATGATTACCCAGTGGCAGATACTACTAAAAAAGTATATTATGAAAATGGTTTATTTACAGGAAGCAGTGTTTTACATACGAGTTTTATTCAATATATTTAGTATAGAGACTTGCATTGTTATAGGGGTATATTTTTCCTTTAAATAGTGGATAACACCACCATCATGTTCTACAGATCTTATCTGCAACTCGAGCCTTTTCTCCTTTGAATGGCTGCCCTCATTGCTACACACCAGCTTATTCATATAAACAATGGTAGTGTTTTTGAAGCAAACCCCACCCCAGACACAGTAGGTAACTATAGGTTATTTACGAAGGCTACAACACACCTTACTACATGTCCAACAACAGAATGTGGAATAAAGAGAAGGTTCAATAAGCACCATTTAAGAAAAGATTGTCTTAATAAACTCAACTGTCAGATGATGGCAGTTCTCAGGGTAGTAGATAGCAAAACTACAGCTGGCCTTGATGTGGGCAATATTCAGCCAATCTGGTAGTGGTCCCTAGGGCCCATCAACCGGATCACAGCAAAAACAAGGGTGGTTGGAGAGGGGACAACAGCAATGAACTGGTGCAGTCCTTGACTTCATGGGATTTTTAAATCTGCACGACTTTTGACAGATGTTGCTTGAAAAAGCCCATCGGTAGGCCCCATACACTGCAGTCTTAATCTGTTGGCAGTTTATATCCGCCTGTGTATGGCCACTTTAAAACAATATGCATTTTAAACGACATTGGAACTTTAAAGGAAAACTATACACCCAAAATGAACACTTAAGCAACAGATTGTTTACATCATATTAAAGAATCTTACCAAACTTGTCTATATATTTAAGTAAATATTGCCCTTTTACATCTCTTGCCTTGAGCCACCATTTTGTGATGATCTGTGTGCTGCCTCAGATCATCTGACCAGAAAAACTACAACTTTTAACAGGAAGTGTTAAACAAGAAACAGAACTGTCTTAATTGGCTCATGTGACCTAAGAAGTATGGTTTGTTTGTGTGCACCGCGAATCATACAATGCCAGGGGGCAGCCCTTACGTTTTAAAATGGCAATTTTCTATTTAAGATTAGCCTATGGCACATACTATTAGAAATGTATATTATGAAAATGGTTTATTTACATGAAGCAGGGTTTATACATGAAATGTTTTATGCAATCTTTTTACAGAGACCTACACTGTTGGAAGGGTATAGTTTTCCTTTAAAGCATTCAACTTTACACTAACATTAGAACACAAGAGTAAATGTTAAGCTGGCCATAGACTCAAAGATCCGCTCATTAGCGACATCGCCAAATGAGCAGATCTTTCCCCGATATGCCACTAACTGCATGGCTACATCGGGGTGATTCGAACGTTCGGCCATACGATCGAATTACAATATGCCAAGGGGCTCCAACGGGTCGGTCAAAAAAAAAAAATCAAACCTTCCACATTGATATTGTGGCCAGATATCGATCAGGAAGCCGTCAGAGGCCCCCATACACGGGCAGATAAGCTGTCAAATTGGTCTAAATGACAGATATCGGCAGCTTTATCTGCCCTTGTATGGCCACCATTAGTGATGTAAAGATTCCACAAAAGCACTACATGCAAGCTTAAATAGTACTAGTGATAATAGGTGAAAGAGAAAGTCAAAATAGGCAATTGTGACAGAATATAGGATTACTCTAGACATAGGGACGGGTCAGCAACGAATACTAAGCATTCAAAGTACTTTCACTCTAACAGATAAGTTGCTATGTATTTTATGGAGAAAAAAAAAATCGTCCACTTAAAATGTACTTTACACTAACAGAAACAGGGGAAAGCTAGTTGCGAGCGTTTACTGTAGGCTGTCCAGTTCTACTAAAGCACTGTAGAGGCAGCAGACAAGGAGGAGACAGACCATTCTATTCGGCCCCATCCTTACAGTAAATACCTACCCCCCCCCATCTCAGAACGTCGCCATTTTGTAATGGCGGAGACAAAAGAAGGAGGTGCTGCAGTCTTGTAGATAAAAACACCTCGGATAAGGCTTCATGCGCGCACTAACACATCAATGCCCTAAACAGAGCAATGTACGCTTCAGCCTGGGCCTGACAGGCTTACACTACCATGAGCCCTTCTCTATAGTTATAGCGCCAGCATACACAGGAAAGCACCGCCAATTCAATAAAAAGGACGCCTTTAAGCACATTTTATACCACAGACAATGGACATTGAGCAAAAGCACTGCAAGCACGGCAATCTTACCGAAAGAGTTGAGGTTCTGGATAGAGGACATGCGATATTATTACGAGCACGTTGTGCAGAGGAAAAGGCTGGCGTTTCCCGGAGCAAAAGACGGTAAAGCTGTGAGTCCCTACGGCGACGTTCGCTAGGCTGGTTTCTACACGAGGGGCAACGGTGCTCTGCTCTACCGCGCTGTTACAATGTCAAATGGATGATAGTATAGTGGTAGACCAGCCCCGCAAGCTTTAGCGAATTTAAAGCGTCACTTGCTCTCCCAGATTCACCAACAAAATGGCCGAACTACGCCTTTTAGCGGCTCCATGAATAGCAGAGTCATATGACGCAGCTGTTCGCGGGATATACTGGGTAATGTAGTCCTCCCCACCCTACTTCGTTGCGTGTACATTTCCTCCGATGAAGATGGGAGGGGTAGCGAACTACATGTCCCAGAGTGCAAATATCTAGGTGGAGTTTAGAGTTTCCCAGCGGCGTAAGATGCGTGTGTGTGTTACGTGCTGAAATAGAGGCGGGGGGGGCATAATGGTTTGGGTAGAAGGTTGGGGGTGGGGGGGATAATGGTGTAGTTTGGGGGTGATGAGATAAATGTAAAACCTATTATTAAACCCGGTTCTTTTATTTATTTTTTTGTATCCCTTATTAAAGAGATGTTGTTATACCAGCAATTGTTAAATGTTGACTGTGTTGCTATCTTGCAGAAAACAGTGGGGGGCAAGGCACCCATGTTAACTCAAGCTGGGACTCTACATAGTAACATAGTACGTAAGGTTGAAAAAAGACACATGTCCATCGAGTTCAACCTTTTTTTTTTTTATTAACTACCTATCTGCCAGTTGATCCAGAGGAAGGCAAAAAACCCATCTGAAGCCTCTCCAATTTGCCTTAGAGGGGGAAAAATTCCTTCCTGACTCCAAAATGGCAATCGGACTAGTCCCTGGATCAACTTGGACTATGAGCTAGTTCCCATAACCCTGTATTCCCTTACTTGCTAAAAAGCCATCCAACCGCTTCTTAAAGCTATCTAATGTATCAGCCTGTACAACTGATTCAGGGAGAGAATTCCACATTCACAGCTCTCACTGTAAAAAACCCCTTCCGAATATTTAGGCGGAACCTCTTTTCTTCTAATCGGAATGGGTGACCTCGTGTCAGCTGGAAAGACCTACTGGTAAATAAAGCATTAGAGAGATTATTAAATGATCCCCTTATATATTTATACATAGTCATCATATCACCCCTTAAGCGCCTCTTCTCCAGCGTGAACATCCCCAATTTGGCCAGTCTTTCCTCATAGCTAAGATTTTCAATACCTTTTACCAGCTTAGTTGCCCTTCTCTGTACCCTCTCTAATACAATAATGTCCTGTTTGAGTGATGGAGACCAAAACTGTACGGCATATTCTAGATGGGGCCTTACAAGTGCTCTATACAGTGGAAGAATGACCCCCTCCTCCCTTGACTCTATGCCCCTTTTAATACAGCTCAAGACCTTATTTGCCCTTGATGCTGCTGACTGGCATTGCTTGCTACACCCAAGTTTATCATCTACAAGTACTCCTTTTCCATGTATGTAGGGTTGCCATCTGGCCAGTATTTTACCGGCCAGGCCTTTAAAAATGATGCTTGATGCCAATGTTATTAATAGGGAAAAATGACAAGAATATAGGAAGACAGGTGGCAACCCTACATGTATGAGCAATAGAAGCATGACAGACAGCTGGCCATTTTGTTCATTATAACCAGGTTCAGGTTTGGCCCCAGGCTTAGTGCTGTAGTATTCAGGGGTCGGACTACATTTTTACTGGAGACTAGGTGGGAAATTCAAATCTTCCACATAGCCTTGTCTATAGAACTTGTTATGTTTTTGGTAGCCAAGGATGAGTAGAGTATAACAGTGCTTTATTAGCAGAGTCATGCAGCCATTACACAACAGTAAGCTTCCACTTTTAAGCTACCAGGAAGTGTGCACAGTAAAAGTATGAGCACAGTGACAACTACAGGCCATTTGCATGAACACCACAGAACTTGTGGTCAATGGCAAGCATTGGGGTGTGAGTTGTTGGGAGGGGTGAGCATGGTGGGCCTAGGGTTTTTGTGTGATCAAACCTGTCTGTAAATGAGCCATATAAGCTTTAGATTAAAAGGTCACTTACCAAGTCTGGGCACCCCTTTAATTAAATCACTCAGATTTACAGGGGCTGTTTTACAAACAGCTATAATTATGGACAAGTCTAGACATGCACATAGTCACAATGGCACTGGAATTGTGGGGGACAGCACTGCAATGTGAGTAAAAAAAACAGCTAAGTGTGGTTGAAGTTGCACTCATTTGCATTTTTAAATAATCCAATCCTTTTTAGAAGGATTGACTGTATAAATTAATACAGAGGCAAAAAAACATTCCTCAATGCTGTACAATAGGGAGACCAAATGAACACTTATTTTTAGAATCATGTTTGAAAAGAGAGTGGCCCTGTTAAGATACATGGAAATACATGGGCAACTGGATCGGTTTATTTGTTTTGTTGCTTCAGCAGGGTTAGTTAAGGAGAGCTCTTTTGTTACTATCTTTTCTAGCGCTAATACCACACATTGCTTTTCAGCCGGCATATTTCATCTGGATAAAAAGCACCCTTGACTGCCATCATCGGCTCCCATTGCTCTCATTGTGAAATTAGCTAAAGTGCAGGTACACTTGTGTGTTTCTGTTTAAGTCAATGGTAGCTGTGGGAGGATGTCACAGGTGCTTTTCAGCTGCCTGAAATGCACTTTGTGTGATATTAGCCTAATGTATCCCATGAATAAGAGATAAGCATATTAAAAATATATGTTCAGCAAGTTACATTTCAGCTAGTTGAAATTACATAATCACTGTGCCTACGGCACATGGGTTGGAGATGTTAATGATGATGGCCAATCAACCTGTCATTTACTTTAATGTAACACAGTGCTACGCAATATGTTGGCGCTATATAAATACATGTTAATAACCTAACATAGTGTGAGGTTTTAGCTCAGTGGTATCAAGGTTTTCTGTCTTGCATTGTTTATCATTTATCAAGGAGTAGGCATAGGCAGAGCACATGGGTCCATTCTTGTAGGTATACATCTGTTTGGCTCTCGGGCTGAACAGAATGATATCGTACAAGGGGCCTCTATACTTCATGACTGTCTCTCTATTATTCTGATCATTCCAGCAGGCACCTATGAGGATATTAAGAGGAGCCATTCTTCATCTGCAAATTCACAATGCACCGTTAGATATTAGGCACTGGAAGATTTTCTAACATGTCCAGTTCACAAACTGACCGATATCCATAGTATATAGATATAATTTAGCTGTGCAGTCAGGGTTGCCCCCCCCCCACATCTTTAAAGGGATTATTCACATTCCGACATTCCATTTCAGTTCAGTTGGTTTCAGATAGTTCATCAGAAATAAATACTTTTTTTCAAGTACATATTTTCTATTTAAGGCTGTTTTTGTAATGAAGTGTAAAGTGTAATTTTCACCTTCTTGTTTTTCTAAAGCAGCTGGGGGGGGGGGGTGTCACCAACTCTGTAAACTGTTTTAAATTGATACTTTTAGTTGATACATTTCTTAACTTTGTTTTAGAATCCCTGAGTTTCATTAAAGGAGACATGTGAAAAACAAGATTGTGCCAGTGCATTACAGTCTTTTAAATATAGATGGATTGTGATTTAAAAAGTAGCTTTTCTTGCTGATTTATTACTATACTAGTCCCACCCATCCATTCCACTACCCGCTGCCTCCTTTCCCAGGCTGTGTAGGGGAGCTGGCAATTGCACTGTAGGATAGGAGCCAATCAGCAGCTGTGTTGACCTGATCGGGAACCAAAGCATGTCTTTGCTTGTGTGACTGCATGGCTGTGATTGGCTGTCCCCCTCCTACTGTGCTTCTGACAGGGACCGTTAGGACACTCTCTCCCCTCATTTAAAACAGGGATTGCTACAGATCTATAGAGAGCTCCAATAAGTGGGCCATTTTTGAAGAAAACCGTTTTTAGGCCAAAATGAAACCAGTGCCATTTATTATTCATAATTTCCTACAAGACTGGGGATTTTTTAGTTATCTTATATGTCTCCTTTAAATGCAGCTGTTGCTATTGATACAATAGTTGTTAATACTCTGAAGATACTGCTAAGAAATGTATCAACTAGGCTTGGTGAAATTTGACCCATTTCATTCCGCCAAAAATTCGATGCCAGCGAAATGTTGCAGACGCCCATTAAAGTCTATTGGCGTCAAAAAAATTTGACGCGCTCCACATTTTTAATTGAAAAAAGTCGATATTTCTGGTGAACAATCTGAAACCAACGGAACTGAAAAGACGTGTTTGGAAGGTGAACATCCCTTTTAATACTGGCCACATATTGAATCTACATCCTGCATGACTAGTTGGCAATTAATTTCGATGCATGCTGTATGGCTGTACAGAAACCAGTTCTAAATTGCTTACTAGTCATTCAGGATGTGGCTTTTAGACGGATGAGGTGGCAAACCAATGTGCAGCCATACACATTCATAATTTTGTACAATATTCTCAGTACATGTATGACTAGCTTCAAGGTGAGTTAATTGTGACCCTTAGGGGCACATTTACTAAGCTTGAGTGAAGGATTAGAATAAAGAATACTTCGAATTTCAAAGTATTTTTTTGGCTACTTCGACCATCGAATTGGCTACTTCGACCTTCTACTTCGACTTCGAACGATTCGAACTAAAAATCGTTCGACCATTCGATAGTCTAAGTACTGTCTCTTTAAAAAAAAATTTGACCACCTACTTTGCCACCTAAAACCTACCGAGCACCAATGTTAGCCTATGGGGAAGGTCCCCATAGGCTTTCCTAGCAATTTCTGATCGAAGGAAAATCGTTCGATCGATGGATTAAAATCCTTCGAATCGATTTTTTCTTCGATCGTTCGATCGAACAAATTGCGGTAAATCCTTCGTCTTCGATATTCGAAGTCGAAAGATTTAACTTCGATGGTCGAATATCGAGGGTTAATCGACCCATAGCAAATGTGCCCCTTAATGTTCCATATAGAAATCACTTGCTTCTAGCCTATCTGCGGTCTGCGTCTTGTGTAGTATTTGGAAATCTATTACAGCGCTGAGTAAGAATTAAGATAACAGTAAGGAGCCACATTTTTAGTAGAAACAGAATGGATACAGAGTGAAATAATGCATAATCACACTGTCCCTTGCAGAATTTGTAACAGAATGACAAAAATGCTGAGATGGCCAATTTTAATTATCTATGGGGTCTTAACAGCAATGCCATTTATGTGACTTTCAGTCAGCAGTTTTCTCTGATTGTTGCATGTTTCATCTTGCCCACAGATAGTAAATGATGTGCACTCATTTTTTTCTATGAAGGGCAGCATGGAAAAGAAATTATTACCACTGTTGCTTTGGGGTCCTGGGTTTTATTCCAGCCACTGCACCCTTAGCAAAGAGTTTGTATGTTCTTCCCATGCTTGCACGGCTTTCCTCCAGGTACTCTGGTTTCTTCCCACTCTACTTGTAGGTTAATTGACTCCTGATGAATTAAGCCCTAGTGTGTGTGAATTTGATAGGGACCTTAGATTGTTAACTCCATTGGCTCTAAAGAATTGATGTGAATGGTAAATAATCTCTGTAAAGCGATGCAGAAGATGATGTCACTATATGAAAATTATAATGGACTGTATATTTTTTTAGGAGAACTGTATAGCAATGTATTTTCCTGTATGCTCCCACAAAGAGACCACTTTACAAATCCTGTTTAAATTCTAGTATAGGCTGTTCAGAGAGTTTATATACCCATTCTTGTCTCTTATGTGTTGGTTTTTTGACACAGATGATCCCTGCGCATAGCATTTATGTACTAAACAGCTGCTCCCTCATTATTATTATATTGCTTCTCATTGTGCACTAAACACCTGTCACAATTGTGTTTTCCTACCAGTTGAACGTAACATTTCCTGTACCAAGCTGATTGCATGCTGCAAATCCCATCTTCTTCAATGTGGCCAGAGAATGATTTGATATAGAGGTCTGTTCATATGAGCATATTAATAAAATATATACCCTGCATGGAGGTATTTGTTAAAATAAATGCCCCTGTTAAAGTGGTGATGTGATCAACTTAGTCTTAGTACTAGCTGACAAAAAAATGCATCAATGACACCCTATGATTGTATTATTTTCTAATAGACATTTTTTATTTAAATCTCATTTTGTCGTGTGGACATTTCTTGGATGAAACATCATTGCCCATGGATTATGTTAATGTAAATATCTTCCATTCTTGATCCCTTGAGTGATTTAGGAAAACAACCTTTGGAGCACAGTTTTACCCTGTCTCCTGAGTATTACAAATAGTGGATTGTTAGTCTGGAATGGGAAAAATCAATAAAGCCTTCTGCAAGCCAGTGATTTGTTTGTAACCGTAAACCCGTAGACAAAGTCAGACTGGTTTGACTTGTTGTTAAATATCACATCCACAATATCAGTGAAAAAATCATGGAGCTTAGAGATAGGAGGCAAATAACTCCAAAACTATCAAAAAAAGAAAAAAATGAAGGCCAATTGAAAAGTTACTTAGAATTAGCCATTCTATAACATACTAAAAGTTAACTTAAAAGGTGAACCACCCCTTTAACAGCATTCTAACAATGCACTTTATGATGATATATCTTGAACTAACAGTCTTACTAAATGTGCAACCCAATTGGTTCATGCTATAGAAATCACTATCAACCAATGAGGCATTTGCTTTTATTACTCGACCTACACTGCTACGATTTTATGCTATGATATTGATCAACAGTGTGTAATGTGCAGTGATCACAGTGTTTGGTGGGGCAGAGCAAGACGTTTATTATGTATTATTCCTGTCTGGAAATATAATATTTAGTGTAATATGACAGCTAATAAGCAATTAAAACATACAACAGATTCTGGTTTTGGTCAGTGAATGTAATCTATGTATAATATACAGTTATCTTTATAGTGCTGTGGAGAATCACAGCCATCTGTTACTGAGTTTCTTAACCACATGAAATAACAATACTTGAGCAGCTGCGTTATCTTTTCGTTTTAACAGCTGCTCCTTCTTCCATTCAGCCTCTGTACGTGGCCACAATATTGTCACAGAATATTGGGACTACCCTTATCACCACACTCCTTATTTTACCTGTAGTGGTTTCTCTATCCCCGTAGAAACTGTCAGAATTTTAGGAAAAGGAATACTTGACAGCTGCAGACGGACCCAAGGATTACAACCTCAGGAAAAGAAAAATACGAGCAAGATATTGCTCCATAATTATAAGAGCATGTGTCTGAAACATCCATTAGAATGATGCATAAACTTGCTGTGGTCTATAGATAATTTAGACCTAAACTCGAATTTATCTGGTCAGGCTTTTTGGGGCAAAAACTCACATTTTTCAAGATTTATTATACCCCGATGCTGTAAAAAGCCAGAATTCAAAATCTGCCATCTCAGACCTGTCGAGGTCATGTCTAAGTCAATGGAGATGTACCTATCCAAATTTGAAGATATTGTGCTTGGCTCTGGGTTTAGCCTGATAGTTCGATAAATTCTGGATTTTCGGGAACGAGTGTACGGTTCGGGTTTTCACTCAATTTTATCGAGTTTTTTCCCGATCCGATTTAGTCTAGTTCTTTTAGTAATAAATAAGGCAAAATATGTCATGGGAGTTTGGTCAAGCTTTTTTTTTATTAAAATAATGAGAAAAAAATCAGACTTTAGTAAATAACCCCCTAAATATTACAAATGTCTATTGACTGGTTACCCTGGTTACCAGGCAGTAACCAATCAGAGACTTGAGGGGGGCCACATGGGTCATTGCTGTTGCTTTTGAATCTGAGCTGAATGCTGAGGATCAATTGCAAACTCACTGAACAGAAATGTACCATGTGGCCCCCTTCAAGTCGCTGACTAACTCAGAGTTATAGAGCTGAAAAGCAGGAAGTTGGATTCTGGCTGTTTTATTAGACATCTGTTCACTCCAGCCTTTATATATTACATATTTGGCTAACTAACTATATTAGAAACATTTTTTATTTTGCACAGCCTATCTATTTACCCAGTTTTTATTTTCACACTGAACTATTCCTTTAAAAAGCTTGGTTTTCTACATCCCTTTGGAGTGGGTCATGCTGTTTAAACCCCTTTAAACTTCAGAGCTATGCCTTTTATATTCCATCCCACCACTTTTTGTGCAGTGAGAAAGATCATAAAGGTTGTCTCCTAGGGTGTGGTCTCAAGTCTGGGTTGTGCAGAGACCCATACCCCCATGGCTGGTTTGGTGGGGGCCCTGAAAATAAAACTGAACACCCCAACTATTATTATGTCAGCAACCACTTATTGACCAAGGGGTGGAGAACCTCATAAAGGAAAACATTTGCCTCTGTATTCTGTGACATCCTCAATTTGGGTCAATCAACATTTGTGTCTATAAAACAAATTTAATATAAAAACTTTTATCCTTATAAAAAAATAATAATATAAATAATACTAAAAAAATTCTCATATTTTATTTTATATTTTTTGGGGGGTCCCTTGGAAAGCATGACAGTTTGTATTTATTTCTGAAATCCATGTGTTTAAGTAAAATGCAATACTTCATCTCTTTATAATAGATCATTCAGAACATAGTGGTCTGAGGTGTTGGTTAATAGATCCCTCACTCCAGTTAGGGGAATACTATTTTTTGCAAAAAATTGCTGGTATCGAGCAATATGGCACCTGCACTGGGAGGGACCATGTCTGGTCAGACTTATGCGCTCAATGCGTGAGCCTCCAAGCCTCACTCATTATGTACTGTACATGTGTGATATCACAAGCAAGCTCATAGTGAGCAAGTTGGAAGCAAATAAAAGGGAATTAATCAATGCACATGTGCAATCTCTGGTCCCCCTATTTCATAAGTAATTTTGTGTCTATGCAAAAACAGTATTTTTTAGTTACAATGTTATGATCATAAAAGTGGTAAGCCACCATACCACGACAAGGCAACCCCCATAAGGTGGCCCTATTTGTCTTGAGTGATATTTGATTATATGCTGTAGCATTTGTTGGGGAAAGTGTCTCCTGACTTGGACATTGTTCTCAGTCACAGACGTGATCCTCCCACACGCCATTAGCTTTTCTAAGGAGAGAGATTGCCAAGACCCCAGAATTGGTTCCACATGCTGAATCCTCCTCCAAATGATAGAAGATTGATTAATGCTTGAAGCTTCTTTGTTTCCACTGGATGTGGTATTTCTCCCCTCAATTTTTGTAAACCTTTATGGTCAGTTCCTGTACCTCGTCCTTGGTACTAGCATTCAATTGAAAGTGTAGTTGGTGGAACAGACCAAGGTAGACGCAGAGCAAATCCTTTTATTCACACAACATGTTTCGAGCAAAAATGCCCTTTGTCTTAAGATTGCTTAATGCACATGGATTGATCCATTGATCAATCCCCTCTTCTTTGTTTGTTTTGTTAGTTCTCTGACTGAAACCAATTCCCAGGTCAGGAGATATTTAATCCCAGAAATGCTACCATGCAGGGAGGTGCCAGCCTTTGAAAAATACGACTAAGCCTTTGGTAAATAGTTATGACCACCATATGGGATTTCATGGTATATTAGTTTACTCATTTTATGATCATAACTTTGTAACTTAAAAAAACCCTGTTTTTGAAAACACATGAAACAGGGGACCAGGGAATGCATATTGGTCAATGCCCTCTCTTTTGTTTGCTTGTAGCAAATTTGAGCAATTCAGTTGCACTTCCATTGTAGTTAGATATTTTTACTTAGCCTTCAAGTTCTCCCACAACCCCCCTTTTTGTAGTAAGCAAGTTGGGACACAAAGCTTAATTTGCATGCATGTGTGCCAACATGGCATAGCGCTTGCTACCAGCTTTTTTTTACCAAAAAAATAGTATTGCTTCCCTCAATTGGAGTGCAGGCTCTATTAACCCACAGCTTATGGTGGCCATAGACACACAGATCCGATCGTACGAATCGAGGATTCGTACGATTTTCGGATCGTGTGTGGCATGTGCCGACTTCTTTCGTCCGGCGGAGATCGGTCGTTTGGTCGATCGGTCAGGTTTGATTTTGACCCGACCGATCCCGCCGGAGCTCATGGCACATCGTAATCTGATCGTTCGGCCGTACGGCCGAACAATCAGATTACCCCCGATATAGCCATGCCTGTTAATGGCATATCGGGGAAAGATCCGCTCGTTTGGCAACATCGCCAAACGAGCGGATCTTTGCATCTATGGCCACCTTTAGAAGGAGGAACCAGTTCTCCCCCATAGGTGCACTTTATTTACACCAGAAAGCAGTAGGCAAAGGGAACAAAGCCATAGCAGTTTGAATGTGTGAAGTTATGAAAATTACATTTATTTGCAGGAAATTTAATTTATCTACATAAATCTGAATAGTCCTTTTCCCCATAGGTAAACAGAGCCTTTTACAAGCCTCTCTCATCTCTGCAATTTTACAATGTCTCAAGTATAATAGATAAAGAGAGGTTTATTAACAGGATATTTATGTTGAAGGCATAATCTATCTAGAGATCTTCTCCTCTCACAATTGCTACTATTGCTCTGAATAGCTGATGAGGTTGGATTAAGTTTAAAATTAAACTGTCATTCAATCACGCTATTCTCCACAGTTTATTACACCTAATAAAATATACAGATTTATTGCAAGTAAAACAAAATCCAGAACACATTGCCAACACAAACCCAGTTTTCTTTCTTGTTTATTGTCCACAGCAGGAGTTATTTATTAGCTCTAGCCCCAGTTGTGTTAACATTGTGCTTTGACTAGATTAACAATTAGAGCCACCACAATTCTTTCCAGTTCTTTAAAAATACACATTATTTATTTGGTTTAAAGAAAACCTAATTGCAGTGGACTCATGCTCATCACTATCAGTTTATAATGTGTAGGTGGCACTATACTCTGTTATCTGTTATAAAGATAGCTTTGTAAACAAAGAGCCACAACAAAATCCAGCCCAAAGCTTATACTTGTGGCTATTGATCAATCATGTGATACCTTGGGATAGGAAAAAAACATGGCAGCCCAGTGCTCTGCAAAAACCCATTCAAGTTGGTGCAAAAGCTCATCTTGCTGTACTAATTATCTTTTAATGAACCTTAGTTTAACTGTTTTTATATCTTGGCTGATCCCTGGCAAACCCCTTTTTTGCAAACTTCTTTTTGTCTTAAGGAATTCTAACAATAATAGCCTCAACTTTAGAGTATTATTCATCAAACTAAGCTTTTTATAAATTAAATGCACAACCCTCTATTCCACAAGAAATATAATAGACCCCTAGACAAAACTTGTGCCAGTGTCATGTTTAATTGGCTGATAAATTAATCAAGCCAGCGTTTTCTAAGCCTGCTGCCTACAGATCCCTAAGGGAAACACTTTGTAAATCAGTTGCAGAAAATGTTTGTTCATTATAAATATATGTTTATTATTAATATTAATAGTGGACTTTCTTATGGTGAAGGTGGTTAAATACAGTACATGTTCCTTTGCTCCTAGGGTCATAAAACATGAACTACAATGTACAAACCAGACTGAAGTTGGCTATATACTTCATACTGATAAAATGTTATGAAATTGTACAATATTCATCATTTGTATTGTGGCCTAACAATCACAATTGATTTCAATGTACAGGTATGGGACCTGTTATCTAGAATGCTCAGGACCTGGGGTCTTCCAGATAATGGACATTTCCGTAATTTGGATCTTCATACCTTAAGTCTACTAGAAAATCATATAAACATTAAACACACCAGATAAGCTGGTTTTGCTTGCAATAAGGATTAATTATATCTTAGTCTGGATATAAGTACAAGGTACTATTTTATTATTACAGAGAAAATTCAATTATTTTGATACAATTGAATCTATAGTAGGCGTGTAGGCATATGTAAAATGCTATAATAAAAAATAATACATATACAGGTATGGGACCTGTTTTACAGAATGCTCAGCACTTGAGCTATTCTGGATAAGGGATCTTTGTGTAATTTGGATTTCCATACCTTAAAAATAATACTTAAAAATAATTTAAACATTAAATAAACCCAATAGAATTGCTTTGCCTCCAATAAGGATTAATGATATCTTAGTTGGGATCAAGTATAAGGTACTGTTTTATAAATACATAGGAAAAGGAAATCATTATTAAAAATTTGAGTTATTTTATTATAATGGAGCCTACGGGAGACAGTCTTCCTGTAATTCGGAGCTTTCTGCATAACGGTTTTGCGGATAACAGAACCCATACCTGTACTAGTAATGTTGGAATACAATGCAATTTATGGTGTCTTTATTTTGTTTACCGTATATACTCGCGTATAAGCCGAGTTTTTCAGCACCCAAAATGTGCTGAAAAACTCGACCTCGGCTTATACGCGGGTCATACCGTAGCAACAGTAGCTGGCCGCAGATACGCTCCTTCCACGGCCCCAACACACCTCCCTCTCCCATAGCGCAGGACTGTCTGTGTGATCGCCGCCCGGAGCAGGTCCAGGAGCTCCGGGCGGCGCGTCCTTCCCTGCCGGCGTTCGCTCCCAAAATGGCGGCGCCCATGGCCGCCACGTGGGTAGTGGCCGGCACCGCTACCCACGTGGCGGCCATGGGCGCCACCATTTTGGGAGCGAACGCCGGCAGGGAAGGACGCGCCGCCCGGAGCTCCTGGACCTGCTCCGGGCGGCGATCACACAGACAGTCCTGCGCTATGGGATCACACAGACAGTCCTGCGCTATGGGATCACACAGACCTGCTCCGATCACACAGACCTGCTTCGATCACACAGACCTGCTCCGGGCGGCGATCACACAGACAGTCCTGCGCTATGGGAGAGGGAGGTGTGTTGGGGCCGCGGAAGGAGCGTACGGTACCTTTTTTCTGCTTTCCTAGGTGCAGCACCTCATTGACACATTCACATCTTGAAATCTGACATGGGGCCCCTAGGCTTATACACGAGTCAATACATTTTTCCAGTTTTCTTAGGTAAATTAGGTACCTCGGCTTATACACGGGTTGGCTTATACACGAGTATATACGGTATTTACTTTATTATTAAGGGGGTTATTTACTAGAATCCTATTTTATCTCATTTTTTTTTTAAAGAAAGCTCGACCAAACTCTCATCCACAATTTTAGCTTATTTATCATTAAAATAACTCGAAAAAATCAGATCGTGGAAAGACTTGATAAAATAGAGCGAAAACCCGAATCGTAACATTTTTCAGACTTTATTCCCATATTGCTTGATATATCAGGTTATTGTCCAAAAACCCCGAATTTTTCATATTATTGGGCTAAACCAAGTGCAGACCAGCGATATCTTCAAATTGCCTTTGAGTTAAATAAGACCTGGACAGATTTAATGCCGGGTTTTTGGATCTGGGCATTTTGAAGCATCAGTTTATTGATAATAAATCTAGAGAAATTTGAGCCAGACCAGAAAAAAGTATGATTAATACATTTATAACATGTCTAAAACGAATGTGTCTGAAACTAAGTGATTTACGGGCATCAATTAGATTTCAGTGTCTGCTAGCACTCTTTTTAACACTTATTGCATAAATACAATAGCACTGTTATAAAGAAAGCCTCTTTATGGTGGATTTGGAACATTAAGCCATCTTCAGATCAGTTGTGACAAGATAAAAAGACCAAATGCAAGGGAGAGAATTTGTGAATATATGTGTGTGTTTGTGTATGTGTCTGAACGTGAATACATCTACAGTTTATTAGGCAAAACAGTGAGTTTTTACCACACTTATATGTCCTGACTGAAATTATTAAGCAAAAAGAAAAAGAACCTCACAAAAACCATACCCTCAGAGAATACACTGGATTTACATAAATCTTACTAAATATAACATTGATAAAGGCTGCTGACTGCCATATCACATAACTACAATAGATGGCAGCAGAAAATCAAGTTTCCTTTCTTAAAAAGAATATTCAGAATGACTTGGGACTACTTTTCTTCATTCTTACCTACAGCTGACCACAGAGGAACTGATTTTTCACATATTGTGCCTCTAGGGGCATTTTGGGTTACATATGTCAGTAGCTCCTGTGCAGGAATCTTTTCAGGTATGCCTCTTATTCTTAAGTTGTTCCTCTTGCTGCTATCTTCAATGACTGCAAGTTTTATTGTCAGCCTCTGTATTTCTTCTTCAAGGTTAGTATTTACATTTATATGTTTGATATGAGAAGAACCCACTAACTCCACCATCTTATTTTGCAGATAATCTGTTTTGTCACCAGTTGCTTGATATCATCCTGATGTCTGACAATATACCAATGAAGCCTTTTTGAAAATACCCCTCTCTTGGCAGGCCAGAAGCCTGACAAGTATGTCTCTTAGCAGTGCTGGGGTTACAGGAGTATTTTCAGGAGGGTCTAATGTGTGGCATAGAGACCTATAAGTGTTGCCAGCAGAGTCTGCAGGGCTGCCATCTTGCAAGTTGGTGCAATATTGAAATATCCCTTGCATTCAGTTTTTTTAAAATAAAGTGCGATTACCTTAGATTAGTCAACAGCTTCTTCTTACCCTTTTCCAAAACATATTACTTTTCTTGAAAAACAGTAAAATCTTTACTACAGTGTTCAGAGTGGTGTGTGTTATATTTCTCCCTCTGGTACCATCAGTTCATATGGCCATCTCGCTGACAGCCCAGTCTTTGTTCCCTCAAAAAATGCTAAACGTCTTAATTAATTAGATAAAAGTGATTTTAGGGCTGGCTTGATCACGGATGGCCTTATTTAGCCAGTTTAACTATATTGTAAAATTTGCATGGCGTGTTCAATGCACCATGTTATCTGAAGTATTGAGGAGTGGGCCCTAGTGCAGTCTCACCCCTGGTCCCTGCTAGTTCCGACACAGATCAAAAAAAATCTCTGTTTTGTTTAAAAAGAAAGGTTATATTTGAGGATCTTTACTCACAACATATGTGGTATATATGGTAGAGTAAATATAACAAATATATATGATAGAGAAAAGAGGATCTCTTGTTTCTGTATGGATGAATTTTACGGCCTCATGTCGTAATAAATTACAATTGTTTAGTGGTGAGTACAACTGCCCCGTGCCCTATACAATTCAGAATTTCCTTCCCAGTGACTCTTTGATTTGGCATTGTCAGTTTCTGCCACAAGGCAGTGGGGAATGAGCTTACCGAGCACCCTACATTCCAAATTTCCAAGGGATTTCATCTGTTTTGCTTTTTTTTATGTTGGTTGTAAGATGCAAAAGAAACATGCTAAGATAATGTCTAGCAGTCCAAGCCACACTAGAATTCCTGTCATCCGGCATTTAAGAAGACAATCACACAGTTACCACTGTTCTCAAGCTAGGGGAATCAAAAGTCACTCAGTTCCTTGCAGATGTTTTACTGGCTTTGTAATTCAGAGACACAGTCACATTCAACATGAAAGTGATTTACCAAAAAATACATTGATATGCAGCTTTATTGGTGCATCAAATGCAAGTTGTGGCACATGCAGCATAAAAGAGGGTGCCTACTATTACTGTTTCCACTATTACTTGGATATTTTGGGAAAAATATTGTATTGTGGGTAAAAAACATATTTTGTGAATGCACTACAGTGTGCAAAGTGCAATTTTCCACATTATCAAGTTTTTACCCACAATGCAGCATTCCCCCCAGAATCACATGATAATTGTGAACTGTGTCTCACCACAAATATGCCAGATCTGTCAGAATGAATGCTATTGCAAAAGCATATGTTCACAAATCACAAACAAGTTGCACCTAACATTTTTAGAGTTGGGGATGCATTTACTTAACCCGTTTTAAGTGTAGGCACCAATATTCCATTTAAATTTTATGAAAATATTATCTGGATGGTGTTATTTCCAGAACTTGTCATTGAAATAACATTTCTAAGACTCATGCCAAATGTAGTGGATCTTGCCCTGCTGAAAAATACAGGCAGAGAATCAGCTTCTTGTATTTGCCTACACCCAGATACATTATATCGGCCAAGGAGTTGGAGCACGCAGTGGATTTAGTGCTTAAATGCAAAATCTCATGGTTTGATGCTGAAATCTGCTGCATGTCCTGCACCCAGGCCGATTTCTCTGCAGGGTGAGATCCCCTACGTCTTGAATTAGTTGAAGCACAAGTCCGCATGGAAACCCTGGAATTACTTCTAGTTGGAATCTAGGGAGATAGAATTAAACCTTTTTCCATACCTACAATGCTTCTCATGTATTATGTAAGCACAGCCATACTGTATCAGTTCAACAGAAGCTGGAGAACCACAGTTTTAATGCACAGTGCTTTTGTGTCCATACATAATTTGTGTTTGTATATACCCTACCCACTTGCATTCTGTAAGGGCAAGGGGCACAGGGACTGGGAATCAAGGACACTTCTATAAAATTAAGTTAAGAGAGCTGCGCTGACTACAAGCTCTTTCAATTAAACTGGAATGGTTTCAGTCCAGCAACTTACATGTATTTAACATGTACCTGGTTTTTAAAATATGTAGTTATCTTTGTTTTACATGTGGCACTGTTTGGATGAATATAGGAAACACTGCAAAGTCACAATTTACCTTATTAAAAGAAAGTAAATTAAAATCTTGACTAGATTTTTTTTTATTTAGATATACATGTATATACATAAGTATTCCAAAAGTGAATATCATAATCAGTATTATAGTAACATCGCTCTGCTCTAATAACAGGGGAAAAAACTGTTACAATTAGTAAAATATCACCCCTTGAATTTGTCTTTTTTACACAGTTTCACAGTCAACTGTTCCTGCCTAGTTAAATATAATGGTGTTGCTTTGGGCATTAAATTAATTAAAAATTTATTTTTAACTAAAAAAACTGGAACAAACCAATTTTTCCAGTTTAACTGTTTACTCTGACTTTAAGTCCAGCATAATTGAGTTAGAAATGCCATAAAACATACAATAACATCAAACTGGTTGTACCCTAGATTTGTATGGAGAAATAGGGTACTCCAGATTTAATAAAGTGGTGTTCTGGAACAACAATTTAACTCCAAATTGTACAGGTATGGAAGCTGTTACCCAGAATGCTGGAGACCTAGGGTTTTCAGTATAAGCGATCTTTCTGTACTTTGTATCTCCATACCTTAAGGGGGTTACTTATTAAAGGTCGAGTTTGTCAGATTGAGTTTTTATTGCCAAAAACTCGAATTCTTAGAGGAAAAAAACCTTGAATTTTTCAAGATTTATTTAGCACTAAAAAAAATCTGAATCTGAAAATACTCCATTTGAAACCTGTTTAGGTCCTAATAGAAACAATGGCAGATGTCCCTTTTAATAATAATAAGATAATGTGGTCTGCGCTGGGTTTTGTACAGTTATCTGAAAAATTCTGGGTTTTTGGGCGATAACTCAAAAAAATCAATTAAAAAAAAAGAACTGTATGATTCAAGTTTTCTTCACAATTTAATCGAGACATTTCCCAAGCTGAATTTTTTGAGTTATCATTAATAAATAAGGTAAAATCGTGGATGGGAGTTTGGTCGAGTTTTTTTTATTCAAATTGTGAGAAACATTTGAATTTTAGTAAATAACCCCCTTAGTCTACTAAAAACTCATTTAAACATGAATTAAACCCAATAGGGCTGTTTTGCATCTGATTGCATTCACATTTTATACCATTTTGTGGCTCTAAATATTTAACATACTTTATAATTATAAAGATATTACAGCATTTAAACCGGTTATATATTTACAATATACAATCCCAAATCAAAGTTTCATGTGCATATAAAGCATTTTCTACAATAAAGTCTTTTATATTTATAAAGTTAAAGGGGATCTGTCACTCTAATACATAATTCCAAATCATATTTTATTGTGTCAGTCAAGCAAAATAAACTTCACTTTTACTTCACAATCACAGCAAGCAGGCAGGTGTCATTTTGTGGAAATCGTTATTAAAGCAAGCTTTGCATCTTCCCAAAATCCTGTTTATATGCGCAAATGGGGTACTTAGGGAGTTAGGTTGAGTTTTAGAGGTTTGTGAAGTTTTTTATACCTTAAATCAGTGATCCCCAACCAGTAGCTTGTGAGCAACATGTTGCTCTCCAACCCCTTGGATGTTGCTCCCAGTGGCCTCAAAGCAGGTGCTTATTTTTTAATTCCAGGCAAGTTCTGACAATCCACATAGGGGCTACCAAATGGCCAATCACAGCACTTATTTGGCACCCCCAAGAATATTTTTCATGCTAGTGTTGCCCTCCAACCCCTTTTATTTCTAAATGTTGCTCACAGGTTCAAAAGGTTGGGAATCCCTGCCTTAAATAAACTCACAACTCAAATGTTTTCTAATTTAAGAATGAAAAATACTCCAATCAGTGAATTTAGGGTGAAAAACCCGAAAAACTCAAATCAAGCTTGTTTTCGGCGACAAAAAGCTTGAATCACTCTAATTAATCAAGTTTTCGAACGAAACCCACCAAAAAAAACATGGTTACATCTTCAAATGGTTGAAGGGACCTCTGCCATTGACTTCTACATTATCTTGACAGGTTTTAGCTGGAATATTTTTGGATTTGGGCAATTTCCAGGTTCTTGGTATAATAAAAGTCATTATATTTGAGTTTAAAAAAAAAAAATTCTAGTTATTTTTAACCCATAAGTTCAAGTTTTGACTGAAAAATACCCTCCAACACTCAAATTTTTCTGGTAAAAATCAACTCAACCTTTGATTAATAACCCCTTAATATCCATGCCCATATGCAGGATACACAATTAGATGGTGAGGATGAAGAGGAAATATAGAGTGCAGTGACATCTAGGAAGTGTAGAACGAAAAGTGAAAGTAATTACCTGCCCCGTAGTGATGATACCCGTGGGACCCGACCTTGCACGCTTCTTTGCGGGTTGCTCTTCTTCTGCCAGGATACAATGGCAGTTTCCAACTTCCGGGTTCATCTTTTATAGACGCTGCGCCTGGTCGCCCCACCCCTTTTGTGACATCATCGGTGGGGCAGGTCAGCGCGGGTCTATGGAAGCGCGGATGCGGGCGCAGGCTAATCACTATTGCCCCGCCTCTATGCCTGAGGCATAGGGGAGGAGCAAACAATATATGATTGAGTCTTAAAAGAGATACCGACACCAGAAAATAAACTTTTTTAATATCTATCATAACATTATCTTTGAATGCAGTTTATAATTTTGCCATAAAAGTATCTGCCTGATACTTTTACATTACCTTTCTTACCCCCATTTTTCCCTATGAGGGGGCTGCCATATGTGTGCAGCAGGAGTCTGTTAGCGAAAATTACTTACAAAAGCAGAACTATCAGCAAAAAAACATGACCTATAGGTAACTTTTCATGTAGATTAATATTTTGAAAAAAAACTTTTAGTGTCAGTAAACAGGATTATTACAGGTGTGGATGTTTTAATAAAAAAAAAGAATTTGGGTTTCATGTTTAAAACTTACTTTTTTTTTATTCAGATTTTTTTTGTAACAGGTCCCATTTAAAAAGAAATAGAAAAGATCATGCAATTAAGAATTAAAAAAGTAAATTTCTCTTTCATCTGTTTATAATTTTGTAATATTTTGTATTTTGAAGAAATGAACCATGCTGTTGTTTGCACCTTAACACCAGTGTTATTTTATTTGTAGTACAATGCTTGCATTATGTTTATTAATGACGTTATAGATTGGGCCAAATGCAAAAGGCTGGTGACGTGGGCAATAACTCAAAGGCTTGTTTCTACGCACATGCAATAAACATCAATCTAATACTAGGTAATGTGACTAGTAATCCCCAGAAAGTAAATGGCAAGATAATAGTCATGTTTTCGCTAAGCAACATATCACACAAGCTTTGAAAAGGACTAATGGTAACATATTAATCTTCAGATTTAAAATTTCATGAACTTCACATTAGAACTCTGCTTAGTGCAGCAGTTTTAAGTTTATTGTCACTAAGCTTTTGGTATAATTTTTTTTGTGTTCTGTTGATGATGTGTTGGGCAAATAACTGCAAGGTTATATAATATAATAGTTGCTTGAAGTTAGCATTAGGGTGAGGATTAATAGTAAACTATTAAAGCAAATAATTTAATCTGATCAGGACTCCTAGGGGGTTATTTACTAAAATCCAGATTTATTTCATAAAAAAAGCTTGAACAAACTCCCATGCCTGATTTTGCCTTATTTATTAATAAAATAACTTGAATAAATTGGTTCAGGATAAAAAATCATACATTTTTTGGACACTTTTACTGAATTGCTTGATTTTTTCAGGTTTTTGTCTGAAAACACCACATTTATCAGATGATTGGGCTAAATCCAGACCATGATATCTATAAATTGGGATAAGGACATCTCCCATTGACTTATACCTGACCTTGGCAGGATTTTCAGATTCTGGCTTTTGCCGCATCAGGGTATATAAATCTTGAAAAATTTGAGTTTTTGCCCCAAAAATCCTGACGAGATACATTTTAGGTTTAGTAAATAAACCCCCTTAAAGTCCATGCACATCACTGGATAGATATTCTTTTCTTTTGATTGTTGTACTGTGTAAGGGTCCAATTTAGCATAACAACAGTCTCCATTAAATCACATTTGTTTAGCAATACATGTATTCATTTTATTTTACTAGCAAAGCCGAATGAATGTCTGGACCAGAGAATGGATGAGCTCAACATGGTTGTATTATAATAAACTAGGCTGGAGCTCAATCAGTAGGTATGATCTTTGGTTTTCTGTTTGTGAAAAAGCTTTAAATAAGCTGTAGGCTTGTCTAGAAGTTGCAATAATCAACTCTCCCTTTCATTCTCAGTGCATATTTTCCTGGAGGAGTTGAAAGGAGGATGCTCCTTCTTACTTCACCTCTGCTTCTTTTAGGACCAACATTTACCTACCCTTCAGTAGTGACTGGTAATAATATTTCAGCACCATTTTTGCTCCTCCAGGAGTCCATAACCATAACTGCTCCTGAAGGAGTTGCTGAGAGTTTTACTTCATTTTCATCTATGACCCATTCTATTTAATTCTACTGTTTCATTAAGTTGCTACCACATGACACATGGCTGCAAACTTTCGAAAAATCGTTTTTTTTACCTACAATACAGCATTTTTTCACCCAGAGTTTTGGCACAATGGGGAGTTGTGCTTGACATCCAATGGGTCAATATGCACACAATAAAGTGTACATGTTTTGCTGCAACTGCGCTGGATACTGTCACTTCTGACACTCACAATGATGTCTTTATCCAATTCTTTAGGAGCAATTTAGCTGTGTGCCCATGGATGCTGGCATCAGTGGAAATCCTGGAGCTAGGTGGTGGTAGTTTCAGGATTCATCTGCCTCAATAGGTGCACAGGTGCACTAAACAGACCGCAATAGTGCCAATATGCACAAGTTCAAGAAGGACCATAATTGAGCTCTAATATGTGGAGGACCATTTATTATTATTATCAAGTATTTTTAGACTGCCAACATATTGCGCAGCGCTGTACCATATCTTAAAGGTTGAATTTTAATGGTATTATAGCATTTTGAAACCACAATTAAACTCTATTTCTCTAAAACCACAAATGCCATGAAAGTTATGAAAAGATCAGAGTATAAAAAGTAGGAATGGAAAAAATGAAACAAAATAGATCTCTCTAAAACCTCTATAAATTTGAGTTCTTCGGACAATTACAAGCAGAAAAAAATCTGCAAACCTATATGGAGGTAATTTGCTAACAATCAAATTTTGACCTTTCCTATATTTGCAGTTGAGGCACTATGCATTAACAATATTTCCAGCAGCACGGCTTCCGCAGAATCACCCTGCTTTAGCACTTTGTAGACTTGTTCCTACTCAAAAGGGTCTGATTACGAGGTGGTATCTGGCTCTTAGTGCACTGGATATCGAGAAACATCCTCATAGGTATATGACGCGGTGGGAGCATATGCTGGGAACTGAGATCCCTGTCTCGACTTGGGATAACATTTGGGAAAATGCTAGGGCGACCTCGGTTTGTGCTACCATTAAAGAAAACATATATAAAATTATATTGGGTTGGTATCACACCCCACAACTCTTACACAAACTGTTCCCTGATTCTGCTGATTCTTGTTGCTGGAGATGTGGGGATGTCGGGGGTTCACTTCTCCATATGTTTTGGACCTGTCGTAAGTTGAAACGGTTTTGGGATATGGTCAGGGGTTGGGTTGAAAAGGTATCTATGGTAGTAGTGCCTCTGGATCCCTTGGTGTATGTGCTGGGTAATAAAATCCCTGCAATACGGCATCCCACACAAAAAATGGTGAATTGTATACTTACAGCGGCTAGGGGATTAATAGCGAAAAATTGGAAGGCTTTGGCTCCCCCATCGGAGAAGGAATTCCTGGATAGAATCCGCTATGTCCGGAGGATGGATTATCTGACGGCACTTAAACATGATACGGTTGATCAGTTTAATAAGATTTGGGGTAGTTGGGATGCTATTGGGGCTATGTCACACTTTTGAGCTACTGTTGGGATCTGATGTGAACCAGCTTGAGGGGAAGTTACATGCTGTCAAATAAAGTCAATAAAGCTTTTTTGGTGGGACGGTCGGGGATTTGATATATCTGTATGATGGGGAAGGGCAGGATGGTGACTTGCCAGTATCATGGGGGACACATATGTTGCGGTCATGCATAGGCAAAGATCTGTTTTTCTATGGGCTTGTCTTTTGGGAATTCATTTTGAGCTGTTTATTTTGTCATGTAGAAAATGTCATGGCCCACTGAGGGCTGACTGTCTGATGTTTATGTGAAATTTGAAAAAATAATAAAAATTTTCTTTCAAAAAAAAACAGAACAAATTTTGATTTTTTTTATCCATGAATCTCTAAAAATTTGTGGTTATCTCATTTTTGTTAAAGCTCTAAAAATTCAAGATTTATGAAGTGTTAAAGCCATGAAAACCACTAATATAACACTTTGCCAGGTAAAAGTTGTCAAGGTCATATAGAATTCAATGGGACCTGCACTGGTCAAATTGGAACTGCTCTAAATCAAACTTTTAGAAGTTTTTGTTATTTTTTTATTTTTTTTCCGCTAAGAGTTGTCTGATTTTTTTGTCTGTTTTCGAGGTTTTCATATTTTTTAGCGCATCTTTCAGCATAATTTTCCCTTCATACTTTTTTATTTGGATTTTTTAATACATCTTGCGACATTCATAGTTTTAGGGGGTTGTTTACTAAACTCCAAAGTTTTCAGAGTTTTCGGGTGAAAATTCCGGAAAAATTGCAAAATTGGATAAGAAAATCCGAAAAAATTGTGAAAATCTGATTTTTCCCCCGCAAAAAAATTTTCAGGAAAATGTAATAATAAATAAGAAGAAAAAACCAAAGCGATTTGATCGGAGTTTGTAGCAGAAAATATTGAGATAAATTCGGACTTTGATAAATAACCCCCTTAGAGTGTGTGAGTTTAATGGTGGTTTCAAAAACCTCTAAAACCACTAACATTCGACCTTTGATAAATATGCCCCCCACAAGTCTGAATGATTAAAAAAAAGGTCCAATAGGATCACTGCAGCTCCCTTGACTTCTATGGGACCTCGACTGCTTTTACTTGGAGTGGGTTATTTACTAAAACCTGAAATTTATTTCATAATTTGAATAAAACAAGCTTGACCAAACTCCCATCCATGATTTTACCTTAGTTATTAATTTAAGAAATTCCGTTTGGGAAAATTCTCAATAAAATCATGAAAATACTTTCAGATTTTTCAGATTTAACTCCTGAATCACTCGATTTTTTCAAGGTATTGCCCGAAAACCCTGAATTTTTTAGAATTCAGTACGTAGTGCAGTGCGGACCACAATATCTTCAAATTGGAAAAAAGACATCTGCCATAGACTTCTACAGGACCTCATCAGGTTTGAGATGGAGTAATTTCGAATTCATACTTTTAGCAGCTTCAGGGTAAAATAAAAAGATTTGGGGGTTTTCCTCAAACAATTCTAGAACTTTTTGGGGGTTATTTACTAAACCAAGATTCTTTCCGGATGGGGTTTTTTGGGCAAAATTTAGGTAATGTAGAAGTCAATGGGAGATGTCCCTTTTACATTTTGAAAATATGTGTTTTGCACTGGGTTTTGTCCGATAATCAACAAAACAAATAATTTGTGTGATTCGGGCGTCAAATCAGAAAGATTTGTATTATTCCGGTTTCTACTCAATTTTATCAAGTTTCTCCCAACCTGACTTATGGATGGGAGCTTGGTTTAATAAAATTATGAGATAAATTTGAGTTTTAGTAAATAACCCCCTTACAGTCTTAGAGAAATTTATAAAAACAAAGTTTTTTTAAAAACACAATTCATAGAAAAAAAGGAAATCCTAATTTTAGTAAATCTGCTCCTGTAGTGTTATTTAAATATAATCCCAATGCAGTAATAATAAACAGCAAAATATAGTCCCTTAGGTTGTGTCAGGCATCAGACAGACTACTGAGATACATAGAAATTCACTCTCAGGGGCAGATTTATCAAGGGTCGAATTTCAAGTTCATGGGAGTTATTTAAAACTCCCATGAACTCAAAATTCTACCAATTGCAATTTACTAAAAAAAATTGAATTTGGCAAACTCGTGTGAATAGGATCAACCCAAAAATTCGAATTGAATTTGATTCAAGTTTTTTCCCCCCAAAAAAATTAATTGTCAGGAAGGCTGCAGACAACTACAAATTGATAGTCCAAATATATAAGTTTGAGTCCCAGGAAGATTAGGTATCCCCAAAGTCCAGCAAATCTTAGGCTCTCCTCTGCCTGATCAAAATTATTTTCTTTAAAACCAGATTGCTGTGTTCCTCCAGAAACAAAGTTTAACGAGGATGGGGAAAACAGAAAAGATTATATAGTGTAGTATCTCAGTGTTTTATTATTTATCTATTAAAAAGTTTTTAAAGGGATCCTGCCATCAGAAAATATGTCAGTTAATAGTGCTACTCCAGCAGAATTCTGCACTGAAATCCATTTCTCAAAAGAGCAAACAGATTTTTTTATATTCAATTTTGAAATCTGACATGGGGCTAGACATTTTGTCAATTTCCCAGCTGCCCCAATCATGTGACTTGTGCCTGTACTTTAGGAAAGAAATGCTTTCTGGCAGGCTGCTGTTTTTCCTTCTCAATGTAACTGAATGTGTCTCAGTGGGACATGGGTTTGTACTATTGAATGTTGTTCTTAGATCTACCAGGCAGCTGTTATCTTGTGTTAGGGAGCTGTTATCTGGTTACCTTCCCATTGATCTTTTGTTTGGCTGCTGGGGGGAAAAAGGGAGGGGAGATATCACTCTAAATTGCAGTACAGCAGTAAAGAATGATTGAAGTTTATCAAGTTTATCATAGCCCCATGTCAGATTTCAAAATTGAATATACAAAAAACCTGTTTGCTCTTTTGAGAAATGGATTTCAGTGCAGAATTCTGCTGGAGCAGCACTATTAACGGATTCATTTTGAAAAAAAAAAATTTTCCCCATGACATTATCCCTTTAAGCGTTTCTGCACACGCAGTTTTTCTCTTCACCCAAGTAACGAAGGAGGAGTTCAAGTACGGAAAGGAGCTCGCATTTATTTATGCCTATTTCAACTCACGTGAGTATTCTATCCCACTGGAGACATTAGGAATTCAGCGGTTTGATGCTATTTTCCCTAACCAATTCACAAGTTACGTGTCTAAAGAAGTTTTGCATTTGGGGACTTTGGACAATTGGAGTATGTGTTAAATGTAACCACACTATAAATAGGCAACACATATAGATATTGAGGTCTGTGTAACACGTGCATGCCAGAGGTTAATTGAAAGGTGTGGAGTGTTTTTTCACAAGGTGTTAAATAATTAAGGCACTTAACTCACAAAGGGTGAGATACTTTCACACTGAGATACTACACTATATAATCTTTTCTGTTTTCCCCATCCCCGTGAAACTTTGTTTCTGGAGGAACACAGCAATCCGGTTTTAAAGAACTACAAATTGATCCCAGGACATCTTCCATAGCCTAAAACAGCAATTGGGCAGGTTTAAGGTGGCGAATAGTCAAATTTGAGGTTCATTGTATTATAAATTTCGAAAAGCGAGTTTGAATTTCTAAAAAATCTCGGATCAAATTTTAATAATTCTCTATTCGAATTTGAGAATTCTAATTTTCACTTTGAACCCTGATAAATCTGCCCCTCAGTTTATCTGTACCTCCAGGCTGGTACAATAAGCCTATACGTCAGGGAAAACAAGTTTAACATGAAACTGAACTAAAATATCTGCAAATAATAATTGAATACAATGTGGGTAAGTCGGCACTCTCGTCAAGCAGGTTAAATGTGCCTGGGTGCAGTGTCCAAAAATTTTTGAATATATCCAGCAAAGAGGTCCGCACTCTCAGGACTTACAAATAAAATAAAAATGTTTTATTGAAAATAAAGACTAACGTTTCGGCCTCTCCGAGGCCTTTCTCAAAGTGATTACAGACATCAAGAGAATGCAATAAATACCCCAATTGGCGGGAAAGAATAATTGGCTGACCTCTATGACATCATCAGTTACTTAGTATTTGCATCTAAAACAGATTTAAAACAGATTTAGAACACGTTTCTTTAAATATATCGCCACTCCCCTCTGTTAAAAATTGAGACATAGTTAAAAACATACTGTGTATACTTCACTATCTCCTCATAGTTGTTCTTAATATAATACAGTAACCTAAAACCGTTCCATTTATATTACACAGTAAAAGTAATACACGATAAAAGTATTGAGTAAGTATATTAGGTCTATTTAGACATGCTCCCTACGATACAATGTAGCATATAAGTTCCTATCAGTGGATAAGAAAGTTACTGTAGCTTAATCATACTGTTGTACTATGTGCCCTTAGGCTATTATTATTAACCCCTTGGTTCAGTGTCAAACAAACCTTAGTTCCAATATTCTAAAGTAGTATAATGTATATAGATGAATCTGCACTCCCTGTGATCTGTGCCTGTGTCCATAAAATAAATTAAATAAATCATGTGTAAAATCCCAGCCTGGATGTGTAATACATGTATTATCCCTGTAAACAGTATTAAAATGTGCAGAATATTAAATGCAAGAGATTAGTAAAATAGGTACAATACACAATTAAGTGAAAAAATTAAGTGAAAAAATATATAAAAAAGCAAAAAATACCAAAAAATATATACAGAAAAATGTTCAAATAGTCCAAATGTCCCCAATAAAAATCACCATAAACACTGGAATCCTCAGGGTGTCTGGGCGTAGATAGCACACTAGTTCATTATGGCGTAATACTCAATTTGGTGCATGTGAGTTCAATATGTATTAGTTAGCGGCTCAATAACCCCTTAGGCACCTGTGGATGTGAGGTAAGTAGCTGCAATGCAGGTCAAATAATGTAGGGATCGCTCATCCTCTGTGATCAGACTCATTGATCGTGTCGGGGAGCACTAGCCATCCACGGGAGCGCCACACGGTAGAAAGAGCTATGCCACACACTGTTTATATGCATAGAACTCACCCGCACGAGTCAGTTATAGCCTTATTTGTATCCTCAGCAGCGGAGTTCGCCGCTACAGCAGCACTGCATATACGCCTGGAACTCTGAGAGTCTTCTGAACCACCGCTGCCGAAGAATCCGCATCGGTTCCCAATATGCTTAATAAAGCAGTCGGCGGTCGAGTGCAACAGCATGTAGACATTCACCGCGGGGGTCATTCTGTGGCGGTGGAGACCCACCGGAGACCACGCTGCAAGATATCAATGTGTCTCATCGCCTGTATAGAGTCACACGTGCCCCAAATCAGAATCGACCTCCTCCGCTCATAGCCAGCAGGCTACACTGATAGGTAATGTTACACAACATAATCTGCACATCCACTGGGGAATACCTGTCCGCCGTGGGAAGCATGTATAGGGCGTACCTCCTAACGTCGGCCATCAACCTCGGCTTGAACTACAGCAGCCCACATATAGACCATTAGGGCCTCAGAAGGAAGGAGTAAAACGCCAGTCCAAATTATAACTTTACAGCGCCAATCTTGGTGTCAGCATTCATGGAATCAATAGGTCAAAAAGTAATATAATAATTCAAATAAATTATATTATTAAGCACCCAGCTAACTTGTTTGTCTTTCTTTTTGTCATCTATCCTGTGTATCTTCCTATAATTTCTACTTTTATTGCACTTGTTAACACAGGATCAATTTCATTTATTCAAGTCACACAGTGCTGGTGTATTGACTGAAAGAACATTATTTTCTCTGTCACGTTTAATGTTTTCTTCATTTGTTGATTATTTGTCACCAAAGCTCAGTTTCATGGAAACAGAAACAACAAATGCTACCAATTTATAGCAGTTTCCCCTGCAAATAAGGCTGGGAGCTAATGGTGAAGAATTTGGGCAAGTGTGAATAGCCTGTACAAAGACAGGGTAAAAAAACTGACTTGGAACAAATTTTGCAGTATGATTGAACCACCTTTCTCTCTGCCTCTTTATTTGTTCTATATATATATATATATATATATATATATATATATATATATATATATATATATATATATACAGTACATATACATATATTTAAAGTCAGTTGAGAAAGGTCCTTGAGAAAGGTCTCAGTGTGGACCGAAACAATAAAATTCATCACTTTTTTTCACAAAAAGATTGGAGTGCGGGTCCATTTACTATTATATATATATATATATATATATATATATATATATATATATATATAATGTAGCAACAGCGATTACCCACCTTTAAATTTATAGCGATCATATACCAATGCCTAGAAGGGGTGGTTATAGATCCCGGCTTCTTTTTCTGGATAAAAACACTTGACACCCTATCTCCCAAGGGACTTAATGAATACTGTTCGTACACTTGTTTTCTTGCTAAACGGTAAAATATTTTTAATTGTAAATAGTTGTTATTCAGGATTTTAATGATTTTGCTTTATTGCCATACTCTCTTATGATGCCTAATATAGATTTATTAATTATACCATTAACATACTGTGATGTCACCAACAAGGTGGGATTTTTAAACCTTTATATCTTGTAACTTTATTGTTTTTTTGTATATGAATATGTCTTTACTGCAAAAGATTTTTGTTATTTTTCTGTTTTGTATTCTGTTTGTAATTCACACACACTTCCGTAATTTTTTTGCCAATCAAGATCTAGCAAAATGTAAGTATTTTCTAAGGGATGGGGTGGAAGGTGGGTGACAAACCTCTTTTAAGTAAAATCATTGATATCACTGATAATTTTACGTTTTAAAGAATGATTTCCTTTTTCTCTGTAAAAATAAAACAGTACCTTGTTCTTGATCCCAACTAAGATATAATTAACCCTTATTGGTGGCAAAACAATCATATCGAGTTTATTTAATGTTTAAACTATTTTTTGTAAACTTAAAGTGATACTGACACTAAAAAACAACTTTTCAAAATATTAATGTACACAACAAATTACCTATGGGTCATGTTGAGTATTTTTTGCTATTAGGTCTGCTTTAGCAAGTATTTGTTACTTGAAGTTTCTAAACCTGACTGTTTTGTCAATCTGACTGTCCCTTCTTAACCTGTCAGTTAGAG
The DNA here is from genome assembly GCA_038501925.1 of Xenopus petersii. Lineage (NCBI taxonomy): Eukaryota > Metazoa > Chordata > Amphibia > Anura > Pipidae > Xenopus > Xenopus petersii. Next base: position 109,514,363 of record CM076682.1, on the reverse strand, counting down.
TTTCTAATGCTAATGGGCTACAGTTGCACAAATATGGCAGCCCCTTCATAGAGAAACATGGGGGATCAGATAGATAACGTAAAATCACCAGTAAAGGTAAAAATTATAAATAGCACGCAAAGACAATGTTATGATAGATACTTTAAGGTAAGGAGATCCAGATCCTGAGTATTCAGTATACCAGATCTCATAGCTGTATATATATAATATATATATATATATATATATATATATATATATATATATATATATATATATATATATATATATATATATATCCTCTAGGGTTGCACCGAATCCAGGATTAGGTTCTGGATTTGGCCAGTATTCTGCCTTTTTCAGCAGGAGTTGGCCGAATCCTTGTGCTTATGCAAAGTAGGATTCAGTTTTCGGGCAATTTTTTTACAAAGGATTTGAGGCTTCAGCCGAATCCCAAATAGTGGATTTGGTGCATCCCTAATATCCCCAGGCTCTGAGCCAATAGGTCTTATGTTCAGTTCTATTTTCCAGGCACACATGCAAAAATATTTGTTAACATATATTTACTAATTTTCTTGATGTAGACAATCTAATATTAATCTATACAATCTATTTTTTTTATTGATATATATTAATTTTAAGTGTTCTTTGTTTGGACTTCTCCCAGGAGCAATAACCATCTGTTGAAGTAAAAGTTGGAGATAGTCCTTCAAGGCTTCGGCCTTTTCCTGGGAAGCTGACACATCGAGCAAATACATGTCTTTGTGCTCCTGTTCTGAATTCCACTTGGTAGCCTAGCTTGATCATTCTTACTCATTGATGTTTTCTAATCTGCCTCCTACACAGGGCTTCTGGGCCAGTGCACCTTGAGAGGTTTTATGGATTTAGGAATCCAGTTCTATATAGACTGCTTGAAAAAAATTGACTGGTCCCCTCTGTAATTTAATTTTAATTTAAGTTTCAATTCTGCCCTGAAAGGAACACTTTGCCTGTTAGCAGAGAGTTGATCTGAACTGCATGTGCAGCTTTTCTGTAAGTGAGGACAGACGCACCAACTTCTGTGTGAAACTTGGTTGCTTTATAGAACTCAGCATAACATGTCTGCAACAGGAACTTTTCATAGAGAGCATACACAGGAAGAGGAAGAAGAAAATCACACAGGGTTACAGGTCAAACATGGCATCACATTGCTAAGCAACAATAGACCCTCCTTGCATTAAGTAACATGCATTGGAACAATCTCTGTCTGTTTTTTTCCAACATTTCCATGGTATTACCCCTTGACCTTAAGGATGATTTTCCTCTGGTTGACTGTTTTAAATGGTACTTTTTTGATTAAGGGAAATATTGACTTTTACCTACCAATGTCTTGGCAATTATCTCCTCTAGTTTCTTACCAAACGGATTCTAACTTAAAAATGGAGGAGGACATAGAATCAATTTTATTGGGTATCTGCCTCCCAGGATTTTAATAATGTTTTTGGACAGACACTAAAAGGGCAATAGGCCAGGCTAGTGTAGGGATATATCAACTACAGCACTGGTAAAAAAAAAAAGTATCTTCTTTTCCCTGCCTGATCTCAGCTCAATCTTGATCCACATTGGATGTCAAACTTCTAGTGCTGTGGATACAAAAATACTTGCCATTGTGGATTTATTTAATTCTTCTGTATTGAAAAAGGGTGTTTGAGATCTCCCTTCATATCTTTATCCATTGCTTCCTTCAAATATGCTGAAACATAATGAATTGCAAGAAGAATGCATTTTCTAGGTGAACTGGAAGGTTCTCTGACTTTTTCACAGAAGGTAGAAAGAAACTGCTTACATAAGTGAAGATATAATAGACACATCCAGTGAGGAAGAGTATCCATCCTTCTCTACCCATCCCTACCATAATTGTCTTTCTGTGATATGCAATAGCACATCTCCATCCTCTGACATTCATATGAATAAGATTGTTTGGTGGCTTTAAGATCCTCAAGTACTGTAGGCTTGATCTCTTTCCTAATTTCAAATTTAAGATCTTTTTACTCAGCAGAAGCTAACAACCTGAAATCAAAAAGAATGGGTAAGTGAAATCAGAGGAGGCAAGAATGTCAAGGACCTGCCATCCTCTGGCTATATTAATATATGTGGCTCCCACACATTTACACAAGACTAGTTAAAGATATGGATGTATAACAGCAATGAATATTTCCAAATGTCTCTGATGACAACCAATACAGAGAACATCTTGCCACAACTCAGATGGATGATCTTTGAAATGAAACTCAGATACAATAGTCCTATCTTAGTAGAGAAGCCATAGTAAAAAGTCCAAAAGAGGGGAAGAAACACAGAAAACGTGTGCTGCCTTCTTGGCAAAGCCCTGCTAATCTTCTGTATGAAGCACAGACAGAGATAGTAAGGTATTTCTTGGTTAAATGGTGATCTCAAGTTACCTACAGTATAGGTAAGTTTTAATGTACATTAATATTTTGAAGAATAGCTTTTAAGTGTCAGTATCTCTTTAAAATAACTTCTGCAAACAGTAGCAGTGTAGCCTTTTGCTTCCTTCTTTATGTTCTGGCACTCCAAGTAGAACACACCATAGTAGGTTCCAGTGCACATGTTGTTTTACATAAAATGTTTTATTTTGTAGTGTTTCTAAAGAAAACTCTTGAATGGTCCTCCTTTTGGTAAACAGCATTAGTGCTTATTCATTAAAGGGACAGGTGCAAAAAGATGATTTGTAATTGCCTATGGCTGTGCAGGGATGTGTATGCTCCAGCACAAATGCAGCCTGTATAATGGCACTCTGCACTCCTGCAGCATAATGCATATCGGTGCATGCTCTTTAATGAATGGTGCAAGAATGGGTGCCTTACTGGGACAACCACTGTATCTGCTTTTAATAAATGCCCGTTGTATATCCTGTAATAGAAGTCAATGGTTCTCATTATGAAATGGCAAGGGATTTGCCTAATCAATGACTTAAAAGTATGATGTTGACGCAGGATCCACCTCCAAGACTCCTACTGGTTCTTTATAAGTGAGTCTGGTTATTAGTAAGTTAAAGACCCACTTGGTTATTGATGCTGCACAGCTGTCAGTTGTACCTGACAAAGTGTACAGAGACGTGCTCAGGAGGCAGCTCTATATTTTTGGCATTGATAAGTGTATTTGTTCCCCCATCATTAATTATACTTGGGATATTTTGTTGTTATATGTACGAATCTCCTGACATCCCTTTCATTCACTCATCAGCCAGATCAATCAACTATATAAGAATTATTCTTCCTAAACGCAAGATATAGTGGAATACATTGGTTCTTGGAGCAGCTAACTGAAAGGCAAAAGGTAAGGCAATAAGAATTTTCTATTAACTCTATTTTCTATTTTGTCATTTTGTTATTATTTTATTTCTTCATTTTTCCTCATTATTTATTATCACAGTTTTGTTCTTTTTTGACCATTATGTTAAGCAGTTGTAAAGGTGGTGTGTGTCTTAATGTACCTAAAAGCTGAATGATAATATTTGTCTTTTATTAACATCAATTATATTTTCTGTAAAATAGTAGAATCACATGCAATCCAGTATAATGTAATGCACATGTGTAGTTTAATTTATAACATATTTATATTGTTTTTGTAACTAAAAAGTTATATAATTAAAAAATGTGCCTAAGAATTTAACTATTCAAAAACTATAGCCCATTTTTATAAAATATAATGAATTTGCTATTACATCCAACACTTTGCTTTTTTGTCATTGACTGTTACAGTAATGAAACAGTGACACTGTGCACATAAAAAAGTCCAAGTATAATCAATGATGGAACACAGAGAGCAATAAAAGGGACTCTTCACACTCCAGATTGCACTAAGCCTTCTATTACTTTCATTTAAAATGGGATTAAAATAGCTTTTTTCTTTATAGACGTACATTAGATGGCTTTACAGTTCATTATGATCTGATGAGATGAAAATGAAAAAACGAGTGCACCTTTTTAAGTACAGTTAATAATAATATGTGGATATAATCTAACAACCACTGATTCTTTTGAAGATCTTATTGATGTGATCTACGTTCATGTTACTGTTGTGCAAATATTCCTTCCACTTAAAAATAATAAAAAAAACACATTTAATAGCACATTATGCTTTCCTTTTTTAAAAAGAATTTGATACTAACACATATACAGGTATGTGATCCCTTATCCAGAGACCTGTTCACAAAAAGCTCTGAATTTCTAAATAACATCTCCTGTAGGGTCCATTTTAAACAAATAATTCTAAATTTGTTTCTTTAATAATAAAACAGTACCTTGAACTTAATCCTAACTAAGGTGCATAAATCCATATTGGTGGAAAAACAATGTTTAATGTTTAAATGATTTTTAGCAGACTTATGGTATGGTGATTTAAATGTTCCCTTCTTCAGAAAACCCCAAGTCACAAGCCTTAGGGATAATAGAGCATATACCTATATGAAAAAATATTAAAATTATATTTTAATGAGATAAATTATGCACCTTTTTCAGTATGGCATTTAAATTACCTAAATTGGTGAATATAAATGAGAGAGCAAAGGGTTTAACTGATTTCACTGGCATTTTTATATAAAGATGGAGCACTGGCTGTCTCAAATTAGGATATGTGACATTTTTTAAGATAGATTCCTAGGACATAATTGATTTATATGGTTTAAAATATGCCAGTCTCTTTTATTGCAAGGATCTTAAAACAGTTGAAAGAAACTTCAACCATCTGAATTAATTTAACCTCTAGTAATCCAGCAAAGAATAACTGTCCTGGATATCCTGAAAAAAATATTTTGACTAGCTAGTACACAACACTTTTAAAGTGTTTCCTAAGTAAATAATTGTACAAAATATTTTAATTAAATTCCTGATAATTTTATTATGGACACCTGCCTTTTTGGACTTCTTGTTTGTGTTAAAAGTTTGTGAAATAAACATACTGCATATGTTTCCTTATATGAATTACATTTATTTATTTTTTTCTACAATAATTTGCTGTCTGTTCCAGATGGAAGTGTACTGCAATATAACCAGTGTGTCTTATAACAGAATCAATGGGGACTGGGGCTAAAACATAGCACATACATGTAGTACAAAACAGATACAAAATGTAGATTGTGATATATTATTGAAAGAGATCACTCATTTTAATCATAGTAAGAAATCTTAATGTATTTGTTTACAGGAATCTACCATCCTGACAATATGTTGAATTATGATCCGTGGCCAAGTTCCCATCAATGTTTATCCAAACCTAAACTGTGCACTGTCTATATACTGTTCTTACTTGTGTCATTCACCATCGTATCTGCCAAAAGCAGATCTTTTAATCATCAGATTGACAACAGAAGTAAGTATTTATTTCTATATATACATTGATTACTTTGTTATTTGTTGATATGCTTATTATTTGTTCTGTGTACAGCATAAAAATACAATATCTCCCCTAGACAGTTCCAATAATAAACTAAAATACTCATGTTTGCCTTCATTTCTTATAGTCTTTAACACAATGCCTAATAGCAACAATTATGCCAGCTATGGTTGCTACAGTGATTATTTTGATCAGGTCATTTTATGTGACTTGGACTTGTCACAGAGAACATAACATTGATACCTATAAGCCCCTGCAATAGCTTTTTAAAAGAATATTCTTCTCCAGTGCCATCTATTAACAAGGCTTCTTCTTCTCTTCAACCATATGAGCCATATTAGCCTGTAGAAATCCATTTAAGAATATCTAGCTGAAGCGCAGAAGCTTAGACATCCCAGAAGAACATATGTAGACAAGCAGGAGATGACAATATCCGTCACAAATTTCCCTACTGGCATCCAACTAAAATTATTTCTTGGGTCTGTAGATGACAAAAATTCTAAAGAAAACAATAATTTTAATAGATACAAACAATAGACTACAGAATAGAAGTATTTTGAAATTCTTTTATCATGAAGAATCTCAATAGTTGGACTTGGTGTTCAATGCTACATACTGAAGAGGCATACCATGGGTGGAATTTGGCCATCTTCTGGCACTCCCTTTTCTTTTTTTTAAATTCTTTATTTTGTTTGCTTGCATTCAATAAAGGCACTTCCTTTTCTTGCTTGTCTTTATGACACACAGAGTAGAGACCCCCGTCTTTAATGCAGTTTGCTCCAATTTTGCCCCTACCCACTTTAAATTAACTCTATTGTTTATTTGAGAAGCCTTAAGATGGGGTTAGAACCTTTGGAAATCCAAAGTGATTCATATGCCAACCCGCCAGTGATTCGTATTCTTGCCAGCAGAAAGGCATTTGGGGAGACTAGTCACTCCAAGTAGTGAAGATGAGTCACTGGGCAACTAATCTCCCTGTCTGCCACCATCCTAAGGGGCAAATTTGTCAAGGGTTGAAGTGAAAAGTAGAATTTTTGAGTTTGAGTTAGATTTTCGAAATTAATCATACACTGGCCTTCCTGACATTGAAGATTTTTTTCAGGGAAAAAACCTTGAATCGAGTTTTAAAAACTCGAATTAAAGTAGATTAGAATTTGTTTCGAATTTGCAGGATGATCATATTCCCCAGAGTTTATAAATTGTAATTATTTTAATAAATGGCAATTGGTCCAACTTTGAGTTAATGGGAGTTTATGGGAGTTTTAAATAATTCCCATGAACTCGACATTCGACCCATGATAAATCTTAGTGTGTAAGTGTAATAAAACGTAAAAAAAACATATTTAAAAGTTACAAAGAAATGTATTTGGTTTGAGGTCTGAATGATATTTCTCATTTCCACTGTATTTTCAGGTCCTGAGATAGATCCATACTGGTATGTGGGTCGAGGAGTTCGACCAATTGGTCGGTTTGGAAAACGGCAGCTAAAATTTAGGAAGACATTTCAGCCTCGATTAAGATTTCTCTTGGAGCAGACCCTGGAGATCATGAAGAAACATGGAGTACTTAATATAGAGAATATACATTCTTGGTGATGTTTGTCTATCTTCATTGTTAAATGGACAAATATATATTTAAAAAATGATAAATATATATTTATAAGTAGGACTTCCTGTATTGCTGACAGCCCAGTATTTTTGTTTGCTTTAAACTGCACACTTTACACATACTTTTGCTTCTGATCTGATCTTTTAAGTCTCGTTTATTTTAGGTCATTTTCTTATTTGCGTTTCAAAGCACACACACACACACATTGCAGAGCTCATCTACTTCTTGGGCTTGTCTAAGAAATGTAAGGTATTCTGATTCATGGAGAAGTGCAATAAAGGAATGAGCTACTGTATTCAAACAAAAACAAAATAAAATAAAAACAAAATAAAATGCAAAAGCTTAGTATATTATATTAAGCAAAGTCTATTATATCATATTAAAAGAAGTCCATCCTTTTCATGTTATTTAAATAAAGAATTCTTTCTAGAATTGATAATAGTAATTAAAGGTGCATAACAGGTTTGAGTCCAATTTTAAGGGGTAGCAGCGGATTTTAAGTTCCCTGACAAAAAAAGGTAAGAAACAACCATCTAGTTCTATTAACAGTTGATATCATATTAAGTAGCTTATTAAAGAATCTTACCAGACTGGAATATAGATACCAGTAAATATTGCCCTTTTACATATTTTACCATAAGCCACCATTTTGTGATGGTCTGTGTGTTTTCTCAGAGATCACCTGACCAGAAATAATGCAGCTCTAACTGTAACAGGAAGAAGTGTTGGAGTAAAGGACAGAACTTTTTCCAATAATTGGTTCATGTGACCTACTGTAACATGTATGTGCACCCTTGGTTTGTTTGTGTGCACTGTGAATTGTATGGCCCCAGGGGGCACCCTTAGTATTTAGTAAAATGGCAGTTTTTCTAATTAGGATTATCCATTGGCACATACTACTTAAAAAGCATATCTTTATGAAAATGGTTTATTAAGGTGAAGCAGGGTTTTACACATGAGATGTTTTATGCAATATGTTTTTATAGACACATTACACATGATCCACCAGACAAATCAGTCACTGGGGTATTAGGTCCAACAAGCATCAATGTGGAAATGGCGGAGCTCACCCAACACAATACGTCTCTAGTGATAAACCGACTACTTCTCTCCGAGCTCTTCTCTCTCTGCAGCTTCATGTACTCATTCGCTTGGGAGCGCTGATCAAAGCATTTCCTGGAGAACGATCAGATTAATAACAAATTGGCTTTATTAAAGCACACATATAGATTGTATTAAAGCAGTGGGTATGCAAAACATCTAATTTCATGCCTATATGCTCGGCACTTCATCAGAGTTACTTGATGAAGTGCCGAGCATCTAGGCATGAAGTGCGCTAGTTTTGCACACTGACTGCTGTATTACAATCAATATGTGCACTTTAATAAAGCCAATTTGTTATTAATCTGACCATTCTCCAGGAAATGCTTTGATCAGCGCTCATAAGCGAGTGAGTACATGAAACTGGGGTATTAGTTGCACATGTGGCTGTCTTACCTATTCATGTTGATGCTTTATTTATACCAGTCAATCAAGAATCTATATTGTTTTTCAGCCCATGTCTACCCAGCAACAGTTTTTGTATGGTTCGTAGCAGTGATGGGAACACACCTTCCTTCAGCCGTATAAGCCTTGATAACACCATGGGGCCGATTCACGAAGGGTCGAATTTCGAAGTTAAAAATACTTCGAAATTCGACCCTCGAATTGAAATCCTTCGACTTCGAATATCGAAGTCGAAGGATTTAGCGCTAATCCTGCGATCGAACGATCGAAGGATTTTTCGTTCGATCGAACGATTAAATCCTTCTAATCGAACGATTCGAAGGATTTTAATCAAACGATCGAAGGAAAATCCTTCGATCAAAAAAAGCTTAGCAAGCCTATGGGGACCTTCCCCATAGGCTAACATTGACTTCGGTAGCTTTTATCTGCCGAAGTAGGGGGTCGAAGTTTTTTTTAAAGGGCAAGTACTTCGACTATCGAATGGTCGAATAGTCGAACGATTATTACTTCGAATCGTTCGATTTCGTTCGACTTCGATCGAATTCGATCGAATTTAACCAATTCGATGGTCGAAGTACCCAAAAAATACTTCGAAATTCGAAGTATTTTTCATTCGAACCCTTCACTCGAGCTGAGTGAATCGGCCCCCTAATATTAATCCTCACAGTATCAGTATTAGTCAGACTTAGTGAAAATGTTTAATATAATGAATCACATTAACATAGTGTGATGATTGTTAGGTGTATTAATAAGATTGAAAAATATTTGTTAGCTTTTGCTGCACCCAAATAAAGCTGATAGACCCCTGTATTGCCGAGAAGACTAAATACAATTCAAAAGCAGAATATGTGTTCCTGAATGAATAGCCATTTGCTAGCTAGTGGCGTAACTAGACATTACTCGGCCCCACAACAAGTTATTTTTCTGGTCCACCAAATGTATAGCAGTTGTTTTAAGAATATTTATTGAAACTGTATATGAATAAGTGCCTCATGGGGCCCCTATACCACCTGCAGCCACAGGGTCTGCTTCCTCTAGTGTTACGCCCCTGGAGAGGAGGAAGGTTAAGGAGAGTGGAATATATAATGATAACAAACCAGCAAAAACTAGGCAAACCATTCTGAAAATTGTCACAAAGGATTTAAGAATGGCACGGCATGAAATGATAGACATCCTTGATAGGGATGTAGCGAACGTCGGAAAAAAAGTTCGCGAACATATTCGCGAACTTGCGCAAAAATGCGAGCGGTTCGCGAACGGTTCGCGAACCCCATAGACTTCAATGGGAAGGCGAACTTTAACATCAAAAAAGACATTTCTGGCCAGAAAAATGATTTTAAAGTTGTTTAAAGGGTGCAACGACCTGGACAGTGGCATGCCAGAGGGGGATCAAGGGCAAAAATGTATCTGAAAAATCTGCCTGTGTGTGCTTGGAAGAGATAGTGTAGGGGGAGAGCTGTTAGTGATTTCAGGGACAGATGATAGTAAGTTTGCTGGCTAGTAATCTGCTTGATACTGCTCTGTATTGGAACAAAAAAATAAATAAAAGCAGTCCTTACAAGGACTACTGTTATTGCAGCAGTCAGCAGATGAGATCAGAAGCAGGACAGCTGCCCACTGCAGCTACATACAGAGCACTGCAGTAGAAGGTAGATTACTAGCCAGCAAAGCTACCTAAGCTTAAATGTCCCTCAAACCCCTGCAGACTTCTGTCCCTCCAATAACAGAGCAGTATCAAAACGATTACTAGCCAGCAAACTTTCAACTGTCCCTGAAATCACTAACAGGCAGCAGCTCTCTCCCTACACTATCTCTTCAGCACACACAGGCAGAGTGAAAAAAACGCTGCAGGGCTTCGGTTTTTATAGGGAAGGGGAGTGGTCCAGGGGAGAGCTTCCTGATTGGCTGCCATGTACCTGCTGGTCTGGGGTGAGAGGGCAAAAAAAAGCGCCAACAATGGCGAACCCAAAATGGCGAACGTCGCGCGACGTTCGCGAACTTCCGGCGAGCGCGAACACCCGATGTTCGCGCGAACAAGTTCGCCGGTGAACAGTTCGCGCCATCTCTAGTCCTTGAAGGCTCATATTAAAGGGGAAGCTCACTTTACAATAAATTATTTGTATGTTATATAAAGAAAAAGCTGGTTGGAAGTTAGTCTTCATGTGTTCACTCAGCTCAGCTCTCCAGAAAGAGGGATGACTTGTAATTTTTGAACATTTATCATCAGATAAATTCAGTGGTGCACCTTCTGTACTGTGCAGGGCTGTGTAACTAGAGGTAGAGGGTGATTCATTTTTTGTTTGGGGAGGCTAAAGGTAGCACATTTAAATGCTTAAATATGGCTTTTTTTAGTACAACGAAACAACCCTAGTAGTCACGTCTGCTGCCGCTGATAACCGGTGACTTAACAGTGCTGTGGGTTACCACGGAGATCCGCCTACTCTGAGGACATTTTATGGGGGAAAATGGCTTCCAGAGAGAAGATAGTGTTTGGTTTGGGAAAACATGGCATCAGTTGCAATAGAAAACTCAAAAACATGCTTTTTGTAAAAAAAAAAAAAAAAACATTTTTATTGAATCATATTAAAATCTCAATATCCCCCACATGGAGCCTAACGCATTTCATGCTTACCTAGCACTTCATAGGCAATCAATCGCAATAGGATGGGAATTCTATGCTGAAAATGATGTGGTTTAGGTGGGGGAATGTGCTTTAATGCTTAATTACACAGAATAAATGCAGGTCAAACTTCATGTTTAATGTACTGAACTTGCACAATCAATTCATTGCATAGGACTTTGAATGTATTGAAATTGTGAAAGGTTTGTCCTAAGCTGAAGACTTGAATCTTGTAGGAAATTGCTCTAGTGTGATCAGTAGAGTTGATATTCTATAAAACTATTATATCCCATTGAGAGGAACAAAGGTGAAACAACCCAACTTGGAACTCTAGCCTTGTAAATACAGTTAATGCTCATGTGTACATGTTGGGTGGGACAATCACCTGCAATATTAACCTTATGCACTGAGCTGTTGGTTTAATAGAGATGATCCACATAAACAAGAATATAAATTGCAATTTGCTATTTCACCAGTGATCAAATATAATATCAAGTACAATAACAAAAACATTAATTTATGGAGGTATACCTAAACAATCCAAAACACATAAAAACATTCCTGGAGGTAAAGGTCCTCTAACCCATAAAACTGTGTGATTACCACTTAACACGATGGATACATGTGGCTTAATGCATACAAACGTACAGCATGTATTAAAATGACCGAACCAATAATGTTCAGTGTAGTTGTGCTCATGTGGCATGAAAAACATTCTGCAGATAATGGCAATAAAGTGGGATTTATTCTTGCACATTATTCCCCATATTCACTTCCAATCCTATATAATAAAGTTGAAGTGTCTCTGCGTCCAGTCCCTGTGTCCTTGGGATTGCGCTACTGTGCATGTGCCCCACGGACCTCTAGCGCCTGTTAATTTAACGGGCTTAATGTCTAGTAATTAATAGATTGCTACAATAATGTTCACACATTTGCAATAATATATAATAGGGCATAGATGAGTAAATGGATTGATGCACTGTACAAGTACAAAGCTGCTGTAGTGGAGAATGGTTACTGAGGACTTCTTCCAAGAGTATTTTGTTTCTCCTTTCTTTATATCATAGGCATATATGATACCCATCCTGGGTGTGGATGGTGGTGAATATTTGGAGTCAATCGGTGGACTTTGAAAACAGTTTTTTTGGGGAAAAACTTCGAATTAAATTTGATCGAATGCACTATTCCTTCGATTCTTACATTTCAAATTCGGCCAAATATAGACCTATTAGATCGAAAACGGACCTATTTGACCAAAAAAAACAAAACTTTGGTTGGTCTTTTTGAATTTCAAAGTTTTTTCAATTCGAAATTCGACCCTTGATAAATACAGTATGCCCCTAAGTGTAAAAACCATGTAAACCACTAATAAAAAAAACTGTCGTGCTCCTACAATGGGAGCTGTGCAGAACCACTCTAAATCGGTTCGGACTTTTAGAGGTTTTCGTATTTTGTTTCACTAGGAATTGTCTGAAAAATTTGAATTTTTCTAGGTTTTCGAGGTTTTCATATTTTAAGCACATTGTTCCTTCAAAGTTTTTTTATTCATATTTTTGAATAAAGCTCATAACATTCTTAGTTTTAGAGTTTCAGTTTAGTCGTGGTTTCAAAACACTCTAAAACCATTAAGGGGCCTGTTTATCAATTCTCTGGTTGAGTTTTTAGACAAAAAAAACGTTTTTTCCGTTTTCAAGATTTATTATGCACCAAAACTGCTAAAAATCTGAAAATACTCCAGCTAAAACCCGTCGAAGTCCTGTAAAAGTCAATGGCAGATGTCCCGTTAACAATTGGAAGATGTTTCCTGCCCTCATGATCTTTGTGGGTTTCGGATATTTTGATGCTGGCTTTCGTCTGAAAAATGAGCACATGATCAGAATTGCTGCACAATGTTGTCGCGACTTTTCCAGCATGTACAATTTTCGTTCTGATTTTTTAGTAAATTAAGATAAATTGTGGTTGGGAGTTAGGTCGAATTTTTATTTTTAAAATAGAGAAAAATTCAAGATTCGTACATACCCCCCTAAAATCCAACCTTTCATAAATAGGCCCATTAGAGAAAAATTCACTCACTTTCTATTCATTCTTCTGGCATTAGTAGAATCGTATTTAGCAATGGGTGAAGGTTAGCACTCACCATTTGATACATATGGCTCTTAAAATCCCATAGTATTTTGCCATTGTACATTTTGATAAATCTACCCCTTAATTTTGGACTGATTATAACAATTAGGGATGCACCGAATCCAGGATTCAGCCTTTTTCTGCAGAATTCGGGCGTATCCGAACCAAATTCAAATCTTCTTTGCATATGCAAATTAGTGGTGGGAAGGGAAATCGCATTGTCCCAAAAAAAATTCCCCCTCCTACCGCTAATTTGCATATGCAAATTAGGGGCCGGATTTGGTTTGGTATTTGGATGAATCTTTCACAAAGTATTCGGGGGGTTGGCCTAATCCAAAATAGTGGATTCGGTGCATCAATGTTGTTTAATGGAATCTAACTGGCCAATCAATTCAATAGGCTAGTTCCATCCATTAAGTAAATATCGCTCAAATACCGCTCTGAGTCTATCTTTGCATTAATAGATTGTTACCGGTCGATCAGAATGGATTGTTCTATAAAGACCATGAATATATCTGCCCCTATTTGTTGTTGAAGGCAGGATTTTACATATCCCAGAGAGAAAGCTCATTGAAATGTACATAAAAATAGAATAAGTAACAGGACAGACAAATGTTACATTTTATAGCTTTTACTTTCTTTCATTTTTACCTGTAATCAAGGCTTTTTATTTTCCAGAAAAATTGAGCTAACATGCATTTAGGATACACCAAACCATATTAACTGCCTTTTTCATTCCAGTCAATAAGCTTTTCAAAAAAACGAGGAAATTACAGAACATTTAGCTTTTCAAACCAAATAAAATTCTTTGCTATATACTCTTGATATTATCTTTCACTTTTTAATTTCTTTTTAAAAAATTCTTGCTCGAAATATTAAACTAAGAATGAAATTGACTTCATGACAAAATAAACATCAGCTTCATTAATAGAACATGTCTGACCAATAAATTCTTTTTACATATATTTGGCACAAATAAATTTGCTAAAAAATTAAAATCTGATATATGTATTTTTTTTTTTGCAGTGCTTACATAGTACATACAGTATATTTGTTTCTACATTAGTACATTACAGTAGCTGCGATTCATGCTTGCATGAGAATCATTTGACATCACATTAAACTCTCAGAACTGCTCGAAAGACACCGACAAAGGGAATAGGGTGAATCTTCGTATAGAACTTTACAGAAGTCAACAGTTAGGTAACCAGCCATCATTCTCCTTTGGTTAGAAAAATCACCACGGAAACGAAAAGAATTGACTCCTGGCTCTTCATTTGAAACAGCTCTTTAGAAAAGAAACAGAAACACACTATACATAATACTTCCCACGAAACACAATGGGGAGGAATTTTTCAGCTTTAGCATTATGGTTTATACAGTGACAATGGTCTGTTTTAAAAACACATGAACACTGGGGTCATTGGCAATGGGACACATTTTTCCAGCAGTCAAGCTTAGCAAGGAAAGTTCTATATGTGTTTCCTGTCTTGTCCATTATGGCAGATTTACCTATACAAATTTCCTGTTTCACTGTTCAATGATGTATCTTAAAGGAGAAGGAAAGGCTAAAATTAATTTAGCTTTATCAGAAAGGTCTATATAACTATACCAGTAAACCCTCAAAGTAATGCTGCTCTGAGTCTTCTGTCAAAAGAAAAACACAGCATTTCTTTCCTTCTATTGTGTACACATAGGCTTCTGTATCAGACTTCCTGTTTTCAGCATAAACCTCCAGAGCTAGGGCTTGAACATGCTCAGTTTGCTCCTCTCTCCTAGCTGTAATATGAGCTCAGAGCTATGAGTGAGCGGGGAGAGACTCAGGCAGGAAGTGATGTCACCCCAAGCTAATATGGCAGCTGCTATTCTAAACAGAGAGAGCTTCTAGAGCTGTTTGCTCAGGTATAGTAAAGCATTCTGCAGAATAAATATTAGCTTGCATTATTGTGGCTAATCTATTGGCAAAAAACTGCTTTGGTAGCTTTCCTTCTCCTTTAAAATTAAGTATCTTATTTATAAGGTTAACTAACCAGCCAAGATGTACAGTAAAGCTCTGTGCCTCTGATATTGCCCATCATAACTCTATATCCTTTGGATCCTCAGGAGTATTCTTGTATTGGTCGTACAGCACATGCAGAGTGTTCTCTTTATACATGCTCCAGCATATGGATATTTGGGGCCATATTTTAAGACAAAAATCAACATTGTTATAGAGCTTCTATACCGCTAGGCTGATACAGTAAGTTCTAGGTCTATGGCAACATTTCTAAATATTTTTTTCGGATTAAGATGTAGAACCCAAGATTTATTTTCACTTTTGCATTTGCACATACTGGATATAGCGGTTTATAATTCTTAGGTGTGAATTGTAACTGCAACAACAGCTTCATTAATGAAACGCTATCATATAAAAGTAGTTAGGGGCCGAGTAAAGACAAGTTAGATCACAAACAGCACAATATCAGGAATTACCCTGCTAATAAATAGCAGTTTATAGTAATATTTACTATTAAATCCAAATAATATTACCTGTTTTAGGGTTATGCCAGTGGCTTAGTAACAAGTTTAACTCTTGGCCAGGTTAGTTGTACTCCAGGAAAAACACATCGCTAGACATGTTTGTCCCAAAACTTGGGCTTTAACCCAGAAACGTTGACAGAAAAAAGGTTTAAACAAATTCGGTTCATGAAACAAGCACAATCTCTGGGCTACTTCCAGAAGAGAAAGCTCAAGATTATACAGGACTTGGGTAACAATATTTATTTTTATACTTGATTAAAACATCAAGAGGACGTCACCTATTGAAATAATCAACTTTTATCTCTGTGATTAGCCTTAGAATGGGTTTATACAGTATAAGAGCATTTCTATTAAGGTTTTTTTTAGCGGATAATGTGATCTATCCCATTAATTTTATTGGGGGGTTAAATGTAACTGTTTGTTACGACGGTTACTATCATTCTGCTTATATACAAACAACTTATAATATTTAAAATTGTTACAAAAACTTTGCACGGTAATCCTGACAATGATACGCTCTGCAAATACATTGCCACAAAAAAAGATTTGTTCTTACAGATTTTGGCATGTGTACATTGTAAATAAGGATAGAAAATGTTTTTTGACACATTACCGTGCTACTTGGACAGAAATAAAAAGTGCATTGTTATACCAAGAGCCATTCATTTGAAGCTCAGTACCCATTCACTGCATCTGCTAAATATTTAAGGCAGAGGTTTTTTTAGCAGAACACAATGCTGACGATTCCAGTGAGGTATCTCAATAAAGGCCTGTTACTGAGCTTCACACAATAATCCACATAGTAAAAGAAACAATAATGACAGATAAATAAAGGCACTCTTGTGTACAACGTTAGGCATCATCATTTTGGCAGGTTTACGGTGTCTTCAATACATTATGGTGGAGCCTTTAGTTGGTTCCTGAAAAGATACAAAGAAAAACATTATATATAATATATATACGTTTTATACATAACACATGCCAGTAAGGATATTGGTGGCCTTTATTATGCTGCAATTAAAGGATCAATTTCAACATATTCGTTTTGCAAAAGGGGGCCCTGCCTTTTCTGTTGCTGTGGTAGTTTTGTGCAAAGTGGAGCTCATATACGAACAATGTGCATTGTGAGAGATGCCTTCTTTATATTACTTGCGGTGGACTTATCAGAATTAATTGATGAATGGGTGCTCTGGATTACAGTACTAAGGCAAATTTGCCCAGTGATAGTAACTGAGCCCCAGTGTCTTGCTAAACAGAATAATATAGGTATTGGACCTGTTATCCAAAATGCCCAGAACCAGGGGTTTCATGGATAAGGACTCTATCTGTAATTTGGATCATTAAATAAGCCCCATTACAATTGTTTTGCCTCCACTATAGATTAAAAATATCTCAGTTGGGACCAAGTGCCTGTACAATGTACAACTAATTTATTATTACAGGAGAACAAGAAAATGATTTTTAACAATATTACAAATAATAAATTGAATTACTTTTAAAATAATTAAAAGGTGTATAAGGGAGGTGGCCTTCCTGTAATTCAAGCTTTCTGGATAACAAGTTTCCAGATAAAGGATCCCATACCTGTAATGTCGTGGTAATAGGATATTTTCTCTAGTTCTCTCAATATCTACCAATATCTAGCAAATATTTTTGTAATAAATATTCAATAAAGTGATTCACTACTCTATGGGGAAATTCACTAAAGGGTGAATTTTCGATTTAGAAAGCTCCGTCACACTTTGCACCACTTCGTCAGATGTTAATTCCCAGAGGATAAGCTAATTCATCCAAATCTTGGCAGACATATGCTGGCAGAGTTTTGCCAGCGAAAATTTGTCAGCCCAAGCATTTCATAGTAAACTTTTGCTAATGTTCATTTCTTCCTAGCAAAACGTTGTTAACATATTCAATTTGAATAGGGCATGTACATATAGGTTATATATATATATATATATATATATATATATATATATGTTTTTTATATATATATATATATATATATATATATATATATAGATATAGATATATATATATATATATATATATATATATATATATATATATAGATATATATATATATAGTCAGGTGATCCCACTGGTGCCTAATAAAGGGCAGCCAAGTTTGGGAGTTTTACTTTGAAAGCAGCTAGTAAGTTGCAGGTAAAACGTATTCGTCCCTTTTATAAAATGTATAATGAAACCATAGAATTCTTAATGAATCAAATGAAAATTGAGCATAGGACTGGCCAGATATGGGATGACTTTGATGTAGTTGGCCAGCTTAAATATATTGCAATATATGGACAAACAATCCCTGTTTTGTTTAAAGGGTAAGGCATTTTTCAGTAGCAGTATGCACAAAATGTCTCTGTCTTAAATATATTGATATATAAGAACCTTGTATTTGTCTATATATATATATATATATATATATATATATATATATATATATATATATATATATATATATATATATATATATATATATATATATATATATATAACCTATATATATATATATATATATATATATAAAACCTATATATATATATATATAACCTATATATATATATATATATATATATATATATTAGAGATGTTGGTGAAATTGCTTGAAGTGGCCACTTATTATTAAAAATGTCCAAGGAAGCAACATAAAAACAAAAGAGATCCTAGATCCTATTGTCCTAGACAGGAGCCCACCCTAAAACAAATGTGGCATGACCCTCAAATGGTTAAAAAAATTTATTAAAAAAATATAATTAACAGTTACAACTTTTAAACACAATCCCACTTTAAAATATGAAAAACGCCAAAGTTTTGTCTTTTTTTTATGACTTTTCTGCATACAGGATATGATGTCATTGACATAAGGAGGAGGATGAGGATATAGCATCATCTTATCAGTTTGCCATGTATAGCCTGGTGAAGCAGACTCTTGCGAAAGGGGTAACATAATGGAAAATTTGCACTTTAGTACATTTGCGGAGTAACGGAGTAATCGTTCGCCTGAGCGAAAATTTGCCTGGCAAAAGGGCACAAAACTTTGTTAGCGCTAAACTCATTCACTAACGATTTATCTTCTATGCCTGTTAGTAAATTGCCAATGTCCCTGCGGATTGTATTTCTGACGAATATTCGCTAGCGACGGCCACTTCGTCCCTTTAGTACATTTTCCCCAAGTTTCTTTTAAAGGAACAACAGTTCATTCAGATCCAAAAGCAACAGTTGTGATGTATGTGCCCCCCTCAAGTCACTGTTTGGTAACTGACTGGTAACCAATCAGTGGAAACCAAG
The DNA here is from genome assembly GCA_038501925.1 of Xenopus petersii. Lineage (NCBI taxonomy): Eukaryota > Metazoa > Chordata > Amphibia > Anura > Pipidae > Xenopus > Xenopus petersii. Next base: position 109,495,309 of record CM076682.1, on the reverse strand, counting down.
AGAGCTGCAAAACAGGAAGTAGTGTTCTGGCTATTATGTTAGACATCCAGTCATTCCAGCTTTTCTACATTACATTTTTGGCTAACTAACTATATTGAAAATGTTTTTATTTTACACAGCCTATTTACACATTTTTTATTTTTACACTGAACAATTCCTTTAATGTGTCATTACTAGAAGATAGGGTTTCCAGGGTCAAGAAAAACTCAACCTGCATCCAACCCTAACTTGCAAAACCTTAACCCACACCCAACCCTAACCAGCAAAATGTTGCCATTGTAGGACCCTCGTCCAACCCCTACCCAAGTCCTCTCGCTCAGTATACTACTTCTGTACATACATCTGGTTCCAAGACAGGGAATCTTTAGGACGAGTGTACTTCCCCAGCCTGACCTGCACCCAAACCTGAAACACAATGGCTGGCCAACCAGTAGTTAACCCATGGACTTCAGGTCCACCCACACATACTGTAACTATCTGGTGGCTAACTGGGCTGAACCACTGATGTCACTGCTCATTACGGCTGGCAGCTTTAAAACGGAAGGATGCGCCTATACTTATATGTGCAATGGCTAGTAAAGGCAAAGACCTCTAATAAGTGTTATCTAATGTATTCAAGAGTAAGTGTCTCAGCTCACTTTTGTGTCTTGCTCTATATGGGACAATTGCTCACAGTGTTTGTAACATTCCTTGATTCTACAAAGTTCACTATGTCAAATGAATTTTATTTCTTTCATTACCATAACATCCTTGGCAGCATTTTTCCGCTCCTTTGTACGCTGTGTTAAAGATCCTTGGAGAACAAAGTTATGATTAAATGTTCTCATAGCAGTCACTACTGAGCCTTCAGATTCTTCATCTTTTCATGCATAAAGAAAAATATATAGCACTGTAAAAATATGAATACTGTGTACTGAACAAATTAATTAATGCATGTAAAAATGTAGAATTTGTATGGCTATTATCATGAATGGCTAATTAATGAGCACCAAAACAACTGGGTCTTATTTATTAACAATCTGCATATGTAGTAGTCCCTCCACATCAAAGAGAAGGTTGCAGGGACATGACATATTTGAACGTGGCACCCAATGGCATATATGCTCCTGAAAATAGACCCTGAAATTAGAGAAAGCCTGGCACATAATCAGTGATTCCAAAATGGACCCTGTGGCCTGCATAGATTTTTGTACAAAGCACACAAATTTACACTGTAAAAACCTCCCTTGTACAGGTATGGGATCTGGAAACCCATTATCCAGAAAGCTCCGACTTATGGAAAGGCCGGCTCCCATCGATCCCATTTTATCCATTTAATCCAATTTTTTAAAAATAATTTCCTTTTTCTCTGTAATGATGAAATAATACATTGTACTTGATCCAAACTAAGATATAATTAATCCTTATTGGAAGCAAAGCCAGCCTATTTGGTTTATTTCATGTTTAAATGATTTTCTCGTAGACTTAAAGTATAAAGATCCAAATTATGGAAAGATCCATTATCCAGAAAACCCCAGGTCCCGAGCATTCTGGATAACAGGTCCCATACCTGTACCTATTTATAAAATTGTGAATGCTAGAACAATGCATGTTATTCCATCATTTATACCAGGGCTGTCCAACTGGTGGCCCGCTGGCCGCCCCCCCTTCTGTGGCCCCCCACAGCTGTGCCTTCTTACAATATGTAAACTTTAAAAGGTATCACTACAGAGATTAACTGGCCCCTGCATTGTTTACACCTCAAATTCAGACTCCAATGCCCTGTATTGTTCACACCTGTGACCCCCCTGTATTGTTCACACTTGTGACACCTCTATTGTTCACTCCCATAAAGTCCTGTACTGTTCACACTTGAGACCCAGACTGAAACTGCCCACATTGTTCACCTGTTCACACCTTATTCAAAATGCTAATGGGGCATCAGCACTGTGTCACTGTATGTAGTACATATTAGACTGGTCCTGATTTTCCTGTCTCCTGCTCTGTTCTCTCTTGCCATTTAAACGATTTGCAACACACAGCTTAATGCTTCCGCTACTGAGCTCCTCCTGCAAGGGCTAACAGCATTTCAGAATAAGCGTCATGCAAAACTTTAAATACCTGCTGCTTATAGGGGAAATAATCCTTACTTTCAAATTAAGTGGTACACATTGGATTATTTACAGGTAACACTTTAATGGAAAATAATTTGCCACAAACTTTGCAGAAGTGTACTTTTATCATATTTAATTTTCAATCTGATTTACTACACCAAAACATTTTCACAGCAGTCAACAAAGTTAATTGTAGGCAAGACAAAATAATGAGGGCAGAGGGACACATGGTCTGCGAGTGGGAGGGAAAGTGGAATAGAAAAGAAGCAGAAAAGGAGAGCAGAGAGAATAGGTGACAGATGGGGGTTGCAGAGCAGAAGGGATGCAGATGAGAGAAGATGAGATAATTATATGATGTTAATAATGTGGGGTTGCCAAGCAGAAATTAATGTTTTAGTGGTTACTGGAGAATTGAAGCTAAGGGAGAGACACAAAGAAGTTCCAGCAATTAAGCAGCAGGTAAAAAAAAAAATCTTGCAATCTTTCAAAACAGCACAGAATTATCTGTACTAATGAGGTTATTTTTACATTTTTTGAAGAAAAGGATATCATGAGTACTGTATATTTATATATTAAATGGTAGCATTGCAAAATATCCCCCAGAAATCTGTGCAGCAGCTATTAATATTAAGCATTTTGTACTTATGTATCGATTTTAACTGTAAAAATACACATTGAGCTCAATTATAGCCTGTCTCACTATCCAGACGTCAGACAGGAAAGAGGATTTGGTAGTACATTGCAATATACTTCAGACAAAGTAAACACTTCAAAACAAATCGGAATAAAGAGAAAAGGCATTAGAAGGCTGAAGGCTTAGGGCAAGGCTAGACGTGGTGTTTTTATGTTGCGTTTTTAAAAAAGAAACACCGGGCGTAAATACGCCAGTGAAACCACACATGGACTTCTCATTGTTCTCATTGAGAATTTGGACACCATATTTAAAATACACTGCGTATTTACGCAAAGTATGGTTTCAAACGTGCAGATCCCATTGAGTCTGTTGATTTGGTAGTTTCTTGACATATTGGCGTTTCTGCTGAAAAACGCCAATACTGGCGTCCTCTGGCGGATTTTGGCTTGCAAGTGCCCTGTGTGAATTGTGCGTTTTCCATTAGTTTCAGTGGTAGTGCAGTTTATGCGTATTTACGCCTGGTGGAGCTTTTTTAAAAACGCAGCGTAAAAACGCCACGTCTGGCCTTGCCCTTATGCCCATCATTTAGGGTCAGATTTATCAAAATGTGAGGTTAGAACTCACCACAGAAAAACTCACCCACTTTCTATTTATTTCTATGGCACAGGAATGATTAGTAAGTGGTGAATTTTTCTAATTACTCTAATCTCACATTTTGATAAATCTGCCCCTTAATCAAAGAGGGTAGGAGATTCAGAAAAAAAAATATCTAAAATAAAAATAGAATAATAAAAAACAGGTTAGTTGTCTACAGACCTTGCAAGGGAGTTGCTGGTAGTTTTCTCCTTTGCTGCCTAGAGGTGTCTATTGTTTGTACCTGGAAAATAAAACGGATTATTAAAATGAAAGATGGGTTGCATTATTAAAAAGATTAATATTACAAATGTAAGCTTTATGGCTCTGTTAAAATCATCCACATTTTGAGGCAATTCAAAGTGAAAGTCACAGTGATAGTCTGTGGCTAAAGGATTTAGTGTACATGCTACTACATAAAATATAATATTATTGTAAACTCACAGAGACAGAAAATAAAGAATTATATTTTCTTATCTTTCTTATTTTTAAAGCACAAATTTTATCACTTTCTCAGATTGAAATGTATCAGTGCCCAATGGCCACAAAACAGGTCCATTATGATTGTTAGCTCCCTTGTATTTACACCAATGCCACCCAGCAATTCTATTCATTGGAATACTATAGCTAAGAAACAGTGAAGTGCATTTAGGATCAATCACAGAACATTATTTCATAGCTTCTAGCTATCTTTCATTTCCAGCATCAGTCAATGGATTTGACCTGAAAATGTCCCTGGTATTTAAAGGAGGACTTAAACTTAACAAAGAAGTAGTAGAAATGCTTCACATTAATTTTTGGAGTATACCAATCAAAGGCAATGTCATCCCTTTATCTGTGCCTATAAATATGTCGTTAGTAGCTCCCCATCTTTTTTTTTTTTGCTGATCCTCTGTGCTGCTGGCAGTTACCTGAGCTTAGAGACTGATTGTAATGTAGAATATAACTGTTAAAGGAATTGCTCAGTATAAAAATAAAATCTGGATAAATAGATAAAAAAATGTTTCTAATATAGTTAGGCAAAAATGTAATGTATAAAGTCTGGATTGACTGGATGTCTAACATAATAGTCAGAACACTACTTCCTGCTTTGCAGCTCTTTTGGTTTCCACTGATTGGTTACCAGTCAGTAGCCAATCAGTGACTTGAGGGGGGACCACATGGCTCATAACTGTTTGCTTTAAATGTGAGCTGAATCAAAACTTGCTGAACAGTTATGTCCCATGTGGCCCCCCTTATAGTAGCTGACTAACTCAAAGTTAGAGAGGTGACAAGCAGGAAGTTGGGTTCTGTTCTGTTAGACATCCACTCACTCCAGCCTTTATGCATTACAATTTTGGCTAACTAACTATATTAGAATTTTTTTATCTATTTATCCCATTTTTTTTTTACACTAAACTGTTCTTTTAAGGCTGGATGCATATACAACCACATTACTACCTGACTACTGCTTTTCTGTTCCCGTCTTCTGGTTAGCCTCACGCAAGGGGAAACATTTAGGCCTGCGATGGTAAGGGCTGAGATCCGACTCTCAATATCAGAAATCTGAAAGAAAATTTGTATTACAAAGAGTAAAGAAAATTTCAAGTATATATCACAATGTCTCTATGGGGCAAATTCACTAAGTGTAGGCGAAGTTTCGCATGGGCGCCACTAGTTCACAAAAATCTGAAGTTGCGCTCAGGGAGATGAAAGGTAGCGAAGTTGCGCTAGCTTTACTTCGTCAAGCAAAGCGAAATTACGCTAGCGATGCCTAATTTGCATACGCGCCAAGTTAATGTACAATGGACGTACATAGCAGCAAATACATTACACTACACAAGGCTGGGAAAGCTTCATCAAATAAAGAGTTGTTATTTTGCCCTATACATATGCCCATTGTATAGTTTTATTATCTTTTTCAGCCAATCACCCATAAAAAAGTCAAAGACGCCAGCGTTTTTTGGCCCTATCTACTCTATTGCACTTTGCCTGGTCTGAGGTGGCGAAAGGCAAATCTGGCGCAAGAGGTAACGTTCAGTAAAATCCGCAAGTTAGTGAATTAGCGTAGTTACGTCCCTTCACCATAGCGCAACTTCGTCTGGCGTAAGGGTGCGAAGTAGTGATAGAGTAGGTCCACTTGGCTAGTGAATTTACGCCAGCACTCATTAGTAAATCGGCGAAGTGGCAAAATGACATCATGTTGGTGGATTTTCGCTAGCGTTAGTCACTTCGCCCTTTAGTAAATTTGCCCCTATATATGGTAAACTTATCTATAAAAAATTATGAATAGCTGTGTAGCACTAGGGTCGGACTGGAGCCTTGGGTGCCCACCAGCGCTGAAAAATCAAGGGCCCTCCTGGCAGTCCCCGTGGGCCCCTCCCAACCTCCAAAGTCTAGCCCTGGTGTGTGCACCGCAGCAGCGCAGGAGTAGGTGTTTATGGGGCAGCCGGGGGAGCAGGCCCAACCTGACACTGTGTAGCACCTTATACCATACAAAAACTGAGAACAAATAAACATATATTTACATGAGGTTAATCAATAGGGCTTGTTCTCAACATACTTTTCCATATTGTTTTAATCATGAAAAATGTAAGCAAAATAGGAGAAACAGGGGAATTGAAGATACTTCATGTTTAATCCCCATTTAATCACCTGACGCTCAGCATGATGAACTTGCGCTGCTGCTGTAGCGACTTGATCTTCAAGGTCAGCAAGTTCTAACTCAGTAGTAACGCTGCTAATCTTGCGTGCTGAGTCTTCAATCTCACTAAGCTGTCCCTCTAATCCATACACTGTGCCAGCTGTGAGGTAAACCTGTAAAATATACATCAAAAATATAAATGTTTGTTATATACTGCAGCTGCAGACCATACTCGTAAAGAATAAAGTTGTGCTTAGTTTAAAACGGTATTTCATTACATACAACTAACACTCTGCTAATATCAGAATACTATATAACATCTTTGCAAGCAGAACAAGTGATGATCTCTCAATTTGTGAAGGCTGTGTATTTTTCATTTTGGCAGTATATTGTTGCCATGGCAGCCATATATTTTGTCATGGACCTCTTTCCTATTTTCCAAGGTAGCCGCCATCTTTTCCATCTGTTTGTGACTAGAGAGCAGTGTAAACAGCTCTTGCAGTTTGTATCCAGTGTTTCTTCAATATAATCGAGGCAGCTGCCATGAAAATTTGAAACAATAGTTTCAACTTTAGAGACAAAAAGTTTGGTGGGGGATGTTAAGCAGGCTATTTCAGGTTTAAGGGGAATTGTCAGTTCAAAATGTGTCTGTATAAAGTTCAATATAGAGTCTCAGAATTTATTCACCCGAGGGCACTCTCATCACATATGTAGCAAGATGCCAGTGGTATTGTAGCCTCTCCAGATTTTGCTGTTGTAGATGAGGTTGATGCATTGTATTTTGGAGGGTGTCAGATTCCATCTCAAGAGCAGTTTCCTATTTATCTCAATATGGTTTGTGCACCTGGTGGCTCGTTTGGGTGCAGCAATTGTCCCATTGTTGCAGTGTAAGGTCGATGTTTAAGTCCTGTTCCAATATAAGTTGGTATGGAAGTTTTTGATCAGGATCTTTTTGCAGAAGTAATTTGTAGCAGTTGGAGAGCACCCCTTTACCACATCTGCTTTCTCTGCAAAGGAATTCCATAAATGTGGAGTGCCTAAGTGTTTTGTAGTTGGGAAGGTACGACTGCAATGAATGGCTTATTTGCATCAGGGGGTATCTAGCATTGCTGGATATGTAGAATTTCCTTTGGAGGTCATCAAATGCTTACCTAAAGTAAGCAGTTCTCCTATGTTTATATTCAGGATCAGGTGTTTGGAAGCAGTGATGGGGGTAAGAGTTGATGGAAAGTCTCCTAACTTGTGCCTCTTGCGGCAAATGTCCCAGCACTTAAGAAGTAGCCTGGTTGTTTATTAGGTTCTTTGTAGGGATGGGTAGGGTTTTTGGTTGTTTGTGGGGAGTACACAGTTTGTCGGCTATTGTGTGTCCTGACAGATAGAAAGTCTCTATATCAACTAATTTTTATAGCCAGGGCGCTATGCATTCTTATCACATTTTCCAGGATGGACACCTTGTGGTATAGTGAGACATTTTGTATTCCTAGTCCTCCCAGGTGTACATGGAATTGCAATATTTTTAGAGCCAGTCCAAGTTTCTTACCCTTCCATATGATGGTTTGAAGGGTTTTTTGGAGATCTTTGAGTAACTTTGGGGGTATGTGAATCTGCATTGTTCAAATAGGTATAGGATGCGTGGTAGAATCGGTTATGGCTATCCTACCTAGCCAGGAAAGTTCAAGTTGTTGCCATTTGTTACAATCTGCTCAGACAGTGTTAAGTAATGGAAGAAAGTTCAGCTTGTATGTAAGGCTAAAGGTTTTGGGGATCTTGACCCCTTCGTAGGTTATATAAGTATCTCGCCAATCATCTATACGACTGCTTCAGTTGCTTAGTTATGTTATGTTTATTAAGTATCTTCATTTTGCATGACAATAGACAACAATCCAAAGTATAAAAATCACTTTCCATATATTAAGGTTATTAGATTTTTACTGCAAAGGGCATTCTGACATTCTCATTCCATGAACAGACCAAGATCTTTTTTAAAATGTTCATATTTTGAGCCACTTAATTCTACCTGTTCTTCTGCAGAGTTCTAATTCCTGCAAATCAGCATCAAAGTAAAATGCTCTTGTATTTTTATATAGAGACCTCTACAAAATCAATAACATGGTACTGCTCTCTATGACATTAACAAGTCTGCTTTCAGGCTCTTAGAAACTATCTTGAATTATGTGTCTAGTGAGGAAAGCAAATGTCTTTTTAAAAATAAAAAAAATGTGCCATTTGGAGAAGTACTAGGTATAGGACTAGTTATGTGACATATTATCCAGAATGCAAAAGTCCTGGAGTTTTCCATGTAATTTGGATCTTCATACCTTATGTCTGCTAAAAATCTTTAAACATTCAATAAACCCAATAGAATTGTTTTCCCACCAATTTGGATTAATGCATCTTAGTTACAAGCTACTGATTTTTTTATCAGAAGAGAAAACATACTTTCCTATGCACCAAAATTGTCTGTTTTTGCCCACAGCCTGTATTGTTTAAGCTGCCTGTGCAGCATCATAAGTGTTTTGCAAAGCTGTTTTGATTCAGAATGCAAATTTGTATTTTAGCCATCATTTCCTTTTCGCAAACAACTGCACGCCTTCTGCTTTCATTTATTTAATATTGATGATAATGAATGCAGTTTAACTTCAAGATGGCATGCACCTTGGCAACAATATTATTTCAAGGCCATCTTTAACTTTAATAATAACGAATTTACCATCAACTAAAAAGACCAATTTGCCAGGAAAACAAAGGGGAGCTGCCTGCTTGGCCCTGCAAACATAGATAGATTGCAGTGGGACCGACAAAGATTTTTTGACCTAGCCGATCAATTTCCTGATAGATGTCGGCCGAAAAATCGTAAGATGTATGATCGTTCGAATCCCACTAACCGCACAATGATTTCGAAGGATTGGTCGGGCTTCCCTAAGTTCGGCAAGAAGAATCATCGCGTCTATGGGGAGCTTAAAACAAGAGGAGCATCATGTTATGGCATATTGCTAATATTATCAATTCAAAAAGCAGGAGGGATAGTTCAGGTTGTTTGTGTATTTGTTGCTGAAGGGAAGCTAATAATTCTCTATAGTAATGGTCAGGGATTTTTTTCAAACATTTCATGGGAGGGACTGTGTCCCCTTTCATGGAAACACAACCTATTTTTCCGTTTTAAAAATGTACTGCTTAGTGCAGATTGAATTTTCCTATTTAATGATGCAGGACTAAAGGGAGAACCATATATACCCCTATGCACCCCATTTCATAAATGAAAGCCACTTCTATTTACAAAAAGCTGACATATGTGTTCAGAGACAAGCACAAAAAACAGTAATACAGACATACACTGGTACTCAAAATGTATAAAAAGCAAAAAAGGAAAATATAACCAACAGCCCTATGGCTTTAACTGCAAATATAGTAATATGAAGGCCGGGAGGCCCATATGCAATGTTCATGTCTGCAGGCAGCATGCCAACACAGAGAAATAAAAAATAATTACTATTCAACATTTCAGGGGCATAACCCTCCATGTATTCCTGAGGTTGGAAGGATTATTCCCCTGAAACCAAGAACAATTTTCCATTGATAAAAATGCAAGAGCACTTTCCTATTTTCTCTACTTTGAGTATAATGACGCGCACAGGTAGCAAAGACTACCTTAAAGTAAACTAAAACGACTTAGTTTACAGAGTGTCCATAGCTCCACGTAGGACAGCAGAAAGGGTTAGACCCTTGGGTGTCTGCCAGCATAAGGACACAAGCAGTCAGGTTCAGAAATAGAGAATCTGCTGGAGAGGGCCTTGTACTTTGGGGACTGGACTATTTCTAGTGAGTACTTTCACTCCCTGCCTGAGTGTAACTCAGAGAGAGACCAATTTAAAACATGCTCCACTGGGAGATGTGACTCACCAGAACTAAGCTGGGTAAGAAAAGGCAGTGTCCTCTGTACCAAAAAGTGGCACAGCTCCAGCACCTCTCCAAAATGACATTATTAAGAGCACCCTTATAGCATCTTACAGCTGCACGAAGGGAACATTGCTTTTGTTAAAGGACAAGGAAAGTTAAGCTAAAGAAGTAGGCTACTACATGGAAGCACAGTAACCAGTGCAATTAGCATCAGAATTTAATAATCAGCCTTGTACCATCAGCTTATATTAAAGGCCAACCCCACTTTCTGCTTGATAATTTTATGATGACCCCTAAGCTTAGCTTCTTAACAGCTGCTCAGACCCCACTGGTGGTGACCCCCTGTGACAAGTTTGAAGTCCTGGATCATTGCTGCTATTGAGAAGCTGAAACTTTAGGCTGGTGCAATAAGTTCAGTATATAAAACATGGCAGTTTTAGCCGTATTTATTTTTAGGGTTCAGTTCTCCTTTTTAAAGGGATGCCATCTTTCTATATGTGCCACTCAACCAAACTTTTCTGACAAACAATGGAAATGATTTACACATTGCACTATATTTGCATATAGGCTGAAAGACTAAAGAGATATTTTGCACTGCATATCCTATTTCACAACTATATATTTCAGGGATTTTCCACTACTGAAAGAAATTTTTATGAAACAAACTGAGTTGATAGCACATCCCACAACTGTCCTGACTGAGGAGGCGCAGTCTTATCTCTTATCTTATGTACTGCAAAAGGCATGATGCACATGGAAGTGGGGTTCTACAGCTTTTTTTTCCTAAAATACGATGTGGAAGATAGGTGGATTTTTTTTAGCTTGATATGTTTAACATTTAATTTTTTTTTTTACTTTATTTTTTCCTATAATACAGAGCAGTTGAATTGCTTTGACACTGCAACTTTATAAATCATATGCATACAATTTGTCATCTAATAATTCTCAGAACAGTGATGTGAATCCTCCTCATTTCATACAATTGTTGGGATTAATTTTCAGGATGATGTATCTGGTAAAAACATATAACCAGGAGAGAAGGGGGATTGGTAAGTATTGAGATGCCCAAAGGCTTTTTGTTTTATTAAAGCCTATGGAGCAAAACCTGTTAATATAGGCAGATTCACAACGTTTTCAAATTTGTCCATTTTATTATTCTATGAGGCTGTAAGTTTAGCCATTTCTATAATCCATCAGCAAATGCATTTAACTTGTTGCATAGTTGGGCATACACCGTACCATTTCTTAGCAATAAAGCTTCTGGTTGTCAAGTATAGCTAAATACAGAACCCGTAGACATTGTTAGAGATGTGATGAGATTTACAAAACAAAATGGCCAACTGGGTATCAGGAATAAGATCTATAGGCAAAGTATTGTTTATGTAAGTAAAATGATCAATACGTTTTAATAATGCACATCTGCATTTCATCTGCAGATTCGCACCTTCTAGGATATACAGTAGGTCTGAAGACTGGAACCATTTGGCATTTTTGGAGAAGTCATGATATACTTTTGTAAGCTTTTTCCTTTATCCAATTGTTGATAAATGAGGCTTTCATATGTTCCTGTTTTGGGTCGGCTGTGTTTTAACTAGGCTCTGAATTAGGAATCTGTACTCTCAGCACAGCCATGGAAAGTTGTGACTACACTAAAAGTGTTTTGTAGCACTATACATCAACTCTAAGCATGGAGTTGTATATTTATTGGCCTATTTATTATGCTGTGTAAAACAAAATGTACAGAAAAAACCGTGTAAAAAGCTGTGTAAAATAAATCACGAATGCCATATTTTCTGCTATTATTTTACACTGCTTCCGATCTGTAAGTTCCGGTGGAAGTTAAAAAGCACGTAAAAAAATTATGCCATTTTTATGCCTTTTATTACACTGCGATGGCTGGCAATGTGTGGTGAATTATTTCACCCTAAAGTTTAACATTCATGAACCATATGTACACAGTTAAATGACGGAGAAAACCTAATTTGTATTTCCCCAGTATATAACAGCAACACCTTATTTTCTGAACAATGGGGTCTTTGATGTCTTCTGGTCATGTCAAGTCCTATTTTACTGGCTTATTTGTATTTTACCTTTAGTTTCCTAATCCCCTGAGATGCAATCACCAGTCACTTACCAAAATGTACGAGCAGAGACACAATAAATGAATATTTTAAGTGCTTAGTACTAGGATTAATTTTGCTCAAGCAGAGAGGGTGTTCCTGATTCCACAGAAGAGGTTACAAGAAAAAGAGCAAAAAGAGGTGCTCATGATTTCACAAAGAACATATGTTTTTATCAGCTATCTTCTGGTTACACCCAACAGTTCATAAATGAAAAAAGACCTATAGGTTGACCCATCAGACACAGCAAATTTGAGGAAAAAGACAAGAAAACTTGATTCATTGTAGTGTACATAGTCACCCTGTACTTAAATAAAACAAGATTTAGCAATTTAGCAATAAAATAATAATATATTATCTAGAGTTGAACCCATAAATAAATCCCAATGGAAAAAAATCCCTCATGTTAAAAATTGCACTTTAAATATTGTACTGTACAAGTAAAGTTTACTACCTATAAACAGGAATTTTTTCTATGGCTTCCTTTGCATACGGCAGCTGATGCGCTCCAGCCTTTTGCAATGAACTTGCAAAACATTACCAACAAGTTCAGCATACTACAATGGTTATGAATGGCACCAGGGATTGTGAAACAAAGGAAACGTTGACCCAATAAATGTGCCACTATCCTTCACATAAACAAATACCATTCATGAATAAAAATAAAGGTAGATGAAAACTATAATGAAACTATTCTCAAGTCTCAAAGAGACTGAAATTAAAGCAGTAAAGATGGCTTTTTTGAAATTATTATTATATCATGAATTTGCTACTCTCTATTTAAAAAAATAAAATAATTGCAGTCTTACATTTTCTTCCAGCTTGGTGAGCTGCTCATCTAGTCTTACAGGATCAGCTCCTATAGGAAAAGACCCGAGATCATGCGCGTTTGCTGGGGATCCCCACGGACCCGAGGATTCTGCTATCATTTCTTCCGTGGCATTGATCACTTTAAGGACCTCTGTTGATATGTTGCAGAGAGACACAGCAGAGTACTTCTGTTTATGTGCAAGAGCACATGGGGATAAAATAGCAGAGCATTAGAAAATGAACCAAATACATGGAGGTCAAAAAAGTCATCATCATTTGTAGACGTTGCCTTATTTTTGCACTGTGTACATGCTAAATGTATTCTAATCTGTCTGTACAACCAACTTGACTAGTTTGGAAGTTTATTGGCTTGTGTATATGGTCACAATGAAAATCCAGTAAGACCATCAGAAGAGAGTCAAAAGGAGTGAGTGTACATCAAGATTTTACTTCACTGCTCGATGCTGCAGGATACATCACTACCCCAATTTGCACTTTTATGTGTCTATTACTCTTATAGTACTGCTTGTACTCTGTGTTGTGGTTTATAGTAAAATAGTTCTTTCCTTCAATAATCAGCAGCCTCTACTCACCAGGACATTCTAGCACAAAAACTCGATACTAAGATAGTGCTCCATCTTAAAACCATTTAAAAAAATCGAACTACCCTATTATATTATAACCTGTGTTTATTCCAGACTTCAAACACAAACGCTCCTTACAAGACTTTAGGGAAGCACTGTCTTCTTACTCATATATACATTCTATTATATATATATATATATCTTACATACATCTGCATACATTCCAATAATTGAACTTGCCTCCTTCATCTTTCTACATCGTCTACTCCCTCAAAAAACATTTCTTTACTCTGCCAAACAATTCTATCACTATTAGCATTTCTCAGGTCCCAAACATACGGGTCATTTTTGACCTTCCCATATCCCATTTAACCCTAACATTGAGATGTTTTTAAAATCCTGCCATTTTCAACATAAGGACATCACCCTCTTTAAACATTCTTCAGAGCATGGCCCATCACATAGCAAGCACGGGAAGGAAATCATCTCACTTATTATAATATAATAACCCAACATGACAATAATCTCAAGGACTGTATAGTACATAGTCTTCTAAATGTAAATTAGTGGACTAATCTTCAGTCTAAACACAATGAACACATCATAGATCAAAGAGCCAAAATGTATTGGCATGATTTTTTTTTTTTTATGTTTTTTTTTATATAGGTGCTACAGATTCTATATTGTATGGACCTAGAAGGGCAGAAAACACTTTTAATATTATAAATCATATAAAGGTTAGAAGTCCAAAGTAAAACAATACATTATGTTATTACATATGGCCTAAAAGTACAATGAACAGTAACATGTTTATTGATCTGAACACAAGCCATTTGGATTTGAGGGTCATCTACTTTACCACAGGGCACAAATGTGCACCCTTAGTGTTCACTCAAGTAGCACTTGCTCCCCGAGGTAAACTATGCTCTGTTCCTCGCACTGGATTGAAAATCCTGCACCCGGAGCAAAGCACAGCATCGGGAGGCAAAGTAAGCCCTGTCCTTATCACTTATAGTAGGACAGGTAGTAAGAACAGGGCCCCAAAGCGAGCTGCGTCCTCTGATGCTTCCTAACTTGTATGCCCTCATGTCCAATTACTATATGTTCCATACCAATGTTGCTGGACAACAACTACTCTTCTTAAACTATTCTTAATCCAACACTATACAATAAAATATTTTCCTAAATCACTAGGGCCAGTGGCCCATTTAATGGACAGGATTCATCATTGAGAATTCTGATTGTGAGGCATGCCATCTAAAAACAAGAATGTCACAAAAGGGATGAATTTACACGATACTTCCACCTACACACACTCTCTCTGCAACTTGACAATTTGCTTGCCAGTACAGGGCACATGAATGCAAGAGATGCCTGCAGAGACGTTTCTGGGCCTGCTGCCTTCTCTAACAGAGATGTGCTTCTGGTTAAAAAATATTCAATTAAAATCTTCAAGTTGCCAAAATTCCTCCTGAGGTAAGTATATCAACTTACCCCATGGCAGAAATGGCATTGAATCCCTGGAATGAACAACGGCCTGGATGAGACTTTACTTCCAGGGCCCCCTTAGCAAGATGAACCTGCAGACATACATTACTTGCACATAATACACATGCTAAAACAGTTTCTGATGGCATGTGCATTAACATACCACAAGTGAACTATCTCAAACCAGCTAAACTGAAAATAGTGTTGGAAGGTGAACAATCACTTAAATATGTCAAAAAATTCCTTATACATAAGTTTCTCCTGGTAGTATGTGTGTATATGCACATACATATTATATAGCTATTTAGTGGTGGTTAAACTACATTGTGTGTGAGAACAAAAGCAAGTAAGAAAATTACAGATAAACGTAAGACTTTTTTGACCCTGCTGGAAAGCCAATGAGTCATTAAGACAGCGGTAAAAGCTGCTCATTCTCTTCAAACAGAGTTATGCGAAGCCCTTAGGGTGCTGAGTGCTTTTTACACTCACAAGTGCCAATTAGAAATACAACCATGGTGAGCATTACAGTAAAAGGCCTGGAAATCAATGCTCCTTATCAATACAGATAGGTCTTCGTGAGCCCATACTCCTTTATGTTGCTAATGAATACCCAAGTGTTCCATATTTTTCTTAGGGTCCTTAAAAACAAGACACCTTTATTAAGTCATCAAAATTCAATATTTCTTGCTACTATATGAATTGGTTTTAAAAACATCATAATGAGTCGCACATCAACTTTAACTATATCATATACTTTATGCTTTATGATTTATAATTTCTCCTGAATTCGATTGTTATTTTAGGAGTCCAATAAGTAGCATGCACCACCACTTGCTTGTGATGTACCAATATAGGCACATATTAGTGTCTGCTGTGGTAAATTGCGAGCGACTTTTGGTGAAAGTTTTTCTTACTGAACGTGTGGCAATGGCACCTATTCTGCAGCACAGCATCAATAATGGCATTAAATATCGCAAGCTCAAATAAGCAGGACCCACTTTTTCTATTGTATCAATCAGCATTCCTGTATCATTTGTATGTTTGATATTTCTACTATTAATATATAAATACAAGTCAAATTATATTTGTATATAACATTTTGAGCAAAATCCAAAAAAGTTTGCATGATGTGAAAGAAAACGTAGGCATTCACATGGGTTCGAAATTACTTCAGCCGAATCGGAGTCACAAAAACTGCTGGGAATCAACCAGTCAGTCGTTCACACGCTATAGCCAGGCGACTGTTCGATGCGGCAAATGGTCGTTAGTCCACAAATTCAATACAGTGCGAATTTTACTGAACGTTACCTTTTTCCCCAGAGTTAACTTCACCCAAGCAGACCAGGCGAATTGCTAAAATTAAGCTAGATCTTCCTCAATCTTATGTCAGTTACAGCATATCCTGTCTGCCGGAAATGCATTACAGTTGTAAAAATACTGGCAAATTTTTTTAAGTGGGATTGCCAGCAAAAGTCCTAACTATTGAAATTTTTGGGTTAACATTTTTGTTACCCAGACATATGAGGGGCATGGAACATTCATTTTAGGGTGGGCTCATGTGTGTACGGCATTATCGGATCTCTTTTGTCTTTATTCAAGTACCTTGGACATTTGTAATAAAAAGTTGGCATTTGCACCAACATCTCTAATAAAGACGTCCATATGACTTTAATGTACCCGTCCTAATCAAATTGACCTAAGCATAGGAGGACTAACAAAGTTTCACTAGGCAGAAGCGAACGCTAGCGTACTTTTGCATTAAAACGCTCGCAATACCGAAGTAACGCTAGTGAAAAGTCACCAGCGTTCGGCACCCAGGCACCCTTTAGTGAATCTGCCCCAAATACTTCATATTTACACACAATCCAAATGTTTACAAATGATTTTCATTTCCTATGTAATAATTAAACCGTACCTTGTACTCAATCCAAAACTAAGATATAATGGGGTATATTTATCAAAGAGTGAAGTTAGAGAGCGCCACAGTCTGCTAGCGTGAAATACTGCCTCTCTTCATTCATTTCTATGGGGTTTTTAAAGGTGTATTTATCAAAGGGTGAACTTTCACCCTTTGATAAATAAATACGCCTTTAGAAATCCCATAGAGTGCACTGTAGTGATCTCTAACTTCACTCTTTGATAAAAAATACCCCCATTAATCCTTATTGGAAACAAATGTAATTAATGTTTACATGATTTTCTAGTACACTTAAGGTATGAAGATCCAAATTTCAGAAAAATATGCTATCCGGAAAACCCCAGGTCCTGAGCATTCTGGAAAACAGGTCCCATACCTGTAGCATTCAGAATAAAAAATATGGAGGAAGTGGAGGAGCAGAACTATGCTGCCATGTTTGTTTATTGGTAATGCACCACACAACAAGCATGCCCTTTGTCAAAAGTACATGATGTACACTTGATAAATGGCATGCTTTGCCCTGGTCTTCCAAATTCTTTTTTTTTTCTGATTACATTACTAAATACTAATGATTACCATTTCTGGCTATGATAAATGCACAGCTATTTTATCTTAAAAGAGGCTAAAATGGCTTACTGTGTCTGTTCCAGATTCTGGAGCTCTTTCCCTCATTATTACACTCATGGGACTACTTACATTTACAAACAGTAAAATGCATTTCATTGATATGCAACTTTTTAAGGTCACTTAATCAATCAATAGTCCTGCAGATTATCACTTTTACTTTGAAACAGCTACTTAAAAGAACAAAATAAAATACTATAATAAAACCAATAAACTCATTGGACTTATAAGTGCCATTTACAGATACATACACACAGAAGATGATATGGTGTTTGTTTACTAATGAGCTTATCCCCCCTTTCCAGCCAAGAGGATTTCCCTCACTGCCTGTTTCATATAGAAGTATGGCATCTATTATCTACAATGCTCGGAATCTGGGGTTTTCTTGATAACCCATCTTTCCATAATTTGGTTCTTCGTTCTTTTTAGGGGTCTGTTTCAAATCAAATTTTAAGTTTTTTCCTTCACTAATGTCTAAAAATTAGTAGTTATCTTATTATTTTTTAAAAAATTAAGTGTAAAAACCACGAAAACCACTAATACAAAACTTTGCCAGGTAAAAGTTGTTGACGTCCTATAGAAGTCAATGAGAGTTAAGCTGATCCCATTGAACTGAAAATTTGTAGAGGTTTTCGAGGTATTTGTATTTTTTAGAGCATTGTTTACCTTTTTTATTTGGAACTTTTCAATAAATGAGTTTAGCCGTGGTTTCAAAAACCTCTAAAACCACTAATATCTGACCTTTGATAAAAAGGCCTCCACATCTACTAGAGAATCTTTTAAACTATAAAGAATCCTAATAGGCTTGTTTTGCCTCCAATAAGGATTCCTTATATCTTAGATTAGATCATGTAAAAGGTACTATTTAATTATTACAGAAAAGTTAGTTCATTAAAATCTGGATTATTTAAGGTTAAATAGTCTACGGGGAAAATTTACTTACCTGCGAAAATTCGCCAGCTATGGCTTTGCACACATTACAACACTTCGCCAGGCGTAAATTTGCCTGGACACAGCTAATTCACGAAGATCCAAAGTTGCGCACAGGGTACCAAATGCTTGTGAAGTTGCGCTAGCGAAAATACGATCAGCAGTTTGAAGTTGCACTAGCGTTGGCTAATTTGCATATGGCATGCAGTTAAAGCAAATACATTATACTACACAAGGCCAGGGAACCTTAATAAAATTATATAGAGTTTTTATATTGCCCTACAAATGAGCTCACAGTATAGTTTAGTTGTCATATGTTATCAAATGTAAGGGGGAAAGAGGGTACCCCAAAAAAAAAATTTGATCTTTTTCAGCCTATCACCCTGTAAAAAGGAAAAGACGTCAGCGTTTTTGGGACTTTTTTTTTTTTTTGGGAAAAAGTTTTTTTGGACCAAGTCCTATCTACTCTATTGTACTTCACCTGGTCTGAGGTGGCGAAGGCAAGTCTGGCGATAGAGGTAACGTTCAGTAAAATCAAAAACGTAGTAAATTTGTGCAGAAATTACGTCACACTGGCGAATTTTCACCAGCGTTAGACACTTCACCGTTTAGTAAATTTGCCCCTATGAGAGATGACCTTCCCCTAATTCTAAACTCTCTGGATAAGGGGTGTTCGTATAACAGATCCCATACTTATATTAACATTTAGCATTTCTGAAATAGCATCATTACAATAGCATGGTCAAAATAATGTTATGGTGTATTTTTGCTTAGGAAAGATGTGAGAAAGGTTTCTACTATTTTTTCCTAAGCAGAAGAAAATCAGAGCAGCCTCTTTCTTTCTCCTGACAACTTCCTTGACTACTTGGTGGTCAGAATGGTCAGAAACTGACCAGCAGGTGTCGCTGTTGTAACGAAATTCATTCATATTAACAGTACATGTATCCCTTAATATCTTGGAATTAAAAAAATAAATACTGAATGTACATTACAAAAGTGCTTAGAATAGCACCCTCATCAATTTTACATTTACTCATTTAAAAGGTTTACTTATCCTTTAAAATACATCCCTGATGTTGCTGGACTACATTTCCTTCAATGGGGGGAAGGAGGGGGGTCATAAAAGTAATATTAAGACAAAAATTTAAATTGTAATTAAATATTTGTTTATACCATAAAATCACCAGAAAACAATTTAATCTGAACTGTAATTTTTTATTTTTTCACCACGTTTTTTGTCAAGGTTTAAAAGGGAGAATAACACATTTTTGCCAATCTGGCGCCAACTTCCTGAATTTAATGTTAATGCCAAAATATCTTTAATTCCAGTTTAACTTTTACTTGATTTTTGTAAAAGTTGGAGTATGCTGGGAGTTCAGTCCAGAAACTGACTCCATTAAATATATTTTCTAATTAGCTGCTGAGCACCAGTTGTACATTAGCTGATACTTGCAGGTAATTCACATTCAAATACTCAACACATCACAAGCAAAAACAGAATTATGTGTCTATAAAAGGTTTCAACTTAATTGATTCCAATATGGAGAGTATGTAAAAGTATATACATAATAGTGTCTCATTTATTTCAACTCATTGATCAAAGCCATTGAACAGAGTCCAACTTATTGAGACCCATTTTATCATTGATTATATTGTAACTGTTGTTAATACCGGCTTTAATTCCTGAGCTTGGTCAGAGTTTATTGAGTAATTTGGACATAAAACATCCTTTTTCAGTATAGCTAGTATTTCCATGTGCCTCATAGTCTGGTGACCATATCGATGACCCTATGGCACATCATTGAAGTGGATAACAGTTTGCCATGTGTGGCATTCAGTAATAAAACCATTTACCCTAAAGCCAAATCACTGGGGAATCTTCCTGCACCATCATCATCTTACACCATGTCCAGTATTCTTCAGGCCAAGCGCCTTAAACCTATTTTTACTTCCCTCTTACCCAAAAATAAAGAATTACTTTAATTTGTTGAATAAATAATTTAAAATAGATGTGAAAAAATGTGGGTTTTGAAAATGCAATAAACTGCACTTTCTTTCTAGGAACTCTAAATAAACGGACATTATAATGGATCAACAAAAGAGTAGCCTCGCCTGTTGCAGTACAGAGGATAAAAACTGTAGTTTTATATGAAGCTCTGGCATTTTTCCTAGTTTTCAGAAAGCAGTTAAAAGAGAGTTAGAAGTACACAATTAGAAAAGATGTCCTTTATCCTGGCGTTAAAACCCCATAAAGTACAGTACATGCAGGAGGAAATACACAAGTGCACTATGCATGCATCAACAACTGTTACTTTCTGCACAATTCAAACCTGAAATCTTAATGGATCAGTTTGATTCTTTACATGAAGAATGTGGTTCATTACACAGGCACATGAATTTTCCTCAGTGGTTGAGAAACTGTGACAGGCTGATCAAGACACAGCACTTTTTTTTCAGTTCAGTTCAGTTGGTTTCAGATAGTTCACCAGAAATAAAGACTCTTTCCAATTACTTTCCATTTTTTATGTTTTTCTAAAATCTAAGTTGAATGTCCCTGTCTCTGTTTTGTGTTTGAGTCTGGCAGCTCAGTAATTCAGATGCAGACTGTTACTGTTACAATTGTTGCTACATTTTTCAGCAGCATCTCTGGAATATTAGCAACTATTGTATCAATTCTAACAGCTGATCCAGGGATTCTGCTCAGCAGGGACAAAGATAAGAAATGTATCAACTAAATGTATCAATTTAGAACAGTTTACAGGGTCCACAACCCCCCCCCCCCACCTCCCGAGCTGCTTTAGAAGGTAAAAAATTGAACTTTACACTTCAATATTAGGAAAACAGACACATAGAAAATAGAAAGTAATTGGAAAAAGTCTTTATTTCTGGTGAACTGAAACTAACTGAACTGCAAAAAAAGTGCTGGAAGGTGAAGAGCCCCTTTAAGGCATTTCTATTATTGGAATTAACAGAGGGCTGAAGTGGGTCACAACAGAAAAGAATAGGCGTGTAAAACTTTCCAACCTTACTCTCAACTCACTGCTTATTTAAATGCTATTTTATCACTGCTTTACAGTGTTGGGGGTCAGGGAAGGAAAAGTGGAACAGGAAACAAAGCTCATCTAGGGCTCATACATAAAAGGATTTAACGTAGTCCATTCTTCCCCACATGGCATCTGCCCATAGAACTATGCTGAACTGCCGAACAGAAGAAGCGAGTACTGGTTTTACTGCAAACCAATTATGAACCTATTTCAAGCTCAGATTGCCAGTGAAGGATGACTTACTCCACTTCCTACTGATGTGAATGGTAAAACACGCTTAGCAGTGCTTTGATCTTTGTCACATGCAGATTAATCAAAACATATCGATTATGTAATACAGGGGTGTCCAAACTGCGGCCCGAGGGCCACATGCGGCCCAGGATGCATATGAATGTGGCCCAGCTTGAAACGCTTGGTTCCCGAGGAAATAGGAGGAGGGGGGACTCTGCCCATTGCCCAGTTAGTAATAATAATATAATAATACGTCTATTTAATATCCAGGTGTCCCATATTCCAGTGTATAGCTCCATTTGGTTATCCAACTGGCATTGTAGTTCTTTTCTGTGTATTTCCTTTACTCTTACAAATCAAACATGTTTTGGCGTATGTCATGTGTGGCCCCAGACAATTTTATCTTTTTCCAATGTGGCCCGGCGAGCCAAAAGTTTGGACACCCCTGATGTAATATCAGGAGCAACATTTGCAAAACCTCTTTTCACCTATAGCAACCAATCAGCAGGTAGCATTTACTAGTCACCTATTTAAAAACAAGCACCTTATTGGTTGCCATGGGTTACAGCTCCAGGTGCAAAGTTTATGCATTTTATTATATATTGGGGATGAGGGGCTAT
This sequence comes from Xenopus petersii, assembly GCA_038501925.1. Classification (NCBI taxonomy): domain Eukaryota; kingdom Metazoa; phylum Chordata; class Amphibia; order Anura; family Pipidae; genus Xenopus; species Xenopus petersii. The sequence continues at coordinate 109,473,060 of CM076682.1, read as the reverse complement.
GTAATAAAAGATGCACAGGTTTTTACTTTCTAGACACTTAAAACAACCAGTCAGAAGAGCATTTATTGGTCACCTGTTAATAAACAACATCTCATTGTTGGCTATGAGACTAAAAGGGAAATTGCAACTATTTCATGGTTGGACCTTGCAGGGATTAGACAATCCTTCAACCCATGTTGTGACAGTTTTGTTAGCAGTACTGTGGAAAAAATACTGGTAGTGAGTGATATACTGCCCACATCTGGATCCCAGTGCAGTAGGCCATGTTGGGACACAAGCATGCAAATGAGTGTCCCAACTTGCTTGATATTTGCATGCATGTTAGAGTCCTGCGCGTGGTCCATTTTTTGGAACCCATACCCGCAACCTGCAATCTGCAACCCGGACCTGCAACCCACATTGTTACCTACTTGGACCCGCTACCAAAGCGCAAGTACCTTATCCGCAACCCGGACCTGCGACCCGCTGACCATCAAAAAATCAGGAAGTGCTGTCATTGTAAACCAGAAGTGACCTCATTGGATGTAGGCATGATCAGGAAAAAAGGAGTAAAACAGGAAGTGCTTTCATTGTAAACCGGAAGTGACATTATTGGAAGTAGGCGTGATCAGAAAAAAGGAGTAAAAAGCGATATTGAGAGGACCAAAGGGCCGACCCGCAAACCCGTGTCTATATCCGGGCCCGCATCTACTACCCGCAACCTGCAGGGTACTAATGCATGTAAAAAAAACATGACAGCCTACAATGGGAGCTCCCTCCTGATGCTGGTGGCATAGTGCCCACTTCCAGAATTTTCTTCATAAAATATTACTTTTTCTTTTAGCCCGCACCTCTGGTGTGGGAAACACTTTTTCGCCAATAGATTCCCTTTAAAGGACAAGGCAACCCCCATAAAGATAATGTGTCCAAAGATAAGCCTAATGTTAAGAATTGATAGGCGCTCACAATTCATCGCACTAATGTGAGCTTTCCCTGTAGCACTGTAATCCACTTGCAAATTTTGCTGAGTTGTATTATGTCAGTTTCCCATAGTTCTTCAGTCTTATACCAAGACCTTGCTTCTGCGCACAAATGACAATTCCAGCCTTGCGCATGCTCATAAAGCTCATACAGTTTAAGCCTCTTCAGAATATTGATCATGGGGCAATGTCAGCACATGCACTTTAGCTTCCAATGGGCATCTTGGCAATGTCAGCAGAACGAAAATGGAGGCATGATGAACTAAGGCCCATATTTCTCATTGTAGTATTGCAAGTCTAAAGTGGGAGGACTTTAGATTCCGGGGTTTACCTTGTCCTTTTGTCTCTTATCTTCACGTAATATTTGTATTACTCTTGTAGAAGTTCGCTGTATTAAAGGTGATTATAAACTACATGATGATTTATTTTGGACCTTCAGCAAGAGCTTAAAGGAATTGTTCAGTGTAAAAATAAAAACTGGGTAAATAGATTGTGCAAAATAAAAAATGTTTCTAATATAGTTAGTTAGGCAAAAATGTAATGTATAAAGGCTGGAGTGACTGGATGTCTAACATAATAGCCAGTACACTACTTCCTGCTTTTCAGCTCTCTTGGTTTACACTGACTGGTTACCCTGGTTACCAGGCAGTAACCAATCAGAGACTTGAGGGTGGGCCACATGGGTCATATCTGTTGCTTTTGAATCTGAGCTGAATGCTGAGGATCAATTACAAACTCACTGAGCAGATATGTACCATGTGACCCTCCTTCAAGTCGCTGATTAGTTCAGAGATCTAGAGCTAAAAAGCAGGAAGTAGTGTTCTGGCTATTATATTAAACATCAAGTCACTCCAGCCTTTATACATTACATTTTTGGCTAACTAACTATATGAGTTTTGCACAGCCTATTTACAGAGTTTTTATTTTCACACTGAACTGTTCCTTTAAGAAAATGTGATAAACATTTCTGAAACTGGGACAAAACATGGCCTGTGTGACTCCAGAATGCCTGCATGCCACATTGTCCCTAAACATTATCAGTCCCCCCTAATGACGTTCACCTCGTCCCCAACATCATCTGCCCCGCCTCCCAATGTTAAAGCTGAGGAACTAGAACAAAGAAAGGTGACAAACCTACCATGAAATTCCCTCATTGTGTCCACTTTGCTACTCCAGTTTTAACAAACCCTAGTTGGCTCTCCAAGTTGGGAAAAAATGTGGAAAATCACCCTGCCTATTTGGATATTTTAGACCATTCACCATTGATGAAACCCAGTTAGGTTTAAGCATAACCAAAAATAAAAGAGGGGCACTTTCATGGAAATAAAAGAACTCTGTTTTTCTGATTTGTTTTTTAATGGAACTATTAAACATGTTTCTACTGGGAACTCAAAAAGAGTTGTTTTTTTTGTTTTTTAAATAATCCAATAATCAACAATAAGTAATGGTGTCAGTTCTGATTCTTGGTATTTTTTTTTCAAATTGGCAGAGAAATCACCTTAATTTCAGTATTTTATCCCACAGATATTAAAATTTTCCATTGCTAAAATATAACACAAAGTTTAACCTGGTAGCAATAGCATAGTAATTGCTGAAAAAATAATGAAAACACAAGGATGCACAGGTTTTTAAATGAAACGATATGGAATCTGTTATCAAAAATGATGTAGCAGAGTGTAGAGCACCAAGCTTTGACATTCAGCCCATTAAAAATACAATTGTTTATCTAGGATATTATGGGGCACATTTACTAAAACTTGAATTAATCAAATTGTTTTGGAAAACAAATCCAACCAAACTCTCTTCCATGATTTGAACTCATTTATCAATAATTTTTCTCTAAAAAATATTGAAGCGGCAAAATGTCATGACAAATCGGATCGTGCGATTGACATTCTGAAAATTCGATCCTAACGAGTTTACGCTGCGAAAACTCTTTTTTTTGATTATCGGACATAAATCTCTATTTTTCGGATTATCCAGGGCAGATCACAATGTCAAAAACAACTTCAGGGACGTCTGCCATTGACTTCTACATGACCTCGACAGGTTTGAGATATCGCATTTTCGGATTCAGATTATTAGCAGCTTTTTTTTCACATATTATGCAGTTTTCCCCCCCTAAAAATCTCGACCAGAAGAAAAAACAAGGTTTAATAAATGGGCCCCTAAATGTACAACAATCACATATATTTAAAAAAGTCCATCAAGTTCAACCCCCTCAAAATGATTCCCAGTGCATCACAGACACAACAGACCTATCTATACACTCACATTTCTAAAATATATATACTGATACCTATACTAATATAACTGTATAGCTTAAGATCAGAATATTATATATATTGTTATATTATTATATTATTGTATATAATATTGTATATAATATTATATATATTGTATATTATTCTTGTTGAAACAGTAATCAAAGTATTAATAGAATCAGTCATCATAACATCACCAGCAGGGCATTCCACAACCTCACTTCCCTCACCATATGGTATCTATCAAGAAGGGGATAGAACAGGAAAAAGAGATACTTTTGTGTCTTGTATCTGCTTTCTGCAATTGCATTCTCTTATCTTCCTGCAGCTGACATCCATTTTGTACTTGGCAACAACCTCGACAAAACACTTTATATGGGGCATACCAGAACTATCCTACAATATTCTCCCCAGTGACAGAGATGACTTTCATTTCATTATATGAAAATAGCAATTCATCAGGGACTACAGCCAACACAACTAGTCATGACGCGTGTGCCCCATCATTGAGTGGAGGGTGTATATTGAATATAGCACTACTCTATGCTTGAACTTAAATCTTGTGATTCCAAAGACTTAGACTGTATGACGTAATAGGCACCTAGACATGTAATATTTGTATTACTCTTGTAGAACCAAAGTTCACTGTATTAAAGGTAATTAAAAACTACATGATGATTTATTTTGGATCTTCAGATATAGGTTAAGAAAATGAGACATTTCTGAAACTGGGACAAAACTCTGCCTGTGTGACTCCAGAATTAAGTCAATGCCGCATGCCACGTCACAGTTCGTCCCTAAACATTAACACTATGCCCTGTCGATCACCTTGTCCCCAACATCATCTGCCCCACCTCCCAATGTTAATGCTGAGGAACTAGAAAGAAAGGGGGCAAGCCTACCCACTCATGTAGTATCTATCAAGAAGGGGAAAGAAACCTTTTATATGGGACATACCAGAACTCCCTACAATATTCTCCCCATAATGCTGATAGATCTCTATATGGTCAGGGGAGAGCATATTATGCAGAAAAAAACTGAGTACACATATACCAAATATGTTACATAATACCCAAAATAAGGGAGTGTACATTATGTTAACACGTCTGATGTGTGTGCGTTTTCTAAATGAAAAACATTTTAATATAATGAAGAATTTGCGTCTCTGCCACTGTGGAGAATATTGTAAATGAGTTACAGTGTGCCCTAAATAAAGAGTTTCTCTCCTCTCTTTGGGCTAAACTACATGGGAGGTTTGTAGGATGGTGTTGGATTGACAGAACGCATCCTACAAGTCAGATGTAGTCGCATGGGTCAAAATATAATGGGACTGGTACAAAAATCTGATGGGTAAACATGGAAGATTTGCCATCCGCGACACACCTGCTGAAAGGGAAAACTTAATGCTGTGTCTTCATCCGACAAGATAAAATCTGATGGTGTCTGACAGACTTTTTATCGGCTGTAGATGCATGAGGAAAGTACACCATCTGACTGTATCTGATTTATAGCTATGTGGATCATATTTTGTCAGATCTTCTGCCGTGGGGGTGGCAAGATCAGGTAAAATCAGATGCACAAAATCTAAACAAATTCTCCTGTGCAATTTAGCACTTAATTATATAATAGATAAATTAGTAAACTCTGGACCTCAGAGTTTGAATAATAGACTAGCTACTTGCTAAGAGTGCAGATTATTTTCTTCCTTTGATGCTTAAGATGAGACTTACCACAGACTTATAAAAGAGGGAAAAGCATGTTTTCATTCCTTGACTTAATGCCCTTTTTTATGCAAGATAATACTTTATGTTCTTTAGTTGCCAAAGGGTCACACTGCCTAGAGTTACAAAGCTTGTTATTCACAAAAATCCCCAACTCCTTCTCAATAAAGGAGGCCCCAACACACCATTTAGAAAATAACTCATATTTATACACGTATGGGACCTATTATCCAGAGTGCTTGGAACCTGGGATTTTCCAGATAAGGAGTCTTTCTGTAATTTGGATCACCATAGCTTACTAAAAAATAATTTAAACATTATAGGGGTGGTTCACCTTTAAGTTAACTTATAGGGGTATATTTATCAAAGAGTGAAGTTAGTGATGGCTGCAGTCCGCTAGATTGAAATTCCGCCACTCTCCATTAATTTCTATGGGATTTTTAAAAGAGTATTTATCAATGGCTGAAAGTGAAAATTCACCCTTTAATAAATATGCCTTTCAAAATCCCACAGAAATGAATGGAGAGTGTCGGAATTTCATTCTAGTGGACTGTGGGCATCTCTAACTTCACTCTTTGATAAATATACCCATTAATTATAGAATGTTATAGAATGGCCAATTGTAAGCAACTTTTCAATTGATCTTGACTATTTATTTTCTATAGTTTTATTATTTTTTATAGTATTATTATTTTCTATAGTTGAATTATTTGCCTTCTAGCTCTTTCCAGCTTTCAAATCTAAAAAACAGATGCTCTGTAAGGCTACAAATTTATTGTTATTGCTAATTTTAATTACTCATTTTTCTATTCAGGCTCTCTCCTATTCATATTCCAGTCTCTTATTCAAATCAATGCATGGTTGCTAGGGTAATTTGGATCCTAGCAACCAGATTGCTAAAATTGCAATCTGGAGAGCTACTGAATATAAAACTAACTAACTCAAAAACTACAATGACTTTAGTACAATTCCAACATTTCTCACACTTTGGGGCAGATTTATCAAAGTTACAACTTCTTAAATGTCTATAGATGGAGCTATTTTTTTTATACGTATGTATTAGTTACAGGAATAATTGGAATAATCCCCCCCCAAATGAGTAGAGTGAAATTAAAAATATAAGATTTGTAAATAACATCCATTGGAGTTGAATAGGAGTTTTAAATAGCAACATTCCGTTTTCCCATGGGTTTTTAAGAATGTAAAAATTCACAAAATGCCTGATTTTACACTCTACAGCGCTTCACACTGTGACAAAACAAGTAACATGGCTAGGCATCACTAATAAGCCCTACTTCCAAGCACAAATTTTTAATGAGTTAGAGGTCCCTTAAGGACTTCAAACACACTAAATACAGTTTCTCCTAATGGGTGAAGCTTCAGTTATGGACCTTCTGCTTAGTAATAATATCATAAACAAGAATAGATCTATATCAGAATTCATCCTCAGAAATAGTTCAGCCTTAAATAATCGGTCCTTGGATCCTGGAGAGTTTATAACAGAAACTGTGGAGTGGATTCTGGGTAATTCTTTATGCACATTTGGGCTATTTATGCAACAATTGCAGTTCTTTTAGAATAGGTTTTTATTTTACCCAATTATATTTGTTAGGCAATCAATAAAAGGTTAATAGAAGGAATAAAAAACAGATGGGGGGTCAATTATCTGGACTGCTTGCAACCAGGATTTTCCAAGGTAGAGTAAATTATTCAAGAATAAATAGCTGTTTATTTAAAGGAGAAGGAAAGGTATATTCACTTTAGGGGTGACAAACAGGAACACTAGCCAGAGGTATCAGGTAAGTGATTATACACACCAGGGGGAAGGTGCCTAAGATTTTAACACCCCTCTGTGATTATTCCTTTCCTTCTTCTAAAAGCAGTACACATTAGGGAATAGAACTGTCGCATTTTTGGAGCATTTCTGGATGAGATCAGATCCCATATACAGTCAGCGCAGACTTAACTGAAACACCCAGCACACATACATTTCCTAGAGAATAGGATGACATACTGTACCAAGTGTCCTAGATGCATTAATAAGTCCAGTCTGATCTGTACTGTACAATAATGCACATACTAGATGTTTAGAAAGTGTCATTTTAAGTTTTCTTAATCCTTTTGCAAAAAAACTTTATTTTACTCTACTGTGCATGGGTCAGCCAAGGGCCATTGGAAAATGGTGCTTACTGAGAAATACAAAAACCTAGAAAAAAGAGCTGGCACCATTCCGTCACCCCAAAAAAATATTGAAAAATTAAGTAGAATCCAGGAGTCTCAAAATATTAGTAAAGTAGTACAAAAAGCTTTATTTACATATTGTATAAAATAATAGCCTGAAGAATTCCGTGTCCCCACAGGACACTTAATCATAGGCTAACTAGTTACCCATACATACAAAATATTTAAAGGAAAAAGAGCCATTAGGAAAGTCGCAAGGGCGGAATCATAATTAGTTATCAAAGTAGGTGTATGTTATTGCCCCGAGTGGCTCATTATTAAAAATACATTTAAAGTACAAATAGTTATTCTAGCATAAATGTATACAGTATATATTTTTATATAAAAAAGGAGTATGGCAAATATATTTCAAGATAAACAAAGATACAAAAATATAAAAAATCAAATATGAAAAATACAAACAAATATGAAAGAACAAATAGGGTTTTTTTGGAGTTAGATAAAGCAAGAGATATCAAAATCATAATTTAGACCCAATGGTTGTCTAGTTCCTAGGTGAAAAATCCATTTTGCTTCCTTTCTCAAAAGGTCTGAAGTAACGTTTCCTCCACGAATATTAGGTGTTGTTTTGTCAATGGCAGTTACACTTAGATATGACACTTCTCTATTATTACATTCGGCAAAGTGTTTTGCTACAGGGGTTACACAATTCTCTTAGTAATACTAGATTACTCGTTCCCTGATTCTATCTTTCAGTTTACGACCTGTCTGGCCTACATATTGTTTCTGACATTTTTTACATGTTAGTAAATATATCACATTTCTTATTTTTAGTGGAAGAAGTAAAGTCCAATGTTTTCGTTAAATATTTGCAAGTGATACACCTATTGGCCCCACATTTAAAACAACCTTTAGTTTGTAATCAAGTGTTGTGATGTTCTTTAAATCTAATAAGACTGGGGGTCAATTTGTTGCCTATTGTTTCAGTTCGCCTGGGAATGTATTTTTGTCCTTTAAGAATTTCCTTCAATATGGGATCAGTTTCTAAAATAACTAGATTTTTCTTTATGATATTTTTTATTTGATTAAATTGTGGACTATATGTTAATACACATGAAAAGGCTTCAGAATGATCTTTTTTTGTCATTTTTCTTGTTGTTTTTAAGTCAATTTCAACACTATCGGTCTATCTAATGCATTAGACTACAATATAATAGATGATACAATGGCTACTTTTCTTAATGTAGAACATCCAAAAACTGCGATTTTTCACTATCTTCCTAAAACACACAAACTCTCCAGACCACCAGTTGGCCATCCAATTATAGCAGGGATTGGCTCTTTAGGTGAAAATTTATGTGAATTTATAGACTATTTCTTACAACCTCCAGTCTTTAAACTACCCAGCTATTAAAAAGACAGTGGCCATCTTATACATTCTCTCAATAAATTTCATTGGGATACCACATATAAATGGGCATCTATTGATATTGTTTCTTTGTATTCTTGCATCCCACATAATTTAGGCCTAAGAGCATTTGAAACAATACAGCACGTAAGACACTAACCTTATTTCTTTTTTATTACAAGCAATTCACTTCTTACTTACACATAACTTTTTTCTTTTCAATGACGAATATTATTTACAATGTTGTGGAACGGCCATGGGTGCTAAATTCGCACCATCATAAGCAAATTTATTTTTAGCATGGTGGGAAGAATTGCATATTTTTCAAGGTGACAATCAGTATTCTCAATATATACAATACTATGGCCATTTCATTGATGACATTCTAATAATATGGTCAGGAACACAACAATCATTTGTAGTTTTCTTTTTGAACTTAATCACAATGATTATAACCTCAGATTCACTAATGAATTGAACACTTCTTGGATAAATTTTTTGGATGTTACTCTCTGTATAGAAGATAACTCAGTTGTTACGACAATATATAGAAAACCATGTTCAGTTAACACGATTTTAAATGCCCATTCGTGTCATCCCAAACATATAACAGATAACATACCATATAGTAAATTTTTGCGCATACGTCGTATCTGTAAAAAAGATAACAATTTTTTTGCTAGATCAAATGACCTTTATACAAAACTATTGCATCAAGGCTATGAAAGAAACTACATAGGGCTCTAAAAAGAGCGGCTCGTGTTAATAGAAAAGACCTGTTTAAGAGATATAGTGTTAAAACCGATAGTGTTGAAACTGACTTAAAAACAACAAGAAAAATTACAAAAAAAGATCATTCTGAAGCCTTGTCATGTGTATTAACATATAGTCCACAATTTAAGCAAATAAAAAATATCATAAAGAAAAATCTAGTTATTTTTGAAACTGATCCCATATTGAAGGAAATTCTTAAAAAAGGACAAAAATACATTCCCAGGTGAACTGAAACAATAGGCAACAAATTGACCCCCAGTCTTATTAGATTTAAAGAATATCACAACACTTGGTTACAAAGTAAAGGTTGTTTTAAATGTGGGGCCAATAGGTATACCACTTGCAAATATTTAAAGAAAACATTGGACTTTACTTCTTCCACTAAAAATAAGAAATATACAATACACCACTATATCAATTGTAACACAAGAAATGTGTTATATTTACTAACATGTAAAAAATGTCAGAAACAATATGTAGAGAAGAGAAAAATCACTGGCACAACAGGATATTTCTAGCAGGGAAACCCTTTGCTCGTTTATTTGTGGATGCAACGTTTTCGGTAGCATCACACCCCGAAACGTTGCATCCGCAAATAAACGAGCAAGGGTTTCCCTGCTAGAAAGATCCTGTTGTGTCTGTGATTTTTCTCTTCTCTGACTGTTGTGGAGGTTGCCAATACCTCCTTCATCGAGCACCAGGTGTCACGAGATTCGGACGGCCAGGGTGTGCGAGGTGACTCCTCTCTTCTTCCTACTAGAAACAATATGTAGGCCAGACAGGTCATAAACTCAAAGATAGAATCAGGGAACGTGTATCTACTATTACCAAAGAAAATTGCGTAACCCCTGTAGCAAAACACTTTGCCAAATGTAATAATATCTAAGTGTAACTGCCATTGACAAAATAACACCTAATATTCGTGGAGGAAACGTTACTTTGGACCTTTTGAGAATGGAAGCAAAATGGATTTTTCACCTAGGAACTAGACAACCATTGGGTCTAAATTATGATTTTGATATCTCTTGTTTTATCTAACTCCAAAAAAAACCCTATTTGTTCTTTCATATTTGTTTGTATTTTTCATATTTGATTTATTATATTTTTGTATCTTTGTTTATCTAGAAATATATTTGCCATACTCCTTTTGTATAAAATATATGTATACATTTATATGCTAGAATAACTATTTGTACTTTAAATGTATTTTTAATAATGAGCCACTAGGGGCAATAACATACACCTACTTTGATGACTAATTATGATTCCGCCCTTGCGACTTTCCTATTGGCTCTTATTCCTTTAAATATTTTGTATGTTTGGGTAACTAATTAGCCTATGATTAAGTGTCCTGTGGGGACACGAAACGCGTCAGGCTATTATTTTTTTATACAAAATGTAAATAAAGCTTTTTGTACTTCGTTACTAATATTCTGAGACTCCTGGATTCTACTTGATTTTTCAATATTTTTTGGGGTGACGGAATGGTGCCAGCTCTTTTTTCTAGGTTTTTGTATGCATTTTCCCCCCTGCTGAGGGTTTGGAGCATGAGCACCCAGACCCCTTTTGGAAAGCGGTAAGCTTATCCCTATACTACAAAATGTCCATGCTTTTTATGATTTTCTATAATATAGTCTTACTGAGAAATACCCCAGGCTGGTGCAGTATTCTGTTAACAGGAGGACTGTCCAGGGATATCAGGTAAGTAATTGTAATCACTAGGGGATACCTAACATTTGACACCCCCCACCAGTCATTTAACTCCTTCCTTTTCCTTGTAAATGTAAACATAAATGTAAATGTAAACACCACCAGGGGTATAAGTAGTGCACAATGAGATGAAACTTACCATAGTTCAGAAATATTTGGCTAGACTTGATCAGGTATATTTAAAATCTTTGTATGAATTTTAAGGAATCTGTTTACATTTGTTTTTTCAGAATTGTGGGCTGGCCCATGACTACATGCATATAGTAGAAACAAGAGATCCTCTGCACTCAACCCATTATCAATATATTTAAGACAGAGACACTTTGTGCATACTGCTACTGAAAAATGCCTTACCCTTTAAACAACACAGGGATTGTTTGTCCATATATTGCAATATATTTAAGCTGGCCAACTACGTCAAAGTCATCCCTTATCTGGCCAGTCCTACTCTCTGAGAGTAGGACTGGCCAGATAAGGGATGACTTTGACGTAGTTGGCCAGCTTAAATATATTGCAATATATGGACAAACAATCCCTGTGTTGTTTAAAGGGTAAGGCATTTTTCAGTAGCAGTATGCACAAAGTGTCTCTGTCTTAAATATATTGATAATGGGTTGAGTGCAGAGGATCTCTTGTTTGTACTATATGTATATTGTGGTCACTACCTCATTGCACCCCCTCTTAATGTTTTTAAGTTAGTGGTTGAGCACAACTTCCCCTTCCATGACTACATGCAGCAGCAAGTATGCATGTATGCAGAAAGAAACATGATTGTACAGGAACATAATAAGTTTCAAGGCTAGCTGTTAGATAAGGTGGAAGATGGTGCTATAAACAGTCTACAAACAGGTTATGGTACAGTCTTGGGCTTCGAGGTTACTTAGAATAAGAACTAAAATCATTTTGTAAAAAAAGGTAATCACGCCTTTATGCTGAATGTAACCAATCATGTATGGCTAATATTTTCTGATGTGATATTATAAAGTTATATGTAACAGTCAGTTTTGGTAGAGAATTCTCCCGAGCTACTGAATGGTTTTGTATTCTGTGCTTGAATAAACTTCCTTCTCTGATTGAAACTTTGAAATGGCATTGGACTGTATCATTGGAACAGACACTCACCGAGGTCCAGACCCAACAGTTGGCCAACATTTCAGTCTTACAAACAAAGACCCATGACAGTGAACAGGGCTCATTTCCTAACATAAGTGCAAAGTGCAAACATCCAGTCAATATAACTCTTGTGAAATGAATTACTACACTAAAAAATAGAAATAAGTACCTTTTTTAGTTCCTCTTGCACATACATGCCACTCTCCTCAGATAACATCTCTGGGTTTCTGCTTTCCAGTCTCAACTCTGGATCTTGCTCTTCTCCAGATGAATTTTCTTTGTCACTCATCTTTGCCGTTAATTCACATAATCTAGTTTTTAGTTTTTGTTCTAGATTATCTGTCAAGGTCCTGTGATGTGGTCCTCTGCTGCTTGTATCTGTTTCTGATATGTCACTGAAAGACTACAAATAAAAAAAAAATTTTTTTATATTTTTATCAATTTTACCCACCATATGGAGCATCCACTTCAGTAACCAATAAGGTATATTAAAACTACTAAAGAATTTTGTATCTTTATAAAGGTGCAAAGCTATAGGTAAGGTGCCCTTATTCAGAGTTAACTTCATCTGCTGCTCAGGAAGTCCCCCGTTTGTAGCCTATGCCCTGTGATTTCCCAACGGGCCCAGGGGTATTGGGACCTATTCCAACCCTTAAGGTGGCCATACACGGGCCGATAAAAGCTGCCGACAGACCGTGTTGGCAGCTTATTGGCCCGTGTATGGGGGCCCCGACGGGCATCCCCGATCGAGATCTGGCCGAAAGTCGGCCAGATCTCGATCGGATGGGTTTAAAAACCCCGTCGGATCGCGGCCACATCTGTTCGTTGATGCAGTCCCGCGATCCGACCGCCCGTTTGTGAATGCTAGGATACGATCGTTGGGCCCTAGGGCCCACGATCGGATCTGCCCGATATTGCCCACCTCAAGGTGGGCATATCGGAGGGAGATCCACTCGTTTGGCGACATCGCCAAACGAGCGGATCTATCCGTGTATGGCCACCTTTAGGGACCATTTATTAAAGGACAAGGAAAGTAAACTTTATCAGAAAGGTCCAGGTAAATACAACCATAAACACAGTAATGCTGCTCTGAGTCCTCTGTGAAAAGAGCCATAATGTTCCTTTCCTCCTATTGTTTACACATGGGCTTGGTATCTGGTTTCCTACTCACAGCTCAATGCCAGAGGCAGTCATCCCTGCGCATTTCTTCACTCCTCCTCCCTTCCCTTGCTGTAATCTGAGCACAGAGTGGAGCAAGCAGCCAGACAGGGCAGGATAACTTCTATGGCTGTACTAAATATAGTAATGTTACTAATCTATTTGTAATAAAATGCATCACAAGCTTTCCTTCTCCTTTAAACATCCATTTTTGCTGGTCAAATTTTTAAAGGGGACAAACTAAATTTTTTTTTAATTTTGAGAGATTTATTATACCCCCAAGCTGCTAAAAATCCAAAACAGAAACTACTCCAGCTAAATCCTGTCAACGGCAGATGTCCCTTTTACAATTTGACAATGTTTCTTGACATCGTGATCTGCACGGTTATTGTGCGATAATCCAAAAAAGTCAAGGTTTTTCAGCGACAAAGCGAAAAAGTTGTATGATTCGAGTGGAAAAGGACTCACGCTATCTTTCATCCCTGAAAAGCTTTTACTGAAGGGGATCCAGTTCACAAAGGCGTTCCTGAATGATGAGACTGTTCCTTCACATTATTCTATCTCATATGGGTAATGGTGGATGAACCTCTGCAAAACTGCTTATTTTTTGCTATATACTCTTTTGCCTCACTATTGGTGCACTCACAACAGCACCTTACTTTTAATAATTGTTGTTCAATACATTACCTATATGGTTTGGAACCACTGGTGCTAAATTTCTGTATGAAGAAACAGGTTTTGAGTTGAACAATTCAGCTTGCAAAACCATCCCTATAATACCGTCATGGTCAAGCTGAGAAAGAACATATTCATATGCTTACCCCTTTAACCATTTCATATTTAGAGTATAGGATTAAGTGACGATCAGTAACCAGTAATGGTGGAGTATGCCCCCTATAAAACTCTCGTATTATACTCAATATCTCTAACAGAGACAGCCCAATAAAAACTACTGATTTTTTTTCCATCTATATGTATTTGCCTGCTCTGAAGGGTTAATAAATATGATAGCCTATAGGGGAAAAAACTGTAGAAAGCTTTTCAGCAGTCTGTAATTATTTGGATTCAAAAAGCCCCTAAAAATGCTTTTTCACTAAGATTCGTTTCATTGCAGTCTGTGGGAAGGTTTCGCTCTTCAAAGCAATTACACCAGATAACTATTTTTCTTCTAGGGAAAACAGAAAAGTCAATGATCAAAAAAAAAATGTTTTCTAAATTTTGGAAAATGTGAAACACAATGTTGTCAATTGCCATTTGACCACTGCAGTCCTGAGCAGCTGCTTCCCATTCACATGATGCAGGTATTGAGTGCTCCCCACCTGACAGTATAATGTAGAGAGTGATATTCTGAGACAATTTGCAAATGGTTTTCATTTTTTATCATTTGTGGTATCATTTGTGGTTTTTTAGTTGTTTAGCTTATAATTCTCCAGTTTGCAATTTCAGCGATCTGGTTGCTAGCAACCATGTATTGATCTGAATTAGAGACTGGAATATGAATAGTAGAGGCCTGAATAGAAAGCTGAGCAATCAAAAATAACAACACATTTGTAGCCTTGTTTTTTTAGATGGGATCAGTGACCCCCATTTGAAAGCTGGAAAGAGTCAGAAGAAGAAGGAAAATAATTCAAAAACTATAAATAAGAAATAATGAAAACAAGTTGCATGGAATTAGCCATTCTATAATATACTAAAAGTTAACTTAAAGGTGAACCATCCCTTTAATGATCTTGAATTTTAGTATGCAATGTATAAGGCATCAAAAAGTTTTTTGTTTTTCAAAACAGAGGCAAGATATCTGAATAATAAAAACTGAAACAGTACAAAAATGAATCCCAATTATAATACCATTAAATAAGTCCCAAATATAATACCATTACATTACAACAAATTCTGTTACAAGTAGGGATGGTTTGATGGATTTATCCTTCTCATAATAAGACAAGAAACAATTAGGAGATCATGACCAAAAATGGTTCTAGTTGGTGTTATACTAAAAGCACATCCAGATATCACCACTGGATGGAGCCAAACACCACTGGATAAAACACTGCTGTACAATCTTAAACCACTCATCATAACTAAGAAAAAAACAAAAACAGCTAAAAAACAACAAGTTATAGGGCAGCTAAAAAACTGCATTTGACCCCCTTGTGACAGTTATTCAGCTAGAAATGTGGGGGAAAATTGCTGCTTTGTGGGTAAAAGACATGGCGAACTTGCCCTGCACAAAAGAGCTTACAATGCTGACGCAGAGGACACTGTGATCTCTATCCTATGTATGTGG
The DNA here is from genome assembly GCA_038501925.1 of Xenopus petersii. Taxonomy (NCBI): domain Eukaryota; kingdom Metazoa; phylum Chordata; class Amphibia; order Anura; family Pipidae; genus Xenopus; species Xenopus petersii. The sequence continues at coordinate 109,457,485 of CM076682.1, read as the reverse complement.
TTCCCACAGCGGTTTTTAAATAGGTGCAGAAAACATGCACTAAAACAAACTCAACTAGTGAATTATTCATGTGTATGAAATTGCCTGAGGACTCTAAAGGTGGCCATACACGGGCCGATAAAAGCTGCCGACAGACCGAGTCGGCAGCTTATTGGCCCGTGTATGGCCCCCCCCCCCCGACAGGCTTCACCGATCGAGATCAATCGCTATCGGATGGGACTAAAAATCCCGTTGGATCGCGGCCGCATCTGTTCGTTGATGTGGTCCCGCGATCCGACTGCCCGTAAAGCCACCGTTAGGATCCGATCGTTGGGCCCTAGTGCCCACGATCGGATCAGCCCGATATTGCCCACATATCGGCCCATATATCGGGGAGAGATCCGCTCGTTTGGCAACATCGCCAAACGAGAGGATCTCTCCGTGTATGGCCACCTTAAGACCTGCTGCATGTACTTGTGTTCTTCTTACACAAGCACTCAACTTAGACTGAATATTACCCTTATTTTGCCCCAAACAATTCTGACAAAACGGTCCCCCTTACTTAAAGAAGTAGCTCCCCCTGAGTAGTTCTTCTTGAGTTCTCCTTTACTGTGATGCAGACAAAAGTTCTAAGTCACTTTCGATTTATCTTGACATCTTTTGTTGTGAAGCTGTGGGTTTTTACAATTATCTGTTTGCTAGGGCTTAATAATTCTAGCAATCAGGCAACCATTAGAAAGTTAGAATGGAAGATAACAGTAAATGATCTGAACAGCAATATAAGCAAAAAAAATTAAGAATATTGCAAGAACTGAAGCCTTATAGTCAATCTGATTTTTGGTTGGCAGGATTAGTGACCCGGACAACCAAACAGCTTTGTCAACAGACAGCTGCTTTTATTTGCCATTTAAGAACAGTAAACATTAAACAGGCAGAAGAGAAAGGCTATTAATTTGGAAAAGCAAATAACCAAGTGAAACAATGCATAGAATAGGATATTTTATATAACATACTTATGGGTTAATGTCATTAGATAGATTAGGGGTTATCTGCAAAGCTGAACACATTGTGCAAAGATAGGCAGAAGTCAGCAATTCTTTTGCACTTTGCACACTGTGCTCTTCTATGTGAAAATTGCTGCATTGCTTTGGATCCGAGGCTTTCCTCAAGAATACAACTCTGACTGAGCTAGTCAATAATGTACTCCGTAATTTGGAGCTTTCTCGATAATAGTTTTCCGGGAGAATGGAAATCAATAAACACAGCTTCAACTATTTAATAATAAATTATTAAAGCAAATTAATATATCTGATTATATGATTGTTTTATTTGTGTAGCCAATAAAGATCAGCAACAAGTACTATACCTTAGTTGTGCTTAAAGACCTTTTCTGCCCCTTCATTAAATCCCCTTGCTCTTCCATTCCTGTTTTGTTCCTCTTCCACCTCCTAGACTTTATTTCTACGTCAAAATGGGTTTTCTCTGCTTCACTACTGTCTGAATATTCCATACTATTAGACTGTGGGTTAAAGTTAATATCCATCTTTCCATAGTCGTGGTCTTTTTGGATCTGATTAAATGGGACTTTTCTGTTTGGCCATAGTGACTTGGAGGATTGCCTTGTCTCCTTCAATGAGTTCAGTGATGAGGTCTCTGAATCAGAATACACAGTTTCAGTATTGGTGTATAGGCCAGATGATGGGGATGTCACTGGCTGATAATAATCATTACTGCCTGCCCATTCAGGATTACACTGGGAGTCTGCATAGCAGGAATCATCTGACAACTGTCTTCGTCTATATGCATTGAGGGCTAAGCTCCAGTCAACTTCCTCGTCACTGTCTGAACCCATTTCATCATAGGCTGACACAACTCTGGACTCGTCTTCCAAAACCTTAAAGACTTGACTCTTTGGCTGAGCAAGCATTCTTGGAGGAGGCAGTGTAATACTTTGAAGGGCCACCCAATTTCCATCAGAACTCTGCAGAACTGGTGAGGGACCTGTATAAAAAAAGCACAATATGTGATTGCATTTCTTTGTAGCTATACCGGGCTAAATTTAAGGTCAATATATATGATACTGTAGGAACTAAGGGCTTTCAATGGGAGCAAGGAGAGTCTCCCAAAAAGACTCTCGCTCTATTTTTCTCTCTATATAATATATGCATAATACAGAAATGTTCCTATTTATCAAAATTATGGATGGTGTATTTTTTTTTTTTCCTGTGTGATTTTTTTGGAAGTGTGTGTGTATTCTCCCTATTTCCTAAATAGGCAAAGATAGCTTTATAACAAGTCTAAGACAACCAATGGAAGTCAAGAGGCCCTCTGGCTATGGTATATAGATGACTTCCCAATGCTCTGGGAAATTACCCCTGAACAACTCAAGTCATTTGTGAAGGATTTAAATTCTAATTGCTTTTAATGTATATTTTACATGTTCGTGAAAAAATAGCATGGTTATCGTTACTAAGAGATGGCATTTTGCATATAGAAGTATACCATAATTAAATTCCAACCAATACACTCTTATATGACACAAGTTGTCATCCATCATCCCTCATTAGGGGGATTCTAAATGCCAGTTACACTGTATGTGGTGCAAAATACATACATTGCACTGTGCCCTTTATTGGTCTATTCTACTAACCCTTTTATTATTATTATTATTATTATTATTAACATGTATTTATATAGCGCCAACATATTGCGTAGCACTGTAAAGTAAATGTGATTATACAACTACATCACACGAATTACATATATAGAATATATGGAGTAACAAACCCTTTAATCCAGTTAGATCATCAATATACAGCTGTACTTTTAATTTGCATAGGATGTTTTTACGTTTGTATTTTAATATGTACAGTATATAATAAAGGCATTGTAATTTGTTGTGTGCACATTTCCCCTTCAGGAACTGCAGGACTGCTTGTATCAGTAGGTTTTTTTTTCTCTCTTTGTTTTTTTTTTTTTTAAAGTTTTTATTTATTAAGAACAGTTGGCAGTACATCAAATGACAAGTAACAGAAAAGTACAAAGGTTGCACAGCGACACAATATCACACGCGACATTATACATCATAAGTTACCACATTCCTTTTAATTTACAATGCTCACACATTTCCGTAAACCATAGGGTATATGTCTATCCATTGACCCCATACTTTGTCAAACTTCTCTGGGTGACCCCGGGCTTCATATGTAAGCTTTATTAACGGAAGCATATGATTCACCATGTTAAGCCATTGGTTAATTGAGGGAGGCATAGGTTGAATCCAGTGCATGATAATGACCTTCCTTGCATAAAATAACAGGGATCTATACATTATTCTAGTACTGCTTTTAGGAACTAGCTCATCTATTGCCCCCAGAAGGCAGGCTTCAGGGGAGACTACTTGGGGAAGGGCTAAAGTATCACTAAGCAAACAAACCACTCTTTTCCAGAACTGGAGTATTCTCGGGCACTCCCACAGCATATGGATAAAATCTGCATTAGCTTGAGCACAACGGGGACATGCCGAAGACTTATCAGGGAAGATCCTACTCAGCCTACGTGGGGAGTAGTAATAGAAATGCAATATTTTAAAACTAATCAGCCTGTCTTTCGTTGAAATAAGGTAATTATAGGCTTTGTCAGTAGCCTCCTCCCACACATCATCAGTTATCGTAGGTAGAACTCTCTGCCATTTCCGCTGGGCTACTTGGAAGGGAGTGCTCCCCACCTCCATTAAGTTCCTATAAAGGCATGATACCAATTTGCGCGGGTTCTCCGCATGCAGTGTACTGAAAACATCAAATTTGTGAAAGGAGGGTTGATACCCATCAAACTGAGCTTTAAAGGCATGCTTTAATTGCAAGTATCTGAAGGGGTTGATTATTGTGTCAGGACATAGCTCTTGCAATTGGGGGAGAGTGACAAAGACCCCCCCTTTCAGGACGTCTCCCAATTTTCTGATCCGTCTATTGGACCAGTACAGAAAATCAGTGAGGTAGCGGAGATGCGGGAGATTGGAATTCCCCCACAGTGGAGTGTGGTGGGAGAACAAAGTTGGAGATACCCTGCACAGACGGAGAGCCAGCTGCCAGGCCATATATGGGGCATATAGAACTGGGGGAAGCTGGGGTAGATCTTTCAATTTACGCATGGGGCAAAGTGCCAAAGCTTCCAAGGAGCCCAAGAGCAGGCCATGTAATAGCATATTGGGGTTTTCGGGATCAGGATTAAACCATTCATGAATATGGGATAGTTGAGCCGCTAAATAATACAGCCAAAGGTTTGGTAGACCTAGACCCCCACACGAAGGTGGAGCCGTGAGGGATTCCCAGGAAATTCTGGCCTGTTTCCCCGCCCATATAAATGATATTAACACCGTATTGACTTTCCGAAAAAATTCCTTTGATAATTTGATCGGAGTGTTTCTGAAAAAGTATAAAAATTTTGGGAGAAAAACCATCTTAAAGATATTAATTTTCCCCCATAGTGTCAGAGGCAAGTTCTGCCATTGAGTAGCAGTCGCTGTAAACTTAGCCACCAGTGGACCTAAATTAAGCTCAGGGAAATCGGTAGCCTTTGATGTCACAGTTACACCTAGGTATTTTATTTGGGCTGCCCAGACTAGTTGGTGGACCGGGGTCTGTTGATGCGGGGGAATGTTATCTATGGGCATTATGAGTGATTTACCCCAATTTATCTTTAGACCAGAGTATATACCGAAGTCTTGTATTATATCTAAGGCCGACTGGAGTGTACGACCCGGATCTGCCAAAAATAACAGAATATCATCAGCATAGAGGGCTATGCGTTCTTCGGAGGTCTTGTAGCGGAGTCCAACTATATTGGGGGCATTTCTTATACTTATGGCCAGAGGCTCTATTGCTACTGCAAACAGGAGAGGGGAGAGTGGGCACCCTTGCCTGGTGCCTCTATGTAATTGAAAAGGTAAGGACAGGGAGTTATTAACACGAACTTGAGCGATGGGCACTGCATAGAGTAATTGAACCCAGGAGATGAATCTGGGGCCAAAGCCAAAAGCCCTTAACGTCTCCCATAAGTATGGCCACTCAATGGAGTCAAAGGCCTTGGCTGAATCCAGAGACACCACCACCCTTGAACCCGCATTCTCATGCACGACTTGCAAGTTGGTATAGAGTCTCCGCAAGTTAACAGTAGTGGACTTGTTAGGCATAAATCCTGACTGATCCGGGTGAATTATTGATGTTATGACTTTTATTAGTCTGGAAGCCAAAATTTTGGCCAACAATTTGGCATCTGTATTTATCAATGAAATTGGGCGATACGAGTCACACAGATCAGGATTTTTGCCGGGTTTATGGATTAACACTATCAATGCAGAATATAAAGACGGTGGTAACTGTTTTACCTCAGATGCAGCCCCCACCATGTGTACAAATTGTGGAATCAACTCTTTAGCCACCCGCTTGTACCACTCAGCCGGTAGACCATCAGGGCCTGGTGTTTTGTTACTAGGGAGGGAGTGGAGTGCCACTGCAACTTCATTCCGAGTAATAGGGTTATCTAAGTATGCTCTCTGTTGTTCATCTAATTGAGGACAATTGATTCTCCCAAGATAGTTAGCAATATCAATTTGTGAGCAGGTAAGTTTTGATGTATATAAATCGGCATAAAAGTCCCTAAAAGTCTCAGTAATTACCTTTGGGGATGAGGTAATTGTGCCGTTGTTTGTTATTATTCTTGGAATCAATGTGCTAGGTGTAACGCATACTCTGGTATGCCAGAGTTGCTCCGCCCTTTTCCCCTTTATCAAAAAGTCTTTGTGTCGTGTACAGCTCCTTCTTTTTTGTGAGGGAGGTAATAGCTAGTTCTAGGGCCTGCTGCGCCTGACACATTAGATTGTGATTAGCGTCTGAGGGGTCTACAGCATATGCTGCTTCTGCCTGTCGTACTACCTCTGTGGCATCAGCTACCAGTTGTTTAGTATGATTTCTCGCACCCTTTATGGCCCTGGAGAGGGAATCCCGAGCAACTGCCTTGGATGCATCCCAAGATATATTAGGGGAGACTGTATCCTTATTGACATCCCAGTATTCCGCATATTCCTGGGTAACTGTCTCCTGTACCTCAGTGTTTTGCAACCACAATGGACTAAGCCTCCACATTTTATCAGATGACACATCGCCCACCTGAAGTGATATCATTAGAGGGGAGTGGTCAGAAAAGGCCCTAGGGAGGTATTGAACTTCCGAAACTAGTAGCAGAAATTCGGGGGATGCCAGTGCCAAGTCTATTCGGGAAAGCGTATTATGGGTAGCGGAATGACAGGAATATTGTCTGGTTGCCGGGTTTTTCCACCTCCATATGTCCCTCAGACCCATCGTGTCAGCCCAGTTTGCTAGTGGTGTTAGTGCTGTTGTTTGGGATATTAATCTATCAAGTGCGGGATTCAGCGGGGAGTTAAAATCACCCATTAAACAAACAGGAGCAGGGGGAAACTCCAATATCTTAGTAAAGACTTTGTCTAGCGTGTCCATTGACATAGGAGGAGGAAGATATATATTCGCTAAGATTAAGGGAGTAGAGTTCAGTTTGCAGTAGAGGACAATATACCTTCCGTAAGTATCAAGATGAATCTTAATTAGCTCAAACATTATGTGCTTCCTGACCAATATAGCCACTCCCCGGGCATAAGTAGAGAAGGTCGCATGGTAATGGTGCGCTACCCACGCTTTTTTAAGAGCCAGGATTTTCTGACCTACTAAGTGGGTTTCCTGTAATAAAAGGAGCGCCGGCGAGTGGGTTTTAATGTATTGGAATAACTGTGCCCTTTTAAACTTTGAGTTTAGGCCCCGTACATTCCAGGAGCAAATTTTGATGGAAGCCATTATGTTACACCTGAGGTGGAGCTACGCAGGAGTGGAATGTGTAAATTCGGACGGCTGCCAACCATCTTTATACCTGTAGAACTATATACATAGCATAGAAACCGTTCAAGCTTCATAACTTCCCAACTTGTCCCTTCCCTCCCCTGCCCGCTTATGCAACTTAGCAAGCCTATGACCCCCAAACTCTCGATAAATGAGGTAAAGATAGCTTACGTAGGTGCCATTACAGTTCCCATTATGTAGGGCTAACAGCCCATGCAGATAGGAATGGACCGATCCAAACTCCGACAGTCACTGAAAATGCAAAGTCCACAGTCCAATATCCCAATAGTATAGTATAGGAGTGTTACCTGCCGGTGAGTATAGAGTCAAGGTGCCAGAGTACCACCCCAAAATCGTGTGTGGAGAGCCAGCAAAAAAATAACTTATCTCGTGAGCCGTATGCCCATTGGTGTTTGCGTAGAGTAGAGAATTGGGCCTCCGAATTAGACGACGTCACCGTCTTGATCTGGGGGATGTTGTCGTCGCCCCGTGGGGTGCTTCGATTCAATCCACTGAAGAACATCCTCTGGGTGGTCAAAGAACAGAGTGGAGTCCCCAGTAGAGATGCGCAGCTTTGCAGGGAATAGCATAGCATATTGGATCTTTAGTGCACGCAGTCTGCGCCGCGTCTCTGTGAATGAGCTGCGTTTCCTCTGAACCATTGAAGAAAAGTCGGGATACAGGGAGACTCTAGCATTCTCGTGGATGATTTCCCCTTTAATCCTCGCTGCGCGCAAGGCCGCATCTCTGTCCTTAAAGTTCAGCAACTTCATGACCACCGGACGGGGGGGAGCCCCTGGAGGAGGTCGGCGAGCTGGTACACGGTGGGCCCGTTCCACTGCAAATTGTGCCGAAAAGGTATCTGACCCCAGCTTAGTCTTAAGCCAATCCTCCATGAAGGCCTCCACCTGAGGGCTTTCACATCCTTCGGGTAGGCCAATTACGCGCAGATTCGACCTACGTTGTCTATTTTCTAGGTCGTCAACATGCTCAATGAGCAAGCGCTGATCTCGTTGTAGCTGCTGAACTTGTCTCTGAATTGGCGGCATATCATCCTCCAACGCCCCAATGCGCCTTTCGGCCTCAGTAGTGCGCTCCCGGAGCTTGTGCACATCCTGCCTCAACAACGAGAGATCCACTTTGATCTCCTCCATTTTGGATGTCATCGTGGAAGTCGTGTCGGAGATCTGCATCGCAAGTGAGGCTCTGGATTCGGTAATCGCTAGCATGAGTGTTTGCAGCGTAGGTTCAGGGTTGTGTTCATCAGCGCATTCAGATTGTGGGGAGACAGGTCTGCTGTTGTGTACTTCGTCAGCGTCTTTCTCCCTAGCGCCGCCGCCGCCATCTTGTCGATGCGGCCTTGCAAACATCTTTTGGATGTTCTCAGATTTGGACTTCCCAGTGCTCTTGGAAGGCATAATAGAATGCTGTGGGTTGTCGGGTCTCTGCTGGATGCCGACCGGGTCCAAAATATAGGCAGGAATCGGGTCAGGATATGTATTAGTACGGGAGCTCTGGCACTGCACGTCTATCACGGATCACATCGTAGCTCCGCCTCCCTCTTTGTTTTTTTTTGATTGATTATTTCTCCACCTAGCATCACCCCAGTCAAATATAATTATGATTGCATCGCATATTAGGGTTATAACTGCAATTATAGTGCGGTGTGGAATCTAACTGGTAAATTGTAATAAATGTTCAAGAAAAAGCCACAGACATTAGACCTAGTACCACTTTCTCACAACACGGACATCAATTAAGGACACGCGTCAGGATCCTGTTAAAAATCTTCACATCCTTTATCATTATGAATAAATAAAAGTTATCAGCATTGGCACAGTGTACTAGACAAGCTAAAAGTAAGAGTTATGGAATCCAAAGCCAGGATGTGGGACTAGAGGTCATGTGAATAGCCTGGACGAATGGGGGAGCTCCACACTCGCAATAGGGCAGTTTCTAGTACCAACTTTGAAATTAAAAAAAAAACTTTACTTTAATAATTAGAAAAATTACAATTGTATTTAGTCCTTCTGAGCAGGTAGTACTATTTTCACCTACATGCTTGACTGGATGTTTAGTAAATGAAAAGGACCCACTTGACCGCTGAAGGTTAAAACCTCTATATTGAAAATTAAGGAGAAGCATTTCTGACAGTTCGGTCCCATACTGAATGATATAAGGGATTCTCTGTAAGTGTTCTGGACAGGGTGCTTTAAAATTTTATTTGCGTTTTGGAGTGGTAGATGAGATTCAATATTAATAAATCTAAGGTTGTAACCTTACCATAAATATTTGCAAGCTACTTATCTTTAATTCAGCTAAGAAAGACATAGGAGTACATTTGTATACTGTAGTCAAAAATGCCATTTGCCAGCAAAGAAGGCCAGATACATTTACAAAAAAGGAATTTTTTTTCCCCAGTTATAATGCACTCACACTGAAACTCTTGAGGGCAAATTCCCTAACTGGCGAAAATTCGCCAGGGACGGCTTTGCAGCCATCGCAACACTTCACCAGGCGTAAATTCGCTAGGATAACGCTATTTCACTTAAGTGTGAAGTTGCGTCCAGGGCGCTGAATGCTGGTGAATTTTCGCTAGCGTTACTTCGGCAATCAAAGTGAAGATGCGATAGCGTTGCCTAATTTGCATACAGAGGGAAATGATAAAGTTACATGGACATATATGTTGCAGCGAATACATTACACAAGTCCAGGGAACCTAAATAAAATAGAGTTGTTATAATGCCCTGCACATGAGCCCACTGTATAGTTAATGTTCCATACAGTATGTTAGAAAATGGAGGGGGGAACCCGGTTACCCCAAAAATAATTTATGGACCTTTGCAGGCTATCACTCAGGAAAAAACGCCAGCGTTTTTTGGGACTTAAAAAAAATTTGCACTAAAAATTGAGGAAGTCCTATGCACTCCATTGCACTTCGTCTGGTCTGAGCTGGCGAAGGCAAGTCTGGCGAATGAGGTATAGTTCAGTAAAATTCGCATCTTAGTGAAATTTTGGAGTTGCGTCCGTTCGCCAGAGAGAAAATCTGCCTTGCGCTAGCTAAGTGACGCCTGCAAAGTACCTGCGGGCGGTAATGCTAGCGAATTGACGCTGGCGTTAGCCACTTCGTCCTTTAGGGAATCTGCCCCATGATCTACATGTGACCTTCTCTTTTGTTGTTCTTTAAAAGAATATATAAAAGAATATCTGAAGCAAGGGGGAGAACAAATGCGTAACATGGAAAAATCACTTTAAAAAAGGCAGATAAAACTTGCCCCAATATTGTTTATTTGTATACATTTTGTTGGAATCCATCAACATTGAGCGTAAATGCTTTTTCAGAATATTCCATAGAAATGCCGGTATGCATTCATGTCAACGACTGGTGATACTGACATATGCTTTTTGAAAAAGAAATATTCTTCAAAGTCAAAATAAACCAGTGTAACAATGCAAAGCAAGGAATGCATATTCAGATTTTCCATTTATCTGAAGTAAAGGAGGAGGATTAAAAAAACGCATTATCTACATTGTGCATTATTCATGATTTTTGGTTTGCTTTCATTTCCTTCTAAGTGTCAAAATGTAGCCTGGGAGAGGAGAGACGGGCATGTTATTGGTAGAACTGCTGGACTGAGAGGTGGACTGAGTGACCTGTTGGAAGAAAATTGCTAAGGCACAACTAATAAACAATGCCATTAGGTCACTTTTTCCATTACAGCTAACAGTTTACATGTGTTGCTCAAAAGCACTTCATGCAAGTTCTGTATTATTATAATAAATCATAATTAACCCTTCTGCACACATGCAATAGGAAAATGACTGCAACACCATTGGTCTCCTTGGTGTTATTTATCAGAGTTAATTTCTAGCCTTTGGGAAGATTGTCTATTACAAACGATTTGAACATCGTTAGATGCCGGTGAGCAGTCAACCAAAATTATAGATCAAGGGGCAGGTGGTAAGTACAGGACCCAGAGCAGCATTGCAGTGGACAGAGGACTGGTAGGAGGCAGGAGGGTGGACACCTACATGCCTCCCCCGACCCTCATGAATACAGAGTTGCCAAATGCTGGCTACATATCTCCATGCAAGAACAGGACCAACCATCCTTCATATAGAACTCAGCCAGTAACATTTGTAACAATAATAATTCAGATAGTTTACTTGAATCATATAGGCTGTCAAAACTTTTCCAGCTCGGAAGTGTAGATGGCCTCCTTTGTTTTGCTTTTTTACTGAAATTTCTCGGGTGCTGGCAAAACATTTCCAGTCGGGCAGATTTCATTTCAGCATTGTTGCTTGGGGTATCTTCACTCATCAGAGAAAATGCCGAATGAGACCTCTGAAATTTAAGATACAGTAATTGTAAATACAGTCTTTCCATTGTTTTCTGTTACATAAAATAATTGCTTTCAATTGAATGCAATATATTAATAGAGTAGATAGGAACCAGCAAGAAGGTAGGGTTCAGTCAATAAAAGGACTTGGGAGTAGAACAAGGTTCTCACTTTTGTATTAACACAATGTTTTTTTTTCTTTTTATACCAAAGTGCCAGGTTCCTTAAATCTGTGGTTTCTTTCCATGATGTTACCAGACTATAAGAACACAAAAAGCTGTGCCTCAGGCTGCAAGCAGCAGGACAATATTCAAAGTTTGCACTTTGCGTGTTGCCTCTTTGTGCAGGAAAGTCAAGTACCTGCCCCGGGTAGACTGTATTAGAGGGGAAAAAAAGACACATTTTTCCCGAGTGGTTAACCCTGCACAAGTGTACAGCTACATGTATGGGACCCATTATCCAAAAAGCTCCAATTTACGGAAAGACCGTCTCCTATAAACTCCATTTTACACAAATAGTAAATTTTTTTAAAGATGCTATCTTTTTTCCCTGTAATAATAAAAGAGTAGCTTGTACTTGATCCAAACTAAGATATAATTCATCCTTATTTGAAGTAAAACAAGCCTGTTGGGTTTATTTAACGTTTACATCATTTTTTAGTAGATGTAAGGTGTGACGATCCAGACTACAGAAAGACCCATTATCCGTAAAACCCCAGGTCCCATGCATTCTGGATAACAGGTCCCATACCTGTTCAAGGCAGGGGTAGAGCTGCCATATTTGTTTGGAGAGGCTAGCACTAGAAGGCTTTCCATGAAAGAATGAATTATTATATACATGTGTATATAGCAGTTGGTACCTCTTTGGTGAGGCTAAGGCTCCCTAAATCTTCATTATGCTCTTCCTATGGAAGACATGACATAAAAGATAACTAAGTATTGGTGGTGTAATGCAGTGTACGTGGCATTTTTCTGGTTCAAGTAACTCCTTTGATCAGGATTTGTTTTAGTTCATAATGAAGAGAGATAAAAAAGGTTGATGTTTGAGTCAGCCAGATGCAAGAATATGTAAGACAGCAAATTAAGTGTTAACTTCAAATCTCACTTTAAATTACCTCTATACTGGATTTTCTGGTGTATCAAGGAGATCAAATAGACATTCACCATACATATCAGCCGTAATGCTGTACAATAATTTTATAAGGGTCTTACAATAAATACAAGGATTACATAATAAAACAGCAAAAATGTAGGTCCCTAAAGATGTACATGTTTAAGCCTCTGCCAGCAGTAACCCAACTACAAGATCTAAGTTCCTGAAATATCAAATATTCACATGTCCAGAAAAAGGCCAGGAAGTCAAGAAAAGGCCAGCAGATGGCAATATTGCTCAGTAACTGCAACGTACTAAGAGGATAACTGAACTTGCTGACATTGACATGAAATACGGTGTCCCTTAAAAGCCTGAGAAACAATTTATTGTGAAATATAATTAATGCATATAATGAAATAATTTTGATTGTTTTGCCCATACGTTTTTACCCATAATCTGTGCTACTGTAAATATGGTTTGGCTTCCTTGATGTTGAATAACTGTGCTGTAATATAGCAGTGACTGATAAATTGCTATCCTGCGGCATCTGTGCTTCTGCAATTATTATATAAGTGATTTACTCTCTTATGCAAATGAGAAAGTGGCAGGCTTTGACATATCAATTTGCATTACTTATTATGAGTCCCACAAATTCAGCCGTGGAATTCTGAAATAAAATGATATATAGACATCTTTGTGAGAGAATGTTTTTATACATGGCATCATGGTTGCTTGTCTGTGAATATATATATATATATATATATATATATATATATATATATATATATATATATATATTTACATTTCCATACCACTAGGTTAATGACACATCAGGAGTTTTTTCCTGTGATTATTTCTGATGGCTGAGAATACCTGCAGTTGCAAATACCACCTACGTTTGACTGAAGAGACTGGGGCTGACTAGGCTTCTTTATATGAACTTCTTAGGGCAATCCCCCCCCCCCCCTTCTAATTTACACTGAGAGACCGTCTTAACACAACCTTTTACTAAAGGGGACTCCCTGTCTCATGCTGCATCTGGAATATATGTATGTATGTATGTATGTATGTATGTATGTATGTATGTATGTGTATATATATATATATATATATATATATATATATATATATATATATATATATATATATAACAACAAACCAAGCAGAACTGGCAGTTTCATGTGTTTCCTCCTTGTATACAATAGCCCAAACGTTTAAAGGGGAACCTTGCTGTAGTGGATGTTTATATATTTGGCTCACAAGTAGTCTTTATTATTTATTAAAATTGTTACCTTTCACTGGTTGTTAGATTAAAACTTTTGTCCAACTTATTGGAACTGGCATTTTTACTAGCCTTTATAAAGTTAGGTTTATCATACAGAGGCATCAAACCTTCTTGAAGCATTTGTCATACATAATCACATTTTTTATGTGTGCTATATATATATATACATCCTTAAAGGAGAAGGAAAGGTTAAAACTAAGTAAGCCTTATCAGAAAGGTCCATCTACATATACCGTATATACTCGTGTATAAGCCGACCCGTGTATAAGCCGAGGTACCTAATTTTACCTACAAAAACTGGGAAAACATATTGACTCGCGTATAAGCCTAGACACAACTACAGCCCTGTCTCCCAGCAGCGCACATTCTGCCAAAGCGACCCCCCAGCGATCAACCGGACTTCTTTGCAAAGCTGATGGTGACAGAGAATTACCAAACGGATTACTGTGTGCATTGTCCCACTGTCCCACTACCATGTGCAGAGGGTGCTGTTTGATATTGCCATCACTGTTAATCATTTGTATAACCAACAGAGGGCGCTGTGTGATATTGCAGTCACTGTTATTCTTTCATACAACCAACAGATGGCGCTGTGTGATATTGGAGTCACTGTTAATCTTTCATATAACCAACAGAGGGCACTGTGTGATATTGCAGTCCCGGTTATTCTTTTATACAACCAACAGATGGCACTGTGTGATATTGCAGTCCCTGTTATTCTTTCATACAACCAACAGATGGTGCTGTGTGATATTGCAGTCTCTGTTATTCTTTCATACAACCAACAGATGGCACTGTGTGATATTGCAGTCCCTGTTATTCTTTCATACAACCAACAGATGGCGCTGTGTGATATTGCAGTCTCTGTTATTCTTTCATACAACCAACAGATGGCACTGTGTGATATTGCAGTCCCTGTTATTCTTTCATACAACCAACAGATGGCGCTGTGTGATATTGCAGTCACTGTTAATCTTTCATATAACCAACAGAGGGCGCACTGTTATTCTTTCATATAACCAACAGAGGGCATTGTGGGATATTGCAGTCTCTCCCCAAGTGAACTGTTGGTATAGGAATGATTAAAAGTGACTGCAATCTCGGCAACTGGGGTAGGGTACCGCTGACCCACGTATAAGCCGAGGTAGACTTTTTCAGCACATTTTGGATGCTGAAAAACTCGGTACCAGTAAACCCCCAACGTAATGCTGCAGTGTTTCTTTTGACAGTCCCCTGTCAAAAGAAACACTGCATTTCTTTCCTTCTATTGTATACATATGGGCTTCTGTATCAGACTTCCTGCCTTCAGCTTAAACCTCATTGCCCTGGGCAAGAGCATGCTCAGTTTGCTGCTCTTTCCCCGCCCCCTCCCTTCTCTACTGTAATCTGAGCCCAGAGCAGGGAGAGACTCAGGCAGGAAGTGATGTCACACCACATTAATCCTGCAGCTCCTATCCTAAACAAACAGAGTCTCTAGAGCTTTTTACTCAGGTATGGTAAAACATTCTACAGAATAAATATTGCATTCTAGCTTGCACTATTGCAGCTAATCTATTGGCAATAAAATGGCTCCGTAGCTTTCCTTCTCCTTTAAATCAAACTTTATTTAAATATTGGAGCATCATCTCTTGGCATGCTATTTGTCTTGGTCAACTACAGTTTCAAAGCTCAAAACCTGCAATCTTCATATTTTTCTTATAACTATTTTTCAGCACAGGAGAATACTACATGCTGACAGTTTTTATGATATTATACTGTATATACAAATGTTATGAGCTCATTCAGATGGCTATGGCCCCAGTAATGTCAGACCATGGCCCCAGGCCTGGATTTGTGGCGAGGCCACAAAGGCCCAGGCCTAGGGTGGCAGAATAATAGGGGTGGCATGCCGCCCAGCTGCTTACCAGGGAGCACCGCTCCCCATCGCTGTGGTGCTCGCAGAGTATACGGGCGGGTGCTAGGACCGCGCGGCCTCAGGGCACCTGCCCACTATATCCGACCCTACAGGGCCCCAGGAATACTAGGTCATTTTAACTTGTTTTTTTGCATGGTGATTCTAACAGAAGGGTTATGGGCCAAACTGCGAGACATAACGCTGCAATCTTTTAGAAGCTTTTAGAAGCTGAGAGATGTGTAAAGAGGAATATTATACAGTACCCCTTTAATATTATATCTACAAAAATGCAAACAGATAAAAACGTGAATGTATTGCAGCATATTGCTTGTTTGTATAAATCCACTGGCAGGAAAGAATCTCTGATCAGCAAGGACAAACTGTGGTAATCAATCCTTATTGGAAGCAAAAACAGCCTGTTGGGTTTATGTAATCATGATATGATTTCCTAGTAGGCTTAAGGAAAGAAGACCCAAATTACGTAAAGATCCGTTATCCAGAAAACCCCAGGTCTTGGGCATTTGACATAACAGGTCCCATACATGTATAAGCATCACTAAGATGTACTACAGTATAGCAACCCACACACCTCCTCCAGAATACCCTATAACACCCACTGTAGCAGCCAAACCAGACAGCACTATTTCACCATGAGGCACCATTAAAGCCTGATACTAACAGAATGAATTCTTAATTTGAGTGTTGATGGATTGCCAGTACATATGGGGGGTTAGGGAATGGGTCCTCCATGTCTGCAGAAGAAAGGGAATGCCCCCCCCCTACATGTCTACAGAGGAAAATGTCTCTGTGATGGAATTTGCTCAACTTTGTTATTATCACCAAGCATTTTTGTTATTTGGGTTCTAATGCATCCTGGCGGCCACACACCTTATTTCTCAATCGCAGAAATGATGCAATCACCAAAATAGCATCTAGTGCATCAACACAAAATAAATTGCAACGTTGTGATGAAACAGACTCAACTTTATCTATAGACTTTAGGGTGTGGAATTAGTTTGGCTAAGCGCTAAATATTCAACCACGTTTTGACTGAATCCTGAATTTGGTGCAACCCAATCCCTAATTTCAGCCTCAAACAGGTTACAGCACCCCTAAATTGTTAACCAAATGAATGCACATCAATTAATAAACAATATTTCTATCTGATCTACCTCTTATCTTTATGCATTTACCATCACATTTCTATCAAACTATAAGCCTGAAGATACAACTATCTTCCTCTGCATCTGACAGTTAATGAAACGTGGAAGACATAGTATGCCATACCTACTGTATGTCAGATGATAAGTTATATAGAAAAAGGAAAGTTATATCTGTACACTTACCCACAATGCATCTGGTCCTCGGTTGCTATCCTGAAGATTCAGCATGCTTCGATCAGACGTGGCAGGTGATGTTACGACACTGCCTCTTGACTGTTGCCATTCATAAATGGCTTCAGCTTGTTCACTTTTGCTCTTCTTTCTTTTGATAATCTATATTAGTGACAGAACCATTTCATCCACTTTAAACATTATTGATAAAACAATTAAATAAATCTACAATAAGGGTGTTTCATTAAGTTTGAAGAAATACATTCTGAATAGCCCCGTTAAGACACTGATTGCGAGTTTCTACTCTGCATTGACACAGTATTTGAAGGCACCCGTTAGTACTACTGTATGCAAAATAATCCACATTTCCATGAACTGAAGATCTGTAAATGCTGCTTCTGTATCTGGCATAGGGGCTTTTTTGCATCATAGGGGCAAAGCGCCTAACGCTAGCGTCAATTCGCTAGCATTGGGCATTTTCGTTACTTTGCAAATTCACTAACGAACGATGGCGTAAATTCGCTAGTGTTACTTCGCACCCTTACGCCTGGCGAATTTGCGCAACGGACGTAACTACGCAAATTCACTAACGCGCGCATTTTTCTAAACGCTACCTTTTACGCTAGACTTTCTTCGCCACCTCAGACCAGGTGAAGCACAATAGAGTAGATAGGGATTTCTTCAAAAAAAGTTAAAACATTTTCTAAGGGTGATAGGCTGAAAAAGATCGAAAAAAAAATTTGGGGCTCCCCTCCTTCCCCCCCTACATTTACTAACTCATGGCAACTTAACTATACAGTGGGCACATGTGTAGGGCAAAATAAAAATTTTATTTGATGTTTTGAAGGTTTCCCAGGCATTTGTAGTGCTGCTACATATTCCTCCATCGAAATTTGAATTTCGCGCGTATGCAAATTAACCATCGCTAGTGTAACTTCGCTTCGCTTAGCGAATCAACGCTAGCGAAACTTCACAACCTTACGCTACCCCTGAGCGCAACTTCAGATTTTAGTGAATTTGCGAAGCGCTGGCGAAACTACGCCTGGCGAAGTGCGGCGAAGTTACGCCTGGCGCAACTACGAATCTTAGTGAATGTCCCACATAGACTCAAAAAAGTGAGAGTATTGTACAACTACACATTTCTTGCTGATATAGAAAAAATAAAGACAGTGTGCAACAGAGGTTTTTGCAAACAAAAAAGGAGGAGTGCAAAAAAAGTCGGTAATGGAAAAACTATTCGCAATGTGAAATGTTAAGGCTTTGCACAAACAAATTTTCCTTTGCACACATTTAATATAGCTTTTGTGAACCCAGAAACTGTTTAGCGACCACTCCCGACAGTGGCAGAAAGTCTGCGAATTTTATAGTTTGCGCCAATGCAGTGTATGTAATAAAATTTCTTACTGGAAAAGTTATGTTTGCTCTAAAAGCACTTCTTAAAAATGTGTAATTAACATTCGTAATGCAATAAAAGTTTAAGGAAGAATATGACATTACAAAATAGGAGTTTCTATTTTTATCGGTGCAAATAGTTTTTCGCTTTGCGACTTTTATTACATTCCCCCAAAAAAATGGCTTTGCACGAACAAGTTTTCCTTTGCACAAGTTTAATATGGCTTTGTAAACCCAGAAACTGTTTAGCGACCACTTCCGACAGTGAAAGAAAGTCTGCGAATTTTATAGTTTGTGCCAATGCACAGTGTATGTAATAATATGTAATACTGGAAAAGTTATGTTTGCTCCAAAAGCACTTTTAAACATGCACAATGCACAATTAACATTGGTAATGCAATAACAGTTTAAGGAAGAATATTACATTATGAAATGGGAATTTTTATTCTTATTGGTGCAAATTGTTTTTCGCTTGGCAACTTTTATTACATTCCCCCAAAAGAGTTTATTCAGCACCACAGGGTTTACTCACAAATCCTAAGAGGTAGTTTTCTTACAGAGCTCAGACTTGTTGTACCCCTGTAGAGATCCTTCTGGCAGGTTTCTAGACACAACCTCAGGAATTCTGGCTAGTGGCTAGCAGAAATGGCTCAGAGAGAAAATATAGCCTGAATCCCATTTCAGTAATGTGGTCCCTTTAATACAGGCCAGTCTTACCAGAGGGAGAACTATCTCAAGCTATCAATCCTTGTTGGATCACAAGCTGCTCTTCCTAGCCTGTGTTTCTATCTCACATTCCTAGAATGTATTCTGACAAAGCTAAACCTATCACCAACTACATTTCATTCATGGGGTGCCTGTATCCTCAACTTTACCAAGGGCCTTACTCCCTTGGAGTCTTTCATTTACTGAGGGAACCATCTACATCCACACGATTCCTTAGGTGGATGTCAAATAAAAAAGCGCCGCCACCCCTTCGTCAAAGGTGAAAGGAAGTGGTTGCCATACCTATGGGTCAATAACATACATATGTAAAAGAGCTAACTTACATACATTTTTGCCTAGTAACTGAATGAAAGAAATGAATTTAAAGGAACTGTAACACCAAAAAAGTTTTTCAAAATAATTGAAATATAATGTACTGTTGCCCTGCACTGGTAAATGTTGTGTGTTTGCTTTAGAAAGACAACTATATTTATAATTTAGCCCTTTTTTAATTTAAATAGTTAACCCCCCCCATAGCTACACATCAGCTTTGTTAATATAAACTGAAGCAAATATACAGCTTTTACTGGTGCAGACAACAATAGATTATATTTTAATTACCTTGATACACTTTCATTTTTTGATGTTACTATCTATTTAAAAGCATAGGGGCTATCAACTATAAGCATACCTCCCAACTGTCCCGTTTTGTGGGACAGTCCCAATTTTGACAGCTCAGCCCTCACTCCTGGGTTTCTTACTGAAATGTCCCAACTTTCTATCCTGCACTGACTCCAGAAAAAGATACAAAGTTTCTGAAACTTAATTAAAATAAGCAGCAGCTGCACTTAAATACTTTTGAAACATTTTAGGATAAGCAAAAAAGAAACAATTGTAACTATTTAAGATAAGCAGGTCTCTTGGTTCGAGAAGTGAAACCAGCAGCTTAAAGGGCAATTCACTTTCATAGCAAAACTGTAATAACACATAAAACATTGTACTCAAACTCCCAGAAATGTGTTCAAACTTTCATGACCTGCCAACTTTTGTAAAAATGGACATGGTAATTAGGGAGTGTGGCCATAAAACTAGCATGGACAAACACTCTTCGACTCGCTGCGAGTGGCATAACTTTTTGTCCCTCTTTTCATTTATGAAATGTTGGGAGGTATGACTATGAGTCTCTACACATTTTTATCAAAGGGAAAAGAAAAACATGTAAATTCATTAAGGGGCACATTTACTTAGCTCGAAAGAAGGAATAGGATAAAAAAAATTTTTGGCTACTTCGACCATCGAATTGGCTACT
This sequence comes from Xenopus petersii, assembly GCA_038501925.1. Lineage (NCBI taxonomy): Eukaryota > Metazoa > Chordata > Amphibia > Anura > Pipidae > Xenopus > Xenopus petersii. The sequence continues at coordinate 109,437,247 of CM076682.1, read as the reverse complement.
TCGACCACGACTTCGAATTGAACGATTCGAGCTAAAAATCGTTCGACTATTCGACCATTCGATAGTCGAAGTACTGTCTCTTTAAAAAAAACTTCAACCACCTACTACGCCACCTAAAACCTACCGAGCATCAATGTTAGCCTATGGGGAAGGTCCCCATAGGCTTTCCTAGCTTTTTTTGATCGAAGGAAAATCCTTCATTCGATTCGAAGGATTTAATCATTCGATCAAATGATTTTTCCTTCGATCGTACGAATGAAGGAAATGCAGTAAATCCTTCGACTTCGAAGTCGAAGGATTTTACTTCGATGGTCGAATATCGAGGGTTAATTAACCCTCGATATTCGACCCATAGTATATGTGCCCCTAAATGTGAATTGAAAAATGATATTCGTATTTAAAGGTGTATCAAATTCACATTTAAAGGTGTATCAAGTATTAAATTAAGTATGAAATCATGATAAAATAAATAAATAAATGGAGGTCCCCCAGAGAAAATAATATCTATACCTTTTGGACAATGGTTGTTGCAAGTTCTTCAATCAGTTCTTCTTTATGTTCTCTCAAATAACAGGCCTCATTCTGTTTGTCCTAAGGGAAAATTGGACATTTTTATAAGTCATCATTTTATACAATGTGTGACACAGCAGTAGATAATACCAGGTAATTCTGCACAGTGGTTGAATGTTAGGATTCATTTCTAGGATGCTGACAGCTTACATCCAGTCAGCAGCTACAGGGATTGAATTGAGATCAATTCTGCACACAGCGTAGGTTTAGGAAATAAAGACTGAAAATATTATTCTATGTGTGTGGGGGGGGGGGAATATTAAGCAAAATTAAAAAGAAAGACTGATATAAATCATGTAGAAGAATATTATTGTTACAGTGGGTATCCATGGAAGTGCAAAGGCGGTTTACACTGAAGTGCTGTTTATTTGTTTTCCAATTCACTGCTACATTTCTGGGACCTGCTTCCAACAAAGGTTACAGTGGACTCTGCAATTCTTTTAGAGGTTCCCATGGAAACACATAATGTCAGAGCAGTTAAAATCAGGTAAAATCATTACTCCTAGGGAAATAAAGATTTAAATGTAGCCCAGCCAAAGCATTATCACTCACATTAATACATTTAGTTCAAAGAGTCAGACAGTGAAATAATATATTATAGACTCATATCATGATATAAAATGTAGCTGAACTCTGTTACCTAATTGAACTTGCCCCACACACAATTTATTTCAACAGGTTTGAAAGGTACGCCATCTCATCCCGGCTTGCCAAATTCATGTGTAGAATAGCCAAAAACAGAAACACTGTATGTCCATGACCCTTCTTAAAATGAGAGTTTGGACCAAATTCAAATAAATAAGAATTTTTTTTTATGGTTTATCACATGGAAACTTAGGGACGAGATTCTATTTAAGGAGAAAAAAAATGTATTCTTCTAATTAAGATCCCCATATATTTCTATAGAGTTTTCATGTGATTAACAGTGAGTTTTTACAATTTAATTGCATTTGGCTGTATGAGAAAATATGGCATTGAATTAGGAGATAAGCTTTTCTCAAGAAATTGAATCTGGCCCATTGTGCCATGTTTAATATCCACAATTCAGAATCAAATGCAATGCTGTGCAAATTTGTGAGCAGAGGGAATAGAAATAATTCCTCCCGACCTTGGGTGTAAGTCTGCCATGCCTATTGATGATTTTATTGTAAGAGCTAAGGGGCAGGGTCCTCCTTCTTTTTGTCTCGTTAACACTTAGCACTTAGGGCCAGATTCAATGCAATGAGGAAAAGATATTCTAATTCAATTCTATATTTTCCGAGTCAGATGTCAATTTATCTCACTGTTTATCACATGAAAACTCTATAGAAATGTTATTTTTCTCTTCATATTGAACTTCTCCCACATTTCCATGTGATAATTAAATACAATTTTTTCTCATGGAATTGAAACAGGCACTTTAATAGGTTGCCACCTTTTCCGTTCGGGGAAACTGGGCAGGGAGTGGGGCAGATGATGTTGGGGGTGGGTCAGTGATATCGGGGGCGGGAATGATGATTTCAGGTGAGGGGCTGATGACGTCAGGGGCGGGACTGATGATGTGGCAATAAGCAATTGGCTGATCACCATGTCATTAACTTCAATGCCCTGTCTGGATTTCCTAATTTGGGGAAATTTGGGCTGTCCAGGTGAAATCCGGACAGGTGGAAACCCTAATATTCAATGTAACTGTACTTTGTATTTATATTATTGTATTAACCTCTGTTCTATTAATTTATTGTTCTGCTATAGAGTGATGTGTAGGTAGTAGCACTATACAAAATAAAACTATACATACATACATGCAATCTGCAAAGAGAAACCTGCAAATTATTGCCAGTCTGAAAGATGCAGTAGCTCCTCTGTGTCACAAGGCACATTTGCACAAACACTGGAGGTGAGACAGATACCTGGGAGGTCAATTATAAACACTGAGCTCTTATTAAACCTGGGCAGTAACCCATCAGATGTTTTCTTTCATTGTTCTACGGCATCTGACTATGGATTGCTATGAGTTACTGCCAAGGAGCAAATTTGCCCATTGTAAATGAGCATCACTGGTGCCGTATGCAAGTGCAAGACAGAATGATTTTAATGTGCAACATTTTTGCGATGTGTTCTTAAACCAGCCCTTATTATTTCCTTTTAGATCTTGATGCCTATGTTACAGAGAATTAAGAATCACATATCTATATTTCTAAACCTAATAGCCAATACCCAAGCTTAAAAACATTTGATAAAAGCCTAGTCAACCACCCGGAAAGCCTATGGGAAGCATTTCAATCAGCCAGCAGCAGTATTACATTTCCCCTTCCCTTGCTTTAATGAAGTCAGTAACTTTTACACTATTCTCTTGACCTCTGTTTGTCCGTACAACAACCCTTAGATACGGTACTGTAACATTGGTCGTCCCTGTTTCAGTTTTCATTGATGGTAGAAACAGCAAACTAAAGCATGACTAAGAATTGACTAAAATGCACTAAAAATCTGCTAAACAAATTACCAATACATTTTGTGGAAACAACCTTTATGGGGGTGTGACTGGGTCAAGACTGATCATGTAGTGAAATCAACTGGATCTGTTACTTGCAGACAATGGTACCAAAAGGTTAAATAACCAGATTGCATTTAAATGTTTCTTTTAAGAAATGCTGGTATAACACCAAGAAGATGAAAGGAATTCAAAAGAAGTATCACAAAACAAACAACAAGTATAGAATAAAATGATGGGCTCTGCCATTTCTGGGTTATGCTTTATTTAGAAGTTATAGCAGATGAAAAGACTGAGGATGGCTCTGACTGCCCTAATGACTCTTTTGCTCCTTGATTAAAGAGGTTTTCAGTGCAGACATTAACCAATAATGGCAAAATGCATTTTGTTTTTACATTTAAAGTAGCTGGTAGATACAAACATATGTACATCTACCAGCTACAAATAAAACACAAAGGCCCCACTTTCATCCTATTCTGTTGAAAAGATATTAACTTGCAACTGCTTAACCTGTTCAAACCATTCAAACCATTGTATACACTGCTCACCTGTTATGAGTTGAGTAAAACATGTGCCCTGTTGCCTAATCAGTGACAATGGCTGCCCCCATATATTATTTACACAGCAGCATTTCTAAAGCAAATACAAAGTCCAGTGGCATAACTAGATATAACTGGGCCCCATTGCAAATCGTTTTTCAGGCCCCCAAAATGTCTAAAGGTTGACCTGTTTTACCAATATTTATTGAAATTGTATATAAATCAGGGCCTCATGGGGTCCCTATACCTCCTGGGCCCCCTGCAGCCACAGGGTCTGTTTCATCTGTAGTTACGCCTTGCACATGTCTTACAATGAGAGGTAACAGTACATTATATTTAAATGCATACAAAATAATTTCTGTTTTGGGGGTTACTGGCCCTTTAAGACAAGGTCTTTATCCATCTATCATCTATCTAGTACATAGTGTATGCTGTAAAATCTGTTGAAAATTTCTCATGATGCATTTGTCAAACCCATGTAGCATGTTGCTAGATAGAATCTAGTAATTTCTACTATCTGAACTTTTTTTTCCACGTACAGGGAGCAGTCAGGCGTACAGTACGGTGTACAAACCGGTCGACAAATGACATTTGACGCTCCTTAGCTATCAAGCAGAAAATAAGTTCTGGAGCAGTATATATTAACACACCACAAATTGCTTAGAAACAGACCATGAAATTAAGTTAACATGGTTGTTAAGTGCAGTGAAAATGGGAACCGTTCCAACAGTCCATTTTCTTTCTTTCTTACTACATTTGCCATTCATGTGTGTATATATATGTGATAGCAATCATTACTACTATTACAAAAAGCAAGCAGACGGCTTCATGGGACCTAATAAAATGTAAATTGTGGTAAAAATTTAAATCTTGCAATTAAAGCGTACATTATAATAGAAGACCCTAAACTACAGTTTTCAGCTGCTTCAGTAGATGACAATGCAAAAGTCTACCTGCTACAGTTCCAAGAACATAAAGGCAGCGAATATGGGTTAACTTAAGTGTCTTTCACTCTGTCTTTTAGAATTATCTAGCATGGGATATAAACTTTAATAACCCATACCTCCCAACTGTCCCGGTTATTGCGGGACAGTCCCAATTTTGACAGCTCAGCCTGTAGTTCTGTATTTTAACTGAAATGCCAGTTTCTGTGTCCGTTTGATCCCCTGCACTGACATCAGAAAAGAAAAGTTTTCAAACTGACCAGCAGGGGCGCTCGCCTCATTGGTGCAACTCCCCTGCACCCTCATCAATATTCCATTCACTTATTTTAAAGGTTTACTTATCCTTTAAGATAAGCAAAGATACAATTGTAATTATGTAAGATAAGGACGTCTTTTGGAAGAACTGAGACTTACAGCTTAAAGGGCAGTTCACCTTTATTAGCAAAACTGTAATATCACAAAAAATGGCCCTAAAAACTTCAGAAATCTGTTTAAACTTTCCATAACCTGCCAAGTTTTGTAAAATGGACATGGTATGTAAGGGGTGTGGTCACACCTTTTTGTCCCTCTTTCTGATTTTCCAATATTGGGGGGTATGATAACTGATGACCTTCTTGCTACTAACACCCTCCCATTTAATGACATGGGCCTCCTAGAGGGTTCTTAAAAGTTTGGGAACCCATGCAAAATTTGGCAAGAAGGAAATCCAATTTGTTCTATAATTCCATTAAAGCTTTTCTATCATTCTATAACTGTACTTAAGAATTCTTCAGCTGGGTTAGTAAGTCCATTTAGTAGAAGCCTATAGAAATGTCACATAATGAGAAATGTCCAATAAGGAGAACTAATAGTTGTGAGAAATTGACTTTCAGGGAAACAAATTAGATAAACACATGTGAGATGCATAGCAAGAACAGGAAAACATTTCCCAGAATTTTGTTTTTGGGCTACCAAGAAAATTTTTTTCCTTACTTTCAAGTCTTGTTGCCAGGCGTCAAAATTTGCTCAATTGCATTGAAGTCAAATTGACAATGGGAAGGCAAACTCACATCAGTGTACTGCTACACACATGCCCTACTTTGTTAGAGAACCTCCCACTATGCTGCAACTGTTTTTTCAGTAGAAAGAAAACACTCCCATGTTTCCAGTTTATTAAAAAACATGTCTGTGGTTTTTGACATTACCTCTGGTGTACTTGTAATAGTATCTACTACTACACTTAGTAACTATGTTGCTGTTTAACCAATATATACAATCTATTTTACTAGCTTACAAACACAGGCACAACTATCCAATCACCAACACCTAATACCAGGTACTCAACTCCCAATTGCTCAAATCCCATTGGTTAAAGCAGAAGTAGAGGGGAGAATAATATGACACGCACGTTTTTGTTTTGCACCTCTTACAATATACGGTCAGTGTCTCATTAAGACTATGGTCAGATTTATTATGAGCCCATTACCCTGCCTGTATGGTGTTGGAATACTGGAGAGAAAAACTCATCCAAGTACAGAAATAATATGCAAGGTTCCAATGACAGTGCCCTGGCTGGAATGAAACCTAGGTTCCCAGGGCTGCAAGGCAGTAGCGCTCACCGCTGTGCTACCACGCAGGTAGAAGAAAAAAAAAAAAAAACAACAAAAAAAACTGACAAGCAGACAATGGGGCAAATTCACTAAGACCCGAAAATGCGCTAGCGACGCCTTTGCCGCACTAACCAGACGAGGTTTCGACAGGGCGCCACTAATTCGCTAAAAACCCGAGGTTGCGCTCAGGGAGGCTCAAGGTAGCGAAGTTGCGCTAGCGTTACTTCGTCAAGCAAAGTGAAGTTACGCTAGCGATGCCTAATTTGCATACGTCGCCAAGTTAAAGTACAATGGACGTATGTGTAGCAGCAAATACATTACACTACACAAGCTGGGAAACCTTCATATAATAAAATAGAGTTACTATTTTGCCCTATACATGTGCCCACTGTATAGTTTAGGTGCCATATGTTAGTAAATGTAGGGGGGAAGGAGGGTACCCCCAAAAAAATTTACGTTCCTATCACCCTTAAAAAAGTAAAAGATGCCAGCGTTTTTTGGGACTTAGAAAAAATGTCAACATTTTCAAGCAAGTCCTATCTTCTCTATTGCACTTCACCTGGTCTGAGGTGGCGAAGGCAAGTCTGGCACAAGAGGTAACATTCAGTAAAATGCGCAAGTTAGTGAATTAGCTTATTTATGTCCCTTCGCCATAGCGCAACTTCGTCTGGTGTAAGGGTGCGAAGTAGCGCTAGAGTAGGTCCACTTCGCTAGCAAATTTACGCCAGCACCCGTAAGTAAAAGTGGCAAAATGACGTCATGCCAGCGAATTATCGCTAGCGTTAGCCACTTCGCCCTTTAGTAAATGTTCCCCAATGTGTGTTCTGTTATTATATGCAAAGATAATCAAGCTCTATTTAGAAATTATAACATATTAACTTTTACCAGCTCGGCTGAAGTCTAAGTGCAAAATAAGACAGTAATGGGGAAAAGTCGGTAACGGAAAAAATATTCGCAATGCAAAAAGTTATGCATCTTTGCGAAAAAATTTGCCTTTGTGTGAATTTAGTATACCTTTTGCGAACCTGGAAACTGTTTAGCGTCCACTTCCGACAGTGGAAGAAGGTTTGCCAATTTTATAGTTAGCGCCAGTGTAATAAAACTTCTTACTAAAAAAGTTGTTATGTTTACTTCAAAAGATTACAACAAGCACTTCTTAAAAGTGGGCAATGCGTAATTAAAATTCGCAATATAATAACAGTTTAAGGAAGAGTATTACATTGCGAAATTAGACTTTTAATTATTATTTGTGCAAATTGTTTTGCTCTTTGCGACTTTTATTACATTCCCCCATAAGACTTTAGATGAGCCCAAGCAGCTAAGAAATCTTCCCATTTTTGTGTCTACAAGTCATTGTTTCAACTTCATCACTAAAAAAAAATTTTTTTGTATGTAGCCCATGTACATACACTCCGTGCGCTTCCAAATGAATTCTCTCATTTCAAACTACATTTTACAACAATAAGATAAATTGTGTTTATGGACAATTTGTTAAAAGTGATTGTATATTGTTTAGTGCTTATACAGGGAGTCCTCGAGTTACATACACACGACTTACATACGACTCCATACCTCCCAACTGTCCCGTTTTTTGCGTGACAGTTCAGATTTTGACAGCTCAACTCGCAGTCCCGGGTTTGTTACTGAAATGTCTCGACTTTCTTTTTGATCTCCTGCACTGAACAGCCAGAAAAAGATACAATGTTTCTAGCTTAATTGGCTTTTGGCAGAGAGCCCAGAATAGATACTTAGATTCTTTTGTAACAATATAAGATAAGCAGGTCTCTTGGGAGAACTTAGACTCACAGTTTAAAGGGCAATTTACATTCATTAGCAAAACTGTAATTAAACATAAAAACCACAGAAATGTGTTCAAACTTTCATTCCTAAATGTTAGGAAGTAGGCAACTTACACTTACAAATGAAGGTTATTACAGAAACATACTATGGTTTTTTCGACTGTTATTACCATTTATCTTTAATAAACCACTGGCCCCAATCCCCTCTGGCATGTGTTGACAAACATCTGTCTAAGTTACATTTAATAAGTGAATGCACCTTTTTCAACTTACATACAAATTCAACTTTAGAACAAACCTACAGACGCTATCTTCTACGTAACCTGGGGACTACCTGTATACACATTGCCAGGTATGGGTGGCCTTCAGCACAAAATTATTCCTCATGATTCCTGAGTATATGTAGCACAAGAAATTGTGTGTTTGTTTGACTGTTTGAAATAGTAAACCTCAGATGCTGGTGAATATATTCCATTTTATATAATTTCGAACTCTTAACAACAATCAGCTTGCAATATACACATAGGGTATAAAGGGCAATATTCAATTTGAGGAGGGAAAAAATCCTCCAAATTTAGTTCCTTCCCCCCCCTTATACTTCAATAGAGTTTTCAAATGATAAATATTGAGATAAGTATTTCTCACTGAATAGCATTTGGCTTAATGTTGGAAGCCAGCACCAAATGAATTGCCAGCTGAAGAAAATACTATAGCGCAGTATTTTGTGAAAATAAAAACGAATTATATTGTATCTGAAAAATCTGCTTAAAGGGATACTGTCATGGGAAAAAAATGTTTTTTTCAAAATGAATCAGTTAATAGTGCTGCTCCAGCAGAATTCTGCGCTGAAATCCATTTCTCAAAAGAGCAAACAGATTGTTTTATATTCAATTTTGAAATCTGACATGGGGCTAGACATATTGTCAATGTGCCAGCTGCCCCAAGTCATGTGACTTGTGCTCTGATAAACTTCAATCACTCTTTACTGCTGTACTGCAAGTTAGAGTGATATCACCCCCTCCCCTTTTCCTCCCAGCAGCCTAACAAAAGAACAATGGGAAGGTAACCAGCTCCCTAACACAAGATAACAGCTGCCTGGTAGATCTAAGAACAGCACTCAATAGTAAAAACCCATGTCCCACTGAGACACATTCAGTTAAGTTGAGAAGGAAAAACAGCAGCCTGCCAGAAAGCATTTCTCTCCTAAAGTGCAGGCACAAGTCACATGACCAGGGGCAGCTGAGAAATTGACAAAATGTCTAGCCCCATGTCAGATTTCAAAATTGAATATAAAAAAATCTGTTTGCTCTTTTGAGAAATGGATTTCAGTGCAGAATTCTGCTGGAGCAGCACTATTAACTGATGTGTTTTGAAAAAAACATGTTTTCCAATGACAGGATCCCTTTAACTGCTTTGAATGGGTTTTCTTGGGTAGTACAGGTATGGGACCTATTATCCAGAATACTCGGGACCTGGGGCTTTCCGGATAACGAGTCTTTCCATAATTTGTATCTTCCCACCTTAAATCTACTAGAAAATCATGTAAAAATTAAATGCACACAATAGACTGGTTTTGCTTCCAATAAGGATTAATTATATCTTAGTTTGGATCAGGTACAAGGTACTGTGTTATTATTACAGAGAAAAAGAAAATAATTTTTTAAAATTTGGATTATTTGATTACAATGGAGTCTATGGGAGACGGCCTTTCCGTAATTCGGAACTTTTTGGATAAAGGGTTTCCAGATAACGGATCCCATACCTGTACATGGGTTTTCTGAATTCAGGGAACAAACATAATGGAGTTTGTGTACCTTACTTTGAAATGCCTTCTACTGTTAAAAGTTCCTTTGGCTCTTCTACCATCTATTCAACTTATTTTATCAGGGCAGTACCAGTTCTGAATGCAAAAATAGCGTTTTTTTAAATTATTACATTTTTAATAAGCTAGCAACTTTGCTGATTATGACCCCTATATCACCAGGCTAATGTAGTATATATATGTATAGAAATAGGTTGCAAGACTTGACAAGAAGGATCATGGCTTTATTAAAACACAAATACATCCAATGTATGCTAAAGAAACAATGGTGAAGAAATATATATAATTTTATATAATTACATTTTATACTTAAGGACTGATTAATTATACATCAATCTAAGGAATCACAGCAGTTTGATATTTCCCTATTTGGTTTGGAAGAAAATATTCAACTGCTTGATCAGTCTTGATCAGTCTGCTCAACAGCAGCTCTGATCAAATATTCTAATCATTGACCCCCCCCCCAATGCGTATCACATGTGGGAAGAAATGATATGGATAATTATTGTCTGCACTAAAACTAATCGTTCTACAACAGAAAAAAAATGTAAAATATAAAAAGCTTGGTAAAAATTTAACAAGCTTGGATACATTTTCCCTATTCTTTTACCATTCGTTCATGCAATTAAATAAATAACATTACAATTGTATCCCCTACAAAGTGCCTATAAAGTCAAGGCAACATGTATGCATTAATACAGTAAATCATTGCTATAACTGGGATAAAATGATAACACATGATCTTATCTTGGTAGCAGATTTTTACAGCTGGAGATTTCAGCAAAGTCAAGACAAACAGATTTCAAGACCCATCTGTACTCTGGTAGATAGATAAATTAAAGAAACAGTATTTTCTCAAGCAGGCAGATTAACAAGTACCAAATAGTTGCTTTTGTTTTTCATTAACATGCCAACTAGAAGTGTATTCCTTTATACTGTACCTACTTTCTTTTTAATATACTGTATATACAGTATATAGCCATGAATGCTTGTGGAAAACTCTAATTTAAAACAAATTTTCTTATTATAAGGAGGTAATAAAGTTGATGCATTTAATGTATATAAAAAAACATGTATTTTCTTAAATCCCATTACAATATAACAGTGTTCATAATGTAAAATATTTTGTAAAATATTAATAGCACTTTTCAGAACCATCAATATTATTACCATATTTACATTATTATCTATATATTAATATCGATACTATTATAGTATATATGTGTAGATTTTTTATTATGTACAGTATATTACAGTATGTATTATGTATTAAATGAAAGCACTTTAACCTTACCAGGCTGTCTCTGTATGAGTCGGCTTTGGCAATAGCTTCTTCTACAGCTTCTTCTGCAACACGCAAGGCCACTGAGAGAGTGTCCATCATACTGTGACCTAAATGAGAACATACAGCATATAGCACTTATAACATATTTCAGAGGTCAGCATTTATCTTTTAGAAAAGTCACACAATAATTTGTTTATAGAATGGTTTACGAAGGATGAAAGGATTTTTTTACAGAGAATTAGAACAATGACTTCTATACTGTAGATAAGACAGATTAGATCTGGAGAAAGGGGAACTATTACATGAATGTGCCTTAAGAGTAAGGCCACACTGGGCGTTTTGGGAAGATTTGATCACCTGGCAACTAATCGTCTTGTCTTTGCGGCGACCAATCTCCCCAAACGCCTTCCCTCACTAAAATAATATGAAAAAAAAACACCAGCGCTAATCACACGCGGCAATTCGTTTTCCGAAGTTGCCCAAAGTTTCCTCGTGAGCGCCGGCATTTTTTCATTCAAGCCGGCGCAGAGTGAAGGAAAGCGTTTGGAGAGATTGGATTGGAGATTGGCTACCTTTCATTTTCAGGTTTTGGCACTGAAATATTTTATATTTCTACATTGCTTTCTAACCTCAAGTTTTTGCTTCTTGGTCTCCCATGATTAGAGGTAAGCAAATCCCAAATCCTCAACATCTTATTTTCTGTTGCTTTCCAAGAGAACACAATTAATGCTTCACTTACAGGAAAGTCTGCTATAATTGTCCATAATCTCAACAAAACATAGAAAAATATTTTAATTCTCTAATTAATAATAATAATAATAATAATAATCTCTTTTAATAACTCTAATTCAAAGCAACTTTCCAATATACATTCACTTCACATTTTCAATGTTTTTTTCAATGGTTTTAGCACTATTTGTAAATGTAATTGCTATTGAAAGCAGTATGTCTGTTTCTTTCTCAGTTTCAGTTCCTGGCTAATAATGTTGTTAAAGCCAGATGTCCTCCAGGGCTATTAACAAGTCTGTTTCTGTTCCATTGTTTCAAAATCAGAGCCACCAAGGAAGAGAAAAGAAAGGGACAAATACTGTTTATAATAGCAATTACATTTACAAATAACCAACCAGTGAAAATGTGCAATGAATGTATATTGGTATGTTGCCTAGAATGATTAGTATCCCCTTTAAGTGAATGTGAAATAAAGCCTCTCTTATATCAAGCACAGCTAATGATGTCAAGCAGTGCAATTGAAAATCCAAAGACTATGAAGATTTTCATTCATCCAGGTCATGGTATATCTAGTATAGGTAAATCTAAAACAACTGGACTTGCTGAGTAATTGAAAAGGTTTTCAGTGATCACTGATTCTGAAAGTGAAATAATGTCTTACCCTTATATGTTGCACATGTTGTAGCCTCCTTTCTGCCATGACAAGAAACTATCCCTCATATGTAATAAATGGCACAAAGTTTGCCCAGATGCAGTAATGCTTTGCGACCAATATGATGTTTGCTTTTAAACAGGTGAGCAGTAAATTCTACCTGCTGATTGGTTGCTATGGGTTATTGCAAATGGCCAGTTGAATGTCAGGGAATGTAATAAAATTCACTAGCAGAAAACATATTGGCGATGCAAAATTGTATTCCTTTGCACAAACATTTTTTCCTGCTTTTATCAAACCATATCAGCCAGTGGAAGAAAGATTGCAGATTTTATATATGCACTTGTGCCAAAAGAGTTGTTTTTTCTCCAAGAGAATACAATAACCCCTTAAAAGTGCTCTATGTACAATTAATATTTGCATTGTAATAAATGAGTAGAGGAGAATACTACTTTGCAAAATGCAAAACGTTTTTTCTTATCTGTGCAAACTTTTTATGTTTCTTGCTTTTATTACTTTACCCCCTTCAAGCATAGCATAAAAATGCCCTTTGCACAAATTAATATTTTCAGTGCAATAACTAAGGAAGAATATTGCATTGCAAAATGTGATTTTTTTTCTGGATTTTCTGCAATTTTTTCTCCTCCTCTCAATTTTCTCCTTAGTGTCTTTTATTATTGTGCATGTTTTGTTATTCAGATGCACATTTCTGTATATATTCTCACATTCTAAGCATACACAAATGATAATTTCCATCAATTTCGCTGCAGTAACAAGGTATAGTACTGTGTAGTTATTTATAATGACATATTATGAATGAATTGTAAGCCTATTTGAATATCCGCCATACAGTAATTAGGATGGCAGATGTGTTAGTTGACACTTTGCAGAATGTGACAACTTGCCTATTTTTATGTTTCCAATCACAACAATGTTATAAAAGACAATGTTTGACATGAGTTTGTCATAATGATACATCATTTGAAGAATGAAAATAGACAAATCAAGGTATAAGCAAACCTTGAATATTATGAATGCAAGAAATGTTATTCAATGATCAGGAATATCTGCATTGGCCTACACATTCATTAAAAGCTACTGCTATTGTCCAATTTGGACAAAACTATATGTGGACATTCTATGAACAAGCACCTTTTACAACTAAGAGAAGACTACAATGAAAAGCTTGGTTTAAAGGAACAGTACCACCAACAAATGAAAGTGCCTTGAATTTATGAAAATATAATGCATAGTTGGCCTAAACTGGTAAAACCGATGTATTCACTTCAGAAAGACTGCTATAGTTTATATAAACAAGCTGTTGTGTAGCCATGGGGGCAGCCATTCAAAGCTGAAAAAAGAGAAAAGGCACAGGATACACAGCAGATAAAAGATCCTGTAACCTACAATGGGACGCTACATAGCTTTTCTGTTATCTACTATTTGTCTTATGCTTCAATGGCTGCCCTCATGCTACACAGCAGCTTTTTTATATAAACTATAATAATCTTTCTGGTCTAAACACCTCAGTTTTTCTAGTGCAGGGCAACACTACATTATTTATTCATGACTTAAATTTTTTGATGTTACTGTTCCTTTAAGAAAGATTCTAAGAAGAACACCTAGTAAAGTCTTCCAATGCCTTTATAATCCTAAACCCCTCAGTGCTAGTTTTTGTGAGACACAACTGCAAGAGATTAGCCTTTTCCATGGTATTTAATTGAAAGCCACCAGTCAAATGTCTTAAGGTTTATCAACAATATTTTTGATGGGATTCAAATACTCTTTGTGCTCTAACTCTAATCCATTAGCCTTGAAATCCCTCACACCAATAAAATACGTTGTAGTTAACCAATACTGGAGGGAATAGTTACCTTCTGTTTGTCTGTAGAATGTTGAATCACTTCCACAAATGCTTCCTTCATTTTCAATGCTTTCATCAATATAATTCCCCTCTAAAATGAATAATAAAAAAAATTAACATATGTAGGGAGTTATTTACTAAATATCTCATATCATCAAAAAAATAGCTCAACCAAACTCCCATGTCTGATTTTAGGTTATTTATTTATAAAAAAACTCTATTTAATTGGATTGTGGAAAAACTATATAAAATGGAGCGAAAACCTGTATCTTACCTTTTTTTGGGGTTTTTTCCCTAAATTTCTCAATTGTTTCGAGTTTTTGCCCGAAATCCCCAAAAAGGTTAGATTTTCTGGCTAAACCCAGCACAGACCACGATAACTTCAATTTGGGATAGGTGCCTCTTCTGTTGACTTATACAGGACCTTGACAGGTCTGAGATGGTGGATTTTGGGCTTTTTGCAGCATCTCAATAAATTCACAAATTTTTAAATAAATAATAAAAACAATACAGACATAAGAGAACCACTTTGTGAAGTCCGCTTCTTGTTCTTATGAGTTAAGAAAAGTATGAGTTTAAAATGCAGTTAGAAGATTCATGGGGTTGTGACACATTGATTGTCATTTACGATGTTAATTGATTTTTGACCAAGGATGTGATATGATATTTGTTTCCATATGATTTTATTCAATGGAATTTTCGGACTGTGGAAAAAACTGCTACATGATGGACATTTACTATAATCATAGCATATTTTTTAGATGTGATATAAAAACATAGCTTAATTTTTTACTTACAGAGGTCCAATAAAACTACACTGCAAGGTTTCCATAATTCTTAAAGGGAATGTAAAGGCAAAAAAATAAAATCTCATTTTTTAATTTCTTTAATGAAAAATACATTTATCTGAATGAATGAAATTCTCCCTTTGTTTTACTTGTTCTGACTGCTGCAGATAGGAAACTTCAGACTGTGAAGATTTCTAGAATTGTATCCGCAGACCCAGTCCAGTCTGTATATTCTGATTATTAATCTTGCTATGGCAGATATTATTTGACTTGTGCTGTTTTCATAATTTTATGATGATCCCTAAGCTTAACCTTAACCAGACCACACTGAGCATGTGCATGGTCTTGGTCATAGTTACAAGATGACAGCCGCCTGCAGGCAACTTTGAAAGCATAACTCATTTGTTTAATTAGGCTTCTGGTGAGTAAGTTCATGTTTAGTATACAACAATACAGCATTTCTAGCATTATTCTATTTTAGACTTTAGTTCCCCTTTAACAAACTGTAACTGGTCATTTTAATAAAGCATTTCTCCATGGACTTAATTCTGTATTTAGTGTGAATGGCTATACAATAGTATGCGGCTATAGGTGATCTTACAAAGAGAATGAGCAGATTTGAATACATTCATTGAAAATACAAGCTCTTAAATGCATGCACTTACTATTGGTCTCAGTGTATTCTTTGCTAAACGCTTCCAAAGTCAGGCTGCCCTTTAAGATGCATTAACTAATCCTATAAATCATCTGGTAGACTTAAATAGCATCTTATTAGGTATAGGCTTAACAGCATGCATAAATAATTCCTGGATCTAGAATGAACTAGCAATAGTTATTAGTATTGACTGTATCAACCCCTGTTACCATGGAAATACTGTCCAGGATAATAAAGTCACACTCCCTATATTCGCTTTAAAATTCGGTCTAGTTAAAATGGTATTGCCAATTTTTTTTGCCAACTGCATCAGAATATATTTAATGAGTAGGACAAGTCCAAAGCAGAGATCTTGACTGCAAAATGCTTTATTGAGGAGGTGGGTTACAGTCAGGATCGCTGCCTTGGACCTGTCCTAAGCTTTAACTGTATTCTGATTGATTACCATTGTATACAAAATGCGTATACTACACGGCCATGTGTGTAAATGATTATTCCATTGCCGCACAGGGTACCTGGTTTCAGTTCTTATCAGGGATCTGTCTACACTGAGTTTGGATGTTCTGTTAGTTTTTTCTTGGGGTCCCTCCACCAGACTAAGATAAACATTTAAGTTGGTTCCTGGTGACATTGACCCTAGAAATGCTGCAAAACATGTCACCAATAAATAAAGAAATAACTAATATAAGGTATGGGGTTTTCCAGATAATGGATCTTTTTGTAACAGGATCTTCATACCTTTAGTCTGCTAGAAAATCATTTAAACATTAAAGGACCAGTAACATAGATTTTTTTTTATTTTGTTAGTATAGAACGAAAAAAAACCCGCAAAGACAAATGTAACTTTTAAATCACTAAGTCTTTATTAAGAAATAACTTAGCGAAACTCCGCTTGCACTCCTTTTCAGAAAAGGTGACCCGGGGATCCATCGTGCGGCGCTCAATTTCTCCTCCTTGCTTTTCTTTATAGGAGATAGCAGGGAGGAGAAATCGAGCGTCGCATGATGGATTGTGTAAGTTATTTCTTAATAAAGACTTAGCGATTTAAAAGTTTCATTTGTCTTTGTGTATTTTTTTTGTTCTATACTAACAAATTTTTTTTTTTTTTTTTTTTTAAATTGATGTTACTGATCCTTTAAAGAAAATCCTCTAAATAATCCTTTAAAAAAATAAATAGCCTGTTTTGCTTCCAATAAAGATTAATTATATCTTGGTTTGGATCAAGTACAAGGTACTGTTTTATTATTACTAAGAAAAAGGAAAACATTTGGATTATTTGGATAAAACGGAGTCTATGGGAGAAGACCTTTCCGTAATTCGGAGCTTTCTGGATAACAGTTTTCCGGATAATGGATTCCATGCCTGTACTGAATTCATTAGTGCATATAGATACAAACTATGAGAGTGTATAAAACAGCAACTAACATGAAACATTTATAAATACTGCTTATTTAGTTTCCACTGAACGTTACTTCCCCTTTTACACTTACCCTGTGCATAGAAAAAGATTCCAGCAGGTCTTAAAAGCTATATTTAAACTTAAGTTATCTGAACAGATTCTTGTAATATCCATAAAACATAAACTACATAGATAAACATGTAAATGTGGAAAGGAGCCAACATCATGGAGAGTCAATGCAGCACATCTTTACGGAGAGGGCAGTCCTGCTAAAAACACACCACAGTGCATCGGCATGATACTGGCTCCTTTCCACATCAACACTTACTTGCCTGTAGTTCTCAACCAACTCAGCCCATATAGCTGAAAGAACTCTTCGCTCTCAAATCAAAAACAGCACAAGTAAGTTTATCTGTTTGTGTTTAAGATATTCTTTTGTATAAGAGTAAACCTGTAGTTACTTGCACTATTTTTTCCTTTAAACATTTTTTTGTCTGTATAGTTGTGTCAGAGCAAGAGAACTAACTTTGTGTTATAAGTTAATAACTGTGTACAAGAAAAATGCTTACCTACAATATCTGCACAAGCCCCGCTCTCAAGCCTATGCTTTCTGTATAAATTCTTTAGGACCTTGGCACTTCCAAATCGCTTAAACCGAATTTTCACATTATTGTAATACCATTCCAGAGATTGTGTCCTTAGTAGCCTGAAAAAAAACATAATGGCATAAGTTAGCATGACAAACAGTTCAAATTCAAATTTTTATTTGTCACATACACAACATACAAAGTACGACATGTAGTGAAATGCTTGTTGCTGTGCAAAGCAAAGTCCGACCATAAAATAAGAATTACAGTAGAAAGAAAAAGGAAAGAGTTTACATAGTAGATAAAAATTTCTGACGTGTATTAGTGACGTATATTGTTGTTAATATTAATGTTATTAAAGTGCATGTGCATTGATGTGATATATATATATATATATATGAGAGAGTCCAGTCCTATAGTCCAATACTTGGTTCAGGGACCGAATAGCTTGAGGGAAGAAGCTCCTCCTCGTTCTCTCTGTGTTAGCCTTAAGGGAGCGGAAGTGCTTTCCTGTCCTCATCAGTGAGAAGAGTCCATTATTGGGATGGGAGAGGTCTTTCATGATCTTCTTGGCTTTTGTCTTGCACTGCTTAGTGTAGATAGACAGCAGGTCAGGAAGCTCAGAGCAAATGATGCGTTCAGCCGAGCGCACCACTCTTTGAAGAGCTCGTCTGTCCTGCTTAGTGCTGTTCCCATACCAGGTACAGATATTTCCCGTCAGGATGCTCTCGATGGTGCATGTATAAAAATTCTTAAGCACCCCCAGAGACAGATGGAAATATTTTAGTCTTCTGAGGAAGAAGAGTTGTTGACGGCCTTTCTTCGCCGGAGTGTCGATGTGACAGGACCATTACAGGTCTTGTGTGATGTGAACACCCAGATACCAGTTTAGGGGGTATTTATTAAAGGACATGTAACCCCCCCCCACACACACACACACAAAGAGCCTCTTTGAAATATCTAAATACTGGCCACTCTGGTTCTTCAAAGGTTAATAGTAAGGCTGCAGCACCCATACCCTTAATCACTTAGAACTCCTTCTACTCCTCTAACCCACTCAGCCCCCTCCCTCAGGAATTTCCTTTGGCTGTTGGCACATGAGCATGCTCCGTTCTTCTCAACTCAGATTACTAAACACACCCTCCATCACCCTAAAAATATGGTAATTTTCCCACATTGTACAGTACATCCTGAAATTAGGTTAATTCACATTCAAGCAGAACTGAAAGTTTTACAAATATAAATCACATTTATAGTGGTTTTGAACACACATATATATTGTGACTTATATGGGTGCTTACCTTTAAGTTAACTTTTATCATGTTATAGAATGGCAATTTCTATTTTTTTTTTATAGTTTTAGAATGATTTGCCTTTTAATTCTGACTCTTTTCAGCTTTCAAATGGGGGGTCACTGACCAAATCTAAAAAAAATGCATTGTTATTGCTTCTTTTTATTTCTCATCACAATTTTTTAGACTTTCTGTTTTCTGTTTCTGATAATGCAGCAGAAGCTAGTTTTCCTCCAGGTCTGTTAAGCAGCAGGTTTTTTCTACATTGTTTCAGAAGTCGGCACCAGAAATGCAGACCAGCCATGCAAATGCAATATCAATTTCCAGCCATGCCAGATGCAATATCAATTAAACTTGCAAATAAATTCAAAAGCACTGAAAACGTTTATAGATCTATATTGGAAAGCTTCTTCGAATTCTACTTTCTTCATGCATCTGGCTGATGATTACCTTTAATGTCTCTACTAATAATGTCCAAAACATTATGAACAAAATAAAATCATAAGAATAATTAGCTGGCAGTAGCAAACATAGGAAAAACTTTATTGTGTCCAGAAGGCATAAGCCATAATACTAATCATAATTAATTGGAATTCCCCTAATGTGCTAGCAAGGTGATACCTTACTGCTGCAGTATTGGTTTTTTGCCATCTTTAGAAAATGCTAAATTTGGATCACCGATATGTTCTGTATAACTCATGCATAATGACTACCGAGGGCGCTTCTACATCCTCCACTTTGATCTTGCCTATGCCCCCCCCCAAACATACCTTTCAGGTGTTCTGATGTAGGAAAGGAGCGGCTGCATCACTAGTGCACTCTCTGCACTAGAGGAGCTGAATTTCTGGTTTAAAATGTGGAATTTCAGCTCTTTAAATTACCAGGGTAAGATATTTGCTTCCCTGTCCTACATAGCCACCTTAGAAAAGTCCCACCGTGCCCACCAAGAAAATGGACTCAGAAGCAGACATTGGTGGGGGGTGGGGTAATTTAAAATTGCTCATGCCTTTTAGCACAAGTAATCTTTAAGTTAAAATGACAAAGACTGCCCGAATTTTTTTCAGCACAAAACCACGTGTGATTAGTAACTCATGTAGGGTTTCGTGCTGAAAAAATGTTGCCAATTTTTGTCATTTTACCCAAACACCTTTTGAAACTAAGAAAACATTTGGCAGCTTTGGTGATTAGTATATTCATGTCAGGTCTCCTTAAAGATTGCTCATGTTGAAAGGCACAGTAAGACTTTTCCCAGATGAATGGGCAAATTTACTTATGGTCGAATATCGAGGGTTAATTAACCCTCGATATTCGACTGCCGAATTGAAATCCTTCGACTTCGAATATCGAAGTCGAAGGATTTACCACAAATAGTTCGATCAAACGATTAAATCCTTCAAATCGTTCAGTTCGAAGGATTTTAATCCATCGATCGAACGATTTTTCTTCGACCTAAAAATTGTTCCAAAGCCTATGGGGACCTTCCCCATAGGCTAACATTGACTTAGGTAGGTTTTAGGTGGCGAACTAGGGGGACGAAGTTTTTTTTTAAAGAGACTGTACTTAAGTTTTTTTTATTCTATTCCTTCACTCAAGCTAAGTAAATGGGCCCCGAAGTGTGGGACGGGGCAGCACATATCCGACCGTGTGCCAAAAGGCACTAGCAATATTAAATTGGTCCTTTAATATGCTATAACTTATAACTGAAGCGTCTATATACAGTGATAGACCATTTTTACTCCAGTGAAAGCGCACAACATATATTTTGTAACCACTTTGTGATTTAGAGTTTCTTCACTCCCATGGCTGTTTGTCCACTTCTACTCAGGAATGCCTTACAGCAAGGGTTTAAATTCTCTCCTAAACCCTAATGCTCATTTTGTCACTTATGCCTCTGGTTTACAAATACAGCAGACATCACTAACATCTGGTGGCCACTAAACACCATTTCACTTGGGAAATATGGTTAATTGTATATACACACATATACATATATCTTTATATATATATATATATATATATATATATATATATATATATATATATATATATATATATATCTATATATCTATATCTATATATATATATATATATATATATATATATATATATATATATATATATATATATATATGTCTTGGGGAAGGTCGGCTCCATCTTCTTTTTTTAAATAAGTAATTTAAATGAAGCACCACATATATTTTCAAGCAATTGGCAATTAAATGACTGCATGGTAGTAACAAAACAGAAAGAAGACGTTTCTTTGCAAGGACTGAATGATTATTCCACAAGAAGATGATTTTCCCAAAATAACCCAGCAGCGGCAATAATGCTAAGGCTACTTAATTATAAAGTAGCATGATCTTTGGGATGCTTTTCACTTGAAAAAGTTGTGGTGTTGACTATGTACTAGAATATTCTTATCAAGTGTAAATGTGTCTTATTACTTTCTGCATAGGCAGCGCTAATGAGAAAACCAGTTTTAATACTTGAAATATTGTGTAGTTTGTCTTTTTATGATCACCAGTAGTTCCATCCAGAGGCCATGAGCCATCCTTTGAGATAACAAGAAAGGAAGTTTTATGTTAAGATGAGAAATGTGTTTTTACAGTAAGATCTGTGAATCTGTGGAATGCTCTCCTTGAAGTCGTTGTACTGGCAGTTAAAATAGTTTTTTAAAAGGGTTGGGTCATTTTAAACAAGTAAGAATATAAAATACAAGTATCAGTAATAGTAATGATAATAATAATAATAAAATTATGTTTCAATGACTGGTGCAAGAATTTCTTTTCTTAACTTTCCTCTGGAAAAGTTTGATATGATTTTACTAAGCAAAGTATATGACTTGGGGCTTTTCGGATAAGGGATCTTTCTGTAATTTGGATCTCTATATCTTTAGTCTACTTAACAATCATTTAAATATTAATTAAACCCAATGGGATTGTTTTGCATTCTGTATAGATTAATTGTGTCTTCATTTGAATCAAGTACAAGCTACGGTTTCATTAAAACAAGGAAAAGGGAAATCCATTTTAAAAATTTGAATTATTTGATTATAATGGAGTCTATGGGAGACCTCCTTTCTGTTATTTGGATCTTTATGAATTACAGGTTTCTATAACGGATCCTATACCTATATATATATATATATATATATATATATATATACACACAAAGAGCAACACTCAAGGGATCATTTTGAATGCAGGCAAACTGTATGGAAAAAGTACATATGCCATTCAGAATTTCCCTTCCCAAATAGCCAAGGAAAACAAATTCAGCCACAAATAAGCCTTGCAACTGTTGCCTTCTGAGAACTCAGCCTAACTACATTTGGCTTAGCCAATCTTGGGAGCGCAGCACCAAAACAGGATCCGAAGAATTGCCAAAACAGGCAGGGGTCAGATTCAGGCAGCAGATAGATAAGTCAGGGACAGGCTAGGATCAAAACCAGAAAGCAATGACTAGAAATCCCACCCAGGAAAATACCTTTACTTTGGGCAATGGGAATAAGGCATTTGCGCCTTTAAATATTGAATTTGGCACCAACCGTAATTGGAACAGAAGAAACCCTAGTAGAGCCAAACACCACGCAAACCCAGAAGCACCATAATCAGGAGCAGTGACGAGGAGCAGCAGGTGTCAGTGTGTCCGTGAACGCAGTGGGTATTTAATAGCTGTTAATAATGTTGCTGTTTGCTATAGCATGCAGGTACATTTTCAATGGAACCAGGGGCCCTATCCCAAAACCAATGAAAACAGCACAAGTCCATAATTCCTCCTCCTTACTGCCTCAAAAGGAAACATCAGACGACTTTGAAGCACTGCATATGGCTTAGCACCAGCAATTTATTTTATTGGGAAAGCATTTACAGGTGATTAGACACTTGCAGAAAAGGAGATTTATCTCAAGCGACTAATCTGACGTGTGATCAGCCTAAATGAAAGTCTCAGGGATGCTGCTTAACAGTTTTCCAACTCGAGAAAGGACTGGCAACAATGCTGACATCATGCCACTGTAAAATAAAGACTATTTATTTAAACAATGTACCTGTTCTTTAAAAACAGAATGGAGCAAATAACTAATGAAAATATTTGCACTGCAAATGAGAAATCAGAACAGGAGTAGGGGATAATTGGAGAAGAACATGCATATACTGATAAGTGTTAACAACTACCAATGGCAATTACTGAAGCGTTGATTGCCATTACTATAATGGGGATTTCTTGCTAAAGTGTATCATTACTATGAGCCAGACAGGAAGAAGGCACTTAAGATCATTGAAAGCCTATTTTAATTGTACATTCTATAACTTGAAGATACACTGTTTGCAACTTTCCATATACAGTATATATATGTTGTTTTAGCAACAGAGTTTAATTACTCACTGAAAAATAAAGAAGGGTATGTATCCCATGGGTAAAAAATAAAAATAAAAACTGGGGAAACTGAAACAGTGTAGCATGTACCAAAAAAATCTGGGATTGGATGTGATTCTCTCTGGTGAATCCTTTTCACCAAGTAATGGTGTTTTAAATGTAGTATAACTAGTTGTTATGACAAGTAAAATGGATAGGTCAGAATTTAAAGAAAACCCCAATAAATATAAAGGGATCATACAGTGCTTGGCCAAACCGGAATTCCGCCCAAAGCAAGCTGCCAATCAATCCTTAAATCTTGGAAATTAGGTCATTGGTGCTTATTCCAGAATTTCTTGCATCAATGCACACATTTGCATGCAGTGTCGGACTGGACTCAGATACGCTCTGCACTGAAAACTTATGTTGCCCCCCCCTCCCCGGACCTTCCCTGACAGCATCCACAGCAGTTGTATACGGTATGTGTGGGGGGGAGGTATCAGCGAGTTGCTAAATCTGCCAATGGGGAGGGGGGGCCCTGAGGGGGTATGGGGACTTCTAAGGTGGCAGCCTCAGTGTCCCCCTGAACCCCAGCCCTACACTGTTTGCATGTAATTCTTTGCTGTCCAACTTATTAAATATAGTGGGCTAATTGTATGTCATACAACATGTTGGTGGACCGAATTAATGAATTAAAACGATGATGTCATACGGTGAATTCTATGAAGCCTGTGAGCAGACTGAGGTCCATATAAATCCTTTGGAGGGCCACATCCAGCTTGCGGGCCTCCAGTTGGACAGCCCCGCATTAGAGCAGGCTGAAGACCGCTTCATAGAATTCACACTTGTGTGTTTATAGGCACAATTATCTTTCTGTATAAGGTTCAAACAAACACTTTGTACTTGCAACTGTGTTTGTAACTGAATGTACCTGAATGTACCTGATAAAATATTATAACTTAAAACACAAAATAAAAATATCACCACTTCTATGTATATGTGTTTTGTATATTTCAAAGGATATTTCTCAGCAGGACTGTTTCAGCATTACTCATCTATGTATAGGAAACCAGTTAAGCTCGATTAAGCATTATATATGAAACTCAGCTGGAACAAGTAGAAATATACCCTGGGTCTCAACATTATATATATATATATATATATATATATATATATATATATATATATATATATATATATATATATATAAAATTTAATAGTCTTCATTAATAACTACATTGCATTGTGAATTTCAATTGTGCACCGTGCATTTATCAGGCCTAATTAAAGGTGGCATATTCTTTAGAAACCAAAAAGTAAGAAGTTTTTATCTACACGGCACACGTGTAATCTCTCTTCCACTGGCAAATAAGGTTGTTATATATTTCAGAGTCTGCAAAAGCTATATTAAAAACATGCAAATGCATTAGATTGCAAATATTTTTTCTGCTAAACGCATCCCTCTAGAAAGGCATGCCTGTTCCAAAGTCTTATAAAGATAAGCATTTACATTGAGCCACTACTGTTTGAGGTGCTTTTGGGGAGGACTGTGAAACAACTAATCTAGATATATGCTAGATACACCATATGGATGCCTAACCTGCCGTTTTTTGTTGTGGTTGAAATGCATCTGCCAAATATTTTCAGTGGGATGTTGGTAATTGTGATTCAGCTACAGTTCAACACAGGTTGGGTGTCCCTGATGCACGTAATTTTTGCAGCTCTAGATGACTCTCTCTGCTTCTGTACCTTTATCTTGGAACCTTAAGCACCCACCTTGAAATCTAACTGGACACATTTGCTGCAAATGACAACGTGCTGGTGTACAACTGATCCAGGTTTATTGCTGAGCTGAAGTGCAAAGAAGCAAAGCAGCAGCATAGCAATTCCTATCACGGTCCTTGCTGTCTGTATTTCATTTATCTTCTATATCAGCGACACTCACAGCCAGGTTTTTCTGCTAGGGGCAACCCATAATTTTCCATTCAAGTACAGTACTTGATCTTTTCAACCTACCTATTCTTTTGCCATTCAGATTAATGCCGATCAATATCGTCATGCACAAAACACTCTCCTTACATAGAAAAATTCATTCATTAGTGTCATGATTTTTAAAGTCAAGAAGCCAAATGCACATTTACACTTTTAATTCTAATCAGTATGTGGAAGAAATGTTTCACCTCGCCTTAAAACTGATGAACTGATGATGAGAAAAAAAAAAAGCACAATACTGTGTTAATACTGCATGCAACTATAGCAAAATTGCACTGTTCAATAATCCATTAACAGAATACAGCACATACTAAGGTACAGGGATACTTCTATTTCATCATTGAGTACATTACCTGAAGCAATGTCCTTCACTATAAGCAGTGCAAAAGGGCAACTAAATAAATGTTGAAGATAATAGTGTCAGCTGCAAAACATCATACCTTTCCCAGGGAAGGAAGCTGGAAAGAATGTTCTCTGCAAAAGCATCCTCTGATTCCTTGTGAGGGTATTTCTAAAGGCTGATTTTAATGGATAGAAGGAGGGGGATTAAGACCACAGCTTGCTAAGGATGTATCTGCTGTGTGCTGGTATCCCTGGCTTTAGCGCAAGGCTGCTGGGAAATATCTCATCACACAGCAGCAGCAGAGGGATTTACTAACCATCAACAGCCACACATACTGTATACACATAACAGAAATTAACATAAAACTCAGAAATAGCCAGCTAATCAGTATAACCCTTATTTTATCTTAAGCACTGGCATTCTGTTTAGCTAATGCATAATATATATTTTTATCTCTATATAGTAAGCAGCTCCTTTTTTATATATAGCAATGTAAGTGATGTACCTGTGTCAATGGCTGGATCATAATTAAAAATGTTCGATTTTTTTGACAATACCTTTGGAAATTCATAACATGCCGTTAAAACACAATTTTAGCTTTTGATACTTTAAAATTTGTCTGGTCAGCAAAAACTGCAAATATTCTTTAGGAAGCTGAAAAAAAAACTATAAGGTTTCCATAGCAACAGTGGTGATCCCCCCCCCAATAAATGCTAGCATAAATCTATATGCTATTTAATTACTAATTCATTTAGTGGAACATTAAAATGTCAGGGCTGTTTCAAAGACGAAGCATTAAACATTAATTCCCTGCCAGGCAAGTATAAAAAATGGCAACTTTAATATTTATAAAGAAAATATTATATTCATTTTTTTTGTCAGGGCCATAGCATATATACATACAGGTATAGGAGCCATTATCTGGAAAAGCTCTGAATTACAGTAAGTTCATCTCCCCTAGAATCCATTTTAAACAAATTATCCAAAATTTTAAAGCATATTTCCTTTTTCCTCTGTAATAATAAAACCTTGTATTTGATCCAAACTAAGATATAATTAATCCTTATAGGGGGCAAAACGATCCTATTGGATTTATATAATGTTTAAATGATTTTTTCTGATTTAAAGTATGGAGATGCAAATTGTTAAAAGATACCTTATATGGGAAATCCCAGGTCCCAAGTATTCTGGATAACAGGTCCCACCAAATCCACAGTCCCCGAACCGTTAGTGAATCCTGATTTGCATATGCAAATTAGGGGCGGGAAAGGGCAAAAGTGGAAAACAATTTGAATTACTTGTTTTGTGATCAAAAGTCACATGATTTCCATTCCCATCCCTAATTTGCAAGAGCAAATTAGGATTTGGATTAGTTTCGGCAAAGCACAAGGATTCGGCCGAATTTGAATCATGCTGAAAAAGGCCCTGAACTGAATCCTGGATTCGCTGCATCCATATTGTTTATAAAACGTTTGTTTATCCCAAAAATACATGTATTTGTCTATGCTTTGTTGGTATCCTTGTATTAAAGGCATACTGTTTTTACTATGACCTGTAAGACGAGTTCCATTTTCTCTGTAGCTTATCTTTAATACATAAAAACTCATATTTCAATACAGGTATGGGATCTGTTAAAAAAAAAATAGATTATTTTGATAAAATGTAGTCTATGGGAGACGGCCTTTCCGCAATTCTCAGCTTTCTGGATACCGGGTTTCCAGATAACAAGTCCCATACCTGTATTACATAAAAGCAGTAAAACTTTCTACGGAATAACAATTTTGAGGATATATAGCAAGTACTGCCATACCAAGCCTTCCCCTGCAATCTGGAACTTAAGATGGCCATAGACGCAAAGATGTGATCGTACGAATCGAGGATTCGTACGATATTCGGACTGTGTGTGGAGAGTCCCGTCATTTTTCGTTTTTCGGCGGAGATCGGTCGCTTGGTCGATCGGACAGGTTAGAAAATTTCTGTCGGCTGCCGATAATATCTCTGCGTGTATTGCCGATCGTATGATTTTCAGTGGGAGACTGTCACTAGCTTTGGTTGGACATAGATATCGTATGATTGCTGTCAGGGGCAGAACATTGCTGATCTGTTATTTAACTAATCTGACTGGTAAGACTTTGATCTGAATGG
The DNA here is from genome assembly GCA_038501925.1 of Xenopus petersii. Classification (NCBI taxonomy): domain Eukaryota; kingdom Metazoa; phylum Chordata; class Amphibia; order Anura; family Pipidae; genus Xenopus; species Xenopus petersii. The sequence goes on along the minus strand of CM076682.1, from coordinate 109,409,427 downwards.
TAAGTGGCGGGTCGGGAGATGGGAAAGTCCGATCGTATGATGATTTATACGATCGGATCTTTGCATCTATGGCCAGCTTTAGTCTCTGGGGCTAATAAGTATTTCATATGAAGTTTGTTGGCCTCCGAAGCATGCAATAACCTGTTCCCCTTGCCAGAAAATACCTTGCCATAGGGGATACTGAGAGCCTGCTCTGCTCAAATTGCATAATTACAATTTTGCCCAATTTGAGTGTTTTGCAAAAACAAGTCTCTGCATTTTGCAGCCGTGACAATTACAATTGACAAAACTGATTCTGGGGCATTACCTTTAAGGCCTGACATAAAGCTCCCACTGGAGGGCCCACTGCAATAGCTTAACATGTTAAGACTCTGCTTGACTAGACACATAAAACTAACGGTGAGCTACACTCATTATATGAAGTGACCACACAATTACCCTTTAAACTCCTTCTGAAATAAAGGTCTCAACTGGAGCTTTCATTTTTAGTTTTGGATGAATGGAAATGAAAGCGTTCCTGGATGATTGAGGGTTCTCTTCTTTTCAATTTCTCTTTATTGAATTTTATAATAATCCAGCAATAAACATTTCATTTTAAAGTTGACTTTTAAAGTGGAAAGAGTTCTCAATGGATTCAGATGTTATGGTCATTAGGGCCTCTAATTACAAAAATATGACAATAAGGCCTTTTTGTGGTTCTGACAAGCAGGACTGTATTTAGTTCATAGTACACCATCCACTCCTCATGTACAATACAATAAAAAGGGTACCGATTTTAATTCTATTAATACATAGAAATTCAAGCTCACCACTTCAGGAAGAGAAGACCAAGAATGAAGCCTCCATGACTATTATGTTTAAACCAAAGGCTATTTATCTGTCATACATGTGCATCTCTGAGTTGTTCACCCCCCCTTATCACTGGGCACTACAGTGTGTCATACCTCCTAACTGTCCCTTTTTCGGAGGGACAATCCCTCTTTTGACAGCTCAACCTGCAGTCCCTCATTTGTACTGGAAAGTCTCTATTTTCTCTGTCTCTGTAACTTAATTGCCTTTTAGCAGAGAGCACAGAACAGCTAACAGGTGCAAATAAGATACTTTGTAACAATTTTGAGACACAAAAAACAGTTTAGATAAGGAGAATTATTTTGAAACTTTCATAACCTGCCACATTTTGTAAAATGAACATGGTAATTAGGGGGTGTGGCCACAGAAATGGGCGTGGTCAAAAATGTCACTGTGCTTCGTGCGGAAAACATTTTTGTCCCTCTTTTTACTTCCAAAATGTTGGGAGGTATGGTGTGTTATTACTAACATGCAAATGGGTAAAAGTGTCGTATTTATTAGGATAACTGATTTTTGGGTATTTTACCCATGCTTGCTAGAGAAAAAACTAGCCATAGCTATATAATGAAATATTGAAGAGGCAGAATTAATTATCAAGGTGAGCCAAAAACCATGAAACCACTGCAAAGTTGTTTAGAACATACCTATGTAACATGTACATATGTATGTATGTATGTAATATCCCAGTAACATGTATGTATGTATGTATAACATACTAAAAATTTATTTCAAGGTGAAGTTTCCCTTTTTTACAAGACTGATCTGTTAGATTATGAGGCTTTCCCCCATCCAATTTGCTGAAACTTCTTAAATACGGCTTCCTGGTACTCACCTGTGTGTCCGTTAATCGGCTTCTTAGTGAAATGGCTCATAAAATAATATATAGATTTTTTTGTGCGGAAGAATGTGGCAGTAGAGTATGCAGTATGTATCCATCTCTCTATGGAAAAATGTAATAATACCCAACACATAGAAAACATACATTTCAATGTTATCAGTAGTGTACTGTCTACAGTATATTTGTTCAGCTTCTGTGATCTCTCTTAATATGAGAATGGGTTTTTATATTATAAGTCATTATACATGATTCATTCTCTTGAAAAATGTTTTCCAAATAATAATCCTTGATCTTGTTGGTAAAATCAAATTGTTACTGATCAATATATAGTCAACGTTTTTTCAATCCCTTGCCTAGTGCTATCAGATTACTTATTAATAAACTGTGCAGTTTATTATGATTTCAATGAAGGTATGTCTCTGTTCTCACTTCTGCTTGCACCATTTTAGTTTCAAGATAGCTAAAAACAATGGATTATGGACCCCGAGTGTCCCTGCACAAACAGTAATCTTTTAAAAATGTTTTTTCCCTTGATAGAATCCCTCTAATAACTGTAACGTTAACTTGGGCTAGGCAGAACAATAGGATTTAATGTCCAGCTAGTGCTTAGAGCATGGGTTACATGTGACTCAAACAATTCAGGCTAGGGCCTTCGCTACGTGGAAAATTTCAGGTGTGGTGTAGTATAACTACATCTCCCACAGGCTACTGTGCGATAAAACAGGAAAAGAAAGGGCGCCAGGAGGTTCTTGTAGTCAAACAGAATATACAGAATATACTTTTTTAGTCAGAGACAAATGTTCCACAGGGTACTTACATCAGTACAGAGGCACTCTCACCCAGTGGAGTGGTGAGAGAGGAGAACCTGAAGCCTGACACCCTATCCACTGTGGTCTCTTCACTGTAGGCAAATCTTACAGCCTGGGAAGCTACTCCCTGCTACACCTCCTTGATGGAGCACAAAGTTGCTCTTCATCTCTTCCTTCACTGTCTATAACAAATATATTCCTGCCACTCACTAGCGTCATTCACGGGGTCCCTGCTTCCTGACTTATCTCTCTAGAGGTACTAGTCCCTCTAGGGCACATGTCTTTACTGGGCCTTGTTGTACCCAGGCTCCCTGGAAACATTCAGCTGGATCAGCAAACAGAAGCCAAAGAGAAAGATTCACCCCTTCTCACTCACTATACCAAAGTGTGACAGGATGTGGTCACAGCGCCTCTTGGCCAATAGCACAACTATGCAAATTACATCTAACTACATGGGCATCTGCCCACCAACTTGGGAGATCAGGAAGTGTAGGGAATTAAAGCCATAGGGGCATATTAACCCTATAAGTCCCTATACAACTAACTCAGAAAATTCTATTCAAATACTTCAAGAAAGTCAATTTTAACATTTATGGTGAATTCTTATCCTTTAAAACAGGGACAACTGCACCATCCTCGTCAAAGTTGTGAGGTTGTCTTTCATGCTGTTCCACTATCAGCTTTTACCTGTTCTGCATGTATACGGGTCAGGCGAGATTTAGGAGTTCCCATTATGCACCCTAGCCCCTAGCTGCACATTCTTTAGATGTATAAGCTAGTGAGCACCATGTAGTGTTACCAACAGGACTACTAACTTGTGCAGCGTTTTGTACTTTACCCTGAATTTGTAATAAGCAGTAAGGTATAGTGTGCAGCCACTCCCCTAGTCCAAGTGCTCTGTGCATGGGAACCATGATCCCCATTTTATCAAAAATGTTGTGAGCAGTTATGTAACAAGCACTGTAAATCAAGTGCATAGATACAGATCCTACTGATTCCACAATGTCAGTCAACACGAACCATCTTTCAGCACAGCCAAAATAAAATAAAAGGTAAAAACAGTATCCCTAGTTCAATCAAAATGAATATCTATAGAAATGCATGAAGATTTGTATGGTTAGGTTTACACAAAAGTGAGAGTAACTCTGTGGCAGTTATGTATGTTATTTACTTTTATATACAAAACATTTATAAAGTGTATTCACTGGTGTCCTTTTTGATTAAACTATAATCCAAATTAACGGATACATATGGGACAAATTCGAAGTTAATTTTAGGAGATAAAAATTAATTAGACTTAATATACAGGTATGGGACCTATCATTCAGAATGCTTGGGACCTGGGGTTTTCTGCATTTTGGGTGCTCATAACTAAAGTCTACTAGAATATCATGTAAACATTAAATAAACCCAATAGGCTGGTTTTGCTCCAATAAGGATTAATTACAGTATATCTTTGTTTGGATCAAGTACAAGGTATTGTTTTATTATTATAGAGAAATGGAGTTTATGGGAGATTGCCTTCCCAAAATTTGGAGCTTCCAAATAACGGATCCCATACCTAATATACAATTACAGACTGCATCACATAAATAGCCTCAAGATCCCCATACCTTAAAGTGATACTGACACTAAAAAACTACTTTTTAAAATATGAATGTACATTAAGTGGCAGATTTATCAAAGGTCAAGGTGAAGTTTCGAAGTGAAGTGTACTTCGACTAGGCAATAGTCATACTTCGATTCTAATTTTTTTGAAGTACTGTCTCTTTAAAACTTCAACTTTTCGCCACCTAAAAGCTGCCGAAGTGCTGTTTTAGTCTATGGGGGACCTCCTACAACCTGTATGGAGGCAATTGGGGAAGTTAAAAAAAACTTCAAATCGAAGTACAATCAAAGTACGATCGTACGATTCGAAGTAGGCCGAATTCCGCCCACTTCGACCCCAAAAAAACTTTGACCTGCATTCGTCTTTTTGAATTCGAAGTTCAAAGTTTTTTTTAACTTCGACCTTTGACCCTAAAAGTTACCTATAGGTCATGTTGGTTGTTTTTTGCTGAGAGGTTTGTTTTGTAAGTAATTGTTAGTTGAAGTTTCTAAACCTGACTGTTTTGCCAACCTGACTGTCCCATCTCAGCCTGTCAGTTAAAGTTTCTAATGTTGCACATTAGAGGACTCCTGCTGCACAAATATGGCAGCCCCCTCATACAGGTACAAGGGACATCAGACAGGTGATGTAAAAGCATTGAGCAACTAATCTATGGCTTTCCAAGGACTATACAATAAATACAATTAAATAGCATTGGGTTTTGGCATAGGGCCATTTTTTATTGAAGGGGGTCCTCTCAGAGAGAACTGTGGTTATCAAAATGAGCTTCACATTCCCCTGAATGAAAGATGTTGTCTATGACAGATGGTTGTGCCAGACGGTGGTATTCAGAATCACTGATTTCCCAAGTCCCCTGCATGCTTATTGCCACAAGTGTGTGTTATTTATATTATGTTTTACATACCGGTAAATGGGAAGCAACTCTCAAAGGGCCAGTAATATTATAATACCACATTTATCCCTGAAAGGATCATATAGGTTAAATAATGTCTATTTGCCATAGTCCTTAGCAGAATATATACAATAATATATATATTTTTATATACAGCATATACAGTATATACACACACACACACACACACACACAGTCAATGCAGTTACACTACAAATAGAAATACCTTTTCTCTTTCAAATATATCTAATATCTAAAACCTGTTTGAATTTGAAAGGCAGATAAAAATAATCTCCAATTAAATATTATCTAGATTGTAGAATACTGTGAGACTACTTGCTAATTGGTTTTCTATTGATAACTAATCTGATTCAGTTTAGCACCTATGCTAGTAAATTATGTCCTTAGTCTATTTAATGTGGAGTGTACTAGAGAGTAAGGAGTTGCTTGTACAAAAATGAAATCCCTTATCTGGAAACCTGTTATCTGGAAAGCTCAGAATTACAGGATGACCATTTCCCATAATGTTCATTTTACTCAAATATTTTTTTTTCTCTGTAATCATAAAACTGTACTTTGTACTTGATTCCAAATAAACTACATAAATCCATAATTGGTGGCAAAACAATCCTATTTGGGCTCATTTAGAGGCAGAATTACTAAACGCAAGGGAATAATTGGAAATGAGAAAAAATTCGGATTTCAACGTATTTTTTTGGGTACTTTGACCATTGAATGGGTCAAATTCGATTGAATTCAATCGAATCTAATGATTCAAACAATTCGAAGTAAAAATCGTTTGAATATTCGACCATTCGATAGTCAAAGTTCTGTCTCTTTAAAAAATACTTCGACTTCATACTTCGCCACTTTAAACCTACCGAGGTTCAATGTTAGCCTATGGGGACCTTCCCCATCACTTTTCTAAGTTTTTTTTGATGGAATAAAAATCCTTCGATCGATTGATTAAAATCTTTCTAATCGATCGCTTCGAACGATTTTATCGTTCGATCGAACAATTTTTATTCGATCGTTTGATCAAAGTATTTGCGGTAAATCCTTCGAATTTGATATTCGAAGTCGAAAGATTTTTACTTCGAGGGTTTTTTAACCCTCGAAATTCGACCCTTGATAAATCTGCCCCTAAATGTTTAAATTATTTTTACCAGGCTTAAGGTATGGTGAATCAAACCATGGAAAGATTCCTGGATAATTCTGGATAATAGATGCTTTACCTGTACTGCATATTTGGTCCAGTTGCTAGCAATCGGTAGGGATATATTTCAAGTCTCTAGCTCTCAGGTAAATGGCATCATAGGTTATAAATCACAAGAAGATTACACTATTTGTGGTGATAACAATAGTGTGTTGTAATTGCAACATCATTCACCTGCTTTACCCCACAACCAACATGAGATTTATAAAGATTTAAGGCAGGAATGTGCAACCTACACCCAGTTCTGTAATAGAAACCACAGCTTGAATATTTTGCACCTCTATATGATCCTGGAACCACTAGCAACTTGTAAAATGTTTCTACTAAGGGTGCACCAGCATATACAGTAGGGGTCAACTTGTAAAGCAGAGTAATTATTTTACAAAATATATTAAGTATAAAATATGGATATATTTTGTGTTCTCATTCTTCTGTGTTTCATGCTGAAAATAAATCCCTTGCAGTAAGAGATGGAAAGTACAGATCCATATAATCAATATGTGATACATAACCTAGAAGAAACATAATAAAAAAAAACATTAATAGTCTAATATCCAAGCTGCGCATGCAAAACAAAAGCTTGCGGCACAGAATACATAGCTCCTCTGTAAATTCATTCCTGTGAACATTTATTAGATATAAAATTACAATATCATATGTACACAGAAAGCAAGCTGTAGAACTATTTCATATGACTGATTTACCAGTTTACCTCTGGGTATCATTACTAAAACATTTCTACTTGAACAATGGCAGGGCTATTGTACATACTATTTTTGTCTTTTTATAATGAATAAATCATCAAGGCTGTCCCAACAAAATATGGGGCCCACTCTAGTCATGCTTGCTTAAAGATACAACAACCCACAGCAATAGTGGCCTCCCTCCACACTTCTCAAATTAAGGCGATAATTTATCAAAGGTCGAGTTTGTGAGGTTTGTGAATGTTTGCTTATTTATGAATGTAAGTTTTTTTAATCAATGCAATCAGGAGGAAAAATGTGAATACTCAAATTGATTGAGTTATCAGCAAAAAGAACCTCAAAAACGTCGAATTGATAAAGTTTTCGAGTGCAAACCACTGAAAAAACCCTGAAAATCATGAAGACTAAAAACATCTTCAAATGGTTCAAGGGACATCTGCCATTGACTTCTACGTGACCTTGACAGGTTTTAGCTGGAGTATTTTCGGATTTTGGCTTTTTGCAGCTGTGCGGCATAATAAATCTTGAAGAACTTGATTTTTTTAACCTGAAAAATTCGAGTTTTTACTGAAGCTACCCTTGAAAAATCTCCATCTCTCTCATCCTTGTTCTTATTGTTCTCCACACTCCATCTAGTTCCTTTACCCCTCCATTTGATTCGTAGTTCTGCACCCCTTGAGTCAGAAAGTACTCTTATGATCCTTGTCAATTTTGGCACCCTGCTCTGGGCTGCCACCATTCAACAGCATATGTGACTTTATTAGTATAATAATGGCCCGTGTACATTTTACATTCAGAGACATACAAGGATCACATGCGGACCACAGAACATTAACCCCCAAACTGTTTTTTGCATCATTTAAGAAAATGGGTAGAAACATGGAATTTGTTATGAAAACAAATTTAAAACAACAACTGTAAGGGGCCTATTTACTAATATTTGAGTTTCCTTTTATTTCACAAAACATTTTTTTTAAACTTATCTAAAACGCAAAAACTTTGAGATTTATTATGTGTAAAAACGACAAAAATTCTAATCCAAAACTTCTTTAAGAAAAAGCAGTCAAGGTCCCATAGAAGTCAATGTGAGCAGTACTGATCCTATTGGACTTTTTTAGGCATTCAGATTTGAGAGGCTTTCGCATTTTTATTTTTACTAGTAATTATCCGAAAATTAAAATTTTTAGAGGTTTTAGAGATATGCGTATTTTTCTGCGCTTTTTTTTATTCGTACTTTTTATATTCGGATCTTTTAATAACTTTCATGGCATTTGTGATTTTAGAGAAACAGAACTTAATAGTGGTTTAATACCACTAAAATTTGAACTTTAATAAATAGGCCTCCCCCTGTCAATCACTGAGGGTCCTAGGTATACATTTTAATATGCATAGCAGGGACATTCTGCACATACAGTAAATTATGTTAGTTTATTAAAGGGGACCCATCAACCAAAAAAAATATTCAAAATCCTATGTTATCACATTAGTCAAGCAGAATGAACTTTAATTACACAATATAAATTATTTGAATCTTGTTTCCTTCAGTCTGGGAACTCACAATTATAGCAAGCAGGCAGGAGCCATTTTGTGGACACTGTTATTAAGGCAGGTCTTGCATAATCTCAAAATCTTGTTTGTGCACCAGAATGGGGGACCTGATGTCTATCCTGATGTCCTGGCTACATAATTAAATTGTTAGGAGAATTGGGGCAATGTGGGGAGAGCAGAGACATCTAAGAAGTGCTGAATGGAAAGTGAAAGTAATTGTCTGCCCCAACTTTATGCCTAGCCCTAAGGCATAGAGGAGGGCAGCCAATATTTGATTGACAGCTGAGATTTTTAAATGGGTTTACAACAGTTATGAATTCTTTAATAAAAAATAGACATTGGATTTCATGTTTAATTTGAAAAGGACTTTTATTATACAGCTTTTTATGTCTGGGTGACAGGTCCCCTTTAAAAAAAAAAAAAAAAAAAAAAAAACTGGAAAAATAGTCTGTTTATAAACAAGTAATTGATTTTCTTTTAGAATCCAATGCAGCAAATAAAGATACTGAAAATGCATGTACTCTAAAACTGTATATATTAAGCAGAAATGATGCTTGCCGTCAACATTCTTCATGTAATGAAGAAAACAGCTTAATTGGCACCGAGATCTAGCAACTCCATACATAATGAGTATTCAGAAAGCATAAATTTGAATGCCAAACACAAGCCTTTATTTGTAAATGTCAATTATTTTACTATAAATGCAAATTTTGTGGTCTCTGAAATATGATGAATTTGCCTGCAAATATGATGGATTTGCCTTACAAAAGTTAAATGAAAGCTTTTGACTTATCAAGCAGGCTGTCCAAGGAGGTCAGAATTATGTTGATGGATTATTTTTGTTATATTATATAAATTGTCCTTGTCTTCTCAGTAGGGTTGCCACATTTGGCCTTGGCAAAAAATTGGGCAAAGGGGTGGCAGATGACATCCAGGGCTGGATTTCCATAGCGGACGCCCCTAGGCCCGCTGCCATTTGTCGCCCCTTGATTTATGCACATGTGCAAATTTTCATCATTGGGTCCCGAGCACTGTGGATTGGAGCACAGGGAATGTTAACAACTATCTTATCTCCTGTGCGTCCCCAGTGCTTCCAAACCAAGTTCCTGTGGTTGGACAGCATGCCGTCCCCTAAGGCCAGGCCTTTGTGGCCTTTCCACAAATCTGGGCCGATGACATCATGAGACAGAGTCATGACAGTAGGGGCAGACTGATTATATGTGGGGCATTGACATGTAGAGGCAAGTATTGGGCAGAATTTTGTTCAGGTTCCACAATGCTGAAACCCAGGCAGACAGTTTTAAACCCAACAGGCCCAAGGGAACACAAACTATTTGATTCAAAGCTGATGGCGACCCTATTCTTGAGGATTAATGCTTATTATAACACTATTCTGTCCCAGAATGTATACAATATCTAGCTCAGCTGGTATGGACATCAGATACAATCAGACTCATTTAGCTGGACCCTTGCAATGTTGTGTGGAGGAAGGGCAAGGCTGGGACTAGGGGTAGGTAGAAGAGTCACATGTGGGTGCAAGGGTGCTTACCTTCCCCTAGTTTGGGCCCATCTGAATCTGCAACCCCACGCATGCGCAGTGGGTGCATGAGTCAAGCCTATACGCACATGCATGTGGGGGGTGGGGTGGACACACCTCGGGTTGGGGTCCATATTGGGTTGGGCACATGCCTTAGGCATCCTGAAGATTAGACTCAGCCCTGAGGAAGGGCATTGTGTTGCATGCCTACATCTCTTAGCTGCTGATGAAAATGTATTGAGGATTCCAGAGGTTCTTAAACAGGCAACACTGTTTATTATTATTATTATTATTAATTCCACAATGTTATATTCACAAGCATTTTGAGGTAGATAGATAACAGCAATGAATCATAAGTGGAGCACAACAAGGACACCAAAAAAACCTTAAGGTTTTAAGGAAAACTAACCCCCTACAGCTAAAAGCTCCCATTCGCTTTTTTCACTGCCCCCCCAGGTGGGTGGTACCATCACAGGGCAGGGCTATGATGTGGTGTATGGCAACTGTCCAATCACTATATCAAACTAGGAAAATCCTGCCTGGTTTTCCTAATTTGGAAAAATTTCACCCAGGCAGCCCGTGTGAAAATCGGGCTATCAGGGTCAAAACATGCTCTACAGGAAGGCTGGAAGGGGATGCTAGAATGGCAGCCCTTTCCGAAAAGCAGGCTGTCCAGGTAAAAACATGCTCTACTGGACAGCTTGAAATTGGAGACACTCTAGTAAGTCCTGAAATATCTATTCAAAGCATGGGATATTGGGCCATGGTAAATGTTATAACATTATTCCATAGCATTGTCGATCCACTCAATGTTGCTCTACAACTCCCACAATTCTCTGGCATTTTATGAAGAGTTAAGGTATGGTGGAGCTGTAGTCCAGCAACCACAGAGATGGCTCTGGTTGTTAAGGGGCCCTGTATAAACTATTGCTTGATTGATGCAAGGAAAGATCATTTTTAGGCATTCATTTGGTGCAAAAACATACAGGTCCCTGACTTTTTAATAAACACAGTCAACATAAGGCACTTGATGTCAATTAGCCTACTAGGTAACTTTCTCAATGACCCCTCCCATTTTAATTAAAGGTGCTAACTCTGCCCTTGGACAATATTTTGGCATTCCACAAAAAAACCTCTCAGCTCTTAGTATCTATGCATTTTGGCCAATGTCCATCAAGCATGTGCTTATCAATGTCTGCCTTTGTTAACAAGCCATATTAACTGTTAACTGACATATGCAGTGTTCTGCAAGAGTTTTCAACCCCTTGATTAATTCTCTTGTTTTGTTGAATAAAGATTTTTACTGAAATTAAAATGTGTATTACAATATGTTTGAAAAAAAAAATATAGGGTGCACAAGTATTTGCTTAATGTTTTTATTGGGCACATTTTGTTTCTTGAGCCATTTCGATGTTCTTTGGCCTTATGTTTACAGTAGTATTGTTGCCCAAATGAAAGATGAACTTTCTCCTAAGGTCCAATTTTAGTAGATTGAAACACGTTCTCTTAGAGTATATTCTAGCATTTTGCACTTCCATTTTAACAAGATGCAAAATTCGTGTTGATGAAAAACAACCTCACATCATGATGTTTCAACAAGACAATGATACCAAAGGAGCACTTTGTAAAAGCTGATGGTTTCTTGGGTAAACCTACTGTTAGAGGCTTGGTTGACCAATTTCTGGAATGGCGCCTTTGACTATATATTCATACTGCAGGGTGTTTAAGATCTATACATAAATCTCCATAAAACTATACATATTTGGTATATGTGCGTTTAACAGATTCAAGGCTTTCCAAATCAGTTGTATTTTAGAGCATAACATGAATTATGCTTCTAATAAAGTATATATTATAAAAATATAAGCTGTTTTACATTTCTTGGTATTTAAAGGGATTGTTCATCTTTAAATTAACTTTTAGTATGATGTAGAGAGTGATAGTCTGAGAGAATTTGCATTTGGTTTTAATTTTTTATTATTTGTAGTTTTTGAGTTATTTAGCTTTTTATTTAGCAGCTCTCCACTTTGCCATTTCAGCAGTGCCTTGATTTGAATACGAGACTGGAATATGAATTGGAGAGGGCTGAACAGAAAGACGAATAACAAAGTAGCAATACCAATAATTGTGTAGCTTTGCAGAGCATTTGTTTTTAGAAGAGGTCAGTGACCCCCATTTGAAACTGGAAAGGGTTAGAAGAAAAAGGCAAATAATTAAAAAACTATAATAAAATGAATAAGTAAAGCCAATTGAAAGGTTGCTTAGAACTGGTCATTCTATAACATACTAAAAGTTAACTTGACGGTGAACCACCCGTTCAAAGCCCTGTATCTTGTTACAGAAGTGGAAATACACATAATTACAGATTTAAAAAGCTTAGATTTTCCCGAAAATAATATATAGTTTCTAGAGAAACGAAAAGCCCCCTTGAGAAATAGGAAAAAATGTTCAAAATAAAAATGTTAATTAAATCTGGTACTTTAAGGGTTAAATCTCCATAGTACAAGAGTCACAAGTTGGTGTAATTTTTGGAGGGATCCTAATGTGATATTGCATCTTTAACAAAGAAGAAACTAAAATTGCAGCTTTCTTTAAAATGGGAACACTTTGACCCACATTTACACAACGGTTTAATGAATGATTCTGCTAAGAAGTATAACACTTGTCTTATGATCGGGATGATTTATTGTTATAAAGCACCACTAATACACTAAGCACTGACATTCTGTATGCCAGTTTGGGAAATGTCCTTGCTTTCTTTTTTCATGTGACCTTATAAAGCCTCTTACTAGTTTGACTTTTCTATTCGGAATGTACAAAAATCCAATTAGAAAGGATTAAGGCTGGCTGCTGATGTTTCTCTTGCTTGTGCACAGATGAGTCAATCAAAATAAACTATGGAAAGAATAGCAATAAGAGATTTTTTTATATTTTTATACAATGTATGAAGCTCTTTAGTCTTCAGCCCATCCAATCTTTAAAAAAATCCCTCCTACCAAAAAACGCATGTGTGTTCATCAGTAGCTTTAGGGAGATGGAGGCGCTGGATTAACACCCTGTTTATGTATCTTGGAAAGTCTATATCAGTATGAAGACCAAGCAAGTAACGTGCTTTTCTGAGTTGTAGAAGTTAGTGGTTTTTGCTCAGAGTCAATACTGTTCAATGGCAAATACATGTCTTATAGCAAACCTGCTGTTCACTGTTGAGCCAATCGATGTTATTTGATTAAGTTACTGTGCAAGTCCCGCAAGCTGTTATTCCATTGAGCCGCCCCACAAAACAGATGTCTGTGTGAACATTACCCAGCTGCTTAGACTGTAAGCTCTCCAGCATCAACACTTCTCTTCTCCTCCATCTTAACATATGGCACCTTGCAGCTGTATATCTGATACTGTATATCTGATAGCTCCCCATCTGCACAATGAATGTATTGTAAGAAAAAGGTATAGGTATAGCCCACATAATGCTATATAAATAAATGCATACATTTAACAAATTGTTTAAAAAGGAGTTTGGCTATTACTGATATAATGTTGGTAAAAGTTCTGGCATAACCTAGAGTTTTAGTGCACATGTTTGCCCTATGCAGAGAAAGTTCCAAGCCATTCATGCCTACATACATTCCAAGGGACATGTCAGATGAGGCATTTTCTGTCCTGACATCACTGTGTATTTGCCTGTAAGTGTACAGATTCCTGGGCCAAAATCCACCTTTTCTGTGAACTTACAGCCAGATTCTATGCCTGTTACTGGCAGACAGATCTGCTTTTCTCTGCTGGCATATGTGCCCAGTGGAGAGAACAACCCATGTGTCATTAGCATACAGTACATTGTACAGGTGTGGGACCTGTTATCCAGAATGCTCGGAACCTGATCTTTCCGTAATTTGGTCTTCATACCTTAAGCCTGCACTATTAGCACTAATACTGTGGGTATTACTATACCCACGATTTAACAATGGCCGCAAAATGTCCCATGTGTCATTGCCCTAAAGGGGTTACACACCACCATCCAGCAACACAAAAGATAAGCATCTCAAGCAGTCTACAAGCTAATTAGACATTGAACTTTGTAAAGGTGTACATAAAGCCAACTGTGAAGCAAGGAAATGTAACATTTTGATGGCTTTTATTACCTAGTAAAACAAGGTACTCACTTGTTCAAGAGATGAGTTTTACAAAAGCTATTGATCAGTAAATCCAAGTGAGCCTCTACATTTTTTTATTTTATAATAATGATTTTTCCATTGGGCAAATGCTTCACTGGATGTAAGGATGACATTTCATTTCACTGCTCCAGTGGAGCACTTTATCACTTGTGTCACTCATGTGAAGTAATACAACTACACAAATAAATAAGGATCTACGCACAGATTAACCTACTGTATGTTCTAATGTTTTAATGATCATTTCATTAAAATATAATTGAATGTCAACTCATCTTCTAACTCGTGTTTTCAATCAATAGATTTCAAAGATTGCCATAATAATTATGAATGAAAATACAGCTCTGATTTAAACAGACTTTACTGAAAATAATTTGAAAAAAATAGGTTCATATAACTGAAAAGAAACAATACTAAAAGTTATTTATATATTCATATATATATATATATATATATATATATATATATATATATACAGAAGAGCTCATGCTTTATTAGAGAGTAAATATTGTTATGTGTGGGTGTATTTTCAAACTGTGAGCTACAACCATTCCAGTTGTACTAAGTGCTAACCGACCTGCAGGGATTGTGGGCATTTAGAACAAATTATTATTATTACATTTATTTATAAAGCACCAATATTTTTTGCAGTGCTGTACAAAAGGCTAAATCATTTACAAATTTAAAAATGGATATATTATTTAATGAGCCCCTGCCCACAAGGGATTTTAATCTATAGGGGTTGGGATTGTTATCATACAAGGTATAAAAAAAAATAGTGACAGTGTTAGTGAAGAGTTAATGGGTCAGCAGAATGTGGGGGCAGATTTACATAGGGTCGAATATGGAGGGTTAATTAACCCTCGATATTCGACTGCCGGATGTAAATCCTTCGACTTCGAATATCGAAGTTGAAGGATTTACCGCAAATAGTTCGATCGAAGGATTTTAATCCATTGATCGGACAATTTTCCTTTGAACTAAAAATTGATAGAAAGCCTATAGGGACCTTCCCCATAGACTAACATGGCACCTTGGTAGGTTTTAGGTGGCGAAGTAAGGGGTCAAAGTTTTTTTTAAAGAGACAGCACTTCGACCATCGAATGGTCGAATAGTCGAACGATTTTTAGTTCGAATCGTTCGATTTGAAGTCATAGCCGAAGGTCGAAGTAGCCTATTCGATGGTCGAAGTAGCCAAAAAAATAATTTGAAATTCTACGTTTTTTATTCTATTCCTTCACTCGAGCTAAGTAAATGGGTCCCGTGGTGTGCAGAAGTTGATGAAATATGGCATATCCTATATCTATTATTAAGTTTGTAAGTTTCATGGGAGGGGTGAGTTTTAAGGGAGCATTTTAAACTCTGCAGGATAGGGGAGTGTCTGATGCTGTGGGGTAATGCATTCTACAGATAGGGAACTGCTTTAGGGAAGTCTTGGAGGTGTGCATCTAATAAGATAACCAGGGCGGAAGAAAGATTAGAGGAGCAAAGTGGTTGATTTGGAGTGCACTCGGAGATGAGGCTTGAAATGTAAGGTGGAGCTTTGTAGGTGAGTATGAGGAGTATAAATATGATGTAGAAAGGTGCATATTCTTGCACTACTTTTAAGATTTTTAAGTAGGGATTGGAAGGGATTTGATTTAAGAAATTAATGTAAGGGCAGTTTTTAATGGTCAAAACTGTCAGATTTGACTAGGGAGTTATTCGTATTTGTTTTGAAAAAATTTGAATGAGATTTTTGACATTTATCATACTCTGGCCCTTTAAGAACTCAAACTCGAATATTCGCTGCCTAAAACTTGCAATTTAAGTAAATGAGAGAGGTCCAGGGATCAATTTTGAGTTCTTTGCAGCCTTCCTGACAATTTGTTTTTTAAATTCAAAATTTTTTCAAATTCGATTTGAGTTTTCGGGTCAATTCTATACATCCTAGTTTAGAAAGCATCATTTTATTAAAACATTTCGATTGGTCGAATTTCGAGTTCATGGGAGTTTAAGGGAGTTTTAAAAAACTCACATGAATTCGAAATTCGACCCTTGAAAAATGTGCCTCCAAGTGTGGGATCAAGTAGAAATCAAGATAGCATTGTTTACCATATCAGACAATGGGCCAGATTCAATTAATGAGAAAAAGGTTTATCACGTGACATCTCATGGTCAAGATCCAGTTTGAGATGCGATTCAATTCAGAAAAACGTATCTCACGGGTTATCCCATCAAAACTCTACTGAAGTCTATTGGAAAAAACTGGAACTGTGAATCTGGCCCAATGTTGGGATAGGACATGTGCTTGAATGTTGGGATAGGACATGTGCTTGTGGGTGGGTATATATTCAGTTCTGTTTTCTCCAAGTATATAAGATATAACAGAGAGACAATTAGACATAAGAGAAAATATCTGGACAAGAGAGATAGATTTGGGTATCATCATCATATAGATCGTATTAAAGAAGCTGAGTTGACCCAAATGCATTAAATAGTGAGAAGAGTAGTGGCAGGTTGTAGTTGGGTGTGAGTGAGGTAGGGAAGTCAAGCCACCTCTTTCTTATTGACCATGAAGAATTATGACAGTGTAGCATGATTAGAGCTGGGTGCTGTTTGGTGCTAGCATCTCATTCCTAATGATGTCTATTTTCTCTTGTAAGCATACAGCAAGATCTTGGGCTGTAAGAGAGATAGGAGAGGTAGGCAGTGGTGGGCACAGAATGGATTTGAAAGTTTGGAGAAGATGTTTTGGGTCAGATGATTGTTAAAGTTGTAAAATATGATTGCTAGTGTACAATGGCCCTCAAAATATATTTATGCTGCTTTGCCACACACTGGTTCCATCAACTTGAAAATGCATCGACAAAATGTAAAATATACATTTGAAGTGAAGACTGTTTTAACAAGCACATTGCTATTGTTAACAGTGTGTTCAAATGGGGTATGAAGACATCAGTTTGCTCTTGTGCAAACCAATTTGTTATCATTAGTCATGCCATAGAAACAAACAACACTGATTATGTCTTTAGAAAAGCAGCTGAAGAGAAACATCACATCACATCACATTAGAAGGGACACTGTACAGATGCTAAATGTGAATACCTTTTTTTATACTTTATGAAGAGGATTCGTTTAGAGTAATTGAAAAATATCAGTGGAGCACAGAATTTCACATTCAATGAAAACATTGGTATTAAAGTTAAATATACTGCTGTAAGCAAATGTAATTGCTTTAGAGTATTAAATGAAATAAGAATAGAGAGGCATACAAATATCTCTTAGATGAAACATTTTTTGGACCAATTATTATTTAGTATATGTGTGCACAAATATAGCTGCTTGGTCACTTTTCAGCTTACAATGCAACTAATGAATTAAATTAATTAAACACCTGCAACACAGTCTAATGAAATGCCGAGTTAGCCTGGTACATAAATTATAATTCCATTCCCCTGCTTAAACCTTTAATTGCCACAGATTGTAGAATCTACGTGGGAGAGTCAAGGAAGGAGAGAATGAATAGAACATGGTAAACAAAAGTGAATGCAAAGAAAACAGTGGAAGAAAGAGAGAATACACATAAAAGGAAGATGTTCTACTTTGTAGGCACTTGAAGCAGACAAATCAGTATAAAAACACTACGGACATAAAAAACAGAAATAACACAGCACACAATGAATACATTACGTCTGATGCATGAGCAAGTACTTTTGTTTGATTAAAATTAGACCCAAGAACTGTCAGAACATATGAACGTATTTAATGACATTCTCCTCTAATTAGGGTCAATAAGAATGGTTGAGATAAGCATAAAATTGACTGTACACAGGAAGTACCTAGTAGATTATTGAAGGACATGTGGAGAAAATACCTTAGAAAAGCTAGAGAAATGAGACTTTTTAGCAGACATGGCTGCAGCAGCCCAAAAAAAAAGACAAGCAATCATTAGAGTCGGAATCTGGAATCTTTCCAAAACCACATACTAAAATGTAACTGCTCCTCATACATTGCAACAGCTACTGATACTTATTCATAGAGGTAAGTACAATGATTGTAACAGCCGTGCCTGCAGACACCTAACCAAATTATAATATACTGTACTGGTGATCATTTTTTTATATAGGCAAGTTTCCAGTTACTACGATAAGCATTTGAGGAGAAAATGGAGAACACAGTTGTAGATGTTACTGAGAATTGATGACCTGATGTTTTTAAAAATAAGGGGTAGATTTATTATGTGGTATACAAAACAGCGCAGTAATTCACCAATCATCGCCAGACATTGACGTGTAAAAAATGGCATAAAAATTAAATTTTTTTACTCACTTTTTCTTTAAGCAACTTCCTCTGGAACTTACTTATGTCATCTATGTCATCATGGCTCTGCTGTCACATATATTGTAAATCCAACATTGTCTATTAAACTGTTGTGATTATATATATACATTGAAATTAATGCGTGATTATAGTATAAATGCATTCAGACTAATTTCAGTCAGTTACAAGGGGGATTTAAACCCAACCATATAGATATCCCACTTTGCCCTCTAGTTTTCTAAAGGTTGATGAAAAACATAATTACACATTCATGAGAATTCATGAGAATTCAACTGACCAAAAACTCAATTATAGATGCAACAATGAAAATACTTATTACCAGGCATCTTGTTAACTCACATTCGGATATCATCGTGGCTTCATTATATTACACTGTAACCAAATATGGGGATAAAGGACAAACTTGTACAAAAATGTGCTTAATACAACACTGCTAAATATATTTATGAGGGAAACAGAGGTGATTGTGTTCCATTCTGCACCCACAAGCACTTGACAGAATTCAGCTCTAGCTGAAGGAACAAATAACATGAGTTTCGGATTTACAGAGATCAGGTAGAATTCTCACTGCAGGATTTGCTTGCATTTTAATTGGGTCTGGGACAGTTTTATTGTGACTACAGTTCCCAGCATGCCTTAAACATCATAATATGTTAAGTATTCTGAGACCACAGGCAAGCAACAATTATGTTGTGTGGCTGAGCAGTTTTTTTTGCATATGCTGGGATGCAATATTGCAATTATGTTAGAACATCATAGGGGTTATTTATGACAGGTACAGTTTCCAAAGAGCAATTTCAGCACTATTTCCATGTAAGAATACACTTCAATTTATTGAATATGATTACGTATAAACCTAATTATACATATATACAAGTATAACTGCTCAGTATTATTCTCCAAGAAGGGCTGTAGCTCCTGAGAGTTAGCCAATAGGGATTACTTTTTAGGGTTGGTATCTTTTTCCAACTTCTATATATAACCCTAATAATTCTATTTAAATAGAAATTAATCTATGGCAATCCAGGGGCCCTGAGTCCCTTTTGTGTATGAAAAGTACTGGGAACTGGGATTTACAGTGCAGTGCCTACACCTAGGAAACACTGAGGAGCACACCTCAGGGGGGTTTCCACTAGGAAAAATAAAACACACACAGTTTGAAATAAATAAATATAAACTTTATATAAAACTGTAATTAGTAACATTAAATGCAAATCACACAATATAGCTTTTACTCTGGGGAACCTGTGTGGACTATCAACCCCTGGCACAGTCTCTCAATGCCACAGTCCCACACCGGGTGGATAAATACAGAATCACTCTGGTCAGTTCAATGTCCCTTGCCCAGGAGCTCTTATGTCCACAGGCAGAGTTGTGTGCCCAAAGTTACCTTTCCCTTTGAAAGTAGTAGCTGCTCCCACATGCCAGGTACACATGCAAGACCTGTCCTCACCCTGGGGAAACACACAGTGGCCAAAAGATCCACAGGCAGGAGATAGAAACTGGCTTTCCCTAATGCTCAAATACTTTATCCAGCAAAACAAAGCGCAGCCTTTTCTTCTCCTTCTTCCTGGAACTTCTTTTAAAACAGCTGGGTCACTCTCCACAGATCTGAATCTCTCTAGCTGCTGCAGCAGGGATTCTCCTTCCAAGCTCTGTGGGAAACCCTGTACATTTGGCTCCAAACTCAGAAAAACAGGGGAAGAAAAACAGGGGAAGGATTTGTCTGATCCCCTACATATATATTATTCCTTATGTTAGAATATTAAAACCAGCCATGAACAGTCAATTTGTAATGTCCCTGAATGAATTTGCTTGCTGATCTAAATCTGGTTATTGCACAAGAACTAGTCAACCAAAAGTCAGTTAACTGGTGTCTACCCAACTGGCACATGTAAGGGTCAATAAAGTGAGTTTTCCTTTAAGATGGTTTTAAATGAAACATGGCCTTAGGGGTCCTTTTGCCTTTGAGGAAGTGGATGTTGCCATGAAGCATGTGAAGCAGATGAATCCATTTTCATCTATTTGCCATAAAGCTTTAATTTCTAAATGAAGATGCCTGTCTTGTGCCATATTTTTCATAGTGTTGAAATAAATGACATTGACTGAAGGCAGTTCTTACATGACGCTGCACAGGAAAAATGGCATGAACTTGTAGAATTCTCCCATATGGTTGTCTAAAAAAGGGTCAACAGCTAACCTGGGCCAATATGTAAGACACTTAGGGTTTGTGATTTAATCAACTGATCAATCAGTGCAGAACAACCATTCACATATCCAAAATATACCTATTTATTTTCACATTTATAACACCAGGTGTAATTGTAACCATAGCCTTTGAAAGTCTGTTTTAACCTGTAGCAAAGTGCACATTTACTTCCTCTCCCTGACAAGGACAAATTGGTTATTTATATTAGGGATGCACCGAATCCAGGATTCGGTTTGGGATTCGGCCTTTTTCAGCAGGATTCGGAATCAGCCGAATCCTTCTGCCTGGCCGACCCAAATATGCAAAATATGGGGGAGGAGGGAAATTGCGTGACTTTTTGTCAGAAAACAAGGAAGTAGAAATGTTCGGATTTGGTTCGGTATTCGGCCGAATCTTTCACAAAGGATTCAGGGGTTCGGCTGAATCCAAAAAAGTGGATTCGGTGCATCCCTAATTCATATTCATAAATCAGTTCACAAAAGATGAATTTCTGAATGCTAATCAACTTTGACTTGTACATGCTACAATACACACACAGAACTTGTCTCTAGAAAGTAGTAGGCAGATTTACATGTAAGAAGGGACACATACATTGTACAATATAATTGAATAATGAAAAGCTGCTCAACAAATAACCTGTACAGATTGAATACCTGGGCATTGATGGTCCCTAATAGATGCCATCTGAATAATTGAATGAAAACTGTCATGTGTTCAATAAAACGACTCTATCATAATATTAAAAAAGAAATGTCTATTACCATATACTCAATTAAACTTATACAGCTCCATAGTGTTATTTTATAATAATGGATATAGTTTCATTTTATAAACTTGCTTCATCCCAACCATCAATGAATCATATGATAAAACATATTAAAAGTATTCCCTAAAAGCTTACTGTGCAGTTTCAGAATGTGAACATTTCCCCATATTTAATAAAAGGCATAACGTTGGCTCCAAGTGCAGTAAACCATAGCAACTAATAAGATGTTTGCTTTTAAACAAATGACTAGTAAATGCTTCCTGCTGATTGGCTGCTTTGGGTTACTGCGCCTGGGCAAACGTAGTGCCTTTAATTACATATAAAAACTTTAATTACATATAAAATTAAATTTTAGGGTATATTGTGTGTAATTTTTCTGGTTCCAAACTATTTGGCAGCCTTAACTTTGCAACTTGTCGTGTACCCCATAGCAACCAATCCTTAGGTAGTATTTACTGGTCAGCTGTTTCAAAATAAACATCTGAATGGTTGCTATGGACACATTTTAGGCCTTTTATTACAACATCCTACAGGATCAGAGCAGAGACACACGCTCAGATTCGGGGAGACTAGTCGCCCAACGACTAATCTCCCGAACTGCCTACCGTGGGCTAGAATGTAAATTGCCGGCGGGATGGCAATTGGTGCGCTTTGTTTTCCGAAGTCGCCAGGAGTTGCCTCGAGGAGGAAAGTTGCAGATGTAAGGCAGTTCAGGTAGATTAGTCACCCCGAAGAAGAGTAGATTGGTCGCTTGGCGACTAATCTCCCCGAATCTGAGCATGTCTCTGGCCTAAAAGGCAATAAATGCCAGGGTAAAAATGCATTTTAGAAAAACATGACAGTTTTTGCCAGAAAGCACTGTATTTAGAGATATTGGTCAGAAAGAAATAAGGGTTAATATGGTTTGGGCACTAAGGCAAGCGCAAGCTGTTTTCTGATACTTGCATCAGATTAAAAATCAGGCACCACTGGCAGAGCATCTCTCACACAGACAAAAATATTTGTTTTCAGTACATATTTGCCTTGTGATTATCAGTGCTTTGAACATACTGTACACATCACAATGGCTGCAAACTGAATAGCAGAAATGAAAGCGCTTTTTTCTTGTATCTTTTTAAAAAAGAAATCATTCAAGTACTAGTGTATAGCGCATTCCATCCAAACAGGCAGAGTGGTGAAACTAGTTTGACCACACCCATTTTATGGCCACATAAATTTACAACCTTTGGCAGGTTATGGAAAGTTTGAACACATTTATGGGGGGTTTAAGGCCATTTTTTATGTGCTATTACAGTTTTGCTAATGAAGGTGAAGTGCCCTTTAAGCTGCAAGCCACAGGTTTCCTAAGAGACCTGCTTATCTTAAATAATTACAATTGTATCTTTGCTTATCTTAAATTGTTACAAATGTATCTTTGCAGGTGCTGAGTATTCTAGGCTTTCTGCCAAAAAGCATCTTGTTTAAATAGGTTTTAGAAACTTTGTATCTTTTTCTGGTGTCAGTGCAGGAGATCAAAGAGAAACTTTAAACATTTCAGTAACAATCCGGTACTGTGGGCTGAGCTACAAAAATTGGGACTGTCCCGTGAAAAACAGGAGAGTTGGGAGGTATGGATATTGTAATAAAACTTTTTCTACTGGTCAATAACCCATAGCAATCATCAGGTAGCATTTACTCATCAGCCAGTTGCTATGGGTTACAAGACCTGGGGAAACATTGCGCCATTTATGACCCTGTAAAAGTCAAAAAGCAGCAACAGCACCCTACCTTGTTTGCTGGCAGACGTTGCAAATCCATGCCTTCTCTTTCTTTTGGTAAGAGCTGCAGTTTTTACAAATGTTAAACTTGCAGTCCAAACACTGTCTCTTGGAATTGATAAGAAATGTGAAAGGGGAGCAGCATCGGATGCAGCAGTGCTCATTAAACTTCTGCTGCTTGGATAAAATGGAGCACTTGTTTCCTTCTTCATCCAGCTTCTGCTTTAGTTCACTGGCAAGAAAGTAAAGAAAATATGAGAACCTTTGCCCAAAAAATACTGTATATATATAGATAGATAGATAGATAGATAGATAGATAGATAGATAGATAGAGATATAGAATTATAGATGATAATCTTATTTAACCCATATCAGATACAGGTAAAGCATCCGTTATTCATAAACTAGTTATCCAGAACGTTCCGAATTACTGGAAGGCCATCTCCCATATACTCCATTATAAGCAAATCTAATTTTTTTAACATGAATTCCTTTTTCTCTGTAATAGTCAAAAGGTACCTTGTTCTTGTTCCCAACTAAGATATAATTAATCCTTATGGGAAAGAAAACCAGCCAATTGGGTTTATTTAGGGGCAGATTTATCATGGATTGAATTTCGAAGTAAAAAATACTTTGAAATTCAACCATTGAATTAAAATACTTTGAATTCGTATATCGAAGTCGACGGATTTTTCACCGAATTTTGCAATCGAACTATCGAAGTAAAATCGTTCGATTGAGCGATTTTACTTTACCGCTTAAAGACTTAGAAAATGATTGTAGAAGGTCCCAATAGGCTAACATAGCACTTCGGCAGGTTTCATTTGGCAAAGTATTGAAGTCGAAGTTTTTTTAAAGAGACATTACTTCAATTATTGAATGGTCGAATATTCTAACGATTTTTACATCGAATCGAAGTCGAAGTAAATTCAAAGTTGTAGTATCCTATTCGATGGTCGAAGAATCAAAAAAATTACTTCGAATTTCGAATTTTTTTACTTCGAAAATTCCCTCTAATTCACTTTGACCCTTGATAAATCTGCCCTTTAATGTTTGCATGATTTTCTAGTAGTCTTAAGGTATGAAGATACAAATTATGGAAAGATCCGTTATCCAGAGAACCCCAGGTCCCCAATATTCTGGTCTCATAACTGCATTTCCTTGTTCATTAATGATTGCTAATAGAAATGAATGATAGAAATATATCTGTTTATCCTGTCGCATAAATTCCTTTAAAGACCTATACAGGTTTGAAGTCAGTTAATACATTTTACTGTGCAATGAACAGTAATACACTATGACTGAATGGTTTCTCCTCCTCTGTAGTTCCTAATGTCTGCAGAATAACTGTGCCACAGTGCATGAAGAAGAGACTAGGCAGGGGCTGCAGAATAATTCACCGTGCTAATGAGACTGAAGCTGATTGAAGATGTTCAGCGTTCAGCACTAACAAATCCCTGACAAATTGGTAATTCAATAAAGGAGTTGAATGGGTTAAGCATGCCTTGGCCAATACAACATCAATCACCCAATAATTGCAGACATCACTATTATTTTCACACTAATTCTGCTCTCCAACAGGACATTTTCATTAACAAGACAGATAATAATGCAATTCAGTGCACTGCATATCTGGTTTTTACACAATTGTTCCTGTTGTCAGAGCAAATTTAAATCAGCATGTAATAGCTCACCTGATATGGGAACACAGTAGTCACAGCCAAAACATTTCGTTTGTAGTAGTTTGCACTGTACCACTGATAAAATCACCTAATCCTCAACAGGCAAAATGTTGCAAAACAATCTGTTGAAATCATTATAACATTTTATCTGCCCAGACTAGTTCCAATAGAACATGGGCTTACACTGGACTCTCTTACTCAGAATTGGCCTTAAGGTCCCCATAGACGCGACGATTATTCTTGTCAAACGACCGATTTTAGGGAAGCCCGACCAATCCTTCGAAATTATCGTGCGGTTAGTGGGATTCGAACGATCGTACACCTTGCGATTTTTCGGCTGACATCTGTCAGGAAATTGATCGGCCAGGTCAAAAAATCTTTGTCGGTGCCAGTGCAATCTATCTATGTTTGCAGGGCCAAGCAGGCAGCTCCCCTTTGTTTTCCTGGCAAATTGGTCTTTTTAGTTGATGGTAAATTCGTATGATCATACAATCGTTCTGAGAAGATCGTGGTCTCACGATCAGGATCTGATCTTTTAAAAATCTCAACATCTATGGCCAGCTTTAATATGTGGAAGAGGAAGGTGAGGGTGTTTTGCAACTACACCCAAAGCTGTTAATGCAGCCAAAACATTAGTTTGTGCCTGCAATAAATAATTTCTCTCATTTTTTTTTACAAATAATTTACATTATTTTTACAACTTTGTTCATCACTATTGTGGACTGCACCCAGATAATAGTGACTACTTTTATGAGAGTGCCGGTATCCTTCTATATATATATAAATGGCAACTGGCAAGCCTGGGTGCTGGTCACAACAATGATTACCAAAAAAAAAAATGCACTCCTGGGACTTATATAAGGTGGAAAAATAAAGTTATGGTTTATTTCACCGTTTCGGCTCCCTGACTTGGGCCGTAAATATGGGTGTCATATATTATGACACCCATATTTACAACATGGTTCTGCCTCTTTATAAGGCCCCTGCTAATGTATATCAGTTCACCTACATGCAGGGCTGCCATCTAGCTTCATTGAGACTGAACAGGGGGTGGTGTGGGTGACCAATCATGTAACTATCGAGCATACCTCCCAACATTTTAAAAATGAAAAGAGGGACAAAAAGATCTGGCAAAATGCCCATTTTGTGGCCTCACCCCCTAAATACTACGTCCATTTTACAAAATTTGGCAGGTTATGGAAAACTTTTTTGGGAGGTTTAGGGCCATGTTTTATGTGTTATTACAGTTTTGCTGATGAAGTTAAATTGTCCTTTAAGCTGCAAGTCTCAGTTCCCCCAAGAGACCTGTTTATCTTAAACAATTGCAATTTTATCTAATTGCAGGTGCTGACTTCTCCGAAGATTGCAGGGGGGCCTGGTGCACACTAGTTACGAAGCTGTGGGTGATGTCAGGTGGACGATGCAGGTGACGGGTCCGGTGACCATGCCCATTATCTGGCCACACCTCCTAATTACCATGTTCATTTTCAAAATGTGCCAGGTTATGAAAGTTTGAACTAGGGATGCACCAAATCCAGGATTCAGTTCAGGATTCGGCCAGGATTCGGCCTTTTTCAGCAGGATTCGGTTTCGGCCGAATCCTTCTGCCCGGCCGAACTGAATCCAAATCCTAATTTGCATATGCAAATTAGGGGTGGCCAGGGAAATCACGTGACTTTTTGTCACAAAACAAGGAAGTAAAAAATGTTTCCGCCTTCCCACCCCTAATTTGGATGTGCAAATTAGGATTTGGATTCGGTTCGGTATTCAGCCAAATCTTTCGCAAAGGAATCGGGGGTTCGGCCGAATCCAAAATAGTGGATTCGGTGCATCCCTAGTTTAAACACATTTCTGTGGTTTTTATGTGTTATTACAGTTTTGCTAATGAAGGTTAGTTGCCCTTTCAGCTGAGCTACAGTTTCCCCAAGGACCTGCTTATCTTAAATTGTTACAATTGTTTCTTTCTTATCTTCAATTGTTACAAAAGTATCTAGGTGCACCTGTCACATTCTGGGCTCTCTGTCAAAAGCCATTTAAGTTAGAAACTTTGTATCTGTCTGGCTGTTCAGTGCAGGAAATAGAGAGAAAGTCAGGAGATTACAGTAACAATGCAGGACTGCGTGTCAAAATCGGGACTTTTGGCACTAACAGATATAATAGTACAAATATGACTAATGGCATTTATACATGTTTTTTCATAAGGTTCTTTGGTGTGAACCAGCCTCTTGTCAAATGTGTATATACTAATGGATAAAATAAAGCAGCTAATTATAAATCAGAGCCATGTCTTTTTTCTCAGGTTAAAACTGCAGCGGTTACATGAGTGTCTATTGTATTTTTTTAAATACCAATACTGTGATGTTGAAAAATACCCAGTTTTATTGTTTTTTTGACATGCCAACATATATAAGAACTTCTAAGCTGCAACAGACAACTATTTCCTTTCAGATAATTAAACTACTGTATAATAATGTGTTTATTACTACTATTATTATTATTATTATTAACAACATGTATTTATAAAGCACCTACATATTCTGAAGCTCAGTACAATATATAGTATGGATACATACATTTAACATAATTTACATACAAAACAGCATGCTAATGACAAAATATATGCTGAGGTTATAAAGCTATAAAGAAAGTAAGTGATTCCACACAGCTTGGATTCCTCAGATAATTTTGTTACAAATGTTAATGATGCCAAGTTGCTTAATATTTTATATTCTCTCATGTATTGAAGAACTCTCAGTAACCTTGAGAAAAACTATGTACAAGCAATTATTCTGTGCACTTCTGCAATTTTCGACACTTTCGGCACACTTTCGGGTCATGGGGGAGGAGTGAGGGGGGCATACAGTTTACCAGCTAAGGAGGTCCCTCTGTTACAAGGAAAACAGAATAATACTAACTTAACGTATAATTCTTTACCAAGTAATGCACATTTCAAAAGTAAAAGTAATAACCTCCGCTGTATGCTGGCAAATGCACGGAGTTTGTCAGGTAAAATGGGAGACCTAGAATTAATTGCATGCTCTAAAAATTATGATATAATTGGTATCACTGAGACCTGGTGGGATGAAACATGTGACTGGATTGTGAATTTAAATGGTTACACCCTTTTTAGGAGGGATAGAGGGATTAAAAAGGGTGCAGGAGTGTGTTTGTATGTAAAGCCTGAATTAAAGCCATGCGCTAAAGAAATAAAAATAGCTGGCACTGGTGAGGGTGTAGAATCACTCTGGGTAGAGATTTCGACTGGGCAAAAGGTATCAAAAAGAATTATCATTGGTGTATGCTATAAACCACCTCGTATAAGTGTCGAGTATGAAGCCCAGCTACTCTTGCAGATACAAGCGGCTTCACAGCTGGGTCAAGTTGTTGCTATGGGTGACTTCAATTATCCAGACATTGACTGGGGTAATGGGGTTGCTAAGACAGAAAAAGCTAGTAGGTTTGTAAATATGCTGAATGACAACTTTTTATTCCAGCTCGTTCAAGAACCTACTAGGAATAACTCTCTTTTGGACCTTGTAATAACTAACAATACTGAACTCATCTCTAACATTTGTGTGGGTGAGCATTTAGGGAATAGTGATCATAACATGGTCTCCTTTGAGATTCTGTTGCAGAAGCAATTCTATAAGGGAGTAACTAAAACACTAAGGGGCAGATTCACTTAGGGTCGAATTTCGAAGTTAAAAATACTTCGAAATTCGACCCTCGAATTGAAATCCTTCGACTTCGAATATCGAAGTCGAAGGATTTAGCGCTAATCCTGCGATCGATCGATCGAAGGATTTTTCATTCGATCGAACGATTAAATCCTTCGAATCGAACGATTCGAAGGATTTTAATCAAACGATCGAAGGAAAATCCTTCGATCAAAAAAAGGTTAGCAAGCCTATGGGGACCTTCCCCATAGGCTAACATTGACTTCGGTAGGTTTTATCTGCCGAAGTAGGGGGTCGAAGTTTTTTTTAAACGGCACGTACTTCGACTATCGAATGGTCGAATAGTCGAATGATTTTTACTTCGAATCGTTCGAATCGAAGTCGAAGGTCGTAGTCGAAGGTCGAAGTAGCCCATTCGATGGTCGAAGTACCTAAAAAATACTTCGAAATTCGAAGTATTTTTCATTCGAACCCTTCACTCGAGCTGAGTGAATCGGCCCCTAAATTTCAGACGTGCAAACTTTGACAGTATAAGGGCATCTCTGCAACATATTAAGTGGGAAATGCTTTTCTCAGGGTTAAACACAGAACAAAAATGGGAAGTCTTTAAAATGCTGCTTAATAAATATACTTGTCAGTATATTCCACTTGTAAGCAAGGAACGTCGTTGCAAAGCAAAACCTTTTTGGTTCAATAGAAGCGTTGGTGTTGAGGTGGGTAAGAAAAGACGTGCTTTTAAAACTTTCAAGTTAGCTGGTACAGCCGAATCATTTATAAGGTACAAGGAGGCCAATAAATCATGCAAAGAAGCTATAAGGCAAGCTAAAATTGCTATAGAAAAGGATATTGCAGTAAGCAGTAAAAAAAATCCAAAATTATTTTTTAAATATGTTAATAGTAAAAAAATGAAGCAGGAAGGGGTGGGTCCCTTACTATCAGAGGGGGGTCAGCTGGTTGATGAAAACAAATTAAAAGCGCAGATTCTGAATTCATATTTTTCATCTGTCTACACAAATGAGGAATCAGTAAGTGAAGGTTTCCTTCTTAACAGTCCCAATTCTAGTAATACAACTAATGATGCATGGTTCACACATGATGAAATTCAAAAGAGACTAGAACATGTTAAGATTAACAAAGGTCCAGGGCCAGATGGTATTCATCCCAGGGTAATTAGCGAGCTTAGCTCTGTGATTGCCAAACCTCTTTACTTAATTTTTCAGGATTCATTGAGATCTGGCATAGTGCCGAGAGACTGGCGAATTGCTAATGTGGTGCCTCTATTCAAAAAAGGATCCCGTTCTCAGCCTCAAAACTATAGGCCAGTTAGTCTGACGTCAGTGGTAGGAAAGCTTTTCGAAGGGTTAATAAAGGATAAGATACTGGACTTCATAGCAAATCATAATACTATGAGTTTGTGCCAGCATGGTTTTATGCGTAATAGATCTTGCCAGACTAACTTAATTTCTTTTTATGAGAATGTAAGTAGACACCTCGATTCTGGGATGGCAGTGGATGTGATTTACTTAGATTTTGCTAAAGCATTTGATACAGTGCCACACAAAAGGTTACTGGTTAAATTAAGGAATGTTGGCCTGGAACATAGTATTTGTACCTGGATAGAGAACTGGCTAAAAGATAGACTACAAAGAGTGGTGGTAAATGGAACATTTTCTAATTGGACCAATGTTGTTAGTGGAGTACCGCAGGGCTCTGTACTAGGTCCCTTGCTTTTCAACTTGTTTATTAATGACCTGGAGGTGGGCATTGAAAGTACTGTTTCTATTTTTGCAGATGATACTAAATTGTGCAGAACTATAGGTTCCATGCAGGATGCTGCCACTTTGCAGAGTGATTTGTCTAAACTGGAAAACTGGGCAGCAAACTGGAAAATGAGGTTCAATGTTGATAAATGCAAGGTTATGCACTTTGGCAAAAATAATATAAATGCAAGTTATACACTAAATGGCAGTGTATTGGGAGTTTCCTTAAATGAGAAGGATCTAGGGGTCTTTGTAGATAACACGTTGTCTAATTCTGGGCAGTGTCATTCTGTGGCTACTAAAGCAAATAAAGTTCTGTCTTGCATAAAAAAGGGCATTAACTCAAGGGATGAAAACATAATTATGCCTCTTTATAGGTCCCTGGTAAGGACTCATCTGTAGTATGCAGTGCAGTTTTGGACTCCAGTCCTTAAGAGGGATATAAATGAGCTGGAGAGAGTGCAGAGACGTGCAACTAAATTGGTTAGAGGGACGGAAGACTTAAATTATGAGGGTAGACTGTCAAGGTTGGGGTTGTTTTCTCTGGAAAAAAGGCGCTTGCGAGGGGACATGATTACACTTTACAAGTACATTAGAGGACATTATAGACAAATAGCAGGGGACCTTTTTACCCATAAAGTGGATCACCGTACCAGAGGCCACCCGTTTAGACTAGAAGAAAAGAACTTTCATTTGAAGCAACGTAGGGGGTTCTTCACAGTCAGGACAGTGAGGTTGTGGAATGCACTGCCGGGTGATGTTGTGATGGCTGATTCAGTTAATGCCTTTAAGAATGGCTTGGATGATTTTTTGGACAGACATAATATCAAAGGCTATTGTGATACTAAGCTCTATAGTTAGTATGGGTATATAGAATTTAATTAAAAGTAGAGGGGTGTATGTATGGATGCTGGGTTTTCATTTGGAGGGGTTGAACTTGATGGACTTTGTCTTTTTTCAACCCAATTTAACTATGTAACTATGTAACTATGTAACTATGTAACATGCACTCTTATCGCAAACCGATGCACTTACTTCCCGAACATTAGCGAAAAGAAGAAGATGGCTGCCATGTACTCCACTCGACAGAATCTGCACCGAAGGGTAAGTAAAGAGTTAGGGCCATTTATCCAGGGTAGCAGCTAGGCTGGGGGGAGGGGGGTCTATGTAGGGTAGGGAGGTAGGGTTTTTTTTACTTTAGGGTTTAATTCTGCTTTAAGGAGACATATAGGATAAGTAAAAAAAAACTAAAATTGTAGGCAATAGTGAATAATATATGGTGCTGGTTTTACTTTGAGCTAAAAATGTATATAGTTTTCAAAAATGGGCCCTTTGTTGGAGCTCCCTATAGATCTGCTACAGTCCCTGTCCATGTTTCATATAAGGGGTGGGCATGTCCTTACAGTCCCTTCCAAAAACACAGTAGGAGAGGGACAGCTAATCACAGCCCTGCAGTTACACAAGCAAAGACAGGATTCAGTTCCCTTTTAGGTCAGCCTAGCTGGTGATTGCTTCCTATCCTGCAGTGTGCTGAGTGCCACGGGCTGTTCTGGGAAAGGAGGCAGCAGGTAGTGGAACAGATGGGTTGAAATAGTAGGATTTTTGCAAAAATTCCAGACCAAAAACACTACTTTTTTGAGGAAATTCCTTCTGTATTTTTTATATACAGTATATACAGGTATAGGTTCCCTTATCCGACAACCCGATATCCAGAAAGCTCCGAAATACGGAATGGCTGTCTCCCATAGACTCCATTTTATCCAAATAATCGGAATTTTTAAAAATGATTTCCTTTTTCTCTGTAATAATAAAACAGTACTTGTACTTGATCCCAACTAAGATATAATTAATCCTTATTGGAAGCAAAACCAGCCTATTGGGTTTATTTAATGTTTAGAAGAATTTCTAGTAGACTTAAGGTATGAAGACTAGGGATGTAGCGAACGTCGGAAAAAATGTTCGCGAACATATTCGCGAACTTGCGTCCAAAAATGCGAACGGTTCGCGAATGTCGCGAACTCCATAGACTTCAATGGGAAGGCGGATTTTAAAAGCTAGAAAAGACATTTCTGGCCAGAAAAATGATTTTAAAGTTGTTTAAAGGGTGCAACGACCTGGACAGTGGCATGCCAGAGGGGGATCAAGGGCAAAAATGTATCAGAAAAATACATTGTTGACATAGTGCTGCGTTTTGTGCTGTAAAGGGCAGAAATCACACTACGTCACAGTCAGGTGATGTTTCTGGACACGGAATGTGAAAAAGCTGACACAGCTAGGTGGCACTTGGTTAAAGACTGGGCAAACAATGCCTGCAAGGGCAACGTATACAGTAGTGGATACGGAATATATTATTGCTGCTGTAAAAACATCACTCAGGTGATGTTTACGGACACGGAATTATTATTGTTATTTAGACAGAATGTGAAAAAGCTCACACAGCTAGGTGGCACTTGCATACCTCCCAACTGTCCCTCTTTTGACCACTCAACCCCCTGTCCCTCTTTTGTACTGGAAAGTCCCTCTTTTCTCTGCACTGAACAGCCAGAAAAAAAACAGTTTCTAACTTAATTAGCTTTTGGCAGAGAGCTCAGAACAGCTAACAGGTGCAAATAAGATACTTTGTAACAATTTTGACTCTGGTTGGTGCTGGTAGTGGTGAACTACTAGGAGGAGCAGCACACCAGTCCCACTCCCCAACACAGCTAGACTAATAGCACTGGGCTCTTATAGTAGCAAAGTAAAAAAACAAAAAAGAAAATAAAAGCAGTCCTTACAAGGACTATTGGGTTACAGGCAGCAGTCAGCACTCAGCAGATGAGATCAGAAGCAGTGCCCACAGCAGCTACATACAGAGCACTGCAGTAGAAGGTAGATTACTACTAGTCAGCAAAGCTAACTAACCTAAACTCACTGTCCCTCAAATCCCTGCAGAGTTCTGTCCCTACAATACAGAGCAGTATCAAGTAGATTACTAGCCAGCAAAGTTACTATCAACTGTCCCTCAAATCACTAAACAGCTCTCTCCCTACACTAGCTCTTCCAAGCACACACAGGCAGAATGAAAAAAACGCTGCAGGGCTTCAGTTTATATATGGAAGGGGAGTGGTCCAGGGGGTGTGGGGTGGTCTAGGAGGGAGAGCTTCCTGATTGGCTGCCATGTATCTGCTGGTCTGGGGGAGAAATGGCAAAAAAAAGCGCCAGCTAAGGCGAACCCAAATTGGCGAACGTCGCACGACGTTCGCAAACATTCGCGGAACGCAAACAGTCGATGTTCGCGCGAACTAGTTCGCGGGCGAACAGTCCGCGACATCCCTAATGAAGACCCAAATTACAGAAAGATGCGTTATCCGGAAAACCCCAGGTCCCGAGCATTCTGGATAACAGGTCCCATAACTGTGATATAATGCACTGGCACATCCTTGTTTTTCATACAATGGGCCAGATACAATTCAGTGAGAAAACTTGATCAATCCGAGCAATTCAATTTTTTTTCCCTTGGAAAACTCGATGCATTTATATTTTTGGGTTGTTCACTCCAAATTCACTGATCAAAGTTTTTTTCTTGAATCAGAATATTTGAGTTGTAAGTTCATTAGAGGTACAGTATAAAGAACCTCACAAAGCTCGATAAAACACACACTTTGACAAATAAGTCAAATAGCACACCCTGTGAACAGTTCTATCTGGGATCTAAACTTTAAAATTGCAAGATAAGTCACACCTTGAGTTCATGCTACCACTGGAATGGGTTTTAAAATGTGTTTGTATATCTTCCTTCAGCTTTTACACATATTAATAGGTTGGTATTTTATATATATATATTTATATATATATATATATATATATATATATATATATATTTTATACATAGTTCAAATTGGGTTGAAAAAAGACAAAGTCCATCAAGTCCAACCCCTCCAAATGAAAACTCAGCATCCATACACACACCCCTCCATACTTTTACATAAATTCTATATACCCATATCTATACTAACTATAGAGTTTAGTATCACAATAGCCTTTGATATTATGTCTGTCCCAAAAATCATCCAAGCCACTCTTAAAGGCATTAACTTTAGATATATTCCTTTGTTATTAATAGTGTTTAACCCATTTTCAATCACATGGAAAGTCATGCACAATATATCATTGTGCAGAACACTTTTGTTCTTGGGCAAGATCGGTTTATATATATTTATTTTATTTTTATTTCTTTTTTAACGCCAACCTGATAAGAAATTAAATTATGTAGGGGTTGAGTTTGTCTGGATTTTTCCAAATTTACCATTTTTAAGTTATACTTTATAAGTACTTTATAAAACTTATGAAGGAAATTGGTGCAAAAGTTTTGTTTCTGAATAAAGAATCAGTGTTCTTACTCTTCAGGACATTAACCAATATCTAACAATATCTAATAGTATAACTCCTGTTTTTTGCAGATCAAAGAAAAAATTGCATCAAAAGAAATAATTATAAGAATTAAAGTCTGTAAGATGACAGTCTAAATTTAAAAAAGGGATGTACTCTAGAGCAGTGCTGTCCAACTTCTGTGGTACCGAGGGCCGGAATTTTTCTGGTCTACATGGTGGAGGGCCTATAATGGAAGCCAGTTTTATCAACTCCCTGTTTTTAGACCACACTCACTTTAAACCACACCCATGTTACCCCATGTCCACATTATAGCACACCAAAAAACCAAATGGTTGGTGCTCACTGCAGAGATATCACTCATATGTGAAAAAAAGCCGCCAGTTGGACATCCCTGCTCTAGAGAACAAATGTATCCCCTTTTTTAATGTACTTCACAATGTGAGCACATTTGCATGTGTGGGCTTCTTTGCTGATGATGATAGCCACAGTCTGCTTTTGACACCGCTTACTAACTTGAATTCAGTGTCGGACTGGCCCACCGGGATACCAGGAAAACTCCCGGTGGGCCAAGGTGTCAGTGGGCCCTCCTGCTTCTAAACATTTAGGCTATTTCAAAGTCATTACCAATTTGTATGAGAACAAAGAGGATAAATAGATGGATTAATAAATTATAATATGAGGAAGAATAATAGTACTGATAGTAGGCCCTTGGTCTAAGGTCTTTGGTTTGGCCCCTGGTGTCCCAGTCCTACACTGTGTGGGGGCCCCCGAGGTAACATTCCCAGTGGGCCCAGGATCCCCAGTCGAACACTGCTTGAATTTATTCGTGGGGATGTCCACAGATAATGGAGGGCAGAAACTAGAAACAATAATTTAGCATGCAAGACTGTGTGAAAAGTGCAAAAACATGGCAGATTGTGCCATAAATGCCCTTACACTTTCATCCAGAGACACGTATAATTCTCAAAGCAATTATTGATGGCAGGGGCTTGCCTTGGGCATCGTTTTGGTAAGGCTATGGTTAGTATGCTGTGTTTCAGGAGGTAGGTGCTATCGATGACAGTACCAACTGTATACAGCAATAGCATTTGAAATGAAAAAAATGCAGCTGGGCAGGAAATATCAGATAAATGTAGATATCAGTAGTGTAACTAGATACTACTGGGCCCCACAACAAATTATTTTTCAGGCCCCAAAATATCGATTGACTTGGGTATAAATTAGAGTCTTATGGGGCAACTATACCTCTTGGGGCCCCTTGCAGTCGCAGGGTCTGCTTCCTCCATAGTTAAGCCCCTGGTGTATATCCAAACACTGTCTAAAAACAACCACTGTGTAAAATACTGTGTAAATACACATTCTACAGAAAAAAAATCATACTTCAGTAGAAATTAATGCCATCTCTATTTGAAGGCAGATACAAGGTCATTTCAACAAAATCAAAGGCATCGCTGATCAGCTCTATATTGGACCACTTGAGCTAATGGTAAATTGAAATATTTCAAACTATACACCCTACAAATTAAGATGGCCATACACGGAGAGATCCGCTCGTTTGGCGATGTGGCCAAACGAGCGGATCTCTCTCCGATATGCCCACCTCAAAGTGGGCAATATCGGGCTGATCCAATCATGTGCCCTAGGGCCCAACAATCGGATCCTAACGATTGGGAACGGGCGGTCGGATCGCGGGGCCGCATCAACGAACAGATGCGGCCGCGATCTGACGGGATTTTTTGTCCCATCGGATCGAGATCTGCCCGACTTTCGGCCAGATCTCGATCGGGGAAGCCCGTCGGGGGGCCCCATACACGAGCCAATAAGCTGCCGACTTGGTCTGTCAGCAGCTTTTATCGGCCCGTGTATGGTCACCTTAACTCTATCTTTTGTAAACTCAAATCATTGTGTGAATATACATGGAAATGGTTAATACATAACATTTATTAGCCCAACTCCAATGCATTTAAAAGCAACCATAACCCATAAAAACATTGTTGTGGGAGGGGTCCCTCCAAACTCATAAACCAGTAAAATAATCCATAATCCAATAGACGGTAAGAAATTTAACAAATGCTTTACAGAATGGATCCTCAAAGTACTCAATCAGTAATCACTTACATTGGTTTGTACACAAATTCCAACAGCCTTTATAGGGACAGTGCTTTTACATACATTTCGGTTAAGCTAATACATGTTATAACTTGTGCGCTTGCATATTGATTTAATATTACAGGGGGCAGAGTTTTTAGTAGAGTGTATTGCTTTTCAAGTTGATTGGAAGCACCCCTTTGAGCTCTAGAAGTGCATTAAGCAGCTCCATTTTCTCCCTTTTTTAGGAACATTTAACAACATTCTGATTTTAGTGGGTTTTGATGGTTTTTACAAACCACCAAAAACTAATTTTCTCTAAAACAATGAATGCAGAGTAATTATGAAAACAATCTAATATAAAAAGCAGAAATGACTTAAAATGAAGACCTGATCTGAATACCAATACAAAAACCAACGTGAAAACCAATACAAAAACGAATACGATTTTTTTTTTCAAATACAAACAAACAAAATAAAAACCCCCGAAAACCTCTAAAAGCTTGAAATAAAGAAAGATTTTACAATTGGAAAAGGACAAATCAACATCTACATGACCTTGACAACTTTTAGATGGTGAAGTGTTTTTCATGTTTTAGTTAAATTAAATAATTTGGAGTAAATAGTACAGTCATATGAAAAAGTTTGGGAACCCCTCTCAGCCTGCATGATAATTTACTCCACTTTCAACAAAAAAGATAACAGTGGTATGTCTTTCATTTCCCAGGAACATCTGAGTACTGGGGTGTTTTCTGGACAAAGATTTTTAGTGAAGCAATATTCAGTTGTATTGAATTAAATCAAATGTGAAAACTGGCTGTTTGAAAATTTGGGTACCCTTGTAATTTTGCTAATGTGAATGCTTGTATCTGATCAATACTGATTACTGGCAACACCAAATTGGTTGGATTAGCTCATAGGCCTTGCATGTGTGTCCCATCATGAGAAAAGGTATTTAAGGTGGCCAATTGCAAGTTGTGCTTCTGTTTGACTCTCCTCTAAAGAGTGACAGCATGGGATCCTCAAAGCAACTCTCAAAAGATTTGAAAACAAGGATTTTTCTGTATCATGGTTTAGGGGAAGACTACAAAAAGCTATCTCAGAGGTTTAAATTGTCAGTTTCAACTGTAAGGGATGTAATCAGGAAATGGTCCACAGGCACAGTTGCTGTAAAACCCAGGTTTGGCAGGCCAAGAAAAATACAAGAGTGGCATATGCGGAAGATTGTGAGAATGGTTACATTCAACCCAAAGATCACTTCCAAAGACCTGCAAGTACATCTTGCTGCAGATGGTGTATCTGTACATCATTCTACAATTCAGCGCAATTTGCACAAAGAACATCAGTATGGCAGGGTGATGAGAAAGAAGCCCTTTCTGCACTCACGCCACAAACATAGTCGCTTGTTGTGTGCAAAAGCTCATTTAGACAAGCCACAGTCATTTTGGGACAAAGTGCTTTGGGCTGATGAGATAAAAATTTAGTTATTTGGTCATAAAAAGTGCTTTGCATGGTGGAAGAATAACAGCACATTCCAAGAAAAACACCTGCTACCTACTGTCAAATTTGGTGGAGGTTCCATCATGCTGTGGGGCTAGTTCAGGGACTGGGGCCTCGAGGGTCGGATGAATTCAACCCATTATCAACAAATTCTTCAGGATAATGCATCAGTCACAAAGTTGAAGTTACGCAGGGATTGGATATTCCAACAAGACAATGGTCCTAAACAAACTTCAAAATGTACAAAGGCATTTATGCAGAGGGAGAAGTACAATATTCTGGAATGGCGCCACAGTCCCCCGACTTGAATATCGAAAATCTATGGGATAATTTGAAGCAGGCTGTCCATACTCAGCCCTCAAATTTAACTGAACTGGAGAGATTAGTATGGAGATCCAGATACTCATCATAGGCTATAGGAGGCTGTTACATTTGCAAAAGGAGCCTCAACTAAGTATTGATGTAATATCTCTGTTGGGGTGCCCAAATTTATGCACCTGTCAAATTTTGTTATGATACATATTTACTGATGGGCGAATTTATTCGCCAGGCGCAAATTCGCGGCGAATGAGCGCGATTCGCCGTCAGCGAATAAATTCGCGAAGCGCCCGCGAAAATTTGCGGAAAAAAAATCGCCGGCGTCAAAAATGGGCGCCAGCGTCAAAAACGGGCGCCGGCGTCGAAAAAACGGGCGCCGGCGCAAATTCGCCCATCACTATACATATTGCATATTTTCTGTTAATTCAATAAAATTTACGTCACTGCTGAAATACTACTGTTTCCATAAGGCATGTTATATATTAAAAGGAAGTTGCTACTTTGAAAGCTCAGCCAATGATAAACAACACTCCAAAGAATTAAGAGGGGTTCCCAAACTTTTTCATATGACTGTATAATCCATGATTTTTAGCATAAAAATATGATTCGGGAAAAGAATTGGCCCCTAATTGTTTTGTAAACATTTCAATGTTTGCCACTTTTTACATCCATTTTATATGCACATTACACGTTTTGGTCCAATTTGGTTAAAGGTTAAGTCTTCAGTGAGCAGGTTAATTGGCTCCTGATACAACTAACCATAGTGTATGTGAATGGCAAAGTCCCTGGGGCAGGACTGATGCGAATAATGTTATAATCACTGTAAAGTGGAATATGTTACATATCATGCTATATGTTATATAAAGACCTTATAATCTGTGTTTGTGATAAAAAGGGCCTTTTTAGTAGAAATATTATTTTCCTCTTTTTGCTGCAAGGGATATTTATTATATCTTTTGCACAAATGTCAGTGTCACAAAAGTTAGCTGGAAATACCAATAATATTTGGTTATGAAGGCTTTAGAGCTGTTGGTCTGTGAAATATATTGTAGTGCTATAATCTATGACAAACATGGCTGTCAAAAGTTATAAAGAAAAATGTATCCGTGCGTTCAGTAAATCCTGTTGTCACGAAGTCAGGGAAATATGAGTCAGAGCCACAGGAGAATGAAGAGAACTTTTTTGTTTGCAGAACTTATTACACAAAGAATCATCTTCTATAGACATCTTTTCATTTTTGCTTTATTGTTGAAAATTATTTTGTGTACATGCAAAAGATCTTAATGCTTAATTCTATTTTTTCAAGCTAAACTATGTATCCATCCAAATCAAAGACTAGTCATGGCCTGATGGTGTCTAAAGGCAGATGTCCCCAACCCTCAATGTCCCATGTACCTCTTTTGTACTTGGAGCAGAGCAAGGGGCCATAACTTTAAAGGAGAAGGAAAGCCCCAGGGCGCAAAACCCCTCCCCCCCCTCCGTTGCCCCCCCTCCCTCCTCCCCCCTGGCCTACCCCTCCCCCTGGGCAAATGCCCCTAACTTGTTACTCACCCCTCTGCGCAGGTCCTGTCCATGGAGTTCGCAGTCACCATCTTCTTCCACGCGCGTCTTCTTCCTGCTCTGACCGGCGTCTTCTGGCGCATGCGCAGTAGGAACAGGTACCAGTACAGCTCTACTGCGCATGCGCCGAATGTCACGAAGTGAAATTGGAAAACTTCGTGACATTCGGCGCATGCGCAGTAGAGCCGTACCGGTACCTGTTCCTACTGCGCATGCGCCAGAAGACGCCGGTCAGAGCAGGAAGAAGACGCGCGTGGAAGAAGATGGTGACTGCGAACTCCATGGACAGGACCTGCGCAGAGGGGTGAGTAACAAGTTAGGGGCATTTGCCCAGGGGGAGGGGTAGGCCAGGGGGGAGGAGGGAGGGGGGGCAACGGGGGGGAGGGGTTTTGCGCCCTGGGGCTTTCCTTCTCCTTTAACGTAGAAGGTACTCTGCACTGAATGCAACAAAATAACTACAGTAAATTCAGATCTTGGAGCTACCCAAGGCAGCTAGCCATACCTCGTTACAAAAAACGTCCCTAGAGCAGAAAGATAAATGCTATTC
The DNA here is from genome assembly GCA_038501925.1 of Xenopus petersii. Taxonomy (NCBI): domain Eukaryota; kingdom Metazoa; phylum Chordata; class Amphibia; order Anura; family Pipidae; genus Xenopus; species Xenopus petersii. Next base: position 109,368,701 of record CM076682.1, on the reverse strand, counting down.
TAAACATAAACATTGCTAACTAATGTAAACAGGCACAACTGTTTTTTTCAAATGCTGAAAAGACAAATTTACATTTTACAATGTGAAAAGTGCTAGAAGGAACATCAAAGCTATTGCAGCTTTTTGGACAGTCCTTTTTGTTTTATAAGTATAGTGAGATTTGACTAACCTGGAGAACTTGGCAGCATTTTGGCAAATGAGATTCAGTGTTGATAAATACAAGGTTATGCACTTTGGCGGTAATAACAAAAATGCTAGTTATACACTTAGAGGCACATTTATCAAGGTTCGAAATTCGAATTCATGTTCGTTTCTTATAACTCACATGAATTAGATTTTACTCAAAATTTGATTTGGGGGTTATTTATCAAAAATAATTGAATATCCAATTTTACCGACTCGAAAACTTGATTCGAATTCAATTCGAATTCGACCACACTTGATTCGAGTTTTTTCTCAGAAAAAAATTGAATGTCAGGAAGGCTACAAACATCTCCAAATTGGTCACTTGACCTCTCCCATTGACTTATACATTACTTCGGCAGGTTTTAGGTGGCAAATAGTCAAATTCAAGGGCCAGAGTATGATAAATCCTGAAAATTTTATTCGAATTTTTTTTAAAAAAACTTGAATCAAGTTTGGATAATTCCCTAGTCGAATGAGACAGTTTTGACCATTAAAAATTAGAAATTAGAAAATTCAATTTTTCAGTTGACCCATAATAAATCTGCCTCATGATATTACTGTGTTAAATGTTATTGAGAAGGATTTGGAGATTTGTATGGGTAACAACTGTGTACCTCTAGGCAGTGTCATTTAATGACTATTAAAGAAACTAAAATGCCGTCTTACATAAAAAATGGCATTAACTCAAGGTATGAAAACATAATTTTGCCCCTGGTAACATGTATGCAGTGCGATTTTAGAGCCCAAATAATGAACTGCCAAAATAAATACTCCCCCCTCCCAATTGTAATATAGGCCCAAATCTTGCTGGCCAAATCACTCCTGGGGAATAAAGGAATAAAAGGATGGCAAACCTTTACCCTCCCACCTGTAAATATATTTATATATGTTTTACATATATATGTGAAATGCAAATATCACATCGGGCGGACAGCAGGCATTGTGGCACACAGTGGCGTAACTAGATGTTACTGGGCCCCACAGCAAATTAATTTTAGGGCCCCCAACATATTGAGAGGTTGCCCTGTTTTACCAATATATATTGTAATGGTTTATTAATTAGGGCCTCATGGGGCCCCTTATACCTCCTGGGCCCCCCTGCAGGTGCAGGGTCTGCTTCCTCTGTAGTTACGCCCCTGGTGGCACAGGCCCATGTGTCTATAGTTGTGCTGCTGATGGTGTAAAAAAAGAACACATTACTAGGGGTTAGTATGGCATAAGAAGATACTCAGTTTTATAAATACACTGATTGGCTCTAAGTATGGAATTAATTCAATGATTGTAATGCTTCAAAGCTTGCTGGTATAGTTTTCCTGTAGCAAGGCAAATTCATTTTAGGTGATACTACATCTTTAGGAAGCTACACTTCAATAAAGTAAGATGTTCATAGGGGCAAAAAGAGGTTAATCAATAGCACTCCAACTGATTGCAGGACTGCAGTTCCCAGAATCACATAACAGATGAGGATGTGAGTTTCAGTAGAGCTGAAGTTCCAATGATGTATATTCTAAGATTTAGAAAAGCAATCATTATCATGTATTTATATAAAAGCTGCAAATTACCCAGCAATCTGGCTTCTGAGAATTTGCAGATATTAATTAATATAGCCCCTGTTTTGTTCATAGAAATATATAACATTTAAGAACATGATGTAATTTAAAAAAGATAATAGATTTTTCACACTTTAATAGCCTAAATGTATTATCCAGAGAAATGTTAATCCCATGATTTGACCCAATTGAGATCACAGCATAAAAGATTCTTTGTGATATATCATACCATTTGGATTAGCAAACAGAGAATTCACTAAGAGCATGAATCACAAGGCAAGGATAAAAACAAGAAAGAGCGAAACAAAAAGTTTAGTGAAAATAAAGACTAGTTATCATCATAGGAATAGGTCTTCATTACTAACAGATACCATTTTCAATTAAAATAGGACAAGATTTTTCCATAGACAAGATTTTACTCTCAGTGCATGTAATATAATTGTTTTATAATTGAATGCGTTTGATTGGATTGATGGAACTCCCTTCTTTGATTTCAATCAACTCTCTATTTCAAAAATTCTGGAATGGTTAATGGATCAAACCTGCACCCGCTACTAAAAGTTTCCACCAAATGGGGTTTTACAATATAAAGTGTCCTCCTCTGATTTGGTAAAGTCTATACACAATTATAATAACTTAATTTTAGCAGAGAGTTGGAGGATACAACATTTAGGTTATGGAAAAAAATTTAATGAGACGAATGTATCCCTTTTCCACTAACTATGGTCTTGCCCAAAGATGAATCTGTTTTGAAGGGAGGTTACTAGCTTCTTGAACATTAGATTGAAAATATGAATAAAATTGTCTCCATGTTTTACTTTATTGAATCTAGATAACAATAAGCTTGCTTCAAATTTTCCCACAAGAGTAAGACATTGACAACACTGTTTTTGGCTGCTTCCAGGAAAGCTTTATTTAATTACTTGCTGCAAAAATAGTTCCCCCTCATTATCATAAATCATTTCTTACCTGAACCAACTTAGTTGGCAAGAAGCCTTAAAAGCTAAAACAGAATCCGGTTATAGTTTTGACAGAGAGTGACTTAATTGTATAAAGCATTTCAGATATCCGTAGCCAGTTTTGGAGGCGGCAATGATAGTTGAGGAACTCCCCTTGGTAACCTTACACATACAATTTAAATTCACTTTTACATAGTTATAGTTACATAGTTAAATCGGGTTGAAAAAAGACAAAGTCCATCAAGTTCAATCCCTCCAAATAAAAACCCAGCATACACACGCACACCCTTCCCTGCTTTCACATAAATTCTATATACCCATATCTATACTAACTATAGAATTTAGTATCACAATAGCTTTGATATTATGTCTATCCAAGAAATCATCCAAGGCACTCTTAAAGGCATTAACAGAATCAGCCTCCAACAAATGGGCTGAGTTTCTACAATGTCAAATATCCCCTTCAGATTTGGTGAAGTCTATTTGTAATTACAATAAATTCATTTTGGTAGAGAGTTGGAGGATACAACATTTTAAGTTAGTTCACTTAGGCTATGGGAAATTTTTTTCTAAAGGTATCTTTTCTAGTCCTGTATCATAATGTCCCAAGTGTGATGAGTATAATGTGTCCCTTTTTCACTAACTATGGACTTGTCCAAAGATCAGTATATTTTGGAAGGAAGTTACATTAATCTGAAAATAAAAATTAAATTATCTCCAGGTTTTGCTTTGTTGCGTCTAGAAGATAGTAGGCTCTCTTCAAATTTTAATATAGAATTTAAGTCCCAAGAAAATAAAATTTTGACTATTTTATTTTTGGCTGCCTCCAGCAAGGCTTTATTTAACTGTTGGCTACAAAATGAGTCTACCTCATTGACAGACACAATGGCTTATATGAACCAGGTTAGTTGGCAGGAAGCTTTATTAGTAAAAACTAAAGGAAATAATTCCAAAGAATCATCTAGACTTATATGGTCTCCTTACTTTGAGTTCTGTGACTCCAATACCAGAAGTCAAATATCTCAGTTTCTTCAATTGTAAAATGTTCATGGGGGGGGGGGGGTTATCTGACATTCCCAAGACAATGGGCTTTTTCTTTTTCTTTTAAGAATGTCTATGCGTCCACTGGCTTAGTTAGTGATAGTTAGTTCTTGCTAGTTTCTATTTTATTTTACATATTACTTCATTGTAAGTTATACATTCTGTGTAATATGTCATTGTATTAATCTTCTTATTCTGCATACTATTTGTTATCATATTAATTTTTATGGTTTATCGTGAAAACCAAATAAAATATTTCAAACAGAATCAGCCATCACAACATCACCCGGCAGTGCATTCCACAACCTCACTGACCTCACTGTAAAGAACCACCTATGTTGCTTCAAATGAAAATTCTTTTCTTCTAGTCTGAAGGGGTGGCCTCTGGTACGGTGATCCACTTTATGGGTAAAAAGGTCCCCTGCTATTTGTCTATAATGTTCTCTAATGTACTTGTAAAGTGTAATCATGTCCCCTCGCAAGCGCCTTTTTTCCAGAGAAAACAACCCCAACCTTGACAGTCTACCCTGATAATTTAAGTCTTCCATCCCTCTAACCAGTTTAGTTGCACATCTCTGCACTCTCTCCAGATCATTTATATCCATCTTAAGGACTGGAATCCAAAACTGCACTGCATACTCCAGATGAGGCCTTACCAGGGACCTATAAAGAGGCATAATTATGTTTTCATCCCTTGAGTTAATGCCCTTTTTAATGCAAGACAGAACTATATTTGTTTTAGTAGCCACAGAATGACACTGCCCAGAATGAGACAACTTATCAACAAAAACTCCAAGATTCTTCTCATTTAAGGAAACTCCCAACACACTGCCATTTAGTGTATAACTTGCAGTTATATTATTTTTGCCAAAGTGCATAACCTTGCATTTATCAACATTGAACATCATTTTCCAGTTTGCTGCCCAGTTCTCCAACTTAGACAAATCACTCTGCAAAGTGGCAGCATCCTGCATGGAACCTATAGTTCTGCACAATTTAGTATCATCTGTAAAAATAGAAACAGTACTTTCAATGCCCACCTCCAGGTCATTAATAAACAAGTTGAAAGGGTTCAGAAATAGAATTTGCAGAAGGCTTGAAAGATTTTAGCCCACAGGAAACAATGGAGAAGTGACAAATTGGCAAAATCATTAAAACAAATGCTAGGAATATGCCAGGCAAACCTGACCTTTGAAAAATCACCTATTTAGTGTGGTGTTTACCAGAAAAAAAAGAGGGATTTCTGTGGTAATGTGACATTATTCGCTAACTGATTAATGTAACAAAGCTTAGTTACCATCAATTACAAGGTATAGTTTCATCATTAAAATGGAGACTATGGGATATGGTTTTCTGGATAACAGGTTTCCTGGATAACGCACCAGCCAGCAGCAGAATCATAAGCCTCAGTTAGCACTAAGGGCTCTTACACACGGCCGTTCCGACCTGTGCTCCCCTGCGTTCCGTTTTTTGGCGTTCAGCCGCAGTGGAGCGCAGGAATAGACACAAGTAATTATTTGAAATGGGGCTGTACTCACTCAGGCGCGTGTAGGCGCCGAACGCAGGAAAAATGCAGCATGTTGCGTCTGAACCTGCGTTCGGCGCCTACACGCGCCTGAGTGAGTACAGCCCCATTTCAAATAATTACTTGCGTCTATTCCTGCGCTCCCCTGCGGCTGAACGCCAAAAAACGGAACGCAGGGGAGCGCAGGTCGGAACGGCCGTGTGTAAGAGCCCTTAGATTGCCAAGCTCTAAGAATCAACAGCTGAATGAGTCACTGCTTCACACTTAAATTATTGCATTAGATAGGTTTGTGTGTATCCTGCCTATATTGTATTAAACTCCAAAAGCAATACATGTGGGAGTGTATTCCTATGGCTGTAGTCTATACCCATACCATTATGGAACTATATTTTGTTCTGCTTCTATTGCTTCCCTAATTAATAACTTCGATTGATTAGGTTCTAAATGCATTTGTGAAAATCCCACACAGCAGTTTGTCTCTTGCCTGTCCAATTAGTCACTTAACAAACTGTTTCCTTTGTTAATACACAGCTGTCACATTAAGGTTCCATTTGCACAGCTTCTAGAGAACATGGATCATAATGTTGCTGGTTATTGTGTGTTTTATTTCAGTGGAAGGCCTTTGTTCCATCTCATAATCACAGTCATATTAGCCATTTTTATTTGTCCCTGCTGGAAGATTTACTGCCACGTATATAAAATTGGACATCCTATAAAAAGGAAGCTCACCGCGAAATTAATTTTAGTATCTTGTAGATGAAGGTAAAATTTGTGGCCCTAGAAACCAGAATTTAGCCTCTCAGTGAGGCAATTATTTAAGTTATTTACGTTTTTATTGAAGTCTAATTGTTAGTAAACCACAAGGTTGCTAGGTTTGGACAGCTGCCAGCCAAAATATATTTTAATTAAAGCAAAACTATACCCCCAAAATTAATTCTTGAGTGACAGTTTATATCATATTAAGTGGCACATTAAAGAATTTACCAAACTGGAATATATATTTAAGTAATTATTGTCATTTTACATCTTTTCCCTTGAGCCACCAATGCATGTGCTGCCTCAGAGATCACTTGACCAGAAATACTGCAGCTGCAACTGTAACAGGAAGAAATGTGGAAGCAAAAGACAGAACTTTGTATTTTACTTTGCTCATGTGACCTAACAATTATGGTTGGTTTGTTTGTGAGCATGTGAATTGTAGGATTCCAAGGAGTGGTCCTTCTTTTTTAAAATGGCAATTTTCTATTTAGGATTACATAATGGCACATACTGTACTACTAATAAGTATATTATTATGAAAATGGTTTATTTACAATGAAGCAGAGTTTTACATTTGAGCTTTTTATTCAATGCATTTTTAGAGACCTTCATTGTTCTGGGGTATAGTTCTCCTTTAAAATTTTTTAGTGTTTTTTAATGTTAACTGTAATATGTAATGCTTTAAGAGCATATAGCAGGACAAAACATGAGCTGTGCTTATTTTCACTAGAAAGTGCATGTCTTTACTTCTTTAAAGAGAGCAAGCAAAGTCTTATGTCTTTAATAATTTAATGTTCAACTCATTATAGGTCAATCTAGTCCTGTATATGCTGTTGGACTATACGCAGTTCAAAGATAGTTCAAGCCTTGGTAACTTCAGGTGACACCACTGCAAAGAGTTACAATATTTGTTAATGCCCCAATAAAGCATGAAAATGGTTTGCATACGGCCACAGAAATAATAAAAATTCAGCTTCAATCCAAGATGCTCAGTGCTCATATATGGGCATCGAAAAAAATGGGTTATTCAAAAAATATATAATGGGGGGTGTGTGGTTTGGATGCCAAAGGAAATGGGCGCTTAACCACATCGCTCCTCCATAAAGAACACACCATGAGCCCACATAAGCACCACAAAGAGGACATAGACTCTGCCAAACCCACCTGCAAATACCTCTGATCACCCCACAGCACCAATCGCAAGAGAAGCAGCAAAGCTGACTTCGTAAGAACCACACACCCACAAAGGCCTACAGAGCACAGCCGGGAGACTCAGCCGATCTAAGCAGCGACTACCCAACCCTGGAAAAGGTACTGGTGACCCCTCCTGTCCTATCGCCCGCCCAAATAAGCCAGCACCATAACACTGGGACACCTTAAGCCGAGTACCGGGATCCTCCGGAAGTTGGTGGGGAACCAACTTGCACTACTAGCCAATACCCACAAACTCAATACCACAAACATGGGTACTCACACTGCCATTAATAGTGCCCAGGCCAGCCAGTGATTAAGACACTATGTTCCCACAGAGTCCTCCTCTAGCAATTCTCCCTCACTAGTGGAAAACCACAGAACCTTGCCTATTGTAACTAACTCTTAAGAGAGGTATTTACGCTGTTCCCTTAGGACTCAAACCACGAAGATAAAGGAGCTCAATATTTGATACTGAACCTTTTTCTGTCTCAGGCAAAAATCCAGCACCACACAGTCTGAAAAGGTGCAGCACTAATTGGTACTACGAGCGTTATACCCTCACACCTTCCTTACTCCAAAATGACATGGGGCAGACAGAAACAAGCAAATAACCCAAATGAAGGCACTGCAGTTTTTTTTAAAAGTGGAGACTCGTCTACAAAACCTACTAACCAATCTTTCTTGCATGTGGAACAAGAGCCAGAGTCTTTATGTACCAAAAAAGATATATATGAATTGAAATATAAATATAAATGAATCCTCCTCAGCTTTTAAAGAGATACACCAGAAAAAAAACTTTGTTAATAACTATCACAACATTATCTTTGAATGCTATTCATAATTTTAAATAAAGTATCTGCCTGATGCTTTTACATTACCTTTCTTACCCCCTTTTTCCTATGAGGGGGCTGCCCTATACAGTATGTGCAGCAGGAGTCTGTTAGCATTAGAAACCCTGACTGAGAAGGCACAGTCAGGTTTAGGAACTTCAAGTAACAATTAGTTGAACAAATACAAAAGCAGCCCTATGAGTGAAAAATGATCAGCATGAGCTATAGGTAACTTTTCATTTAGAACACAATAGCCTTTTCTGATTATTTCAAGCAATCAGTAGATGTCTTGCTGCTACAACTACAAGAGACACATTTAACTAAAATACCCACACCCAAATATGTTTTGAAACACAATCTCAGGTATACCTAGCAAACTCCACAACTAAATTCAAAGGAGTAGCCATCCTTATAGCAAAAAGACCAGATTTCAAATCAAGCAGATATACACAGATCAAGAGGGCCAATATGTAATTGTAACAGACCTACAGAAACAGCTCAAAACTCTAGCATCAGTTTATGCTTCCAACACTTCAAAACAAGCATTTTCAAAGGCTTTTTTTTTAAAACCTAACTCTCAGTACTCTCAGAAGGCAGAGTAATTGAGGGGGAGATTTTAACACAACAGTAAACAACAATCTGGACAGATCATGCAAGATTCTAATCTAGACTAAACGGCATCCAACATAATGCTATTAAAACCAGGGAAAGACCCCACAACTCAATTATCACTGATCAATACTGAAATTAAGCTGTGTGTGAAAATATTAGCCAAAAGACTCGCTAAAATACTTCCCAAATGTATCCACCATGACCAAGTAGGTTTCGTACCAGGATGTCAAGCAGTGGCAAGGTGACTGACCTGGTATGCTTGGCACTGAAACAAACTTTCTCCTTCCTACTCTTATCTCTAGATGCACAAAAAGCCTTTGACAGCCAAGATTGGAGTTACATGTTCGCAGTTTTAGAAAATTAAACATAACTAAGCCTTTCCTTACAGGACTGAAACAACTCTATACAGGATCCTCCATTCAGGTGCCCAGCATGGGTCTCCACTCCACTGCATTGAGATAAAGGGAGGCACACGTCAGGGGTGCCCAATGTTCCCACTACTATTTGCACTCTCTAGAACCCCTGGCTCATGTCTTCAGACAAAACACCCACATCAAAGGCTTCCAGGTGGAGGACATGGAATACAAAATCAATCTTTTCGCAGAGGACATTCTCCTTACACTCACCTCTCCCCAAACCACATTACCAAATTTTTTACGGCTTATGGAACTATTCTAGGATAAAAAATCAATCCCACAAGATCACATGCACTTCCATTGAAAATGTCTACAACAGAACTAAAATTACTACAACTTAACTTTTACTTTCTCCCAGTACCCCATAAAATGATTGGCATAACTGGGTGCGAACCTCATTCCCATCGCTGTCCCACAGACTTGGAGATAACGGTCTCCATCATATGAGAAAAAGTTGTGATCTAAGATAAATTGTATGCTGTTTACAATAAATTCCTTTTGTTCCTGGCTAATATTGTCATCTTTTGATAAAAAATATTGTACAGCCTTTATACCTTGTTGGATGTTGGATACCCTAGATGTTAAATCATTATACAAGAGTATCCAACATCAACAAGGTATAAGGGCTGTATTAAATTATCTTAGATCACAACTTTTTCTGGTATCATGGAGACCATTATCTCCAAGTCTGTGGGACTGCGATAGGAACGAGGTTCGCGCCCAGTTATGTCAACTTAACTTTTACTACAGATGGGAAACAGACCCACTGGCATCCCACTAGGGATCTATCTTACTCCTTCATACGATAACCTATGCAAAGCAAACTACCCCAAACTGATAAAAAAGACTTGACCACCTAGAATACATATAACCTTTCATGGTTTGGCAGAATAGCAGTGGTCAAAATTACTACTTTTGCCACAATAGTAGCACTTATATTTATTCAGGACACTACCAATAGCCCCTTCTCTCCAAAAAGCCATCTCAGACCTGTTTAGAGAAGGAAAAAAAATAGAATTAAAGTGGCGATTATAACCAAGCCCAAGTCACTAGGAGGACTGTAAGTACCCCACTTATACAGACTAGCAGACTAGAAGCAATGGCCCACACACATGCCCCAACAGCAGAACCATAAAAAGACATTGAGAATCATTTCTCAGCCCCGCTACAACTAGCCCACCTGTTCTGGATACCAAAAACGTGGACACCTCACTGAGTTTCCTACCCCCCATAACAACAAGCATTTGACTTGGCTACTTCGACCTACGACTTTGAATCGAACGATTCGAACTAAAAATCGTTCAACTATTCGACCATTCGATAGTCAAAGTACTGTCTCTGTTTCGAAAATCGTTTGAAAGAAGGAAATGCGGTAAATCTTTTGACTTCGATATTCAATTTTACTTTGACTTATAGTAAATGTGCCCCCTAATCTCATGTTTATATACACGTAGCTGCCTCTAACGATGGGCAAATTTATTTTGCAGGCAAGAATTTGACGCCGTGATAATTTAGATGCCGGCAATGATTAACGAACGCTCGTCAAAGTTGAGTCAGCGTTTTGAAATTTTTTTGCCAGTTTTGCGAATTTCCCAGGAAATTCGTGACAAAGTGAAATGGGACAAATTCGCCCATAACTAGCTGACTCGCATTAGACAATACAAACATGCACCAACACTACATGAGAAAATGAGAGGAAGATCTAGATTTCACAATCTCAGAAAAAACTGGTCCAAAATTAAAACTTGTGCATTATAATAAATAAAGTACTCCCTGCTGCAAAATATGAGGATAGAAGTCACCTCGGAAGTCCATGACCTGTATAGAAAATGAGGCCGAAGGAAGCAGGTATTTTCTTTGAAGTCTGAAATGTATTATAAATTATAAATGTTTTTTCTGTATGGATGGAAAGATGTGTTGTATGTGTAGCCTTTTCCAACCAAAAGGCCCAAGTTATTCCTGCTCTTACTAAACTCACGATCAATCCCAACACTTAAGAAGGTTAACTGCTTATTCATTGGTCGCAATATATGGTAGCTTCACTGGAGCTATAGCATTCAGCCTGTATTTGAGTTCTACAGCGTTTTAGTAGTTACAGTACTATCCCTTCTGCTCACCATGAAGAGCATTCATGGCACTTTAAAGATGCTTGTGATGGAGGAAGACTTTTTATGTATATAATTGTTCTTGATTTTCTTTTTCATACTATGATCCTTATTTCTCATAACTTGTTAACTAATAACTGTTAACTACATTTTAGAGGACCCAGTACTAGCCTCACTTTTATTTCATGATATACAAGCAGTATCTCATACAGTTGCATTTGTTCTACTGACTGAAAACCCTTGTGCCACCTGAACACTGACACCCCACTGATTTAACTGTATTTATTCTGTAAAATTAGAGCTTCTTAAACAGTGGACTGTATGAAACCAAAATTCCTTGAAATTTTTTTTTTAATGTACAATTTTACCAATTATGCATATTGCTACAGAGGGCTAGAATCATCACTGTGGCATTAATTGCATTTGATTAAAACTTTCCCATTATACTCAGCACCAGTGGCTCACTGCTTAAATATAGATGCAAGAGGATTATCCAATAAGAATCCAGTCTACTCTGTATTTACCTGCTTGTGTGATCTATATTTGTGTGTTCAAAGCAGGTTATTTTAAACAATTTGTGGTCCTCGGTCGCCAGCTATATGCCTTTCAAATGTGAACATTATTCGAAATAAAGAAAACAGCTGGGACATCATTTACTTGCAAATAAAATAGGATTATATTCAAGTAAATTGTAATCCTGTTAAAATCCATTCATTTAACTATAACATTTTATAAGAATAACACGAATGACATTACTTCCTTATTATCAAAATAAGAGATAGTTCTAGTCCTAACAAAGTAACACAAGATGTTTTAAAATAAAATACAGGTTAAAATATATGTGTAACCAGACAAATAATATCTTTGTACCAGTTTATGGAGCACTTTTTCTGCACACTGCTTATTTCCTTGCCAAAAGCCTGCTCAGTAATGAGGGATGAGAGCAATTGCAAATAACCAATTAAAGTGACTGATTTCACTTTTTATACCATGACAATAATGTAACAATAAACAGGTCTGCCATTCCATTTAAAGAGCTTTTTTTTCTTGTTTGCTATTTTGGATTCTGCACAAGCATTTTAAGCAAGCAGAATTGTAACTCTATCAATATGTATTTATGGTAGCAGTCAGCTGGGTCACTGTCCTGCTTTTTCGGATCATTTGGAGCAATGGCTTCTTTTGTACCACAATCCCATGCAAGCTACTGTTATGTTAAGCTTTCGTATCGTTGGCTCATACAACAGTAAAGTATGGTGGTGGTAAACACACACTGTGGGGCTGTTTTTCATCAGTGTTGACATCATGTTAAAATTAAAAAGAATAGACGGTACCAAAGACATGGAAATACTGCAAGTGTACCTGTATCTGCTTAAAAATTAAGCTTGGGTGAAAGTATTAAAAAAGGCCAGGGGCAGCCTTATGTGTTGCCTGCTGAGTCAAGCTTTTATATTGTAGAATAGTGTTGCATGTTTTCTTGAGAAAGTTAATCTTGCAGCAGGATAGTGATCCCAAACCAGGCTAAAGTAGCACTGGAGTGGCTCAAGAACAAAAGGTGACAATATGTGAAATATGGAAATGTTTTTGATCTTTAAAGTGTATTATGTCCTGGGTTTCTTGGCATGACATGCATTTCCTAGATTCTCTACATGACAATGAATGTTACTGATTGATTGCCATTCTTACTAATAAATTAAATTTGCCATGGCCACACATCTTGTCTATACAACCTCTTTTTCATCTTATGTAACAGAAATGGAAAAAAAGATAAATACAGCTAGTTTACCCTGTGTGCTAATTTAAGGCAAAGCTATTTTAACTGCCAGCTTCATTGCTGACGATCAGCATGCATATATATATATATATATATATATATATATATATATATATACAGGTATGGGACCTGTTATCCAGAATGCTCGGGTTTTCCGGGTTAACGGATCTTTCCGTAATTTGGATCTTCATCCCTTAAGTCTTCTAGAAAATTGTGTAAACAGTATATAAACCCAATAGGCTGGTTCTGCTTCCTGTAAGGATATATGATATCTTAGTTTGGACCAAGTACAAGGTACTGCTAAAGGGAATCGTTTTTTTTTTTTAAAAAAATGGATTATTTGATTATAATGGAAGCTATGGAAAATGTTTATTTTTTAATTCGAAACTTTCAGGATAACGGGTTGCCGGATAATGGATCCCATACCTGTTTTTGCAGTTTAATTCAATTACTAGTTCTGCCTGTGCAGGTCTAAATAATAGTGCAAAATGCATCTGCATCAGCGGGAGCACCTTCTTCCATACAGGTCAGCAATCAAAATGTTAAAAATTGCCATGGAGTGAAATGCTATGTATCAGAATTGTGCAGCAATAATATACTGAGAATATACTAAGAGTGCTGAATAGCTGCCAAGAATGGGATTATGGAGTCATATTAGGTCAACCAAACCTGTGTCAGTGAGGTTTGCAGGATATGGTGAGGATTTGTGATGCAGTGCTAATTCCGAGAAGAAGCAGGTAAGATGCTTAAGCCTCAATAAATGCTTAGCTGTGAAAGGTGCATGCTGGTAGAGCAGGTAGAATGCTGAGTCCAGTAGTAATGCTAATTTGGTGATGAACATTGGGGGTTGCAGGATCTGTGGAATATTGAGGTAGTGTTAAAAAAAGGAGTAAGGGCGCTTACTAAACAGCTGTAGAGTGATATGTATTAGTGATACTTAGCAGCGATATCTGTACAAACCCCTTTATAAAACCTGTAAGTCACCTGTACACCAACAGCTCTAGTGCAGTATGTATAACTTGTCAACTTTGCAGATATCCAGTAGAAATTCACTTCTGCACAGGGACCACTTCACAGGCTTTACACATGGTCTGGATGAATTCATTTAAACCTCAAGGAATTGTACTGGGGTTAAAGGGGTTAAAGGGGAGTTACTACTGCTTGCCTAATTAGGGGTGTTTCTGAAAATAGAAGATTCATGTTTTACAGCAGATATTCTGCTTATTTTAAATAGGGATGTAGACCATTCATAAACTTCTCCTATTACATTCCCAGTTCTTCAGGTGGCTCAAATTTAAGGTTTTAGTGGGCAGTGATGCTTTAAGAATCTTTGATATTGCGGAATATTTATTAACAATAGGTGCCAATATATTCTGTAGTGCTCAGAGTGGTATGTGATATGTCAGTATGGATCCAAAGTAATCCAGGTGCATCTTGGTGGCTCCTTCCCCTTCTGTCCAGGGTCTGGCTGTTCTATTCACCACACAGTAGATAAAATATCTGGCATATGGTGCAGAGAGCATGTCAGTGGCACAAGGCAGCCCTGTCCTTACCAAAGGCCTGTGCCTGCCTGCAGGAAGTAAATTGCAAAAAACCGTGTCCTTTAGGCATCAGCAAGCATAAAGTAATGTTAGACTAACTAAGGGCAATCTTCACTAAATAAATGTGTTTTAAGATTTCTTTTAAAAATTGAAAGAATGGGAGAAAATCTGAAAAGATGTGGAATGGAATGTAAGAGAAAGGGTGCAGTTCTGTATTTCCATGCAGGTACTCTGCAAAAAAAATGACATTCACATATGCAGATTTTATCTGAAATCTGTCCAACGCTGACTGAATACTACATTGAATACTACATTGTTTAGCCAACTTTAGGATCCTTCAGTATGAATTAAATGGCAGCAAATTAAACCATATGGGGAAACCGCTTTTTTACCACACCCTTTCTTTACCATGTTCATTTTACAAAATTTGGCAGGTTATGAAAGTTTGAACACATTTGTGTGGTTTTTATGTGATATTACAGTTTTGCTAAGGAAGGTTTTCCCAAGAGACTTGCTTATCTTAAATTGTTACACTCGCTGCTTTGCTTATCTTAAATTGTTACAAATGTATTGAAGTGCACCTGCACATATTCTTGGCTCTCTCCCAAAAGCCAATTAAGTTAGAAACTTTGTATCATTTTCTGGCTATGCAGGAGATCAGAGAGAAAGTAACAAACCCAGGACTGCGGGTTGAATTGTCAAAATCAGGACGGTCCGTGGGGTATGGATGTGCAGGAGTGTCCTGTTTGGAGTAGCCGGGGCTGTAGCTCCTGACTGGGGTGGACTCCATTTCGACACTACCCCTGACTGTCATGCACTCCTTGAGCAAGCTATTAGAGGAGCTACACTCTACACACCTAAGGTGAACATCAAAGTGCCAACACCTTCCAACAAACTACTTAGCCAGTGGTGGGACAGTTAAAACACGAGACATCCAACACAACAGAAAGCATTATTTAACCAAGGTAATTGCCAACAGGGACTACCACTAGGGGGTTAATAGTCAGCCTTTTATAATAAACAGTAGAACCCCCATTTTATGTTTTTCAGGAGACCAGAAAAATGATGTAAAATCTGTGAAAATGTGAAACCAGATAAATAAATCATGCATTATACAGTATATTGGTGGGGCCTCAAAAAAAGAAGGTAACGTTAAAATCACAGGATATAAAATTGAGGTTTCACTGTCTTATTACATACCATACGACATGTGCTAAAGCTAAAGGGTTATCTGGTTAGAACCCTTTCTGCTCTTGGTGCATATGGGTCAATGGTATTTGTTTATGCTTAGCACGGAAGCATTAAAACAAAAACAAAAAAACAACTCCTACAGCATACACACTGTTATTATAACATTGATGTACAATGAATTAGAGGGAAAACCCAAACAGTATGACAAGAAAAAGAAAACATGAAACAAGCGTAAATGAAAATATGAGGTCAAAAGGTGCTGCCCAAAAGAGCTTAGCTAACCCTAACCCTAACCCTAATTTTACAGAATTTTTCTGCTCAGCTCAGTAGAGAAGGTAAGGAGAAAAAATAGGAGCAGACAGCTAGAACAGAAAAAGCTTTTCTCCTAATTCAGTTCCAGTTTTTCCCATAGACTTCAATACAGTTTTCTCGTGATAAACCATGAGATAAGTTTTACAAAATTGAATTGCATCATAAATTGAATCATGTCCATGAGTTTTCACTTGATAAACATTTTTCTCACTGAAAGGAATCAGGCCCAAATTTGAAGACCAGGTAACCAACCAGAGGTTACAGAGGTCTAGAAGATATACCTAGATATACTGTATATATACATATATAGAGATGTGTATAAAGATGTATATATCTAGATACCTATACCTGCCAGCATCTGGATTGTGATATGGCTACATTTTTTCAGCGTTATGGAGTGGAAAGCAACAGGACTTGCGAGAGAGGAGGCATGGACTAAAAGTTTAGTCAAATGGAAAACCTAAGCAGAAAGCATGTGAGGGAGAAGCAGATGTAGCTGTATGCAAGAATTAAGTATGGTAAAATTTAAAACACAAAAGCTATTTTCCTGGCCCCAGAATAATGATTTTACATTCCAACTAAACACCAGGATACAGTCATGGAATCAGAAGGTCGCAGAAAACTTGCTAACTAAATACAAATATTATAAATAGCTTTGTACCAAAGCTTATTATATATAAATAGCATTGTAATTGGACCACCAACAACAACATTTCCTTATAATCAGCTTCTATAATGAACAACTGGCCAAAGAACTATAACCCCAAAGCTAATGACTTGATCCTCTAACCACTGCCTGACTCCTGTACGGTTTTTAACCCCATCCCACCTAACCTAGTTATCTTATTCCCCCTAAATTCACCAACCTCCCAACACCCCAGCTCTAATGGAACTTCTCCCTGCTTACCATGTCTGCTGGATCCCCCACCTTGGCCCCCACTCTTGCGAGCACCTAGTCAGACATCTTAAGGAAAGAAGGATGGGACACTGACATGGCTGCCCCCCAAGGTTCCTCTATAAAATCAGCCCATAAGCCAACCCCTGGCAAGTCCAGGGAAACTATGCCCTCTCTTAAACACTGCCAATCACTCAGGAAGGAGGGGGTGCCTGCACCCTAACCCTGCCATGTCCTGCTTCCATATTAAGGCTATGGGTCATTCGGTTACAATATTACCTCCTGATTATTCCAAGGTTCCCTTTGCAAGACATGTATTTCTCCATACAGGTATCACACAAATATATGATGTAAACACATACCTTGTTTCTTCCATCTCAGCTCACACCTTAATGTTTATTATTTCAAAGTGCTTTTTTACAACCTCAGCAAATATAGTTATTAACAATGTGCTAAACACTTGTTCTGCCAGACAGAACAGGATACTCTATCCTCCTCGGGCTGCACTGATGGAAGCAAGATGCCCATGCATAAAACATTCTGGATATGTGCTATGGAAGATTTCAATTATGCAGTTATGAAAGAAGGCTAGCCAAGATTTGATTATTTACAATGGAGAAGAGGGGCTTAAATGAAAAGTAAAGTCAATTATAGAGCAGAGGGCCACTGCACAGCCTTCTCTCCAACTGCAGTAACCAGACAAATGAAAATGGCCTTGCTTCCCCTTTGAATGGCCTGTTTCACCACTTCACTACTGGTCCCTGGCTGTCTGGGGCTGATGCGAGAACCAGATCGGCTTCCAGTGCCCATGCTCCTGTTATAATCTCTTTCATAGAGTTGGCATAATAAATAAATACCCATATACAGTAAATTTAATCCAGCATTAGAATTATTCTGCTTACTGGTTGCTTCCTACTGCTTCCTGTAGCAACCAGGTGGCATTTTAAAACAGATAGCCAGCTGAAAACTGCTTTGGAATAGCAACGTTTACAACATACTAAAAGCCAGCTCTACGATGAACTTCACCTTTAAAAATCCTTCAGCAAAAAAGAATGCTCAATAATCCCTATATCTTTAATGTTTCACAATGTATATGTTTCCAACCATATATATATACAGATCTGTGCTAAGGTAAAATCATAGGCTGCTGCTATTCTTACAGTCAGAGCCTGCTGAAATGAATGGATTAAGTCAGAGGCAACATATATTTTGCAGAGATACGGCAGGTATATTAGCAAGAAAAAACACATTACACAATGTGTTCCTTTCTTTTAGTACTCTGTAGTGTTATCCTTTTAAAGGCACACCGTCCATGAAAACAAAGCCATGCACTGCAGTCTGATATTACTGTCTTAATAAGAATTTAAACATTGACTGAAACTTCCTTGCATATTTTTTCTAGTTTACACCATATGGACATATTATCCGCTTTGCTTGAGGCATGAGGTTTTCTAAATGACTAAAAAGCAAATAGATAAATAAAGAACTGTTTATTTACATAGCACAATATGGGAAATGGCATTTCTGTATTTTGCTATATATACCTGTACATATACATGAACACATACAAATATCAGATACTGTCTTATTATTACATAGGAAAAACCAATAAACCAAACATTAAAGGATTGGTTCATCTTTAAGTTAACTTTTAGTATGTTATACAATAGGCAATTCTACACAATTTTTCAACTGGTCTTCATTAATTATTTTATATAGATTTTTTAATTTTTTGCCTTCTTCTTCTGACACTTTCCAGTTTTCAAATGGAGGTCACTGACCCCATCTAAAAAAAATGCAATGTAAGGCTACACATGTATTGTTATTGCTACTTTTTTTATTACTCCTCTATCTATTTATGCCCTCTACTATTCATATTCCAGTTTCTTTGGAACCTAGCAACCAGATTGCTGAAATTGCAAACAAATAACAAAAAATGAAACCCAATTGCAAATTGTTGAATATCGCTTTCTACATCATAATAAAAGTTAACTCAAAGGTGAACCCCTTTAAGTTTGTTTACACAGGGTACATGATAGAGGTGATTTAGACAGAATGCTACATACTATAACATAGTATTCCATACACACTTGACTAATTAGGTGACAATGATTTGCTGCTTCTGAAAAACCTCCCCAAAATATTGCTTTTTATATACTTGATATTGTAGATGGGCTTTTACCTGACCATCATTTAACCCTTGATGTACCACCAACCTTTTGTGTGGGGGAACCATTGAGTGAAGCACACTAGACAGAGAGTTGTAGTTCAATCACATTCTCTTTATTTGTCATGGCCTTCAGTTAAGCAGCAGCACATTCACAGGACTCAACCTCCCAGCTTTCCATATGACACTTCCAGTAACTTCACACTGCCATGGGGGACTAACGCTCACAGGCACCCCTGTTGGGCCCTGGCCAGCTCACTCCGGATCACGCCTTTCCTCTAATGCCCTGGCTGGCTGAATTCCCACTGGGAACATTATGCCCACTAACTCCTAGTTGGGGCCATAGATGCCCATGCTAGTTACCTTTTGACGCATCTCTGATCTTACTTCCTGAAACCTTCACTTTTATAACTTGCTATTCTCCACCCACTGGGGCCTCTCTCAACAATTATACTCCAGCCCATGCTAGTTGCCAACCTTAAAGGGGAACTATAGTAAAAATTAAATAAGAAACTTTCTTAATAGAATAGCTTAAAAATTCGGTACCGTTTCTGAAATAATCACTTTCATCTTCACTATTCTTCTCTCAACATCTGTTTCTCTTCATTCTGTCTTCATGCAGGAGTTGGGTATCAGATGGTGATTGACAGTTATATCCAATATAATACACAAAAGCTATGACTATCTTATAAATTATATCCTTATAAACGGTGAGTTCTGATGTCATTTCTGTCACATGACTCACTGAAATTTGTGTATTATAATAAATAAAGTACCCCCACTTGCAAAATACCTCGGAGTTCCATGACCTGTATAAAAACACGAGGCCTTCGGCCTAGTGTTTTTATATGGTCATGAAACTCCTCGTTAACTTATAATATCCTTATATTTATCAAGAGGGGGTGCTTTATTAACTATGTATCGTATAGGGGGGCTCCTTTTGTCTAGAAGATGTATCAGATCTCATTTTATAAAAATAACCAGAAATCCTGTCTCTCTACATGCAGGATTTGTGCAAAAGGTAGTTATTTTGTTAGATTTTGTTTGTACTGGAATCAGTTATTTGAATGAGCTCTAAGTCATCTGTTAGGAAAGGAAGCCCAGAATAAGATATATTGGATCTAACTGCCAATGACTGACACCCAACTGCTGCAGAATGAGAAAGAGATGCTGAGAGAGGGATAGTTAAGATAAAATTGATTATTTCAAAAACGGAACAGAATTTTTAATTGATTCTATTTAGAAAGTGTATTATTTCGGTGTAATGAAACATATTAAATTAAAAAAGTTCCCCTTTAATATATATCTATAAACCATTAATTACACATTTACATTAAACAATTAACATTTCACCCTATTACATGTGTCTCTATATTCAGCCCAGAAATTGGTTCTTACAGCTTTCTACAACTAAGCTGGTTCATTTGCAACTCGCCCTAAACCATATACTGGCCGTAGCTATACTGCAGTTACAGCAGGAGAGGAACATCCGTTGTTTCACCCTATTACAAGCATCTTACTTGCTTCATCATAAAAAGCAATTTGTCTGACTTGACCTTTCCTTCATAAAGCCATGGTGATTCCTGCTCATAATGCCATTCACCGGGACAAAATTTTGAATGTGATCCCTTAACAAGACTTCAAAGATTTTGCCAACCACGCATGTCTAACTTGCTAGCCTATAATTGCCAGGCTGAGATCGTTATCCCATTTTAAATATAGGAATTACATCATCTTTTCTCCAGTCCATAGATACCATACCAGATGAAAGATTCCTGCTTAGATATGGGTCAATGTCACCTACTGCAGAATTTCTAACATAGCTCTTTAAATGAGCATTCTGCATGACTTACTGTCAGTTCTAAGAAAGATAGCATGCTTATTAGTACTGTTCCTCTCTTTTTCCAATTTGCATTTTTGCATTGGCTTTATATATTTTAAAACCTTTCAAAACCTATGTAATACTGTTGAATGGTATAATCAGAAAATATTGAATTTGTCTGATAATTAGAGATAATTATGGAAGCTGCGTTTTCCTCTCACAGGGATCAGGTTAGCAGGCAGGAATAGCAGCCTTTGCAGGAAGGCTTCTAAATGGTAAAAGCTCCTTCATATGAGATTAAACCCTGTGTTTCCAGCCATGCAGTTATGCTTGACTGCTGCAGCAGCTGTCAGAGAAAATATACTTTTAAAAAAAAGTAAATAAGAAAGGTACCCAGGAGAGTGTATTTATGTGCCTTTTACTATAGATAGCTTCACTAGTGCAGATGCCCCATCAAGGTGTATTATTGCAGCTCTTCAGTTTTATCTAAACAAGAATTTAATGAATTCTTTATGTGTACTTTTTTATTTATGCTGAAAAACTGCAGCTTCAGACAACAACACACATATCTATAATGCAAGCCAAAAAGCTGTGATTGCGTGAAACATGAAATACCGTACCACAGAGTATTCCACGAAAAGGGGGCCTTTTTCTAAATGTATTTTGCTACAATTTCCTTCAATATAGTCTAATCTAGGTTATCTACAAATGGAAGCAAACTCCTGCAGGACTGCAAATCACTGTCATTAGCCCTCATGTTATAAATAGCAATGCAAGACGCCTTTATTAAAGAATACAGTATATTTGTAATGCTGAAAAATATACTTTGATGGCAGTGCACAGTATGGATGAAAGTAACCTTTGCTACGCAGCAACAGGAAGACAATTATTGTTTGGGCTTGATTAAACATAATCAGAGCTTTCCAACTGTTGCACTTGGCATTCAGTCAACAACAAATCTGACTCAACAGGCATTATACCTCATATGAAAAAGATACAAAGGTCAGGAGGAGCATGTCCTTTCATGCCCAACTGTTTATGAACACATGACTTATACACGCTGACAAGAAGTCTATGCATTACAAATGCAGGACCTATTATCTGGTATGCTTGGGGTTTTAAGGGTAGGGTTTTTTTTTGTAATTTGGATCACCATACATTAGGTCTAAGAAATACATTCAAACATTTAATAAACCCAATAATTATTTACTCAGGATTGTTTTGTCACCAATGTGGATTTAAGTTAGTTTAACAACCATCAAGTAGTAGGTACTATTTCAGAGCTGTCAACTTTTTACATTGCACCTCCAACATTTTTCCTGGTCTGTGAAGTAAGCGGACGTGACATCAGAGGAAGTGATGTCACACGCATGTGCGCAACCTCTCCTGAAGCCAAAGAAACCGTGCTGCGCATATGCACATCACTGAAAAGTTCTGAGCATGCATTTTTGCCTGCAAATTGTCAGAAATCAGGGAATGTGTAATAGTCCCAAAAACTGCCAAAAAAATAGGGGGAGTTGACAGCTCTGCTGATTTATTATTAAAGGGGAACTATCATGAAAATGAAATTTAACATTGGCTTCAGCATACTGAAATAAGAAACTTTCTAAATACAATCAATTAAAAATTTTGTACAGTTTCTGAAATAATGAAGTTTATCTTCACTATCCCTGTCTCAGCATCTGTTTCTCTTCATTCCCTCTTCATGCAGGAGTTGGGTGTCAGATAATTAATCCAATATCTCTTATAAGGGGGTTCCTTTTTGCCTAGTAGATGTATTAGAGCTCACTCTATTAAAATCAACAGAAATCCTGTCTCTCTACATGCAGAAGTTATGCAACGGGCAGTTATTTAGTTAGATTTTGTTTGTACTGGAATCAGTTATATGAGTGAGCTCTAATACCTCTGCTAGGAAAGGAAGGGAAAGGAAGCCCCCTCCCTATAAGATTTATTGGATCATTCATCCCACACCCAACTGCTGCATGAAGACAGAATGAAGAGAAACAGAAACTGAGAGAGGAATAGTGAAAATAAACTTGATTATTTCAGAAACAATGCAGAATTTTAAATTGATTGTATTTAGAAAGTTTATTACTTCAATATGAGGAAACATATTAAATTTCTCTTTTCACAATAGCTTCCCTTTAAAGAAATAAAAAATATAAATATATTTTCTTTACAATGAACTCTATAGGTAATGACCTTCCTGTAATTTGAGGGGTTTTTGGATAATTGATTGCAGGATAACATATCCCATAACTTCGCTAACACTTATTCTTATTCATATAAAGGCTGCAACAAATATCATACAGTCTCATATGATGACTTAGCAGACGGAATAGAAAAAGTCAGCAGGAAGCCTAGTTTAATAACAAATTTGAATTGCATTAAAAATGGAATCCTGCGGGTATTAAAAGCTCTAGCACAGCAGGCTGCCACAGCGCTCGTATATGGGATGTATTTATCAGGGGATAAGGAGTGACTCAGCTACTGATTGTGTACAGCTTGTGCTAGCCACCCAGTTTTATAAACCATTTGCATTGCTTGACAGCATTGTGGCATAAGTACATACTCGGTGACGGCACATTTTTACTTTTTATTATAACATCCAGAATTTCAGCTTCAGAAAATGCACACGCCCAATCAAGAAAACTCTGCTACCTTAAAAGCTTACAATTTAACCATGCTCAGGAAGCAACTGAACTCTCTTATAGTTCTATGGATTTGATTGAAAAGGAATTGGTCTTTATGTAGCAACTATAATTTATATAGGGGATGTAATAAGAGTCGGAAAAAAATTTGCTATGCGTATTTGTGTGATTTGATACTTCTATTACATTTCCCCCATAGCATTAGTGCATCCCCACTTCATATATAAAAAAAATATATATATATATATATACAGATGAAGCCACTTGGATTTGTGAGTTAAATGCGTCATGACTCAGGGGTAATTGAAGAAACTGTGTTATCTTAAGTCATCTTAACTCATTTAATGCATTTAACCTTTTCATTAGCATACCAAAGCTCCATTGTTCACAATGGTGAATGCTTTAATTAGATGGGATGTTGTGACGCAGTTTTCTGTGTTAAATGAGATAAATGGGATATCTGTGTTTAGATATTCTGTGTCAAACAGACAAACCAAAGTGGCTGCATCTGTATATATATATATATAATATCTATGTGCTGTCTGATACAAAGGGCAGCCATTTGGGCATTTCAACCATGTAAAGCACGTTTCAACAAAAATGTAGTCCCTATAGAAATTGTCTAAAGAAATAGTAAAATACTTAATGAAGTAGATGAAAGTGAACGCAAGACTGGCCAAACCCAGGGATGACTTTGACATATTTGGCCGGCTTGAATACATTGCAATATATGGACAATCACTGTTTTGTTCAAAGGTGAAGGCATTTTAAGTAGCTTTATGCACAAAAAATACAATAGACTGATTAATTTATTATAAGAAAGTTCCTTATTTCTATGAGATAATGAGGCCAGTGTATAAACTATTGTAAGGTATATTTACTAAGGGCTTGGCACAACTGCAGGAGTGGTAAGCACCATAAAATCATGGCCTCTGGTCCGCCAAGCCCACGGTTTTGTGTCTAGTCCATTAAGCCGTTACTGCACTCTGTGCCCAGAAAGCAGAGCAAATTACTGACAGGTGCAAAGGAGCCCCATAATTAATGTCTGCCATAAGCAGGTGGTAAATATAGGATCTCCTAGCATCCTGGTGCTCCCTAGCTTGCATGTTCTAAATGATAGATAATAAATAACTATTTATTTAGGAATCCACTAAATCCAGGATATGCTCAAATTTCAGCACTTTGGGCAGATTTATTAAGGGTTGAATAGTAAATTCGTATTTTCAAGTCCCCCTATTCAAATGTAAATTTGAATGTGAGATTTATCACACCTCGACCATGGAAACAGTCCTAATTTTAATAGTCGACCTAAAACGTGCCGAGTTCATGTACAAGTCAGAGCCGTTGAGCCATTTGTAGACTTTAATAGCCTTCCTGACAACCAAGTTTTTTTCCCGGGAGAAAAATTTAATTTGTTCGAATCAAATATGATTCGAATCTGAATCATTAGATCGAATATTAAACATCTCCCAGTCAAATTGTGAGTACATTTGAATTAAAAAAAAATCACATGAATTCAAAATTCGACCTTTGATAAATGGGCCTCTTTATGTAGGACCCAAATTTACCATCATCCTGTTATTCTAAACATTTAAATTCACAGGAAGATGCTACGGTTTGAATTTTATTAAATAAAATTATGAAAGAGTGCAGAAGAAAAAATTAAATTCCTTGTATATGCTTTTAGGGAATCGGCCTAACCCAAATCCTGCTGAATACCAACTTAATTTCCGAACCCCATCCTGGATTTGGTGCAAGCCTAATTATAATTTTTCTGTTTTATAAAGGGGAAAAATCAAGACGCAGAAAACATGACTGATGGAAGCATGCACATATTTACATGTTCTGTCATAATGATTTTCTAAATTTCGCATCAAAAATGGTTTACCAACTGGTTAAAAAATGTAATAGTATGCAGTAGTATTTCTTCAATGAAACACCCTCTTCCAAGTGCTATGCACCCTGCACCAGTAGAGTGCTTCTGGTGTGGGTGGCCATGTTGGGGCACATGCATGCCCATAACCAGCATGCACCCCAGCTTGTTCTATATGCAGAACTAATTCGATGCTCAAAGAGAGAGACAAAAAAAAAGGGAGTACGTGGCATCGCACAATCTATTGGCAAACTTGTGTTGATGGATGTGTCTTCCGAAATAAAGTGATCAACTAATTCATCATGATTATACAAAATAAATTCTGTGAATTTGTAAGCGTCAACTTTGCGGTCATTGAGTAGAATAAATAATGTGAAAAATCTTGTGAATTCATTGTGAATTAAAAACTATTAAAGTGCAAGGTGCTTGTTGTGAACATTGAAACATGATTGAACCCACGACTTATGACTCCAAATGGGAAACCTGATAAAATATAACTTTTATTTACTCCTTAAAATTCATAGACTGTGATAGGGAATTTAATTGGTAAAACCACTTAAAAACAATTAAAAGAAAGGGTGGAGATTCGATCTAGTATGTGAATAAATAGGGGTGGCAGCGTAATTAATTCATTAGACTGTTCCCTTGTAGATCTTACATCACCCAATTTCCCTATAATGAATGGATGGTAATTGAGGGGTACACTGAGGACTTTTGTGGGCAATTATGACAGTGGTGTAAAGAGAGGGTGGGTGTGGAGTTGAAAGATATTGGGAGTTGATCTTGGGTCAAACCCCAGAACTCTCTCAAAAGGGTGGGTATGATAGTAAAACTATTCAGTATAGTATCCTTAAGCGCACATAAGGCCCAATTGTGTTATATGTGAAAGTCTGGACACATGGCCCTGCATATTATGATAGTGAACTGGTCAGCCACTGTACAGTACGGTGTGCACAATTGTTTTAACTAACACTATGTCCTCTCAGAGGCACCTAGAAGGTTTGGCCTATTCCCTAGACACTAAACAAGCAACACCTTGTACTGACAGGTTGGCTGTGCATGTGCGCATTAGGAATCCAATCCCCCACGTGGTAATTTTACCCTCCGTTCTCCCCCCTAATTTCTCATTCCCACTACGGGCTACCGTTCTAGTCCTCTTTCCCCTATCCAGAACCGCTAAAGACAAGCGGCGGAGCTACAGTGCCTGACGCACGTTTCGCTGATTATAGGATTTTTCAAAGGCAAATGGTGGCGTATTCTCACGATATTTAAATCCTCACGAGCACCGATTGGTTTACTGGTGTCATGTGGTCAGCGGACATCACTTCGCCTATGTCAAATGGAAGAGAAACCATGTGACCGTGGAACATGTATCCTCTCAATGTTAATTAAAGCACATTGTAGCAAACCTAATCTCAATGTTTATTGTAGCAAATTTCACCGTTGACATTCCAAATGGTAACATATTCACAGATAAAATACATATCTATCAGTAAAGTAACAATTTCACATTATAACAGTATTTGACTGTTTACATGTTATATAGTATTCGATACTGTATGGAAAAGACAAATTTATATTTTATATTTGGTAGAGAGAGACTTACTTAACTTCAGTATGCAAAACATTTCACTGGAACTCAAATATTATTTCTATGATCCTATGTAAGTATGTAATGACAGACTTTCATTTAGGCCATGAGGGTTGAGAGTATTAAGTTCATAGATCCATCTACTTTCTATTGAAAGGAGTCTATGATCTAAATTCCCTCTTCTAATTCCCAAAGATACTTTTTCGAGAACTGATACGGTTAAGCCATCTGTTAAACAGTTATGATGTAGGTAAAAATGTTTTCCCAAAGGACTGACTTTTTTGGTTTGTGCGATTCTCTCTCTGCGGTGGATGGACCTAATAGTTGGGTCTCAAGCAACACTCTCTGCGTGGATTTAATACTGGTTATGTGTTCAGAAATCCTTTTATTTAATGATCTCTTTGTTTTCCCTACATAATGTAGATTGCAGGGACAAGTGATCATATAGATCACAACAAGCACTTTGCACTTTAATAATTTTTAATTCACAATGAATTCACAAGATTTTTCACTTTATTTTTTCTACTCAATGACCACAAAGTTAATGCTCACAAATTCACAGAATTTATTTTGCATAATCATGATGAATTAGTTGATCACTTTATTTCGGAAGACACATCCATCAACACTAGTTTGACACGTACTCCCTTTTTTTTGTTTCTCTCTTTGAGCATCAAATTAGTTCTTCATATATAGGAGTAGTTAGCACATCTATACCGAGTTGCTCACAGCTCTCGGCCAAGGGACCTCCCTAGGGAAAGAAATTTGGTTAGAAGGTGCGGCAAATATCAATTTCTTTCCTTGTTCTATATGCAATCATTTCTACATCATATACCAGTTCCCAGCCCGAGGCAGCCTGGCACCTTGCCCCTCCCTCCTGCCACACAAGTACAAGTGCACATACATGCAAAGTGATGGCAATGATGCGCAGGAGTGGACACATAAAGAGAAAGCGTCAGGGAACAGCCGGCAGTAATTAGCAGCAGGCAGGGGGACAAGGGCCCAGAGAAGTGGTGTAAGAAGTCTATATGCCTGGTGCCCCACCCCCAATGCCCCCTAGTCACGGTCCACATCTGCCTACCCCTAGTACTGGCCCTGTCATATAAATTCACATAATGAGCAAGACATGGAGCTAATTCTGCACATGCATGTCCCCCAACGTGTCTGCTTCCCCAGAAATAATAGTATTTTAAACTATAGCTAAAAGATGTAAACAATACCATTTAATACATATCTCGTGTGAATCACATTGCCCAATTTCAATTTAGGAAGCGCCATGAAAAGAGGATGATCCAGATCATATCACCACATGCATAGATGGATCATCCACCAAGATTTATGTACTGCCCAGGAATACAGATTTAGGCATCTACAGAACATGTCCCTCTTAGTATAGATCTGATTGTTCTATAATAAATCCCCCATGAAGAACCAGTCTTTTTGTTTTATATAAATGTATATAAATACCTTAGGGAATAGGTATAACAACTCTGTAATATGTTGCCACCAAGTAACTTCTGAAAGCTCTACTGTGAAATATAAGATGGATAATGACAGAAACTGACAAGCAAATTGGAATCTCCAATGTAGCTAAGCATAATGCATGCAGAATATACATAACAAACTTGTCATGAAAATGAGCCCTAGAAGATTAGATGCATTATTTTTAGATGTTCAGGTGTAACTGAGTTGAAATCCCAGTGAATGAAAATGTATGAAAATTGCAGCAGTATCCACCCACAATAGGGTTAACAATATAGCGTTTACAGGTGAGCCTCCCACACACTTCACCAGTTCAGTTATAAATGGAACTTCATGCTGCATATAGAGGAACTTCTGTCACACTTGAGTTCTACAATTGTGACATATTAAGATAAAGTTGCACAAACAAAACACTCAAAATTATTTTTTCATATTGTATTTAATGAGAATTGGCAAGAGTTCAAGCAAAAAATCCTCTATTTATCTCATGAATAGGCACATATTCTGAATAAACCAGCAACTTTGTGTCATGTGTGCAATGACAGATAGATAGATAGATAGATAGATAGATAGATAGATAGATAGATAGAAAGCTCAGAGCCTGGGGTTCCCCGGATAAGGGATCTTTCCGTATTTTGGATGTTCACAACTTAGGTCTACTAGAAAATAATTTAAACATTAGATGAACCCAATAGGCTTGCTTTGCCTCCTATAATGATTAATTATATCTTAGTCAAGATCAACTACAAGGTGCTGGAGATAAAGGAGATCATTTTTAAAAATCTATATTATTTAATTAAATTGGCTCTATGGGAGATGGCCATATTGTCATTTGGAGCTTTCTAGATAAGGGGTTTCCGGATAACGAATCCTAGTGGTATATTGATCAAAGAGTGAAAATAGAGTCACCAGAGTTACCCAGTAGGCTGCTCCATAGCTCTCTGGTCACTTGTATATGAATTTTATATGAAAATAGTATTTACTCTGATAAATATGCCCTAAAATCCTATTCTTGAGGAATAATAAACATGACTCTATGCCTACCATAATACTCTCCCTGGAACTCCAACTAAAGCCAAAATTGTGCTGTAGTTTCTCCCTAGAGAACTGCATTAGACAAGAAACTAAGCTGTGGTCTTGGAGAACTGCTGCACGTAAGAGAATCTTGGGTAAAAATTGTGGTTGTTAATGGTACATTCTATACTTGGATTAAGGTTCTTAATGGAGTACCTAAGGGTTCTGTATTGGGCACACTTTTATTTAACTTGTTCATAAATGACTTAGGGGAGGGTATTGTAAGAAATGTATTAGTGTTTGCAGATTACACAAAACTAAGCAGCTATTCTGATTCAAATTGCTGTGACAGTGATTGATTTTCCCAAGATACATCTCCAACTGGCCTAAATGGAACTGGTAACAACCACTGCAGCCAGATATCTGAACACACCAGACACTTGGAATCCACCAAGGTTCTTTATTTCGATTGGATGAACAAATTTTAGCGGTCAAAAGGAATATTTCCCTTTGTAACTTCCTCACACATGGGATGCCGGAACAGGATGATAGTAACTGACATCACATATAAGAAAGGGGAAATAGGAGGGGTTTACAGACAAGGAAATAAACATATTGCAGTATGACCTAGGTTGCAGCATTTGTATGCATCAATGACAATTAAACATGAATATTAAACATGATATAACTATTAACTGCTGGAGCAGCAAAGCACCCCCATTAATTTAATTCAGGATGGGCGATAAAGTGGAAAATGAGATACAATGCTGATAAATGTAAGGTCATGCACCTGGGATGTGAAAGTAACCAAACCACTTATACCCTTAATGGGACTGCACTAGGCAAATCCATAATGGAGAAGAACATTGTCTCCTTGTAGATAATAAACGTGGCTGTAGCAAGCAATGGCAGTCAGCAGCTTCAAGGGCAAACAAGGTATTACAAGGGGTATGGATTCATGGGAGGAGGGGGTCATTCTTCAACTTTATAGAGCACTGGTAAGGCCCCATCTAGAATATACTGTGTAGTTTTGTACTCCAGTGCTCAAATGGGATATTATTGAATTAAAAAGAGTCCACAGAAGGTCAAATAGGCTGATACCTGGAAAGTCACAAAAGGGCATTGATTCTGATTAGAAGAAAGCAGGGTCCATCTAAATATTTGTTCAGTGAGATATAAGAAGTTATGGAATTCTCTCCCTGAATCAGCTATACTGTCACATACATTAGACAGCTTCAATAAGGGGTTGGATGGCTTTTTAGCAAGTGAGGAAACACAGTTATTGAAAATATCTTTTTTTTGCCTTCCTCTGGATCAAATAGCAGTTAGGCAGGTTTTATATAGGTATAAAGGGTTGAACTCGATGGACGTGTCTTTTTTCAACCTAACTTACTATGTTACTATGCAGATACCACCTCAAAGCTGAATAATTAACTATAAGATAACTTCTCCTTCTGTTAAGCTGCTACACCAAGATTAGAACTTTCAAAGCACTTGTTAAATATGCATAATTACCATAAAAACAAGGGTGAGCAGCATCGCTAGGCCAGAGAG
The DNA here is from genome assembly GCA_038501925.1 of Xenopus petersii. NCBI lineage: Eukaryota > Metazoa > Chordata > Amphibia > Anura > Pipidae > Xenopus > Xenopus petersii. The sequence goes on along the minus strand of CM076682.1, from coordinate 109,337,660 downwards.
TAAAATTGCCTTCTCTACACTAAGGGGCATATTTATCAATGTTTAAAGAGATAGTACATGATAACTTTCAATATTCAAATTTTCTAATTTATTTCCAATTCAAATCGAATTTGGACTGTTCCCTAGTCAAAGTACACAAAAAATTCAATTTTTTTTTTCATTTGAAAATTCACCTTGACTATTGATAAATCTGCCCCTAGAAGTGTTGAATTTCCAGTTTAATAACCACAGTGCACCTGGATAAAAATATAAAATGGAAGTCCACCAATTTTGACAATAACTGCATATAAATACATATCTATTTGAAAGTTGTGCCATATTACGTTCTACATTAAAAAGGTGTTAAACTTATTTATTCAGGTTTATGTTACATACATATATAACATAACTTACATATACATAATATACAAATTTCTTAAAATTATCTACATCTGTTATTCTAAAACCTCAAATTCCTATGTTACTATATTACATTTTTTATTTTTCACTAATACTTCCCAAGTTGTGGGGTCCAAAGCATGGTGGGGTGCAGCCTAAGCGCCAAATCAGGGTGATATTTTTTGTGAATGCTTATTTGATGCAAAGATTATAGTATAACTGTTAGAACTATGTTTTTATTAACCTGTAGACTTGCTTTGACCTACAGAAATTGATTACATATTGGGGTGACTGAAGCCAGAAAGTCAGAAAACCCTTTTGTGTTAAACTAAGAAACTTATAAAATTTATAGACAAACCTGGCAATACATCTTTATAACTACGTTCCAGAGAAATGCTATAGCAAAAGTTCTCACTACATAAATCTAAGCCTTACCATCTGAAGATTGATGAGGTTAATGAATAGGAAGTTGTTTTTTCCTCTGAAGTAAAATGCTTTGGAACAAGCTGTGAATCAGCAGGGTGTGTCTAACTTCCCCTTTTTGTCTAAGGAACACTGCCAGTCTCCCAGAGTGTAACGCAGCATATATACTGCATGAGATGAAAAATGCAAACAGAATAAGCTTCAAAGTTCCTACAGTAGCAATATTACTGACAATGGAATAGTTCACTTCAGTGGCCTTCCAGTTGCTTTTCTTTTGAAAAAAGACAACTAACTATAGCAATGCATGTCTATTATTCTCTAAAAGCATTAGAAGTCTGATGCTGCCAATATTAAGTTCCAAATGGAACTTACTAGTAAGTTCCATTTGGAACTTAATATATTGGGCAGTTAATACATAACAGAATATACCAATTGAGAAACTTTATTTAAAGGACAAGGACAGAGTAAACCCCCAGGCTGCCAATGCCAGTGTTAGGCAGCCCACAATGTATTCAATTACTTTTTACCCTTTTTAGTATTTTGCTATCTAGGCTTATCTATCCAGGCAAAGATTGACATCCCCTTTACAAAAAGTGTTCTTTATATATTTGTATTTCTGGCAAGGCCGTCTACTCACTTGCAGAGGTGGTTTAATTTTCTTTGGAAATGCATTCTTGGTGCACAGACTACTTCCATCACATTAAACCTTTAGCCTGTGCATGGGGTCCACTAGTCATGTATACATATGAATTTATTTAGCAGAGATAGCCGTAAATATAGAATGTGTACATATGAGGAATGATGTACACTGGTGATTTTTTTTCCCCAGAATTCAGATCACACTTAGTGATGGGCGAAAATTTCGCGAGACGGCGCCGGCGTCTCGTTTTCGACGCCGGCGCCCATTTTCGACGCCGGCGCCCGTTTTTTAAACGCCGGCGCCCGTTTTTGACGCCGGCGTCCATTTTTTCGAAAAAAAAAATTTTGCCGCCGGCGAATTTTTGACGCGAATTTTCGCGGGAGTTTTGCGAATTTATTCGCTGACGGCGAATCGCGCAAATTTGCCGCGAATTTGCGCCTGGCGAATAAATTCGCCCATCACTAATCACACTATAAATAGTAAAACTTATTAGTCATAGAGTTTTTCAATGGAGCTCATGTACATGCACATCCTGCAAGCTACAACTTTAAAACTTTTGTTGTCACCTTGGAAACAAGATGAGTGTTGATTTCCTTGCAACTAGCTGGATCCTGATTCCATATGAAAGACGTCTCCCTTCAAAAATCGGATACAATCACATCAGCTAAGAATTAAAGATATCCTAAACACATTTGTGCGCATTGTGCTTAATACAAGGAATACCTAGTGAATTTTTATAGCATCACAGAGGAGAGTACAAGAAAACCTAGGGAAATATCTACTGTGCTACTGCTCTACCATTCAAAAACCAATGCTTTTGGCTAGACATATCACAAAAGCACTTTATCTTTGTTTCTGTATGTATTCTCACCTACACCAAACTAGCAAAGTATACACCTGTACACATGTGCAATAACACACACCCTTTTACCATTCTAAATGCTTGTACAAGGGCCCCACAGATAGAGCATTAGCTTGCCATAAAAGCATTTAGCATTTGCAGTGTTTCATGCAGCTACTAGGATACACGGCTCTGATTTTACAATATAAAAAAATACACACCGGAAAGACAGAAATATACAGAGATGAAATACCATGCAATAGGAGATGCGGTAGGAAGGAAGTCCCTTCCCCTTTAGAGCTTACATTCTAAGTGGGAGGATAACATACAGGCACAAAATAGGAGGGCAAAAGTGCTCAAAGATTTGACCCTTAAGTTCCAACACTGGTCAGATAATGTTCTAGTGCTCCAAAAGGAAGGATTAGAGTTTTATTTTGAAGGGGTTTAGAGTTTTCCCTATGGAGGAATTCAAGGATGGAATGCCAAAGAAGCAGTGAATAGAAAGGTTTAGGACAAGAAATAGCAGTCGGTGTGGATGGTGTAAAAAGAGGGTGGAGACAGCCAGTAACATACAGGGTGACAAGTGAAGAAATGAAGTAAGGAAAACAGGGGTCAAGGTTGAATATTAATGGAAGGATTTTGTAAGCGATAATGACAGCAAAATGTTTTCACTAGTTAGTTAAGAGGTTGCAATAGCTTTCGGCATAGGATTTGGCATGGATTAGTGTTTAAGAAATTACTTTTGAAAGAAAAACTTGTATCATAGCAATATGATAGAGAAAAAAGTGACAGGCTTTGGCAGTGGCAAAAAAAGGATTACAGAAGGATAGGGACTGGTCAAAGATTATCCCCAGGCAGTGTGCTAAATAATCAGGGTTAATGGTTAAAATACCTGTAGTCCTGGTAAAAGTATAAGAGTTAGGTTGTGTGGAAATACTATGAGCTCAGTTTTAGCAAAGTTTAGTTCAAGGTGGTGTTGGTTCCTCCAGGAATGATACCTTGGAGGCAATTAGTGATTTGGGTCTGGATGTCAGTGGTTAGTGAGGGGATGTCTATGTATTTCTGAATGTTGTAGAATATTAGTACAGAAAAATATAACCCCCAAGAAAAACTGAGATGTAGGTATAATAGTGGTTCACTAAAAGCTAATTTGTGAATCTGCTGTGATTCTTACTTATGACTTCTTCCTGGGCTCCATTTTGAATTTAGGGGGACATTGTTCAGATTCATTGAGCAGAAAGGATCAGTATTATCTATTCCTGCACCTGCCCCATTTTTATGGTTATTGCTTAATGAAAATACTTGTTTAATGGAAAATACTCTACCAAAAGATCTTAATTAGGTACTGCATTTGTGGGCACCACTACCTATTCATTTAGAAGATGATGTATATAGATAGATGATAGATATTCAGACATTGGTGGTCGCTTGAAGACTTTTTTGAACCCAAATTAATCCAAATAACTATGTAACTATGTTTGTACGGCAAAGCCCTTGCTAGAATTTCATTATGCAGAGTCACTGCACTACCAACTTTTCCTACTTTACCAAAGCATGGTATCCCTGGTATGACTGACTGCCATCAGATGATACCCACAGAATTGTAGTCCATAAATTAGAGTGTCAAGGAACATCACACCATACTGTAATGGTGCTAAACATTTTAAAGCACTCAGATACAGTAAGACAACATCTCCCTTACACTTAAGAACATGAGTCATGCATTTAGAGTTTCAAATAAAGACACTGTATCTATCTGTTGAAAAATAACTCAGTGATTTCCAAAATGAGACTTCATTCAGGATGACATTTGTAGGACAGATGGCATTTGTCAATTGCTGGAAAATGGTAGACTAATTATCTATTTAGGTAGAAGGTTACAAAAACAAAAGCTGTTTTCTTGGTCTCCTTTTCAGTCTCTGACTCATGGACATATGAGGCTGTCATATTTTTTTCTGCATCCCCTACCAGCAGTGTGCACTAATCAATTTAAGCTGCCAGATATAAAAAAAACAAGTATTCTTTCGCCAGAGCATTTGTACAGAGCAAATGAGACGCTACAGCCTTCTTTTAAGATGTAAACCTTCACAGTAGACCAGCAAGAGTTATAGGGGCAAATCTACTAAGCGCCGAAAATTCGTCAGCGACAGCTTCGAAAGGCAGCGCAACACTTCGCCAGGAGAAAATTCGATCAGACAATGCTAATTCACTAACATGCAAAGTTGCGTCCAGGGTGCCGTACGCTGGTGAAGTAGCGCTAGCGTTAATTCGCCAAGCAGAGTGAAGTTGCGCTAGCGTTAGCTAATTTGTATACAGCAGGAAGTTAAAGTTGAATGGACGTATACGTTGCAGCAAATACATTACATTACATTACACAAGCCCAGGGAAGCTTAATAGAATAAAATAGAGTTGTTATAATGCCCTACACATGAGCCCAGTGTATAGTTTATGTGCCATATGTTAGGAAATGTAGGGGGGAAGCCGGTTACCCCAAAAAAATTTACGATCTTTTGCAGTCTATCACCCTGAAAAAGGAAAAGACACCAGCGTTTTTTGGGACTTAGAAAATTATGAGGAAGCCCTATCTATTCTATTGCACTTTGCCTGGTCTGAGGTGGCGAAGGCAAGTCTGGCGCAAGAGGTAACGTTCAGTAAAATCCACATCTTAGTGAATTTGCGCAGTTACTGTATGTCCCTTTGCCAGAGCGCAACTTTGCCTGGCGATTGAGTGCGAATGAACGCCAGTCTCTTTTGCTAGCGAAGTTATGCCTGGCGAAGTACCGAAATGACGTCACGCTGGTGAATTTTCGCCAACGTTAGTCACTTCGCCCTTTATTAAATTTGCCCCATAGATTGTTACTACCTGGGTAAGTAGTGTTTAGAAATTGTCAAAATTTGGGGTAAGGGGTAAGTTCTCACTGGCAAACATTGTGGATCCACACAGCGAGCAAGGAAAAACAATGGCAATGTCATTATGGTGTATGACTGCCTACTGTACAGATTGTTCTCCAGAAGTCATGTAATAATTCCAGCAATCATTGGGTAAATATGTGCTGTGAAATGGCTCTGCCTTATATATAGACTGATTTATTTTCATATCCTACTGGGAATCTTTATATAAGGAGGGTAAGAAACCTTTACAGTAGCCCTCTAGATATTCAGCTAAATTGTATGGATTTTATAGAGCAATGTGCACTATATTAGTCTACAGTGTGTTTCGATCTTACAGTAAAGAAAATGGCTTTTCAGGCAAATTACTATTTAACCTCTTCATAAATACACAGTTATGAAGGCAATTCTCAGAAAAATAAAAAGTAGTGTCTTACCTCAACCTCTCCTCTTCTTTTTTCCGCAGACTAAAGTCTCGCTGGACTACTTGAAGGACATGTTCAGCTTCATCCTCTGTCAGGCCAGAAAGATCCAGTTTCCTTCCCATATTTTGCTTTTATCCTAAATCCAAAGATATAAAAATCAATCGCAGTTCGAAAGGAAAAAACAGCAGATTATACAAGAAAGGATTTTTTAACAATATATAATGTGAGCATTTAGAATTGGTAAAATGTCTGCAGTGTTAGAATCACAGTGTGACTTGTATTATCTTTCACTTTATAGGGAAAATGCTTGCTTTATGGGAAGTAATAGAGACAGAATTAGTGTCTTTTTTTTACACTTCACATTGGGCACAGTAGAGCAGATCTCACAAGTAATGCGTTAGTATTTACGGAACAAACCAATTGCGCTATAAATGACTCAGATATAACAGCCTGCTGTTCAGGTTGTACAGCAATCATAGGCCATTCCAGTTAATACATAAACAATATAACATAATAAAAATGGCTTGTGAAAAAATAGCCATATATTCTCTATGGTTTGAGAAAAGAGGCTCTCAATAAAGCATTAAATAGCTCTGTAAATATGGCTAAGCTTCTAAAACAACTCAGACTAAATGAATGACAGAGCTAGCTTAAACCTCTGCACAGTGCATTCTTTACATTTCAAGGCCCAGTATCCATTAGCAACAGATAACCGAGAATCCTTCAGTGAGATTCAGGCTTGAGTACAATGCCAAATCATCTTTTGGTTATTTAACACAAGTAGACTATTGTATAATATTATACTATTGTATCATTTTAACCCAAAGCCGCCCAACCGGTGGTCAACCATAGGTTTCAGGTAAACCTGTACATTCTGCTTGATGATTTGCGACAACCCCTAAGCTTAGCTGTTCAACAGCTGCTCAAAGCACACTGAGCATGTGATTATCACTGACATTTCTAACAAAACCCAAGATGGGAAACTCCTGTGACAACTTTGAAGGCCTGGATCGTTGCTACTATAGGGATGCTGAACCATTAGGCTGATAATTCAGTATTTGGTATTTCTAGCCATATTCACTTTTAGGGTTTAGTTCTCCTTTAAAAAAAAGTAAGGCAAACTGTATGGAAATCCAAATTATGGAGAGATCACTTATTCAGAAAACCCCCAGGTCCTGAATATTCTGGATAACAGGTCAACTCTAGATACAAGTCACAAATAATCAAGGATCCTCTACTGAAAAGACCAAGGTAGTATCATTAATCATTCAGCCACCATTAAGAGTCCAATCTGTACAGTCAAATGATAAATGACCCCATTTCTATTGTTTACAGTTAGACTCCTGCTGAATGGCGAAGCCTAAATAAGATGCAACCCTTTTATAAAATCTTCCATAAAACTCTCCCAGAGCTCTCGTCCCTTCTCCAGTGATAATGACTTACAGTTTATATATAAGTATACATAAAAGATGATTCTCCTGTGAGATTCTGCCCGGATTTGTGTGCAGATTGCTTTCCTCTCTTTGGCACTAGAGGGATGAATCATCTATCATATAAACAGAAGTATGTCATGCCTTTTACTGTTTTATTACAGAGTTATTTTGGCAAACCAAAATTCATCATCATAATAATCATGCACAGTGCTTTACAATAATATCTTTACACACAGGTGACTTACAGAACAGAAAATTAGCAGACATGGGTTTTGTCACAAGAGCTTACAAAAGTGTACACTTTAATACATTAGATAACAGCAGAATGGCTCACGTAGCACTGTCATTTAGAATTGTAATCTGTAATTGCATGAACATGCAAAATAAAATACCAAGGAGAATTCCACCTCGCTGTATAAACCTGGCTCAATGTTTTTTGTATTCCATTTGAAAACCAACCAGAGGACATGAATATATTTGCCCACCGAAAACAAATAGGGGCAGCAATGAGAAATTAAATGATTAAGGGGTTGGTAAACTCGAAACGTGTTACATTAACAGTGTGGGGCAATGTAGATTTTCATGGATTAATTTTGAAGTTTAATTTGTGCAAGAGTAATGTTTAAAATCTACAATATGTTCTTTGTTCCTGCAACTGGAGGTGCAGATATTAAGCACATTTTTAATAGCACTGAACAAGTACGTCCTTTATCTCCATGTTTACAGTACAATACAATGAAGTAAAACGCCACAATAACCACTCTATGCACGATAGCAAGATGCCTGACATAGTACAGAAAAGCCGAATACTAACTGGTGAACGCTCTTGAATACATACTGTATGTTATTGGCTGGTAGAATTGTCAATGCTAGCATTTTCTTCAATTTTTCATCAAGTTTCATAGAGAACTATGGGGCACAGTTTTATGACTGGGATTAAATCCCCATTTCAAGCATGATTCAAAAGAAATAAATCATTTATCCAGCTCTCCTGAGCTGTACGCCCAATAAAAGCAAGAAAATTTGTGAATGAGGATTCCCACCTAATATGTGTAAATCTGCCTCCATGTTCCTGCTAGCAGAGATGGAAGTATTAAACTATTTTGCTAATATGGAACAATTTAAGAACAGTATTCTCTCTTAGAATGTTGAATTACAGTGTCAAATTAGGGAGCCACAGCTGCTCAGAAATCTCTGTATTGATATTATATGATTAGATCATTAGATGTTGCCTAATATTGGTTCTGATTGGTGAGTCCTTCTGCATTTAAGCATACAATGGTAGGATATACACTGGGGAAGTTTTATGAAGTTTCTACAACCCCTTTGGCCCATAGGCCCTGGTCTAGGAGTGCTGAAGAGAAGACAGGAAGAGTTTTATATATAGAATGGTATGACCTAAGAGGCTGAGCAGTCAAAAACCAAGAAGTCAGCACACAAATAATGTGGCACTACTGAAGTATAACCCTGTAGAATAGAAGAATATATTTTTTAACTTTTGGGTACTTTTAAACTTATACAAAATGAAGATTACTAGATAAATAAACTTCTTGCTAATAATCCTAACTACAATCATGTTATGACTCCACACACTTCCCACATTTTCATTCACCACACTATGAGATAGCATCAATGTTATATCAGCACCCAGTGATAAGTGTGGCTAAAAATAATGTGTTATACTGAAACATGCAGCTCTCTCTGATTATTTTAAGGAAGTGGGATGCTTGTTCTAGTAACGTTAAGATAAAATCCTTTTTTTGTTCATTTCCACTTGTATTTAAAATTGAATCAACTACTGATCATGTCCTAAATACTTTCCATCAAGAAATGGTTTTTAGCTTGTTTGATAGCACAGCAATGGAAAAAAAGAAGGACGGATATGACTGAATTTCAATGCGGGACTTATAAAAAGATTCACCAATGGGCTGACAGACCTTTACCAAGCAAGTGTATATAGTTTTACATGATTCTAATCCTCCATTAATAATGATGAAACAATTTGTTCAACCAAACACTTTATTATGACTTCAAAATACTGGACAATAGCAGATGACACACCTTTGTTCACATAATATACAAGTTTTTATTTGAACAGATTTGAACACGTAAGAAAAGGTTCAGATTCAATTCGCACAGATTTGATGGTTTAGTATTTGTCCGAATCCAAACATTGTGTATTTAGTGCACCTCTAATTATACAGTAATCACATTGTGACAATTTAGCTGCCTATACATTTAGGGGCAGATGTATCAAGGGTCGAATATCGAGGGTTAATTAACCCTCGATATTCGACTAGGAATTGAAATCCTTCGACTTCGAATATCGAAGTCGAAGGATTTAGCGCAGAAAATTCGATCGAACGATCGAAGGATTATTCATTCGATCGAAGGATTTTAATCCAAACGATCGAAGGAATATCCTTCGATCAAAAAAACTTAGGCAAGCCTATGGGGACCTTCCCCATAGGCTAACATTGACTTCGGTAGCTTTTATCTGCCGAACTAGGGGGTCGAAGTTTTTTTTAAAGAGACAGTACTTCGACTATCGAATGGTCGAATAGTCGAACGATTTTTAGTTCGAATCCTTCGATTCAAAGTCGTAGTCGAAGTTCGAAGTAGCCCAAAAAAAACTTCGAAATTCAAAGTTTTTTTACTTCGAATCCTTCACTCGAATTTAGTGAATCGGCCCCTAACTCTCTATTCATATGTAAATGGATTTTTTTTATGTAGCAGCATCGAGATAAACATGTTAAAGAGCTAGGGAAACCAGAATCCAGTAGGATTTTTTGCAATTCATCAAACTTCCCAATTCTGATAGACCGGGGTTCGGACAATGTGGAGTGTAACTATTCAGCAGGTTTGGTTCCATATATTGCATTCAACCCATCTCCCCTACAGATCAAAACAGTTCTGCAACACATTCCCTACCCCTTCACCACCATCCTCAGTAACAGGAAAAGGAAATAAATAGAAGGCTGATCCTACTCTCAGTCATGTTTTGTCTCCATCTGCCACAAAGATGCTTCCTGCCCTCATTTACACTAGTTTGCTTTTGTGCTTGTTCATTTTAATTGAATTAAATAGTTCCAAACTTTTTTCTCATTTCAACTGTTTTTACATATACCAACAATTATGACGGTTTAAATTTAAGTTTAATTTGACACCCTGTTTACATTTGTGTTTCTCTTGTGGTGGGTGGCATATTCCCACTCATTTTCCATTGCAAGGCATGTTGGGAACTGGGGTTTCAGGAATGTTGCTTCTGTAACTAACAGAATTGTACAGTTACATATCATGGTTTTTATTGACTTTTTAAATACCTCATATAATAAAGGTTACATGTCTTCTGTACTAACCATTATGTGCCAGACACATGTTGTAATATCTATAATAATTTAGAGAAGGATTGGACATCATCCATCTATATGTCATGACCTTTTATTAACTGACCTCTCTATTGGCTACTATTTCTTTTTAATGGTCACTGATGCTGCATACAGAACAACAGCTAAATAACCTGGCACAGTGAGCTCAGGAGTACAATGTCAAATGCTTCAGTAAATGCAAAATATATAGTTCAGCTAGAAAAGAGTCAGAGGTTTATAAACACAGGGACATTGCTAATGTAAACACATTTTGGAGATCTCTCCAGTTCAGAATAAACAAGAAAAAAGCTGAGTTACTAGAGGACCAAGTCAAATAAAAATGCAATATACATCACACAGAAGCACAGATCTGAAATGATTAGTAGACAATCATGAAGCTATTTTAAATCTATACAGAACACATCCACTTATATCATAATTATGGCACAGTGCTTTACTATACTTAATGGCAAGGAAAAGGGAAAGCACTGTATGTATAGTATAAAGCTATACTATAATACTATACTATAATAAATACCATACTAAGATCAATAGTCCATTTGAAAGATGTCATACTCAATGAAAACTGAAAGTGGAAGGTATAAAATTGCATTCTAGGAGGGCAAAGCTGATACATAATATATTCCAAACAATATTTCTTTCATGTTGTTTTCCAGTGTTTATCTAGAAGTAGATTGTATGATAGTTAATGGAACACCCCCATACTGTGGTAGACTGAAAATGACAAGAGGATGGTGTATTATCTGACCATTTTAATATAATATGGATAGGGGAGGTAATCATTTTACATACTGAATATAGTACAGTAACTATATTGTCCCCTTTTGCAACATATTGGAGACATGGTCAGATTTTTTTTTGTCTTTCTCTAGATTACCCCAAATTTAAAGGGGAAGCGTGCTCCTTGATCAGCAAGAGTTCATTGAATACAATGGATGCCTGGAGTAGCTTCAGTTTCCCTTGCACTGTTTAGCTCAAGAAAATAAATACATATATGATAAATATGTGATTTCAATAAAGACAAAAAGTATGTTTGGCACAAATTCTTTTTATTGAATAATAGTATAATGCCCCTTTACACTCGTACCCAAGCACTGCTTTCATGCTATGTCAACCTAGATGTACAAGTGTACATTATGTACATTTCATCTTCTGCTGGATGATCATTTAATTTGTATTATAGCAGGTTACACATTAATAAACAGCCATATACCAGATTCCTCAAAATGCTAATGAGTTTTCTATCCACAACTCAAAAACATCACAATTAACTGGCTTATTCCACACAGCACCAACCAACTGCTACTTTGACTTTTGAGAAAAACTTTTACAACTGGATCAATCGAGTTTCAGCAGGTGAAAATGCTCATCAATTTCTTCTCTTCATTGTGAGGGAACTGAAAGACACTGGAGGGGTCAATCAGCACTGGGGACTGACTGATTTTATATAAAAGAGTGTATATGCTGCTGTGCCTTTCTAAACACTCACAGAAAAATATCACTGACTTCCAGACAATTTCACATACATTTCCTTTTCAGACAATTCTGACGAAAGGATAAAAAGATAACAAGCCTCTGACCAGTCACAGCCCTATTAAAACGTTAATGCTTCCACTCATTCTCTGAAAGTCATTGTACATAATATCTGTGGATGGTCAGTGCAGTAAACCAGGAAAACAACAGGAAAGCAAAAACATTTTGCTCTGTTTAGGGAGCGTGGTAAAGATGTGCTGACTTTCTGTGTATTTAATTATATTTATCTGAAGCACAACTCATGGAGCTGAACTTTTCAGATGGTAAGAAATAACAATGCAGTCACAACTATTTTCATCTAGAGTACAGGTATGGGATCTCTTATCCAAAATACCTTAAACGAGTGTTTGCACTGCTAAATAAAGAAAGCACCTGCAGTTTAAATTACTGCCTCTAAACTGCTGTTTATTCCAGCCATCTCTTAGGGCTATTCCACACGGGGAGATAGCCACGCGTTTGCGGTCGCGGCGACAAAGCGCCGCGACAGTCGCCGCGACCGGCGCAGGCGACAGTTTTGTATGGGCACCTATGTAAAAACGCCTGTGCTAACCACACGAGGCGATGCGCTTTTCAACAGTCGCCTGAAAAAGCCTGGCGAGGCATTTTCAGGCGACTGTTGAAAAGCGCATCGCTTCGTGTGGTTAGCACAGGCGTTTTTACATAGGCGCCCATACAAAACTGTCGCCTGCGCCGGTCGCGGCGACTGTCGCGGCGCTTTGACGCCGCGACCGCAAACGCGTGGCTATCTCCCCGTGTGGACTAGCCCTTATCCTGATTGCCTTGGGAGTGTGACACAAACTCCAGTAATTTTGCAGCTGTAAGCATATGGAAATCATCCGCTGGTACCTAAAAACTTTGTCTTATTATAATAAAAGTCCTTTTCAAATTAAACATGAAATCCAATTTCTATTTTTATTAAAACATTCATAGCTGTTGTAAACTCATTTAAACATCTCAGCTGTCAATCAAATATTGTCTGCCACTCCTCTGGTCCCTGCCCTGGTCATAGAGGCGGGGCAGACAATTATTTTCTCTTTCCATTTAGCACTTCCTAGAAATCGCTGCTCGCCCCACATTCCCCCATTCTCTTCACCGTTTAATTGTGTAGCCAGGGCATGGGGATGGACATCAAGTCCCCCATTCTGGTGCACAAACAAGATTCTGAGGTGATACAAGGCTTGCCTTAATAACAGTATCCACAAAATGGCTGCTGCCTGCTTGCTGTAATTATGAATTCCCAGACTGAAGAAAACAAAATTCTAAAAATTTATATTGTGTAATTATAGTTAATTTTTCCTGACTGATATGATAAAATAGGATTATGAATAATTTTTTTGGATGACTGGTCCCCTTTAAGTTAACTTTTAGTATGTTATAAAATGTCCTAATCCTGGCAACTTTGCAATTTGTTTCAAATATTTATTTTTTGTAGATTTAAATGATTTTCCTTCTATTTCTGTTACTTTATAGCTTCCAGATGGGGGTCACTGGCTCTGGAAGACAAAAACTATTGCTCTCTGGGACTACAATTGTGTTGTTCTGTCTTCCTATTCAGTCCTTAGCCTATTCATATTCCAGTTTCTCATTCAAATTCCTGCCTGGTTGCTAGGGCAAATAAATAGTGATGGGCGAATTTGCGCCGTTTCGCTTTGCCGAAAAATTCGCGAAAAGGCGCATAAACCCTAAACCTAAATAATAAAAAAAATGAAGACCCGTTGTATACCATCTTAAAATATTAATATCTACAGCAAAGTAAAAGTTAATTTAAAGGTGAACACTGCCTTAAGTCTGCTTAACAAGTGTTTATAATTTTAATTTAAACATTAAATAAACCCAATAGGATTATTTTGCCACCAATATGGATTCATGCAGTTTAGCGTTAATCAAGTATTAATAAATAAAATGAGATTTGCTTAAAAAGTACTCTTTGGGATATGGCCTTCCAATGAGTTCCAGAGATTCCATAATTTATATTAATTTTATACTTACATATACTGTATATTTTATCCTGACTACGCTTTAATCAACCAGAAGGACTTGAACTCTGTTTTAAGAGTATCTGTTTTGAGGAAAAAATTATTTATTTTCATGAAAGGTAACACAGATATTATATATTCTTATATGGCTCACAGAGTGCACGATTCTCTTCAAAAAAATGTTTCTGTGGCCTTCAAACAAAAGCAAGTGATGGCTGAGACATGTAGTGATTGAAGCAGTAGAGAGTAAAGGAGTACTCAGATCATACAAGGGATCATTGCAATGTCTTGCAAATACCTGGATTTCTGGGATTTTTATTTACCTATATTGCAAAGCAACAGCACAAGATTTAGTACAATATATACATATTTTAACTTTGCTATTACATAAAATGTTTCCACAAGCCATGTTACTTGTTTGACAGTATATCCTTGGCACCTCGAGTTTTTTCTGTACTTTGGATCACCATCTACTAAAAAAAAACATTTTAGCAACTGAGAAATAGGCTAGAATGTACCCCAATAACAAAAACTTCTACACTGCAAGTTACATGCTTTATAAACAACTACTGTATACTATAAAAAAATTCTCCAACATCTTAACCGCTCATCTCATCAGAATGTTCAACCAAACCCTCACAGCAAATATCTCAACTATCCGAAGCCTCACACTTATCTTACAGATTGTAAACATTTTCGCCCAATATCCGTATTAAATATTAACATAAGAATTCTAGCCAAAACACTGACTGACAGACTAAATAGAATTCCATACAATCACAATATTGACGAACCATGCTTTAAGGCTCAAAATCCCAACAATGTTACTAAAATTAGACATAAAAAAGGCTTTTGATTTGGTTGCCTGGCCGTATCTATATCACACACTCCAAGGGGCAAATTCACTAAGTGCCGAAGCGCCGAACGCTAGTGTTACTTCGCTAGCGTTTGGCATTTTTGTTACTGCGCAAATTCACTAACGAACGCTGGCGTAGATTCGCTAGTGTTACTTCGCACCCTTACGCTACGGACGTAACTACACAAATTCACTAACGCGCGCAGTGTACTGAACGCTACCTTTTACGCTAGACTTCCTTCGCCACCTCAGACCAGGCAAAGCGCAATAGTGTAGATAGGGATTGCTTCAAAAAAAGTAAAAATTTTTTCTGTGTCCCAAAAAACGCTGGCGTGTTTTCTACATTATGGGTGATAGGCTGAAAAAGATCGAAAAAAATTTTGGGGCTCCCCTCCGTCCCCCCTACATTTCCTGACTCATGGCAACTTAACTATACAGTGGGCACATGTGTAGGGCAAAATACATTTTTTATTTGATGTTTTGAAGGTTTCCCAGGCATTTGTAGTGATTCTAGTGATTGTAGTGAAATTTGAATTTGGCGCCGTATGCAAATGAACCATCGCTAGCGTAACTTCGCTTCGCTTAGCGAATCAACGCTAGCGCAACTTCGCAACCTTACGCTACCCCTGAGCGCAACTTCGGATTTTAGTGAATTTGCGAAGAGCTGGCGAAACTACACCTGGCGAAGTGTGGCGAAGTGCGGCAAAGTTACACCTGGCGCAACTACGAATCTTAGTGAATTTGCCCCCAAGAGTGAGGGTTTGGTCTCAAATTTAACAAATGGATTGAAGCACTATATTACAACCCACTAGGCAGGATCACTATTGGCCCACATTCATCGCCCACATTTCCTATAGCTAGAGGAACAAGGCAGGCCTGCCCCTTACCCCCTTTGCTGTTTGATCTGTTTGAACCATTAACAATAGCCATCAGAACAGACCCAGATATACATGGGTTATGAATGGGAACTAATGAGCAGAATACAGAATACTGCAAAAATTCAGGTCAATTTCTGCTCTAGTTTTGAATCCTTCAAAAACAGAAACCCTAAACATAAATCTCCCTCCAGAATTAGTTAAATTATTAACGATCAACTTTGACTTCCACTGGTGTAAAAAACACATTACAATCCTAGGTATCTGGTTTACCTCATTATATAACCAGCTATATCAAGCTAATTATCAATACATCTACAAAAAGTTACAAAAGATTTTAGAGGATTGGCGCAAGTACCATATCTCCTGGATAGGCAGGATTACGGCAATAAAAATGACTTTACTTCCAAAAATCCTCTATTTGTTTAGAGTGCTACCAATAAATATAATAATTAGAGGATAATAAATAAATAAAATAAGCAGAGGATCTCAAAAAACATAATGGCATTCATTTGGAAGGGCAAATGTTTGAGAGTGAACAAAGCTTCATTATACAGAAGACCACTAGAAGGTGGCCTAGGCTTACTAAACTTAAAAAAATATTTTATAGCATCCCAAATCGCACAGATCCCAACACTTCACATACAGTACAACACCAGCCACCACTGTGGGTTGGATTAGAAAACTTCTTGACGCATCCATACTCTGCTGAAGCTCTAGTGTGGACCCCACAGAAAAATTCACCATGGGTACTAAGCCCAAGTCTGCTTCACACACTTACTCTCTGGGACTTGAATGCCACACAATACACTTTAATGTTCCCACACCACCCGGTTGCACCAATCACTCCATGTTTTCACCCGGGATCCAGGCCCATTAATTTACATGGTGGATATTCAAGAAACTAAACAGACTAGTTGACCTAGTTAGGAGTTAGGAGTCCTTGTACAATACCCTATTTAACTGACACCCATGGCCTTCCGGAGACAGAATTATTTAGAGCATCCCAACTCCTACACTGGGTTAAGGAGAGATGGAAACTAATGAATCCAGACACAGCTTCACAAGCTTCGTCTAACCTGAAACATAGCTCAGCCAACACGATCCTAATAGAAGCAGGTTACAAGGTTCTTATGCAATGGTATTAATTCATAGCAAAGGTATACTAAGCCCCAAATAACCACTGCTTTCGGGGATGTATGATTCCTGGATCTATGGGGCATATATGGTGGTCATGTCCTAAGATGATCAAGTTTTGGGTAAGAGTTTACAATTTGATTTTTTCAGTCCTACAGCTGAATCTAAGGAAAAATCCTTACGGAGCCTTAATGGGATTGCCACCTAAGGATGTCCCTAAAATAAAATGTAAATTATCGAACCATATATGCCTAGTGGCTAGTATACTATAGAAAAATGTCCCCTAACATAAATTACATTATGTTTAAAAACAAAATCAACTGGATTTATATTGAGAGGTTAACAGAGACAGCTACAGACAGGATCCAATCAGTCCAAAAAACGTGGCAGCCATGGGTTAAATATAGATTTAATGGTACACTCCCTACTTGACTCCTGCCTATAGAATAGAGATGACATCAGTTCACTCCAGACCCAACAATGCTTAAATGACGTCAAAAAATTACCATCAGTCTCCATTAGATTGTTGTAGAAACAATTTATTTTCTCCAAGTTACATAAATTGTTAATGTATTGATGATATTAAACAGGAAATTGAATGTACATTTCATTCTTATAACTTACAAATAACATTCATAGTTCTGTATACTACTGTACTACAATATTATATATTTATCATCAATCCTGAACTGAAGATATGTTATCTGATGAAAGGATATAACGTTACTTTTCTGTGACCAGTGGGATTATTTCCCACTCCATTTAAGCCAAATATACACATGGACAGTCTAAAATTGCCTGTACTCAATTGTGTCAAATGTACGGCTATGTGTGTCACATTGGATAAATGTACAAATAAAATATTTGAAAAAAAAAACCCAAACATTTTAGCATTAAATAAAATGAATAGTTTTATTTTGCTGCTAACATTTATGCATCTTAGTCACCATCAAGTAAAATGTACCATTTTGTTTTTACAGAGAAAACTCATTTGGAAAAACAGGATTATATGCTTACTACTGTAAATGGCCTTACATTTTGTGAATATCAGGTTTCAGGGTAAGAGATTTACGAAACAAACACAATAATGTTTATTTTCACTGACTGCTAAAAATATAATTCAGAAATATCAGGCATTACCCTGAGCATCTGTTAAGTTGTCCGTAACTGACTCCATTTTAGAACTTATTGATCATTTATATGAAAGGAATGCATTTTGTAGGATTTTAGTTGGCAGGTATGTCCTCATCATATATCTGTTTGTTATTAAAAATGTGTTTTCAGCATCATTGCCATCCTGAGGGTGGTCTGCCAGACTGCCCCAGGAATGTCACTAATGGTATCTTGACATCCTCAAACTAGCCTAGAAACTAAGCATTTAGTAACAATAACCAATATAATCCATGAGCTGCAACCTAGTACTGGTAGAATCTCCTAGAAGGCCAGAGTGTGACAGGATCAAGGCAAAAGTAAATGCCTACACTAACACGCTTACTTCCTTTGCTCCATAAGGAGAAAATTGTCTTTACTCCAGAAATTACAGTGACAATACAGTTATGATAACAGGAAATATAGCTTGGGGATCATATTATATTAATGAGGAGGCTAAGCAGGCAGGCCTATAATTAAGGCCTGGACCCTGCAGGTTTTATGCAATGTTACAATGCCCAGTGCATTTTCTGTTCTGGCTATGATTATGTTAGACATCCAGTCACTCCAGCCTTTATACATTACATGTAACACTAACTATATTAGAAACATTTTTTATTTTGCACAGCCTATTTACCCGGTTTTTATTTTTCCAACTGAACTGTTCCTTTAGTCATGTGCTGGGTAGATCAGCATTATAGTGGGTGGTGGCACAAAGCGCCTATGCTAATCAGTTACACAAAATGGGACATAGGCTGCACTGAAACATTACAGGGCTTGGGAAACCCTCTGGTAATCCACTGCAATGCACAAATGGAGGGGTTCAAATAGAGTTATCGATCATCTGGTAAAGGACAAAACTGCTCCGATCTATGAAAGGGCATTCAGGAGGAACATATGTTGATAATTTATATGAGCTACTGGCAGAGTAAGCTGTCCTGCATCATTACAATGTCTGGCTAAGGGCAGAACCTGTGCTGATCTGCTACAAGGCCCTGCTGAGAGAATTTATGTGGATCTGCTACTACGCTGAACAAGCAACAGGAATGCTGCAATGCTGATCAGTTCCAGAGCAAAAAATAAATAAATAAAACATCTTTACTTAATCATTGCAGCGTGAGGAAATCTGTGGTAATTCTGTGTAATGCAGTACAAGGGTGCTGGGGTAATCTACAACAAGGGGTTTCAACAATAAGCTTGAAACAGATTACTCATTGTCCTTTATTTGGGGTATTGACTGTTTTATGGGCTTTTCACTTATAGAAAAAAAGACTAAAGTTGTGTGAAGTCCTAATCATGAGGCAATATTAATAACAGCAACTGCCTCCTCTAAGTTCACTGCCAGCACTTCAAAGGATTTCAGAAGATCACATCTGAATAGATATGTTTTATTTGCATCTTGTGATCTTAGTTAAAAAGTAACTTATTATTAATGTTTAAAAAACATTGTGCATAGTACCAGCTATCTACAAAGTGAAAATTTTATTTTAATACACAATACACCACGCCATGTTTTGTTTCCACTTTTGAAAACATATATTTATCAAAGATGAAAATCTACTGCTCAATAGATGGATGCTGCAATGCAGCTGAACGTAATAGGGATATTCGACTAGTCCTAGGAAGGTGAAATCACATACTACTCTGGCATATATGTTTAAGATGGCAAGATGGAGCTGGGCCCAAAATACAGTAGCAGGGACTGACCCAGAAAAAAACTTAGAAGATTACCTAACATGATCCTGACAAAACATCCCAGAATAACCATACACATACCATTGTTCCTCATGGCTAAACCTTTGCCTTTCTACAAAATAACTTCCAAAATGGCACAAAAGTATTGATACCTCTTCATTGCAATGCTTCAGATCCTTCAGACACCCCAAAGGAATAGAGCCAAAACAATCTAAGTAAAAAATGTGATTGCAAATATACTCAACGTTTTAAACTTGAACAGTGGTGATTTATTAATGAACAAAATACAAATATTTCAATGAAAATGCTTGGTAACTAAATGCTTCTTTAGTTCTTTAGAAAATCACCTAACCCTTTATCCTGTCTCCCCATTTCCCCTCATCCCTTATTTTCCTTATCCTTTCTTAGTTTATTGTACAGTACCAACATTCAACTGTCCCATATAACTAAAAGTAATATGTGTCATCTGAGATCATTTTGAGTGACAGATCTAGGGTAAAGAAAATATATGTGGCTTAAGGCAGACTGGAAACAATTTTAGAAACTGCAACGAGAACTAGAATCTATTAAACAACAATCAGGTAAGATAAAATAATATGAAAATATTTTGTACTGAAACCGCATAAAGCTTTTCTTAAAGAGATACTGACACCAGAAAATAACTTTATTATAGCTGTCATAATATTGTCTTTGCATACTATATATAATTTTGCCATAAATGTATTTCCCTGATACTTTTACATTACCTTTCTTACCCCCTTGTTCCTCTATGAGGGGGCTGCCATATTTGTGCAGCAGGTGGTCTTTAGCATTAGACACTAACTGACAGGTTGAGAAGAGTCAGTCAGGTTGGCAAGTCAGGTTAAGGAACTTCAAGTAAAAATTACTTACAAAAGCAGTACTATCCGTGAAAAATCAACATGACCTTTAGGTACTGTAACTTTTAATGTAAATTAATAGTTTGAAAATACAATTTTAGTGCCAGTATCACTTTAAAGCCAATGTTAGTAGGGGGTCTGTGACATTGCAGATTACATACAGCAGCAAGCAGCACAACTGTAAGCTGTAAGGGCACTGACACCGGTAACAATTCCATGTGTCTCTGAGAAAATTATTGGATTCTTGGGTGTCAAAACCTTTGGGATTGCGTCAGGCAATCCCAAGGCAATTGCTGGTCAAACAGGGAGATTTGAGGTACTTCATGTTTGGTCTTGTGGAATAGATATTTAGATTACATAGTACAAGAGTAAATAACCCCTCCCTTCACCTTATGTTTTGACCATAATGAAGTCCTTTATACAGGGAGATTATCTGTGCACTGGGAATCTAATTATCTACCTTGACAAGGACCAAAACATAGAGTAGCTTCAGTTTCCCTGTTTGCCCTGTTTAGCTCTAGTAAAAACACCATACATTTTTGTGATAAAAACAACAGGCAAATATATATTTAGCACAACCCCTATCATTGCACTCATAATGAACAAGAATACACTGCCCCTTTAAATGAATGCTCGTTGGTGTCCTGTTACAGAGCTATTAAAGGGGTTGTTCACCTTCCAACACTTTTGGCAGTTCAGTTGTTTTCAGACACTTCACCAGAAATAAAGACTTTTCTCAATTGCTGACTATTTTCTATTTATTTATATTTATAAGGTGTCGTTTTTCACCTTTTCAACGACTCTGTAAATTGTTCTAAATTGATACATTTAGTTGATACATTTCTTATCTTTGTCCCTGCTGAGCAGAATCATTGGGCTTCATTAAAGGCAGCTGTTAGAATTGATACAATAGTTGCTAATACTCCAGTGATGCTGCTGAGAAATGTATCAACTAATGTAGCAAATTGAAACAGTTCAGAAGTTGCACCTGGATCCCTGAACTGCCAGAATCAAACACCAGACAGGTACATTAAACTTTAAAGGGGAACTCCGGCTTCCAAACCAAAATTACATAAAGAGGCCCACATAACACATAAACTCCTAATATACCCATCAAAGTTACCTGTTTCTTCAAAAAATATTAATAAATGCCATTCTCTATGCTGAAATCCAGTTGTTTAACAGTTCTTCTCTTTCTGCATCATTTGAAATCCTGGCAGGGAAGGAGGGACTAAACACTGATGTTACAAACTGTAACAACTTCTCCACAGCTCACAGACAGCATGCAGGAACTACATAATCCAACCAGTAACAGTAGTCAGCCAGCTCAGCAAAGTAGCCAGATAGATCAGCAGGAGAGCAGGGGGCTAGGCTTAGGAAACTGTCAGAAACCATTAAAAATCATGAAAAGTCTACATAGTTTTCAAATGATGTATATACTGCAATGTTGCTTGAATTATGTTTACTTTTCAAAAAGCTTCTTAAGTTATTTTTTGTGGTGTTCTCCTTTAAACTTTGGTAAAACAGTACAAAATAAAACATAGAAAGCAATTGAAAAAAGTCTTTATTTTAAAAAAAAAAAAACAATTCTTGTTTTCCCCATGGGAAGTAGGGATGGGCAAATAAATTCGCCTGGTGAATTCCCGCGTTTCGCCTCCGGCGGGAAACTCCAGCGAAAATTTGCTGGTGAAAATGTCGCTGGCGTCAATTTCCGATTTTTCGGTGAAAACTTTCGATTGCTCGATTTTATTCGTGAAAAGGTTTGAAATGCTCGATTTTATAGTGAAAACTTTCGAGTTGCTTGATTTTTTTGTGAAATTTTCGAATTGCTCTATTTTTTCGTGAAAACATTCAAATTTCACAATTGTTTTGTGAAAAGGTTCGAATGTCATGATTTTTTCGTGAAAACGTTTGACTTTCACGATTTTATTGTGAACTTTCTAAATTTCATAAATGTCTAATATAAAAAGATATAAAAATAACATTTCTGAAATTTTTCAAAATTTATAATTTGATTGATAAGTAAATAAACAAAAAGTTTGTCATCGGTTTTAATAGATCAGCTCATTTTAGAGCAGACGAAAAGTTAATAAAATAATTAGAGAATAGAAAGAAAAATCACCCTTGTGAAGAGTCATGTATGCAAAATCTGGATCTACATTTTGTCACAAATTGAACCTTTCATAACTACACACTACAAAATGTCATTCAATCAACCACAAAATAACTAATTTTAAAATGTACAGTTTTCCCATTTGTGTATTTTAATAATGTTAAAAACCAATACATTATGCAATAGATAAAAGAGAAATCTAAAATATTTGATTAAATCTGTGAAACTTATATTAATGACGTTTTCCAACAAGTCATGGAAGTTGTGACAGACAGTGTCAGTTATCACTTGTTATATAGCACTTGTGATAAATGTTTGCAGCTATGTTAATTATACAATCATTATGAAATCTGCAGTGTCAAGTACATATCTACTGATTTGTTATATCAATATTTTGAAATAAAGATAAAGGTGAAGAATCAGCTAGGAACTATCTTTAAAAAATAAAAAGTACTAAAAATGGTTTCTGTCTTGACTTCTGTGAAGATAATAAATACTCATGTAAGCCTCACTTATAAATATACAGTAGCACATAGCAAGCAATATTATACAATAAATAAAATTTGAAAAGAAAATACGAGAGCTCCAGGTAGTTGAACTGCATCACACTAAAAAAAATCCTGCCACAATGTACAACTACGAGACATAAGCTCCAGGCTGTAGTTGAACTACATCACACCAAAATCCTGCCACAATGTAGAACTACAAGCAGGGCATAAGCACCTGTGTGATTTTTTGCAGAAAAAAAACATAACATTACATTTTTACTGCAAATAAAGAATCACAGGTTTCTGCAACACTTGCAATTGTCATTTTGTGCAGAGATTTTGTTTTATACAAAAGAGGCACTGAGACTAGAAGTGCCAACCCATCATTTGTAATGTGTAAAGGGCATATGCAAGGGGAACTAGTATAAGGTGCAGGTGAAATATTTCTAACTAGTAGTAGTAAAACTACAATAATCTTTAATAATAAAGTGGTGAACACAACATGTTTTGAGCAAACCCCTTTATCAAACACTGACTAACATGTTGTATATGGCACTACCCTTCCCAGAAAAATGTAACAGCCTCAAAAATGCTTTCTGTGTCCTGATGTTGGTTGAAACAATGGACCCATGTGCAAGACAAGAGCTTTCCACCAGCCTTCAATTCAATCCATCAGAAAATATAATAGTAACCACTTTCATGTACAGCAGTCTCAGGACTATAGGGTCATGGTATTGGCCACACTCTTTGATAGTTTTGACCTTTCCTACAGTCCACAAATACAACATTCCTCCAGCACATGTTAAGAGGTTTGGGTGAGGTTATATTCAGGGTAGGACTGGAGCATTGGAGGCCCACCGGGTTCCAAACGTCAGGGGCCCCAGCGTGCATGCGCGAATGCCACCACAAATCATCGCCCAGTCTGACCCTGATTATATTTATACATGAGTGACTATTGGTGGAAACCTGCAATATGTATTTTTAATATTTATATTATTATGTACAGTATGTACCACTATGGGGCAATGTGTTATGTGGGTATATAAGGAAGCTGCAAGTGTTTCTTTTAATGATACTTTGTCAACTTGAAAAAGGACCAGGAAGGCCTGAAAAGTTGCTGGATTTGCCATATGTGAAAATAAAGGCAGTTTTATTTCTGTCAAATGGGAGTCCGTTTGTGATTGTTTCCTACAGTCCCTAAAAGATTTAGTATAAATGCAGTGTCTTGCTATGATAGGCCAGAGCATACCTTCCCTCAAAATCACATGTAGTTTTGGGTGTAGGCTCAGAAGGGATACACTGCGCTACCTGTGTCCGACATTTAGGTTGCTGCCAGTTCAGCGACTGGCATTCACTACCTTCCACTCAAGGAGTCATATCTTTATCTGGCAAATATGTTCATATGAATGTATAAATGAGCACAACGTTAATTGTAAACTTGGGGAAAAACTGTATTAAGAAGATATTGTGTACCAAAATGCAGCAAATAAAATGGTTTGCTAAAAGCCTTTGTGAATGAAAAGCGTGGTTTGGATGCAAAAATGCCACTTGCTTCCAGATGCACGGAGAAAATGTAAAATCATGAGAGGAAAATAACTGCTGATTACTGAAACATAGTTATAGGATTTATTATCTGGCAACCTATTATCCACAAGGCTCAGAATAAGCCAAAGCATTCTACTGAAACAATTCTCCATAAGCTTTTACTGTGTAATAGTAAGACTCGTACAGTGCCAGAGTATATCCATGCCAATGATAAATTAATCCTTATTTCTCATTTTCAGGCATGATACTCTGCATGATGGAAAGATGCCTTATCTAGCCCACTATCAGTACCTGCAAATGTATTCACTGAAAATTAGACCTATATAGTAATGATAGTATCTGAGTACAACAATGAGAAAATATGGGAGGATGTTGTGACATATCAAACTCTGTTCCCAGCAGCTTAGAGGCTCAGGTGTTGGTAACTGCTGCATTTAAACCTATGGATATAAAGTATAGAAATAAACAAATACCAAGTAGTGGCACTACAGAAATAATTCCCTAAGCTGAATAGAACAAGATCTATGTATATGGTTAGGTTGTGTGATAATGCAGCAATACTGCCCAACTTCTCAGATGCATTTTCCATTACATTTCCCAATGTGTGGGGTGAGGTGGTTTCCAGGGCACCACTTCCATCCAGAGAGGCAGACATGACCCAAATTATTCCTTTTTTTCCCAAAGAAATGCAAGTTCACATGATGATAGATATTTGAATGTACTGCAGTTTCAACAGCAACAGCCTGCGCCCAGTTAGATCAATATCAATGCCTTTTCCATTCTTGTTTTCAGCACTTTTATCAAACATTTGTTTGCCAAACTTGTCATTTAGCAAAGTATTATAAAATATCTTTTTATACAATACAATGTCGTACATTAACACTATCCAGTAACAGACAAATCACTTTCTTTCACTGAAAACCTTGATGCATGGCATGATAACATCCTTGGCTGCTGCAAGGTCTGCAGTTTTGCAGCCAGCCCGTTGGGACTTGGTAATTCCCAGCAGCCACTATAAGGACATTCATATGTGATTGATAGACTTTGTAATTGCCATTTGCTGTATTTGTAAGAGAACAGGAGCAGATTGTTATAATGGCATAAGCCACAGTGAACTAGAGGTCTGAACTAGTGCCACTGCCAGCCTAGGGCACAGGGTCAGCTCCTTCACTTCCCCTTATAATACAGCATGGCATTGCACCATCCCAAGGACCTACATCCTTCTCCCAATGGAAGGAAGTGGCCCTGCCAGCCACCGTCCATGACCTCCTCCCTCCCCCTCCAATGCAGATGCCAGAAGAAGGGGAAAGGCAAGATGGTACCTGTGTGCCAGCCCAAGTTGCTAGATCCGCAGTCAGCAGGCAGTGTTGGGGTTCAGGCTGCAGCTGGATGGAGATACTCCTCGCTCTCTTACAACCTCGGCTGCTGCTGGCAGATCTCACACGAGTGCAGAGCCTGCAGATACAACTGCTGTGTGTGATAGTGTGTGTGTATGTGCGCGCACTGCAGCGCTGCTCCCTGGCTCCCCGGCTGGGGGTCGGATGCAGAAGCAGGGTCACGCCAGTGGCAGGCTACTGAAAGTCACCTGAGTGCCAGGACACGGATAATCAGTAGCGCGGAGAAGGGGCTGAGCCAGACAGACCCCGTAGGCTTTGTAGTGAATGGCTAGTGGTGTGATGTGTTCGCCCTGGCACAGCAGCTCCCTGTCAACACCCAGAATCCTCCCTGGAGATCAAGCACCGAGCATGTGTCCTGTGCTGGAATCGCTATTCAGATTTATTTTATCACGGATTCTGTGCCACTGCAGAGGGAAAACATGAAACGCTCTAAATATATCTGTTTATTGGTATATTGATTGTTCTACCCCACCCCCAAAGAACCAAACACACACACAGTCTGGTACCGAATGTATAACTAGGAAGTCTCTATATTGAAAAGGATAAAGTTGAATTATGAGCCTAAAGCGTGGTCCTTATGTGGGGGTAGGGTTAGAAGGTGGGTTAGGTATTTGCTGCTTGGGAATGGTCTACTTCATATTAAAGGGGACCTGTCACCCTAAAATAATTCCAAATCCTATTTGATGATGTTAATCAAGCAAAATAAACTTCAAATTAAACTTACACTATGTAAATTATTTAAATCCTGTTTCTGTTCTTGGAATTCACAATCAGTTAAAGCTGGCAGCCGCCATTTTGTGGACACTTATTAAGGAAAGTTTTGCATCATGCCAAAATCTTGTTTATTTTTCAGAATGGGGAACCTGATGCCAAAGCCCATACACTGGCTCAGGGCCGGAACGAAGGGTAGGCAGAGTAGACACATGCCTAGGGCGCAAAGCTGGGAGGCACCAGGCTCGTACCTCCTCTGTTGCCTACCCCAAGTCCGGTTTCCTTTTCTGCCAGACTCTCTGTACTTATCGCTTTTTTCCACTTCTGCTCATGTGTGTGAACTCCAATTCACGCACATGAGCAGAAATTCGCACATGCGCACACTAATCCAGCGCCACAACTGCCCTGCTTTCCTAGAGTGCCTGGCCAGTGTGGCCCCGCTCTGCACTGGCTTCACAATTAGATGGTGAGGAGGGAGTGGGAAAGTCATATCTAGTAAGTGCAGAATCAAAGGTGGAAGTAATTGCCTGCACCGCCTCTAAGGAATAGAGGAGGGGAAACAAGATGTGATTGACAACTTGAGATTTTTGAAGAAAAAAATTTGGGTTTCATGTTTAATTTGAAAAGGACTTTTATTATACAGCTTTTTATGTCTGGGTGACAGATCTTCTTTAAAGGGGAACCAAATCAAAAATATTGATGTAAACTTACTCAGCACTTTGCAATTTCCATTTGTTTTCTTTTTTAAGCAGTTTCTGAGATATTGGCAATTTTAGACTTAATACTAGGCTTTTGGCTCTTACAGGAAGCTCATAGAAAGCGCGCAGATAGTTAGAGTCGCTAACACTCAAAGTTTTTAAGAGATAAACTGAGCTAAAAGCTTGGTATTAGCAATAGAAAAACCTGTCTGAAACTGTTATTATCTCAGAAATGTAAAACATATACAAAAGTGCTTGGGGTTTACATCTCCTTTAAAAACAATTTAAAGGAAAACTATACCCCCAAAATGAATACTTAAGCACCTGTAACAGGAAGAAGTGAGGAAGCAAAAGGCAGAACTCTGTCTGTTAATTGGCTCATGTGACCTTACATGTGGTTTGTATGTGTACACAGTGAATCGTACGATCTCAGGGGGCGGCCCTTATTTTTTAAAATGGCAATTTTCTATTTATGATTACCCAATGGCACATACAACTAAAAAAGTATATTATTATGATAATGGTTCATTTACATGAAGCAGGGTTTTACACATGACCTGTTTTACTCAGTATATTTTAATAGACACCTACATTGTTTGGGGGGTATAGTTTTCCTTTAAGAGACTTTGTAATTGTATGTGCCATAGGAATATTTAAAAAGATTAAATATCTTATGTAGCACAGTAGCTCAGGGATACTGTGCTTACTATCAGGCTCCTAGAACAGACATTATAGTGCACTTTTGCAGTAAAATACAATGAGGTTGACTCCAGTAGCTGAAGTTTCAAGCTCCATCCAAGCTATATACTGTAGCCTAGACAAGTGTTCCTAGAGTATCTAATCAAATGGGTGTCTTGCATATTTGTGGGATCGCCTTCCCAATTGTTCACTCCAATTTGAAATTGTATCACTTATCTGGTTGCTAGGCCCTGAATGGAGAGATATAAAATGTAATAAAAAAATTGTTGGATAGCAGATTATTTTTAAATGATGTCAAATTTAAAGGTTTTGAAAAACGGCATTCTAGTATATACTTGTGATTTATGACAGTAACTGCAGTGTGCAAAGTGTAATTTTGGACACAAGTTGCCATATTTACCTATAGTGCAGAGTTTTCCCCCTACAGTGTCGATGGTGCAGATGCAATGGCAGCTGATACATTAAAACACACTGAAAATCTTTGAATCCTAACATCATAACAATGTCGGTGACTAATCCTTTAGATGCAAGTATGCTGTGTCAGTTAATGTGTACTGCTGTATGAACCCTGGGAATACCACCACATTTGATGATGGTTCTAGCACCAGGGTTCCCCTGCATCAATACTGTGCTTAAAGGAAAACTATACCCCCAAAATGAATACTTAAGCAACAGATAGTTTATATCAAATTGAATGACATATTAAAGAATCTTACCAAACTGGAATATATATTTACATAAATATTGCCCTTTTACATCTCTTGCCTTGAACCACCATTTCGTGACTCTATCTGTGCTGCCTCAGAGATCACCTGACCAGAAATACTACAACACTAACTGTAACAGGAAGAAGTGAGGAAGCAAAAGGCAGAACTCTGTCTTTTAATTGGCTCATGTGACCTTACATGTGGTTTGTATGTGTGCACAGTGAATCTTACGATCTCAGGGGGCGGCCCTTATTTTTTAAAATGGCAATTTTCTATTTATGATTACCCAATGGCACATACTACTAAAAAAGTATATTATTATGATAATGGTTCATTTACATGAAGCAGGGTTTTACACATGAGCTGTTTTACTCAGTATCTTTTAATAGAGACCTACATTGTTTGGGGGGTATAGTTTTCCTTTAATTGGCAAGAGGAGGCTCTAAGGAAGATGGTATGGTTTGCCTCTCAACACAGCTAGCACTAGTGTGTAGGAAATGAGCACAAAGGGTTGTGCTCTTGCATCCTTTAGTGCTCTTACACTTGCACCCATACGGGGCATGAATGATCCCTAATATTTCAGAGGTTTAAAACTCCCTTCTTCATGTAAATGCTGAACATAGAACTCTCAATCACAAAACATGGACACACCCAATCCAGGATTCAGTTTGGTATTTCGCCAGAATCCTCTTGCCTGACCAAACTGAATCCAAATACGTTAAATCATGTGACTTTTCGTCACACACACAAGGAAGTTAAAAAATTGTTGCACAGACGGTTCTCTTTCACGCTTTCTCCCCTAATTTGCATATACAAAACTTTCTTACTTTTCTTAAAAACACTGTAGGAGCATCTAAAGGATACTGTGGCGACAAATAATTATATTTTCAAATATTTTCACTGTCACTATGAAATGGCCATAGCAAATATATAATATACAATAAAAATCATGTCATGGATCCCTTAAAACCCATTCTATTTGTGTTGGTGGCCATTGATGCTCTTATGTTATGGGCAGCTCTATTGTTGAACACATTTTATGGCTTTTTAATATTTTCAAGAAAATAAAGCATATGCCTCTGGCCAATCTAAAATATACGTAGCAACAAAACCTGGGTACTAGTACAAAAAATACACAGGACCAGGGACAAACTAGAATTGAAATAATTGGCATGTACTGTAAATGAAAAAAAAAAAAGGTTTTATCACTCAAAGTTTTGGGTCTCACACAGAAACCTTCATATGAAGGGAAAAACAGAGCACTACCCTCCCCCACATCTATGTAAACCCCTCTAGGGGGGGTTTTGGCGCCAAAACATGTAGCTAGGCAACTTGGGACTCATTCCCACATGTAAACAATACCCATCTACATAATATGGTGATTATAACATCTGAAGTCATCTGAAAGAATACAGGTTAAAGTCAGGTAATGCTGAGAAAGAATAGCTCAGAATATACACTAAAGGTCCCCATACACGAGCAGATATAAGCTGCCAACAGATTAAGTCGGCAGCCTATTGGGCAGTGTATGGGGCCTTCAGGCAAGCTTCCCCAATCGATATCTGGTCGAAAGTTGGCCAGATGTTGATCTGGTGGGTTTAAAAATCCCATCATGAGATAAAACGGGTGGTCAATGAACAATGCAGTCCTCGGTCTGACAGCCCGTATTCTCTTCATTGTGATCCGATTGTTGGGCCCTAGGGCCCAAGATCAGATAAGCTCAATATCGGGGAGACATCCGCTCATTTGGCGAACTCGCCAAACGAGTGGATCACAGTATGTATGGCCAACTTCAGTCAATGCAGCAGAATATAAAAGCAGGGGAAAAAAAGAACAGTAGGCTGAATAAGGCATATGATACAAACATAATAATAATATTAAACAATACATTGTACTTGATCCCAACTGAGATATAATTAATCCTTATTGGAAGCTAAACCAACCTCTTAGGTTAATTTAATGATTTTCTTGTAAACTTAAGATGCAAATTACGGAAAGATCCATTATCTGGAAAACTCCAGGTCCCGAGCATTCTGGATAATAGGTCCCATACTTGCATATATAGGCAGCATAACTGAAAGCAACGAGCGAAAGCTATTGAATCAATTCACATTAGTTGTAGCAGTAACTTTCTGGGGCTAAGCGACGTTCTCACATTTAAAATCTGTTATTCCCAAATTTCGATTTCCATTTCTAATAAAAAATAATTTAAACATCAAATAAACCCAGTAGGATTGTTCTGCCTCCAAAAAGGATTCATCCTATCCCGAATTTTAGGAGCTTTCTAAATAATGGGTTTCCAGATAACATCCTCTGAACTTAAATTTTCCCTCATTTTACACCATTTTTTGTGGTTCTACTAATAACAGATGTATAATATATTTCCCTGATTTTACTTTTTCCTGGCCCCCTGAAAACTTAAAATGGGGGTTCTACTGTAGAAGGGACATGAAGGTTCCATATACTTTATTTTTACATATAATTCATTTTTAGTATATATGTAGTACAGATATGGGGGCAAATTCACTAAACGCAGAAGTGCCTAACGCTAGCGTCAATTCGCTAGCGTTGGTCATTTTCGTTACTTCGCAAATTCACTAACGAACGCTGGCGTAAAATCGCTAGTGTTACTTCGCACTCTTACGCCTGGCGAATTTTTGCAACGTACGTAACTACGCAAATTCACTAACGCGCGCATTGTACTGAACGCTACCTTTTACGCTAGACTTCCTTCACCACCTCAGACCAGGCGAAGCACAATAGAGTAGATAGGGATTGCTTCAAAAAAAATTACAATTTTTTGTAAGTCCCAAAAAACGCTGGCGTTTTTTCTATATTATGGGTGATAGGCTGAAAAAGATCTAAATTTTTTTTGGGGCTTCCCTCCTTCCTAACTCATGGCAACTTAACTATACAGTGAGCACATGTGTAGGGCAAAAAAAAAATTTTATTTGATGTTTTGAAGGTTTCCCAGGCATTTATAGTGATTGTACATATTCCTCCATTGAAATTTGAATTTGGCGCCGTATGCAAATTAACCAATAGGGATGTAGCGAACCGCCGCCGATGTGTTCGCGAACGCCGTTCGCGAACACCGGCAAAAAATGCGTACAGTTCGCGAACAGTTTGCGAACTTCGAACATCCGAAAATCGTTCGATTCGAACGATCGAAGGATTTTAATCGTTCGATCGAAGGATTTTCGTTCGACTCGAACGATCGAAGCCATTCGATCGAATGATTTCATTCGATCCAATGGCTTCGATTGTTCGATTCGAACGAAAATCCTTCGATTTTAGCGGTCGAAGGAATCGAATGGTCGAATGGTCGAACGATTTTTGTTCGAATCGAACGCGAACTCGTATTGGCGAACGTCGCGCGACGTTCGCGAACATTCGGCGGACGCGAACAGTCGAAGTTCGCGCGAACTAGTTCGCCGCCGAACTGTTCGCTACATCCCTATTAACCAACGCTAGCGCAACTTCGCAACCTTACGCTACCCATGAGCGCAACTTCTGATTTTAGTGAATTTGCGGAGCGCTGCCGAAACTACGTCTGGCGAAGTGAAGCGAAGTGAAGCGAAGTGCGGCGAAGTTATGCCTGGCGCAACTACGAATCTTAGTGAATTTGCCCAATGGTATCTGTTATCTTGAAACCCAGTATCTAGAAAGCTCAGTCTATGGGAGGGTTGTCTCTCACAGATTCCATTTTAATCAAATAATTCCAAATTTAAAAAAAAAAAAAAAAATTCTCATTAATAACAAAACAGTACCTTGATCTTGACCCCAACTAAGGTACAATAAATTCTTGTTAATGTGAAATCATATTGGCTTCATTTAATGTTTAAATGATTTTTAGCAGAATTATACTATGGAGATTCAAATAACGGACCCCTTATCCAGAAAACACAAGGTCCCGAGCATTCTGGATATTAGATACCATACCTCTGTTTGTGTATGAGAGAGAGAGAGCGTATATACTACTGTAAGACACAAATATAATGAAAAGGTTATTCCTTGAACAGGTTTCCTTGGATTTCATGGTGGAAAGTGTTAAAAGATCATGACAGGGAATTGGTATGAAGGATTTAAGAAGGTGAATATTGTGTTAATAAAGAAGCAGAAATAATACAATTTTCCTGACTGCATTCTTCTGGGTTTTAGCTATCACATGCTCAAGGAAGTGAAGAACAAATAAAGAGTCTCTGACCCATTTAATGCAGAGAGGTCACATTATTTCTCCTTAGTGAGCTGCAGTTGTGCTACAATGTGCCATCACATGTTCAGGGCATTGTCAAACCACTATGAAATGGTTGCAACCAGACATTGTCTTATTAAATTATTTCTTTCCTGTTCTCTTTCAGTCTCTGTACTTACTCTTTCATCTGTATTAATGGAAAACATGCACAAATACAAAACATGAAAGAACCCCCTCTGCACTACAGAAGTTATACTTTGTAGAAAGATATATATGGGATGCACCAAATCCCCAGTTCCAATTTTAGCTTTGTGGTGCCACCTAATTAGAGGATTGTCCAGTATAAATCCTCCCTATCATCAGATGAAAGACATTTTTTTTAAACCTCCATTGTCAGACACTTAGGGGTCTATTTACAAACATTCAGATCAATTTTCCTGCATGCATGACAGTAAAAATTGCAGTTTTGCACAACAATATTTAAATATATAAAAAGTCAAGTTTAGGACAAAACCTGAAAATTACTGAAGCATTTTGAATTTCAATTTTTTTTTTTAAAAAAAAGTGTACATGCTCAGAGCTGGCGGTTATTTACTAAAATCTGAATTTATCTCATTGTTTCAATAAAAAAAAGCTCAACCAAATTTCCATCCCAGATTTAGCCTTATTTATTAATAAATTAACTCAATTTAATTGGTAAAAAACTCAATAAAATCCAGAATCATACAGTTTTTTCTTACTTTTCTTCTGAATCGCTCGATTTTTTCTCATTTTTGCCTGAAAACCCAGAATTTATCGAATTATCGGTCTAAACCCAGAGCAGACCATGATATCTGCCAATTGGTATAGGGAAACCTGCCTTTGACTTATACATGACCTCAACTGGTCTGAGATGGTAGATTTTCAGATTCTGGCTTTTTGCAGCATATAATAAATCTCAAAAAAATTCAAGATTTTTTTCCACTAAAAATTTGAGTTTTTGCCCCCCCCAAAAACAACTCCCTAAAAGTTGAGTGTGCATTTTTTTTAAATGGTCTTCAAGTGATACATTTAATAGTATTGAAAAGAAGCTGCACATAAAACTGTGATTAAGGACCAGTATTGGACCCTCTACCCATTACATACAGACGTTTCCCACTTGTGGGAAGTAAGAAGATCTTGCTAACCTAGTAGTATGGGACTGCATTCATTTTAACAGCTGCACTGCTGGCTACAAAATAGAATGACGGAGTATATTCTTCAGGTGTTTGACTAAATATTACAGACACAAACAGAACGCACAAAGTCCTTGTGTCATGATATTTATGGTGTTTTTATTTCTAAATTACACCGTTTACACTGCAAATAATACAGTCTACCAAAAAATGGCACTAAATGGCATTTTGTTGGGAGTTTCCTTAAATGAGAATGATCTAGGGGTTTTTGTAGATACCAAGTTGCATAAATCTGGGCAGTGTCATTCTGTGGCTACTAAAGCAAATAAAGTTCTGTCTTGCATAAAAAAGGGCATTAACTCAAGGGATGAAAACATAATAACGCCTCTTTATAGGTCCCTGGTAAGGTCTCATCTGGAGTATGCAGTGCAGTTTTGGACTCCAGTCCTTAAGAGGGATATAAATGAGCTGGAGAGAGTGCAGATACTAAGTGCAACTAAATTGGTTTGAGGGATGGAAGACTTAAATTATGAGGATAAACTGTCAAGGTTGGGGTTGTTCACTCTGGAAAAAAGGCACTTGCGAGGGGACATGAATACACTTTAAAAGTACATTAGAGGACATTAAAGACAAATAGTAGGAGACCTTTTTACCCATAAAGAGGATCACCGTACCAGAGGCCACCCCTTTAGACTAGAAGAAAAGAACTTTCATTTGAAGCAACGTAGGGGGTTCTTCACAGTCAGGACAGTGAGGTTGTGGAATGCACTGCCGGGTGATGTTGTGATAGCCGATTCAGTTAATGCCTTTAAGAGTGGAGGATTTTTTGGACAGACATGATATCAAAGGCTATTGTGATACTAAACTGTATAGTTAGTATAGGTATGGGTATATATAATTTATGTAAAGGTATGGAGGGGTATGTGTATAGATGCTGGGTTTCATTTGGAAGGGTTGAATTTGATCGACTTTGTCTTTTTTCAAACCGATTTAACTATGTTACTATGTATGCCATATAAAATTTGATTCTAAAATTTGATTCTTGAACCAACAAATGTATTTTTAGTTGTAATATTGGTGTGTAAGCAGCCATCTCAGGTAATTTTGCCTGATCCTGTGCTTTCAAAAAGAGCAAGCACTTTATGGTGGAACCGCTTTCAGTTAATTTATTTCTTCAACTCAATCTAACTGAAGAAGTCGCAGAGGGACGGATTTTTACTATTGAGTGCTGTTCTCTTATGTACAAAGGAGCTGTTATCTTGTGTCAGGGAGCTGTTATCCTGTTACCTTTCCATTGTTCTGTTGCTAGGCTAGGCTGCTAGGGGGGTGACATCACTCCAACTTGCAGTGCAGCAGTAAAGAGTGACTGAAGTTTATCAGAGCACATGACTGGGGGCACCTGGGAAACTGACAACATGCCTAGACCCATGTCAGATTTCAAAAGTAAATATATAAAAAAAAAATCAGTTTGCTCTTTTGAAAAATGGAATTCAGTGCAGTGCGCTATTGTTAGTTTAATATAGATAATGAGTTGGTATAGTATTAAAGAGGAAAATAGCCATCCACAAATGTCCCTGTACACGTCTCATATATTTAGTGCGGGAAGCCAAGAGATGTGTGAAATGTGTGTATCTCGTTTCTGTACAGATTAAGTGCATTATTTTGAACACCAGTAAGCTTGATGGCATATCCTCTTCTAAGGTACAATTGAACTCAGCAGGAAATGTTTTTCATTTGGGGGAACCCAAAACATTTCTACATTGTGTCCCACTCTTGTATGTTCCTCCAATGATCTAGAGACAATGGAAATGTGAGGTTAGCTAAAGGGGTGTTTTATGGAAGCTTTATATGCCCCTTAAATCCCTTCTAAATGAAAAACACCAGGGAGCCAAATTCTCAGTGGAACATCGGAATGGCATGAAGTGAACTATACAGGAGACTTAACTGGGTACTGGCATAATGGACAAATCCAACCAAAAATATATTTAATTGTTTTTTCTAGTCTTTGAGATTTAATTGTTGTTTGATGTGATACCTACCCTAACATTTTTCCCCATATATTTTACTGAATATAGCTCAGTCATACAATTTGGCAGCTGGGCATTCCAAATCTCTGGAAGTAACTGTTAGGAATTTCAATATTTTTGTTGTTTCTTTACAAAAAATGTTTTCAACAGAATGATATAATGTGATCTCAGATGCCAAATGTGCCTTAAGCAATTAAACTGACTGCATCATCTTTTCATTTTTCACAACGACCTTCTCTCATGACCCATTCTGCAGACAAGCAAACGATTTTTTTTACAGGAACAGCAGATCACTTGACTGCACTGAAGAACAACGACACCAACCTTCAGATGAAACAGTAAGAAAATATAAGTGAAATCAGGTTCATTTGTCTGTTTTGACTTCCTACAGTATTTGTTATTCAAACATGGATGGCAAAAGCTGGGAAATTACCATAGTGATAGTTTATAATTATACTTTATTATACTACAGTGTTCTGTTCACACAAACACAGAAGGGTTTTAGAGGATATCTATAAGGCTTATAAAATACTGATAATTCATTCAGGGTTTGGATGCACAATACGACATGCCATTATTAATGAATAACATTATTTAGGGGCAAATTCATCAATGGTCAAATATCGAGGGTTAATTAACCCTCGATATTAGACTGGGAATGAAAATCCTTCGACTTTGACGATTGATTTTGCGCAAATACTGCGATCGTATGATCGAAGGAATAATCGCTCGATCAAACGATTAAATCCTTCAAAGGATTTCAATCCAACGATCGAAAGGATTATCCTTCGACCAAAAAAACGTAGCCAAGCCTATGGGGACCTTCCCCATAGGCTAACATTGGGTTCGGTAGCTTTTAGGTGGCGAACTAGGGG
The DNA here is from genome assembly GCA_038501925.1 of Xenopus petersii. NCBI lineage: Eukaryota > Metazoa > Chordata > Amphibia > Anura > Pipidae > Xenopus > Xenopus petersii. The sequence continues at coordinate 109,300,534 of CM076682.1, read as the reverse complement.
GTCGAAGTTTTTTCTTAAAGAGACAGTACTTCGACTATCGAATGGTCGAATAGTCGAACGATTTTTAGTTTGAATCCTTTCAATTCAAAGTCGAAGTAGCCCATTCGATGGTCGAAGTAGCCAAAAAAACACTTTGAAGTTTTTTTACTTCAAATCCTTCACTCGAGGTTAATGAATTGGCCCCTAAATTTGTTGACCTTCATAGATTTTTGATTTTTTGTCTTCTTCTGACTATTTCAAGCTTTCAAATAGGGGTCACTGACCCTATCCAAACAACAAATTCTCTGTAAGGCTACACATTGATTGCTATTTTTTCTTACTCACCTTTCTGTTCAGGTCCTCTCCTATTCATATTCCAGTGTCTTATTCAAATCTAAACATGGTTGCTGTGGTACTTTGGACTATAGCAACCAGATTGAACTGATTGAACCAGAAATTGCAAATTGGAGAGCTGCTGAATAAAAAGCGAAATAATTCAAAAACAACAAAGTAAAAAATAAAAACCAATTACCGGGCGGGTGGCCATCGGTTGGCCCAGGGGGATGTGTGGGCCTCTGATGTGGCACCTCTGATGGGCCCGGACCTCCCCCCCCCAGTCCTATACTATACTGCAGAGTATTGCGTGGTTAAGCTACCACAACCTATTAATCCTTGTGGTGCTGATTCTGCTCTTGCTAGCTGAACTTTATATCCCACAACTTAAGACTGTGCTAAATAGTTTTACTATCCACTTTCTATGTCTCGTTTATTGGGTCCCTGTTGCCAGACTTCTCTAAGGTTTGGATTACTCCAGGTCTGCTGACAGATCCACCTTCTGCTAGGATGGAGTCCAAGAAGAGAGCGAGAGACATGTGCCCCCTCCCCTTATACAGACTAAAGCTGGCCATAGACAAATATCTGATTGAGTCTATGGGCAGCTTAAGAGCAGGTAACAGTTACTAGATCTCTGGGCCAACAGGGGAAAGCCACCCTCCCACATGGAATAAGTGGCATACTGGGACTTAGGGGAATGCAACCCTGTGGGGTCTCATTTCACTTATATATACACATTCGAGTACTTTATTAGCTTATTATTAGCAGACACTGATTAGAACTGCAAAGCCTGTTATATACCATATCCACAAAGCCTCTTATCTACAATGTCCTATGAAAAAACAAATGTTGCATTCACAGAATTAATTTTGTCCTTAGGGTAACATCACATGGGGCTGTTTCTCCACCTGTATATAAGTGCAGACCAAGAAACAGCTCCTTTGCTCAGTTTTTTGCAGCCTCCCGGCTTTCAGAGCCGCTTTGTTGGCCTGGGCACAGACACATGGAGCAGATATTGGCACCAAAATACATGTGTATGCATTTTGGCTCCGGAATCCTCTCCATGTATCTGCACCCAGGCTGACTCAGTGGCTCTGGATGCAAATACACAACTGAGTGGATGCCTACAGAGTGACAGATTCTTAGTATGTGTATAATCAGCCCCATGTGGCATTAGCTTCAGAAAACACATTTTGTAAATACTGTACAAACAATTTTTTAGGTGCTAACTTTATGACCACAAAATCATTTTTGGCCTTGCATTATGGAAAGAGGAAAGCATTTCCCTGGGTATTCCAGGCCCTTGCTTGCTCCAATAAAACAAAGGCCAAAGCTAGAGTTTAAATCATTCTCTCTTGTTTCTGACAATTATAAATCTGTCAATTATGTATCTATGCACTTGACCCAAACAAGTTAATTGCACCCATAGCCACCATTTTAGCAAGAAAGGAATAAAATGAATTCTAAAATTCAATAATTTACACAACATTTAGATAAAAGAGAGATAAAACCTATGCTATGCTGCAGTATGTCATTGAGGTTTTCTTTGCAAAAGCACAGTTTTATCAAAGGATTACAAAAATGGAAAACATGAGACGACCCTTGTATTAATCCCTTTTTTCTTTGTATCGAGTAGTAGTTTCATTGAGCTGCAGTTGATGTTAGCTCAGAATCAGTTCAATGTGCTTATTTAATCTAATCAGACTGAAGCTAAATTTAATGTATCGATTAGTTATGAGAAGCAGGAAAACAGCAGAGCAGCCTTTGTTACTAGCCTATGCAAAATGTGTACACTGTTCTAAGAGGTAGTCCATTAGCATTATGAACATGCAGCTCATGAATACGAGTATGGCTTGCACGTTAATAAACCAATTAAAGTAAATCACATGCAAGTGCTGCAATCACTTATGACAATATAAGAGCTGAACACTCTCCAGGTTTGTGCTGAACCAGCTTTGTCTTTAGTTTACCTCTCAGCTATACAGGGCTAACCTATAACTAGTTTCAAGATAAATCCTGCATAGAAAGCCTTGACAACCATCTTGTAAGCAGGAAATTAAGGATGCGTAGATCTGCACTGTTTTGCAATCAGGACAAGAGGTCTTTCCACTCACACATTATCAATATATATATCACATTAAGACATTTTGTGGATTAAGCTATTAAAAAATCTCCTCCCAACAAAACAGGCACTGTTTTTCCATATATTACTATAAACTCAAGCTGGCCAACTACGTCAAAGACATTCCAGGTCTGGTCAGTCCTGATTCATTAAGAATTAAACTTTTTATTTTTCACATAGATTAAGTTTTACCTGCATTAGCTTTCAAGATTACAATTCCACAATGATTGCCCTTTATATTCGCCACCACTGGGATCACCTGACTGTAGCTGGTGTAGCATGGTTGGGAAAATCATAGATGGAAAGTATATCCCTCCCAGAATTCTCTATGAAGCAGTGCAGAGGGATGTGAAAATGAGGCTCTGAGTAGCAGGGAGGTGATTAGCCTCACCTGGAGTAAAAAGGTGGGGTCTCAATTAAGGCTGCTCTCTGCTCTGGAGAGAGAGAAAGGAGAGCTACTGGAGTGATGTGTTAAAAGTTTGCTTAGTAACTGCATGTTACCTGTGTTCAAAGCATAAGGACTTTTATTGCGGGGAACAAGTTTCCAGAAAGAGACAAGTTATCTGGTAGCAAGGACTGACTACCAGCTACTGCCTTAAGTGTTTGGGGAGCGGCTGCTTCCAGGAGAAAAAGCACAAGGAATCTCCAAAGGACTGTGAGTTAACAGTTAATTGTGTTTGCTGGACTTACATTGCCCCAGTGGGAGACTGTGGGACCTTTGGGAAAAGGACATTTTCATTTATCAGTACAGCTGGACTATTTTTGTTTACTGACTTCCCAAAGGGTATGAACTGTTATGTTGGTGTTTAAGCTGCTGTGTTAAATAAATGCATACGTGAGATCAGCTGGAAACCTGTGTACTGTCTACTGTCTGTGTGAAAGGAGTTGCTGCTGCTACTACCTAAAGAGCCATTCCCCCACAATGGGAATGATGGGAGCTACAACATGGAGATGGCCACTGCAAAAATGAACTACATTTTGAACAAAGTATATAAACAAGGTTATGATACAGATTATCAGATACGATCCATGGGTTACAATTGGTAGTGCACACATCAATTACAATGACCTTCTGCATTATTTATCACATTCTACACAACCTGTATATTTGTTCGTCTGTGAATTTTCGATTTTCTTTTTTGTAAATAACTTAAATAATGAAGAAAACTTTGTAAATCAAACAAAGTGTGCATTGCTTCCATTGGTTATGCTAACTCTACGGGGAGGAGGGATCTTGTATTTGTTCATATTTAGCCAATACAGGGAAATGTTAGGGTTGGTACATTAGTGTTTAGCCTTCCATGTTGTGTATATACAGCCATAGGGACCACATTTTTTTCAAACTCTGCGCTGCATCCTCTCTTGGTGTGAAGAAGTTTGTACATGTACTTGGTTAATCTGGTTTTCCCAGGGCTAGGGGTGCCCAGAATCCAGGATTTGGTTCGGGATTCGGTCTGGATTCAGCCTTTTTTAGCAGGATTCAGATGTGGCTGAATCCTTGTGCCTGGCTGAACCGAATCCTAATTTACATATGCAAATAAGGGACAGGAAGGGAAATCACGCAACTTTTTGTCACAAAACAAGGAAGTAAAAAGGGTAGTATATATATATATATATATATATATATATATATATATATATATATATATATATATATATATATATATCCTAATGCACAAAATGTCTAACACCCAAATGTACTAAAAAGCACTAAGTTTGCCCAGGAGCAGTAACAACTACCAACAAATAAGATAAGATGCTTTTAAGCAGGTGACCAGTAAATGATTCCTGCCGATTGGTTGCTATGGGTTACTGCTCCTGGGCAAACTTAGTGTCTTTTATTACATAACCCCCTTAATGTCATATATATATACGGAACGTAATGAACAACTCTCTGATACCAATACTTACAAACCCTTAAAGGGGGACCCGACCATAGCATACAAAAATAAATTGGATTCTTTGATAAAGGCGGCTCTCACAGGGGGGTGGATAGATGGGAATACTAGCAACTTTCTGACCACAGAACACCCTAGAATCCCATTTATCTACACTTTACCCAAAATTCACAAGTCGCTCTCTGCTCCTCCAGGTAGACCCATAATTTCAGCAATAGGCTCCTTATTCCAACCGGTGGCCCAGTACCTAGACTCTTTCTTGCAACCTTTGGTCCAAAAAATGAGTTCTTATGTCAAAGACACTACACACTTGCTATCCTTGCTTAAGGGTATCACTATTCCAGATGGGGTCCTACTAGTCACAATGGATGTTTCAAGTCTGTATACGGTCATTCCACACCAGAGTGGTATCGCCGTATGCAGAGATGCCTTGATAAAATCCCACATTGGACTTCCTCCCATTGAATTTTTGATATCTTTATTGGATCTGGCCCTCACCCACAACTATTTCTCCTTCAACAACGCTTTCCTTCTGCAGGTGTCTGGGACGGCCATGGGCTCTA